>JAMYCR010000012.1:7269269-12269269 GCA_028830335.1 Eucera pruinosa
ATACTTCAAGGAATACGATAGTATTTTTTCGGATTTTTAAAATCGTGACCTTGACCCTCAATTCGCAACATAAGGGTTTGTTTATAATTTGCAGTATTAAAAGCAAACTTCTTCAAATTAAGAAAAATGTATCTCAATAGGTCGTACCTTTACGATTAAAACGAAAAAAAAAATACAGTTCGTATCTTTAATAGTTTCAGACATAAAAATAGTTTTATGAAGGTACCTTTCGTAAAAGTCGCTGAAATTTGCGAACTTCAATCACCTGCAATTTTGAAACAATTTTATTACTGGCAAGATGATGACTTAAACCCCCCATAATTTTGCATAGACCACAACATATTTTAATTTGAACAAAATCCCAGACGTCGAGAGAAAAAAGTGTTCGGTTTTACGTGGAATGACTCATATTCAATGTTCAATTGATTTCAATTATTCAAATATTTAATCTTAAAAACTCCTAGTCAAGTAACTTTTACCAATTTCGAAAAGAATGACTGCAGAGAATCGTTTGTCTTCGAATTGTTTAGACAGGGTAATCCCCTTTAATCACTAGACCTATTAGGACCGTAATTCTGGCTTTTCCCTAGGCAAATGGCCATTGTTAAATTACTATAAATCGTGGAAAAGCTTAGATTGCCATCTATTGCCACAATGAAACCACTACTGATCCTCAGAAACTGCACTATCGACCCAATTACGATTCGTAAGATGAACATCTTTTTTTAATATAAATCCAACAAGTAAACAATTTACAACATAGTAAACTTTGTCTACAAATCAACGTGCAAACCTTCTGTTGGTTTGATTAATAAAAACAACCCGAATAAAAAATGTATGCCTCGCCTGCGATTAAAAATACATTTGATTTGCAACATTGCTTCGTAAGAAGTTTTAGTTTTAATTCTCGCCACTATTTGTGTCGGAATCTCGTTCCGAGCTCGATCGATAACATTGAAAATGACACTAAAATGATAAAGGGAACTCGCGAAACTCTCCAAATCTTGCAATAAAAAAACGCGACATTCAATGCTTCTCGATCTGTTTTAAAATGTGGACTTTTCTCGGTCATATTATTTCACTCTAATCCCTTTGCATATTTAAAAATATGAGATTAACTTGCTTTTACAATAAATTAACGCGAGAATTACCAAGGTGATCAAAACGATACATTTATCATTTCTTATCAAAATCGTATAAACTTACAACAATGTAATTTATAAGATATTTGTAAACGTATAATGAATATTATTTTATTTATGTCGAGTACAGTGGAAAATCTTAAAGGCGCTTTAGAAAGTGCAACAGAGATTAAAACGTAATTATAACAATACACTTTCTACAGTTTTTTATACTATGTATATAATAATATATATAGTATAATATACTATCCTATATTATATTATTAATAAATAAATAAATATATATATTAATATATTATTATAGAGACATATATTAATATATTATTTACAATGTTCACCAGTAAATAAAGATACAAAGAGATAACTAAATTACATCAACAAACTGTCAATATCATAATGATAATTCATGATTAAAATGCTGAATTAACGAAAAATGATTGACTAAAAATCGAATATAACAAGTTGAACGTTATGATAATTCCAATTATTTCATGTAATCCATGACAACCCGTAGTTAAAAAGAAAATGATTAATAGATTCTACCATTAGAACAAAATAGTCTGCCAATTAATTGTAAATAGTAAAACGGAGATGCTACTGTAATCGCTTACATGGCGCTTTCGAATGATTCTCAAATATCGCTACGAACTTTCCAAGCAACTTAATATTGTATATATGTATGTATCTCGCGGGTAATACAATTTCTGAAATCTTGATTTACGTAATGATAATACCGTTACCTGAGGCCCCCTACATAAGCAGTAAGAAGCTTAAGTTTATCAATGAGAGCTCTATTATCAGGACTGCCTTATCAACCGCGATTCTAAATGAGAGTTGCAAAATTCCGCACAATAATAACAAACCGCCGATGAACCCGACGGTCAAGGCTCCCGATTACAAAACAAAAGGTTAAGCATACGGTAACAATGCGAAAGAAAAGGACGCATGCTGTCGTAATTCCTCCGAATGCTTAATTTTGCCTTCAGGCAAAAGTCAGTGCTATTTGCAGAAAATATTCGCGCAGCGACTTGTATCTTTGAGGTACTCGGTGACGTGCGTGCGTTAAACTTTGGACGCAGTGGTGTATCAAAAAGTTGATAACCAACCGGTGCTCCAAAAAATTACTTCAAGCAAACTACCTATGTAGAATTTTTTGCGAGTAGAAAGAGAAAACGCGTTGCTTGGAATTTAGTATAGACACTTGTTTCGTTTTCCAACTATTATGGTTTATCATTTATTTTGCATTTCTTGAATATTTTTGCGTATTTAAGTTTCGAATACAGTCACAAAAGTCTACATTCCAAAAATTACTTTTAGGCAACTGTGTGGAATTTTTTGCGAGTAAAAAAGAGAAAACGTGTTGCTTGGAATTTAGTATAGATACTTGTTTCATCTACTAGATATTATGATATATCACTTGCTTTGCATATTTTTAACATTTTTGCACATACAAGATTGAAAAAGTCTACATAATTTTAAGTATTTTTTGAACAATTTTTGCGAGTAGAAAAAGAGAAAACGTGTCGCTTGGAATTTAGTATAGGGGCTTGCTTCATCTTCTAAATATTATAGTGACATAGTTACATATGGTAAAATATGTAAATATTTGAAATTTATGATATTTACATGTAGACTTTCGTGCCTGACTGTATGTCACGATTGCAGTAAATGAACGATACGATCTACACTTCGTGCGTTTAATAATAGTCGTTAGGTGTGTGCACAAATTATAGTCTTCACACGACGACTTCACTGCCTGCAAAATTTCATTCTTTTGCAATTTAATTCGAAACTTGACAGAAAGCTGGGAGAAACGTATGCAAAATGTAGGAAAATATTTCGAAGTTTAATTTCTAATGCTTATATTTCATATAAGTTAAAGATAATTAAAAATAAAGATTGAAACTTTTACATACACGTAATATTTTCGAGATTTTGTAGTAAAATAGCATAAATATGCGAACTAAAATAGTAAATAAAATGCAAGCAATATTTTTGTTATTTATTCGCTAAAATATCTGAACTGGTGTCATAAAGAAACGTATAAAATCGTTTCGTTTAGTCATTCAATTAGAAGAAGTTTGAAATTTCTAATTCTTTCAGAAATTTCACAAATCTTCATACTTTCGAACGGAAGCTTTAAAAAGGCATGGTGACCAATATTTTTCTCATCTTTTGATACATTGTTAGACCTTCTGAGAAATCCTGGGCGTCCTATAATTCATTTAGCAATGGAACGTTTTTTTTAAAAATCGTCCTCACTTGCAATTTTATTTTATCAATCTTCATATCATTTTCATTTTCCTAATATATGTTCTAAAATATGTGCCACGTCCAATAATGATTAATGCCATTTGCTAAGTAGAAAAACGACATCAATTGTTGCTATATGCACGTGATAAGTATTTAAAATTTAACCCTTTGCGCTGCAAAACTTTTTTAATACTATAATTTAGCGATAATTCTAACACGTTTCAATAGCTATTGTGAGAATTTAAAGTACCACGTGTTTCGGATAGTGAAAACGGTGTCTTTAATTGGCTTTATATTGAAAGAAATCAGAATTGAACCGGTGAAAATAAATAAATCGTGACTTTTGAGGAAACTTATGCGTGTCTCCAAAGGAATGCAAAAACTTAATTTGTGTATGTAGACTTTTGCGACCTACTGTGAATGCCTAAGAATCGCAGAGTCCACTCATAACTAAATTCGAGGAATTGTTATCACAGATTGAGTCACACTTCCAGATATTGGCTTTAGACTCGATTTATCCGGATTCTACTAAAGATTTACTTTCGTAATCTTCAATTAACAGTTCGATCGCTTGATGCGAATGATAACTGTTCGATTCTTCAGTCGCATATTGACGAAAGAAATTCACATTGGTAATATCTCTCGGAATTACATAATCGGAGTAAGATAATGTTTAGTTCCTATTTCTGTAAGTTCAATCAGTCAAGCATGTAGAAATGGGTCAGCTGTATCATACTGAATAGGTTAACATAATTCGCCATATCGGCCGCTAGGGGGTCCTAAAGTTATTCAACACAAGATAATTAATATTCCACGAAAGGAAAAATGGGCAACCGTGTGACTAAAAAGTTAGGTAAAAACTAATTTCGAGATTCGTTATTCGACGAAGTAATTTCGTTATTCGCCATAAGATTATTTTTCCACAAAAGGAAAAAAGGGGGAAAAAGGGTGACCGTAAAAGTAATTTTATTGAATAAAGTATCCACCATTTTGATCCTCAAATATTTGCCATTTTGCGAGCTCTGCGATCACTTTCTAATTCCATGCAATTACAATTTACTACCCTTTGCTACCCAAAATTTAAAATCGCGAATATCGCAGACTTTCAAAGAATTCGACGTTACTTTTTAACCCTTTGCACTCGAGAGCTTTCGAAACTAGTTCATTTTGGCGAGTTTGAGCAGTAGTCTGTAGTGTGCAAAGAGTTAATATTAGTTACGATTTTTTAGTCAAATAATTAATCTTCGAATTACACGAAAAATAGAAGCATAATTCAGACATTCACTATCACTCGAGAGATTTCAGAACTGGTTTATTTCGGTGGCTTAAAGTTGCCTCTCGAGTGCAAAGGGTTAACTAACTTCTATGGATTTCTCTGGAGAATGTATTTCTTTCGCGGGAATTTCCATGACAAATATATACGTGCAGACGGTTGAACACAGAACGGCACTGACCATTTCACAGCAGCCTAATTTCCATTTGTTGCGCAATTGATGCAATTAGATACGTCAATCAGCGGGATAATAGGATGGTCGAGATGGACACCGGCTAACAATGCGAAGTTAATCCGACTTCAAACGCACGGCACGATGAAAACATGCCTCCCGGTCTTCATTCACAGAATCTAGCTTCTACCGAGTGTCTTAAAATTATAAACCTCTTACGCTCAGGTGCAATAATATACCACGCCTCTAATAATTCTGCGGTTGTAAAGCAAAACGATGCAAGTGTAAATCTTCAAAAAATTGAAACTTGTACACTAATTGAGATCCAAAACAGGGCGGGGTAAAATTTACAAAAAATATATTTCAAATACTATTTTACATAATATCTCGTGCTGTTCTCCTAACTTAATTTTCACATTTATATTTCTTTAACCGTTTGACGAGTACAGAATTTTATTTTGCCATATAAAGATGTTTGTATTGATTACGTGTGTTCATATGGAAGATGGAGAAACAATAATATTCAACATTGTAAAAGCCGTTGCCATCAAATAAAGCACAAAAGTAAACGTATGTAGCTTCAGTTATGTAACATAAACCGTACACGTATGGAGTTACTCCTTTGGACCCAACAATTTTTGGCCGTACTCGTCAACGGATTAATTTACAGTAAAATAAAATATAATATAACAAAAATAAAATATCTTATAGTATGACTCAAATATTTTCAGTAGCCTACAAATAAAATATTCCACTTTTAAATGCACATATGTGATCCGAAGTAAAATATTCACTTACTATTTACAAACTAAAATAGTATTTCACCCAGCTCTGATCCAAAACATAAAATCAATGCGTTTATTAAATAAAAATACTCGAAGCTAAAGTTCTTATACTAGAAACCTAACTACAAGTCGATCGAAGTTCAATATTTCGTACGTGTATTCGAAACATTAAGCAGCAAAATATATAAAAAATGAAAGCTTGTGATTTTTGCCTTACAACGGCAGAATAATTCGAGCTGCTTAAAAAGTTTCGCGCTGAATTCGTACTGGAAAAATGTACGCGTAGCGGATTAGCGTTAATTTAATTGAACCGTGGAACAATGAACAAACGTCACTATTGCGTGAAAAAAGAACGTCGGTAACGCATAATAGAACTTTACCATTTTCCTTTCTTTCAAGGCATGTTTTTCCATAAACGCATCGACGACAATTCGTGCGTAAGCAGAACGTTGCTTTATCGTATTTTCATAATTCGTCTCGCTTCCAAACACTCGGTTGGAGCGTGTAACGACAAGAATGAATTACATAAATAATAATTAACCGTAGTCGACCAGTCCGACCTCGCCGATATTAAAATTCAACGCCGACAATTTCGGCGTCTGGCTTATATCATAATCATGTGAAATCATCGTTCTATTCTAATACTATTCGTTCCGGTACATCAATCGAAGCTTTGCTACTTATGAAATATCGAATCCTATACGGAATTCGTACAAATTCTAATCTCAAGGACATTCTATTTTAAACATTCATAAAATCAACGAAGAAACTATTGAAATATTTACGAGTCATGGCATCCATAAATTCCTAACGCTAATAATAAAGAAAATTATACAGTGAGAGTCAAAAGTAAGTATATACTTTACAAAAATGAAATTATGCTATAATTCGTTCACTGTGAATTATATTATAATTTATTTATCGTAAGTAGTAGTATGGTTGCGCTACTGTTATACAATATTATATTTATATGCTATAAATAATGCTGCAATTATACTACAATTTCATTTGTACCACAATCAGTATCATTGCTATACTATAATTTTACTTTTGTGAGATTTACGCTCATTTTTGGTACTCATTGTAAGCTGTGTAAAATATTTACAAAAGTACACAAAATATCTAATATACAGTGAGAGTCAAAACTAAGAATCCGATTTATAAAGGTAAGATTATGGTATAGTTTATTTACTGTAAATTGGGCTGCAATTATGCTATAATACATTTCCTACAATACTATAATTATATTATCATTAACCAATACTTATTTATTTGCTATAAATAATATTATAATCGGATCCTAATTATCCCATAATCATATTCAATTTCATTTCCGTGAAGTGTTTACTTATTTTTGACTCTCATTGTAAATTCAATGCCAATTTATTAGATTTTTCAGGAAGTTAGTAGTTCATGAACCCAACATTAAATAGTATAAATTCTTTAGTAGACTATTTACATACGATTTCAACACTTAACAATTCAAGGCCCACTCCTAAATAGAAACTAATAGCGGGCCTAACGTTATTCTACCATAAACATACATTTCAAAGGCTAACTCTTAGTCCAACAATGTCGAAGTCCGCTTCTGAGGAAAACCAACTTCAAATATTAACAAAAACGCCCAACTAAGCGTGGAAAAATTCTCGTGATACTAAAGCTGATGTTTATGTGGCGGGTCAATGTGCATCAGGAATCAACTTAAATAAAATTATTCATCTACATTTAATAATATATGTAAAGACGTATCGCACGCGAGGCGAGAAAAAAAAGTCGCCGTTTTTTTCACGATTAATTTTGAATAATTAGTTCCACTCAGGGGTCTATGATAAATATTCACGTTGAACGCAACGTAGACGTTCGTCAACGCTGGAAACTAGAAAGATTGGAACTCCGCGGATCGGATTTGAGCGCAAACGAATCCTACAAACGTGTTTACCCACGTTCTCAAGGGAGCTGAATGGTTTCTTCGAAGACCTAAAGCTTTTGCTTCTTCCTTGGCACCGAAAACGGCGCCGAGATTGATGATATTGTAGTTTGGAGGAGTTGGAATAAGTGATTCAACTTGGGCATGGAATGTAATCAATTTGGTGGCTGGCAATTCAGGGCCAAACATGTGCGAACATTTCGGAGGATGCGTCCTCTGGGGAAAATAATTCTTCGGGGGTAAATCAATATTTAACAATAAAAGATTCGAGTAGGAGATTACTTTCAAAGTGGTGTTTGAAAAGATGTTGAATTGGAAGACTTGGATACTCTTTTGCAAACAATATCAGGTGTACCAATGAATAATCCACTACTTTTTTAATAGGAAAAAGGTGAAACCTGTAGTTTATACTTGGACTATAACACGAACCCCATTTTTGTTTATCGGTGGCAACTTATGACCTCATTCAAAATGTATGCTGATCGATTTTAACCCGAAATATCGATCAGTACTGTAGGAACGAAGATGACAAATCAGGAAAACTCTAGAGAAAATAATTCTTTGAAGGTAAATCAATATTTAACAGTAAAAGATTGGAGAAGCGGATTACTTTCGAAGTGGTTTTTGAAAGCATATTGAATTGGAAGACTTGGACACTTTTTTGAAAATAATATTGTATTTATACAACAAATAAAAGGAGAAAATATGAATAGATCAATTATTTTATCGTAAAATCACTTTATCCTATTCTAAGGTCAATTTGAGTTTAATCTAAAAATAGTTAAAGCATATTTGACTGAATTTACAATTAGCCAATAAACGGGGAATTAAACAGGTGCTAAAAGACATTCTGTCACAAGTCATAAAGTTCAAGTATGCATACCAAAATGCAATATCTTTATGTGCATGTTCAACAAAGAATTATGCGGCGTGAATTCAAAGCAAGTCGAAGCAGCGGACTTTTTCGCAGTATCATTTAGAAAGGTGAAGCATTGTACGCGATGCCGTACGCAGAAACTACAATTTTATCATGGATTTCTCAATTGATAGAATTATCCTGCTGCGATACGGAAGACCTAATTGACTCTCACCAGAATGTGATAGCACCGAACATGGAATATTCCAGTATTCGACACACCAGGAACTTGTCCTGGGAGTCAATTGATGACAAGAAAATCTGTGCTCACGGTACCATGATTTGGATCACGAAGTACACGCGCGACACACGAAATTTCATATCTGACGGTCGTGAAGAGTAACAGAGATAACCTTCACACTTAAAGGTTCCCTCGATTACTCGCAGTTCCTATGAGACCTTTCGTAATCAGAAATTTTCCATTGTAAAAGAGGTCGAATTCGAGTTTATCGTTAGCCTAATCCATTAGGATTAGGAGCCAATTTATCGTGGTAATCGCTATAAAATATTCCAGATTATTTAAGTCGAAATGGTGGTTCTCTTGGATAGGAAGAATGAAAAGGTATCTTGGCAATTCAACAACATGATGCAGTGAAGACGAAGCGAAAGGTTGTCAAGTAAAATGAGAAATTGGACAAAATTGATTGGAAGTTTTAGAAATTTTCTGAACACTTAGAAAGGACTAAAAAGTTGAACCCATCAATTTGACGAATTTCGAATTCTATCCTTAAAGTTACAAAACTCGTAAATATTATTTTTTAGCAATTTACGTTGGCTTTGATGCAACGATATGAAGACGTGTCGTAATTCATAACCCCCCTCTTCGACTTTTTAACTTCGCGTGCTTATGTATGATGCACCTATAAAAATGCATTTTTATAGGAAACCTGTGAAATTATGCTAATCGATGCCCGTAAGTCTAGCGTTAAGGAAGTTTAGAAGTCGGGGGAGTTATTAAATATGTTCGGAGGTACGTGAATCATGTTTGCTCTGTTGCCTGTCTGTTTTGAAATTGATATTGGACGAGTGCTAGCAAAAATAGCTGAATGGGCACCGAAATTAGGCGGCCAGAGCCGAAAGGTCGTCTAAGAAGAGCCTCTGCTTCGTAGGCCGAGCAGTTTGGCTCGCAATCGATTTTATTCGACGATAGTAATTTCATACAAGGTCACGGTTTAGAGTCAACGACAGGAAATATCAAATGATAACACGCAACCGGCGCAGGAAAATTTCTGGGAAACGCGAAACTGTCTTGTTTTACTTAGAACTACAGGAAGAATAAGAAAATGTTAGATTCATATAACGTCTTCGATAAACTTTAATATGATCGCGAAATAAAAAAATACTTTGCAAGCGTTGTGAAAAGGGAAGTATGTGGAAAAATTTCGTCGGAGGTTTGCGAGGATTTTTAAAATTCAATTAAAGAGAACCGAAGCTAACATATACGAGGGAAGAACAACAGCTTTATCGTTGAAGAAAAAGAAGAAGACTCGAGGCTCGGTTTATTAAAAATTAGGTTCGATAACCGTAAAAGGAATATCTCTGTCAATTATTGATGAGCAAAAATGGACTCGGTATCTCAGTTTTTTTCTTCCTCCATCGTTTCCTCGGCGAAGAGAAGAGGAACAAAAACGAAGCAAATGGATCGTTTTTTTTTTTTCCGCGAACGCAATACAGTTTGCATGAATAGCGGAAAATTTTACGAAGATCTGCGGTGAGGATCGATTTCTTTATCCTGGATTAAGTGTCAACTTATAGGATCGAGTATCAAATACATTCTGCACACCTTGCTGCAACTTGTTCTTGTTTCGAACTACACAAGTCATCTTAAAGCTGACGACATTTCTCACCTATTCGCATTCTTATTTTGCCGAAACGATTCTGCTTATCCTCCCAGACACATTTTTCAAGCAAGTCGCAAGGTGCATAATTCCGAATATTGACGTCACTTGTTGCCAATGAAAGTGAACATTAATTTGAAAATTTATTTCGAGGAAAAGCCTGCGTTGGAATATTTTTCGATATATTTTCGTTGATGGATAAAATTGGATTCTATTATATCGGTCGTTTAAAACAATTTTATCATTATTAGACTAGATTATTGCTAGATTATTACTAGACTGCGGATTTTTATGCATTTATGGGAAATTTCGACGGGCAAAAATGCACATAATGCATGGAATACTAAAAAATATACAAAGTATTAATATACAGAAATAATCAGAATATTGAAATGGTAAAACAACCCTTTAATCTCGCTAATAAAGCTACGAATCTGCATAAAGATTCACAGTCTAATTACCATTTTATTTTTATTAGTGCCAGCTATAGAAAAAACAGCTTAAATTTAACTTGTCAGGTCTAAATTTAAATCCAAATTCAAATAGAAATTCAAACTCCAATTGAACTGGAATGCAGATTTAAAAGTAGATTCAAGTTTAAGTTTAAATCGGTAAATTTAGATTCGATTTCGAATTGAAATGATGGAAATCTAGAAATAGTATATTTGAGGTCTACAGTTCGCGCTATGCTCGCATAGGTGACTCAATTTGTATTAGTTCACGAATAAACAATTCAAATAGCGCGCGCGTTATGCAATGCAACACGGCAGAGCTGGTAAAAAAAAGTGTAACACAATTAACGCGGACGCGAGAAATATGAGATGTCGGAAATTCCAACTTAGTGACTAACTTTCTTGCACGAATAAATTTTCCGCGCTATTTTACAAACTATCTTTCGAAACATCAATACGTTCACATTTGCCGCTCATTTTCTCCGCATAGCCAGAAGAATAAATAAGAGTCTAATGAATAAGGCAAATGCAAATTCGACGAGTTTCTCGCTGCGTAGATTTGCATAGTTGTTCTATTATATATGATTTCTACATTTCTACTTCTTGTCACGCATAAAAGAATATTCATTTTTTTACGAAATTGGAAGAAATATGTGTATTGTTCGAAACACTATGAATGACATTTAGAAGTTCCAAACTTTTACAGCTTTGAATTACCGTGGAATTTCATGGGATTTACATAACGCCAAAAAAAAGTACTAAATATTATAAAGGGACGAATATATTAGGTTGTCCATTAAATTCATGCGACTTACAATGATTAAAACAATATCTATTTTTTTGTTCCTTATGTGGACTTATATTGTATATCTGTTCCACACGGACTTGTCAAATTATTTCCCTGTATGGTTATTAAAAAAAATGTTCATATCTTGGAATCTATGAAGAATTTACCCCTTTCGCCTTAGATGATTAGAACACTTCATTTTAATTACCAAACGACGTCAAAATTAGAAAATTAGAAAAATGTGGATTTATCAAGTTCTTCCCCTGTGCTTTTTATTTTCAATCTATTTTCTTCGCAATGGAGAATAATAGAAAATGTCGGAAAAGTTCATGTTTAACGCTCGATAGTTTAAATTTATAATAAATAAATGGAAAGGTAGATAAGAAAACCCTAAAGGTAATAACTCAGGAGATATTGCAAACTATGCAACAACACGAACATAAAGTGAATATTTCATATTTATCTGGCTTTAAATCCGCGCGAAATAAAAACGGCACGAATTTCTTGGACAACGTAGTAAATGTATGATTTTAAAACTCACCGGTATCCCCGTGATCCTACGCCGGTGGCTTTCTCCACGATAATTAGCAGCTAATTTATTCTTCCTACTTCTTTGTCACTCCGTTCCATTTGAATTTATTGACGTTAAATTGCCCCGGTAATTGCGTTAAACCTACGCAAATAATTCACAATGTGACATGACGAAAACTAAATTTGAAATGCAGAATACGAATCTACCGCTCGTTTCACATGACCCTTCCTTACCATCTCATTAAGTTTTGCGATACTGCAAAAGAAATTACTTTGCGTTTAACAATTCGACAAATAAAACTATAGAAAACGGAACTGCTAAAGTATGCACATACGTAAAGAAACCCGGAAAATTCAAAGAGAAGGTTAAAAGTGACAATCGTTGAAAAAGAAGAAATTACGCATACCTTAAGCATACGTGTAGCATAATACGCAATTGTTGACCTTTTTAATCTCCACGGGAAAAGATTTACAGCGAAAAGGGTACTTTTGCACATAATTTTTACAATTAAATCGCGAGTTGAAACGCGACGACGCAACCTAAACCACGACCGCGGGAAACACTAACGCCCTCTGCCTTCTTTTCTCCAAAACCCTACTTTCAAAACCGACATTTCATTCTGAATTTTCCATTGTATACTAAAAAAAAATCATTCTACCCAATAAAAAAAACCCCCTTCCATTCCCTCTTCAATTACATTCTAGCCATTTAATTAATATCCCGTATCAAAAAATATTAATTCGCTCACGAGAACCTGCTAAGGAGCGTAACAAGAATGACGAAAGTCACGTTTGCACGCGTTTAGGCGCCAATCGCTTTCATTCGCGCTCAAACGATCGTCGTTGCTCCTGGTACAAAGTCAACGCGTACGAAAAACGCCTCAAAAATTCGGTATAATTATCAGCGAACCGGTTTCCTTCGTGGTGTGTGCCTGGATTTATAAAATTTTTCAGCACGTGCGTGGCAACGAGGGCGGGAGAGGAGGGGCGAATGGCTGCATAACATTAATGTATCTGCGATTGGTCCGCGATTCGGAGGCTCGGCCGAGGCGTTTAAAAATAAATTAGCACTGTGCGTGCAGTGTCGCGCGAGTTAAATCGAAACCGGCCAGTGCACTCGGAGAATTTACACCGGCGGTGTTACGTGGTGTGTGTATCGCTCTTAAAAAGTCGTGTGTCTCTTCGACTACAGTCGAAGGCGTTAGCGCTGCGCTTCTGTAAGCTCGTTTTTATTCGAGGAATGACGTGCGTTTCGTGGCACGTATGAGTAATCCGTGTGTGTGTGTGTTTTACGCCGTGCCGCGGAGATCATTCCCGTATTATCTACGCGTAAATGTGCGCGACGGGACGGAAGGTCGAACCTAACCTAAAAATCGCGCGCATTCGTAGCTTTATTTCGCCGCGTAGCAGCGGTCGTTTCTGGTGCCCGCAGGGATTATAATCCGTCTCGACGAGTGCACATCTCCAATTCGACGACTATCGCGGTGCGCTGTTCGTCGAGCGTTAATTATTTTCACATGAGTGCTGTAACCTTTCGGAGTATTTCTATGGTATAGTGCTATATAGAGAATCGTGACGATGCCTGTTTAATAAACGTGGTGGCTGTGTGTATCGGCGAGGAGGATCGTCTCACTTGTTGCTGTGCTGCTTGATCTCGCGATGTAAAGGAATGGGAAGAGTGGTGCGAGAGAAATGATATAATTAGTGTCAGTACGCATACGTAAGTCATTATTTGTGTCTCTTCTTTGCCTTGCGTGAGTGTGTGCATAGTTACGCGTACGTCTGCGATTCGACGACGTGTATGATCTTGGAGATCGTCTTGCCTGTGTCGTCGTTGTTGTCGGTCCTTTTATTTGCTCGTTCTCTCTGTTGCGTCATTTTACTCGAAGGAAAACACATTCTAGCGGCAACCTTGCGCGCCACGCACCATTGACCCTTTCTTTACGCGTTGCAGCGAAAATCTGAATTGAATAATGCGTCAATTGCGTAACGTCACCGATAACAAGTGGAAAACACGTGCACGTTTTCTTCTCTTTTTTACCGAAACGCGTGTAAATATTTTCATGCACGAATATATCTGATTAAATGCAGGAAAAAATACCGTTTATCTCAGTGGTTACAATAATTGAAGAATGGGAATAAAGAAAACAGTGGAATTATTATGGAAATATTTTTTTTTCCATAAAAACGACGTTTATGTAAAGTGTTGTTAGTCAACAAGGAGGGAAGTGTTATTGGAATAATTAATACAGTTTTTAGCATTTTGTATCTAGTGTGGGATATATATTACACGATCAGTTTCCTAAATTAGACTGAATGTGCCAGCGAACATGATCATATCTCATCTAAATGAAGAGGAAAGTTGGAAAACCATTAGTGTTTGCAAGATAGAAATAAATACAGACAAAATAAAGTTAATTGTATTACCACCATTGAAGATTAGCAACCGAATATGGAAGAAAACAGTTGATGCCCTAGAAAAATGTTGGCAATGATGAGCATTGTCAACTGTTGATCGATATTCTAGATAATTCTGCTGAAATTATGAATCATAGCTAAGAAAATTTGTATTGCCAGTTTTAGCCTTTTTCAATAAATTACATAATGGAGTTACACAGCCTTTCTTAAAGTATAAGAATTATTTTGTTATTAATTAATAAAACTTTAAAGTATTAAACAAAAGATATTGTTAAGCTGTATAGAATAAGATGATACCTGTAACATATGAGTTTTGTTATATACTGTTAATAAATGACATACTGGTAAATAAAAAATTGTTTTCCTCACAATTTTCAGCCTTTTTTATTTCCTTCTTTCAATTATCAATGCTTTTACATTTTTTTTCACCCCTTAAGTTTGTGTACTTTTAAAATAGGAAAATTTAATGGACATGTGTTATATTTATACAGAATTTTTATTCCTGTAATCTTTTTCCTTAAAACTCTTTTTCCTGTAAGTTTATAGTATTGTAAAATGTGAGTGGTTTTTTTATTGGGCTTCTTAACCCTTTCACTATTGATGATATGAAAAATGATGATATGCTGTGATTGCGGATAATTTTAAGTGATAGTATAAATAGAAAAAAGCTTATGCATTTTATACATTTGCATTACAAATGAGGAACATATAAACGTTCATAGAACATGTTTTATAAGATCTAAAGAGATATCATTGCCTATTTATCATCAATGAATTAATGATTTATGCTTTTAGGAAAGTCAGTATCATGTGTGAGCTCATCAGTGAAGGGGTTAACATGTTGACTGCTATATGAATTTAGTATATGCTTCATTCTAGTGGTCACAATAAAATTTAACATGTTTAGATTTTTATTTTTGACATGTTTAATATGTTTAGGTTTACAGTACACTAATATTTCATTTGATTAAAATATTGGGTTAATGCATATGTGATGTTGGTTTTTTAAACTAAAATGATGAAATGAGTCTTTTAAAAGCCAAACTGATTAACTCCACTTTTCTTAAGTATCTAAATTTGTTTACCCAAGTACATAATTAGTGTTGAACTTTACAAAAATTAATTTAATTAATTTTAGATAGTTGATCAACTTCGTTTCTGAAAGGCCCAAATATAAGTATATTTTTTAAAATACTATATACATATTTAGTTAAAATAATTTATACAGGATTTTGCACATTTTTCTCCAGAAATTAGCTAATCTCATTATTATACATTTGTAAAAAATACCAATTTTCGGATCGTTTGATCTTTCTCCTGATTTACTGTCCAGAGAAAAATTATTAATCTTAAATTTCGCAAATCAATGTTGAAAGATTTCGTTATTTATATAACCTTCTTTAAATTCCAGTTTCAATAGCTTTCATAATATATTCGCTAAATTTGATCTCTCATAAAGAATTGCTTAAATATTTCGATTATTCACGATTTTAAATACCGAAGTTTTCGCAATTTTATTATAGTATACATATACCTATCTTATAGCTAATGTTTTTATTATAATTTACGATTTTACAATATTAAAAGAATGGCACTCATTCATTAATTTCAAATTTCGAAAAAGTGACGTTTTATATGCATCAACTTAATGTCATTCTTTAATCAAAATGTTTCATCGTTGAATAGTATACCTTTTATTCCATAACAAAAATTGTCTTAAGTATTTATGTTGTTTCAAATCTTTTAATTGGTGATATTTATTTTATTTTAATTATTCTAAACAATTATGACAATTCCGTCACTAATTAGCACCATTGTCCCACTGAAGAAACAAACTGTGGTCATAAATTCTGATCGCTGTGATCAGGGGCGGATTTAATACAGTGGCAGCACCTCAATATACAAAAAAGTAAAAAAACAAAGGTTTCAACCCTTTAACTATTTAGACTCGTATTTGAATATAAGAAGTGGTGGATTGGAGATAGGAGATATAAATTAAAGATCTGTATCTAAAATATAATATCAGAACACCATCTTGTGCACCTGTGAAACATTTATTTAATTCTGCACGGCTAATATTAACATTTGATCGGTAATCATTGAAAGATAAAATATCCGATAAATTCATTCTATTTAAAGCAAATAAATTGCATGAGTAACTTGTATAAATTACTCTTATGCAATATTTACAGTTATTTATAAACAAAATAAAAGTCTTATGTTATCGATAAAACTCTATCTTACAATAAAGTGTTGAAGTTAAAATCTGCTTACTTGCCATAATATTCTTCATTTACGATTATCGAATAACTCATTTCGAAATAGTATTTGAATGAGTTGGTAATAAAATATATATATATGATAAAGTATTTGTTGATGTAGCTACTATTTCAAAGAAAAGTTTATTTCAAAATCCTGTGTATCACTCGAAGAAATAAAAGTATCTATTTTAAAAATCGTTTTTTTCCCAGCCTTGATTTTATAGTATATACTTCATGGGGTGTTTTATTTGACTTTCCGCAGGTCAAATAGGCTAGCAATATGTACTACATCTGCATATTGATATAAGACATGCTTGTGAGGCAGCCTTAAAGTGAAATGTTTCGTAGTTTACCAGACAGGGTGGCAGGGCTTTATTATGCCCATGGCCTGTTTTGCTCCTCTCATCCTATTGCAGTCATTTCATTGGCAATCTCTATTGTATTGCTATTCTGGTCAGTAATATTTTGCATGGGTTTTATGCTATTCATTCACAATCGAGTGGGTAACAGCCAAAAAGCAATAAACAATTTTATTGATTTTTAGCTACCCTTTGGTCAATTTACCGATGCCTGGCAATGTGCCAAGAACTGTAATCAATCATACTATTGTACCTGAGAATAACACAGAAAACTCTGTGTTTTACGTGCAACAAGTGGTATTAAGGGTTGGAGTTATTCCATGGACAGAGGAGTTAACTTTAATGGATGCTTTTAGGGGTCCACTGTATGAGGTTTTTAATCTCTTAGAGATCATACAGAATTATCAGCATCCGGAAACGTAAGTTTAGTACGTGTAATAAAAAGCCTTCGCGGTGTTTTCAATTTTACCCGTATCTTTTAGATTGAAAACACTTGGACAAGTGTGCTTGCATATAGAGGCAGTTAAAAAGAGAAATGGCAAAAAATCAGAGATATTGCCAGAGTACAATTGCTTGGTTCTGTCGCCAGCAAATCTGTGGCAACGAAGTATCGAGTTATATGCACAAGATACAAACCTTATCAGTACCATATATTCGTATCAGGTATGAATGGAAATATAATTGGACTGCGGATGTTTATGCGATTTCATATTTTCACTATCAACAGTGAATAAGTGGAAGCTAAATACGGAATCACTTTTAAAATGCAACAATTTGAATATTTTATGTGGCATCGCAAATTACATGCATTTGTGCCTTTTCGTTGCATTTAAATTTGTAACAATTGCATAAAAATCCGCGGTCTAGTTACAAAGAACTGGACACGATCCAGAAATGAACTGCTAAAAGAATAGACAGCTACAATTACATAATTGTATACCACAGAATCTACAGAAGGGTAAAATTAGCTTAGCGGAGATTATGTTTGGGATGAACCTTAAAGAAACTGGAATAAAGCGATACCCGATTCGCCTCAGGCAAAGGATTTTACAATATGCAGTTACTATTTACTTAAAAGACTATGATCCTGAGTGAGTAGCACGCAGCAAACATGATCAGAGGTGGATTTAGACATATGCTAAGTAGACTATAGTCTAAGGCGGCAGCTTTTACCTGCGGTGATTTTTAGGCAAAATTTCCCTTTAGATTTTTCTGTACACTGTACAGAATCATGTGATTTTAACTAATTTTGCAATTGATCGTCATTAATTGAACGAATACTCATTATTTCGTGTATACTGTATTAATTCAAGTACTGTGTTGGCCGAAAAGTTCTGCCATATTTTAAGGGCGCATAGAAACGAAACTTTATTAAACAGTGTAGTACTGAAATTTTTCAACAACCTTTTACTATATCAGACAGTATGACCATTTAATTCTTGAAGAATTTTAATTTTTTACAGTCTAAGCGAGTTCCATAAGCTTACAGATTTTTCAATTTTCTTTCATTCAAACAGTTTTATTAAGGACCTACAAATAAATTCTGTCAGCATTAATATATTCCATCGTTCGCACTATTCTTTGTTAGTTAGCACTCTATTCTTACGTTCACAGCAATACTATAATATATCGAGCTGTAAGTATATTTCATTTCTCTCTACTTCGAAACTATGATAAATATAGTAACTACAATCAATATTTACGATTTCACTTTCAAATGATACTTTGAAGTATCTACTTTCGAATCTTATTTACGTTTGCGAACATGTTGACATATAAATTTACGTATACCAATATTAATCTCACATTGCAAAAAATCGTCAACTTAATAGGATGAGCATTTAGTTGCAGGATGGCAAGAATACAATAGCCTAAATCCTCCTCTGACCGTGACGATTATTATTTACGGTGGCTGTTACTTAATCGATCAAATTTTCAGGTTTATCAGAGGTTTACAGCATAAATTGAAAAGCTATTATCATCTTCACCAAACGGAGAGCGACAATGCTACTTACAGTCCCACCGACGAAACCTTGCACATTTTTTATCCCGGTGAATTCAATTACAGTGACTTTTTCCCGCTGATGATGACTTTCTTCGCTTTGTTCTTCTACGTGTACTTTTCCGTGCGCAAAGTAGAACTAGTGAAGTCGAAAATTGGAATAGCATTTAGCGCAACAGTGACCGTGATAGGCTCTCTGAGCATGACCGTGGGTGCATGCTTTTTTTTCGGCTTAACGTTAAGCTTAAGTGGAAAGGAAGTGTTCCCCTATTTGGTGATCATCGTAGGCCTGGAAAATGTGTTGGTGTTGACTAAAAGTGTAGTGAGCACTCCGGCACATTTGGACGTGAAAATACGCGTAGCCCAAGCCTTGTCCAAAGAGGGTTGGTCTATTACCAAAAACCTGCTCACAGAAGTTACAATATTGACAATTGGATTGTTCACTTTTGTGCCAGCCATACAAGAATTCTGTATATTCGCCATTGTGGGATTGGTCAATGACTTCTTCCTCCAAATGGTGTTCTTCTCAACGATCCTCGCTATCGATATCAAACGGACAGAGCTGTCCAGTGAAACGTCTAAGTTTCACATGCCGAATATTCCAACCATGCGTAAACAGCAGTTTACGACAACAATAACGAACAGAAAGCCGAATATCTTTCGATCTAAGTCTCATCCAAGATTGAACGGTCTGTCGAATGGACCAACGAACGTTATAGCTCCGAACACGCAAAACACCCATACGTTGGGCAAAATTCCAAAACGTTTGCGCTTAGTGCATTTCTGGGCGAGGACTAGAATATTCCAGCGCGCGTTTATGGTTTGGATGGTGGTTTGGATCAGTATGATCATTTATAATTCTGGCATTGTTGAGCACGTTATACATTTGAGCGAAACGCTCAAGTCGGAGTCTGATATTGAAGGATACACGGTGGACAGATCTCAATCGTTGAATAATTATGTCGAATTGAATACTTTGAAACCTTTGGCGATGCCGTCTGCAACCATTGCGCCGGATCATTTAAATAAACAGGTAATTTAACTCTCGGTAGTCGAATGATTTTTTTACGAATGCAGAGTTATTTTGAACCATAACAGAATTTCCGTTGCAAACTAATTTTGGCAAGAAATTATATGAACATATATATGCGTGCACCATTTTATTGCACCATTATGTCTTTCAGACACGTAATACATAATATGGTTTCACGTTCAACGAGTACCTGTAAATGATAGAAACTCTCCCAAGTAATAAATACTAACTGTAACAGACTGGGAAGGAATTATACATAAGAATGCATTTGGAACAACATATTCTTATCTCTTTTTAGTTTCCTGCATACCTGATACATAAATTGATTGTATTTTTTTGTATGATTCTACGCCTTCTCGGCCGTCTCACTGCTCCACAGATCAAAGTGATCCTGCATTCGAGGGTTAACCCTTTAAATTCAATAGTTATCAAAAGCGTTACAATTTACCATATTTTGTTATACACTAGGATGATCTAGCGAACAATGTGACGGAAGAGTTAAATAAATTGAGACCGGTGGACTTTCCGCCTTGGAATCGTCTATCTCTTTACCACTGGTCCTCGATCCTTTCGATGTACAACATCTCGGCTGCGGGTGGTCGCATAACTATACTACCTACCGTTAAATTATCGCACTCGGTCAGTCCTCAATTAGCGAAACAAATCAGTAATCCAAACGATGTGCAACATTTTCAGTGGCAGAGTCTCGCGACCGCTGCCCTTGATCCACTAGACTTTTCAGGTAGATGACGTAACATAAGAAATTATCGGCTAACACATCTTTCTCACGACGATTCGTGAATCGCGGTTCAGGTCCTATGCACTATCTAATTTCGTACAGTACGGCCAAGATATAGCGAGGTCGTAAATTAAGTTTTCTTCGTCTAGCCGAAACATTGTAGCATGGTAGATAGTATTTCAAAGAATCGGTACCAATGTAGCGACATTAATGTAAGATTGCAGTTGTGATCGTGAATGCCGCAACATCAGTTGGCGTCGATTCTTTGAAATTCTATCCATCATGTTACATTATTTTGACTAGATGAAAAAAAGTTCATTTACGACCTCGTTATATCTTGGCCCCTACTATAGCTTGGTATCGCTAATTTGCTTTTCAGTTACAAGCATTGAATCATCGTTGCATTAGATTGTTGAAGCATTGGGTAGATTAGAGCTTCTTAAACTTTTTTATTTGCGACCCCTTTTTGCCAAACAAAACTTTTCGCGATCCCTTTTTACCGAACACAATTTTTCGCTATTCCAAATATATTCTACACTACGCAGATACATAAAATAAATAAATAAAATAGAGATTGTTTTAAAACTAAATAACTTTCGTAATTATCTTTACTTACTAATATCTGAGGATTTGATAGATAAATATTAAAGTTGAAACAACACTACAAACTTTATGAATTGTCAAAGTATTCGCGATCCCCCTGAATCTGTTAAGTAATCTCTTTGCATCCATTGAATCCACGGTTTAAGAAGAACTGGGATAGACTATCTATTCTATAGAATCATTCGGGAATTACCTGGCCCTCTTTTTATTTTACGGTCACATGCGATATTACTAGTTTATATTAGAATAAGACAATTGTTCTTTCAAAAGGATGGTAATTATAACTAAATATTGCATTAGACATTTGTTTTCAACATAATTGATCTCTAGAATCCAGATTCATAATGTATGTATATCTTTATGTGTATTGGAATTCCATCATTTATTCTTCTATAGCCCGAATTTTATTTATTTCTACGACGAGAAGAATTATAATTAAGCTGATATTTTCATTTTATCCTGTAAACCAGACATTAGTAATTACTATATAAGTGACTGGCATCAGTACAACGATAAAGAAAAAAAATGGAGCAATACAGTGATATGCAAATAAGATAAAATTCAACAAATTTAAATATATACGTATGTGCGTCACTTTTAAGTAACTTTTGGATTGAATATGATTCTCAAAATCACCACTTCAAATCGCAATGGAAGTAAATAGTCTCTGCTTTTTTACACGATCCGTATTTCAACTTGAAATTTATGTTTCCCATAAATCTGTGCTCTACTCTATACTTAGTCAATGGTTTTAGGCTTCAAATTACGTTCGGAACTGATTTGAATTTATCTCTTGATACGCAATATCTGTTCGAAGCGATTTATAGCGTTTCAAATCCTATCGCTAATCGTACATAAATTGCGTTTCGCGAATCGTCACGTGAAAGAGGTGTCTACCATATTCGCGGCTTACTTATCCTATTAAGAATTTATTACAGATATGGAAGTACCAAGCAGGTCCGAAGGTCGCGGGTTCAACGCAGACGCTCCCTTTATTCCCTCCAGTCCAATGGAAATATTCCTAGCCGCGGTGCTTTGCCTCATCAGCGTCATCGTTGTCGCCTATACAATGGTTGTCCTCTATAGATGCATTTGTTCGAGGAATTACGCTGAATGGCGGGCTAGCTGGTACCAACCAGAAAAGGCGCACGATTCAGCAACCCAATTGGTCCTGGAGGCGTTGCCTTTGGTTCTTGAGGGCCACACACAGGAAGTAGAGTGCATCGCCACGGACAGTAACACGATAGCCAGCACCTGTTTGGCTGGCCATATCCGGGTATGGGATGCCACGTCAGGAGAACAATTGGTTCACATAGACAGAAAACAGTTCTTCAGTAGCCCCCAAAAGAGCTTGAACCACGCGGCGGCTGACGTGGACGAGTTAATGTCTGATTATGAAAGTGGATCGCCACCCTCGAGGGGGGAAATGGAGAACACCAATTCGTTTGGATTGTACTCGGCGGTCCATTACAGAAAATCCTCTCCTGGATTATATAATATGCACAGGGGACAGAATAACGGTAGCAAAAGGCACTCGATGGGGAACACCCTAGACTACGATTACCAGATCAATGAGTTCGGTTTCGAGAGCAGGAAGGACGGGCGTAGAAGTCTGGACAACGCGTACGATCTTCCCGACTTGAAGTCGGCGATCAATATCAAGTTTTCCTCCATGAAGTACAACCCGACGCAGCAGAATTGCGAGCAAGGGTTCGATTTCGGTGATCAGTATAAGCATCTGTTCGAGGAGCACAATAAGTCTATAGACGAGCTGCGGAGATCGGAGAGCTTCGAGCAATTGTGCATTCCTAGTGGAAAGCTAAATTTGTCCGGTTTCGTGGACAACGTGGCATCGTTAAGTAGAGGCAAAAGTATGCAAATCACGCATGCGGTTTCTCCAATTTGGTGCATGGACTACCAAGAGAACCTCATAGTTGTAGGATGCGCCAACGGGAGCTTAGAGTTTTGGGAAGGTACTACGGGTAAATTTAAGGTAAATACTGCGAAAGATATATGTTTATGTAATAAAAATCCTAGAGAACGAATGATATATAGTATAATACGATTTGTAAGTTAATTTTTAATATACAAGGCTTTTAAAAAAAATATGGGAGGTACTTCGCAGGTGGAGAAATATTTAAAATCCACATGACAAAGTAAGTCGAATAACAATTTAATTGTTAAATTAATTCATATGAAATTTGGTTTCCGAGAAAACCGGCTTTAAATAGTCGCCGAATATGCGTGCCTTTGACTATGTCTCGACTTAACGAATCTCGCTATAAATTACTGTCTGGAGTCAGCTTTGTGTTTATTCTACTGAATAATTAAGAATACGCAATTTCATTATAAATTACTGAAGATGTCTATTCTTCAAAATATATGGTTCTCCTTCGCGAACTAAATTTCTGTGAACGCTTCTAGCTGTTTATTGTTTTAATTTATCAAATCGTAAACGAATTTTATCTTTTAATAGTTCGAGCTTCATACGGAAAAATATTACTCTACGTTTTTAACTTATTTTTTCATATGCAGTATAGCGTGTTGTGAGGAATTGCGTTATATGAAAACAATAGTCGTAATATCTTTGACGCGTTATAGAAATTCCTTCATCGAATTTTCTTCATCGCTCTGATATGTGAAATCCACTTGCTAAGTACCTCCCATATTTTTTAATCACTTTAAACACCCTGTATAACATTATAAGTTAATATTTCAGTGTCTGTTCGACGATGGATCAGGGCTGGGAATATCAGCCGTGAAATTCGTCGGCAGTAGGGTGGTGGCAGCTAAGTTAAACGGCTCCATTGACTTCCTACAACTCGAAAGTTACAGCGAAGGTCAACAAATCGATTGGGGCTTCACTTCTTACAGAAGAAGTAAGCCCTTTCGCAAAGTTCTTATACCATCACGGGTCTTTAGACGCGTTCCCCTTTACCTGTCTTCTTTTTTTAGCCCATGTTAGAACGGGAAGTGCTGGCTCGCCTATGGATATAAATAACATCATGCAATCCGAGGAAGATCTTCGATGCATGAAAATTAGTTCACATAAGGCACATCAGCAGGCGATAACCGTACTCGACAGCGAGGGTGGTCGCGTTTTAACTGGAAGCCAGGACCACACTCTTAAAGTGTACAGGTATCTCAAATTCACTTTCCAATATCTTTGTCAAATTTTCAGAAGTTAGATTTATATTATCATCAGAGGTGTGCGAGAACCCGAAACTTTCGGGATTCCCGAAAATTCCGAGAACACAGTAGCCGTTTTAAGACTCGTTTTAACTTTCATAGGACTGATTGGTGTACAAGTGTACTCCAGACATAATATTTTTGCTCTAGTTTCGAAAATAAATTTTTTATTGCCCTTTCCTCTCTGTTATCTATGATTTGCATATTCTCGATACAAGATACGAAGGATTTTATATGTTGCTTGTCCTTTTTTACGTAAAATACAGCTATCTTTATTAATTGGGTGCTAAACGACAATAGGAAACAAAGTATGATTACTATTCTACCCGAACTAAATGCAAGAGGCGAGGAATCTAAGTCTAGTGAGGTCAGACCATGATGATGTTACATATATGGAAGAAGTAAAGATAAAAAATCAAATTCTTCTGAATAACTTTAACGATATTTTATCGATATTATTGCTATATCAAAGTATCAATAACATTCTGATATTATTGATGTTTATCGATGTCCGCATCAATAGTTCCGATACTTTCGGGTATCTCGAAGTTTCCAAGAACCACACTCGTCCTGGCCATTGGGTTCCTGACTTTTCGGGTTCTAATTCTTATGTATGAAATTACAGACTGGAGGACCAGTTGCCCTTATACACCCTCCATGGCCACTGTGGTCCCATATCTTGTCTCTTCATCGACAGGATGAGCCCCATGACATCCGGTAGTGGGTCTCAGGATGGCCTCCTATGTGTCTGGGATCTCCTGACCGGTATCTATCCTATCTTAGGGGGAAAGTTCTATTTTTCTATGGCAAATCTATAATTTTATATTTGTCTGCTTTTGGTTCACAGGGACGTGCATGTACAGCATCCAGGCTCACGATGGTGCGGTGGCAGCCATTACATGCTCCGTGTCCTATGTAATAAGCATTGGTACTGATGAAAGGTTGTGTGTCTGGGAACGATTTCAGGGACATTTATTACACGCTCTTCCAGCACACAGGTCAGCCTACAGCCTCCAATTAGTCATGTTAACGCATCATTTACTCATTACCAGCAATCAGGTACGTGGATCTTTATATTTTATCGTATGTGTATCTTTAAATTTTATTAATTTGTCAAAATCTAGAACCCTAATTGTAATTTTGGCTCCATTTATTATCCAATCGTAATCCATATAATCCATAATTTTGGTGTATCCTGGTTCAAAGCTTATAAATCAGAATCTTTGTTCAGAGTTCTTGGCGAGGCTTTTAGGTCAAGAGTTCAGGTTTCTTGTTCAGAGTCGTGATTTGGAGTTCTTTGCCAAGATTCTGATTTAAAGCCTTCTTTCAGAGCTCTAATTCGGAGTTCTGTGTCGGGTTATCGATATAAGATCCTCCTTCAAGGTCCTGCTATAAGTTCCTAGATCACGATCCTGCTGCAACGTTCTCGTTGAGATCCCTAAATTAGCATCCTGGTTCAAGTTCCTAAATCAAGAGCTTGTAAGCTAGAATTTTGATTAATTATTACGAGTCAAGCTGTTCATACAGGAGTTTCGTTTGAGGTCTTGGTTTTTAGATCTGCTTCAAAGTTCAGGTTTAAAGTCTTTCTCGAAGTTTTTGGCTCGGACTCCTAAATTCTGGTCCAGAATTTCGATTCGTGCTTATGAATTAGGCTCCTCGCGCGAGATTCTGATACAAGATTTTGATTTAGTGTCCTGCTTTGGAATCCTGGTTTACAGTCCTGCTTTGCAATCCTGATTTGGTGTCCTGCTTCAGGTTCTTGGTTGTGGTTTCTGAAAATTAAAAAAAAAATGTTTGTGAATTGTACGGTTTCAGGGATCACTAGTAGTATGGGACGTGAGGACGGGGGAGCCTGTGCGCGAAGTGAGATTGGGTCACAAGGATAGTTGTATTTTCGTAAAGCAAATGTTAGCGTTAAGGGATAGCGTAGTATGCGACTTTGGTCGTCAATTACGAATAGTCAGATTCCCTCTGGTATCTGATAAACTAGACTAAGATCTGTATATGCAGCATAGTTGTACATAGCTGTTTCGTTTCTTATTTAATTTTAATAGCGAAATCCTATCACCTTTGGGGATACAAACTTTTTCACGATGTACATTTTACATTTTAAAACCATCTTAGACACACACACACACACATACTAAACACAAACACTTTTAATATAACTTTTTTACATTATCGACTATGTTATAGTCGCGCCTTAATATTTCTATCGTGACAGTTTGAAAAAAAGTATGCTTTCTAATGAAGCACTATAGAATTTTAAACGATTCTCGGAGGCACTATGAATGTAAAGAGTATATAGCTAGAGGCAATGATACAGAAAATCATATTTTTAGATAATTAAACCAGAGAGAGAGAGAGAGAGAGAGAGAGCGAGAGAGAGAGAGATTCTAAGCAATTTTGGTATCTCTGTTCATTGTCCGAAAACTGAATGGCTGTGCTACATTTCGAGGCATCTGTTTTGTGTTGTTTCATGGACGCGAATTAGGTGCATTTGCTGCATAGGCATCGATTCGATTTTTTTTTCGGTAATTATGCGGAATAATGAATACAGCTCCGATTTTAATAAGATTAAAATATGTTGTCAGTGACATCATTTGCAATAACTTTGTTTTATGTATGTATCCGCCGGTCGGTTTTAGTTTTCGAGATATTCGCACAAAACTGATGCGAGTTTTACATTGAATTCTGTTTATACACGATGTTTTAAGTTTCTTCTGTGAGACAAGCATAAGTTGACAACTAATATAGTCATTAATTATTCATATTCATTTTAGAACGTTCACTGTCATTGTCAGTATAATAGCGATGACGTTAACAAATTCAATTTGTTGCTTTACGAAATTTATTTTAATTTCACTTTATTTCAATGAAAAAGTCGATTTATCATGCTACCTTTATTTTATTGTTTAGCGTCTAGTTTAGTAGTTGAGTGACTCTAATTGAATACTTCGAGAGTGTAACTATTTTCGTAGAAACGTGAATAACTTGAGAAGTTTACCAAGAGATCATTAGAATTATTAAGAATTATTACTATCCCATCGATCCAATATTTTTATCATAACTTTTTAACGAAACTTCAAATACGCTATAGTTACACAACATTTTCTGTTTATTTATAGTTATAAAATATACCGAAAAAGTTTTGCGGAAAAAATCCTGGACACCCTGTATAAGAAAAATTCAGTGTAAAACTTGCATCAGCTTTTTGCAAATATTTCGAAAACTAACATCAATCGATGGGTACACGCATAAGGATAAATTATAGTAAATATCCCTGATAACATATTTCAATCTTATCAAAATCGGAGCTGTGGCCATTATTCCGAATAATTCGCCATTTTTTCTTTTTTCTATGTAAGAGATTTCAGGACAGATTTGTAGAAGCTGCATTTGTTATATTCGGTGCTGTATGACACGCATACATGCTGGACTTTCACTTGTGTGTTACAATTGTACGTAATGATGACGTTAATTAATTAATTGCAAGATACCGTGCAATAAGGGACACGCGTGAGATCGCTGTTTATTAAAGTGGAACCTTGAGTGAACTACGTGTATCGAGTGTTTAACTTACAAGTGAGATCTCTTTCTGTGTCTCCATGCAACTTACCCACACGCGTCACTGTCTAAGAGTGCCTTTATTCCATCTTTATTTAGTGCGATCCAAATAAAGACGTGTTGCAGTAAAGGGCTAATGAAAAAAAAAACAAAAAAAAAGATGGAAACAGATCTCAGTCTTCTTCTGGTATCACAGTCTTCTACGTAACATCCGCGAAGGCTTCAAAAACTTACAATTAGAATTCTACCTAATTGCTAAATGTTGACTCATTTAGAGCATTAATCGAAAAGTAATCTCTTCGCCGAGAGTTCGATACTTATGAAGTATGCAACTCTCAGCCTGGAGGATATTATATTTAAATTTATCTCGTGTATTAAAACGTTTAGTCTTGTTTAGCTTTAGCGGTCTATTTTTCTAAGGAGAATCGTTATTCTCGAACGAACTAAAATGGGTCCTATTTTACATATAAATAGAAATAATATCGTCGAGGATTTAACGAGTGTGTAAAAAGTATATTTCCGCTTGGCGATTCATTATAGTTCGATGAGAGGAGTATTCGATGTATTGGCTTGTCCCACAAGTCCTTTGCCTGTGCTCGCCTTTGTTAGACAAAATGGCGTCGTAGGACTTCGAGAAAATGGCACCGAGGGCTTCTGAAAGATGTTAAAAGCAAAATGATTCTTATGTTCTTCGATCGTTGGTGTCGTTCGTAAAATGTTGCACAATTAAAGAACTTGTGGGACAACTTAACACATTTTGCGACACATTTAGGATAGGATTCACTCATACATACAGGGTGTGCTGTATGTCGAGCCAATGTTTTATTCTTCTTTTGTATGTGTACAAAAGCGATTCAATCAAGTCCATGTGTGAAGCTATATATAAAACATTGTTGAAGAGAGTGTTTAACGTTGCAGAAGGAATTCCTAACAATTAATTGAAGTTACATACGAAGGAAATATTTCGAAACTTTGTATTGGGGGTAAAGGTATAGTGTTGTTAATGTTGTACGTAAGTGAAATTCAAAAATGCACTGAAATGTGCTTATTAAAAATATATATATATCGAAGTTTATTGACTTTAATCCATAAATTATATTACGGTAATAGCTTTCCGAATTATTATTAAATAAATATTGAATGGTCTTAATATAAATAATAAAATTCCATAAACTAGTATATTTCTGATTGAAGGTAAATTTACATCATTGACACCACAAATCGATATCTTTATTAAACTATTTAAATCGATGCTGAAATTTGTCTCTTAGAAGCCAACGTTGGTTTTATAAATGGATCAATTTTGTATTGATTATATTATATTACTGCACAGTGGATTTTTATGCGAATTCCTCGTTTTGCATCATTTTGAAAGACAAAATAACGTCACATGGATGTTATTTGGACTTCCAATTAATTACGTGAAAGCCTTGACAATTTTTTCAAAGAGACTTATCTATAAAATTGTTAAAAGTTGACGAAGAGTTTTGAACAGAAATGTTGCTTCGGTTAATCGTTGGGATTTCGTTGATTTTAAAGTTTGTGTGTTACGAAATGAATGTTAATAATAATAATAATAATGATAATAGTGATCTATAACGCCTTTAGACTGAATTGTATGACGATTTGTATCGACAAGTCTGTTTTATTTTCTGATACCCTGTTCCGATACGAGGTAACTAGTGCTCGGTCACCGATCTATTAATAATAGAGGTATATATTTTTCTTAACCAAAGTTGTAAATCATATCGGATCGTGACACGCTCGTATATTCGTAGGAGTTATAGAGAAGTAAGGCAAAACTGGTTAAAAAAGAGGAGAAGGAAAAGTTATACAGAGAGAAAAAAAAGAAGAAACGATGTAAAGTGCTTTTAACGGCGCAGTTGGCTGGCTAACGTTCATTTAGGACTCCGCGTGATTTTTATATTTATTTAATTATTAATTTAACATGTGCAAATGTGTCGTACACCAGATATTCTTAATAAATTCTCACATTTATTAGACGTCGGACTTTTATACTTTCATACTTTCACCCGTTGCCATGATCCCTCTATAAGTGGATTCAATTTGTGGAGCTGTGGAGAGGGGATAGAATAGGAAAAGAAGGGTGTTGCGTTTCGTCCTGGGCCTGCTAGTGGACTCATCAGTAAGGCTACCTAGCAGGCCCTGCCTTAGACTTGGGATATTGGAAGGAAGGTTAAAGGCGGCATATATATGGACGAGGTAGTTGGAGCGAGTACTTTCGAGAAAGCCTATTTCGTATGTCCCTCTAATGGTGGGTGCAGGAGAGCCGCCACAAATTATTTCATCCTTTCTCTTCTAACCGTAACAAAGCGAAAATATCCTCCTTCTTTTCCTTTTACAGTTTAAACGCACACGCGTTGTAACATAAATGAAAATACATAATATTTTTAATCAGGGCTGAGTGAAATTCGAAGTAGATCGTGGTAAATTATTTAAAACTAAAGTATTGGTGTAAGCAAATACTATTTGGAAGTACCATTTATTAAATGGTCAAATAATGAGCCAATACTATTTTCTACTTGGACTCGTGTTTGAATATAGGAAATAGTGGGTTGGAGTTAGGAGACAAAAAATTGAAAATTTGTTTCTAAAATATAATAATAGAATACTATGTTGTGCATATGTGGAACATTTATTTAGTTTTGCACGTCTAATATTAACGTCTTATCGGAATTCATTGAAAGATAAAATGTTCGACGAATATGTTCTGTTTGGCGCAAATAAAACGAATCGGTAACTTGTACGAATTACTTTTGCACAATATTTACAGTTATTTATAAACAAAATAAAAGTCTTATGTTATAGATAAAATCGTACTGTAAAATCTTAAAGTTAAAAACTGCCTACTTGCACGACTATTCTTCATTTACTACTATTGTTTGAAATACTATTAAAATACTATTATGAGTATTTCAATGAACTATTCATTTCGAAATAATATTTCCATCAGTTAGCATTAAAAATACATATTTGAAATAGTATTTCTTTATGCAACTACTATTTCGAATCAAAGTTTATTTTCGCGATTCATTTTCTTCCATTTCAAAGCTACGTTAAATAGAATAAATACAACTGATCCTTGCAATTTTTCTTACCAGAAAACAAAGTAAAATATTTACCTTCGTGTCTTTTGTGTAATTTTAAAGTTGTTGGCATATGTACTCGTGTATTATGCAATTCAAACACACTGTAAAAAAAACAAACAAACGAAAAGTCTATTATTTAGCCAACCTGAGTTGACAAATTTCATTTCGGAAAAATAAACATCGCTTCGTCCTAAACGTATTTGGTAACGATCGTAATGGAAAATTATTATAACGTTAGACGATAATAGTAATAAATGGAAATCTTATTTGGTGGAAATTTCCCGATGAACGAGGATTAAACTGTTTTGTTGACCTGTTGGGATGCAAGATGATAAGAAGTCGCTGTACCAGCGGTGAGTTGGGGATCAATAAACGATATTACAGGTAGAGTATAATTCCATGATCAGACAACGTGCGTAAGACGTGGATCTATATGGATCAGCAGCATGTGGCTTAATATTTAATCATATTTATGTATAATCTCTTGACACAAATACATTTTTTATTATTGTCAATCGTACCATATTTTGTAATTAATTTCTGATATTAGGGTGTACAGATACGAGATTAAAACGAAGTTAAGTAACAGGTAGTAAATAAGGTTTATTTGCATAAAGAATCGATGCATATTCAATAGAAAATGAACTAACAGGTGTATTTTTAAGATGAAAGGTGAATGTTCTTTAAAAAAAATTAAATTAGTTGCCATGGAAACGAGCGATAATTGAAATATGGTTGTAAACTATTGAAAGAAACATTTATTTCTTAAACTACAAATACGTCTATCGATTAATTAAGCGACGTTTTCGTAATTTTATAGGAGAACAATTTTAAAGTTTAAAATATTGTAAATCAATTGCATATTTATAAAATTGTTTTCGTATTTGGTTTTCGATTTATACAGGGGTTTTTCTAATGTTGTTAAACATTTTACACGATAATTTAACGCAATAGGTACTTCAACAATCCTTCATTCAAACTTTTTGTACTAGAACATAAAATTGCACTTAAAATACAGTGAAAATAAAAGTTTATCTTTTTCATCAAATAAAAACTGGAAAATCGTGTAAGTACAGTTAATATCGCAGGAATAAAGAGTTGAAATGATGGCATAGTAATATTGATAACAATAAAAATAATCACAATCAATTTTAGTACTGTGCAATTATTCATTATTTTATACGACATAAGCGAAAAGACGAAAATCTTGACGAGTTCCAAAATATAATTTGAAAATGGATTAATTTGGTCATTTTTTTGAATCTCCAATAGAGATTTGTAAGAAAGCTAAGGGAAAAAATACTGTCTAACAAGCATCCAATTTTCTAAAGCTATCAACTCTCTAAAAACCAAATAACAAAACAGTTTTATCAGTGTCGAGTTGATTTAGAACGTTTCGAACATTAAAGTTGCATTTCTGTGAAATTTAGAAAACGTGACAATAAACGCGCGATAAAAACATTTAGGAGTTGGTCATGCGTGTCCAGTTGACAGTTAATTGCACGTTTCGATCGATAAATTTACATTCTCGAGTTTAATCTTCTTGTTAGACGAGAGATTACAAGTAGCTGATAAGCTGACTCGATTTTATCTGAACCACGTTTCTTTCTACGATAACGGGCGCTTATTTAGGGTAACAAATGTTGAATAGTTGTTGAAATATTTGCAAATAGTGTCGAGTAATGTTGCCTCTTACGATTTGATACGGCCGTGTAATTAACAACTTTCATCCTCTAAGAACTCTTTGGAGAGGATAACGCGAGATTAACCATTGACGTGCGACGTAAGATTCTTAATCGCAGACACACGATAATCAAATGTTAGTGTCAATTACTGGATACTTAGTAGAATTCATTAGCATCCGAACAGAAGACGGTATAATTTATTTAACGATAAATGGTATATGAAATCCTGTACTTCCCCAATTATGTAGTCACTCGCAGAATGAAATATGAAAGCAAACTTAGTGGCAGAAGTTTTCCACGGTATGAATGGGGAACAGGCAACAGGTGCGAAGAATAATTATCACTTCGAAACGCATTGTAATTAGCATGAAACGTTTCCTATTACTAATATTACGCACGGAGAAACCACGGAGTGTAGTATAGTTGCGATAATTCATGTTTTTCAGTGCAACAAGATTAATTAGCTTCCATTTGATGCAATCAAGTTATAATTGTTGATTAATGTAGGCTGCTTGAATAAATAATCTGACCATAAAATGATTGACTAACTTCACTGTTTAAATTTTGTAACATCTTCGTGACAAAGCATTTGATTGAAGCTTAACTTTTTATAGTATAAAATAAATTTCTTTAATAATTCAGCTGACCACCGCGAAATGAAGAAAATTTTTGTTGGTCATGTAATAATAAAGAATTTACAAAAATAATAATTAACAATAATTATTCCATGCATTTTATATCGAATTGTAATATATTCCACAGTGTTTATCTGAATGTTTATCTGAAATTTTAAAAGGAATCTTAAGAAAGGTTGTATATTTATTTCATCAATTTTCCTACTTTCTGCTTTATTTATCGATTTGGCAAATGAGCGGTTTATCCCATTTGCATGGTAGCAATAAATACGCGATCATCTTTATAATTGAAAGACTTTCGGTTTTACTTGGAAATTCCGTGTGATAATCGAAATACGGTAACGAAATTTGGAGCAGATATTATACCTTTTATTGATCATTATGAGTATCTTTAAAATGATCGATACACAGTGATACGTTACAAACATCAGTAATATCAATATCCGTTATCGTACGCGGATTATTCCGCTTGCGGATGCAAATGGGTTAAATAATGAGCAATTCAGTGATGTCGTACGTATTTCGATTATCAAGAGTGGTAATCCCAGAGATAAGTTGAAAAATACACGTGGTTTCTTTTATTAAGTTACAGCTGCTTAAGAAACATTTCTGGATGAGTTTATAGCGACTTGGAAAAAAGGAGAGAATATTTTCATTCTTCGATAACAATGAATTTGCACGAAACGACATTGGTAATTAATCTAGGTCATTATTTCTTTTAATATACTATAATGTTAGACAGGGCTGGATAAAATTTGATTGTACAATTTGAATGTAAATTAATATTTGCAATAGTTTGTGAGGAAATATTCATAATTAAAGTATCTCTATAAGCCAATATTATTTGCAAACACTATTTCATTTAGTGTTTAAATCAAACACTATTTATTAAATGTTAAAATCGTAAGTCAATATTATTTTCTATTGAACGTCGTATTTGAATAGAGGAAATAGTGGATTGGAGATAGGAGAAGAAAATTAAAAGTCTATTTCTAGACTATAATACCACAGCAGCGTTTTTTTTGCACCTGTGGAACGTTTATTTAGTTCTGCACGGCTAATATTAACGTCTCATCGGAATTCATGGAAAGATAAAACGTTCGAAAGAATGTGTTCAGTTTAATGCAAATAAAGTGAATCGGTAACTTGTGTAAATTACTTACGTGCAGTATTTAAAAGTCTTATGTTATCGATAAATGTATATCGTATTAGGAGAGAACTGGGAAATACCGATCGATCAAGTATCTAAAGTATGGCGTTATTTTATAAAATGTTTTGTGCTGTCTTTCAATGTCAATCGGACTAATTAAATTTCATAGATTTTTTCTTATAAAAGTAAGTAAAGTAAATAAGAAGTAGAAAGAATAGAAGTCTTTAAAGTAAATAAAAAGCCTTCAGTATTATTCTAACTTATCATTTTGCTGTTAACTTTTCTATTACGTTCATAAGATGGGTATTAAATATAGCAATCTAAACTTATTTGCGGACTACTTAAAGTTAATGTTAAAGACTGCTTACTTGCAATACTGTTCTTCATTTACTACTATTGTTCGAAATATTTTTATTTGAAATATTCGTTTCTTTTTATATTTCAATGAAATGTCCATTGAAAAAAAATGAATTGTTGTACGAGTTAGTGGTAAAATATGTATTTGAAATAGTATTTCCTTATGTAGCTATTATTTCAAATACAGTAATGCATTTGTAGTAAAAAGCAAAAGCAACACGACGTGCAAATGTTATTTATGCTGTACAATAATGTGCAAATAAATTAATTACAGTACAATACAGTATATTTATAGTTTTACTTGTAACCCTTAAATTGAATTCAGTTTTGGGAAAGTAGAATAGACGAGTAAAAATAATTGCCATATTCTTAATAGTATTGTGAACACGTGCCACAATATTCTTCTAAATATCACAGAAGGATCTATTAATATGAATGTACAGTTGCATTTACATGTAGTAACCCTTAAATTGAATTACTATTTGGAAAAATAGAATAGGAGGATAAAAATTGTTTAATACTTCTTCATTCTTTTTCGTTCTCACGTTTGACCGAAAACTATTCAATCAATGCTGGTATACTCGTTAACCCTTTCGCTAGGGTAAAAATTGGCAGCCAGCGAACTAAAGCTGAACAAGAAAATTCAGCCGCAAGTTTGCAATGTAACATTTACTTGCAAATGCTTAGTTTTTAAACCACCTAACATTTAACGAACGCTAAATTAATTACAAACCTAGCAATGTCAAATTGTACAATTAGATTAAGCCAAATTTGTTAATTAGCGCGAAATTTCAACAGACGACTATATAGTCTCATTTAGTATCGAAAGATTTAAATAGTGCACAGCCATAATCGCTTCCGATAAATTTAACTTCGACAATAAACATTCTCTATCCTCCGTGTAACGTTATCAACCAGTTATTCATATCAATACGTGCAACAATAAACGTCCGAAAATGTTCGTAATAATCGGATCCCACTCTGTACCGCACATTCACTTCCACTTCTAACGCCAGCTGTTTCCATAACCAGCGTTCAACTTGCCGAACTCATTCTGACCAATTTGCAAAGAGGATTAGCGTTAGAACTCTCCCCGTTTGCCTCTAAAGCACGACTATCCGTCAAGCCTAGGTGTAACAGGCTACATTGGCGACCAGAAGGGGGGGGGGGGGGGCGGGTCACATGTATCCGTTCATGAAAGCAAACGAGTTTGGTGGAGGAGGAATCAGAAGGTACACTTAAGTTGCTCGCTTTCGTTGGCCGTTTAGTGTATCCGACAACAGCCTAGCACAGGACTAGGCTCTCTCTTCTCCACTTCCTAGAAGGGAGCAACGTGCGAACGCTTTAGTCGACTTATTCTTCTCATATCTTGCTAGGGGCGGCAGTGCTCGCGTTGAAGGGCACGCGATCGGTTCCACTGCGAGAAATCGATAAAATGAGGGAAAGAAGAACGCAGTCAGACCTCGTGCACGCGTTCTATCGCCGATAAGCGTCGCGATCGTCGCCGATTTCACTTTCCTTCGATGCAATCAAGCGTATAGAACTCGCGAGGTCTCGCGTACCGTAAATTCCGCTCCGAAAGACAGTTTGTCAATTAAAATTCGGCGAGATCCAAAGAGGAACGAACGGAGATTGGAATAATTTTTGGATGAGTTTTGGGGAAGAGTTAATCATGGATGAAACGTGGAAGTATAATCGGTGAACTGATCTAGGCTTTGGTTAAACGGTGTTCCCGCGCGGTGAATGGATTTTTTTGTATAAAAGTTTGGGTTGTTTTTGGCGAGCTGTTGTTTTTTCGAAGCCAAAGGCTCGGTCAAGGTGAACGAGAAGAGAAGGGAACGAGAACACCTGTCAGGTTTTATAATATTGTGCGTTTTGTGATAGTGATGCAAATAAATCGAGAAGATTTTCGTAAGGAAGACATCTTAAGTATTTTTTGTTTAAGAAACTCTAGTCATTTTGTAAAATCGTTTCGTTTTTCTATGAAAAAGAGGCATTTTAGTAATATTTTTGGCGGTAAACTTGAAGACGATATTTTATCCTTCAAATTTTGTAAGTTCTTGAAATTCGTTCTTTGAATAGACTTAAAAGCTGTATAGAGAAGAGATTGAACTTGTGCAAGAGGTGTAAAACGAAGAATGCACGAGTGAGAAAAATTAAGAAAAAAGCAGAAGACAGTGCAATCGACGGCGAACTCGATTCAAAATGGCGCAGACTGGAAATCACGATACTTACAGGTTTGTAATTTTTCTTTTAATTGCTAGCATAATTCTTCTTAGTTATAAGTTTAATTTCTACGTTTATTTATTTAAGGTCTTATCGGTTTATGTTTCCTAATTAACCAGCATATTATTTTATAATGATAACTATATTAAATTACATTTCTTATATATTGAAATTACATAAACATGATATATTAGGTGCAACAAATATGCAATAACAAATCGCTACTTTTCTACGTTTCAAGTTTTGCAAATTTCACGAATCAGCTTCACAAACGAGTAATTCAGAAGCCAAACTGATTAACTTCACTTTTTGCAAACATTCGAATTTCATTACCAAACTACATAATTACAGTTTTATTTATCAAAAATTAATTTGATTCATTTTTGGTAGTTAATTAGCTTGGCTTGTAAAAGTGCAAAATAATTAGCATATTTGGAATAATAAAACTGTATTTAGTTCTTTGTAAATAGATATTAAATCTTATGAAACACCAAAGGTTCAGAATTGATTTGTACAGATAGTATATTCATATGTAATGATCACTTCATAGTCTTATTATTGCACGACTATTTAAAAATAGAAGACAGTGAACCTGTTATCTTTCTGTCGCTAATACTTTAAATTATATTACGCGTATTACTATTAAAAAGTTACTATTAATGTCACTATTAAAAAGTGTTACTTATAAATAGTTGAAATCATGCATTTTCCATTTCTGGGAATGAAAACCTAGAAAATGTAGTAATTAGTGAAAAACATAATATTCATATGGCTTTTAAATTTTATTATATTTTAAAATTACGTCATACGTATTACTATTGAAAAGTTACTATTAATATCGCTATTAAAATGTGTGAAAAAGTGTTACTTATAAATAGTCGAAATCATGCATTTTCCATTTCTGGGAATGAAAACCTAGAAAATGTAGTAATTAGTGAAAAACATAATATTCATATGGCTTTTAAATTTTATTATATTTTAAAATTACGTCATACGTATTACTATTGAAAAGTTACTATTAATATCGCTATTAAAATGTGTGAAAAAGTGTTGCTTATAAATAGTTGAAATCATGCATTTTCCATATCTAGGAATGAAAACGTAGAAAATGTAGTAATAAATGAAAAACATAGTATTTATGTCGCCTTTTAATTTTATTATATATTAAAATTACATTACACGTATTACTATTGAAAAGTTACTATTAATATCGCTATTAAAATGTGTGAAAAAATGTTACTTATAAATAGCTGAAATCATGCATTTTCCATGTGTGGGAATCAAAACGTAGAAAATGTAGTAATTAGTGGAAAACATAAGATTCATATGGCTTTTTAATTTTATTATATTTTAAAATTACGTCATACGTATTACTATTAAAAAGTTACTATTAATATTGCTATTAAAATGTGTGAAAAAATGTTACTTATAAATAGCTGAAATCATGCATTTTCCATATCTGGGAATGAAAACGTAGAAAATGTAATAATAAGTGGAAAACATAGTATTTATGTCGCCTTTTAATTTTATTATACTGTGAAAGGGTTAATTTGTTTTAGATAAGATATGATTCCTTTTATACGTTTCGTATGCATAATTTGCAATGCAATGAATGGACTAGTGATTTAAAATTACTATTATTATAGAAAGTCTAATAATTTTATCTGTTACTTTTTTATACAATTCTGTTTCAACACTATCATTTGCTACTCGTAATTCAAATTTAACTGAACAATTATATCGAGCAAAGTTCATACTTTCCTTTAGTAAAAAGATAACATGATATACTTTGTTGGTTTTATGATTCAAATGTTCGTTGTTCATCTTATCTGTGAATGTTTGGAAACAAAAACAGAAAATTATCGACCGAAGTATAAATTTCTGGTTCGAAAACTGCTAATATATTATCGTTGACTTTGTGATTCATAAAAACAAAAGTGCAAGACGAAGATCATGCGGCTTTTCTGTTCAGAATTATTTCGAATCGAACTTTTCCTACTACAGTCGAACATTGATAACTCGAATTTGAAAGGAAGATGTGAAATCTTTGAGTTTTATTATTATTATTATATAATGGGACATCAAAACATTTTTTCCATATCATGTATGGTTTCGAAGATATGGACGATAACATGAAAACTTAAATTTTCATTAAAGGTATGTTTTCACCCCTAGAATCGCCATTTTGCCAAAACAAAAATGGACCATTGATAGGATCGCTTAAACAACATTTATGCAAAGTTTCAGATTTTGTTAAATTTTCGAGTTGCCCAACGTTTCTTGTTAGTTAGATTCAACTATATTAATATTTTTATTATTGAAGGCAATTGTCGTTACATTGGGTAATATTAAAATAAATAGAAAATTTCCTACAATTAAATACGATTAAACAGTACTTGAACATGAAAATACAGTAGCGTGTTAATACTTTTTGAAGTCACTGCAACTGTTTGTTATTTACTCAGGGATCTATTTAACATCTAAAATAAAAGTAAAAATTATAAAACAAGACAATTTACATATTTAACCCTTTCGCTACAGCTTCTTGAAACTCAAAATTGAAACATATAGATAAAGAACAGCTTTTCTTAATTGTATTTATATTATATTAATTATTTATATTCCGAGAACGGACTAAATATAAATATTTAGATACCTTATATCGTCAATTATGATTTTATTTTTATTGTACAAATGAAACTAGATGCAGTAATGTACTTTAGAAAAACAACACGTATGCTCTTAACAAATGATTGTCCAATTTTTGAAGGCATATAATATACGTCCTTCGTAACGAAAGGGTTAGTATCAAGCGGAATGTAATCGAATAGGCGAAGAGTATGAGTAAAGATACAAAAGTATAATGTATAAAGTTTCATAGTAAGACGTAGGATATAAATCACGTTATATTAAATTATTATCCATGGAAGTGTAAACCAATCCTTTTAATTTTATTGCACTGCGAAAGGGTCAAATAAAATTGTATCGCGTTGGAAAATAATTCAGGTCATTTGAATTTTTCCTAGTTGCTGTTACAAGTTCGTAAAAAATTCGACTTTTTCCGTTATCTGATATTCATCGATCATTTTTCTTACAATGTATAATTAAAATCTAATATGCAATGTATAATTCACAGGATTGTACACGTATTTTCTGTGAACCGTTTCTAATTTCCAACGAAACAAAGATTCGTAAAAGGATTTAAAAGATTGAAACGAGAAAAAGAATGGGAAGGAATTTTTAAATTTTCTTCGCGAAGACGGTAACACGTAACGAAGAATAGAATTCTTATCGCGAGTTTAGTTTTGGAGATTGGCATTGTTTTGGGCTTACTTTATCGTACTTATCGCAAACTACCGATTTCACTGACGTTTTTATTCCACCTAAAACATGACAATAGAAGGAAATTTTTGTTATCTTTGCTATCGTGTTGATCTTGTGGGCAAAATTTACAAAATATCATTACAAGAAGATCTTCTAAAAGGTTTTTAGTTAATCAGTAAACAAATACTCCACCTTCGATTGTGTCACAAAAACTTTCCACAAAATTTAATTTTAGACATTTAGAAGGCAATTGTTGTTTTTTATTCATCCCATTAGTATTCATTACATTCTTCTTTGTATAATTGACATTTGCAAATTAGACATAATATTTAACTGTGAAATTTGGGTTTTAATTTAATCTTCAAATCTAAACTTTGACTTTTAATGTAATCTTTTAATCTAAAATTTGACTGCTATGGATTAAAAATAATCTTTTAATCTAAAATTTGACTTCTATAGATCAGAAATAATATTTTAATCCATAATTAGATTTTAATAAATCACGAATAATCTTTAAATCTAAAATTTGCTTTCTACTGCCCAGAAATGATATTTTACTCTACAATTTCGATTCTAATTACCCAGAAATAATCTTTTAATGTATAATTTCATTTCTATACATCAGATATAATCTCCAAGTGTAAAATTGGACTTTTAAGTGAATATTTAAATCGAAAGTACGAGTTTTAATCTTACTTGTAAATTTCAAATTTATCTACAGATCAGAGACAATCTACTCTCTGTTCATTGATTGATTTATCGAGGAATTTGTTGAATTGAACGAGGCTGACAATGAGTTATAATAATTGCACACGGAATGGGCAAATTATGGCTCTCGTGAATAATAATTTTATTCTTCATCACCGGTGAACGGAACGCTAGATGACTTCAGCGAAACTAATCTTGAGAAACCAGACGAAAATTCTCATTGTACGAATAATAGCCGACACCTTCGCCTTTTGTTTCCCAGAATACCAGCGTTATTCCCAAGTTTATTGCACGTCGTTACGTAACGCGATAGCATTTTATATTTCACGTCACGTGAATAGTTCGTTTCAACGTACTTTCAAATATTCCTTGCTCCAGTTTGTCCAAGTATACTTCATTATCATAGTCAAATTGCCAATATAAATTTTATTGTGTTTGCTAAAAAAAAAAAGTTGCAAATGTTAAAGAACGAAAATTCCAATATTCAAAAAAAAATCTTCATCTTCCGCTTTGGGAGTTGAAAAAATTCTCAAGCTTGCAAAAAGTTATAAAAATGATCGATAATTCAGATATATAAGTTTCGAAGTATTAATAAATTCGACGGAAATCACTCTCGTTCAAAATTGCGTGTTAATTCAATTATCTTCGTGGAAAATGTTGCAAATGTTGAACAACTAAAAAACCAAGTATTAACAATCCTAATTAACGTCACCTGTTATTTACCAGAATGGTTGAAACGAAAGGACGTATTTCTCATATTTCGAATGGTTTCCGGTTTACAATCGCACATAAAGTGTTCAGTAAAATAAAATTAACATAAAGTACGATAAGAAAAAAACTAATATCAAAAAACTTGTGTAAAACAAAATATATGCATTTATTATTTATTGCCAAACGTTTAAGGTACCAGTGAGCATAAATAAACTTATGCCTATCCATTTTTAACTTACCGGTAAATCTTTGAGATGCAAAATGAATATGAACAAAACTCAATACGTTCAAGCTTATAAAGGGTTAGAAGAATCATCAATAATTGAGATATTTGAGTTCTGAGGTACGAATCAATTTGTTGCGAGAATGAATCACGATGGAAATCACTTTCGCCGAGAAAAGTGTGTTAAGATCGATGCGAGAAAATTGCGATGCTCGTTTTTCTTTCAGCGAATGGCATCGAGCGAAAGACCTTGGGTAATTCTTCTAACGTCTGCGTATGTCATTTTAGTTTATGCTTGCAACGGGTTCCGTGACCACGCTTCCTACACTGTTATTCATTGCACAGTTGCAATTCTATATTTAATCGAGATAAGAAACGCTCCGTGAATGATCATCGATGGAATCTATGATTAATAATCATGATTCGAGTGCTACTGTTGCGTTCCATTCCAATTTTGCATACATTATTCACAACATCTTTCGCACGCCTCGCAGAAATGCTATTAAAAGAAATAATCGAACTTCGAAGTTTCGTAAGTTTCGTTTCAAATTGATCGAAGCTTCAACTTTTTCACTTCTATACTCGTTTATTTTAATTATACTGCTCGCTGTTTCGTATTTCACGCAGTGTCAGAAAAGAATAGAAATGATTTCGTGTAGATATATTTTACATATGTATATTATTTAATATTTTCTTAATGACTTCGTTGCAATGAAATTAAAAGAATTTAGAGTAGAGTGGAAAATTATTGCTACTATTTCTTTTCACGTTACCGCAAAACTTGGTTTCATTTATATTTATATGGTGCTCTTCTTTGCTTGCTTGTTTTGCTTATTTGTTAATCCAGCTCTGTGCTAATTTAACTATTCGTAATCCGTAAAAAATTGTATCTCAAATATTTAATACTGAATTAAATTTCATATGAAATCCTACATGTTTATATGTATATATGCGAAAATAAAAATTCTCAGACATAATTCATCAATCGCGATTAACCATGTTGTTGGTTGGTAAACATATTCCAAAATTAATATTGACAAATGGCTGCCGCACGTCGTTTGGTTTGTCACTCGCAAATCCTCCAAGATAAATATTTTCGAATCAAACGGAATCAAATTTTACTGCGGTAAAAACTGTGCTCACGATTAATTTTGCCGTGTTTCTATTTTAGTAAACATCGCGGATGTTTTACTAGGAAGTTGTGTTAATTAAGAGACTATTAGAGTTCCTTACGGAGAATTTTTATTACATCCTATAATAGTTGTTCAATTTTATACGCTAACAGGAAAAATCGCTTACCTAGGTTGCAGGGGAAAAAAAAACTATGATAATGTGTTTTTATAGCGACGTTAAAACGTATAATACGATAGTCAGCTACAAATTATACTTGTCACTACTATTTGACGCATCGTGAATCGTTTCAGGCTTTGTTTGAGATCACTATTATGTTGCCGTATCAAAGTTTGTACGCTGAATCCGAAGATAAGAAACGCGTGCACTGTGAATGTCGTAGGAATGTTAACATCGTTCTCGCAAGTGAAAGTGTAATGTTTTTTTCTACAAATTCATTCAAAACACACGGCCCAATTGTGTATCATTACTATAGTAACGTGCAGCGTTTTTATTGCGTGATTAAAAATATTTGTTGGCAGTGAAAAAATTGAAATTGTATTTATAGAATAAATCGATACTTATTTCAATTCGTATTCAAATGTAGAATAATTGAAATTTATTTCGATTCGTATTCAAATGTAGAATAATTGCAATTTATTTAAATTCGTATTCAAATATAGAATAATTGTAATTTATTTCGATTCGTATTCAAATATAGAATAATTGCAATTTCTTTCAATTCGTATTCAAATATAGAATAATTGGAATTTATTACAATTCGTATTCAAATATAGAATAATTGAAATTTTATTGCAACTTGGGCATAGCCTAGTTTTGCGTTGCACAAACTTTACAATATATATATAATTCCAACCACAAAAAAAGCTTGTAAATTTTACCGTTAATTTTCGAATCGCGGTTCAAATTTTTGTAACGCCAAAATTTTTAAAATCTGATCGACTAAAGTCGTTTTATATGAATGCAGAAAATTATAAATATAAAGTAGATGGAACAATTTATGAACACTTAAGGAAATCGTTGAGTGCTTAGGTAGAATTTCAAGGATTAATATGATTAACCCCTTCGCTACGAAAGACGCATATATACGTCTTGAGAGATTGGGAAATCATTTATTATTATAAAAGCATGGATGTTATTTCTTTATGGTGGAAGTTTATTTCCGTTTTCAATCGTACAGCAATATTAGACCATAATTAATCCAATGAAGTACCTACATACATATTTTTATTTAGCCTATTTTCATACCAATAAAAGTTGCACTTATCTATGCTTTTGATTCTTAATTCAAAGGAACCGTAGCGAAAGGGTTAATGAGACTTCTAATAATTCAAACTTAATTCTTTAATGTCTGAATTTTTATACAAGACATGCGGAAAACATAAAAGAAGTAGCAGGTGTAAGTAACTAAAATTGAAAATAAAACAAGGAAGCTACTTTTTACCACCTTTTCTTTTATTCATTAAAAACTCCTATATGAGCTGTGAACAAAATAATACAAGATTATAGATAGTTGCAACAGAAGAATAGGAAGCTTGGAATTTTATAGATTTGATCACGTCTATCAAAAGACCTTCTACATACATTTTTTTCCTTTTCCTTTTTTTGTACAGCTCTTATTCTTAGTGTATTACAAAGTACGTATTTTACCATTACTTTGTAGTAACAGTATGTATAATACTTTATGGTGCAGCAACATTATTGCTACATCCTTGGGAGTTGCAACACGTTTAATTCGCGGATTTCCTTCGAAGACAATACGTAATCCTATCTTTTAATAGCAGCTTTCTACAGGATTTTTCAAAAGGCACGATGAATTCTATGCTGTTAGTATAATCTTGGATCTATAGAAATCGCACCATATGTAATTCTCGGATTTGCTTCAAAGACAAAACATAATTCGATACCGAGAGACTTTCGAAAAACGCGATCAACTCTATAGAATTTCAAGCTCAGTTGAATTTTCCTTTCGATATACATTAAAAATAGAATTTAGAGTGGCTACGAAAAGTATTGGAACATTACTATGCCTATTTTAACATTTACATGCGAGATTTAGAGAATTGAACAAATAGCTAAAATAAAGTTGCTATGATATGAACTTATTTTTTAAATAGTGTATGAATAGTACAATTATTCTATAAGCAGTGTATAAATAGTATCATGATTCCATAAATAGTATATAGTTATTTTATAAATAGTTTTCTTAGTAAAATAAAAGTTTGATTTTCGCTACGGTATCATAAAAGTTAAAAGAGTTTAAGATAGATGAGGGGATACGATTTTTACTAACGATAGAAATAATACAACTGAAAATATTTGTGGATACTTGGATAATTAATTGCAGTGTTCTATATGCGAATGGTAATAAAAATAGTGCCGTGCCATAGATAAATACCGATAGTATTTTAACAAATCGTGGTCCAATAATGAAATTGACAACCAAATGACGACACTGATTTAAAGATCATATCGATGGCTTAATGCAAACGTGTTGTTTGTCCATTTTTAGTGATTTCGAGAAAAATAGGTTCAAAGGTTTAGTGATAGGTTATAATTGAATAAACACTTTTATTGTTTCATGTACGATGTTATATTTGCGAAGCAAATATTAAAGAATATATGTGTAAATATACGTAAACAATTTGTTTTATTTTAAAAATTGTTCCCGAATTATATATTAGAACATATGAATAAAATACCTGTATTTTTAATTTTTACTTTCGAATATGTTTATTTATATTTACTTTCCAGCTATTGTTCATTGTCAACACATGATGTATGCTCAATTTTGAGAGTAACAGTATATGATATTTGTACAGCATAAGAGACGATCAAAATCTCTATAGTGCATATCGTAACTCAAACTTGACCAAAAGTGTACATGCAACATGCGTGAATCAAACCATCGATACGTATACGTGATTTGTGGAAATGAAATCCAGAAAAATAATTACGTAGCAATCGACTTATGGTTAAAAATGGAAATACTCTAATCCTCGGATGAAAAGTGAAAGCGCGGTTAAAACGTCATTTTCCTGCGATTACGGCTAAACTATCGGAAGAAACTCATCGTAACACATAATCAGATAATCTCCTTTCATCTTATCAATCGCAAAGACAGACATCATAAATCATCGCTAATGCTAAAATCCCTTTAATCCCAACGATTCGTCGGAATTCTCGTTTCTTTCTCCGTCTAAAGAAGTTGTGCAAATCCTTTGAATAGTCATTTTTGAAGACACTCGGAGGAAGTGGGATCGGTAGGGACGTTACTCTCACGATTGCATTAGAGCGGCTGGAACGTAGTAAGCTTATGATGAGAGTTATTTTCTCTGATCCCTTAATACGCGACACGCTGTCGTCTCACGCGCCATTTTTCCTTTCCTGTGTAATCATTTGCAGCTTCAATTTACGTTTACGTACACTATTCGCCAAAAGTTTGACGACTATTTCGCATTTCACGAATTGGCAAACGAAACGGAAAGGATTATGATGTCAGAAAATTTTACGGTGAAAAATTTATAGAAACAGAAAAGATCGAAGCTATGGATTCTAAAATAGAGTAAGTCTAATTTTCGACATGCACTGGCTATAAAAAGTATCGAATTTATTTGAATTTTTGCAAATTCAAGTACATCTTAATTAGATCCAGCTATATTGAATTTTTTGTTATTGAACGTAATTGCAGTCACATCGAGGACTATTAAAGAATAGAATATTCGCTACGATTAAATATGATTAAATAGTACTTAAATATAAAAATACAGTGGTGTGTTACTAATTTTTGTAGTCACTGTAACTGTTAAATGTTTAATCAGAGATATATTTAGCAATATCTAAAATAACCGAGTTTATAAAAGAAGTTAACTTACGTATTTAATGTCAAACAGAAAAAGTTAACAAATAGGCAAAGTGTATGAGTAAAAATATAAAAATACTTGTATAAAGTTTCGCAGTAACACATAGGTTATAAGTCACATTATATTCAATTATTATGTGTACCAATAAGACGACTACTATATAAAATTGTTTATTTCGTATGCAAAACCTAAAATATTTCCCACTTTATTTCAAAGCACCCTTTACAATCGTACAAAATAAATTTTCATCAGCTAACCAAAGAAATAAGAAACGTTAAACTGTTATATATAAAATTGGTTATTTCATATGCAAAACTTTGCTTTTGAATTAACCCTTTGCACTCTAAACATTTTTTATACTCCCTTAGAGTTGCTGCAGTATACTTCTGAAGTGAAGCTTAAACAGTCCTTACTTAATTCGAAATCAAATTGTTCTTCGATTTTACTCGCTTCTGACTTTTTCCATTACCTTTTTCCTTTTCTTATTTTTCGTATAGTAGCCAAGGGGGTTACAGAATAAATGATAAATGTTCCCGTAGAGGAGTGCAAAGGGTTAATATATCCGATATGGAAAGAATTTAAAAACCGGCTGCAAACATTTGGCCGGCAGCGTGTATCGGATCAAATGATCGCAAACCGGTTTGCGATGATCGGTAGTACTTTAAATTACGCAAACACGGGAGAACGTGCACCGATGCTTATGTAACCGCCATAGTTGAGTCCAGTGGTCCCTTTCACGTTGAAAAGAACTATGTCAATGACGAAAAGCCCAACATAGTCGGGCGTATAAAAACCGACGAATGATGAGCGTAACTCCTCTTACGACATCCTCCATTCAGTTTACGATCAAAACATCCAGCATTTATTCGAAAAAGGATGGCATTTATTATTCCCATCGTAAAATCGTCAAACTTAAATGTAGTCGGTTGCCGCGTATGAAATGGCTGATTTTATCTAGCATAAAGTTTCCGAGTGATTAATTAATCAAACGTAGCACTGAATGACAAGATATGGATATTAAAGAATTATTTTACACTCGTATGTTCTTTTAATTATTGTTATTGTTAATACGAATATTTAGTTACGAAGTTATATTAGTAATAATATAAATAATCATTTATTAAAAGCATATATATATAATATAAATAATATTATAGTAATCATATTAATAATATAATAATATTAATGTATATACTATAATATATATATATATAAATTAATAAATGGAATACACATATATATTTATATTCTTTATGGTACAAAACTGTTCCTGTTTTAATTCATGCAATAATATTAATATATATACTATAATATATATATATGTATATATATAAATTAGTAAATGATATACACATATGTATATTCTGCATAGTACAAAACTATTCCTGTTTTAAATCATGCAATAATATTAATATATATACTATAATATATATATGTATATATATAAATTAGTAAATGATATACACATATGTATATTCTGCATAGTACAAAACTATTCCTGTTTTAAATCATGCAACAATATTAATATATATACTATAATATATATATATGTATATATATATAAATTAATAAATGATATACATATATGTATATTCTTCATAGTACAAAACTATTCCTGTTTTAATTCACGCAATAATCACTCATATACACATATGTAAAGCATCGAAATATATATTTATACTGTTCTTACATGAATAAAAGCGATTCTTCTTTACGCTTTTAGGGTTTACTTTTTGCCGTAGCAAAATGGTTAAAAAAACACAAATTAAATGTGTCCTTAGATAAATGAGGAAGCTATTACAACTATTATATATTTACAGCAAGGTCACCGCGTCATGTAATGACTCGAACACCGTTTTATCAGAAAATACAGAATTGTGACTAGAAATATACGACCAATTATTTGTCTGCACTGTTGTGTTGGAGCATTTTAATTTAATGCAAAAATATGTTTTCTATAGCATTCTTTATGAATAGTAGCTCACTGTATCCTACAAAAAGAGCCATTAAAAATCTTGGAAATTTATGAGCACCAATAAATGTACGCTTAAGTACTATAAATTATGCGTCTGATGCGTAGGGAAGCGAATGACTAAAGTTAAACTGGTGATTGAATAACCATTGTGTGTGGCTGCTATTAACCCAGTTTGGCAAAGAAAAAAAAAAAGTTTTACTGAATGGAATTGAGTCTGGGGCTCGGTGTCGACCGAACTACGCTTGTTGACCCGAATCGATCATCTCGTCGATCATAGATCAATCCACTTACGTGACATTCATTCCGGCCATTGTCTTGTGGAATCTCTTACCTTAACCCTTTCACATCCAATGAGACGCATATTTTCTTCTTCAACACTTCGATACGAAAATTAAAATTCAGTCGCCGAAACTTTTCTCCGTCTCCACATTTCATATATTTATTATAAAATAATTTTATCTTCTATTGCTATTCCTGAATTTCGTCTCTACTTTTACTATTCGCGTCTGTTAATCTTGTACGAAATTGTTTTACTATTTCTACCCGTCCAAGAAATAAGTAAATAAATAAAATGAAACAATTCTGATAATTCTCGAGTGCAAAGGGTTAAATTCAATTTTGCGTCCATTAGAGGCATAAACAATCGACAGATTATAACAATATATTCTTGACTTATCACTCATCGTCAGGAAATTATTAACTCTTTAATATTCTAAAACTATTCTTTAACTTACAGATTAAAAGTGACCATATGTTATTACACAAACTAGTAATTTGAAAATACGGTAAACTATAATGCTGTTAACACGTTTCGCGTTACAGTAAAACGTGTTATACGAAAAATAATAAAAAGTAACACGTTTGGAATGATTATTGTCATGTTAATTATTGTTTTCTACGTTTTACCAATGGAGACATTTTGTTTATTAATTTCTTAAATGTTCGATCATCTTATAGATTATCATACTAATTAATGAAACCTAATATCTAATATCTGGTCTAAGTTTATTTACCGTATTTGTGCATAGCTCGTAAAAGGGTTAATAATAATAATCCAAAAAACGTTCTTTAAGGGGTTAAACTTAGGGCAGGTGATTAGGTACGCAAGAACAAGGCTAAATTGACGTTGGGTTTCGGCTTCTGACCGACTTTTTTGGTTATTTTGCAGAAATGAAGAGAAAATGTCGCCGGCGGAATTAAATGGCACAGCAGAGATTTTCCCCATCTCGAAGTTTCGCCAGGCGTTTCCTCAATTCTGCGCCGTCAGCGCGAAGAACCTCCTACTAATTACCTTCGGGTCTACTTTAGGCTTTTCCACCCTTCTGATCCCCGAATTGCAGAAGGAGAATTCAGAGATTCCAGTCACCATGGAGGAACTGACATGGATTAGTAAGCACTACACTTGTTAGGTTTATTTCGTAAATTAAACAAATATTCACGTGAAATCAAACGAGCACAATTTCGCTTGGACGAAATTTGTTAGACACTATCTTTGGTAATTAAACAAATATATATATATATATATATATATATAACTAATCAGAAGTAAGTTTTACTTTTTCTCGAATCTATTAATAGTGAGTAGCCCCCCCCCCTCCCTTTTATTTTATACAGCTTCACTAATTGGATTTGGTAAACTTTTGTACAATTTTTGTATCTAAATTTTGTCCTAGTCTAGCCACTCGCGCGATTTATGTTATTTCCTATAAATGGGTACTCTATCCTGCAGTTAATCAACGATAACACGTTCATTGCCCATAAATCTACCATTAAACAATTTTCGAGTGCAAAGAGTTAACTTGTGTATCGCCAATACCAATGCTACATTATTAAAAAAAAGAATGACAAGATTTTATGGCCCAACTAATATTTCCAATTTTTGGAAAAACCCCTTAAAATTCACCCTCTATGTACTTAGGTAGCCTAAACCTGTTTTTGGTGCCAATTGGTTGCTTCGCCAGCGGTCCAGCATCGCAACTAATGGGAAGAAAGAAGACCATGATGCTAACGACGATACCGTTCATAGCAGCCTGGATTATATTTCACTATGCGACCAGTGCTGGGATGTTGTTCGTCGCGTTAGCCATGACAGGTTTAACCGGCGGCCTCCTGGAGGCACCTGTGATGACCTATGTGGCCGAAGTGACGCAACCTCATCTCCGAGGTATGCTGTCAGCCACCTCGAGCATGTCGATCATCCTAGGCATTTTTACGCAGATGTTGGGTGGCAAATTAGCCAACTGGAGGACCGTCGCTATTGTGAACATAGCGTATCCACTTATCTGCTTCGCTGCTCTTTGCATGGTGCCCGAGAGTCCTTACTGGCTTCTTGGTAAATCTACATCTTTTTTCATATTTTGAGCGAAACTTCGCTGTTAGGAACTCATAACTTATTAGAGAAGATCCTAAATGTCTAACTATAAGATAACTCAGTTTGTTTGGAATGTTCGTGGCGTTTTTTTTTTTATAGTACAGTAGAATGTGGATTATCCGAATTAACCCTTTGCCGTACGATTATTTCATTACATATTCATGCTAACGTTTGAATGATCACTGCTTTCATACCACGACACGTATTGAAGGCAATTTTTATTGAAGAACACGTAGTCTTATAAAATAAAGCTACAATTAAATTTCATCCTCAGTAGTACCCATTTTTATTGAACCCATGCTATAATTTATAAAACGAGTGTGACTCGTTATTGTATTGGGAATAAATTGGTTTTGATAATCGGTGTGTCGGATAAATGAAAGAATCGAATGCTTAACCCATTAACTGAGTAATTTTTCATCCAGAATCTTATTTATACATAGAAATAAAAATGAATAGAAATTAATTAATATTGTTTGGGGGAATTTTAATCGCTGAGAATATAAATGTAAAATAACGTGCTTCTGATACGAACCTAAAGATGATTAAGAAAATAAGAAATTACAGAGAAAGTAAAGTACTTCGTTCAAACCGCTAATGATCCCTTAGACGAATTATCTTGTCATCCTCAGTTAACAGGTTAAATGGACTAGAAATTACGCAATTCTGAAATGTGGATGGTTTCTACGTAAACGAATACACACTCGATAAGACAAATACATGTTTCCAAAAATATATGCATATTTCAACAAGTTTATCGCATTACGTCCATACTTAATCCTTTGGTGTACAATGAGAAGTTACACTCGTGGTGCAAACCATGGTCTAGTCACAGTAAAAACACCCTGGACATTTTACTAAACTTTAACTTTAATTCTTATTGCAACGTCAGTTTGTAACATTGTAGATATCAAAATGTGTTTTGCATTCGACACAGCGCTAAAGTGGAAAATGGCGTCCAAACGAATAGTCTTTAAAAAATTCTGAACGGCAAGGGGTTAAATATTTAAAACACGTGAACTAATTACAACATTGTCATAGAAGAACGTTTCAAGATTGTCTCTTGAAACTCAGATGCTTTTCTAAAGCTAAACCCGAATTGTTACGTTAAGAGCCATTCACCCTTAGAAAACTCTTTCCGAGAAGTAGTATTAACGAATTATAACACGAACTTATGGAATGAATAATATATGATTCACTTTGAAAATCTTATATATTTTTGCGTATCGCGTTCCACGTCTTTTACCAAACTCGCATAAATATCCGTTGACTACTGACAAATAATTGAACTTTTTAGCCAAAGGTCGCCAGAAGGATGCAGAGCTGGCTCTCTGTTGGTTTCGAGGCTGGGTGAATCCAGCCCAAGTGAGGTCAGAGTTCCAAGTGATTTGCGAGGAAGTCCAAAATCCTAAAGTATCCAAGGAAAGAGTTTGGAAGTCTTTCAGCAAGAAGACGTTCTACGTTCCCTTCTTCTTGGTCGGCTCTGCTTTCTTCATTGGCGCGTTTGGCGGCAGCTCAACTCTTCAAACATACGCGGTGGTTATCTTCATGGAGTTGCAAGCCCCCATCGATAAATACTCAGCAGCGGTGTACCTCGGATTGGCCGAGTTAGTAGGCACCGTCACCTGTGTGCTCTCCATTCATTTCACTGGCAAACGACTGCTAACTTTCCTTTCCATCGGAGGCACTGCTCTAAGCTTCGGTTTCGCGGCCATTTATGGATACTTGAACGATAATCACGTGATTAACCCGGAAGGTCTTAGCTGGTTACCAAGCACGTTGATGATTGGAGCTGCTTTCCTGTCTCATGCTGGCATTAGGCTACTCCCATGGGTTTTGGCTGGCGAAGTATTTCCTGTCAATGTAAGTTCATGATTTCTGAAGTAGGTAAAGTTAATGTTTTTTTTAATTAATTCCACGGCGATTAATTAATTACTAGCAGAACTAAATTCTCACACAAAGATTGCAATCAGGTTCCAAACATTGCGACAGTATTTTTAGCGTTAAGTTTTAGGTTTTATTCGCCAAGATTTTTTAACCATTTATGTGATCGCAATAAGAGGACGACTTTTCTTGTAAAAATTACTGCGAAAATTCAATTTCGATGCTATTTTGATGCTAATCAGGTTCGAAGCAGCGCAACGGGAGCTGCTGGCTCCATTGGTTACATCTTCACCTCAATCGCCAATAAGGTGTTCCTCTACATGGTTAACGGGATGACTTTAGCCGGTTCGTTCTGCTTCTACGCTGTCGTCAACATCGCCGGTGGTGTCTTACTGTATTTCATTCTACCGGAAACGGAGGGAAGATCTCTGAAAGAGATCGAGGAACATTATTCTGGCATTCAAAGCTTGAAAACTAGGCCGAAGAAGGAAGAGTTGCAATTCAAAGAGAAATGGGCGGCCACTAATCCAGCTGTGAATTACGATGACGAGAGCAAGCTTTGAATTTTTCAGATAACAAAAGTGACGACGAGATCTGAGTGATCTTAAACAGGGTAGTATTTCTGTTGCAAGTTCCTTGTTAAGTTTTGCAACGAGTCCATTGGCTTCGTGGAATTTACGGAGCCGTAAAGGAAAAGACTCTTGTCTGTGTTAGCTGTGCAAACGAGAAGATTTATTACCAGACTACGGATGTTTATGCAGATTCATATTTTTACAGGCATAATTAGAAAAGCTCAACTTACACGAAGATTAATTTCACCGCGGAAATGTTGCAACGTGTTCTTCAGTTTCGATTATTTTGTATAGTTTTGCATGTTACGCGCACTTTGTCATAGACGCACAAAAATCTGCTGCCTATTTATTAAATACGTTACTTCTATCGTCAGATGGCAAAACGTGATACGTTTGTACGAGATTGTAACGAAAACGATTTTTGTCGAAGTTAAGAACCTTAATTATGAGCGTTCACAGTTTTATGATTTAATTGAATGCAATTCTTCCGTGGCATAATTGTAAATAACACCTGCAACAATTGTGTAATATGATATATTATTTATTGAAGAAATTAGAATCGATTAAGATAAAAAGTGAAGATAGTAAAGTAATTATTTACTCTTCTTGAAAATGGTAACAATTGGCAAAGATCGTTTTCGTTGTAAACTCTTTAATTGTATTCCATTAAAGATAGACAAGTTTATTGTAAATAAAGATTCACGCGTATTTTTGATACTTTGCAGTTTCGCGAGAATGTGTTCATGGTAAACTTCAACCAAGATGTAGTATAATAAGATACGAGTTTATTACTTTAAAAATCCTCTCCACGAGTCAACACATTTTTTCTTATGAAAGTATTAAAGTATGAAAAAAGTATAAAAGATTTTTCCATGTTTAAATAATATTTATTTACGAATTACAGCGTACGTAACAATATTTGCAATTATGGGACAATTTACATAGTTTGATTATCCATTTGAATTGGCACTGGGACTCTAGATTTGCATTCGGATTTTTTATTCGTATTGGAATTACGTGATTGCACCTTTTTTCGCGATTGTTTATTGACCGTCGGTTTAAAAAATTGATCGACCACTTCGAGGAAATTTTCGTGTCGCAGAATATTGACGATGTTCACGATTTTCTCTGGAATTTGCGGCACTTTCAATTTTCGCGTTTTCAACCTGCGCACGTTTATAGTTTTGCCTTTCTTTGGAGTCCCATCCACGCTTTGACTTCTCCTCAAACTAGAATTGGGAATTTCGAATGGAATTCAATTTTAATGTCCTATTAATCTCCCTCGAGAGTTTAAATAACGCTAGCGAATTTATTATAAAAGTTTACCTAAGATTTGCTCCTCCGATTTGTCGTCCCGATTGAGATCGTTTCACGATGTGTTCTTCGCTACTTCCTTCCGGTTCCAATACTTCCTTCTCTTTCAGGGAACTGTTACTTTGATTGCGCGAATTGTAAGACATATTTATGACGTCACGTTTACACCGAACCAAAGTTATTCATTATAAGATCCTTGGAAATTTACGGGCAACCAAATCGCGAGATTCAAGCCAAATATATTGTGCGCCAAACAAACAATTTCGGTTGCTACGTTGCCAATTCGAACAAAATATTCGGCTGCTCGAAAAGTTCGCAGCGGTCTCGATTAGGGTGATGATAGCATTGACTAGCTACAAGATAGACTACGCATTTGTAAGAAAAATCATATCGTGAGTACTTGACCAGACTAGGACCAAATTTCCATAAAAAAATGCACAAAAGTTAAGTTTACTAAATCCAATGCGTGAAGTAGTATAAAATAAAGCGGGGATCTACTCATTATCAACATTCGAAAAGAAGGGAAACCTACTTCTCATTAGTTACATATATCGTTTTTAATGACCAAAGATAGTGTCTTGTAATTTCGTCCAAGCAAAGGTGTGTTCGTTTGATTTCACTTGGATATTTGTTGTAATATTTGTTTAATTTACAAAATTGAGATACCTATGCGCAATCAATTCGCTCGGTATTGTTAGCAATATAATTAATAATTGTATCATGCTATTGCATGATACGATCAATAGTTATACGCTAAAGAGTAACGATTTTATTATTTACACGGAATGTGTAAATTATTATATTCACTGTTATAATAAATTCCTGAGAGCACAAACGTATACTAAAGATATTAAAATTAATAAATCTTATTGTATTGTACTAGAGAAATTATTCCAGAAATCGTTCCTGTTTTCGAACTCGATCTGTTATCACGATCGACCAGAAGGAAGGAAGTCACGTGATTCCCCTGGGTCTATATAAGCAGCGGAACTTCACCGCGCGCCTTTAGTTGACTAGGTGCTCCCGAAGTGGTCGGATCGGATTTGTCTATCACGGATTAAAATTTTGGCTCGACGATGACCAGAAATTACCACCAGGGCTAGTGCTAGACCCTCCACCCACTTACCACTCACCTATTAACTTCTCTTAGGTGCTCTTGAGAATTTGTTGCAACCATAACTATAACAATTTACACATTTATTGACGATATTCTAGTTTTCAATTTACACGGAATTAAAGATACCTATTTCGCCGACAGAATAGCGATCTTTATCGTTTCGGACGATCCAATCGATCATAGTTACCGCGCTCACCGATCTAAATCGTAGGTGGCGTAAAAAACAGGGGAAATTTTTTCGTGGTCGGTATTTCAGAACGTGGGACACGAACGCAGACGAGGTACGGGATAGAACGATCATCTTATGGGACTTCGTGTCACGTGCTGTGAAATACCAATAACCTAAAAATTCAGACTTTTCGGAAGAATATCTTTCGTTTTATTATCTGACTAAGAATGTAAACACTTTTAAAGTATTTGAATATACAAAATGTAAGAGTCAACGCAAAGGTTATACATTTTAGACAATCGAAAAGGTAAAAATGAAAACGGATTTGGGGCTCATGAGCCCCAAATCCGGGTGATTAAAGAGAGCATTGGATAAGTGGTCTAACCTGTCCTTAGTCAACGACAGTACCTCGTCTGTGACACAAAGTCCCATAAGATGATAGCATTGACTAAGAACAGGATAGACCACTCATCCAATGCTTTTCTTTGTCACCCGGATTGGGGTCTTATGAGCCCCCTTACCATTTTCTCTTTTACCTTTTGGATTACCTAAAACACAGACGAGGTCCTGTACCTCGTACAGGACCGTCTACCAGGTACAGGACCTCGTCTGTGCCTAAAATGTATAACTTTTGCGTTTGCTTTTACATTTTGTATATTAAAATACTTTAAAAGTGTTTACATTCTTTGTCAGATAATAAAACGAAAGATATTCTTCCGAATACTCTGATTTCTTAGGTTATCGGTTTTTCAGACCGTGTGACGCGAAGTCCCATAAGATGATCGGTCTATCCTGTACTCGTATTGATCGTAATCAATGATGATAGGTCTATAGTGCACCTCGTCTGTGGTTTATAACAATAACGACCATAGGTAAATTGCTAGCAGCCGATCATTCAGAATCCTGCGACAAAATGAATCGAAAGCTCATTGTCGTAGGCAGCGGAGAATCCGTAGGAGAAATCAACAAGTGTCCTTCCCCCGTAAAACAGTTTCCACTGATGGTTTCGAGATGTCAGTCGGGTTGTCTGTGGCGCAGGCGCGGCCTTCTTCGGGATTGGTCCGAGGACGGGCGGGGGTCCACGAAATGGTCGATATTTTAGCTATAGCGGGCTACAGTGGCGCGAGGCTTTACCGAGGCCAGTCCAGTCTCTTTAAAATCGTCGCGAAACAACCCCCCTCGTTGTGCTGCTGTGTGTCACGTCGTGTGCCGGACCTCTGGACTCGCGTTTCACTCGCCGTCGGAGAATTTTTAATTCATCGAGGTGCCTGGCATCCAAAATCACCGCGCGGTGTGCATCTCTGTAATTCTGTTCATCGATCAACCCTGAGAGGATCAACGTTTTCAGGAGGTACTTGCTTTCGGGAAAAGAGACGCGTCGGACGGGAAATCGCAGACCCGCGTTCACTTTCACGGCCTCTTTAACTTCCCCTGTTTCGAGCTTGAAAACATTTCTATCCTACCAGCCAAGTCCGTCGATAGACCGCTTATTGATTTCTCTCTGTCTCCCTCTGTCTCTCTCCCACTCTCGCTTTTCCTCTGTCACTGGAATCCGTGGCCATCGAGGCGACTTTTCGCTCGCTTCGTCCATCCTATTTCCCTTCTTCTCTTAGCAAAATTCGAGTTACGGTCGCCAAGAAAAAGGGACCGCTACGGGATGTCCCATTCCGGTTCACTGTGCTTTCGATACCTTTGTCAGACTCGAGATTACGGACTCCGTTTGCGTATCTCTAGGTGCCTTCCTCATTCCGTGGCCAGTTTCAGCGACTGTCAGTGACTATCCATCCTGTGTGACCTTCTTCTCTCCCCCTCTTCCCTATCCGAAGCTACCAACATGTCAGCTGTGATCGAAGCATAGGGTTAAAAAAAAATAGTATTTCAGAGCGTTGCGCGCGTGGGAAATACCGAAGGGGATTGTTGGTAATGGTACCAAGAGATGGTTTAGATAGCATTGTCAACGATGGTCGAGAAATCCAGCGTCGTATCGATTCGGACGCGTTTTCGGGATCCAGATTCGAGCGTCACGAGCGTACATATACGGAGGCTCCATCTTCCGTCTACGTTCATTCTGCCAGCCACTGAAATCGAAACTATGTAACGGGCGGCGTGGGTGGTCAGGGGTTGGGAATCGATCTTCCGAAAATATTTGCTTGCAGTTGCTACCCCCTCGCCCCACCATCACGCATTTACACCATACACCTACGATGTAACGCGAACAGGGTTCTCCCGGTCCTTCTCAATCACGTTTCCGCCATTTTAACAAATATTTTCCGCTCTGCCCTCCCGAGTAATCCACCGGAACTCGAGAGGATTTAGGAAGGGGTCCATAGAGGCCTGCGATTCATGAAAACCGGCGACCTGCTCGCCGATGCGAGTTAAAGACGTTTTGTCGTGTGGCTGTTTGCAAACACTACTGCAATGGCAGTTTCTTCTTTTGCAAATATAACGTGGGTTAACAGTATGTTTGTGAAACGAGTAAATTCGATGGGTTTTAGATTTGAAACGGGTTAATTGTTGACCAAATTGCGTTGGACCAATTTTACGGGAAAAAATAGTACGATAGTTTAGTAAATCGAAGGATTGAAGTAGTTGAAAAATAAACTAATTATTAACAGATTCGGAAAAAGCGATACTATTAACTAGTTATGTATATTTTCTTAATTACCAAAGATAATGTGTTACAATTTTGTCGTCCAAGCAAAGCTGTATTATTTTCATTCAAATTGGATATTTGTAGTAATATTTGCTTAATTTACGAAAGCATTGGTTAACAATAAATGGTTTTATTTCACACGTGAAGCTTTTTAATATAAATCTTAATATTAATCTTTTTTACTCTTCGTATAATAATTTTGCGAAACTGTGTATTTCGCTACGGCAAAGCTAGCCGTCAAAGTGTTATGATTATGCAGGACAATTTAGTTGCGAGTTTAAAATCTAACATGTACTTTGCACATTGTTAGTTTTTTAACCAATTGATACTTAACAAATACTAAATTAACTACAAACTTAAAAATGTTTAGTTATGCTACTAAATTTAGCTAGATTTCTTAACTAGTAGATTTCTTAATCAATAGACTTCTCAGCTGATAGATTTTTTGACTAGTAAATTTCTTAACTACTAGATTTCTTAAGTATTAGATTTCTCAAGTAGTAGATTGTTTAAATAATAGATTTCTTAACTTGTAGATTTCCTGCTTAGTAAATTTCTTAACTAGTAGATTTCTTAACTAATAGATTTCTTAGCTGGTAGATTGTTTAACTAGTAAATTTCTTAACTACTAGATTTCTCATCTAGTAGATTTTTTAAATAATAGATTTCTTAACTAGTAAATTTCTTAACTAGTAGATTTCTTAACTAGTAGATTTCCTGTGTAGTAAATTTCTTAACTAGTAGATTTCTTAACTAATAGATTTCTTAGCTGGTAGATTGTTTAAATAGTAAATTTCTTAACTACTAGATTTTTTAAATATTAGATTTCTCAACTAGTAGATTTTTTAAATAATAGATTTCTTAACTAGTAGATTTCTGCGTAGTAAATTTCTTAACTAGTAGATTTCTTAACTAATAGATTTCTTAGCTGGTAGATTGTTTAACTAGTAAATTTCTTAACTACTAGATTTTTTAAATATTAGATTTCTCAACTAGTAGATTTTTTAAATAATAGATTTCTTAACTAGTAGATTTCTGCGTAGTAAATTTCTTAACTAGTAGATTTCTTAACTAATAGATTTCTTAGCTGGTAGATTTTTTAACTAGTAAATTTCTTAACTACTAGATTTCTTAAGTATTAGATTTCTCAAGTAGTATATTTTTTAAATAATAGATTTTTTAACTAGTAGATTTCCTGCGTAGTAAATTTCTTAAGTAGAAGTTTCGACGGACAACTATACTCGTCTTTAGTATCGAAAGGGTTAATCATAAAATTCCCCATATTTAGGGTTCCCACAAGAGAATTATGGTCCCCTATAAAATGGTCATTAGAATAGTAGTTAGCATACTTAAGCAACAGGTAAATGAGAGAGGCAAGAAGTACCACAAGCAATATCAATTTATAAAAGTTGTCTAGCGAGGATTGATTTTAATCGAGATAACTGAAGTCAGATAAAGGCTGTTCCATTTTAATGTTTTAATACGTTTAAACGGAGGAATTGAATGTATCTGGGGTTGAGAGGCTCTTCAGACGAGTACAAAGACCTGTGCGAGTCGGTGAAGAGCATTAACTGCGGAAAAGGGACGGGTACTTCAAAGATTTCACCGATGAAGAAAACTTCTGCGCCGTCGATCGAGCTTTCCATGCGATATAGGAACCTACCAATCACTGATATTGTCTGGCGAACGTTCCTTCATTTCCTGGCTTCCGATGAACTCGCATGTGGATGTTTTTGGTAGAATACGCCTTGATGAATGTCTCCTTGAAATAGGGTTTACTATGAAATTCCATTGCCCTCCATTACTTAGCATATCACGTTTCTTATTGAAATTTTCCACACGTCCTAGTCCTGCCCTCGAAATACTTGTACCATTTCCTTTCGAGATAAAGCGCCTCATTCGTGTTCGTAAGTCCCAAATACATTAAACAGTGATGGTACTTATGGCCCAAGATCTTCTTTACGGTGGACAATATACATTTTGGATTCTAGAAGCGCCGAATACACCGGTACTGATCTTCTTAATTAGGCAAGATACATTTTTGGTTCTATAAGTTCCAAATACACTAAATATTGATCTTCTTTATGGGTAAGATACTTTTTTGATCCTATGAGTACCGAATACACTAAACACTGATCTTCTTTATGGGGCAAGATGCCTTTTTCATCCCATAAATTCCAAATACATTAAATATTAATCTTCTTTCTAGGACAAAATATTTTTTTGGTTCCATAAGTTCCAAATATATCGAATATTGATTTTCCTTATCGAGCAACATACATTTTTAATGCCTCAAGTTTCAAATACGCTAAAACTGAACTTATTTATGTGTTAAAACTAACTCTGGGTTTCGTAAGTTTTAAGTACACCCAGAATTGAACTTTATTCTAGACTAAAATAACTTTTTCGTCCCATAAATATCAAACACATTAAGGATTAAAGTTCTTTATGAGGCAAGATATTTTCTGCTTGCCTAAGCTTCAAATATATTAAGTGGTGAATCTATTTATGTGGCAAAACATCCTTTAGATTTAACTGCAATAAGTATTAAACTTTTCTGTCGGCTAAGATACCTTCTTAGTAATCAGTTATTAATTATAAATACATCGAACCTTAAACTTCTATTAAGCGTAGAAATTATTTCGCTGCTTTATTTCCACGATATTCAGTATTTATTTACAGAACAATTAAATACAATTGTAGTGTTTAAAATTATCTTAATTACTTTGGACGATTCTATTTATAGAACAATTGTATTCCTATTTTGAAGTATATATGTATATGGTGGCTTTGAATTGGTTAATTTAGCGTAAAGATACTTAATTAATCTCTGCACATAAAAAATCCCATAAGTCTGAAATACACCGAATATACACTAAATTATCAATAAAGCAATAAATATACTAAGTTATCTTTTGTAACAAAATTCTATAATATTCACTATGCAATAAACTTTTTTTTCAGCAAGGTACACTTCTCGACATATAAGTTACAAATACACTAATCACTGAACTTGTTTTTGGGACCAATCACCATCTTAATCCCATAAATCTGAAGTACACTAATCAGTAAACTGCGAATTTTTGTGCAAATTCACGTTTTTATTAACAAAGTTAAAAGAGTAGGACGAAAATAGAGAATCGTTTCACATTTAAAGTATCATTTCGGTTATCTTCACTGTATTTTAAGTATTTTATCATATTACGTGCAATTTGTACCTTTTTGAACACTTAACATTAAAACTATGTATGTACGTATTTACTTGTACCAAGAAAATCAAAACGATAAGTGTTTGTAAAAATACCTACATAACGTATAAAACAAATCTTCATTTATACTACTTTCACAAAATCGCAGATAATCAAAAATATAATATAGTATACGAATAATAAAAAATCCCTTGCAGTTAATTTATACAATTTTCATAAGAAATCACAAATGGTTTCATTTTGATCACCTTGATAGTTCCACTAAAAAATTTCCCATAGATGCGTACTAACTACTCACGTCACATAAACTTCTTTACGTGAAACCAATTACTATCTTAATCTCACTGAACTTTTCACTAAACTTCTTCTAAAAATCGTTAACATCCTTACATCCTGAATTCCGCAAATTTCAAACGCGACGATCACTTGAAACCGCAGATGAATGAAAGCAACATAAACGGAACCGAAAACACGAGTACACGTGCCTAACGCGGATTTGCTCGATGTGTTCACACACAGTTTCCGCACGTTTCAACGTTAAAAGTTTCGCGTGTGTTTCGCGTTATCGCGTCGCCGAGGATGCAGTTGTATGCAACGCAAGCTGCACGTCAACGTTAACATATGGCGGGCGATACGATTATCGCGAACCTTGTCCCACTTTCTTCTCCTGCCGCGGGTTTACAACACGACGCGTAGGTAGTTGACACATTTTTTTCCGCGAAATCTTCTTCCTGGTGCTCCAATATCTCCTTCCAGTTCTTCCACTCCAGTGTTCGGCGCCATTTTTGCCCCCGAAAACATCTTGGAAAATCGAGGAACGTTTCTGTGAAACAAAATTATTATATTAATTATAATATGGACAAAATTCTATAATCGTTATTTTTTAGATTCTGTATATGTAGCTTCTGAAACGGTTTCGAATGTTTATAATGTAAATACGTTTATTAATTTTGCTGTTCTTAATGATTGGATCAGACGTTGATTATCTTTTCAAGATATTCGCAAAGTAAAAAGGAAAAATCGTTCCAAATATGGATCTTGACATTATGTTAATGAAGCATCGATTATTTCTGTGTTCCGAACTTGCTAAGATCAATATTAACGTAATATATTTATTAATCGATTTTTCGAATGTTTATATTGTAAATATGTTTATTAATTTTGCTGTTCTTAACGATTGGATCAGACGTTGATTATCTTTTCAAGATATTCGCAAAGTAAAAAGGAAAAATCGTTTCAAATATGGATCTTGACATTATGTTAATAAAGCATCGATTCTGTCTGTGTTTCGAACTTGCTAATATCAATATTAACGTAATATATTTATTAATCGATTTTTCGAATGTTTATAATGTAAATACGTTTATTAATTTTGCTGTTCTTAACGATTGGATCAGACGTTGATTATCTTTTCAAGATATTCGCCAAATAAAAAGGAAAAATCGTTTCAAATATGGATCTTGACATTATGTTAATAAAGCATCGATTATTTCTGTGTTCCGAACTTGCTAAGATCAATATTAACGTAATATATTTGTTAATCGATTTTTTGAATCTATGTTCTTTTATATATTTTTCCGCTTCATTCTTCTTAGTTGAACATATTCGATTTATTAATGTATTACTATTCACTTTGCAGTTGTTTTGTGTTGCAATGTGCAAATTTAAAGCGGCTACTAAGTCCATAATTATGAAACAAATCACTTCCTATTCACTTCCTATTCAACAGTACAGCAATATAAATTCCGAACCGTTTCAGAAAAGATAGAAGCTAAAAATTAACATCTATAAAACCTACATATGGCTGCTGATGCAAGAACTTTAACTTAAACCAAATACAGTTCGATTTTTAAGTTTTTCATAACATTTATTCGGAATAAAAGTTCTTCATAACAATTTCGACCAGATCTTTTATATAGCAGTTTAGGACAATTAATTTCGGAACCTTTTCAAGGTTCTTAGGCTTCCTTAATTCTCCACAAGTGTCCTAATACTTTTGAAGGAGGTTCTACTGTAATCTTGTATTTGTTGAAAGTCTGTTAGGTACATGGACAGCGAATGCTCTTTTTCCGGGTTAGGATGGGAGCTTTTAATTCGACGAGCATCCTAGAAATAAGTGAAGCAGAAGCGATAGGACTTGAAAATCTGAGGGAAATCTTGCCGCTGTGGCTCGAGCACGAAATCGATAAGAACCTCCCACCCAATGTAAAAAGTTCGCAGTGTCTGTACCTCAGCGTCAAGTTTATTTATAGCCCCTCTACTTTTCAAATCTATTCCCAGGCATAACCGCATATGTAATTGCAGTTGATTTCTTACCACCATATCCTCGTACCTAGGCATTGTCGTTGCAATCCACGCGAACTTAAGAACGGTTCATTATATTCAATTATAGTTCGTAGCTATCTAAACAACACACGCCCAGTCATTCATGATTTAATCCTTAATTCGAGGGAATTAGAGTCATTTATATTGGATGGAACGGAAAGTTCGTGTCGAATTTTGTAATGAAAAAATATAGCGGAGTAAACATAGTAACAGTATGATTAAATGAAATTCAATTTGTTACGTGTTAATAAATAGATCTCTCAAGTAAAACTTTTTCAGGTAAGTTTCAATCTCCTAATCATATTAGTAGACTATCAATTTATAGTTTAAGCTCCATTTTGTTTCATCTATCGCGTACAAAGTTATAAGAACAATGAGAGATACTTTATTCAGTGAGATATACGTGTTGAAATATGTACTGATTTTTCAACCTTAGAACTGAATTTAAAAAAATGTCAGAAAGCCAATTCTTTATTGAAATTTTCACGTGACAATGTTTATATTTATATAGTTAGTTTTATAGTATAATAAGAGCATTCTGCTATCCTAAAAGTCTTTTTTAAACTGAATTTAAACAGTTAAATTATGGTACACTGAGCTCTAATCGTCCTATATTTAAAAAATATTGCGAAGTACAATATAAAGATAATGCGGCACGAACTTTCCGTTCAACCGAATATAATATTTTTACTATTGTCTGTTTTAATATGTTTTGAATCAGTAAACTTGGATTATCAAATAAAATAGAACACCAGAACGAATCTAATTCAACTTCAATATCCATGTTTCAGTTCTACGTATTTCGAATGCTACCCAAATGTAACAATGTTTCAATAATTATACTTGAAGTGTATTCATTCTATACAAATCGGTATCGAAGTCTAAAACGAGAATACTTGTAGCTTTCGAAAAGGTACTTATGAGTACTTCGATATTACGAAGAATCCAAGCTATTGTAATCAGTACTCGAATCTTGTAAATCAGAATTTTGTAACAGGATTTAAGTAACATATCCGATATGATGCTTATAATTGAATTTTATTCGTTGATGTGCATGTAGAATTGAATTATGCATTACAGAGCAACATAATTGTCTTTGAAAGTAAAGAAAGAAAGATCAGAAAATTTCCAATACTATTATATATTATATATAACGCAATATTATACACATATATATATAATGTTATTTTATATCATATTTCTAGTAATATTCATCAAAGTTTCGAATCTATTCGATCGAGATTCGAGTATACTTGAAAGTATTCTTTTCTTTTATCAAAATACTTACGATTAGAAAGGCTTCGAATCTATCTCGCGAAGATTACATTAATACACATTACTGAGGGTCCAAATATACTTGAAATATGCTTCATTACATCTTTTAACCGTGTTGCTTGGAAATGTTCGCGGGCCCAGGTTAATTATTAGCCGCCCCTGGCAAGACTGGAAAAGTCATGGACACGGCAGCCTTTTTATCAGCTTAAAATGTAACGCATTATTTTGCTTTTGCGTTTGAATGAAAGGGATCGATGAACGGCGGTTCCATCGGGGGATTATAGGCACGTGCTTTTTGCGTGGACCTGTAGTTTGAGGTTATTGGGTTTGATTGCCCCCATTGTGGCATTATCGATCGTGTCAGAATTCATGGCTACAGACGTGTAGGAGAATTGCATTCAGTAGTATTACTCAATGCCTTATTCCATTCGACATTTATTGGCCTGTGGGCAACAAATAAGAATCGTGAAACAATTTATCTTGGGTTAACGTAGGTATGTACGTATCGAAGGACTTTTATTTCACCTACAATCGAGCAAAGAATCGACAAGTGATACGGAATTAAGTAGTGCAAGGAGCTGGCAATTGATACGGAATTTGAACGCGCAAGGAATTAACTATTGATACAGAATTGTATAATATAGGAAAATGATTATTGATACAGAATTTCAAAATGCAGGGAATTGGCAATTAATACATAATTAAGATATGTAGGGAATTGATAATCGATACGAAATTGAATTAAGTAAGAAATTGACACGTGATAATCGATACAGAACTGGATAATACAAGAAATTGATAATTGATACGCAATTGGTTAATTCAAGGAATTGACAGTTGATAATCGATACATAATTGGATATTACAAGAAACTGACACGTGATACTCGATAGAGAAATGAAAAATGCAAGAAATTGGTAATCGATAGAGAATTTGAAATGCAGGGAATCGATAATCGATACAGAATTGGATAATGCAAGCAATTGACGATTGATAACCGATACAGAATTAGATAATGCAAGGAATTCACAATTGGTAATCGATACAGAATTAGGTAATGCAAGGAATTCACAATTGATAATCGATACAGAATTGGACAATGCAAGAAATTGGCAATTGGTAAATACAAAGTATTATCAATTGCTACAGAATTAAAAATACACTGATTTAACAATTGCTATAGACTTAAAAGAATCCAAAGAATTAACAATTGCTGCACAATTGCAAAATGCGACGAATTAACAGTTGATACAGAGGTAAAAATCTTCAAGAATAGTTAATCGATACGCAATCGAAAAATAGCGAAAATTGGAATTGAAATTATTAAGTCGTTGCATAATTTCCGCCAATATTTCTTTTTAATATTATACTATATTTTTAAACTATTCCGTAATAGTCACTAAACTAATTCAAGCCAAATATGTGTTGCATCCATTATTTATAATTTTACACGTCTTTCGAATTCCAAAATTCCAATGGTTAAAATTTCCGCGGAAAATACAACGGAAACTATACAATTCTGTTCAACACAAAAACTAAATAATTCCACTGATCATAAATAATAGTTCCTAATAAATACCATTCTTCATTCGTCTCTGAGTACATAATTCTTTGTCTTTATAATTTAACACGTCTTTCGAATTCCAAAATTCGCGTTGTTTAAATATTCGCGGAAAATACAACGGAAACTATAAAATCCTGTTCAACACAAAAACTAAATAATTCCACTGATCATAAATAATAGTCCTTAATAAATACCATTCTTCATTCGTCTCTGAGTACATAATTCTTAGTGTTTATAATTTTACACGTCTTTCGAATTCCAAAATTCTAGTGGTTAAAATTTCCGCGGAAAATACAACGGAAACTATACAATCCTGTTCAACAGAAAAACTAAATAATTCCACTGATCATAAATAATAGTCCCTAATAAATACCATTCTTCATTCGTCTCTGAGTATATAATTCTTTGTGTTTATAATTTAACACGTCTTTCGAATTCCAAAATTCTAGTGGTTAAAATTTCCGCGGAAAATACAACGGTAACTATACAATTCTGTTCAACACAAAAACTAAATAATTCCACTGATCATAAATAATAGTCCCTAATAAATACCATTCTTCATTCGTCTCTGAGTACACACGTCTTTGTGTTTATAATTTTACACGTCTTTGTGTTTATAGTTTTACACGTCTTTCGAATTCTAATATTCCAATGGTTCAAATCTACCCTAAAAATGCAACAGAAAATAATCCAACATCGATCCGATACAAAAATGGGATAATTCGACTAATCGCGAACAATGGTCCCCAATAAGTATCATTCTTCATTCGTCCCTGAGTAAAGCGGCGCGTATCGTATCGAGAAACCGCGATACCGTCGAAAGGACGATGAGAAAGAACGAACGAACCCGGAAAGAAACGAAAGAAACCACGTATGTCTCGCCACGTTGCCATAATGAACCACTTGAGTCGTCGGTCAGTAGATGCCCAAACACAGTAGTTCGAAGAATCATAAATAGTGCAACGCTTCAATCGCCTTCGCCGTTTGCGCCCCGATTACGAAGAATCCGTTCGGTGATGCCGGGCAGGAGTTCGAAGAATCAATCGAAGCATTCGATTAGGCCAGCAGTGAAGGATTCGGTGTTGGAGCTGAGGACGAGGATGGCTCGAATGATGTCGATCGTGGATATTACGCCGCACAACAGAGTTCCGGTACCGGCACGCGTGCATTTCCTGATTGATCGCAGCGATAATGCGAATAGTGCTGGTCGATCGTAGCTCGCGGAAGGTTGAAAGTGTTTGTTGCTGGCGACGAAAGTGATTAAAAGTAGGATTATTAATTGGGACAATGGGGTCCACGATCGGCGCGCAGGTTAGAGCAGGATGAAGATATAATTTTATAACGGCCAAGGGAAATTGAGATTAGAGATGGGGAAATTGGTGAACTCGATTTTACGCCGGATGGCGATTTATTTCCTCTTTTAACACCTCGCCAGATATTAATGTTCCCTTTTATGGTGGTTTGAAGTTTCTTCCCGGGTTTTGTACGATTTGTGGTGGTGATATTCGTGCGAGCATATGGTGCGCGTTAGTAGACGGTATTATTGGGTTTCTTCTTGATAGATTGCGAATTTTTGTGCATTTATGGGAATGTTAATTGTGCAATAATGCACCGAATGGAGGAGATAAAATTTTCGGAGGTGGAATTAATTTATATCGACCCACGAGATTGATCACATATTTGGTTGCTTTGAAAGTTTGTGGCGACGTTTGAGGAACATTAAGGAACAATACAGAATAATGAATATTATACCCTAATTCATCCTGTACTCTAATTTATTAAGGTGGTGCATATGAAATGTATTTTTTCTTTTCTTTTTCAAAGTAAAATGATTCAATATAAGTGGATTCTTCAAAATACTACTAACATATTTCGGTTAAAATAATTTCTACATAATTCTATGCACTTTTTTTTTATAGCAATTGACTAGTTTCATTGTCTTAACCCTTTGCAAATCAAAGTTCAAGGCTTCTATTTATTTTTACTAATACAATATTCATTTCTTTCAAGATAAAGCAAATTAAAAAATAAACACAACTCTTCCTATTTTCGAAATATGGAATAACACTTTAAATAACTCATAAGAGTCAGAAAAAGGTATTGAAATTATCGGTTCATTATATTATTAAAATAGTTTTGAAATGCAAAGGGATTTATAAAAATCACTAATTTTAGTATTCTCTGATCTTTCTTCTGATTTATGTTGATTGATATTTATGTTGATTATACTATACAGTTAAAAATGATTAGTGGTAAATACTGCAAATTAATATTGAATTACTCTCCCATTAAAATAATATTAATATAATATATTACAATAACATTAATATAATATATTACGATAATATTAATATAATACCTCAAATCTCAGTTTTGAAGGTTACCAAATTTAATCTTCTGTGTGAAAAATTGCAGAATTATTCCAATTATTCGCAAATACTATATCAAATACTGAAGTCATCATAATTTTAATCGAACACACACGTCTCTATATTGCAACAAAACAAAGATCGCGTGGTTTATCATGATTGACCATTTTACAAAATTAAAAGTATAGTACTCACCCGCTAATTTTAAGCTTCGAAAAAAAAACAATTATGTTTCACGTGCACCAAGCTAATAGTTAAATTATCAGATAGCGAGAGAATATCATCGGTGAATTTTCTGAAAGAAAATTTGTTAACAGATGGCGGGCCAGGATCCAAAATTTCAGAAGGAGGCCGCGGACCAAAACTTCGACTACATGTTCAAGTTGCTGATCATCGGCAACTCGTCCGTCGGCAAAACCTCCTTCCTGTTCCGCTACGCGGACGATTCCTTCACCTCGGCCTTCGTATCGACCGTGGGCATCGATTTTAAAGTGAAAACGGTCTTCAGACACGACAAAAGGGTCAAGCTACAGATCTGGGTCAGTATATCTGCCCTTACATCACAGTAATTATTATTATTATTAATCCTTTATTAACTTTATTAGCTTTGTAAGACCTTCTTAAACTATAGTTGTAACATGTAGTTGCATCAAATTTCGGACGATATACATACCTTGAATGGACATAAAAATTAATTAATTAAATTGACGAGTACTAACAATGAGTGCGGAGATACGTAACATTTTAATAGCGTCACATTCTATGCGGTCGCATAATTCATTTGCAGTTTTAACCATTCTGTTTATACAATTTTGATCGCCTATTGCGGTTCTGAATCTATTAATGTGGAAGGTGTCGGTGTTACTATTACCATACAGCGTATCTTTATTACAATAATTATTTTTTTCCATTTTCTATTACCAAAGATGTCCACTAAGAATAATATATTAACTTTGCGTGTCCGAAATAATAAAAAATTAAATACAATTGCCGAAAAGATTATTTACTTTTCGAAGATAATATGATTACACGCGTGTGCTGTTATATCACAGTAATTCCCATAATCAATTATCGTACAGGATATCCTTATCGCAAACGTGCTGTTTTTTAATTCCATGTTACAAAAGATATTCGCTACGGATTATTTTTTCTGTAACACTGCACGTGTGAAAGTGTGGAAAACCAAATATAACAGCAGGGAAGTTTATTTAGTTTTCCATGGCATTGTGATTACCCATATGTGGCTTCATTTGTCACCTGCAGGAAGTGACAGAAGAATCCATTATCGCGCATTATCGCTCGTCCACCTAATTTATGAGTCTGTTGTTCCACTGTTGCTCGTTGAAATATCTGTGGTTGCACGGTGAAACGACACACAATCCAGAAGTTTTCGCATTTCACGTGTCGCTGCACAAAGTTTCGAATAAAATTGATGCGTTTGTAGTAACGGAAATAAAACTTTTGTCAATTTTTGGGCGCTTACAAAAACGGCAATAGAATACTTTAAGATTATCGAACTCTCGGTTTAACAAAACATTTCCAAGCTTTCGAATTTCCAAGCGTTTGGATTCCTAAGCTTTCGAATTCCGAAGCGTTTGGATTCCTAAGCTTTCGAATTCCGAAGCGTTTGGATTCCTAAGCTTTCGAATTCCAAAGCTTTTGAATTTCCAAGCGTTTGGATTCCTAAGCTTTCGAATTCCGAAGCGTTTGGATTCCTAAGCTTTCGAATTCCGAAGCGTTCGGATTCCTAAGCTTTCGAATTCCGAAGCGTTCGGATTCCTAAGCTTTCGAATTCCGAAGCGTTTGGATTCCTAAGCTTTCGAATTCCGAAGCGTTTGGATTCCTAAACTTTCGAATTTCCAAGCGTTTTTAATTCCTAAGCTTTCGAATTCCGAAGCATTTACATTCCTAAGCTTTCGAATTCCGAATCATTTACATTCCTAAGCTTTCGAATTCCGAAGCGTTTGGATTCCTAAGCTTTCGAATTTCAAAGCGTTTTTAATTCCTAAGCTTTCGAATTTCGAAGCATTTAGATTCCTAAGCTTTCAAATTCCGACGCGTTTGGATTCCTAAGCTTTCGAATATCCAAGCGTTTGGATTCCTAAGCTTTCGAATTTCCAAGCGTTTGGATTCCTAAGCTTTCGAATTTCCAAGCGTTTGGATTCCTAAGCTTTCGAATTCCGAAGCGTTTGGATTCCTAAGCTTTCGAATTCCGAAGCGTTTGGATTCCTAAGCTTTCGAATTTCCGAGCGTTTTTAATCCCTAAGCTTTCGAATTTCGAAGCGATATTAATTCCTAAGCTTTCGAATTCCGAAGCGTTTAAGTTTCCAATCTATCACATTTCTAAGCACTTGAATTTCCAAGGTTTAATAAACAATTGATAATAATAATAATAGTATAGTATCGCTATCTAACGTTACGATTTATCAATCGTTGCAGGATACGGCAGGGCAGGAAAGATACAGAACGATAACAACGGCCTACTATAGAGGCGCGATGGGCTTCATCCTAATGTACGACATCACAAACGAGGAGTCGTTTAATTCCGTACAAGACTGGCTCACACAGATCAAAACCTACTCATGTGACAACGCCCAAGTAATCATGGTTGGCAATAAAAGCGATATGGAAGATGAAAGGGTGATCACTACTGAGAGAGGCAAGCAACTGGCGGACCAACTTGGGGTCCAGTTCTTCGAGACATCGGCCAAAGAGAATGTTAACATTAAGGTAAATTCGGCAGCCAATCTCAATTTACACAAATTACTATAAAATCCGCTATCCTAAGGTAAAATTTCCATAAAGAATCTTTAATCCAAGGTGATTACTGCGGAATGTTCGAGACCAAATCTACGCTTAAATAGTTAAAGTAAACATAGGTTTTTAATGTAGTGAACTTGGTGTAACTTCGTGTAATTTAGTGTAAGATGGATCGACGGTCTTGGTAACTTAGATCTGATCTAAATCTCGTTAAAGGAAGTCGTAATTTCAAAGAAATGCTATAAGAAGTATGATTTCAATCCAAGATTAGAGTGTTTGGAGCAAGTCTATACTTGAGAAATAGTTAGAGTAAACTTACATTCTCAATTTAGCACTACGCAATGTGTTAAAGGTCCTATTAATCTGGACTTGACCTAAATTTGACCGAAGGGAATGGTCATTTCTGGAGGAAGCATGATTCTAATCCAAGTCTGGTCAGTTTAGGGGTTTGGGAATAAATCTACACTTGTGAAACTGCTAAAGTAAAGTTAGGTTCTCAATATAACTTTGCAGAATTAGACAAGTATCACGCTAACCTAATCTTAACCTAAATTTCGTTGAAGGAAATGGTAATTTCAAAGGAATCCTATAGGAACCATAATTGCAATCCAAGGCTGGTCACTTTAGGATACTTGGAGAAAGTCTACGTTTATTTGACTGTGGAATTAAAATTAGGTTCTTAATGTAGCGTCATAGAATGGATTAAGAGAGTCGTTAATCCAAAATTGACTAAAGGTAATGCTAATTTCAAAAAAACATTCTATAAGAAGTATGATTCCAATCCAAGACAAATTTATGGTATTAGAACCAAGCCTACACTTGTAAACTGATTATAGTAAAGTAAAGTTAAATGAGTCAAAGGTCTTGTTAACTTAGACCAGATCCAAATTTGATTAAAGTGAATGGTAATTTCGAAGGAATCTAATAGAAAGCATATTTCCTGTCCAAGATTGGTCAGTTTAGGATGTTTAACACAAATTCACGTTAAAATAAACTTTCGCAGAATAGGTAAAAGGTCTTGTTAACCTAAGCCCAACCTAGAATTGACTAAAAGCACCAACAATATCCGAGAAAACCCAAGTTTCAACAACTCCAAAGGACCAAAGTGTAGTTTAATAGGTTCCCCTCATTACCAAAGTAGATTTGCCTTTCAATTTTCCACGTTTACGGAATATCGAGTATTCCAGTTGACTCAGAGGCACGTCCATTTTAATTTTTTTCTCTTTTTTTTTTTCTTTTCTTCGACTGTTTACCGAGCCCATTATCCCGGTACAGGCCAATCGCGTGCTATCTTCATTAGCAGACGTTGGAAAGGTTATCGTGTCACGTTTCTACGCTTATATCCGTCCACGAGGTGTGTGTACAGTGTGCCATTACCTTCGGCCAGGCATCCTCGATTACTGCTCATCTGCGCCCATTAATCACCCTTGCACAACCGATCGAACCTATTGGCATTGACATATCGACGTCCAGTCGATCGATTTTTTCCGCCCACGGCTATCGTCGCGTCTACCTTGAGACCGCGTGACGCGAACAATCGTGTTTTTATTGGAAAATGCGGTGCTGTTACTGAATTCTAATACCGAACGATGTAACTTGGGGGGCGTTTAAATGTTATGCGAGTTGGGAAACTTTTTACAAGCTTTAGAGGTTTTATCAATTTTTGTACTAAGATGCGAAAAGTGATTTGTTAACGTCTTTAGATCTAGATAGTTTAAGACGAAAGTTTCGTAACCGGAAACTGTCCTAAGCCGAAAGGTGAGGATTATGTGTAGGAAATAAATAATATCAGGTTTGCAGGACTTTTCGGGGACCAGGCTTAATATTAGAGTCCAGTAAAAAATGTTTGCTAGCATAATTGTTTTCACCAAAGAATGAGGGTGAATCCTAAATATAGAATTTTAACTTCGGCTATTTATTAGTTTTCGAGATATTAACACTAGAACTACTGAAAACTAAAGTGTACTTATCTCTATTCGCACCAAAGAAATAACAATGATAGACATTTGCAAAACACATGCGACTAGAGCACAATAAATCTTCGTTTATATTTTGTACGAAAGAGCAGGTAATATCCTAACAAATGCATCGTGGCATATTTATATACGTACCATGGTAACCAGTCATTTTGATTGCCATGGTAGTTGCAGTGTTAATAAAAAAACTTAACGTACGGTACGTTGAATTCTGACTTTATGTTACACAAGCGTCACTGATAGAACCATCATTATTTGTAAATAGTATCGTTGTCAACTATTGGCTAATCGATAATGTAATATATAAATAACATTAACATATTAATATTTTATTTATATAGCATTATATTAATATGTAAATAACTATATAGTATAAAGTGCTCACGTAAATTTTGTCGAGGAAGACTAACCCAAACCTAACCCATTTAATAAAAACTAATATTAATTGCAGGATGCTTCAGCGACCAAAAACAACTAATATTGGCCGAAGACTAGATACGAATTAATTCAATGTATCGCGCAGAGAAAATCTTATTAATACCAGAAGCTATTAAATTAATAGAAACTATTAAATACCCAAAGTTGAAATATTATATTTAGGATCCACCTCTCCCCTTCCCCTCTTCTTCAAAATTTAACGTCGATCTTTTCAAAGGTACAACCCTAATCCTTACGTAACGGATAATCCGCATAATCCGTAAAGCACACAGAACGTCCAATCACCAAAAACAAAAAAAAGAAAAAAGCTCGACCCGAATCCCAATGAAATTAACCAAACACCGAACTGTCCACAGACGGTGTTTGAACAGCTAGTGGACATCATATGCGACAAGATGAGCGAATCGTTGGACAACGATCCAACCCTAATCGCGGGTGGAGTGGGCCAGGCGAAGGGTCAACGACTTACCGACCAGCCGACCAACCCAACGGACGATAATTGTAATTGCTAAGAATGCGGAAGGCCACCTAAAACGCTCTTCGAGAGGAATAAAGCTAAAACAAGAAGAAGAAAAAGAAGAAGAAGGGAAAAGAAGAAGAAGAAGAAATATTAGAAGAAAAACGCGTGTATGCTCTGTGCGTGTATTTGTGTGCGTGGACGCGTGTGCATGATTCTGTATGCATGTGTGCAGAGTGTGTACCTGTGTGTGTGTGTGTGTGGAAGAGAGAAGGAGAGAGAGAGAAAGAGAGGAGGAGGAAGGTCGAGTGATAACGCTGGCTCTAGTTCACTATGTTCTTCGTGTTCCTTTTACCCCTTTGTTTCCGGCCGCTCTTCGTTCTGCTCTTTTTCTTTCCTCCTTTCTCGATCGATATATTTATATATGTGCACATAAATACGTATTTGTGCAGGGTGAAACCACGAATCTTCGCCGATGCAATTATTCGCCGCTATTCGAAAACGAAATTAATCCGATCGGAGTTTTCTTGCAAATCCATCCAGGCAAATGTATTAATAAAGTAAGCATAAATTATATGGAAAATTTGAACGGGAAATCTACCCGCGTAAACTTATTGAAATAAGCATAGATTACTTAAAATGTCTTAATAGAGAAATTGGGGAATAATTTCTTCTTGGAGCATCAGAAGGTCACTTAAAGAATTGTTATCAATTAGAGTTCCTTTTTCAGTCAGAAACTTTTCTTGTAATGACCTATTTCGTTGCGGATAAAAGGAAGAATTTTGTTATCTTTGATTTTATCGTTATGAATGACGATGGAGATAATTGGATCGATTATGATCGTAATGCGGTTTACCCTGTATACATATATATAAATATGTATGACGGTTGTAGCCTGATTACGCGGAGGTGCCATCGAGCTAATCGGAGTCCGATTGCGAATAGACGTTGTAATTTTTTTTTCTCGGGTTCGACGGGGAAAGTGGTTAAGAATCGTTTCAAGTATGGATAGAAAGAAGCAGAGAATCGCGATGGATTTGACCACTGTCGTGACAAGAAACACCCGTAAAACGTATCCCTGCGATTGCCGGCGCGATTAGCGAGTTTAAATTTGCCGTCATTTTTGTCTGCTCCTAAGGGGATGCGTTCTTGTCATGGTGCTGATTTCCATCTTTCTCATTGGAATGCGATTTCATTCGATTACGCTTCGCGATTAGAAACATATCCCGTAGAACGATGTTCGTAAAAAGTACTTATTTCACGTCTTTGCGCGTTCTTCGGTTTTTTTCCTATAAAGAATTTTGCCAAATTTATTCGAATCTGAGTAACAGTTGGACAATAATAAGTTTTATGCGTTCACGAAAGCAGGTATAATATGCAAGAATTATTTTACTCGGGGGATTACATTCCATTTTTTTTTAATTTTGTTAATAAAGATAATATAAGTTTGCATAAAGATCTGCAATCTGTTGAAAAGATAGCTAATAACTCGAAGTCTAACGAAATGGTGAAGCTAAATTACGCTGGATCCAATTTTATTTCAACGATTTCAATAGTTTCCGAGAAAGAAACTAAGTTTTAGTGCAAATGGAGCATTCCAGTGGCAAGAAGATCAAAGTGCGGAATGTTTAAAAAAAAAAAAAACCAGCTGAGCTCTTTTGAAGCGTTTCGCTAATAAACTGATCCTAGCCGCCATTTATCAACGTTAATTTGCCTCTCTCTCTCTCTTTCCGGATCAGTCGGTTCATCAAAAAGAATTCTGGCCAGTATAAATCCGTTTCAAAAGAGCGCAGCCAAGTAGATAATAATAATCGTTGCCGATTTTAAGCGCACCTGGTTCGAATATTCAACGGGTAAACGATTATCGAGAATCAAGCCCATTTCACGCTTGAAGAAACAAGCAAAATTCAAGATAAAACTAAAAGAAAACCACACGCATCGATGTAATTCGAATTGCAGTTTCGAGAGAGAGAAAGCGTTACATTTTCAAGCGCGAAGAGGGCTTATTACGTTTAATATCCTGCGAAGCCTGCGAGGCGCGCGTTCGACGAATTGCAGCTCTGACGAAAAAGACGAAAACAACAAAAAAAAAAAAAAACGAAATATATCTGTATGTGTTGTGTATATTCAATGGGATTTCCTTTCTTCTCATAGAGGAACTCGTTTCTGGAGGCTGTTCTCCCTCGAACCTATCTCGACGACGTCGATCTGATGCACAACTTTAAAACTTTGATCCTCGAAGGCTCGTTCGAAGCTCGGGCACCTGAGACGATGTTAATAGAATTGTTGAGACGACTGAAGTACGTCGACGTGGACGTTTTAGCGTGCACATCGAACTGACGGATGAAAAGAATTCCAGCCGAAACACCATTTTCGCAATGTCTCTCGTCTTCCATTCTAAGAGAGAGAGAGAGAGAGAGACTTTTTCGCGCACAGAAGACGAAATCGGTGGCGGGAAATTTTCTACCGTCGGTTGGAAAATTTTCGCGGGCGATCAGGCGAAATTTGAGTCCGTTGCGCGGTTAAAAATTGTGGGATTAAAGAAAGGGGTTATTTTATTGAAATTAGGAAATTCGATAGCGGATGATTATTTTTTTTTTTTAATGGGAACGCGAAGTCGGTGGCAATAAATTTTCTGGCAAGGAAAATTTCGGTGCGAATTAGGCAAATTTGAACTCGTTACGCGGATAAAAGGATGTGGACGAGGATAATAATTCGGGATTGGATGGATTATTTGATTGGAATTAGGGAATTTCGAGAAGGAAAATTAATTTGAACCCTTTTTCGGTAGGAAAAGAGATCAATGGCAGTGAATTTTCTACTATTGAAAATTTTGCTGCGAATTAGGCAAATTTGAGTGCGTTGCGTGGATAAAGATAATAATAGTGAGGGAAGGAATGGATTACTTTATTGAAATTAAGAAATTCGAATCCATTAAGAGAGTTTTCGCGTAGAACGCGAAGATAGCGACGATAGATTTTTCTACCATAGAAAATTTTGTTGCTAATTAGGAAAATTTGAGTCCATCGCGAGGTCGAAAAGTACGAATAATATTAAAGGAAAATATGGGAAGAGGAATGGATCGTTTTATTGAAATTAAGATATTCGAACTTGAAAGATTAATTTCAATCCTTTTCGCACGGAAGACGAAATTAGTGGCAATGAATTTTCTACTATAGAAAATTTTGTAGCAAGTTAGTCAAATTTATTTATTAACCGTGTGATTAGAAATGTTGTATAAAAATATAACGATGGATTCACATGTGGACGATTAATTTGAATAATTCTTTCAGTCAAGAAAATTTGAATTCGTCACGTAAATTTGGGAAATGATAAAGAATATTAATAGGCGAAGCTCTCTTGGCCAATATTCAATTAATAACGCCTAAATAATTGGATTAGGAAGAAATGGCGTGGAATATTATTGCAAGAATTTGTCGCGTCTTTTGTGGAGGAAAAATAATGACTGTGTTTTCTACACTCGCGTGACAATAAGTAGGAAAATTGGCGGCGGATCGATTCCAAGAAAAGGGAAATTCCAGTAAGTGGAGCAAGTCGGCCATTTGCTCGCCAGCCGCGCGTCGATGGCCCATTTTTTTTTTCTTTTTTGAAACAAGCTTGGAATCGGGGAAATTGGAATCACGCGGAAAAAGCAGAAATTCAATTATTGTTCTTGCTTCGTTTTCAAGCACTTTCTATTGGCCAGACACGGAAGGGTTCGTTAATTAAACGTTGGACAAACCAAAGCGCTGGAAAATGACCTGGTTTCCATTTAAAACAAACTTCTATCGAAGCACAACCACTCAAGATTCATATTTGCATTATTAATACAGCCGCTGACGTTTGCAAGTAATTTAAAAAACAAATTGCGCGGAGTTATCTTTAATTATCTTGATTGCTGAACAGAGAAGCATCGCGGACGCGCAATTGAAATAATTTTTTCGACGTCGTGCGCAGTAAATGTATAATTTAATGAATATAATGGAAATGATAAGAAGTAACCTGAATTTTACTCGAATAAACTGTTTCAGATTCTACTATTGATTTGACATTTTATTTGAAATAAAACGAGAGAACAATTTCATTGAAATAAATTAAAATAATTAAAAAGGAAGGATTAAAATTTGAAGATGAAGAGGGGGAACAAAGAGCATCGATATTTGGCGTCAATTATCAAGTAAAATAACGAAAGAACGAAAGAAAAGAAGAAGAGAAAGCAGCGTCCAATCGATTACTTCAGTCGTTGCTCTGCGTTACAAACCTACTAGGCAAGCTGCCCTCTGTACATAAAGAAATATATAAAAAAAAAAAATACCTATTATATATATATCATATATATAAATATATAAATATATAAATATATATATATATATTATTGAATCTGTAATGAAGTGTAATGTAAGCGTTACTTATTCGTGTGAACTCAGATACGACTCTCACCAAAATGATGAAGTCGCGGAAAAGCAGCCTGCGCCACCGTGTAATCGAGAATTAAAGAAAAAAAAAAAAAAAAAAAAAAAAAGAAAATGGACAAAAAAAAATGGAGAAAAAAAGAATAATCTATCGATCGAAAGAATTGTGTACGATTGTATCGATCAGATCGGAGAAAAATAAAATTGTGCTGTTAACGTGGAGGTCTGATGATCGACGGTATCACGAGTCTCTTTCTGCTCTCTAATTAAAAGTAATTAATCTCCCTTTTTGACTTTATTAGTTTTCCTTTCTTTTTCTTTTCCGAGAATTTCATTCTTTAATTCCTGTTTTCGTTTCCTTAAGTAGGTTAAGGAATTCTCGTCTAAAATTGTCGAAAATAGCGTCTATTAATTATGGTAATTGTAATTTTTTATTTAGATACTGAAACGTGTCGGTAAAGCTTGCTTTTGGGAAATTTCGTTGTTTAATTCCTGTGTTTATTTCTTTGTTTGGCTATTAACTCTTTGCGAACTTTGCCTCGATTATTAATTATTATTTGTGAACGAAATTTAAGGAATTTTCGTCCAATTATTCACAATAGCTTCTATTAATATTGTTAATTACAGTTTTCTTTGTTTGAGTAACGATTAATGCCATATGCAAAGGGTTAACACTGAATTGTCTAGAAATTTGACACAAAACTAAAACTTTTTCTTCGCTACTTTTGATATGTAGAAGGATTTGCTCTCTAAATTTCTTGGACTTCAAGAGAGTGAACATTCGCTCCAACAAAAATTGATGAAGAAACTGCAATACTAAATGGAGTCAATTTTCTCCTTCAACCTTTTGTGAGTGGAAGAAAAAAGTCACTTTATTGAAGCATAAATTTATTCTACACTTAGTAAATTTCCTAATTTTACTAAATTTTTAATTTACTAAATTGTATTTATTAATTTTACTTTACATAAAGTAAATTCACTGATGCATCCAATATTGGAGTAAATATATCACTATAAGGAATTTAAAGAATAATTAATATGCAAAGTCAAAACCATATTTGCATTTAAACATTTGAACTACACTAATTATTACTGCTGCGTATTTTGATGCATTTATGTTAAATTCAACGTTGCAAAGAAGAACAGATTCCGTATGATATATAAAAATATACAGAACGTTTAAACTAATGTACAAATTGCAACATTTCGAGGATCAAACAGATCTCTATTTAAAGTCTTGTAATTCTGCTTAAAGAAATACGAAGTTGCATAAACATCCGCATTAATCATTTTCAACTTTCGTCGCAGTCGCGGACGATTTTTATAATTTCTTGTACACAAATACCATTGCTAATTTACGAGATGGTAATTTTTTCTCGTATTTAATTGTTCGAAAGTTCTACTTTTTATATATGTTCGTTTCTAACTAAGACTCGTCATCGAAACGTAATCTGTTATTTTATACGCATAATAAAATACACGAAAATAACATCTGCTGACGACTCTAACATCGAGTAAACTTAGTTGATTGCGGAAATAGCTTTCCAACGCTAAGGTGCTCTAGGTGCCAGACGCAACGCTATAATTGCGAGGGCGGTGAAGCGGAACGGAAGAATTAAACGTGATTTCCGCAAAACGGACGACTGCAGGATTAACTTCAAGTAATTGTCCGAGTGGTCTCTTCTTCGAATCCAAGGGAAACAGGAGATTAAATCGACGCATAATGGTAAAAATAACGACTCCAGCTGGACAAAATTCTCCCGGTATAATTTATAATTTTCAGACGATTAGTAATCGTGCAAAAATGCAATAAACCCTCGAAATATGAACGTAATTTATTCCAAGAAATTTTAAATTTCGAATGAAGATTTCTCATTTGGAATAATACTCATTAGATTAATCCATTTTAGGGTAAACGAGCCACGTATTGTCACCTACCCAATCCCTGCCACTGTATACCATTTTATCTAAAATGCCAACGGAACCCTAACGTGTTATATACGAAGAAAATCTAACATTGAATTCTAAGCGCAGTGAATGTAATAAAATAAAGCAACGCTTAACAATATTCATCATTCTTTTGTATAAAATTTTGGCACGCGACGTTTCACATAATTTTCAGAACTCGTTCCCCACCACAATGGCAGTAGAGAGGATAACAGGACCACTCGAAACGAGAATTCGAAATTTATCGAAGATTTCGGTTTCCTTTTCTATCGTAAATAATACAATATTTTTCTATGATTTTTAATTCTATTGTCTTTCTTTAAAATTATTATGAATAAGAATCGTTAAAGAAATACATAAATGAATATAAAAATAACTTTATAAGATAAACGAAACGTTTGAAAATATCTCTATCCTCGAACTTCGTGTTTCAGTTCCAATTTAGAAACTGAATTTTCCTTTAAACATTCCTTACATTTTTGTTTCAATCTCGAATAGTTCGAACTTTGGGGGTCCACTGTAATTGAGTTCGAAATAAATATACGTTCCAAATTACCTGTGAGAAAATTCAAGATTCCAAGGCTCGAAAACTGTTATAATAGAACAGGGTTAAATTGAATGAAAAGAAATGATGCTTTACTCCTTTTATTTAGAGGTAACGTTACCGAGATGAAAAGTAGAGGAACAAAACGAGCAACGTTATCGTAACACGATCTTAACCTTTGTCCTACGAATTTTTCAACAGTTGCACGTCGTGATAGATACGTAGAAGATTACAATTTATAGTTGTATAGTATCAAATCAATATATGTATACTGCTCTCACAGTTGAATATATTGGTATTGATATATTGAAGAATACAATTTATAGTTGTATAGTATCAAATCAATATACGTAGTATCAAATCAATATATGTATACTGCTCTCACAGTTGAATATATTGGTATTGATATATTGAAGAATACAATTCATAATTGTATAGTATCAAATCAATATATGTAGTATCAAATCAATATATGTATATTGCTCTTACAGTTGAATATATTGGTATTGATATATTGAAGAATACAATTCATAGTTGTATAGTATCAAATCAATATATGTATACTGCTCTCACAGTTGAATATATTGGTATTAATATATTGAAGAATACAATTTATAGTTGTATAGTATCAAATCAATATATGTATACTGCTCTCAGTTGAATATATTGGTATTAATATATTGAAGAATACAATTCATAATTGTATAGTATCAAATCAATATACGTAGTATCAAATCAATATATGTATATTGCTCTCACAGTTGAATATAGTGGTATTGATATAATGAAGAGTACAATTTATAGTTGTATAGTATCAAAATATTTACATCACCTCATTCAACACTGTGCCAAATACGAAATATTAAAATATTACACAGTATTTGTATTTGCTATACTAATTATAAAAATTCCAAAGGAAATTAAAGGAGGTAAATTCAACTTTGTTATAAATATCACAATTTGTCTATAATTTACGTCACGAGTGTGATTCGTTAGTTTATGGCAAGGGCTTAAATTAACCCATTGGCTTACAATGACGAGTCACACTCGTGGCACGAATTATAGATAGATTCGTTAAAGATAAGCTCTATTTTCAATACAGTATTACTTTACGTCTAGTTATAGTTTCACTTTGTGAAGATTAACGATCATTTGATACTAATTATGTGAAATATTTGACTATTTTGGTGAAATATGAGAACTGCGATGCGTTGATTGCAATTTACGTAATTACAGTGGTCTAAAAATTGTAAGGCAAGGGGTTAACGTTAAACTTTGGCTATAGTTCGAAGTGAACTATAGAGGCGCTAGTTTACATTCCCATCGTATCACTATGATTCCCATCACACTAAACATCATATTCATCGTTGTAAGAATATATTTTCTAATCATATTCCAGGACTTGAAGGTCAAGTTCACTTCGACGATCATTAAAGGGCTTTTAACTTTAACGCATACATGCATGCACACTTTGTGAGAAGCATTTGATAACAAGACCACTACTACTTCCTGTTGAGTGCTTCCTGCGAGGCTTTTAGAGCTCCTCGTCATCTTTGATGCGGACCTCGGTCTACAGTCGCAATAAAATTTTCTATGCCACGTATTCAGCATGATAATGCGCCATAAACGAACTGCATCTTATATATATATATATTTTTTTTCTTTTGCAACTTTCGCAAGGAGATTCAATCTTCTTGGTTAAGGAACTGAAGTTTCGCGTCCCGGAGTCAACAAGTTTCCAATTTGCCAGGTTTCGAGACTCCGAAGAGATCCAATTTAGTATTTCCTGCACTCGAATATTTGGAGTATACAGCACTGCTCGCTAATCACTCGAACGACAGAGATTTTATTATAAAAGTCAAGCGACTTTCAGTAGAAATCACTTTTTATTACAATTGTCGATAATGATTTATTCGTTGCTAATTAATTGATGCTTTTATGCTTTGAATATTGAAAGTTTTGAATTGTAGTGGACAAAGTTGCTAAAGCTTTTGAATTTCGAAGCGTTTGAATTTGCAACCTTGTGGATTTTCAAGCGTTTCAATTTGCAATCCTGTGGATTTCCAAGCGTTTCAATTTGCAATCTTGCGGTTTTCCAAGCGTTTAAATTTTCAATGTTTTGAATTTCCAAGCGTTTCAATTTGCAATGTTGCGGTTTTTCAAACGCTTAAATTTTCAATGTTTTGAATTTTTAAGCGTTTCAATTTGCAACGTTGCGGTTTTCAAAACGTTTAAATTTTCAATGTTTTGAATTTCTAAGCGTTTCAATTTGCAACCTTGTGGATTTGCAAGCGTTTCAATTTTCAATCCTGTGGATTTCTAAGCGTTTCAATTTTTAATCTTGTGAATTTTCACGCCTTTGAATTTTTAATCTTTTCTTATTCGAATACTCTATTATTCGAAATCATTTTATACGTACACCGTTCAATTTAATTGTCAATTTAGTCGTAATGCAGCATAAAATACTTGTGACGATAATGCATAATGAGAACGAAACAGAAAATAATTGAAATATTTCAAAATATCGAAAATGGTGCCACATTAGCGAGACAGTACAATATTATAGTTGAGATGATATAAAATATAAAAGAAACGTAACTTTACCAAATTAAATCTGTTAAAATAATCGCATCATTTAGCACCTAAACTACTTTACAATATATAAATCTTCAATCAAATCATGCTTAATTATATTAACTGAGCTCCATATTATTACTAACGATAGAACGTTCTTGTTACCATTATTTTTTTAAACATACAAAGAATCGAACTGAAGAAACCAAAATGTTCCATTATCGGAAAATTGAAACTTCCCTTATCCGAACATTTATGTTCTCCGATTAATTCGGATAATCAATGTTCCACTGTATTTCCACGTTCTCGCGTATCGAATTCTAACGAATAAAACCTAAGCCGAGCCTAATTGAATAAACCGTGGATCGGAAGTTTCCATTGATTTGCTCGCGAAGAAAGTTGAAAATGCCTCGTAAATGTATTAAATTGGATCGCGTTGACGAAAGAGAAGAAGGGTTAGCCTAAAATTATGCCAACGAGTTCAACGAAAGATTCACCCTTTTTGTTTTTCCATTCGTCGGTCGCGTCGCATAAAGCTGTCGGCGCACTCGAGTAGAGCTCGAGGGAAACGAATTGCGGAACGCGTAGCAGTCGAGCGCCGCGGCGCTCGATTCGAGGAAGAAATAATCAAGCGGCTGGTTTGCTTAAATAAAAATATTAAACGGGTACAAGCGTCGGGCGTCTTTTAATAGTTCGCCTAACCCAGTTTCCCGCTGGAACACCAAGCATCCCCGGCTTTTAATCTCGCCGTGGCTCGCGATTTCCGACAGGGGGTTCGTTAATGTTGCAAGCTCACGTCGAACTCGAAAACTAATCAGTCGACGGGTAAAAGCTTCGCTTAATGAACCTACCAGATCGATATTAAAAGAAAAAGAAAAAGATTAAACACTAACAGAGAGGTACACGTTGCTATTAACATTGCGCTGTCGCGTCTGGTTTTGTTCTCCCGGAAAACATGGCGTTTTCCGTAAAACTTCGTCGATACACTTTATAACAGACAATTAAGCAAGAAACGTTGTGTAACTGCAGGTGATTTGAAGCTTCATTAAAATAATACGATAAAAATATATTGGATCTTAAAGGAAGTAGTAATTCTTAATAATACTAATGATGTCTTGGTATATTCTAAAGTTATCGACGTTTCTATTAAAATGATATTGAACTAGAGTCAGTAGAAAACAACTAGAAACATAAAATAATAATTATTCGTTGAAATAAAGTGAAGTAAAAATAAATTTCATAAGGTAAGAAATTTAACTTTTCAACGCCGTCAGTATTATATTGAAACGAATAGTGAACGTTTTTAAATGAAGTATTAATAATTAATAATTATGCTAGCATAGGCAGAAATGTTTTCGGTCGAACGTGACAATTTGCAACTAACTAAGAACACTAAAATTGTTGAGGTACGAAATGCTGCTGCACAAATAAAAAAACGTATGGAAATAAATGTAATAAACATAACATAAAAATTTAATAAATATAATATGAAATATAATATGAAATAAATGAGGAAAGGAAAAGGATAGAAATAATCGTTTACTATGAAAAAAAAAAAGCGAGGAAAATAAATCTACTTAACGATAAAACGAAACTTTACCTAATAATGATTTTTACCTAATGATTACTTTGATGTGTTATAAAATTCATGCTACGAAGTTTTAATCAACGTGTTAATGGAATTTCTCTTTACAATAATTTTATTATTTCCTGAAGCTGATTCTCACTTTTGGGGACATTATTATTAACTAATTTTGTGCAGTAGTTATCTGTAAATTCTTTATTATATTTTATAGTTGTATAATAGCGCTTTGCATTTGAAAAACATTAGCGTTTTTAGCTGCTTTTATATTATCGCGTTTGGTCGAAAGCATTTTGCCAAGGGTAGTAGTTTAAAAGTTCGTTCTTTTTGTTTGGAATCCAATTAGAAGAGTATAATGCTTGTTTATTAATTTCTTTCATACTTGAATAGAGATTGAGAAAGGGTGGGGCGATTCTATTTGTGAGAGAATGCAAGTTACCTGATTATTGGAAACCAGAGACCGAAAGGCTCGAGTAATTGAGTTGGCAAACTTCCTTTTCTGAAGGCTTCGACTATCTACGTCTGTGTTTCTTAATAAACTTGCGAAAATAAAGTCGAGAAAGGAGAGAAGAATTAGAATAATACGATGAATTTTATTGAAGTTTGCAAAGAAATTAACGACCCGAGTAACTTATTGTTAGCTATCGCGAATCAAAGGCTTGGGTAGCGAAATCTTTGAAAATTTCTTGGGAAGTCGAAAGGTTGAAAAATTGAAACCTGAGAATTCGGAAGTTTGCATACTTAGAAGATCCAAAGCTTGGATAATTAATCAGACGCTTGGAATTTGAAGGCTTGAAAAATCGAAGCGTTGGATAATTATAATCAAACGCTTGGAATTCGAAGGGTTGAAAAGTTGAAAACTTGAAAATTTGATGCTACGGAATTTGAAACCGTGAAATTCAATAATATTGGAATTTGAAGGCTTGGAGAGCCGAAAGCTTGAAAATTCAACGCCTTGAAATTCGAATACGTGGAAGTGCAAAACCTAAATGTTTGAAAGTTTAAAATTCGAAACATTTGAAAAGTTTAATGTTTGAAAATTTGAAGCCTTTAAAACGATTGCCGATCTATTAATAGCGTTAAATAATCTTGAATAAGCTACGAGCTTTATATTTGTGCCAAATAAGTATCATCTCGTGTTACTTTTAATTAATTAATTACAAAGATTTGAGTTACGTAAAATCGGCCATTTCATATGCAACAACTTAATATATTAGATTACAGAAGTAGTTTGACGTGTTGCAGGATAACAGAATTGGGATTTGAATTGGCTGTGTGGGACAAGAAATCGACGTAGCCAGAAATGTAAGAAGACAGTTGGACATTCGACGGAGGAGAAAGAAGAAGGATCGGCATTGAGAAGCAGAAAAAGGATTCTGTCGCTGTGCCGATATTTATTAGACTTCCTCCAAGTGACAGTTATCGACTTCGGAGAAGGGGCTAAACTTTCCTTCGCATCGGCCGTAGATATCCGCGAATACTTCAAATGTATCTTTAAAATTCACTACTGACCTAGTTCTGCTACGCTGAACGCGCCGCTGAATGTTTCCTGTAACTCCTTTGAGCTTCTAAAAAAAGCTACTTATGTCAATGCTATCAAAAAGGACCCAAAGAATGCTTAGAAAACTATCTTTCGGAATTTTCGCCGAAGATGGTGTAAACAAGACGAATTCACGGACATTTCTTTCCATATTTCAAAGGACAGTATTTCGAACCGACAACGGTTCGAACTTTATTTGTAGAACATTGGGGAAAAGTTCGGGCGGAAAGTTTTGTTCTACTAGCTATAAGTATGATTTATACTTATTGTGGCTACAGAAAGTATTTGCATATATCCACATTCTTTCACGAAACTTTCGTTGTTATTTTAAGTTATCAACTGGAATTTCTGTCCAGTGAAAAATAATTATTAATTTTAATATTTTGTACTATTTATGTAATCTTCTTCAGATTCCAGTTATAATCATTTTCACGGTGTATTTGCTATATTTGGACTTCCATAAAAAATTGCTTAAATATTCAGATTATTCGTGATCTTAAATGCTGAAGTATTCACAATTTTATTAAAATATACACATATCTATATTAAGACTAATTTTTTCTTCTTTAACGTGGCTTGTTACAATTATCAATTTTACAAAATTAAAAGAATAAAAGAATGCACCAGCTTAATAGTATCTAGATGTTAAAGTCTAAATTGGGCATCATTCAGATAAAATTTTTGCTTGAATAAGTAATTAATCGTTACTCGATTATTTAGTATCCTAAGTTAACCATTATTCGTTTGGAGAATTTATATTCATCATTTTTCATTCGTTTAAAATGTATTATCGTTTAAATTTCTATATTTTTATGGAATATGGAACGGAAACAGACGTCAATTCATTATTTGTGCGTAATGTTAATCAACTTTTGTTCCAAATAATGTATAAAAAAGATGACGAATTACTTCGATTTATTCACTACTTGTGAATAGCGAATAACTTGTTACGATTAACTTTATTACTTTACCACTTACATTATCACTTTACCACTTATTCATTACTTTACTACTTACTTTATTACTTTACTACTTATTTATTACTTTATTGCTCACTCTATTCTTTTACTACTTATTTATTACTTTACCATTTACTTCATTTACGAATAACAATTAAACGAAATTTATTCGTTACGTAGAATGAAATTTGCCCAACGCTGATTGTACTAAAAGAAGCAAAGCAAATAAAATAAATAAAATGCAACGGCGTGCGAACACTTTTTGCGGCCACTTGTATACGTCAGCACGAAATCCATCAATCAGATTTCATACATTTCTAGGCTACGAGTCACCAAGAAAGGTGAATCTCGTTATTCCCAAAGCACTCGTAATAGGAAGGTGCATCGTTAAATTCCTATTCCACTTGGCAAGTTACTTTCCCGAGTGCTCGGGGGCTCAAACGGTTCCTCATCAGCTTTTGATTTCGGTTACAGTCGCAAAACGTTCATGCATTATTCGAACGACGACTAGATAGTCACACGTGTTCCAGGGGGTCGATGCGGTTCTATCGACCCCCGACTCGTTTTCCACCTCCACATAATTACGTGCAAAGGAAGGTTAAGAGACGTAGGCCCTCTTTTATGTGATCATTGAATAGATCGGAGTTTCATCACCAGAATCGTTGCATTAATGAATATTTAATCTTGCCGCCATATCGAAACAATACAGGCTGTTCCTAAAATCATCGATAGCATTTCGCAACTGTATGACACGGAGAGTTAACACGTTGATTACCATGGCAATTTTACTTCTTTTAATATGATACATCATAATTATGCAAGAAATGTAGTTACTTAATATTTCCACGATACTTTCTATAGTATATACGGTACTGCGTTGGATATTGGCCGGGGTTTTGCCTTGGATATTGGCCGGTCTCTATCCCCACCAGTTCTTGGAACTGGCTTCGGAACTGTCCCGGTGGCCAAGTACATATGTTTTTACACCTACCGTGAAATGTCGATTAGCCCTGCTCTGTATCTCTGTCTCACTCGCTCTCTATGAGCAAGGAGACACTCAGGATTTCGTGAAAGATCTACCTCCCTTCAACTTTGACCAGATTCGGTCCCGAAACTCCGCCAATATCCAAGGCAACACTGTATTGTTGCTGTAACGTGAGAACCAATGAAATTTCCAGAAATGTGATTGTTTACTTGATTCGAATTCTTCAGTTAGTCGCTTGTGAACCCCGTGTTAATGCTTCCTACGTAATCGCATATTACGAAAGATAATTAGAGCTGTTATATACGTGACTCGTGAGACACGGTATATAAGTAAAGATCAGTCAACGGTGCCGGCATAAATTGGTGAAACACTTTAAGACCATCGCGTATTCTGAACGATGTCGCGCTGGAAACGAACAAAAGGGAACGGAGCCCTTTTCCGGGAAGTAGAGAAAGGGTTGCGCGTCGACTGGCGTGCAGTTTTCTTCCGTACTCGAATGCAAGTCGGGATACACGCTCTTCTAGACCCTACTCGACCTCACGAGGAGTGGTCTGGGGGTTCCACTGGACCCACGTACCATCCTGACGCAAGAGTTTCTTTCAACGTCGATCTTTCTCTCGCCATTCATCGCCAGGTGTAAAGAAATCGCCGTATCTTGATGGCGAAGAAGCGAATAGAAAATATTTCCTGTAGGCTGATGAATCCCATTCGCCATTGAATTTTCATCTTTTCACGCGGATACGGAATAGAAGACTCGGTTATATAAACCGACGAATATAACGTCATCGTGGAAAGATAGAAAGATAACTTTCAATTTGCCTGTGGATTCTTGGAAAAACATATATGGGAGATACAGTTTCGGTTTGTCTAGAGCAGTGGTTCCCAACGTGGGGTCCACGCCCCACATGGCGGCACGTTGATTGTTAAGGAGGACAATTTTCAAAGCTTTGATATCTCTCAAAAGTTCAACATTTTTAAAACTTTTGTGGGGCTGTAGAGAGTGGGTAGGATAGGAAAAAGGAAGGGTGTTGCGTTTCGTCCTGGGCCTGCTAGTGGACTCATCAGTAAGGCTACCTAGCAGGCCCTGCCTTAGACGTTGGGATATTGGAAGGAAAGTTAAAGGCGGTATACATATGGACGAGGTAGTTGGAGCGAGTACTTTCGAGAAAGCCTATTTCGTATGTCCCTCTAGTGGTGGGTGCAGGAGAGGCCGCCACAGCTTTGATTTCTCAAAGCTCCACATTCCCAAAGCTTTGATTTCTTAAAGCTCCACATTTTCAAAGCTTTGATCTCTCAAAAGTTCAACATTTTTAAAACTATGATCTCTCAAAGCTCCACATTTCCAAACCTTTGATCTCTCGAAGCTCCAAATTTTCGAAGCTCTGATTTCTCAAAGCTCTCTATTTTCAAACCTTTGAATCGCCAAAATTCCCCCACTTTCAAAGTTCTGAACTCTGAAACCTAAAAGTTCGAAATTCTCCACGCTTCCAATTCTCATGCTCTCTAAGTAATAACAGCAGAGGCTTTAAACCAGTGTTTCCCAACGCGGGGTCCATGTCCCACAGGGGGCACGTTGATTTTTAAGGGAGGCAATTCGAAAATGGTTTCGTCCAGAGTCAAAAGAAATCGGCTGGATTTAACATAACGGGGAGACTTTAGACTGAAGCTAACTAAATTGCAACCTAACATAAAATCTCTTTGCAGCAAGCATCAAGCACAAGGATCTCACTAAATTTAAAAACGAAATACTTAGTAATAACTAAAATAATATAGAAAAATCTTTCATTAAAATTATTTAGTACTTGAATTTCAGTTCTCCATTATATGTTTTGAAAATTTACTTACTGTGTTTCCTCAACAATTTCATAGTGATTTCTTATTAATACTTATCATTTAAGTTTCTTCAGTGAACAATTAAATGTTTGACAATTAAAAATTATGTATATGCTACATAGGGGGCATAATAATTTTAGAAAGGCTTAGGTGAGGCATGGCACAAAAAAGGTTGGGAAAGACTGGTCTAAAGGGAGACCGAAACTGTGGAACTCGTTAAGATTCGATTTGACGGATATAAGTTAATTTGACGGATTCTAAATTTCATGCTTAATCCTTTAACACTAGGTTTACGGGCGTTATTTGCATAATTTGACAGGCTTCCGGAAAAATATAAATATTCGAGATTAGGAGGTTGAGGAGGGAAATGGTTAATTAAAATACATATTACTGCCATTGCATTAATTAAAGTTAACATGAACCACTGAAAAATAATATTTGTGGTCTCTATACGTTTAAGTGTGAAATCTGAAATGCGCGAAATGAACGAGTACCGTAAACCTAGTATTCACGACGTTTTACGCTAATAACAAATGTATAAATTTTCAAAATAAAATTCTATTGCTAAGTAGTTACAAATTTCACGACCTTTACACCGTTTGAACAAGAAATTTTGTTACACAAATTATATTATTTGTTCATATATATACACATATATATATACTTACGCAAGTAGATAGAAATTTTCAAAACAAAATTCCACCGTTAAAACTTTTTACATGGCGGACACTTAATATAGGGTTATCCAAAAGTACCTTTAGGATGTTGAATGAGAATATCAGTCAAACGTCGTGTTTGTTAGTAAAATAGAGGTGAAAAAAATAAAAATTGAAAACGAGAACGAACGAAGATAATAGAAATAAAAAACAAATTAGAAAAGGATAAAGGAGAAAGGGAAAGAAAAGAAGTGAAGGTAGATGTTCCTATAGTCTATTTTGGATAACCCTTTACGAGTTTTTAAAATACTTTTCTCTATAAGAAGTTTCACGCGCTTCTCTTCCGTATTTATTTTACGGATAAATTCGCTAATTTATAGCATAATGGGCACCTAAAATATTTTACTCAATTATATGCACTACAGCTGCACGTTGCCATAAGTCAGTACATACGTTGTGTAACGATTATACGCTGTGCTTATGGAACCAATAAACGAGTAACGGTTGCGTGTGACCATGACTAGTGAGGAGCCACTAAATGAGACAATGAAAGAACCTATGGAATTATAAAACTTGCAGAAGTAAAATTATACACATTGTTCCGTAGTAACAATTTCTTTTATTGAATTCTTTAAGGCTGCTTCAACCTTGAGAGATTAGCAACCACCAGTTACCATTTACATTTGTATAGATTACAAAATTATTAAATACAATTTAGTAAATTAACCCTTTGCAGACAGAGCAAAATAATATTTCACGAATTATCTTTCAATTATTAACATTTTGAGGACGGTATTAACATTAGGTTTACGGAACTCGTCACGTTGACGCATTTCAGATTTCATACCTAAAATTATAAAGACCATAAATATTATTTTTCAGTACTTTATATTAACTTTAATTAATACAATTGTGGCGGCTCTCCTGCACCCACCATTAGAGGGACATACGAAATAGGCTCTCTCGAAAGTACTCGCTCCAACTACCTCGTCCATATATATACCGCCTTTAACCTTCCTTCCAATATCCCAACGTCTAAGGCAGGGCCTGCTAGGTAGCCTTACTGATGAGTCCACTAGCAGGCCCAGGACGAAACGCCAACACCCTTCCTTTTTCCTATTCTCTATCCCCTCTCTACAGCTCCACAATATAATCCATTGTAACATTGGTATTACAATTAGTGCACACAAATTTATCTTCATTCTTGAGCAAAAAGGAATGAGATCACTTTTCATTCTTGACAATTTTCATTCTTGCGAGGACTAATTGAAGCTTTCTGTTGAATAACAACGCCGGACTGATCTCGTATATACTATTTCTTATATTATGAATATGAGTATTCCTATTGTACATAACTTCCCAGGCATCATTTCAATGTTCCTAGTAACAGTTATTGTGTACAAATATCTCGGAAACTAAGGCCAACTATACCATATGCGACCAACAAGAAACATCGGCGCCAATTTTCATCGACAATATTTCGTCGTCTCGAGTTTTGCTCGACGACAACTTTGCTCGAAGAAAGTTTTAATCGACGATAGCTTTACCTGACAATGGCATTGGCCGAAAATAACATTAGGAAATTACGTATAGTCGCAGACGTTACTACAAATTTCTTCAATGCATATTAGCTCATAATATTACCTCCAATCTTATAAAATAACGCTAGAATTTAAGTTAAAATATTCCTAGGACTGCAAAGGATTAATTGAACCGTTATTTTTGAAAGTGGTATAAGTCCACTTTTGGAACAAAAAATGAGTTAATGGTAATTTTAGTAAGATATAGATATCCTCTATTTATTCCCTTAAATATCTCGATGTATGAAAAAGATGGACTTACACGATTTTCAAAAATAACGGCTCGATTCTCCGATTTGTATTCGCGCATGAATAGCGGCAAGTTTACCAATGTGTCCACTCCGCCGGTCGGTCAATTTTTCCTTCTGGCGAGCGTTCGGAAAATATCCGCGGTCACAGAGGTCCTCTGCTCGCATTCGAGAATATACACACTCGTGGAAATATTCATCCCCACTAAGCCAGAGCCCCCCTACTTTGTGTTTCCCTACGGTAAACGCGTGCCGTCGACACGAGAAGAGTGAGTCAGTGGTGCGCGGGCCACCGTGGCGCGAAGACGTGCGCCTAGCTTCGGTATACCCGCTTCATAATCGCGCGTGTCCGACTGTAAACCTCGTGTGAGTGCGTGTAATCACATACTAAGTACTCTGATCGCAACATTCTACGTACTGTTCGTCGTGTTACGTGTCGTTGGACAGAATTCAGAATTTTTCGTTTCCTGTGTCTTCGATTCCCGCCCTGCCGCCAAATCTATGGGAGCAACGTTTTTGCTTTTTTTTCTTTCTTTTTTGCAAGAGGGGTAAGTTTTTCGTATCTGTAATTGGTGGGCGGTGGATTTTTATGCATTTATGGGGAATTGAAGTACATGTTAAGTAAAATGTCCCGGATGCACTGGACATGGAAAATTGTGCAAAATATTTATAGAATAAAGTGTAGGTCATGTTAGTTGTACAAATTAATTTAGAGACTTTATATTTATATATTTTTATTTTATTATATTTATTATATTTACTATATTCATTATATTTATTATATTTACTATATTCATTATATTTATTATATTTACTATATTCATTATATTTATTATATTTACTATATTTGTGTTATTTAAACTCGTGATATGTTTATCAAATTGAAATTGTTACTTTAGTATTTTTCACTTGACGAATTTGCTTCGTAAATGTGAAAATGTTAGAAATTTTGTATATTGAAAGTATATTTGATTTTTTGCGAATAAATATTAAATCCTATGAAATCCTGAAGGCTCAGAATTAATTTGTACACCTAATTATTTGAAGAGTGAAAGTAATTTTTGTTTAGATTTCATTCAACTAGTTTTGTTTTCAAAAATATGTATTTGCATAAAAATCTGCTGTTTAGTATTTAGCACCTAATTAAGTATTAAAATTAAAGGTCTCTGGACACGTTTCAAGTCTAAAGTATTTATTGCTAATTATTCGAACGACATAAATTTTATCGTGTAAAAGATATAAGTAGATCTTTTATATCGCTTGTAGCGTGGAATATCTTTTATTATAATGATTATGGTTGGTCTTTTTCTATTGATAATTGATTTATTAAGGATGTTTGAGCTTTTGGATTTTCTGGCGCTCGAATTTCCAAGCCTTTGAATTTTGAAGCGTTTGAATTTCGAAGGACTTGAATTTCAAAGGTCTTTGATTCCCATACCTTTGAATTTTCGAGGTTTTAAATTTCTATGCCTTCGAATTTCCCAGCTTTTGGATTTCCCAGCCTTTGAATTTCGAAGCGTTTGAGTTTCAAACGCTTTGACAATCCACGCGTTTGAATTATGAAGGGTTTGGATTTCTATGCCTACGAATTTTCAAGTGTTTGAATTTTCGATCATTTTCATTTCGAAACGTTTGAATTCCCAAGCTTCTGAATTTCCGAATCCACGAATTTCGAAGGCTTTTGACTTCCATGTCTTTGAATTTTGAAGTTTTTGGATGTAAGTGCCTAAAAATTTCCGATCTATTTTAATTTTCAAGGCTTTGGATTGCAACGCTTACGAATTTTGAAGTGCTCGAATTTCCAATCTTCTCGATTTCGAAGCGTCTTTCGAATTTCCAAACTGTTGAATTTCCATGCCTTGAAATTTCGAAGATTTTCACTTTCTGTGCCTTTGAATTTTTAATGTTTTGGATTTCTATTCCTATGGATTTCTGTGTTTTTGAATTGCAAAGGTTTTGCATTCGCATGCCCTCAAATTTCCACATTTTTAAATTTTCAAGTGCTTCGATTTTCGATCATTCTAATTTAGAAACGTTCGAATTTCCAACCTTTTGAATTAGTAGAAATGTTTGCCAACTTTTGAAATCGTTCGAATAATTACGAGCAATGAATTATCACTAAACCACATTATTCCTCCTCATAATTCATCTTAATTACTTAACTTCGATTCTTCTTCCTTCGTTATTAATTTTCTTGTCGCCAATCGTCACCATCTCAGTAGAAAGCAAGTTAAAAAGTAACATTTCTCGTTACGAGGAAGTTGTATTTAGTTAGAACACTTGTTAGGAAATAAAGGCACGTCAGATAAGGATCTGTAGCGGTTGCGAGGGTCTCAAGGTAGTTACTGAAATCGTTAAAAGTGTCAGGACAATTGTAATAAATTCGTAAGCGTCAGAGATAGGATCAGCATAATTGTTACAAACTTCGACTAATGCTTTACTCGAGGATCCACAGGGATCCGAAGATCTCCGGATGTCTTAAACGAATTACTGGACTAGTTAAAATTGTCAAGACAATCGTAACAGCGATTAGAAACTTTACAAATGCCTGCAACTTCCTTAAACCGAATTGGAAACAATTTAAGGATCATCTACCTATATCGTTATATTGAATTTACCTCCTTTCTGTAATCTATTATTGCTATCATACGACAATAATTATTTACGTGCAAAAGCTCAATATACACACGCATAGTAATGCATAAGAAATGTAGAGGAGTCGCAAAAATGTATCTTAGAAAAAAAAAAGAAAAAAATGTAAATAACAAAGGAAAGATGCGTGGGACTAAAATAATTGAGGATGGATTCGAGAAAATCAATTTCAAAGTTTTCACATTAAGATGTTATTTTATGAAACTTCACTATATCTTAAACAACGACATCTTTGTGATTGCTTTTATTTATCGTGAATAAATGGGTATAGATAAAGTCGAGGAATTCGATTCTATTACAATTAAAAATCTTCTTACGTGGACGCAGTTAAATTGAATTGAATTATAGATTGAAATACAATAGTAGGATTATGTTATAATATATATATATATATTATAACATAATCCTATTAATCACTTATTACTTCTTGGCAACACTAATGCGGTTAATATTGACTTCTTTTTAAGCTCATTCTATTTTTATAAAATGAAATTGTAACTCTTAGATTACAATTAATTGGATGGAAAAGTGGATGAAAGGTAATACATTAATAAAGACCGCGTTTTTTTACGTTATAGCGATATTACTTTTCATTAAATAATACCTTAACGAAGAAACCAAATTCATGTAAAAAATTGTACAAAAGTTGACCAAATCCAATGCGTAAAGTAGTATAAAATAAAGGGATGGTCTACTTATTCTAAACATTCGGAAAAAGGCGAAACCTACTTTTGATTAGTTATACTTATATTTTTAATTACCAAACATAGTGTCATATAATTTCGTCCAAGCGAACGTGAAATAAAACTATTTATTGTTAACCGATAGCATCGTAAATTAAACAAATATTGCGACAAATACCAACGTGAAATAAAACGAATACACGTTCGCTTGGACGAAATATAAAATATAATAAATATAAAATTAAGCCCTGATCCCAGAAATTTTCAAGGTATCTTATACGTTTGTCCGCAAGTGTATACACCTATATATACATTATTATAGATTTGAATGTTAAAGATCACGTATGTCGAAAACAGTTGCATCGCACAATATTTAGTTACGATTCCGTTGTTGTTATCGTCTGCTCTAAATTATTATAGTAACGTCGCATGTAACACTAAAATGGCGAGGGGATCAGGTAGTCCCCTAATGATTCTATATAAGAATGGATAGTCCATCGAATGCTTTGCCAATGGCGGTACTAATGCATCGAAGCGCGAATTTATGGCACGTTGTAACGACGTGATCCCATAAAGTATTCCTTCTCTGCTTTGGAACATGGTAAACATTGTCCGACGACCGCCGTTGTGTCTGTCTGCTTCCAGGGAAACCAGTTTTTGTCGGCCATTTCATGATTTATTTTCCTCCCGAACGAATTCGGGGATTCGGTTTAGTTTACGTCTTTCCAAACGATGCCCGCGGCTACGCTTGTTGTTCTGGCTACTGTGATCTGTTACAATTTCTGGCCAGTTCGCGTGACATTGACAAATACGATTAAGACGGTTGGAGATCATCCAATGCTTATCTGCTTCCTATTAATTATTCTTTTATAGGTTCGCGCGGCAAGGTGAAAGTCGGGGAATATTTGGATTGTTGGAAAATTAACCAATTCGAACTTAATTCAAACACTATAATGTGCTTGTAGCGTTTTGTTACTTCGATAAAACTTGAGTTAAAATATTAAAACTGCGATTGCTTTAAACGTGTTTTTATAAAAAGGTGATATATTATTTTCGTCTGTTGGATTTTATTTGAACTACTATATTAAAGATGAATGTTTTGCAACAAAACAGAGATTTAGGGTAGATGTTACATTAACTGTCAGTGTCGCTATAATTGTCACTTGAAGTATTTTATTAAGATTTATTAAGAATAACAATGAAACATGTTGGAGTATTGTTTGCTCTTGCGGGAAAAAACGAAGATCGACGAGAGTCGCTATTGGGAAACCTTCGATATTTCTCTGGATATTCGAGGAAATGTTGTTGCTGAATATTTACTGCAGCAGACTTCTGCTTTTCCTTCTGCTGTTCTTTAAATTAACATCGTTTTGGTTTCCTGCTGTGTTTACCTCCGGATAAAGAAGAAAATTTATTTACAGAGTCTCGACGCGATACTCTTTTCGTTTTTCTTCGGCGAAAGAGTGAACATTGTATTTTAAATCACGATCTTCTTGAATTTTTCTTCGTCGCGCTGCCCACGCAGTCCGGCGGTAAAAGTTTTCTTGAAAAAATACCTTTTGTCTGAATTAAATAGTAGAAAAGGCGAAGCTGAATTCCCTCTTGTTAGAATTATAGCGGCATTTTGCTGTTCTTCCTTCAACTTTAGTTACTTAGTTGCGAAGCATGCTCTTTTGTTAGCTCTCTTTCGAACAAAAGTAAATTTATCCAATTAAGAGTACTTGCCCTCGTAAGGGAAAACAAATTTGCTTTCAAATATAAAATAGATGGCCGCTTGTAAAGCAACACTTCCACTCGTGATAAGTGCGCACAGGTTTCCCACAAAGTAGCATGATAATCTCATATTGGTTCTCTCTTGATCGTAACGAACAAGGTTTCTTGCAACGAGCTACAATCCCGCTAAAAAGTTTGCGATCGCTTCCGTTTATGAAGTAAAGTGAGATTGAAGATTTGCAGTTTTCAAGGATTCGAAAACTCTTGTAATATAGGTTTAGATTCTTGGAGCAGTTAACGGGAATTTTGAGCAGACTGCGGATTTTGATGCATTTGTTGGATATTTAGATGAGCAAAAAGGCACAAGATGCACATCGCATAAAAAAATATATAAAATATCGGAGATTCTGAGTGAAGAGAAGATTAGAAAGGAAAAAGAAGGATAAAGGAAGGCAAAAAGGGGGGGAGGGTGATGAGTTAATGTAAACCGAGGAAATAAGAGAGCAACAAACGAAGTATACAAAGCCAAAAGTTTAGCAAAACAATTAGATTTGGACATTAAGTTAAGGAGAAATATAGCTTAATTTGTGGTTAAGATAAATGTAGGTATCGAATAAGGTAAAGAATATTATAAAATTTATTATACATATAAATGTAAGATAGGCAAAAAAACAACGTGCAATGTATATAAGAAAATCGAATATAAAAATCAAAGTCGATTTCAAGAACAAAGGGGCTGAAATAAATATATACTAACACATGAAACATCCAAAGTAAAGCAGGCGGTGTTGTATAATAAATATTGGGAATTTGAACGCTTCGAAATTAAAATGATTGGAAATTCGTATAAGCATAGGAATTAAAAAAAATTGAAAATTCGGAGGCATGGAAATCCGAAACGTCCGGAATTCGAAGGCTTAGAAATAAAAATGATTAGAAATTCGTATAAGCATAGGAATTCAAAAGCTTGAAAATTCGAAGGCATCGAGAATCCAAACGCATGGAAATCCGAAAGCTTAGGAATTCGAAGGCTTAGAAATTCAAACGTTTCGACGTAAAAACGATTGAAAATTCGTAAGCATAGGAATCCGAAGGCTTAGAAATTCAAACGTTTCGACATAAAAACGATTGAAAATTCGTAAGCATAGGAATCCGAAAGCTTCGAAATAAGAATGATTGAAAATTCGTAAGCATGGGAATCGAAAAGCTTGGAAATTCGAAGCTTTTGAAGCTGAAACGCGGGGAAATCGGAAAGCTTGGAAAATCCAAGGCATCTCTAACGTAGACGTCACTGAACCACCAGCATCCTATCGCCATTTTAGATTAACCTAAAGTGAAAAAAACCACTTCCCATTATCCACTAGAATACTATATATCGCGTAGCCCACTTTATCCCTACAATTCCTTCCTCCCGTTTCTTGCCAGCCTTTTTTAAACGATCTCGTCAAGCCTCGATTCTCGATGAAGAATCAATCGAATAGTTTTTCTCTCTCTCTCTTTCGTGGAATCCCACTTTTCCTGGCCTGTCCGTTGCTGAAGATCTCTTTCGCCGTGCCATTTTAATTCCGCTTGTTTGAACATCGTTCTTGTTTGGCATCCAATTACCTGAGTTACCGGTGAAAAAAAAAAAAAAGAAGAGAAGACAATTGTTTCGTTGAATTGAAGAATTTTACAGGTAGAGGGATTAAAGATTGCACGAATGGGGCTGATCTGCATGATAATCGGGTAACAGCAGGCTTCCCTCGAATACCAGAGCCGTATAAATTAATATTTCGAAGTGGAACGCTCAGGAAGACCTACAAGCTAGCGCGGGACAGTGTGCGATAAGGCTTTGGTCACTTTTCGTTTGAATATAGAGATGAGTGACACAAATTGACCGGGAAGTTAAGGGAATTGCAATTGGAATCGTCGTGTCAAGGGTTTAAAGCAGTGTTTCCCAACCCTTTTTGTGCCATGCCTCACCTAAGCCTTTCTAAAATTCTTATGCCCCTCTATGTAACATATACATACGTTTTAATCTTCATTAAAATACATTGAATTGTTCACTGAAGGAACTTAAATGATAGGTTTCAAGATGAAATCACTAGGAAATTGTTGAGGAAACACAGTGAGTAAATTTTCAAACCATATAATGGAGAACTGAAATTCAAGTACTAAATAATTTAAAGGAAAGATTTTTCTATATTATTTTAATTATTACTACGTATTTCGTTTTTAAATTTAGTGAGATCCTTGCGCTTGATGCTTGCTTCTAAGAGATTTTATGTTAGGTTGCAATTTAGTTAGCTTCAGTCTAAAGTCTCCCCGTTGTGTTAAATCCAGCCGATTTCTTTTGACTCTGGACGAGTCCATTTTCGAATTGCCCCCCTTAAAAATCAACGTGCCCCCCTGTGGGGCGTGGACCCTGCGTTGGGAAACACTGGTTTAAAGCCTCTGCTATTATTATTTAGAGAGCATGAGAATTGGAAGCGTGGAGAATTTCGAACTTTTAGGTTTAAGAGTTCAGAGCTTTGAAAGTGGGGGAATTTTGGCGATTCAAAGGTTTGAAAATTGAGAGCTTTGAGAAATCACAGCTTCGAAAATTTGGAGCTTCGAGAGATCAAAGCTTTGAAAAATGTGGAGCTTTGAGAAATCAAAGTTTTAAAAATGTTGAACTTTTGAGAGATCAAAGCTTCGAAAATGTGGAGCTTTAAGAAATCAAAGCTTTGAAAATGTGGAGCTTTAAGAAATCAAAGCTTTGAAAATTGGGAAGTGTTAAGGATTCAAAGCTATGAGAATTCAAAGACTTGAAAGTCCGAAGCTTTGAAAATTAATTGCTTTTTAAAGTTTGAAAGTTTGAAAATGGTATGCTATGAAATTTCGATGCTTTGGGAATTCGAAGCTTCCAACTTAGTAGCTTTAAGAATTCAATGTTTTGCAAATCAGAAGCTTTGAAATTGGACACATTGAAAACTGGCAGTTTCAAGAATCCAAATCTTCGAGAATTCGAAGCTTTGAAATAGGAATTTTAAGAATCGAGAATATTGAGAATTCGAAGCTATAAGAAGTCGAAGCTTTCGAAATTACATGCTTCGAAAGTTTCACGCTTTTGTATTTTGAATTTTTGAGAATTCGAGGCTTCGAAAATTGATAACTTCGATAGTTCAAAACCTTGCAAATTTGAAGCTGTAAAAACGTCTCAAAGCTTTGAAAATTAGCAGCTTTAAAAATTGATAGCTTTACAAATTCAGAGTCCTGAGAAATCAAAGCTTTAAAAGTTTAAAGCTTCGAAAAAATTGAGAGCTTTGTGAGTTCGAAGCTTTATGAATTCAAAACTCTGAGGATTTAAAGTTACCAACCAGCACGAAAAACTTAACCCTTCACCTTTCGAAGAATCTCAAAGAAACTTTAAACCGTTGAATACATTAGTTAAATACATTGTCGTGGTTAGATTTACTTTCCACTTGTTAATGGAGCAACACAGTTAAGAATTGTTCTTACTTAGAAATGTCATAAACTGTGAGTATAATTGAGTAACTTGGTATAGGTTTAACTTTAGATCCCTTATAAAGTGTATATTACCAAGTTCTTCGCTTTCTATGACTCTGATAGAATATTCAACGTGTTTTCCTTTTATTCAACGTACATACCAACGAATACAATTCTTCTGAGTCTCTTACGCATACACAATGGCAGACTACTTTGCAGCATAAAATCTAATGTCACGATGACTGACAATTGCTACAAAAGCCAGTGGCTCCGTAAAAGTTACGAATTCAAGGAAACAGCAATAAAAAGAAATATTTCCCGTCTTCTACAAACCTTTCAGAAGACCATCCTTTAAATTTGAATTATTATACGATATTAAATAGACGTTAATTGATTTCCAAAAAGAATTAGAATGAAGTTATTATATAATATTGTTATTATTAGTACAAATTAATTCTGAGCTTTCAGACTTTGATAAGATTTAATATTTATTCACAAAGCATCAAATATAGTTTTAATGTTCGCATTTTTCAGAATGTTCACGTTTACGAAGCAAATTTGTCACTTAAAATATAGTAAAAAAAAACGATTTCCAATTGATAAAGATACGAAGAAGTTAAAGGTAAATGTTTTGGATTAATTTGTACACTTAATAATATATATTTATTACGCGATCTTTTCGATGTCTGTTTTATTATATATTTTTCCGTTTCATTTTTTTTATCTGAACATATTTCATTATTTAATGTATTTCTGTTCGCTTTGCAATTGTTTTGTGTTGCAATGTGTAAATTTATAGCGGCTACTACGTCTATAATTAAAAAACAAATGACTTCCTATTCGTTGTAATAGTACAATATAAATTCTGAACCGTTTCGGAAAATATAGCAGCTAAAAAGTAACAACTGTAAAATCTATACGAGTGCTGATGCAGAAACTCGAAATTAAACCGATATAGTCCAATTTTTAGATTCTTCGAAACAGTTATTCAAACTAAAACTTTTTCATAACACTTTCCACTAAAGCTTTTATGTAACAGTTTGAAACAGTTATTTTCGGAAGCTTTTCAAGCCCTGTTTATTACCGAAACATTACTTAACACTTTCCGATATTAATAAATTTGCCCTAGTTACATAAACCCAAATCTGGAATTATTTTAAATAACCACTGCAAATTATAGTTTTACACGAAACGACTAAACAACTCAGTCCTCCTATTAATTCCTATAAAAATATAACAGTTCGTGGAAGCGAACTATTATATCGTACTGCAATAGTATGAAAAAGAGTATAAAAGTACAAATTCGACGTTTCGTGGTTATCTTACGTACGAAGGATCTCCTTTGGTTAGCTTGAAAACCTCGATGGTATCTCTGCAATCAACGTTAGAGTGTCTCACCCGTAAAATCTTCCCACTTCGACGTTAGAACTTCCGGTCCAGTTAACCCAACGGGACGAACGCTGTATCCTCGAGCACCCTGTGAACTTGAGCACGTGTCTATGACAACTTTTCCACGCGCCGAGTACCGCCATTTGCCTATGGCAATGGTAAACATGGAAATTTCAACGAGGAGTGAAAAGAAAAGGGAGGTTTGGAAACCGATCGTGAATCCAGGGAGAGGCGAAGCTGTGTCGGTTAAAGGGAAACGAGGGTGGAGGAGAATGGAAAGGGAACACGGAAAAGCTATCCGACACGGGGTGTAATCGGGTAGTGGATGGAAATGGAATCCGACATTTCGACAGCCGCTCTTTTTCTCCGCGGAATTGTGTTTACAGCGCAACAAAACAACCTGCCAGGCTCGAAGCCTCTCTCTTGCGGTCATGTTTCGACTGAATCGAGACTGAAATGTACGCTGTGGACGCGGCGAATCGTTTACAGTGGCGTTCCGATAGCCTTTTCAACGTTTACGGCTTGTTGGGTCCAGTAGTGTTTCGGTTAAGTTCGCTGCGAAAGCATTTTGTAACCGATTTTGAAATCAAGTGAATTCTGTTAACCCTTTTTGATTATTGTGGACGCATACGATCTGCGTAGACCGCGAACGCATATATGCGTTTAGTTTAGGGATTGTACAGAAGAACTTACGGCTCGAAACTTTCTTTTCAAGTGAAAAGTATGTGGAGCTGTAGAGAGGGGATATGATAGGAAAAAGGAAGGGTGTTGTGTTTCGTCCTGGGCCTGCTAGTGGGACTCATCAGTAAGGCTACCTAGCAGGCCCCGCCTTAGACGTTGGGATATTGGAAGGAAGGTTAAAGGCGGTATATATATATGGACGAGGTAGTTGGAGCGAGTACTTTCGAGAAAGTCCTATTTCATATGTCCCTCTAGTGGTGGGTGCAGGAGAGCCGCCACAAGTATGTTTTTCTTTAACAGTTGTATAAAGAAAACTTTGCTGAACAGTTTTAATTTGCAATTTGTTAACAGAATAAGCGAAGTTGTTACGATTTCTTATTGTTTTTATGTTGTGAACTGAAGATTATTTTCATTATCTTCGTAGCGGAGCTCTCGAGTGTAAAGACAAGAAATGGCTCCGCTTCGGAGCCCTCGAGTGCAAAGGGTTAAACTAAACAAGAAGATTATATCATCCACCAATGAAATCCATTAGTAGACACGGAATTTTATGCAAATCTATATTTTTGTTAGTTTTTTCATTTAAAGTTTCTCGTTGCATCGATAGCTAGGCAATTAGTGACGATATTAAATTGTGGTGTTTTATATTTGATGTATGTACATGTTGGTCTCTTTTAGGCAGCTTATTGTATTTTTCATCTGATCCGTTTTCGTTAAAGCTGTAGTTTGAGTGATGCTATATTTTCGTCTTACGTGTTCCAATCATCCATATTCATATATGTTAAGGGGTTATGCTTCGATGGAAGCAGGTTCTTCTTATTTCGGTTTTTAAATAAAAAGACACGGGTTTAGGAAAAGGTAACTGATATATATTTGATTATATGTGAAAATGTAATGTACCAGGACTTTCTATGTCCTGTCCGCACCGACTCTTCACGTCGAACAGTCAAGAAAACGACAGCCTTCGAGACTTACAGTTTTACAAAACGATGGTCAACCTTTTCAGGTACGCTTGACCTTCGACAAGACGAGACGCTGCGATTCCGAAGTCTTGGGTTTTTTCCTATTACTTTATTACGCCTGTAGAAGCGACACTCTAATATTTTTGAATAGGGAGTTTTTCTACAGAAGAGCTGTTTTACTTCAACAATATAACATGTGGTTAGTTATTAGAAATATTTGGTTTTGACATCATTTACATAAGGGTGATTCGGTTTTCTTTAAAATGTACTCATGAGTGATTCTCGTGTGTTCAGATTTCGGTTTGGCTACGCGCATTTCGTGTTTCTTTGCTGATTCAAATTTCACACGAACGCATAAAAATCCGCCGTTTAGTTATCAGTGTTCGAAATACACGCGAAACAGAAAAAGTTAAATGGTAATTTAGTTGCACGTTGTGTAATGAATCGGTGAATATTTCAATGGAACACGCGGTACGCGAAAAAGCATTCCATTCACAGCGAACGTTTAAACCCGGAGTGTTGCACACTCAAAGGGTTAAACCTAATAAAGATTATATTGGAAAATTTTCATTCGCGATTTGAAACAAATTAAAGTCTATTAAATTGTGGTGAAAATTTTCCTAGGAAAATATTTAGCATGGTATACTGGAAATTTTCCATTTCCATTTTGAATTGAATTCAAATCCATTAAACGTGGTAAAGATTTTCCTTGAGAAATATCTACATTGATATTTTATACATTTATCGTTTCCAATTCGAAACAAATTAAAATGTATTATAATGTATTAAATAGTGGAGATTTTCCTTGAAAAATATTTAAGATGATATTTTGCAAATTTTTCCTTCGCACTTTGAAACAAATTAAAATATAGACATTAAAATATATTAAATGGTAAAGATTTTCTTAGAAAAATATATAGCATGGTATTTTAGAAATTTTTCCTTCGCAACTTGAAGCAAATTAAAATGTATTAAATATCTATTTAATATGCTTTGACACGCGTTTGCAAGGCTTCAGAAAAAATCGGGTTGCGGTCAGATACAGCAATTACGTTTTATTGTGTAGCCAAATTTGTCTTTGGGAATTCAATCGATGAAAGATTGAAGGGCTGTCTGAATTTTAGACGACAGCTGTAACTGGCAACGTTAAATAGCCCCTGTGAGCATCTAAACGAGTGTGCTTATAAATAGCACCTGGTCTATTAGCAGAAGATGTACATGCAGGGCAGATCTCGAAGAGAATCAAAATTATGTAGCATAGGAAAGGGAAGCGAAGGCTAATCGAAGTGATACTTAACGAATCTCTAACCCTGCAATTATTATAGATAAAATTGTCATCTGCGTTTCAACTGCATATGTGTAGATGCCAAATATAATACATATATTTATTAAACTAATGTAAATTTAATACAATTATATTTGGTTACGTATTGGAAGCGTTGAGGATTTAAAGCTTGGAAAATTGGGAGAGTTGAGGATTTAAAGCTTGGAAAATTGGAAGAGTTGAGGATTTAAAGCTTCGAAAATTGGGAGAGTTGAGAATTCATAGATTGGAAAGTTAGGTGAGTTGAGAATTGAAAGGTTTGAAAATTAGGAGAGTCGAGAATTCAAATGATTAAGAATTGCGAGAGTTGAGAATTCAAAAATCGGAGAATTAGGTGAGTTGAGAATTGAAAGGTTTGAAAATTAGGAGAGTCGAGAATTCAAGTGTTTGAGAATTGGGAGAGTTGAGAATTCAAAGATTGGAAAATTAGGTGAGTTGAAAATTCAAAGGTGTGCAAATAGAGAAAGAGTTGAGAATTAAATGTTTGAAAATTAAGGGAGTTAAGAATTCAAATGTTTAAGAATTGGGTAAGTTGAGAATTCAAAGATTGGAAAATTAGGTGTGTTGAGAATTCAAAGGTTTGCAAACAGGGAGAGAGTTGAGAATTCAAATGTTTGAAAATTGGGAGAGTCGAGAATTTAAATGTTTAAGAATTGGGAGAGTTGAGAATTCAAAGATTAGAAAATTAGGTGTGTTGAGAATTCAAAGGTTTGCAAATAGAGAAAGAGTTGAGAATTAAATGTATGAAAATTATGGGAATTACGAATTCAAATGTTTAAGAATTGGAAGAGTTGAGAATTCGAAGCTTTGAAAATTGGAGCGAGTTGAAAATTTAGTTATATTAGCGCTAATTGAAAATTTCAACAGTTTCATTCAAACCCTAATTTTGTTTTGATTCATCGTCCAGAAGATTTTAATTCTACATACAATCATAAATCTTATAGAACTACCACGTATTCCTGATCATGAAGCTAAAATAATATATAATATACCAATATTTTTATGGTCAGTCGATATAAAGTACTTTTTAATTAAGATTTATAATATGAATTTATATATTTCTTTATATTTATATAATTCTAAATTTGGAACTTAATGTTTACTAAAACTTCAAACAAATTGACGAAAATTTGTCGGACTCACTGTAGCAAATATCCCAGTTGCAGCAAATTTTATTCGAGTTTCTCGAGCGATTGAACTTGGAGTAGCGGCGAAAACGAATAAAGGACTGTATTTTAGTTGCACTGGTAAGCAGGTTTCCCGTATCACGTTATCATAACCGAGACAAAAGTTACGCGTCGAGCAATATTTTTTTGCAACTTGCCACGGTCAAGTTATCGGAGTTGGAAATGCTCGAACGTGTTCAAGTGGTTTCGTGACTGTCGAGCTTTCGTGTTACGTTTGCTACGCAAACATACGACCGAGCGTGTAAAATTACCACGTTCCCGGAATAAAACTGCGTACAAAGGGACGCGACAAGTGTGCGTTAAATTATTCATTCACCGGCTTTCGATTGGACGTAAACTTGCGCGAAAGGTGGCGTTCCATAAATAAGAAGTTACTTTGTCCCACGGAGAGAAATGGAGCCATATTTCAACCGTATACCACCATAACACCATTTCAACTACGTGCCACTATAAATTTCGCTTCATTCGATAAATCGGCGACGGTTTCCTCCGCTAAGCCGTTAACCCTTTCCCTTACTAATTAATTCGAACGTCATACGTTGTATCGGAGTTGGTTAAACATTTAATCCACGATTAACGATTCAATTTTTGATTTCGATCGTCGATACGAATTAACAATTAATTTCTTATTTCAACCTATTATTAATGGCCAAATTTGTCTTTAGTTTGCCGATCAAAAGTGGCTAACTTTCGATTTCGTAAATTTGCCATTTAAGAATATTCTATTATACATGGTAACGCGCAAATTATTACAATATTATTAGAATACACGTAATATGCAAAAATTAGGTAGTATTATTATATTAGGTGAGTGCAAAAGTTGTGATGAACTTTATTATAACCATGTAAGTTATGTCTGTTTATTGATAGTAACTGATTCGATCGCGTAGGTAATTAGTACGATTTGCCCAGGGTGAATTTATAAAATTGCAGTGAAGCTGTAAATTCAAATTCAAGAATTTGCAAATATTGATCATACTTATCCTATTGGAAATATTTTTCGGGGATGCAACAAGCTTTATTAATAAAACTATAAATTTGCATGAATTATATTGTAACGTTATGTAATTTAATTTACATGAAACCCAATTATAATGTAACAGGTTTAAGCTCTCGAAATCGACACTTTAAACTCGACATTTTCATTCCCCAATTGTTTAATTTGCATTTTCGAGTAGCAATCTTACGATATCATTGATTTATCCGTTGACTAAAGCAGAAGTTTCGACTGTTGGGATGCGAAGCCATAAACTCGAAATTGTTTTTAATCAAGTCATAAAACAGGTATAAGTGAAAGGGAATGGAAAAGTAACATATTTCTAATTAAGAGGCTTTCTTTTTTATTTTATTATTCCTGGTCGAAATTAGGTGAGAGCGCATCGAACGTCGCTTGTTCTTGTCGTAACCTATATATTCAATTTTCCAATAATTTCAAAGGCGAATCAGTAAAACGCGAAAAGCTTCGATCGTTACAATTTAAAATATCCGATCGTTATATGCTATAAAAATTATTGGCACACTAATGTATTTTTGCATTTAAGCACAACACAATTAGATATTAACACTAGGTTTACGGAACTCGTCACGTTAATGAATTTCAAATTTCATACCTAAAATTATAGAGACCATAAATATTATTTTTCAGTACTTTATGTTAACTTTAATTAATACGATGGCGTGAATATGTATTCTAATTGATTCTCTTCATCCTCAACCTTCTAATTTCGGATATTTATATGCAGTATACTTATTTTTCCGGAAGTCTGTCAAATTATGCACGTAACGTTCGTAAACCTAGTGTTAAACTACGCTGTGACAATTTTAACGTTAGGATTGTACAGCATTAAAAATTCTACTTATGCAAAATTACGACTTTTATTAGTTATTTGACTCGCTATAGTGATTTCTCCGATAGTTCGCTTAATCATTAATAGCTGTAACCTAATTCAAATCTAACCCAAACTTAATTCGAACGTAACTCGAACCTAATCCGAATCTATGCCGAACTTGAATAAAACCTCGCTTACCTACGATTTTTATTGAATGAAACCGGGTGCGAAGTCATTATAGTGGCCAAAATGGCTCGTAAACTAAGTCTTCTTTAAACACGCATAAATTTTTATTAACGTTAGCGTCGTGAATTTTAAAACCTACGCATCGACTTTTTCACGGTGTAATAAAGTGACGAAGAATAGGAAAATATGGCTACAAAGAACGTCTACTTTTTTCTATTACATTTTTTGTGTTCCACCCATTCGTACATAATACATCTTAATAGTTATATTATACAGGGCGAGTTTCGTAACTTGATCGCCTCGAATAACTTGTGGATTATTTGCTATAGAAAACAATTTCTCGATAAAAAAGCAGAGCGACGAAAAATCGATTACGGTGTTTTATACAACGTTCATTTCGAATAGCAAAGATAATGCAGAAGTTATTTAAGGTGATCAAATTGCAAGATTCACCCTGTATATAATACAATTCGAGATGTGTAATTTCTAGTGTCGTAGTTAAGAATTTGTCCAAGTCTCTGTTGTACTAAACAGCAAAAGGGTTAAAATCTACTACTAGATTACGTAAAAATATCTCGACAAGTTTTTATCCACGAAGCAAAAATATAGCTCGGCTATTTTCGAATAAAAGACGACCCTAATTAAATAGCTCTTAAACGCAAGAATACAATGGTGTGTGAATAATTTAAATAGCCACCAAACGTAACCAGAAAATCCACACGCGATATTCAAACTATGTGAACGAATTGGGTGATTTGCGTTATAATTGGGACACGTTGTGTATTATTTTGCTTTGAAACCCGACACCGATTTTTATTCGATGTTTAGAATCAAATCATTCCGTGGGATGAATAGTATTAATAAATCTGTGAATACGTTCAAACAATTCGAACCTAACCCACGCCTAACTTAAATCTATCCCGAAGTGAAATTAAACCTCGCTTACTTACGATTTTTATTGAATGAAACCGGGTGTGAAGTCGTTATTGTAGTGGTCAAAATGGCTCGTAAACTAAGTCTTCTTTAAACACGCGTAACTTTCGCTTCCACGCATTCCTAACGTTAACGTGAATCCGTGAATTTTAAAACCTACGCCTCAAAATCTATCAAAACGAAAATATAGCCCAGCTGTTTTCCAATAAAATCCAACAAAGTCGAACCCAGTAAAATAGTACTTAAATGCAAGAATAATTTTAATAGCCACCAAACGTGACCAAAAGATTCGGGTTACCTGCATTTTTTTCGTAAACACAATACACGCGGAATACGCGAAATAATTATGTGATTTGCGTTATAGTTGAGGCACGTTGCGCGTTGTTTTGCTTTGAAACCGGATACCGATTTTTATTCGATGTTTAGAATCGGATCATTCCGTACGATGAATAGTATTAATAAATCTGGGAACGTGTGCAAACAATGGCAGGCGTGGATACACGCGTGCAGAACCGAGTCCTGTAAATATACCAATAAATTAAAACGAGATGAATAAGCCGAAACGATATTACGGCTGTTGGACCACGGGAGGCTGTGCTGACCTTTCCGTGGTTAGGTTAGTTTCACCCTGAATGCGTTCCAAATTTTTAGCCATTTTGGCATTCGACGCTGCTTTTCGGATACTCTCGACAAAATCGATCCAATCGCCCCCGACAAATACTTTTCGACGAACAGTTAGAATATTCTACGTAACGCTTGCGACAACGCGACGAGTCTTGAATTTGAATTTGAAATTCAAATTGCTTTATTAACGGGTTTGATTGGCTTTAGTATTGTGGCCGCTCTCCTGCACCTACCACTAAAGGGACATACGAAATAGGACTTTCTCGAAAACACTCGCTCCAACTACCTCGTCCATATATACACCGCCTTTTAACCTTCCTTCCAATATCCCAGTGTCTTTTGTTCTAGGTTTTTTGCAAATTTTATCCTATATTAACTCCACTACCGCCAAGCGGTTCACACTTTCACGCAGGTAATACCAACCCAACCCATCACGCTCCTCCGGTAAGGTGGCATTAGCTACCAGGCACGGTACACCCCCCCCCCCTCAATAATATCTCGACAAAAAAAATTCCTTCCAATATCCCAGTGTCTAAAGCAGGGCCTGCTAGCTAGTCTTACTGATGAGTCCACTAGCAGGCCCAGGACGAAACGCAATATCCTTTCTTTTTCCTATCCTATCCACTTTCTACAGTACAGGCCCAGGACGAAACGCAATACCCTTCCTTTTTCCTATTCTATCCCCTTTCCACAGTACAGGCCCACGACGAAACGTAATACCCTTTCTTTTTCCTATCCTATCCCCTCTCCACAGTGCAGCCCCAGGACGAAACGCAATACCCTTCCTTTTTCCTATCCTATCCCCTCTCCACAGTGCAAGCCCAGGACGAAACGCGCAATACCCTTCCTTTTTCATATCCTATCCCCTCTCCACAGTGCAGGCCCAGGACGAAACGTAAAACCCTTCCTCTTTCCTAGTCTATCCCCTCTCCACAGTGCAGGCCCAGGACGAAACGCAATACCCTTCCTTTTTGCTATTCTATCCCCTCTCCACAGTGCAGCCCCAGGACGAAACGCAATACCCTTCCTTTTTCCTATCCTATCCCCTCTCCACTGTGTAGGTCCAGGACGAAACGCAATACCCTTTCTTTTTCCTATCTTATCCCCTCTCCACAGTGCAGCCCCAGGACGAAACGCAATACCCTTCGTTTTTCCTATTCTATCCCCTCTCCACTGTGCAGAGATGACTTGTTGGCGAGGCAAACCGATTGGCTGTCGCATATTAGCGACACCTTCAGTCACACGTATTATCGTCATTGGATGAATCGGTTACGACTACAAGTATTACTGCGTGACAAAGAACGCGAAACAAAACACGTGGGGGTAGAGTGAGATAGAACTCGAATCGCATTGGCGTAAAGCTAATTTCTTTTTCTCGCGAGGATGTGGGGAAATCTTCAAGAATCTGGGGATGGTCCGCACTCGTGAATCCTTAGCAAATATGAAGTACCTACTACTATGCATGTAGCATCTAAGAATCCGGAAGAAAGATTTTCTACTGGCTAATGGGCCGTGCGAGCGAACTGCTCCCTTTGCCCCTGTGCCGTTCAGCTTATAGGAACCTCGCCAACAAGTCATCTTTGTATAGTACCTCGTCCATATATATACCGCTTTTAACCTTCCTTCCAATATCTCAGTGTCTATGGCAGAGCCTCTGCTATGTTGCCTTACTGATGATGAATCCACTAGCAGGCCCAGGACGTTAACGCAACACACCCTTCCTTTTTCCTAACCTATCCCCCCTCTACAGCTCCACAGTATACAACTGGTGCAACGATACGCGTAACGAATACAGTGTGAGCGAAAAGTAAGTGCAAAGCTTACAAGAATGATAATTGAGTGAAGTTGTAAAATAATTAGAGTCTGATTATAATGTTACTCGCAGCAGATAAATAAGTAGAGGAAGTGGTCCAAATATAGTCTAGATCAAACGATTCTGAAATTGATGATTTTTGTAAATATATATATAATAATGGAATTAGTTAATCGATGCAGAAAAATGGATAAAATCATATAAAGATTATTTGAACCAAATATGTAAGAATCTATTTATAATTATATTTATAATTATACCTTATAACCAGAATCTATTTATGTTTAACTATTTTACTTTGAAAAAATAATACCTAGTAACATCACTGATAAATACTATTGTTAATGATTCGACAAACGTATTCATTAATAATTGGGCGAAACTTTGCTTAGCGTTATTATTAGACTGCAGATCTTTATGCAAATTTGTTTCTTTGTTAGCAAGAAAATATTTGGACCAACTTATCTATTGTGTAATAATAATATGATTATATTACTTTATAGAGAATCCATTGTAGTATAATTGTGATACAATTTATAGTAGATAAATTACTTTTGTTAATTCGGATATTCAATTTTGGCTTTCACTGTGTTTGGTACATTTTGTATACTTCTGCATTTCGTATAATTTACAGTGAGAATCAAAAGTGAGTATAAACCTCACCAAAATGAAATTGTAGTATAATTATTACAGTTCAAAAGAAAGTCCCTTATAATTATAGTATTATTTATAGCAAAAAATATTAATGATAAATTGATATTAATTAATATTCGAAGAATGTTAATAATATTCGTGGGGCGATCATTTTCCGCAATAAAGGAATCTTTACATATAAGCATAATCACTTAACAGCATTTAATTTGGAAAAAATTTTTGCCATTTATTGTAACTCGAATTACAATGTATCGCAATAATTGCAAAACGTATTATTAATATTGTATATTTTCGCTGCGTATTATCAGGAAACTTTTTCAATTTAATAAATGAATAATCATTAAATTAATAATCACATTCCTGTCGTATCTTCTTCCTAACAACTTTTACCCTAATATAGCGTTAAAATTGAAAGAAGTTTCACACGACAATCCCAAATTATGAAACGATGCCACCGAATACTATTTTGGTCGATAAATTGAAAAATTTCACCGTTAAACGGTTAATAATGTAACACAAAGCCACCGAATTAACTTCCAGTTTTAATATTCTAATAATTCGTACAAAATTCCCGCAACGGGACGGGGAGAAAGAATTTCCATACGAAGTTTCAACCGCTGGCCTATTTTTCCCCCAATCGAATTCCCTAAAAGGCGAAGAAAACCCTAGGGGAATCCCGCGGGTGAAAAATTAAAGTTGTTACGTGGCAAACGCCTAGAGGTTGGGGAAATCGAAGAAACGGACGATTCGCCACCGGTTCCACTTGCAAATTGGCTCGGATTAGCATTGCAAAGGAAACGAACGAGCCTTGAAGTTAGGCTTTTCGGCTTGCTGAAGCGTAAAAGTTGCGCCGGCTCCTGGCTCGAGCAACTCCCCGTGTATAGTTTCAACAGCGCGGAATTTTCGTGTCCCGCTGCTTTGCAACTGAACTACGCTTTGACGCGTTGCTTGACGAAGTTAATAAAGCGTGAAATTTGTTGGCGAATGGCAAACACTGGACTCTTGCCGCTCTTGCGCTACAGGGCTTTTTAATCTTAAACCGTTACGGTTGCTTATACAACTGTCGCGTTTATGGTTTCCCTTTTTCTTTCCCGTTTCAATGCTCGGCGATTAAAGTTTCGGCGAACTCGTCGACCAAAGCGGTCCAATTTTGACGCCGTAAACTCGCAATTTAAGGAACGCGTTGAGGTTGTATTGTACTTATTTCAATATTAATTGGGCATCGTGAAAATGATAATTGTTAAGAAGAAGATGCGGAAGGAAACATAAATTTTTAATAATGATAGTGAAGAATTGTTCAAAGAAGCAGAATTTAACAGTTTAAAGCCGTTTGGTAAATTGGTTTGGTAACTAGAAAAGAATCAAGCTAAGAATATAGCTGAAAATTAAGTCGCACAGATTACAACATATTTTAATTTGAACAAAATCTCAGACATCGAAGGAAAGAAGTGATCGATTTGGCGTGGAATGACCCATAAGTAATATGTCTGAATTAATAAGGATTATTTCGATGAAATACGTGTATGTAATTTGTGCTATTACTTATGTTTATTAATCTAATTAATTCAATAAAATTAAAAATTCTATGTGCTTGTACGCTAAAATATATTGTAATTATGATATTCAGTTAAAGAGTGGAAACCACCCCAATTTAGATCCTATTTCTTCAACGTTATTTTTCTATTTATTACATAATAACACAACGTAACAAAAGTAACGTAAAGTTATTTTATATTACATAAAAATCTACAATCTATTAATCACTATTTAATTGTTGCCCGCTATTTAGTCAGGCTGCTTCAAGTTGCGCGTAAACCGTATGACTTTTACTAAACATTCGCGCAAAGAGAACAATTGGCGGCTTTTGAATTTTGGTTTGCGCGGTCGCCCGCTTGACGGCGGCCGGGGAAATAATCTGACCTAATTTAACCTAATCAGTGAATTAGGTTGGAATTGGTCTAACGGCCGATTATACACACTATCAACCGAAACATTCGGATCAAAACGCTTCGTAAGAAACGAACAAATATCGATTTATAAAGGTTTTATAGAAAATTCAACTTATGCTTATTGATAAAAGTTAAAGAACAAAATAACCACTTGCAAATTTCTGTACATTCCTTATCTTTTTAAATACTTAGCCTAGAATTAAAAGTAGCTTAAAACAATAACATTGAATTGATCAATAAACAATAAATTGCACTAGTTTCAATTTAAATCCGTGCAACTCGAAAGATAGATAATATATTTATATATAAATCGCAATTTAAACAGACTAATAAAAATAGTAATCATTTGCGAGTTGTTGTATATTTTTTATTGAGATACATGGATTAATAGGTTGTTGCATATAAAATGGTAGATTTTATGAAGCTGAAGGTTTTGTAGTTATTAATTAATTAAAAGTAACATCAAATGACATAAAAATACGATCCGGTCGAAAATCAGTAGAAATCTAGACGCTTATCGCGACAGTACTTTAATAAATATATGTATAATGTACTTATAGTATATTAATAAGTATATCTATAATATACTTACAGTATATTAATAAGTATATATATAATATACATAAAGTATATTAATAAGTATATATATATATATAATGTACTTATAGTATATTAATCGAAATCAGTAGAAATCTGGATGCTTATCGCGACAGTACTAGAATAAGTATATATATAATCCACTTATAGTATATTAATAAGTGTATATATATAACATACTTACAATATATTAATAAGTATATATATATAATATACATAGAGTATATTATTAAGTATATATATATAATACACTTATAGTGTATTAATCGAAATCAGTAGAAATCTGGATGCTTATCGCGACAGTACTAGAATAAATATATATATAATCCACTTATAGTATATTAATAAGTGTATATATATATATATATAATGTACTTATAGCATATTAATAAGTATATATATAATCCACTTATAGTATATTAATAAGTGTATATATATAATGTACTTATAGCATATTAATAAGTATATATATAATCCACTTATAGTATATTAATAAGTATATATATGGTATACTTACAATATATTAATAAGTATATATATAATATACATATAGTATTTAAATAAGTACATGTATAATATACTTACACTATATTAATAAGTATATATATAATATACTCATAGTATATTAATAAGTATATATATAATATACTTATAGTATGTTAATAAGTATATATATATATATATATATATATATATATAATATACTTGTAGTATATTAACCTTTTAGCTATTATACGCCAATATTTTCCGCTAGTTCATCCTTTAGAACGATAAGCCATTATAGTGGCTCAGTTTATATCGTTTTGAAAGCCGTGGGATACGAAAATGTCTTTGTATATTGCCATTTGCATTTCGCTACTCACAATGTTATAATTTATTCAGTTGCACGTTTATATTAACACAAACACGAGTAAAGATATAATAGAAACCGATAGTAACGTATTTACGGCTCCGTGATTAATTTTGCCGCAGCTAAAAGGTTAATAAGTATATATATATATATACTATAATATAGGTACATATATATATATAATATATAATAAGCATAATTCCCTTCGTTAACGATCTCGTAAGAGTGAATAATTTAGTTAAGAATTGCCGTTAAGTAACACTAGATTGTTGTGTGAAATCACATAACAACCATAATCAATAATATAATCAGTTTACGAAGCACGTAGCGGGGAAGCATTGGACAAATCGTATGATTGGTTACCTCGTTCATTGCACGCACCTCAATTTCTACACGTATTTTCGGTCCTGTTTAATGCAACGAGCGAACTTTCACTGCATACAAATGCATCTTTTATCTGTACTCTACGGATTTTTACGCAAATTTGCATTCTTACAAGCATGATTAAAGGAACTAAATTCGCGTAACGATTTGTTTCACTTTAGAAGTATAACGTCGCGTAGTTTCCATTGCATATTTTATATATTTTCCCATATCGTGTGCATGTTGCAGTTCTTAAATTTCGAACTAAACATCGGCAGTCCATTTGTCTCTGTATAAGAATGTAAAATAGCCGGATCTCTGCAATTGGAAGTTTACTTTATAAGTCGAACTTTTATCGTTGCTGCCTATATAACTGGAAGTTATGGCTGCTATAAACGTGTCATGATTTATCAAACGAATAAATGCTGGAAAACACAAGACATACATCTGCTGGCAAAAGTCAAGAAACAAAAGTTACATTTTTAATTCTATTAGGTCGTTGCATATGAAATGGCCAAAATACTCTACTCATTAATTGATTAAAAATTGCGTATCTAATTTCTGTACAATGGTTCGAAAACTTTGACGAATATCAGATTCAAGTAACATTTTTCACGCGTTCTTTTTAGGCGACTATAAGATACATTTCCAAGGTTTATATTTTCGGTATAAAATTTGTCAGGCTAACGTTGAATTGTTCATTCACAAATTATATCTGTCCATGCATAAATAAAATTAATAACAAAGGAATTTCCACTGCATTGCAGCTTAACTTTAATCTTAAAGAGTATTTTAAAGACATTCGAATTTCACTTGTATGCATAGTTCATTTTATCCCATTATTTTAAAACAATTAACAATCTATCAATAGTATTAAATTCAGCAAGATTCAAGCTTTATATTTGCGTACAGTAAATGTTATTCAACGTTACTTCTAATTAATCAATGACTACAAAATTTTGAAGTACATAAAATTGACTGTTTCATATGCAACAATATAATAGAAATAAGTTTAATAATGTTTCGAGACACCCAGTAGACATCGAATGCCCGAAGCTTTTCTTAGCCAACGATCACTATTGCGAGAATCAACGGTCGGTGGTTCCCTCGACAATCTTCTAGCACCAGCTTCGAGATAGAATCAGAGATGGAATCAAGTGTGTGTATCACGAGATCGAAATTTATAAACGTAATAATTCTTCGTTCTCCTTTAGCCCCTTTGTTACGCTGCATTTTATTTTGTTTATTTATTTATCTAACGGGTCAAGGCTCCATAATATACAGTGACTCGAGAAAACGAACAAATGATACCACTGATTTTATTGCGAAAAGTTTCGACTAAATTGTGCACTTACTACTTAATACTTTGCATACAGAGTGAAAGTCAAAAGTAAAATGGAATTATATCATAATTTGACCACTGCAAAATTATATCGTAATTTTATAACGATGTATTTATCCTGAGTAATAGTATAATTGCACTACTTTTATATAATACTCATTCATCTGTAATAAATAATATTATACTTAAATATAAATTTAACTTTGCAGAAGAGAACAGATTTCATGTGATGCATAAGGATATACGAAATATTTAAAGTAATGTACGAATTAAACGTTTAGAGGATCAAACGGATCTATATTAAAATCCACACTTTCATTTTTAATTAAGGAGATACGATTTGAAATATTAGGAGGTAAATGTGCTGTTGAACATTAAAACGTGGACAAATATAATTATAAAGTATGGAACGTGTAATAATTCAGTAAACGCGATACGTTTACTACATATCTTGTATCTGTTACACAAACTGACGCGTTAATATATGTAAAAATTCTTTCCATTCAAATGAAAAGCTTTCAAGTGACAGTACGAAGAACCGTGGACTTTGTTGTACATTTTCAATTACCTAGTAATGAATTTATTATATCGAACATGTAAAAAAAAAAAAAAGAAGAAATGTTCATAAATAACAATACTATTCACCAAGCTGGAACGATCTCTGTGTTAACGACGTTCTAAGATAGTTAAATAAAGTTACGCGCGAATCTTAAAGTGGCAGTACGTGGTACATCTACCCTATCAAGTTTTCAGTCGATCTGTTTATCGATTTCGACGCTCATTATTTATAATGTCGAACCCGTACCCCTTTTACATGATCGTACAGATCGGTGGCGTAAAAATAGCAAATAAAAATAATCCCCCCCCCCCCTCTCCTTCGCCGCGAAGCATTAAATTCCCTGTGCCCTCGACTGCACGGTTAGTGTCCCTATCTTCCAGGCCAACCTTTCGCTCTTCCAATCGATTAAATTTTCCACCCCCTTTGTGGCTCGATACCACCCCCCCCCCCTCCCACTGTGGTACAAATTGAACAACCAAACTTTGATACGTGACCATTTCCACCGCGAACATCTGTAACTTTTCTTGGGGAAATATCGCGGAAACTTTTATACTCTGTATACATGTTGCCAAACTAGTATACTTTTATATTAAATAATGGGAGGACCGAAGAGTACAGCGGAGCAAATAATATTTCAGTCGTTTCGCGTAAAACTATAATTTGCAGCGGCCATTTTAAATAATTCCAGCTATGGGTTTTTAATTTAATCGAAATTAAATCGATATCGAAAAGTGTCGAATAATGTCTGTATCATAAACAAGGGTTGAAAAGGTTCCGAAGTTAACTGTTTCAAATTGTTATATAAGAGTTCCGGTCGAAATATTTGTTGCGATGAACTTTTATTCTGAATAACTGTTACGAAGAATGTAAAAATCGAACTATATCGGTTTAAGTTCGAGTTATTGCGTCAGCTTCCATATACAGGCATTATAGTTGTTATTTTTTAAGTTATACTTCTTCTGAAACGGTTCGGAATTTACATCGTTGCACCATTGCAGCGAATAGAATTGTTTCATAATTATGGACTTTGTAGGCGCTTCAAATTTTCCAGGGCTTGTATTCCGGTTAGGTTTGGGTTAGGTTTGGTTTAGATTTGGGTTAGGTTTGGGTTAGGTTTTTTTCTTGGATAGACTTTAAGTGCGGGTTCTAATGGTATTGAAAGAATAATAAAATAAATGAAGAGGGAAGGGTGAACGAGGCTATTGGGGATCAAAGTTAATTTTACACTTGCAGCCGGCCCTGTAATGGCGACCTTCGCCGCTTCTTTAACCGTGTGTAATGCCAACCTTTCTGTGCCAAAAGCGACACGAAGGATAGAATTCCTTTCGACTTCATCGGCCACGTGAGCTCATCGTTCGAGATTCTACGTTTGCTCGATGAAATCCTGCCTTCTCCGATGAATTACAACCCGTCTAATAATTTTACAATTGTATACAACCGCGCGTTGCAACGAGTTACCACGTTGCCAGCAATTCGCATCAATTTCCCGCCATCTTTGACAGCGAATAAGAATTTTCGTCGCGTCGCAGTTGAACGAATAGGAGAGCGGTGGAATGAAACGGAAATAGGAGATTTTAATTGGAGGAATTAAAAATAAAGGGGAATTTGTATAAAATTTGCAATGTAATCGATAACAGAAAAGTATTAAATCATCTCATGAGTAATGTTGCGGAATTAAACGTAGATTTCTTTGAGAATTCGAAATTTCTTGAAGAAGAAATGCAAAAATTTCTTTAGAAATTGGAGAGATCATAGAACGAAACGTTCGATAAAACGACGATTAAAAGTATGTGTACAGTGAGTGACAAAGATATTGGCATAGGCAGAAAAAGTAAGATACGGTAGAGATGTGAGAAATGAAAGAAATATTAATATTGAAGTTCTACGTAGTCGCATTAATTTAATAATCCTTACTTTTAAATCGTTGTCAACAATTAGAATCAAGGTGTTTTATCCTAATTGAAAAAGAAAATAGTTTTAAAAACGAAATATTCGCCCGAAAGCGACGCGAAGTTTAATTAAAACTTGCTGAAATTTCGCTTTAATTAAAAAGGCCGCCGATAATTTCGTTGCGAAGCGAAGAAAGCTTATAGGTTGCGATTTTGCGTCGAATGCAATTTTCAATAATCTGTTTACCGTCGTTTGTGTTTTAAAATTATCGACTGCCGCGTGCCAGGGAATTAGCATTTCAAATTTTCGAATCGATCTCGAAGCGCGCGGCGCAGCGCAACTTTACGGACGCTTTAAAATTTAAAACACTCCCGTCGCCCGTGTTATCGCGGAAATTCTTCTCGATACGCCGAAAGATGAATGCGTGGAATTCCAGAACATAATTCACTTCGTGATTGAAATTTTTTACATTCACATATTTCACGCAATCGGTATTTTAAAGTATAGCCAAGCGACGGGTACATACATGAATCAAATAAAATATCGAAATGAATAAATGTATAAATGTAATAAATAATACATATCGTATAGAGGAAGCCTTAAAATCAATGTAATATTATAAATTATTATTATTATTATCCGAATGTGCTGCGATTACGGTTTCTTTTAGTATTCACGTTAGTGAATAATAAAGTGGATTTATTTAAGCAGCCGAACGTTCAACGAACGAATTCTGTTAATCAAATTAATTAAAATGAATCTTCACACGGTTCGTAAATTTAATTCAAGCAATCGCTGATCAACAGTTGCTGATTAAATTGGAATGCTCAATTTCTGTGATGTAAATAGCGTTTGATGCGCATCGAACCTCATTTGGGACGTTCTGGAAATCAATTCTAGGCTGCATTAAACCGAGTGATCAAAATTCATCGACGAAACTCTATCAATCAAATTATGCTTGTCCATTTCTACTTGTCAGTTTCTATCGACCCAGTTTCCTTAATCGTGCTCTACAACTTTGCTTCTACTGATTTAGTTATAATAGAGTTCCATTCCCCTGTCCAGACTGAGCTTATCAAACTTTATTGATCTATCTTTTATAAGCAATCCATTCAACCTTTCTGTCTTTTCTTTTTTTCAATAAAAAGGATGCCATAAAATACACATTAAATACTTAAACAGGTAAATAAGTTATTAAAAGAAGAAAAAGAAACGATTTTCTATACAAAAGTGTGTATCGTTTATTTATTAATTAAGAGTGTTTATTCATCGCTATTATTTATTGACTAACAATGTTCATTCGTTGGTGAAATCAGCATTTTTGGCTTTTTAATGTAATTATTTATATCTTCCATTTATTTTAAGTTTCTCTTTTTGTAAGGGTATTAAAGAATTGGGTTTAATTGTTGCGATTCGCCAACCTCGAATTCGAAACTTTGAGAGGACTCGAAATCCTTGAAACTTTCGAAATTATAAATATGTGCTTATTTTCTTTCCTTCGTTTTGAATGACTATCCATTTTATCAGAAAAGAAGATCTTAACAAATCCATTTTAGAAAATTATTCATCGAATCTAATTAAATGATACTTAAATTTACTTATACTTTAAATAAATGAATATTATTGATTTCTCTATGTTTCATTTTTGATCGATCGATTGCGATGAATCGATGAAAACGTTCCAATTAAAATTCATCTAAAATGTAAACACAAACTCGATTGGGGATTGTTATCCAAATAAATTCGCATCATGATAACATTCTCGTTATTTACATGCAAGTAATTATTTAATTAGGTTTCGAGAGTTTCCAATCATAAAAGTGGAACAAAGTTTCGAGTTCTCGAAACTCATAACTTTTTAAGTTTCGAGGTTTCAAATATTTCGTCTCCAATTATTATTAATGCTACTAATTCCTGAAATTCAACCGGAAAAATCCACGATTTCCATAAATGTTCATTCGTTAGTGCATCCACCTTAATAATTATTTTCTCGAAGCATTTCTTATTTATAGGCTTCGATTTTTCCGTAAATATTCCGAAATTCAGCTCACCACAGGTTGCCTCGATTTCGCCGAGCTTTCAGTGGAAACCACTGTGGAAATTACTATAGACGGGGGGGGGGGGGGGGGGGGGATATCAGAAAGCCACAAATCTTTGTTAGAAAATTGATCGATCAACGGATGGATCGAAACCGTTGTGCAGCAGGTGCCTGTCACGTGACAAGAACAAAGGACAGTTTGGACATTGGGCGGGTAATTTAATTAGCGAGTTGAATGAAGTCCTCTAAAGCATTACACGTGTCGCGTCGTTTGAGGAAGGGAAAAGGAACTGCTATCGGCTTTTTAGTGGCAAACTGTCGTGCGGTTGCTCAACTTGTTCCCTGTTTTGTGCCAACAACTTCCACGGAACGGAATTTAATAACCGGACTGAGAAAGTTTATGCATTCATGGGAAAATCAAACAGTGAATTTTGGAAAAAAGTACATGTTGCATGTAATCGACATAAACGTACGAAATATGCAAACTGAGGCACTAGTTAAAATAATTAGAGGGTGAAGCAACCCCTAATTTAAATTCTATTCCTTTATTGTTATTTGTAGAAATGTGTATTTGCATAAATATCCGCAGTCTATTAAGAACGTCTTAAATAATATGGTGCTCTGAATAACCTGAACAAGCTGAAATTAAATTAATATTCGTGAGAAATCATTTCTGACATTTGCAACTCGATTTACAGAAGAATAAAGAAACGTCGTGTGTTAATAGTATTGTTATTCAATTGTTGCAACTATTGGTTAAAATATACTAAAAGTTTTAAAGTAAATCGTAATTGTAAAAATATAAACTTGCATAAAAATTCGCAATGTAATTAAAGAAAATATTAACTGCATAAATTTTATTGAAAAAAGTGGGTACAAAATTTCGAGTCATTTGTTGCAAAAAGAATTGAAAAATTTGCGATTCTTTTTTTTAGAAAATACCACTATTATAATTGACGTAGAATCTTTTTGAATACTATTTCGCGTAGTATTCAAAACCTCTCGATTTCGCGGAGAACCGCGAGGAAGATCGAACTTTTCTCCGAGGATGTAATTTGTAATGGAATCCGGCGATATCTCGCGTAATGGAAGCTCCGTCGATATTTACTGTCTCCGGTTACCGTTTCCGGTTTTCAGCCAACATTGTTCCAGTTCTCGATAATTGAAATCGGAATTATATCAAGTGTCCCAACCGTGCTGAAATTCTCTGTTTGTTCAAGTTGACGAATCCGGTTGCGCAAAAATTCCATTCAGGATTTTCCTTTTAAGAAACGCAAATATAGCCCCCACAATTCGATCAAGATTTTCCTAATAACAGTCGCTACGAACATAGTAAAGATTCCTCTAATTTTGGCAAGGTTCTAGAATCAGGCGTTCCGTATCACCAAAATTTACCTTACGCTTTTCGTAGTTAAAGGGTTAATAATATAAATGTCGTTGAATAATTGTCGCTGGGAAATTAGTTGCTCGCCAAAGCAGCAAGTACTATCCACGGTACTATCAACTTGCAGGGTACTGCTAACGGATTCATAATCAAGTTTTCATGGTTACTATCTTCGTCGGATAGTGGCGCCGGGGTTACGTTCGCAATTATGCAACGACACGTGGCCGTGGTTGCGGATGTACATGCATGCTTGACACGGTGCACGATACCTAAAACAGTACGTGCAGTGTAATGCCGTAGCAAATGGCAGAAACAGACGTAATTAATATTTATTCGATTAGAAAAGCGTTACTGGGTAGCAATGGACTCCTGAAAACGTCGAAACCTCGGAATCTCTCGAAACTCGGGAAAATTTCGAATCTCAGGGGTTTGGATATATCCTATATTTAATATATCCTATCCGGATAATTAACCCTTTGTCATACGATTATCTTATTATCCACGTATGCTAGCATTAGTTATTTATTGAATTCACATCGTATCACTAAAATCATTTGGAAATTGTAGACAATATTTGTTTAACAACCTTCAATCTTATAACATAAAGCCAAAATTAGAGTTCAAGTTCAATTTTATCCTCAATACTCTGCGTTTATGTCGAACATGTGACATAATTCATAACACGAGTGTGACTCGTCAATTTAGGGCAAAGGATTAAATATACGAATATTCGTGTTGGAATGCAACGATGATGCCAGATGTGTCAAGCATCGACGGCCTATGGTTCCCATCTTTCAGGCATCTTAAGCCGTGCCTTGTGGAGGGGTTGTCCGTGGTGCGGACAAGGGTTTTGGTTTTTCGCCCTTGTGTTTAGTTAATAGGCGAGAGTCGAAAGACACACTTGTCACTGTCGTTGCGTGCAAGGCAGAAAGTTTAAAGTATCTTATAGCACTTTACTTATTCTTATTTCATTATAGACTGTATACGCGAATCCATTGTTATTTAATGCGTTAATGTATTATATAATAAACTGATTTTACAACAATGCGGATAATGACGTCACGGATTATTCATAATATGGTGTTTTGGAATATCCAAATTTTTCCCCGGAAAAAAATCCGGATTTTCGAATATAGATTAAGAGATAATTTAATAGTATCACATACTTGTTATTATATAATTTAATTTAGGATTATATTAGGTCGTTGCATGTGAAATGGTCGATTTTACATAGCTGAAAGTTTTGTAGTCATTAATTAATTAAAAGTAACATTAACCCCTTGTCCTACAAATTTTTTATTATTGCACTTATGTAAGCTATCATTATCAGGTTACAGTTCTCATATTTGTTCAAACTATTAGAATATTCTGCATAATTAGTATTTAGTGATTCTTAATCTTCCGAAGAGAAAGTAAGGCTAAAATAAATGGAACATCGTATCGCAAGCAGAACTTATCTTAAATAAGTCTATCTATAATTCGTGCCACGAGTTTGACTCGTCATTGTAAGCTAAGGGGTTAAATGACATTCACTGTACACAAATGTGAAGCTTGAAGCTTGCTGAATTTAACATTAATTGTTGCGAAAACGAAACAAAATGAAGTATACATACAAGTCAAATTCGAATGTTCTTTTTAAAATGCTCTTTAAGATTAAAGTTAAGGTACAATGCAGTGGAAGCTCCATTATTATTAATATTATTTATGCATGGACAGATATAATTTGTGAATGAACAATTCAACGTCAGCCTGAAAAATTTTATACTAAAAATATAAACCTCGGAAATGTATCTTATAATCGCCTCAAAGAAACGCGTGACAATGATAAGCTAAAAACTGTATTTAAATCTGATACCCATCAACGTATTCGAACCATTGTACAGAATTTAGAAACGTTCTCTTTAATTAATGAATGATCAGCCATTTCATATCCAGCGACCAAAAAGTATAATATAGCTATTATATTGTATTACAAGTTCTATGCTACTTATCTATATCGTATTAAAATCTAAATTAAGGCCTACGTAAATTCCACGTATCGCGCATCTTTTCTTATTATTATCCCACTTATTTTATTACCACCCCGAATATTCGAATATTCAGCCCTAGTTTTCATATCTGACGAAGTTTCGAATTCGAATTTGGCGAATGTAGAAATTGCTTTCGAATGCAGCCCTAGTTTCTAACATACCTGGTGAAAAATTCATGCGTGAAAAAGTCACTGGATAATAATAGGGCGGTGGAAATTGGAAAAGGTCGGAAGCCGGGGGGATTCCTTGGCGTCGATGTTCGCGAAAGAGGGAAACAAAGGGCGGAGAATAATTGAGCGAGTGCCTCAATTATTTGGTTACCGAATGAAACGGCGTCTGGGCGCTTTTTAATCCGATATTGTAACGCGATTTCCGAACTTTTCAAGCGCGTTGAAGCGCCCGCCGGCTTTCACGTACCTTTCGGCTGTGTGTGTTGCATTAGCGTCTAATGAATTACGTTATGATCATTGAAGTGGGCTTTGAAGACTGTCCGGACGCTGATAAAAGCGCAAAGAAAAAAAGCGGCATCGCATTATTTAACCCACTTTTATGCCCTTTTAAACAGAATTGACCTTAAAATTATTTCCGAACGATTGATGCGGAAAATTTCACGTTCGTATTGCAAAAGAATCTAAGATTGCATTTAAAATACAAATATCGAAGAGATCGAAGAAATGCGGTGCAAAAAGGCGAAGCAACGATAATAAAATAGCCAATTAATAAGAAAGACGAGGTGAATTGTTGGAAAAGAGTGTCATTATCGCAGCTAAGGAATGATTCGTCTAAGAAAAGGAACGACAAAGGGAAGTGGAGCCATGGTATCAGTTGATCGAACCTAGGAACGTTTCTTTGTGCTGATAGAATGGAAAAATTGGTCGCGAGACTCTCGATACCTGACCTGGTTACGTCCATTGACATAAAAGTGGAATCAGAACCGTGGTACCGATCGCGACAAAATTGATCTTCTTCCGGGAAGGCTTGCAACCTTCGAATATAAGGATACATAGAGAGGGAGGACCAAAAATACACTAGGGTTGTAGAAATGCACTAGAACAGCCATTCTCGACTTATGGTACATTCATTTATTTTTCCAATTTGTATTCGACTGGTTGAAATAATACGGCGTGTAAGAAATAATGAATATTTCTTCAACTCGTGATGATCATTTATTGTAAAATTAAACGTTCAAGGGTTTGGAAACCCTTTGGAAACTTGGAAAAAGCGAATTGATTATGATTGCAATTTGTGCAATCTACCGATCCTTTAAATTAGACGTTTGTCAAACACTCTTTGCTATATTGTTACCTATTTACTATTTTACACTATGTGAAACGAATACGCGAAAATTTAAAATATTATACCTACGAAATTTGTACTTAGTAATCCGCAATATTATAAACTGCAACTACATTTGGGATTGAAATTCAAGTTTATTGAAAAGTATCGTGTGCGTTGTTATAATTGGAGCGTAATTTGCACCACGAGTCTAACTCGTTATAAGGTAAGGAATTATACTTAATCAAGTTTAAGTTTGCTATTTAATATAAAACATACAAATCGTGATCCGTACAAACTTTCGTCTGGCGTTTATATTATTCCAGTACATTTCTCTTGTCAAATATAAATCTCAGTACAGTAAAATCCGCAATAATTCTTCGCCCATTCAAGAAACTAATTGAAATCTCACGATTTCGTAGCGTGTATAGAACCCGAAGTGAAATTTTGCTAAAAAAATCTACGCCTCCTAAAAGTTGCCGCCCTAGGCTATAACCTACTTAGCCTATACCTAAATTCGCCTCTGGCTCCGCGTCCTTGTGCCTTACAGCCGCAAATAACGATTAGACGACACGTTTTGGGAAAAGATTGAGAACCGTTGCTCCGAAGGAAGTGCGTTACAACGAATAGCGACAGTTTTACGTCCAATTGGTTCGCGTTTAAAGAAGAAAAATAGGTTTCTAACTGAACTCTAAGGTAGCCGGGACGATTCGCCGTCGCGTGGAACTTCTTGCGGGCGTGAAAGGGTACAGAAAACTACTTCGAACGTCGAACGAAGAACTCTCTTAAAAGTTTCCTCGTTCAAGTCTATAATTTGCTCGGACGGGAAAGCGTGTTCGAGGGGGGCGTGTTAATTACACAAAATGGCTTATCGCAATTTGCATAGCTTTCCGGCGAAGAATGTCCCGCAGAAAGGAATAATCACCGTCCACGCTCACGCCAGAACCGGTTCAATTACTTAAAAGGACCGCCCCCCTCCCCCTCTCTTTCACTGGGTTATCCGTGGCAATTTAATACGTGCAGTTTTTTTTTTTCGCTCTATCCGCTATAATAATTACATCGTTTGTCTAGCCGCAGGAGATAAGCTTTTAAGCGGAATTAACCGGAATTCTTTAGTCCGGGCTACGCTATAAATCTTCCGAGATTCAAAAAAACTCTCGTAAAACGGGTAACAGGGGTGTTTATTCTGAAATACAAGGGGAATGCTCTATCCGGGGATTAGGTTAAGTAGGGCACCACTTCAGCAACAAGTATTTTCGTGCGATGCAAAAATAAGGAAACTTGTTTTCGTCAGGCGGAATTTTGTGTGCGGAAATATGAGGAGGGATTGCCTATTTGGGAGTTAGGTTAGGTTAGGAGTTCACTATTTTAGGGTTAATCTAGGTGAGACCAGGGTTAAGTTAGCTTTTATTTTTTAGAACAAATGCTTAGGTGCAACATAAGAATAAGGAAACTTGTTTTCGTCAGGCGGAATTTTGTATGCGGAAATAAGAGGAGGGATTGCCTATTTGGGAGTTAGGTTAGGTTAGGAGTTCACTATTTTAGGGTTAATCTAGGTGAGGCCAGGGTTAAGTTAGCTTTTATTTTTTAGAACAAATGCTTAGATGCAACATAAAAATAAGGAAACTTGTTTTCGTCAGGCGGAATTTTGTATCCGGAAATAAGAGGAGGGATTGCCTATTTGGGAGTTAGGTTAGGTTAGGAGTTCACTATTTTAGGGTTAATCTAGGTGAGGCCAGGGTTAAGTTAGCTTTCATTTTTTAGAACAAATGCTTAGGTGCAACATAAGAATAAGGAAACTTGATTTCGTCAGGCGGAATTTTGTATGCGGAAATAAGAGGAGGGATTGCCTATTTGGGAGTTAGGTTAGGCTAAGAGTTCACTATTTTAGGATTAATCTAGGTGAGGCCAGGTTAAGTTAGCTTTTATTTTTTAGAACAAATGCTTAGACGCAACATAAAAATAAGGAAGCTTGTTTCGGTCGATAGGAATTTTTCATTCGAAAATAAAAGGGGGGTTTTCCTATTTGAGAATTAGATTAAGTTGGCAATTCCCTGATTAGGAGTTAGGCCAGGTTAGGATATGTTAGCTTCTATTTTGACGACAAATGTTTAGATACAACGTAAAGTTAAGGAAACTTGTTTCAGTCGATAAGAATTTCTTGTTGTGAAATAAAATAGAGAGTTCTCCCTTTGAGAATTAGATCAAGGTAGAAGTCCTCCGTTTCAGAATTAGATTATGTTAGAACTTCCCTCTTTGAAGATTAAGATAGGTTAAGTTATGTTTACTAGTATTTTGACAGCAAATATTTGGACGCAACACAGAAATAAGGAAACTTCTCTTTGTCAATAGGAATTTCTTGTTCAGAAATCAAATACGAAGTTCCCCCTTTGAGAATTAGGTTTATGGTAGAACTCCCCTATTTGAGGATTAGACCAGATTGGATTAGGGTAGCTTCTGTTTTATCAAGATATATTTAGATACAACACCAAAATAAAGAAACTTGTTTCACTTAATAGGATACTTTTCATTCCGAAATAAACTAAGGATTTTCCTATTCGAGGATTAGATTATGTTAAAAGTTCCCTATACGAACATTAGGCTAAATTCCGTTAACTTAACAACGAATATTTACAATAGAACGCAAAAATACGGATGCTTCTTTTTAAGATTTAAAGTTTTCCCTTATGCCAGCCAAATTATGTGCAAGCTTGAAGTGAATGTGATTTATGTGCTTTCCGCAAATAGTCGGTATAGTTTAGGTTAGGTTGGTAGCCCATTACCAGACCGATGGACCGATTGATTGATCGATTTCCCTATGGTAATGTATATTTTTTGAAACCTGGCAAATGGGCTTCCTTTGAGGCTCTGGGGATGGCCTTAATGGGAAATCTATTGATGGCCACGTGACGGTGAAAATAACCAACAGAAGAAGGAAAGATGAAATTACCACTAAATAAGTGAAGAACATGCTACCATTTACTAAATACAGGATATACCAACCATTTATACGAAACGTTACCATGTGTAACAAAGCAGAGTTTACGCTTCTTTAGATTTAAAATGGTTATCATAGGAATCGTATTCAATCCGACCATCAGAGTTGATAAAGTTAATCATTTATTCATATATTTAACGTTGTTGAATTTCATCTCATTAGCATATCATTGAATAATTCCCATTTCTTTTCTTTTCGGTTATATTGTCACCAGTCATTAATACAGTATAATTATTAATTTCTGGTTTACAGGTTGAAATGGAACGTTTCGCTTAATTATACGCGTTCGTTCGTATCGTAAAAGTAAATTAAATTCGGATTATAGAAGATTAAATGATAGTAATCCAAATACACGCGAATATATACTTCTATACACGTCGTTATAGATCTGCCTGCACACGCAATGAAAATAAAACTCTACCGCGTAAGGGTGGCCTATAAGTAAAGTCGACGGCACGATTAAACGCGACTCGAATATGTCGCGTAGTGAAAGGCGCATTCAAATTAGATTTAAATCACCGGGGACGATTTACACGACGCCGCGGAAATAAGAGGACGTTTCCACCTTTATTCAGACGCGTTGAATAAGTCGTTTACCCTGTAAACAGAGCGTTCCCCGTTTCCGCGTAACAAACGGCGAGCCTTAACCAAGTTAAAACGAGTCTCGTTAATAATTCATGAAGCACGGCGGTAGCGCGACGATTATTTAAATAAATACTGAATCGAAATCCAGACTGGGAAATGTCACTGGAAATATCCCGCTGGAGAACCTTTAAACGGGATCTACTTCACAATCAGAAACGAGCTATTTAAGGATCACGGTTGGGGGATTCTAGAATTGCATAGAAACATGCAAACCTGCGCGGACTATATGTTAAAATCTTATTAATTCCAAGGATTCCCCGCTGTTGTTTCAGTCCAGGCCTTTAAGCGCACCGGGTTATAAGTTGCGCTGTGAGTAACACTTACGAGTAAATCATAGATACCGGTGTTGCAGCTTAACACCAGTTATATCGGGATTTAGAATGATATATAGAAACATGGTGTGACTAAGATGCGAGGTAGGCGAGCCAATAATAGCTCGGACCGAACAGTTGACATTGTTTAGTTTTGTTGAGAAAATGCCTAAATCTGTCATTGGTACTATCCCTGGCAGAAACGTTTTCGATCAAACGTGACAACGTTGTGCTATGTAACGTAAGAAGCATTAAAATTGTCGAGATGCGAAATGCTGCAACACGGATGAAAAAACATACGGGAAGATTGAATAAATATGATATGATATAAATAGGGAAAGGGAAAGAATAAAAATAATCGTTTACTATGAAAACGAGAACGGCGAGAAAAATAAGTCTACTTAACAATGAAACGATACTTTACCTAATATTTTCTAATACTTCTACGCGCACATGTGATTAGTTTAAATGCTACGAGATTTTCGCAACGTGTAAATGGAATTTCTTTTCACAATAATTGTATTATTTCACGAAGCTGATTTTCACTTTTCGGGACATTTTTATTAATTAATGTTCCTTCGCGTTGTCTACAAATTCTCTATTAGGTTTTATAATTATACAATAACACTTTGCATCACAAAAACATTAGCGTTTTTTAGCTACGTGTTTGGCTGAATACTTTTACTATAGAAGACATAGAGTTGCAATTAAAATAAAAAAGCTCGTAGTTGACATTTATCAGATATTATCTTTGATATATAATTGCCATATATTCGACTTTAATTTGTAATAAACAAACCACAAATTCTCTAATAAATTCGATGTGTTTTATAAACATAAAAAGGTCCCGCCATATTGAAAAATGCTTCGTTATAAAACGCACTCTATGTTTGGTATATTATATATTCTTTCATATTACATGCATTGCATACTGTTTTGCATATTTAAATTTTCTGTAAACGCATAAATATCCTCAATTTAGTCATAAGACCAAACTAACTCGATACTTATACGTTTCCATTGATTTAGTGCATATACCATCAAGACACAAATGATCAGATCAATTCCTCTTAGCATCAAGCTACGTTAGTCCTTACTTATGGATCTACAATTATTATTCAAACACGAAATCGTGTAATTAACAACAAATGATCCACAGATTCTGAAGTAAATTCTGTATTGCAAACTAATTTGTCTATGGAAAATCTAATTCGTAGTTAGACTGCGGATTTTTATGCAAATTCATATTTTTAAGATTAAAATTGAAGAACGGGGACATAAATAAAACTTTGCCTCATTTTATATTATAATATTATAATATTTCCAAACCTAATTCCTCGTGAGAAATACAGCTCATAAAATATTGATTATGTACTTGAAAAAGTTCGTGCGATTTCTATCATTTGACCAAGATAAATTAAAATCAAGATAAGGGAACAATGGTAGTATTATTAGATATTTATTTTGTTAAATGAGATTATATTCGAGCAATGTTTCGATTACTATAAATTCGCACGAACTTCTTCGCACCTAATTAGGGGTGGGACACTTGAAACCTTGAAACCTTGAAACTCCTGGAAACTTCTCGAAACTTTTCGAGTTTCGAGAACTTGAAACTTTGCGCTAATTTTATCATTCGAAACTTTCTAAAATTCTCTCTCTTTCTCTAATTAATAAATAGATCTAGGTACAATAAATACATACCATAATAATGTTCTTGACGTTTATACAACTTATTAACGAGAATATTATCGCTAGTGATATTATCACTATTTAAGTATGCGATTAAAGTGCAAAATATGCAAGAATAAAATTATCCAATGTAAAATTTTAAGGGACGAACGTTTTACTTAGATTTCAGTGTTTTCATTTTGTTAATTAATAAATAAAACTAGTAATTTGTATAAAAATCCGCAGTTTAATTATTACGATATGAATTTATTTAACATGTACTATTAATTCAATTAGATTTTCGTTTAGACTTTAGACTGATTTTAATTGATTCAATGATAACACAAAAGAATTAATAATCATCTCACAAAATTTTATTACTTATTCATTTATCTAACTTAAAATACATGTTTTCTATACCTATCTTTTTTCTCGTTACGATTTTAATTCTAGACAAAATAGTATTAATCCAATTAGGCTTGCTTTTTGACTTTAGACTGATTTTAATCGATTCAATGATAACACATAAGAATTAATAATCATCTCACAAAATTTTATTACTTATTCATTTATCTAAATTAAAATACATGTTTTCTATTCCTATCTTTTTGTCTCGTTACGATTTTAATTCTAGACAAAATACTATTAATCCAATTAGGCTTGCTTTTTGACTTTAGACCGATTTTAATCGATTCGATGATGACGGATAAGAATTAATAATTATCCCACAAAATTTCATCACTTATTCATTTATCTAAATTAAAATACATGTTTTCTATTCCTATCTTTTTTTCTCGTTACGATTTTAATTCTAGACAAAATACTATTAATCCAATTAGGCTTGCTTTTTGACTTTAGACCGATTTTAATCGATTCGATGATGACGGATAAGAATTAATAATTATCCCACAAAATTTCATCACTTATTCATTTATCTAAATTAAAATACATGTTTTCTATTCCTATCTTTTTTTCTCGTTACGATTTTAATTCTAGACAAAATACTATTAATCCAATTAGGCTTGCTTTTTGACTTTAGACCGATTTTAATCGATTCGATGATGACGGATAAGAATTAATAATTATCCCACAAAATTTCATCACTTATTCATTTATTAACATAAAAACAAATATTTTCTATATCCATTTCGATTCTTGTTACGACTTTAATTCTTCGCAAAATACCGCATTCAATGTTCCCAAAGTTTCACGTTCCTAGATATCCGAGGATTTCGAGACCCCGCACAATTCCACGAATCTAGAAATTAGGTTCCGACCCATTTCCACGCCTAATCCACTTCCATCAGCAATCCGATACACACCGCACTATTTCCAAATCTCGCATCAAATCTCTCCAACCGACCAAAGCAACACCTTCCACTCTTCCGAAGAACCGTACCGCAGATATATATATATATATATATCCTCGAAACCAAACTCATCACTACACCATCACGTCACATCGTATCGATCCCCTAACTAATCTCGTTCTCTGTTACAGGCGAGCAATAACCTAACAAACTCATGGGACTCGAAACATCAGCGAAAGTCCTGCCATAAACCATAATCGAGGTAGCCATTAAGGGAACTGAAAGGAAGCTCTGTCCACGTCGTAACAACGTCGGAAAAGTAATAGCGAGACGGGCGTAGAAAGATCGGCGGTGGCTCGCGTGCCAAGAAGATGCGGCTGTTCGCGTGGCCTGGCAGCGTGACTCGCGGCGGACTCGTAAACGATGAATTGGCGGGCAGCGATGTTGGCTCAGCCGAGAAACGCGGCAGCAGCAGGAGAAGCAGCGGAGGAGGCAGCTACCGGAGCCAGCGAATCGGCAGATTGGACGCGCGATCGGAGCAACACCACGAGGACACCATCGGCTGGGCATGTACGTCATCTACCCGGCGGACGAGCTGCTGCGTATCTATGAGAACCCAATTCGTGATCCTAGTCCAGTGTTGACCGGGGATCGTCGGCCGAGCTGTCAGGTGACCGTGATCGTGAACGATAGAAACGATAGAAGCGTCTTCACCGCCGGCCACGAGAATAAGAAGAGGAAAGATAGGAGGCGGGACAGAGGACAGACACGTAGAAGGAGATCGAGTCGTAACGAGGCTCCACGTAGCCACGAGGTCGCGAAGGGCACTCGTGGCAAAGCACACACCAAGACTATGCAAAACAGTCGCGCTGGCGCCGGCGAGGATGCCGCCAATCCTCTCAAGGATCTTATCCAACCGGGGCTCAACGAGCCGCTCAAGCAGCACAATGCCGCCGCCCTCAAACTCGTACAGACCGGTGAGTGGTAGTATGCTTTTGGTATATTTCTTCCCCTTTTTCTGGGATTTCGAATCGACATGCTTTTTGCTTTTTGCGGGGTGCAGCTGATAAGCGTATGAGTTTTAGTTGTGTAGGGGATGCAGGGAGTCTTAGAGAGGGGATTTTACCTTATTAAAGGTATAGTAGTTTATGGAACATATTAGATTACATAAGTTAAGCTAAATAAGCATATATATATATGCATATATGTGTGTGTGTATGAAAATTAGACTAGCATTTCTAGTTAAGGCTAGGATGCAAAGTTTTAGGGGTAAATCCTGGTTTGATTCGAGTTAGGAAAAGTTATTAGAGGTATGTTAGATTATTGAACATATTTAAATCACATTAGTTAGGCTAAATAAGCATATATATCTGAAAACTAGATTAGCATTTTTAGTTGTGGAGAAGGTGGGGGAGTTTTGGGTGGTTGTTTAGGTTTGGTTTGTTTCGAGTTGGGATAAGTAATCAAAGATATATTGGCTCAGGTTAATTTAGATTAAATAATCGTATAAATATGGAAATAGATTTTTGACTAGGATTTTTAGTCGTGGTGATTATACGTAAGTTTTAAGGGTAGGTTTAGATTTAGTTCAGATTAAAATAAATTGTTAAAAATATACTAGCTTATTGAACATATTTAAATTAGTTATAGTAGGCTAAATAAGCATATAAGTGTACGGGATCTTTACTAGAATTTTTAGTTACGGCGAAGATGCTAAGTTTTAAGGGTGGGTTTAAGTTTAGCTCAGATTAAAATAAATTATTAAAGATGTTTTAGCTTATTGAACATATTTATATTAGTTAAAGTTTGCTAAATAAGCATATAAATGTAAAAATTGAACTTTTACTAGGAGTTTTAGTTGCGGAGAAGATGTTTAAGTTTAGGAATAGGTTTAGGGTTGATTCAAGTTATTAAAAATGTATTGACTCATTGAACTTATTCAGGTTAGTTAGTTTAGGCTAAACAAGCATATGAATACGTATGAAAATGGGATTTTTACTAGGATTTTTAGTTGTGGCGAGGATATTAAATTTTAATGATAAGTTCGAATTAGGCTAAGTTATCAAAGATATATTGGCTCATTGAACATATTCAGGTTAGTTAGTTTAGGCTAAATAATCTTATAAATAGGAAAATGTAATTTTTTCAATAATTTTTAGTTGTAATAAGAATGTTAAGTTTTAGGGGTAGGTTCTAGGTTTAGGTTTGGTTCGAGTTAGGATAAATTATTAAATATGTACGAAATTATTGAACGTATTTAGGTTAGTTAATTCAGGCTAAACAAGCATACAAATCTGAAAATTAGGCTGGCATTTCTAATTGAGACGATGATGCTGAATTATAGGGGTAGGTTCACGTTTAATTCTGATTCGACTAAATTATTAAATATACACTAGTTTATTGAACATGGTTAGGTTTCTTAATTCAGGCTATTAAACTTGTTAAAGGTAAAAATTTCAAAAATTAGGTTAAACATTTTAGTTGTGAAGCTGGCCAATTCCTTTCGAGAGTTTGAAGTCGTTCAAAAGTTACTTAAAAGTCTTTTTTGATTTCAATTTTCTTCGCAAGTGGAATAATGAAAAGTTTTGCGCGGCATTTTGAAATTCATGTTTCCATCTCCCGGAAACACCGTAAGAATACAAAGAAGGACACCTAAGGATGATATTCGTGGCGCATGGTGAATTATTAATATCGGAGAAAATAGAGCGAGAGGAAATGTAGTCAATATTACCAGGTGATGCATAATGCATTTAAACTTGGTTCAAGGCCAAGATTAGTATACATTGAAACAAGTTCAATAACCAGTAGCAAATAACATTAGCAATGATGATCTCATGAAATTTCTATATCCTCGATTCGTATGAATCGGTAATGAATAATATATAAAAATTCAATCATAAGATATCTGCAATAAATAATATTAAGTGTGCAAATTAATTTTGCGGTGCCCTTTTAATTTTTATCACGCGTGAGATGACTACAAGGAATGACCATTATTCAATCTGTATCGTATGCGACTTATAAAGTCCATTTGAACAAAGATAGCGGTGGTTTTAAGTCAAGAAAATCTTCGAAACATTAAATGTAGTATTAGTTCTTTATTTGTTCTCCATAGAAGGGATACAAAGAATTTCGTTTCTATATATTATCTTGTTTCTAACATCTTATTACCCTTTTAACAATATTAACGTTAAATAACGTACTATTACACAATAGAATTACATACATAAATTAAACTTCAGCTATGTTCTCAACGCGATTAACAAAATGAACAGAAGATAAAACTAATACAAAATTCGGTTCTTACCGAAACGTTAATTACAAAGGCGTCGAATTAATTTGTGCGCCTCGTCATTTCTCGTCTGTTGTTTTTCCATTTGAAGAAAGTATGGGGCTAATTGAAGTTCTCAGAAGTTATTAGCCCCGGAATTGCATTGGATAGGAACGTAACATAGCGGTGTTCGAGGATTATGTATTCGAGCACGCACTATGCAAGAATGCACTTTCTTCTTCAACTATTCCGTTGTATCGTCGCGTAGAATATTAGGTTCCGTGGTTGCGCTCGTGACACGAAATACTTTTCAGCGTAATTCGCCAGAGCAATTTCCTCGTGCTCTCCTTGTTCGAAAATATATTTATACTTTTTGTTTGCAAACAAAACAAAATTCCGCATGCCAAAGTGAAATGTTCAAGTTTTACACGCGGCGAGATCGGAGAAACTATTTTATAATATCTACAATATTAATAATACACCTCGTTCCCTGATCATAATATTTCGCAATAATTAATGTCATCGCGAGACGAACGAATTTATTACTCATCTTAATAATTACAACATAATCGAGGCGTCAGCTGCAAGAATTAATTGTTCAAAAATATTAACAGAAACCTCAGTTATGTTGACAAACGATTAATTTGAAATAAAGTGGTTGTTTTACTTGACAGGAAACTTCATATCATGTTGGGGGTTGTACAAGACTTCATTCAAAAACCAAGTACGAGTAAATAAGAGTTAAGGTAAAAAGAAGTAAGAATTCTCTTAGATATCGGGAAAACCCAAATACTTATTAATATAGTTCCAGTGATGTTAATTGCATCGGATGAATATACCTTGTAAGATAGCAACCTTAGATTGCTCATGGTTACATTGTAAATTTCTGCTACGAGCATTCAATTAACTTGTTTCTCAAACATGAGTAACATAATTACACGTGCCACGATCAAAGAACCTTGGTACACACGTGCGCACACCTTTCCGTGTTCGAAGCTTGTTTTCCCTGGTATTTAGTGGTTTACGATGCTGTACATTTAGGGTTCCGGGTTGTTAATTATGATATCACGGAGTCACGATGTAATCGTGGCACCATGGATCCCATGGTGTGTATTCAGGTTCCGTGTTCAGGGCTTGTAAGTCATTTTGGGGTTGCCATAAGCGAGCCTCTTAAGAGGTTGATTGCCTGTCCAAAGCAGGGACTAGACTCCAGGGACCAATTCTACTCGTAATGTTGACCAATTCCCTGTACTCTTTACAAAAGTCATTCAAACTAAGTCGCTAACTGTGATTTTTAACTAATTTTAATATGTTCTTCTCCGCACTTCCATACAGGTTACATTGAGAATCAAAAGTGGCTATACCACTCGCGAAACTTAAATTATACTATAATTACGGTATTGATTATAGTACAAATGAAATTAGAGTAATGTTATGGTAAATAAATAAACATTGCGTAATAGTAGTACAGTTTAGGCATTGGATACAAAAACATGTTATAAATAAACAACTGTTAAGTTGTTTTTCACCCAACGCCTCTATTATAATATTACTTGCTATAAATAAATTATAATATAATTTTCAATGAACGAATTATGGTATAATTTCATTTCGCCATGGCGTAAACTTACTTTTGGCTCTCACTGTATTCAACGATTGATTGAGTCGTTTCCGTAATTGCAAAAAGTGAATATGATTTAGAGATATGTATATGGGATGTTTGTGCGATTATAGTAGCCAGCAATGTGGCATGATCGATGGTAGACATTTTAAAAGCCGCGGAAGTAAAGGAACCCCCCCCCCCCCCCCCCCCAAATGCCAGTAAAGGAAAGGGCGAGACATTTTGGCATCGGTTTCTCTATATTCCTCGCTAGAATTCCCTCGGACCATAATATACCCATCCTTTTCATAGCGATCTTAATGTACGACGACGCTGTAAACGATAAATTCGTGGGGGACGAGGGAGGGAATCGAGCAACTTTGAAAGAAATTCGTGGAAATCGCGTTGGCATAGAAACTGTCGCCGTAATGGCTGTTCGCAGTTCAGAGTTCATGGAACTGGAAATGGGCTTCTTCCGCGGAAGCTGAATAGAGTCCGCGCAAAGTATCGAAGGCGAGCAACAAGAACGCGGAACATTAACGAATCCATCTCTTTCGCGAAGTTAGTACAGTGATACTTCGACTTATCGACCAAAAGTTTGTAATCGCTACCTATGCATTTTGGGGGACATAAAAATTACAAAAGAAGGGTGTTGGAATTGCGTTACATTAGAATTCTTCGGTAGATATATAGTATCAGTAGAATGCTATAGTATCATAATAATTTAGTAGAATTATCGCTCTGGCAAACAGCAACATTGATAGAGTCGATTTCTTCTCGACAAACTTCAAAATTGCTGTTCACTGGCTATTCAAAAACACTTAGATCTATATAATTAGAATCTTAACGTTTAGTTAATTTGTAGTTATTATATTAACTATTTTATATGATATGGTTTATACATCGGGCTGTTGGCTCGTAACTAAATAAATAAGTAAATAAATAAGTAATGGAAAATTGATCAGGCAAACATTTGTCAATGTTATAATAGTCGAGCATTAAGATAAAAATGGGCTAAATGTAGACAAACCTTACATCGTCGTTAGTCACATTGTAACTTATATTTTGCAAATAGTCTGTGTCCAGAATCTTTATCTAAGTATCGATTGTTTCATTGTTATTGCAGGAAAAACAAAGGAAATTGCTATTAACGTTCACGATGCTACGTTATAATTAAAAGAAAAAGAAAATCGCGAGAAGATTAATGTGGGTTCTGTGGGTTGAATAATAGTGCTTCCATTATTTAGACGATTAGACAATTTGATATATTTATTATTAGAGACTAAATTTAATGATGTAACACATTTATTATGACTATCTCTATCTTGCTCTTTAGTTCTCTCGTTCTCACTCTAGACTCGCTCTCTCACTCAGTGTACTCTCTCTACTGGTTCGGTAACTACTAACTCTTTTTCGAACATTCATCATAATAACGTACACAATAGATCGGACTCTCACACATCTCATTTTCACCACAGACTATACAGATCTGGACAAAACATTCATACTCATTTAACATCATTCATACATCTACATATAAAACCAACACTCACAGGTTCAAATTAGAAAGTGACACTAAACTTTTGGCTTGAATCAACCCTTTACTTAAATCTGGTTTCTTGAATGTTGTTAATAAAGCGATGAATTCTTCATCGGGTACCAAGAATACAGATACCTTAATACTTATACTGCAATCGATAAAAAGCGAACGTTGCTGATTAACAAATAACATTGAATATCGTAAAACTTTTTAACGACGAATTAAGAGCTATTATAATTAATAAAAAAGTGAATCTATTATTCTATCCCTATTTTCATCTTCTTCGACTTACGTAGGTTACTTTGCAACAAATTAGTCCGCAAGTTCGCAGTGTGACTATAATACATTTACATTGCATTCGAGTATTGAAGATTATGATAATTCGCTCTTTTTTAAGGATACCACTTCCCCTTTTATTATCCCTCGCAATATTTTCCCCGGGATGCGAGGAGATTATCCACAAAGGGAAGCCGCGAAATTTCGACAAAGGGTATCTCCCTTGGCCCTAAGTTGAGTTTCTCGGCAAATAAAAGAAGAAAAACAGGCCACTATAGAGGGTGAAAAGCGAGAAAAGGAGCAAGGAGAAAAAATTGGGAGGCTCAGAAAGGCGGCCGCGTTGCGCATAAAAATAACTCGACGCGATGACATAATTGTAAGTTATTGCCGCCATAAAACGGAGTACACGTGCTTCGCGAAACGACACGCTGAATAGCTGAGTAGCTTCCACCATTTATAATTGCCCCTGTCACTGTAATGGTGTCTTCAATGGCGTTACCTCCGTTTCTCCTTTATTTCTTTTCTCCTTGCGACCGCCACGCGATGGACACGGGCAATCAAAATCGTCTGCTTGTGGTCTAGGCAAGACGAATCTTACATACGAAAATTGCAGTGGCTACGAAAAGTATTCGCGCATCGCTGCACCTATTTTAACACTTCATCTGCTGGAAGCCTATTAATCTGCTTTTGGGAAAGCTTAACTGTTAACTGTTTTAATTAATCGTTTTATTTCTTACGTCTGCTTTGTTTCCGAAAAAATATTATATTGTTGGTATCCGAAACAAGTGCAGATGATGTAAATATATATGTTGTTTAGATCATGTTCTAAGTGGTAACGATTTTCTGTTTGTTGCAGATAAAAACAAAAAACGCAATGCATAAGATAACATATTAAAAAGTTGGTTGGTTACTTTCGGATGAAAAGAATTTTAGAAAGACCTTCCTTTTTCGAAATTTGTCCTACTTCTTCACTAAATTTTTTCAAGTTCTATCTGCCATACTGTGGGACGTCGAATGCCATAAAACTTTGAATTTAACTGTTTTTCCATAGCATATATAATTTTGAAGATATTAACCCTTTGCGGACGAGCGTCGGCAAATAGTCGCCTAATCATTTTTTCGCTTTCCGAACCCATGTCGACTATTAAAGCACAAAACTTAATGCAATGAATACTTAACGTAATTATAAACATTTGAAATCGTTGGAAATGAAATGGTTTCGAACTCAAAAGCGTGAAAACTCAACGTCGTGGAATTAAAAAATAAAGTACTCTCGCAAGTGTTACTACTTCTCGTCCGCAAAGGGTTAACAATACTGTGGAAACTTATATTTGTTTAAGGGGTTGTTTTCACCCCTAGGATCGCTTCTTTGCCAAAACAAAAAAAAATGGTTCCATTTTGTGAGTTAAATATATGAATGTACGATTATTTCCAAAAATTCATTCTTGACGGTTGACACGATTACGTTCGTTGCAATCATCTAAAATAAAGAAAGCTGAGTTTATTTTAATCGGTAAACTTGCCTCTATCACCCCTATTTCATTCATTCTTTGAAACCGAAAAGAAATAAAATGGCAGGCAATTGAAAGAACAAGTTTCATTTCAAACAGAGTTTCGTTAATTTAATTGATTGTAAGTTATATATATACTCTTGATATTTTTATTGTTCTGATATGGACGATAAAAAGTAAAGTTTGAAATATTATGGCACAAATATAGAAAATTTGGAGACTTTTTATGATTGAATAACGTTTGTATTCTAGAGTTAAACTGGTATAGAAATAAATAGAATCAATCAACCCTTTGACGCCGGATTCGATATCTCGTATCGACCATACATTTGCACACAATTACATAAACTCTCTGATTAATTAATTTTATGACCCAACAATTCATAATTGAGATATTAATACATGTCTGTTACCATGGAAAATAATTATTACGTTTCCTGTTAATTATTAAACAATTATCAGCGAATTGAAGTTTAATTCTGTATTAAGTTTTTATCTACCAATGACCGACGTCAAAGGGTTAAATTGAATTGCACCTGGGCTTAATTTAATCCGAACTAACTCAACTTAACCTAACGTGCTTCTCGCCTAAACTTGATCAGAACTTAACTCGAAATCTAATAATCGGAATCTGAACCAAATTGTATCGATACCGCAACAAGTTTTCCCAAAACAGTTTCACTATATTTCATTCCTTTTCTCTCGCGGAAGCATATGATAAACACTTGATCTAGAAACTTGTCAAAAATAGAGAAATTTATCTTATTTAATACAATTAACACGACTGGACAAAGAAGCTAATACAAAATCATTTTTAAATTGTTAAATGTGATTGTTAATTTTAACTTATCCTTCGAACCTTTGAATGTAATCTGTTAGATTAACTGTGAAATTACACCACGGAATCATAACTATAGCACCACTACAACTTTCGAGAGTTTCAGGGTTTTTATTAATAATTTTCAAAAATTCAAACTATTATGCATAACAGGCTAAAAAAAATAATGATGATAAAAGGGCGAACAAAACATTTATTCAAGACAAAATGTAACAATAACATAAATATTTTACAAGTGCACAAATATAGCACGAATGAAATTACGACGAGATTGGAGTAATTGATTATATTGAAATGAATAAATCATATTTTGAGTAAAATGGACAATTTTAATAACAGGCGAGATTTCCTTTCCTCTCTATCAACTCAAAAAATGCTACCGATTAATTTTTACAAAACAATTTCGTCGACTCGAGTGAATAAATGGCAACGCTTTGTTTTCCATGATTAAAAATCATGAATACAAACCCCGAGATTCTGGAAAATCGTAGTGGTGCTATAGTTGTATTCCACAGTGTTGATATAACTCAATTTTACTTACGATTTAAGTCACCTTAACCGCCCAAATACCAGAGAAAGCGTTCTTAAATCGAGTACACTGCACGTTCCGCGAACGCTAACTCTTTCATCGGTGTCGTAAACGTTTAGACCGGCGTAAAACAATAAGAACAGTAATCCACGGAGTGCAGGTTCTCTCGTTAAACGGGGAGGGGGGGGGGGGGGGAAGGAATTCATTATTCATCGGGGGCAGGTCGGGCAAGAAATTCTTAGTGGAAGGCTATCGAACTTGTTTCCAACAACAAAAACCCATTTTTCCCACGACGCGAACCGGCATGGAAGGTGAGAATTTTTGCAGAGTTGATCGCGGTACATTTTTCACGGTGATCCTGTTTCCTTTGAGGTCAATCACGCCTGTTACAGCCGAAGATTAATTATACGAGGGTAGAACCTAAGGGTTGCTTCTATTAGAAAGTCCTTCTGTCATCGGTCTCTGTCAGATTTTATCTCTCTCCCCTCGCCGAAAATGAGGATTCCCCTCGATATAGACTGATTAACCTCTGCCCACGCGATGTTTCCAATCAATCCTGGCTACCTGGGTAGGGATAATAAATTCTCAAACTTGGCAAATTTCATTCGCCACGAAAGGGGAACCTTTGTCCTTTAATGGCCTTGCCCTTCGCTATTTTCTTCTTAGTATTTCAACGAAATGTCTATTTGGGCTTAATGACCGGTTTACGCCAGCGTTTCTCATTCTTTGGGCTGCATTAAATGTTTAATTGGCTGTGAAACGCGTGTTGCTTGAAACTGCTAGTGAATATTATATTGTTCAGTGTTATATTGTGTACAAATTAATTCAGTGCGTTTTTACAAAATTCAATGTATATTTACGAAAAGTCGAAGAGACAGTTTTGACACTTAAACTAATTCCATTATTCAATTCCCATGGTAGACGATTTATAAAGTCCATTTTGATAAAAGATGACAGTTGTATGTAAGAAAAAAAAATCATTAAAACATTAGACGTAAAGGCACCGAAATAAATTTGTACACCTAATATTTTTCTATAATCTAACATTCTATCATATTAATCACTTTGGTTCGAATCAGTGTAATTTAGTCGCCAGTAGTTATAGTATTAAAATTTGTACATCAATTTACACGTTACAAATAAATATACGACGCATAAGGTTTAGAAACGGTGTATTAAGCAATTTAAAAGTCAATTTTCTACCTTTTGGATTGCAAAGAAAAATCCTCCCTTAGCGTGTTCGAGCAGAGTTTTTTTTAATTTCGTAGGGATTTAAATGTTTCCCTACGGGCTTGTAATTTCTTGTTCGCGTAGAAACGTAACTCCCTTTTTTCCATGGAGGGTGAAATATGCTTGACGAGAGAAGGGGAATGCTGGTTTTAAGCTTGTTTTCCTGACGGACTCGGGATTAGAGTCCCAGTTTATGATTGAGTGACGTTAAAGGAAGCCCCTTTGCACGCGACGCATTAAACAAACGTACCATCGGGTTCAGGGAACAGGGTTTTGAATGTAATCATGTTATGTTCGATACATTTCCGTTGCAGAATTAATTATTCGTCTATGTCCGCGCTGCGAACTGCAAAGTGGTCACTTTGTACGCGGCCAACGTTTGTCGAAAGGTTGCTTTCTATTCCGTTAATCCACCGTTTCGGGCGAAATTAATATTCGGCTTGCAATATTGTTCAACCTATGCACAGTCGTATGAGCCGTTCAGAGGCCAAAGCGATTAACTCGACTTTTTGAATTTGGAAAAATTTTAATTCCAATGCACTCGATTCAAGCGCCAATGCGATTAACTCGACTTTTTGAATTTGGAAAAATTTTAATTCCAAAGCACTCGATTCAAGCGCCAAAGCGATTAATTCGACTTCTTGAATTTGGACAAATTTTAATTCCAAAGCACTCGATTCAAGCACCAATGCGATTAACTCGACTTTTTGAATTTGGAAAATGTTTAATTCCAAAGCACGTGATTCAAGCGCCAAAGCGATTAACTCGACTTTTTGAATTTGGAAAAATTTTAATTCCAAAGCACTCGATTCAAGCGCCAAAGCGATTAACTCGACTTTTTGAATTTGGACAAATTTTAATTCCAAAGCACTTCATTCAAGCTTACTTTCTGTAGTTGAAGTCAATTTCCCTAACAATTGAGCTTAGTAACGCGAAATGAAAAAAATGTTTTTGGTCGTGGAATACGTAAAGATTTGTAATAATAATAATGGGTCTTCCGAGGATATATTATTCTATTAATCTATATTATTCTATTATTATTTGTATTATTCTATTATTATTTGTATTATTCTATTATTATTTGTATTATTCTATTATTCTATGCTCTTCTATTATTATTATTCTGCAACGATACATTTCACAGTGTTTATTTCGATTTGAATTTTTAAAGGAATTTCGAAACAGATTGTATATTTATTTTATCAATTTTCCTACTTTTCGTTTCGCGGAGTTGATCGATTTAACAAATGAGCATATGTATAACACAGTTTAATTGTATCAAAAATTTGTAAACATTAATTCTTGCGATTTTTGTTACATGGATTACATGAACAGATACCGCGATAAAAAGATAGGTTTACTAATTTTTATTTATTTAATGCAACTCAGTTGAAATGCAGTTACAGGAATATAGGAATCGACATTAATATAGGACGACTTACAATTAATACAAAGTATGTTATGCATCATTTACTTATTTATTTATTTATATGGGATAACCCATTAAATACAAAATTGTACAATTGATATGCAATTAATATAAAATTACACAATAATATACAAAATTATAGTGAGGCGTGGTGAAACAAAAAAAAAACCATAATTCATTATAAAAGCATCCAGTGAGGGTGAAAATGGAGCGAATCATTGTAATTAACAAGCGAAACTAATTCCTATTTAGGGCCCACTTTTTTAATTATATTTGCACGCATATAAATCTGCATAAACATCCGCAGTCCGGTTATACTGCCGCAGCAAATGTGCAATATGTTATGTCAATGGATTATCAAGGACTACCGAGAAGGGAATTAATTTTACACCGCCTGGCCGTTTGAAGCGATGAACAAACGGAAGAAAAAGTAGCAGTAAAATCCACCTGTCGTAAAAGCATATGCAAATCGAGTACATTAAAACACTTAAACCGTAAATTTATACGTCTTGCCACGTGTGTGTTCCATGAAAATAACTCCAAGCTTCCTGTATTACTAGAAAACAATTATACAACATCCCTTTAAACTCAGATCTACCAAGAGGCTCAGGATGACTTGTTTTGTCATTTATCAGTACAATTAATTTTTTAGTACTTTTGTGACTTTTATTGAAATATCCAAATGATTAACTATGTGAAGTTTTCCTTTTTTGTTTATTTTTTCTTTTCTGTAAAATTTATATGTGGCAAACATAAGTAAATTTTATTTTTGCTACATTGTTGCGTGTCTCTCGCTTACTTATAAAACGTGTGACAGTCTTATCTGTCGATTTGTTTCTTGTTCTCAATTTTCGGAAGCGAAGTCGAATAGGATACTGTATAAATAATAAAAAGAATAATATTTGCGAGGCATGCAATAAACGCGTTGCTACAACGCATTTAACGTAACTAACATTTATATTTAATTATATTTTCACGATTATATATTGTTACTAAGTCTCTGGTCTCAATTTTCGTTAAATAAAACAGGAAAAATAAAAAGATACACGCTTTTTATTTAATAAATTGTTTCTTCGCAAACAAGTCACTTTGAATAGTGATTGCAATCAATTTATAGTAAATTTAATAATAGAGTAATATAATAATCATAAAGTAAATATAATAATAGAGTGCGTATATAATATTTGCTTTTTATATATTCAATTAGTGCGAATTTCGACGCGTTTCTTTAATTTTCTCGATAAAAATCCACATTTCAACGCGTTTCTTTAATTCTCGCAATGGATTTGCAGATGTCGACGCGTTTCATTAATTTTGCCGAGAGAAATGTCAAGTTGCACGAAGATTCACTATCCATTAACATTAAACATCAATGCTGGAACATTTTAACATTTACTGTAATCATTAATAGAAAGTTAAATATTCCAAAAAGTATTAATTCCAATTTATACATTGTGATTAGTAATTCCACAATGTTGCAACAATATTAAAAAAAATTTGCCCTCGAAATTTATTCCAATATTTGCAATACTTTAAAAGATACCAGTAAATTAGTTATGGTCGAAAGTTTTCCGGTTAATTAAAAGCGTTGGTACATTTACAATTCGTAACATTGCTGTTGATAGTTCCAGCGTTAACTTTCCATTACGCCTTCCTTTCATAGAATTTTTTATTACGCCATTATTTCGATATTTATCCGCTCATGTGGCTTTGTTAATTGAGGGTGGAAAACAGAGAGAGAGAGAGAGAAAAAAGGAAAATAGAGAAGCAATAATTATTCGCAATATAAATGACATGTCACGATGTGTCCTGGTGACACAAATGCGCGTCACGCAACCGACAGTCCACTTTTCTCGAGTAGTTGGCGTTATCGCGATCGTTTTTTATCCGTGCTCGCTCGTTCCCCTTTTGCAACAATTTTTTTCTTTTTTCCTTTTCCTTTTTTTTATTTTTGCTCGATCACGTGAACACGACCGTTAATTGATTGGTTTTGATGGGAGCAATCGAAATTTCGTAAATTGAAATCATCCTGTCCCCCGCGCATCGTCCATCAAACCAAGGGTGGAACGAAATATATTTTATATCTATGGAAAAGCGTCTCTCGTTTCGGTAAAGTATAAACCCCTTGCCGTATACTATTATTTGATTATTACACTGCGGATTTTGATGCATTTATGGTAAAGTTAACTGTGCGAAACACGCAAATTGTAAAAGTGCACGAAATGCCCAAAGTAAATTACATATCGTTACATTTTAATGGCGAAACAATTTTCGAATTAGAGTCCTATTTTTCTACTTTCGCTAATAAAAATGTAAATTTGTATAAGCATCTATAGTTCGTTTATTGCGTTAGCGTTAGCTGATCGTTGATTTAATATCGTGCCGTGTACATATTATTTAAATTTCATAGGCAACTTTCGAAGTAAAGATAATTTGAACACGTATAAATTGACACGATTTTTATTAGTATGAAAATAGTATTCATATAAATATTCAAATATTTTGTGGTCTAACGCAGCATTGCTGAACCTTTTCTACAAATGTACCAATGACTGACGTTACTTTATATAAACGTAAATATTATATTTAACCACATGACTTCTTTTTTTATTAACTTAGAGTATTTTACAATTAATTCCTCCAATGTAGTTATAAGCAAAAACGTTGACGTTAACGATTAAAATGAGTACAAACTTAAAAGTTACAGTTGTAGTTGTTTACATATATAGCATATGATAATACATTATTGAATTTGGTAGTAAATCTCTTCACCAAATTTAAGGTATTAAATCTTTTTAATCGGAACAAATAGATTGGATGTATTAAATTAGTAGCGAATTAGCAGAGAATTTTATAAATGAAATCTATTAAATTCTAAAATCTATTAATCTAAATAAATAATACTTTATTTTATTCGATGTACTTATTTTAGTTAGTTTATTATACATAATCTCACACTTATAAACAGTGGTGTATCTCGATCCCTAGTCCTTAAATAAATAAACAAATGATTAAATTATTACAAAATTACCGAATTAGTAGAAAGTTCTAGAACTTTCTCGATCCCAGCTTCCAAAGTTACGAAGCTTCGAACGTTCCACGCCTAGTTAAAAAATATTTCAGGTGCACTAGCGTCCCAATAATAACTATACTTATGCGATGGAAAACCCGGCGATAAATATCGAATGTGGAGCAAAGCCAGATGGCGCGATGATCGCGACGAGCATAAGATTCAATAATTAGAAACCGCGTTCAATGATCGCCATTGGAGAATCCAATTTTAACGTAGAAACGTGTTATAGGAAACGTGTCAGAGTTCATCACCCGCCTATCCCCTTTGAACTAACCGAAGCCGGTAATCGAATCTCGGTCTGGCATGAACGGTTTCGTCCCCACCGGAGGACAGGTTAGAACCGGAAGTGGTACAAGTTAAGTCTGGTTTTTGCATAGAGATAGATCACCGAGAGGTTCGCCTTCTTCCTCCTCGTGGAAACGTATTCTCCTCGCAGCGTTTCGCAAGATTACATCCAAGACCTCGTTACCGCGGTATAAATAGAGCTTTCCTGCTGGCGTGGATTCAGTTTAACAGCCGCGTAGAGTGGCGGTCGTACCGGGTCCAAACAATCTTCGGGCTGTCACGTGTGCTGACCTGGATGCTTATTCAGATCATTGGCGCCGGGTTGTTGCTTTCATCGGTTATGCCAGCACTGTAACCATTAGCATTGACGAAACATAGGATAGGACTGTCCATTCTCACGCGAAATCATCAACGGGTCTACCTGGACCCCTTACTGAAACGAAACAGCAGCGTCTTTTTTAAAGCGATGGGAATTGTAAATAAATGCCGCTATAATTAATTGTTTCCTATGTAATCGATCTGTAACAGCTAGATTTATAATAACGTGTATATCTTTATATGTGTGTGGTGCTGTAGAGAGGGGATAGGATAGGAAAAAGGAAGGGTGTTGCGTTTCGTCCTGGGCCTGCTGGTGGACTCATCAGGAAGACTACCTAGCAGGCCCTTTTTTTTTTTTTTTTTAACGAGCGTTTATTGTGCCGATGATAAAAACAAAATATATACAAGGGGGTTCAACAAACTATAAAAACGCACAAATAGTTTTCCGAGGAGTTACACTAGGTACTTAAATCTAGATTAGTGGCTCTGGCACAGAGCGCTCGCAATCTGTTTGTTTTCGTGGATTCGTCGTTGCACTTATTGCTACAGTATTATTTTGGCTATGTTCTTAAATTAAGGTTTAAACTGTATAGGGTATTTACATCTGTAGGGTATGGCATATTACAATACAAATTAATTTTTAATAGAGTTCAGGGGGGGGGGGGGCATTGGCGTTTATGTAAAATTGCACTTTTGGTGGTATTAAAATATTGCACTATAGTGGAATAGTATACATACATATGTACTCGTAAAATTAAATAAAAAATTAACGGATTGATTTAGATGGTTGCAGTAAAATAGTCCCCTTGTTGCGGAAAACGCTTTTTGAGCTTTTTCTATTTGAATGTTGACGTGTTGATCGAAAGGTAGCCGGAAGTCAATGTGGAACCTAGCAGGCCCTGCCTTAGACGTTTTTTTTTTTTTTTTTTGTAACATACGTTTATTAGCCATATATAATGTACATAACAGATAACAATTTCCTTAAACGTATAAATAGGATCTAAAACTAGAATAACGGAGGAATCTTACAGGCTAATGACTCTATAGGAGAGTGCGCGTAGCCTTGCTATTGTTGTGAGGTGTTCTTATTATATTTACATTTATCGGTATGGGGATTGTTTTTATTTACATGCGTGTATGTTGGTATACTTATAGTGGTAGGTTTAATAGTATAGAACGGCTTAAATAAACTATACTTGACATGAATATGGGGGGGGGGGAATGGATTTTAATTTTGCGTTTTGCGTATGTTTGCTGATTTTTTTTTTTTTTTGCAGATTATCATATTAGTGCTACGGTCCGGTCTTTTTTTTTTTTTTTTTACGCTTACCCGAGCCACCAGTATTTGTTTGTGTTTTTCGTGTAGTTGATTTTGGTGTCGTAGAGTGTGAGCTTGTGTAGAAATTTGAGGTTATTGTTGTTTGGGTTTATGTCCGGGTTGTAGAGGAGCCTTGTGTCGTCAGATTTTCTGTTGTAGTGGTATATTAGTGGGATGTGATCTTTATTTTGGATAATGCCTATTGAGTCTAAGTATGTAAATGATTCGGGTGGGATGTATCCAGTGGATCTGGCTTTTTCGAAATAGAGTTGTTGTGGGTATACTGTGTGTTTGATTAGAGAATTTGTAGGGTTTTTGTGGGTGGTTGACCATGTGTTTCTGATTTGTTTAAGTATGAAAATATCTATGCGGGTTATCTTTGCCCTGTTGTAGAGTTTGTGTGTATTGATATATTTGGTGTAGTTTGTCTCTGGGGATCTGTAACTGTTTAAGCAGGCTCGAATACATTTTCTTTCGAGTAGGCGTATTTTTTCCATTACCGTAGCACTAATATTAAACCATGTTTGGCATCCGTATGTGATGATTGGTCTTATTAGTAGTTTGTAGCACAGGATTTTTACGTCCGCTGTTAGGTCCTTTGAATAAAATATTTTTCTGTTGGCCAGAAATGCATTTCGGGCTTTGGCTATCTGTGTGTATACATGGTCCTTAAATGTTAACTTAAAATCTATATTTACGCCTAAGTATTTCACGACTTTTTTGTTTGGTATGCTATTATTTATATTCCCTACGTTGATAGCGGGTAGTATTTTGAAATTTCTGCTGTGTGCTCTAACGTCGTTATTTGCCTTTGATTTTACAGAGATGTATGGTCTGAATAGGATGGTCTCGCATTTGCTTTCGCTAATTTTTAATTTCCAGGTAGCGCAGTAGTCATGAACCTGGTTGTATATTCTTTGGAGCTCCTTATTTATTGTTGATGGTTTGTTGCCACTGATGTATATTATGAGGTCGTCTGCGAAGGCGATGGCTTTTTTGTTGTTGTCGTTGTTTAGGTCAAATAGGTTTAGTAAGTCGCTTATGTATATGTTAAACAGGATGGGGGAGTTTACAGTTCCCTGTTGCAGTCCGTTTTTGATTTTAAAGTGTTTGGAGGATTTTGTGTTGTTTTCGTACACATAGAATTTTTTGTCGTGCAGCATATTCCAGATCGTTTTGAGCAGGTGTGTTGGAAATTTTTTTTTTATTAGTTTGAAGAAGAGACCTTCGATCCAGACCGTATCGAAGGCCTTTTCTATATCGATGAGGCAGGCTCCTGTGCAGTTGTCTGCATTTCTGGCCCAGCACACATCCGAGAGGAATTTTGTGATTGCGTGTGATGTTGAGTGCTTGTGTTTGAAGCCGAATTGATGTTCTGGTATGATGTTGTTTGACTGGCAGTGTGAGTTTATGGCTGTGTTAATGACTGCTTCGTATATTTTACTAGTGTTGGGTAGTAAACTGATTGGCCTGTAGTTTGATGGGCTGCTACTGTCTTTTCCTTTTTTTTTTAGTGTTATCAGTTTTGCCGTCTTCCATTTTGATGGGAAGTACGACAAGTTCAAGCAATTGTTAAATATTATTGTGTAAAAATATATGTATTGTGTGGGGAGGTTTTTGAGGGCTATATTGGGTATGTTGTCGAATCCTGATGACCTTTTGTTGTTTAGTTTTTTGAATATGTTCGTGAGTTTATGGAAATTTGTGAAGTAGTTCGCTGGCGTTTGTTGTTCGTTTGGTTGGTTTGATGTGTTTTGCTGTGTGAAGGTGCAAACTGTGTTTTTATTTTCTTTGTCGGTAGATATTTCTTGTTTTAGTTTGTTGATTTTGGTATCTATTATGTTGTTTAGGTGATGTTTGCCCATGTGAGAGTTTTGTGTGTGCACTGTTTGAAAGTGGGCTCCTAAGATGTTTAATTTGTCAATTTGGTTATTTATGATGTACTGTCCCTTATCGTTTTTGTTGAGTGTAGATGGATCGATGTTGGCTGCTTGTAATAGGTTTGTGTTTGCTGGGATTGTTAGGGTGTCTGTGAGTTCGTACTGTTTGCGTCTGAATAAGTTGTTTAGTTTTGGGAACATATCTTTGGGGTTTTTTATTGATATGCTGGAGATTTGTTGTCTCCAGAAGCTGTTTACGGATTTTTGGAACTCTAGTTTTATTTGGTGTCTGGTTATTTTGAGAATTTTTTTTAAGTGTTGTACTAGCGTTGTGTTCATTTCGGATTGGGTTTTGTGCCTGGTGTGGTTGTTTAGTAGTGTGAGTACTTTGCTCTTTTGTTTCCTGAGTTGTTTTATTTTGGGGTTTATGTATTTTTCGGTGGAATTTGTGAGGTTATTGTATTTTGGGACTGCGTGTTCTATTGCTGCTGTTATGTTGTGATCGATGGTGTCGATGTGTGTGTCTATTTCGTTTATGTGTAGGTTTCGGTTGTTTGGAATGTCTATGGGTGTGTGGTTTAGTAAATGTGTTCTGAATTTGGGCCAATCCGCTTTGTTGTAGTTATGCTTTCCTGTTTGGTCCTGTGTGTCAAAGTCTAGTAGTGGTGTTTTGTCCAGTTTGATCGTCATGTATATTGCTCTGTGGTCACTATCGTATCTTAGGCTGTGTAGTTTGTTGTTTTTTAGATTTGTGAATTTGATTCTGTTGTCTGAGATGCATAAGTCTATGTAAGAGTTTCCTTTAGGGTAGGATGCTGTGTATGTGCTTTTGATGTCGAGTTTGTATTGTATTTGGTTGTCCAATGTCCACCTGTGTAGTGTGATGCCTCTGTTATTGTTTGTGCTATTCCCCCAGGTAGTGTGCTTGGCGTTTAGGTCACCTGCTATTAGGTAATAATGGTCTAAGTTATCTAAGTGTAATTTCTGGAATATGTGCTCTAACGACGGCGTGAATTCTTTTTTACCCGTGCTCGTAGCGTAGGTTGCTATGAAGAAGAATTTTTTATTTTTTGCTAGTGTAGTTTGTATTATCGTGTATTCAAGGTTAGTGCCTTGGTTGTTAGTGTTTATTTTTATTTCGCTGTATTTTATGTTTTTCCGAATTAGAACTGCAGTTCCCCCACCCTGCTTGGCGTTTGGTCTGTCTGTTCGGATGAGGTTGTGTTTTTTGAAATAAAGTTGGTGGTTTGGGTTTAATTTAGTCTCGCAAAGTAGTATTATGTCTGGGTCTCTCTGGTCTATGAAATCTTGTAAGGTGGCTCTGCGTTCGTTTGTGATTATGGAGTTTACATTTATGGATATGATTTTTAAATTTTCTATAGCTAATTTGCTGTTTGGCGAGCTATTGAATTTCATAGTTAAGGTCTAGCACGTCGAGTATCGTCAGTATTTTGTCGGAATTTTCTTGTATCTGTGAGGAGAGGTGGTTTATTTGTGTGTTGATTGTGTTTATTATTGTGTTCTTTATTTCTTCTATGAAACTTGTGTTAGTGGGTTTTTCAGTGTTTGTGCTGTTTGGGTTTTGGGGGGGTTTGGTATTTTTTGCTGCTGGTGGTCCGCTTTTTTTGGCAAGTATATCTCTGAAAGATATGCCTGGAGTTACGAAGGAGTTCAGGCTTTTGAGTTTTTTGTTTTTCTCTATTAGGAGCTGTTCCCTTTTCGCGGCTATTTTTTGTTTTATTTCCATAAGTTTAGGGCAACCTCTATACGAAGCGGGGTGCCCGTATTCTTTACAGTGGACGCAGAACGGCTTTATGTTGCTCGAGTGCCTGTTTAAGTCATTGAGGGGAGGTATTTCACACTTTCCAGGTTCATGGCTACTGTCACATTTAACGCACCTGTAGTCTAGGTTGCAGTTAATTGCTGCATGACCTATCCTCTGGCATCTTCTACACTGGGTTTGGGTTTTTTTGTGAAGTTTTTCCCAGCTTATTGCTGTGTGCAGTAGTATTTTTATGTTTTTTAATTTTTCTATTTTGCTATTTGGTGAAATTTTTACTAAAAAGATGGGGAGGTTTGTGTTTTCCCTTATTGATCGTAGGGTTTTGAATTTATTGACTGATGTGAATTCCAGTTCTGGGATGTTCGTTTCAGTCAGGGCCTGGAATATCTCCTGGCTGTCGAAGTCTCCGTCTAGGTTTTTTAACAGTACCGTTATGTGTTTTTCCGCTTTCGGGGTGAATGTGAAGAATTTTACGTTATTATTTTTTAGTAATGTACAGATGTTTTTAAAGTCTTCTGGCGACTGTAGGTATAACAAGTGTTTGGAGTTGCTTATTTTTTTAATATGGTATTTCTGCGTTATGTTTGCGCTATTTATTAAATTTAGGATTTCTTTGGCAGTCTTTTCTGCTATGTTTATGGGGGGTTGCTTCGTAGGCAATCCCCTTTTTGCGTATGCTGACGGTGGGTCAGCTAGTGGGAGCGTGCGGGCATATGTTACCTTGGCGGGTGGTGTGCCGCTGGGGCCAGGTATAACGGGGTGCTGCGTAGGTCTGCTTGTCGCGGCCGGTTGGTGTGTCTCGTGCTTCGGTTTCTTTCTCTCCTGTTGCGGTGACCGTTGCGGGGGTTTCGTTACCTGGTTGGTAACGGTATCGTCCAGGTTTTCCACGTCCATGGCTAGAGCTTCGAATTTGTTGGCGTGTTGGAACGCTTGTTTGCTGTCGATTTTCTTTGCTGGCGTAGCTTTTGAATGATTTTGTATGTCCAGTTGATGGCTGAGGTTTTTTATTGTTTGTTCTAGTCTGTCGATAGTGACTAGCAGGTCATTGTAGGATGGTTTGCCTAGGTTTTGTGGGGGCTCTCCTTGCATTTTATTTTCTTCTATGTTGATATTTTGTAATTTGTTAGCTTGTGGCGACTCTTCCGTGCTGGTTTTCTGGCTGTTCACTGCTGTTTCTTTTTTGGGAATATTTGGGATGGGGTTGAAGCGTTTCGTCTGTTTCGTTTTCATTATTTGTTTTAATGATCTTGCCGATCCTGGATTTGTTATTTCTATATCTCTTATTAAGTTTAAGTTCTTGTATGCCCTTATGTCCGTTATTTCGTTATCGGGGTCCATGGGGTTGGCTGAGCTGTAGGTCGCTATGTCTGTTCCTGCCTTAGACGTTGGGATATTGGAAGGAAGGTTAAAGGCGGTATATATATGGACGAGGTAGTTGGAGCGAGTGCTTTCGAGAAAGTCCTATTTTGTATGTCCCTCTAGTGGTAGGTGCAGGAGAGCCGCCACATGTGTTAGACTTTTATCATTTGATCTTCTATAGCCAGGATTTCATTTACTTTTATGATACGAAGAAACGTATAACGTAGAGGGTTAACTTTATCAACTTTCGTATAATTCTTAAAACGAAACATTCTAAATCGCACGGGGTGGAGAAAAGCTCTGCTTCTTTTTTCACGATCCGTATTTTAGTTTGAAATTTAGAATGTTTTCTGTCCGGTACTTAATCAATGCTATTAGATAGTTATTACCGTGGCTCGAAGGAAAATTCGGACCTCTTATAATTATTCGAACCGCTCCAAAAGTTGATGGATTCTCCTGTTGATACAGTAGCTTGAAATTGGAAAGTAGAGTGCTTCATACGTTCGGTTATTGCGAATTTCGACGCGTTTCCTTAATGTTTGTTACACGGATGCGAACGTTGACACGCTTCCTTAATTATGGCGACAAAGATGAGAATGTCGATACGTTTCTTTAATTTTGCCGAGAGAAATGCGAAGTTGAATAAAGATTTACGATCTATTAGTGCCAAATCTTGCGACAGAAAAATAGATTGGATTATGAGTCTGTTCCGTGTCTCATCTGTGAAACCCCATAGATTTCCATTGAAATTGGAACTGACCCTATAGAATTCCACCCAGGCTAAACCTAATTCTATAGACCTTTATCTAATAAGCAAGGCAAACCTAACCCCAAGCTTAATCCTGATTTATCTGACATCTAAAATACACGCGATTAAGGGTAATTTTCATTTGTGTGAAACATTTACAAGATCGTAGATAATCCGTGCGTAGTAATAAATTTCGTAAAAATATCAGCACAGTTAGTAAATATCCTTTCCCCCTTAATTATTATTCAACGAGAAGTGGCGCACGTAGGTGGAATTAGCGATAGCATTGTTGACTACATTACCCGCGGTGGAAAATGAGACTCTCTGTAAACAACATAGAAAGTTGTTATTGTTAACTTTGCTTTAATTAAGTGGATCGTTGAGCGCAGCGGGAAGTTAACGCAAACGAGTACATACGTACGCGTAATGCGATTATAATGAGAAAGTAAAAATCTGAATGCTCCCTTGGCTATTATCACTACAGGACGAAAGTTTGGATTGTCAATTTACGTATTTACGGAAAATTAATATATTGCAGACGTTGGTTGCAATTTGTTTCGTTTTCACGGATTTTTCAGTGCAAGAAACGTGAATTTGTTTCCAAATGTGAGTCGCGCAGCTTTTAAGAGTGTATTCGACTGTGAAACGCGTTTTTCAAAGTCCTTTTGAGTATTTTGTTGGCGCATACGAAATGTCGTTTTTCAAAAGCTTGAAATTAGTAGTAGACGGGTATTACCATTTTAATTTTGTAAAATGGTTAACCGTATTAAACTGCGTTGAAGAAAAAGAAATTTCCTATAATATATTCACGTGTGTGTTATAATAACATTCAATATTTAACATCACGAATAATCGAAATATATCTGCATTTCTTTATGGAAGTCTAAATTTGACAAATATATCATAAAAGCTACTTAAACTGAGATTCGGAGATGATTACACAAGTAAAGGAATAATTCAACATGGATTTGCAAAATTTAAGTTTAACAATTGTTCACTAGATAGAAATCAATCTTGCAATTGACAATTTTTATAAATATATAATAATGAAACCAGTTGAGTATAAGGAAAAAGTATATAGAGTCATATTAAAATCATTTCAATTGAATATATGCGTAATGATTCGAAAGATTCAGTTATGTTTGATATTTTTATTTTAAAGAAATATTTTTGTACAGTCGATATTATCCTTAGAATTGCGATTACATCGAAATCTTGAACGATATTTTCTTCTATATATTTCTTTTACTTTGTTTCTATTCTCTTCTTTGTTGTCTATCGTCTATAATTTTTCTTTCTTTTATGTATCAAAGGGTTTATCCCGTAAATAAATAAATAAACAAATAAGTGGCCTGTTTTAAATGAGACACCCCTTTGTCTACGTATAGTTTACTTATATATAACTATACTACAGGTACAGTTGCAAGACAAATAACGTGAATTCGGTGGAAATTAGTTTCACATTGATTTTCGGATGGAAACATTGTAGAGAGGAATAAATGGCCAATTTTTATTGTTCCTTTTTAACTCAAACAGTGAGTTCTGTGAAGCGTTTTATTGACCGTATGCAGGTCGTTATTATTCCGGACGTTGGCTAATAGAATTTCATGGAACGTGTAGTTTCATGCAAATATAGTCTCTTTACGGCATCTGTGGGAACATTGAAATCAAACGATGATCCATCGCAATACTCCACACACCATCCCCGAAATTTGCACATTTTCATCGAACGTAAAAGCGGAGCATTTGGATCGTTAGAAGAAAAAAATGAAGGTAGGGAAAATTTCGGTGTAAAGTTGAGGAATGATCCAAGAGAAGTTTTGAAGGATCAAATCAAATAGAATGACCTCTGACATTAAAGAATGGAGCTTATCAATCTTGAAGTAGATCTAGCAGACCGAGCAAAACCTTCGCGTAGAATGAAAGAAAAGCCAACGGTTGGATTCAAAGAATCTACAGTCGGTCACAAAAGTCTACGTTCAACTTTGACTTTCAAACGAGCCGTTTCAAAGCCTCTTGAGCTTTTTTGAATTTTTTAAGATTTTAGTGCCAAAGCTTTTCATATATAAAATCAATTTTCTTAACAATCGAACTTAACACTGCGAAATGAGAAAAATGTGACATTTTTCGTCGTGGAATAATTTACTATTTATAAAAATAATGATCATTATTTATTCTATTTATCATTCATTTTTTGTAAGTAATACTATAATTATATTAGCATTACACGATACTTATTTATTTGCTGCAAGTAGTGTTATAGTCGGAATCGAATTGTGTTACAATTTCACTTAATTTCTTTTCCCGAGGTATATACTTACTTTTTACTTTCACTGTACGAGTCATTCAAAAGTTTAATTGATCAACTTCATAAAGTAAATTGCTTTGGTTTTTAAGAATCTGAGAAGCAAAACTTTTCAGAAGTATATTAACTTAACTTCAACGGCGAAAAGCTCCTATTAAAAAGTTTAATGCTTAAACTAATTAATAGACTTGGGATCTTTGCGTATTTATGGAGAATTTAGATATGCAGAAAGGCCGTAAAATATATGAAATATCCAAAGCAATAATAACAATATTTACAGGGTTCAAGCTCTTTTCTGATCTCGTTCCTTTGATTATGGTTGCAAATTATGAATCCACATAAACGTCCGCTGTCTGGCAATTAAGTAACTTATTTTAACTTATGGTAACCCTTCGCGGATAAGAAATAATAATAATTAAGGGAGTATTTCAGTTTTCAATTCCAAATATTTAAATTTCCAAGCTTTCGAACTCTAAGCTATCAGATTTCTACAACTTTCAAGAGTTCATTAATGATCTTAATTTAAATTTTTTGCTTTAAAGATCAGCATACTACCGAAGAATCCAAAGTTTGCGTAACAGATATAAGATATATAGTAAACGTATCGCCTTTACCGAATTATGACACGTCCCATACTTTATAATTACACTGGTCACGTTTTAATGTTCAACAGCACATTTATCTCCTAATATTTCGTTTCAAATATTAAGTCTAAACGAATATATACTGCGTATATGTTGCTACATAAACCGAAGTTCAAATTTAGAATCAAAATTTGTTTACTTACGGTTCTTCATACATCACTTTGCTATTAAATAAAACAATAAAAGTGTCGGTTATAGGAACCCTATAACAGGACAATCATTGGAACATTTACCCTACTTGAATAATTGAACCAATATAACCGAATATAAATATAACCACGAACATTGTAACATTATAATGGTATAATATACAATTAACCCTGTGCCCTACGATTATCTTATTATCTACGTATGCTAACATTAATTATTTACTGAATTCGCATCGTGTCGCGTGCAAATCATTTGGAAATTACAGACAATATTTGTTTAACAACCTTCAATCTTATAACATAAAGCCAAAATTAGAGTTCAAGTTAAATTTTATTCTCAATACTCTTCGTTTATGTCGAACGAGTGCCATAATTCACAGCACGAGTGCGACTCGTAATTGTAGGGCAAGGGGTTAATAAACTCTTCAAACCGAAAGAGTTTCTCACTCGAAGGGTTAACAGCTCGTCCAAATTAACCCGTAGCGAATCACGAAACTTTCGCATGCGGCTAATAAAGGCTGGCTAAAAAAATCTGCGAACAATAAAAGGCGATTTTAACGCCTAAACGGCTCTATGTAGAGCACTTCCTGAAACCTGGCACCGACCCTGGTCGAGCAGGGCCAAGGTCGCATGATCGCAGCTCGCCCAGCTATAGTAAGAGCGGGAAAGAGGATCGTTCGTCGTCCTCCGTCAAGGCTCTCACCTTCTCTCGGGCTGCAGGTCGACGACTGTTGTCCAGGTGGCGGGAAAATTAACCGGCTCGCACAGGAAACGTAGCAGGTTATATTTAATAAAGGAGTCTGGTTGCCACGGTAACTGCGAGGTGAACGAGCGCGGTATTGATTCAGCCCACCTGAATTCAGGTCAGCCCCTGACTAAAACACCTTCCCCGTGTTACACACCAGGCTCCAGTCCGTTTCCGTTGCGTTCCCCTCAAGCCTACGAGTTGAATTTTTCTCCCCCTCCAATCTTCGTCTCGCCATCCCTCGTCTAACGTTTGTCCCCCTGTCGGAGCAACGAGACACGCGACCGCTATGCATTATGGATGTAGTACATCTTGATAGGGATGGCGCGCGTTTTCCCGACCCCTTCAGCTGTTGAATCCCCTAGACTCAGATAAGAATCGAACGTTGATTAGGCAGGAGATGAGTGTTTGCTTTTACCTTTGGCTTCCGGGATCGGGCTTCCCTTTTGCGGCAGAGCTTTTCTTTTCTTTTGCTCTGCAACGTCTCTTTGGGATAGCGGATACTTTTGTAAACTATTATATTTTTATGCGGAATAATTGTGGCGCAAGTTTAGTTGGTTCATGTGAAAGTATTGTGGCGGCTCTCCTGCACCCGCCACTAGAGGGACATATGAAATAGGACTTTCTCGAAAGTACTCGCTCCAACTACCTCGTCCATATATATATACCGCCTTTAACCTTCCTTCCAATATCCCAACGTCTAAGGCAGGGCCTGCTAGGTAGCCTTACTGATGAGTCCACTAGCAGGCCCAGGACGAAACGCAACACCCTTCCTTTTTCCTATCATATCCCCTCTCTACAGCTCTACAGTATATTTGCTAAGGTTGTTTTAAAGAATACCGGATAAGGGCTTAGATTAATGGAACGAATCTATCGATATCAGAAAGTGGTAAATAATGGCTGTGTAATAAACGAGGATTGAAAAGGTTCCCAAAGTAACTATTTCGAATTGTTATATACAATGTTCTCGTCGAAAGTGTTATGAAAAAGTTTTAGTCCGAATAACTGTTATGAAGAATCTAAAAATTGGACTATATCGGTTTAAATTCAAGTTCTTGCATCAACTCTCATAATCAATAATCGTACAATAATAATTGTGTGCCATTGTTTTATTATTTTTCGGTTATTTTTTCTCATATACTAATGAAAATTTGCAATTTAAATCCGTAAAGCTGGATAATCAAGACCCCAGTAAAATCTAATAAAAATAAAGTACCACTAATAATAATACCAAATAAAAGAAGAAAAAAAAGTCCGCTTAAATCCTGTATTTTTCCGGTAGCCTTTTGGCTCAGCGACAAAACCTATTTCACGTTTACTTTATATCAAGTTCCTACTTTCATAAATATGTGTTTTATTGCTTATAGCTTATTGATTCGTTCTAATTTCCTTCCGAAGTTATTTTCAAATAAAACTGCCGAGTACAACGACATCCTTCTTTTTTTCCTACAAGAAAAAGAGCGAAGAGCGTCAGGTCACCGATTTTCCGTCGTTATTTTAGCGAAGAATTAAACTGGTTCGTCCTTTTTTTTTAAAATTTTCATATCGGGAGGCGAAGCTTTTAACCAAAGAGCCCCGTAAACGCGGCTTTAAACAATTCAGAGTCGAACGACTCCTGGATTCGATAAGAGACAGAGGGTCGTAAATGTTCAGCCAGTCGAGGACGATAATGGCCACGGTTGGTGACAGCAATTAAACGAAATTCACCGCGAGCGAATACGTTTCGCCACGCTCGTCCAGGATTTTTTTTTCCCCGCGATCGATTTCACCCATCGGCAAGAGTTCATCGGCTCGTGAAATATATTAGAGAATTATTGGGGCGTTGGAAAAGTACGCGGCGATTAAACGAATTAGTATTGCCCGGTTGAAAAATCTCTATGCACTTTCGAATAACTTTGCCTGATATTATTCTAACCGCCGGACTGCGGATTTTTATGCATTCGTGGGAAAACTGGATACGCATAAAGACACAAAAAGCAATTAGCTGGAAGTAATTATACAGAAAGATTTTCGCAAGAACGTTCACATATATCGTTACTGGGGTAGATGTATCACGTACTGGCTATTTTAAGGTTACCACGTAACTTTATTTAACTATTTTAGAACGTATTTAACATAAATAAAGATCGTTCCAATTTGCAGCAAACTCGATGTAACTGGAAGTCATTCAAAGCAGAAAGGCACGGATTAAAATAATTAATAATTAAAGAATCATTTTTAAAAATCTTATCTGGCCTTAATAATCGAGTCGTTGAAAGAGCGAAGTGATTAACTTGACTTTGTGAATTTTTCCAAATTTTAGTACAAAAACCCTTGACTGATGCTCAACCCTTTTGTATTTAAAATAAGTTTCCTTAACGGTTGAGCTTTCCACTGAAAAATAAGTAGAGCTGGCATAGATATCAGTCGCTAACTTGTTTAATGAAAAATGGCAAAAAATTGCACGCCAGCAATAGAAGTACCATGTTTCAGCTTCAACTAATTAGGTTAATTAGTTCTAGTTGGATATAGAGGCCCTGCGACTGGAATCCAGATGTAATAAATTCAACTGAGCGGTGAAAATTTTACTTCGCAGCGCATCAATAATTCTCATTGCTCTGGCGATTGATTTATCAGGGAACATGGCTGACCATAATGGCATTATTTAATGACGTTGTTTGGTCCTGTCGTTTTAATCGTGTTTCCATGTAAGCTGAAACCTCGCTGCGGCTTCTGCCTACGTTTCAGTTTTTAAAAGTCATCGCAAATTTTATTATCCACCTGAACTTCGTGTCTGTGCTATAATTTGGCTTCGGTCGTTTATAAACAATAATCTTCGTGCCGACAACATTTCGGGAATACAGCGCAACGTCGATTACGCGAACTAATAGGGAGACAAACATGTTTTATATTTCATAGAAACTTTCCTTAACTGTTTGGCTTAACATTACAAGACGAGAAAATAGTTTTGGTCATGGTATAATGGATAATTTGTAAAAGCTACAATAACTATTTCAACGATATATTATTTTACGCGTTTTGCCCATTGTTGGATAAAAGCTTCATTTACAGATCGACTACAGTGGAATTCGTTTATTATGATCACTTTGAGACTTCCAATTTTTGATAAAAATTACCAGCTGATAATATTATGCAAAGGGTGGCAAATTTTCATTGTTAAATTTACGTTATTACCTTGGTAGACTAAATTGCGGATTTTTATGCGATTATGGCAAATTTATATTTACAAGAAAGGTCGGATTTATATTAAAGAGCGTCGTGTCCGAAATAAAACCATTTATCGTTAACCAATATCTTCGTAAATTAAAGAAATATTCAATTTAAATCAAAATAGTACAATTTAACTTCGACAAAATGATAACACTATCTTTGGTAATGAAACAAATATATTATGCACAACTAATCAAAAGTCTAATCAATCATTTTCTTCGTAATGTTAATAACGAATTTTCTATTACTTCATTTATTCGACTCGGTAAACTTTTGTTTAATTGTTTTACATAAATCTGGTCCCAGTCTAACCAGACACGCAAGTTATAATGTTTCCCATAAACGGATGGTCTGTCCCATAGTTAGCGAATGGTAGAATTCTCGTAGGGTTGAATATAAGCCTAACCTAAAGCCATATTTCCACGGGTAATATCGGCGCTTCCTGCAATTTTTCTTAAAAGGTTTCCGCTGTCGAACAGCATTGATAAAATCGATTTATCGGCGGTGAAAAAGGCTTATTAAAGACGCAAGCGACTCCGCGAAGAGGAATTCCGTGCTGATGGACGCGTCCTTAAGGAAGCCGGCCTCGGAAAGGTCAACCATCTATTTACACTGCGCATTATTATAAAGCTTAATGGGGCTCCGTTAATGCTACTGCTGCTGCTGCTGCTTCTTGCGAAGATAGACAAAGTAATTATCGTGCCATTAACCTTCCGTATAATTTACCCAGTTTCTCCGAGCTTTTGCCCTCTCTCTACGCCCTCAATCCCGCGTCACTTAACAAATTAGTATTTGCGAAGGCGTATAGTCGTCATTTGAGACACCACACCGTTTGCTACGTCACTTTAGGCACAGACTACGCAGCGGCAAAAGATAGACCTGTCATCCAATGTATTTTTCTGTCACACGGTCGCGGAGCTTTTGAGGCGCAGAAATACAGTGGAACCTCGATTATTCGAATTAATCGAGGCACATAAATGTTCGGATAACGGAATAATCGGATACGGATAATAAATTTCTACGCGCGTCGTTTGTTAATTATTTCTAAGACGATAATAACGTGCTACGCGTGTCCAACATTGTTCAGAGAATTACGGTTGCGTTGCTTGTTATAAAATTGTATTTCATTTATAAAGGTATGTCGGATTATAGTAAAATAATAATTTCACGTGATATTAGTTGCACACGAAGCGAAGTTAAATTGGAATTTAACTACTTGGGTGCGTAAGATTATACATTCCACGCTGCACTCAGATATACTGTACAAGATTATTGATAAACAGTTTTAATACGCTGCTATTTATTTGAATACTGTGACTATATGTGTTTTATACGTACGGTACGTTTAACATTTGAATAGAAATGATATCAAGTAACAACTAACTGTCGATTGCTTTGAACAAGTCGGACACGAACATTATTCGATTAATTTCCAGCTGAAGAGGTTAAAGAGTTAAACACCATCCCGTCGAGAAAGTGTTAATTTGCCACTGGAGAAGCCTAGAAAGAATAAAAAATATAACAAATCTAGGGCAAATAAGATAAGATAAATCCACTAGAATGAAATTGCGCCCTGTCTGTAACCTGGACGATTCTCCGGTGCACTTATACCCCTGACAGCACTTGACCCGAAGGACCGAACTCGAACATTAAAACTGAACCGCTTCAACCGGTCGAGGATCCTTCTGCTGTCAGCCTGTCCCTGTTTCCATCGGGATTTCACAACGATCTTTTCTAGATCAACAAGATCCTCGCTGTGTTCACCTGTCGAGATTCATCTTCCGGTGATCCGCGCCCATTCGCAAGTGATCCTAGAGGCAGCTTCCAGGCGTCGGGACGTGATTCAATTGGCTAAAATAAACACGCTATCGTCCGGTCGAAGGACAGCTCGGTTTCCGGGTGCCTCTGCGGGCCAATGAGAATTTCGTCATTCCTTCTATAATTACGATCACCGTCAGAACGCCCGTGGGCGCGCCGGTATCAAGGATGAAACTCAACAGCTTTCGGCTAAAATTACACGGCAATTATTACATCCTCGGCCGACAGGCAAAGCCTCTGGGAAGCCAAGAGGTCGACGATTGAACTCTCTTCGAGTTCAAGCATCGTGGCTCTAATTCCGGAAGTCCAACGATGTTATCCGCGCCGAAGTATCTACTTCTTTTCTAGCCAACTTCAGGAAGTTTCGCATTCTCGAAGATCCGACGGACAGCTTCACCCTTTATCGCCCTGAACGATTCGATCCGTTAGAGTTTCGCCCCGTCGTCGTCTGGATTATATCAGATTGGAGGAGCTCCCGGATTTATTTCCAAGTCTCGCGGCTTTGTCTGGTAACACAGTGGAAGCTTTGTTTAGCCGAACCGAAACGTGACACGACTGGTCGGATATAATCAATATTTCCGCGTAAGAATTTCATTCATTCCGAAATGAATCGAATAAATATACAATGTAAGCGTTGTGCAATTGACAATATACAATTTAGCAATCTTCTTCGGCATCTAATGTTGCTTGCTAATCTTTCTCATTCTCTCGCTGATTCTTTCTAATATTTTTATTCAACCAATCGTACTTTTTTATTAGATTTTTCTTCCCTACTCGTTCAACGATACTGTTCTGATAATCGAGTATTTGATTAATCAATTCTCTGCTAATCAAATTTACCAATAACCAACGATCGGATAATCGAGGCTCTACTGTACTTAACTTTCCGCTCTCCATAGATTGACCTTGGATTAGCCTGTCGAGTACTAAATCCCATAGAGGTTAGAGTAAATTCCCATAGAAGTTATTCGTTCGACTCGGATGCCTCTACTGGTATCGAGATTGGCGAAAGGAGATTGGAATAGTGATCTGTTTCGGTGTACTTCGTATTCGACGGAGAGATTAGGTCACCTAGCGTAGTTTGGTCTCGTGTAACTCGACTGGAACCTTCTACTCTCTTCTGATTAACTCAATAGGGTTTCCACCATGACGTCTGGATTATATCAGATTTGAACGTTTTCCAGCTCTATTTGCTACTGCTGCTGCTAGTACTGCTTCATCCACTGCTATTTAATTCTTCGTTGTCCCTAGTTTGATCTCGGATTAGCCCGGTCAGTGGCAAATCCCACGGTATTTGCCTGACCGGTCCACTGTCCTAACTGGAACAGTTGAAATTACAAAAGTACAAGGGTGGGGACGATAATTATTCGCTATTGGGCTGTGCAACTTTTTACTCGGGTCGCATTGCGAATTGTGCTCGTGACGTCGGCCATCAGATATCGTTGCGCTGTCTTTGTTTTCCACTGGAAAGTTCAACTTAATGTTTTATCAACCGTTCGTGGCTAAAATCGCTACGCATTCTCGACTGGTTCAGTCTTGGATGCTATGTAGAAATTTATGCTCATATTTCTGAAGCTGTATATATTTTGGGGCTGCAGACTATGCCATCCTTTAATATCAATTACTTTAATTATTGAACTTATTATATCATATATCCCGTCTATATCATATATTATTATACGTATCATATATTTATATCTCGCATGAACTTATTAATTTTAATATTAAACTACTTTAATACTGCTTTATTGTTATTGTTAATAAAATACGGAAGTTTATGCAGGTATAGTATGCAGCGAATATGCAAAACGTATGCAAGATATATTGCAAAGCAAGTATTAATAATACACACTTTAGAGGGATGAAAAAATATGTGCAATTCTGTATAATTATCAACATTTGATACTGTGACAATGTGTCAAAAAAGTCACATTGTAGTTGTTATTAGACCAATGGTTTGCGTTATTGTGTTTAAATCTATGGCCAATACGAGATTCTAAGCCACTCAAAAAGGGTTATTAACCCTTTCGCTACCAGAGACGTATAAATACGTCCTGAAAAATTAGGCAATCGTTTGGTAAAAATATACGTATTCGTTTTCCGTAACACGATACTATTTTTACTATAATTTATACTTAGTCTACCATAATTAACCCTTTGCCCTACAATAACGAGTTACACTCGTTCTATGAATTATGACACAGGTTAAAGAAAAATGCCTATTAACAGGGATAAAATTTAGTTTGAACGCTAATTTTAATATTCTATTATAAAATTGGACGTTATTAAAGAAAAATTGTGTACAACATTCAAACGATTCGTACGTGACACGATACAAAAATAGTAGTCGACTAATGGTAGCCTAACTAATAATAATAAATAATAATAAACAAAATAATAGTAGGGCAAGGGGTTAATTATACGAAATATGCAATTATTTATAGCCGTACCGCTTTCGTAATAATAAAAATAATCCCCATCAGTGCATTAAAAAATGTTTTCAATTTCGAAGTGCGGTAGCGAAAGGGTTGAATCAACTTTACAAGCAAGTTGCGGATAATTGTCGAATTTACCCCGGTAGATAAAAGAGGAACTGCTGTTTCAGAATTTGCAAAGATCGAATTCCTCGCGTTCTAATTCAGTTTGACAAATTATGGGCTTTGTAACTTGCCCCTTGCTCTTGCATAATTCTTTGTTGTTCTTTGAAAGCCTGGGGAGTTCGCCCGTTAGGATGTAATAGCAAACGAAACGTGAAATTACTGGATGATCCTAAACGAGTTTCGATGCATCCCCTTTCCAATTTCGTTCATCCCACAGGAGGGATCGCGTAATTTGGGGTCGCCGTTTGAAAGAAATCTCTCGATGCTTGTCGGAAATTGGGGACAGGGACTCGCGATATTTTTGGCCGCGATTTAGAGTCGACTGCAAGAGATCGCGATGATATTTGCCTGGGCGATTTATCGTAGATTAAGGTATCCTTGATCTGGCTAAACGGTGGCGATGCTTGCATAAAATTCTATCAGTTTTAGAGCGGAATATTTAACAAGCCGTGTGTCAGTTCGCTGAGCACAGGTGCCATAAGCAATTCATGGCCGCTTCAAGCTGCTAGGGTCGACGATTAGGCAAATTTTGGCCGAGACTCAACTCTTCTATACCATTGAATTCCGTGGTCCGTGGGACATTCACATTTCCTATGGAAATTGATCATTGTTGGATAGGTATTGGATAATAGGAATTAATTTCGGTGCATCTGTGTTAAATTAACCTAATCGAATTCTCCATTATATCGGATCGTTGCACACGGAATGGCTCGAAGTTTCCTAATTCGTTAATCGATTAACAATAGTATTAAATGACACTTACTTTACGTGAAGATTCTCGAACGTAACGCGAGTGGTAAATTGTCAATTGTTTCAGAGTAATTTAGCAGATAAACAGCGAACGACGAATGGACGTGAAATTCGATATTTTAATTGTAGAATAGAATTTTAAAAACATTCGACGAGCCAATTCTTTACTTAAGTTTTCGCGTGACTGTTTCTCTATATTTTTATGGTTAGCTTTATAGTTATAATACAGAAGAAAAGACCTTTCTTAAACTCTTAAGTTTGAACAGCTGAATTGAGGTACATTGAGATTTAATCGTTGGATATTTAAGAAAACACTGTGAAACACAATGGAAAAATATAATACGCCACGAACTTTCCATTCAAACCAATATAAGACACACTGTAATAGGTTAAAATGGTAACTGGGATTAAGATAGGGTTTATACAATTAAGATTATTAGTAATTAGTTATTAGGTAAAAGGTATCGAAAAATTGAGATGCGAGAATGAGAAAAACGGAGTGTTATGCAAAGAAATGTAAACCAAGTCCACTTTTCTTGGCTGTGGAACCAAAAATAAAGAATATCTATCAAAATGGCTCATTTCTAGCTCCTTATAAAGATTTATTTAAATTTATACCAATTTTTAATATTTCTATACATTTTCACCAAAAGTAATATCAATGAAGATTTACCTATTTTTTTTTTTTTTTTTTAATTATGTACGCTCATCCGTGTGTCCAAAGAACGCTTCTAATTTTTAAACATCGCAGCGAAAGGGTTAAAAATCGTTGCTATTCGTATGGCGCAAAGTGGCCCTGCGAACATCAACAGCCGGAACAATTTTTTCCCTTCGTTTTCTTTTTTTGTCTTCTCCGGTACGCGTTCGCCGGTGCAAAATTCGGGCAGAAGGATTTATCGTATCGCAATTCGTCGTGTCGGGTGGGATATCGCGAGGAATTACAGCCGGTTGTAACGGATCGCCGAGATACGCGAAGCCCATGGGGCGATTATTTTCGGGAAACGCGGCGTGACGTTTGGCTTACGTGGATCAGGGTAAAATATGATGGATGACAAGCCGATTAAAGCCAAGAGAAACGGAGTAATCTCTTTCGATCCCCCGACTTTTCATCGCCGCTGTTGAATTATCGCGCGAACACGTGAAGCCTGTTAACGCGGCCAATGACATTTCATTTTCAACCCTTTCTGGTCTGTTAAGCTTCGATCACGTGTTGAATTGTGTACTTGCCGGCGGAAACGTAATGGGCGAAAATTATATCGAGCACGCTTAATCGGCGGTTAAAACGAACTTAACCATTTCGATGTTGATGAGAAGGTTGGCAATTTTTGTTTTTCTTCAACGTTTGGTTTAAGGAACGCGTCACGTTGACGCATCTCAGATTTCGTACCTAAAATTATATAGACCGTGAATATTGTTTTTCGGTACTTTATGTTAACTTTAGTTAATACAATGGTATGAATATGTATTCTAATTGATTCTTTTTATGCCCAAGCTTCTAATTTCGAATATTTATATGCAGTATACGTATTTTTCCGGAAGCCTGTCAAATTGTGCACGTAACGTTCGTAAACCTAGTGTTAAACTACGCTGTGACAATTTTAACGTTAGGATTGTACAGCATTAAAAATTCTACTTATGCAAAATTACGACTTTTATTAGTTATTTGGCTCGCTATAGTGATTTCTCCGATAGTTCGCCTAAGCATTAATGGCTGTAACCTAATCCAAATCTAATCCAAACTTAATTTTTCCGGGAGCCTGTAGAATTATACAATTAACGTCCGTAAACCTAGCGTTAAAGACCTAAAGTCAGAGTAAATTCGTATTAATTCGGTTTTGTTATTTGAAGTGCAATTAGGGTAAAATAATAGACGTGGTTGTAATTTGAACGCATGTTACGATAGTAATGAACTGAATATTAAAATAAATACATTCTTCGTTCCAAATATTGTTCCGTTTACGAATTAATCGTATTTGAAATTTTATAAACGATATTAATGATAAAAATATAGATTTAGATAATAGACATTAAAATGCGAATCAATGTAATTAGAAAGTATGGGACGTGTCATATTTCGGTAAAGACGATACGTTTTACTATACATCTTATATCTGTCACACAAACTGGCGTGTTGATGTATGTAAAAATTATTTCTATTTAAATGACAACTTCGAAAGTGACACTACGAGGGACATTGGACTTTGTTGCACATTTTCAACGACGCAGTAATTAATTCATTACATTCAACGTGTAAAAAAATATTCATAAATGAATGAGACGTTGAACAATATTATGCTCCAAACTGGAACAATTTTCATGTCAAATACGTTCCAAAACAGTTAAATAAAGTTACGCGATAAAGTTGCAGTAATTAGAACATCTATCCCACTCCAAAATACGTAAATATTTGAAACTTAAAATCTATCTGTATAGACTTTTGCGGCTAACTGTATTTTGCCTAAACGTAAATCAAGCCCGATTCCAACTCAACGTAAATCTAACCCGATTCCAACTTAACGTGAATCTAATCTTGCTCGAGCCTAGTCTAATCCTAACCTAAACTACGACCATGTTTTGACAAGCTGTTGAAGTCTGATGAATGACAGCCTTATTCTACTTGTCGGATCAACGTGTCCGCTATTCTACTTGCCGTAACGGCACGGGGAACCGTTTGGAATAATAAACGGTTGGCAAAGTAGAGTGAAAGCACGCGTGTTCGGACGATTAGAGCGTAAGGCAGGAATAAGGCGACTCGACGAGCAGGTTAATGACCATCAAAAGTCTAATGAGGGTAATTTCTAATCCCTGGCAAATAGACATCGGGCTTATTTAGCTGGCCGAAGGCGATATCGATCGTCTGGTGGCACGAAAATTGACGTGGCAAGGTTAATTGAAAGGGTGAGCTGCTGGTGCCGCAGGGGTTCAACTATCGAATTCCAAAGAACGTCAGTTATGGTTATGACGGTGAATATAATAAACGCCAGATGCCATCTTACATCAACTGTGATTTCATTGTCTTTATCGGATTCCTGTCGGCCGTCGCTAACGTCGTAACAGATTGTCTTCGCTTTATTCAAATTCCGAAACCCTGTACTGCTAAAATCGTTTACAGCATAATTTTTATTGGATCCATTTCTACTAATTCATATTAATTCTACTAAAATTTAATCAATACGTCGATTATACCTATAGACCTCCCTTCAAAACCACGAGTGGATCTATTCAATTTATAATTGTTTATATTTAATCCTATTCAAATTTTATTCAAATTTTAAAGCTCGTGCTACTAAATTCATTTCAACACGTTTTCGTTTGATCTAAATTCTAAGAGTTCGTATTAATTCTATTATTTAATATGTCAATTATACATTTAGACCCCCTCCTAAACTATGAGTGAATCTATTCAACTTATAATTGTTTATATTTAATCCTATTCAAATTTTATTCTAATTTTAAAGCCTGGGCAACTAAATTCGTTTCAGCATATTTTTATTAGATCCTTTTTTAATAGTTCGTATTAATTCTACTGAAATTTATTCGATACACCAATTAAACGTATAGATTACCCCTTCAAGTTATTGTTTATACCATAACCTATTCAAATTTTATTCAAATTTTAAAGCTCGTGCTACAAAATTCATTTCAACACGTTTTCATTTGATCTAATTTCTAAGAGTTCGTATTAATTCTACTGAAATTTATTCAATATGTAAATTATACATATAGACCCCCTCCCAAACTATGAGTGAATCTATTCGACTTATAATTGTTTATATTTAATCCTATTCAAATTTTATTCTAATTTTAAAGCTCGTGCTACAAAATTCATTTCAACACGTTTTCATTTGATCTAATTTCTAAGAGTTCGTATTAATTCTACTGAAATTTATTCAATATGTAAATTATACATATAGACCCCCTCCCAAACTATGAGTGAATCTATTCGACTTATAATTGTTTATATTTAATCCTATTCAAATTTTATTCTAATTTTAAAGCTCGTGCTACAAAATTCATTTCAACACGTTTTCATTTGATCTAATTTCTAAGAGTTCGTATTAATTCTACTGAAATTTATTCAATATGTAAATTATACATATAGACCCCCTCCCAAACTATGAGTGAATCTATTCGACTTATAATTGTTTATATTTAATCCTATTCAAATTTTATTCTAATTTTAAAGCTCGTGCTACTAAATTCATTTCAACACGTTTCCATTTGATCTAATTTCTAAGAGTTCGTATTAATTCTACTGAAATTTATTCAATATGTAAATTATACATATAGACCCCCTCCCAAACTATGAGTGAATCTATTCGACTTATAATTGTTTATATTTAATCCTATTCAAATTTTATTCTAATTTTAAAGCTCGTGCTACTAAATTCATTTCAACACGTTTCCATTTGATCTAATTTCTAAGAGTTCGTATTAATTCTACTGAAATTTATTCAATATGTAAATTATACATATAGACCCCCTCCCAAACTATGAGTGAATCTATTCGACTTCTAATTTTAAAGCCTGTGCTATTAAATTCATTTCAGTGTATTATTATTCAATCCATTTCTAATAATTCATATTAATCGTACTAAAATTTACTCGATACACCAATTATACCTATAGATCCATCGATCGCATTCTCAAACTATAAATGAATGTATAGTTTATAATAATAGGAAAGAAAATAAGTCGATATAAACATGAATAGCAAATTGAGGATCTCGCAGAAAATTGGAAGAAACTTCACGCTAGTTATTGTGTATTTTCCTATTAATATTTTGTTTTTGACGTTAAGTAAAGGAAACAATTTTGTAAACAATTTTTTCTGATTTAATTGAAACTTGAAACCTTTTTTTCTTTTGTATCCGTGTTTCTTGTATTATTATTTATTATTACATTAGTATAGTGTTATTATAGGCAGTACGCCTATTACAATCTTGGTTACTATAATTTGGCACGTGAGGTGTACGTTTTACAATAATTGATATTTACGTTGCCATGTATATTTGTGTTCCTATTAGTATATATCTGTGTATGAGTGGAGTATTTAATTGTATCTATTATATACTAATTCTATCATTATATACTAATTCTATCTTAATCTACTTTTTAGCGTAAATTAGTGTATCTTAATATAACAAATGTTAGTCTACACAATATTAACCCTTTGCGGACGAGTCTATTCGCAAATAGACGCCCGAGTTTTTGGTTTCTTGGACATAATATCAATTTTTAAAGCAGCAAATTTAACGTAACATTATTCACAGACGCTGCTGTTAATAATTCGACAAGAATTTATTAAATCCCTTTCTCAAAAGGTTAATAATTCAACGAAAATTAGATTAATATTATATTGTCCCGTCCGCAAATGGTTAAGTATCTAAACATATCCATGTCACGTAGAATTTTTGGGTCTATGGTACGAGGTATCATTGGTATAAAATGATTGCAATTGAAACTTCGAAAACTGTCAAAAGCGTATTTGCGTCGCTTTTATTGCAAACTCTTCGATCGAATATAGGATAAAATACTGATGAGAAAAAAAGTGATGGAGACTAGGAAGAGTGATCAGATTATTGACCACCGTTCCGACTAATTGCTTCACGATTGACCTGATGGCTCTATATTCATCAGTCATCCATGACAATTCACCGGAAGCCTCATCTGGTTCGAATGCACGCTGTATCGATTGCCTATCCACTGGAATTGACACGTGCGCGAATAATTGAAGGTGTCAAGTAGTCAACTGGCTCGCGAGATTATTCAGATTTCAAATAACTAAATGTCTAATCGAAGAACTCGCTTGCAAAAATCGATCATTTTCAATAAAATACGAGTTTTTTTTCTAAACGATTTCCAAACGTGCTCTATTTCACGTTATTCATTTATTCGTTTCACGTATTTTTCACACAATATGCCCCATTTTTCGAATGCTGCAGATTTTTACTTATTACATTCCCGCGGAGCAAAAGTTTGGAATCAGTTTATGAGTTAATTTTCTTACATATTTAAAATTAAGGTAGACAGATATTAACATAAATAATTCGCTTTATTTTTATGGAATCTTCATTGTAAATAATTAATTTATGTCAATGGATTATTTGAAAATTAATGGCGAATTATTTATCCAAATTGGAGAAAATTATAAATTAGTAAGAAATCAATATTTTCAGTTAAAGCACGTTTCGTTCGAATCGCCAATAATTAGATTGCGGATCTTTGTACAAATCCATATTTTTACAAACAAAGTTAGAGAAGTAAAGAATCACAACGGAAAGATTTTTCATCCTCAAAACACAACACTGACCAATTGTTTCACCTAAAAAATACAACGATTTGTATTTCACTCCGAATATTTCGTATATTTTTACATATTACCCGTGTTGCAGATTTAAATTTCTCATAAATGTATAAAAATCCTCGCGTTACCGATTGCATTTCTACGTTAAAAAATCTAACCTCCTTTGCTGCATCTTTTAAATTTTCTACCTCGCGTTATTCATTCATAGCCTCCACTACTATTCTACGAATGACCTAAAATCTAAAATACCCATTGCACTGTGCTTTTTGGAATATTTCATTTGTCGAATGTATCGATGAAGAAGAATGGCTCTTGGCGCGTGTTCCAAAAAAAAGTAACGAATGCGGCGTCGAGTGAAAAAGGGGAGCATTTTCATTCGCCGAATAGCGTGGAAGACGGGCTTATTTACGTGACTACGTCCGGATAATCGATCCCTGTTATCTCGTGGAACACGGTGACACGGATGCGTGCACATGGCCCGCGAATACATTGATCGTTGAGGCGAAGGTATTCAAACAACGGCCGTAATGAAAGCACTCGGCTAAACGAGAAATCTCCTCGAAATCGGCTCAAGTTACCTGCCAGTAACCCTGGCAACTAGGTGAGGAGAGCTTCTTTAGCATTTCCGCCTCCTCCAATCTTCTCCCATTATGGATTTTTCCCCCTTTTAAAACGTTTAAATGAATCAAATTTTCCCCACGCTGCTTCGTTTTCGTTTCCTCTTCCCCATTTACGCACCTTTTCTTTTTAACAATGGATTTTTGGGACGTGGTTAATATATACACGTAGGATATACTGTTACGAACAATTCTTGATTTTATTTTAACAATAATAATTATAACAGGTATACATTAGCTAGAGTATGAAAAAACACGGTGCGGTTACGCGATAATATCGTCTCCTGAATCTGCGAGATGGAACTTTGTTTCGCGACGAGGACATCGGTTGAGAATATGCCTCAGCTCGACGCTCTCGAAGGCTTGGCCCTTCGGGGTAATCGAATATTCTGGAAAATCCCAGAAAGTGGGGAAAAGTATGTACGCGTTGCCGCGGGTCTGGGACCATGCCCCTCTGCCTGCTTGCGCTCGGGGCCCGAGCGTTCGGTTCCAGGTATCTAAACCCGCGGAAACGCACGCTGCCTTTTCTCTGGGATTTTTCCACTCGTGGTGTGCGATTGTACGCCACAGATTCACGGAGCGTAATTGAAAAAAACGATTTAACGAATTTATCGATTAAAAATTGTATAGTCGAAGGCAATTTAAGTATATCGGATAATAACGGTATGATAAAAACGTGCGTTAAATTGTTTAAAGATATTTCGATTGAAATGAACCTAATTGGCGTTTATAAATGGAATTTCGACGATGAATTAGGGAGGTTCCTGAAGGATTGACCGTTTTAGCCAGGGCGCGGGCCCTTTTTATACTGCCGCGCGGCGGAGCCGGAGCCTGAAGAGGGACCGCCGCGCGGATTTGCACGTTCGTGGTCGATATTCCGCACATTTTGTGCTCGTCACTCGCACTGTTTTTCTTACAATTCTAACACGTATTGTCTCTATTGCTACAAGCTCGATATATTCTTTGATCTATGATTTTATTTTCGCAACGAGGAAGGACGTCTTAACGTCACAAGCATCGAAGTAAAAGTGAGGGCTTTTCTAAAGCATATAGAAAATCTGGCGCCCACTCCAGAAAGAAAACCAACGGCCTGGGTCTGCAACGTGTTTGTCATACGGGCCTTTAGACACTTATACGGCCAGAGGCCCATGACTCTGGTAACAGAGTTAAGGCTTTCCTTTATCACAGACCCAGTGTCTCTCAACACTGTAGACCCGTAGGCTTAATTATATGGTCGCGTAGCGAGTGTTAGAGGGTGAGAGCCTGCCGTAGCAACAATAAAGCCCAAGGAACCAGTACTTGTTAATTTTGCAGCTGGTCAGCACGTGAACCCAAGATTTCGGATAGTTGTAATTTCGTTATTTTCGCATGTGATTTCAAAGTCGAGGCGACCCTTGGTTTTTATTGCTGGCTGCCGAGTTCCGGGTAGGTAATGGGAAAGACGAAATGACCGTTGACGGGGAAGTGGGAAATTCTAAGGGGTAACATACCCCTTAGCTCTCTCCATCGGGACTTTTCCCCACCATTCGAAAATAGAAAATATAAAATGGTACGCCGGTGAACGAAAGGTCTGTCTGCGTCTATCGCTCGTCGAAAGAATAAAGTAACGTTAAACGAAATTGAATTGTATCTTTCTCGCCTCACCGAGTTCCGGTCTACGTAATAATTAATCAAATTAAGAATAAGAATAACATGTTGTACCAAAGTTTCAATTATAGTTCATTCATCTTTTACGCTATTTAGAATAGGAAAAGGGGAAAGTTGGAATTGAGGGAATGGTTCGTGTGCGAAGAGGATGTTTCGACAAGTCGATGTTGGTCGTTCAGTGGGTTCTTTAACGCGCCGAAAGTTTTCTGGGGCAAAGCGTCGCCGTCGCCGACATCGGGATTGCTCGAAAGTACGCTAAGTTCTTCTTCAGTTTCCAAATACAATCCACTTACTTCGCGTCGTGTTCCCGCAATAATCGTCTTCCATTTCGACAACGACAACGTTGCGCAATATCGCACGTGGCGCGTAAAACGTCAACCGTTTCCAAAAATCACTCCTAAATATAATTTAATTTAAGGGCGCATTATTCACGCTCGGTGAGAATTGCGTTCTGCGCTCTCAGCGCGCCGATAAGTTATAGTATCGTTCAACGTGGGATCAATTTTTCAAAGTAGGCGAGGCCGATTTAATTTTAATCCCACTTGATTTTGAGTCGAATCCACGAAACTGAAGGAGAATGACTTCATTCGTTTTGCAACCCGATCGCCTGGCGTCATTTCTAAATCAGACCCATGGCGACCTAATAATTATCCGCTTGCTCTATTTCTCTCACCAGGAATTTCTCTACTATTATTATTATTATTATATATTATTGCCATGTTATACAATTTCATCGTTTCGTCTTCAGATAATGTTGCATTTTTTGCAGAGAACTGCGTCACACCATTACAAGAATTTGTAAGAGATCGGAAAGAGAAATCTTCGAATATTAGCATATTCTATAATTCGCATCATTCACCTTTGATTTGTATTGCATTTTTATTGTTACTCTGGTAATGCAACAAAATATGTATGTATGCAAAAATGCATCTCGTTTTCTTCCATTTGAGGCTGTGCTAATTATGAAAAATTTTAGGTTGTTCGAAAAATTCGTAGCAAAAATATATAATATATAGTATAAATATATAATAAATAATTTTGCGTGTAATATTTGTTTCTTCAATAATTCTATGACTATTAGGAAGTAACATAATCAGGAATGTTCGATTCTGAATCGATTTTTCGAAGAACCGAACTTTTTCGGGGTGATTTTCGATTCTTTTTAATCGATTCTTGGAGGTCCAATTTTTTTAGCGCATCGATTCTAACTGTTTCGATTCAGAATCGATTTTTTTCTGCAAGGATCGAACATCTCTAATCATAATTCCCTTTTCCAAGAAATTTTTATCTTTCTTCAAAATAAATTCGTGCAATTTTCCCAACCTTTTAGTGTATTTAATTTCTGGGCATTAATCAAATTTTGTTACAGTATATGGTAACAATAGAATTTTTCAAACAACGTTCATTTATTTACTTATTCATTCAGTAACGGTCCTAAAGACTAATATATAAACCAAATAATCTAGTTAATATAATATAATATAATAAGTTATATAATGGTTAATATAATATGCAACTAAACGTTAGCATTGTAATTATGTAAAATAAAGATGGCGATCTAAATATTTCTACACAATTACCGTTAATCAAAATTCGTCTAATAAAGTCTAATAAAAAATCGTTGCCTTGTGTTTGAATCTACCAATGGCGTTGCTTTTTAATTGTGGCAAAATATTTGAGCGAAACGCCTAAATGCAAAAATAATTACAACGACGTTCAAATTACTTTTCGTAGCCACCGTAAATTTTGAATTCCGTCGGTTTAGGTTAGGCGTACATTTAATCAGGAAACAAAAATTATGTACAACGGTACGATGGAAGAAATATTAATATTCGATGGCGTGATTTCAGGCTGGCCTATTTCGTTCGAACGGCGTGAAGTTTGCCGTGTCATGGAATTAATCGAGTCGTTCTCCTATTTTTAGACACGTCCGCGTAATTGAATGTCAATTCCGTGCTCGTTAACACGTTCGTAGTGGCAACATTGGCCACCCTTTACCCTGTCAATGGGTAAAACACCGATTTTTCACCAAAAGCTTTCCCCCCCCCCCCCCCCCCCCCCCAAAAGCCTTTTTCGTGTAACGGTTGTCGAATCTTTTCCTCTTTTTGTCGATCACTATCGCTCAACAACCTTCTGTAAACTTAACTCGGCCGTGTAAAGCTCTGTTTTCTCTGTTTTCGCGCAGTTAAAAGTTTAAAAGCGACAGATGAAACGATGTTTGTTGCTCAGAGAGAGAAATAAAAGAAATAAAGGGGAACACAATCGAATCGAAAGCGAACGTGGCGAAAATGAAAAGAGTCAATTAGAGTCGAATTCGATTGCAGCGAACCGTTAAAGTGACGAAAATTCAATTCCTCTCGAATGCACGTTCAGATGCATGAAAATGAAATACACTTTCGGCGATGTTTTGCGGATATAGTCAACTAGAGTCGAATGCCAATATTCGTGCGGACGGTTTGAATTATATTAATCGGCAAACCGATACCCAAGTATTAGATTAAATTGATATCCGTTGCTTGGATCGTTGTACACGTATTAAACTCGGAATCCGGAAAGATTTGGCGTAAAGTTGTTTGGAGCCTGGTTTCAAAGCTAATTCATATTGACAATGTTTGTTTAGTTCTGAATTTTACAATTGATTTGCGATTTTTTCTTGGATGCACGATTCTGGCTCGAATCGATTTTTTCAGCCACGAATCGATCGTCGATTCATCGAGTGTCTTGAATTGATTCAGTCATTAATTAAGTGCAACCAGTCATATGTTTTTAACTTCGAATAAAGAATATCAAATTTTAGTTGATTTAATCTTAAAACAGAAAACAGAAATGATTTAAAAGTTTAAACAAGGACATTTTTTTGGTAAGTGTCAAATTGAGTTAGTTAAGATTTAACAGCTTGAGACATCGTATTGATCTTGAACAAATTCTGGTTAATTTTTTCCTTTGTCGTGCCTTAAATATAAATATACAGATATCTAATTTGAATGATTTGAAAGTTTATGCGAAACATCGTTAGTATATCGGTGGTAATAGATCTTTTTAATAGATAGGCTCTATTTTGTAATAGATTCTAACTGCTTCAATTTAGGATCGATTTTAAGAATCTATTTTTTTTCACACCCCTAAATCATACCTAATCTAAATGTGACTCAAATTTAACCCCAAAACGCAAAAGTTATGCAATAACGATTAATCAAATTTTCCGAGTCTTTAAATTTTATTCAACTTGTACCACGATGTTGCAAAGTTTATTTTCGATTTTGTGTCTAAAATGTTAATCCTCTTGCAACATTGTATTTGATACGGAATGAAAAATGAACGTTAAATGATCTCTTTCTGTAATATACGATGCATGTAAAATATATGAATCTTTTAACGATTGCTCGAAGAACGTGTCTCATGTATGAAAACACGTATTAGGTAACCAAGAAAGTTCGTGCCGTTTCTAGGTTTTATCATTTCTCAGACATATGTATATGCACACTCTGTTAATTATAAAACAGGAACAGAAAAATTGTTAGACTCTCGCGAGAACGTAACAAATGCTTCTCGGAATAAAATATTGTTTAAACCACTTTGCGTATTATTTATTCTTCATTTTTAAAAAAGCATTAACTTTCTTGGTTACCTAATGTTATACTTATTTTAACGTAACAATTATTCGAGTAATGCGTAAGGGTTAATAAAATGTATTTATAGCGAATTACATTTAAGTATTTGTTCGTATTCAAAATTGATGTAATAAATTATATGAAAAATGATCGCCATAAAATTCCCCAAGCGTAAAGCTGAAGAAGTTTTCATTCTGGGGTTAATCCAAATTTAAATCGAACTTGAAACTAATCTCAACTGAATATTAACTCACTTCAAATTAATTCCCATCCTAAGTTGAGTTTGATATTAAGCTGAACTTAATTAGGATCCACTTCAAATTTACCTTGAACCTAAATCGAACATGAAATTAACTTAAACGTAGCCCAAATTTACCCCAAATATAATTTCAACCTAACTTGAATTTAAAACTAATTTAAAAATAAACCAAATCCGCCCCAAATCTGATCTCAACCTAACTCGAATTTCAAATTAATTTGAACCTAATCCAAATCTACCCAAAATCCAACCCAAACCTAACTCGAGATTAAAACTGACCTAAACTTAACCTGAATCCACTCAAATCTAAGTTGAACCTAACTTGGACCTAGGCACTATTTAATCCAAGCCATAAAACTAAAACAAATTAACTTAAAACCATCTCAAATCCAAGCCAAAGCTTATAAATGGTTTCCGTAAATTTCGCTAACTAAGCAATATTTCTGTGGTTGTAAATTAAACCTCACAATTTTTAAAAAAAATTATATAAACTTATATCACAAATTTGCCCCAACATCACTTAATTACATAATAATCTAATTAATACCCTGATACACTAAGAAAATAAAAATTTCCCCCAATATCTCCTAATTACCTAATAGTATAATTAATATTCTGGTGCACTAAGAAAATAATAATTTCTCCCAATATCTCCCAATTACCCAATAATCTAATTAGTACCCTGATACACTAAGAAAATAAAAACTTCCCGCAATATCTCCTAATTACCTAATAGTATAATTAACATCCTGTTGCACTAAGAAACTAAAAATTTCTCCCAATATCTCCCAATTTCCCAATAATCTAATTAGTACCCTGACACACTAAGAAAATAAAAATTTCCCTCAATATCTCCTAATTACACAATAATCTAATTAGTACCCTGATACACTAAGAAAATAAAAATTTCCCTCAATATCTCCTAATTACACAATAATCTAATTAGTACCCTGATACACTAAGAAAATAAAAATTTCCCTCAATATCTCCTAATTACCTAATAGTATAATTAACATCCTGTTGCACTAAGAAAATAATAATTTCTCCCAATATCTCCCAATTTCCCAATAATCTAATTAGTACCCTGATACACTAAGAAAATAAAATTTTCCCTCAATATCTACTAATTACCTAATAGTATAGTTAATATCGTGATGCATTAAAAAAATAAAAATGTCTCCCAATATCTCCCAATTTCCCAATAATCTAATTAGATCCCTGATTCAGTAAGAAAATAAAAAATATCTCCCAATATCTCCTAATTATTTAATAATCCAATTAGTATCCTGATACGCTAAGAAACTAAAAATTTCAATCGCCATTACGTCACAAGTGTGTCTGCCAATACGCTGGGCCAAGTTATGTTTAACCCAAAGGTTGAACACTCGAGATACATATTTATTTTCGCAACACGTGCATCGCGAAGCAGCCTGTATGCCTCGCTAAAAGTAACCGTGATACGTCAACGACTAGGCCGATCATTGTACACGTAAATACAGTACATTGTAGGGTTCTAGATGCGGGTGCCAAAGCGTTAGCTGACGCGAGTATCAGCGCATAATCGTTTCCTCTTCGCCGTCACGTGCCGGATGAAGACACTGACAAACTACTACTCAATGTTCGCCTCGCTCGATAAAACCAATCAGCTGTGACGCGATGCAACGGAGACGCGAACCTCGCCTGACTTTTGATCCCTCGCAAACTTTAACATTAAAGGAATCTTCCGTTTAAGACATCGTTAAGTACTTTTTTGTAGCCCTTTAAAGGGAAACTATCAAACTTTTTATCGCTCGCATATTGCGTACATAATTGTATTATTACATAATATAATGATAACATAATTATAATACTAAATAAGTAATAATTATAATACTAAATCTCAACTGTATCTTCTTCTTCTTCGTTAATTCTATATCAAATTTTTTTATTCAAATATAACCAAAGTTTATTTTAATATTCGTAAATATAAGTGACCATTTCTGTATTGAAAATTCCTTTCCTTAGCCGTGTAAAATCTTTCCAAGGGAAAGTACGAAATAGCGCTTGAATGGAATAGAAACTTAAAGACCGCAGCAGAGTTGAAACAATGCCCTGCACTGATTGATGCCGCCCCTAACCACCACCGCGTGATACAGTTTGCACTATTTGAATGGGACCGAAGCGCCCTGTTCGATTAATTGAATGGAACATTGTTTAAAACGTTTCCACGGTTCTCTGTGGGGGATTGGAATAGTTGGAACGCTTAAAAGCGTAGACAGAGAGGCTGCGTAACGTCAGAAACACAAGGACCGCGCGCGGGTCTACGTTATATAGTACACGCGAAGTCGAGTTCTCGTCAAATATTTCGACGCGTGGAGAACAGATAGCCCCTCTTGTATCAATAAACAATTATCCGGACACGGTTGAACGCGACACGGAGTGCATTGTGCTTTGAAAATATTCACGGAAGAGTTGTTCGAACACAGTCGACCCCGAAGAACAATTCGAATGTACGGTGGAACACAATCGATCGTAGTGTGTCAATTAAAAGAACAGTAATATGGATAAAGCGTTGGGCATGCGTTAACTTGACTTCGTTTCGTTAACCCTTTCGCTACGAACGACGTACATATACGACCTCGCAGACTGGGCCATCGTTTGTTAAAACACGACTGTGCTCTATTTCACATGGCAATAATATTCAATTTGTTATTCGTATTCGTTTACAATACGATCAATAATACCGAGTATCGAAATATTTATCCATACACTATTCCTAAAGTAATCAAAATTATCCTCATCTGTGCATTAGAAATGCTTTCGACTTTGAAACTGTCGTAGTGAAAGGGTTAAAAAGTAATTGCATTTAGCAGTCGCTGCATTATCCCCATAATACCATTATGTATATTATTGAATTTAATAGAGTAGAATAGAATAAAAAGTAGATTAGGGGTCCGTTAGGATTCCTAGATTAAATTCTTAGAACTTGGGAATCTCTGGATTAAACGACTTTGGTTTGGGGAAGTTTGGGAGATCTTAGGCTAAGAAGTAAGCGACTTTGGATTAGGGGACCTTGGATCAGTTGTCTTTGGCTTAACCATTGACTAACTACAGCATAGAGCAATCATTTATTGAAAATATCATAAATTGCGTGCCTGATTTGGAACAAAGTTGTATAAAAATATTGTACAAATGTTTATCGAATCGAATGATTGTGAGTAGTATAAAATAAAGGTGAGTCCTATTCATTATTAACAGATTTGGAGAAAGATGATACTTTTGATTAGTTATGTGTATTTCTTTAATTGCCAAAAATAATAACTTATATAATTTTGTCCAGGTGAAATTGTATTATTTTGATTTAAATCGAATATTTGTCGTTCAATTTACGAAGGTATTATGATTAACACAATAAACCATTTTATTTCACACATGTCAAGCTTTTTAATATAAATATAAAAGTAAACCTGCATCTCGGAAATTTTTAAAGCGTCTTATACATAATTTTGTTCACCAGTATATATACACGTTATTATAGATTTCCATTTTAGAAACAAACAAAATCAAGATTTCTTTCAAGCAAGAATCCATAGGTTGCTTCAAAAGTAATATTAAACGTTACAGAGTAAAAGAAATTATGATTAAGACAGGATAAGTATTTAATATTCTTAAATTCATTCGTAATAATTGCGAGGCAGCAAAAGTATGATAACCTTTTGGCTACGGTAGATTTTGATATACATTGCGCGTAATGTACGACAATCGATGCTGAATGACGAAATTTTTCGTCAATACATATTTTTTAAAAAGTATATATAGGTCCTCAACGTATCTCGAAACATAATTCGCTTACATCTTCGCTACATCTCTCGCTTGTTGATGAAGCAATGAGCTCGCAATAATTTTGATAAGATTTGCTAAGCGACCATCGGCGCTAACCACTAGTTTCCAAAAATGTGAAATGAACGCCTATAGGCATCAACTATTTATAGTAAACAATATGAAATAAACGCCTATAAGCGTAAATACTATTGAAAGGGTTAAATCCGTCTTTGGTCTTACATTATAGAACGAATACATTCCAACTATAATCATTCAAACGCTATTGCCTTTGGGTAACGTTCAAAATCCGTGGAACGAAGCGCAGTTATTGAAATCGAGTCAGATTCGTCAGCACACGTCGAACTTGATCCCGTTCTTAGCCAGAACTCGCTTTGCCCGCGACCAATGTCGTTACGAATGTGTCAGAGTGTTGTTATCAGGTTCAAGTATCTTCTATCCATCGTCTAATCTAATTACAATTCTAACCGTGTTCCTAACGCTTTTGCCAACAGTGTCAGAGTTCGCCCAGGAGTTGGGTACGGCGATGGAGAGCCATTCAGCGAACGTACGACGTTTGGTCGACGAGTTCCGGAGCCGATCCGGGGATACCAGGGTAGATTGCGGTGGGATGCGTCGAGTTTGGGAAAATTTACTACGCCAGGTGCAGTCAGACGCGGAGGCTCATCTAGATCTGGCTGCGGTCCTTCAACAACAGTTGTCTAGACCCACTTTAGAGGCCAGCTTCCATCGGAAACTCCAATCCAGAAAGGTAATCCATCCTTGATCCCTTCATCTGCGAAAAACTGGGTCACCTTTTATCCTAATTGCGATGGGAAAAAGTTTCGAGCAACTTCCGGGACATTGTTTGATACCCGCGCTTCCCTTAAAGTGTCAAACGGGATTCCTCTTTTTTTTTTACGGCGTGAAAGGGTTTACGAGGGAATAAAGCGTAAACGAGGTGAGATAGTTTGTTACACCTAATATTTGCGACAGTAGCTTAGTTCTTTTTTTTAAGGAAGAATTTATTGGAATGTTGGGAAAGTTATATGGAAGTTTTTCTTTTTCGCAAATTTAAATTTGTTACGAATACGTGAGTATTTTTGATTCTTGACCATGATTACTCTGGAAACTTTGTTAACAGCGAGAGGAATAGCTGATCGTAGTTTTATTTGCGATTTAATTAATAACCGTATTGATGAACAAATTAAATTCTAGCCTTTGGAACGTATATTTATAATCACACCTAAATTTTGTTTTCATATTTATACACTTATTAATAGTGTCAATAATTGCCACTACTCAAAGTGATTAAACTGCTGATGTTTGTGCATTTATGGGAAATTTAATTGTGCAAGAACAAATATGTGAAATATCCAAAATCCAATACGTGTTATAATATTTAGAGGGTGAAGTATGCTTTTATTTAAACTGTTATAACAATTATGTGTTTGTAAGTATTTGTGTAATGGTGTTTGTAATGTAAGTTATCTTTCACTATACAGTAGAACCTTGATTATCCAAAATCTCTGTTACTCGAATTCTCTGTTATCGAAACATTCGGTTATTCGAACACAATTACCCGAACACATTTAATATGTACACCGTTCAATTTAATTGTCAATTTAGTTCTGCGACAAGTCCTAATGTGGCATAATATCCTTGTGACGATAATGCATAATGTTAACTATGATAACGAATCAAGAAATAATTAAAATAGTTCAAAATCTCGAAAATGGAGCCACATTAGCAAAACAGTACAATATTACACTTGAGATGATATAACATACAAAAGAAACGTAACTTTACTTAATTAACTTTGTTAAAAACGTTCCTAAGAAGCTTTGGAAAATAAATCTTAAATCAAATCATGTTCAATTATATTAACTGAGATCCCCATTATTAATAGAACATTCGTGTTACCAATATTTTGTTAAACGTACAAAGAATCCACGCGAGGAAAGTGAAACGTTCTATTATCCGAAAATTGAAAATTCCCTTATCCCCCGATTAATTCGGATAACCTAGATTCCACTGTACCTCCGTGTTCTCGCGTATCAAGATGAAGCAAAGGAACCGAATCCGAACATAATTGAATAAACTGTGGATTTCAGGTGTTTGCTCATCGCGAGGCTTACGAGCAGGTGGTCGCGAAGACGGAGGAGAAGTTGCAACGTGCCCGAGCGGAATACAAACGCGCGTACGCTGCACTGTTGACAATAGATGGCGGATCTGAACAGGAGCTGAAACGCGCCTATTTCGAGGCGCACAACGCGTACGTCCTTCAATTAAGGGCCACGAATGCGATCACGGAACGGTACCAGGCACAATGTTTGCCCGGTTTACTCGGTGAAATAGCGGAAGTTTACGAGGAATTATGTGGATTGGCTTGCAAATGCGTGGCTGGAATATCGGAGGCAGCCGCGGAGAGGGCTGCGGAACATGCAAAGCGTTATCAGGTTGTCGCTAAGGATGCTCTGGTCGTGACGCCGTTAAACGATTTGCAGGTTTGTCGAACGTTTGCTTTCCGCAATTTTTCTTTTTACCCTTTGGGTAGATATTCCGACTCTCCCTTTGCTTTTATATTCGGGATGTCTATTTTACGGTAGACACGAGTAGAAATCGCAACGATGCATCGGTGTTTTTGCCATGAATGTTTGGAAATCGATATCATTAGCATGGGGTGGTAATTATTCAACGACTGTAGCTATTCGCAGCGATCTGATACTTGAAATTATTTCTATACAATTTTCAAATGGATTCTTATTGTTAATGCGTGAAACGTATTCGTGATAATTGTTAATTAACGGTATAGTTTTTAACGTGAGAAATTTCACAGTTCTTAGTAGATGCAATAGTTACTAATCGACGTGTATAACACGTTATTCCAGCGCAAGTAGTTGAAACTATCGATGATAGGCTATTGTTGGTTTTTCTCTTTCAAGAAGAGAAAGTTTTTCATTTACAAAAACCATCTCTGCGCGTGTTGCGTTTCTTTACGAGACACAGCTCAAGAGGGTGCAGCTGTGTCCCGTCTTAAATTGTTTAGACGAAGTTTGGGACCGATATGGTCTATGGGTACGTGACGAATCCTTCTTCACTGACTCACTGACCTCTCGTCATTCCAACAGTTTCTTTCGTGCTGTAAAGACGTGCCCTTCCACGTGTTTAAATAAAGACAAAGTTTATATTTCCAATAGCTATCGATTGCATCGAAGCTAAATAGTGATGGATTATTTTGAATAATTAAATATTAAATAAATGATAAATCTTTACGATAGATGAAACACTGTTTATCGATGTATTTTTGTGTTTAAAATTTGTCAACTGTAAACGTAGTCACATAGTCTGTTGTTTTTTTGTGGTCAGCAATAGTTTTTACGTAATGAATATTGGGGTAAATGAAAGAAATATTAAAGTTAGACCCTAAAATCAATTTTTCTTTTTTTTATTCATTAAAGCCCCAGTATTTTAAACGTTGATAAAACGAAAGATGAAACATTGATATTCCGAACAAAAAAATTATTAAACTGGTGCAATAAATCTTTCCGAATGAAATAGAAGGGTTAATACGAATTGAAATAGATATTCGATTTAGTTAACTCGAATTATAAAACGATACCAGACAATGTTTAAAATGTTAAGGATTTAACATTATGTTAATAACGCTAAGAATTTAATTAATCCCGTGCCTTATGATAACGAATTACATTTCTAGTAGAAATTATGTTCTGAATACGATAAAAATGCACTTTATTCTTCTAATAAACTTCAATTTTAATTGTACCTGTTAATTGAATATGTAAGATTCAGTATCGTACAATATTTTAATATTTTGCATTCAATGCGATGTTAAAGTAACAAATAATTAACGTAGCTGTGAATATTCTTTGAAAAATTCGTAAGCGAATAAGTTAACGCGAAATTTGCGAGGCTTTTTTCGGTCCAATTGTGAAAACAATTAACCTTTTGCTTTAATAGTATTTAAACTTCTTCTGTCTTATTGCATGCTTAAACTTCTGTTACATAATCGCGACGCGTCAAAGCAACTTAACGTATTCAATTTATTTTAGTTTGCGTTCGTTCTTAGTAGATTTCGATTCGTTTTAAAAGCTCTAAAGCAAATATAGCGTTTAAATGTACATATTTAATAGTTTTGTTAGAGTCTTAGATAAACTGAACGAAAAGAGGGTTTCGCCAAATAGAAATACTATAGTCGTAACAAAGAAAATACTTACTATCGCATTAGAACAAAAATTATACTGTTCTCGATCACACCCACGTTCTTACGTTTAACCAAAAACTTTTTGCCAGTGGTAGCATACGCACCGCGAACGTATTAGAAACAATAGAAGTCAGTAATGCATTTCTACTAAAAAGCAAAAGCAATAGGAAGTGCAAAAGTTATATAATAATACAATAATGTGCAAATAAATGAGTTACAGTATAATATAATATATTTATAATTTTAATTGTAACTCTTCCAATAAAAGTTTCGCTTTTTCTTTAGTCCCATAGTGGATATAGTATTCAATAGGACAGTGTCCGCGTAGACATAGTCGAAAATCTTCATCGTGACAAATTAGTTACAATATAATATACTATATTTATAATTTTAATTGTAACTCTTCCAATAAAAGTTTCGCTTTTTTTTTAGTCCCACAGTGGATATAGTGTTCAATAAGACGATGTACGCGTAGACATAATTGAAAGTCTTCATCGTGACAAATTAATTACAATATAATATAGTATATTTATAATTCTAATTCTAAATCTTCCAATAAAAGTTTCGGTTTTTTTTTAGTCCCACAGTGGATATAGTATTCAATAGGACGATGTACGCGTAGACATAGTTGAAAGTCTTCATCGTGACAAATTAGTTACAATATAATATACTATATTTATAATTCTAATTGTAACTCTTCCAATAAAAGTTTCGTTTTTTTCTTTAGTCCCACAGTGGATATAGTGTTCAATAAGACAATGTACGCGTAGACATAGTTGAAAGTCTTCATCGTGACAAATTAGTTACAATATAATATACTATATTTATAATTCTAATTGTAACTCTTCCAATAAAAGTTTCGGGTTTTTTTTAGTCCCACAGTGGATATAGTGTTCAATAGGACGATGTACGCGTAGACATAGTTGAAAGTCTTCATGATGACAAATTAGTTACAATATAATATAGTATATTTATAATTCTAATTCTAAATCTTCCAATAAAAGTTTCGCCTCTTTCTTTAGTCCCACAGTGGATATAGTATTCAATAGGACAGCGTCCGCGTAGACATAGTCGAAAGTCTTCATCGTGACCCTCTTTTAGGCGTTATAATGGAAGTTTCGTGTCCAGGTTTTGGCACGGAGTCTCTCAGCCACAGCAACGCCATCGAAGAAGCCCGCCAGGCGGCTTTTCGTGGCACCAGGTCCTCCGGAACAGATTCCCATGGAAAGAATTAGCCAAATACCTCCCCTTAGGGACGAACTAGCCCCGACTAGCACTTTGCCTCTGATGGAGGATCTTCGACGAGAACAAGACAGCCTTACCCAGGAGATTTCGAGACTTCAGGATGCTTTGGAGGCTCTAATGCGCATGCAACGAAAGTACGTTACATTATTAATCGAGTAACTTCTTAGTCAGAATCGCCTTTGCATACATAGAATTGAAAATTAACCCTTTGCATTCGAGAAGTATCAAAGCTGCTTTATTTTATTTGTTTAGTTATTTATTGTGGGGGGGGGGGGGGATACCCAATTTAATACCAAGGTTCAAATAATATAGGTGTAATTGCTCGTCTTCCGCGTTAGATTTTTCCTCGCGACTCTTTTCACGTTTTCAAAAAGGACGTATTCGCTTTTCTATAATCCAATTTATATTTAATCTGTACACGGTTATATGTATATGTTTAACTCTTATCTGTAATGTTGTTAATTATTTTACTGCACGTAAATTTATTCGCTAATGGGACTTCCCGTTTAAATAAATAAATAAATAAATAATAAACAGCATAAGTGAAATTAAGCAGCATAAGAAAGATGTAGTGTAACTGGAAGCCATCCTAAGCGGCAAGGCGAAGGATTATAATAAATATGAACAAATAAATGCAAAATTATAATAAACGCGAACAGTAAAAGTAAAGGGTCGAAATTTAGAAATAGAAATCGCGGATAAAATTATTTTACGACAGGTGTATAAAACATGGAGACGGAGAACAATTTCGGCGACTGAAAGTTTCCCTTCGAGTCTACTTTACAGTTTAAATTAAATTTAGGGGAGGGGGTATCCTTATCGCATTTTTCTAAATCCGCCACTGCGTTAAAACTGTAATAAATTGATATCAGGTAAGTGCTGAGCATGATTTGTTCCATAGCGCGCTCAAATTGCAAACCTAACGTTTCATATAAGAGTTTGAATCGAGAAATTTATGTACTTGGGAATCGTTCTGACTTGGTAAATCGATTGGATATCTTTCTCTTAAAATTAGGGTGTGGGGGTAGTGTAGGACAAGTACAAATACTTCCCTTTTGAAAATGTGAATAAAGGAATCGCGGATGGGAATAATTAATACCCGCGAAAGAATTCGTTCTAATTACCTCTCGTTTCGCTTCTCGCAGACTGGTTCAATTTATTAAACGTAAACACGTTACAAAGGAGCTGCTTGGCCTCGTTAAGAGGGGGGGAGGGGACACTCAACCCGTTCATGGTTTAATTCCGTGGAACCGGAATCGTTAAACGGTTTCCCTTCTTTAATTGCAGGAGCGCCGAAGGCAATCTTTACACGAAAGTGGCCGAGCTACAGGAAGACATCTCTATGAAGCGGTTCGAGCTTGGGGAAGCGCAACTGTACCTAGCAGCGGTGCAAGCACAGGTATTTGAATTGATATTGTTTGCTAGCAAACATCCTATCGAGCTAAAGGGTACCCACTTTTGTCTTTGAACCTTCGAAGCTTTATTTCGTTGCTTTTTGGGGCAGAAATGATAACGAACGGTTCGTTTTATTAAGACTTACGAGTGGATTGTGCATCTTTGTGCGGATTCGTATTTTTGTTGGCAAAATTGAAGAAATAGGAGCGAAATAAAGGGTTCTTTCAATCTTAAACTGTTTAACGTTTTATTATGTTTTGAAAGTGTGCACGTGTGTTGTTATTTATTGTTAATTGCAGCAGGAATCATTTCACTTGCTATATACAGTAGAATAAATTATAACATCGTGACAAATTTTTCTAGTTTGTCCTTTTTAAAAATCTGTACTTTTTATCGTTTAGCTACATCTAATCTTTTACCTTATCTATGATCTAAATCTATATTTTTATCATTGATATTATTTATATAATTTAATATTTGAATAGTTCGTAAATAAAATAGTATTTGAAATTTAAAAGTTATTTATTTTAGTATCTAGTTCATTGTTATCGTGAAATGTTTTAAAATTACGTATATGTTTCCTGTTTTACTTAAATTGTGCTTTAAATAGCAAAAGCGGATTTGTTTTTCTTTCATGACGAGTATATTCGTGTTTAAAGAAAATATTGCTACTTTTTATTGACGAGTATACTTGACATAAACATCGAAGGGGTTAAATTGGAATGATTTATATTATAGTTGGAATATTTTGCATACCTTTGCACGTTACGTGCATTCTATGTCTTTTCGCATATTTAAATTTTAATATAAGTGGATAAAAATCTGTAGTTTAGTTATGAGCTTCCTCGGCATGGAATGTATTGGAAACTGGATCAATTGCTACTTCGTACAAATTATTTTCCGCTTTTAATTATTCACGTAAAAAACGCCTCCTAACATAAGAGAACAATGGTGGCTTGGTAAAGTTAGCGAATGCAACATAATTTTCTAATTACCGCCAAAGTATGTAAATTTGCTGCAATATTAAAAATTGTCTTCAACATATTTAAATTTGTCTCTACAATATGCAAAGTTTATAATTAAAATCGAAAATCTGTATATATTGTAATTTTTTCAGTAGAATATTCTAGAAACTTACGTATAAATTTAATATTAAAAACTTTATTATTTGAATTATTAATTTTGTAATTTTATAATTGCTTTAGAATTTTTAAATAACACTATTACACGTGTATATTACTCCTATAATATTTTTTATTACAGTTTCTCCTACAATATTCAAAATTTATGGTTGAAGTTTAAATTTGCATATAATTTTTATTTAGTAGAATATCCTAAAATCTTACTTATAGATTTAATATTAGAAATTTTATTTTTTAAGTTAGTAATGCTGCTATTTCATAACCATTTTAAAATTCTTAAATATCATTATTATATATCACTCCTACAATATTTTCTATTATAGTTGTTGCTACAATATTTAGACTATAATTTTCCCCTATAAAATTAAAAATTATCTTCGAAATATTTGAATTTCTCTTACAATATTCAAAATTTATAGTTAAAATCTAAATTAATATAAAATTCCCTAATCGAGCATTCTAGAATTTTATTTATAATTTCAGTATTAGAATTCTTATCTTTTGTGTTAATAATGTTGCAATTTCATAATTGCTTTAAAATTGTTAAATAACACTATTATATACTAGCCTTACAATATGCTATATTATATTTGTTCCTACAATATTTATACTATATTTTCCCGCTACAATGTTCAAACTTGTCTTCAATGTATTTAAATTTATCTCTACAATGTTCAAAATTGTGCGGAAAATATTTAAATTCATTCGTACGCTATTCAAAATTGCCCTTCAGTAAAGTGCACATCCTACTTTGGTAAATAGCAGTCTACAATTCCAAAGAATTTATTTCTACTTCAAGCTCTACTCTGAAAAAAAACGACATTTCACATGCACCAGCAAGCTATTAGCGATTATCCAACATCCGTTTGCAAATTATTGCACGCCAGGAAATATTTGTTCCTACAATATTTATACTATATTTTCCCGCTACAATGTTCAAACTTGTCTTCAACGTATTTAAATTGATCTCTACAATATTCAAAATTGTGCTTAAAATGTTTAAATTCATTCGTACGCTATTCAAAATTGCCCTTCAGTAAAGTGCACATCCTACTATAGCAAATAGCAGTCTACAATTCCAAAGAATTTATTTCTACTTCAAGCTCTATTCTGAAAAAAACGAAATTTCACATACACCAGCTATCTATTAGCGTTTATCGAACATCCGTTTGCAAATTATTGCACGCCAGTGCAGCCCAGCGTAATGTCCCTAGGGAAAAGAGTGCACGAAAAGTTCCCGTGCACTCATGCCAAGAACATGGTACATACCTTCTTGGCAAACCGTGTTTAGAAAACCGCGACAAGGTTCGTGGAAACTTTTTTCATTCGCGACAGCAAAAGTTTCCGCGTCTCGAATAGAGGAGAGGTGGATGTGTGCGAGCGTCGAAGGTTGAAGAAGTCGTTCCACCACTTCGAGATTGGATTTGTGACGGATTCCCCTGGGACCACGTATCCCGGAGAAAAGAAAAATCGCCGATTTTTCGCCATTGTACCTTTACACCAACGATCTTCTTTAGATAGAAACGTTTCTTTTTATTATCCGCTCCTTTCAACCGTGAAAAACGTATTACTTAAAGCTTTGCACGTAGATTAGCATGAGAAGCTTTTCCTAGTTTTCGAATTCCATCGCCCATTCAATTACCCATGAATGCATCAAAATCCGTAATCAAATAACGAACGCGACGAATGCAACAGAATTCTACAATTGCTTCCAAAATATCCCAAATTATAAACTGTCCTAAACCTAAAATAATTGAATGTACTGAAATCTCCGCATTCCTTTTACAAACCTACATCTTAAACTTAAACTATTTCCTACTTTAGCAAGTACCTAAATTCGCCTTTGGGTTAATTCTGTATTTTCTAAACGTTTCACGGATTCCACGTTTGTGATTAACCGTTTCGTTACGATGAACGTATATATTTATACGCCTTCACTAATTAGGCCATCATTTGCTAAAAACATACACATGTATTTATTTATCTATTATTAATATTCTTTTTTACCTATTAACAATATCCTGTTAGTATTCTATTAACGTTCGTATCTGTTACGTTATAATTATTGGTACAGAGTATCCAAATATTTATACTCGCATTACTTCCATATTAACCCTTTGCCCTGCAATAACGAGTCACGCTCGTTCTACAAATCATGGCATAGATTCACCTAAAACGAATAACATTAAAGGTGAAATATAATTTGAACTCTAATTGTAGCCCTCGTTTTATAAAATTGGGGGGTTGAATAAAAATTGCTTGCAATATTTAAACGATTCGTATGCGAAATGAAATGGAAACAGTGCTCAACTAAACACTAGCATACATAAGTAATAAAATAATCGTAGGGCAAAGGCTCAATCGAAACTGCCCTCGTTTGTACATTGAGAATGCTTTTCATTTCTTTTTTCATTGCCGTAACAAAAGGGTTAAAGAGTAATGAATTGTTTCTGAATTATAATCAGCTGTCAGCGAAAAAGGCGTTATTATCCTGATCGAAGGAAACGCCTAAGGAAACCGTCTAATACAAGTGGGTGAGAATAACAAAGGGGCAATTCGTGACAGTAGGTATCGGCTTCGAATCGAAGTCTAACGGGACAAAGGAGCGCGTCGAGCTCGAGCGCGAGAAAAAGAACTAGCCTCGCGGAGCATTCGTGGTTCTTGAGTCGAGTAGCTGAGCCGATTAAAATTAGCACGAGCCTCCCATTGTTCCCTTCCACGGCCCGCGAACAAGTACAATGCACCTTGCACCGGTGCACCTGCACGTGCTGTTGCAGTTCTGTGCCTCCTCTCATTCGATTCGCGCGATCGCTTCGGATTAAAGTGAAACAAGACGCGATATTGGCAACTGCTAACCGCGACGATATACGCATGTGAGTAAATAAACCAACATTTATCTTATTCGCGAAAATTAATCCTTCGCACTTCGTTCGTTTCACTGCGTGCCAACGGATTTTAATCTTCCCCAAAGTTTTATATTCCGTTTCACGTGGATAGTTGGATGTTTTATTTATTGGGAGGGGGGGAAACCATATTTTTGCGCGTTTGTCTTGTTAGAAAAAATCAGTAGACTGCGGATTTTTATTAGTGATGCGGCGAAATCTAATTGCATTTCAAGCGAATAAAATCGACTGCAAATTTAGTGGTAGATATAAGAGTATATAATTTATTAGGATTAAAGATAGTATTATGTTACAAAACTGTGTCTAGACTAAAACGCAACTACTCTCTTTCGACTCGTAACAACACTCTTGAATCTCTTTACAATTCTGCCTGCTTTTCGCCAGAGAAAAACCATTGCTGGCCCTTTTCTTTTCTCCCACCACGCTCTTAGAAGCATCGGCGACGCATCGGCCGATCGCCCGATCATTGGGTCTGGCTTTTGTCCGTCAACGCTATCTTTCTCTCTTTTACGGCACTCTTCCTGTTCTTAAAAATAAAGTCCTACAAAACTATGATACTACACAATTTTTCGACGTTTCATAATTAAGTCTCTTTAGAATTGTGCTAGAATTAGTTGCTAAATTGGACTATTAATCCTTTGGGTTCTCGTACAGTTTGCAATTGTTTTCGTCTAGGTCTTCTGTACAACAGAAAACAAATATTGTAAAACTCGTTCTGTGCGATTTTGGTTCTCGAATCACAGATTGAGTTAGACGTGTCATAAAAACTGAAAGGGTTAACCTTCCCTGGAGGACTATCCTTTAAATTAGATAGGAATTTAGGTTACTTATTGCTTTAGGTTTCGCCAAATATGCACATTTTTATACATTTGCAACACAACCCGGCATTTCACAATAATTTTGTGTTTGGTTATATTTTATATAGAGCAGACCGAGGCGAATTGGAACTAAATAAAAATTCTCTTGATAAAATAATTGACAGGTTATTGGATCGAGTGCACGAGAGAAGTATGAATGATTAATATGCTCGTTTCTATGGTGACAGGTTGTGGCAAATATGAACTGAATTTTTATTTTGATCCGGTTCTATTTTTGTTCTGGTTATATTATACACATATATAATATAATATTATATATATTATATTATTTATATATAATGTTACTTATTATATATATTACATTAAATACATATTTTATTATATATTATAATGTATACCATATATATATATATATTTTATATTTTTTATAGTTTCAAAAACAACAATGAACCTTAATGATTTTCATGATTATACAGTTTAGTTAGTGTATGGATATTAGAAATGTGAAAGAATTCATATTTTTGCCAAGAAAGTTAAAGAAGTGAAACCTAAATAAAACGCAATAATTTCTTCTTTACTTTAAACATCTTGCATGTTTTTGCATACCACGTGCATTTTGCTATTTTTTTCGACATTTAAATCTCCTATAAACGCATAAAAATCTTCAGCCTCTTCATTACTGACAATTAAGCGCGAGGATATTAAAAATTCCATTACGATGCTGCTCCAAGAATGTTCGCATATTAAGTAACCACAAAAGTTAGGTTAATATCCACAGAGTCTACAACCTGAAACGCCTAAATTCAATTCGAGTCTGAGGTCGAATCCAGGGCCGAAATTAGGAGGATAAAAGGAGGGCGAGAGGATGGGATTAAAAAATCATCCATGCCAAAAGGTCGGAAATACAAGATCCTTTGTAGTCTCGCGAGCGCTGGGAGGCAAGTGAGACAAAATTTTCACTCTGTCCCGTGTGCTCGAAAAGCTCATGAAAACTGAGCTCCTCCACTGGTTTGCCGGCGAAAAAGGGGATAAATTAAATGAGGAAAGAGCACGCGCGCAGTTCCCGAAATGAGTTTGAGAGTTAAAAAGACGTAAATCCGCTATCCTCTTTTCGCATCGCGAAAATAACTCGAACAGGAGAAGCGTACGTGCTTCGAGGAATGCTCGCCTCAGTGAACTCGAATGCTTTGACACGCGTCTGTCGATACCCGGATCGTGATCGAAAGTCTTCCGACGTAAATTAATTCGCAACACGAAATTAAGATTCCACGTGGACAAATTGACGAGCTAGGGATATACGAAATTTTTATATTTGGGGGAAAAATGAAAGACAAACGTTTAATTGCAAAATTCAGATACGGCGATGAATTAAGGGGAGGGTAATATTGGAAAGAGGAGGGGGAAAGGAAAGGAAATTGTAGAGAGCTTATCTTAAAAGAGTGTCAAAAAATTGAAGCTACGGATGATATGGCGATGGACGAAAGTTGAACTAAAAATAGAAACTCTATAAACACACGTGAATTAAAGTGTTACAAGTTAGGCATTAAATGTTATATTTATTGTTAAGCACTTGTTGCTATTGATTATTAAGCTTTATATTTATATAAGGGTTACTCTTTTGTCTGCAACGATTTGTAGTATCATAGTATCATAGTAGTTGCGTATTATTTTAGACACAGTATCGTAACCTTATATAATCTTTAATCCTAATAAATTATATATATATATATATATATATATATATATATACCTAACACTACAGATTTGATAAAATAGTTTATAAAATAAAATAAAGGTTTCACTATAAAACAAAACCTTTAGATATGTATGAGAACAATGATAATAGGATTAGAGTTAAGGATATGAATTAGACTTTGTATATCGTTGAATACTGGAAACCATTCAACTCCGGAAGCCATGGATTAATTAAAAAAAAAAAAAATAAATATACTTTATATTACGTCGAACTGGAAAATCAAAAACAAGTGGTGGAGACAATAATTCGTCAGACTGGTCGCCTGACTAATACTCTACATAGTCTACTTAAAACACGTCTGACAAAAGTTGACATATTTCACTTGAAAGTCAATTGGTGTTTGATAGTGCTGTTTCTTGCGATCTTTAAGACTTGGTGCGATTCGATCACATCACTTTCTTCTTTAACTCGTTGACAACGCATAATACGATACATACATACACACATATATAACGCATATACTTCTTACTAAAATAGAAGTGAAGTACAAAACCGTTATCACTCTAATACATTATAAGCGGTGGATACGTATAATATTAAATAATAAAATCGGTGAACTGCAATGTGTCTCTCAATAGCGACGAACGGTGACAATACAGAGAACGTGACAGAGAATATATTGAAAAACGAAAGAAGAAGCACAAAGGGGAGATCCATTTTTTTTTCCCCCTTTCAACCGTGAATCGTGGAGACAGATACGTTAAGCGTACAGCTCCATTCAATAATATTGATTTGCATACGAGTTTGAAACACGTGCATGTGCTCGCGCATCAAATGCACCGTTCTAGTCGAGGACGATTGGCCTGATTCGAACGTTCCATTCGAGCATTCGCTAGATTCCTGGATACGACGTGTCTTAATCCTTCGGCTGCCACTGCGAGGACTTCGAATACCGAAACGCAAGCCGATCCGAACTCCATTGCACCTGCAATAGGAATCTCGGAATTGTTAGCATTTTATACCTTTGCGAAGAAGTATAAAAGAGTTATAAAGTAGAGGCAGGGAAATTCTAAAGGTGTACAAATTAATTCCGTGCTTGTGCATTTAACCACAAAGCTGAGAGAAATATAGATGAACGAAATAAAATATTTTTATTTCTTCGAGTGATTTGGGATTTTGGAAATAACACTTTTCTTTCAAATAGTGGTTGTGTACAGAATTAATATTGCAAATACGTATTTTAATAGTAACTGATATACTATTGATACTGATATGGTGGATATACTAGTTTGAAATGAGTATTTCGTTGAAATATGAGAAAATAATATTTCAAATAATAGTAATAAATGAAGAGTAGCATTGCAAGTAAGCAGTTTTTAATTTTAACATTTTATAGTAAGATAGAGTTTCATCGATAACTCGAGACTTTTATTATCTTTATAAATAACTGTAAATATTGCATAGAAAGTAATTTATACAAGTTACAGATTCACTTTATTTGCGTTAACTAGAATACATTTTTCGAACATTTTATCTTTCAATGAATTCCAATGAGATGTTAAGATTAGTCGTGGAGAACTAATTAAGTATTCCACAGGTGCACAAAATGGTGCTCTGGTATTATATTTTAGAAACAGAAGTAGATTTTTAGTTTTTACCTCCTATCTCCAATCCACTATAGAAAATAGCGTTGTCCCATGATTTGAGCATTTAATAAATGGTGTTTTCAACTATTATTTAATTTAAACACTAAACGAAATAGTATTTTTAAATACTATTTGCTTATAGAAATACTTTAATTTCGAATACATTGTCACAAATTATTTCAAATTTTACCCAGACCTGAATAATATAAATCTACAATAAGATAAACGATACGTTACTCAATATTTATATTACCTAATGCTTTCTAATATGTCTACAACCAAGTATGATTGCTTTTAATGCGTCATGGGCCTTTTATATATTTTACCCTTCTTATATTTCAATGCTCATTTCGAAACAGTATTTGCATACGTTAGTGATAAAATATATATTGAAAATAGTGTTTCTTTATGTAACTACTATTTCAACGAAAAGTTTATTTGCCAAATCTTGCGTCACTCGAATGAAATACAAATATTTATTTGCATTGACCTATTTTGAATATCTATTTTTCATACTTTACCTATTTTAATTTTAATTTTATCTATTTTAAATATCTTTCTTTTCTACTTTACCTATTTTACCTATTTTACCTATTTTACCTATTTTACCTGTTTTACGTATTTTACGTATTTTACTTATTTAACTTATTTAACATATTTTAATTTTAATTTTATTTATTTTACCTATTGTAAATATCGATTTAGACACGAAGTCGAGATATTACTGTAACGAAGTTAGAAATCAAGGAGAGTGATCTATGCTGTGTGGAGCGATCGAGAGGAGCATATAGCAACCCCATAGATCCTTAGAATTGGGCACCTATGCTCGCAGATTAGAACAGGTTCATTTAATCGACCCTTTCACAGAGTGTAATCGATATTGGGGCCAAGTCCTGCTAAAATTTTCAACAAGACACGTCCTAATGGACCTATCACCGATCCGCAGATACGAGTGCCTATGGAATACGCTGTCCAGTTATCGATAATCGACCGCTTCGAGTCGCACCACCAATTTCCTTAGCGTTCGCCTTTTCTCTAACCTGAATTTCTTAGCCATAATGAAGGAAAAGCATTAAGAATATTAACGTGCTAATGCGGGGAATATTGGAAAATACTCTTGACTATTTTCTTTACTTTTATCTGTTCGTTTTTTTTGGGGAACACGGCTCCGTTGGAAACATTCCTCTGAAATATTTAAAAAAACGCTGCCGGATCGATATCGTTTGAGCGAACTGCTAAAAATTGTTCCAGTTCCTAGAATGTGGCGCAATTTCGCATTCCCGTTGGTTTAATTCATTCAGAAATATCTCCGTTTCTGATGATTCCTTGAATATTTCGAATGTAATTGTAAAAACTGGTTCGATAAAGAGAGTAAAATATGCCATTAAGTATAATTAATTCAAAGAAATTTCCACGATTATTAAGATTATAAATAGACTCAAGAATTGGAGATTTATATCAATTCTTAATGTTAAGAAGAGAAACAAATATGTTTACACAATTTTATCACTACTTCGTATCGAATAAAAATTGTAAATATATTATTTGCAAGGGTTGATAAATTATAAATATTAAAAAAATTAGCATCATTTATTTTCAAGCTACGATATTAAATAAACTTTCTCGGGGTGAAATTTTACCATTTTGAAAGATAATAAACGTCGCACAGTTCAAATCAAAATAGGTGTGAACTTTCCGCATAGCCAATTTGTCCGCAATGAAAGGGTTAACAAAGATATGAATTTGCATAACGATCAATAGAATACTATATCCACTACAACCAAATTGTTATCGTTCAATTAATCATGAACCACTCTATATAATCTATAATAAAGTTTCCATCGTTCGAACAACTGCTACTGTCAAGAAAACGTTCAAAATCCAAACAATCAAATCTCTAAAACACTATAACGAAGTCCATCTCAGTAAAAAGATTAAAAAGTCACACCATCCAAAATTCCACAAAAAAATAATTATTAACCCTTCATTATTAGGTCTTAATTATTAACCCTTTCTAAATAACTATAATAATCGGCAATTCCAATACACTTTTCTAGCTCGTGTGAGACTTTAAAGTGTTATGTTTTTCGAAGAGGGGGAAAATTGCGTTTAATATCCTGTGTTTCGAAAGAAACAAAAACTAAATTTACGGGGATATAAAAACTTAACTTTAACCCTTAACGGTCTAATACTGCAAAAGTTGCGGCATTGCACTTTTGCTTGTTGAGTCAAATGCCGCTTATATTGCGCCATGAATCGCTTCAAAACTTAAATCATATCATTATCATATTCCTCTGCAATCTGCAATGAATTCTAATTAAAAAAATAAATATTTTCCTTTCTATACTTGATAGAATAAATAATCTCTTTGTACGAAAACTAGCTTAGACCTGGCGACGCGTAAACTTGAAATACTTCTAAGACCTTTAATGCATAACATTCGACGAAATTTACGCGTGTCGCCGCAGCAGCGCCAGCGTAGTGCAAAGGGTTAAAAGTAAGCCTCGAACCAGCCTAAAAACAGCTTCCGCGGCCACTTTACCAAAGCCAGGCGGCAAACTTGAACAAGAAGCGAAAAGTATAGTCTCGTAAACAACACGAGGAACCGTTGGAGGCATCCGCACGCGGCGACCGAATAAATACGGCGCGCAATCGCGCGACATGCGCCCTCACAACTGGGTCACCTCCGTCGCGGCTGTCTGAAAATCCATTTCTGGCCTCGAGTCCGCTCTCCTAGGTCAGGGTAGCAGGAGGAGCCTGACTAGTCTTTGGTAAAATGGGCTGGACAACGCTGCGCACACGAGTCGTTAGTATCCCCCTCGAACACACCTGCAACACCTGGTCCCTTTCGCTTTCTGTCACGAATCCAGGTCAACGTGACCACTTTTGCACAACTAGAGGCCAATCGAAACGCACAATCCACCGAAGCACACGCACGGGGTGCTTTCACGCTCGACGATCCTCGCGTCCTTACCTCTGCTCGATCCTCAGTGTTTCGTTGCTATGCGCTTCCTATGCGGTGCCTTCGCCTCCTCTGGTGCCGCAAACCCGCGGAATCAACGGTGTGTCCACTCTTGTGTTCGATCGGAGTTAGTGCTTGTTTGTGCTGGTGAATCTCGCGAACACGCGATGATTCGATCGGATGTTGGATCAGCTGGTGCGTCCTATTCGAACGACCAAACTGGTGCATGGTGTTTGGACACGTGACACATGGTGTTCAGGGGGGGACAGCAGGTGATGTCTGTGCTTAGGTGACACACACACGCACACACGTGGTTCACGCGCCTCTTCTTGCACGTGTTCAAGAGAAAATGGTGATCGGTGAAATGTTGGCTTCTGGCTGGCAGCGAGAATGGACTCTTCGAAGGCTGTTTCGTATGCTCGCTGCAGAGGAGATACTAGATTTTACGGGGCTGCCTTCGCGTGCGCGCACACACGACGAGCAAATACGCGTCGAGAGGAATTCCTTTCGCCGTGGCTGTTTTTATGGGGTTTTTAAAGGGACGTGGAATCGGTTAAGTGAAAGTATGCGGAGTATTGTGGATGCCTAGGTGTTTACCTCGCGACGCGTTGGCGTCGTTGAATTATGGTAAAGGAGCATTGCGAAGTAACGTTTGAGGAGTTTGGTTGGCTGCTGGTCGATGCACCTTTAGTCTGTTTATGAATGGAGACCCTGCGATATATCCAATGCACGGTATATAGCGATAGGCAGAATGGTATTGCGATCGATAAGAATCTCAGCGGAGGCGATATTATTGCAGCCACTTGAATCGTAATTTAAAATCGTTCGCAGTACACGCTGGGATTCGTATTAATTGATATAATCGGCGCGTCTATTTGCAGCTGTTGATGAAATACCGATTCGCAGTAATAATGCGGTTATTAATTAACGTGGCCAGTAATTAATTCGCTGTTAGACGTTAATTCGCGATTAGTGATTAATTATTATTGGCTTAATTACCGTGGGCGTTTGAAATTTGTTAATTTCGAAGATGTAGAAATTACGGCGAATCGAAATTGTTCGAGAGCAGTTCAATATGTGATATGTTAAATGGAAAAAGTAATTGGAGAATCGAGGAATTGATTTATATTTGGAATGAGAGATCTGGTGCTGCTGCCAGACGAATCCAATTAATGTTGACTTCCCTGTCGCATTAAAACCGATCTGGCTTCCTCTTTCATTGGATATCTATTTACCAACCGGTCATGCACGAGCCTTCAAACAACTCGTGCAGAAACTAGACTGTTTCCATTGCGATTACTCTGTCCTGTAGCTGGACGTGTCGCGCTATAAATGACAGAACTCGGAAAGTTTCGAACAGGCGCGTTTCGTTAGGTGATACAATAATTTTCATTGCGCAGTTTATATTTTCAAATATTCTTGCTGTTACGCGAATGGAAATTATTGTTGAAAGAAAACATTTATTAGTACATTATTATATCATTGAAAAAATAGCATTATTTGAGTATTATTACTTTAAAGAAAATTGTTTATTGTTACTCGAAAGGAAATTATTGTTCAAAGAAAAGTATTGTTATTAGATTATCATTAATTCAAAGCGATTATTATTATTAGATTACTATTACTTCAAAGAAAAGAGAGATATTCATTATTACTTCAAAGGAAATTATTATTCAAAGCAAACTATTGTTATTAGATTGTTATTACTTAAAAAAAAGAACTGTTTATTATTAATCCGAAGGAAATTAGTAGTCAAAGAAAAATACTATAAATACATTATTATTACTTTAAAGAAAGATACACTATTTTTTATTATTTCAACATAAACGATTGTTCAATGAAAACTGTTATTATTAGATTGTTATTACTTTAAGGAAAGAAGAATTATCTATTATTACTTTAAAGAAAGATGTACTAATTATTATTACTTCAAAAGAAATTATTATTTAAGGAAAGCTACGATTATTAGGTTGTTATTACTTTAAAAAAGGAACTGTTAATTATTAATCCAAAGAAAATTATTACTCAAAAGAAATCACTTTAGATTACTAATACTTTAAAGAAAAAAGAACTATTTATTATTACCTCAATAGATGCTATTATTCAAAGAAAGCTATTACTACAAAATTATTATTACTTCAAAGAATAGAACAACTTATTCTTTCTTCAAAGAAAACCAAGCTACTTATCATTACTTCAACGGAAGTAATTAACGTTAGATTCTTATTACTTCAAACGTAAAGAAAAGAAATGTAATAGCAGAGTTAGTATAAGTCTGCAGATAAAAAACTCGAGAGGTAATTTTTTTAAAAACACGAAGTAGAGCAATAATTGCTACTTTTTAATTTACACCGAGTTATTATTCACGATTGCGCGTAAACGGTGGCTAATTTGGTAATGAAAGAAAATTATCGTAATTAGTTAATCTCGTAATGCTAATGGGCATAATTTCAAAAGGGATTGAGGGTAGGGGAAGAGCTCTGGGGAATATCTGGTGCTAGGGGGAAAATTGAATCTACTTAAGAATTTTCCACTCTACTGGTGCAGATATTTCATCTGACGTTCGCTTTGATTTCCAGAAAGAGCTGTTCGGGGGTGGGGACACCGTTCAACCGGATGGGGTGAGCAGCCGGAAGATGTCGAATGGCTCGACCGGAAGTACCAAGCACAAATGGTTGAAAGCATTCAAGAGCTTGAAGACAAGCTCGCCTACTACTCCTCCGTCAGCTGACAAGTCAGTAGCTTCTAACGTTCGGTAGAAATGAACTTCAATAATAGTGATTGCCGCCTTTTAACAAGAGAAATTCTTCTTTCTTTCTTTTTTTATTGGTTTCTAGACAGACTAGTTAAAGTGTGTTACGTTTGAATAACCGCGAATTGTTGTTTTGTGAATGCTACACTAACACAGAGGGAAACAGGCAATGTACCATGCCGTTTCTACAGTCGTCGCTATGTCCAGGTGAGTATTTCCGTATTGCATATTTGCCAGGAATATCTTCGCTGTTTATTAAATCCAGAAACGCCCATAACCCATTGCTTTGTGATCACAAATCGCACTCGTGGCGTGAATTATGGTTTAAACACAGTATTTAAAACAAAGTTTGATTGACCTCCTTTAATCACTCTTAAATCTGTAAAAATTGCTATGACAAACACGTATCACATATTATATTTCAATATGTTGCATCTGGTGCAAAGTTGTAGCAGTGAATTGTTTTCGTTAACGTGTGTCTCTACAGCAAAAATTCGTAAGTCAAGGTATTAATATAATGACCAAAAATCTACATTTATTTCCAGTACCGTAATAAAAAATCTATCGGGTTCTTCGGTACCACGTTAAACATTTCAAGAACATTGTTATTATTTTAACAAAAAATTTAACGTTCCTTCAGTATCGTGTTAAAAAAATCCAGAGTTATTCCCACTATCTTAATAACATATCCAACAATAAGACGATTAATATTTATTCGAAATAAAGAGAACCGTTTATTGTCGATTATAGAACGCGTAATAAATAGTGCACTAAAGTAGTAGTATAATGAGGTAAATAAACTATTCGAAATACAAAAATCTTTTCTGCTTGCGTCAGAACGGCAGAAAACCTCGCCATCCTTGAACAAATTAATGTTCTAAACAACCCAAAACAAAAAAAAAACACTTGTTTTGCAGAAAAAGTTTGGAATCGGAGGGTGGCCACCAATGGCGCGAATACACCTACCGAAAGATCACTCCGTGCGATGCCTGCGGCCAAGTTCTACGCGGCCACAGTCGCCAGGGTGTGAGGTGTCGCGGTTGCAAGGCGAACGCTCACACGGATTGCATTAACCTGGTGCAACCGGCCATGTGCCCTAGTTTGGCACCCAAAAAGAGTGGCGGTATTCCTCTTCTCCGTCGGCAGAAGACCCAGGCCCAGGTGGACGAGACTCCAGCTGCAGAGCACAGTAAGTACAAACCAGTTTCGGTAGCAACAGTGTATGTAATTGTAACTGTACAAAATAAGAGTTTTATATTCCCATTGGGGATCCCTCTTTTTCTCTTTCTGTCTGTATCTTTCTCTATCTTTCTTTCTTTCTCTCTCTCTCTCTCTTTCTCTTTCTATTTCTCGCGACGTCGAGGACGATCGATACTTTGATTAAGCATCCTGGTTGATACTTGTTGTTAATTTTGTTAACTTTAGTAATTAGGGAAGGGATACTGGGGAAGGCTATTCTTTTTCTAGTCCATCGTTAGCGGCTTCTTTTGTTGGGGATGAAAGTTGTGCGGGTGGGAAAGTTAGAAGTTGGAAAGAGGCTTGTGATCGATCCGGAATCTGACCGAAGCAGATTCCGTGAAATTGATGAATTGTTACTTGAAATTTAAGCCTGATCATGCGGAAACTAGCTGCGGATCAATTTCGAAGATTAATCGAGTTAGAAATCGCCCCTGCATTAATTAAATAATAATAACTATGATAATTGAATGATAAATCCAGCCAAAAATCACTTTCCACTTTATTAAACTATCAATCGACAATGATAATAATAACAGTTTTAAAATTAATCGAGTTAGAAATTGCCATTACTTTAATGAAGACACATTTTTTATATATTTTATAGCAAAAATGATTTTCTATAGGGGTGAGAAGTTTCAAATAGAAATTTCGTGTAACACTTCGATAGTTCGCGTGTTGTAACGTGTAATGCAATATTAAAAATTAATTTGATTAAATTTCTTATCAACAGTACCGGATTCTTTCGGTATACAACAAATTTTATGTATAATACAGATATTATTAACCTTCATTTAATATAATTTGAACGCTTAACGCTATCAATAGATCCGAACAAAATCTAAAACTATGATTATCCACATCATCAAAATTACATAATCATCACCATTATTAATAATGTGATTGATATAATTATTACAAGTGTAAAACGTTCGATAATTTTCCTAGAATAGCGTCTCAAATTTCGACGTCTTAACGCCAATAACGAATAGCAAACTGTATAGTTATTGAAAAAATATACGGTAAACAATCGAATGCCAAGATTAAAAAAGGAAACAACATTTGCAAGTATCGTTGGTTGGATTAGTTTGATCAGAAAAAGTATCGATCGGTCCTCGTAAGCGAAAGCGAACCGGAAGTAAGCGAAGGATGAAGTCTGCACTGAGCTCTACTCCTCACATCTTTTCACCTCGATCGATTTCCCCGATCACGAATCATTGATACGCGAGGCACGAAAAGGTCATAGATCATGGTGTGTGCATCACAGTCCGTCGCGATTAACCAATTAATCGGATCATTCGCCCTTCAGCTTTCTTTTCCCGCGTCCCTCGGCCGCCTGAACAGGCTGCAAACAAGGGAACACACTTTCTCTATGGTACACCGGGTGTTTTGTATGGTTCGGTGTCGTGGCTGTCCCCATTCGGAGTTACTGAAGCTGAAAAGTCGACCCCTTGGGGAGCCTAACGTTCGTTGAACTTCCCCTCGCCGCGATAGAAGCTTTAGAGTTGAAAAACTGAGGGAGGAAACAAAAATTAGATGGGAATTTTAAAGGTTCGCCGATTAACCCTTTACACTCTCGAATATTCTTTTAAACTATCGACGAAGCGTATAAAATCCAGCCGTTTAGTATTTCAGTGCAACATGTTACATTATTAGTTTAGAGTAGAGTAAAATGAGAAGGTTTTTAAAACGATGAGAATTGTAATTAAATATTGCGATAATCAATTGTTTTCGATATAATTGATGTCTAAAATTCGAATCTATAATAATGTGTATCGTTATGCATATAATAATATTATCTTATTTTTTATGTACGAATCAAGAGAATAATAAATTAAATTGCGACTGCGGAGTGCAAAGGGTTAATTTGAATTTTGTAAATAATACGCTTCTTTTTTAAAAGTGCTGGATTTTTTATTTATCCTGTGCGCAAATTAATTTTGCGCCTTCAGAATTTAATATTCGTTCACTAAATTTCCAGCATTTTTACATTTATCAAGCGAATTGGACACTTGAAAAATGGTAAAGGTTTCGAACGGGTAAAGGTACCAACAATTTAAACGCATTCAGTTAAATTGTACAATTAATGGAAGAGTTTTTATTGGAAATTATTAAGGTCCCCCGAAAATAATTATTGGAGAGTGAATTAATTAAATGGTGGCTTGGCATATGCTCTTAATTAATTCAACCTGATTTATTTCAACTGACGTCAGAGTGAACTCATCCCCCAAACGATCGATGGCAATTTTGTTACTCGCTATGGTTACGTTGGTTGGAGACAAGTTCTTCATTTTTCCCAAGGGGAGCCCATAATTTGATTCCACGAACAAATTCTTAACTTTGCGACTAGTTTTCTTTCAAACCAGCATAGCAATTTTGGCTCAACTCTCTATTAACCCTTTCACTCTTGATTAACACTAAAACTACCAACGACTACGAAGTATTCCAGTAGAAACTTCGTTACATGAATTAATTGAAAAACAAAATACGCCACGTGAGAGAATTTTTCGTATAATAGAATCAACGTTTAGAATTGACTTCAATTTAATTTAATAATCAATGGAAAATTAAATAAGCTGAATATAAATTGTACAAAATAAAAAAGAAACAATATTTTTCGATCTTCCTTCTTTTTTTTTAACAAAATCAAAGATATCGAACTTATAGATTCTAAATTTTTCTGACAGCCAAATCACATAATTTGGTTTAATAAAAGTAAATCTGCATTAGTAGAAATTAATACGAAAAGTTTCATTAGATTCGCTTACGTAGACTTCGAGAAAGTGGAATTTCAGTATGATAAGATTCACAGAAGTCTTGTTGAATTTGCTTTAATTATGGGTTCCTTGAAAAGGCCACAGGTTGCATAGAATATCAAATGTTCCTTTTTCGATATCACGTTTCGTTATTCAGTACGTTCAGTAACTCCGAAGAAGTGACACTAAAGTACGATAATAATGAAGCTCGACTCTTGACAAGAGGTGCAGCTCCCATGAGCAACAAGTGTCTTTAAATCATCACAGTTTTCACTATATCGCGGATTTTTATGCGTTCATGGGAAATTCAAATGTGCAAAAAGAAGCGAAATATATATAATATGTCAAATTGTACAAAATATTTACAATAAAGTATACTAAAGGAGTATATTGTATATTGTATAGTATTATGTATTGAGAATATTGAATATTAAGGGAGAGGCAATTCTATAATTAGATCACAGTTCTTGAATTTTGTTAATAAAAGTTTGAATTTGCATAAAGATCCGCAGTCTAATCATTCATGAACCCCTTAACGTCAAATTTTTCCAAAGTGACCAAATTTTATGGCATAAATTCACAATTTGTGCATATTATAATAACATATTGGTGTATATTCTTTAATTTGAACCAAAATAAGCAAAAATCTATGATATTTATGCATTTATGCAAGATTTAAGCAAGAAATTGCAGGATTCACATGATATGCAAAAATATGCGAAATATATATCATATATTACATGAACAAATTAATTCTGAGTCTTGGAGAATTTAATAAGATTTAATATTTATTTACAAGCAAATTAAATACAGTTTTAACGTGCAAAATTTTCCGAAGCAGATTCTTTAGACATGAAAAATAGAAAAGTAGCGATTTCGAATTGATAAACATGTCAAGAGTTTAAAGATAAGGGCTCTGAATTAATTTGTACACGTAATAATATACAAAAGGTGCAACCAATTTATATTCAGAATCCACTTCTTTATTCCTGCACATAAAAAGTAAATTTGCATAAAGATACATAATCTGATAATAACATTAGGCGTGCGCAAAAATACCAGCCTTTATTTCTAATTTTCTTTTACTTATATACAGAGTGAGTCACCTAAATAAGCTGGAAGTTGAAATATTTTCAGAACTGTTGGTTACATGGAAAAATGTTTCAGACAAAACTTGAATAATTTCGAACGAATCATTATACGGTGTTACAAGTTTTTTTGTAAGTGAATGTAGAGTGAAATTTGTTTTTTTAAATGGAATGATATGTTCTTTATTACACCAATCGATTCATCTTTTCTTTTTCTTTAAAACAAATCATTTAAGTCAATTATTACTTTAAGAGATATTTGAATTAAAATGTATTAAGTAAGTTATACTATTAAAATATATATATATTATTATTTATACATATAATTATATATATATATTATTATATATATTAAAATATTCAAAAAATACATTTTAAATATATTAAACTACATTCAGGAGATATTTGAATTCAAATATATCGATACAACCAATTAGTATTCTTCGGTACTTGATATGGTTGAAAAACGCTAATACGTAACATTATAACCAAACCCAAAAAGTTCATATCGAATTCGTTAAGGGGTTAAATCGTTTCATTCGCATCTAAAAAAACAAAAAAAAAAAAAAAGAAAACTATAGCTGACACTTGGTGCCCAAGGTACTCTTGCAAGGGTTGAGAGCAAAAAAAAAAAAGAAAAAAGAAAAGTGAACCAAGTACTGCGTAAAAGACTAGACAAAAAAAAACAAAAGAAATGACAGGAAAGCACCACGTGCGTGATGTCTCTCGTGTGCTTTTGCATTGCTGTCTCTCTATCCCGTGTGGACAGACGTGGACGCCATATACCAGGTGCTGAAGCAGGCAGGCGAGATCCGTGGAAACTCGACAAACTCACCACCTACGCCTCCCACAGCAGATCATCCTCCAGCACCTTCGTCAGCGAGGGCCTCCTCCCACCCCTGTTCCTCGTCCACCTCTGGTAAGGCACAGCACCGATTCCTCTTAACCTTGAAGCCGAGCTGCACACTCTTTCTCTTTCTCCGTTTAACGGTAGCAATTGTAATACTTTCGATTCTTGCGAACAACGGTTCGAGTGCTCTTCGGGTGCATCTTACTGTGCGAATAAAATTGCTGACGAATCGGTGAAATCGTCCGTTTCTTCGCGATGGTAAATCGCTCAATCTGTGGTAAAAGTTGCAGTACCTTTGGTCAAGTGAGCGCTGAACACGTTTGGAGTGGAGTGGAGGTTAACAGGGAGACTTGAATTAGTTTTTGGAAGCATTGGGAAACGAGAAAGAAGATTCTTTCTTTTGAAATATTGCTTTTACGCGGGGAACCGCGGTTGGTTAATGTATCGTGGAGAAAATAGCTCGAGGTGAGAGTAGATTAGGTTGCTAGCGGAAAATTGGAAGGTGAAGTTGTATTAATGAAGTCCGTGAATTATAAAAGAACGGAATGTAGTTTTTGATATTATAGAGGAGGAAACAAAAGATTAACCATTTCGCTACAAACACTCTGAAAGTAAAAATATCATTAATACACAGATGGGGATTATTTTTATTGGTACAAAAGCATATTTCGTAATTATAATCAATTATGGTGGACTAAGTATAAACAGAAAGCGGATAGGTATATACTTTTACCAAACGATTGCACAATTTTTCAGCACGTATATATACGTCTTTAGTAGCGAAAGGGTTAAGAGTAAAAAGATAGTAGGGAAGAAGAAACAAAAGATAGTTACGGTTATGTTAAAAATATTTGACGACCAAATCTTAAGAGTTCAGGATGTTGCTAATAAATAATTAATTACGAGAATCTAAATTGCTGAATTAAATTAAATTCGTGTTTAGAAGTTTTGTTAAAGTTATGTAGCCAATGCTTGCATCTTAATTTACCCTTTAAAAAACACCATAATGTAATGCAACACTACATTCGCAATCTTTTTAGTCAGTTCACATTATTGAACTTCATTGTTTTAACATACCAATCGTCAAAGAGCATTAGAAAAATTTGTGCAGCAATTTTTCCATGAGAAGAATATTTCCTCCTCCACTTAAATTCTATAATTTTACAAAGTCCATAAAGATTGCAAATGAAACGAATACTTATTTGTTTTGCTTTGCCTATAATTTGTAACAAAATTTGTAACAATATTTGTAACGAAATTTAACTTACGTCCTTTAATTTCCATTAGAATTTTTATAATTACTATAGCAAATATAAATACAGTGTAATCTTTTAATATTTCATACTTGACACAGTGTTGAACACAGTAAATTAGATTAGATTACTGACGCGTAATCAAGCTTCGATATTAATCAAAATATAATGAATACGATTAATCAATCACTGTACAATTAATCATAAATCATAGCAGCCATGAAAATAAAGAAACTATTATCCTAGAGTAAATTCCAATAATAATCATCTGTTCGAAAGTCAACAGAGATCGTTTTTATACAGGAATATTTAAGATCCATAAAAGAAACCCATGAAGTACCATAAGATGCACCTGCGAAGAGTCACGGTGAAGTTACGCAATAATACTAGAGCAATCTCTGCTTCAAGGTGGCACGTAACCCTTGTTCTCTTTTTTTATTCTTTTAATCAACGGAAGAATACACTGGTGTTCTTCAGGGACATGACTCGTAAATTTGCCACTTTTTTCTTTCTTTACGTCCAATCTTTTCTCTGTCTTCTACTTCTCCTACTTCATCTTCATTCTTCCTCTTTGCCCGCGCGCCATCTTGTTTGCTCTACCTTAACGTTTAGGGAATGCAAATGGAGGATTCCACGCGATGGAATCATTAACGAGTCATCATTAAGCATGACATCATTAAGCTCCGCATTATCATTCGTATTATCGACATTTTTTTATCGTAGATATGTGCAAAGCCTCGAAAATGTCGAGTCGAGACCAAAAAAGAAATGTTCTTCGAGATCGAGACGAGATCTCGATGGTGCGTTCTTAATCGAGAATATCGAGGTTTCGAGAATTTTCAAAGTGTCGAGATTCTACTCGTTTTATTTATTTAGTATACGTATATGCAGTGTGCCTGTATTTATCGCTATACAATGAAGTATCTTTTAACGAAGAGACGGTGCAAAAAAGATGTTTAAATAAAATTTGTCTGATATGAAGGGAACATTAAATACTGTGACAAGTTTTTCTCCAAGCGGAGGCGCAAAAATCGTGTGGAGTTTATCAACGTTTTTTTAAATGGAATCATATAATATTTGTATATATATATATTTCCTCATTATCTTATCTCTTTATGTTTTACACTTTACTTTTATTTGCGTACTTCTTGTTGTACGCTGTACCTGCCAGTACTTTCTTTATAATAATATAATTTTTAATATATCAACAGACGCAGCTAATCATTTCCTATAAAAAACAATATCGAGGTAAATACGTTCGGAAATGATTAGTTTGAGAGAAATTCTAATATCAATTCTCATTGCATCTTTTTCAGTTATTAATTGAAACTATCTCCTGAATTAATGGTTTCCTATTTTTTATAGTCGTACTATTTTTTCATAGAGATGAGAAACTGCACTGATAAATGCATTAAAAAATACCACTTATGAAGGTTAATGGATTAGTAAATTAAAATGAATTATTATACTATTTCAAAGAATAAAGCTGATACCCAATAATTTTATATTTTCATTTTCGAGGATTTCGATATTCTCGATTGGCCAGACACATTCGATATCTCGTCTCGTCTCGAGACATCGAGACTTCGATATTTTCGAAGCCTCGCACGCTTCTATTATCCACTAACTAAAAAATTTTATGGACCACGTGTAAAATCGTCGAACACCGGCAATTTTTATCCGAATTAACCACTACTGGTGTCTTCGTCAACGACATCCGCAAAGTGCGCAAACTTTTTCAAATCACGATCAACTGTGACAAAAAGCCAATTTTTTTTCTCAATATTTTTTTGTTGCGTCTCGGATTATCCGCGAAGGGATGAGCAGGAGCTCAGCGGCGCAATTCGAGGATTTATGGTCGCAAGTTTGCCTCGCGACAAAGAAAAAAAGTTCCTTGCTTTTCTGCGAGAGAAATCTCGTAGAAGCTTTTTTCCCTAGAGCCGAGTAACAAATTCTCCGCAATCACACGGAGAGACGAGTTAATCGATACACCGTGACGAAATCCACGAAGAGAACAAAAAAAAAACACTCTTAACCAACCAACAAATAACCGAACAATTATCCCCCAAAAAAAGTGCTTAAAACTGTCGACGATTATTCCCAGTCTCTGCAATCGCAAACGTGACAGCGAGGAGAACTAATAGAAACCGGCAATCGAACGACTAACTTACTTCATATAACGGAAGCCCGAACTCGCAATTCGAAGCCTGATCTCGCGGCAGAAACGAGAAACGAGGCTGAGAAAGAAAACGAGAACTTGGCTCACGAAAGCGGAGGAAAGCTTTTTACAGGAACATTGACTTTAGACGGCGAAATTCCATGGAATCGCATACGGGACTAACAAAACGAGCGAAGTTCGATAGGTTTCGCGTTAAGAGAGAGAAATTTAGAGCAACGTTTAGAGCGAGGGTATGGGGGAAATGGCGGGAAATGAGATGTGTGAATGGTGGAATTGTTGCAATTCCATTGATCAGGACGTGGCAGCGGTGGATCGATGTCTGGAACCAGGCCATTCGGGCAGCCTTTGGTGTTGATGACCCAGGAGATACCCTCGACCTCGTCTCGGAGGACGCCGGAGCCTTCTTATCGCGGCGCCAACAGAAAACGATGACCTGTGAAGTGTGGAGTCGGGACGCGTTCGACGACACCACGAGCGATTTTGCGACGCGAACATAAGGATGGATTTTATACCGCGAGAAAACGAAAATCGAACGACCGACGATCCGTATCGCCATCGGTTGGATCGTGGAACGGATTTCGGGGTGAATGGGACACTTGGATAGGGTGGAGAACGTGGAATCGATTGGATAGGACCGTGGAATTGCTACTGTGATTTAAGTACTTATGATTATACTTACTTGCGATTCAGTGAAAGAAAGTTCAAGCGTATAGTCGTTTTTATTCCGAGTCGCGATAAAATATATATTTTTATTGCCGTGGAACAGAAGAGGATGGTAATTGAAATTGCGGATGGAATCGCCAATTCCTTTGTATTGTCGTTTAGTGCGAGAATAGAAAGGAATCATGGAATTGCTCGTGATATTATTCCGTGATGCTATGATTCCCCACATCGAAACGAAAATTGATCCTCTTTTTCTTCGAATACACGATCAAAGAAGATTACAATTGCATACGAAGTTTTTTTGGATTACCTTGTACGAGTATTTATGTTTAAATATTTTTCATGCAACAACGGCTTGGAATTGACAGCATGTAGAAGACGAAATTGCTACTGTGATTCAATTTAGTGACGAGATTCGGAATCGAATGGAAGGGAATAAAGATACTTAGAGGAAATTGTGTGGAATAGAATTGTTAGTTCCTTTATTTCAATGCTGTTTAGTGCGAAAATAAAGGGGAATTATGGAATTGCTCATAATATTATTCTGTGATGCTTTGATTCCCCACATCGAAACGAAAATTGATCCTCTTTTTGTTCGAATACATGATCAAAGAAGATTACAATTGCATACGAAGTATTTTTGGATTACCTTATACGAGTATTTATGTTTAAATACTTTTCATGCAACGATAGGAACAATGCTAAAAATTGACAGCATGTAAAAGATGAAGTTGCCACTGTGATTCGATTTAATGACGAAAATTCATGCGTATTGTCTTCTATTCCGAATCGTGATAAAATATATATTTATATTGCCGTGGAATTGCATGGAAGAAGATAATAATTTTTAAAAGATGTTGGAATTGCAGGAAAACTTTGTATGAAAGGGAATAAAGATTCTTAGAGGAAGTTGCGTGCAATGGAGTTGCCAATTCCTTTGTTTGAATACGGAAATCAATTTCAGTGCGAAAATGAAGAGGAATTTTGGAATTGCTGAAAAGTAAAAAGTGGAATTGCTCGTAATTCCTGAAACCGAAATCAAAATTGATCCAATTTTATGCTTCTCTTCTTTGTTTAAATACGCGATCGAAGAAGATTGGAATTGCCAAATGTAATTTGAAGGAAAAAGTTGGAATTGCAAACGAAGTTCACTTCGATTATTTTCTACGTGTATTTACGTTTAAATATTTTTCGTGTGACGACAGGAACAATGCTCGGAATTGACAGCATGTAGAAGACGGAATTTTTACTGTGATTCAATTTAGTAAGAAAATTTCATATCTATAGTCTTCGCGATTGTACGTATTTTTATTAAATAGCAATTCTTAAAAAAAAAAGATGTTGAATTGCGTGGAAGTTCTGCGGAAGGAGATAATAATTATTATTAAAGGAAGTTGTGTGAAATGGAATTGCCAATTCCTCTATTTTAGTGCTGTTTAGTGAGAAAATAAAGACGAGTATTGAAATCGCTGAAGAGTAGAAGGTGGAATTGCTCATAATATTACTCTGTGATGTTTTGATTCCCGAAACCGAATCTGTTCTTTAAATAGGCGATAAAAGGAGATTAAAATTGCCAATGTGAATTCCAATTAAGAAGTTGGAATTGCGTACGAAGTTCTCTTCGATTATCTTCTACGAGTATTTACGTTGATATATTTTTCGTGTGACGACAGGAACAATGCTTGGAATTTATTTTCTACCCCCCCCCTTACACTTTAAGTAGGAAAATATAAACTTGGGATTATCGTCAAAGACACGCAATTGCGAACAGAGTTTTGCTCAATTTTAATAGCGTAAGTCCGAGCAAACAACTTTTTTTACCTCTTTTGGAAAAGTAGCTTAAATCGAAAAGTATTTGGAATTGCTTTCTTTTAATTCAGCATGACCAAATTACGGAAAAAAAATCCCCAAAATTCCTGAGTTGATGCAATTATTTGCAGTTCGTTTATTATTTACATAGAAGATGTTTTAGAAGAAACTATGCCAAGAATTGCTATGAAATTCTCTTTTCAATTGAAGACTACAAGAAAGAAAAACAACTTGAGAAGTCTATTTTTGCCAATTTTGCTAAATAAGAGTATTTTTACATGACAGAAGTAAAAAGACCAAAATCTCGACAAGTTCTGAGATTTGTTCATCTTTTAAATGACACACAAAGAAATAATTTAAGAAGTCCATGTGAAACGAAGATTTATCAGAAAATTAAAGGCAAATATACTAATAATGAACACCAAATGTTTTCTTTATTTTGTTACGATTATTTTGAATTAATATTTTTAAAAATCAAATAGGAAAACAATTTTAGCAGTGTCAGATTGATTTAAAGTGTTTCGAACATTAAAATTCGTCTCCTGTGAAACTTAAAAAATGTGACTCGTCAAGTTCTTCCCTTGTGCTCTTGAATTGACATAGTTTCTCTGGAAAACAAACTTTGAATACAATTATCGAATCTGGGATTGTTTTGTCGAACCACGAGAGTATCCGAAAAACAAAAACCAACCAAAAATGTATAATTGTTCGAATCTAAGTTATTAAATACTATTTCGCACTCTAGCTTCTCAGTTCTTCTCTTTTCTACCGTCTACCACGCTATTACCATAGTACTTCCTCAAAAATGAAAAATCTCAAAGGAAATTTTAAACCAGAAAAAAAGGGGAAGAAGGAAAATGAAGGTGGAACATAAATTACACAACGTGAATTAAAACTATGGATGAAAAATTCGAAACCTCGAAACCTCGAAACTTTGAGCAACTTTTACAATTCGAAACTCTGGAAAATCAGGTGAATAATAGTTCATTTAATAACGAAAATATTGTCATGATATAATTGTATTTAATTAATACAATTTAATAGAGTTTATATTTAAACTTTTGATTTATTTTAGTTGATATAATTTTACCGATTCGTTGCAGTCAAATGGAATACAAAAATAAAAATTAATAGTTATTTTACGAAGCTTTTCAGCTTATTTATTTATTTAAATAAGGACCTAATTTAACCCTTTCGTTGTGGTATTTTTCGGAGTGGAGGAAATTTGAACGTACAAATCGATATCATTTTTATTAATATGGAAACGATATTCAGTCTTATTGTTATGTTTATAGAAACATCGTAATGTCATCGTAATTAAAGATCTAGTAAATAAATCTAGTATCATCGTAATAAAAGATCCAGTAAATAAATCCAGTAAATAAAGTAAATAAATCTAGCAACGTGTCGATCTCTTAAAATTTCTTAGCATTCAAAAATTAAGTTGCGAAAATTCGGGAAATTACGTTCGATATATAATTTAATTCTCTAAATAAAATTCGTTACAATTATAATTTCTAATAAAAGTAGATACTCTTTACGAACAAAAGAAAAAGGAATAAGAATTCAGAAGTTCGAAAATTTCAAGTTTCGATGGTTTTGATAGTTTCGAAGGTTTCGAGATTTCGCAAAATTTTGGGTTCGAATCCTACGAATCTATAAATTAGGTTTCCACCCATCTCTAATAAAACCCCCCCCAAAAAAAATCATACAGAAAAGAAGTGCAAAGAAGAAACTGTGTAAATATTGTAAATAAAAGTGTTCTATCCCTTAAAACCCTTTACTTTCACTTCGTGCGCGAGTCGTGTCCCAATTTTTCTTCTTTTTTTTTTTCTTTTTCTTTAATGCTCCTGTGAGTTCTCTTTTTCTCTGTGTTAAAAAAGAAAGAAATTCTATTATTACAATGGTGGAATCTGTCGCCTGACAAGAGAGAAAAAAACAACAACATTCTGTCTGTGTGCATTCGTGATGTAATCGTTTATCTATATGATGTTCTCGTTTTATGTGTTCGATTCCTCGACGTTGACGCCAAACGGGTATTTTTACGACAGTAAAAAAAGTTAATAAAAACCCGTCGCTCTGTCATTTCCACGAAAAGGTTAATGAAAGAACCTGTATTTGTATATTTCTGTGTATGTGTGCATATCGCAAGTATTGTTTTGTACGCATATTCACGTGTGAACTATACACTAAAGTTCCATCGAAATTTTTCGTTCCTTTTGTGTTGCATTTTATTTGATTTACTCTTTGATATCTTCGAATATCTACCTTGGTTTACTTTACTTAGTTATGGTTATCTTCATTTGCGAAATGGTGCTTTTGCAAACGCGTAGAATCTTCTCAAGCTTTTTGCCACGCTTGGCAAAATGTTTTCTGGTAAACGCGATAATATAGAATCGAAACATTAGAAACAGTAAAATTCTTCGGGTGCAAAATGCTGTTGGCTTGATAAATAAAAAGCATGTGAAGAAATTAAGTAAATGTAACGTGAAATGAGTGGACAAAGAAGAAGAATGGAAATGTTCGTTTAGTATTAAAAAAAAAGACGGTGAGAAAAAAATATTCGGTTCGCAAAAGTATTCGATAACAAAAATTGGAAAAATGTCAAGAAAAATATGAGGAAAATAGATTCTGAAATAAATAAATAAAAATAAATGTTCTTATTTTTGTACGGGATTTTGAAATAAACTTTTCTTGGAAATAGTGGTTACATAACGAAATACTATTTCAAGTATATATTTTATTATTAACTTATAGAAATACTATTTCAAGTATATATTTTATTATTAACTTATAGAAACACTATTTCAAGTATATATTTTATTATTAACTTATAGAAATACTATTTTGAAACGAGTATTTCATTGAAATATAAGGAAATAGTAGTTCAAACCACAATATTTCCGGCAATAGTAGTAAATGAAGAATAGCATTCCAGTAAACAATTTTTAACTTTGTAGGCATTAATATTACGAAATTTTCGCGAACCATACATAGAATTTTATTTCACGATAATTTTATAACTTCTCAAAACTCGTTTTTACTTTTAGTCACTTTCTCGTTAACGAATTTTCTCTCACGTTGTCTAAATATTCTCTGATATATTTACACTTATACGCTAGCGCGTTGCACCATAAAAAAATCTTATTGTTTTCACATGATTTCATATTATCGCGTTTAACCGCAAACTTTTTGCCACGGGTAGCACTATCTCTGCCAAATCTCTGTCTTTAAATCAAGAAACTCTAATAACACCGTTCTCTGCTCTACTATATAAACCAGTAAGAAAGAAAGAGAAACGTAGAATAATTTCAAACCGAGGCGAAAATGGTAGGTAAGACATCTTTTTGTAATAAGACGTTTGTGTCTTCCTGCAAGCAAACTCTAACTTCTCTCTACCACTGCTTTTACAAAAAAAAGAAAAAAAAAAGCCATCTATGGAAACTAAAAACTTACTAACACTGCTTAATAAAATGGCGTCAATGTCGAGCAACGAGTTACCCTCAAAGGCTAACTTACTATGATCGCTTACTATGGAACATGAAGCGCCGCATAGTCCACAACGTAGACGCGAGAGATTGAATCTCAGGATGAAGAGTCTCAGTTTGGATTCACCGGAAGGTTCAGCCCACGTTCGACATCGCCCTCGAGATTACTATACCACTGGCCAAAGAGAGTCCACGCCACCCAGACACTCTGACAGTGGAAGCATCAATAGATTATGTGAGTAATCCCAACTTAATTGCCTTTAACCCTTTGAAAACAAAACAAGTATTTATTAATGACGTCACTAGGTTATTGCATGCGAAGTATTATTTTTTCAAAGTAAAATGGTTAAACGTAAGTAAATTCTTTAAAACACTGCGCACATATTTGGTTGAAATAATCTTCACGTGATTTTATCCATTTTTCTAAAGCAATTCGCTAATTCCATTATTATATCAATTTTAGAATTGTTCGATCTTCCTTCTGATTTTCCATCCAGTGAAAAATGATTAATCTTAATTCGTGCACATTGATACTGAACTATTATTGTATTCCTATAATCTTCAAATCATAATTGCAATAGCTTTCATGATGTATTCGCTAAATTTGAATTTCCATAAAGCATTTCTTAAATATTCCAATCATTCGTGATGTCAAACACTGAAATTTTCGCAAGTATATTATAGTACTCGCATTACAACTAATTTCTTCTACTTCAATATGGTTTATTACAATGAAAAGAATTAGTATTCATCTGTTAATCTCAAACTTCGTGCGTATATAAAAATATTTTATGCACACCAATCTAAAGATAACAGAGTTCTTTGGTTTAAATACCGATACGTATTCGGAATACTAGAAATAATTGTACGATTATCTGCTCAACATCGTCCGTGAAGACGCGCGTTGAGAAAAAATGGATGTATCGCTAAATGTCTCGCTAAAATCACGTTTCGTTGAATTGCAGCGCCCTGCAGTCCTGGTCAAGGCCACGGGATGCCTAAGCACATCAGGGGAGCAATCAGAATGTCCAGCATGGAGCTGCCAGACGAAAATGAGAAGTCGTATTCGTCGGCGAGCACTTCCCCGTGTCCTTCGCCGCACGCCAATAATCAGAATCATATGAATCCACCTGGAAAACGTGTTCTACCCCCAAATAATCTCTACGTAGTTCTGTACAACTTCGAGGCGAGACATCGGGACGAGCTGGACCTAAAGTAATTATCATTTAATATTTACTATGGTTATTACGAATTCTTATTTTAATCCTATTTACTCGGAAGTTTTCAAAAGTGGTTCATTTTGGCGATTGAATATCGTTTCTCGTGTGCAAAACGTTAGCATACAAGTCGTCTGATAAATTCGTGTAGAAAAACAATTATGTATGTGAAAATTATACGATTATTTTTAAAAGTTGAACGATTTATGTAAGTTCCATACATGTTGATTTAGCTGCTCAAGTTCCACATTGTGAGTCGATTTGGGAGCTCATGTTGGAATTGAATTGTGTTGCAGGGCTGGTTACAAGGTGACGGTGATCGACAAATCGGAGAAGGATTGGTGGAAAGGAAAATGTTTGGGTGGTCGAGTAGGCTACTTCCCTAGTGCATACGTGATGCGAGTGGAATCTGGACAGAAGACTCTTCAGGTTACTCGCAATCTGCAGCTTACCGACCAAATCACTTTATTGCGTGATCAGGTAGACATTTTCTTCCAAATTTGAGTCTACTAGTATTTTATTATTGTCTTCTTTAACTCTGCTGCGGTATTCCACATTTTATTCAATTCAATCGTAGCTTTTTCCTTTTGAAAGAATATTCGATATAAAAGTTAAATATAAAGCTGTTGTATAATGGGACCTAAGTACGGATCAGCTTCAGTCTTTAATGCGTAATTAAGAAACGCATTTTTGCTTTAGATTTTACTTTCGCACAATTTTACGAGTCACGTGTATTCTATAATGTTTCATAAAACTAAATTTCTTATAAATGCATAAACATCCCTTTGCAACCACCGAAACTTTTTTAATAGTACGATCTATTAATTTTATGGAAACTTGAAACGTTACTTGTTTCGAAAATGGACAAATTTAGCTTCAATTCGTTTCGCTTTAAGAAGAAACGAAAATCAAACTACTGAAAATAAACGAGAAAACTTTAACCTTTGATGAAATTGACGTGTGTCGCAATAGCAATGCTAACAAAGTGCAAAGGGTTAATAACGACTCTTCTAAATTTGTCACAATACTAAGAAACTTTTGAAAAAAAATATAGAACACGATTGGATTGAAAGTAACACGAAGACCACAACAGTATTAACCCTTTCGCTACTATGAACGTATATATATGTACGTCTTCTAGAATAGGACTGACATTTCTTAAAAAAGCAAACGTTTATTTTTTCGTTTATTTTAACGCAATATAATTTCTGGAATCATTCGTACGCCAATCTTACGGTACAATTAGTTACCTATTAATAAAAATATTTATACCTATATCTTTTATATTAATAAACGTTATCACTACCTACGCTTTTAGTCTTTAGTTCCAATGTACCCGTAGCGAAATGGTTAAACCTATTTTAGAACAGTTGTCCTGCCCTTAGATAAATATTCTCTTCTCTGAACCCACCTTAAATTCCTCACCTACCTTTTAAATAATCTTCGCATTCTTCTTACGACGCCATAACGCAACTTTTCCCCTTTTCCGCTAGATCGTAATCCAAGTCGGCGAAGAAGTAGACGGCGTGGCGATGGTGCGTTGCGCAGCGGACGTTAGATCGGCGGACCACACAGGCAAAGAGGGCGAAGTTCTCTACAAAGAAACCCTGTGCCCGTTGAAGTATCTCCAGGAGGTGTGACAACAGCCTCGCCAGTTAGGCGAGCGTCAGAATCGCGCGAACCTCCGTGAACGATTCTCCGCTTCAGCGCGTCGTAGCGTGGTGGAGAAGTACTACGATTGCTTGCAATGCGCCGAGCAATGTCGCCATGTCACCACTATCGCCAACAACATGAACAACAACAACAACAACAACCCTAACGTCACCACGAACAACAACCTGAAACTGGTTAAGAGCACGAAGAGCAACAACCTTGTCCCGAAGGTCACCATCAACAATTACCGAGTGAACTCCATCAATTCATCGTCGTTGAAGGAGAACGCTAAAATTCTGGCACGTTTGGACGACACCAGGATGTTGAAGAATACGAAGACAACTTATCTGGCCAGGTCCATGAAGAATCAACCGCTGCCTCCGACGCCAGCCAAGAAAAGATCCTCGTTGGCTCGACCGGTTCGAGTGCACGACTCTTTTAGCCAACCGAGGAAGTTGATGCCTACGAACAACGCCTTCCATAATTTGCAGAAGGCGAATAGGTCTAGTTACAAAGAGGAAGAGCACGAGGAGACAGGCTGGTCCATACGGCTGCGACTCGTGCAGATGCTGGAGTTAACGTTGCCGCAGACCAAGAAGAGGAGGAAGAAGAAAACGCCGATGATGCTGATGAAGCAGCAGCAGGCCAATAGACACGCGTGCAAGGACACGGAGAGGCTGCTGCGAGTACTCAGCGTGAACAATGTGGACCAAGATACTAGGTACAACGTCACACGGTGTTCTGTCATGTAGAAGCTCACGTAGACGGTCGTGGGGAGAAGCTGAAGAGACTGGTGCTCGTTCGAGGTGGGCTGTCCATAAGTGTTTCGAGCTCCGTGAGTTCTAAACTCAATCAATTTCGAGCTCCGTAAGTCCTAAACTCCGTAAGTTTCGAGCTCTGTGAGTCATAACCTCGTTAAGTCTGAGTTCCGTAAATCCAAAAGACCATAAGTCCCAAATTCCATAAGTTTGAGGCTCTGTAAGTCCTAAACTCCATAAGTTTCGAGCTCTGTAAGTACTAAACTCCATAAGTTTTGAGCTCCGTGAGTCCCAAACTCCATAAGTTTGGAGCCCCGTAAATCTTAAATTTCATATGTTTCGAGCTCCGTGAGTCCTAAACTCCATAAGTTTCGAGCTCTGTGAGTCCTAAACTCATTAAGTCTGAGTTCCGTAAGTCTAAAACTTAATAAGTCCTAAATTCTATAAGTTTGAGGCTCTGTAAGTCCTAAACTCCATAAGTTTGGAGCTCTGTAAGTACTAAACTCCATAAATTTCGAGCTCCGTGAGTCTTAAACTCTATATGTTTTGAGCTCCATGAGTCCTAAACTCCATAAGTTTGGAGCTCCGTGAGTCTTAAACTCATTAAGTCTGAGCTCTGTAAGTCCTAAACTCCATAAGTCCTAAATTCCACAAATTTGGGGCTCTGAAAGTCCTAAACGTCGTAAGTTTGGAGCTCCGTAAGTCATAAATTCTATAAGTTTGAAACTCCGTAAGTTTGGAGCTCCATGAGTCATAAATTCAATAAGTTTGGAGCTCCGTAAGTCTTGAACTTAATAAGTTCCTCGTAACAGTTCATTTCGGAACATTTTCAAGTGCTGCTTTTGGTAGACATCGTGGCCCTCCTCTCGAGCACCAGTTCGAAATCCAGTATGGTGATTTCCATTATGGCGGCCGCACAAACGCGTGTCCAGTCACAGACGCGTGTTTCCGTAATAATAAGAAAGTTCTTCGTTCAGTGTGACTCGATTCTTAGTACTATCGATCGCTTGTTGAGTTTGATAAAATTGCCACCAAAAAGCGGGCAGATATTTATATCGTTTTTAAGGTAGATCGCGTAAGTCATAGTCAAATGATATCCGAGACCATGATCGATCTTCTGCTTTGCAAATATCACAATTATTGTATAGTCATTTAATTTATGCATTTATTCTTCGTCGTCGTCGTCGTCGTCGTCGTCGTCGTTGTTTTTTCTTGTTGTTTCTTTTCTTTCTTTTCTTTTTTTTTACTAATTTTGCACTAACTTTTACTATTACAAGTTGTTCGTTGTTTCTACATATCGATGAAATTTATATATATTTATATATATATATATATATATATATATATATATATATATATGTATATTCAGTTAAATATTTCTAACGCGATGGATTCTTCGAGAGCTTAAATTATTATTTCGTATCGTGCGTGATAGCTGATAATTGAAAGAGATATTTAAAATAAATAAGAGAGAAGATAACCGGTGAAACATATTGTTGATGAGTGGAAACGTAACAGGTGCTTGATTGGTCGATCGAATTAACGGCGAATGGTTGGAAGAAAAATCGGATATCATTGATAAAATTCGAGTAACTCGTGAGAAACATAGAAATAGAGCATCCTCTTTCGTTAGTCGCTGCAGAAAATTCTCAAACTTCATCCTTCTACATCCAGAGAAAAAGGAAACGAAATTCTTTATCGTTAACCTTGAGCAGAAAACAAATAGCCGGTATAAGATTTATGTTTAATTGCGATGTTGCATTTATCGTTTGAATGTAAAAATCTCACTACTGCATCGTTGAACCGAATTAAAAGTCACAATCGAAAATTCTAACATCTACACGCTTGAATTTTACAACTAATTCCGTCCCCAAGAAACATTCAGACGTTGATAAAAAAAGATTGATCGTTTCGTTTCTTTTCTACCTTGCGTAAAATTCTAAATATTCTCGCCCCACGATTTTCTTTCCACAACGAGAAACATATATGAATTGTTAATAATAATCGGTTCGTTAAAAATTGCACGATATTGTATGGGATTCTAATTATATCTACGAAAGTTTGAGCAAAGAAATTATGCAAAGGATTGTTATCGATGATCGTCATTAAATTTAACGATATTTTATCTGAAGAGTTGACCAATTGCGCGATTCGCATTTACTCGATACGCATTTATAGGGAAGAAGAAATATAATTGTAAACGTTGAAGATTTTCAATTCCGATATTCATAAAACGCAGAAATGTTCGATCAATTGATTTCTCATGCAAAAGGAAGAAAGAGGTTCACGAAATTATTTATCAACGTTTCATCTTCAACGCGATGAAGTATAATGATAAAATGTGTGACGAGTCTTCTTGTTGCTGCTTCTCAGTTTCCTAATGCCACACAGAATCGTATACACGCATATAAGTACACATATTCAAAAGTCGAACAATTATGAAGCACCGAAAAGCATTTGAGAGAAATTGTTTCACACACACACACGCAAACACACACACACACGCACACACACACACACACATATATACACTCACTTAGTATTCACTAATAGAAGAAAGTCACATCAGAGAGCTCCGCGTACTTATTTTTCCACTTTCCGAACTTCATGGTAAGCTGAAATAGTCACAGATATGCTTTCAACAACGTAATCTCGTCGAGTGTGTCCTGTTCCCGCTTAAAATCCTTCGATCGTCCTCGATCGCTACGAACTCGTTCGCAAAACTAAAGAAAATTGCTTTCGAGACGTTTATTAACGTTTAAGAGTTTTAATTAAATTTGTAGATTTCATACAGTTGCTAGAATATTGGATAAAATAACGGTTTTAGAAATTAACTTTTTCTTCAATCTCGATTTGTTTTCCAATTTACGCTATTTTTGTTTCAATTCATTCTCCTTTCGATATGCTTTTAATAATTTATAAGTTATTGATTCAATTTCAGTTTGCAATTTTTCTTAACTTAAATGCCAAAGCTAATTTTTGCCTTGTTGGGGCGATAAAATTTTTCTTGGAAGTTTTATTTAAACTTTATGGGATTCGTACGGTTATTAGAAAATAAGGAAAGTTAAAGATTTTGAATATTTTTGCATGAATTTTGCGTTTCTTTTCTGTCTTACACATTTTTTATTCTATGTCTAAAACACAGATTTTTTGTTGAAATTATAAAGCAATTAAATCCAAGAACAAATAGCAGATATGAAATTTGAAAACGAATTTGCAAGTGTAATCCGTAGAAATTGCAAGCAGTCATTAAACTTATTTTATTACGAAGAGTTTTCGTAATTATCATTAGTGGATTGTGGATTGTTTATCCAAATTTATAATTTTATTAACAGAAATTAAAGGGGTTACTTTACTCTCTATATAAAATAACGTCTGCTTTCGTTTCGATATATTTTTATATTCTTGCATCTAATCTGCGTTCTGTGCCGTTTTGCACATTCAATCCCATAAAAAGTTTTACAGTTACGATAAAAGTCAATACACAGCGGGAATCGTGAATATATTCGCATTACAAAAATTCTTGTGTATGAAATAAAATAAATATCTGCAATCTTTTTAGCATTTTTCATATATATAAAATTCTTTTAAATATTCAGAGTATGAAATCAGTTTATTATTGCAATAAACAATAATGTATGCATCGTGTACAAGGTGTTCACGCTATCAGTTCCCAGTATTCTTCTCGCAAATGGTAGGTTTTAGAACACAAAATGGAACAGTGGAATGTTTCACCATTTTTTATACAAGCAAATTTGTAATGGTAGTCGTGAAATAACAATATTACAGTCTTTTTTTTCAATTAACAATTATAGCTTGTGTGAGCTTTAATAACGTGTACACTTTGAAATTATAGTCGTACCGATGAATAATCCACCTTTTGGTTTAATTCAGCATTTATTTTTAACAAAATCAAATATCCAACGTGTTTTAAATATAATTGTTATTGTTCTGTAATACTTTGTTGCATTTTTCCGGACAAGTTATACGGATACGTGCTTGAAAGAAAATTTCATCGTTCGATAAAATAAATTCGTCAATCTCTAAGAATTAAATTTCGACTCGTCGCCAATTAATATCGGAAGAATTCGATTTGTAAATTTACCGAGGATTTTCGAAAGGATTGAAACGAGTTCGTATTAACAGTTTGACGGGGATCGAGGTCAGAGTAGATTAGGGTTAAGTATCAGGGATAACTATTGTGTTATTGTACGTTATAACGCTACATATATTATATTTCATTATATTATACGCCATAATGTAACGAGTGCCCTACCCGTGTTAAAGTGTATATCGAATTATTAACTGTACTATAGAGTGTAAGCTATTCCAACTACCACGCCCAGTATTTTCTAAGTATTACGATTATGCTGCAGGATGTGTTCGTGTTGTTGTAATCACTTCCGACTTGTTGTTCCACTAAACCTTTCGTGCATTTATATGCGTAATATGATTCTAAAAAGTTAATAATAATCACCTATCCTATCCAAGTTTTTATTTTACAATAGGATAAACTTTGGTAATATGGAAGATCCGATTTTAAAATCTTGCCAAAAATAATAAAATCAACTCGATGAGGCAAAGAAACTATATTTGTTAAATGTGATATAATTCAATTGGTCTGAAATTATACAGTGAAACAAGTAAAATTCGGCTAATATGGGCAACTTAAGAAATTTGTAAAGGAATCTGAATAAATTTTATTTTCCTTACGAGTAATTGATATTTATTTAAATTATTTTTCAACGTAGTTAATATGATTACACGAAAGTAATACTCTTTAACTTAACTGCACTAAAATGTTTAACAATTTGACTATTTCGGAAACTTTTGCGCGCACCGGAAGAGAAAAGCGTTTCTTTTCCAATAACGAATTTTTCAAAGCGTATCCACCGAAATATTAACTATTTGTTACTATAACGCTACATCGAATGCGAAACACTGAAATATTATACGCAATTCTTACCGAGTAATTCTCAATCTCGCGATCTTACAAATTGAAATAAAATAAATTCAAATTTATTACGAAATGCGGCATGTTTTAATTGCACGTGGTCCATACGTTAAACCGCGAGTGTAGCTCGGTGTTATAAGCCAAAGGGTTAACGCTTAATCGTCAGTCGTTCTCCTTATTGTTCATAAAGAACTCATTACAAAATTTGCTGTTCAGCTATCGAGATTTTACAATCACCTACCTTTCCATATTACCTACCTTTATTATTACCTTTGTTACCCGATAAATGTTCACTAAATCACTTTCGTTAAGATTATTTCTAATTCAATTGATTGGATTTAGTGGAGCAAAAAGTTGGGGAAAAAGGAACCAAATGGAATTAAAAAAAAGAAAAAAAATTGATAAGAAAAAAAAGAAAATAATGTCTACGACACCACGTTCACTGTACCACCGTTTGTGCACGAATGTTTGGTGAAGCGTTGTGAGTTCGAACGATGCACGAGAATGATTTTTGTGTGTGTTCGAAGAAAGGAGAAGCAAACAGGATGTACAAGAGAATTTCAGGAACGTTGCGTTTCTACGTATGAGAATGGCTACGGATTAGCTGTGTCTCGTGTGCCATAACTCCTAACGTTTGATATATTTAACGAGTCTAGTCCATTTACAAAGAAACCTTTCGTACACACCCGAGCAAATGTGTTTATCCGAATTCATAGACTGCACGAAACATATATATATATATTTATATAAATATATAAATATATAAATAAATATATATATATATATATATATATATATATATATTATATAAATATATAAATATATAAATAAATATATATATATATATATATATATATATATATATATATATATTATATCTATAAAAGTAGCTGCATTTCTTTCCTCGATCGATTTTCTCGAAAAAACTGAAGGTAGCCTTTGTTTTCGATTCAAATGACTCTACGAATGATCCAATGACTTCTTCGAAGTACGGAAATTTTCGAGAAACATCTGATTCACTTATGTGAAAATACAATCTTCGAGCTTTAAAATGAGCCAAAGTTGATCGCTGCACGATGTTCCTTTACGAAATTACAGCAATTCAAATATCGACAATTTTTCCACCCTAATTTTATAATCCCTTTATTTCGCTCACGAGTCTATATGAAATTCGATATGGAAAGACAAGGTTAAATGTGGTAATGCAAAAAGAGGGTTCAAGAAATATTCCATCTTTATTCTCGATACGGAGCACTCTTCAACGATCACAAGCACACGGAGAAAATGAACAATATGTGAAGAATATAAAAAGTACAGGAAATACACGAAACCTTGTGGTGACCAATCATGATATCAGATCTTTCGACTGAACAAGAGGCGAATAATAAACGTACAGGAAACGAAATAACAGGAACCTAGAAGCTTTTCCGGTTAGCTTTTTAACGCAACATTAAATTCCAGTTCTATCAACGTTGGCCGCCACGGTTTCTCTCATTGTCAGTGTCCACCGTTCAGTCTCTAAAATAACTTTCTACAACTTGTATTTGGCTCCTCTGACTATGGGGAATTTGTCTCCCGTGCAGACACCACGGAAATCATCCAAAGACAGATCGTAAATTACAACACCACCCAATCCTTTCGCTTTCGCGTAAGCAGCCTTGTTTCCAGCGGTGTCCGGATCCTCGTAACCAACCCAGATTCCATCGGCGCCACTGTTTTCGTCGTATGGTTGGAAAGCGTAGCTACCGTATTTCTTGGACGGATCGCCAACGCGTCTCAGACGACCCACGGCGCTTTCTGTCAACCTGGAGCAGACTTCGGCGTAAGAAAGAATTCCTGGTGTTCCGGTGTGCGGACCTTCAGCGCCTGGACCGTCGGTAACGATAGGTGGCACCCCTGATATTTGACTGTCCGATGTGAGCTTCCACGTGCGGGCGAAGGTTGGGATCCCTACCACGATCTTGGAACCTGGAGTACCGTTCTCCAGCCAATACCTGGAAGTAGAATTAATACTTTACGGATATTTTTGGATTTTCTTCGCCGGGTTCGGTTTGAATTACGCTCCGGTTCAATTCGGGTTAAATTTGAGTTAAATTCGGTTTAAAATTTTGGTTAAATTCGGGTTATGCTTGGATTAAGTTTGGATCAGATTCTACAGGAAGGGTACCATTAGGGTGTTCTATAGAATATTGTCTTCGCTTGGTTAAATTTGGATTAGGTTCGGATTAAGTTCGTATTAGGATTGGATTTGAATTAGGTCCTAGAAAAGAGGTTCTATTAGTGGGTTTTAAAGAATTAGTCTTGGATAAGGTTCGAGTCTTCTAGGTTCGAATTGGCTTCGAGTTAAATTCAGGTTAAATTCGGGTTAAGTTCGGATTAAGTTCGTATTAGGATTGGATTTAAATTAGGTCCTAGAAAAGAGGTTTTATTAGTGGGTTTTAAAGAATTAGTCTTGGATAAGGTTCGAGTCTTCTAGGTTCGAATTGGCTTCGAGTTAAATTCAGGTTAAATTCGGGTTAAGTTCGGATTAAGTTCGTATTAGGATTGGATTTAAATTAGGTCCTAGAAAAGAGGTTTTATTAGTGGGTTTTAAAGAATTAGTCTTGGATAAGGTTCGAGTCTTCTAGGTTCGAATTGGCTTCGAGTTAAATTCAGGTTAAATTCGGGTTAAGTTCGGATTAAGTTCGTATTAGGATTGGATTTAAATTAGGTCCTAGAAAAGAGGTTTTATTAGTGGGTTTTAAAGAATTAGTCTTGGATAAGGTTCGAGTCTTCTAGGTTCGAATTGGCTTCGGGTTAACTTCGGATTAAATCTGGGTTAGGTTCGTATTAGGATTGGATGTGAATTAGGTTCTAGAAAAAAAATTGTATTAGGGGGTTCCAGAAAATTTGTAGGGAGATTATCATATTGAAAAAAAGGAGAATTCTCTTCAACTGTCAAGAAATTAGATTTTTAATTCTTTCGCTACTCCTTCTTGTAACTGAAAGGTAAAGTTATATAGGTAAACTCGATCTTCATTTATATGAAAATGAAATAAATATGAATATGTAATTGCTTTATACGATTGATTATGATCTATTGTTATTGTATAGAGTATTCGTCTGTAACGAAAGGTTTAATTAAACAAATAACACAGGAAAGATGAATTTTTGGTAACGTTGCACTCTTAATAATTAGTGATACTTTGTATAATCGTTGTAATCGTTATAATTAATTAATTGTCAAGTATCTCACCTGGTTGTGGCATCGACATTGTCTTGAGGAACGCGTCCATAGCTCTCATAAATAGGTGCTGGATAGTCAGCTTCCTGTGGGTTGCGTTCTGGGTTCTTTTGATCGAAAGTGAACAGATGCACGGCATCAATATTAGGCGCCAATAATCTTGCGTCGAAGTAAACTGTAAAAAAAATAAAATGAATTGGTCAGTTTTCATATCTATTCGTAATTTAAAAGCGTCGGTTTATTAAACCTGCATAATCCGAATTAATATAACACAATTAGAACCATCAGCTTTCTGATACTAAACTTTACTTCCTTTACCTTTTGTTTTACAATTATTAAACTACTTACGTATGCTAAGTAAACTACTCGTTGCTTGCATACCGTATCGCGTATAAAATATTAAAACATTACATGTATTTTGGATGAAATGACTCGGGAAATTAACTAAAATTAAAGTTCGCGTTAAAAACAAAACCTTAATGACTAAACTGTTGATTTGTATGCAAATTCGTTCCTTTACAAACATAAATAAAAAAGTGGAAGTTAAATAGAGGGAAGTTTCATCCTCCACGTGATAAAATATCTTTTCTAATTTCACTACTTCATATATTTCTCTACACTACTGTGTTTTATTTATTTATTATTTTTCTACACGCCTATTGTTTTATACTTCTGCTGAAAAATTCCTTATTCGCATAACGGAATCTTCGGATACGAGTGTATTTGGATACGGAAGGTTTTACTGTACATTGTTTGTAATTTATTACGGCAAGAGGCGTATGAAAACACGTTACAAATCCCACTTCCGGATTCACAGCGTTCAATATTTACAGAACGTGACGTTGGCTAGCTACTTGCACAGACGCGCGACATTATTAAAACAGGATGGTGTCGCCGTCACGTTCTTAACTGCGATATAAACGGACTACGTACGTGATTTCTACGGATTTCTTATTCGTATAAACATAGCCACCGTCGAAAACTTTTAATCTCATTTGAATGAAACTACCATACATCTCGCGTCTTTGAATAAGAATAGCCCATAATAAATTATGCCACTCCAACTAGACGGGTCCAATGAATTTTAATGGATAGTGAATTTATTGGGTTGGTCGGAAAATTCGTAGCGCCTTTGATAATATTCGCATCTGTCGTGTAATTGGTGAACGTTTATTATGGACTGTAATCGAACAGCGGCATTTTTAATCTGAACGAATAATGTGTTCTTATTCGGGCCACTTAAATTTTGATAATTAATGGGCAACGAGTAGTTAAAAACGAAGGCATCTTTTTTGGAATAATATATCAATAGTGAAATACGGAGAATTGTTAATCGTTGCCTAAAATATTCCACTGTTATCGTTTGCTGTAATGTTAATGAAACTTTATTAACGGCCACAAATTAAATAAGTTGGAAGCCTAGAAAAATTGCATGGATTCATTTGGGACGAAGAAAACGTGCAAACAGTTCAAACTTTTCGAAAAAGGGAATTATGAAACTTTTTGATAGTCTTACAATTATCAAACAATAAATGATCCGTTTTCGTTGAAAGTGGCTTAAGTCCATTTATTTTTAAATTGAGATACTTAACCCCTTGGCTTACAATGACGAGTCACACTCGTGGCACGAATTACAGATAGATTCGTTAAAGACAAGCTCTATTTTCAACGCAGTATTACTTTAATTTTACTTTTAGTTTCACTTGAGAAGATTAAGGATCGCTTGATACTAATCACGTGAAATATTTGAATATCTTGGAGAAATATGAGAACTGTGATGCGTTGATTGTAAGTTTACGTAATTACAGTAGTCTAAAAATTGTAGGGCAAGGGGTTAAGGGCTTGCGTCTGAACTAATTTAAAAATATTATTAACTGGAACGATTATTCAGTTAAATAACATCTAAAATAATTAAAGTTACGCGATAAGTTTAAAGTGTCAGTAAGTGGCAGTAATTAAAACCCCTAATACACTATATCCAAATACTTAAACAAGTATACGGATGAAGCGATAAGCTAAACTAACAATAAACTGAACTACAAGCTATAAAAATGAAAATGGCGCCAATACTTACTACTGCTGTTCACGTGGGGCAAAACGGCGACTGTCAAAGCTTTCATTTTTGGCCTGAGCTGAGCTTTTAGATCGCGAACCAAGATGGTGAAGCCATCGCGATGCTCCTGTTCTTTGTCGTCCTTGAATTTACCGTAACCGAAGGTCTTCTTCAAACCGTGCCAGAAGGATCCAAGGGTGCTGCGGTTCTTCTTTACTTTGACGGGTGGGAATTGCCAAGCCAAGTCGATTCCATCGAAATCGTAGTCGTTGAGCAATCGATTCACAGAGTTGATGAACTTGGTCCTCGCTTCTGCTGTTTCCGTCTGCGATTTAATGCGTTTAAATAAGTATTGGGTAATTGCATAAGTTCGTAGTGAATTCTATACCAAAATGGTGCAGCCAAGTCAGAATAATGAAAGAACGTTCAAATCAAATTGAATTTATGATGTATTAATCGATGTGTCTTTCAAAGAAAACGATTTTTGCCAAGCTATATATGTATTGTTTTGTTTTTATTATTAGTTAGTTTTATATCTTTTATTTTATTATTTTCTGCCAAATTATTATATCCTTGCCATTAGAGTGGTTCTAGAAAAAAACGTGATTTGTTGTTTAAGTTCGATATCTCTTGTTGTATCGCGTGAAAAAATATGGAAAAAATTGGGAATACTTTAACCAGTGGAATAAATATTCGAGAATTTTTTCAAATTTTTTGGCGATTGAAGTGATTTTTAATAAATTCAAAGATACCGATTTTTTATTGAAATTTCCAAGCAACTGTGTTTACATTTTTATAGTTACTTTTAACAGTTACAGTTGCAGCATCTCGTTATACCAAATGCTTTTTTTAAACTGCACTTGAACGGCTACATTAAGAATCGTTCACCTTTCATCGTTAAATATCGATGACATAAATAAATGATTTTAATATATAATTTCCATTTTTCACGATCTAAATAATATGCAACACGAGTGGAAAGTAAAAATTTGTGACAAGCTTAGAGATTGCAGCTTTGCAACAAATATAATGGAATAATCATAAGAACATTAATTTACTAAATTGAATAAACGTTAATAAATATAATTGAATATTAATAAAATTGAAATTTGATAATTAATCGAACAATTAAATTCAATTATTAAACGTTAAGTGGTTGACAAATGTAACTAAAATATGTATTAATAAAATTGAAATATCGGATGATTAATGAAATAATTGAGCTCAATTAATTTAGCTGCTCTCCTAATTGAATTCTGAATGAAACGAAGTCTGCACTTACAACAACGAGGTACTTGTGAGCTTCGTCTTCAGGATCCGCATGACCACCAACGCTGAGGTAGACTTTCAAGTCTGGGAAACTTCTCTTCAACTGAGTTGTAAGCTTATAGTAAGAATAACCCACTCCGGTATCCAGAGCTGAATTCAGAGGGTGAACCTCGAGTGTCTCTGAATTGATTCCCGCGAATCCATAAATCAAATGTGTGCAGAGGGACAGGGCCGAGCGAACGTCATCCAATTGGAATTTTCCTGGTCCTGTAAGAAACCGTATTAATTTACAATAAGCATTAAAATTAACTGCTGTTTATTTTCATGAATCACCTTTGACTACTTTATGGGAAAATTAATTTCCGTAGGCAAACTGATTTTCGTTTACTGTTTCTAGAGTTCCAGAAAGAAGTAAACAAATTCAGAGATACTTATCAATGTTTATGATATTATTTTATTACGTTCTTCCGGTAATTCGTAACAATATTTGAGAAGTATTTAAAAGCAACGCAAAACAATGAATATAATTTATATCATTGTATAATGTTGCATACAATAGCGACACATTTCCCACAAATTTTAACAGATTCCCAGATAAACAGCTAACATGTTTCCCAGAGATGAATTCCTTCAAACAGATTCTAATGAATGTAACTTCTGATTATTAATAAAACCTTTATTATCAATAACCAAAATAAATGATAATATAACATTGTTGTGTTTAAAACATCCCGGTTAAGGTTTAATAATTATCCTCGTCATTTTATCGATACACGAGGCTAATTACTGTTTTATTAAAAAATGTGGCACTTCCTTTAGACTAACTGTAATCATTTAACTTTGATATATTAACTCTTTAATTATTGCACCTCGGGTGTTCAATCAGATATGGCATTTATCCGAATTAAAAATTACAGTATTCGTTAAAAATTCGAAAGAAATAATCCCCCTCCAATTTCACAATGCACAAAAGAATTTCATCTTAACTTTCGAAACAATCTAATACAATAGTTTGCAAGATACTTTTTATTATACAACTTCTTAAATTTGCATTTTGGCAAAATTCTTTAGGAATCCTCAAATATTTCGTATTCCTTCGCGTGTAACTAATTTGACCGCAAACTTGTATTACGTATCGCTCGCATATGCAAATATGCCAACTTCTTTGCTCTCTTACTCATCTTCTTTTGTATCTCTTCACTCTCATTTAAAAAGCGAGTCAAGGACGTGTCTATAGTTACAAGACTTAATAACATCGATATGTCTCTGTTCCGAAGATCAACAGTTATTAGGATGTTTCCGTTTGCGCTGTAAATAAGGCACCTTTAATTTGTACTAAGTAACCGTTAATTCAGCGAACGTTTGTGTAAACTACTTACGCGCATATCGTGTTCAGTCATTTTGAACGAAATGCGTAATAATTACGAGCAATATTCAATATAGCATAAATAAACGTAATAATAACATTTTCTTTAGCAATAAGATAAATCTGGATCATTACGACGTTATTCATTACAAAGTTTATAACTTCTTAAACGAATCGTTTACGAGAAAACTTGCTGAGTGAAAGCTTATTTGTTTTATAGTACTAACTTCGTATCTCAAGTCTGGCCATTTAATCGTGGAACACTTTTAAATCCTGAATATAAACATGTATATACCACGTTTAATCTGTACTAGAATAAATTACATAATTATATCATAAACTCAATTTGTCTACGGAGAATTAATTAATAATAATTAAAACAGGACAGCTGGTGTAATAAAGTGTTATTAAGTATTATTAAAGCTAGTATTCTACTATTGTAGAGCTGTTAAAATTCAACCAAGCTGCAGTATTTATTTTTACTTAACCAAACCTGTTGTTTCACCAAGCCACAATATTTTTATTCAGCCAAGTTTATCGTTTAACCAAGTTACGTAACCTAACTACAATATTTATTTTTATTTAACCAAACCTATTATTTAATCGAGCTACAATATCTATTTTAATTAAGGGAACTTATGAACATTGGAATTATGATCATGTTTAGTCAGCTCATAACTGGTTTTAATAGTTGGAGATGATTTATTTTGTTCAAACAGGTGATTTATTAATTTGTATCGAATAATCAAGTAATAAAACGCAGTATTACGAAATGGTGAAAGAAATCGTACCTTGTCGTTCGAAGGCCGTGCTGTTCCAGTAGCAAACCACCTTATTGTGCTCGTGTGTGTCAATGCTGAGCACCGATTGCACGCAGAATACCGCAACAGCGGCGAAAATTAACACTTTCATTCTCGCAGACCGGCTCTAAAAAAATGCACGCAGACAGCAACATTAGCGCATTGAACTAGAAGCTTTTTCAGTTACATTTGGAACAATAGAAAACTTCTATTTGCAGCAAAAGCATAGAAAAAATTGGAGAAAACAATTCTTCGAATAAAAAGTCGCACTACTTCCAACCTAAGATCCATATCTGAAGATGAAATCACAGATTGAACACCCCATAAAAAATTTAACACCCCATAAGATTTTCCATTCACAAATGATAAGTGTATTTAATTTAGTAATTGAATGATTGAATATAGAAGCATATTTTAGTATGAAAAAAATATAACAAAAAAGAAACACAATGATCAAAAAAAGCTTCACTGGTAAAAATTAACTATTAGGGGGGACCAGCATATATTAGATGTAGCACCCCATAAAGCTTCCCACGTATGTACAACCCATAAGAATATTCAATATAATAATTGAGTGATTAAATGTAAAATTATATTTTACAATGAGAATAGATAAAAATGGAAGAACCATACAATCTTAAAGCAAAGTTTCATAACTGAAGGTGAACCAACAGGATCGACCACCATAACTAGATTAAACACCCCATAAATCTTTCCATGCACAACCCATAGAAACATTCGATAGAATAATCGAATGATTGAATGTAAAATTGCATTTTATCATGAGAAAAGATTAAGTCTTAAAAACAAAGTTTGGCTACTAAAGTTGAGCCATCAAAAGAGGATCCATCGTATACTAGATTTACTACCCCATAAAGCTCTCCCCTTATATAGAACCCATAAGAATATTCAATACAATAATTGAATGATTGAATGTAAAATTGGGTTTTACAATGAAAAAGAATGAAAAATAATGCAACACACAACTACCGAGCAAATTTTCACTCTTGAACAGAAAATATTAGTGGGGACCATCGTATTATATTAGATGTAGCATCCCATAAAACTCCCCGCATATAATTCACAGTAATATCCAATACAGTAACTAAATTATCGAATGTAAATGTACATTTTACAATAAAGCAAGAGAAAGTCTTGAAGCAAAGTTTGACTTCTAAAGATGAACCATGGGAAGGGATCACCGTATATTAGATTTAACGCCCCATAAAACATCCCACGCGCACAACCCATAGAATCATTCAAGATAATAATTGAACGATTGAATGTAAAATTGTATTTTACAATTGAAAGAATAAAAGGAACATAATCATCAGTTACAATGTTGCTTCTAAAGATAAATCCTCATGAGGGTCCACCATATATATACCAGACTTAATACCCCATAAAGCTTCCCACGCACATCGCAAAAGAACATTCGATATAACAATAAAATGATCGAATGCAAAATTATATTTCCCAATTAAAAAAAGAACCATAATAAATCGAAAAAGGAACACACAATCTTCCAGCAAAGTTTCACTGCTAAAGATGAACTTCCAAAAGAAATCACCATATGTATGACGGCCCAAATAAAAATCCAAGGTTGACTATACTTTTTGCGAGACGAAAACGAATACTGTGAAGAGGTCTTACCTTTTGGAAAGGAAGATGCAGACTGTCTGCGGCGATTTCTTCGTCAGGGACTTTGATACCTTGGCCTGTTCCATTAGTTGAGGTAGTGGGGCTGTTGGATCTTACGTCAGCGTCGCGATCTTCCAGAAACCGTTTCTCCACGAGCCTATCGCCGTGTTGACATGTTCTCTCAGACGAGAAATCAAGGCCACGGAGGGGACCGAAATGTTTCTCGGAACTTCGATCTCGTGAGCAGAGAGATAATCGATCATCTTCGCGGAATAGGTAACACGATTTATTAAACATGGAACACGTTCGTGCGACGAATTGCGATTTCGTTTTATTTATTATTGAACGATGTCTGGTGATACTTTCGGGCGATATGGAACAGGAAAAATTGAATGGAAAGATTTTGGACTTTCTACACGCTGCGTATTGGTAACAGTAAGGCTAAAACAGAAATAGCTACTTTCATTAACCCTTTCGCTACGAAGGGCGTATATATACTCCCCCAAAAATTTGGCAATCGTTTACTAAAGATGTACGTATTCGTTTTTTGCAACACAATATTAATTTTACTATAATTTATATTTTATCTAGTATAATTCACTATGATAACTGAAGTATGCTAATATTTTATAGATGTACTGTTTTTGCAATAACATAAATATTCCCCATGTTTGCGTTGAGAATTTTTTTTAATTTTCGAGTGTCGTAGCGAAGGGATTAATAGTTTGTGTAATTTTATTAATATAAGAACTTGATAAAGGGAAATATTAAAAATGTTTACACTGCGGAATAAACATTATATGTGGTGCATATAAGCAACAACAAAGGCAAAGAAGAAATATATATGTTTAATAGTAGTTTAAGTATTTTTATTATTATAGTTAATTAATACAGAGAGATATTAAATAATATACATTGTGAAATAAATATCATATATTATTACATTAGTAAAAATGAAATGTAAAGGAGAAACAGATATTTCTGGGTAGTAGTTTAAATAAGTACTTTTATTATTGTAGTTACTTAATAAAGAGAAACGTTACACAATATACATTAAGGAGTAAACACTAAATATGCTGCAATTAGTCAAAATAGATCTAAAGGAATAAAAATAAAATCAGAGGCAGAATAAATATTTTTAATAGTAGTTTAGGTACTTTTATCATTAGACTGCGAATTACAGTACAAATTCATTTCTTTATAAACAAAAGCAAAGTAGTAGAAGTTAAATAGAGGCTAGTTTCATCCCCTAAGTATTAAAATATCTTCTCTAATTTTACTATTTTATATATGTTTGTACATAGCGTATATTTTGTATCTTTTACCTATTTAATTTTCCTATAAATGCATAAAATTTCGCAGTCTATTTATCATTAGAGTTACTTAATAAAGAGGAATATTGGAAAGTATACACTGTGCAATAAAAATAGAACAAAAGGGAATATTAAATAATAATTGAAGATATTTATATTATGTTTGTACGGTGGCGAGCTTATAATCAGAGAAATAGTCGCAAATTTAACTGATTATACCATTCTAAACGTTGTTTACATTTCTTTGTGTAATATTAAGTAATCGAGAAAGTTTTTGTCGTTTCTAAGAATTGCCATTTATCAAAACGACGACTCCATCAACTATGAAAGAAAGAATAGCAAAGCTGTTAGATTATTAAGAAAAAATAATAGAAGTTCAAGGCGGCTGCTTTTTTAAATAAATATTGCATACAAGTATTTCTAAGTAAAGTTAATACATTTAATAGTTTAAATAATAAATAAATTTGATAATAATCGAATAGTGAAGTTAATAACACTTAGAAAAATACTTCTAAATAAAGTATCGTTTGATCCATTCCATATATTACTTATTTCTGTTAATTCAAACGACACGAATTTTCTTGGTTATATGATATATCATTAAAAAATATCTTCTTTATAGATTAAAAAATGTAAACATTTAATTTTGTACTTTGTACGTTAGTGTTTTTATTAAATCTTTATTAAATAAGCAATTGATTTTCCTTATTTATATATTATCGTCACTGTGAATTAACTGAATGCCTTGTTGCACAAAATTCAATATTCATTTGCAAACAATCAAACCGCAATTTTAACTCTTACACATTTGTAATCCAAAACCACGCACTTCGTATTTCACTTCGTGTAATTGAGAAAATAATACTCTTTTTGTAATCCAAAACCACGCATTCCGTTTTTCACTTCTTGTAATTGAGGAAATGATACTCTTATATAAACTGTTGCTTAATGTTCCTTTTTAATCCTGAATTCAGAAAGTTTGAAAATGCTATCAGAATTATGTCAGATTTTTTCAAACATATTTTTCCAAATTACGATCAAAAGCTCATGGGGGTGAATGGTTTAATATAATTTAAAATTCCCCATTATCGTAGATAATATTTTCATATTTATGGGATCAATTATCACTTGAAAAATCTCACACATCTAATCGCCACTTTAAAGCATTGCGTCAAGACTGCATAGGTAAATGTATCGAATTAATTTTTATAGGAATCTAAGGCAAAATTTTAGTACATCGTATATTTCTTCAAATAAGTAGATCGATCGTAAAAAATTGATTACAGTTCTTCTTCTGCGTTGTTTACCGTATTATCTAACATGTTATTCTGGTAGAGCGCGAGCTATCAACGATGAATAATTTCGCGTTAATTTACTTTAACTCAGACGTAATGGAATCACAACCTTTCACTCGGGTTATCGCGTTAGCGTAGACGTCGTCCAGTTTCTATATGATTCTAATTTGCATTTAGAAGGATTCAAGATTCTCATCTACTAATTAATTACGTACAAATTTATTTAACCTCCTCTTTTTTATTGTTTTTGTTCTTTTTTTCGGAATAAAAATATGAATGCGGTACAAAAAGTGTAAAATAATATATCTATTATTACAAATGGATGATATTTTGTTTTGCAACCAGACAGATTTAAATTTTTCGTCTACTAATTTAATTACTTACAAATTTATTTAACCTTCTCTTTTTTATTTTCTTTCTTTTTGGAATCAAAATATGAATGCGGTATAAAAAGTGTAAAATAATATATCTATTATTACAAATAGATAATATTTTGCTTTGCTAACAGGAAAAATTAAGTTTTTCATCTGATAATTTTATTAGGTCATTGTGTAATTTCTGTAGTATTTTCGGGTAATATTTAAACCACCAGAATTTTGGAAAGACGTTTCAAAGACACGTAGTATTATAAACACAACGTCCAATGATAAACAAAGAATTCGACACAAGTTTTGTTTGAATTAATTTAATAACTATGACGAAATGTTGAAAATAATAATAAAAAAAACGACAGAAATCGTGCAACCACCTACAAAACACATACAACATTAAATTCAATTATAAACCACGAATAACGATATTAAACTATAATAAAACGATGAAATCATAATTTGTGCGACTGGAATGAAAAATTTAATAACCAGTAAAATTTCCTCTTCTTCTCCATTAATCAAGAAATGCAACTAGGCATGGTTTCGATTAATTTTTTCAAACCGTCGTTCACGCTATTAGTCGCGCTTCACAATGTACACTTTTTTGCACTAACTACTCCACTTCCACGCGCTTGGGAAAACTTACGGGAACGCAGAGCAACGAAGCAATTAGTCTCATTTGCACGGCGGGAAGAAAAACGTCGAAAACGAATCGATTCGCAATCGCGGCACGTTTCAAGGTTTGTTTCGAAGGCGTCAAATCGCGAAGGTTTGAAACAGGATAATCCAACTTCCTTCGCGTTAATTGAATACGACCTACATGTCGAGCATCATGATGCGTGATCTCATCTCCAAACGTATCATACAATCATTTTCAATTACCTCGTCACGAGAACGCTCGTTTATTTGCCAATTCACGTGCGAACCTGCCTAACTATGAGAAGTCTCGTTTCTTTTCTCTCTTTCTCTCGCTCCTCGACTTCCTAATTCCCCCTCATTTGAATTCTCTTCGCAAAATTTCTCAATGACATTTTACTGTTTAGTCAGTCTGTTTTTTTTGGAGAACAATTTATCCTTTTATTCGAGGGACAATGGCTTACGGGAAGAAATTGAAGTATTTTTGTGTTACTTCTAGCGTTTTATGTTTTTTTTCTATCCCTCGTGAAATAGCTCGTGAAAAGAATATAGAAGAATTTTGCTAATATTTTACATATATATTCATTTTTGTAACTGTTTATAAAAGGTTATTAATAGGGTTTATTTTTTGTCTAGAAAATAAATTTAGTAAAGAAATATGGAACAATTTTCCTAATGTTTTATACTTCGATTTTTAATAATCTACTTAAAAGAGAAATTTGCTAAATAAATATAGACAAATCTTCCAACATATATTTTTGTATTTTTCCTAGTATTTCACGCTTCTTTTCTACAATAGATTATAAAAATGGTATAGAAGAAATTTCCTGATATTTTACATATATTTCTTTTTATAAAAGTTGACAAAATACATAGCAGTGTTTAAATTGTGAATGATCGAATAATAAATTCCATTTAAATGACAACTTTTCAAGTAACGCTAATAGGTACGTTAAACTTCGTTGTACATTTTCAATGAATCAGTAATTCATTCATTATATTCGACATATAAAAAGATGTTCAAAAACAGAAGAGATGTTGAACGATATTGTGCTTCAAAATTGGAACGATTTTCATAAATAGTTTCTAAAATAGTTAAACAAAGTTACGCGATAAGCTTAAAGTGGCAGTAATAGTCACGTTTACCCTAGCTGAGTAAGAACACAATTTCGAGAAACTCGAATGTTATCAGGAGTTTGCGTATAGCTGGACATTTCCGAAGCGATTAGACGCGATGCAAATCGATTCTGGGAATCGCGATCGTCCTGCATCGTGTTTCCAGGCTTGCGTAACGCGTACGTGTACGTCTGACTCATTGGAAAATAAAATCACCAAGCAAATGTGTACCAAGCAGCGCGATAAAATCGACTGCATAACGTTTAATGCTCCATATGCGATCGAGATCGGTAATGAGATCGCCGCCATTTTGGCGAACGTTGAATAATACCGGTGATCCTGTTAGATACGAATACGAATGTAAAAAGAGTAGCAAAAATATTTACTTACCACATTCGTATTTTGTGCCATTAGTAGATTGCGGATGTTTATGTATTTGTAGCAAACGTAGGAATGCAAATAAGTATAAAATACATGTGATGAACAAATAAACTATGCAATAAGTATCTAGAGTAAAATATTAGGTGTATCAACAAGTAATTTACTATTCCTGTAATAAGTGAAACATTAATAAATTTATTAAGTATATATTACTTAAATAGATTAATTACAGCTTAAATTCAAAATACGGTAAGTGATAAAATGATTAGCATGTGTAAAACATTATTAGCGATAGGAAAAGTAAAAAGATAGTTAAATAAGTTTTTGGACTTTTTATTTAAGAAAATACAGATTGATGGTAGGATATCCAAAGATTGAATATTACTATAGAAAACTAGAATCGATACCAAAGAGGCTTGAATTAATAACCCAAGAAAATATCAATTACATTAAAATTATTAAGCTTTACAAGATATGCTAATTAATTTCGCAAACAAAATTAATACAACAAATTATTACGGTTTACTCTTCCACGATTGTAAATCATAATTTTGTTGTTCTGTTTAATAATATTCTATCAGGCCAAATCCTAAAAAAATAGAAATATAGGAAGTTACTTTATTCGCTACTTATTTTTGTTATTTCCGTTAAACCTTTGCCTGTGCCAATAATTTTGTGACTAACCGTATACTATCTGATAACAAAAAAATTAATTTCGTAATGCGCAAATATTAGAGTGAACAAGGTCGATTTTATTTAAGGTGGAGTAGATATTTGATATTGTTAAAAATAAATATTGAATTTGACGACAACCCGATAGAAAATTCGTTAATTTGTCTTGAGTCATTGGCAATCGAAACGAATACGATAAAATGGTAATTTTTGGTGTGTCTTATCGATAGATCGGTGATGCATCGAAAAGTTCCAATCATTTGTACAGAAATCGTCGATGACAAACTGATAAAGAAATTATGAACAGACCAATTAACGTGTTTAAACAGCGTTCAGTCCAAGTCTGATTCATCGAGGAACTTTCACGATGTGACTCGATGGAAACTTTAGGACGAACCAATAATTTAGAGGCAGAAAATGAATATCGAGCGTGTATAATAATGGTTTATAAATCATTGATTAGGAAATGCACCGCAAGTAGACGACAAAAAAAGAAGAAGAAGACACTGACTTCCTCTAGATATTCGTATCTCTGTTAAAGGTTATTGGAGCAGCGCAGATTACTCTGTTATATTTTATTCGCCATAAACATGTCAACATAATCGTAAATCTTACACTCCGTGCGCGTAAAACATTTTGCGGTTTAAGTTTACGTAAGCGTAATAAGAAATCTAACGATGCAAAACTTCTTTCATTTTTAAACGCATTCTACACACTTTACCTTCACTCAAAGCGCAATGAAATGGCGAAGAAAAAATCGCACGTTAACTTTTTTATAGAGTTACTTTAATCTTCAAATTTATGGAAATTTAGATGGCGAAAAAAATTGTTTAAACTTCGTAAGATCGTTTGAATTTTGCTCCGCGTTGTCTATAGATTTTCCATTAGGTTTTATAATTATACAATAGTACTTTGCATCACAAAAACACAATAGCGTTTTTAGCTAATTTTATATTATTCTAATTTTATACTTGGCTTAAAACTTTTTGCCAAGGGGTAGTAGAAAGTAGTGCATGAAAAGAAAGAAACGCAATACTTTTATGATATAATATTGTATATTATTATAATTTTGTATTCGATCGAAAACCCTTTTACCAACGATAGTAGAATGTAGCGCGCGAAAAGAAAGGAACACGATATTTTTCAATGTTTTATTATGAAAAGAATCTTATGTACATGTGAATCACTTCTCTCTGTGTCAGTGTATAAGTAGACATCTACGGTCAATAACAAAGTTTTAATCTATATCCGTAGTAAATTCCTTAAAGTAGTTCCTTTCATTCTGTTTAAGTCTTGATTGTTAGCGCCGGAACCGACGACTGATAGGCAATAAATAAATCACGTGTACCCTTGTACCGCTTTTGTATTGCACGGTTTCGACCAAAATAGTCGGCTGATTTAATTATTAAAGTCGTGGAGACAATTTCAAATTTCCAACGTGTCTTGCTTAAGTAATGAGTGCATTTAAGTTACAACTCCTCGTCGCCGTCTCATTCAGAATAGCCATCGACTCTTTCACTGGCAGAATGTAATCACTCTCCGAATATTCTACCAAATTACAGTCAGTCGCAAAAGTCTAACTGCACGTTTTAATTCTTCCACGATCAACCAGAAATATTCACATTTGTTCGAAACTTATTAATTGTACAAATTACTAAAGTAGAATTTTACTTTGAAAATGTAAATCGATAGAAGGAAAATGGAAACGTAAACCGATATTATTGAAATATATTCGTAAAAACATAAATTTGTATTATATAAATATATTAATATAAATATAAAAGAATTAAATATAGATATGAAACATTGTTAAAGAAAATTATAGAAATGGCTGGTTATTCATGTAAGAATTAAATTTCAAATATTTTAGATATTAAAATAATGAAAGTGACGCGAAAATTTGTAAAATATAAAATTACAAATATGAGACAAATTCATCGATTGCACGAATCAAATTGCTTTTAGAAACGTGATAACATTATTTTGTTTGTGTTAAATAAATTATAGCACATCAGAGACGCATCAAGAAGATTAATAATGTATAAATAAAATTGTAACAATAAGTTTTGTATACTTTAATAGAAAACTATCACTCGTAATTATTGGCTTTAAAATACAATTAATCGTTGTTTTAATAATGTAGATATAGAATACGTACAATTAACTGATTACTTGTTGTTTACTTTACTGTTTTTCGCATTTATAGTTCTTAGATTTACAATGAAACGACGAACAAATATGCTACGCTTTAAAAATATTATTGCTTGTACGGAATTTATGCGAATTTCAAATATATCGAATACTTATAAAAATATAATACTGAATAGAACATAATCTTCGTATTGATTCATATTAACCCGAGAAAAACAGGAGGGTTAATATAAAAGGCTATAAACTATTCTGATAAACAACGTTTTATACTAATAATAATAGTGACAATAAGGGAAAATTTATATATCTTTTTAGTGAAATTGAAATCAACCATAAAACCCCATCGTTATAATACTTATGAACAATACCGTAGAACGTCGTGAAACTACGTTGTCGAAAAGTAAGAAAACCATAATCGTTATTGCAGAATTTAACCAATTTTAATTAACAGGTAAATTAAATTTCTCGGAACAAACGAAATTCCTGTGTTCCTTTTAAATACTCGAAATTTGGAGATGTACGTAAACTTTTTGCGATTGACTGTACACACGTTCCATTAACAACTATAGGTAACGAATATTTGACTGGAAAAGGGACAAGGGAGAAGTAAGTTGAAAATTTCACAAGTGTACAAAAATACTTGACACGTTAGCTTACTGAATACTTACGCAACTAGAAATCGAAGAGCAAGATGAAAAAACAGGGAATATTAACTTGAAGAGAAGTTAAAATAGTCTAAAAAATAATTATAATTTTGATCACTTATTTTTCAATGCTTAATTGTAGTGTAAAATTGATACTAGGAAGAAAATAGTTAAATCTACCGAAAATGATTTTCTGAACGATAATATTTTGTTACCTTCCCTGTTGTTTCCACTTAGCCTTCAATTATATTTTGTGTTAAGTTGACCCAAAAATTCTTTTCGATCTCAAAATCTCGTAAACGATATAATTTATTATATTAGGTGTACCAATGATAGTAATCCACTATTTTTACTCGAGTATAGCGTTGCAAAATAACAACAGTTTACATATAAAGTAGAATAATAAGTATCTAATTTCGTTCAAAATAAATACTGATTGGAATAGAAACTGATCTGATGAGCTCTGCTCTCAAATAAGAAGTACATGAATATGTTTTCTTCTCTTTCAAAAAGATCTTTATTCAACTTTTTCACCTGGCGATCCCCCAACCCTAAAACATATTCATGATTAATTTCATCCATTGTTCTCACTCAAGAGTCAAATCGATACTGAGCGCTCAGCGTCGGATTAACCTTATATAGATAAGAAATAATGACATCATCCCAGCAGCACAGAAGAAAAATGTCCTCAGTCAAATTTCGTAACGCATTTCACTTTTTCACCTGGCGACCCCCCATCCCTAAAACATATTCATGTTAAAAAGAAAAAGAAGATTATTCATTGGTACACGTAACAATATGTAGATTAATTCTGCTCTTAACACCTTTCTCCAATCTTTGCTTAAATTCTTGAAGCCTTGTGAAGTCATTTTGTGTAACAAAGCGAAGCACCTAGAAAAGAACTTTTGGGACAAGTTAATGTAATATAAAACGGAAAAATGCTTCGAGTTAAAATGCCGTTAGCAAAGGTTAATTGAAAAATAAATGCATTCGCTATTCTAAAACTATACAAGTATAGAAGAAGCATACAGTTACACAGACACTAATACTAATACAACAGTTATCAAAATACTTTCACCGTTTGTCAAATGCGTCGTGGAGAGCACATTTGAACAGGAATACAACTCAATTGTTCTTCTTATTGCAACGGTACGTATAGAATTATACGTACTCTATGCGCGTTATTCTAATTTTTGGGATAAATGATAATCGACGTGCACAACAATTTCCAATTCCGAAACGAATACGTGGACCGCGGATTTTTATGCATTTATGGAGAATTTAAATATGCAAAAAGGCACAAAATGCAGGCGATATGCAAAAATGTACAAAATATTGAAAGTAACGCGCAAATTATTGTACATATCTCGAAGATGAAATAATTCCCCATTTATAGATTCCATTTCTTTAATTTTGTTAACAATAATATGAATTTGCATAAAAATCCGCAATCTACTAATGTGTGTTAAATGTGGTCCGGATTTTTTACTTATTCGAGTAATCTGGATATTCGAATATTGGGAATAGTAATAAAATAATCCGGATAGTTAAAAATATTTCAGTAACTCGAATAGTTTGAATAATAATAATAATGAAAGAAAAAAAAATAAACGGAATCAAGGTTTAGTTATTGGTTTTGGTCAGAAAGTTTTACGATTACAATTCTTAAAATAATAAAATCGTGAAAGGAACTACGTTTCGATACGTTTGGTATTAAATTCAATATTCGAAACAAAATGTTTCTTTAAGATTGGAATAGAGGCGGACCATAAATTTGTGCACGATTGTAAGTCCAACGTACGATCAACGACTTAAATAATTACGTAATATGTAATATTCACAACGTAAGTAATCATGCAATTATGTAAGATTCAGATACTCGGATTTATATGGGGAAAAATTCGAATATTCGAAATCCGGATTACGAATATTTTACCACGTCGTTATCCGAATATTCGGAAACTTAGTCATGCGATTAATTGCAGTCCTAATATTGTATTGTGACCAATTTTCGAGCACTGAAATGGGACACCTGCGTTCCATTAGTCACGAAAGGGTTAAAATAAAAATGCCATTCTTCTTTAGCATAACGCGGTCGGTCTGCCAATGAAAGAGCGAATTTTCACAAAGAGGACCATGGAAACTCTAACTCGAGCCTTTCTTACCTTAGAATTAACTCTAGAAAAATACAGTCTGTTTTTATTCTTCTATCGCGTTGCTCGGGCCAAGCAACGAGCTTCTGAATAAAAATACGATCTACTCTCGTTGGCCGAGCAAACGACTCTTAAATAGCATCTGTATAGAGTATAGACTATCTATAAACTTTTTGGCTAGATCCTCTGACGAGAGATTTCCCAAAAAAAGAGTAGATAAAAAAATTAAATGGTGCATCTATTGTTAAAATCCCTCCTCCTCCTCCTCCTCCTCCTCCTCCTTTTTCGTTTCGTCTTCGTTACGAATAAAGATTAGCGGCCGAGTCAGTTCATTAAGTAGTGGCAGGATGAAGTGTTAACTGATAATAGATGTTAACTAATAGACGATACTTCTTTCCTTTTCTTTTGTGAACGAGCATTCGTATGTTTGCAGCCTCGTTGTTCGTCCAAACCCCTAAAACTTCTGTCAGTATATATATATATATATATTATTCTGTCCAAATATAATTCTTCATTCTCTCTTCTCCTGTTTTAAATTGTGAGGATAGTCTGCTTGATCATCCTCATCTGAAACAAACACAACAATCGTGTTAATTTTATGCAGTTGTGGGAAATTTAAATTTGCAAAAAGGTGCAAAATACGCATAAACTTAAGAAATATATAAAATATACAGAGTAAAGTGGACGTCATAATATTTAAAGGATTTTATTTAAAGAACATTTTTATTAAAGTGTCATTCCTTTAATTTGGTTAATAAAACTACGAATTTGCGTATTAAATTAATTACTAATTTTTTAGGTAAACTAAGGTAAACTAACTTTTTCAAACACAACAGATATGTTTGGATATTTCTAATAAATCGATAAAAATCACTATCTACTTATAACGCTAACTTATAAAATTAATTACCTTCGCCTTCATCTTCGCTTTCAACTAAATGCAAATCGCCATTCTTCTGCTGCGGTTCTTTGTCGTAATCAACACCATCGTACTGATCATCAGCCTCGGCATTTTGATCTGCACCAGCTTCAAATCTGAATTGGTAACAATATTATTGCATTATGGCATTCCGCATAATAACAATTGTTGAACTTGACTGAAAAATACTATTGAGTTGTAACATGAATTCATGCCATTTTCTTAGGACGCTTTTCAAGTCTTAGAAATTCTACAAGAGAGGATCAATGATAAAAGATCGATCAAACACATGTGTGTAATTTATTAAACTTACTTTTGAATTCACAAGTGAATAAATTTAATCCTCTCGCTATGGCGGATTTTAATCAAAATATAAGCAGAAGTTGTAAAAATGCAAAATTGCATTGCGTTAAATTTGTGTATTCTTCTTCCAATTATTTCCTATTCTTCAAATATTAATTACTAAAATTAATTGGCAAAAGTTATCAATAATGCATTAAAACGATTATATATAAATAAATGGTTAAAGACGCTGATTAAACAGGATGAATATATGTTACAACCCACTATATAAGATTATTCGAAATGATTGACAAAGTTTAACAAAATTACCACACAAAACATCCTTAAAGTAGAAATACAATACAACTTATTTTTTGCTGTGTAAACTAGAGCATTAGGTTTCCTTATTATTAATTTATTATCCATTTAAATAGATTACAAAACTTTCAGAGTTCCCTTATTTATTATTGGGTACTAAAATAAGTTCATACTTTGTTGCATTTTTTGGATAAGTTACGAATTTGTGCTTGAAAGAAAATTTGATTGTTTGATAAAGTAAATTCGTCGAGCAATTGAATAATAGTGGATTATTTATTAGTACACTTAATATTCGAAGATAATTTCAATTTTATTTTATAAGATCGTCTTCATATTTAACTTACACGCTATTTTGTACGATCTTGTAGTATAAAGCTGTTATTTTATAGCAATTCTACAGTATTAATTGTATATAAGGGGAAACTCGTTAATAATAATAAATAATAAATGATAAATGATAAATAATAAATGATGAATGATAAATGATAAATGATAAATGATAAATGATGAATGATAAATGATGAATGATGAATGATAAATGATAAATGATAAATGATAAATGATATATGATAAATGATAAATGATAAATAAATAATAAATAATAAACAATAATAAAATCCCTTCAATCATTTTGAATAACCGTGTGTAATTAATAGAGTAAAGAAGAATGGTAAATATTTTCTGAAACTCGAATAAAAAATAAATACCCAGGAAGTCGCATGTGGTTCAACGCGTCCCCAATTTCCTGTACACCAGGTCCAACATTGAACCAGCCATTGTCTCTTCTATCCGGAAGCTGATCGTCGGATCTTCTAGCAGCAATGGCCGGAAATGGAGGTGCCAAGTTTCCATTTTCAACCTCTTGCTCTTTATTGTCCACGTTATTATTCTTCTGTTTCGGTTCTTCCTTCTTCCTGGCCACTTCGTCTTGCTTCTCCTCGTGGTGTTCCAACTTTTGATCGATTATCACCGGAATGGGAGGCACGCCAACCGGTAGTTTGGACTTGGAGGCCGGTTTCAAGAGTGAAAGAGCTTTGTCCACTGATGTGGAGGCTGGATTGCCGCTGCTTGCCGGCGTTGAAGTCTCCAGCTTCACTGCTGGGATCGATTTCATCGAGCTGGTTGCCACCGTGCTCTGGAAAATTAAGTTCGCCATTTTTCTTTTACTTTTACAATCTGTTTATTTAACCCCCTCTCAACCGATCACGTATTGGTACGTCAAAATTAAATCGGGCTGTTTCCGACGACGACGTACCAGTACGTCAAAAGTTGAACCGAACTTTTTTGTGACGGTTCAATTTCTAGACGGTTCAGATTTAGTCTACGGATTTTTGTACATTTATGGCAAAAATACAGGGAGCATATAAAGTGCAAAAATATACAAAATATCCAAAGTAAGGCACACTTTGCTACATTTAAAAAGTGTTACAAATGTCTACTGAAATTCCATTGCTTCAATTGTGTCGATAAAAATGCGAATTTGTATAAAAATGCGAATTTGTATAAAAATCCGTAGTGCACTAATAATGTACTTTTATGCTCAGAATTATTTATTTAATTTTACTGTACTTTGTAATTAACATGTATATCGCTAAACAACAAAGCAATGAGACATTTGAGAGAAGCAGAATAATAACCTGCATCCCGATCGAGGAACTTAATTTGTAAACTTCGTCCACTGTTCACAAATTGAGTCAGCTTATGCGATATAACAATTATATAAATAATATCTGCGACTCTGGATTTTTTCTCATCTTTTCATTCTTTTATACGCTGTTCATACGAAATCCTACTCACCTACTAATCTCTCTGTTGTTATTGCAAACCAAATGGTTTTTCACCCGTAAATAATAATAATAATAAATAAATAAATAACCGCGGTTGTGAATGGGTTCAATGTTGCATCAACTCGCATAACTCATTAGCGACCACGTGTGTTATACATGACTGCATAATACGTTATAATACATTACAAGTATATAATACATTACAGTATGTAATGCTAGTTAGTTAACTCATTACAGTTACTAATAGATGATACATTACAGTATGTAATGCTAGTTAGTTAACTCATTACAGTTACTAATAGATAATACATTACAGTATGTAATGCTAGTTAGTTAACTCATTACAGGTACTAATAGATAATACATTACAGTATGTAATGCTAGTTAGTTAACTCATTACAGTTACTAATAGATAATACATTACAGTATGTAATGCTAGTTAGTTAACTCATTACAGGTACTAATAGATAATACATTACAGTATGTAATGCTAGTTAGTTAACTCATTACAGTTACTAATAGATAATACATTACAGTATGTAATGCTAGTTAGTTAACTCATTACAGTTACTAATAGATAATACATTACAGTATGTAATGCTAGTTAGTTAACACATTACAGTCATTAATAGTTAATACATTACAATATGTATAATTTACGTCAATACACGATGTACTTGTAGCTAGGATGAATTGTCGCAATTTTCTGCACGATTAATTTGCCAAACCCTATAAAATCGAACACTATTGGGACGAAAAGTATTTTCTACTTTAACACTATTATGTCGAATACAAAACACTGAAATATTATACGTAATTTGTACTTGGTAATCTTCAGTCTTACAAATTGAAACTATAATTGTAATTAAAATTAAACTTGGGGAACAGTACACTCTGTTTTTATTTCGATTAGATTATAGTTTGCACCAAGAGTGTAACTCGAAGGGGTTAATAGGAAAATATTAGGTTAATATGCAAAATAAGTAATTGGGTGTAGCAATGAGTAATCCACATTATTTGTTAAATTTAATTTTGGTTCAGAGAAAATCAAACAGCCACCTAATATTAAATATAATTGCTGTTATTTTGTGATACTTTATGAAATTTTTCAGGCCAATTATGGGTAATTTATACATAGGCCAATTTTATCATCCTTTGATTAAACAAATTCATCAGTTCAGTTAAATGTAGTGGATTACTTACTGGTACACCTAATATATTATTTACTATTTAAATAAGTGTGTTATTATTAATATTTAATCTAGGTTAGCAACTTCGTTGTTTCTAACTTTACTTATCGCTATAATTTGGCAGAAAAGTGGAAGAAAATTGTGCAAAATGGGTGAAAATACTTCGAAGATTAATTTAGTATAATATATATTATATATAAATAAGGGAAAATTAAAAATAGAGACTGAAAAATTTGCATACGTCTAATAGGAATTATTTGAAAGATTAAAAATATTAGTTTTGTTAACGATATTATACCTAAATTATTTCTGGCAATACTTGTTATATTTTTTAATAGCGCGATTTTGATAACATATTTTGATAATTAATTTAGTTACTTATTATGAAACTGCGAATCTTTATGCGAATTTATATCTTTACAAAGAAAACTAAAGAAATGAGATTTAAATTTAAGGTTTGTTTCACCCTCCAAATATTACAATTTGTATTTTACTTTACAATATTTCCTACATTTTTTAATACTATTTGAAACCTGTACCTTTTTATACATACAAATTTTCCACAAATGCATAAAAATCCGCAGTCTACTTATTATAATCTTCAGATCATTTTTCACCCAATTCTGATTTCTCTTTTTGAAGAAATTCATTAAATGAAAAACGAATGCAAAGAGATTCGCTATATAATATATTATATAATTCCCAGCTTCAATTTTATACTCGAGAATCGTTTCCCCAAAATTGGGAAACTTTGTTAAAGAAGTATAATTATTATGTCTGCAAATTTTGAAGACTTTTGCAAGTAGGTCTCGATGAATGCGAGTTCAAATAACGCGATATTCGATTTACGGCGAATTATAAAATTGAAACAAAACTTGTTACACGAGTTAACGCAAAGTTCGTTATATTTTAATTAATATTTTAGTTCTTTGCTATTAAGATTTAATTCCTTTCACGAGCTTCAAAATAAATAAAATAAATACTAAGCGTATTTGACAATTTTGTTATCGTTTTAAATTTAAATAGAAACACCGTGTTAAAAAGAAAAGGCTTGCTACTATATTAGAATAAAAATTCAACGTTATCGAAAGAATGTTGATAACAAAATACAAATACAAATACTTTCGAACAAATTAGCAATTTTCTTCGATCTCTAATCTCGTTTCTCAATATTTCCCAACTGTCAGCTGATTCTTACATTGTAACATTTTTATTTGTACATTTAATACTAGGTTTACGGACATTAATTACATAATTTGACAGGTTTCCGGAAAAATATGTATATTGCATATAAATATTCGAAATTAGAAGCGTGCGGATGAAGAGAATCGATTAGAATACATATTCATACCATTGTATTAATTAAAGTTAACATAAAGTACTGAAAAATAATATTTATGGTCTCTATAATTTTAAGTATGAAATCTGAAATGCGTCAACGTGACGAGTTCCGTAAACCTAATGTTAATTAAGTTTCTCTTTCCTATTTGCTCGACAATAGTGTTCCGATAATCGAGTGTTTCGTTAAACAGTGTTCCGATATAATCGAGGTTCTATTGTATATTATGCACAAGCTACTTACCTGCTTGAAATTTTATTCGCAACAAGAACGACGATTGTTCGTTTCTTCTTTCGCGAAGCTACAAAAGCGTACGACTAAAAAATATCGCATAAAGCATGCATACCGAAAGGAATCGCTAAAAGAAGAATAAATAGCTTTTAGCGTATATAAAAAAAGACTGAAGCGTAAAACAATTCTAGCTTCTAATTAGAGGACACCTAAATCAAGATATTGTTTAATGAAATTGTTAAAAGAGGTGTGAAAATTAATAACGTGTTTCTCTCTTAACGAGTTTGAATTGTCACACTTTTGATCGGAAAAATTCGTTATTAAAACGGGAGCTTAATAAAATAATTAAAATCAACTCACCAAACATTCTAATGTTCACCTTGGTCTCATTTTACGCGAATTATTTTTTTCATACGTCTACTTACATTTACGCTGCCTTTTTGCACGTTTCGTTCACTTTTACGTGTTTCACTTACTGCCACGCGATTTTTTAAATAGTTTTACTTAACGCGTTTACAAAAGTTTGGAATCACTATGCATTTTGAAAAGCGTAAAAATGATAAGAAGATGGAGTTAGAAATGCGCTACGTTAGAAAATTGATCGGATAATTTGTGAAAGGAAAGAAAATTGCTACTAATGTCGACAATAGTATTCTTCTAATTGATAGAAAAATTCGCGAGAAGATTAATACAGGTTCAAATTAGAAAGTGATTCCAAGCTTTTGACTTGTAGTGTATGTTTATTAAGTCAATATTTCAAAATCAATTATCAATGTACTACTATATAGTTATATTGTTATATACGATATAGTCAATATTTGAACTATATAGTGCAGCTGTGTTGTCGCTAAATTCGTCCAGCAAGTATACTAATTAACCCTTTGGCTTATAACACCGAGCTACACTTGTGATTTAGCCTATGGACCACGTACAAATTATAACATGCTGCATTTCGTAATAAATTTGAATTTATTTTATTTCAATTTGTAAGATCGTGAGATTGAGGATTATTAGGTAAGAATAGCGTATAATATTTCAGTGTTTTGCATCCGATGCAGTGTTATAGTAACAAATAGTCAATATTTCAGTGGATACGCTTTGAAAAAATCGTAAGCCAAGGGGTTAACAAGTTGGATACAGTAGCGAGCATATAAATAGGGCCAATCAGTTCCTTATCAAATTCAATAGTAACACCAACATAAAAATTACAAAATTGCATGTATACAGATTTTAATCTATAAGAAGTTAGGTGCTTTTTAATGATATTCTATAGAAACGAGTAGAAACAAAATTTAGAATGCTACAACCAGTTCAATTTACGACTGTTTCCCTATTTATATGCTACTGTACAAATGTACGTACTTTAAAATGAGTTTGTCGAATAAAACATATTAATTCGATGCATCTTTATATTTTGTTACGCGTGCCAGTAAGTAACTCACCATTTTTTAAATAAATATATCCTAATTCTAAAATAATCTACCCAGATATGATTAATTTATTTTATCGAATAACCAGCGCCTTCATTTTACCAGGAATTTTTAATACAGTCATTTTATTGCGTTCAAAATAAATGACTGTCTTTGACAAAAGAAGCGGAGATTATTCAATTGGTACACCTAATGAATTTAGCCTAATATTGCCTCACTCTTCAACAAATCTCTTTTCGAACGGTGCACTGTTATAATTTTTTTTGCACGGATACGCATCTAAAAAGAGACCGAGGTGTATTTTTAAAAGTAAGAGTTAAAAAACAAAACAAAAAAAGAAAGACAAATTGCAACGAACTAGTAACAAGGAAGCAGTTTAGTTAGGTTTGTGCGAGGGTGCCAGAAAAAATGCAAGCAGATCAAAATAATAACAATTTATTAATGCATCGATTAACACAGGAGATACAGGCACATTACAGCTTGCAAGCTACACGTACATCACTCACTTCTTCTCTTTTTACCATTCGGGAAAGGTCACCGAAAATCGACCATCTTTCCTTTGCATTAGGCTGTCACTTAATTAACCCTTTACGGAGAGTTGTTGCGAATACTCAAAAAGCTCCGATTTCTCATGATTTTTTTTGGTTACATTCTACGATTTAACCCTTAACTATTATTATCGCTAATATAATTACTTATTTGTCTCGGTTTTCCTTTCTGTCGGGATTTACGAGTTTGTCATTGTGGATACTTTTCAATTGTAGTATAATGTTCGACTTTTATGTCCTAGTTAAGCCTAGTCAAACCGCTAATAGTGGTTACGTGAATTTTAATAAATGTAGTTAAGGATTAAAGCAAGAAAAATCGGACAAGAATTCTTTAACCTTTTGACTGCAACGCGATATTCGCATAATTTTCGCTATGTAGCATTAGTATAATAAAAAAAAAATGCGGGCATAGCTTAAATCTGCAAAATAGTTATATTTGTGAATAAACTAATCCTCAGTATAAATCAATAAAATTATATATTGCTGTTAAAATAAATCTCCAAATGTTCTTATATACTGATAAATTTGGAACTTAATAACTGTTATATTGTACTAATAAAAAAAAAACTACTATTTTCGTAGTCAAAGGGTTAAGTCCTATGCTCTCAAAGAACTGATCACTGAACGAAAATTCCGTTGAGTATTGTTTATTCCGTCCGCAAAGGGTTAAGCAGATGCATAAAATAAATTACAAAATCGTACCTCGAGCCAAGAAAGCAAATTCAGTCTTAGAAAACGTCACTCGCGAACAAATGTAACTTTCCGACAGCCTAATGCGATTATTCATTTTACATATACAAATTGCTAAATATAACGATACAAATTACAAAAAAAAAAAAAGAAGAAAAAATAGCTCGACATTTACACGATCGTTAAAATAATTGTTGTTTCTGCGGAAGCAAAGTTGCTTCGTTACACAAAGTGGCCAAGATATTGCACTTCAAACACCTTTAATAAGAAGATTAAATAAGTGTTAATTTCTAATACACCTTCGGCCTTTAAAAGAATACAAAATTAGGGTAAGATTAGTAGATTTTATTCGCGCCAACTCGTTTTGCCGTATTTAGGATTGTCTAAGTTCGAGATGCAAAAATAGAAGTTTCTGATGGGAAAAATCACAGCTTGCTATCTGCAGTGTCTCACAGATGTGTTTAAAAAGTAACGAGACTCTAGTGTAGACTTTTAAAATAGATAATAAAGAAAGATAAAAATATTTTTATTCCTTCGAGTGATACACAGAATTTCGAAATAAACTTTCTAAACGTACTATTTGAAATATATATTTTAATACTAACTGATGGAAATATGAGTATTTCCTATGAGTGTTTCACCATTTTGAAATGAATACTTTATTGAAATATAACTCTAAATATTACTTCGAATAACAATATTTCAAACGACAATAGTAAATGAAGTAGCAAGTAGAGAGTTTTTAAGTTTAACATTTTATAGTACGATATACTTTTATCGATAGCTTGAGACTTTTATTTTGTTTATAAATAACTATAATTATTGCACGAGAGTAATTTATACAAGCTATCGATTCACTTTATTTACGTTAAACGGAACACATTTTTGGAATATTTTATCTTTCAATGAATTCCGATGAGATATTAATATTACACCCGCAGCACTAAATAAACGTTCTACAGGTGCAAAAAAAAAATACTGCTGCGGTATTATATTTTACAAATAGATTTTCCATTTTTATCCCCTATCTCGAATCGACCGTTTCCTATATCCAAATACGAGTTTAAATAGAAAATAGTATTGGTTCACGAATCGAGCGTTTAACAAACAGAATTTGATTCAAACGCTAACTGAAATAACATTTGCAAACAGCATTTGCATATAGAAATACATTAGTTTTGAATATTTTCTCATAAATTATTTAAAATTTTACTCAGCCCTGGCAAATATGCGAAATAAAAGAACGCTTCAAAGCCCAACTGAACAAGATAATGCAAACTTATCGATGAATGAAATATAAACAAATATTTGTATAAAATTAGTCTTGTTAATTTTTAGGCACACCTCGAACACTCAACTATGGTACAGTTTATCGTATTGTCTCACTGTACAGTCATACTTTGTATTATACTAATTGCTTTCAAAGTAGTCGACGTAAGTCGAAAAAGACGTAAGTCGGGGTAATCTACGTGTACGTAAGTACATATATGTATTTTTCTCACGCAGCTTTTCAGAGATTTACTTTTTTATTAACACTAAAATTACCTAGCAGGTAAAAATGATCGGTTGGTGATTTAGCATAAAGATCGTATAAACTTACATTTATTACATTCTTCAGTATTTTGAAGAATATTCTATGGTTTTCTGTACAAAACATAAATAAAGGTTTACTTCACATGCACCATATATTTTTTTAAAGAGTCTATCAATACTGATAAGTATATTTTAATTGCTGGTAGTTTTATTGTTAATTTTAAAAGTTGGCAATCCATCTTTAAAAAAGCTTTAAGATACTCAATTTTATTTGCAAATTGGCAATGTTCCTGTTTTATCCTGTGAATATTAACTTATAATTTTATTAACAAAATTCAAGAAACGGGATTTAGGTAAAGGATTGTTCCACCTTCCAAATATAACAATATCTTTTTACTTTGGATATTTTGCATATTATACGCGTTCTCTAATTTTTTGCAAGCTTAAATATTCCCCACAAATGCGTACAAATTCGAAATCTACCAATGAACATACAAATATGTACCTTTTTAAATTAATCACACTATTACTTTTCCATTTAAACGTATATAAACAACGTTGCATTTATATACGTTCGATATCTTGACGAAATTATTCGCGTGAATACGAAATTAGGTTTTTTAATCAAAATATGACACGTCACCGATAGAAGGACACATATTACTAATTACATTAATATTTTACAAGGACGCGTAATATTAATTACATCTTTAAAGGACGTAAGTCGATGTATCATTGTACTTCAATGGAAAGAAAGAAACATTACAAAATTGCAAACAAGTTAATTATCATAGTTTCTGATATTGGATTAAGAGCTTCTAAAATTAGTAAACGAATAAAATTTGCAAAAACCGAGTCAGGAAAGTATATATCTATGTTGTAGATGAAGTCTAACTCAACTTACGCGTTTTTCGACTTACATCGGCTACTTTGCAATCAATTAGTACAAGAGTTCAAGGTATGACTGTATTGCAACATTTGACGCACAATGTGCGTCAATAGAACACGCTACATTTGATGCATCGTATGCGCCAATAGAAGCGAATGCGTACGATTAGAATTTTTATGCGTTTACGGGAAATTTAAATGTGCAAAGAATTAGACAAAAAAGTCAGAGATCAAAGTGAAATACGTACTATTTTAATTAGAAAGTGAAACGATTTAACTTGTTTTATTTAAGGGGTAAAAATTGTAATTTTGTTAATAAAAATAAGAGTTTGCATAAAAATCCGCGGTCTATTTTATCATCGAATTAAAAAGCAATATTTGCATTTGTTCATAATTTATCCATTTGCTCTATTCTAGATCGATTTTAATAACTAGATTGCGGATTTTTATGGAAACTCGTAAGTTTAAAGAAAAAGGATCAAAATTACAGTTTAAGTATTGTAATTTCTACAGTATTTTGGATATTTTGTACATCGTACGCAGTGCGCGTTTTTTTAAATTTCCAATAATTGCATAAAAATCGGCAATCCATTAATAACTATTGCATTGATACCGATTATAAATTAATAGAAGGGAAGAAGAGCAAATGTGACCAGATAGCCTTCGTAATACTATCAATCAACGATTAGATCATCACATCATGCAACGAATTTTGTATATCTTCTCTATCGTTTATCACATCATTATACAACCTTTCAATTACTTCGACATTAGATTTCGCTACGAAACTTTGTAAGCAGACCCGGGTAAAAATATTTCAAATAAGACGTACAAATATTTGCAAAAGTTATTTCTCTCAACTATGTTATACATGCCTACTTTGAAATGGTAATTTATTTCTGCATTAAATGAAATACTATTTGAAATGATTAATCTACTTTACGAATATATAACAAGTATTTCAATTATATATTTTATAGGATGAACTTGAAACATTTAATTGAAATAAATACTTTCTTCATTGCACGTGAAAAATAAAATGTTTGAATATTATTTCCACGAAATTTTGCCAACGATAGAATTTCAAAATAAGAACATAAATATTCCTGTTACATTTATCAATCAAGAGAAATATGAGAAAAAGCATATTTTTCAAATGAATGAGTTTTTTTGTACTTTTCCAATACTTTCATTTTCTCTAATAAACAATAATCGTAAGCAATAGTATTTCAAATAACCAATAGAAATTTAAACATACGAAATGCCATTTCAAATAATTATTTCCAATACATCTTAAGAAAATACTATTTCAATAAATAATTTCCTTTACTACGATATAAATTATTATTCTCAATAAACGTTTTTACCTCTATCATACGAAATAAATCTTGCATTATTATTTGACATACATAAATATGAGTATTTTATTAATTATTTCCAATATAATGCTTTTTCGAATATTTTTACCCGGATTTGTTTAGAAGCACACACTGTCAGAAACCACCAAAATCTGTTGGTTATCTAAAGACACAAGAAAGAAGTGATTCTATGGATCATCCTTAAGTTTTCAAAGATCAACTAGATAAGTCATATCTATCTACAGCACCCAAAACCATGCAAATCACGTGCATGTGTAATTATTACCAGGAAGATTACACTGAAAGAGACTCTTCTGTTCCCCAACATTTGGCTGAGGTACTCAAAGGCACTTTGCTACCTTCGCAAATCAGGGACAATATCGAGTTGTTCGGAAAATTCGTAGCGCCTTTAATAACATTCGCTTCTGTTGCATAATACGTAAATTCGAAGAGGATTCTTTTTTTATTAACTTTCATTAAATAACAGCATTCTTAATCCGAACAAATACCGTGTTCCTATTTGAGCCACTTAAACTCCAATAATTAATGGAAGATACGTACTTATTTAACCCTTTCGCTACAAAGGACGAGTATATACGTCTTAAAAACTTGGCTAATCAATTGTTAAAATATGTTTACACTTTCCTTTTAAATCCCAATAGCACTTCTAATATTGTTAGCCTTACATCGAACAATAATTAATTAATTAATTAATTGCAAACGATTCCTAAATTAATAAAAATTATTCTTAATCTATGCATCAGGAACGCTTTTCAATTCTATGGTGTCGTAGTGAATGGGTTAAAAAGCAAAGGCAACTGTTTTCATTGGACAATACTGAACAACTTAACGTTTCGATGATGAGGTAGCAAGAATTGCTAATCGTTTCCTGAAATATTCTACTATTATTAAAAGAAGAAACACACAAACAGTGCAAACGTTTTGGAAAAGGGGATTACGAAACTTTACGATAATCGTGTACGATTATTATCGAACAATAAATACTACGCGCAAAATGATTAACTAAAATATTAATGTGCGTTTAATGTTTGAGCATTTCTACAATATCTCTACGAACATTCCGAACAGCTTAATTTATTTGACCCTAAACATTGTTTCCTTTTTATGGAAAACTATTTCCACATCTTTGCTTCGAAATGAATCACAACCAGGGCCTGAACTGAAGTACATTGTGTATTTAGACGTCAGGAAATTAGCTGCAACTTCGTAAAATTTCCACCCATCAACGCACAAAACAAACAAAGATCATTTAAAAACGAGTACCATTAATACCCATACGATTCTATGCAGAAACGCGTCTGGCCAAATATTCCAACACCGATTAAAACGATACGTCAGATCATCCTCAAGATCTGATTCAAAATTCCATCCACGTTATTCTGGGCCTTTTCCAACTTCTCTTCTACCTTCTCATAAGTCTTCCGACTAACTGCTGCATATTTTGTCATATCATTCGAACTAGACTCGGTGATGTAACTCTTATCACCGGCGACCTTGCGAAGATTTACCGTTTTCGACGTGTCAACAGTTGTTTTTTGCGTTTTATCGTCGCGACTATCCTCCCCTTTGGCAACCTCGCCATACTTAATCCGAGGATCAATCGCTGACTCATCGTCTTCCTTCTTCCGACGTTTCTCCTGCAAATCGTAAGGCAACGGCAATCCCTCCGCTTCTTTGATCTCGTTGGGACCCACGGGGACGATGTTGCCGTTCTTCTGAGCGAAGCGAACGTTATTCACCTCGTTCACCCGTTGCTCGTTCGATTGCAGGGGATCTTCCATAATTTGTTGAACGATGGGCGCGTTCAGAGGCTGCGGATTTTTATCGTCGTCGATCGGTGGACTTACCTGTTGCTGCTGCGATGGATCGGCAAGCTGAGCTGCGATTCCAGCATCTCCTCCGGGTTTCGACTGCGTCTCTCCCGGCTGCAATGGTTGCGGGTTCATTATGCTCGGACCAGGAGACGTGGCTCTACGCGCAGATTTCTAATGCAAAAGGAAAAAATCACAGGTTAATGATTTACCTTAGAATCGCGTGGAAGTTCGGCGAACAAAACTGTATTAATCGTGTATTTATTAATGTTAGTTACAATTGTAGAGGAGTGGATATTTGTTCGTCAAATACTTCGCCTTTTGTTCACCTACGACTAATTTGTTAGTTATGCGTATCAATGGGCTTTCACCCGTGTACTACTAAATAAATGAATAAAGATTCCGAGGCTAAATGGAAATTGGAATGTTTTCTGTAAAAAGAGTGCACAAGATCAAATTGTAAATCGATTAGGTTGGAGTAAAAATACAATTATACGGGATTCGATAATAAGTAATGCGACAATTGCAGTTAAACCTGGGTAAAAATATTTGCAAAAGTATTGCAGTAGTCCCTTGCTAATATTCGCATGCTTTGGGTGCGCGACGCGAGGAATATCGACGGTCTATTCCGAAATATACCGAGAGTTCATTCAACTACACCTTAGAGTTTTAATAAATTATTACCACCAAAAATAATGTCACATAATTTTTACATATATTTACTTTTACGTATACTTTCCCTTTATTACCATTTCCTTAAATAATGTTATGTAACTTTCATATACATGAACTATTTCACTCCTCTTTTATTATCTTCTTCTCATGTTTTGTCGAAATTCCCCACCTTACTCATTACAGTAATATAATAAACAGTATCTATTGTTCAGTACGTATTTAATTTTGCATTCCTCTTTTAATCCTTGTCCCTGTATATTGGAAATAATTCATGAAAGTTTCGTAATCCCATTTGCACTCTTTGCGCACTTTCTCCCTTTGGAATGAACCCGCGCGAGTAATCCTTCTAACCGTGTAATTTATTCAATTTCTAGCCGTTAATAAAGTTTTACAAACTCGACAGTAAATTATACCTTGGCTTCCTCTAGCTCACGCTTCAGCTGAAACACTTCCTTCCTCAGTCGGTCCATCGTGCTATCACCTTTCCCGCTAGTCTTCAACATATCGTTGTACTTTTCTTCCAATCGACTCTTCTCGTCCCCCAGTTCGAGGAATTTGTTCTTCAAATGCTCCAACGACTTCTCTTTGTCTTCCCTTGCCTGCCTGATTCGACTGCGAAGCTCCCTGAGAGTCGCCTCTAACCTATTCGTGTCCTCCAAGGCTTGCTTCTCACGTTTCTTGCATTCCTCTTGCAGATCCTGGTGCTCCGTTTTCAACAGCTTGCAGGTTTGCTGAAGAGAATTGAACCTCTGCAAGGCCTCTATGCTGTCCTTGTCTCTCAACGATTTCTCTCTAGTGGCACGCTGCTGAAGTTCTTGCTTCACCGCCGCGTTCGAACTCTTCTCCTCAGCCAGCGACTTCTCCAGCCTCACTTTGTACTCGAATATCACTGGAGATTATAAAGCAAGTATACGTTTAATTGCAGTAGCATGGAAAATTGACGAGGACGATTTTATTTGGGCATCATTTTATTGATTTTCTGGAACGCAAACACGTTCGTCAGTTTTGGGACTGGTGAACTTAACATCAATCATTGTAACATGATTTATTATGGAAATTTTTAATATGAACAGATGTTGGTAATTATATGTGCCGGTTGTTATTCTTTATTCATCGTTCTTTATCTCATTTAGAACTACAATGGTATTCCACTGTCTATGTTAGAAAAATGTATCCATTTTTTTTCTTTTGCACAGTTTACTTTACGAATTGCTCAATTATCTTTGTACTGTAAGGGGTTTATCCGGAAAATAAATAAATAATTATGAAAATGGCCAACGTCACCAAACGAAAAAAAAATTATTAGGTATGTTATATCGATTTATATTTCAATACTATGGAAGGATTGTTACACAGTAGCTGTAAGATAAGAAATAAAATAGGTCTGCCATTTTCATTATTATCCTCCTACAGTTTCATATTCGTACATTAAATAGTATTTTGTATACTTTTAGGTGCAATTTTATTCATACAACCAACGATGCTCCTTTTACGAAATGTCTTCTAGGATTTTTTTGCTTACAATTTTATATACCGTACATTTGCACTCTATTTTTATTATTCTAACAATAAGGTACGTCCTAAAATATATAAATATTTGAAATTTAAAACCTGTACATAGACTTTTACGACTGACTGTACGTCTATGTACACGTAGAATTAAATTATGCATTAAAGGGCAAGATAGCTGCTTTTGTAGGCACCAAAAAGAATAATCGGGAAGATCAGAGAATTCCTGATATAATATTCATAAAGGTTCCGATATTATTCGATCAAGATTCGAGTATACTTAAAAGCATTGTTTTTCTTCGTCAAAGTACTTAGCAAGTTCGAGTATACTTGCAACGCACTTGATCTCATCTTTACTTCCCTTTAATTTGATCACCATGTTAATAAGTGCAAAGTGTATGCCTAGCAGTATTCGAGACTTGACGAGACAATATGGACTTAAATATATTTTCAAGTACAGCCTCAAGCCTCGATAACTCGAAAACCCCCGTAAAACGAAACTTACTTTAACTCGAATTATCTGTTACGTATTAACTCGAATTATCTGTTACGTATTAACTCGAATTATCGGTTACATATGAACTCGAATTATTTGTTACATACAGTGGTTAAATTTACGGGAGCTTCACGTGTACCTTGAAGTTGGGCAGCGAGAGCTTCTTGTTGATGAGCACATTGGATGTGGAGTTCTCTGAGCCTGGCCATCTCCGAGGTGGCGGCGCGGTAGAGGCACACCAGGAGAACAACCACCACCCCGCAACCCCCGTACACGGCCAGGCGGCCACCTCGGCCCCTGCCAAGTCGAGAACCATTCATTTCTGTAAACATTGAGACGAACAAGCATTAATTTAATATAGAACATCGGAAGAAGAATATTAAAATAAACTTTGTTTATATGGAAAAGCATGCATTAGGTCCATTAGGTGTGTATAAATGAATCCTGTGGCTTTTCATAACATTTTATGCATTTTTACATAAATTTGTGGATTGTTCCAAAAGTTTCTTTCGTTTTCTTATTAAATCTTAAGCGCAGAGAATTCGATGCACCGTGAAATTTAATAAAGAGTGCGAAATCATTGTACTTTCATCTTCCTCTATCTTTCAGAATATCTTCGATGCCGCTTTTTTGCAGCCTTGCGACACAAAGGCCGAAAACACGGGAAGAAACTTTTTCGACAACTTAATATTTACGTAACACGCAAATGAACTTCTTACGCGCCAAACCACTGTTCGATTATTATCGGGAAACATCGATTATCCGAATAGTCGCGTCACGTTTTGCTGGGGATACGTAATCAAGTGGTTTCTACTGTATCTATTTTTCCGCAAACCTGTCAAATGATAGAGAACGATGTTCGTGAAGCTAGCGTTAAGAAGGCACGTGTTTGCGAAGCAAAGGTTGCGTTAGCGTGACACGCTTTCATTTCCTAGATCTCAACGAAACTGTATAAAGTGAAACACCATAGAGCGGGAGGATACACCTAAACCATTTCTCTTCCCCTGTTCTTAATCCCTCTTAATTATATCTCTGGCCGCCCGCTCGTAAGACTGCAAGGTACACAGCCAACGATACGGCAAAATCGTAATTGCACGCTTGCCCGTTCCACTGTTGCCTTAAACCGTGAATTAGAATAGCGGGCAACATATTGCTGGTATATATAGCAGCATCTCTATTAACCGACTTAACCGTTTAACGATCAGGTATAAACGGACCCGGGCATTTCTCAAATGACACTACACATTCGAATTATCATTTCAAATAACATGTTACTCGAAATCTACTTTCGAAGAGATGGATGGTCGTAGGAAGCAATTTAAACAATCTTCTTTTTTGTTAGATATGTCGAAACCAGCATTTTACATTGCGAACAGTGGGTGAACAAATTATTATGAACACATTGAAATTATCACTTCTTTGGAGTTCGAACAACTAGGTTCATAAAATTGATAGTATACGAATAATAAAAATTAGAATAAATTTAATTGAAAAGAAAGAATTTTATTAATAAGATTAATATGAGATTAATATTTTAAATTCATTTTTTAGTTCCATTACGAAAATTCAATTGTAACAGTTATTTTGTATTCGATTATTAAAAGTTTTGAAGGAACATTTATTTCTTACCAAACATTTTCAAGTAAAATATAAGATTTTATACTATTTTTCCTTTACGTAGCATTACCTAAAGAACTGAAACGAGGATAAATATAAACGAGTAAATTTGTTCGAAAGAACTTTAACTTTCTCGAAGCAAAACAAGTGTTAATATTTAACTACAACTTTTTCCCATTTCCGAGGAAGTAAAAGTTTCCTGTTTACGCGTAAACATACGTGACAAACGTTTCAGTAAATTTATAACTGTTTCCTTAGAACAGAAAAGTTAAGAGTAAACAATTAACTGTTGCATTGGAACTAAAATGTTAACAGTTTCGTCCAAGCCCCGGAATTTGGTGTCGCGTTCGACCAGTTTCGAAAATATTTTTCGACACGTTTCACATCTGTAGGTCCTAACTATTTTATTCTGGAAACTAGATACATCGGCGTTACCTGCGGTTAGACAGCCACAACGTGGATATGGTGTAAGGTGATGGATTACAAGGACAAACGAAGAGTTCGACCTTAGGTTCCATTCACACGATTTCACTCGATTCGATTGTCTCCGCTAAAGAAGATCCTTTCAATCTATGGTAATAAATTCCACGCGGTAATTAATTCCCTTTCATTTCATTGACCACAGAGTTGTCCTTCCAATTGAATACTTTTGCGACAGGCGATGAGCGGACAAAACGTTCAGCTGAATACGACGTATAACTTCAAAAAGTCTGTAGCTAAGTAGGTAAATGGTAAATATATTGACACATATTTTTGCATTGTGACGTTGTAAAACTATTTAAAGTTATACAAGCTGGATAAACTATCACGTTTTATAAGCGACTAATATTTTACGTGTTATATGAAGTTTAACGTATTTTTTTACCTTTTACGTAAATTTAAATTCTAGATACTTTGTAGAGATCTAAAAGCACTATAATTAATTTGTCCTAACTGCATTTCAGGTGACGTTGCTAATTCAAAATGTCCTATGTATCATTCACTAATCGTAAGTTAAATAATCGTAACTGTACATTTGGTTTCTGTTAAGATTTTGTTTCATGTTTTAGCTGTATATTTAAAACTATCAAATAGATACGATTCCAAGAGTTTTCTATATTAAAATGTCCAATTTCAATTTCTTTGCAAAGTTCAAACGTCATATGTAAAGCGTTCAATTAATTATTAATAAGTTAATAATGGGATATATCTATACAATATTTGTTTCGAAAAATGATTTAGGCCGTTACGAAATAGCTATGCAATTTTTTAACTAAACGGAGAGAAACGAAGAATGGCGCAAAGAAAATAATGAAACTTCAATTTTCTCGGATATTTTCTAATGCTGGTTATTATATTTGAATTTATAAAAGCAGAATAGATTATCGAATTTTCAGAAAGGTGTGATTATGATGCTGAGTAATTATTAATTACTATCGATAGCGAACGTTTAAACGTAACGCGATAAAACTATTAACCGCGTTGAATAGTTTGCGCATTTAGGCGGTTTCCTGTAAAGCGTAATTAATAATAGAGCGCTAAATTAGTTGATTAATATTCGACGGCGGAATATAAATTTAATTTTGTTTAATAATTCAGCGTGTGCCGCCGTGAGATTTACCACTGTGCCGTTTAATGCAGTGCATAAATTCAATCCCGGTTTTCATAAATTTCATAGCGCCACAAAAATTGACACTTTTATTCGATGGATAAAAAATATAGCTAATTTAATATCGCGCCGCTTCGTTACGAGACAATAAAATCCTTCTCGCGTTATTTAATACCGTCGCTTCAAATAAACGCCGAATGAAATAAATTGTCCATTTGTCATCGAGTCGCGCTATATTTGATTAAACAATTACTTCGATTAACCAAACACCCATCAACGTATTTTTAAAATTAAACATTCTGCAAGCTTCGTGAACGAATTTTGGGGGAGGAAAAAATTCCTCCGGGAGTTGAGATTATGAATATTATTATGGAAAATTAGGTCAAATGAGAATGAGTCTTCCCTTGCATTTAGTCGTGCACGAATTAGTCGTATTGAAGATGAAATTCGTTTGAAGCGCGTGCACGGCTTAAGCTCCAGCTTTAACCCTTTTCTCCTCCCCAAAAATTACATTTTATCTTTGTTTTATTCGCTTCCAGCTTCGACTATTCGAACTACTAGCAGAATCAGAAAAACTGACTGTGGCGGCTCTCCTGCACCCACCACTAGAGGGACATACGAAATAGGCTTTCTCGAAAGTACTCGCTCCAACTACCTCGTCCATATATGTATATACCGCCTTTAACCTTCCTTCCAATATCCCAAGTCTAAGACAGGGCCTGCTAGGTAGCCTTACTGATGAGTCCACTAGCAGGCCCAGGACGAAACGCCAACACCCTTCTTTTTTCCTATTCTATCCCCTCTCCACAGCTCCACACTGACTATAAAATTAACCAAACAGCCATTAACGTATTTCGATTTTCTACGAATTTGAAGTTAAAAATTCTGAAAGCCTCGTAAACGAATTTAGGGAAGGAAAAAATTCTTCCTCTAAGAGTTGAGATTATGAATATTATTATGGCGGATTAGGTCAAACGAGAACAGTCTTCCGTCGCATTTAGTTAGCTACGAATTAGTCGTATTTAAGAGAAAAACTCGTTTGAATTGCGTACGCGGCTTAAGAACCAGCTTCAACCCTTTCCTCCCCTCACAAGGACTACGTTTTATCTGTTTTTTTTTTGTTCGCCTCCAGCTTCGACTATTGAAGCCAGTAGAGTTGGGTCAGAAAAAGTGACTACAAAAATGCTCAGCAATAGCACGGAAGTACTAAAGCGAAACAAAATGGCGTCTTAATAAGCCGTGAAAAACTGCGAATGCAACAAAAACGTGCCCGTGTTCGAATGTAAGATACGAACACGCAATCTATTTCAATCGCGATTGATTAACAACTCGGATAATTTATGCATTGTTCAATTAATTCCCGCGTTAATTGTCGTTCGATAAAACACGGTAATTATAAATACCGAGCTACTATTCATTATCACTACATCACGCCTTTGCTGCCTGTTTATTATTAATCAACAGCAGTGTAGCTAATGCGTGTGAGAGCGTGTGCTTAGAGTAGCCGTGTATAGGATATTAATGCACAATGTTTCAAGAATTTATACGGCTTCCCTCGTATCTCGGATAAATTATGCATTAACCGGGGTGAGCAAGGACTCTGGATTCTACCGTGAAAGCTGAAGGACGATGTTGCCATAAATGCAGGGAAAACACAATGGAAAGATCGGAAGAATAAATAGAGAGAACGTAAAAGTATGTGTTAGAGATATTGGTCGCAATATGTGCGTCCGGGGAATACGTTCTTATTCGACTGCGGATTTTTATGCATTTATGGCAAATTTGGATACGCGAGAAGGAACAGTATGCGCGTGATACGGAGAAATACACATATATGAAATATGAAATATAAATTGGAAATTTGAGTGTTCAGACTTTTACTTGGGTTCCATTCCTTTAACCGTGTTTAGAAAAATTTGAATTTGGGTCATTCCATGCCAAACCGATCACTTGCTTTCCTTAAATGACAGGGATTTGTTTAAATTGAATTACGTTGTAGTGTATGCAAAATTAGAAGTTTATCGAGTTATTTTTACGCGTTTATTTTGAAATTCTTAATGTTGTTCCTATTGTTTCTATATTATTCTTTAGAAACCGAAAAATGACCCGAATAAACGCAATAAAATACCTACACGCAGTGTTGCACAAAAATTTTAACTGTAATTGTTTCGTTATCTTTTAAACAATATTTGATACAAGAGGTATCAATAACGTTAAAAAATACTGATCAATTTGGATCGAGATTAGGAAGTGGAAATTATGTTAATCCCATATTTAACAACGTTGCGCTATAGACTCGTTATTAAATTAGCGAGTCATAGCTTTTTATATGTATATACTTTCGAAATATACATTGATATTTATTTATGCAATAGATTAATCTTCTCGAAAACATCTTGGTCACGCTCTTATTAGATAGACCGTAATTTCCCGAGTAACTTATTTCATTGCCCCCGGAACCGAAATAAAAGGTGCAACATCGTTCTATCTATTCCCACCGAACCCAAAATTAAAAGTCGATTTGTTGCCCCACCAATTCCTCGAGCTATCGAAAACAAACGCTAGGCCAATTTATGGTAACTTTTGATCGTTACCTGGCGTAGGGTAACGCGAGCAGAGGCAAATGTCTGAAATTGGACACCGGTAATTACGATAGGCTGCTTTTATCGCTGCACTTGGGCCGGTTCTGCGTGAACGGAAATTACATCCGTCTCGCATGGCTCATCCATTGGTACGTCCTTGCTGGCCGCACGAATTATCGAGGATGTTTGTGTCCGGAGCCCGAAGTGGCGATACCCCACATCATGTGTGTGCTATGTATTTGTGTGCATATGGGGAAAAATGCGGGAGAGGCGGAGTGTAGGTTACCTAGCGGCTGAATTCTGAGTTCACTGACACTTTCGAGCACGCGCGATAGATCCTGTTACCACGTATACACATGTGTGTGGGAGTCCCCATATGTGCGTCTGGAATTACTGTTAACCCTTTTCCTATGCCACCATAAAATCGAGAACTCGAAACATAAATAAGGACGTTTGCATTAATAGGAGAAAGAAAGTAGGGCGGAGTTGGCCTTTAATGGATTAACATTATTAATCTGATCGATTGATTAACCACCCTTCAGAAACGGCGCGGTTTTCTGTTCTTCTCGTGCGAACAAAAAAAGAGTTTTGTATTTCAACAAATTTACGGTACTATGTAATACATTTATACGTTAATAAATACATACATATATTAATACATAATTATACTTAATTAATACATAACATACACATTACAGTACTACTTTAGTTCACTATTCATAAAATATGGCGACTAACTACGCGTCTCATAATCGCCAATAAATAGTCTCCTCTATTTTAAATAAATATTAATCGTTTTGTACTAATCGTGAAAAGAAACTAGGCCACCGTACATCGTACCGATGCCGTCCCTGAAGGGTTAATGCTTATTCCAATTGAATAGAAATTAGTCGTTGAAAATTTGACGATTTGTTTAATCTATTGATAAAATTAAGCGTGGATATTTGACTAGAAAAATTATTCAATATAAAATGCTTTGATTATACAATGCTTTGACCGATTGATGAAATTAATCGTCGATCTTTGATTAACCCCTACTCCTACGAATTTTCAAGTAGCTGCACGTGGTAGCGAAAGTTGTCAACCTAATCCAACCCTGTGCCAGATACGAAATAGTAAAATATTATACAGTATTTATATTTGCCATAGTAATTATTAAAATTCCAAAGATAATTGAAGGTGATAAATTAAATTTTGCTACAAATATCTCGAGTATTTATTATATTTCGTCTGCAATCTGCGTTACGATTGTGATTCGTAGTTTTATGGTAAGAGGTTATAACAATTAATCGCTGCATAATAGGTAAATGATTAAACCAATTGATAAGATTAATCGTCGATCTTTGGTTACAAAAATTCAAACAGCACGTGTCTACATTTTAGCATTATATTAGTTGCTGGTACGATTGTTTCCAACTCACTCAAACTTTACCAATAATATTTAAAACGATGCAAAATTTAATCTTTAAAGGTATCTCTTACAATACTCACACGAATAAGAGAAGTTCATAGAAAATTAAATAAGACGGATATAGAGAAAAATGTTTCTCTCAAAACGTTGGTTGATGAACATGTGCCATTTTATAATTCATAGCTTCAATCGTTGATAAACGAAATTAATCGTGGAAAAATCGGCAACTGAATTAATCCGCTAATGAAATTCTTAACCGTTGATTGAAAAAACGAATCAATTATTAATCGCTGATTTTTAAACGGAATTTGAATGGACTCTCGATGTAATGAAAATTCCATTCAATCGTAGTTGCAATCAACGATTAAAGTAGGAAGTTTAATCGTTAATCGTTGATTAAATTTTGCCCAACTCTGGTATTAGGTAATGTTGCAGGTGAAACGGTTGATTTTATGCAGCTTTAAGTCTCCTAGGCATTAATTAATTAACCCTTTGACTACGGAGCACTCCAGGTTTAAATGCTCGCTGCGGACGGAATATTTTTTCATTACTTCACTTACAACGAATGCGATTCATTGTACAATGTGAAAGTTACTTCTTTTTTTCATGTTAAATAAGAACGTAATCTACAATTGTACTGTTGCATGCAAGAGTGACCCGAGTGACGAAATTGAATTTCGAGAAAAGTCATTCTGAACACTTTACACAGTTAAATATCTCTTATACGTTGTGAAGTTGTTTCAAAACTCTCTAGGATATTTAAAAATTCAGTATTTCTGCTTTGCATCTTCATTGGTGTAACACGAATTACGTAATAAATGAATTGGTAACTTCAATTTCAATTATGGACAGGTCAAACCGTTCTTACGTAAAATACAAAAATACAGTAAAAGAAAGAGAACAAAAGAAAGGACAAATAGTAAAAAGCAACGTTCCATAAATCGACGATTAAACGACGAATGTAAGTATTAATTACATGCACTTAAAATTAAATCAGTAAACGACATTACTTATGGGATGATCTAATAGTTAAATAATACAATATTCATTGCCAGCTTCAAGCAACTATCATTTCACGGTCCATTAAAGATTGAAGACGTTCCAAAATTGAGCCGCGAATCAAAAGTTGAGAAACGCTGGTGCAAATCGTACCTGAACTTCTTTCCTTCCTTTCGCTTAGAGCCAACAACAAAACTGCGGTCTCCTGATTGTTTCGAGCAGTATATGAATTAATTCGCAGCCGCTTTATTTACCCACTGACGTACTTTACATTCGCAGCTGTATTTTTAGCCGCGCTCATAAAGTACGCAACCTGTGAAAATTGTAAACGAGATAATTTTATCAGCAACTGGATAAAGTACTCAGAAAGCCGCACCGAAACCGGTTTACAACGAACGGCACGAAGACCATAAACGAAGCTTTTCGAAGATCCTACTCGCTATACGTTGAAAATTCAATGAACAATTAAAATAATCTTCTGATCGATACTAATCCTTATAGCAAGGATAATAAATTGCTTATTTATCACTATTTTCCAGGTTCGATTTCGGTAACTGAACATTACACTATCGTTGAAAAGTATCCAGAGCGACGAGCTCTGTAAATCATGCAGGAAGGAAACTAGAGGGGAGTAAGTGGTTATTATTAGCAGTTCACACTAGATTCACTAAACGCGCCACTTTGACGGATTTCAAATTTTAGGTTTAAAGTTAAGAAAAATCATAAATATTATATTTTAGCGTTTTATGTTAACTTCGGCTGATGCATTGATGTGAACACTTGTCATAATTCATTCTGCACCTCTCCAAACTTAGTAACTTTGAGTATTTCTACATACTACAGTTATTTATTAGAAGACACGTCAAATTGTACGATCGCAACACGTAAATGTAGTGTTAAGGGTTAAGAACAAATTTCGATCTATTTCCTTCTTCATTAACATAAATTCGTGATCCGTAACACCGATAAATCTCGAAAAATGGTTTTACAATTTTACCGATAATTCGCCTCTTTTTTTACAGATAATTAAATAAATTAAATACAATAATAGACTGAGTATATCGTGTACGCGTTTTATATGTTCCTCGCGTAAGTGAAAATAAAGATACGATAAAAGTTGCACTTGCACGGTAATCGGCAAGATACAGATTTAGTATGCAATATACAACAGAATTCCGATTGTCCGGCACCCAATTATGCGGAATATCCGATTAACCGGCACTTTTGTTCAACCATAACTGTTTATATTTCATGCAAACAAGGAAGTGAGACAAATGCATCCGGTAGTGATATCGATACTAAACTGTTGACGAACGAACCAAAATGAATCAACTGTTTAGTTACAATTTATAATGCAACTGTAGCCAGAGGTCTAAAACTGTTAAAATATAGATTTAGCTTCTTGGAACAGTTAAGGAGTATTATTATTCTGAATAACTGTTACAAAGAACTTAAATTTTGGACTATATCGGTTTAAGCTAAAATTCTTGCATCAGCTCTCATATGTAGGTGCCATAATCGTTATTTTTTTAGGTTCTATATGGGTTCTGAAACGCTTCCGAACGTATATAATATAAATACGTTTGCTAATTTTGCTATTCTTAACGATCGGATCAGATGTTGATTATCTTTTCGAGATATTCGCAAAGTTAAATGGATAACTAACTTAAACTATGTTAAAAAAAGCTTTATTTATTTTAACTATGTTAACAAAAGTAGGTTAAAAAATCATCGATCCTTTCTGTGTTCCGAACTTGCTAATATTAATAAGAACGTAATATATTTATTAATCGATCTTTTCAATCTATGTTCTTTTATTTATCTCCACGTTTTGTTCTTCTTAATTGAATATACTTTATTTGTTAACGTATTACTGCTCGCTTTGCAATTGTTTTGTGTTGCATTGTGCAAATTTAAAGCGGCCACTAAATCCATAATTATGAAACAAATCACTTCCTATTCGTTGTAATAGTACAATGATATAAATTCGGAACCGTTTCGGAAACAATGGAACATACAAAATAACGGCTATAGAACCTACATGTATATGGGAGCTGATGCAACAATTTGAACTTAAACCGATATAGTTCGATTTTTAGGTTCTTCATAGCAGCAGTTATTCGGAATAAAAGTTTTTCGTAGCAGTTTCGACCAGAATTTTTATATAACGGTTTGAAACAGTTAATTTCGAAACCTTTTCAAGACCTGACACAACCCTTTTAAAACGATGGTAATCATAACTAAATATTGCGATAATTGTCTTTCAAACAATGGATCTCTAAAATCCGAATCTATAATAATATACAGGGTGTTACCAGTAACGTTACTCACGATTTTTCACCCACTTGCAGCCATCTGACAAAAAAAAGTTTAGAACAAGAGTTGCAGGGTAGGAAGTGCACAATAGATATCAGTAAAAAAAATTTCGGCAGCAGTTTGTTTTTATGGCGAAGTCGAGGTCACCTTGGGTTTTACAAATAGGACCATATATTTGTCTTGTTTTCCATATTTAGAGGACATCGAGACAAATTCAAAACACGTATTACATGATATTTTTATTATCATATTACTTGATTTACAGAAGTGGAAATGTGAAATATTTAGCTTTTCGTCGTATTTGACTTTGACAGTGTAAACATTCTTTGACACCGAACAGATTACTGAATGTAAACACGCGACTAAAACATAAGAAAGATGCACTTTATTTAATTACATGTTCGAAATGCATTCCACCTTCTGCGACGCAATATTCTGCTCTTTTACAGAAGTTTGAATGCGTTGCTGCAGTTAAACTTGCTGGATCTACAGCTCTGCATGCTGAGATGATTCTTTCTTGCAATTCTTCAATATTATTAATTGCTGATTGATATTCCACGGATTGTAAATATCCCCATAAAAAAAAATCAAGTGGAGATAAGTCCGGGGAAATAGTGGAGATAAGTCTTGTGTGGAAAAAGACTAACGAAGGAACTGCAATGACGAAATAACAATTGCGTCAAAGCAACATTCCGTGTTTACATTCCGTATGGTCAAATAATGTTTACACTATCAAAGTCAAATACGACGAAAAAGCTAAATATTTCACATTTCCACTTCTGTAAATCAAGTAATATGATAAGAAAAATATCATGTAATACGTGTTTTGAATTTGTCTCGATGTCCTCTAAATATGGAAAACAAGAAAAATATATGGTCCTATTTGTAAAAAACTCAAGGTGACCTAGACTTCGCCATAAAAACAAACTGCTTCCGAAAATTTTTTTACTGACATCTATTGTGCACTTCATACCCTGCAACTCTTGTTCTAAACTTTTTTTTGTCAGATGGCTGCAAGTGGGTGAAAAATCGTGAGTAACGTTACAGGTAACACCCTGTATATCTCCTGGATAAAATTGTAAAAAGTCTTAGAAATTTCTGGGATGGGGGCACAATTTTGTATTTAGATTAAAAGGCGTCACGTGTGGAATAAAACCATTTATTGTTAATCAATATCTTTGTGAATTAAACAAATATTACAACATGTCTCCAATTTCAATCAAAATGATACAATTCTACTCGAACGAAATTATAATACATTATATTTGGTAATCAAAAAAGTATACATAACTAATCAAAAGTATCACTTTCTTCCGAATCTGTTAATAATGAGTAAACCCCCCCTTTATTTTACACTACTTCAATCATTCGATTTGGTAAACTTTTGTACAATCTTTTCTGCATAAGTTTACTCCAAGTCTGGTCAGGCACGCACGTTATGATGTTTCCTATAAATGAGTGGTCTATCCTGTAGTTAGTCACTGCTCTTTATAACACGGATTCGCATAACGCGGCATGTTTTGTGAACCCAACAACAACCGTGTTATACGTTTAAATAAAGAGTATCGAATGCGTAAAGTGACCGGAAACTTTTTCAATTAACTGTACTGGTGGCTTCACATGTAAGTGCATCTTTAACCTTACTGACTAGCTGAAGATTGCGTCAAACGATAAAATTTATTCTCATTTCATTCCGGCGAATCTTCACTGTAACTACACCACCGAAGCAATTGCAACTTCACCAACCGCAAATTCCGAACGATCGAAGAATCATTGCATATTCTAACAACACCATTAAAAAAAAGTTCATCGTACAGAAAGAAAGAATATTATGAATCAGCACACGATAGATAAATATTTACTCGTTAAATAACGCGCACGATTGCACACTATTTATCAGCAGTCTTTCGTTATGTACATTAATCATAACCACGTAGAAAAACTTATCAGGGTACACAAATTGGTCTGTATTTAAGAAGCTCATTATTACATATATATATATATATATGAATTTCTTTACAAAGTCTTTTCACCAATGCACAGTTTTCGTGTTTACACAAAATAATTGGCACAGTTTCGCGAGACAAGTGCAAATGTACAGCACCGTGCAAAAGTCTTGGCCTTTGCCAGCGAAGAAAAATATATTTCACCATATTATACAAATAAACTCAACCATTAATTTCTAATTTCGAATAATTCATATTTTTACCTTATCTTGCTTACTCCATAAGAGTCCATTTAAAAACATTTCGTAAAAGTAAATACGCGTTTAATTGCCGTTACAAAAATCCAGTGACGTGTAAATGATTGCAGCTTTTGCACAGCGCAAGTAGGAAATGCTTTCTGAAATTCGCATTCTTTTAAAATTAACACCCTCCGCGCACAGATGCTAGGTATCGACTAGCAATGATTGCTATTTATATGTATATCGTGTATTATCGGTGGATTCGCGGTTTATTTCGCGGATGAAAACTTCACAAGGCACGTTCTTGTCAGTGATAACCCGCTGCTGCAACCGCACCGATCTCCAAATTTTCATGCCATAAAACAACACCACACACTTATGGTTAGAGCATTACATGTATCGTAGTTGCTTCCTACCTCATGAAATATGGTAAGCACCGTACTCTCAGCTCTCCATTATTGCCGCGACGAGTCCAGCGTGTAAATTACGTAGCAAAAGCGTCGCGAGGCGAGCGTACAGACGTGAATACACACGGCACAACGGTGAGCACAGAATGTGTTCGTCGACGGAACGCAGGCTGAAATCGATGCTCCGATCGAGACCACCACCGACAGGTTAGAACTTGTGTAAAGAAAAACCAGCCTTTCATACGGCACGACGCTGCCACTTTCCCCCCTCCAATGGTCCGTCACTGCCACGCCATTAAATTGAACAGCCTCCAGCCAATCAGCCTTCGCCACTTCGGCGGGTGACCAATGGCAAGGCTTGTAAGCCGCCAACTTAAATTTGAAAAAAGTTACTAACACGAGAAATGATTCGCGATCCCTCCGTCAATTATCTTCCTCTTTGCGCAGGGAGGAATTGTGAATATTTTTGAAAAAATTTTTCGTAACTGTGAGGGTTGGTAGATGTTGGATATAGCGGTTTTGGAGAAATTAGAAGATTTTTAGTTGGTTAGTAAAATGAGTGCATTTGTAATACGATAAAAGGAAAGGGAGGTTGAATATTTTTGATAAAAATGATTGTTAAAAGAGGTGCATGTTAAATCCTAAATACAATGGTTTTTGGGAAATATAAAGGGATTTTTAGTTCGTTGGTAAAATGATTGCATTTATAGTATGGTAAACGAAAAGAAGGGTTGAATATTTTTTTAAAGAACTATTGTGAAAAGGGATGCATGTTAAATATTGAATGCAATGGTTTTTTGGTAATTGGGGAATTTTTAATTGGCCAATAAAATGATTGCATTTGTAATGTGGTAAAAGGAAAGGGAGGTGGAATATTTCGTAAAGAATTTTTGTTAAGAAGGAAGTATGTTAAATATTTAATACAATGGTCTATGGGAAATTAGGGGATTCTTGAGTGGTCACGAAAATGATTGCATTTATAATATGATACAAGAAGAGTAGATTGCAAGTTTAGGAAATAGCTTCTACATTTTTTAACGCAGCCATATTTGTAATATGGTAGAATAGTAAATTGCACGTAAAAGGAAATTGTTTTCAATTTTATTAACATAGCTATATTTGTAATATAATAAAATAAGATCGAAATGTATGTAAGTGTAAGAAATTGTTTCTACATCTATTTAACGCAATAGGATTCATTGACATTAATCGTATAATTTGGCGAATTTTTAAAAAAAATGGGTACATAGGTATACTATTCCGATTTTTATTCTTTACCATTATGTTACTAATTAACTATATTCTTTTCTGGAAGAGACAGGAATGAATTAGAATAGAATACGTATTCATATGATTACATCGCTCAAAAATGACATAAATTATCAAAAAATAATACTTATGGTTCGAGATTAGACCTTCGTCATCCGTCAAATTAAAACGCTCTGTAATTCTGTTACCTACATATTAAGTGTAATAAGTAGAGTGTGAATTTTTATGCAATCACGGAAAATTTAAATATGCAAAAAGCCACAGAATGCGTGTAATATATACTATAATACAAATTATTGTACTTTGAGGACAAAACAAACTTCGATTTAAATTCCATTTCTTTAATTTTATTAATAACAATGTGAATTTGTATAAAGATTCTCTGATGAGGGTTTTAATAATTAATTGAAAATTTATTTAGTGTTTTGTTGTCTCACCAAATTTTGAATACTGCTACGCATTCAATTTGCACTTATTAACGTGATGATAAAATTAGAGATAAAAATAAACTATGAAGTAAACTTAGAAATCCAAAGGAGGGTTAACTAAAGTGTCATTTTACAACGATTGAGAAAACAATTAGAAAAGTAGTCACGAATAGTTCGCTATCATTGTTGTTCCTTGAATGAAAGCATAAGGCGAGTGACCCTCTTTTTAAAGCCGCTACTAGGTCACCGTAAATTTCTCGAGGATTGTTCCACTTATGGTTGCTCAAGTTATAGTTACTGAATACTGAATATGGGCGAGTATTTTAGAATCTGTATATTTTATTCCACATATAACAAAGGCTTTTAAACAAAGACGGATTAAAACACATACATAGAAGATGAATTATTTAATATCGATTCTTTTTATGCGATTATACATCGTCTAATCTTCTTCTCTAATTACAATACTACCAAAAATATCTCAAGCGTACTTTGAATTGCGTTAAAGAATTTCCTGGGACGAATGGTTATTTTTTGTATATCTGGTGGACTTTAATTTAAATTTATTAAAATCATATAAAAAGTTACTGTTTTAATTTTTAAAAATAAGTTAGAAGGTGATTAGGTTACTTATCTTAAGTGGAATAATTAAAATAAAAATATATAGTACTTTATCTTATATGTTGTCTCATAATACTAATTGAGGAAGTTTGTAAATAAGAGAAAATAGAGCATTTGCTTCTTTTACTCGGAAAAAAGTATCCATATGATTCTGTAGCGTAACAAAATATATAAATGCGTCTATTTGTGAAGCAGTCGGCCCTTTGTTGCACGCAATCATAATTTTCTGTCGTCAGCATGAAACATTATTGCAATTACTTAGGACAGCAGAAGTTGTTGCCTAATAATCTCGAAAAAAAGCCGAAAGGAAACGAGACAACAAAGTTACTTGCATTTTTTGTGTGAGTGAAATCTACATTTATACCGATTTATACCGATTTGCATAGGAGAAACTATTTAATTCGTAATTTAAAGAATATCGTTGATGCAACAGAAAATCGCGTTTATCGAGCAATAAATATTTGTAAAATGTACAAATAACAAGTAACATTAGTGATGTACGGACTGTGGGCCATTATGCAAATTCACAGGCTTATTAACCAAATTAAAGAATTCTACTAAAATTATAATAAAATTACAATAAAATTAAAGTCCTTGCTTTGAAGATTTGTATATTTTTGCATATTACACGCAGTCTGTGCCTTTCTCTACATTTCAATTTCTCATTTTATACAAATTCACAGTCTACGAATAATACTTCGCACTATTTTAATGAAGCATGAATGAATTTATTACGCAATCTAATAAACTATTTTTTTATTCAATAGAGATGCTTTTATATAGCTTAAGGATTAATGAACAATACTCGAGATTTTGGAATAGCATGCTATTTTCAGTTTAATTATTAATACTTCAATTGAAATATTATTACACAATATAACATACGTTTTTGGTTAGTAGACTATGGATTGTTATGCAAATTCATATTTTTGTCAACAAAATTAACGCTTGGAAATACAAAAGCTTGGAAATTCAAATAAAAATATAAAAGCTTGGAAACTTAAACGCTTCGGAATTCAAAAGATTAGGAATCCAAAAGCTTGGAAATTCAAATAAAAATATAAAAGCTTGGAAACTTAAACGCTTCGGAATTCAAAAGATTAGGAATCCAAAAGCTTGAAAATACAAATACTTGAAAATCGAAAAGCTTGGAAATTCAAATGCCTAGAATTCTATAGTCTTAGAAATTCGAACGCTTGGAAATCCAAATTTTTGGAAATTTGATCGCTTGGGAATTCAAATGTTTCGGAATTCAAACGCTTATCAATGGTTTCATAAAATATGAAAATGTAAGTATCCGAGTTTTACTTTGAGCCACTGTATATAACATGGATCTATTTTCCACCGTAAGTCGAACTCCCCAATTGTATATATATGTTACTGTAAAAGCCCGAAAATTGGTAAATCCTAGGTTTTACCGGTCAATCCTAGATTTTCAATAATCAGGTGATAAAAGTCCGAGAACTTGAAAACCCTTACATTTCTGACTTCCACCAATCTCACCTCATAATATAATACTGTTTCAATTTCCTAATCCATCTATATAGTTTTCAAATAAGCAACTATAATTAAAACTATGGATTGAGTACAACATATACTACGTAACATTCGAGTTTCATAAAATTATCAAAGACAAATAACCACTAAAAATACTTTCCAATTTACGTGCTCAAAAATTAATCAAAAATCTAAAATAACCCATGCTCGCGTAAACAGCACAACTACGATCAAACAAAACGGACTTTTACTAATTGGTATTGGTAAATTACAGCATATACCGGAATAATTTTCCCACTTTTACCATCTCGCAATGGTAGATGCTAAGATTGACCGATAAAACCCAGGATTTACCAATTTCCGGGCTTTTACAGTGACATACGCGTATATACCTAAATACATTTGAGAAGCGCGAGCCTCGGGCAGCGTTACAAAGCGTCTAGTTACTTTCAGCAACGATAGGAGAGCAGTTGGCAGGATCGTTGGCTGGCGGGGCACGGCTCGGCGAGGTTCGGCCGCTCAGTCAAGAAACTCGACTGCACCGAATCACTACGAGTAAGGTTAAAATCGTACGAGCCAGGAGCGCGCTGCTCTCTCCTACAATCGGCTCTGCCTTTACGGCAGTGGCTTCTGCCGAGTCTGTGTGCCGGGATCTATCCTGGCGAAGGAAATCCAGTACTATAATAAGTTCTCGTTTCGACCATTGGTGTTGAGTTCCTCGCGGGTTAAAGGACGAGAGTCAGTCACGGAACGGGGACATACACGGGCTCGAAATTATTACTGCTTTTCCCTCGGCTTCGATATTTATTCGGACGCGCTCTTGGACTCTTTCGCGGACATTCGCGTTAATTAACCCACTGCCAAAAGCAGCTTGGTGACAGTGATGAGTGTTTGCTTGTGTTCGTGGCCGTTGTTCGGAGCTTACGTGACTGTGAACGTGACTGCTGTGCCATCGCCGCGATGTGCTTTGTAAGCTCCGCCGCAAAGGAGATGCTGTAAGTAAATGAAACTCTTCTATCCTCTCTTCTCCGCATATTTTTATTCCGCTTGGCTTTTGCCCGCGAAATCACCGCCGCCAGCTTCCCTACGTGTCCATTACCGATCTCATTCCTGCTCGTGTGTTTATGTGCCGCAGATGGTACGAAGGTCGGTCCGGAAATGGGTCGAAATCCTGATTTCCTATCACAATTATTTATCGTTCCTCTTGCGCGTTCTTTCTCTCTCTCTCTCTCTCTCACGCTCTTTCTCTCCCTCTCTGTATGTTCCATTTGATTGTACTTGGAATTCGGCGTCCGAACTTATCACGGTACAATTCTGTGTACCGTTCGTACGTGTAAATGTTTTCCGAATGCCTGGAAACCGGAGACATATCTCTCTATTTTAAAGTAGAAATATATGGTGTGCAGCGTGTGTTCGAAGGGAATCCGGGGAATATCGATTCGCAGGAAAATCCGTGGCTAGTATATTTGTTGGTCGGCGGCGCAACAAGGCCGTTGCTCTCCGCTGCCCGATAATGCACAATTGCGGATATTTTTCGCCGCAAACACCCGCCTGTATTTTTTCCCCCCCCGTCGGTGATAAGCGAACGCGTTTAGCGGGGCAGTTTTTTCGATGTGGTCGCTGCGCAATAAAGGCGGCTCGACAACGCTAACATGGTGGCTGTTGCCGACGGAAACGTTGAAAGTCCATCGAAAAGGGTTTCCGATCGCTCGCCAGACGCATTTCCCATTTCCGCCCGTCCTCCCGAAGCCATATCTTTCTCGACGTGTCACACGACTCTCTGTGAGACGCGCATACACACGAACACACACACACACACGCGTATGTCGTCTTTCTATACGTGTGCGTGTATGTACGTAAGTATGTTTGTTCTCTCCGCGAGTGTGCGTGCATGTATACGTGACTCTCTGTGTGCATGCACGGTGTCGCCCATGGTCGTTGAAAATGAAAACCGCGCATTCTGCCTTTGGAAATTGCTTGTAATTCGAACGTATTTTACCCCTGCCTATAGTTTCGGTTTCGAAACACGAGAACGAAGAAGCCTAACCTTTGCATGGGAACACGGCCGCGCGATGGAAAAGTAATTAGCGATGCGTGAAATTGTTACGATTTTGCTTGAGCGAGAAACGCGTCCTCAAGAGGCGATCGGGAATTATCATAATCGGCGACGACTGTGATAACATCCATTACGATCGGGCATCGAGGAAAATGAATATTTAAACACCACGACACACGAGGAAATTGTGTACGGCTGTGTGTAGTAGTCACTTGCTGCACGATGGAAGTTGCGCTAGCATACGGTTATACGTGTGCGTTTTACGGGTCGTGCAACTGACTCGAGTAGTCCGGACACTATTTTATTCCTCCATGGAAAATGGTTCCGACGATGTCCGTGACAATTTCTGCTCTTACATCTGTGCTTGTAAAGCTGAACAAACGTTTCAACGATACAGCTAACAATAATTAACCCTTCGAGGAGCAAACGTTTTTCACGTAGAACGCGTACAGTGGCGGACAAAAGAAAACGTAATATTCAGCATTGCGTAGATGAAAGTAAATAAATTCGATATTAGATACTTTATATCACTCGGAGTTTATTGGTATTATGAGGAACCGCCGCGTAGTCGGATGAATAAAAATTGGAATTATCGAACCGAAAGAAAATACAAAAATGGATAGGGTAAATCGTCAGACTGCTTCGATATCGAGAATGTTTAAACTTCATTAAGTTTTGGAGCTATTTTCCTACGAAAGGTGTTGGAAAATTAAAAATGGCGGAGGAATAACTTGTATTAATTATCTATCGCAATTAGTAGGAGGAAATATGCTCAGGAAAATTTATTTTCTTAGGGACAGAACTATTCTGTCCCTAAATCAAAGTTACATCTGAACTTATTGCCAAAAAAAAAGGATCGAAAAGATCGAGTAACACGTGCTGGATCGTAATCCAATTGGAAATCCTTCGAACATATTAAATGATCAGCTTTTTTTAAATTCTCCTACTATTAAAGAAACATTTCGGAAAATCGTGGAATAAAAGCTACATGTATAATATAATAAATATATTAAGAACTTTGGTTAGTAGTCATTAGTAGTGGTTTCTTTTAAACACTATTAGAAGAAAACCGAAGTAACACGAAGTATAAAAAATGGTACATCCGCAAATATGGGGAATTCATTTACAGAAGCATACAATTAAACTTATGTTTGTCCAAATAGTCTCTTTAATTGATCCACAATTATTTTTAAAACGCAAACTTGCTCATTGCTACGCACAATTTCCTTGTTTCTATGTTGTATCTATAGATTTGCAAAAGAATTTCATTCGATTGCAAATTACAGTCCCTTTTTGTAAAATTTTGCCGTGGCTTTTCATTCCATTCAGTTTTTAAACTTTCTTTCGACCGCCACTGTATATACAAAACAATCATATAACAGTGTTATCATTCGATCAATTTCATGAGTCACTGTATAATCCGATGCATCCGTGTTAACGTATAAAAATTTTCTGAGCAATCACGTTAAAGGTCTAGCGTTAAAAACAGTGGAGTTTGTGCACTAATTGGTCATTAGAATATGGAATCTATGTGGTTTTATCGGAGGGGGGGATGCAGGACCGTGTATATTCGAGAAGAATGTAATCTGAGCGAAGTCCAATATTTAACGATTGTATTGAAAACTGCCGCTATAAATGGCAATATATTTGAAAAGTGAAAACACGTGACGTACAATACGTGTCGCTTTTTTAATCTGTAAAGGATACTAGTTTCCTTATGGTACGATGCACTTTTATTTGTCGTTATCCTCTACACTAATTGTTTATTCATCTTAAACAAAATAGTATTCCAAATATGCTTCAGTTCCCCTATTAACGAAATTTAATGAATATCTAAACCGGTTGAATGTTTTTCTAACAAACCGTGTATTTGAGTCACTGAATACACGGCGCTGGACGAAAGCATTAGTACACAGCTTAGTCGTTACACTATAAATTGAAATAATGGTTTAGGGGAAGGAATTATCTATACGCGGTAAAATCGGGAGTTCGTACAACGCGTTAAAGACATTTCGACGATTTATTTTATATAACGCTATTCTCGTACATCGCGTTATACAATAAAATGCGGGAATTCGCAGTTTACTTTGGTGGAGCATAGTATGCACAATATGCAACACATTACACGTAATGTGAATTCAATAAAGCAATCTTCCTGTTCCAATTTACTATAGGGTTGGATGTTCCAATTACTGTTAGTGTGCCTATAACCGACGCTTGAATTATTTTCTCTAATAGCAAAGTAATGTACGAAGAATCGTAGATAAACGAATTATGATAATAAATTTGCACTTCGGTTTACGTAACAACATTGTATATTCGTTCACACTTAATATTTAAAGATAAATATTAGGAGGCAATTGTGGTGTCGAACATTAAAATGTGACTAATGTAATTATAGAGTATGGAACGTGTGATAATTCAGTAAATGGGGTATGTTTACTTCACATCTTATATATGTTACACAAACTGACGTGCTAATATAAGTAAAACGTGCTTGTATTCAAATGACAACTTTTCAAGTGACAGTAATAGGGACATTGGACTTTGTTGTACGTTTTCAATGAATCAGTAATTAATTCACTATATTCAACGTATGAAAAAAATGTTCATAAATAAATGAGACATTGAACAATATTATGGTTCAAACTGGAACGATTTTTAAGTTGAATAATTTCTAAAAACAGTTAAATAAAGTTACGCGCGAACCTTAACCTCTTAGGCACGGCTGAATTTTGCGCGGGGCTGTTTCTCTGTACGGCAGAGTTCAACGCGAATTACGTGTAAATGATACGGCACTGCAATGTGTGACGGATAATACTGTTCTTTACACGAGTAGATTGGAATGAAGTATTTGATGATTAAATTATAATTTTTCTTAAAGATATGATACACGCATTTTAACTTTAACAATTTCTAAATACTTTAACAATTAAAGCCACTATAGTGGTGCGTCGTACAGAAAGATGACATCCGCGAAAGCCACTATAGTGGCGCATAGTGCCTAAGAGGTGAAAGCGGCAGTGCGTGGTACATCTATCCTATTTGTACAATTTTGATAAAAAATAACGAACAAGTGATTTGGACCATCTAGATAGTTGTAGCGTTAACAGCGTTAGTATGGTAATTTTGTCCATCACTGTAAGTAGGTGTTACATTACGAGAATTCAATTTTCGCAGCATAAGGTTGCGCATTTTTAACGGCCCTCGATTTTTCATCGTTTATTTAAATTTATGAGACGGGAAATATTTATGGGGCCATTGAAGACGCTGGAAAGGCGAGACATTTCGCTCGAAATCAACGTTGATCATAAATTCCGGCCCCTTTTCGCCCTCCCGCCGGTTTCTCTCATATTAGAAATCGATTCTACGTTTGTGGCGTTCGGACTAGACGTTATTCATCTTGTGACTCGTAAATCACAAGCCGAACAATATAAAATATCGAAGGTGTTTTGTATATTTTTGAAAAAGAGCTAGAAACAACCGAACGGAGTATAAAAGCGTCGCGATCGCAGTTTTCTCGAGTCGCTGCAAGTCATGAAAGTTGAACATATGTTGCGCTAATGGCTGCTGTATGCGTAGGGCTATGCAAATAACGTAGCTTCTCGTCTTAAATCGGCCATTAGAGGTACAACTACGTTTTTATTTACCTGCGTTTCGTTATTTGCTGGTCTAAACTTAGCCCAGAAGCTCTCTTCTCCACTGTATAAACAGTGCTTCCTTGAATTATTTAAATATTCGACACAAGGACGGCAGGGTTAATCAGAAATACACGTTTGAACCGAAGTATGAATGTTTGAAGCTAGAAGAAACGAGGACACTCGGAACCTCGAAACTTATCGAAACTCGGAATGTTTCGAGTTTTGGGAACTCGAAGGTTTTTACTATTATGTTGGCTAAAAACACATTTCCTTTTTTTTATTTCTACAATATTTTTATTTTGGCAAACGTAAATGGGATCTGAAAGTTGACATTTGGAAGTATCATTTGAGGAGAGGTCGTAAAGATTGATTATATTTATCAGGTTTAACATTATCTTGTGATGGAAGAAAGTAGAGCTTCGAATTCTCAAAGCCCCATTTTGCCAAATCCAATCCAATTTCCAAATCTTCCAACTTTCAATGCTTTAAATTCTCAAAGTTTGGAATTATCAGCGCATTGAATTTCCAGAGATTAAAATTACCAAAGTTTCCAATTCTCAATGTTTTGAATTCCCATACCTTCCAATTCTCAATGCTTAGAATTCCCAGTGCTTTGAATTTCCAAACCTTTCAATTTTCAATGCTTTGAATTCTCAAAGCTTAGTATTCTCAATGTTTTGAATTTCCAAACCTTCCAATTCCCAATGCATTGAATTTCCAGTGCATTGAATTTCCAAACCTTTCAATTCTCAATGCTTTGAATTCTCAATGTTTTGAATTCCCAAACCTTCCAATTCTCAATGCTTAGAATTCCCAGTGCATTGAATTTCCAAACCTTTCAATTCTCAATGCTTTGAATTCTCAAGGCTTAGTATTCTCAATGTTTTGAATTCTCAAAGCATAGAATTCCCAATGCTTTGAATTCTCACGGTTTAGTATTCTCAATGTTTTGAATTCTCAAAGCATAGACTTCCCAATGCTTTGAATTTTCAAAGCTTAGTATTCTCAATGTTTCGAATTCTCAATGCTTTCAATTCGCAAAGCGTAGAATTCTCAATTCTTTGAATTCTCAGGGCTTCGAATTCCCAAAGCTTTGAATTCTCAAAGCTTAGAATCTCCTATTTCCTATTTTCTATTAAAAATAATTTTTTTCATCTATCAGTAGATAAAAGCAGTCATTCCATTGTCCACGTTGGTTAATAAACTTTAATCCGGCCAATTTTAACGGCTTGAAACGAGAAAAATGTTAAATAGACGGATTTTATCCTGTCGAATAAGCTGCAAACGTAATCTAGGGGAATTACACGTGAATAATGTAACTACAGGATCAACGGTGTATATTCTTGCCCGTCTTTCGCGCTGATCCGGATGCCGTGGCCAAATGTGAGGTTTTAATGTTAATCCCACCTTTTCTTCGTCTATTAAAACCCGAATAACTGCGGAATATATTTCTCCTATTAATTAACGGTCGGGTGAAGTTAATTTATTACCTAGTTTAAACCAAAGAACAATATTTCGACGAGAAAATCGGCAAAAGTTAATTTCAACTTTTATTATCTCCCACGGGACATCGTTGCACGGTAAAAATTATGCATAAGCTGAAGAAGTAAATCGATCAAAGTTGCGCGGCAAACGCAACCGCGTGAAACGATGAGGTCGTAAAGCAACGTATATACCTATATAGTGATTTATCTGGCGAAATAAAGTTGATGCATAATAATTTGAAACGTTGTTTCTATAATGTTTTGAAATTAATCGCCGAATATCGTTCTTTTAGTTCTGTTCAATTGAGACAATGAATTCGGTTTAATTTCTTTAATTTAATTTAATTTTCCATTATAACTACAACAATAAAAATATGCAGAAATAATTTTATATATATATATATATATATATATATATGAATTAAAAGTTCAAGAAAATTTAAATGAATTATTAATAGTTTCTAAAGTTGTGCAATATATTCACTGCAAAGTTCATTGTCAAAACTTGGAAAGTTTTCTTGTTGAGTGGTATTTTATCACAATAAAGTTAAGATGTTTTCATATTAGTTATAAATATATTTAATTTCTATTTAATGCATTTTATAGAGACACGAAAGCATAAAATTAAACAGTGGACGACTTTTAGCGTGAACTGTAGCTTAATCCTCTTATAAATCTGCTTTTCAAAAATGAACAATGTATGTCGCGAACAATGAGCATCGATTTTTGCAATTTTGGAACTATCGCGTTGCGCTTTTAGAGCTATTTCTATTTCAATGCATTCATTCAGCGAGGCATTGGAGATTTTGTAAAAACTAATGCAACTTTCGTGGATACCTGTTACAAAAGAAGTATTAACACGTTCACTGTGCAAACATCTAGCGTAATCTCTATTTGTACGCTTAGCAAAGCAACGAAACGCGCAACATTTGATATGCAAGTACAATTTATTGTAATTTCTTCAGAAGGATTTCTTTAACACTAAGCAACGTGTCCTCCATTTCCTTTTATTTCGAATTGAATCTCATCGAGAGTCATCGAAAATCATATCTCAAGCAAAAATAATTAACGCGAATCACTCTACATTATTTATTTCGTGTTAGTTATCGTTTTATGTCGCTTCATTTGAAGAACTCCATGTTGCCTCGAAAGAGGTTAAAATATAAATATATAATAAATTTATTATATATAATTATATGTATATATTTTTATTAATACATATTTAAGATTGATAGTCAATAAATATTTATGTGTTTGGAAAATATATAACATATTTATAAATATATAATACCTAAATATTATATATATATATATAGATCATTACACTTAAGGGGGTGACCAAAATTGAATGTATAAATATTTAATCACACGATGATTTCGAAATTTTCTTTATATAACTTGAAAATAAAACTTACACCTGCCGATGTAAACGAAGCTTAAAGATTGCCGGTTGAAGCCTGGAAAAAGGAAGAGACCCTTGGTGATTGCGGAAAGTCGACGAAAGTCGTGGAGGGTCAGTGTAAACGGTGGCTAAACGAAAGGCGGATTCGTCGTCGATTTTCAAGCGGTTTCTCGCAGCGAGGAAAAAGTAGGTTGAGCGCCACTCAGCCCAAAGGACCGCCTAGTTTTCGTCAGAATCGATTTGCCGAGAAGGCGTACACACATATCGCGAACAGGGATACGTCCTCCCCTTAGAATCTTCTTGTTTATCCTTATCAGACGCTTCGCTAATGCTGTGCTTAACTTGTGGTAGCTTGGAGAAATACAAGTCAAATACAGTGATGTCTTATTTACTGGTCAGGACCAGGATTGCCACACATTTCCAATTTTAACTTGAAGGCTCCGATTTTTCACACAAATTTCCAGATTCTGGTTTTTCTAGGAATATCTCCGAGTTTTGCAGAAAAAATGATCTTTAATTGCTGCATTGTACAATTCTTAACGAAAAGTATCGGTTTAAAAATATGTTGGATTCAAGATAAATTATTAGTTTATTGTAAATATTAAGCTTCTATTCGTTTATAATAAAAAAAAGGCGATAAAGTCTCTCTTTGTTAATTGTAAAAGTGACAATTTATCAGTTCAAAATGAATACAACATTTCAAACTGTGTATGTTTGTATTTATCTTGTTTCTTAACTAAACTTATTCGGTAATAAATATATACTTGAAAAAGTAATCCGTTTCTGGTTAATACTTTATATTTTCGTATGTGAAATTTCACTGATATGACTTTTTCTGTTATTTCGGTCTCCGGGTTTTGATTTCTGCCTCCGGATGACAAATTACGACTCTCCGGATTTTACATTATACGGAGGTGGCAGCTCTGTTTATGACCAGAGTTGTTTCATTTCCAATTTTAACTTCTAGGTTTCTGTTTTTTTTATATATAATGTCCGGTCTTCGGTTTTACCAGGAAAAGGTCTAAAAACCGAGTATATTACCATGTGAAATATTTCACGGGCAAATTTCTTATTTTCGGTATGAATAGAGCCAATTTTCTTGGCTTTCCAACCCTCTAAAGGTTAAAAAAAGGCACTCAAAGTTAGCAGACCTAATTTCGCCGGAACAGACTTTAGTTTCTCCAAAACGACGAGAACGTTACCGATGAAAATCGTTGGGAAATTACGCGGACGACTAAATGGATGATAGTCAAACGACAAAGAGATTTGTTTGTCCATGATAAAAATCGACTAGGAGAATCTTGTTTACCCGGTTTGAATGAAAATTGCAAGCTCATTGCTTGCCAGGGGAAATGAAGCCAGTTGCCGCGTGGAACTCTTCTTTTCCACGCCAAATCAACGACCATTCATTTCATCCGTGGCTATTAACTTTTTTATTACCCCTCCTCCCCTCTTTCCCATCCGCTGATGCAGAATATTTCCAGTCGAAAATTTGATCGAGATATATATATATATAAAATATAACTTGCGATATATGAATGGAAGAAGACGCATGAATTATTCATTTTTATAATTAATTCCGGTGGCAAAATTTATTATTGAATTTCCACTCGTCACCTTGACGCCGCCTAATTAGATTGCCAGTATTTTAATATTCAATTGGCATAAGTTAACAATAGATGTATTAACTTTAATGGTAATTTTAGTAGTAAATATGTGCACCAACTAATTTCTACTGCTCTTCGTTATAAGAATTCTTTATAATGGTAGCGTATATTTGGACCGCATTCTCTATTAATTCCGTTTTATGAATCTTCAATACCGATTAATTCTAAACAGAAAATTCTGATGAATAAATTACTTGGTTGAGAGGTTAACCATTTTATAGTCGATATGACCACGGTAATTATTTGTAAAGCATGAGACGCGAATGTTGATAGTGTATCCGAAGAAGAAACCTTTAGTATTGAAGGACGCGATTAGGGTAGCCAAGGCCGGTTGTAGATATTGTAAAATGTTACATACCTCTGCCCGCTACACTGTCATTACGCAAATATTTAGAATTCATTAGGTCTGTTTGCGGTTGAATATTTTCATAACAAAGAGCCTTTTATCGAAGACGACGAAAGTTATTTTAAACGTCGCGATAAGCGTGGTTGGTGTAAAGTGACATTTCTGTGACATATCGGATATGTACCAGAAGAAAAATTTAATTGATATAATTAGTCGAACGATTTTTCACATATATAGTAGCGGTTCATTAGTAACATCGTTTATTATTTATTTTATAATAAGCTTCCTAATAACGATTTCTTCTTACCTCCGGCATTTTCAAGAAATCTCATAACTGCATTAAATCAATTAGGTTAGCCAGCTTCGCCGCCATCAGGAGAATTAAAACGTCCAACAAATCAGCCGACTCAATCATGGTATTCAGTCGAGTGGACAGCTTGGGAAAATCCATGGATTAGCCCGATTTTCAATTCTATGGAAAAGGAACTGCGTATCGTTAATTTGCTGCAATAATCGCATACGCTGCATAAGTATGCGGACACTTGCACATTATTGTAAAAATGTGCATTATAAATGCATAAATGTGGAATTCGGATATTATAATCACGGATAATGTTATTAATCGGTTATTGTAATCATAATCAGTCGGTCTCAAAATACTCTATACAAAATTGATTAAAAATAATCCGTTTATTATAATCAAACTTCGATTATTGGTATCACGTTTGACAATTACATTTGGAGACAAACGACAAGAATTCTCAACGAATTCGTGCTAAACGAATCTCTTCTTTAATATTTACTTTTAACCGAAGCATACCTTTTATCTTTTATATAAGTGTATTGCATTATTATTTTCAATAAACGTATTTACCTCTGTGACATGAAATCCTAAATCTTGAGATATTATTTCACGTAAACAAGAGTATCTCATTAATCATTTCCAATATAATTCTTTTCCAAATATTTTTTACCCAGGTCCCCGTTGATGGTAAACCTGAAAGCGCAAAAAAATGTACAAAAGCGCATTGTACTTCAAGCAAGCAATACTGTATTCTCTTTTACACGGGACTTTCGAACAGGTGCGTGAATATCTGAACGATAGTGCGAGCGAGAACGCCCATAATTCATTTTGCGAACCACTTGGAGGCGATCGCAAGTATTAACGTTAATCGGTCGTTGGTTGATTAATACGGCCACGCTGGCCATTATCGTATTGATTAATTACGCGAGATTATGCCAATTACAAGATTCAAGAGTGGAAGGCATGCGAGGCAATTCTTGCAGGTGTCCATGTGATTTCTAGATATTCTGTTTCGATAAATTATTTACAAAGAAAATTTAATACAATGTTGTTAGGTTTAATTGGATGGCTAATTAATTCTAATATAAACACGGTGTTGTTTCGATTCTTTTCCGTAGCCATTATACAATACATGGCATTTAACTGCACTCGAAACTTCGAAAACCCTCGAAACTCAAAAAGTTTTGAAGGAATCAAATATATTTGCTTCTGTTTTGTTAATGTTTTAAGGTATCTTTTGTCCAAGTTATAAATGTTGATCAAACGAAAGCTTATTATTGAGATACAAATTGAAATAGATTTATTAATCCATTTAGAGGTAACGCATTACTTATTGCTATACCTAATAATTTGGTTTATATTTTACTAACGTACAAACAGAATATATTAATTATTTGGTGTTTTAGTCGATAGGTATGAATATTCACACACTATGTGTTTCATACTTATTTGTAACAACATCAAATATATTTACTTTTGTTCTGTTAACGTTTTGAGGTATCTCTTGCGACGTTATAAATTTTGATCAAACGAAAGCTTATTATTGAAATATAAATTGTAGTAGATTCATTAACCCATTTAGAAGTAATGTATTACTTATTGGTACGGCTAATAATCGTGCTAAATATTTAAATGCTATTGGAAAGCTTGGATTATTTATTAAAAATGGGCTCACGCTGTTTTGCAATTCGTAGCATCAATTGTATCCATTTACGAATTTGCCGGGGAAAATTCATTCGGTTGACGACTCGCGATGGAACGTATTAGTCACCATGCTGTCTTCATTTGGTAATTCCGGAGTTGGGTAAATGATGGAGGGCGTATGATTCGGCGTCTGTCGATGAGAAACGGTTTGGTCGTTGGATTAAAAACAGGATTTCAACGGGGGAAACTCTTTTACCTCGGCAACGGTATTATATTCGTAACTTTTCCTCTCTCTTTCCTCCAGCTACAGTTTTCCAGCTACCCGCACAACCCATCCTCGTTTTCGTGGAAACAGGAATTCCATTAAAGCTTTCAAATCGGCCGACTCTTTCATCAGACAGGATCGATTTTACCGTCATCGTCTACTCGAATTAAAACCAGCCGCCGCGCGAGCTTCAGACTTTCCAGAACGTATCAATCTACGTGCTGTCATTGCAGTTAGGAGTACAACTCTATAGTAGAATTTACAGATAGAAACTTTCCTACTACTAGGGTAGATGTACAAATTACTACCACTTTAAGGTTATCGCTGAACTTTGTTTAATTATTGCAGAAATTATTTAACATAAAAATTGTTCCAGTTTGGAGCATTAACATTCTTCAACATCTCTTTTATTTATGCACTTCAGCGCTCTTAGTTCCACGTTCCTTTTTTGGTTACACTGTCCTCCAATCGTGACTACATTATTGAAGATGATTTCATGACTCGATCATTATTTAACCTTTTGCAGTCGAAAGCTTTGAAAATTAATTCATTTTGGGGACTTATAGTTGCCTGTCGTGTACAAAGGGCTAATATTAGTTACGAATTTTTAGTGAAGTAATTAATCGCCGTGTTATATAAAATGAACATTTATTTATACTATTCAAACACAGTCATAGTTAATAAGGAAAAACATATAAAAGTAATGTACTCTAAGTTATCTTTTACACGCCTAAAAATAAACGCATTAACTTCTGTTTTGTTTCTCCCACGCTTATGCCAACCCTTTATCATTACCATCATTACCATTTATATCAAAACACAATCAAAGCTATAATAATCCCCACACTATGAACCATAGCAGAAATAAGAGCATCATTCAGAAATTCAACATCACTCCGGAGATTTCAAAACTAATACATTTCGGCGACTTAGAGTCGTCCCTCGAGTGCAAAGGTTTAATAAGAAATAACAAGAATTCGACTAAACAAATTTCTGTTCGCACAATTTAAGGGTCTCTATTTATGTCCGTAAAATTCTAGTACAATATAAATGAAAATTCGGCAAAATCATTGAATTTTAATGTTGTCACACGAGAATCCCCGTTTAAGTATCCAGCAATAGGGGAAGTTCCCCTATCGGTATCGATTTTTCCCGTGAATTCACGAGCAAGCTAGCCGAAGCTTTGAAAGGTCTGCCACACATAAGTTTGGCGAAGAGGCTCGCGGCGTTTTGCACCGAAAACTTGGCGACGAAATTCTGCGGGCAATTTGCACAACGTATATGTATGTAGTCGCGCAAGTGGGTCAGCCTGTTGGTATCCGCGTGAAAAAAGCTTAAGGCGCTGTCTGCGGCCGTTTCACTCGGCTCTTAACGCGTTCAACGCGAGATAACGTTGATGTGAATCGTGTCTCAAGCGGAAATTCCATTTATGCTTTCATTCGTAATAACGTGCGCTTTTTTCAAAATCGTCATTATATAGGATGTAACGTGCAATCCGGTTATTATAAGCGCGACTAATGCTATCACGCGACTATTGTTATCGTAATCAATCGATCCCGAAACACTCTGTATAAAATTGATTGAAAATAATTCGCCTATTCTAATCAAACTTTGGTTATTGGTATATCGCGTGTGACAATTACATTTGGAAACAAACGATAAGAATTCTTAATAAATTCGTACTAAAAGAAACATTTTTTTAAAATTTACTTTTAACGAAGCAAAAGCTTTTATGTTTTATGCGAGTACATTGCAAGGATAACTAGAAAATAGGTAGATAAAAATAAAGGAGAATATAGAGGGACAAGCTTATGACACGTTCAATGCTCGTAAAGAACATAGTGTATCCATTATACTATGTAAAAATGTAGGTAAACTGCGGATGTTTATGCAAATTCGTATCTACTTAAGTAAAATCGAAATAGTGTACTTTAATAGAGATCGGTTTGATCCTCCAAAAGTTGTACGTGGTACTTCACTTTAAATAAGTCCGGTCATAATTGATTGCAATAAAATGCGTTCAATAATGAAAATTGTTTATTCTCCGCGTAATATTATCAGCCGGTCCACTGTTCAGTTAATAAAAATGAAGATTAGGTGTGAAGGCAGCGAATGTTTTATTTTACTCGAGTCATTAACGATATTGCGAAGGTTGCCTACGAAGGATTAATAAAGTGAGTGATATCGCATTCCATTTTGCAAACGTATTAATAGTTTATCGATAATCCTCGCGCAATTGTGCCTTGAAACTCGTTGCAGACAACGATCGATACGGCGGATATGTAATGGAGTAGCGCGTGAAGCAGTAACCGGCGTGTTAACACGTTGTCGGCTTGGAAAACGAAGGAAATGTTAACACTTTCACAACCACCCACATAAGGGCAAATGCCTGGGAACTGTTACACTCGCCAAGTAAATTACTAATAAGGAAAAAGTTTCCTTCTTCCCGTAACACATCACAATTTTTGCACGTGGAAATATGCCAAACTACGAACCATCGAATGATTTCCATCTTATCGTTAACCCCTTGCCCTACAATTATTTTCGTTAGCTGATCATTGCTTTCGTACGGTGTCACATACAAATCGTGTAAATATTGTAGGAAATTTTTATTTAATAACGCTGAATCTTATGATACCGTTCAAAGTATAGTTAAGATTAAATTTTACCCTCAAAAGTATCCATTTTTGTTCAATTTACGCTATAATTGGTAAAACGAGTGTGACTTGTTATTGTAGGACAAGGAATTAATACGTAAAGTAGACGGAAAGCCTGGGAAGAAATATTAGGTCGTTGCACGTGAAATAGCGGATTCAAGAATAGAATACGAATTACTGTAACATGGGCGAAATTGAGTTTTTACTAATTAACCCATTTACATTTACTGTCCCATATGTGGCCCAATATTTATCCGCGAAAGTGTTTTACTTTTGTAACTATTTCATTTTATTTTAGAACAAACTCGTAAACGAAACATCTAGTCATTATGATAGTCCATTATTACCAGTGTTTGTAATATTTTTAGAGGTATTTTTTAGTTTCAAGCATAGTGTATTTACCTAAATTTCCATAAATTTCTGAGTAAAATAGTTGCAAATCTAAATAGGTTAAAGGAAGCTGCAGTAGAATCAACACATTTTTGCCGAACAGTTCCTAGATATTTTTGCAACGCTTTGCAACATTGGCATGCACGTGAGTTATTTCGACAGAAAACATGGTTCCTTTAGAAGGCATGCTTTTTCAGCTGGAAATTTTTCAACCCAAAATCGTGTTTCCATTCGCTAGCTGCTAGTATTTCAAATGCTCCAGTAATGATTCGAATATCCCCTGCTGCTTTGTAAACCAATTCGACCTCGCGCAACAAAATCCCTGGAATTTGGTTAGAATCTCTCCTCCGTTTCTAAGCGAATTTAAATAACTTGAACCTAACTCTTCCAGTAAAACCATTTCGCACTTAAAACAACGAACAATAGGCTTCAATTTAGCATAGCACGATACGTGTAACGATCAGCAATTCTAATTCATAAAAACAATACCGAATTTTCGAACGTGCGAACACCACCGCCATTTCACATGCAAATGACCTAATGTAAAACCTGGAAGAGGCTGATTAAACCAAAGAATTGTAATTAATATCATTAACAGACGCTGCTGTTAATAATTGGACAAGAATTTGTTAAGTCTCGTCTGCAAGGAGTTAATTAGTATGAATGATGACTAGTGCAACGAGAGTAAAATGGAGGCATTTAATCGATACCATGGCCGCTTACAATTAGTGTCTCCGACAAACGCAGAAAGAAAACGAAAAGAAGCGAAATAAAAGAAGACACGAAGGGGGAGAGGAGGAAATGGAACGGTTCATAATCATTCCTATGAAAGTATGAATCTTTATGCATTTACAGGTGTTTTAAATGTGCAAAAAGGCACTCAGAACAAATAACACGGAAAAATATACCCAACATTCAAAGTGAAATGCTCTTTATAATATTTAGAAGAGAAATTAAATCTCTATTTAGGTTCTACTTCCTTAATTATATTTATAAAGATATCAATTTACATAAATATCCACAGTCTACTTATTACAATACTAATATTGGATTGAACTGAAAGTTCGTGCCGCATTATATCTATATTGTATTTCACAATGCTTTTTAAGTATCCAACGATTAGATCTAAATGTACCTTAATTTAGCTGTTCAAGTTCAGTTTAAGATAAATCTTTGAGATAGCAAAATGCTTCTATTATAAGTATAAAGCTAACTATAAAAATATAAACACAGTCACGTAAAAACTTTCATAAACACGTAGCTGTTCGAAATTTTTTAAAATTCGGTTCTGTGGTCAAAAAATCTGAGAAAATGTCGAGATGTATATATAAAACTGGATAAAGCATCTCCGATTTTTCTCACAGCTTTTTATGCGCGAGATCAAAGAAAATGGTGCTTAAACTGTAAATTACATTTCCGCAAAATAACTTCTCTAATAATGGAGTGGGGGGGTTGAAACTTACCCGAAAAGGTTTTATTTGGAAGATCTATTTATTAACACGTCATAAATGGAATTTCATTTAGTCATACTCTTACTACACGTGTATTCGTCTACGCCTTTTCGATATAAAATTCGGCACGAATTTTCCACGTTCAACCCAATAATATTCCACGATTGTTTTCACAACATACGCATTATATTCATATTATCAGATACTTTCGCAAGTCGCTGTGTATGGCTCTTATCGCGATAAGATTATAATAAGAAATTCTTAAAAGAGATATAATTTGTGAAGGAAAGGGTTAAGTAGTAGGGATTAGCCGTCTACCCTAATTCCACCAAACATTATTCATACTGATCGGGGGTCGTCTTGGAATTACCCGGATAGATTTGGCTTCGATAGAGACGCGAGACGATTAAGGAACGGGCGAGGTGTATTTTGGTCGGCCTCGCCGAGGTATCGGTACCGCAAAATCGCGTTGCGCCATTCCCAACTCGACACCGAACTTACTCTGCCAAGGGAAACGTGCCTCGATTAACCCCTCGGAGACGTTATCCGTACTACGTACGAACCATAGCTTCTTTTTACGACTAGTAGAAAATGATTAATAATTATTTGAAACAGGCAAAACCTATTGGGTTGGCCTTGTAGGAATTAATTCGGTGTGCTCTTTATCATAAAGTTCAATACAATTTTGATGTTGAACACGGTGAAGGTTTTGAGCGGGCTAATTCAACGTAAAAGCATCGAATTAATTTCTATTCCTAAGATTTAAGTATCTAATACTGCTAATAATTATATATCTAAGTATATCTAGGTTTCCAATTCTGTGATAGAAATACACGTGTAAGAAAACCACACGTGTAACAGATGTACACGTGTAATAGAAGTACACGTGTACTCGTGTAACAAAACTACACGTGTATTCGTGTAACATAAATACACGTGCAATAAATATATACGTCTAATAGACGAAGGTACTTTTACACGTGTACCTGTGTAATTAAATTACACGCATTAAAGTTCAGAATCGTTAATTACACGTGCAAGCCCGGAGTTTTAATGCAATTTGTTCTAGTTTCGTGATTTTACAGATACACTATATTCCGGTTATTATAATCAGGAATAACGTCATCAATTGGCTATCATTATCATAATCGGTCGGTCCTAAAAAATTATATAAAACTAGTTAAGAGCAATCCGTTAATTATTTCGATTATCCGTCAATTATAATCGAACTTCGGTTATTGCTATCAATCGTGATAATTACAATCGAGGACAAACGATAAGAATTCTAAGCAAATTCGTACTAAATTTTTCTTCAATCGAACGGAAAAGAAAAAAATGTGGAAATCGTACAATGATATGTTAATGAGATGAAGTTCAACAATTTTAAATACACGGATAGACATGGTTAACTTTGTTAACTTTGATTTGGTCGAATTTAATATAATTCTTATAATAACCATTCTAAATCGCAATGGGCGTGAAACGAACTCTGCTTTTCAACCCAATCCGAATTTCATTTCGAAATTTATGATGTTTCCTATAAATTAATGGTCTATCCTATAGTCAATGGTTCTCCATAGTAATCGTAATAAGCGAATTTCACTGTAGCAGTTCCTAGTATGGGGTGGGGTGAATTCTCCGCTGCGTACTCGAGAGTGGAAATACTATTTTTCATAGAATAATTCCAAGAGGGGGAATCATTTTTAGAATTATAAAGGTACACGAACGTACAGCTGCATTGTGCTCCGTGTTACGGACTGTCGATTCGCAAATAAATCGTAGCAGACGTCGCTAAATCACGTTAGCATAGAAGTGGTGCTGCATCGCGTGGCGCTACAATCGCGAGCTTTGCACAACACATCCGCGCGCACACGACACGTCCTCTCGAAAGACTGCTACGTGCCATTACCCGCTGACATGTTTGGCCATCATTGTTTATAAGCGCTTTTACACGGCTGTGTATATACAAAACACTAACTGATCAAAGGACGAAACAGTTTACATTTTGTTATAGCATCCTATAAGCGATTATTAATAGTGATCCAGCAGGTGGCTCTTGTCGCCTATTATACTACTGAGAGCAACGCGGTAGTGATTCCGTAACTTTTGTTTCAATTTTTATCAATATGATCATGATAGTTGCGTTTTATTACGGTGCTAATGATATTCTAAACATTTGTGTGTGATACACAGTGGAAACTCGCTTAACTGGCTTCTGTGATCGAATTTTTGATCGGATAAACGAATTAACATTTATACTTTAATACTATTGAATTAATAATTATACTGTACAAGTGGCTGGTGTCAATTTAATCGAAAAAAATGGGATCCATACTATGATATGCTAATGAGATACAATTCAACAAAGTTACATACATGAATAGAGAGTTTCTTTATCAAGTTTAATGTCTGGATTGGATATAATTCCTATAATAACCATTCTAAATCGCAAGAGACGTAAAAAACCTTTGCTTTCTTACGCAACCCAAATGTAAATTTCTAATTTATGACGTTTTCTACAAATGGATACTCTATCCTGTCCTTGGTCAATGGTTCTACTTTGTGCACATATAAACGCATTTTGTAGCCTCTGCGTACCTGCGCCAGATCATAAAAAATTTTACTGCAGTGAATTCTGAGACATTTTCGTGAGTCACTGTAAATGTGATTCGTATATGTTGTATAATTATCGCTACTTTCGAATCTCGCTTTGATCTCGGTTCACCGTGCCTTGAATGTAATATTAGGTGTAGCCGAAAGTTGAAGGTTAGGCCCCCTGCCGTGCTGTTTTAATGACGGCAAAGCAACGAAGGAAGAGTGGCATTTCGTGAAAATCATAAAGGGACTCTTTGAGGTGTTTGCACGGCGAACTTTTCAACGGAGGAGAACCGTTAGCTTCTCTGCATCGAGTACGAAGCTGCTGCTGCCTGGCTGTGTGCGTTATCGATCGTTTCCTCGCCATTCCTCCCTCGAACGCTCCGCTGAAGGGCTTTGATCCTGAAAAAGTGGTCAGCGCGTTAGTAAATTTGTTACATTTAAGGAAAAATGATTACTCTTTTCTTACGGGAAATTCCGCGACATTACTTTTTGGCCAAACTATTATAAATTCGACGGATCTCAACCCTTTCACGATTATTTCCGCGGTGCCGTTAAAAAGTTAAAATATCCCATCTAGCATTTGGAGATGTAGGCGAAAATTGAAGTTTAATTATTTTCTTTGCGCCGTCCGTCGTTTTTCTTCTTTCATTCTTTGGATTTCTTACTTTGAAGATCGACATGTGTCCAAGAAATCGGGAAAACTTTGGCGTCTGTTTGCGACAATCGTCCGCAAATGGTTAATCATAGAATAGACACCATAGAATTTAATCTTACGTTGAATTTTTGCCTCCCAATGTCAGTCCTTAAAGGGTTAAGAGTTTCATTTCAACCTATAAAAATGACAATTAACACTAGATTTACGGACACTGGTAATATAATATCGCAGGTTTCCTAAGAAAATAGGTGAACACACATAAATACAGGAAGCTAAAAAGTCATAGAGAGACGGAATGAATTACAATACGTATTCACATCGTTGCATCATTCAAAGCCAATATAAATTGCTAAGAAATAATATTTCTAATTTTTCTAACTTTAACCCTTTGCACTACAATAACGAGTCACACTCGTTCTATGTATCATGGCATATATTCGGTAAAAATGGATACGATTGACGATGAAACTCAATTTGAACTATAATTGTAATTTTGTATTATGATATTGGGAGTTATTAACCTTTTGAGAGATACTGGCACATATGTGTATATTTTATTATACATTAATATTCAATAATGGCCACATATGTGTGCCTTATATTTCTCAAATATTTTATGATATGTTCACTACTATGTATTTGCTTTATACTATTTATTTAAATATATATTAACACTAACCATACCATAACCGATCAAATGATCGGTCTTAAAATATTTGGTTCAAGATTCTACATTCATTATTATTTCTTTCGATCATCCAGCTTTATGACAATTCTTATTTCGTCCAACTAATAAGTTTCCCACAGTTTGGTTTTCCTTTTGCTTCTATGTTCACTGACGAAGATTTCTTGAATGAGCGTATGTAAAATACCGGTACGGTTAGTGTTAAAAACATTTATCTGGTCTTGAAAAATTCGTGCCCCTGAAAAGGTTGAATAAAAATGATGCATAATATTCAAAGAATTTGTACGTAACATCATACAAAGGTAGTGATTAGCTAGCATAAGTAGGTAATAAGGATACAATTCAAAGTTTCGTAAATCTAGTGTTAAAGTTTCCCTATAATGCAAGACTAAAAAAAAAAAAGTTCTGTTCAAATATGGGACTAAGGACATTTTGCAACCGAACACCATTGGGACCGGTGGTTTTGCAAAGGAAAAGTTCTCACGGAAGATATTTCGTATTGTTCGCCGCGAGGAACTACTTCTCTCGCCCTTGCTTTCCTCTTTTCTCATTTGTTCGAGGTGTCCTCTCTCCCGCTACCATACTTCGCCTCCTCGTCTCGACCACCATTCGTTCGATTCTCTCTCTTTTCAGCCTCCCCATTCTTCCCTCTCCTTTTCTTCGCTCCGCTCCTCGCCTATTCCGTTTTCGCTCGCAGTGTCACGAAATCCAGTCATGGTAAAGCGACGAAGACGCGAATAGACCTGGAAAAGGACGGCGAGAAAGAGTGGCAGAGAGAGTGAGAGAGAGAGAGAGAGAGAGAGAGAGTATAAAAGCGGAGAGACCTGCCTTTTGTCTGGGGCGAAGCGTGCGCGCGCGCGCGCGCCAGCCACAGAAGCGTTCAAGCGTCCTTCTGTTTTTCGAGTATTCCGCGAAAGCTGCCTAAATTCCATTGTCGGCTCACAAATGGCCAATCCATGGATCGAGATCGCAGGAAACGCATCTATTTGCACGCTGCCGCCGAGATCCATCGATTGTGCCTGTATGGAAAAGTTTCCCGCAGCCTAATAAATTTCCCTAGTTTTCTGTTACTGTTTCCCGGTACATTTGTCGCGTTGTTGGGTTCACAATGGATACTATCTAAAGCGAATCTTTTCATTAAACTGGTTCACTGTTAAGTTTATACGTATGTGTCATACGGATACATTGAAAAGTAGATATAAACTCTTGAAGGGTTGTTCTTATGCGAGACCTCACGATAAGTTCTTTGAAAGTATACAGAGCGTTGAAAAAGTGTTTTACGACTTTAAGGGTTTAGAATAGACTACGAGAGGAGTAAAAAATGGGTAATCAATTTAAGTATTAAAGTCAATGCTTTTTCACGAAAAATGAACTTTTATTATGAACATAAACAAGGGAATTGAGAGAAAGATGTCCCAATTATTATTAGTGTCTATATAATTGTCACTTGGATTATTTTATTTAATAGCGAACGAAGGTATGAAGAATCGAGACTGACAAAATTTCAATACTAAATATTGGACTTAATTTTTATGTAACAACACATGGACGTTACATATGTGTTTATATTTAATATTTAAAAATAAATATTAGGAGGTGAATGTGTCGGTTGAGCATAAAAATGCGACTAATGTACTGCAATCGAAAAGCATGGAAATTTTTATAATGCAATAAATGCCATGACTTTATGGTTTATCTTCAATGTAAGGATCATTTCCATTTAAGTGACAACTTTTCATTGACAGTACGAGGAACATCGGACTTTGTTATGTATTTCTAACGAATTACTAATTAATACATCATACTTAAACGTACAAAATAAAATCATCGTAAATAAAAGAGACGTTAACTGATGTCGTGCTCCAAACTGAAACGATTATTATGTTAAATACTTCTAAAATAATTAAATGAAGTTGCGCGATGAGCTTAAAGTAGCAGTAATTGGGACATCTACCCTATTGCAAACGAAGAAGAAGTGAAAAAATTGTTGTTGCAACAATTGGATACGAAGCCTGATACGTCGGGAGTTTTCAGTGAAGACAACAACGAGAATCGGTAACGCGTTGAAATTCTGGTTTCCTTAATCTTATCGCGAAGTGTTGAACTTGATAAGGCATGGAAGTAGAGCCGAAGTGGAATTCTGTAGTCCAGATTGTGTAGAGAACCGCCCAAAATAGCGTAACTCTAGTCGACAAAGGATTATTTTCAGCGCACCATTCTCTATTTCGAGTAACACACTTTAAGCTTTCTGCCTAACCGCATAATGTGCGTCCCTATAAACGGTACTTAACCCTGCTACAGTCCTTCGGTCTACTGTAAATTTGCCATCCCGATTTTTCAATTCTAAAAAATTCATATCTGTAGGCTGCGGATTTTTATGCAAATTTATATTTCAATTAACAGAATTAATAAAGAAGTGGGACCTAAATGAAGAGATTTACCTTTTAAATACTGCGTGTAATTCACTTTGAGTTTAACAATAAATAAGTATTTTCGTTATTCAAAATTATTTTGCACGAATGATTGTTCAAAATAGTTGACGTTTAGTTACAATTTTAGTTAGATTCACAAGTTGTTCGTGTACCTTGTGGTTACTATTATTCTAAGAATGCTTGGAAATGCAGCTTGGCTGTTACATGGCAAAAATTACGACGGCACGTAAAAACAGAAGAATTCAAATACAAAGAAGTAAAAAACGAAGAAGATTCGTAAAAAATATTTTTCCTATCCAAACGCGATGAATTAGTTAATCCCTTAGCGTTCAGAATATTCTTCAGTTTGCACGTGAAAAGTGACTAAATTTCATTGCAACAATTCATAATTTAGGAATATTGTAGCATATTTTTTTCCTTTCTAATGATACACAAATTACATTCACCGAAATGGAAAACGAGAAGAGCAAAATAGACCAGAAACACAAATCAATAATAACAGTAGTGCCGAAAACACAGAACTGAGCTAGAAGCTGGCCAAGAACAGCCGAACTGTAATTTTTTATCCATTCTGTCGGCTTTGATAGTTCCAGTGTTAAAACTTCAAACGACAATAATTCCAAAAATAGAAACCTGTTCCTTAAGTCGCCTTACAATGTAATCTACACATTCGCAGGGTTAAGAAGCACTAAATTTCTCAAAGAGACGTTCAAAATCGCGTAGACTAAGGATTGCGAGCGATTGAATAATTGCGAAAGGTTTATTCGGTATTAAAAAGGAAAGATGGCGGCGTGCTGCACGATTAAGTGCAAGCACTTCTCCATCTGAACTACTGCCCCACTCTCTTTATACATTGGTGACGCAAACGGGATGCATTACGCCACGATGCTCAGCGATTCACCCTGACAGCACGGTGTTCCCTATTTACTTTTTCACGTTGACATTTCTCTGCCCCGGAAATCGTTCGTATAATCGTCCGCCATCGCGAAACATCTCGATTCAGGTCTCCATTCCTTTTAAGGGTCCACTTCTACCTTATCAGGCCCCAAAAATGGCATACATTTGTGATTTGTTCCTCGACTAACCCTTTAATTGAAAATCCGCGTAAAATTTTTCACCCCCTTTCCCCGAAAAGAAAGTAATTGTAATGTATAATCTACTCTGGAGTTTCATTTTCTAATACGTACTATATATTCATCTGTGTCCATTAAAATAATTAAGACTTTTTTTTCGTCGAATTTTGTGAATTTCAATGGATCGGGCCCACGGTTGATATTGCAAGTGACGTCCACAGAAGCGTAGATACGCGTGTCAGTCGCAGAGTATGCTTATACAACGAGCACGTGGATCAGCAGTTTATTTTTACGGCTCGCCGCAAAAAAAAAAGTTGATTAATTTTTCAATGCCTCCCTGTAGAAATTTGTTGAACAAAATAGCATCGCGTTACTAATCCTCAATTTAGGGTTCATTCACGCACCGTAGCTTATTTTTAATTATTAATGTTCTATTTTTGTTAAATTCACGCGTGTTAGTTGACGATTTATGATTGTCTTGAAATCTATGTAACGTGTAATCGAATTGTTTGTTTTTAATTACAAATCGTTTATTTCGTTACTTATTTAATTCGAGTATGTCTTCGTTTCAATTTATCATGGAATCTGATAGAGGATTAAATAATGGATACATAAATAACAACAAAGTGTATGAGTAGAAATGAACAGACTAAAGTAGCCAGACTGAACACGTGAAAATCACTCGGGAGTATATTTTAACCATTTTTACTCCAAACTTCTTCAATAGTCTAATCTACCACTAATTCCAGCATACTATTATAAGATTTTATTTTGAAAAGAGGAAGATTTACTTTTAATTTTGATTTCTCCGAAAGGAATGCAAATTAAATTAGTTAAAACGACAATGGTACTTCATTTTCATCATCGACATTAAAAAATATCATTTTCAGTAGTTTACGTTCAGATTAAATGATGCAATGTTGGGAAATATGTATTCTAATTAATCTTCTTCCTACTCAAGCTTCTAATTTCGAATATTTATATAGACTATACCTACTTTTCGAAAAACCTGTCAAATTATACGATCATTGTCCATAAACCTAGCGTTGAATTGCAATTTTTCTTTTTATTTAAGTACACCTGTGCGACGATGTTACGCGAACGAGACAAATTTGGGCAGATTGACCTAATTCCCGTACAAGGGTTAATAACCATAATATTTATCAGATTTGATGGCGTGGCACCATCTGGCGTTTCTTCGATGCCTTTGTAAATATCGTGTTCCTCGATCGCAAGCGAAAGGGGAGCATTGATTGGTGAACAACACTGCGGAGTACATCGGGGAACGATTAACATCAATTAACACGCCGTTCGTCATCGATTATGAATGCTTCGGGTCACTTGGCAGCTGTGATAATGATTGTAATTATAAAGCTGCGGTTAATCGACGCTTATCGACCACCAGTTATTACATATCGCCTGATGCGACAAGAACAATCGCATACCGATGAATCGACAATATTGTTGTTGACCGACCAACCGACTAAAATCACCCCGTTTGCTCCAAAAAATTATCCGATAACCCCTTAACACTTTCGTCCGCGAAAGACGCGTATATACGTCGAGAAGATTCTATATAATACAACGTATATTAATTTCCTATGTTACCATTGTGTAACAATATTCGAAGGTTTATTTGAATAGCAGTGAAAAAACTTGTAATAAAATATGTTCAACAATGAAAATTGTTTATCCTCCGAGTAATGTTATCAGTCGGTTAGTCTTATTAAATATTCTAACTGCCAAAGTGATCGTAATAAGCGGATTCCACTGTATCTTGTGAAAAGGCGAATAGAATTGTTACACCCAGTGTGTAACCAATAAAAATAATTGCTTAACACGGTTTGGATGCAAGAGAGAGTAGCCGAAAACGCAAAAGGCCGTCATGTTGAACTCTGAATAAACCGCTGCTGCAAAACGTGGCACGATCACCTCTCAGCAAGCTAATAAAGCTTGGTATAAAGTAACTATCAACGGTGGTTTTATTCAATGATGCCAATGACACACACACGCCACGTCATATGCATTCACAGTGGCTCTCACCCTCAAAATTGCTCCTAAAAATTCTATTGTTCGCGTTCACTCATTATTAAACCGCGGATTTTGTATGCAAATTCATATTTTTAACCCTTTAACGGTGGAATTTTGTTGCGAAAATTTGTATGTATTTTTGTAAGTATATATGAATAATTTAATATAATTTGTATACAAAATTACTTATCTACGCAGTGTTAAAATTGTGAAGCTTTTATCCATTAAACGGTGGAATTTTGTTTTGAAAATTTCTATTTATATGAGGAACATACTCGTCATTAGTTCAATAGTGATAATTTCTTTATGACGAGTATACTTGTCAAACAGCGTTAAAAAGTTTAAACCATAAATTGCAGAGTGGAACTTAAATAGAAATTAATTTCTCTCTTTAAATAAAATAACGCCCGTTTCGATTTGGATATTTTATATAATTTTGCACATTGTGTGCATCGTATACTTTTTACGATTCTTAAAATTCCTATAAATGCATAAATATCCGCAGTCAGCTTATTAGCAAGTTTTACTATCTTCTTTTATCAACATACTAAGTGTAAATTACTAATAAGGAAAAAGTTTCTTTTTACTCACAACGCTGCAGCTTTTGCACATAGAAATATTCCAGGCTATAAAACATCAAATGGTTTCCATTTTACCATTAACCCCTTGCCCCCAACGATTATCTTCTTACCTGCGTATACTGGCGTTAGCTGATCGTTGCTTTCGTATCGTGACACATACAAATCATCTAAATATTACGGGCAATTTTTATTTAATAACCCCGACGCTTGTAAGGCACAGTTCAAATTAAATTTCGCTCTCAATAGTATGTATTTTTATTGAATTCACGCTATAGTTCGTAAAGCGAGTGCGACTTGTTATTGTAAGGCAAGGAATTAATACGTAAAGTAGACGGAAAACCTGGGAAGAAATATTAGGTCGTTGCACGTGAAATAGCGAATTCAAGAATAGAATACAAACTACTGTAACATGGATGAAATTGAGTTTTTACTAATTAATCCATTTACATTTACAGTCCCATATGTGGCCCAGTATTTATCCACGAAAGTGTTTTACTTTTGTAACTATTTCATTTTATTTTAGAATAAATTCGTAAATGAAACATCTAGTCATTATGTTAATCCATCATTATCAGTGTTTGTAATATTTTTGGAGGTATTTTTTAGTTTCAAGCATAGTGTATCTACCTAAATTTCCATAAATTTCTGAATAAAATAGTTACAAATCTAAATGGGTTAAAGGAAGCTGCAGTAGAATCACCACATTTTTGCCGAACAGTTCCTAGATATTGTTGCAACGGTTTGCAACATTGGCATGCACGTGAGTTATTTCGACAGAAAACATGGTTCCTTTAGAAGGCTTGCTTTTTCAGCTGGAAATTTTTCAACCCAAAATCGTGTTTCCATTCGCTAGCTGCTACTATTTCAAATACTCCAATAATGATTCGAATATCCCCTGCTGCTTTGTAAACCAATTCGACCTCGCGCAACAAAATCCCTGGAATTTGGCTAGAATCTCTCCTCCGTTTCTAAGCGAATTTAAATAACTTGAACCTAACTCTTCCAGTAAAACTATTTCGCACTTAAAACAGCGAACAATAGGCTTCAATTTAGCATAGCACGATACGTGTAACGATCAGCAATTCTAATTCATAAAAACAATACCGAATTTTCGAACGTGCGAACACCACCGCCATTTCACGTGCAACGACCTAATGTAAAACCTGGAAGAGGCTGATTAAACCAAAGAACTGCAATTAATACCATTAATAGATGCTATTGTTAATAATTGGACAAGAATTTGTTAAGTCCCGTCTGCAAGGAGTTAATTAGTATGGACAATGACTAGTCCAACGAGAGTAAAATGGAGGCATTTAATCGATATCACGGCCGCTTACAATTAGTGTCTCTCACAAACGCAAGAGGAGGAAGAAAACGATAAGAAGCGGAATAAGACGAAACACAAAAGGGTTAGAGGGGGAGAAATGGAATGGTTCCAGTAACAGTGGTGCAGTGCAGACTTTTCCACGCTGGAATGCCGCGTTTCAGCATTCCAGGCAAACACTGGAGCCCTCGACAACCTTTGATTTATAGGAATTCAGCGTCTAAACTCGTCGTTCCCCTCCGAGCGACGTCTGCTAGCATGTTAAACGCATTCGGTAGCACAGGGTCACCTGGAAAATACTAACTTTTCTACCAAACATCAACCTCTTGAAGTGGATCATCGATATACAGTTGTCCCTCGAAATACGCGGTTTTTTCCGGTCTCCGAAGTCGTCGCCGCGTTGGAGAATTACAAGAATTACAATATACTTTCGTAAAAATAATAACACTCCGGTGAAATGGTATATGCACACAGTGTATAATAAATACGCTGCAGATTTGTATGCATTATTAGAACAATGAAACAAGCATGCCTGTGAAAAGCTTTTTACGATCGTGAAATTCCTAACAATGACACTGTTTGCAACAGAACACGTTAATACGACAAACGATTGTTACTATTTCTTCTGTACAACTTTATTTGTTCTTTAGTCGCAGTTCTGCACCATTTCTGACACAGAAAAACACTTAATAATCCCTATACTTTAACCAGCTCATACTTAGACTCAAATCCATATTTGGATCACTTTCTCTATATATCAAACTCGATCCCATCTTTACCTATCACTAATAGTGATAAAAATTTTGTTACGTGGAATCGTGTTCCCTATTCCTAACATATTAACCTAATTTTACACATCTTAACTGAGAATCGACTCTTTTTTCTGTCAGGACACCCGATAAATTACACTTCGCTCAGATTCCACCGGCGTCTGGTTACACTGTATTCACTTGCACTTGACATATATACGCGATATTATATCATGTATATAGTGAGGCCCCGAAAAAGTCACTAGATTTCGATCAACTCAAAAATCCACCAACTTAGTCAACATACGAAAGATGAAACATATCGAACATGAAATTTTCTCAAACTTTGACAGAATACCACTCGTCCTTATGAACGTAAACAAACTTTTGCTCGCGGGTGAACTATATCAACTATATTATATTGGGCGGTAGTAGCCAACGTCTTCTAGCAAGAAGTTCCAGGGCTGCCATAACATTGACCAGAGTTCTGCCAACGGCGTGACCTGTTGAGGCCAGCATCAGGACTGCTCTAGCATCGGTCCAAATAGTCTCCTAATCCCGTGAGATTGAGCAGATCTCTCTCGGCTGACGGAAGTGAAGGGGAAGCGGGTGAGAGGGAGATAGAGAGGCCGTGCACGTTGCCTTGGCTCTGGACCAAGCCACGAAGAGCCAGGGTCGTTTCAAAGTAGCCGATGCAGGGCCTGTATCAACGCCTACCAAATCTCGAGACGATTAGTGACTTCGCTGGTATCTCCCAGACACGGGATCATCGTCTTCCATCTTGTTTTCGTCCCCCCCAGTGGGAGGTTCTAGGGGAATTTTTAGAGGAATACGTTGATTTTGAAATCCGCGTTGTTTAACCACTTGCACTCTCGAGGAACATAAGGGTTTATTAGTGATTACACAGTATAAACATAGGCGAGCGGTTTGTTTTTGTTTCTTTGAAGTTTTCTATTAACCCTTTGGCTACGACAGACTTTGATACGCACTGCGAGTAATTTGCTGTGAACGACGCTATGCATGACGAAATTTTTCGTCAATGTGCATTTTTTCGAAAGTATATGGAAATCGTCAACACATCTTGAGTTATAACTAACTTACGCCTGATAAAAACAAACAGCTTTTCATTCATTCTGATAACATTTACTTAGTGTACATTGGCGCCAACTATTACTTTCTAAAAACGTGAAATGAGTGCGTATAGGAGCCAACAGTGTTCGAAGGGTTAAAATGAAATTGGGGTTTGATGCTTCTTCAGCTGTACATTTCATAACACTTACGTTAAAATAAAATTCCAGTCGAATAAGGTATAACAATTTAATATATTTTCATTTAGCAAATTTGGGTAATGTAATGTGAGAGTATATGTTAATAGCTAATTGTACAACTGTGTGTAATTATTTTTAAAACAAGGAAATACACATTTATATTTTCAACTGGGGATAACGGAAACTGGACGGTGAAATGCGGGCAATGTGAAAAGATCCTAAGCTTAGTTCGTCGAGACTTTCTAGGGATAATATAATATATATTCTATACATAACATAATATATGTATACTATACATAATATAATATATATACTATACATAATATAATATATATACTATACATAACATAATATAATATATATACTATACATAACATAATATATATATAGGGTTATACAAAATAGATTATAGGAACACCTACCTTCACTTTTTTTCTTTCCTTTTCTAATCTGTTTTTTTATTTCTATTATCTTCGTTCGTTCTCGTTTCAATTTTTATTTTTTTTCACCTCTATTTTACTAACAAACATGGCGTTTGACAGATATTCTCATTCAACATCCTAAAGGTACTTTTGGATAACCCTTTACTATACATAATATAATATATTTACTATACATAATATAATATAATATTATATAATATAATATCTATACTGTATATATGTTTTTAATGAATTCCGTGGATATTTGTAATTAATTATCTTATAGCAGATTATAAGCAAATGTGTTGTAAGTTCAGACTTTTAATGAGATTAACCCTTCATGTGCTCCTCTGTATACTATGGATTTGTGCTATTGGAAAAATGATGAGATCTCATATTTGTTATCGATTGAGTCTGCGTATTTGTTGTCCGCTATGCAGATGATTGCCTGCTTGATATAATGTAATATATATAAAATAATATATGTACTATATATAGTATAATATATCTATTTATAAGGAAATTATTAGGCTCCTATTTCTGGAAGAAAAGCCTCGATAACTCGAATCTCAAGGGAAGAGCTAACAATCTTCGAGTTATAGGAGATTTCGACTGATGAAAATTTTCGAGTAGGGTGGGTTTAATGTACGAAAACTCGATTTATGAGAGGCGGAGAGACTCGGCAAGTGTCGTCTTATGCTTGCCAGCATTCATTTGTTTGACAAGTTGTGAGAGATACGTAGCTGTAACTTAGAGTTATAGAGGCGATGCACAGTGGTAAAAATTCTGATTCTAGATAAACTTACATTATTATAGAATAACTGTGGCTCCTTATGATTTAATAATTACAATTTCGTTGTCCAAATACGATTGTTTTCTAGTAGTAGTAAATTGCAACCTAGAAGCTATTCTTTTCCTTAAGTTTCTTTATTTACTACTGTTCGAAAGAATGAACAGTAAATAAAAAAAGTATATAATAAATTAGGAAATGAATGTATTTTGTATTATGCACAATCTACTGAGCGTATACATATATACGCCTTTCGTAAATATTCCTTAACCGACTGAAACTTTCAATTTCTGCATTTAAATTGTACCTCAACTTGTCAGCACATCAATTTACTGGCACTGCTTGAGTCATACAGAGTTTGTAAAAAGAAAACGCAATAAGAGATTTATATCCTAATTCGAACCTAATCTAACAAGTATCGTGCGTCACAATGTTTTGAAGAATTCTTAGGTCTCAGAGTTTGACGAGGGAAAACCACAGGTAAAATCCCGTTTCCACGAGCCTATTTTTTTCTCCACGTGCTGCACCTTTCAAGAAATAAGGTTCTCATTTATTCCGACGCTTCTTACGAACACTTTATCGTACGTTGAGAGCTACTGTATCGCGGTACGAAGTCTACGGTTCTCAAGAAGCGACAAGTCTAATAACGGACAGGCAGTGATCGCAATTATGCCCATTATACGGAGTGTAATAGAAAATTGTCGCCGGTATCGTTGATAGACTCGGTGATCCTTGATGCATTCTAGTATTTGTTCTTGCCGTAGTTGAAGATCACTGTTGAAACACGCGATACTAATAGCCAGGGGCGGATTTAAGATGGCCACGATATTTTTGTCCCGCCCCTCCTTCCCACAATTAAAAGCTCATTTTAGTTTAAGTAATGCAAGTATGCAAGAAATAATGAAGATCTGTTCAACTCGTGACGCACAATTAAAGAGTTGTTCGGAAAAAGGGCTGATGAGACAAAATGATGAATCGAGTAAGTTACGTAGGAAGTTCGCATAAGTGTACTTTCCTAATCTCTATTAGTAATAATAATACTTTGTTGGTTTTCTTTCGGATTACAAGCGTTCCACTTCATTACCACTTACTATGTAATCTTATTATACTTGAATATATACGTACATATCATACTCTATTTCCATCCTAAAATATCTTAAAATTAACAGAACATAGCTTGTGACCTATATATCATATGTTAAACAAAAGCACAGCTTGTAACCTATATATATCCTATTTCAAACAAATAATCTCAATTAGTATAACATTGAAATAAGCTTTTAGAGGGATATTTATAGACGTGTAGCGATTAATAAGAAACATTTTACGAGAAATGGGCACACAGAATCTGGAGGCCCCTTTTCAGAAAACTCTTCAATTGTATAATTAACCCCTTCGCTACAAGACTTTTAGCATTAGAATTATTGTTCGAAATACACAAGTTAGGATAATTTTTATTCATATAGAAACAATATGTACGTCAACAGTTAGATACTGTTAGATTGGCCAAAAAGGGTCTTTTCGTATATATTACAATGTGCTTTTGAATCGCGACACACATGAGTATATATGGCAACAATTTTAAAATCGCAAATGAGATTTGGTAGTAAACATTTTAATATAAATGTATATTCAATCTACATTCAAATCTCTGTTTTATATATATATATTAGAAGTGCTTTTTTAGTTAACAAGTGATTAGAAAACTTTAAGCTACATAAAATCAGCCTAACACGTATTCTAATTCGCCTTTTACATTCTCGCGTTCTAATTTTGAATATTTATACACATTATACCTATTTTCCCAAATACTTGTCAAATTATGCAATCAATGTCCGTAAACCTAGTGTTAAAAACCATTGCCCCAGAACTATAGTTTAGTCTATACCTAAATGCGCCTCTATCGATAGCGAAAAACTATCATGGACCTCAGTATTTATTCGTACACCTTTTCGATGGCACGAAAAGTCCACCACTTCATAACTTTGGTTGAGAATAGCGATAGAAATTTATGATGGAGCACCACTGGCCTTGGTATTATGGCTGTGAACGCGCGCGCGCGCGCGCATAGTGGAACGTAAAAATGGGCGCACTTTATTTTACCGTTGTTTACCTTTCGGACCAATGATAGCGTTTCGTTGACTTAGGATCGAAACACGAACTCGATTTCAGTGAAACTTAAGTTAAACGGAAACTTCGACAATTTATTTTTGTATCCTTCGAATATATCATTAATAATAGTTCTAAAAATATTGAGGTATTAATATACTAGTAGTAGAAGATAGATACGATGTTGTATCGGTGGTAGGGTTATCTGAGTATTGAGTAATTCGGTGTGTATGACACGCTGTACTACTTCTAGGTTACACGGTTATCGGAAAAGGAGATTACCCGCGATAAGGATACTTCAAACAATACTTATCTTTCAGCGCGTCCAGCAACAGAGCCATTTGAAAAGCTACTGTTATCCATAAATAATTACGAATTATCTGGTCTTCAAACAAAAGGTAGCCGGCGGTCAAGTTTTGTTTAGTACTTAAATCTGTAAACCTTTTAATGAGGAAAGCATAGTCACAGATTTTGCATTGTTCAGATCGATATCTAGTAATCGCAATGCATTGGGTGGAAGGGAAAGTTGGTGTCGAATTTTATATTGATAAGGTACAGTCGAATAGTATCACCGAATGGAATTCAATTAGTGGCATGTTAATAAATAGGCTTTGCAAATAAAATCTTTTCAGGTATGTTTCAGTCCCTTATCCCTATTATTAGGGTAATTACGGACGGAAACGTGATTTACAGTTTAAGCTCCATTTTCTTTGATCTGCCCTGTAAAAAGTTGATTTCAAATGCAGTGGCTCACTTACAGTACCTCTTTAATTATTCGAATGACTTGAATAATTGATGGACGTTTTCGTTAATACAAAAGCTTGGAAATCCAAAGGTTTGAAAATTAAAATGCTTGGCAAACCAAAAGCTTAATAATCCAAACGCTTGGAAACCCAAAAGCTTAGAAATATGGAAGCTTGGAAACTTATTTGGAATTCAGAAGTTGAGGAATCCAACAGCTTGGAAATTTAAACGCCTGAGAATCTGAAAGCTTGGGAATTCAAACGCCTATCGATCCTTTCTCAAAGCATGAAAATGTAAGCGTCCGAGTTTTACTTTCAACCATTATATATGACGAACTTCCCCCTACTTAATTCGTAATTCCACGATTCCGCGTCTGTCAACTTGGTTAAATTAATTTTCATACTAATTGCCTGCTAAGAAGTTGTTTTGGGATTGAAAGGCAAAGTTGTGAACCACTGTTGGCGTTTCTACACGGTTCTCGATGATACCAAAGGCCTCGCGAGCTCTAGTCCCCTTGCATATCGTGATCCTCGTCGGAGGTATCTTTGTAAGAGTGCCTCCATAGCCTCGTATCACCTGCACGATACTGTTACTCGATTATGCGAGTCCTCCACCACTTTTTTCCTCCGTTACACAATGCACGGAATCCGTTGTTACCGTTTCTATATCCAAAACGGACGCTGCGTAGTCAGTGGACCACGAACATGCGGAATTGAACTGCTCGTTATATGGGAAACCAATATGGCCACCGCTGAAGCAATTACGGTTAACTATTCTCTTCCGATTTTTAACTTTTGTCCTCCGTAGTTAAGATACTCTTTTTTCTTTTTTTCAAGTTGCATCGCCGAATTTTTCGTTGCATCGCCAAACTAATTAGCTTTGCGTTCATTTAAGAATTCCGTGAGAAGGGGGAAATTATATTGATTTTCAAACAATCATGTCGCGTCACATTAATCCTTTATTATTGTTCGAAGTAAATAAGGGGCTGCAACTTTGAAAAGTTATATCGTGCTAATGGCGTGGGAAAAAGGGAAAGGCTTTCATAGCACTGCGATAATTATTAAGCAATTTGAACCTCTCTTGAATTACTCGCTTTGGAGTAGCGCAGAGTCATACCTGACTTTATATTTGCGTTTATTTAAATATTTTGAGATGGGAAGAATTACATTAATTTTCAAACAATTATGCGAAGTTACATTAATTCTTTCTTACTGCTCCAAACGAATAGGGGACTGCAACATTGAGAAGTTATAATGTGCTAATTATGCGAAGAAAAGGGAAAGGCTTTCGTAGAACTGTCATAATTATCAAGCAATTTTAACCTCTTTTGGATTACTCCCTTTGCAGTAGCGTAGAGTCATACCTGAGCTAATGTTTGTCTTTAACATTATGAATAACTATATTGGCTAGCCTTGATCTCATAAAACTTAATGCACCACCTAAAACTCTTTAAGATAATCCCTGTTATTTCATACTTCTCGTCATACTATCGATGTCAGTCCTAACGATTGATACGTTTGAAGTTACAATAGACGAATTCAATATTTTTTCAACAACTTTTCAATTTCATCAAATTGTTCTGATATATATTTTTTACGGATTGTTATGAATTTTTTATGCATGTCTCACGGATTTCGCCTTTCCTTCCAGTTTAATGAAACGTTATTTTTTTTATTATTACGCAACGGTAATTCAACGCGAGTTAAGATATCCCTGAACATTGAAGATTCGAATTTGCCTACAAATCCGCAGTCTCAAGATCACAGTTTCAAGTCGCATAGAGACCCCGTGGCCTCCATAATCCCAAGAAGGGTTAATGCGTAACTTCCTAGGCTTCCATGATACTACATCTTAGGTTAATTTCAGCCTTTACAAAGAAAAACGCGTGTAACGGTTAAGGAAACAGGGATAAAGGAAATGACACTGCAGGAACTGTTTCAGGAATGCCCGCTAATGGAAACGCGTACTACTATACGTCATTACGAAAATATGCGAACAGTGTCTCATTAACAGGCCGTGCGGATCTTTATGCATTTATAGTAAATTGAGGTTCTCGTAGAAAAACGCGAAGCACACGCTACGAGCAAAGTTACGCAAAATATCTAGAGTAAAATACACTTTATGGCGTTTAGCTGATAAAACCGACTCATATTTAACCTCCGTTTCTTTATTTCTGTTAATAAAGAAATAAATTTGCATAATGATCCGCGGTCTGCTCATTAACCACCACTTGAGCTGGCAATTATTTAACGAGTATCTATGACAAACCCATCTGTAACAATTTGCAACGATTTGACACTTGGAAATCATTTCTATAACATTCTCAGATCGATTTTTAGAGTTTATGCATAAAACGTACTCGTAACAATTCTTCATTCATCGAGTATTTATTAATCTGCGAAATTTCATAGTTCTTGGTAGATTTTGTTGTAAAGTTTAGTTTATCGCGAATACGTACAAACGTGAGAATGTAGTACGAATATAGATCTAGTGAGAAGAAAGAGAATATAGTAAGAAACGAAAAGACGAAAGTCGAAAGAGAAGAGAAAGACGAGTAAGACGAAAAACTTATACAAAATATGACATGGAACCTTAACATTCGAGAACTACGAATGCGACGACAACGTTTCGTGGCCTACGTGACTCTCGGCTCTCGACTGACCACAAAAGGAGAAACCCTTACAAGGATTTCGATGACCCCTCCACAAACAACCTAAAAACCGAGAACAATAAGCTAGCCATCGGTTGTCGATGCCTGGCGCATCCGACATCATCGTTGCACTCTAACAGATCTAATAATTGTTAATCATCGTGTATAATAACATTGACGAAGCATAGAATAGACTATCCATTCTTATGAATCATCAGGGGGCTACTAAAATAAAACGACAGCGTTTTTAAAACGATAGGAATTGTAAATAAATACTGCGCTAATTAATTGTTTCCGATATAATCGATCTATAATAGCTAGATTTATAATAACGTATATAAAAGTATATCTTCATACGCGTTGGATTTCTTCCATTTAATCTTCTGTAACCCGAATTTCATTTACTTTCACGATACGAACAAACGTATAATTATATTTAATACACGGAGAGTGGATTAACTTTATCAACTTTGATGGTCGAATTGAATATAATTCTTAAACGAACCGTTCTAAATAGCAAGAGGCGTAAAAAAACTTCTGCTTTTTTATACAATTAGAATTTCAGTTTGAAATTTATTTCCTAGACGTTTCCTATAAATGGATAGTCTATCCTGTGCTTTGCGAATGATAATACGTTATTCGAACGCAAGTGATTAAGGTGACCATTTGGAAGAATGGCTATTAAAAATTGCATTTGTTCTGTTTCAGGAGGACGTGGCATGTGGACTCGCCTAAATGGTGGCTCTAAGGGGTCCCATAGGAAAGCATGAGGGAAAGAACGCCCTCTGCCGACGATACCCCCAAGAGGGCCCCGCCAGCTCCACCCAGAGGTTAGTTTAACCCTTTAACAACGACCTCCATACGTTATATGTATTCTCGTTTCTTGGTATGCCAACCAATGTATAATTATTTAACTCTTTCACGACGGGCACTGGGAGGCGAAACTTCAATGTAAGATTAATGTCTACGGTGGTTATTCCACGATTAGCCCTTTTCACTCGAACTTTTTCATGGCTAAAACTTTCAACAGCTCGGACATCTTTTGGCTTTAGAGATACCGAATTAATCAATGAAATATAGTAAATTATATTAGAATCTGTAATAGATAGCCAATACCAGGTAAATAATCGACAGCAGACACACCCAAAGTCACATACACTTCAATCGTATATACATTACACAAGTTTTCTCACACAAATAATGAAGTTCAATAAAAGAAAACGAGTAGTAAGATTAATATCGACGTATCAAACCACGGAACGCTGATGTACACATATACAGAATATCTTATGGTAATGTTAAAATGTATTTCACGACTGTAATGTAACTAACGTGGTCACTAATGGCTAAATAAGCAGGTGCGACCTAAAATAAATAAAGTAAGAGAAAAAAAAGTCATTTGGCTTTATCTGGCTATGCAATATGTGATTTATTTGATGGAAAAATTTAAAGGGCAAGATATTTTTAACGTTATTTTATTATTATCGTAATGTGAATATTAGTGAGAGGAACACTTTGAGTACAACGCTAAACTTTGGTAATGCCTGTGACGAGTACTTCGAGTGCAAAGGGTTAACAAGAGAATGACAATTCTCTTGATTGCTAGTATAAATAAAGCGATATCTGAAATATTTGAACTGCCCAATTTTGGAACGATAATCTAAGAAATTAATTAAGCAAGCAGTTTATGTTATCGTGCACAAGTATGAGATATTGAAGTCGACGTTAAAGAGTTAAGACAGGAAAACCGCAGTTTTCTAATTATGGAAACGCGACCAAAATGTTTACGTTTTAAATTGTACCGTATTAAATGAAGTTATTGGATTAGTATAACTCTTTTGAAATAAGCGAATCTCTTGCATTCGAACGAAAGGGTTAAGTTCGATTGGAAGAAGTGAATAGGAAGTGATAGGAATTCATTTTTTGTTTTTTTTTTACAATTTACTGATAGAAATCTAATCACGGCATTTCCCGTGGCCAACACAAGTTTTTTCTCTCTTCACGCAAATTTCACTTTCTAGAATTAGTGGAATGTGGAAATCGTGCAAGCTACCTTGTCGAAATTACGTTCGCCGTACCGAAGAATATCGTTTAACTCGATCAGCAATTTTTTTCCATACATTATTATTGGGCTGTGTGTTTTTACGCAGATTCAAATTTTTGGAGACGCGATTAAAGAAGTGGGATGACAATAGATATTCGTTTTACTCTCTAAATATCATAATGCGTAATTTATTTCGGATGATTCTGGGTGGATCTCAGATTTCATACTTAAAGTTACGGAGGTCAGAAATATTATTTTTCAGTAATGTGTTGACTTTTACCCTCCTGTTCTCCTTACGTACTTTTCACATTTGTACTTTCCCGCTTTACGCTGAAACAGTGAACGTATATGCGACATTTCAGGAATCTTTTTTTAATTTTTATGGTTGCTTCAACCTTGAAGGTGATTAGGAACCACAGTTATTATTTACAATTCTATAAGTAACAAAATTATTAAATACAATTTAGTATATTAATATGCTTCGAAAAGTTCACTACGTTAAAACAGTTGTTTGTATGGAACTTGTAAAAATTTCAAATAGATTGAATATCAGGAAGAAACATAGAAACACGATACCATATAAAATGTAATCTTCACATTGTATCATATAGATCCATATGAATTTTGCAAACTGTGTGCATTCCGTGCATTTTTGCACTTTTAGACTTCCCCTAAATGCGTGAGAATTCGCAGTTTAAGAATTATTCCGTGGATTATTACGTAACTTTGTTTTTTTTACAAGAACAATTAAAGAATGGCACATTAATAGAAACGTGTTTATGGTATACTTTGGATATTTTGTATACTTTTGCTCACTACGTGCATTTTGCAATATTTCTTAAACCTATATTATTCATAAATGTACAAAAATCCGCAGTCTATTAATTATTATACTTAACCCAGCTACCAAAATCATGCTTCGAGTTAATCCTAGGATTCTCAACAAGTGTGGGCCAAGAATTATCTTTAAAACCCTAACTTTAGCTTCTTCTACAAAATAATTTCTGCAGGCTTTCGATAATCCAATTTCAGATTACTAAATAATAAGAGTTAAACTTTACTTTATCCGACAAGAAATTACTAAACTATAATATTTGCACATAATATAATAGAATCACGAGAGATATATGTCGTTGGATATATTATCTAACTTTTTATACAAATTAACGCTAAATATGATTCGCTTATTGCTATTAATATAACAAATTGCAAATAAATCTATGCAGAAAAAAAGTAATTTGGTAAAAGTTGACGAGTAGGTTTCAAAGGTCACATTTTTAGCTATAGCAATGCGTGGGATTAAAAGTTACGTCTGTTTAAGGATGCCTTATTTTATTGAGCATGTTGACTGCCACAATGACGCTACTATCTGTCCGCCCAAGTAATGACGTCATATGTGCCTTGCTTATATTACTTTTATCGATATCTGCTAACTCGAAGCTAATCCAAACCTAATCCGATCCTAATCCCAAATCAAATGGTACTTATCGGACAGATAGGAAGAAGAATCATTATCACGATCGAAAGAACCTCATTTTCGAATTCGAATATGACGTCATTGGTAGAAATGATGTAAACGCGAAACGATGAATTTTGGAAGAACGTAAATCGAGGTATTATTATACAATGGCAGTCAATTACTATAATCACGGATAATGTTATTAATCGTTTATTGTTATCACAATCAGCCGGTCCCGAAATACTCTGTACAAAATTAGTTACAAATAATCCGTGTATTATAATCAAATTTCGGTTATTCATGTCACGTGTGTTGATTATACTTAAGGACAAACAATACAAATTGTTAGGAAAATCGTGTACTAAATGGACCGTTTCTTCAAAACTCACTTTTAACCCTCCGTAACCCGAGTTTTATTTAATTCGCAGGAAATTGTTTCTTTATTTATTAACCGCAACCTAGGAAATAATTGTTATATGTCAATTATTTGCTGATGGTTTAACACTAGAACTACGAAAGACTTGTCCGCTATTCCTCACGAGAGTTGTACGAACTTGCAGTAATTCATTCAAACAAATTTACCGTGACTTTATATACTGAGGATAAAATCAAGATTTATTTCCATCGAATTGTATACTTCTTCAAATATTTATTGCTTTAATTGGTCTCGTATAAATAAGTACACTTTAATTGTCGGTAGTTCTAGCGTTAATAATACACCACTACTATATAACCATGCAACAATTACAAAGTAAAATACCTTTAAAAAAAAGTAGCTTTATGGGTGCATAACTTATACAATTCACGTGGTGTTATAAATGGTTAACCGAAGCATTTCTTTTATCTTTTACACGAGTACACGGTAAGAATGGACATTGTTATACATTCCCAATGAATTAGTAACTAATATTTAACATACGAACGAATCATCCTAAATAAAAAAGATGTTAACCGATTGTGTGCACCGATTATTAGGTGAAATAACTTTCAAATTAATCAAATGAAGTTGCTTAAAGCGATAAGCTTAAAGTGGCAGTAATTGGAACGACGCAGCCTATCCGAGAATCGTTAAAATCGATTGGCGGGCGAAACTTCTAAATAATTACCTTTCTACGGCCGCTACTGTATTCTTTAGGCCTCGTCCACATGATTACGACGCGCGTCCTTTACTCGAGGATCGCGTCCAGTCTAAAAATAACCGCGCCGCCGCGAACGCTCGAACTCGAACGTTATCCACGAGGCCTGCGGTCGCGCGATAGCCGTGCGATTGGCACGGCTACTTTCGAAACACCCTGTTTGCGCGCATAGACTGCGTGTTTCTGAATGATGCGTTATGTAATCGGGCGCAGGTTGCAGGTTGTGTGCGGTTGTTGTATAGCGCGCGCGGATGCGTGCAGGCGTCATGCACCGCGACTAGCAGCGATAAGCCGGCGATATTAAGGCGCGATAACTCGCGAGACAGGTTATAGATACTTATGTGTGCCAGTGAAACGGCCATGCTCGCCACTGGGGCCTTGAAAGCGCCTTCTAAACAGTCACGTTCGCGGCTCTCTGCTCTTTCGCCTTTCCGTTATACATACACACACACACACACACACGGCGCGCTTCTTTTACGAATCTAAGGAAACTTTTCGAATTTCCACGTCTCCTCTCGTGTCCGTAGCATACCTTTTAGAAATCGTTAACGTTGAAACCATTGATCGCGAGTACAGGATTCAGACCATGCATTTATAGGAAACTTTATAAATTTCAAACTGAAATTCGGATCGTGTAAAGAAGAAGTTGTTTTTCGCGCCCTTTGCGATTTAGAACGGTTATTACTAAGCGTTATATTTAATTCGATCATGAAAGTTGGTAAAGTTAACACTGCGACTTAAAAAGCACATCGCTATGTATTTAAATTTGTCGACGTTTATGTCGTTAGCATATCACTGTATTATTCCACTTTTTTCTTTTTTTTTCTTTATTGTTGTATTGAAGTCAGTCACTTATACGGTACGTACTAATTCCTGATTTCCAGGTTGAAATGAAATGTTACGATGTTTGCTGTAAATGAATGATTTGTCATGTACTTAGTTAAGGATAAGACGATGTTTTGTAAACTATACACATGTGTCGATAATTATGAAAGTGGCCTAAGTTGTATATTTCTTGTTTCGAGATATAGACCACTTTCATAATTAACACTAAATGAATTCGATATAATGTTGAACGAACGAGCACCATCTAACGGTTCACCTTTGACAATGTTAAGGGGTTATGCTTTGATGGAAGCAGGTTCTTCTTATTACGGTTTTTAAATAAAAAGACACGGGTTTAGGAAAAAGGTAACGGATAAATATTTGATTATATGTGAAAATGTAATGTACCAGGACTTTCTGTCCTGTCCGCACCGACTTCACGTCGAACTGTCGAGAAAACGACAGCCTTCGACACTTACAGTTTTACAAAACAATGGTGAACCTTTTCAGGTACGCTTGACCTTCGACAAGACGAGACGCTGCGACTCCGAAGTCTTGGGTTTTTTCCTATTACTTTATTACGCCTGTAGAAGCGACACTCTAATATTTTTGAATAGGGAGTTTTTCTACAGAAGAGCTGTTTTACTTCAACAGACAATATCGTAAAAATTACATTGAATTAATTCAGTTTCAAATTAATGCGATGTGAAATAATTGATCAACTCATTGTTTTTAAATTTTGACTTAGATCACTTTCATAATTATGGGCACATATGTGTCACGGTCCTTTATTCTTAAGTGTTTTTGATATTCTTAATATAATTACACTCTGGCCGGATACTTTTGGCAGCCACTGTATGTCGCAAGTGAATTTTGCTGTTTCCGTTAGACAAGGTTCTTTTATGAATTTACGAATTTTCTCCAACTTCTCGCCTCCTTTTTATCTATACGACAACATTCAGACGTTGTTAACACTGAAACTACCGACGACTAAAATATACTTAATTGTACCAAAGAAACAAAAGTGTTAGACACTCGAGAAAAATAGGTATATGCAGCAAGTGAAGTAAATCTTCACTTATTTATATTTTGTAGAGAAAGTTGTGAAATGTTCTATAGAATGCACCGCCGTAGGTTTGTATAATTTTTATGGTAAATTAGTAATCGGTTATTTTGACTTATGGTAGTTTTAGTGTTAATCCATTCTCGTGTCAACCCTTTGACGCGCAAATGCAACAGAATTCGATGCGTTTTAAGTGGTTGTGCTGAAGTAGTAGGAAAATAAGCGGAAGATTTGATATGGCTGCAAGTTATAAAATGTTCGCACATTTTTTTTTATCAGTCCTGTATGGAACGGAAGTAAATTAAAGGCAGTTTTCAACAGGTTTGAAAGTTAGTTTTCGATGGTAGTTTCGATTCGGTGGTTCAAGACTTCCCAAACATGGAAATCGTTCAATTTTTGCGAAATTAAACGCAAGCAATTGGGATTCCGGGCAATTTACCCATCGATATCGTTCAGTGAGCCATGGGATTCAATGGGGTTTAGGTTAGGTCCGGTTGCAACCAGCCACAGTGTCCCATGGCGGTCGGATTCAGCTATTTTGGCGGTCGCAAATGGCAGCGAGATTCCTGGTTAATTATTGTGCTGGGCTAGCGTTTCACGCTACATTATCGACCAGCCATTTCCACTGCTGCATTTGGAATGCAAACTGTTGAATTTCACCCAACACGCGTCGATAAATACTTCCTTTCTTCCGTGTTCTTTTTTTCTTTTGTAACAAGTGACTCGTGGAAATTATCACCTCTATTACGAAGCATTCGGTCGAATTTTTAGTTTGTTGCATATCAGCATTGACGAAGTATAGAATAGACTATTCATTCCGATATAGAATCATCAGGGGGCAACTTGGCCCCCTTACCATTTCAGTATCACACGCGATATTACCAGTTCACACTTGAATAAGACAACAGCGCTTTTAAAACGGTGGGAATTATAACTGAGTATTGCGGTAATCAACCACAGACGGGGTACAGGATAGACCTATCACCTAATGCACATTTTTGTCCCAGGATTCGAGGGCTCGCGTGCCCTGTTATCATTCTTGCGTCACTCTCGACGTTACTGATTTAACGTAGAATACGATTTTAACATTAGTAGCGGTTAGAATTGAAACTAAATTTAAGCATAAAATCTCAAGAGAAATATAGGATAGGTTATTATAAACAAACTATGGGATTATTTGGATATCCATGTTGCACTCCTTGAGGGATAGGTGATCCTGTACCTCGTCTGTGTTGGAACATCCCCTATAACCAAATTTCTCGGCTTTTAGTGGACCGATCTCGATGCTTCTTGGATGAAATTAAAGGGGAAGGTCTCGAGAATATTACCCTACAGTATTCTGCAACTAGCCCTCGCAGTTCATTTGTTATAAACAAATATATCGCGTCATGGTAGATTACTTAGACAGTATCTGAAGAAAGATATTAATTTCTGGGCTCCTAGACATCCGACTTCAATTCCCCTTGGCTTAAATTAAAGGGAAAGGTCCCAGGAATATTATCCTATAGCCATTTGCAACTAGCCCTCGCAGTTCATTTGTTATAAACAAATATATCGTGCCATGGTAGATTACTCAGAAAGTACCCGAGAAAAATATCAATTCTTCTACTCCTAGACATCCGATTTCAATGCTCCTTGGCTTAAATTAAAGGGACAGGTCCCAGAAATATTATTCTGTAGCCTTTTGTAAGTAGCCCTTGCAGTTCATTTGTTATAAATAAATATATCGCGTCATGGCAGATTACTCAAAAGGTACCTCAGGAAAAATATTAATTTCTCGGCTCGTAGACGTCTGATTTCAATGCCTCTTGACTTAAATTGAAAGGGAAGGTCTCAGAAATGTTATCCTCTTAGCAATTTGCCGATAAATATTGCGGTTAATTTGTTATAAACAAATCTTTCCTATTTCTTGCAGCTACTAAGAAACTATACTCGGGAAGGCTTTGAAAGTATATGGAGAGTGTTCCTTGAACTTTTCCCTTTAATTTAAGCTGCGGATGATCCAAATCGGATGCCTAGAAGCCCAGAAATTAGCATTTTAAGCAAACTGCAAAAGATTTGTTCGATAACCTTTTGTCCGAACAATGAACAATTCTTGCTAAAGAAAAAAATTAATTTCTCCGCTTCTAGGCGTCGGATTTGGATCATTTGCAACTAAAATTAAAGGAGAGACTTTCCGCTATAATGTTTGATAAGTTTTATACCGATAAAAAGTGCGACATGTTTGTTATAAACAAATGTTTCCTCTTTTCATTAATAACTTAAAAAGTGTACATGGAATTGATTTAAAAGTATATCAAGTATATTCCTTGGACCTTCCCCTTTAATTTGAGTTGCGGATGATCCAAATCCGACGCCTAGAAGCGGAGAAATTAATTTTTCTCTTTAACAAGAATTGTTCATTGTTCGGACAAATGTTATTTGACAAAACTTTTGCAGTTTGCTTGGAATGCTAATTTCTCGGCTTCTAGGGGTCCCATTTAGATTATCCGCGGCTTAAATTAAAGGGAAAAGTCCAAGAAACACTCTCCGTATACTTTCAATGCATTTCCAAGTATAGCTTTTTAGTAGCTGCAAGAAATACGAAAGATTTGTTTATAACAAATTAACCGCAATATTTATCGGCAAATTTCTAAGAGGATAACATTTCTGGGACCTTCCTCTTCAATTAAGCCAAGAGGCATTGAAATCAGACGTCTAGGAGCCGAGAAATCAATATATTTCCTCAGGTACGTTTCGAATAATCTGCTATGACCCAATATATTTATTTGTAACAAATGAACTGCAAGGGCTACTTGCAAAAGGCTATAGGATAATATTTCTGCGACCTTTCCGTTTAACTTAAGCCAAGGAGCATTGAAATCGGATGTCTAGGAGTAGAAGAATTGATATTTTTCTTCGGGTACTTTCTGAGTAATCTACCATGGCGCGTTATATTTGTTTATAACAAATGAACTGCAAGGGCCAGTGGCAAAAGACTATTGAATAATATTCTTGGGTCTTTTCCCTTTAATTTGAGCCACGGCTGATCAAATTCGGACGTCTAGAAGCCGATATCTAATCATTTTGACACACGGATACGCGGGCCTGCGACAACCGGGTCTCTCGTAATGGTCCGTTACTTTTCTAATCCTATGAAGAATAGCGTCTTGACGCGTCACACGAATTTCTTTATATTTTATCAACCGATGCACGTATCCGATCGTATCCAATACTCTAGTAGCACTCTTATGCGACTATACAAAATCGTTTTGCAATCGAAATGTGAAGTCTAATAGAGTTACTTCGTTAAAAATTGTGGTGCGCGTGAATACTTTTCTGGATTTTCGATTTTCCGGAAATTGTTAGACCGTCTTTGTTCATTGCTCTGATATATCTACGAGGCGTCATACTTTACTACAAGAAAAATATACTTACAATAATTGTATAAATATAGTCTTTAAAAACGTAAACAAATATTGTGTATCTGTAGATATAATATGTTCGCCAAATTTGAATAGCTTCAGACTTCAAGTTTTGCGTGTTCTCTGTCCACCTATGATTAATTTCATAAATCATGCATTTTATGTATGCTTCTAATGTATCAAAGGATTATCCCGTTTATTAAATAAGTATGTAAATAAATTGCCGATAGATGGGAATGAAAAGTGCGAGTGTGCGTGGCCGTAAAAGCTTGCCGACTATTCTAATTGATTGACGGACCGAAGGACGCTCGTGCGGCTGTCGTTTGAATAAACTGCACCGTTGTACAGTTATAAATTGCACAGCTAACAGTGACTTCAAATGTCTCTGCCCACATACCCGGTGTGGCAAAGGTGACCTGGACGAAATTAAGCCCAAAGCATTCAAGGGAGAGTCAAGAAATTATAAGCAAAATTCTAATTTTTAGTTCCTAGTTCCTTCTATAAAATAATTTCGGTAAGACTCAATTTTGAGTCACAAAGTATTTGTGCTTCATGATTGCAGGGCGGATTTTTATGCACAATTAAAATTCTACAAATTCTATTAACACATTTAAAGGAGTGGAATCTTAATCCTTTGTCTGTTACGAATTTTTCAAAGATAGTAAGATAATCATCTTTTTATTATTGGGATTATGGGGATTTAACTCAAATGAAATTCGAATTAGGTTCAAATTTGATCCATGCTATATTCGGCTTTGGTTTAAATTTAATTCTGGATAGGTTCAAATCATGTTTACGTTTGCTTCAGGTTCGCTTAAAACCCTATTTTGTATAATATTAAAATTACGTTCATGTTTAATTAAAACTTGATATCCAGGTTAGGATCATATGTGATCCAAGTTCGGATTAGCTTCCAATTTGATGTCACTTAAATTCGAGTTACTTTCAAATCTGCTTCAGGCTAGATCCAGAGTTGCTTTCAATTTACCCGAGTTTATGCTCGATTCAGATTAATATTTGATTCAAGTTCAGGTTAGGTTCAGACTCGGTTTAAATTCGACTCAAGTTAAGTTCAAATTATTATCAAGTTTCATTCTAGTTAGACTCAAATGTGGTTCAAGTTCGGATTAAATTCCAATTTGATCTCGATTAAATTCAAATCCGATTCAGATTAGATTCGGAGCTGGTTTCAATTTGCCCCAAATTAATATCTAGTCAAGTTCACGTTCGGTTCCGATTCCGGTTAGGTTCAATTTTAATTGAAGTTAGGTTCGAGCTGGCTGATTGAAACATAAAGGGCGATACTGCAAAGGGTAATAAAGGGTAAAGATTGTAATTTATATAGGGTTGATTTCTGGCAGGATTAAAGGGTGAATCGCAAGTCGGCTGTGATGTCGCACTGCAGCGACGTATGGTCGAAGCGAGGGAAAAAAAGGGACGGTGTTGTATGCATCTCCCACAGAGAGTAGGGAGAGAGTGCTCTGCTGCAGCGGGTAGAAAAACAGAACGGTGCAATTTGATGCAGCAGCAGGCAACGACTGACTTGTGTAATAAAAAGATCGATTTCAAACGCGCCCTCCTTTGCCTTACAAGTTAGCACCATCTGCAAGATTTCTTTCTGGAAGAAGGAAACACGACTTTGGTATTACGTTCGTTCAAATACGAGTACGATAAAAAGGGAGAAACTCGGATCGAGATATACTTAAATATATTACAATAGGGTTAATGACCCAATTACTGCCATTTTAACACTAGGTTTACGGAACTCGTCACGTTGACGCATTTCAGTTTCCATACCTACAATTATAGAGACCATGAATATTATTTTTCAGTACTTTATGTTAACTTTAATTAATGCAATCGTATGAATATGTATTCTAATTGATCCTCTTCATCCTCGCGCTTCTACGTTCGAATATTTATATGCGGTATACGTATCTTTCCGGAAGCTTGGTCAAATTATGCACGTAACGTCCGTAAACCTAGCGTTAATTATTTTATTCAATAGCAAAGTAATTGTATGAAGTAAACAAATTTTCATACTAAATTTGGACTTTGGTTTACGCAACGAAACGTAGACATTGTACATTCGTTTACACTTAATACTTGTAAATAAATATTAGGAGGTAAATCTGTTATTGGAACATTAAAACGTGACCAATGTAATTACAAAGTATTATGGGACTTGTCATAATTCAGTAAAGGCGATACGTTTACTACACATCTTATATCTGTTACACAAACTGACGTGTTAATATATGTAAAACGTGTTTCTATTTAAATTACAACTTCCCCATGACAGTAATAGGGATATTGGTCTTAGTTGTATATTTTCAATTTATCAGTAATTAATTCATTATATTTAACGTGTACAAAAAAATGTTCATAAATAAAAGAGACGTTAAACAATATTGTAATGCAAACTGGAACGATCTTTACGGTAAATACGTTCTAAAATAATTAAACAAAGTTGCGCTCGAACCTTAAAATGGTAGTACGTGGTACATCTACCCTATCTTTTTTGAAGCGTCACGATTAGACCGTGTTATATAATTTCAGAAACCTTATCCACTTATTGTTTATCCACATATTACAATATACAATCAGAAACAATATTTTATAATATTATTAACACTTTGCAGTTCGTTGGTTAACCCGTTGCATACAATTTTTTAACGACTACGAATAATTTGATTAGCTAGTCACTGATTTATCGCTATGTTAAATGCGAAACACAGTACCACTTAATATTTCCTAATATTTCTACGTCCACATATAATTACTTTGGTGTGTTGCAGCATTAATACTACGAGATTTTCGCAACCTGTAAATGGAATTTCTTTGAGCAATAATTTCATTATTTCTCAAAGTTGATTTTTTACTTTTAAGAACAATTCTATTAAATAATTTTGCTCCGTATTATCTATAAATTTTCTCTCAACTTTTACAAATATATATCAGCACTTTGCACCGTAGAAACGTTAGCGTTTATAGCTAATTTTTTCTCAGGAGTAGCATAAGTTCGTCACGAGTTGGACTGGTGATTGCAAGGCAAGAGCTCGAAGCTTACAAGCTTGCGTGGGTCGTGAATTTTGAAAATCTTCGTTGTTTTCTTTAGTTTACAAATTGAAGATTTAGCCAATGTCGGTGGAGTGTTGATAGATGCTAAGACATGCAACGATTAGCAGTCCTAAAAACATAATCTGGAACAGTCGGTTGAACCAGGTCAAAGCGTCGCTCGTTCCAACGCCTCTGCTCTAATTGAGAGCCGCTACAAAAGCTGATTTTCTCGTTTCACGATCGCAATCCCCATGAGTACGTCCCTTTGGAACGCGTAACGGTGCCTACGATGGCCACCGAGTCCCTGCAGGGTTTCCTATTCTTACCTGCCAGCCAAGTGTCGCGCGCGCGAAAACAAAGCCAAACGTGGCAATTAACAGTTTGTAAATTTATCCGTCTCCACGGATATACCAATAAAATACAATACTATAACCCTTGGAATACTGTTGGTATAGGCGATCATTTCAAATTTTTGAAAACTAACGGTTAGTACCACTTCGACGAATCTTATCAGAATTATTGTAAAGCTCGTTGCTTCTATCGAAGTTTTGACTAAACATGTTTTCATGACCTCCGTATACTTTGTAAGAAATGCACGTTGGCGAAAGAATTCGTAGTTCGCAGCGCAGTGTTCGTCAAAGTCTAGCCAAAGGGTTAATTGTCAGGGCGAGTCCGTCACTTAATCTTGAACTTCGCAAAAACATTTCGCAAGCGTCGACTTAACAATAAGGAAAGAATGAAACGTCGAATTGCAATCGCAAAACTAGTAAAAAGAAACGACAATCTGGAATGATAGAATAGAAGATATGATTGCGAGATAGGGTAGAAATGTGAGATATCACCGTTTTGATCTGTACAGAAGACAGAGTATTGGTATTTTCAATGATGATTGAAAATTAAGAATTAACCCTTTGCGGACGAGAAAAAATAACACTTAACAAATTTCCACTCAATTATGAGTTTTACTACGGATAGAATTTAATAACACTTAACGAATTTTCGCTCAATTATTATCGAAAGTGCTTATACTAATTCAAATTTCTTGCTTTGAAAATCGACATTTATCCAGAAAATCGAAATGGTTTCGGCGGCTATTTGCCGATACTCGTCCGCAAAGGGTTAAGAAGATTGTAATGGCCTTGCACAACAGTTTGTTGCACTTTTCGTTGTTGTTTCTTTGATTAATGAATATTTTTACTTTGGGTTACAGCGCAAAGTTTTCAAGTTCTCATATTGAAGTGAAACTTGCTTCAGCTTATTTTGTGATTTTCAATGAAAAAATAAATAGAAGGTAAATCTGTTGTTGGAACATTAAAACGTGACCAATGTAATTACAAAGTATGGGACTTGTCATAATTCAGTAAAGGCGCTTAAAGACGTTTATTATACATCTTATATCTGTTACACAAACTGACGTGCTAATATACATAAAACGTGTTTCTACTTAAATTACAACTTTCCCATGACAGTAATAGGAACATTAGTCTTTGTCGTATATTTTCAACTTATCAGTAATTAATTCATTATATTTAACGTTATAAAACAATGTTCATAAACAAAAGAGACGTTGAACAATATCGTAATGCAAACTTGAACGATTGTTAGGTTCAATACGTTCTAAAATAGTCGAATAAAGTTCCGCGCGAACCTTAAAGTGGGCAGTGCGTGGATCTACCCCATTCTAACGCTTTCTAGGTGAAAAACCAAAACGGGTATCTTTCATTCATACCTTCCCCTGTATCGTAACGCAAAATCGTCATTCGCGACGAGGAAAATCGAAATCCGTGCCACTCGACGCGGCCATTCGTCGCGCCCCGGTTTAATAAACGCAATGGCGGCCGTTTTGAATCATTAATTTTACCTTTCCACACCCCTCTCTTCGTGCCTCTCGCCTCACGGTGGGGCGTGTTTTCGTGTCTCGATTCTTTCGCGAGACGCGGTAATTGAAAGCGGCAGAAGTTAGAATTTACTTCCGCCGCGCCGGTGTATACGATCTTTTAATGAAAGTCGGCCTTAAATTCTCAAAGGCCTCGCGTCGCTGCTCGATGCAGGAATATTAGACGGTCCCCTCCCGCTGGTTTAACGAGTGCCCCGCGCTCTCGCGCATTCGTCACGAAGTAATTTCTTCCTTGCAAAACTCTGTAAATTCCCCCCCCCCCCCTCCCATTTTTCACCCCTCGCGACGCGATGGCCGTGCAGCTTCGTCTTCTCTGTTTCGAAGTTGTTAGTGTTGTTTAAATATTCAGGAAAGTTTACGAGCCCGACGGGAAGTTTTTAAACACATTCATGGAACGATTCCGGGGGTGTTACGCCAACCCAACTGCGATTCTTACGCTGAAACAGGAGATTTCTTCGTCCTTTAATGGAAGATATTATTTCCCCGTTTCCTAAGTTTTGCCAACGCGTGACAGATTTTTTATAAATGGGTCGAAACGATATTTCTGTGCTTCGATATTTCTCGAAACTCGATAGTGAAACTTGTTAGGTCTCGAAACCTTGGAAACTCGAAATTCGAAACATTCGAAGCCTTGAATGGTTTATCTCTTCCTTTTGGTTTTTAACGAGTATTCGTTTTGTGAAGAATGAATATTTTAGAAAGTATTATCGAATACAATTAAATGTGGTTATAGTTACAGAAATTTAGTAGAGTCAATAGTGGTAATTGTATAATTAAACTATTCATCACTGTTGCGAATAAGTATATTGAAAATATTGATTTCTTTTATGGTAGCTTCAAACTTTTTAGAAGATCCTTGTTTGCTGCGTTTCCAAATGAATTAGAAATTAATTATGTACTTTTGAAACTGTGCTATATGCGTTCATATATGTACTAAGTTACACTGCAATGTATCTTTCTTTTTAGATATCAAAGGACTTATGTCTATTAATAAACCAAATAATAACAATAATAATAGTGATTGAAATAATCGAATGAGTGGAAAAACCTCATTAGAAAATTATTCATTTTGATACGTTTCACTTTTCCTCGATGTTAACAACGGTATCGGTGAAATTGTATCGATTAAAATGAATCTAAATTCCAAACATAAACTCAATTTGATTATTAGTTGAATAAATTTATGTATCATGATAATATTCTTGTTATTTGTGCAAACTATTTCTTACCTAGGTTTCGAGAGTTTCGAGTCATAAAAGTAGCGTAAAGTTTCGAATACCCGAAACTCGAAACCATTTGAGTTTCCATGAGTTTCGAGTGACCGATCTTTAATATTTTCGTAATGTAGCTTCGAGTATCTTTCTGCCGTGGAAAAGCTGCTTGTCATCTTGTGCTGCGCGAATTTGTGTAATCCCGGGCGAGAATCGTAGAAGGGGACGCGTGACAATCAAAGGATTCAGGAAATCCTCGGATCCTGCGGGCGAGGAATACAAGGAGGATAGCTTTAATCCGCGAGTTCAAATAAATTCAACCTCTCCCAGCGAGAGAGAAAAAGTCTGTATTTTTTTTTTTTAGGAAAATACCTTTTTATTTCCCTAGCTGCTGTCTTTGTTATTGTGAATCAGCTGACGATTCAAGAATTCATAGGAAATTCTGCAAGCTTTGGCTAATTTTAGGATCTTACGATCGGATGTGAAGTTTGCAAATTTACAAGTTCGTGATTTAAATGGACGATGAATTATTTCATTAATCGATCGATGCGATATTTGATTGATTCAAAGTTGGACGCTATTCGAACCGTTTCTACTAAATATTGATTTAACCCTTCTTCGAATTATGGGCATCGTAAAAGCCGTGCAAAAATTCAAATTCGAATTAGTTAATTGATACTTGATTGGTTTCCCTTCGGATTACAAGTGTTCGGCTTTATTACCACGTACAACATAATCTTATTATGCCTCTATATATATATTGTATATGCACATATATTCTATTTCCTTACTCTAAAATTAACAAAGCATAGCTTATAACCTATATAAAATATCACGTATAAAACAAGAAAAACAGATTATAACTTATATATAATATCTTGTTAATCAAATTCAAATTGGTACATTTTAACTCTTTCACTGTGGCGGATTTTATTCAAAGAATATGGAAAAATTGGTGAAATATCAAATTGCGTTTCGTTATATTCATATTTTCCTTCCGATTCTTTTCTATTCTTTAGATGACAACAAATTTCAGCTATTCCAAAGCGCCAATAGTGTTTTTAGTAACTGAATTAATCGGTAAAAAAATGCTAATAATGCGAATTTCTTAAACGCCTGTAGATACTGACAGAAGTGAAAGGGTTAATGAGTGTTAATACAATTATTTGAAAATCTACTTAATTTCGTATAGTCTCACGAAATTTGTATTACTTTCACGAACTTAGTTTGCACTTATTCGCATGGTGATAAAGTTAAAGAGAAAGGTAAACATGTTATCTAATTATTTGGAAGTGTGAAGAAAGGTTAGGATAATTATCTAAATAGATAATCTTTTAATCAGATATTTTTATCCGCAGAATAATTATTTATTATCAGTGGCAAATTATTCTGTAGTTATTTGAATACATCGTTCGAATAAATAAGAATGATTTATTCTAGTAATTTTGCATTAATTACACGAATAAATTGATTCATACGAATAATGTTGCATTAATTATACGAATAAATCGATTCATACGTATAATGTTGCATTAATTATACGAATAAATCTACCTAAACGTGGCGAACTTTCTGATTCAGCGTTCGAACAAAAGATAATTGCGAAAGCCGACATGATAACGTTTCAAGAGTAAAGTGTGAAAAATTATTCGAATTATTTCTTATTCCGGTAAATTTGTATTCATTAATGGTGAAAAGAATCGCTTAAATAGTTCGATTATTCGTGACATTTAAATACTGAAGTTTTCATAAGTACGCATATTTCTATTGCGGTTAATTTCTTCTTCTTTAATGCGTTTCGTTCTAATTAACGATTTAACAAAATTAAGAGAATAGCGTCCATCCGATTAATCTCAAATATTGCAAAAACGACGACATTTCATATGCATTAACCTAGTATTCTGTTAAAGCTGATCGGTTTTTAGCACCGAGACCATCAACTCCAATCTTCAAGTAATTGCTTCCCATTTTAGCGTTTCAAACCTTAAGAAATTAAAGCTATTGAATTTTAACCCATTACAATCTTACATTCTTTTAATAATACGATGTAACATCAAAGACAGGGTGGTCAATAATTTAGAAAATAATTTAAATTTGTTGTAACTTCTTCATTCTACTAGCTGCAGGTCTCGAAATAATATTTGGGAGATTAGGTATGGAGAAATTTACCACTGAATAATGAATAGAAGTTGCAGAATTCTATGTATAGAGACAAAGTTTAATTATCTTAATATAAAGGGAAATAAGGATGTTACTTTCGGTTTAATGAAATTCTACCTCATTCGATTAAATGTTTCCAACAATAGCATTTTGAATTTGAGCTCTCATAATCAGGGAGGCAATGCTTAATTATAGTAAAGAAGAATATTTAACGTATATGGCTAGAAATATGTTAACAAGTATCAATCCTTTGTACTCTGTATAATACTCAGTATAATACTCAGTATAATTCGATCAAAAGTTGAGGTTTAAATTCCTTTAACCCCTTGCACTACGATTACTTTATTACTTACGAATGCTAGCATTAATTAATCACTCTTTTCATATCTCTTTATGTAAGTACATATTATTCGAATATTATAGGCAATTTTTATTTAGTAACTGCCAATATTATAATACAAGACTAAAATCGAGATTCAAATTAAATTTGACCGTCGATAGTAACTATTTTTCTTGGATCTACGCCATAATTCATAACACGAACGTGACTCGCTATTACAATGCAAGGGATTAATCCTATTTTCCCCAATTCAACATTCATTCCTTCGAAATCGAAGCAAATCTCTCCGTTTCGAAATAAGTAACACAGTTTAAATTCTCGCAAGAGTCCGAAAAATATATTGAAATTGTTGTTACGTCGTATTATTAAAAAAAGCTTTCGAGTGCAATGGGTTAATACTTAATATTACGTTCATTTATATTTATTTCTACACATTTAATGATACGAGTGATTCCAACTCAGGAATCGACAAGAAAATAAAGTGACACACGGTCCGATACAAACAAGCTAATTACAAGATAATTATTTAACCTACTCAGTACGTCAGTGCACCCAAATTATAAACAATATCTGGTCTTACAAACCAGATAAACATTAAACAACTTAATTTGGTCCAACGACCTACATCACACAGTCATACAATACGTTTTCCCATTTTATATTAAAAATTGGCTAATGTCCATTTACCGATAAATAATAATAATATTAACTCCAATAACGAAAGAATTGGTGTCCTAAAAAGATCGTACGAACGCCTTAAACAAAATGGGCAGCTTAAAAGGCGGCAGGGAAAATGGCTGAGGCAACCTTTTCAAGTGTCAGTGCCACCAATAGGTGGAAAAGTAGAGCTTAGCTTAACCCAGATCCACTGGCCACCTCCGCGTCCGATCCATCAGGCATCTTTTCAACATCCTAAAACCATTCTCCCCTCCCCCCCCCCCCGTATTTGCAAATGAATGTGAAACTTCCGTGTTGCTTAGTTAAGTTGCACATTTCTAATAAGACTCTCTCTGCCGGTTGTGCGCTGTTGTACCTGGAAGCGGGCCCAGTTTTAAAGAAAAGGAACGATCGCGGAAGCAATGGAAGGAACGATGCTATCGGTCATAACTCAGCTGTCAGTGAGAAGAATCGCGAGGAGGTGAAAACGAACAGCTCGGATTCAGCAAACTCGGCGCAAGTTCAACGAACCCAAGTTTAATTACACGGCTCCACACTGGCTGCGCCACACTGAAACGATACACTCCGGGTCTCGCGGATCTTTCAGGCGCGCACACGTTTTACTGATTAGCATGATCATCTTTATTAATTCGAGGACACGTTCCGCTGAACCTGCGGCTCATTTTTCCGTGCAAGGGAAATCGGGAGGCTTATCCGCTTATGGATGCAACCAATAATCACGTCGAAGAGGATTTCCTTTACAAATATTAGGGTAGATGTACGAATTACTGCCACTTTAAGGTTATCGCGTAAAGTTATTTAACTATTTTAGAACGTCGTTAACGTAAAGATCTTTCAAGTTTGGAGCATAATATTGTTCAACCGCTTTTTCATTTATGAACATATTTTTTATATGTCGAATATAATGTAATTGAAAATATACAACAAAGTTCAATGTCCTTAGTACTGTCACCTGAAAACTTGTTATTTAAATAGAAGCACGTTTTGCAAATGTTAGCACGCCAGTTTGTGTAACAGATATAAGATGTATAGTAAACGTATCGCGTTTAATGAATTATGACACGTTCCATACTTTATAATTATATTCGCCATTTTTTCATGTTCGACAGTACGTTTACCACCTTATATTTATTTGTAAATATCAAGTGTAAGCGAGTATACAACGTCTATGGGTTATTACGTAAACCGAAGTCCAAATTTAGTATGAAAATTTGTTTACTTACGATTCTTTATACATTACTTCGCTATTAAATAAACGAATTCAAGTGGCAGTTATAGGAACAGTGACTGTAATTGGGTTATTCACCCTACGTTGTTGCATATGAAATGGCCGATTTTATATAGTTCGAATTCTTTTTGTTACTAAATAATCGAAGTTAATATCAAAATTAGTTACAGTAATTATTCGCGTATCGTAGGTGCGGCGACTCTAAATTAATGTCTGAAATAATTGCAATAATTTAAATCAGACCTAACTTAATAAATCTGTAAATGTGATAGTGATACGATATGATGACTCTGAATTATTATCCAAGTGAATTGCATCCATTTAAATGACACTGTACTTCTAAATGCAATAGTTTTAATCGTTTTTCAACAGATCGTGCAATAAGTCACACGTGGTTTAGATCATAATAACGTGCAATAAGTTACGGATAAATTATGCGTTTTATATGATAGAGAAGTCCGACTACAATTGGAAGAATTTACTATAGTTATCGAAAATAATAGCGGCTATCTGATTGATTAAATAAATGATTGCTGACAACGAAACACAATTTATCCATTTATGATCGAATCAATTTCCACGTGTTCCAATACTAGACGTACAATGTTAGAATAACGCTTTCATTTTTCCACGCTCCAGGACTAAATGAAGATTGAAAAATACTAAGTTTGCATTTATAAAGTAATCTTTGTCGATGCTAGCGTAATAATCTTGCGTTGACAACTTTCACCATATTTCTAAATCGATTCTTCTATTTATTATTCAATATGTTGTGGAAAAACTCGCTCACCGCATCGAATTTTCGTAGGTAACGAAACTTGAATTATTCTCGAAAGGATTGACTTTAAAATCTACGTTAATTCCACATTTTGTACTCCTCTTGGCGAGTACTATAAGTGCTCAATGTTTTAAAACACTTTTTTTAACACCCTGCGTATACAGTGGCCCGTACTGAAAATCGTGCAGCAATTTTACTTTTTCAATTTATCTATAAAAGATGCTATACAAATATATAACATTCGCGATAATTGCAGAAACAACTTCCTCTGTATCTCTGCTTAGTTGAAAGGGTAAAAGAATAACGTCAAATTTTGCAGAACAATGAATGAAAAGTTAATGTGAGTCAATGTAATGCGAGTTAATGCAATGTAAGTACCGAAGGTCGTACACGTGTAGTATTCGTGAATTCTCTGTGAACCGAAAGGCGCGTTACCAATCGTTTAACATTCCTTGTTCGTTAAGGGGCAGAGATCGGTTCGTGGGAATAGTGTTATTCCGTTAAATCGCTTAATAATGGCGTTCTTGGTGAAATCAGAAATCAAATAGAAGCGAATCGCGATTGAAGAAGTAAACTTGCAATTTTTCCATTGCAATCACGCATTGAAACACTTTCCTTTAACACCCGTCGCCGGTGTAGATGTGCGATGGCTAAAAAATGATTAGAAAGTGTGAGGATTATCATCGTGGTCGGCGTTATTCTCACCAGTCGGTCGGTTTTCCCCTTTGGGGGACGACCCGGTGTGTTGGAAGCCTTCTCTCTTTTAAAAGCCGCGGCAGGAGGGTGGCGGCGACCCCTTTCGACGTGGCAGAGGGGCGGTTATCGATTCTAGGCTTCTCCCTCTTCCCCTACTTCCGGATAGAACGCCGCCGTCAGGAGAAGCGTGTTGGCGACAGAGTGTGTACGGTTTTATCTTTCCTCTCTTGGCCTTCGTTTCCTCGTTCCTTTATTTTCTTCCCTTCCACCACCTTTCTTTATCGTTCTACCACTATTTCTCTGTTTTGTTCTTCTTATTTGTGGCTTCTTCTTCCGCTTCTCTTCTTCCATGCTTCGTTTCGTTTCTTATTGTAGTAGTGCTGCCCTAGAATATCATCTGCTGCTTTGGTGCACCCGCGTTGCGTAAACTATAGGAACAGAGAAAGAAACTCCTCTTCTCTCGTTTGCGAATAGCCACAAGGAATTTTGAAAATAAGATCCTGCGTGTGCGTGCGTGTGTGTATTTTATCTTTCTTATTAGCGAAATTGAACTCGAATTTGCGGACGGATGAACTAATATCGGGTTTCTGAGAAATTATTGGCCATAACGCGGTGGATGCAGAAGCAAATCGATTTTATATGGAATTAGAATTTTATCGCGGTTACAGACAGTATCGATATATTGTGGTTATTTATCCTGATATATTCGCGTTGTTTAATTAAGTTCAGTTGTATGAAATTGTTCATAATTTAATGATACTTTTGTGTGGCTACACAATTCAACATTGTAGAAATGAAATATGTTAAATTTAATGAAAAATATCATTGTTAAATACAGGAACGCGTTAGCATTCTATATTTTATCAATTCTTTCATTTGCTGATACGATGATATAACTAAAAAATTCAAGATATTTCGGAGAATGAGTTTAAGTTAGGACTTGCGCCATTCTTGCTGCAAGTAAGGGAATTGTACGACAATAAATGTTCATTATTATTCCTGTAATTAGTTAAGTATTTTAAAAGCTTTTAAAAAGCTTTTTAGTCTTGTTTCTTTAAACGCAGAATTGAATTAACTTTAGAATTATTATTAGACTGCGAATTTGTATGCAAATTCTTGTTCTCATTAACAAAATTAAAGGAATGGGATTTTAATGGAGGAGTGTTTCATCTTCTAAGTAAAATAATATGTATTTCACTTTGGATATTTTGCACATTCTTAACTTCTTTCATTCTTCTCTAATTTCTTACATATCTATATTTCCCATAAATGCATAAAAATCCTGTTTTTATTAGCAAAATTGAAGGACTGGAATCTTAATGAAAGATTGTTTTATCCTCTAAATAAAATAATATGTATCTCAATTTGGATATTTTGTATATTCTTAATTTTTCTATTCTTCTCTAATTTCTTACATATCGAAATTTCCCGTAAATGCATAAAAATTCGTAGTATAATACTTAATTACTAGACCACGAATTTTTATACAAATTCCTATTTTTATTAACAAAATTTAAGGAGTGGAATGTGAATTGGGGATTGTTTCACCCCCTAAATAGAATAATATGTATCTCAGTTTGGATATTTTCTATATTTCTAATCCTTTGCATTCTTCTCTAATTTCTTGCACGTCTAAATTTCGCATAAATGCATAAAAATCCGCCGTCTAGTGATTAGCGTTGCCGTATACCGTATACGTATTTCATTCTCTTGGCACAGTCACTCTACCTTTCTTTTTGCTTCAGCAGGACTCTATTCTCTCGATACTCCCAACTCTGTTCCGCCATTTTTATTTCTGCCTTCGTCCATCTTGGCCTGTGCCACGTTTTACCCAGACTCTTCGTCTGGTACAGTGTACACGGTCCCTCTTCTCTAACCAGTCCACCCCGATTCTCCCTTCGTCTCTCTTGTTTCACCATGAAAACAAAATGAGCTGAAAGGAGCGGAAATATTGTTTATGGCACGAGAAAAGAAGAAGTATAAAGTAGTGTCAGAGTGGAAAGAAGAAATACAGAGAAAAATAGAACTGGTATTTCTCCAACATTTCTGCGATATATTAATTAATCCTTTGTAACACGAATTGCACGGTGGGATTCTTTTTTTAAAGCGAGTTATAAATTTTCAAATTACAAAAGAAGAGGAATCGTTTGCCTCGAAGGGTTAAAGAGATTTTATTGAATTAGGTTCGGAAGGTTCGCAGCGTTTTTGAAAATATTAGGTTGGTGCATATGGAATGTCATTTAGTTCGAAGTAAAAATATGAACCGTAGGCAATTTCTTCGAAACACTATACGTGCTATATTGTATTTGACTAAAATAATTTTAATATGATTTAAAAAATAGAATAATTATTTAATTATTATGACACTTCCTTCCAACGATTAACTGGTTTAATTACATACGATGACTCACGAAATTGATCAAATAGTAGCACTACTATAAGATTATTTATGCCTTTCTTAGAACAATCGAATCTCAAATCAGGAAAACACAAAATCCCAAATTGTACTTCAAATATGCGAACAAAGTTTTCTAGTCTGCAATTGCATTTCAACTAAATAAGAAATATAATAAATTTGATCAATTTCCTGAATCACTGTACTTATAAAAATCATCAGTATAAAGATTGTTGGAACTTTTTGGACAATTTAATAGTTTGACTTTTGGTGAGCTTAGAAGCTTCAATTATGTTGTCGAGTTGATGAGAAAAAATAGTCTAAATTCAGTTTTGGAGATTTTTTCATTTACTTTGACCTTTAAACGTTTATTGTGACCTAGAAGGTTGAGATTAGGGTATTTTATCCTGACCGTAAAACGTGCAATATTACGTTTCTTGAAGGAAAGACTCACTTCTTCTTTTATGGATTCATCACAGCGTAAAACATTGTAATTAATAGGTTGAGAGATAAGTTCGTTCGCGATACTTCATTAAAATAGTTATTGTTTCACTAACTTGTATTTACTTGTTTTTTTGGACTTAGTATTCGAACATCCTGCTGTTAGATGCTTCATATTGTCTGATTATGGCAACTTTTGATTGTCTAATTGGGAGTTTATAATTAGGCACATTGAAATGAATAATAAAAAAAAATTCGATCTTTAAGCGATTACATAGAACTACAAATTAGGTTGCCTTAAGTTTTCAGTTTACAGTTTTATCCTAATTATTAAGCGTACTAATAAATAATACACTGTTAATTAATCAATTAAATATGTATTCTATATTCAAAATATACTACTCGCGATGAAATACAGAAATGAATTAACGAACTTATTTCTATAAATTTTACGATGATAATTTGTTATAATATAATGTAATAATGTATCATTTACGAGGATTATATTGAAGACAGGATAAGTATTATGATTTTGTTCAAAATAAATACTAAATTTGACCGGCAAAAAAAACAAAAAAGAGCAGTGTTTCATTGGTGTACAAAATACTTATATCTTAATAAGTTCATTCAGCACATAATAATTTATTTGTGTTGTATTAAAATATTATCAAGTATGATTATTGAACTACGAATATTCATGCATTTATAGGAAATTTAAATACGCAAAGAAATATAATATCCAAAGTAAAGTACAAATTACTTTATTTAGAGGATGTTGAGATGTTATTCGAATAAAATTTTATTCAAAGAATGCATTCGAAATGTTCGAATAATACCTAACTCTGGGTGGTTCCCATTTTCTATTTGTTACAATAGGCATTGAATTTAGACCACGTCAAAATCAAATGGTCTATTGAGGTTGGTATTTGACATAGTTCACAAATGGGGACCAGTTCTTGATACAAATGGGGATTTTGTATCAAGAATGTAGGAGTGCGAAGATTTAATAATAACAATAGTAAAAGAACTTTCCTTACTTGTTTTCATATTTAATATTCCATTCATTGCTGTGTGTTTATTTCCTAGTGTATTTACTCTGTCCCATTTATTGATCATGTTTAGAATTTATCATTTACTACATTCTTGAGTCTAAATTAAGTTGGTACTACATTCCAAATATAAACTATAGCTTTTATCTTTTCCTTATTGAAACAGTAGTGGACTATTCATTGCTACACCTACTAATTTCGCAAATTGCTATCGTTCTCTAATTCCTTGCGCGCTGAAATTTCCCACAAACGCGTAAAAACCCGCAGTCTATAATTTTACACGTGGTATATTTGTTTTTTGGTAATTCTATAGCTATCAGGAAGTTGTTTCTCAACCGCCTTCTTTTTTTATTTAACGGCTAATAAATTTCAACGATCATAGTTCGCTCGCCAAGGTTGATAAGTGAAAATTACGAAACCGAACCGGCGGCATTTTTAGCGCTGCCAGCAATTTGCAAGTTTGTTAGCGTGGAAAATCAGTATAACAGTATTTGTGCTGGTCCTGACGTCGTAGTTAGTGTAAAACGTTTACGTAGCCGTAAGGTGCATCGAGTGGAACGGTTTCTAACTTGCACACTCCATTTCCGGTGGACGTACAGTTTGTACTGGGCTCCACAACCTGTAATTGGGTCATTTCGATGATACTATACTGAATATTCGATTCGTCGCCCCTTACCGCATCCTCGTTATCGTGTTACTATGCAAAATTCCAGAAAAAAAGAAAAGAAAACACATCACCTTGAATTTTGCTTAATTGCGTAGCTACTTACTCGTGCCTCGCTTTAATAAATTAGATAAAAACAAAAACAAAAGAAAAAATGAAGCAGACTATGCAACGATGCAATTAATTCGATAAACTGTAACTATTTGCATAACAATTCTAATTATTGTGCGATTTAATTTGCCATAAATATAGGACGAAACTTAAAACTTATTTACAAGGTTTTATTTTACCGGGAACGGGAAAGAGAATTTAATTTAGAAAATTTTATTTATCAGCGAGGATTTGCTATACCTTAATTGTGTCGAATTAGAATCTAATGACTAGACCGCGGATTCGTTGGACGATATTATGATTATTTATGCATTTTCCCAAAGATTGAAGAAAATTCAAAGAAATATGCAGTGGACAGAGTATTCGAATAAATTCTTGGGATAAATTATTGCAGTGTAATTTTACTCGAATGACATCTCGAGTAAGTTATTACAATATAATTTTATTATAATAAGATCACGAATAAATTGGAATACAATTTCCTTCGAATAACATGTGGAACAAATTAGAATATAAATTTATTATAATAACATCGCGAATAATTAATAATCGAAAAATAATAATAAAATAATAATTAATAAAGCGAAAAATTATTACAATATTAAGAGATATTATTCGAATAGTTTATTCGAAGATTTGATTCGAATAATGCCGAATTCTGGCAGTTGACATATTGACTCGTGTGATTTAGAATTTAGAATACGATTAATACGCCTAATTTTTTGTGACTCGGCAAAAGTCATCCGCAGTTAGAAACCACAGAGATCGCATGAAACACGCTCCAAATACGTTTGGCACTCAAAGTGTTAATAATACATTCCATCCGAAATGTTTGGAATCAGTATGCATTTTAACACTGAAACTACGAAGTCGATCAAAATGACTTGGCAATTTATCATAAAAATTGCATAAAATTAGCAGAAATTAGGAAAACTAAGAAACAGCGGTGCACGTTTGAAAATATTCCATGAGTTTCTAAACAAAATATTAGGTGTACCAATAAGTAATTAATATTTTTGTCAAATTCAGCATTTCTTTGTAAAAAAATAAAATAAGTGTTCTGTCCTAAAAATACCTGTTAGAAATGAGGCTTGATTAGTCGATAAAATAAATTCATTAATCTGTTTTTATATCTATGTAACACATTTTGAATTTAAACTATATTTAAACGAAATTGTGAAAACAAAAATTTATTAGGTGTACCAATAAGTAATCCACTTCTTTTGTTTAATTCGGCATTTATTTTTAACCATAATTAATTACCTACTATATCGCAAATTTCGTGTAATTGTTGTTATTTACTGTAAATTTCTACTTGAAAGTGAATTTCTACTTTTCATACAATAAACTCGTTAGTTACAAATAATGGATTACTTAATTAATAATTCACTTCCAAAATGCATTAGGTTAATTAAGAAATTCGTTTGCGTTTCATTATGATCGTGTTAAGCATTACCAGACCACGGATTTGTATGCATTCATGGAAAATTTAATTACGCAAAAATACGCGGAATAGACGTAACATTCAAACCATACAAAATATTTAGTGTAAAACACGAATTATCACGTTTTAAAGGTAAATCAACTCTACACTTTAGATTCAGCTTCTATTTTCTTTACAATCCGTTTAATAATAACCTGGCCACGATATTTCCGTGAAAATTGATCTATTTCGTAAAAATCAATACACGTTTTGAAAGTAAGTATAAATATCAAGCAGTGATTTAATAATGAGTCTAAAATGCACCATTGCTGATTATAGTTTAATATAATTTCCAATATGTAATCTCAATTTCGAATGAATCAATATTGCTTTACCGTTATTAATACTTTTTAAATCAAATATACTTTAAAAGTTAACGAAGCAATTACAGTAATATTAGGTGTATGCAAAAATATCCATCGGTTGTATTCAGATTTAATTCGATCGAAATTATACATAAATTGAATTGAATTTTTAAGGAAGTAGATACAAATATATTTCACGATGTAATATATAAAAAGAACGTAACTTTACTAAATTGAATCTGTTAAAATGATTACATTGCATTTAGTACCTAGAAAGCTTTGGAATATACAAATATTTAATCGAATCATGTTCAGTTGTATTATCTGAGATTACTATTATTAACAGAACACGAATGTTACCAATATTTTTTTAGACATACAAAGAATCAAGATGAAGAAAGTAAAATATTCCATTATCCGAAAATTACTTTATCCAAACATTTATGTCCTCGAATCAATTCGAATGATCGAGGTTCCACTACGCAACGAATAAAAATATTCGATCAATATCGTAAATCACTGTATTACAACACCTAACAATTAAAAACCCGTCAAAAATACATTTGCCTCCCTTTTACCGCAAAGTTCTCAATTAGAATCAAACTAGATTTGTTTGAGCTTTGGATTTCAAACGAATTAGATTCGCCGCGGATCGAAATTACGAACGAGTTAAGACTTGGTCCGAGTTTGATTTGGAGTCAAGTTAAATTCGCTTCAGATTTGAGTTAAATTCGAATTACACGCGCGTTAATTTCACGTTAAACTCGATTTAGGTTCACGTTTTGTTCGGGACAAACTTCGAGTTCGATTTGATTTGCCTCGGATTACTTTATCGTCGAAAAAAATCACATTACTCAAGGTGTGTTCCCCCTTCGGCTGCGATCTGTTGGGGGATTCCAATTTTCTATTGATCTTTGCGCAGATGTTGCTTCGGTACTATCAGTGAACTAGCTGCGCAAGTTGTTGCGTTAAACGTGCAACGAAAAACAGAGTGTGTGCAGTGGAGAAACGAGCGCACGTGAGGCTTTCGGAGCGATAAAAATTGTTTTACAATACCGCGCGTCACGTGCAGTGAACAGGAAACAAGGGAAACGAAATGCAAAACACGCTTACTAACAGCGAACCAAAACACAGTGGGGGTAATCGTTTAAGCCGGGTTTCGACATTATTTGAATAAACTTCAATAACTCGTTTCCAACATTATCATTCAAATAACGCATTCCTTCCTCTTTTATTCGTCCCCCCCCCCCTTTGAACAAGGAAATCATTACTACCTAAATTAGGGTAGATGTCCCAATAACTGTCAATGTCCCTATAACCGACACTTTAATTAGTTTACATAATAGCAAAGTAATTATTCGCTAGCCCTAAGGCGATACTTATAAAGTTATAAAGTTAATTACGTTAATTAGTATTTAATTTATATGTTGGTATTTATATGGATACATGTATATAATTATGTTTATGTTTATATTTATAGTTTATTTATATTTAATTGTATACAAAGGTTGTATATGTATTATAACGGGAGAACGAAGGGAACGGAACTATTGTAATCTATATAGAAACCCATTAAAGAATAACGTGAACCTAGTCTAGGAACATATCGAATATGAAACGAATCTAACTCGGGAATATCTCGATTGTGACACGAATTTAAACTAAGTATATGTATAGTCGTACATACATATACTATGTCATACATATACTAAGTATAGTATATAAGTATATGTCGAATGTAATGCAAACTTAATCCAGGAATATTTCGAATACAACGCGAACTCGACTCAGAAGTATCCTCGAATATAACGTGAACTTAGCCGAGGAATATTCTGAATATAACGTGAATCAAGTTTAGCAATATACTGAATATAGTATGGAATTAACTCACGAATATTTTGGATATAACGTGAACCTAACTTAGGAATATCTTTGTACATCAGGAACCAATCTGAGAAATGTCCCAAATAGCATAGGAACCTAACTCAGGAATATCCTGAATGTAACGCGAATCAAACTCAGGAATATCCTAAATATAACGCGAACCTAATCCACGAATATTCTGAATAGAATGAGATGAGCTTAATTTCGAACTGCCGTAAATAAAACGCGAACCTAACTCAAGAATATTCTGAATATAATACGAATCTAACTGAGGAATATCACGATTGTGACACGAACTTAACCTACTAATAAATCGATTGTAATGCAAATCCAGGAATATTTCGAATACGATGTAAACCTAACCCAGGAGTATTCGGAATATGACGTGAACTTATCTGAAGGATATCCTGAATATAACGTGAATCTAACTTAGGAATATCCTTATACATCAGGAACCAATCTCAGAAATGTCCCAAATAGCATAGGAACCTAACTCAGGAATATCCTAAATATAACGCGAACCTAACTTAGGAATATCCTTATACATCAGGAACCAATCTGAGAAATGTCCCAAATAGCATAGGAACCTAACTCAGGAATATCCTAAATATAACGCGAACCTAATCCACGAATATTCTGAGTAGACTAAGATGAGCTTAATTTCGAACTGCCGTAAATAAAACGCGAACCTAACTCAAGAATATTCTGAATATAACACGAATCTAACTGAGGAATATCACGATTGTGACACGAACTTAACCTACTAATAAATCGATTGTAATGCAAATCCAGGAATATTTCGAATACGATGTAAACCTAACCCAGGAGTATTCGGAATATGACGTGAACTTATCTGAAGGATATCCTGAATATAACGTGAATCTAACTTAGGAATATCCTTATACATCAGGAACCAATCTCAGAAATGTCCCAAATAGCATAGGAACCTAACTCAGGAATATCCTAAATATAACGCGAACCTAACTTAGGAATATCCTTATACATCAGGAACCAATCTGAGAAATGTCCCAAATAGCATAGGAACCTAACTCAGGAATATCCTAAATATAACGCGAACCTAATCCACGAATATTCTGAGTAGACTAAGATGAGCTTAATTTCGAACTGCCGTAAATAAAACGCGAACCTAACTCAAGAATATTCTGAATATAACACGAATCTAACTGAGGAATATCACGATTGTGACACGAACTTAACCTACTAATAAATCGATTGTAATGCAAATCCAGGAATATTTCGAATACTATGTAAACCTAACTCAGGAGTATCCGGAATATGACGTGAACTTATCTGAAGGATATCCTGAATATAACGTGAACCTAACTTAGGAATACTCTGTATATAACGTGGACTTAATCCAGGTGTATCCTGAACATAATATGAACCTAACTCCGGAGACTTCTCGACATAACACGGTAGAGAAAATGGAGAAAGGCACAGAGGAAGAATTTTCGGGGCAGCTGCCTCGAGAGAGCTCGCGCAGCGTTGTAAGTGAAAAATATTGGAAAAATATTCAAGACTCGTGGCTCGATGAATGCGAGGACGTTGCTTCTGTAAAATTCTATGCATCTCTAAGCGAACGAAGTCTCTAGCTTCGAAAGATGAACACACTTCTCTCGTGTATGCCCAAAAGAGAGCGTTACTTTTAATGTTCAGTGTCTACCGTAACAAAAAAAAAAAGTTTACAAAAGAACTTGCATTTGTAGTCGATTAACGGATAACCATGAAAATTCTATTTCTAAGTTTCCGATTACTTCGACAGGGATTTTAGTGATTTTTAAGTGGGGTTTTCAGTGATATTTCTCGGTGTCTGAAATGTTACTGTGTCAGATTCGGTGGGAATAAAGTCAGGGACGCGGATTGAGATTTTATGGCGGTTGAGTCCAGGGAAAAATTTCTGCAAAACATTAATAAACGCGATTTGCTGGACGCCAGCATAGCCATTGCGTCCCGTATTCCGCACCAGTTGGCAGCTTGCCTGTGAAAATAAACGCACCTCGACTGAAACAGCCCCTTCGACATTCCGATCTCGATAGACTATCTGTACTAGACTAGTTTCAACCTTTGGACACCCTCATTTTTCCTCGCATTTCTCTAATACGGTAAATTAGCAAACACAACTACTGATTGCTTCCTTTTCTTTTCTTTTTTTTTAACACAAACGTGTTTAACCCTTTGAGTGTTATGGACCATTTTGAATATGAAACGTAGAATGTACGAAATGAGGGCAACACTTAATAAACAATATACTTTAAGTAGCCCGTATTTGCACCACTTCCTCTACGTGCATGTAAACTTCATGAATCTTGAAATTCAATTATCTCGAAAACTAAGCTTCTTATAGAAGAATTTCGTTCTACATTTTTGGTTCAATTTTCCACGTACATTTAGCCCCTTCTCGGTTCTACCATGATTTATAGGACATTCTATATATTAGTATTCTATTTTGGAATAAATTAAGTCGTTATAGGAAAATATGGATATCCTTCTTGCATTTCGTGTGCGTAGATTTGCTTATCTATAATAAATAAACAAATCCAAATAATAGCACTTCGTATTGATAAAGAGTCAACATTACGAATGATATTTTCACCCTTTACACTCGAGAGTTGTCAAAATTGGATCACTTTATTTTTTTATTTATGTATTGGGCCGTTAAACAAAATACCCAATTTTATACGAAATTAATAGATCCGAACAGTAAAAGTATAAAGACGAAATTGACAAGTGGCAATCGTAGTTGAAATTACTTTACAATAGATATATAAAATATGGAGACAGACGAATTTGGGCGATTTTCGAGTGTAAAGGGTTAATGCTATTTCTAAACGATACAAATATAATTCGTATCGAATTCCATTCGTCCTTTACCATAGTTAAGTGCACGTGTACTTGGAAATTATTAAAAACTGATTTTCTCGAAAACAAACCATCAAATGAAAAAATTGTATTCTTTATTTTCGATTCACATTATTATCTATATTCACTTCTTCCTCAATTGTATTTTTAATGCTGAGATACCTTGTACATTCTATCGTGGTCCTGACATTATGTACAACGATTGCAGATTTCTGATTCGTGTATATTAATTTTTTTTTTTTTTTTTTTACTAATAAGGATAATGAAAGAAAAAGTTTGATAATGGAAATTAATTCATCGTAAGAGAATGTAGACAGAGAGATCCAGGAGAAGATTTTTCGTGAGAATCAGGACTCGAGTTTCCGGCTCGTGAAAAGCCTTAATCGGATTATAGCCGGCATTTAATAACTTCTACACGGGATATTAAGCGGGAACCACTGAACTTGTTACCAAAAGCGTTCTCAGTCCGTGTAAATCTGTTTGCCTTGGTAAGAAACCCTACCTAATCGATGAGGATGATAGCTAACAATCCTTACAATATAAGCCAAATATTGTTGCTACAGCAATTTTTAGAATTCCTGACATCTCTTAATAGTCAGGAATTGAAGAGTTCAAATGGTATACTTAACCTTTTGCGGTCGATGCCAGAAAATAGTTGCCCAATTGTTTCTCATATTCTAGAAACATATTGATATTTAAATAAAATAATTGCAATTGATATCATTGATAAACACTACTGTTAACATTAGATGATAATTCCTTAAAGATAGTAAAATAGTAGTTGGCCGAAAAATTGTTTAATTATTTGCCGTTTGCAAAGAGTTAATGGATAGAAATGAAAGCTGACATTCGTGCTAAGTGATAAATCAGACATTTTTACTACAAGAATTTATGAAACTTCTGAAGCTTCTTAATAGTCAGGAATTGAAAAGAAAGCAGAAGAAAACTGATAGTTGTTGCAACTGATAAGCCAAATATTTTTGCTACGGGAATTTTTAAAACTACTAACATTTTTTAACCCTTTGCGGACGAGTGTCGATAAATAATCGCCTAATCATTTTTTGACTTTCTGAGTCTATGTCGACTTTTAAAGCAGAAAACTGAACGTAATGAATACTTAACGCAATAATAAACAATTGAAATCGTTAGGAATTATATGGTTTGGAACTCGAAAGCCTGAAAATTCAAAGACGTAGAATTCAAAACTAAAGTACTCCCATAGGTGTTATTACTTCTCGTCCGCAAATGGTTAACAATATATTTACGGAACCCGTCAACTTGTTGGATTTCAGATATCACGCTTAAAGTTACAGAAATCAGAGATACTATTTTTAAGCACTTTATGTTAACCTTGATCGGTATAATGACATGAAACCCGTCAAATTATACAATTAGCATACGTGAATATTATTAGTAGCACGTACCGTTTGTAAAAAGTAATTTGACGACCAACGTGTTAAAAATTACTATTATCTGACATAAGTTCGTACGTAAAAATAATTTCAGCAATTACACAACAGAACTTCATACCATCGTAAACGGTACGAACTTTCTGAACTTAATAGAATCCAGTAATTGGAATACTGTTAGTTATAAAGAAGCTAAGACAGCTGAAAGGGGGGGGGGGGGGGGGGGATGTCAATTTGAAGGTGTGAGAGATATGTTCAGAATTTTGCTGTAAGGTCCGTGGATGTTTACGTTCGCTTCGGGCGAGCAAGGAATTATTGATCTGTTCGATGCTTATATAACCTGGCCTGTTTTTTCACTTCCGTTTGCGTAGGCCGCATATCTCATTTGCTGGGTGCATACCGTCGCGCGGGTATTTTAGTTCCCTCTGTTCCATACGTAGCCCCCGTGAATTCTGTTGTCAATAGCTGATCGTATACGATATCCTTTGCCCTGCGAAATACGTACACATTAATACAAATTACAGCAAACGTTAATTAGAGACAATGTTAAGAGCACGAAGTTCTTCGAAAGGTATTTAAACGTTAACCAAACTGGAAGCAAAGTCAAAAAGTATGTATATTGTACGTGCTTAAGAAACGATTGATAAGCGTTTGTTGAATTTTCAAGCTTTTAAATTTCCAGTAGTTTAAACTTCCAAACTGTTGGATTCCTCAGTTTTTGAATTCCAAATAAATTTCCAAGCTTCTATATTTCTAAGCTTTTGGATTTGAAAACGTTTGGATTACTAAGCTTTTAAATTTCGAAGCGTTTAACTATCCAAGCATTTGGATTTCCAAGCTTTTGGATTTTCGTGCGTTCGAATTTTCAAGACTTTAGAATTTTAAGCATTCGAATTTTCAAGCTTTTAAATTTCCAGTAGTTTAAACTTCCAAACTGTTGGATTCCTCAGCTTCTGAATTCCAAATAAGTTTCCAAGCTTTTATATTTCTAAGCTTTTGAGTTCCCAAGAGTTTGGATTACTAAGCTTTTAAATTTCGAAGCGTTTAACTCTTCAAGCATTTGGATTACTAAGCTTTTGGATTTCCAGGCTTTTGGATTTTCGTGCGTTCGAATTTTGAAGACTAGAATTTTAAGCATTCGAATTTTCAAGCTTTTAGATTTCCAGTCGTTTAAACTTCCAAGCTTTTTAATTCCGAAGCGTTTAAGTTTCCAAGCTTTTATATTTCCAAGCGTTTGGATTAGTAAGCTTTTAAATTTCGAAGCGTTTAACTCTTCAAGCATTTGGATTACTAAGCTTTTGGATTTCTAAACTTTACAATTTCAAGCTTCTGTATTAACGGGTGCGTCCATCAACTTTTGAAGTCGTTCGAACAACTATGAGTGGAACTGTAAGTGTTCAAGTTTTACTTCGAGCTACAGTAAATATCTTTATTCGTTTGCTGTTAGGATTACAATGGTTTCCTTGCCTTAACAAAAATAAATTGTTTCCTGTTTAGCGTAATACATATTATTACCTATTATCTATTTGTCTCTATATCTATTAATTATATATCTATATATCTATATACCTATCGTCTATACTTAATCTACGTTATTTTCAATATTACTGCAATTACTATGTATAATTACTGAACTAATTGCCACCAAAATCGAAGAGTATTAATTATCAATTTTCAAGGTGTATTCAATCCTCGAATATTCCTTAAAGTTTTTAAAAATACAGCGGCTACAAAGAGTATTAGCGCAGTGTAGAGATTTTCAATGAGAGGATTTTTCGTTACATTTTAAATTTTTATTGCATAGCAGTAAATTTGTATAGTCGCATAAGAGTGTTCTTTAACGATTGGAAATTTAACATACTAGGAGCTAATTGCGAAAATTAATATAGCAGTGTGCAAATACTTTTTGGTAGCCATCGTATGTATAAAAGTTTTGTAAATAGTATTGAAATGTTGACAAAATTATCAATTGGAAACAGGGTAAAAAATTATAGATTATCAAATTGAAAGAGTACTCGATCCTCGGGTTTCCCTAGAAATCTCTCAAAGTACGTACAAAAGTTCCTTGCATAGTATTCAAACATTGACCACATTATCAAATGGGAACAGAGTCAGAAAGTATTGATCATCAAATTCGAAGAGTATTCAATCCTCGAGTATCCCTCAAAGTTTCTCAGAAGTTGTTGAAACTTTGTTACCCTTTAATATTTAATCTGACTTCACCTCCCCTTTGGAAACCTTAATTCTTCCTATCGTACTACTATATGTTACTCAGCTTCTAAACTACATTTCTTAGAGAGCAAATCGATATTTAACTCTTTAAAGTTAACTCATTATCCGAATTATCGGTGTTTTAATGCAAGGTGTAATTCCTTCTTTCTGTTATCGGAACTAATTGAAAGAGAAATTGGTTCACATACTGAAATTTTTAAATAACAAAATTACGGCTTTTCTACCTTAAATTTGATATACTTTTATACTACTAACCACGATACAGGGGCAATGATATGATATAAGCACGTAATATACTATAAACAAATAATAATGATATAACCAAACCTCTGTCTGTTTTCAACTTTTTTGAGTTTCACTAAAAAGCAAAGAATCAACGCTTCGTAGGTAATTTTCAATTAATCGCTCATATTCTTATGCTAAATGTGTTGGATACTCGTCAGGTTTCAACTTCCTCATAATTTCACCTGATAACATTATCTGTTTCAGTTTCGACAGCATTATTATAATTCTAAACTCTTCGAATATAAATACCATAGTAAAATACCGTGGTAAGATTCTGTTCCGATCAATTATCCTCGACAACTACTTCAACAGGAGGAAGTAAATACTTCATGAATCACACATGCGTATAATACGAAAGATACAATATCGATAATAGAACATTCCGACAATCAAGGTTCTACTGTTACTCAGAATAGAATAAAAAAATTCGTAACGTCGTGTAAGTCGTTAGTAGACTAATTAGTGGCGACGTTGATGTTACAGAAGCCGCTTCCGCGGACGTAGCTGGTAGCAAGACGAGCAGCGAGGCGGTGGAGGTGTTCCGCGCATCGAGGTTCTCCCCGACGACGACCGCGTCGTCCGCAGCGACGGCAGCGTCGTCTCCGTCGAGCGTCGACGCCAGGATGGTGGCATCCACGCATAACCTCGACGACCTGGGCGTGAGCCACCCGGCGAGCGCGAGCAACGATCGTCAACAACAGCAGGAGAAGCACATGCACACCTACAGATCCGCTCAAACCGCCCAGGACAAACGAAGCAGGCTCAGCAACGTGATAAACAACCTCCGAAAGAAAGTTCCTGACTCCAGAAGCAGAGATTCGCCGCGGAAAGAGGAGGACGACAGGAACAGCGTCGAACGAAACCTTGAAACGCTCGAGAAGTATGTGATGACGGTGTTGAACGGTGTGATCAAGGACGAGGAAGACGATAACCGAGAGATAAGCAGAAATAAAGAGGCCGAGAAGGGCGGCAAAGAGTCCGAGAAGCTTGCCGAGGATCAGGAAGATGAAGATTCCAAAGGTCCGGCAGCGAAGTTCGAGCCCTCGAAGCCGAACGAGAGCAGAACGGAAGCTGCTATATTTCTCTCGGAGCAATCGGATAAGTCGGAGGCGAAGGAGTGTTGTTTGGAACAGCAGAAAGTGGATAACAGGACCGAGAATTTGTTGAGGAACGAAGAGTCCAGTTGTTTGCCTGTGAAGAGTAATAAAGAGAGCATGTCGGACGTCAACGAGGAGAAAGAGTCCTCTAGAGTGGAAGGTGTTGAAGAGGAGGAAGTTTGCAGGGTCGGTAAGTGTTCTTCCAAAGAAACGAAGTCGGAGGAACCGGCTGCGCAAGAGAGGAGCAACGTGCAAGAAGAAGAGAAGAAGGAGAATCGTTCTTTGGGGACGATTATCATGGAGAGGCTCAGCGAGAATCAATCCGAGGAGAAGAGCAACGAGGAAGACAGCAGAGAATTCGTTACGGACAACGCGGAGCTGAGAAACGTCTGCAGAGACCTGCTGAACGATCTGTTGAACGGTATAAATCAGCTGATCGACGAGAATAGCCAGGAAAAAGAGGAAACTAGGACTTCGGACTTTGCCGAAGAGTCTAAAGACGTCAGAACCCATGAATTCTCCATGACCAGTCTGCACTGTAGTTTGCCATTGGATAAAGTGGCTTCCGTGCTGCAGAATTGTTGCCAGACGAATGAAATAGCTGCTCCTCAATCGCCTTCTTCTTCCTCGTCGTCTTCTTCGTCTCAGGGATCCAAATCACCTTGCAAGCCACCTTCTCCTACCGTCAGGCATCTTTGCCTGTACTGCGATCGCAAGTTCATGTCGATATCGTTAAGACAACGGCATACCGAGAGAGTTCATCAGCAAGGCGGTGGTAGAAGGTCGGAGAGGAACTCGAGGAGACCGTCGCAAAACTGCCAGTATTGTACGGACAAATGTGCGGAGAGCTTGGAAGGACTGTTTCAGCATATGGTCGGCAGCCACGCGGATAAATATCACGCTTGCTTGCAGTGTTCTACCAGATATCTTACTCGGGAGGCTCTGGCGGGACACATGAGCGAAAATCATGCCGTTAGCGTGGAGAGGAACCTTCAGATTCAGGTAGGATTGAAGCTTTCATCTTTCGAAGGGTTATATGTTTAAGTTTCGCAAGTCGAATGGGTTTCGAGGGACCTGGGAGATGAATGCAGGGTCACTTTGAGATGGAATGGAATTTGTATTGCCAAGTAGTTTTGGGAAGGAATTATATATACGGTATCGCTCATAGTTATTCGAATGGAAACGTGAAAAATTAGTGGAAATTTCTGCTAATACAAAGGCTTGGAATTTAAAATATTCGTAAATCAATGACTTAGAAGTTTCGACGGTTTGTGGAACTTCAAAATGTCGACGATTTAAACGTTTGGGAATCCAAATACTTGATAATTCAAAGGCATAGAAGCCCAAAACTTTAAAAATTCAAATGCTTGAAAATTGGAACGTTTCGGAATTCAAATATTTAACAATTCAAAGGCAACAAAATCTAAAATTTGCATCATTTAAAGACCTAGCAAATTCGATAGCTTGGGAATTCCAAAAAATTGACAGTTCAAACGCTTGGGAATCTAAATCATTGATAATTTAATGGCATAGAAATTTAAAACGTTCATAATGCAAATATCTAGCAATTTCGATGGCTTGGAATTCCAAAAGCTTGACAGTTCAAAGGTTTGGAAATTCAAATATTTGACCCTGCATTCGTCGTACGTGAGTTAACAACTCTCTTACCGCAAAGGGAGGGAGGGATACTTTTTGTCCACCGCATCATATTTTGTTTACTTGTGTTACTAATCGTTCGATTGAAATTCTCAAAAAAATAGTTACTGTTGAACGCGTTGATCTTAAACCCATATATATTTTATCATCGAGTAATTTAAATGTCGCTTGTAGTAAGAAAGCAAGATGTTACTCGTGTGCTCGACTGGAAGATGTGCACATCAGTTGAAAACACAGCATTAACCCTTTCGCATCATATGACTGGCATTGACCGTCATGGAATTTCATGACCAAATCAGATTATGATGGGCAACCCATCATGTTATTTTTGAGTTACTTATGACGTTTTTTCTGAGATTAATTTTCATCTGCATTCAATAAACAGTCCTCTGTATTATTTATATGACTTTTCCAAATGAATTTGCGAATGATATTTAGAGAAATTGTATAGCATACTGCCAAAAACTAGTGGCATTCTCTTGATTATATTCAAACACTCTCAAAAGAACTTCCTTCAAGAAGATGTTACGCATGCTATAAACACAGACTTCGCAGTGAAAGTGGCAATGCAAAGAATGCAAAGTGACACTTTATTTGTTAAAATATTTTGAAATATATCACACGTTGCAAAACTATTAATTCTTTTCTATATTTTTATTCGTTTATAAGAAAGAACATATTTTACTGTATTTTAATCATTTTATATAAGTAAATTCAATTTTTAACGATAGAATTTAGTTCATTTATTTATTTTTCATATACGAAAGTTTGAACAAAATTCAGCCAGCTGCATGGGCACTGCAATTGCGAATTATGCAAGGATGCGAAGGGGTTAAGTCCATCAACATTACCTTTCGAAATACAACTATTTCCAAAAGGTGGTAACAAAATATCCCCCTCCCTTAAAAATTCCCACTTCGAAAAACATCTCAGCGGTGGGTAGGTTAATTTCTCTGCAAACAATAAGAATCTGACCAATCTCGCTAGTTTGTTTCGCAGGAGAAAATGAAGGATTCCTCTCCCGGCAAGGATCTAGGTAACCAAAGTCCCCGGGACAGTCCTCCGAGTCCAAAAGAGCGAAGAACCGACGAACTGGACCACGAGCATCGAGCGGAGCCCGTTTTGTTGAAACAAATGCTTCCAGCGAAGGAGAACTTCAGCAATCCAGGCAGCCCGGAGTTCGACAGTTCCTTCTACAGCAGCGTTAGCTGTAACATTCGCGAGAATCTGCTGCACCACCTTGACGGCAAGCTTCAAAGTTCGTCGTCGACGATCTCGTCCGGCGGCGGCTCGTCCATAGCGGACGCGAAGCCTCAACCTCAGCAACAGCAGACGTTCTACGAGCACAACGTTAATCAGATTCAGTTCCCCATCGATATCTCGTTAACCGCAGCCACGCCGGTCTATTCTAAAGAGTACAGCAGCGAGGAGTACGAGAACAACAGCGAATACGCGCAGAAGCCTGGCAAAAGCAACAGGTCCCATCCTAGAAGAGTGTCCTTCGAGAAGTATAATTTCCCTAGGAAATACGACGGCAAAGAACAGTGGACCTGTTCGATAAAGGATCTCAGCAAATTCGACATCTCCACTCAGTTATCCCTGAGAAGAAAGCAGCAATTGCTTAAGGAACGTCTCAGTCTCAACAGGTTGCATCAGATCCCCGTTTTGGGACCTTCCGAGACCACGGATATCGTTCAGGATGAAAATGTTGGCAAGAAAAGTGCGGACGATAGCGAGAACGTGGACGTAGCTGGGGAGAAGAATAATTCGGAGGTGGAACAGGTATCGCGTTGCGAGGCGCAGAAGGAAATTAATAAGTCTGACGGCTGCGATACGAATACGTTAATAGGTCAGGATACGGAGTTCAGCGCGGAGTTTGGTAGCTTTCTGAGGTTGAAGAAATGGGACGAGCAAACGTCGATCGAGGCGGCCAAGAAACAGGAAGTGATCTACGCTGAATTGACCGGAGAATGGTCCAGGCCGAGGGTTTACATCTGTGGCGCCTGCGCTTCGAAACATGTGAGTTCTCAAGGGAAATGTTTGGACGGTGAATGGGGCTATTTTGGGTTGGCTATTGGAATAATAAATGCTACAAATCAGAAGTTATTTTTGGGCTATCTTCTGAATCATTCTTAGCGTGGATTATTTTGGGGGTTCATTTTAGAATTCGATGTTTCGTATTTGTTGTGATCCTCGATTGAGGAGTTTCATGCAATTATGGGAATTTTAATCCCTTAAGTGGGGATAATAGGTTTGAAAAAATACCATAAATTCTAGTGTAATATGACTTCTAGTTCTCTATACGAAAAATCATTTAATTTCAATGTTGTTACTTAAGCGTTTGATTTAATTTTGAAAGTCTGTGCACCTGTGTTCCTAATTAGTAGGTTGTTCTGGAAATTTGTAACGATATTTAAGAGACACTCGGAGGGAATTTATGTACAATTAACGGTTCGTTAAATAATTATGCGTGTAGTATTTGATTTCTGGTAATTCTTGCACTATTAGAAAGTTTCATAATCCACCTTTTCAAAAAATTTGCATTTTTCTTCGAAATAAATACTTCCGAGTAATAATCTGGTAATTAACTTTTGTCGTTCGATTTCTAGTCGTTATCGAAATTTGACAACCATTACAAAGTTCCAAGTTACGTAAAGCAGTCCACTAATAATTATTGCTGAACTGCGGATTGTTATGCATTTGTAAGAAATTGACGAGGTATTTATAAAAAAGTATCCAAATTGAAGTGCACGTGAAACGAATTTCTATTTAAGTTCCATTTCCTTGGACGTGTACCTAAAAATAACAATTGGCATAATCTGCAGTCCAATTATCACCGTTTAACGATAGTTAGATTATTAGAGAACGTAGATAATTCGGTGATAAAATGAATAGATCGTTATAGACAATTTATAAAAATGCAAAAAGGGTTATGAAGCGAGATTGTTGAAAATGGAATCCGAAGACCTCCGAAGCTGTCAACGTGGTTGACATTTATGAGCGATTAGTTAATTAATCAGCTACTTGATTGGTAACTATCGATCGGATTGCAGATCGGTCGAAACGACGTCTCTTGATGTTGATTGACAATTAGTTGTCGTCAAACGAATCTCTATTGATCAGCCCTCGATATTACTGTCGATTTCCCGTTCAGTCGCAATAATTATGTACGCCGATCGTTATTATCGACTCTGCTAATTAGGGCACTCGCCTCTCAAAGGTGATTTATGAGTTAAAACTTCGAATGTATCAGTGGACGATATTGAAGTTTGTTAACCTTTTGCAAACTGGTGTCCGCAAATACTCGCCTAAGCTTGTTTCATTCTCTCAGCATGCATCTATTTTTAAAGTAAGAAATTTAATTTGGCATCTTTAACCTGTTGCCTCAACCCTTTTTACTCGATTGTCTTCTATTTGGATTTTAGTTATTTTTCCATTAGAAATCAATGATATTACGTTAGGGATAGCTAACGTATCGATTTTGGAAGTTGTGTGACTATTTTATTAATAGGGACATATGTGTCCCGGTAAAGGTAAAGATAGATAAACGCTCTCGATCTTCTATCAGTGACTTATGCATACATATTACAACCTTGAAATACAAAATTCATAGGATGACTCGTATATTTGCAAAGAGGATTATTACGACTCGTACAAATTGTTGTTATTCTTGTTTCTTTTTATTTTGAGGACATTTCTTGTATTTTCTTTAGTGTGGCTGCAAAGGATTTTCGAAAAACCTTCCTTTTTTAAAAATTGTTCTCCTTCACCCTAAATTCTTCCAAGTTTCATCTGCTATACTCTGGAATTTAACTGTTTTTCCATATCGTATTTGATTTTGAAGATATTGACACGAATATGAAAACTTACATATTTTTAAGGGGGTGTTTTCACCGCTAGAATCGCTTATTTACCAAAACCAAATATGGATACAATAATAGGATCACTTGAACAACGTTTGTGCAAAATTTCACATTTGTTTAAATTTTCAAGTAGCCAAACGTTCCTTGTTAACTAGATTTAATTAATCCATTGCCTTATAATGACGAGTGTAGTTCGCGAAGCAAATTGTGAACTAAATACAACAAATACACGTTGCATTTCTAATGAATTATAATTTTTACACTTTCTGTATTACGAAACCATAAGATTAATGTTTATAGAAATCAAATTACGTGTCATATGTCAACGTTTTATATCTGATACGGTGTTAAACCAGCAAATATCCAACTTAAACCCCTCAGCAATTGAAAAATTAACAAGACAAGGGGTTAATAACATTTCCAATTACTGGAATATCAAAAAACCCTTTTAAAACAATATTCTAGACACACGGAACTTTAATGAAATGTACCAAAACATATTCAATTCTATAAAATCGTCTGTGTATCCCCTTAATAGAGTCCCTAAATTAATTCTATCCTTTCCGTGTTAATTCCAGGTCACCTTGAAGGAAATGGAGGATCATAAACTGTCCTCTCATCCGAACGTTTGGTGTTCGCACTTCGAATTCTCCGGCGATCAACGGGAGCTTTACAAGCATGTGTTTCTACCGGGGAAAGACGTGGCCACGGCAAAAGCAAAGGCAGCCATTTTGGTGGAGAAGGTGTGCACCAAGTGTACGAAAAATTGTACCACTCTGCCAGATTTGCACAGGCATATGTTGGAATGTGGAGGAGATCAGGCTTGGCTGTTAGGATTGTTCGGTAACGGGAAGAAGAAATGCAAATGGAGACCTTTTGGAAGCCGCAGCAGAAGGCGAAGGCAACGCGGTATGAAGAGGAACATTCAGAATTCGCAGACACCAAGAGTGATCGTCCCTAAAGAGAAACAACCAACGGGGCCCAGAGTCAGGCCCAGTGATAGTGAGTAATTTTTACGCTTCGCGTAAATCTTTTTATGCTTGTTAGAATTTCCTTTTTTTCTTTTGTCGTTAAAACACATTGATTAAATATAGGATAGAACGATCATTGTTATTTGTTATAATCCTTTGCGTTGCCGTAATTGGATGGCTTCTAGTTACGCTACGTAACCGTTTGTTCTATGCATTTTTCAAACACTGTATCTTGTAACATTAGCTAGGTGTTACTGTGTCAAATATAGGATATTGAAATATTAGAATTAATTCGGATTCGATATGGTTTATGTTGCATATTGAAACAGAAATTGCAATTGAAAGTAAATTTTATTATCGATACAGTGTGCCTTCGCTCTGTTTAAGATGTAACGTTCATCACGAGTGTAGCTTGTCATTATATGACGAGGGGTTAATTGCACTTAGGTTGCTTATTATTAGACCGCGGATCTTTATTCAAATTCAACTTTTTGTAAGATACATTGAAGGAGTGGAATTTAAATACAGACTGGTTTCATCCTTTAAATAGCATGAAATATATTTTACCCCGAATATTTTTCATCGTTTTGTTTATCGTACGCACTCTGTATTTTTTCACGTATTTAAATTTTCCATAAATGCGTAAAGATCCACTGCGCATATATCACAACTATAAAATTCAATTAAATTCAATATTAATTCAAGGTTCATAAAGTTTGTTCTTAATTTAATTCAAAACAATAAATTGAAAATCTACTCTTCGTGTAATTCAAAACAAATGAAACTCTGTGAATACTTATTAAAGTTTAATGAAATTTCAACGTTAATTCAAGCCTTACTATATATCCTTTATCGTTGCATTGGTGCCAGTCAATCAGTTTTCAACTCGAAATGAAAATTTTTACTTAATTATAATTCCTTTTAATGCAAAGGTAAATAAAATTCGCGTTAAAGAATTTCAATACAAATTCGAAGATCAACTATGTCTAAAACAATTGATTATCCCAATATTTAGTTACAATTCCCATTGTTTTAAAAGCGCTCTTCTTATATTCTATTTTAAACCAGTAATGTTGCATATGAGTCTGATTATTTTTTCTCGATATAATTATAAAGAACAATGAAAATTATTTGCCCATATACGAATGAATAAACTCGTCACCCAGAATTAGGAAATGTGGCATTCGAAGTATTAATGATATGAGAGAAACTATTGTATTCAGTTGCATAAAACGTGCCCATAAATGCATTGAAATTGTAGAATATCAATCGTACGATCGAAGAAAGTTCAAAGACTCTTTTTTCTAAGATGTTAGAATTTGATATAAAGTAGCTAAAACATTTTCAAATTATCGCACTTCTTCGGAAGTTTCATTTTTATCAAGAGGGTATTGTAGTGCTGGTGATGTAAATGCAGTGTCTGAGAAGGGAATTATTTTTATACCGAGATAAGAGTGTTTACCACACACATATACATATACACACAGACACAGATTTCCCACTACAAGCATTTAATCAATGAAGGAACTCGTGTAATTAACACATGAAATAGCTGCTGATTAAGCGATCGTCTCGTAATTCTTTGTAAATACTGCTACTCCTAATTCAACCACCCTTTTCGCCAAGTTTAACGTGCTGTGAAGTATAAATTTTAATTAGTCTCCATTTCAAAGTGAATATCGTGCCAGGTAACATATGTTTTACGTGTAATTGTGATTTTTTTTTCTACATTAAAACGTTTCCTTCTATTTTAAAGTTGATATCGAATATTTGTGTTAGCCAGGGTAAATCGACAATTATGCAAGGAAGTATAAATTATAATTAGACAGCGGATTTTTATGCATTTATAGGAAATTATTGTTGTTATTGTTATTTATTTGTAACCGGATTGGAAGCTCTTTATATACATAACAGTTTAAACATAAGAACAGTGAATTGCACGAGATACGTATAAGAAGAAAAACAAGAAAATTATTATATAATTATTGAATAGTTCGATTAACAGTAATAATTCGCAATTGACATTTAAGTTTGTTTTGAATCGGTAAAAAAATCGATTCATAGGATTCCGTGGGTCGTATTTAGTATTAGTTTTGAAATTTTCGAAACACTACATTTTGCACACAAGTAGAAAAATACGTAAAGCATACAAATTGAAACATAAGCTAAAATATTTAGAAGAAAAAACAGATCGCAATTGAAGAATTGTAAGAATATAAGATAGCATAAAAATCCACAGTCTAATTATAAGCTTAACAATTACTAAATGTCTGTAAATGAATTTTATTTGCACATTCAATAAAATAGAAATCTCGAATAAAATTTTCGAGTAACATTTCATTGTAATTTTATATATAATGGTACATATTTAAAGCTATGAAAAACGTAAAAAAAATGTTCTCATTTCTATCGGGTAAATGTTATTTCATTTTTTAAGCAGCTTTTAGAATTCCACTTAAAAATCTAAAATTCCGCTATGTAGAAACATATTAAGCATATAACCACGATCCTATTCAAATAATTTACAACAAAAGGGAAGAAAGTTTTTTTTAACATCGTGGTTCATCCAATAAATATAGTATAACTTTTTGTTCGAACATTTTATCGGATAATCTATTTGCCTTTGATTATCGATTTTATTCGAATAATTTATTCGAACATAAATATTCTTATTTATATTAACATTGCCTACAATATTACAATATCTTCTATAATTTTGGATACTAATATAAGAAGGATTAAATTCGCTTATATTTTATATCACAACTTCCCAATTTTTTGCTGCCTCTTTCTAACCAAAAAAAAAAAAGAAAGAATTCAGTGCAGTAATGGTTTGTGAATGTATAAAAAGCGAATATAAATACAAAACAAGGCCCGTGGAATTTGTTAACCGCGTTAGAGAAGCGTTCAATTACTGCACTAATTAAAACTTTGTTTCATTTAGTTGAATCACTTATCTGACAACTTCCCTTTACCACGCAATAATTGCGGCCGTCGTGGCAAAGCATGATAACTTCAAACTTATTAATCATGTCTCGATTAATATTAATGTGCCTTCGCGCGTCTGTCTGTGCGTGAGCACGTTTTTGCAGGCAAATTTAAAGAAGAAACGATGCTTGCATTTTTTCCATACTTGTATTAACCCTTTGACTGTTACGTAATTTTGGAAATTCGAGACGTTTCTGGATTTATCTTACTAACGACGTATACGTACGATTTTTAATATCAGTGTTGCCATCTTTATTAATTATTATTAGGTCGATGCATACGAAACGTCGTCAAAATGTATATTTCACTGTTCAAAACATCTCCGATTTTTCTTACAACTTTTTATGCGATAGGTCAAAAAAATGGAGCTTAAACTGTAAATTACGTTTCCGTTTGTAGCTAGCCTAATAATAGGGATAAAGGGTTGAAACTTAACTGAAAAGGTTTTATTTGGAAGACCTATTTACTAACACGTCACAAATTGAATTTCATTCATTGATATTCTTACTATGATTATTCCACTGAACCTTTCAATATAAAACTCCGCACAAACTTTTCGTTCAACCCAATATTTTCGTAGAAACCGTGAGAACTTATCTATACACTTAATACAGCTCATGTACATATCGCTTATTTATTCGAATAGCGACCATAAACCAACGTGGTAAACAGCCTTTTAAGTTGTATCGCTATTGCAGCTAACGAGTTGTTCGATCGCAAAGCTAAATTTCGATCCCCCATTAGCATAAAATCACAGTCGATTGACTTTTCAATGAAAACTAAAAACTTGAAAACGAATTTCATGGTTTGCCCGTTTCTTATGTTTGCAGGAGAGAGTATTCAGAAAATGCTGGCCAATTTGCCTCCCAAAAGAGCTACCAGGAAGGTGATGCAGGACAGTGCACTGAGGACACAGGGTAGACTACGCAATGTAAGTCCTAAAACAATTGCGTTAAGTTCTAGCTGTTCAGTTTTGGTGTTCCTGTGTTTTAACGTTGAATAACACTCAGAGAAGAACTTATGCGTTTGTTAATACCCAATAGAATTAACGATTATAAATATTACGTGTGTGAAATACATCCACGGAAATTTCAGAAGAATTACTGAGAAGGGAAAATAGCATCTGCATCAATTGCAGCGTATAGAAGGATTTTTCTTAATTGTGCAACGAATCGAATTATTCCCATTGCATACCTAAAATTAGACACATTTAAGAGCGCTACGGATTTTGCATTCAAATTTCAACCGTTTGCAAATAAAATTCACTGTTTTGCGTGTCACATTCGATTGTTTGCAAATCGAATTCACCCTTTTGGGAATGAAGTTATTTTAAATATTCTTTCGTATAGAATTTATCGTAATACGAATACTTGTCTGAAACATTACGAATTTTCCGAATAATTCAACGTTAGATAACGTTTAGAGAAAAAGAACTCCCGTGATAATTCAATATTATAATTTAGGAAAGGGTGAATTTGGTTTGCAAAAGGTAGAATTTGACTTGCAAACAGGTACATTTGATTTGCAAACGGATGAATGTGATTTGCAAAAGGTTGAATTTGGAGTGCAAAATCTGTATGCTGTGTCTAGTATTAAGCACCTTGGCTTACAATTCTTCGATTAGTATACTTACGTAAACTATTGTTAACTATATTTATAGTTATATATATTTATTAAATATATTAGCTATTATTCAAGCTTTTGGAATTCTAAGCCATCGAAATTTGTGGGTCTTTGAATTATAAGTTTTAAATTTTTGTACCTTTGAATTGTCAAATCTTTGGATTTCCAAACGCTTGAATTTTCGAGCTTAGTTCCAAGCCTTTGAATTAGCAGAAATTTCCTTTAATTTCTCCATGAAAACTAGTTTACTATAGAAATTCTGTTACGTGTCGAAAACCATTCGACTTCCGAGGGTTTGTTCAAAATACTTTACATAATTTGCATTGAATGATCCTAAAGCAAAACTAAAAATGACACAGTATTGCAAATAGAACTGATCTGTAACGAACCTGACTATAATTCGTGCCTCAATGGTGACTTATAATTGTAAGCCAAGGAGTAAACAAAAGAACTCCTTTACTCAGTCCCATAAAACACCATAAATGCGAACTGCAACAATGCACCACATTCTCCTTCCTAATAAAGCTCTAAAAAATTGATCCGCTCCTGAAAAAAATCAAATCCATCTGAAGAAATGTTGCAGCATTAAAAAGATGTACTTATAGCAGTGATCCATTAGAAAATTACCGAACACAGTGTTAAAGATGGTAGAACAGGAAAAGACGAATGGCCCTGAGAAAGGCTCTTAAATCAGGAAGCAATTTATAGAAATGCAATTGCAAAGCTGTGTGCCAAGAAAGTGGTAAGATGGAGCAAAACGGTGACCCAAAAAGCACATACGTAGGTCCAGAGATGGTGGATGAAATTAGGTAAAAAGAAGCATCTCGCAAACATCTCCAGTCAGCGGATGACCCGAATCCTGACTGTGGATGAAAAAGATGAAACTCGATAATGATAAGGCAATAACACGGACCGGCTCCGGCTGGACGACACAGATATAAGTAGAGTATTGATTACCCAACACGGGGCTGTCCGCACGTGCACACATCTACGTGTGCACACATACGTAGAGAGAGAGAGGATACGCACGCCACGTAATCATACGAACAAGATGGTTTTCGTGTTCTCCGGCAAATTTTACCACGATTCACTTACCCCGGCAATGGACACTCCCCCGACGTTTTTATTAGAGCAATCTTTACTATTCGGAAGTCTGAATGGTCTGATTTGGATTTATTAATCATGAAAGAGTGGCGGAAACTTGGAATTGATTGTACTTGTAGGATTGAAGCGTTGACGTTCACAGAAAAGGGATTTTCGAGGTATAATTTGAAACTGTGGTTTTTGGCATTTGACATCGTTTTTATTAGGAAGCCTGGACCGTATGATTTGGATTGATTATTCGTAAAAAATTGGAAGGACCCTGAAAATTGATTATTCTTGCAGGGTTAGAACAACGTGAGTTGTTGAAAAGGAATTTTGATTTTTAGGAGTTTAAAATCTTTGTTATTGAGAGACTCGAATGGTCTGATAGTCATAGGAAATTATGAAAGTCTAGGGATTGATTCAATTTGTAAGATTGGTGTACTAGAGATCATAGAAAAGGAATTTTGGACGTTTCATTTGAGATTTTTGTTTTAGGGATTTAATATCTTCGTTAGTAGAAAATCTTAGTGCTTTGATTTAGGTCAGTTATTCGTAGAAAAATAGAAAAGTCCAGGAATTGACTCTATTTATAGGTTTAGAGCAATGGAAATTATAAAAAATGCAATTTTGGTATTAGGGAATCAAAATCTTGATTATTAGGAAGACCGAATGATTCTGTTTCAATTGATTAACCATAAGAAATTAGAAAAGCTCTAGAATTGATTTTAATTTCAAGATTAGAGCACTGGGAATAATAAAAAAAAGGAATGTTTGGGGTTTTATTCGGAATTGCAATTTTTAGGGATTTGATTTCTTTCTTATTCGGAAATCCAAAATGGTCTGATTTGGATTTATTAGTCATGAATGAGTGACAACGCCCCGCAATTGATTGCACTTGTAGGATTAGAGTACTGGAAATTACAGAAAAGCAATGTTGGTGGTTTACTTCAAATTTAAGTTCTTAGAAATTTAAAATATTTATTATTCGGAGGGCTAAGTGGATTGGTTAGGACTGATTATTTATAAAAAATTAAAAAAACCCAGAAATTGACTCTGCTTACAGAGTTGGAGTACTAGGGATCGTAGAAAAAGAGTTTTGAAGTTTCAGTTGGAATTTCAGGTCTTGGAAATATCATAATATAAAATAATAATATAATATAATATAAATATTTTCGTCATTAGAAAACATCAGTGGTTTGATTTGGATTTATTAGCCATGAGAGAGTCGCAGAGACCTGGTATTGATTTTACTTGTAGGTTTAGACCATTGGGAATTATACAAAAGGAGCTTGTAGAATTTTTCTTAGTCATAATCCAGAGTGATCTGATTTGGATTGTTTATTCATAGAAAATTAGGAAATCCTTGGAATCGACCCTATTTTTAGGATTAGAACATTGAGGCCCATAGAAAATGGTCCTTCGGAGTTTTATTTGAAACTTCAGTCTTCGGGGATTAAACCTTCGTCATTAAGATGCTCGAATAATCGGATTTGAACTGATTATTCAGAAAGAATAGAACATCCCTGGTGTTGCTTTCGCTATAGGATAAGATTAGAGCACTAATCTTGAATTCACTGTATCTTGACATACCAAAGGATTTTTAAGGGTTTTCTTCGACATTTATACTTAGAAAGATCTATCGTAGAATGAAATTTTTGTTCGCAATAATTAGATAATATTAGAATAATCGGTAAGAAGTACTTACGTTTTCATTAATCACTGTGTTACATTTAGAAATTCATCAAATATGAGCTTCTTGGATCGGTAATAAGCACGCAATGACTTCTTAAATTAAAAAACTTTTTTTTTAAATTTAGACTTAGGAGGATCCACTACAGAACAAAATTTTTATTCACATTAATTCGATAACATTAGAATATGTATTAGATTTTAATTAATCAGTGGTAAACTTCAAAATTGTTCAAATCTGAGCTTCTTCAATCATTAACAAGCACACGATACACGATGTATTTCTTAAAACAAAAATATTCACAAACGAGAACTGCTTCTACATATTCACCCCAACTTTAAAGATATTCACAAACTAGAGCTACTTCTACATTTTCACACCAAAGTTGCAATTACCAGTACTGCATAATCCTCGTTATCTTTAACTCGAAAATCCAAACGATCCTCACTGCAAACTGCACAGGAGACTTGAGTATGGCTAGGGATTTCATCAAAAGACGCGCAAAATTCCACAGCAATCAGAAAACCAAATAAAACAAAAAAAAAAAAAGAAAAACTATCACAGAAGCACACCCAGAGTACCACACGAAGGCTTTGCCTATCTGTACAGGTGCAAACCAGAACGAGGCCACGAATGGTCGGCGACAATTCCAGCGCTTCGCGACTGTCCCGGAACAAGGCCGCTTTGAGGAACAAGCTGCTGAAGAACGCGAAATCGATCCAACGGAATCGTTGCCGGATCGACAACATCTCAGCTGTGATCGAGAGCGTCGTAAGGAACTATGCCCCGGACGAGAGGAAAGCCGACGACGAGAGGAACGACGGGGCAGAGAAAACCGAGCTTGGACAAGAAACCAAAGAGAAACCGGCCGAAGGAACCTCTTCCACGAAGGAAGGTGCTGCGCTGGACGAGCGGAGCAACAGGACAAAGATGGTCCGCGGTCCGAAAGTGTTGGGTAAGAAGCGAAACGTGAAAACAAAAGACGGGAAGAGCTTGGATCAGGTGAAGAAAACGGGTACCTTGAAAGCAAAGGCGAAAGCAATGTTGAAGAACCTTTCGGACGCGAAAGCGGAAGTCTTCAACGAGACCGTAAAGACCTTGAAGAGCACCAAAACTTCTCCTAAATGTTCCGAAAAGGAGACGGAAGCGGTTGGAATCGAATCCAGCCCGGGCGAGGCAAAATCACCGAACTCGTCGATGAAAAACAAATCTTCTACTCAAACCACGCCTAAGAGGAAACGCCCAGTGGATCCCGTGGCCTCCATGAACGCCTCCATCAAGGCGAAATCGCAGCTACGTACCCAGGATGGGAAATTCGCCAGGAATCCGAACAAAGATTCCCCGTCGCCCCAGAAATCGCCCGAAATCAGGTCTCCTAATTCTGTCCGGTTAATGGTTAAAGGACGAGCGAATAAAACTAGTCCAGAAGCGTCGGTCACCAGGTCGAAGCTGAGAGCCGTTTGCAGATTGAAGAACGGCGAACAGTTGCCTAAAAGGATCACCAGGTTGTCTTCTGACAGCGACAAGATGCCCACGTTGGAGCCAGCTGTTCAGGTATCCAGCAGCGTCGAAGAGTTCGCGGAAACTTCCACGAACGATCTGCCGATCTTGTCTCCGGCCACGCCAGCGTCCAGTCCGGAGAAGATCCTACGAGGGAAGATGTCCGTTAGCAAGTGTTTGAACCTGGACGACAAGGAGAGCCCGAAGAAGGAGGAGAACGAACAGACGGAGGAGAAAAACGAAGGTGGGAATAATTTTGTACAGGAAGAAGAGAAGGATCAGAAGCAGGGTAAAGCGGGAAGGAGAGCGAAGAATTTGGATAAGAGTTTGGAGAGCGTCGTTGCGAAAGCCGAGGCTTCCAAAGACATCGCGAAGGAGAAGTTCAAGAGAAGAAGCGCACCGGCACGGATTTTAAACGCGGATGAGAAGAAAGGGGCGGTGAAAAATGCGGAAGAGGCGAGTCCCAAGAAGGAAACGAAGCAGAAGAAAGAGGAGGGGAAATTGGAGACCAGAAGCAACGCTAAGACGAAGTTGGATAAAGGGTTGGACGACGGTAGCGGGATTAAGATACAAAACGTTCCGTTTGAGGTGAAGAAACTGATTGGATCGGATAACAAGGAGGACTTGTTGACTAAATTGGCCCTGACTTCGAGAGCTACCACGTCCAAAAGATGTCTCAGGCAACCTGTGTCCAAATTGAAACCTGCACAGGGTAAAATTAGCAAGAAGGAAGAGGGGGGAGCTCCTAAGAAGGATGCAGAATTGGAGAAAGGGAAACTGGATTCGGGATCGATCTCGGATGCTGCCACGAAGAAAGAGAAGTTCGATGCTAGAAGAAAATCACTGAGAAATACTGACAAGAAGGACAAGGCTCCATTGAAAGATGAGAAAATTGTAGCGGAAGAAGCTGGTAAAATGAAGGACGCGGTGAGCGAAATAAAAACGGCAACTAGGGGACGAAGAAGCAGCAGTCTGTCCAGTGAGAGGAAATCTGTGACCGTTTCCAATCAGACGTCGGCTTCCGAGAGTCAAAATAAACCAGAAGCAGAAGCTGCGATTCAGAACGTTGATAAAAGACAAACCAGAGGTTCTTTGTTGAATTCTACCGAAGGAGACAGCCAAAGCGAAGCCAGTGATTCGAGTTCGAAGAAGAATACCGTTGGAAAGAGACGCGGAAGGGTTAAATCGACCACCGAAACTCTTGAAAAGAAGAACACGCAAGAAGTGTCTCATGTGAGAAGCGAAGGGACCGAAAGTTCCAAGAGTAATTTTACCGATCTCGTCGACAAAGTCGCTGTATCGCAATCGGACGCGACTAATTCCGAGGAGAAAGCAGCGTTGTCAACCGAAGAGAGTAACGTTGAGAAGAAGAAACCAGAAGAAGATGAAAAGGCGGGGAATAAAAACGAGAAAGGAGAGTCGAAAGATTCGGATGCTGCGAAGAGCGAAGAGATAAGTAAGGTAAACGTGAACGTGAATCATTTGCAGATGGAAACGAGTAACTCTATGGACAGCGGTAAGGAGAACTCGCTGGAAACCGCTGCGCCGGTTCAGAAATTGAAAGTAGGAAGGCCGAGAAAATCTTGGGGGCTGAGAAAGGAGAGAGCATCGAAGAGATCATTGAACAACGTGATTGGAATCCTCACGGAGGGGAAGAATATCCCTGTGGAGACTCAGCAAAGTGTCCTGAGCATGCAGCCGGCATCGGACAACGCGAATCCTGCTGAATTCCTTCAAAACGCTCAGCAGTCCGACGATAGCAGCGCTAAAACGCAAAGTGTAGAAGATAAAAGTACCAAACCGGTTGAAAATCGAGTCTCGGAAGCAACGAATAATTCTGACGAGGTTATAGAAGAGGAAACTAGTGTTTCGAAGCCTCCCGTGGAAGAGTCTAAGCAACCGGAAGTTCCCAAGATACCTTCTGAAGATCAAAAGATGGAGAATCCTTCGCCAGAATGTGAGAAAGTTGAATCTTGCCCTGAAAATACCAATGAATCTTCTTCTGACGTTAAAGAATCATCTTCTAACATTGAAGAATCGAATTCAAAAGAGATCAAGGGATCTCCGCTTAAGGAATCGAAAGAGACTTCAGTAGAACCTACCAATGACATAATTCTGGATCTCTCGAGAAGAAAGCAAAAGGGGAAGGGATCCTTTTTGGAGAAGATAGTTTCAAAAATCGCCAAACAAAAGGATGCCCTGTTGGAAGGCGAAGTTGGCTCCTTGTTGGACACGGCTGCTGACGAACTAACGAGTATTCTGGACGAGGTTGGACCTGCCTTTCCTGAAACAGCAGAGAATCAGGGCGAAGCGAAGAATAAAGCGAACAGGGAAACGGTAGAGAATTTAGGCGAAGCGAAGAGTAAAGCGAACAGAGAAACGGTAGAGACATTAAGCGAAGCAAAGAGTAAAACAGTAGAGAACTTATGTAAAGGTAAAATCGAGAAGATGCAAGATAACAATGAGGAAACTATTAAAGAGTCCTGCGAAGAGATTTCGGTGCCCGATAGCTCGACTAAAGGTTCGGAAAACAAGGACACTGTAATCGTAATGGAGGGAAATAGTTGCTCGAAAGAGGCGGAAGTTTCCGTGGAGATTTTACCTAATAACACGGAAAATTGCAACCGGAAGGAAGGGAAAGATGACTTGGAAGTTGCTCGCACTCGTGAAGAGATTGGCGAGCAGCTGGAAACGAAGTTGCCGAGCGAAGATCGTAACGCTGAAGGGGCGAGTTCTTGCATGGAAGTCCAAAATGAACGCGCTAATGGCGCGGAGCTTCAAAAGGAAGTTGTTTCTATGCAAATCGGCCCGGTTGCAAATGAAATTCCGCTGCCGGTTGCAGCGGAGAGCGTTTCGGAGACCCTGGTAAATAATTCCACGGAGACGCGTGCGGCGAAGCAAGATGAGGAATCGTCGAAGAACGGCGAAAAAGTTTCGGAGACAAAGGGGAAAAGGAAGACGAAGAAGCGATCGCTGGAAGGCGTCTCACCAAAGAAGAGCAAAAGAAAGTCCGGCGAAGCTGCTGCAGGCAATTCCGAGAAGGATCTAATAGCCGAGCAGCCGCGATTGGCTGACATAGTGAAACTAATCGAGAAATCAAAGCAAGTGCCTTCTACCAAAGAAAATACTGAAACTAATTTGTCCAACGAAGTTATCGGACACTGTGATGAGAAGAGCGTAAACGACGAGTCGCAAGCGAAAGATTTAGACGTCGCGCAAACTATCGAAGACCCTGCCATCGAAAGGGTTAAGAAACGGAAAGTGGATTCCGAAGAGAACGCGAAAGAGCAATTAACAGGAAGCGAAGAAAGCAAAGTTGGGTCTGTAATCGAAACAAAGAGCAAAGAAGAGGAAGTTGAACACAGTATCACGGAAACGGGTAACCAGTCCGTGAAAGCAACCGGAAAGAGGAAGTCGCAGGTTGAAACTTTGGATGGGGAAATGGAATCCCCCGTAAGAAGATCGTCCAAGAGAAGATCTGCGCAGGAAGAAAAGGTGAATCAATCTTTCGAAGAAGAAGCAACGTCCAAAATGGAATTTGTCGAAGTTAAAGAGTCTCCTGTGGGAGAGGGAACCGAGGACGTTGGAAGTCGAAGAAGAAGATCTTCTCGTACGAAAGTTAACCCGAAAGTGGAAGAGAAAACTCAAAAAGAAACTGCAAATGATCCCACTGTCAGTATTAGCAATGTTGTTCCCACAGATTCTCAACCGTCGTCGAAAGATTCTTCGGAAAGCTGCGAAACTTCAAATGAAGAAGCCGCGGAAGCGCAAACGCCATTATTGGACGTTCCCGAAAGCTCCAAAGTAATCGAAGAAGACTCTAACTCGAAGATAACGGAAGATCAGGTAGAAAATAAAGAGGAGACGACGGAGAATCTTCCTGTGCCCGAATTACAAGAGCCGGAAAAGGTGGCGGACATTCAAGTTGCGCAAAAGATACCAAAAAAGCGAGGCAGGAAGAAGAAAAACTTAAGTTCTGATCAGATACAGGCGCAAGACACCGTTTCCCAAGAGAAATCTGATTGCAAAACGGAAATGCAGATTTCGGAGGCTGAATCAGCTGCCACAAATCAACCTGCGCCAAGAAGATCTTTAAGAACAAGTAGATTCAACGAAGAAGCGGAAGATGCGAGCAAAAGCTCCACCAATTCGACTACTGCGCGAGAATCTTCGGCCAGTTTGGAGCCATTCAAGGTTCCAGAGGTGACAGAAGTGCTTCAGCACACAAAGAAGCGAACTTACAAGCGACGATCCACCACCGACGAGCACTCAGACTGCCAGAATAATAGTCTTCCTACGGAAACTGAGATAAACGTCCCAGAATCCGCAGAGCTGAGCAAGAACTCGACGGAAAAGGAAGAACAGCTTGAGAATCCCAGTCCGAAGGATCCTTCCGAAGGTAAAAAGCGTTCTTTTAGGAGTAGCACTCGCGAGCAGCTAGATCTGGAAAGATCCAGCTCGTCCGGATCCATCGATCTGACTCAGACCACCAGAACGAGATCGTCGAAGAGGAAACAGCTGTCTTCGGAAGATTTGGCAGGCCAAGAAAGTTTAAATCAACGAGCTGAGAGCGTGGATAATTTATCGGAGACTTCGTGCGTGAGTGAGTCCAGTTACTTCAGAAAGAAACGTTTCTCGAAGAAGAAGAAAGAGTTCCAGAAGCTTTTGGAGGACGCGCAAACGGATACTTCCGTGACGGATTCCGAATCCGTGGACGCGGAGCAAAATACGGACAGAAGGCAGAGCTTGAAGCGAAGAGCCAAGAAGAATATTCCTTTCTTGTATCTGGAGGAGTTCTTTGACATTCCGGTGGACATCCAGGAGTACATATCGCAGAAGGACACCGCGGAGAACAGTATTAATCAGGAGTTGGAAGCTGCGCCAGCGTCCGAAGAAGATAAACCAATTGAAGAAGCTGTTCCAAACGTACCTATTTCTATTTCCAATGAGGAACCGGAAGCAGATGTGCAACAAGATTTGCAAAATGTGGAAAACGAAGCAGTGGAGCCTATTAAGTCTCCCGTGGAGCAAGAGGAGCATATGGAAGATGAAAAGGATGAAGAGGAATTGAAAGACGAAGAAAAGATGGATGCGAAGGTGGACAGTGTGGCGCAGGCGCAGGAAGACTTCCAGACGCCGAAGAAGAGGGCTGCTGGGAATTACGTGGTGGTGCATAAGAAAACAGGCGAGATCTTGATCGTGGAGAAGAGGAAAAAATTGACGAAAGAAGCCGCCAGGTTCTTCTGCGACGTTTGCGCCACTAGTTTCACTCGGAAGAGTTCGTTGAAGAAGCATAACCAGTCGCAGTCGCATTTGTTGCAAGTAGCCAAAAGCAGGAAGGATAGTTCTGAAAATGTGGAGGACACTTGTAACACCGGGCAACTTGTTGACGTTTCCAGCGACGAGAATAGAAGTTTGCTCGAGGAAACGCTGATAAATGCGTCCATGGAGTCGAAGGACGAAGAAAGGGAAGCGGATTTATGCGAACCTGTTATGGAGCAGAATGATCCGGAGCCTGTTCAAAACGATTCTTGTTATACTGGCGCGTTGGAACAGGACTTGATGGATTCGCAGAGCACGCAGAAGCATAGTCTTGAGGACGAGCTGTTGGACGAGGAAATCTGCAAAATTACGGAGAACATGAGTCACGACGAGTACGTTTTGACCGATCACGTGAGTCCTGGACCGGAATGCACGTCCACGCCTGTGAAAATGGAGATCAAGAAGGTGGACGAGGTTGATAAGAAGAGAAAGCACGAGAAGAAGAAGGAAAAGTCGAAGAAAAAGAACACGAATGACGAGGCGATTATGTTAGACAGTTGCGAATTGGAGAATCCTGCAGATTCAACGTTGATATCCGTTTTAGGGGGAAATATGTCCATTAAGATTACCAAATCTTCACATTTGAACGTCTCAGACTCCCGTTTGAGTAATAAGAGTGCTTTAGAAGATTCGCCGATGGATTCTTCCGTGGTGAAAAATTTGGAAACAATAATAGCGGTTCCTTCGCTAACGGAGAACGAGTTGCAAGAAAAGTGTTCGCAAATGGAGATCGAAGTGGCGGAAATAAACGAAACTCAGCATGACACTATATTTAAAAATTCCGAACAAAAGACTGATAGTTTCGCGAAAGCTAGTTTAGACGATAAAGATATTAAAGAAAGTGCGCATGAACGTCTGAGTCTAAAATTCACTATAACTAAGCGCAGCATATCACCGTGCAAAGAAATCGCCGTTGAAGATAACAGTTTCGAATTAAATTATCCAAATGCGTTCACGAGTGAGTCGGAAAACGTTCATTGCGATGCCGAGACAAATAATTTAATGCAACCTGAACCCGTTAAGGAAGACGATTACTCTAAACCGGAAGTGGATCAGTTTGAAACGGATTTGAGTTCGAGTTCGTTCAAGAAACTGAAAAGAAGCAAACGTAGTTTGGAAAATGAGAGAGCCGAAGAGTTAAACGTTTCTAAGTTGCAAAGTTTCGAAGAAGAAACTGCGAAGACGAGTGAAGAACCGTTGGATAACGTAACCGATGAGAAAACTAGTATAACTGATGAGAAAATGCAAACGAAGCAATGTGAATCCGTAAAAACGACGCGGCATGGAAAATCCAAGAGAAGCAAAGGTAAAAAGCATTTAGGAGAAGCGGAAAATAATTCAGAGGACAAAACTGCTAAAGGTTCTTGCAAATCCAAAGCGAGTCAAAATAAATCAGCGTTCGAAGAATCTTTAAAAATTCCAGACGCGACGAGCGATGAAAAATCGGCGCAATATTTCGAAAAACCGGAATGTTTGTTACCCGAATCGCAAGTGGAAAGTAATTCGGATAAAGATCATCTCGAAGCCATTTCTGAAGAATCGCAGAACGCAGACGAATGTGAATCCAACGAACTGGAAATTATCGAAGAACCCGAAAGCGCAAAATTGTATCCCGAACAGGAATCTTCGGAGGCTGTTGCTTTGAAACAGGAAGCAGAAACTCAACAGGTTTTCGAGGAGAGAGCAGAATCATCTGAGAGTAAACTGAATGCAGCATTTTCTACGAACAATGACGAGTCGTCTTTCAGTCTCGCAGACAAACCATTGTCAGAAATGCTGTTAGGAAGCGAAGACAAATTAGAAACGTTCAAGGAACCGGTGAATGAAGTCGAATCTCCTGTGAACTTTACGAAAGATTCAGACGACGAAACAAAGGCAAAAGAGCCGGAAGTGGAAGAATTTTCTAAGCCCACTGAATCGAATATCGACGAAAATTCTTTAGACGCGAATGATTTAATGGATAACCAAAAATCTGAGGACAAGGAATCGATTAGCGAGCCAGCAGTACTTCAAATAGCATCAGAAGAAGAATCGGACGAGGTGGAAGCAACGAAAACGATGGAGAATTTGGAAAAAGAACCAAAAACTTCGTCCAAAGCAGAGATCAATGAAACTGTTGCATCGTTGAAGACTATTTTTAACGAAAAAGATTCTTACGACGTGGAAACGAAGACGGTGGAGACAAAAGTAATAAGCAGTAGTCGCAAATCGAGCACCGGCGATCGACAAAATTCGAGCAAAAAGGTAACGAGAGGTCACAAACACTCTAACAAAGAAACTCAGCGAAAATCCAAAGGCAAGAAGGCTTGCGTAAAGAACAAAATCACAGATCTGACCAGCGAGAGTGACGACAGCGAGAACGAGAACAAAATGGAGTCTCAGACGAAGAGTAAAATAGTGAAGAGCGTGTTTGGTAGAGTTTTTGGCGGTGAAAAAGTGGACAAAGTGAAAGAAGTATTGAATGACTGGGTTTCCAAATCCGAGGATGATTCGGACACCTCTAAGCTTGAGTTTAGTTCCTCGAGTCCTGGCGAAGTGAAGACCTCAGATTCCGCAGACGTTAAGAACCCTAAAAGGCATCTGTCTTCGTCATCCATACCATCCACTCCCAAGAAACGATCTGAAAAGAGCGAAAAAAGATCAAAGAAGAGTTCTTCCACGGACAGATCGAAGGACAAAAATGCTGCCTCTGAAAGCCAAGAAGAATATCGTTCTGTTAAGCACGCGAAGTCGAAGAATAGCTCGAATAACAAGAAGAAGCATGATGCAGAAGCGCCGAACGATTACTTCTTGCTTATGCCAACAACCAAGACCAGGCCTAGCAAGAAGAGAGCCGAAGCATTGATTTCAGAGCAGTTCGAGGAATATTTCCTGCAGATTAACTTCAAGAGGGGCAAGAATAAGAAATCATCGAAGCACAAAGAGTCGAGTTATGGTCTGAGGAATCAAGGGAAGCCCGATCTGAGCGTCAAGGACAGCGGTTACGGATCCTTCAACTACGACGAGGATCAATTTAAAGAAAATACCACGGAGGATCCGATCGAAGAACAAAGGATGACCAAAAGGAGGAAGTCGTCGGCTTCCAGGAAGAGTAAAGGGAAGAACGAGGAAGAAGGAGAAGATTGGAGAGATCTGATCACGGATAAGAGAGCCAAAGAAAGTTGCAAGAGTGTCAAGGATTCGGGCGACGAGGAAGAATGCTTCGTCGTCAAAGATAGTGAAACCGAAACACCGACGAATAGATTGTTGGTCGACTTGGAATCTTCACGCAGCTGCAGCAGTTTGGCACCCAGCAGCATTAGAAACAGATCACCTAGCATGGACAGAAACTCTCAAAGCACGAGAAATTCAGACGTGGAGGAGGTGGAAGAAGAAGAAGACTTGGGGCATAGAAGGATTTCACCGTTATTCGTCTGTGGAACTCCTAGAAGCTCTATAGAGAGCAGCTCGAACAGTGAAAACGAAGAAGAAGAGGAAGAAGAAGAAGATGAGGAGGAAGAAAATGAGACTAAGGTGAGAAAGAGAAGTTCCAGTGAATTTTCCGGCGAGAAGATCATGATTAGGTCGCCATCTTCTACTCATAAGGGCGAAGTGGTCACCATTGCACCCACTGACGCCATAGAAGACAATGCTTTGGATGTTCCTCAAGAAATAGAAACTACGAAACCAAGACAGGGCAAAGTTTTGAACTTCGATGAAGAGCTGTTCGTGGAATGCTGCTCCAGGTTGAAAGCTACCACGGAGAATGAATTGAGAGGGGCTAAGAAAATTAAATTGGATCACAATGAAGGGTACCATAAGAAGGACGACCAGCAGCAAGGCTTCAGGGGTCCCAGAGATAGATGGAGAGACGTGGAGAGTCAAAATAGTCTGGGAAGTCTGCTGGAATCCGTGAACCAGGTGAGTATTTTACAAAAATCAGTGCATTCTTCGCATGTTCGTTGAGATATCTGTTCTTGAAGACGTTAGAGACTTTTCTTTTTAGCAACGTTTGAGTTGAGTTTTAATGTGGAGAAAATTTTTGTCGCGTGTAACTTTTTCGTAGATTAACAGAAATTGTTGAAACTGCTTCTTTGTAATTTTGTAACTTTGTTTCTCTGTGCGCACTCGCATGCTTTTGCAACTTTTTCTCGTATCAGCTTAAACCGTGAATCATGTGTTCGAAACCTGAGATTTAATATTTAATCGTATAGGAAGAATTTGGATGTTTTTTTATATTTGAGACTCCACGGTAAGTTAAGGAGAGATTTTGATTGTAATAATTTTTTCTAGTGCATCGCTTACACTCGCAGAATTCTTTTAATACATGATACACCCACTTCATTGTTAATTCTACACTTTGCATGCATTCTCGTCTTTTCTTTCCTCTTTTTCTTTTTTTTTTCTTTTTTTTTTTGTAATTTATGCGTTTCGCTTTAGTGATCTTACATTATGTATTGTATGTTTTAGCTACAAAAGCAGCTTTCAGCTTACGGCTGCAGGTTTCAGTTTCTTTTATACATGCTCACGGAATTTTTATTTGTAGGGGTGTCTTCTGAATAGCAAACGAAAATCTGGCGAGAAATTTCGAAAAATATTACAAAGTATAATATTGATTTAAAATTTAAAGGATTCCCCAGTATTTCTGGATACTGGATATTGTTTTGGGTTTACATTTGTAGTGAAATTAAATCGTTGTTCGAGTATTAGGATAAAGGAATAAGATTTGAATAAATTGTAAAATGGATTACACCCTTACACGGAATTCCAAGAAGGGAATACTCTATACATTATTGTGGTAATGTTTGCAGGACCTATGAACCAGCTTTATACAGACAATGTCTCTCAGTATGCATGCAAAAGGTAGTTCTCTCATTCCTTCGACATTTCTTAGTGTGTACGGTAGTTACAAGACTTGTCCTCCCTTCAGAATATTTATTATCTTCTGCAGAAATTTGCAAGTAACTCGTGCTCTGGGCATTTACTAAAACGATTCGAATTACTCTATTCTTCTATTCACATTCGGGCGCATTCTCTTTGGCAAAATTACATTTTTCTGGGAAACACAGCTTCCTTTTTCCGTGGAACAAGGATCGGCTTAGCGTTACTAACACTCCTTCAATCGTATTAACATTTTACATGCACAAGAACAGAAAATTTCCGTAGAATAACTTTTTTGAAGAAATTTAGTTCTTATCATCGGTAGACTTAATTTTATCGATCTACGTTTACCCTATGTGAAATTATCTCGAATCGATTGAAAACCCAATGGAATAATTTCACTTCGACGTAAATAGATTTTTTGTTAGCAAGTATTTGGTTGTTCGAAAAATTCGTAGCATTTTTTATAGTATCGTGTAATTGGTGAAACTGTTAGATTGTTGCATATGAATCACGTATTCTGTGTACAAATTCATTCGGTGCCTTTATCTTTAACCCTTTCACAGTTTAATATGAGAGAGACTCGCGTAAATTGTCCCATGTGGCAATATTAAATTTTAATATTTTAGAACTATATTACATGTAATATAATTTTAAATTTTAAATTGTGTTACGCGTAATATAATTTCATATTTTAAATTATATTACATGTAATATAATTTTATATTTTAAATTGTATTACGCGTAATATTACTGTTAAAAAAGTGTTCGATATAAATCATTGAAATCGTGTATTTTTCGTATCTGTCAATCAAGATGTAAAAAACTGTGTTGTAATAAGAGAAATAAATAGTTTTTGGTTCGCCTTTTCACCGTTATTCGCAATTTTATTATACTGTGAAAGAGTTAAAGTATTAATGATTTTATTCATACAAAATCGTCATCTTTTTCATTGCATTAGAATTTGTAAGTCGCTTACGATGAAGCTTGAGTAATGGAAATTATTTTGAGCATCAAATTTTATTCGAATCTGTGTAAATACACATTGATTTTTGTAGAAACGCAATTAAATTAATTTGTACGTTTAACAGCTTCAAGTTTTCTAATCAATACATAATTAAAGAACTCACTTCGAATTCTTATAAAATGTTTCGTACGCATTTTTAATTTATTATTATCGATCACTTTTTTGAAGTGATTGTAAGATACATTTTTAAAGTTTATAATTTCAGTACAAAATTTTTCAAACTAGCATTGAATGGTTTCTTCGCAAATCTTGTTTCTCCACGCATAAATAATAATATTAAGCGAGCTTCCGCTGCATTATAGCTTAAATTTAATCTTGGAGAGTGTTCCAAAAGGAACATTCGAATTTAATATCGATCCATGATTCTTTTTGTTTTTACCATCTGCCATTTCTTTTTAAAACAATTGACGATCAATCAGCAATTTTAATTTAGCAAACTTCAAGCTTTATCTGCGTGTAAAGTAAGTGTCATTTAGTATTATTTTTCATTAACTGACAACTAAGAAACTTGAAACTATATAAAATCAATAGCTTCATACGCAACAATCTAATAGAAAGATTATTTGTTATGAACTTCTGTTAAATAACAACATTTTTGATTCGAACAAATATAGCTTCCGTTTTAACCACTCAAAATTCAATAATTAATGGATAATAGCAACAAAAGAGGCAACTTTTTTCATTAAAAAATGCTAAGCGATCTAATGAGGCGACAAAAGTTGTTTGACGTTGCCTGGAATTTTCTGCTATTTATTACAATGTTTGTACAATTTTATTAATAGCCAGAAATTAAATAAATTGGCCTAGAAAAACTGCTTGCTAGGATTCATTTTGGTGAAAAAAAGTATGAAAACTTTTTGGAAATGGAGATTAAGAAATTTCCTGACTGTCATACAATTGAAAGGTTTTCTGGAAAACAGGCAAACTGCACATGTATATCAATTTCCGTTTTTACCCTTTTTCAGTTTACTTATCAGTTTAGTATTATCGAATGATGCATGACTTGTTAGAGGAAATGATATAAAAATTCCGTGACTTTAGCAGCATTAAACTATCCAGTAGAAGAAACGCGTAACAGTTTTTCCATAATTCTCTGGATGAAAGTAATAAATACATTAAGTAATGATTTGAGCTAGTAAAAGTTAATCTTAAGAAAACAATTTAGCTCCTAATCTTTGACGATATGTATTACTCGTTGAAATGAACGCGAAATAAAACACATAAAAGTTAGAGACTCACATTGCAGTCATTTTAATGTAATTTATCCCTTCTGTTCTATTTTTTCATAAATTATAACGCGATAGCAATAAACTGGATTAGAAGCACGAGAATGTAGAGGAAGAATTGAATTAAAGAAAGATAAGTAATGCATTGAATGTTAAATTGAGTAAAGAATGTAATAATAAAATAAATGTTCCAGCTAATATTTAGTAGCGATTGTTATTTGCTATCTAATTTATAAATCGCTTAAAATTTCTTATGAAAATTAAATTGTCTTCAATGTGCTCTCTCTTAAAATCATTAAATTGTAGCATGCGCCTGTTTTCCACTAAGCTCCTCAATTGTCAACAAGTGATTCAATAAAATGATAATTGTGCGCATATTGCCTTTAAGCGTTCCTACAAGTATTGCTACGAACTATCGAAACAATCTAATAGTTTTTGCAATTTTTATTTATTAAATCTTCTCTACATTTATACTATTGTAGCTGGTTTCCATTGGGCATTTCAAACGTGGGCCTTTGCATGTTACAAAGTGGCCCATTTCCAAAGTAGTTCCCACGATATAGTTACAGATTTCCCTTAGTAATTTTTATATATTAACACTTTACCTACGGAAAGCCTATTAGTAGGCTTTTTAAGCATCATTTTTCATTGACTGAAAGCCTATTAATCGGCTTCGTGTTGCCGGCGCCTATTCATTATATTTGTCTATTTAAGAAAAATCATTACATTTAATATATCGTACAAGTATTAGTCTAAAAATAGTCCCAACATATAAAATAAATAAAATAACGATATTTTAACAATTATACTAAGAGTATGCAAAAGTTTTAGTCTTCATTTTTACTCGATAATTTATTTATATGCAATATAAGGATTATAAATTAATCTTCGAAATATTTTCCCTCTTTCCGAGTGTCGAGAGTTTCGGAACAGAAAAATAGCACAAAATTTCAACTTATCGAGACTCGAAACTTTTCTAATTTCGTGGTTTCGAATGTCCTATTTTTAAAAACATATTCGCGCCTGAATGAATCGATCAAAACACAAAAAACGAGCAGCAATTTTCGCCACGAACGATAGATAAAGTGTTAAATTCTTTATTACAATATTTCCCAAATATTTATTGTTATTGCTCAATTGGGGTAATGGTCCACTCTGTACAAGCATGTCCCTTGCCAAACGCAAAGACCACCATAGGGTAACCCAAACACTGATCCAGAAAAGCGATCCAAACGTCGCCTAATCGACATTCACGAATGTGAACCGTTTCAGTTACTCGGAGAGGAGATGTACAGCACCAGGGAACGAGATTACCCAAAAAGAGGCAGTAGAAATCTACGAAGCGAGCACTCGAGCAGATCGGCCAGCCCAGATATGTCCAGAGCCGATAACTTAGGCTACGAGGACAGTCTAGATGTTGCCTTCGAGCATAACAACAAACTCAGGGACAAGATCCAGCAACGTATGAGGGAAAGCGAGAACTTGATCGCCAGTACTTTCGGCCAGAAGAGTAGCAACGAGATCGCGAGTAACGAACATTCGCTGAAAAACAATGAAAGGGATGTGATGAAGAATTCCTACTCTAATATACAAGACCAGAGGCATTTGTCTGGTTCGAATACTTCTAATGGTGGCTATAACGAAGCCATGCACGTTAGAGGATTGCAGGAACAGCAAAGCGGTGGGAAAATGCATTTGGATTCATCCGGTCTGAAAGGCAAGATGAACTCTTCCTTGGGAGGATTACTCGATAAAGCTTTGTCCAACTTGCTGCACAGCAATGAAAAACATGATCACAAGTGAGTAACGTGTACCGTAAACTCTGAATTAGGGTTTGGAGTGAATCCCTGAATTAGGGATTTCTTGGTTATCCGGATAAAGGTCGATTTATATCTGAGTTTCTCGATGTGGTACGGTTAGTGTTAAACCGCGGTCTAAATGAGAGCCGTAAGCCACAAGAAGATTAAGAAACCCTGATTTGTATTATCCGTTCAAACACGGAACGCTTACGGCACGTTCCGATTCAGACAGAGATGTGTTATATTTATAATATCAATCGATAGCCGTAGTTATACGTCTGAAGCGCAATCGCTGTATAAATAATTGTATAAACACTCGTATGTTTTTTTCCTACAGTAATATTTGTCTGAGCCGAATCGTGTCGTACACGTTTCGTGCCTGATCGGATAATATAAGTCAGCCTTAATCCAGATATTCGAATATTCGGAGTTCAAAATATAGGATTCTCGATTTCTGGATAGAAATATTCGAATAGTTCCGATGAGAATAAGAAAAGAAGTAAAATATACAGAACTACGGTTTTAGTTTAAACCTGTTCCGTTATTATGCTTCGGAGAGTAATATAAGATAATAAACCTGCAGCTATTATAATACAATATAAATAGCATAGGATGAATTATGTAATTAATGTACATAATTAATATGACTAGCGTAGACTAATATATTACTATTGAATAAGATTTACAGAGTCATAACTTTGTTTAAAGACGTAATTATGCGAGTCCAATCTATATTCGGATATTCGGATTTTTTAGGGGAAATATTTGGATATTCCAAATCAGGATTACGTATAATTCGTGACGTCATTATCTGAATGCATAACAGTAGGACAGATAGTTTTGCATAGAGAATCGACCAGTTTGTGATTTAAAAGAGAGTGTCTTATCATTTTGGATAAAAATTGCGAATATGAGAGTTAGTTTTCCATTTCCACACCTGTTGATCGCACCTTTATCGACGGCGTTATAATTCTTTTCGTTGTTCTGCTAGTAGCTATTGATACCACATTCTTCCATTATGAAATTGCGCTGAACGGTGACTCACATTGTTCTAAATCCTGCTTTTGTCCGTAGACAGCCGTTTATAAATAAACTGTTGTTGTTTATGCAAATTTATATCCTTGTAAATGAAAGTAAGCAAGGGAGACCTACATAGGGGTTTGTTTTACCCTCGAAATATCATAAAAACGTGTATAATAAATGCAGCAAGTAATGATATAATAAAACAGTTAGTTACAAAAGTATTCGACCACGCTAGACATTTAGTAATTCTTTTTTTTTTTTAAATTACATGTCAACGAAATATTGATACCGATGAAAACTAATTTAATAAAATTATGAAACGTTATCTTTAATAAGTAACATAAATAACACGAATAATAAATGAATATTATTTTCTCAATGTTTGATGGATTTGTCAGAAATTAATGGCATTATTTTACTTAAAATAATTCATTTAACCACTCCTGTATATTTTACGATAATTGAATTTAGAAATTATTTATTTTGTCCAATTTTAATATTTTTCTATATTATCGATATTCTTTGTGGTTTTTGGTCATTTAAATTTCCCATAAATGCATAAACAACTGTGGTCTAATTATAACAAAATTATGAAGTTCGTTCAGGAATTATAACGAAAACAAACTGAAAATAATTTCATTCAATTCCAAATTCCCTGGGATAATTGTATTTATACATTATCCTCTCATTAATATTCCAATCTTTCTAACTCAGAAATTTACCAATTCTCAGCATCACTTTCTACAATTCTCTTGCCAAAAATTCTGCAAATTCGAAACCTTCCAATCTTCACTCTTCACAAAAGCCACCAAATGTCTGTACGGAAGCGTAACTCCAGGAATCTCTGAAAGCTTCTAGTGTCTCCAGCGAAGCATCGAAATAGGGTAAATAACAAGACTTCGGTCTCGTTGAATGGTTTCCTATTCGTTTCTGTTATGTATTGATCTGAGCCCATCACTCCAGCCATTCACGACAGGCTATCTCCATATAACAGCGGCGTTCTGACGTTCGTTATTTGGCCAAACAACGACTCGCACTCGATGGAAACACCAGAACTGTTTCTCTCCCTCTTAAGCCAGCCTGGCAATTGCCTCGCGCCCAACAGGAAATCTGAAAGGATAAATATGTTTCAGGTGCTGGTAAATCTATTGTCCTGAAATTCAAATACTGATATATGAAGATCGGATAGGATTTTGGAATGGGAATTCTATTGTTAAAAGAGCGGTATTCAATTGTCTGGCTTTACGAACTAATACGGTACTCGATTAGGGTAGAATAGAGAACATTTCATTGAAATATTAACCCCTTGACTGCGAAAAATGTATACACACGTCCAGCAGATTTTATATAATACAATATAAATTAATTTCCTAATTTACCATTATGTAACAATATTTGAAGATTTATTTTAGCAACAATGTAACACATTTTATTATATTACTCTTCGCCTTAATTATTTTATAGAGATGTAAGCTATGCCTGAATTTCTAATTGTATCAATTCTTCGTAGCAGTGATCAGTACTGTAATATCACAGTTAAAGGATTAATAGTAGAAATTGAAATAAATAGAATAATTGATGGGTTGAGATTTAAGCAATTTTTGGACTTGTAAGATATTAATAATAATATTGGACGTACTGAAAAGTTTTGATGGATTCAAACAAGATATTTGTTAAATGCTCAAATCGTTCGCCAATACTATTTTCTATTTAGACTCATATTTAAATTATAGGAAATAGTTAATTGGAGAGTGGAGAGAAAATTAAACATCTATTTCTAAAGTATAATACCAGAACACCATCTTGTGCAACGGCGGAAATGCTATTTTACTATATTTCAATGAAACACTCATTTCAAAATAATATCTGTACGAGATAGTAGTAAAATAATATTTTAAACAGTGTTTCTTTATGTAACTACTATTTCGAAGAAAAGTTTACTTCCAAACTCAAAAGGGAATAAAAATATTTAACTGTCATTTATCTATTTCTCCAACCCTGCAAACATCGATGTTTTCTTATCGATGTATCGATTAACATCGATGGTACTTTCACGTCGATGAATTCCGCCATCTTCAAATTGAAAATAAACGCAAATTTATTCTGTGTTCATAGTGGATCCACACCGATGAAGGTTCTAGCGGAATTAGCTTGCGCCCGAGCTCCAACATCCACTTCGGGAGACGCAGCATCCCAAGAAACGGTCCAGCCGACCAAAATATCTCCAACGAAGGACTCAGTCCCGCATCCAACCCCTGTAACCATACCAAAGGATCAGCATAAAAAATCGCGAAACCCCATCAAGGAGCTTTTCGAGCGGAAGAAAGAGATGAACGAGAGGAAGCAGCAAGAGAAGTCGAAAACTGAAGCGGCTCTCCGGGAACTGAACGTGCACCGCCAGCGCAAGACCAAGAAGATAAAAAAGCACCAGGAATTCCCTCTGATTCGCCGCAACGAACACGGAGGCTTGGCCGAGAGGAAGAAGCGTCGCGATGGTTTCGAACGCAAAGAAGAATTCGTCTCGAATAGGATCAAGGACGTTTACGAGTTCGACGAGGAGGAAAGTCAGATAGAGCCTAATCTGGGTAGCGTGATGTCTTACAGAAGTAGGCCTGGTTACGAGGTTAGCTGTTTGAAGACGAAGGAAGTGGACGTGGCCGGATTAATGTCGAAAGCAATCGGAGACAGCTTGGAGAACGGTAAAACCGGCGATGCTTTGAGCACCAGACTGGAATCCATGATCGATAAGAAGTTCAAAGAACTGGAGAAGTTCGCACCGAAGACAAAAGGCGCGTTAAAGGCTTTCCAAAGCGAGGATCAGCAGCGACAGGTGACTGGTCCCATGGATGAATTCGTGGAAAGGAAGCAACCGAGGGGTAGGAAAACTGTGGAGACACCTTTGAAGCATCCGAAATTAAAGAAACGCAGCAAGAACCCTAAGAAGAAAGCTAGGAACTCGTGGTACGAGAACGACAGCTCGGACGAGTATAGAACCGCGATAAAAACCGAGGACGTCGGAGTGGGCATTTCGAAGAGTCAGAGGACTTGTTCGAAAGGCAAGCAGAACATCTTCGCGGAGTTGTACACGTCGTCGGAGAGCGAATTCGGCGACGAGGGCGCGGACTTCGAGTCCAGGAGGCAGAGAAGGGTAAAGAAGACCACTAAAAAAGCCACCGACTCGGAGAACGTGGAACATAGTCAGGAAACGTTAGCCAACAAATATTCTTCCGAGAACGAGGACCCGGTGGAAGATTGGACGGAGCAAGATATGAAGAACGACGACGCTAAGCATGAGTCTGATAACAAGAAATCTGAGAGCGAGATGTCGGATCATCCTCTGGTTATCGACGAGAGGAAAGACACCGACGAGCAGAGAAACAGCGACGAGGAAACGGAGACCCAATACGAGAGAAACTTCGAGATGGACGACTTGTACAGGGAAGACAGTTCTATCGTGGACTCCGAAGCGGAAGAAGCGGCTCATACAGTGCCACCGAACGGGTCGCAGCAACTTTCGGCGAAAAGCGCAAGCCTGGCGCAAGAGAAGACTGATACCAAGATAGGATACATGCAGGAGAACGAATTGATCCCACTGGAAGAAGCTTTGGACCTTTTAGATCAGGCTGATAACGAAGCCTCTATGGGAACGAAGTACAGTAACAATGTAAATACACAAAGTAGGAGGACCCCTAAGCCAACGGATCATGTTGACACAATGGTGGTAGAAGAAGCCGAAGAGAAGGAAATGTTCGATTCGGTTGACGAAGAGCCAGCATCGAAATCTCCTACTCCTGTGGAGGAAGATGAGCCTGATAACGATCTGCTAGCTTTACCGGAAAAATTATCCAGCAATGAGAAGCCGCAAAAGGAGTCTGATAACCTCCCCCTGCACGTGTTCCTTAGTAGGAAGGTGCAGGAGTCGAAGAAGAGGAAGGAACAGCAATTGAAGAAGATGCTGGTGGAGCAGGAAAGGATACTGATGGACTTGCCTACTAGAAGGCAGAGAAAGTGTGCAATTGGTAAGCAGGGATTATTGGCGGAGATAAGTAGCTCGGATGAGGAGATCAGTCCAAGGGACAGGCGATCGAACGATAAGTCCGATCACGATAAACCGAGGAAACCGAAAAGGGAATCGAAGGAGAAGAGAAAGGAACGATATATAGAAAAGAAGCACGAGCAGATGATAGCGAAAGAACAAAAGGCGATCGAGGAAGAGATTTTGCGAGAGGTTGGAAAGAAGAAGGAATCGGTTGCGCAGAATTCTTCGGACGCCAAATCTGAAAATGTTAATGGTACAACGAAAATGCAGGAATCGGAGGACACGGAAATAACAGAGAACAAAGTGGGACAGGAAGGAAGCCAGAGGAAGAAGCATCAGGCAAAGGAGAAGCAGAAGAAACAGAATAATACCGATGAGAACGCTTACGCTAAGAATAATCACGAAGGTCTGAGCGATTTGGAGAACAATTGCAACAAATCTGTGTCGGAAAGGAGCCACGAAGCGGAGAACAAGCAAGAGGTTCCCGCGAAACCGAAGAAACACTCGAAGTCGCCGACGAAACCCAAAAAGGCTGCCAAATTGGAAACCCCGAGAGTTACAGCAGCCAGTAAAAAGAACAGGAATTCGAATTCGGATAGGAAAAATCGGGCGGACACGAAAGGATCGAAAGACAAGGAGCGTAGATCCTCCAGTGGAAAACGAGATTCCGATGACGAAGAATTGAAAACTACTAAATCTTGGAATAAAGTTGAAGAAGGAGTGGGCGTGGCTATTGGTCGACGCAAACGTGCAGCCGCGAATCAATTGTACTATTGGTCCAGCTCCAGTGACGAGGAAGAGTTGTTGGAAGTTGTTCCGGCCGTCGAAGAAGAGGAAGACGATCGACAAGAGCAACACGGTTGGATCGTTGGCGATTCCCATAAGAGGATGATCACCATGCTCGCTATGGAGAAGCAATTGAAAGAGAAACGACGTAGAAGCGAAGACGAGTTCGAGCCCGGAAGGGCAAAGAGCAAAAAGCACAGAAACAGCACCTCTTGATACGTGTTTCACGATTAGGTTAATTAAAATATGGCCACTGAGAGGGATAAGCCGCGAAGAATGATAATTCTTCTTTTAAGACAATTTATTGAGGACTAGGTTCTTTGAACGGGGACCTGAACACAGGAACGCGAATTGTTCCTTTCTTTTTTGAAACTATAGAAGGGAAAGCTCGATTGGATGGACTCACGGAGCTTGAGAGAGACATTCTGCATTCTGATACACACGTTTTATAAGTAGCATTCTCGAAGTACAGTGATTTTTTAAAGCACCACTGGGTCATTTATAATATTTAAAGCAGAATAAGTAGACAAACATACACACACACACACGTACACACACACACAGACAGGCAGAGTAGAGGGAGAAACACAGAGAGCAACTTTTGATACCTTCAGGAATAGATTTTCAGGACTAGGTTTTTTCGATCCGATTAAGACACACCATTCTTCTTTCGAAAGTCTGGGGATTTTCTTAACACTCGCAGGATTACACACGATCATCGTGTGATACGGAAGATTTTTCTAATAAGAAATAGTGCGTAACCGGATTTTTTGATACTAGTCTTAGGCTCGCAGAGGTAACCGGAAGAGGATAGGTCTATTAAGGTAGCTAAAGGAACGACGCTAAGTATTGTTCCGTTGCTAGATAGTAATCATGTAAATGTCAGCGATTGCTAGGAAAGGACAGCGGCGAAAATTTGCGAAGCGAAAAATGTGTACGAAAAGTGTTGGGATTTTCAAAAAATTGGGAGAAGAAAAGCCACAGAACTGTAATATCGTTATCGTATTTTTTCTTTTGTGTTCGCGACTTTTTAAGTGTACGCGATGCAAGTTGTGTTTCTAGGCAAATTTAGTTCTTCCTTTTGTTTTTTTTGTTTTTTTTTTGTAAATTTTCTTTAAGTTTGGTTATTAGTTGGCGTTTTTATAGTTCGGCGCTGCGACACTTATTCGTGTCTTCTATCGATGAACGATGGAAGCAACGTGTTTCTGTGACCTACTGCCAGAAGAAATTTGATTTCTTTCGGTCATTATAAAGAAATAATTAACGACGTAGAATTTTTGATGGAGCGATGAAAGGCGCGCGCCATTCTAACGAGTTTAACAAGCAAAATGGCATAGAGAAAGAGGGAAAATGGCAAATTGTACATATAGCTGCTTGGCATTAAGTAATAATTAAAGAAACAAAAAAAAGGCTAGCTCGTATCTTACGTAAGGATATAATAATTCCAAGCCCTTATAAATATTATAAATACTATAATCTAACTTAGACTGAATGTGAGAAATTTAGCGGACATTTAATGCGAAAATAAACAAAAAAATATTATTATGAGCACCTTTAGACAATACTAGGGACATTTGTAACGTTTTAGTTAACGTAGCGGATCTTATGACGATATACATACATATATACATATATATATATATATATATATATATATATGTATATATACAGATGCATAAAGTAAATGGAAAATTCAAGTTAACCAGAATAGTGAACAAAAAACAAAAGGAAAAAAAATGTTAGGAGAGGGAGGAAGAAAAAATTGTGTCACAGCTGATTTTTAATTTATGTGTAATAAAAAGGACGATGTAAACTGGGGTCCAATCGAAGTAGCGTGCTTTTGCCGGCTTTTTGTGATTCGTACATATCGCGATTATCAAAAAAGAGAAAAATAATAGAGGAGGAAAAAAATCTGAAATGCCGGCGGTTTTTTGCGTGGCCCGGATTCTTCAGAATTTTGTCTGAGTAAAAAGAAGGGAAAGATTTTTCAGGAGTCGCTTTTGCGTAGTTAGTTGTTCAATATTACGTGAAACACCTAATATTTTTCTTTTTTTTTTTTTTCCTACGAATTCTTCGCGTTCGAATTTTTTCCCTAGATCTCATATCGCGCGGCATCAACAACGTTTTGATGACTGCCACGTATTTAAGGACGAATGCTTATAAAGATAAATAAAGGAATGATAGAGGACTTTCCTTTCGTACGCCTAGTTGATGCACAGAATAATTCTAAGTACCGTAAAAAAATTCCGTATGGTACGTTATATATATATTATATATATATATATATATAAATATCCCGAGACGAAAAAATGATTATATATATATATATATATATAGATATATATATACACATATATATATACATATATATACATATATATATATATATATCTATATGGAAAATGAAGATAAATTGAATGTATAACAGAAATAATTGGAAAGAAAAAAAGATAATGAAAGAATAGACTTTAATGTAAATGTACTGCCATAATCATATTATTATAACGAGAGCCTATGCGAATAGATATATTATTATTATTCCTGTAAAGACGAACAACCGGAAGTGACAACAGCGACAACAAGATGGTTAGCACAAAACACAAAACTAGGCAACAATCCGATTGTAAATAGAGCATATTTTCAATGTGTCTGGAAAAGTATGTTTTGTAATATAAGGATTGCAAAGGAAAAATAAAATTATTAAAGAATCACCAACTGTCTTTTGGCCAAACGATTCCTCGTGGGTATGCAAAGTTTTCTGCATTAGCGTATCATCATTTTCTCGATAGGGAATTCAACAAAGTTCTTACAATATATCAATAAATTAATACAGTAGCTCAGAGCACGGTAGATATAAATACAGAGATTTTGGGGGATTTGTAAGGATTCTAGAATATATCAGGTGTATAAATAGGTTTCCGCGCTTAATTTTAAACGAGAAATTCGCAGTTCGTCTAAGTTATGTCACTATTGCAGCTAATGAGTTGTTTGCTAGATGATTAGGTCAAGTAATCGAGAAAAGTCCGCTGTTTATTTATTACAGAATTAAATTTCGATTCGATTAGCATAAAATCACAGTCGATTGACTATTACATTCCATAAGCCGCAAGCATTTGATAACGTTCATACAAAATATCGTGTGAATTATGATTACACTACGCGGGCTCATATCTAATTGGTCCATTTGAATTCAAATCTCGAAAGCGCGAACTCGAATCCAATTGATATCTGTGCCTTCTATTGGTGCGTATAGATAAGTTCTATTATTAAAATTTTCACTCTAATTAAGAACAAATGATTCTTTTCAATGCGCATAGCCAATATCAAGCCTCCGAAGCTTGTCACAGTTGCAGTATTATGCAAACTCGATACGAGTTCAGCTTAACCCCGATTTTCACCGACTATGGCGATTTTTTGTTCTTATATTGACCATTTGATTGGTAGAAATTTATAACCAGACCGCCAGATATTTTCACGCATGTGCTTTTCAAAAACAGTGTCTCCCCTTTTTGCAATGCCTGTGTGTCCATCGTTAGAATAGGTTGCAATAAGAAAGAATGAATTGCTAACGGGTCCGCCTGGATTCATTGAATTTTTGAAGAACCTTTACAACGTTAATTTGATATATGATATATATATCCAAGCAAAAACGTATATTTTAGTAACCGATTTTTGGAGCACATAGTGCGAGCACTACCCCTAAAAATGAAGCAAATTCTGTGTAGTAAAATAGGGTAAGAGCGCTAAACTACACCAAACACAGCGTAATTTTTTAACAGCTACGTAACTCTAAGAACTGTGACCGAATTTTATAATATATTTCCTTCGTTAGGCGCGAAATTTCGCAGCCGTTAGGTTATGTTTTAATTCATTATCAATTCCAAAAACCTGTCAGAAATTCCACGAATTTATCATTTTATCAATTTAGCAATGATCTTAGACGATTTTTCTCAGCGATTTCTCAGATCCCTGAGACCAATCCTTTTTCTGCATTTTCTTTAACCCTTTCACACTTACCGAATACGGTACTCTAATCTTCCGATTATATATTATACATAAAATAATTATTAACATTTATTACGAATGAATAGGTAAAATTATGTATTTCTTTTATCGAACAACCGAAGCACGTAAAATGTAACAATACGAAAAGTAAACGTTCTTCTAATTTCAGTTATTTTATTACACAGTGAAAGAGTTAAGAGAATGCATTGCATTGGCAAGAAAATTCGTAACGTTTTGTAACGGTTGATGATAAAAGAATATATTAACTTACGAAAGTCCGATGACCCAATTTATCGTTTAAAAAGATGCAAATTTCTGTAAGGATGAAATGTTTAATTAGCCAAATATATTATCAAAAGTAGTGCAATAAGGTGGCAAAATACATCGTACATAAAAAATTACGTACAATTATACGACTTTTATAATTAAACTTTGTTTAAAAGAAATGTTACAAATTTTCTTTGCAACCCATATGTTTTCTGCATTTTATTACTATATTTGAGTGTTTCTTGTTACAGAGACAGGCTGGTGCTAGTTTCGAAAAGCACAAGATACCCTGTGCCCGTATTTAGTTCACGAAACATGACATCAGGTAGAATGAACAAGGTATATAGGCCACTGTTAGCGTCTCCTCATATGCGTTACTTTGGAAACCCAAATAGAGCTTATGCAATGTTCATCGGGAGAGTTTTAAGGGGAGCTCTGAAGTTCAGATACCTTCTACTGGGTGGTGCAGTTGGTAGTGGAGTTACTTTGCAGAAGGTACCTAAAATGCTTCTGAAATATTTCTTTACAGCTTGCAAACAAATATTTAACACTAGAATTACCAAGCTGGTTAAAATGAGCCATCTATAGTTAATTAAAAAAAGAATTGTAAATAATTATATAAAAAAGTTGGGGACTTCAATCTGAACAACTTTTCCTTATATGTGTTACTGCTGCGCGGCTTTAGTTTCGGAGATATTCACGAAGAACTGTTGCAAACGTTACATTCGATTTTGTTTATACAATATAAATTCATGGCAGCATATGGATTACTAAAAAATGTATGATTACATACACAGACGTATTTGATTCGAATAATATTTCGAATAAATCGTTCGAATTAAACTGTATTCGAATAACATTTCGAATAAATCATCCGAATAGAATTTTATTCGAATAACATTTCGAATAAATCACTTGAATTAAATTGTGTTTGAATAACATTTCGAATAAAACATCCGAATAATGACCTCGACAACATATTTCAAGATCATCCAAATTGGTGAAGGCACCCTATTTTCTGCATAATTACCATTAAATTGTATAAACTTACAGCAGCGGATGTTTGAAGATTTTCAGAGATTGTCTGCAAACAGCGCAAATAAATATTTATTTTCCTTCTATTTATCTATTTTTGCAAACATTCTATCATTCTAATCATTTTAGCACAAACAGTTGTACTTAACTGTTGTTAATGGTAATTCTAGTGTTACTAATTAATAATTTTATCCAACCTAAAACAGGCCCCCTAATTTTCTTCTATATTACGTAGTTATACATACAAAAATTAGAAAGCTTAAAAAACCTGCGAAATGGCATAGAAACTATGAACTTACAATGCATTCGACTTTCGATTCCACTTACGTTAAATTTGTAGAATTTTTCATGTCGTTAAACATTTGAAAAATAATTAAGTGGCCTGTTTTAGGTGGGACACCGCGTATATTAATACATATAATATAATATATAACTGTAATTTCGTAAAGAAATACGAGCAATGGAAGGAAGTGATGCCAGACATGAGTTGGTTAGACAACATATTTCCGAACGAGAAGAAATGGGAAAACATTCGTGAATCTTTCATGTCCGTGAAGGAAACGTTGTCCGACAAAATTGAACTCGGTAAGTGGCGGAACAAGAAAGTATCTTAAGTATATGAAAACGTGAGGCAAAACAAATTAGAGGCATGAAAAATGGACAAATACGAACAGATCCACGTATAAAGCAGCTGGGGGAAGCTAAATATAGAGAGTACAGAGAATGGTTTAATCGAAGACTGGACGATGCTATCAAGGCAGCTGAAGTTACCCAAACTGAACCAGGTGTGGAAAGTTCTCCTAATCGTGAGTTAAACGTAGATTTTTTTTTTTTAACATCGCAACCCTACGGATAATTGCTTTTTAATAACCCTTAATTTTATGATTTGCCTGACGTTTTCTCGTCCACCCACGCAGGGTGTCTTACCAATATGGCGATATAATCGCAAAGAGAGAAATTCTTCACAGAAAAGTAGGGCGAAATTGTGGAATAAAATTTTTGCTTACGGGGTTTCGTTTTCGAGGAAAGGGATTTCGAAAATTTGTAGCATCTGTTCACGAGGTATAAATCTTAATCTAAAAACACGTAATACGCTGCAGTTGGATCATTTATTCAATAAACGGAAGAACCCTTTGGAGTAAAAGTTACAAAATTATTCGCAGGTAGACAAAGCACAAAGCAATTGTTGTTTAAACTGATTAAATGGTGAAAAATATCGAACACTTCGCGATAAGTATTAACATTAATAAAAACGCGATTTATAGAATTCTGTTCGCCATAAAGTGTTCGGTGGTTTTCTAGTCGAAGAAGTACATTTTGAACAGTTGCTACGTTGATAGCAACTCATACAAAGATTAGATCGAAAATTGTGGTGACGCGTAAATTATCATGGAGAATCAGCATGTTTTTGAGACACCCTGCATTTCGCAATTCTAATCACCTGCGATTATTTTTTATACGTTCTTCTTTCCTCCTTTGCTGAAGTTTTTTGAATTACCCAAAAGTGTCAGAAATATCCCGCAATTCAAATGTATTTTCTTATGGAGAATGAGCTCATTTTTGGTTGTATATTTTTGAAACACCCTAAATTTCGCAGTTTCCACCATTTGCAATTTTTTCATGCGTCCTACTTTTATACTATCCCAAAATTAGGTAGACCAGCCAAGAATATCCAAAATACTTTATAATTTAAATTTATTTTTTTCTATAGAGCATGAGTTCATTTCTAATCGTATATTTTTAAGACACCTTGTATTTCGCAATTCCACTCACTTGTGATTTTATTCTTTTGCGCATTCTGCATTTTCCCCTACCCATTTTTTTTTTAAATTAGCCCAAAGTATCAGAAATGAGCGATATACAATGTTTCGTTGCAACAAATAAATCATGGAACTCCAAATGCATTTTTAATTCCGTTTTGCATACAATTGCTTGCGAGACACTTCACTGTGTGCATATATTCAGTTAGAAATGTATTATTATGGTCTGTTCTGTTCAGGTATATTTGACGCAATCACAGCAATAGTATACCAACTTTATTCAGGTGTGTAAAATGCTCGGGATTATTCGCATCTAATCGTCTGACCATTCAGCATTTTTTTTTTTACAGATTACTTTTGCCCTTGTACCATAGAATTCCATTTATCCGAATTCTACTGTAACAATTCTATATCACATTCAACGAAAATTTGCTTCACCATTGAAATGAGTAGAAATAATAGTTTAAATACTGAATGGGACAGACCCTTTTTGTTGTTTTTTCACACTTCACTTTATCACGTTCAATTAGAGTTAGGATTATGCTTCTATAATCTATCGATTACTTTGCCAATCTTTTTCTTACTTTAAGAGATTATAATATGTAACTAATTCTTTTACGTACAAAGCGATACCGTAATTAGATCACAAACAATATAATGAAATTTATCAATCTTTCCGAATAGACGCGAAGGAGCAAGTGTCGAATAATACCGTAGCGTTTGCTCGGCCATTGCCTGACGATAATATCGAGGAGGAACGTAAGAAAGCTCGTATGTACATGTTAGTGTGTTACAATTCGCTTTCTCGTCCTTTTCGAAATTTGTAATTACACCTATGGTAATTTTCTTCGAAGAAAAATCACAGGAGAGAATGAATGCCATGCAGGAGGAAGTTATGCAAATACAATTGAGATACCAACGTGAACTGGAAAGATTGGAAAGGGAGAATAAGGAACTCCGGAAACAGATGCTCTTACGTGGCAATCAGAAAATGAGCAACAAGAAGATCAAAGTAATTTAATTATAGCCTTTCCACTTATATTATTGCGGGATTCTATCACCATACAGTAGTCTCCTAATTATCCGATTTAATAGAAGCGAGGGGTTGAAATAAGAGGTCTAGTAATGATTAATGTCGTTTTTATATCATGCGTTTACGAAGTTAAAAAATGACATCGAAATTAGTACTAGAACTAATCTATTCTTGACATGAAAAATTGGAATATGTGTGAATACTTTTCGTAGCTACAGTACGATATTTTCGGCTGATTCATTCAAAATTCTAGACATATACTGCTCAAAATAATTAAAGAATTGTGATTTTGGACGATTTAACTACTCAAACTGTTTTCAAGCAACAAGATCGAAATAACACGAGTTCAATGGATTGACATCTATTCATACGATATTATTAAATAGGTTGAATTTTAGACCAGAATCGAAGTGACAAGAGAACAGTGGCCGCAATTCACGATCCCCTAATTATTTCGAGCAGCGTAAATACTAATAGTAATGCTGAAATCCCGCAACATTGCGGAACCGATAGCTTTAAAAATTGCACTTCAACTTGAGAATATCTTCCAGAAATCTTTAATCGACATGTACAGTGACGTTCTGGACGAACTGAGCGATTACGATAGCGCCTATTCTACTGCCGATCATTTGCCTAGAGTAGTGGTAGTCGGTGATCAAAGTTCCGGGAAAACATCCGTTTTAGAAATGATCGCTCAGGCAAGAATATTCCCTAGGTAATAACCATTATCGACAAAAAGGGTTCACTTTTCTTTGATCGTTTGAGTGCCACGCAGCATCATCGTGCTGTTCACTGTTTGAATTTTTCTAAGAGAAAATTTTAATACCCGCAATATTAGAGGATTGAGGAAGATTTATTTTTATTTTATTTTAGTTTTATTATTAGTTTATTCAACGGGTTGACACCCTTTAGTATAACAATATAAAAGATTATTTCCAAGTACAGCATTCAACAAGAAGTACGCAAACAAAAACAAAGTATAAAAAGCGTAAAGACATAAGATTAATGGAGAAGTAGATATTTGGAATTTTGTAAAGAACCATAAAAGACGGCTAGTAAGTGTTGAAGTTGGTGAATGCTTTTCTTGTCCACGTAAAAAGAAGTTACCTTATCCATATAAATAATAAATTTTGTCTTCATTTGCCGTTATTTTGAAGAAACAAAATTTTATGCGTTTTTCGACGAGTAATTTTTTGTTGCACGATTCTATGTTTTTCCTTATTTTTCCAATTACAACTAACGAAGAAATACATACGGTGTTGCGGCGAAAAAATCACTTTTCTTCGTTGAGTCTGAAGAAGCTCAACTTTTCGATAAGATATCTCCGATGACTTGGCACTCAAACTTATTAAATTGGGTTTCGTCTAATCGTTTAATATTATATCAGAGGTGGTGGCGAAATGATGACGAGGGCTCCGGTTAAGGTGACTTTAAGCGAAGGCCCTTATCATATAGCCCAATTCAAAGACAGTTCCCGAGAGTTCGATTTGACGAAAGAATCAGAATTAGCGGAATTGAGACGCGAAGTAGAGTTACGTATGAAGAACAGTGTTAAGAATGGGAAGACAGTGAGTCAAGATGTGATTTCGATGACCGTGAAAGGCCCAGGCTTACAGCGTATGGTTCTCGTTGATTTGCCTGGTATAATCAGCGTAAGCAATAACTCTCTTACACGAATAATTTGTATTTTATTCTACTAAGAAGAAGAGAATTGATAAAACTTTTGTAACAGACAGTTACGGTTGACATGGCTGAAGATACACGGGATGCTATTCGACACATGACTCAACAGTACATGAGCAACCCTAACGCGATTATCCTCTGCATCCAAGATGGCTCTGTGGACGCTGAGAGGAGCAACGTGACTGATCTTGTAGCTCAGATGGACCCCTCTGGCAAACGAACCATTTTTGTTTTAACCAAGGTATTAATTTTGTTTACAGAAATCAGATTTTAAACAGTCAGAGGCAAACGAAATCTACAAGGGATTTTAGAGTAATGCTTCAATGAGAATAATAACATTATTAGAATATTCATAATAGAATAGAATAATAACATTGAACAGTACACATTATCGATGTTACAGTTATAATCTGAAATTGGTTAACTCTGTTACGGTTTTCCAAATTTGCAGACCTAATTATCGGATCGCTCCATTCATTTTCGTAATTTTTCGGTTTCGTAATTCTGAGAAGAGTAGATCTTTAGTATAAACTTAAAGCTAGGAATTAAACGCATTTACTCATTCAGGACGAATATTGCGTTAACGCAACATTTCATTTACTGTTCCTTTAAGCTTTACAAAATTAAAATTGCGTACCAAAGTTTCTACTTAAACAGAAAAATCAGCAGTGATAAAATTATTATGCAAATCCTTGGAATATTCATTCGTAACCAAAATATTAAAAGACGAAATTCAATACGGTCAATTGATTAAAACAAAATTGCAAATGAATCGGATCACGTTGGTCCTTAACCCTTTCACTGCTATGAAAATAGTAAAGTAACAATTTGGAATCGATAAAGATACCAAGAGTTTAAAGATAAAGACGCTCAATTAATTTGTACGCCCAATAATTCGACAAAATATCTTGATATCGATAGGTAGATCTAGCAGAAGAAAATTTGGCCAACCCAGAACGCCTTCGTAAAATACTGTCTGGCAAACTGTTCCCCATGAAAGCATTGGGTTACTTCGCTGTTGTCACTGGCCGTGGTAGACAGGACGATAGCATACAAACTATCCGAGATTACGAGGAAAAATTCTTCAGAAATTCAAAACTTTTTAAGTATGTACTTTAGAAATCACATAAGTAGTGCACTACGAGCTTATTTAAACTTCTTAAAAAGTTAATTATAGAAATTGGTTAATTATGCAAGAAGACATATGGAATCGGAATTACTCCTTGAATGGCATGCAAGGCTATATATTTTTCTATGGATTTTTCTAGAGATGGTTTAGTAATGTCCGGTCAGGTTACCACGAGAAATCTGAGTCTCGCGGTTGCGGAGTGTTTCTGGAAAATGGTCCGCGAAACAGTGGAACAGCAAGCGGATGCCTTCAAAGCCACCAGATTCAACCTTGAAACGGAGTGGAAAAACAATTTTCCAAGGTCCATATATGCTAAAGATATTTTCTATTATGAAAACCTCCTTGTTTTATTTTTTAAGGCCTGTTTTATTATCTCATATTTTATGCAGATTGAGGGAATTGGATAGAGACGAACTATTCGAGAAAGCAAGAGGGGAGATTCTGGACGAAATTGTAAACTTATCCCAGGTTTCTCCTAGACACTGGGACGAAGTTTTGATGGTCAGAATCTGGGACAAAGTTAGCATGCACGTGTTCGAGAATATCTATCTACCTGCGGCTCAAAGTGGAAGTCCAGGTATGCTTGTAAAATCTTGTAGTTAACTAAAAGATTCTCTTAACGTTAGAAGGACCGACCTTCGACGTTAGAAAGGTAGAAATTTATTAACGCGTTCAATACCATACTGGTCACTAATGGCTCGTGATTCGATCACAAATAGCTAAATTATGTTGTCTTACTAAAGATTCATTTATTTAATTAATCAGATAATCGCTATTGTTTTTAATAACTTTTACAAATTATACTGATGGAAGGCATAGAAAGCAATTCACGGTGGCTTAAAGTAAAATTCGGACACTTACAATAGCGCTCATAATTATTCGAACGATTTCAAAAGTTGATGGACGCTTTTGTTGACACAAAAGCTTAAAATTGAAAAACTTGGAAACCCAAAAGTATGGAAATTCAAACGCTTGCAAAATTTAAAAACGCGCATGCAATCGATCTGCTGATTAAATATATTTCTACTTCGAAATGGTCTCGATGATTTCTTAATCCTTGTATAGTAAAGAACTGAGCCTAACATTCACTTCTTACAGGAACGTTTAACACCACTGTGGACATAAAACTTCGCCAATGGGCGGAACAACAATTACCATCGAAAAGTGTGGAGAGTGGTTGGGAATGTTTGCAACAAGAATTTCAGCATTTCATTAGTCAAGCTAGGCTCAGCTCGGATCACGATGATATTTTCGACAACTTAAAGAATGCAGTGGTGAACGAAGCCATGAGGCGACATTCCTGGGAAGAAAAAGTAAATCCGCTACCAAATTCTGTTTGTTATGTGCACTGAACACTTAAAGAAATATCTGTACGAAAATGGTTTCAGGCATCGGAAATGTTGCGAGTTATTCAGTTAAATACTCTGGAAGACAGAAGCGTGAATGATAAACGGGATTGGGATCAGGCAGTTCGTTTCTTGGAAACCTCAGTCAAAGATAAATTACAGGCTACTGAGCAAATCTTACGAGATATGCTAGGACCTGGTCGCAAGGAACGATGGTTGTACTGGCAGAATCAGACTGAAGATCAACAGAAACGTTCAGCGGTGAAAAACGAATTAGATAAAATTCTTTACGCGGATAAGGTGAGAAGTGAAAACTTTTAACCCTTTATCGATCGTCTTCATATTGTAGTAACCGTCGAAATTACGCCACCATAGAACAGAGTTGGCTATATTTTATTCGAATAAATTTTGGGAATAAAATTTTATTCGAGCAACATTTTCTTCGAGGTGTTATTCGAATAAAATTACAATATTCACCATGCCGAGACGAGAACATTTTGTTAAAGTTTCGTAGCTTTGGTTATTGTCTTACTTCAAATATGTTTCATTGATACTTCCTCTTCGAAGATTATTCGAATAAAATGTTACTCGAAATGTTGTTCGAATGAAATATAATTCGAATAAAAATTCGAAAAGCCCAACTCTGCCGTAGAAGTACCATTATTTTTGGTTTAACTCTCACTTAACAATAACTATCTTTGTTGTCGGTCATCAAACGTTCCATTGACATTAAATAAAATACAATTTATTAGAATGGGTCGATGAACAGTTCGAAATAAATATAGCGGATTTTCGTAAAATTAGAAATTTGCATAAAAATCCGCAGTATAATCATAACTAAGCGTACTATTTGCGTTTTGTTCGTAGAAGCACGCCCCAACTCTTACGCAAGACGAACTTACGACGATTAGGAAGAATGTACAGAGAGGTGGCTTGGAAATAGATAACGAATTCATCCGAGAAACGTGGCACCCGGTGTACAGAAGATTCTTCTTGCAACAGAGCTTAGCCAGGGCGTACGATTGCAAAAAGGGTTATTATTTATACCATACTGGACACGAAACCGAAGTACGTGAATTCGATTTGGTTAATTTTAATCGCGAGTGAGATTTTACACGGAAGACATTGATTTTTGATATTGTTGCAGATGGAGTGCAACGATGTGGTCCTATTTTGGAGGATCCAGCAGATGTTGAAGGTTACTTCCAACGCACTTCGACAGCAAATCATGAATCGAGAAGCTCGCAGATTAGATAAGGAGATCAAAGATGTGTTGGAAGACTATAGTCAAGACAATGACATCAAGCAACAGTTGCTGACTGGTAGAAGAGTCACGTTAGCCGAAGAACTGAGTAAGTTTTTCATTTCCTTAACACCTTGTCTTACGATTATTTTAATAACGCCGTTTAAATCAATGTAACGTGATGTGACAGTGTGATGCACAGTATATCGTGATTTAACCGAATGTAACACATTGTACATCATTACACATGCTCTAATACACTGTAATACAAAAAGTATCACAATGTTGTAATAGTATAACACAGCATAATACACGGTGTATTACATCGTAATTCAAAAGGTATCACGATGTAAAGGCATACCACAACATAGCATACACTATAACACTATTTAGATCAATATAACATACTGTGACAGCATAACACACAAAACGTATTACGATGTAATAGCACAATACAGCATAATGCACAATGTAACACTATTTGAATCAATATAACACAGGATAGCATAGTGTAACACAACATATCACAACAGAATACAGTTTAACACCGCGTAATACGCGATATAATACACCGTAACACAGAATTTATCATGATGTAAGGGCATAATACAACATAATGCACAATGTAACACACTATAATAACATAATACATAGTATAACATGATTTAACTGAATACAAACTAACACTGCGTAATACATGATTGCAACACATCGTAACACAAAAGGTATCACGATGTAACAGACACATAAAAGACCGGTCAATTTAAGCTAACAATTCGGAAATACCGAATGGTTTCAAACTTAGAAAAACATATAAAGTAAAATAAAGATTTCAAGTATCATTTCGTCTACTGGTTGAATTATTGATAATATAGAAAATAAAAAGCCGATTTATAGGGATTTGTAGGATTTATAGGTAAATAATGTGTTGATACAACACTACTAATACAGGCTAACACGATGTAACACAAAATAACACGACATAATAATCTACATCCTATAAGAGCTATCTTAACTGCGGCTTTTACACTTTTATGTTTGTATTTGCTTTCAGAACGCGTCAGGCAAATTCAGGAGAAGCTTGAAGAATTTATCCAAGCACTGAACAAAGAAAAATGAAGAAACCGGACTGAGAGTGTAGATATTTGAAAGCAATGGTACCATGGTATGTGATACAAAATAAGCCCTGGTGGCTAACGCGCGAATGCTTAGGTATTAATTTATTTTCTTGCGGACAGAGCAAACAAACGTTCTACTCTACTAGTCAGCTTTTATGGAAAACGAAAACCGTGTACGCGATCGTTGCGATTCGATACGTGAAATTACCGCGTTTTTTTTTTTAGCATTCATATGGCTGATTGATCGTGATTCACTATTTTTTATTGTATTCTATAATATTTTTATTCCAAGCTCAGTAAATTTTCATATCGAATAAAGTAACATTGTTAATAATGCTAACAGTATAATAATACCAAAGTGACTCGGATTTCGGGAAATTTCTGATGCAACTGCTTCGTTAGAAGATTGTGAATGGCGTGTATGATACACACATGGAATGTAGGATATACTTAACAAATGATTAGGGGAAATAACGTTCATAACATTTTGTATATATGTGTCTCATCTCTCTGCATACAGAACGAATGAACTGAGCATACGTTTTGTATGAGTAGGAAAACATGAAATAAAGAAATAGAAATAAACTAAACACTCTCTGTTGTGTATTTGAACGTTTTTTTTACATTTTCGAAATACATAGTGACAATTGTTAATTCTTCGCTTAAGCTAAAATAGGAAATAAAGGTGTCTAAAGTTATGAGAATATTTAATAGTAAAACACAACGAACTTTCTTTAACACATGTATAATTTTTTTTTTTTTTTTTTTTACCATAGTAGATATATTTAATGCTTTTTATTATTTGCTCTCCCAAGATGTCACTTTTAACACTCGACAGGTTTCGTTAAGTAGGGAATTTGAAATCTGCTTCCATTTTTCTTCTGTACAAAAGTGGGGATTATTAAAATACAGCGCCTATGACTATTTTTTTTTCTTCTTTCTCGGGATAAAAGAGTACGTAAAGTATTTTCAAATTTATCCCTATCCTCTTTTTTTAATAGATAATCAATGGCGGTTCGAAATATATCACAAAGTTACAAATAATACAGAGTAGTAGAAACATATTAAAAAATATCATCATTTTCCTCGAGGTCTTTAATTGACGATACAAATCACTAGGTCAACCGGAAAACTACGTTGCTTCGATTTTAAAATTGGACAATACTAAGTTCCAGGTAAAATATACGCCCTATTCTTTGGTCCGAATATCTGATAAAATATCCTCACAAAAATTCTCGTTATACGTTAGAAGCATTTATAAAATTTCATCATTCGATAAGGTGTTGTCAAGGTTTATTCGAAATTAAAGTATCTTTTCAATGAATCTTCACTTTTCCTCTTTCTATTACACGAGACATTTGTTTGATATGACAATATATATATGCAACTTTCACTTATGATTTTCGCCTTTCGTGAATGTCTATTAATATCATAAACTCGAGTATTATTCTTCCTCAAATATATGAGCCTCCTCCGTCTTGTCTGGCTTCGTTTTGCAACTAATGCAATCGATACAAAATTAAACAACCGTATACAGTATTGCTCGCTTCAAACTGTAGAGGATTTTTCGTCTCTGTTTGCAAGCAGTATCGTACACGATCTTCTGGCAGGAATGTTTTTCTTTTCTCCTCGTTATTCGCGGTACACTCGGTATTATCAGAGTTGGGCAGAATTCTATTCAACAAGCGGACACAAGTACGAGTAAACACAACTACCGACTAAGCATAGGACAGACTATTCATTATCATACGGAATGGACATTACTAGTTTAGACTAGAATAAGACAACAGCGTTTTTAAAACGTCGAGAATTATAAATAAATATTGCAACAGAATTCTGTGCCTTCAACATAAGTGATCCGCGAAATCCAGATCTATAATAATGTGTATAAAATTATATTTTCATATGTATTGGAATTCTATCATTTAATCCTCTATAGCTCGAATTTAAATTCGTTTTACGGCGAACGAAATTATAGTTGAATCGAAATTTTGATTTTAACCTGGAAACCAGGAGTTTATAATTATATGTGGTTGGCGTTAATACAACAATAAAAAAAAAACAAAAAATGAAATAATACATATTTTAACACAATTTATATGCATAGATTATGTAATTCTTAAGTCGCATGGCATTATAAAGGGTTAATTTTATCAACTTCGATGGTCGGATTGAATATAATTCCTAAAATAATCATTCTAAATTGTAAGAGGCGTAAAAAAGCCTCTGCTTTTTTACACGATTGGAATTCCAGTTTGAAATCGATGATGGTTCCAATAAGTGAATTGGTCTGTCCTGTACTTGGTCGATGATACAACTTACAGACCTTGCAGCGACTGAAATTCTTGCACGAATAGTGGCTGACACCATTGGTACACTTATCGGGGTCGATAACCAGCAATAAATGGCGCAACACGTTTATAAATAGGACTGTACCGATATATTGTACTAAGTATAAACATTATATGTATATATATATATAAATATATATATACAATTATTTGGTAATACATCATTGGTAACACGAGGCAATTGGCCGCAAATCAAGGAGGAAAAAAGCGTTTTCGTAAAATGGACGAGGTAAACGACATTATGTTAGATTGATGCAAAAATAATTGCAGTTTTTAAGTACCGAATCTTTCCAATTAAGTTCAATTGTCGAGAAACTATGGAATGATCGATATACTGGGTGGTCCACCTAAATATCTTTTCTAATTGTGAGGGATCAAAAAATATTTTGTATGCTATTCGAATAGTTTGAAAAAACCATTATGTTGCAAGAAATATCTCCTTTCTACGTCATCTTTTTCGGAGTTTACCGACTTTTGAAATTATTGGAATCAATGTTGAATTTTACATGTTCGCTAATTATTTTTTAACCAAAAGCATAGTTCATATTTCGAGTGTTTTTTTTCTGCTTTATGTCCTAATTTAAGCTCGCGTAATAAAATCGCGAGAGTTTGCTCGTTTTTCGTGGTTAATTTAAAGGCTTAAATTCGATAATGTTAAAAACAACGAAAACAATATAAGCAAAACACAGTAACGTTAATTTTACCCTTCGCAATGTTGTATTACGTGATCACAACTAGATAAAAGATACCTAGAAAAATCGATGGTAAATGTGAGATAGTAAAAACCACGATTATTTTTGTATTAATCTGATACTTTGTCTTCGGCCGTATATCAAATTTCGGTCTATCGATTTGAGCTAAGTATCCGAGATATCCGACTATCCAGATGCAAATTAGATATGTGTAGATGCATCAAAACAAAGTTTAAGATCTCTGACAATGAGTAGTAAAATAGTAGTACAATAGCCACAAAAGAAGATATTGGCACATTACTGTATTTTTGCTTTTAAGTGCTATTGGGTTGGTCCTTAATCTCGTATAGTTTTCAGTTTAAGTTTACTATAGTGGACCTACATTTGTGTGAATTCGTCAGGAGGTAAGTAATTCATACAATCATATCATTCACATCTTAATTAATTAATTATTATATATTATTATATTATAATACATTATAATAATATATTGTATATATATTATATATATTATATATTATTATACATTAATACTTTAGAAATTGGCGAACATTCCCACTAATTCGAAGGTTTAAAATTTGGAAGCTTGGAAATGCAAAAGCTTGGAACTTGAAACACTCGGAAATAAAATTGATTCGAAGCTAAAAAGCCTGGAAATACAATAGCTTGAAAACTTGAGTACAAATTAATTTAGTGCCTTCACGTTTAACGCTTTGAAGATTTTTATTAACTTAAAACCGTTATCCGTTTTGTTAAAATGGAATTTCTGAGTTGTGTACAATGGAAATTGAGTAATAGAAATTATTTCGAACGTCAAGATTGCATTTGATGTAAAAGTACATTGAATTCTGTGAAAAAGCAGGAAATTAATCTGTACGCCTAATAAATATTTAAAAAATAAGAAGAACACTAAATTTCTCACTTTCGACAAAACCGCGTAAACTTGTGGACCAACCTAATACCTCATTTGATTGTTTTTATTTCGATCTTAAAAATATCAAGGTGTTTTCTTCATAAAATTTGAACAGCGCGATCACCACCTTGGCACTCAAATGTTTCATACTTATCTCAGGAAAGAAACTTAAAATTTACCTACTTTTATCAGCCGTCTGGGTGGTGTACCTCCCTAAGCCTCAGTTTTCCTCAAATTTCGATCAATAATACCTTCACGCAACTGTAACCGTTAAATGACACATTAGGTAGCCGGATATCCCATAAAACACACGACAGCCCCAACCGAATCCCTGAATGTATGATGTTACGTCTCTCCCGGAATGAGCATGTCGTTCGACGATTAGAGCAATGAGAAATTTATACAATACACACGGGGGAGAACCCATCTTCTTTTTTTTGTCTTGCAAAACTAGATCACTTTTATCATTTCTCTGCTTAAAGATAAAATACTAGCGATACAAGAGCAATAAGTTGTTCCAAACACACACGCGCAAAGTGTACCCCTTGATTAAACGTTCTCCTCCACGATGAGAGAGAAGTACCACGTGATTACGCTTTCACCGCGTTACTAGTATCCTGCACGTCCGGAATTAAATCTGCGGAACCGTCGCTCTGCTCGAGATCCGCCGTGTTGTAACCGGAAAAGGAACATGCTGGCGCACTTCTGGCTGTGGTCACCGAAGCTTCCGGAAGTAGAGACGTGCGTTCGTTCGCACTACCCCAAGCTTGTTGATAAGCGCTTCGACCACGTATCCTGCGACTTAAGGAGGAGCCAACTACTCCCAGGTGTTCTTTGATATCGTTGTGGACATCCGAGACATCCCACATAGCCCTGGACACATATCAAGAGTATTTTTAACCTCTTCAACATGCCAGCCACTATACTAAAAGCCAAAAGCGGCGTTCGGTGAAGGTAACTGGATGGATGAATCTCACTGCACCTTGGGAATCTTGGAAGCAATCGTCTCGAATGATGAGGAAAGCATATACTATTACTGGCAAATAGTTTCCGGCCAAACGCGATAATATCAAAAATTAGTTGAAAACGCTAACGTGTAATTATAGAACCTAATTTTTTCGTGCTAATTAGGTAATATTCTAAATCTACGTTTACGCCAATGCGGTCGAGTCGGCACTATTATATGTTCTTTTCACTTGTTTATACAAAAATGTGCATAAACCAACAACAAAATTTTACTTAATTATGAACATGGTGTAAATCAAAAAATTAAAAAAAGTATCACATTGATTTCCATTATACAAATATGGAAGTCTTTTTCTTCTGACTATTACTGGTGCATATAGAAGCAAATAACTATAGTCACTCATAGTAGGCAGGAAAGAATGATTATGGATACTCACAGCAATGCAAATGACTCGAATTTGGGGAATTCTTTTTGGATAAAAAGTAATTAAGGGAATGCAGTGTCACCTCAAAAAGCGTTCAAACTGCTATCTCACTAAATGTTGGAATTTGTGCCTCGCAAAGCGTCCGTCGCTATAGTGATTAATTGGTGGAAGTCCTGACTCATAACAAGTTCATTTTCACAGCCTCTCATTGACACTCATTTATTTTTCGCACGCTCCATTTTTGGATCGCTGTTCAGCCCTAATCAGACGCTTTCCGAGGCGATATTGTGTATAATTACCTGAATGCGTCCCACCATGCTTGACCCTGCGCGAGGTTTACAAAAGGTTTGTATGAAAAGCTGTAGTGGTGAGCCACCGCAGCCATGAACATTTCGATGCAAATTAAGAAATCCTGCAACTTCGACGATATATTTCTGATGTCGTCCATGTCATTTGTATTAAAAATGCTTGATATCACATCGAAGTACACTAATAATGCAATAATTACACCTTGACTGTAATCAAACGCAATAGAGTAACATTACGCTCACTGTTCGAACATATACAGTGACCGCAAACAGTATTTGTAGGCTATTATATTTATTTTGGTATTTAAATATTAATTCATCAGGGCTGAATATACTAACTTTCCTATTTCTTTGCGATGGTAATATTATACAATTACAGTGATGTACGCATAAGCGTTCAGACTTCTGCCCTCTTTAATGTCCATTGCTATCCCCACCAGTTGTTAAAATTGAAATCATTGAGTAAATTTCACGAAACCCGTATTTAAAATAAAAGTTTAATGCATTGCAACGCCAATTATGCAATACTGCGGAGTTCCTCTATTACCATATTTATTTAATAATCATTGCTTTCTCCTACTTTGATAAGTGTAATGCGAAGCAGGTTGAGTTTAAAAGCAGAAATAAAAGTGATACGGGAACAACGGTAGCAATATTTGATTCCTAATTGCAATGTGTTAACGAAGACGCGTCTCTTGTGATGAGTATCGATATCTCATTCACTCTCTTAGTTTGTATTTCACTCGGTCGAAGTTTCGTAAGTTACTTACTTTTCGTAAGTAAGACAGCGGACGCTAAAGCGGGCATCAATGTATAAAAATCTACCGTTATACAAACGAAATATAGAAAGTGATCGAAAAACTACTCATTGAAAAAGTCGAGTATGAACAAATACTTTTTGTAGCCATTGTACTGATAAAAATAGTATGTTCGGTCATCCCAGAAATAATGCGAATGTTTGACTGGTTTTAATAACAGTAAAATTGACTAATTTATTCGTAAAGGCAATCATTAGCCCACTTTCTATTAAGACTTTGTAGGCAAACATTTTTATAGAATACGAAGGAGTAATATTTTGATTTCCGTTTTAATACATCTTCCTTACAATCCTAGCATTAGTTTTGGGATGGCTTGATAGATTGTTGCAATTTATAAACTTACAAGAAGGAGAAGAATACGACCGCTTTGATACACAAGAATTTTCCAATGGGTTTCATTGGTTTTAAAGCCTCCGCATTGGCACGATAAAAAAGCACCAGACAATACATGGCAACGAATTGTGATAAATTATTTGAAGCAACCACATATGGAAAAGCTACGTCCGTTCTGAATTCACCTTCCCCGTATACTCCATTCAGCTCACAAATACTAGAAAAACAATTTATTACCAACAGCTGGGTAATCGTATTTGAAATTCACGTTGTTCACAACGCTATTTGCTGATCGAATATTATAATGCTATATAAATTCGATTCGAATACATTTCGGATAGGAAAACTGATTCTAAAAAGTTTGGAGAATGCTGAGAGCAACTTATCTCGTTTTGTCTGTGGCCAACAGGCAGAGTTGAGCATTATTCGAAGAAAATTTTCAAATAACATTTTATTCGAATAATCTTCAGGGAGGAATTATTAATGGAACATATTTGTTATTCGAATAAAATTTGATTCGAAATGTTATTTGATATGTTATTCGAATAAAATTTGATTCGAAATGTTATTCGAAATGTTATTTGAATAAAATATACTGAACTTTACTAGCAGGTGTCCCAATACTTATAAATGAAATACTCACAAAGATATCAAAGTTGTAATAGGCCTAACAGCAGTATACTGCAATATTCCATGTTTGCACATATGTACAAATTCCCTGCCCATTTCCCAGTCAGGTAAGCAACACAGAGGAAACATGTGATGGACTTGCGGGGATATTTCTAATCTGTGTTCAAGCTGACGATCGGCATCCAAATAGGCCAATAAATACATCATAAAATTGTATATTACATATGCCTCGTAGCACTCTCTCAAACTGTCCACGTATATACTGCCTTCGGGATAAACTAGTCCCAACCACTGTTTAAAAATTTAGAAAATATTTCGTTTAAATGTAAAAAAATGCACACCAAATGTGCATTTCTTATTATATTAATTAACGCAAAACTTGTACTGGTGTATACCTACAGCATTTACTGCGTAAATTGGTACCATCCATAATATCCTGAAACAGAGACCCAAAGTTCGTAGAATCTTTCGTTATGTGTATGAAAAACTGTGCAAAATTGTGTTTTTTGTTACATTATAATATTATACCATAATAGATTGGTTGATTGCAGACAAGTTGTAAATAATAAAAATACTAGGAATTTCAAAATTATTAATAGACTATTAGATATTAATCTTATATTTTTCTTTACGATAAAATTTCCCATGAAAACATAAAAATTCGCAGTCTAAGCATTAACATTATTCTCCGAGAAAATAATTAAGATGGAACTACTGATATTTATCCAATAATTCAATATTTATCCAACTTACTTTGTTATATTGGTTTACATTACAAAAGTATGGACACTTTTTTCCTAATTTTTTTTTTTTTTTTTTTGACTAACACTACTTTTATAATCACCGGAACAATTATGTCCAGATAATTAATTGATACATAATTTAGACATTTGATGCCATATGAGATAATGCTATTATAGTTTTCGAAATGAGAAAACATTGTAACTAAAATGTTTCTGTATATGTGTACTCTATTATAAGCTTGTGTAGAAAGTGAACTTTGACTTGCTTCATCGTTGCAACCATATCACAATTCCCGTTGATTAGGTTCACTTATTTTAATATCATAATCGAGTAAACACGAACACAATGTTTGTGCCAGAAATTATTCTGCTAGTGGGGCAAATAAAGTCAACTTAATTCGATATTTTTTAATATCTCAGAATATTACAATTTATTTAATATCACGAAAAATTTGCAATAGTTAGAAATACTTAATTAACACTAGGTTTCCGGACATTGATATCATAATTTCAGAGGTTTCTTAAAAAACAAAAAAGAAAACAGTTGTATTCTAGATAAATACACGAAATTAGAAAGTCAGGGAGATGCGGAATGAATTACGATACGTATTTATATCATTGCATCGATCAAAGTCATCATGAATTACTAAAAAATGATATTTATAATTTTTGTATGCAACTATAACCCTTTAACTATGGGCGTCGTCAATGGACGACAAAGCGAAACTTTTGTGAAACACAGGTGTCGTCAATAAGCGATTTTAGGACTTCAATCGAATTTATTTTTTACTATACAAATAAGTATAATTTTATTTGTATACTGTTCGTTTTTCTATAGAATTAATATTTGTATTTGTATCTAAATGTATTGATTTATACATGTCTGGAATTTCGTAGAAATTTATATTAAAATTAGGTTTATTTATCGACATGCAATGGAGAGTATATAAATAGGAAATCAGTAGTAAATTCAGCTGGTTATACAATGAACTACCCAATTATTGACATTTTAACACACGATCATAAATAATAGTCGCATACAAAAAAAGTGATCGTAATAAATGTTTTGAATTTCTTTATTTTATACTGTCATACCACCTAGTAGAATTTAGAAATTTATTAAACAATGAAAATCCAGTCCGAAATTTTAAGTTAATTGATATTCACGAATACAACTAGTTGCCTATTATTGACAATTATTTCCCTAATTTTATCGCAATGCTTTATTAATTATTGTCGTTTGAATTGGGAGAAGGTAACATAAAAACTTCATTTGCGTGTTAAACATCACTGAGAAATATTCTTATAAAATCGCATCTAAAAGTATGTTTGCGTTTCGAGCGTATGTTTCTCAAAATGTGCCTGTAGTTAAAGGGTTAAAAATTACAACTTCGTCAAATTGACGGCTTCCGTAAATCTAGCGTTAATGTTCCAAAGAATAAGAAGAGTGTGTAGACTCTATAGAGAGTGGGTTTACGTACTGGCAGTCTATAACTATAACAATGGCCCCTGACCTTTGACATAACAGAGGTGAATCAATAAAGTTCTTTGACCTTGAGCTTTAACAAGGTGCATTGTTCGAGCAAAACATCCATGGTAATCGGACAGCGAGAAATTTAGTCAAATACGCAAATGTAACATTAAATATTAATTCATACGAAAAGCTTTATTTTTCATACTGATTAAATATGCAAATGTAGCATTAAATATTAACCTCCTGCTTTGTAACAACGAGTCACACTCGTGGTATAAATAATGGGCTAATTACAATAAAAACACGCCGTCTTTTTTAGTAAACCTTAATTCACTTCATTTCAATTAGTAAGTTTGTAAGATTGAAGACTACAAAATAGAAATTACGTAGAACAGTTTAGTGTTTTGCATTCGTCGCGGTGTCAAACTAGAAAATAGCCAATGTTCCAGTAAATAATTTTCGAAAAATTCGAAATCCAAGGGGTTAATTAATATAAAAAAAAAAACGTTATTTTTCACGTTTTTTCGGGAAGTTAAATTTTCCCACGATACATATACGAAATAAAGTAGCAAACATCTGTGTGTATATCATTATCTATTATATAATCAGTTAGAGGTTTCCGATTGAACGAATTAATTAACTGTGACTTCACGTTTCTTTATGTAACAGGGAAGTTAATAAGAAGCAGACACATTTTCTATAACTCACGAACAGCATTGGCAGGTGTTTGCTCTTTGATATATCAATTGCACAGTGTCTAGCTGTTCTGATCTTTATCTATAGTGATTTCGATGATAGAGAATCCAATGTAATGGAATTGTGGATTAATGTAGCAACTAAGCTTCCTAAAGCTTTTTTCATTACTTGGGCATATCTCAATTTTTAATGCAAGAAATTTAAGATAACATCACTGATAGACGCTGTTAATAGTTGAACGAAAATTCGATAAGTATTATTTCGTTCCGTTCTCAAAGGGTTAAAATGAAGAGCTTCTAAACAATAAATAGGAAATTAACTCTTTGCGACCCCCCTCCTTTTTTTCCAAATTTTCTTTTCAATAACTCTCTCCTATTTTCAATTTTGTTATTTAACACTAAATTTACGGAACCCGTCAATTTGACTGATTTCAGATTTCATGCTTAAAATTATAGATATCGTAAGTATTATGTTTTAGCAACTTATGTAGACTTTAATTGATATACTGTGATAATTGATAATTAATTGATAAATGATATGATATACAGTATACCCATTTTTCCCGAAATCTGTCAAATTGTACGATCAATGCCGCAAATATAGTGTTAAAACGAGCTTCAACAAACAGTTAATCGATAGTAAGCAATTTAAATAATTTTTATCCACTAATTGTGTTCAAATTAGCATTGGAACATTACTGTGATCTCGTATTTTTAACCCTTTTTCGAGCTATGGGAGTTACAAACGCCCATACAAATTCAAAGTAAGCATGCTTTAGAAAATGTTACTTTAATTTAATTTATTTATCTGTATATCTATAAAATCCTATCTATTTTATAGGTTTTTATAATACGGCTAGTTTTATTTCACGAATAAATTTATATTGTTAAAATGACCGAAACTCCTTCTGTTGTTTAAATATTTAAAATTTAGAGGTGTATATAGATTTTTGCGACCGACTATATTAAACAATCCCTGGCAAAAAGTTTTCTGCCAAACGTAATAATATAATTTAAAATAATTGTAATCTTTTGGATATAAAGTGCTATAAGTATAAACTATATGGGGATGTTAAATCGATATGGTATGCAATAAAAACGAGAAAAACGATCTAAACTTTCGTTTATTATCCAGCAGAAACTAATTAATATATTAGGTTTACCAATGGATAATTCACTTTTGTTGTCATATTCAATTATTATTATTACTTTCATTACTAAGCTTAAATGTCTCTCCTCTCTTAAATGTAATTGGTGCTATATATTTCATATTTACTGATTATAAAATAAATTTATCAATTCAGTTTTGCATCTTGATAGTATATTTCGAATATAAATCATATGTTATTTATTATAGAAATAGTGATATTATTTGTTGGTATATAATATGATACTTCTTTCCAAGTATCACTTTACACATTAATTATTTTCTACTTAATAATAAAGAAGAGTTTGAATTATTTTGTTCGTTTTTCCTACATTTCTACACATTTTCTGTTTATATTATAGCTAGACTGTGGATTTTTATTCATTTACGGAAAATTTAAATATGTCAAAAATTAGAAAGAAATGCAAAAAGCAAAGAATATACAAAAGCAAAATATATATTACTTTATTTAGAGGGTGAAACTACCCTTTATTCCCTTAATATATTCCCGTAATTTCCTTAATAAAAGCACAAATTTGCAAAAAAATCTGCAGTCTAATTATAGCATTTTACACATAAAAAAATTAAAATAATTCAAAATTATTTTATATTATTGCATTTGGCTAAAAACTTTTTGTTAGGGGGTTGTAACACAAATCTAAACTGGCAATTAAAAAATGTTTCGTCACGACCAAATTTGCATGGGAATGCAAAGCGTTGACAAACAGTTTGAAAAAACATCCACACATACCTGATGATATATTTCTGCAACTTAGGCTGAGTGTAATATATCATGTGCTGGACAATTTCATAAAAAGCAATGGGCAATGCAAGCAGTACGAATGCACCACCCACAAGTGCCCCTTGATCCTGCTTTTTGAAGCCATTCTTAATCGAATTGGCCAAGAGGATTGGCACCAAAATGATGATGATCAGTGCATAGAGGCAAGTTAGAACTGGTAAAATCCATAGCCTCCAGCGGCGACAGATAGAAGCCATCACTATTTCATAGATTCGAGGAAATATCACATAATTTGTCCAGTCAGTTCGCAGGAACTTCTGCAACAGCACAACAGAGAAACTTTACACGATTCAACACCATCCGTCGGTCTCATGGCTCGGGGCTCGTATCGAGGTTAGGTCGAGCCCAACAATTGTGCTTCGTCACGGCGTAGTTAACGTACTTAGTAGCTGCGAAATCCAACGTTTCCATCGAATACAGGCGAATAAGATAGAGAAATTTTGTGATGGACGCGATTACGGTCAGCAGATAGTCGACCAACCGATCACTGTAATCACGTAAACATGGTAAATGGCGTATCGAGGCGTTGAAAAAGTCACAACAACCTTGTCGAACACGATGAATCAACGACGAACCGACGAGTCAGCTGACGGTGACAGCACGGTGGAGGGAAACCACCTCTTAACCCCCCCAGAACATAGAGTTACGCGATTCCACCGCGTGAATATCAATCTCAGTTCCTCTGCGTAGGCTACAGCCTATCAGCAATGCTAAGCCTTATCGTTAAAAAAAAAATACGAATCAAAGAAAAGTCTCCATAAGAGCGGTGAGATTCGGGTTAGGTTTCGTCGATGGGTCTCGAAACTCACATCATTTCAAGGTCTTACAAGTCATTCGAATTTTCGAGGAGTCATTGATTTTGAACGAATTTAAATTTAGAGTATGCACTTTGCTTTTTGGCAGCGTTAGAAGGAGAGTCTTTATTTGGGCATTTATTTCGAGCTTTGCTTGCCTTTAACGCTATCGAACTCTGCCTCCGGAAGCGGAAGATTTCTGACAAGTGATTGCTAAGCTTGGGAAAAATTTGTTCGAAATGTTTGATTTAAGGTGGCGGAGGGCAAATTGTTGTGCAAGATTCTTTGATTATATACGTATGAACGAGAAAAAAGACGAGAGGATTAGGAATGCGAATGCAAAAGAAGATTGTGGCGAAAAGCGAAGATGCCTCGATGGAACGGTTTAGTGTTTTTCGGATGTGAATGTTGGTATTAGTGAGAGAGCGTAGGTGGCAAGGGAAGGGAACATCCGTTCTAATGGCGTCAAGACCCAAGCACTGTTGTCACATTTTGTCCTACAGTGTTTCAATATTTTGCTTTGTTTATGTCGCTCAAGTTTTGCCACAAGGAGACGAAAAATCCGCTCGGGCTTGCGAAGGTTGGTACAGAATGGTGAAAGGAGACCGATTTTTCGGCTAGAACGCGGATCAATCCCCGAGAGAAATTTTCTGAGAGCTCCGGGTGCAGTGACCTTGATTCCGCTGTCATTTCTGTAATGCACGAGCCCGCGAAATTTGAATTCGCGATTCACTTACGAGTCTACTAAAAGTATATTTTAAAACAAAATTTTCTGCAAATAATGGTTTTATTATCTTGTTTATAAAAAAATCAATGCAACTATGTTTGTTCAACAGGGAACTTCTGTTATTTCATCTTGAAAGAGTTGTATTCGTGTATCGCTATTGAAAGATTTCAATAAAAATTTGAAAATTTAGCTATATTGAAAATTTTAGTAAAGAAAATATACTGTAATATATGTATAAATTTATACTGTAATTATACCATATATATACTTACTCTAATTTATGCTGTAATTGTACTATAATTATACTGTAATTTATATAATAAATTAGGACATATCTTATCCAGTGAAGTGTTAAATATAAGTAATTTTTAGTATTTTTATTTACATCTATTAATAGTAGTACGTTCACCAAATTCTTCCAATACGAAATTATAAAAATTCACTATTAAACACATATAACTGCATGAATTTTATACAATACTACTCAAAAGCTCAATAATACTGATTTAGAAAATGTTTGGACAGAAATATTATGTATCACTTAACTTGTCTACTTTGATCTGTTCTTCTTCTTAGGCACAGAAAGCTAGCTTTTACAGATGGCAAGCAAATAATCTTGGAAGATATTTTCTCCCATCAGCAGCCTCTTCAAATGAACATGGAAGTCACAACAGAAGAGGCACAGGCAGTGTTGCTGGAGGGAATGGAAGGAACCCAATACATCACCATTCAAAGGGCAGATGGAGAGCCTCTAAGCAAGAGTGTTCCTCTTTTGACGCTAAATGGAGAGCTAATCTCTGAAGGAATGGTTGTTGATATGATTAATGCTGGTGTAGGTACTGATTATGGTACTGCCACGCAATATTACGAAGCAGATGACTTATTGCCTCATGAATTGACTGAGGTGAAGATCTACATTACCGTGCATAAGTATTTGGACACTTGTTTATTATTGCGAAAATATAGATCACACTATTAGTACAAGCCTCTATTATAAGTTTGATTCACGTTTGGTTTCATCTTAGACGACCACATAACGTCTATAAACACGAACGAATATTATTTAACGTACGTTTGTACAAATAAGAAACACTAATTAATATCGGTAACTAATTGAAATTGATTTTGTAAAGATGGTTAAAGTTTGTCCTAATCATCAATTATATCATCCAGTGTCTAAATACTTGTGCACAGTTCTCGATCGACTAAAAACGATATTAAAGACCAATTGCGGATTTTCGAATAATAGGAAGACAGAAGACTGGCTGCAGCTCTGGTTGCCGTGCAGTTGCAGCAACAGCAGAAACAGCAACAGCTTCATAGCCCGTCGCAGCACGAAGATCCAACTTTGCCGGACGTTTCGCACCTGGAAAATTTGACACCCGTGAACACCTATTCCATCCAAGTTCCTGAACCGAACGCTCCTCCCGTGTACCCAACGCTACATCCCTTCAAACGAATCGCACACAACGTGAAACAGGAATTCATAAACGTGAAAAGTGAGTACGACGTGGATGTGTCGGCTGAGAGCAGCGAGGATGCACCGAGTTCCGGGCCGAAGAGATCGTTGCCGCATAAGAAAAGAATTCCTCGGAAACTGAAGCAACCGACGAAGAGAAGCTCCGCGAGGAAGGATAGCGGTAGGGCAAACGCGGATTCAATAAACGCGGACACCTCAGGGGATATGCAGGCTCATGTGTTCAAGTGCGAACTGTGCAGCTCTAGATTTAGTAGTCAATTGACATTCTTCGAGCATTTGAAGGTGCATTACGAGCCTGTGAAGCAGGAGACTAGAATAGCACAGGCGACCAATACGAACATCACGATATCTGTGACAGAATCGGTTCAGAACCTGGAAAACACGGTCATCGAGGAGTTCAGCGAACCTGAGGACCTAATGGAGGGTATTAGGGGTGTTGGTAAGTATAATCAAAATTATAGTGCAGGAGTTTTTCAACGGAACAATTCGAGAAATGCGATTCGGAACAGTATTCGGTGGGACATCGAAAAGAAAAGATTTGTTCGGTTTGTTTCACAATGTATATGTTAGTATAAAAGTCAGAATATTGATAAAATCTTGATCTCCCAGGATAGGTATCTTGAGAAATATGAAATATATAAAAAAATGTTGTAAACAAACATTCTATGGTTTAGAGAAGGACTGATTATGCTGTCATTTGTTTGACCTTGTGATAACCTTGGAAAAGCTTATAAAAGTCAACTTGGAATTTTTAAATTATTATCTATATTTTTATTGTGTATTAATGTAGCTGGCATCAAAACGTTTTCATACATGTATATGTGAAATACAATAAAAATAGTAACGATACTAATAATAATATTCGTAGCGATGGTAATGATAATAAAATCTTTAATTTAAAATGTTCGTGCAAATGATGCGAAGTTACGAGTCCGTTTGGACCCAGTTATTGGGTCCAAATCACCGGTTAACCAATGCTATTTCGTGTATGTACAGTTGAAGAAACAGGTGCTCACATAGATGATGAAACAGAATCCCCGTTGTCCACGGTGAACAACGAATCACCGTTGTGGACGATCACGGAAGTCACGGAGCATGTACATAGGGACCACGCAAAACCGGCTACTGCAGATCAGGGCATCCTCGATAAAGAAAAGACTGACATTCCACAGACAACGAAGAAAAAGAAGATATTGAAAGCGAGAAAATCAAGTCAGTCCACCTACGTTCGAAACCGTATTGTACACGTTTTTTGGCTAATCATTCGTAAGATCCTTCTTTCTTTCTACAGATGACGAACTAACATGCCCTCAATGTGACCGGTCATTCCACCATAAGAATAGTTTAGTGTATCACATGAGATCTCATAGTGGAGAGCGACCTCATCAGTGCGAAGTCTGTGGGAAAAGTTTCTTTGCTGCTAGTGCATTAAAGGTAAGACTTATCGTCCATTTGCTACAATAATCATATAACTCGGAAACCGAAGCGGATTTAGGTATAGGTTATGTAGACTATAGGCGACAGCTTTTATGGGATGGCGTTTTTTGGAAAAAACTTCAATTTAGGTTCTTCTATGTACTATAGTATGTATATTGTACTATAGTACAAATTCATACAATTTTAATTAACGCGTTAAATTTCGTTTGCGTCATATAATGTATTAACATGAAGAAGAACTAATATGTCGATCACAAGCCTTACTAAAAATTTCTACCAGGAGGAAAACGTCGGGATGAAGATTGTGCTTTATGTAATTTCACCCAAACGTCGAAGATTCACATACAAATTGCAAAAGAACGGAGGACTAACGATCGAAAGTTAGAAAAACTAAACGAATTTCGAACTACAATCCATTAACACGTATTAATGAATTTAAACTGGATTAGGTTTCAAAATAAAATGGCAGCTTGTTGAATCTCTGCTAGCATGCAATTTATCCCCTTGGTACCGGGTTCAGCATTTCATTCTAATCATGCATTTGCGAACATAAATTACTGGTCCAATTAATTCCACTGCTTATCAGTTTAAAATTGAGTCACTGAAATTTTTCAGACATTGTTTCTCTTATACTATTAACCCTTTCGATACTAAGTAGGTTATAGTCACCCATCATGAAGCGCTCTCTGTGTCCATCAGGTGACTATAGTCACCCAACGCAATTTTTGCATTAGTTAAAAAATCTGGCTAGGTATACTAGCATCCTTTGATATTCCTAGGCTAGTTGTTAGTTTAGTATGCTTTAAATATTAACTGATTAAAAAATAAATAGTTTACAGAGTAGTAGGTGTCACATAGGTGAAATTGTGTTTCGTAACTTTAGCACACTGACGGCTAACTTCGCCGTAACGAAAGGGTTAAGGAAGCAAATAGTCATTCTTCTGTTAATGGTTAGCCAATTCTGCCTTCAGTTTTTGCCTTCCAGTGCCCATCGTCAAATGGTTAATTCCACTCCTTCTTTATCCGAAAGAAATTGAATTATACTCAAAATATCCAAGCAAATTGTTCGAAATATAGGTTCACAAGCGCCTTCACAGTGGTGACAAGCCATACAAGTGCGAGGAATGCGGCAGACATTTCCGGCAATGGGGAGATTTGAAATATCACTCCACCAGTATTCACTCGGAACAGAAACAGTATCAGTGCGAGTACTGTGGCAAGGATTTCGCGCGAAAATACTCCCTAATCGTGCACAGGCGGATCCACACCGGCGAGAAGAATTATCGTTGCGAATACTGCAACAAAACCTTCAGAGCAAGCAGTTACTTACAAAATCATCGTCGTATACACACCGGCGAGAAACCTCATCCTTGTACAATTTGTGGCAAACGATTCCGAGTGCGAAGCGACATGAAGAGGCACATGCACACGCATTCAAGAGGAAGGGCAGACAGAGTCATGAACAGAGTTATGGTAGGGAAGAACGAGGAAGAAGAGGAAAACGATAAAGGCTCTCAGGCTAAGACTATTCAGGATCTTGTTCGAGATTTGAAACTCGAAGTGGAGGCAACGGGAGTCGTGGAGATCGTTCCTCCAGACGATAATCCTGAAAGTATTCTACCGCATTCAGGAGGGCAAACTTTGGAATACACAGTGACGACTACGTCAGATTCGAATCCTGATAGGGATCCCTTGGAAGCTGTTGTCCGTACAACTGATAACATGTAAGTTAATACGTTTTGGGGGATCTTTTTACCTTAGAGAGCAAATAAATCGTTAATTCTCCATTGCATGAATTTTTATGACGAGTTATATTCTATTTAAATGTTCATATGATAAGGAAATAAATAACAAAATATTGAATTTTATAATGGTTCCTAAATGGGAACTTACTACGTATTCAATTTTCATTGGTTCCTAACTCATGCAAGTATGGAATATTTGAAAGCAGATTCCTAATTGGGAACGGAATGCAATAAAATGTTGAAGACTATATAAAGTAACTAATAAAGCAAAAGAAACGAATTTAATATACACGTGGCATGTGTCTGTTTTCCACTAAATCCCTCAATTCTGGAAGAAGAATACCCAAAATTTGAGTGAAATAAAAAATTCTCTAACTTCGCCTAAAGTAAAAAGACCCCGTAAATTATTTAATCATATTAAAAATGTTTCAGGTATTTATTTTCTATTGTTCCTTTCGCAGGCAGTATTTCTTCATGTAATAGCTATGAGGGTTTTGCAAACAGCGAGGTTATTACGTCTCACAAAGATGGAGGACTGTCGCACAAAGATGGCGCCTTGTGGATGCGGAAACTTTTATCCTGAACGACTGAACCGAAGTGCTATACACCGACGCACTACCAATGTAACGTGCATAAATGTACTTTCCACTTTCTCTGCGAATTTTTAAGCGAACGTTATAGATGTAGTGTTTAAAATATTATAATTCTTAAGACTGTTTTTAGCAGAGAACTCGGGAAAGTACACAGGAACACACGTAGGAGGATGAGCTCCTAAGAAAAAACGTTATATCGTTTTATTGAAATAGATAAAGTTGTGTATATATATATATATGCATAAGTGCATACACATATACAGATAAAAACAAATATATATATATACGTATATATTGTACTATAATTAATCAAGATATTGCTGTACATGTAAATTTTTAATTTTAGGATAGTTAGTCGTTTATATCGCGAATCGTCGTTGGAAAAATATATTTTTTACGTGAAGACATTTATAGAAACAATGTGGTCCACTTTTATTGCATATTCCACGAAGAGAAAGGAAAGAAAAAAAAATGATTCGTAGATCAGATTTTAGGTGATCGAAGGTACTGAAGATGGTGCAGGCACCGTGTTACTCGTATCAATGAAAGCTTGTAAAAGTTGTGCCAGTTCTCTGGATTCGAGGGCTGCAGCGAGTTTCTCTGCAGCGTCTTTGCTACTGATTCTGAAACATGTACGGCGTGCAAAGTTGTACAATTTACTTCAAATTATTAACCTTCTCCTTTCGACACGCTAAATTTGGTATCTAATGCAATCGACGATTAGTAGAGATGGGTGGAAACCTAATTTCTAAATTTGCGGAACTTGAATCTAAATCTGCGAGGTCTCGAAACTCTCGAAACTCGAAACTTTCCTGGAAACCTTGAATTCTTATTTTCTTTCCTTTGTTTTGTTAGGGAGTATCAATTTTGAATCTAATTAAATGAAATGGAAATTTAGTTAGTAAATTTTTATTTGAATTATTATATATTAATATTTTAATTTTATTATTCTAATTAAATTTTAAAACAATTTAAAGGAAACAATAAGCGAAAAAATTCTTCGTGAGATAATTATTAATTTTTAGTGTTTTGTTGTTATAAACGACTGCAATGGGCTAGCATAATTATATCGATTAAAGTGAGCCTAAAGTCTAAACACAAACTTTATTAGATTATTAATTAAATAAATTTGTGCCATAACAAAATATTCGTGTTATTTTTACGAACTATTATTTATCTAAGTTTTAAGAGTCTCGAATTATAAAAGTAGTTCAAAGTATCGAGTTTCGAGTGTCCCATCCTAGTGATTATGCATTCAGAGCAACGCGTTTAACCATTATTATATTGTAAATTGCGTTCGTTTAAGTAACGAAGTCTTTGTTATAATTTATATATTGATAATTATATCGTTGCAAAAGAGGAGAATAAAAGTTTGGTACTTTAAATTTGAGTTAAAGTAAGATTCCAATTATTTTCTCTTTTCCACTAAATCAAAACTTTGCATCGGTAAAAATATTTTTCTTTGTGAAAGGAAAATAGTAAAATTTGTCATGGGAATGTATACAGAGCGTCTCAGCAATTGTGGTACCATTATCTCCTGTAAAACAAATAAACAAATATCGAATATTCGAATAATAAAAAAGTCCGGACTATACGTCGAGTCCTAAATAGATTCTTTCGAATCATTCGGTTTCTTCGAATTCTCATATTGGTTCGGATATTCGAACCGTGTTACAATTCGGTTTATTTATTTCAAACCGATCGACTGCTGAGAGTCGCTCATTTGCAAAGCGACTAACTCCACAAAACAAAAAGTAGGCAAATTAATAAAATTAAAATACTGGTTTTCCTAAAATTCCTTTTGAAATTTAAATTCAAACAAACACTATCGAATATATTATTACTGGCGCAGCTGTTATTTAAAAACGTATAAAATGCGTAGAATAATATATCCTTCGAATAATCGTTATTATTTTTGTTAATTGTTTATTATTCCATGAGCAAAAGTATTTCTTTTTTGTTTTGTGGTGTTAAGCACAACTAAATACCACGAGTTAAACATCATTCAAAAATTTAAATAATTCAGAAAGTGGAGTTAATCACTTCGGTCTATGAACGGCTCGCATGTAATTGAATTCCGAATTTTTCGACACGTACCTGCGAGAACGTTTAGCCCTCTCCCAATCAACGTAAAGATCCATAACCACCGCATGTAGCCTCTCCAATATTTCATTGTCCTTTGCCATCTGTGACTTGATTTCCGCTTCCTTTTGTAACAGCTCTTGGTACTCCGCGCTTAAATTCTCTTTAGGATTTTCCTTCAACTGCCATTCCTCCAGAGCATTCAGAATTTTCATTTCAGTAATTAGTTCGTGAGCAGCGTTCATCCGTGGAAGAATCAATTCCAAAACTCTGGTTATAGTATTCTCGGACACGTCTGTGAAGAAATTTCCACGAAAAGAAGAAACGTTAATACTAAATCTACCGTGGCGGTCACAAATGACGGGTTAGAAATTTACCATAAGAATTATATAAATTAACAGCGGTGTATTTTTGAGAATATCGCATGATTTTCCGAGCAACATATAAATGAAGATTTACTGTACTTCAATCATATGGGTTTTGCAAATGTCTACTATTTTTATTCCATTGATACAAGTAGGTATACTTCAATCATTGGTAGGTTTAGTGTTAATGAACTGTGTAATATAAAAGTAATATAAAGTAATACCACAAAAGACGTCCAATTTGATTTTTCGCTTCGTTGCTTCTCTCGTTAGTATATCCCTGAGAATTATGATGCTCGATATATTCTCTCCGAGGAACGTTGCGTGTCCTTTTCTGAAAATTAAACAAGTATCAAATTCGATGCAACAATTTCTGCAGTATAGAACTTACTTATATTTGCACTTTAGAACTGTACCGACGAATGATGAAACGTAGGTCAAAGTAGCTTCTCCATCTTCTAAGTGAGGCCTTTCGGGAACATCGGGTAATGCGAACGAAAGCCAAGCGTGCACCTGGAATCCATAAAATCATAAGAAAGAGCATAGAGTATTTTCGCAGCTGTAGAGACTCGGCACGAATTTTACGAGGGATGGAAATCGTGTCTTTGTTCGATAAGAGCTTGCAACTGACCTCAAGCTTCGAGCGCTAAACGAAATCCTTATGTTGTACAATTGTACAATGTCCTTACCTCTGCGGTAGTGAAACTTCCAACCAATTTCAGTTCATTGAAGGGTCCTACACTCGGTTGAGATTCAGTATCTTCGTCTTCATGCTGTCTCACGTGAAGCGAAAGCGCGGCTATGGGTATTAATATTCTGCGACAGCACTTTGGTTGTACCTGTTGATATATTTTTGTTTTATACAAACGCGAATCTCTAGGGTTTAGCCCTCCTAGCATTCATATTTTTGTCGCTCCGCAATTAAGTGCTTATTTTAATTGAAACAATACAGCACGAAAGATATAAGAAATATTTGTTCAATTCATGGTGATTAGAGCGCGGATTTTTATGCAAAACCAAAGGTTTATAAACGCATTTAAAGACTTGGAACTTTTATACAGATTTATAATATTATAACTATATAATATATAATAATATATAATATAACTTTTATCAATAATTATAACGTCTACTATACTTTGGATACTTTGTATATTTTTGTATATTGCAGTAATTCTGCACATTTTTGCACGTCCAAATTTTCCACAAATGCATACAAATTCACTGTCTAACGATGATTACTTGCAAGATTAATTAAAGTTCCATTATCTTGTATTGTGTTCAAGAGACTCAATGCAAAATTTACTCCAAAAACAGCTTATACATAATTCCGCCTATAATTTTGTATGGTGTTAATAAAAGGTCGTGAAGGAGTACCTGTGAAGTTACATAGATTTGCAAAGTACCAGGTTGCCCTTCGATAGTCCTTAGCCTCATTTCAAGATGATTAGTGTTCACCTAATTCAAAATTATTCATATTTATTAATAGCATCTTTAATATCATTGATTATTAATAGTATCTTTTTAATATAGCATTATTAATAGTATCTTCTTCTTAAAATATTTGTCTTTTAATCCTGGAATACAAACGTTATTCAATAACAAATTCTGTTTCTGTGTATCATGAATTTCTCGCGAAATAATAAAGTCTATTTACAGTAAATTATATTTGAATATTTGTTCATATTAAAATTTACAATATTAACATATCCTTTGATTTTTGCATTTATGTATTACCAATAGGAATCAACTATACTAAAAACTCTATCAGTTAAAAGTTGTAACGATGCGAAAATATCAACATATGATGAGAAATTTAATATAGTCGAAATTAATTAAGCAGTATTTACATACATACAAAAGCACAATGGTATGCCAATACTTATTGTACGTTTAGCAGTAGTATATAATAAATTACAGTAAATCTATTGTATAATTGTAGCCATAATGTTAGCTAACGTTTGTGTTCCGATGTTAATCTCTACTTACTTGGCAACGATAGGTGGCAAGAACAAAGTTGCCTTCTCTAGGATTGCAAGTTGACAAGCTAACTACTGCGCTATTGCTTTCCACGTCCAATAATTCTATTGGAGTATCCGATTGTATCAAAATATTGTCGATCGGTGTATCGAGTTCTATGGATAAGGAGTAGGATGCGTTTTCTTTGTTCAAAATCATTCTGCAATAATTATATTAATTGTTACTGGACTGCGGACGCTTGTGCATTTATGACGAATTGAAATGGCGGAAACAGTGAACTTTTAATAATTTTATGCGATTTTCCGTAAACAGTACGAATAAAGATTTATTTTCTTTGCATCGCGTATTTTTATTATTTTAATCACTTTGTTGCAACATCTGCAGAAATTTGCAAACTTTAACGGCCTGCAATTTTTAAACAATCTCATTATTTACAAAATGATGACTTAAACATCTCATAATTTCGAACATACTACAACATATTTGAATTTGATCAAAATCCGAGACATTGAGGGAAAAAAGTGATCGATTTGACGTGAAATGACCCAGCTTACATTTCGGTAATATCCGATGGTTTTAATCATAGAAACATACAAAGTAAAATAAAGATTTAAAGTATGATTTTGTCTACTGGTTGAACTATTATTGACAATATAGAGAACAAAGGGTCGATTTATAGACCTTTACAGAATTTATAGGAAAAGCCTATAATACTAATCGCCTCCTAGTAAATAACGTATTAACAGTAAAAGGGTTAACGCCAGACGAAGACCAATTTTTATAATAACTCTATACCTGTAATTCACCGACAGGATTAATGGGACTAAAGGATCAGCACCAAAACTAGACGCATCTTTCTCTTCGTTGATCTTCTCCTGCAACTGTTGTATTTCCTGCCTCAACTTTATCAAGTTGTCATTCTGATCTGCTTCTAGCAGTCCCGGAGGTCTGGTAGTCAAACCGAATATTCGTCCAGAATAAGTGGTGACCAGTACTTCGGGATATCCAGCTGCCCCTATTATTCCTCCTGCCACTGAAGTGATACTTTCATTGGCATTCTGTAAAGCGAAGCTTTTAGACGTATCTTACGGTTATAGTTAAGTTGCTAAATCTTTAACCCTTCAACGACGATTTCCATACGTCGTTTCTTTGTATGAGAACCAATAAATCATTATTCAACCCCGTAACACACAAACCAGTGAGTGTCATAGGCTCAATTGACATTCGTTTCTTTGTACAATTGAACGCTATTATTATTAATAGTTTGCATTTACATAGCATCTTTTTCCTTACCTCTCTTTTGTTCGATGGTATTAAAATGGGAACAGAAATTAAAAGATAAATGAAATTATGAATCGATGCCATAAAAACATTATCGTCGATAAATCGAAGACAAATTTCTTGTTTATTCGTAATCATAACATGTCGTTAATGTTTCCATTTAAAGTTTTGTCATATTGGATCAATTGATTGGAATAATGTATCAACATTTTTAAAATGTGCACATCTGTTAAATTCGCATAAGAAGGGCAGGAAATGTTTAATCGCTGAAGGGTTAATGTCCAAATGATCTACGTACGTATCGATAACGAAGGGATGGCAAAGTGTCTTCTTCGGGAAAAGTGTATACTTCAACAGTACCATCCTGCCGGCCAATCAAAATGTCTAAACCATCTTGCAGTTCATACGTGTCTAAACAAGACACTTCTGAACCTGTTGCGTTCAACAGCCAAGTGATTCGCAGAGTTTTGTTGCCTTGAAGGATCAGTAAACCAACTTTGCCATCCATGGTTCCTACCAAAACACGTTCTTTGGACTCAACATCACCTTCCCTATATATAAACATCATGGAAAGACTTGAAATAACTTATTATAAATCGCTAATTGAATATACGTTTATTAATTATTTCACCATATGATCTTTATGCATTTATCAAAAATTGAACTTTGCAAAAGGGCAGAGAATTCATGAAATGTGGAAAAGTATTCGATAGGTGCAAAAATGTTGATGGATTTGGAACACATGTGTAATTTAAGGAATATAAATTTTCGAATTTGGACTGAAGGTGTTTCAGCTTCATTTGAATTTTATAAATTGACCTTATGGAAATCATACAAATTTTCTAATCGATTAAATAGGATACTTTTGATAAATTAACGTAGCTTACTCATTTATAGCAAAATCCACTAATTTATGCACTTATTTAATATACAAAATATCCAAAGTAAATTGCGTTTTATAATATTCGGAAGTTAAAACCAATTTGTAAGTAAGTTTTATTACTTCACGAATTTGCATAAAGTTTGGGGGTCTATTAAATATTGCTCTTTTAAGTGATCACTCGAAAATGTGAACTATAATAGATAATTGAAGTAATTAGAAAAACTATGTACCTGTAAAGACACAATACTGTAGGCACACTTGGAAGCCTAAGGACTATTGGAGTTTTGGTACCATAAAGAACTCGCAACTACACGAAAGTAAATTCGTAAATGTTTCCAAATTGTTAAATTTAACGATTGTTAGTTTTATTAGCTCGCCTGATAAGTTCGTGCCAAATTTTATACCGAATGTGTGTAATCGAATAAGCATGGTAAAAATACCAATATATTAAATTTTCTGACATATTAATAAATAAGTATCTGAAACAAAATCTTTTCCAATAAGTTTCAACCCCTTTTATTAGACTCTGAACGGGTTGTAACCTGAAACGTAATTTACAATTTAAACCTGTTATTTTCCTCGAGTCTATATGACCCGATATAAAGATTACGTTTTATTTGGTACTATATGTCCAAATATTTCTTTCTGATACTCGATGTACTTAAAATTTTCATAAGTTTCGTACAAACGATAATATTCCTAAGATGTCGTATATTTGTTTATCGTTTCACTCTAAATCGAAGAAACACAAATGTGAAAAGGCTTAAGCTCCACTTCTTTTATTCTATCGCGTAAAAAGTCGTGAAACCAATTAGAAGTATTGTAGTCAATCAAATTGCACATTGATATATTTACTTCAATATTTAAGTGATAATTAATTAGGGTGTATATATTAACTTTCCCATCATTTAATGGTAGTATTATTCGACAATCAAAATTTACCGTTATGGAAATGAAACGTAGAATCTAATAACAAGAGAATCATTGACGAATTTAATACAATAATGCAGACGTATTTTTTTTTACTATCTGACTGCGAAATTGAATTTCAAAAAATTCCAAAGGGTTAATTTGTTGCCGAAGTTCCTAAGCGACTGTATCTGCATTCTTATAGACAGTATTTGAATTCCATTAGAAGAATCTCTACTTGCACAATATTTAAAAAGTATTGTGAAATGCAGTAATAAATATATTGCAGCACAAGCTTATCAGGTGACTTAATATATAGCGACGTTCTTACGGCACAATCTCCACAGGCTAGTATAGCAAAAACCAGAGAACTGTCAGCGGGCAGAAGAACAACATCGTACAAGGTTTCACCAGCTAAATAAGAGTCAGCATCCTTGCAATCGTGGTACCTGTGATAGAGATCTCTTGCGCATGCTGCTAAATCTCGACCTAAAACGTATCTATCGAAAGATTTCCGTTCATTTCACTTGAAACTTCGAGTACAACTTAATACTAGTATTAATAAATCATATATATTATATGTACGAATTAATTCGGTGCCTTTTCACAAAATTTAATATGCATATACGGAAAATAGAAGACAATTTTGATGTTCATAGTAATTTCGTAGGTGAGGTAAAGTTCACTTTAACAAAAGAGATGACAATTTTGAGTGAATAAAATGTTCAAGATTTTAAACGTATAAGCAACGAATTATTTTGTGCACCTAATAATTACTAATTGCTTATGAATAGTATTGATATGTTTTTCTAATATTCAATATAATTTCATTTTTTATATTAATACTTAATGCCAATGTTATTTCTCACTAACTGCTATGAATATTTAATACAATTGCTAATTACTTATTACTAATACTGATATTTACTTTTTATTCCAGTCTTCAACATAGATTTAGTTTCTGTACCAGTATTTAATATTGATATATACTAACATTTACCACTAAGTATTACTATTATTTATTAGGCGTACAAATGAATTCAAACCCTCCATTTTTAAGCTCTTTGTATCTTTATAAATTTGAAATTTGTACTTCACTATTTCTCAAGTGACGAATTTGCTTCATAAAAATATGGAAATATTGAAAATGTTAGATACTAAAACTGCATTTGATTTACCGTGAAATCCCGAAAGCTCAAAATTAATTTGCGTGTACTTAATAATCTACTTCCTAATTCCTTATTAATAATACCAGGTAATATTTTTTATTCTAATATTCAAGATAATTTTATTGCTCATACTAGTATCAAATACGAGCATTTATTCATCCAAATTTCGTCGAATTTACTCACATAGACGTAATGGGATCTATAAGATTGGTATCGAACTCCAAGAACATTTTTCCTTTCTTGGTAAATCCCTTTGCGGTATTTCCCTGCGCGATAAAAATTTTATCTCGTCCATTACCACCAAGAATCAATTTGTTAATCTTTGGTCCTGGGAGAGACTTGAATGACACCTGTAGCTCTCCCTTTTTTATCCCTTTCAAACAGCGAATTTTTCATTCACTTAAAATGAAATTTCTCAGGCTGTTGGTTTAATTTTTAATGAAATCGAAAGCAGAACTTACCGTAGATATGAAGTATCCCATCGTGGTCGGCAACAGCAAATTTTTGCGTTTGTCTGTGTTCAGTTGAAGGAAGAATTTTGGTACTTCCCCTGGATGTGACTCCCACCGTTGTATAATCAATTCTCGAAAGTGGCAACGTCATTTTTAACGCTTAATTATCTTCTTCGTGATAGTAACACGAAACAGAAACCAAATTTATTTAACACTTATTTTTGCCCAGCTTTATTCGCTGTTACATTTTTTACGTTACGATCAATTTGTTACATAATCCAAATTTTGTACGCATTTTTAATCAGAGATTGAGATGCGAATGTTTGTTAAACTGCACTGTTTTGAAGACAGAGTAGAGGGATATTTTAAATTGTTGATTAAAGATGAATTGGGAGGTTTTTGATAATAATACGTTATAGAGTGGACAATAATACGTTATGGAGAACAGTGGTACAGTGAAAGCACATGCGCGGCGATCAATTTAACCATGACGACATAGTGTCACAACAGATTATTCTTCGTAGTCTCACATTTTTATTCAAATGATATTTTATAAATACAATGACTACAAAAAGTATTTGCATACTATCGTATTAATTTTGCCGTTTGAGTATCAATTAAATGAGCTCAATCGAGTTGAGATTTCTATTATTTAATAGTATACAGCAGCTGCCAAATGTTTACGACTAAAGTGGAATTTTGTTATATTAATAAGATCAAGAATACCTGATAATTAGATTGTGGATTTTTATGCAACTTCATATGTTTAGAAATAAATTTGAAGTGTGAGCTAAATAAGGGGTTGTTTCAACCTTTAAATATTATAATTTCTATTACATTTTGGATAGTTCGTATAATTTTGTAGATTATATGCATTATGTACATTTTCGTACCTTTAAATTTCCAATAAATGTATAAAAATCCGCAGTATACTGATAAAAAAGATTGTACAACTATATTGTTTTATTATACCTTATAAAATACCATCTTATTAAATTGCTTGTAAAATAAACTTTATTACTCCGTAATTTAAATTTAAATTTATGGTAGCTCCTGTATATAAATTTACTGCGTAAAATTTGACACACGTATTGAAAATATGTACGAAAAGCTACGATGCACTAATTTAATATAACAAATCTCAACTGCGTCATTGTTAAATGTTGTTTAATATAATATCCAATTTCTAATCTCAATAACAAATTAATCAATATCTATTAACGTTACTAGTACTTCTTGTATCTCGAAGTGTAATGTTTGAATTTGTAAAGGGTTATCCAAAATAGGCTATAGGAACACCTCACTTCACTTTTTCCCCCCCTTTCTGCTTTACCCTTTTCTAATCTGTTTTTTTATTTCTATTATCTTCGTTCGTTCTCGTTTTCAATTTTTATTTTTTTCACATCTATTTTACTAACAAACACGGCGTTTGACAGATATTCTCATTCAACATCCTAAAGGTACTTTTGGATAACCCTATATTACTCTTCAAATCACCGATTCAATTACGGGTCATAGGATTCGAAGAAGAGAAAATACAACAGGCACCTAGAAAAAAAAAGAAGTACAGGCATACATGTATTAAAAAGCTTGTACACTTTTATTATCAAAAATAATACAATCATTTGGTGTATTTATTGAATGCTTAAATTTCCTCGATATCACTTCCCACCATCTCATCAATTTAATGATACGACAAAAACGTCCTGGACAAGCTTTCTCTACTTCACAAATTGATGAGCGATACCTCCTCTAGTTTACAGAATCTCTTGTTCACGGCGGTAATTGACAATTAAGTATATTTTTTACACAGATGTAGTGGCAACACGCGATTGCAAAGGGTTAGTATTGTTTCATCAGCGCCCTTAAAATGTACTATTGCTACAAGTTAGTTCTTAGCTGCTACTTCATGCTTCGGAAAGAAGTACACCTCGACGTTATCCAATTCTTCGTTTCCCATCCACTTACGTTGGACGTATCAAATTGAATAATACAAAAATAATCTGGCCTAGGGTCTTCCTTCAACTTAAGTCTAAATTTTGCAATGGCTAGGGTTACCAAATAAGTGTCATCCGGAATCAAACCATTTGGGGTACAAACGCAATCTTTTCATTTATATTCCAGTAACAAAGTGGTGGATATTAACCCTAGAAAGACCAAGCTTTGAATTAGAAAACTAAAAGTAGTATTAGCATTAGTATTAACCCTTCCTTGGATTTTCAATTTTAGTTCCATAGCTTAGCTTTCTGTTTAATTCTACTAACAACTTAATAAGTACAAACCAATTGGTTTGTAGCATTAAAAAATTAATGAACTAATTATATAAATTTTCGAATAATTATAGTAACATTTTCTACCTTCAATTTAGTTTAGTTTTAATTTTTCTACTTTTAAACCATGCTTAGAACCAGCTTTTCTTTGATGATTTTTAAATTGGCTGCTAGATTATACAGAAGTGGGTTCTATTCAACTGTTAGATAAATGGAAGAAAATCATCGAACAAAATTTGACACATACAAAATTGATTAAACGTGATGTTCGTGATTTTATTACATCGTGAAAGGGTTAAATATTCTATACCGGAAAAGTCACACATTTTCAATAGTCTTCATCTTTTGAAGTCTTTCTAGGGTTAAAAAAGGATGCCACTTGGCAATCGTAAAACTATTTTTCCACTTCATCTACCTTAAATGCTTAATTTAGAAATGAATGGTATTTCTAAATATTCTCTGCAATTTTAGGTCTACCATCGAAGCTAGAAAAAAGTTCTGCATATGCAAATGGCATTGTCTTCTGGAAAAAAACCACCTTTTTGTCTTCAACACCAGCGTAACCTGATTTTTAAGGCAAAGGACACCAAGCTAAAAAAGTCTCAGTGTTCCAGGCAATGATCTTAGCAAGTAGTGGCGAATCTTTTCATTTGCGCGTGCCAAATTTGATAAAATAATGTTCGTCGAGTTGCTAACGCGCTGAGCAGTTTCTCATTAGAAACAGAAAATGTTAATCTTCTATACGACGAATTTTATTAACTTTCACGGTGAAAGAAATAATAGTTGGTCACAATTTTCCTTTCATTCTGAAAATCAGGAATTCAACGCGATAACTTGGAGAACGATGCAAACTTTCCCGTTTCTTTCGGTGCATTCGATTTTATGTACCATACTTAACTATAAATCTTAATGCAATTGAATTTCACATAGCAACTCGAAAACATGAAACTCTGGCAAATTAAATCGACCAAAAAATTGAATCGCACAAATAAGTATACGATGAATTTTTGCAATAATTTCGGACACCAGAATGACTTTCAGACCAGAATTCGTTCATGAAAAGGGTTCAAAAGAAATGCCGAATAATTTAGAAGCGTATAAATTATTCAAGGGGTCAGCAAACTGTTTTCTCAAGTATTTCCTCTGGCACGCGTAACACAGAGGTTCGCCATCTTGGATCTTAGCTAAAAAAAAAAAAATGGAAGCGTAGAGACAGCACGGTGAGGACTAACAATAAGAACCGCAAGACAAACGTGTGTTAACATCCTTCGCAACCATAGGCTAGACGCAAATACTCTAATAGCCGGCAAAGTTGCCGGGCGGCCGGGAAACGTCGAAACGAGGATTTCCATCGTAGGAAACTTGCGCGCTGAAACCGTGCTTCCAATCGGCTGTGTAGCGAACGATCTGCAGCCTACCGTCCGGAAGCTGCACTCTGTATTCCCCGCGGACGATGTCGCCGTCACTTATCGCGTTATGCGAATAATCGTTCCCGAATGCATCCTCCTTTACCGCGTAGTTGAAGTCGAAAGGCATGCCTGGCTCGTGGTGATGATGATCGTGCTGAAGTTAAATTATCGAATTGTACAATGAAATAGAATTAATTTATTAACCTTCGTAATACGAAGTACAAATGTACTGCACGTGCAAAGAGTTTCGAAAGTTTGGAGGGTTTCTAGGTCTTATAAAGTTTATATAAATATATCAAAATTAGGTTTCGATCTATGTCTAGTTAACCTTCCGACAACTGATGGCTGAACCGACAACTCTTATAAATTGAAACCAAAAATCAAGTTAAAATTTAACTTTGTCGCAAGTAGAATTTCTTTTTATCGAACCAATACCATAATTCGTATCACGAGTGTGACTCGTATAATTGTATGTCAAGGTGTTAAAATAGTAAGACCCCCAGATAATTTCATATCAGAATAAATAGTCTATCCTATGCTTCTTCGATGACAACACAAAGCAATTCACGAATACCCAGCTACGGTATCAAACGTGTATCGAAATAATTTATATATTATCTCCTACAACTTGAATCTATTCTGTATTCTTCATCCACGCTCAACTTCGTATTCCTTTGCTTTTGTTCAACTCAAAACTCCGTATAAACACTCCGCTGTAGTGAAACGCGTGTGACTCCTCACTCCGATCGGAAGCGGAGCCCGAAATAATTTATTATAATCGTAATATTGTCACAACAAACTTGTTGCGATATTACTCACCCCACCAGGTGTCACAGTGGTTCCAGTGGGTCTAGTTGGTGTCCCATAGTCTGGGAATTCGGGAGTGGGTCTAGGACCTGGAGGTGGATAACCGTCACTGGGAGGAGGAGTAGGAGGCCTTGTAGGGAACTTTGTTGTAGGCTTAGGACTAGGGTACGGACGCGACGTTGTGGGCTTGGGGAATGGTATCCGAGGGGTGTCGTAGTTGTAGCCCTTGGTTGGCTCAGGTGGCAGGTACGTGTTGCGTCTTGTACCTGGTGGCAGGTCGCTTGTCACGTGCACCACTGCCATGCAAAGTATTGCCATCTGCAACGAGAAATGTATGAAATTATTCCTGGAGAATTCAATCATTTTTCACACTTTATTTATTCGAAGCCTATTTTATTCGGCTCTTTGGAGGAATGGTAATTACCTGCGTTTTATTTCATCATTTCTACATCTACTTTGATTGTGAAAAATCTTACATTATTATTGCCTGAAATGAGTGCAAATAATGGAAATAAATAATGTTGTTTAGACTGTGTTCAAAGCGGTACTTGCATTTCGCGTTTCAATAAAACGATCGGCAGTGCTTATGCACGTTTTATTCGCAAGCGGTAAATAAACTGTTAACACAAGAACTATTGACTAAGTATAGGATAGATTGTTTGTAAGAAATATTGGTAATGGTGATGATTTCATAAGAGAATGGATAGTTTATCTTATGCTTCGTCGATGCTAGAAATATCGGTGACTAAAATATCAACGTATCTGACAAAAAAAAAACAAGACTATATCGTCAGTTTGGGAACCAAGAGGGGGAAGGGGAAAACAATCAGACGGCTATAAAACGTGATCTAACCTTTTACATTGTTACAAAGTTCAATTCGATTTCGACATTCGTTATATGCGGACGAATATTTAAATATCGACATTATCTGATTCGTTGCCGGAAGACGACAAATGCACCAGCCCCACAACGCTTTATTTGTGAAGTAGTTTCCGGTTTCCGGCGAATAAAAATATTAATTTACCCTATTCGCCAAATCTTGCTCCTTGTGATTTCTATCTGTTCCAAAGATTAAGTTAGTATTTAAAGGAACCAACTTTCTACCAGTAGCAGCTGTAAAAGCCTTACACAAACTGACTCACAGATCTCCTTTGAACAATTATTTATGCGTATTTTTATTATATGTATTTTTTATACTTCCATGACTAATTCAAATTAGGCATCTATTACTGAGATTTATTGGTTACCCCTCAAGCTGTCAACAGAGTTTAAATTAAATACTAACAACGTTCTTTCAAATTTGAAATTTTGTAATCTATAAATTATCTATGCATATTTCTATTAGATTTATTTTTCGTATCTCCATGAGGTATAATTATTAGCTGGCGGAAAAATTCATGCGGTTTATACTGCAAAATTTCAGCAAACTATAATTCCTCCAAGCTTAATTTTATTTGACAACGTAAAAGGTGGATCAAATCTTTTAATGATATTATTGCTGACGTAGTTTTGCTCAATGCTGCAAAACTTCGATTTGAATACATTTCTGATTGAAATACCAAGATAAGATTATTTATATTACCTATAGAATTTAAGCGGTCTCAACTTCCTTCGAATGTAACTTGATTTTACAATGTAACAGATGGACAAAATTTTCTTATAACACAACCATTATTATAGTAGTTACACAAAATCTCATTTAAAAAAAATTTCATTTTAGCATACTTTTAGTATAAACACCAGATGATTTGTATTACAAATGTTAAGTGTTCTAAACTCTTTTCAAATATAATTCCATCCAACAACTTAAAAGATAGGTAAAAATATTCTAATGATATTATCATTGTTATATAATTTTGTTAAGCGTGATAAAAATCGATTTGAATAAATTTCTAACAGAAAAACCGCACAAACATTTTCCGGTACCTAATACTTGAATTAAATTTGTTAACATACGTGCACAGCTTAAATATATGTCTATACCACCAATTTTAAAAATCAATTTCTCCCTTCTCTCGAAATTTTACACGATCAAGCTTAATTTACAACTAAAAACACGTCTCACGGTAACGTAGAGAAGTCAGCATTGGCTGCATAATAAACTTTGTGAAACCCGTGAATCATGATAGTCTTGCGGTTACCTTAAGTAAGAGAGTTTCCCCATTTGAATGGAGTTAACGTAGAAGATGATGGTAGAAGAAGAGTTTAATTAAGATTGCATTTTATACGAATATTATTATTGTTTATGCGGAAAGTATCCTCCTACTTTATCCACCTACTCCCGTTTACACAACCTCGTGGCGCAACATCTAATGCCATCGCATTTCCTCTCTTGCTAAGAAAAACGTTTTGTTGCGTTTGCGGGAGATAAAGTGTGTGTCGTGATGAGAATGTAATGAACTGTTGGCGTGTTACAAATTGGTGTAGCTGAATTTGGTATCTGGTATCTGGACAGAAGTCCAACGCCGCGAGACCGAGCATCGTTTTCTATAATTAGAGGATAGGAAATTGCGCAAAGCGACTTAGAACGCTAGTCACAAGTGATAGTAATTGTTAAACTTCTATTAACCCATCAACACGTACCGCGATACTTAGCAGCGTTGCTATTTACTCGGTTTAAAGACTTTGCGATATACGGTGGCTACAAAAAGCATTTACACATACGGTGAAACGTCGATTATACGAATATATACAGGTTACGTTCTCGAAATTCACCCTTTTTTTTCAAATCATATTCACCTTTCTACTTTCGATGACACGGTAATCGAGAATTTTCAGTAGAACTCGAAAATTAGACCCAATGATGCTTTTTTCAATATGTCCCCATTTACATCTAAAACAATATAAAACCCAGTCTTTCATTATTCAACCTTTGAAGCTGGGTTCAATGATGTTATCTAAATGTAAAATAATACCATAAAATCTTCACCCTCATTATTGCATACCAAAAGCTAGCCTTAACGATGTTTTATTAATAATATTCTCATCTAAATTTAAAATAATATCACAAAATCTTCTGTTTCATTATTGAATCCTAAAAACTAGCTTTAATGACGCCTTTTTTTAATTCATTCTCATATTAATTTAAAACAATATCATAAAATCTTCTTTTTCATTATTGCAACCCAAAAGTTAGATTTAATAAAGCTTTTTCAATATGCCTCCATTTAGATTTGAAACGATATAACATCTTTGTCTTTCATTATTCAGCTTCAAAACTTAGACCAAATGATGCTATATTTAATATGTTCTCGTGTAAACCTAAAAAAATAGTATCATAAAATCTTCTCCCTTATTATTGGATGCCGAAAGGTAGCCTTAATGATGCCTTATTAATTTCAAAACAATATTTAAAACAGTATGACGTAATCTTCTATTTCATTATTGGACCCCATTGTTCGAAGCTCGATATTTCGCGAAAAGTAAAAGTGAATCATTGGGATGAGACGCAATTAGTAAAGCAGAAAGGGGAGTGCTGGTGGCATGGGATAATTGTTGGGAGAAATACTCCACTGTGCGTATATAGATATATATACATATATATATTTATATATATATATATATATACTGCGAAGACACACACACACACATATATATATATATATATGTGTCTTCGCAGTGCTTTCGCAACCATTTAATTACACGTCTTCCGCCTCATTTCTACTCCGTGGCCCCGGTGTACAACCAAGGTGTGCGAAACTGCTTCCTCTTAGCTCGTCTCGGTTCCTGATCGCTAAATTAATATGCGCAAGTCCAATTACCAATGTAAAACAAACAACCGTGCAATCGTTCCGAAAAGAAGGCGCGAAGGAATGATTGCAACTACGAACACCGTCAATCTTCTCGTCAACTTCATTAACATCAACTTACGCGTTTCGCCCGACGATGACGCAACCAGGATAATTTTCAAACGAAGCGCCCCATAACATTTCGAGCGGGAAAAGTTGTGGCGGTGTCATTAACTACTCGTTTACCATTCGATTACGCGTATCGACGTTTCGCTGTGCACTGGCCACGTGCAACGTTGCCTCGTGGTAATATCAATCAGTTGAACGAACGATGAGGTCTTAATTCAGATGCTTCTCGGTGCACCAAGACCGCGAATCACGCTTGATACGATGGCGAGGTACTCTGAGGTCAATGCGAGGCTCGGTGTGTTTTATTTTTAGCGTTCTTCGCTGCCAACTTCTAATTTCTTTTACGAGCTTCGAGGTAAATACAGCGATTAAGCGTATTTAATAGTTTTGTTGTTGTTTCAAATGAAACGAACGAAAGGTGGATTGCGCGAAATAGAAACACTGCGGCGTCATGCGAATAGTGAACGAAATTTCTATTAGGTGTACTAATGAATAATCCACACCTTATTTTTATTCGAATCAGCATTTATTTTGAACAAAATCGGACGCTTATTCTATTTTACAGATAAGGTGTGCAAGTTGAAGCAGATCATTTAAATATTTCCTGTATTTTTAACGACACGAATATTATTGATGACATGGAAGAACAATCTTTTGTGTAGGATCATCCTTTTTTTGTTTTTCTTTTCAAGGAGATTAGCTTTTTTTTATCAATAAGGCGCGTATCTTTTTCTACTGCATATAAAAGTAGACGAAAAAGTCAACAATGTCACCTTCAAATGCATTTGAACACCAAAAATGTGATGAAATTGTAAAACAGTGTAAGTATCGTGTATGAACTTTCTGTTCGATTCTTCGCATTTTTATTAAAGATAATAGTGTATAGAAAATAGAATGAAGTTATTAAAAAACAGGGTGGGAGTACCATTTTCTTAAGTTGCAATGTCAGTTCTTTGAATCAAATTTAAAAGACAACATGTTTTCACGCAAATTTCGTTACATTTCTAAGCCTGAAATTATAGCATTTTGTCTACAACAATTGTATGTGTTATAATGTATTAATTAGCACTAAGTGTGTATTCATTTTCTGTTTTCTATCATTCCTCAATTATTTCCTAGCATTCCTTAGAACAAACCATAGAAATTCTTGATAATTTTGTTAAGAACAATATCTAATGTTTGTATAGAAATTTCGTCCACAGTAATTCAGGCCACGAGTGTCATGGTATGCAAGAAACACAACGATATGCTGGTAATTTAAATAAATTAAGAACTTGTTGCATTCAAGTGTCATTTTCCTTTAGAAAATGACTGATAATGAGCTGCAATTAGAACACGGAAGACAACAGCGAAGCGGAGTCGAAGCTATTTCTGGCACTCTAGGAATTAATTGTAGGAAATTTCTATTGGAGAGAAGCCAACCAAAAAAAAAAGAAACTAGGAAATATTGCAAAATAATGCATAATCTCGCGAAGAATGTTAAGAAGCCTTTCCAGCGCCGTCGCTGCTCATTTAAATTTACCAACTGAAGAAAAAGTTGGCTTGTGCCATTGTTTTAGCAGTTATTGTTTAACACGTTCATTGTCACAGTCAAAATGATGTAAGTTCTTTTCCAATCCACGCTCAAGGATTGCAATTACCATGCAAATTACATCAGAAACTCAGCTGGATGTTGATTTAACAAAATCGTGAAGAAGAAATCAGTGTTGGATAAATAATACAAAAGGCTCGAACAAAGGAAGGGAACTCCTAAGAAATTTGTAACAGAGAATTATTAGGTCATCTTCAATAATAATTTATTTAAGCGACAAACTTCTTGGTTGTTGTAAAATAGTAATGTCAATGTTCTGCTTACTTTCAACGATTACCTCATCCTTCTTTCATAAAGCAAAGAATCCTTTTATGAGCGTGATAAAAGTTTCCAGGGATATATATTACACAATCTGTGAAGGAAGTCGTTGACATAATCGCAGGCAATAAAAATTCATTAGCATCTATAAATCAATCAACACTCCGCTATCGAAGCTTTATGATCTTGTTAAACGAAGACTCTTAACAAAGATAGAAACGGTGTCTCAAATGTCGGCAATGAAATCTATTAATTTCTCTGGATCTGCCTTCGCATGAAAACTAAACGTAAAAATCGTATATGAAGAACATGTTTAAAAGGCCTTATATACGAAAGCGCTAAATAAATGATTTTGCACGTATCATTTGCACGATAACCCTACATGAGAATCTTTGTAATAAAGATCCTATATGAAGGGCTGACGTGAAGTTCCCATATGAAGGCCCTACAATGATGTCCCTATATGAAGACCATATATATATATGAAGATCCTTTACAAAGATTTTATATGAATGACCTATATGGAACGACTAAATAGACAATTTTAGATGAAGCACTTGTATGAGGACCCTATACGAAAAATATAAAGATCTTAAATGAAAGTCTTACTTATGAAGGTTCTATATAAAGATCTTATACGAAGACTTTATATGAAAATCAATGGTAATAGATCTACATGATGCAAGCCCTATACGATGATCAGGTATGGAGGCCTTAAAAGAAGACTATATATGAAGCTCTTATATAAGAATTCTATATAAATATTTCATGTGATCGCCATGTATAAAGATCCTATATGAAAGCCTAATTTGGAGGTCTAATTTGAATACCTCAAAAGGATCTACATGAAAATCTTGCACAAAGGACTGATACGAAGATCTAGTATAATGTCTATACGTAAAGGTTCCACAAGACGATAATATATGAAGCCTATATATTGTTCCGATATGGAGATCAAGTACCTAAGAAAATCATATCTGAAGAGAATGTATGAAAAGTTGTATAATGTTCCTATATGAAGATCCTACAAGAAGGCCATATATGAGGGCCCTATATGAAAATGTTCTCATATGAAGCTCTGATATGAATACCTTACTCGCAAACCTATATAATTTCCTTATATGAAGATCCTGTATGAAAACTTTACATGAAAGCGTTAGACGAAGGTCCCACAAGGAAATCATATATGAGAATGCCTCATATCACAATTTGTATAATGTTTCCATATGAAATTCTTATATGAAGACCTTATATGAAGTACAAGAAGAATCAAACATGAAACTCTTATAGGAAGACTGTACATATATGAGGGGCCATGCATCAAGTTCTCGTATGAAGACCCTGTTTGAAAATATGTATAATGTTTCCATATAAAATTCCTGTACGATAGCCCTACATAAAAGTCCTATAAGAAGATTATAGTATGTGAAGACCTTACAAAAACACTGTATGCATATACAGGCGCTGCACAAAGCTGTTCCATATAAATATTGTACGTAACAGAACGTCACACGAAGACTTTATACGTAGATCTCATTTGAAAATCCTACGCGAAGACTCCAGAAACACAAATTCTAGACTGCAGAAACACAAACTCCAGAATTACAAATTTCAAAACAAAAACAAAAAAAAAACGATAATTGTACGTTTAAAATAGATTGTCGAAACTCCTTCGAACAGATATCGAAACGAATTCTACGCTGAGAACTTCGTTACTCGTTGCTAACACTTCACAGGGACTGCATATCGATAAATCAGTTACACCGCGTGATTCATCTCTCTTGATTAATCGCAGGATCCTCGAAGAGAGCGCGGAATACTCGCGATAATTTGTTGGCACCTTTCCCTCTCTCCGTGGCACGCGAATTGAGATTTATGCACCGCGGGGTTCATCGGTTGGGATGCTGTAATTAATTATAATAATTAGACGCACCCGAGGATTGGCTATTTACGACATTAAACGTATACTTCTCCCATTGCTCTGCGCTTAAACTTTACTTCTGCCTCTTATTTTGAATTATTCTCTACGATATTAAGCAACATAGAGGTCTCCACTTTCGTTAACCGTTGAAATCTACATAATAATGGCGGCACGCGTTAAACTTCCCCCTTATTATAAAAATTAAACCGTCCCAGCTATTTTTACAAATACATTCTTACGGTTTTAAGCTGGGAAAATGTGCAAAATTGCGAGAACTGTATTTTTTTAATATTCCAGAGTAAAATTCCTCCACGATAAATACTCACCTGAAGGTAGAACATGTTGTGAAGACAACCTAAAGTGGCAGAAGTACTGAACTTAACTCACGCACCGGTTTGTTTTTTTTTTTTTTTTCGAAAGAACACTGTGGAAATATGTACAAGATCAACCATTTATCAAAGCACCATTGATTTACTATTTAATTTCGCTTATTTTCTTGCACTATTCTCCTCGTGAAAGCACTAGGATTATTTACTCTACGAAGGCTTCAAGAGAGCACGGTTTCATTTTGAAATTTAAAGCTCCACAGGCTTAATGCCATCCGGAGCACAATTTATTCGACGTATCTTGATAATCCAACGGGGCTTGAAAATTCCACGGCCTGAATTTGAAATGCTAAAAATTGCCCAATACCACCGCGATCTTTCTTAAATTCTAAATCTCCCGGTAATTCTATTCGCGAGTGTTTAAAGTACCGAGCTGAAGAGTTTAAAGACAGAGACTTTAATTATGGCTTTCGAAGGCTCATTAGGCAGGATTGCAAGAGGCTAGAACAAACACAAAGGATGAACATTGAAAATACCAAGCTATTGTGTGCCGACTTGAAGGTCTCGTGTCTTATAAAAGGGCAGAGAAATTACCAGCTTCCACGAGTGTCCGTTTAAAGAGTGCAAGCATAGATTATTTTCCATGGAACGCGTGTGCTTTATCGTGTAAAGGGTTGAATAGACCTCGACGACATTTCACGGTTAACCACACCCTGAATTCGCTGTACGATTGTGTTCCTATTCATTCCATGCACACACCACTCCCTCTTCGAATCCTCTTCGCGTTTTCCCACCGAACGAATAAAAAACTTCACCATTTCTCACATTCAGGTTTGCCTCACATCCAATGAACTTAAGACTTAAACGAACACGAGATTAACCCTTTGAGTGCTTGGGACGCATAGACGCATTCATTGAAAGTTATTTTAAACGTTATTAATAGACTGCGGATTCTAATGCAAATTTGTATTTTGTCGAATATAATTAAAGATTGGAATCCAAATAGGGAATAGTTCCACCCCCTGAATATTATAGCTGTTTGACTTGAAACTAAATGTTTTAAATATTTTGTATATTTTTGCCATATCGCCAGTATTATGAATATTTTTGCGCAGTTAAATTTGCCATAAATGCATAAAAATCCGCAGTCTATTTATTAATGTTTGATACAATTAAAAATATTTTATTTAATACTAGAATTACCAAGGTGAACAAAATGATCAATCTGTATTTTTTCATAATTATTGTAGAAACTTAAAATGGTGCATTTTGTAAGATTATTGGAAATCTTTGATAAATAATGCAAATGAAGATTTATTGTTTCTTGAAAACATTCGGTTATTTTAATCATCTCAGTGCAAATAAGTATACTTTAATTGCTGATGGTTCTTGCGTTAATGTTGCGGAAATAAATAAATAATTGTATCATAATAGTAACTTCAATCAACGCTATGTAGTCAATGGGTACTTCAATAGAGTACATAAATGTATTTTGTTCACAGAAGAGCGCCGCACTCAAAAGGTTAAAAGCAAGTAACTTGAATTACTACGAACACAAACTTAAAGTCAAGTTACTTGAACACGAGCGCCCTGAATGCAATTTTTCTAGTAGAATTTAATCCTACTGCGATTTTCAAGTCATTTTTTGTCGTAACACGTCTTCTAAATTTTATTAAAATATTTGGTAGCTTTGAGACAAGCGTAAAAAAATTATTATCCATATTTAATGTAAACTCGTGCGACTTGAATTCAATTTTCTTGGTAGAATTTAACCTTACTACGATGTTTGAGTCATTCTTTTACCTAAATGCGTTCCTATTTTTCTAATACAGTTGCCAATTATTTTTAATCTAATCGCGTTCTAAACCATTTGGCAATTTTGAAATAAATACAAAAAAGTAGATATTAATAGTCGTAAATTTAAATTTCAACTTTTGTGTTGAAGTTGTATTTATCCTCACAACTATGAAGCGTTTTTAAATGAAGAAAATTGCGATTAAATTGTACAAAATCTTAAAGACTGTAGCAGGGTTAAATTGTCAAAATTAGACCTGATTTTGCATTATCATAAAAAGATATTCCTCTATAACTACTATGTAATATTCTTTATGAAATAATTATGCATTCTAATTTGAAATAAAATAATTAAAAGATTTATTCTCATTGATAACTTAAAGTTCATTTTACATAAGTTTGTAGTGCTCCTTTTCATCACTAGAACTACCAAAGTGGTAAAAATGGCTTGTTTGCAATTTTTCATAATAACTGTATAAATTTACACCCGATGCACTTTCGCAAATTTGCCGTGATTTTACATAAAGGGGATAAATAAAGATTTACTTCCATTGCGTTACATATTACTTCAAATATTTAATCCTTCAATTCGTTTAATACGAACAAGCACATCTTAATCGTCGGTAGTTCGCGTTAACTTGCAGCTACAAATTTCCTCTTAAATTGAACAAAATTTAAAACGAATCACCCCAATAAAATCTCTGTTTTACATTTACACTACACCATAAATCGGAATTCCATATAGAGAACCGCGTCGAATTTCCAAACGGGACTGCTAAAAATCTTCCTTCTAGTCACCAAACAAACGGCCGTAATACGATCGTCGTAAATCAAATATCTCATGAGTCCCATAAATCACCGAAGACATCCAACCGATCGAATCTCTTCCACACTCAATAAAATCGATCTTATCACTTAATAATATCTTTCATTCCATATAATTGTGACAGGGATAATAAAGCACCGCGTTGGTCACCAGGGTTATTTTTTCTTTTCTTTTTTTTTTGTGGTCGAACAATGAGATATCACCGAGGTCTCGAACTACGAGGGTGTCGCCCTTACAAATTCACAGATACGGTATCGATGAGGCACGTGTGTCCCGTCGAATACGAATATCGATGCACTCCGGCACGGCTGTGAATAAAGTCAGTACGTAACTGCCCGGCATGCTGGCAGGTTGGGTTTATATAGCGTGGGTCTAATAAGATGATACTTGAACGCGTTGGGACCGGGTCCCAGAAGATCAGAAAGGAGGGGAGGGGGGAGGGCTGTGATGCGCCTTGTTGCCTTGTTTCGCCTTACCATGCTTCACCTTGCCTTAGAACCTTGTCGCGATCGACCTGGAGAAGGCATATCTTGCACCACTTTCTTGCTCCATCGGCCATCGCATCTCACTCTTTACCTTCACTTCGCTTTGATAAGTTGTGCTAGGGTTAGGGTTAGGGTGACCACTAATGTCGAGTCCCTCGGTTATACTATTACGTTTGTTGTTATTCTCTTATCTGGATGATCATTTCAGGAGCAAAAGTCTTGAGGTTTGTGTCTCGAAAGTATTAAGGGGATGCGACCCTTATTTAGTTTCAATGGAATGATATATTAATTTTCTGTTACTTAAGTAGCTCCCGTTAACTTGAAACATCTTTTCTATTATGCTTAGTTAAAGAATTGCAACGAAGAATATCCTACGTAATAAACTTTCTGGTCGATATCGAAAGATACTAGGAGGGAGGTATTCTATATTGAAAATTGTTTCATCGAACGTTTTAAGTGTTGTCCTTAGTAAAATATTAGAGATAAATGCGACTCGAGAGATACAAATGCTTGTTCTTTACTTATAACCTTGATTGATCTTGAGTAGATTACAATAATACAATATAATATAATATAATAAACAGAAAGATAGGTTCACTATCCTTTCTTTTTTAATGAGCGATCATCGTATATGAATATAATAGAAACCATATATTTTAAGAAAAATAACGATTGAGTCCCCTTAATCTCTTAGAGACGCAACACTTAAAATCTTTTGCACCTCGAATGATTAACCCATTGATTATCAATACCCTTTAATTAAAAAAGATCATATATATAGATACCTACAGTAGCTTCGAAAATTAAGTTTGTCACTCTTTAGGTGACCCACTCTATATTAAATTAAGTACCAAACGAAATACAATTGCATGCCAATAATTTCTTGTAGTCACTGTTTATCGATTATTCTATGGAAAAAAATTGTCAAACACTGCCAAATGATAGATACAATTATGAGTAAAATAGGGCTTATAGATTCCGAAAAAGAATCGACTATTGTATGAATTCTGCTCGTTCACGTTTTGAAAGTATCAATTACTAATATATCTATAATTTCTATATTTTGTTAAATCAATTAAAGAAACGAATACAACAATTTTGTCAGCTCATTCAAAACTGCCATCGATCACCTATTAAAAGCTACTTGAATTTTTCTGACTAGCTGCATGCGTTTGGAAATAGCAATTGATTAGTCTTAGCGACTTCCTATGTTATTATCTATGCGCAATTATTAGCTGAACAGGACAAACTTCTATCCGCAATGATTGCAATGATCAATCCATGGAAAAGTCATTTTATAGTACTACACGGAAGTGAACAGCATACTGAATCAGTTAAAAGGGTGCATCGTGAGGCAACTATGCATCTTCATAAAGCAGAGTTGCGTTAAAGTAATCAACGAGAAGAATCGAAATTGCGGCACAGGTGGTTGTAGCAATTTCCGAACGCTATTTCACGGCTGTGTTTCGATAGAAAACGTAAGAGTTGCACACGGCTTGTTGAAACGAATGAATATGACAAATCTCTATATGCGTTTAAATGCATCGTGGGAAGGCTAATCCGGATCAACGCGATCCAAATGATCTTTCGAGGCGCGCGTTGACTTCTAGCCTCGAAGGTGCAGCACGAAGAAGTCATTCCATCGATTATCGTGCTACGAATCGTAAAGAATTTGATATTTCAGTGGTGCATCGAGGAGGGGAGAAGGCAGCAGAGTGTCTATTTTTCGAAATACGAAAAAAAAGGGATCACTTCGAATTGAAATATTGCTGAACGGTATTGTCGAGTCCAAGTAAAGTATATGTGAAGGTGGTTTTGAAAAATTAGTGGAGAAGTTCTGGAAGATGGAGTATCGATTACGTTTCACAATTAATTATATATTGCTCTGCCTATATTATTACACTATGTTGTATATTATTATTCTACCAGTGGAATACACACGCGTGTCGTAATATCGAGCCGAATGCAAAATAAGGAATTCTATAAGGTTATGGGAAAGAAGATTAAAGGAAAAACGTTGCAAAATTCGATATAAACTTGCCCTGTATTTTGAATAGTTTCGAACTATTTCAATTATAAATGTTGTAATTTCAATTCTGTAAAATTATTTCAAGTTTGGTTACTCGACTGCGGATTTTTATGCAAATTGGTATTTTTACAAGTACAATTAAAGAAACGCAGCTTTAAATCTTTCATTATGACGTATTAAAACTTGACTCTAAAAATGTAAAGAACAGCACTGCTTTTATTAACATGAGAATAGTATAAATATTGGTATTTCGATACTGTATATGATTAATTGAAGCGTAATATCGTCGCATGAATTAATACAGAAATAGCAGTGTAATATGGAGAAAAGATACCTGTGCTATTAGCGAGTGATTATGCTGTTTTTAAAGACGTATTTATAGGTCTTAGCGAAAGAGTTAATACAGATTTGTTTCATCCCCTAAATGTAACATACAATGTGTGGTTTACTTTTGATATTTTATATGTTTCTCGACATTACGTGCATTCTGTAATTTTTCGCAAACCAAAATTTCTCATAGATGCATAAAAATTCGTAATCTACTTTTAATGCTTACCCTTCCGTAAATCGCGTGGAGTTAAATTGACCCCATCGATTATAAAACTGCTTAAAGCGTCCTACGAAAAACTGCCACCCTACTATTTTGATTTATGTTTTTATATAGATTCATCACTTTTCAGTTTACATCACCAGTTCGAAAACACCTTGTTTTTGGATGTATGTAGATGATGTTATATCTAAAATTAACTATAAATGATTCACGGCGTGATTTTTGTTTGTCTGTTCACGAAACATTTAAATTCTATTTCATTATTTTGGATTACAAAAAGTTTTCGCACAAAAAGATCCGCAATTTAAATATTGCAGAAATTTGAAGGTGCAAACGAGTGTACAACGCATGTAATCCATAAAATGACGCAAAATATCCAAAGTATAATAGAAATGATCATATTTAGGGGGTAAAGCAATCCCCAATTAAAATCATACTATTTCAAACTTGTTTATAAAAATCTGCAGTCTAATTATAAGGAATATTTTACTGCGAATATTTTTCTTCACATGAATTTTTTCGCACATCTAAATTTGATGACTATAATAACTGGTTATGTCATGATTGAATGATATTATTGAATCCTTGATATATATATATATATATATATATAGAGTGGCGAGTATATAAATAAGGACAACTAATTTCTTATTAACTTCAATAAAATTATAATATTCAATAAAAAAAATTCAATAAAAACTAATATAAAAATTACAAAATCACATGTTTATAGATTTTAACATATGGAGAAGGTACTTTTTAAGGATACATTACAGAAAAACATAGAAACAAAATTTAGAATCCTAAAGCCAATTGAATTTATTAGTGTTTCCCTATAACACAAATTATAAGCGCATTTTTCACTTAACATATTAAGCTACGTAAAATCGGTTATCTCATATGCAACAACCTAATTACTCTATACAAATTCTATATGCCCTCTTTCCACTCGCAAGTGGAACCTCTCGATTAGATCCTGAGAACGAAGCGGCATTATTTGGGTTTTACAGTTTGGGGTTTTCTCATTATAACAGCAAGGTAAACAACTATTCTCCGAGGAACCTAGGGGACTGGAAAGAATCTATTTTTGCAAAACGTCCGGGAGAGCCCACAGTGCATGAGTTCAGTAAGCTAGAGAAAGGCACGCGCGGGTACGCACGCTCAGAATTGCTCAGCGAGCAATCCGCCTTCTGCCCAGCCTGTGTATCCAGCAACCGCGAGCAAGACCAGGTCAGGGCAGAGCACGACGTTGCTTCAACCCTTTCACGGCCGAGGAGATGCCTCGCTTCTGACTTTACATCAAAATATTCTGTCTTTACGTCCCACCATTCGATCATGGTACCGATAGGTATTTATGTAGGTGAGTTAACAAATATATTTGATCAAAAATTCAAGTAGACGCATACAATTTATTCGAAGAACGACGTCAAGCATTACAGAATATTTAATAGGTACATATAAAATAGAATAAGTATCTGAGTTTGTTTACAGTGAAGGCTAATTTGAATATAAAGGGTGGATTATTCATTGGTACGCTTAATGTATTTAACTCAGTAAATAGTTTAATCTTGGGATCACTTTCTAGCATATTATTTGTTTATTTTGTTTACTTTTTATCCTTCCTACAAACAATATTTTTGGGGTGGGGTGTGTGTTTCAGATGTATTCCATATTGTTACATGTTTCGTTCTTGACACTTTGGAGACAGGACATAATAACACTTAACAAACTTCCACCCAACTATTAAATCATTCTGGATGGAACATAGTAACACTTAACGAAATTTTCCCCCAATTATTAACTTTTTGCCACGTTGACTTTGCTACAACGACAAATTTTATTTTACTCGAAAGTTTTGCAATGTAACCATATTTATCTGAACACGTTGGGGAAGAAGACAGTTCGAATAAGCGAGCAGCTCCGATAATAGAGGCCCACTAGCATCCCTACTACTTCTTATTAGTTCAGATAATAGATCCTTCGATGTTCGGATAACAAAAGTGGATTATTTTCACAATTTTACTGCGGTTACTCTTAATATTTTGCATACGTACATTATAGCAAATTCCTTCTTCTTTAATGCATGGTAATGCAATTCTAAAAGAACAGTATTCAGCTGTTACTTTCAAACATCACAGAAACGACATTTCATATGCGTCAACCTAGTGGTTTGGAAATCGTTGATTTAGGGAACAAAAAACAACGCAATACAATAAGGCAGGAACGATAATAAGGCAACGAAGTATCGTAAATTCTGCACACATCATGCATGTAGATCATCCTGTTTCGCTATTGAATATAGCGTATATGAAAGAGGCTACGCATCGCTGGTCGTGGGAAGTGGTGCGAAAAAGTTACGAAACAGCCTTCTACTGGGCTTCTTCTCAGGATGACATCTATCTCAAGTGGGTTGCATCTATACGTTGCGAAACTGGTGTTAGAATGCCGTTACAGGAATTATCATCAGATAATTACGAATCGTGGTTACCGCCTACTGGCATGATTCAGAAAGAAATTCATCAATGAACATACCGCGATGTCTTTAGCGCGAATAATTCTATGGGCATGACGCAAATCCTCGCTTCTGTCTCTATGTGGCGTGGGCGTTGAAACATGCTTCGCATTCATTCGTATCGAAGGCATAATTTTTCTATTTATCGTAAATCGCGAATTTAATCAGTTGCGGAATTTCTAAGCCACCATTATTACGCAACATTTCATATTTCTTACAAAATAAAAGGCGGAACAGAACGGAATGGTTAATAAAAATGTCGATATGCGTAAAAATTGTTTTCTGGAATTATTCGTATTTCCTGTATATTGGCGTATACGTATACTAATGTAAGCGAATATTATAATGTACAGTGGCTCAATGTAAACACCCGGACGCTTACATTTTCATGATTCAAGAAACGATTAATAGGCGTTTGAATTTCCAAGCATTTCAATTCCCAAGCATTCGAATATCCAAGACTTTAGAATTCTAAGCATTCGAATTTCTAAGCTTTTGAATTTCCAAACTTTTGGATTACTCTGCTTTTCGATTTCCAAGAGTCCGAATTTCAAAGCTTTTGAATTTCTAAACGATTGAATTTTTATGCCTTTGCATTTTGGCAGCTTTACGTATTTAGGATGTCCCAATTACTATCACTATAAGCTTATCGCGTAACTTTAACTATTCTAAAAATGACGTAATCTAAAAATTGCTCAAGTTTGGAGCATAATATTGTTTAACGTCTCTTTTATTTATGAACATTTTGTTATACGTTGAATATAACGAATTAATCACTACATAATTCAAAATGTACAATAAAGTCCAATGGCGCTATTACTGTCACCTGCAAAGTTTCCATTTAAATAGAAACACGTTTTTACATATATTAGCACGTCAGTTTGTGTAACAGATATAAGATATATAGTAAACGTATCGTTCTTACCGCATTATCACTCGTCCCATACTTTCTAATTACAGTGGTCACGTTTTAATGTCCGAACAACACGTTTGCCTTCTAATATTTCGTTTTTAAATATTAAGTATAAACGAATATATAATGCCTATATCGTGTTATTACGCAATCCGAAGTCCAAATGTAGTATAAAAATTTGTTTATTTACGACTCTTCGTACATGTTACTTTGCTACGCAATAAAATAATTGAAACGTCGGTTATAGGGACACAGTGACAGTTATTGGGACATCTACCCTAGTATGGAGAAAATATGCAGAGTTGCGATTCTTAGAAGGAAAAAGGAAAAAAAAAAATGAAGAGAAAAGTGTTTACTATTATCAATTGGGAAAAGGATTTTTTCAATAGCTACCGATGCGTTTTCAATGCTCTTTCACTTTCCACGGAGAAAGCGGAGAAGGAATTCAAAGCGTAATATCGAGCGTAAATTTATGAAACGTGAAATTGAAATGGCTACCCGCACGGCAATCGGACAATCGTCAAATTTATTTTTATGGCATCGAGCGTAACCTCTGTTGAAGCAAGAAAAAAGACCATGGTGGCGCCAGTGGAGCCGCGATTGTGTAATCACGTGATCCTCGAACCGCCTTAAAACTGGAAAACTTTTTAAGATTCCATGATCGTAAAGCGAACTAATTGCTCGCTCGGCGATGGTAACCGCATCATGAGAAAGTTTTCTCTTCCAGCTTAATTTTTCCACGGTCATCAAGGTTCTGCCTTCGACTCGCTGCGAATCTCGCCCCTCTCTTACCCCAAGCGATGGGAAAGAGCACATTATTTTCTAATGATCTCCTGTCGATAATTCATCCATCGTAACGTGTTTGCACACTTCGCATTCCTGGCGGAATAAAAAGGAGAAATCGACTTATCTCACTATGTAAAGTGGAAAAGCCGCTTAAAAACCGGGAATCAAGATTGGGTTAGGTTAGGTTAGGGTCAGAGGCGGATTTAGGTAAAGAATAATTGGATCGAATTATTATGAACACTACAACACTATCGCTTATTGAATTCAAAGAAGAATGGAAATGAAGATATACGCTTTAAATGAAATCTCTTTTAATACGAAGATTATTGCTATATTTTTAATAATACGTACATAGTAAAAATTGGACGGGAAAATTAGGGGATCACGGAAATTTTTGTGAAAAATTCCCAACCAGTAAACACACTGATACTCATACACTAATAATATATTTCAATGTAATAAAACTCACTAATACTGCACACTAATAAAACAGATATAAAATATACTAAATTTTTTTTCTTCACGAACTTGTAACAGTTGGACTATTAGCACCTTTATCCTTTAATTTTGTTATTGAGTACACTTCTAAAAATTTGAAGTAATTTACGTAACTTCTAAACTCCTTGTTACACGTTATCAAAAACATCAGACTACTTTGCATAATAAGTGCAACCTTCATCTTAAGTATAGTTGTTCAAACTTCAACGAAATGATAAATTTGAAAATCGTTAAGTGAAAATTAACTTTTATCTATTTGGAAGGCAATCGTAATTAAATTTTAAGGGAATTTCCCAAGGAATTAAGTAATTAAAAAATATTGATTTATAACTGTTGCAATTATGAAAAACAATTAAAATTGATCAAAGTTTTCATTTGGTTACCTGTAACCATTATCGATGACCAAAACTTTATTTTCCTTGCCGATGACCATTGTCAGTGACCGGAATTTTATTTTACCAATATCGAGGGTGAACATTGTTTCTGGTTACATTCGATTATCGACAATTGTTGTTAAAATTCCTGGTAATAGTATTCATCGATAGTATAAAGTTAATTATAGAAGTTATATATATTTATGTAATATAAATACGCATATATTTGTCCCCATATTAATGAATTGCAACCAATATAAAATTCCAGTCATTGGTGATGGTTATCTGTAATCAAAATAAAATTCCAGCCATTTGTATTGGTCGCCAATAACCAGCGAAAATTCTAATCATTTATAAATCGCATAACTGAGGTTGCTATAAAGTTTGCTAGTCGTAAAACTGAGAAACGTTAGCAGATATATTTTTTCTAGTAATATTTCCTTTATGGGGGGCTCGAGACTTCTTCTTTGTACCATAATTTCCACCGTGAGACTGTTAATTGGTTAAACAGTAGAGGAGGAAAGCAATTAGGAGTGCGCTTATGGTTGCGGCTGCCGAGTCCAATCGCTCTGACGTGCGGTAAATTTGATGAAACATTGATGTTGTAAAGGGAATTCATCAATTATTGTCCCGCGTAAATTTATATATCCAATTTAAATGCTTGTCAAGCATGATATAGTACCGAAATATGTATACACTATTATCGAACTTGTAAGAAGTTTTATAAAAAATTTCACCCCTTTCAAATCTTTTCAGGAACATTTTCTTTGTTCTATTATTAGCCAAACTTTAAGAGTTACGATCCCAGCCGAAATACGTTATGCTATTCACTTTCACACGCTCAAAGCGAATGAATCTACCTTAATTAATCTTTAACTTCTTCTCATAAAAAGTCTTCCGATTAAGGAACGACGAATTTGTTAATAATATAAGACATATCCACTATTTTGTATTAATTTCGATTGTTCCTCGAATATTGTTATGATTTTTTCGAACAATCTAATATAATAACTATTAATCTTGAATTGATGAGAAAATTAGTAGGAGGTTCGATATTCAGTCAGTCACAAGAATTCGAGAACATCAATTTGTCCAGTATTTAAAATTTGGTAGATTCCAGAAAAACAATGATGTCTTTTTCCACTCGTTTATATTAAAATATACATAAAATGAAAACACGATTTCCGGAAGATCTTCATACGTGTATTAAAGTACGCAAAAGTTATTATTATAACTATATTAATACTTCGTTAGACCTTGTATATCTGATGACGTTCTATAATTTATTTAATATAAATAAAATAATATTACATTAATTTTATGCAACAATTTTGTTCACGTAATCAATGATCCTCCTTTTACAAACCACTTGTAATGTTATATTTCATGAATTTTCACATTACTTATAGTCTTCTAATGTCTGTCCTGAAATACGTAAATATTTTAAGCTATGATGAATGCGTCTAGACTTTGCAGACAAATTATAGGTATAATCTAGAAAATGATTCCTAACTGTAAGCCAATGGAGTGAATAAATGATGACGAGGCAGATCTCGAGAACTGTGTTAAGGGCAAAAGGCTCACGTCAACGTTTACTTCGCCTACAATTCTAATCGTCCACAGTACCATTCAGATTTCATGACACGGGTCGACGTTATGAAATGTTAAAGCCGAACACGCCAATTCCAAGTTCAGACACCCTTCAGAGAACGTGAAGATTCAATTACTATAATATAATGGTAAACCAGCGACGATAACAAAGATTCGATTATCCAAGAGCGTGTATTTCTTCATTAGGAACGGTTCAACTTAGAAAACCTCCGTTCGGATTCCGCCGCGAATAGTATTAGGGAATAAAGGTCACCTAAAATATTAAACTTATGACAGCCTGTTGGACGTATGAAATTGCAACACTTGAAAATAATATCTCTGGGTGAGCGTTACACACCACGTTATTAGACATTACTAAAGCGCTCGTTAATAGTCCGCCCGTGACTTGTAAAACGTCTTGAGTGCGCACGTTAATCGCTAAAGTGACAGGAGTGACAGACCTTTCTCCCGAGGCTCCCGTGTAAACGCTCCCAGTTCATCATCCAATGTCTATCTGCATATTCCATGCCGCGGATGAACCGTAATGTTAATAATTACACCGTAGATGGTATATTATCGGAGTATCATTAAATATTTCAAGGAAAATTGGACCACCCAGGGATGGGTACATGTCGTTTTTTAATTAGACTGGGACATCGGCAGAAGGTTTAATGGCAACCACGCTTTTAATGCCCTAAGTCTAACTGATCAGTGGATTGCGGCTGTTTATGCAAATGCATATTTTTTGGTAAATAAAGAAGTTCGAGTGGGACTTAAATAGAGGGTTGCTTCGATCTACAAGCGATATTAGGTAATCCGAAAATTCTGAGTTTTTTTATGATAAATTATGGGACTACTCGTCGAATTATTAAGAAAAAATGTTTATTAGTGGTACCAGTTCAAACGTGTTGCTTTAAAAATCGACATTTAAGCGATTATTTACCGATAATCGTCCGCGAAGATTAACACAAATGTTACGAATTTTTTTAATCGAAATCATCGTTATTTCTTCAAATGATTTATTCGAATACAGAATAATTAATAAACTAAATAATAGAAAGAACGAAATACTGTATTATGTTACGTTACAGTAAGGTATGTAGACAACAGAAAAGTAAAAACTTTTTAGCTGTTTAAATAATAGCAAGGAAACGTAGCAATGTATTTTTGAATAATTTTATGATCGACTGAAAATTGAGGATTGCAATTTAACTGATCTGCATTTTTGCTGACAATTTGTTTAATAAATTCCTGCACTGCAATTAAAAGTTACAGGGTGTCGTAGCGCCATAATTGCAACACTGCGATTTTTTCATGCAGATTCATATTTTTGAAAAAGCAATTAGTGCAATGGAATCTGAATAAAAATTAGCAATAGAATCTAAATAGAATCTTTATTTATTTCGGATATTTTATACAATTTTACTTATTATGTGCATCTTGCACTTTTTACCACAGTTAAAATTCTCATAAGTGCGAAACAATTTGCGGTCTACTAATTACATAACATTCAATTTGAAAATGGGGGTTGAAATGTTCTCAGAACGAAAGCAATCGCGAATATTTTAAGATAAGCGATCTTGTTGATTTCTTTGGTACTGGGAATACTTTCAATTAAATTTGTATTAAGATCGCGTTCCCCCATATCAATGAAGACCGGATTTAATTAGGTAGTAATTAGTATACTGCGGATTTTTACGCATCTATGAGAAACTTTGATATGCTAAAAACAACGAAATCCACATGATACGTAAAGATATGCAAAATACACGAAGTGAAGTGCATTCTACAATGTTTAAGGGGCGAAGCAAATTTCTGCTTCTGTTCTGTTCCTTCGATTGTATTCAGAAAATTATAAGTTTGTATAAAGACTCGCATGCATTACTTTTTCAGTTCTACCGCGTTAATTATATTAACCCCTTGGCTTACAATGACGAGTCACACTCGTGGCACGATATTATAGATAAACTTATTTAAGATAAGTTCTGCTTGCGATACGATGTTCCACTTATTTTAGCCTTACTTCCTCTTCAGAAGATTAAGAATCACTAAATATAAATTATGCGGAATATTTTAATAGTTTGAACAAACGTGAGAACTGTAAACTGATAATGATAGCTCACATAAGTGCAATGATACAAAATTTGTAGGACAAGAGGTTGATAAAGTTATATGCCACTAATTTTTGGCAATGTTTTACAATCAGGTGTTCCATACTACCAACGTTTACCCTACCAGGCGTTGCAGCGGCTAGGTCAGACCCCATGGATCGTGTTTTCACATCAAGGTGGCGAGAGGAAGAGGCCAAGTGGAACGTAGAGTTCGCACGAGTGCGCGAATTCAATGGAAGGTTATGAATATCCGATCCTCTGTCGAAGTTGCGTGTCATAGTTAGCCGGCTTCTTCGCGCCGTAACGCCTTTGTCTGTTGCGCATCTAAATAGGCATTCCCTCGGTCACGATGAAAGTGAAAATCTTCGTTCTAGTCGCGGATGACCTACTACCAGGACTCTGGGTGCTCCGTCACACCAACACCACCTCTTTCCGTCAATTACACCGTTGTGAACTGTTTAACACGTTGAGTGCCGCGCCGAATTTATAGCTCTTTCATTAGTTTATTCTACGGATCGGATATACTCGAAACTACGAAACTGAAATAGTTTCATTCCATCGTTTTACGTTACTTGCATGATTCGAAGCTACTTAGGTAAATAACAATTTGTATAAATAATGAGAATACTGCCATGCGACGAATTCCTTTCACTAATAATACAATTAAGTTTGTGTTTAGACTTTAGATTCATTTTAATCGACGCGATTTCACAAATCCATTATACTTGCTTATACTGATGGACAAACGTATAAAGATATTTATAAGAATAATGACCTCGCGAAGGTTTGTTGTGGTTCATTTATTTAAATTATCATTACACTCAAGTTTCGTTTGGTCATACTCAATAAATAATTCGATTTTCTAAAATTGAATTTGTTAAGATTTCGATTCCCTTCAAAATAGATATTTAGAAAGAGAAAGGAAAAAAATAAACATTCAAGTGTTTCAAAAACTTTGAGTTTTAAGAGTTTTGAGAGACTTTGAGGAACCCGTGAAAATATGTTATTTTTATCAATCATTACAATATTTCTAGATTTATATTTAATCAACGTAATGCACTAATTATTCAGCATTACAAAAATGCTGAATTTTCAAGCTGCGTGAGTCGTATTCGAAATTGACCGTGAATTTACGGCCACAGCACTCAAAGAGTTAAAGACGTAATTACGTAAATCCAAGCGATATTCGGATATCCGGATTTCTTGGGTAAAAATTCGGATAATGGTAAATTTATGTTTGCAAGAAAGAACAACTTCCGTGCCGTATGTAAAAGTATCAAAAGTATTTAAACTATAGTCAAAATTCCAACATTTAGAAGATCGAACAGATCTTTATTAAACTCCACTGTTTCACATAAACGTGACGTGGTTATCCGGATATTCGGATATTCGATTATCCGGATAATCCCAGCGCTAATTAATGATGCACTTTGAATGATTATAGTTCATCGCGGTGAATGTTTTTGATCGAATGATGAAGAATGTATTTATGGTGTGCGAAGGTTTCTCTACATTGCCCATCTGAGGGACACTGCACCTGTATTATTTTTACAATTACACCACTGATGCTTAAATGTCAATGTCAAAATGCTCAGTTGATTGCCGTGGACGAAAAAGGAAACTGGTGATTTTCATGGTGCACCATGTTGAAACGGGGACAGGACGGTCGTTTAAAGACAGTCACGTATTATTATTTATTATAGAATGTAATAAATCTCATAGTATATCGGTAATGAATACCTTTCGCGTACAATTAGCATTCTTAAAATCTAAGGCAGTCTAGAATTAGAAGGTATGCAGCTCTAAAGACTAAATTACGGCCTCCATGCGTTCGGATACCTGTAATTTCAACTTCTCGAGGCAATTTTAGGCAACTCGACGCCTTAAAGCAATTCGAAGCTTAGAAGATATTTATGAATTGAAACTTTGGAGATAATACGAAGAGTTTAGGATAACTTAGACCTTCGAAATTTTAAAATTACGACGAATAATTTAGGGTAACTGAAATGCTCAATGCTTTTGAAATCATCAAATGAATTTAGGGTAAGCTTTAAAAATTCTGCAATAAATTTAGGATAATTCGAAGCTTTGAAGCTTTGGAAATTCTATGACGAATTTAAGGTAATTCAAAGCTTTGAAAATCTTAAGCAATTTGGATTAATTAAAATGTTTGAGGATTGCACATCATAAATGAAATTTATGGTAATTGACAATCTTAAACGAACTCAAAGCTTAAAGGTTTCGAACATTCTACAAGGAATTTTGGTTAATTCCGAGCTTTGAACCATTAGAAATTTTACAATGAATTTAAAGAGAGCTAAAGCCTTGGAAGAACTCAACCCTTTAAAGCTATCTAAAGATCTGAAACTTTAGAAATTCTACACGAAATTCATGATAACTCAATGCCTCGAGGAAACTTGAAACATCAAATCTACTTAAAAATACGAAACATTAGAAATTGCACACAGGATTCAAAGTAACTCGAATCCTTAAAGTAACTCAAAACTTTGATGCTATCCAAAGATTTTAAACCTTCAAAAGTCTGCATTTAGGATACCTAACTCAAAGACTTCGAAACTTTGAAAACTTTGCGAGTAATTTAGAATAATTGAAAACGTCGAAGTGATCTCAATATTTGAAGCTTTGGAAATTGCAAGAAATTTAAGCTAACTCAAAGCCTTAAAGAAACTGAAAACTTAATGGTTACTTAGAAAGATCTGAAGCTTTCGAAATCTTCCACAGACAGTTAGTATAACTCAAAGTTCCAACGCGTTGGAAATGCTACGATGAACACGGGGTAATTAAAAGCTTCGAAGCAGCCTGAAGTTTCAATCTTCCAGAACAGCAACAATATACCCTAAACTTCGATTGTACATCTCTAACTATTATACTATGCAGTTCATCCTTCACCATTGAGAATTCCAAAACATAAATAGCATTTAAACGTCAATTAGAACAAGAAAAGAGGCACAATCTTCCCTCTGTATCTGCCAGACGGTTTCATCATTGGTTACTCGTGTGCATTCTCTATTACTCTGCCATGAGATCCATCTGCCAAATCCACGAAACGAGTTCACCGAGGTTTTTCAGGCATGGCAACAGTTCACGAGGCGGTTCGCATATTTCGTGGAGCATCTAGACAACCGAACAAAATGCGAACGCGTTCTCTTTTGGTCCCTTTTCTTCTCGCGATCGCATCTAGGACATCTTCATCTTGCAGCTTCTTTCCTAACCTATCCTCTACTTCTTCGTCGCCGTCGTTTGATCATTCGAAACGTTCCTGACATTTCGGTCGCCTCAACCTTAAAGTCTCAACACCCAATACACCATGCATCTTGCGTGATTTGTCTTATGTAATCCAATCCGAATATTGAAAGGGAGCACACATTTGCCACTGGGAATTACAATTTTAACCTTACAACGCGAACGTGACTCAATAACTTTTGCTTTATGGGTCGCCAAATTTATTAGGTCGTTGCACGTTGCAATGGCGGATTTAACCGTTTCGCTACCAGGACGTCAGGAGGAAAATCGCCACACCTCTGCTCAGATGTTTTATTATTTAAATATGATACAAATTTACATGAATTTTTGTCGGATGTACAAAGTAACCCACTCGAGTCCGAACTGTATCGACGTATTATTTCATTCCTGTACACTAATGGGCTTAAATAAAATAAAAAATAATAAATGAGTAGTATGAAAATTAAATTAATAAAATTAATGAAGAATAAAATTGCATTAAAATTAAATTGAATCAAACAATTTGCATGTTCTTAAGGAAGATAGTATATCCATTAAATTATATACAAATGTGATAACTTGACTGCGGATGTTTACTGATTTAAACCGAAACAGTGGAGTTTAATAGAGATGTGTTTAATGTTCTAAATATTGTAATTTTCACTGTACCTTAAATAATTCGTGTACTCTTATATACCACATGGAATTTGTTCCTTCTTGCGAATATAAATTTGCCATATATACGTAAAGATTTAAAGTAATCTAATTGCATCTGATTGTGATAAAATGAGTTCAATAACGAATGTTTCGTATTCTTCGCACAATGTTATGAACCGGTTATTTTTTTTTATCAGAAATAGTAAATCCCAAAGTGGTCATAATAAGCGGAGAAGATTTATAGTTTCAGAGACGAGAAAAATGCCAAAAGAGGCCTTACAGTAGAAGACTCGCTTAATTACGCTGACCCGTGAAGTTTATGGGCCATGGGTGCATCGGTATTTCTCTTCGTGGGCCATCGTCGATTGTTCAGGCCAGTGAAATTCGATATTTAATAAATCTGACAGCGGGTGAATGTCGAATACTCGTCCCCGTATTCAGTTTCACCTCTGTTTCGCATAAATTATCGCGTGTCCACGCGCGGTACGACTATAAATCCATGGGGGCTGGCTGACATGCGTCTTCGCCTGTGTCGTAAAGCAATTAAAGTGACGAGGATGAGTCCGGGACGCGTGATGCGTTTGCGAACGGGTATCTTACAAACTTGGAAATGCCGGTGTGGTTATTGGTGCGACACACGCGGCTAGGCAACATCTACGCGAACATCAAAGACAAGTATTGCGAACAAATAGCGTCATCGTTGATAAATGGTAGAAGAAGGGAATCGAAATGTAGCAGGAAAAGTTGTTATTAATAGGGTAAATGACCCAATTATTATCACTATTCCTAAACGAGAAAAACTGTACTGGAAAAGATAAAGATCGAATTCGCAGATTCGAAAATTGCACAAGTTTACCAATTAACATTTTGTATCCTTGCTAAATTAACAATTTCTACTTTTTAATATACCCGTAAAACGTACGGACTTTAACTCAGAAAGGGTTAAAGATCGATTTTCTCTTCGAAGGTTGTTCTGCAATTCTCCTTCTTCTCTTTTACCCTTCAACTATCAACCAAGAGGGGACTTAAAACATCGTAAACGAATCGGGAGATGGGTAACAATAAAAAAAGGAATGACTGAGAGGGAAGAGAAAATGATTACGTAATACGTTAGGTCGTATTTCCTGCTCATTGTTCGCAATTCCGGGAGTTCCATAAAATTCCACGAGTCGCAATCGTCATTCCAGCTTTATGCAACGGTGGATCTGATTGACTGGAGTTTATCGAGCGATCCAAGAATTCTCAAATTCTTTCCCAACAATGATCCTTCTTTTATGAATACTAAAAAAACTCCCACCTCGGTATTAAATAGATAAAGCGAATATGAAAAATGCTCCAACATTTACGTTTATCCTTTTTTTTTACATAAGACGTAGAAAGTTACACAGTCGAACCTCGACAACTCGAATCTCAAGGAAAGAACTAAAATCTTCGAGTTATAAAGATTTCTACTTATCGAAATTTTCGACTGAGACTTACGAAAAGTAGAAAATGCAGCAAATGATACTTTCCAGCGTTCATTTAATCGACAATAAATCGTTTAGAACGTCCAAATGTCCATTTGCACAAACGAAATAGAAAACTGCTTCTGAAGGGTTAAAGAATTTCATGTTCTCGAGGTTTGACCGTATTAAAATTTGCTAAGAAATACGACCGAAGAAGGAGATTAAATATTCTTTGTAGGAAAAATATTGTCTTAATCCGAGAGTAAAAGGGGAGGAGGGTAAAAATGTAACATCGAAAGGACCAGAAGATGGTTTAAGGCTGGATTTCGAAGCAACCCGCCGAAGAAGAGGCATTAAAGTTATTTAATTACCCTGAAAAGAAGACTGATTGTCGATAACCCGGCGAACTATAATAGCATTCCTCTGTTCACCTCTTTTATGAGAATAAACAAAGAGGCCGATGCGCGGTTGCACTGGTGTGCTTAAAGTTTAAGGCGAAGTAAAAGTTCACCGCGACGTCGTTTTATTAACGAACAAGATCGGAATGCGAATGCAAATGGCTTGGGGAAAACGGAAGTGTTTCGCGATTCGATCATAACCGGGGAGTGCGTATTTTTATGCGAAATATTCTACAAAAGTATTCTACAGTGTATGACTTAACCCTTTGAGCTTAACGTTAGCTATTTATTACTTTAACACAGCGTCGAATGCGAAACACTGAAATATTGTACACGTTATTTACGTGTACGATACTCAAGCATACTGAAATTACAGACAGAATTGAAATGGATGTTTATTAAAAAATACAATGCGTTTTTATTACAGTCAGGCTACGTAAATAACTTTCATCACGAATAGAACTGGAATATAAACTCCTGCTGTGAGTAATGTTGGAGAATGAACTAATGCTGAAATTGGAGTTGGTGTTATTATAGCTGCTGGTAATCAACTGCAAAATGGTAATTGTGCTCCTTTTCTGGAAGTTATTAAAATGATTAATAATGATATAATATTGTCTGTTTTATATAATAATAAATTTAATTTTCCATAAAATATTATTAATCAAATTAATATTAATAACCTAGCACCATTGATGTGATTTAAAATAACTGTTAATATACCAGCATTGTAAGATTTTACATTTTGATAATAAATTACTAAACAATAAGAACTTAATCCTAGACAATCTCACCGATGTAAAATTGTTAATATATTTGGTGTTATACTTATTGAACATATAGATATAATGTCCATTATCTTCCATAGCTCTATTAGATGCTATTCGTAATTTTTGAATTTAAATACAATTTTCACCCTCCAATTGCAATGCAAAAGAAAACACCACGTTGAAATTGAAAAGACACATAGCAAATGTTAGAAGACACAAAATTACCACTTTGCAATTTTTAAATTATCTACTAATATTTTCCATAGCTCCCATAGAGTCTAAATTTAGTTTCCAAATCTGAATAAAAATCTCAATCCTCCAATTGCAATGCAAGAGAAAATACCGCATTGTGATTAAAAAGGCACGCAGTAAATCTTACATGGTATACCATTACCACATTGCAATTTATAAATTAACTACTAATACTTTCTACAGTTTCCATAGATGCTAAACTAAGTTTCCAAATTTGAATACAACTCTTAACCCTCCAACTGTATATTACGGAAGAAAATACCACGTTGCAATTAAAGAAGAAAAAAAACGTATAATTACCGCTGCGAAATTTTTAAGTAAACGGCTAATATTCTGCAGTGTTTTGCCAGTGATGGCAATCTCAATTTCTAACCTCAATTAGGGTTGAATTACACGGTAATTGTTGCGCATAGATATCGAAGTATTCCGAGGGAGCAAGTAGTTGCATGATCTGTTTGGTATCAAGACAAGGGATTACGGATCACGTAACTTACGAAGAACGATCTCGGAGCATAGACTTTAAGATCGAGGAGGATGAAATGTCACGAATGTCTCGAATACAATGTGCTTCGAAGGAGAGGGAAGGACAACGGGGCAGAGGACGGCCGTGGCAAACGGCGGTGATGAAGGGAGGAAGAAGAAGAAGAAGAAGAATGCTGGCAATCCATTGAGAAGAGCATCGCGCTCGATCCAGAAGCGAGGTGTTAATGTCACGCACTTCGAAATCAGATGGAATCTAATTCAACGAACCTTGATCTTTACTGCCCCCCTTTTCTTTTCTGGCCTCGCGTGAAAGAACGTTTTCTTCGTTCGACAACTATTAACCCTTCGACTGTATCAGGGAAGAGTTCATTGTGCGGTGTCGCGTGACGCGATGATAGGCAAATATAAGAATTTTAATATTCAGTTACTACAATAGGCCAGTGGTTAGACAGAGTATTGTAAGCGAGCATTCGATGTTTGAAATTCTCGAAGCTCGGAGTGTGCAAAGCTTAGAATTTGCGAAGCATATTTGTATAATTTAGAAGACGTAGGATTTTCAAAATATAGAATCCGCGAAACGTAGAATTTGTTTAAAGTTGGAATTTTTTAAAATTTGGAACTTGGAAACCTTCGAATTTCCAAGACAGAATTTGGAGAACTTAGGACTTTTAAATATAGGATTTTCATAGATTGAAGCATTCGAAAGTTATGAATTTTTAAGGCTTAGAGTTTGAAAAGCATCGAGTTTCCAAACCTGGAAAGTTTGGAATTTTTACAACGTAAAACTCGCGAGAATTTGTAAACTAGAATTTGTAAAGCTTGGAATTTTTACAGCTTAGTATTTGCAAACCTTAGAATCTTTAAAAATTAGAATTTTTTCAAGCTTGGAATTTTTTCCTAAGCTTATAATTCAGAAACTTGGAATTTTTAAATCATAGACGTTGCAACATATTCAATTTACAAAGTATAAAATTTGTAAAGCTTGGCAATTTCATGGTTTGGAATTTTTCAACTGTAGTATTTGCAAAGTATTAAATTTACAATGCAGAAAATTTGCAAATTCGAACAATTTAAAAGGTTCCATATTTTCCATGTTCAAAATTTGTAAAATCGTAAGATTTACAACTTGCAATTTTGAAAGTTGAAAATCGCCGAACCATAAAATTTGCGAACTTTCAAATCTGCATAACTTTGATATCTGCAAAGCTCACAATTTCCACAGTTTAATATTTCCAAATACCAAGAACACGCAAAGTTTGCATAAACTGCGATAGAACAATACACCGTTACACAATACAATAATAAAGTCATACGACACTAACTTTTATTCTAACAATTCATCACGGCGCAATGTGTTGCAGCACAGGGCCAGATGGCGCACACCGCAACTATGAGATGATTTATGTTTCCCAGGGGATCAAAGGGCAGGCTTATTTTCAGGGGAATCAATTAAGCATCATAACATCATTAAGAGCGGGAGCACGGCACAAAGCCGCGTAGAAAGTCAGCCAATTAATTCTCCTCTGTACCATCTCCATTTATAATTACACAACTTTTAAACAGAGTACCACCGTCCTGCGTCATTAAATGCGTCTCAAGGGTTACGGTAATCGTATTGCGTAATTGGAACTTGAGACTGCTCGTCTATACAGAACTATTTTACTGTATCCTCTTGAACGTTGCGTTAGACGAGGTCACTGAAGCGGCAAACCAATCCCGTTACAATGATAGAAAAAAGAAACTTTTCATTTGCCATTAGAACGTTTTGTAATTTGTTAGGCGATTACATATAATAGCGACAGGTTCTTTTAATGCAGGTTGAGGTTTAAATTACCGAGGGACAAAGGGATCCTTGACTCACTTCCAAAGCGTTAAAAAAAAGAAGAAAAGGGAAAGATGATTACCAAATACTGGCTGGGTTACGAGGATCATTTGCGATTAGGTAATCGACCGGGCTTATTGTTAGGTGTATCTTTTACCCTCTGCGTAACGACTTATTTTGCCGGCTACGGATAATTAGATTAGCTATTCACCGATTTAACGCTGCGTGAAATGTGAAATTAATTAGTTTGTATATTGTTGTGTTACCTGTTGCTGCTTTTGCCATTCCGTTCGAAATATTAGGTGTCGGACGAAGATCGTGCGGATTTACGATACGAAATTGAAGTATAGTAGAACCGTCGATTATGTTCGAACTAATGAGAAGACAAATAAGGAACTTGTAGCAAGAAGAAAGCAACTCCATTTCTGATAGTTCCAAGTAAATTAATAAAAGACTGTTTATAATATTATTACCTTGATCTAATATTAAAGAGAGAGCAGCAATCGAAAATTCAATTGTTATTGAATATTGACAAGATAAATCTATGTTAGAATTTTTGGTGAATTTTTCAAATTCGAGAGCTGCCAATGGGCAATCAATTCACAATAAAAAATACAGTAATCAATTCATTGTTGTTCTACTAATCAAATATAGAAGGAATAAGTTGAAATTTTTGGTTAACAACAACAAACACTATTCTTATTTGTTTTACACTAAGCAGTAATACGCGAAGGTACAAAATTTGCGATAAATCGTTCATTTTTTATTACATTTACACCAACAACGCAGAACGTCTTTCATTGCAAATATTATACGTAATAACTGAAAAAGAACTGTCAAAAGTGGATTTGCGCCCCTTTTCCCGCAAGGTACTCAAATCTTTTCAAATAATTGATATGGAAGAAACTGCTAATAACATGATACAATAAGAACAGTTTAGATGAAAATAATCAAACGACAAGTATAATACGAAAACGACTATAACTGTTAAACAAGATCGTATTGGAAATATGTTTACATGAACCTTTTTTCTGATTTTAACGTACTGAATCCAGTTTTTAAGTTATGCCCGCATGCTGTGAAACACTTTTGTATGTACAGTTGTTCACAAAATTGAGCGTACACCTATGTTGCCGATGAAAAATAACTAAAGAGTAAATATACACACACATGATCAAAAAGTAGAAACTCAATATACTTCGCATATTTTGACAGACAGTACGTACAAAATTCTTGAGATAAAATTCTATGTGCTTAATAAGAAATGTAAAAGTATAACTTTTTTGCTGACACAAAATTGTTATTGTACATATGATACGTGTAGATTACTATTTTGTTAACCACCTTTAATATTCATGGCATAGAATTAATTAATTTTCCATAAAGAAGGTGAAGTATTGTTCTATTCTTCTTTTAATTTCATTTTGAAATCTTCTCTATCCTTATCGTATAATTTATCATTTTGGATTTCAATTTTTCCAAGATCTGTTCAATCAGGTTAATAGTTTGAGTACACTGAAAATTAACCAGTTTTTAGTCATCTTCTTCATTGAGTTTCAAGGTGTACGCTCAATTTTGTGAGTAACTATACATATAAATGCAATAATTCTTGGAGAAGTTTTAATGAAACGAAACTAGCGATCGCAGCATCTACCACCGAAGGGTTAATTATCAGAAGGCAAGACAACGTTTTCGTAATCACCAGCTCTCGCCTATCAACGAATGTATCCGTAACACAGGATTTATCGGTTGAATCGGTCTCGCATCGAGATCAGAAAGGTAGAAAATGGCATAATTTACAGTCCAACAATGAGATTATAACCGGTATACCGTGACGGATATGCCACGTATGAAAGCCGAATGAAAAATATCAAATTGTTCCCATCGCTTTGTAAATACAGATGAAGAAGGGGTCGGAACAAAGAAACCTGGCAAGACATCCGGCGAATTTCGAGGAGATATCTGCTATTAATATACTATGGGATCAACTGATTCCATTGATGATAAACCTGTTGCAATACTACGGTGCCTCAGAAAAGCATTGCTACCGTAACTGTTCTTAATCACTTGCACTCCTTAATTTTTCTCTTTTACCTACCAACAACTCCTTAATTTATTTACAAAGTAGATAAAAAAGGCGGGTCTCAATGAAATGTTGTATTACAACAGCGCAATGCGTGTAACAAATATATTTTTTATTTATATTAAGTAGGAAGGTAGTAAATAAATAAACACATATATGGTGTACGAAATGTGGTGTCCAGCCATAACGACATAGAAGTGGTAAGAATCAAGATTGGTTCACCAATACGGGTATGTAAAGTTTGAGTTTCAATTTTGAACTGTCAAACTTTAGAATTTGCAATGCATCGAACATGCAAACCATAGAATTTGGAAAGCTTGGAAATTTCAATGCTTCAAATTTACAAAGCATCGAATTTGCAGCTGAGAATATTCGAAGCTTAGAATTTTCAAAACTTACATTTTGCAATGCATTGAATTTGCAATGTATTAAATGTGTAAACCATAGAATTTTTAATGCATTGACTTTGCGAAGCATAAAATTTGTAAAGCTTGGAAATATCAAAGTTCAGAATTATAAAATCATAAAATCTACATTTTGTAATTTCCAAAATTGCCAATTTTCAGAGCCTACAATTTACATAGAATTTGCTATTTAATTACTGAGCTTTTACAAAGTTCCATATTAAATTTTGTTCTATATTACATATACATACCCTACAAGCTTCGCAAGTTCCATGTTCCAATTATTGCAGGCTTTGAAAAATTACAAGTTTTACAACTTCCAGGCTTTGTAAACCTCAAAGCATCGCAAATTCGTGTCTATGCAGATCCGAGGCTTCGCGAATTCCAAGCTTCGCGAACCTATCAACGTAACCCAAATATTCGAAGCATCAGAAGTGACCCGAAGCTACCAAACGCCTCTGATACTCGTTCCTTATAGATTGCCTCATCTAAAATGCAACAGCCAGTGAAACAAATAGCAAGCAAGTCATAATCGCGTTACAAATGACCCATCACAGTCCCTACAAATCGCTGTTCATTCCTCTGCTGGTTCTCGAACGCCTTTGAACCGCAACCGCGACCGTAAATCAACCGTAAAGCTTCCCTTGCCTCGTGTGGGCGTGATTTTTATACCACTACGGCAAATATATTTTCTTTCGACGACGCAGAACAGCGTTAAAAGTCACGCAACCGAAGGCGTACATCTTGTTCGATGTAATTGCTCGATCGGACTGGATCACATTGCTGAATTAATAGGATTGGTAGTAGCTAAAGGAATGAGCATCTTGAGATGCTGCTTATAGTCGCGTTGGTAGACGGTTATATCTCCCACTTATAATTTAATAATATCGATTAGAAACCAGAAGGATTGTATGGTAATGGACGTGAAGCAACAGATGACTGAGAAAAAGTGTATGGCTCAGTAATATCGATCCATCATAGCATCAAGTGACTTAGAAATTGCATACAGCATTTGATGTTTCAAGCATTTGCATTTGCAAGGCGTCTGGGTTTCCAAGTACGTCAATTTTCGAACGTTAAATTTCCAAGCTATCGAGTGCGAATTACTCGAGTTTCTAAGTTTTTAGTTTCATAAGCGTTTGAAGTTTCAAGTTTTTTTAAACGTTTCAATTCTCATGCATTCGGATTTTCAAGTATTACAATTTTAAAACTTTCGAATTTCAAGCTTTTAGGTTTCCCGACGTTCAAATGACCAAAGGTTTCAATTCCTAAGTGTATGAATTTTTAAACGCTTGAATTTTCAAGTATTTGAGTTTCTAAGCTTTAGGAATTTCAAGCTATTGAAAATTCTAAGCGTACGAGTACCGAGATTTGAATTTCTAAGAGTTTAAATTTCCAATCGTTTGAATTTATAAACGTTTAAACTTTCAAGCATTTGACTTTATAACTAATTTTTATTTTCATACTTTAGAATTTCAAGCTTCTGAGTTCCGATCTTTAAATATCTAAGCGCTTGAATTTCCAAGTATTTAAATATCTATGCGATTGAATTTCAATGCGTTTAATTTTTTAAGCTTTCAAATACCAAGCCATACAAATTTTAAAGTTTTTGGGTTTCCAATCATTTGAGTTTAGAAGCTTTTAGATTTCCAAGCCTTCGAATTTCATAGCTTTCGAATTTTTTAACTTTTAAGTTCCAAGTATTGAATTTCTAAGCGATTGAATTTCCAAGCTTTTGGACTTCCCAAGAGTTTTAATTTCCAAACCATTAAATTTCCAAGCATTTGAATATTTAAACGATTGAATTTCCAAGCCTTCGAATATCAATTTTCCAAGCCATTAAAATTTCCAAGCATTGGAATAACAATGCAGACATTGTAAGAAAATATTAACCATTCGTCGGAAACCCTGTTTTTGCATACCCTTTAATTCAAATTCTATTTTATTTTCAAAAAGTGATACAACATTAATGAATGAAAATTGTTAGACGATATTCTAGAAGCTTCGTAGGAAAAGACAGAATTCTTGTACATTCCCTAAGTGCTTAGAGTATTATTATACTCTTTGGTGAACGTAGATGAGGCAGACTGCTGTCGGTGTTAGTAAAAGAAGCGATTACCGATGAAAGGATAATAGATCGAAATCAATTGGAGCAAATTGTAGGCAATAAAACAATTACGAATATTATATGTTTAACTATTTGCTATAAAAGGACTCGCGTTTCAACCGGATGACGGGTTTCTCTGTTTCCTTTCCACGCGTTTATGCATGGAAATCTCAATAGCAATGATTTATGGCAGTAATCATATCAAGAATCGAGTTTAATGAGCTCAAACATCAGAACGAGGAGTCTTAATGAGGTCTCCTTTGAGAAGATCTAATATCCAGAGATAATTCTCGTTCCTTCTGTTGCGTATTATTCTAATGCAGTGCTTCTCAACAACCTTAACAAGCTGCTTAGCAGAATTATAAATTATTTTGACCCGTTGCGTAATTAATACGCTATTTTCTATCGACCTTTCAGTGCTATTAGTACGACGTTATATACACCGCGTTAAAAGTTACTCGTGGTTGCAATGTTTCACGTGGAAACAATCGATTTATCGAAACATCGTCTCATACTACTAAATTTAGATATTGGAAAGTACCGGATGTTTACAATTCGCGACGGCATGAAAAATTGCTCGAAAGCATTGTTGGGGAATGAAAAAGGAGCATGGAGAAAAGTTATGGTGGTAACCATAGGGGTCTAAGGTGGAGGCATTAAGTTTGGGAGACACTGTTTTAATGGTTTTCCGTTAAAGTACTCGACTGGCAACTTTATCGTACGAGTCCCTTAAATTTACGACTCGCATGAAGCATAAACATCCTGCCATTATGCGAGGCCCGCAGAAGTATCCCGCCGGCGAGTATTCAGGCATTGTATTCCCTTATCGAAAGGTATCTAATAAACTATCTAATTTCGCACGAACTTGACACTTTTTCTCGCAATGGAATACATACTCGTGCGATACGTATCTGTCTATTCTATTCAATTCGCGATTTATATTCATTTTAACCAAACAAATTGGAATTCCCGTCGCTCGCCGGTGACATTATTTCTTTTTTCTCTTTCGGTTTAATGTCGCATCGACTGCAAGTTTAGCTATAGGTTCTTCTGCAGCTGTTTTTCGATCATTCCGATAAATTTTGTAATATAATTGAGTTTCCATCTGATAGTTCACGGTGTTCTAGCCCTTCGCGGACGACGAATAATAAAACTTAAGAGACTATTTTGACTTTGAATTACAAATCATCAAACTTCTAAGCTTTGCAATTCCGGGTTATCAAATTTCCAAAACATTGAAGTATTTGTCAACGATGTTAATTGAAATTTTTTGCTTTAACAGCGAAAGTGCGTTCACAAAACCTAAAAGGTGATTAGTTTGATTAGGCGACTATTTACAGACAATCGTCCGCAAAGGGCTAGACGCGGTCCCTGTAAAATGGATCTTTTGCATTCATACTGCAAATGGGATGTTATATGCTCAGCAAAGTACAACAGTAGGTTTAAGTATATCAATATTAATTTTCATTTACTTATTTCTGTGGATTTCTGATTTTTGTGGATTCTCCCGGTAACATTATTACAAAATTTCAAGCCTCTGAAATTCCAAGCTTTCAAAATTTCCAAAACAATTAATTTCTAAGATTTCGAATTCCCAAAGTGTCGATTTCTCAAACCACAAGACTTCGCGTCTCATAGATTTCTGCCAGGTAACTAAACGTAATTGGAAGACGCTCGTCGAATTGTGCACACCTATCTCTATTCAACTGATTTAAAAGTAAAGAAAAAAAAAAAAAGAATCGCCATACTGAGGCGTTGAGAAGAAGAGAAGTGGCACTGATTGCACGATTCTCACCTATGGGTTCAAATCGTCATCGATTCGTGAACAAATTGGCGAAGATAACAAGTTCTAACGATGGCGCGTGTGTGGCTTGTTCCTCACCTTCACAACGCGCCACTCGAAAAGGTCTCGTTGAAATCTGATTGCCTCCCGCGCGTTAAACTTGCAATCAGCTGATCTCGCGTCAAGGAATACAATACCGAACAGAATCGTTACGAAACTGAATTTCGATAGCTGTGAACCGTGACTCGCCGTGAGTGTTTTTGCCTTTCAACCCCTTCTTTGCTTTCTCTTCTCCTCCTTATAGCAACCGTGACTCTTCGTTCCAATTTTGAGGCCAATTTTAAGCGAATCTTCATTTGCATGCGAAGAGCTCACTGTGTACGGATACTTAATCGAAATTAAAATAGAAGATATATTAATTTAATATTAATTCGACATAGGCGCGACTTCCAATAAGCAGAATTAAATTGCAACACAGAAATCTTTTAAAGAAGGAAGCTTTACCTTTGAGATATTTTTGTATCTCAGAACCAGATTGATCTAAGTCCTGTATTTTCTTACAGCAGAGGGAAAACACAAAAATGAAAACTACAAAAGGCAACATTGTATTTGAAGTAATTCAAACGATTAAATCTTCTTTATGTATTACGTAACATATATGAATGTGTATTTTCTTATATTACTAATCCAAAATCTCCTTCTCTATCTTTTTATTCAATTAATTTAATATTTCTAATTTTTCACAATGAAATTGTTCTACTTCTTCCAATTATTTTGAATTTAAGGTTACTCTTACAATAATTAAATTCAAAACTATTAATTTTATTATTAAATCTAATCTAACAATTTTATGTTAAGATAAATTTTGGATTTTTGTGGTTCAGATAAATTTAAACGAGAACAATAAGATGGTGTGTATAATACAATTTTGACAATAATTTTGTTGGATTAATTTCGATCTCAGGTATAGGTTTAACCCTTTCGTTCTTAATATTCATTACAGTCAGCATCGGTAAAATGATCTGCTAATACTAATGCTCGCTACGAAGGACAAAATGGTCAAAACTTCGAATGATAGATTTGATAACAGAAAATATAGGGTACTTAACAGATATTTGTTTATTTCTATCTCTTACTTAAACAAACATTCATTTTTCACAATAAACGTACAGATCCTTTAGTTTTCTTTATAAACATTCTAAGTATTCCATATTAGATACGACTTTTACAAACTGCAAAACTTTCACTTCTGTTACTTTTGCTACTACAATACCAAATCATATGAATTGTTTCATACTTAACAATTTAAATATGATTATTTATTAGTTTCTCCTTCCAGTCGCGTTACCTTTATTAAAAAAGACAAATTTCTCCATTTCTGACAAGACTTTAAAATCAGCTATTCCATATTACCAAGGTTCACCTTATTATTTTGTTCCACTCGCAAAAATGGTTAACATTTGAAGCGATCCACCTACAACCACATCACGATCCACACATTGGAAACCATTGCAGTATAAGACCGCCCGTTAATTTGTCTTACAGCTGTGTGCGTGGTCAGTTACTACTAGCGTAGCGAAAGGGTTAAATACCTGTTGAATCGACTACCGTTTATTCGATGACGCTAATGAAATAATTCAAGCTTTTGTTCGCAAAAGGCAAGAAGCAATGGAGCATTAAATGAAGAAACAGTTCACGACGAGAGGCAGAGGATGTATATGCCTGAGAGTTACCACGACTAATTTGATCTTTGTAAGATGCGAATAAAATGTACAGTACAGTCGTAGAGGGAGGTGTGTACGTGTATTAGTAGGATCGTGACCGTAAAGCAAGAGCTCGGTCTGTCGAAGCACATGTTGTCTGGAACGCGATTCGACCTCGCGCTCGCTCGATACCTACTACTCCGGTCTTATGCAAATCGACCGAGCAATACGTACTCGATGGAATGATGAGCGGCTGGCTAAGGTCACCGTGGAGGAAGGTTAGGGAACAGGATCGGATTTCACCCATTTTTATACATGTTCAAAAGCATAGTTTCAATGTTTTTAATTGAAACCTGTATTGGGTTGCAACCTGGCTTGCCACCTTAGTGTAACGTAAAATCCGGGGAGAAGTAAATTGCCAATTGATTGTATTGAAAACTTGGAGACCGAGATAGCATAAAAATATGTGACAATATAAAGTACTATTTAAGGGCAGATCACTTTTTGAAACATATATTTACCATCAGCGAATAATTTTAATTACATAAAACAGGGATATAAATATACAGAATTTAGAATGTACTTTTTCTTACGATTATAATATGTTAACAAGAATTACAATTTTTTTAAGGATTTATTTAAGGACAGGTTACTTTTTGAAGCATATATTTGTTACCGAATAGTTTTAATTAGATAAAATATACAGAATTTAGAATGATGTACTTTTTTTAAAATGATAATTTGTTAACAAGAATTATCACTTGTGCGATAGACAAAGAGAAACTTAATAGCCTTTTTTTATTGTAATGTAATAGATGCTTATTATTCATCGTAAACTCAAATCGTAGTCTTAAAACGGTACCTTTTGTTAGAAATTGCACACAATCCAGTAATTCTGTTGTTTTCGTTTCATTAACAATCATCTTTTCTACGAACCCGGAGATTTATACATAAAATGGGTCACTATATATAAAATTGGTGGTAACATAAATTCGTCCTGTTTTATTAAAACATCTCTTAATCTTGAATCTATGAAGAAGCCTTATTCTGAATTACTGTTGTAAAGAACTTAAATTTTGGACCATATCGATTTAAGATAAAGTTCTTGCACGATTGAAACCTCAGAAAAATTGGTCTGCAAGTAACGAACTCTTTAATCAAATATCGAATTAATTGTGCAACATTTTGGTGTGATAGAAGCACAGGAAAAGAGTGACCAATTTTAAGTGAGACACCGTGTATATTCCAAACCAATATAAAGCGAAGATATTCAGTTACTCGATGGCCAGGTCCGACTGCAACACACCAGCAGTATGTCTGGTTAATTAGCCGCGCGAACTTAAATCGCAGCGAATCGCGCAAACATTTTAATTATGCGAAATTGGGTCTCGACGTGACTGTCATTGGATCTTCAGAGTACGTACATTAAACGCCGGAAGAGGAATATCGTACGTCATTAGCCACGGTTAATTAACACGCGGTGTTATTAGTTATACCACAAACGCGTAATACTATTATTCAAGAACCATAATTATTGTATAATCATGTATGCGACTATTTACTACAATTAAAGGTACATTAACAATACGATATTGAATGAAAGTTTCACATGTTGCTACTGTGTTTCACATATTGCACACACCTGAACATGCTGCACATGTTACATACACATTTCACTGGCTGCTGAAGTATTTCACATGTTGCATAAAGGTTGCACGGATTGTTGACGTGTTTCACGTGATGCGTACAAGTTGCACGGGATATTAAACAGTTTCACATTTTGCATACACATTATCCGAGGAGTACGATATCACTGTACGAGTTGTTCAAGTGCTTCATAGGTTGCATAAATGTTTCACGCGATGCACAGATATTTTATATGTTGCACAAATGTTTCTCGTATCGCGCGTCGCACACAAATGTGCAGTGCGTTCAAGTGTTTCATACGTTGCATAATGCTGTTTTAAATCTAACGCAAATATTTCACATGTTACCCATGTTTCATACATGTATTGTTGCACGTATAAGTTGCATGTGCGCTGATATATCAAATACACGTTAAACACGTTAAACGTGTTTTCATAAATGTTTCACGCGTTGCCCAATGCTGTTTTTAGTCTAACGCAAATGTTTCACGCGTTACACATGTTGCACATAATTTGAACGCACGGTGTAGTTAACGCGACGTACGTACGTAAGCTGTACCGATATTGCGCACAACACACAGATGCACGAATATTTAACAATAGAACCACTAAGCTGATCAAGATCATGTATCTGCGCTTCCTTATAAAAATTGTATAAACTTACAACAGTGTATTTTTGACAGTTTTCGGAAATTCTCTGTAAACAATGTGGATGAAAATTTACTATTCTCGTACTTCATATTCTTGCAAAGATTGCATGGTTCAATTGGTACAAATAAGTATCCTTTATTCATCGATAGTCCTAATGTTAACATGCTGCATAAATGTGTCACGCGTTGCATAAATGCAACACATGTTGCATAGAAGTTGTACACATGCTTCACAAGTTGCACGTATGCTTCAGATATCACGTACGAATCACACAATTGCGGAAACGTTCAACGTGTTGCACAAATGTTTGGCACGATGAAACAAATATTAAAAATATTGTACAAATGTTTCACGCGTTGCACAAATATTTATCTCATTGTACAGATGTTTCACGCGTTGCACAAAGATTAAAAATATCGTACAAATGTTTTACACGTTACACAAATATTTAACGTATTGTACAAATATTTCACACGTTGTAACAAACACTTAACGTATTATACAAACATTTCACGCACTGCACGCATGTTACGCAAAACTTGTACGTATGCTTCACGTATCACAACATTGCACGTGTTGAACAAAAAATTACCCACGTGTTTCACATATCACAAACATGTTGCATGTGTTACGCGTATTATGCGATACAGAAGTTTGAGAGAAGGAAGATAGAAAACTATATGGCGCACCTGTACACGCAATAGTCACAAAGGAGGGAAAAAAAGGTGCAATAAAACAATGGCCATCTTCGGCCATTCTCTCATTACCGGACTCTCCCCCAATCTCACGAATCATGTGATTCGACATCGCCGATACTTAGTTAAAGGTAACTTCTGCCGTGACATTAAAAAGGCACTCCCAGGCTCTTGTTGCATCGGTCCCTTTGCATCGTTCGTTTCACACGCCATGTCGGATGTAGAAACAGTACCGGCAACGCCGTTCCTTTTGTGTGCTACACCTCTTCGCGATATCGTGAACAGATCTACCTGTCACCTCTCCGAGTTAATGAAATCGAAACATTCTACCTTTTAGACCGGTACATCTTATTAACCCCTTATTACATCGTGTGACTCACAGACGTTACAAATACATAAATTTAGAATCTTTAGAAGTGGTATTGTGCTTTTATAACGTAACTTTTATACAATTGCACTTTATTCGCGTACTACCTATTGCATATGAAATATGCTGGCTGTATATAGCCCAAAGTATTTCAAACACCAGTTAATTGAAGGTTATACTAAATGGTGCGTACTTTGCGCATATACATATGTACAAAGTTTTAAGCTTGCTGACTTGAACAAAATCGATAGATTGTCGAGTGTTCCAAAAAGACTTGTCAGATAGCAAAAATAAAATAGACCATGAGTAAAAGTAAAATATGAATGATCTTCTCAGAGCGTTTTTTGAGATGAAATTTAAAATTCTCTTTGTGATTTAAAAACACATCGGTTCCTCCAAGATAAGCAAAGAAAGATTTCAGACTGCGTCAGAACTTTTGCACCAACTCGAAGTAAATATACATTTGCTATAGCAAAACAAAGAAACGTTAAGTAATTATAATTTTCTAATGGAGGCGAACGAAAAGCTGTGGATGTTAAGCTATTTATAGCAATTTCAAAACAGAATCCACGTAATACGACAAAATATATTAAACATCCCAAACCGAACGCCACGATTTAGAGTAAGTATCGTGTAGTAAAAGAGTTTAGGGATAATTTGGAAAAAGTTATCAATAGCAAAAATCTTTCGTTATTATTTTCGCTCCTACGATAGTTTCACTTTATTCTCTCTTTTGTTTTTGGTTGCGTATACCTATGCGATACTAGGTGATCCGATACAAAATCGAAACATCACAAACGTGAAAAGCGTTTGATCAAAGTAAACGTTGCATTAATATAATCGAATTGACGCGATATTTGCGCGAATTTTTTAATTTTTCTTTACAATGTTGCTAATGTTAAATATTACTCTACTGTATAGGTGTAGTTTAGATTTATTATGTTTAAAGCTGCTTCTACAATATGTGAATGTATAAAGTATAAAATAAACTGGTTCACGATCGCACCGCTAGGAGACGTAACTCATTGAACGATCTTCCACCAGATGGTCCCTTGGATGACGATCGCTCTCGCAACATAGTTTAGGGGGTACACATGTGAAGTAACAGCAAAAACAACAATTTGTTATCGCTTCTCGGCCTTTTGGGCTAAGATCAAAGTGTAGTATCTGTTCTTATCAGCTTAATATCTGGTACACTCCCCATTGGGGAGTCAGAATATTAAACTGATTTTTGGAATCCGATGGATTGGTTGGAGCTTGCTCTACCTCCGTCACGAGTCAGCCTAGCATTGCAGTTTCGCTAGGATTGGCTCAAACAATACTAATTCAAACATAATATCCTTTAACAGCCAATAGTCAAATAAAAAGTAATAATAGTGGATGCAGCAGTAAATTACAAGAAGTTGCAATAAAATTGGATAAACTCTATATGAAATTCTTTACATTCAACAGTAACAACAAAAATTGAAAAACCACAGATTTCTTCAAAAACTTCTCGAAAGTGCAATGAAAACAACCAGAACACTAACTTGAGAGGCCACTTAAAAAGTTTTACTATAATAAAGCTAAAGCCTCCTGAAACCCAACGTTGTAGAGTATAAGAAATTTGTAATTTACACTGTAGCAACATGGAAGTGGGCGAAGAAATACAGTTGTCCTACTGTACCCCCTATTCTTTAATCCTGACTACGATGCACGCATGCATGCATTTGTGAGTTACATCGTACATAAGACCATTGAATAAGTACAGGATAGGACTATGAATTTCGAGGAAACATAAATTTGAAAGTGAAATTCGGATTGTGTAAAAAAGCAAAGCTTTTTTACGCTCCTTGCGATTTAGAATGGTTCGTTTAAGAATTCAATCCGACGATCGAAATTGATAAAGTTAACCATGTATTCGTGTATTTAACGTTGTTGAATTTTATTTCACTAGTATATCATTTTACGATTCCTATTTCTGTTGCTTTTCGGTTATATTAACACTAGTTACTTATACAATAGAATTATTGATTCCTGATTTCCAGGTTGAAACGAAACGTTTCACTTAATCGTACGTTTGTTGGTGTCGTTAAAGTAAATTAAGTTCGGGTTATAGAAGATTAAATGATAGAAGTCCAATACATATGAAGATACACTTCTATACACGTCACTATCGATCTGGCTGTTATAAGTATTCTTAATACATCAAAGAATAATAAAAATATTATTAACACGTTGACTGTCATTGAAATCACCAGTGGCCGGCGACGCTGCGATGAACTAAAGTATTCAAATCAAATGAACAATCACATTTCTAGCAATTTCATTGATTTTTATCTTACAGCAGCAATATATACGACCAAAACTATCGTAGAAAACTTAAATAACTACGTATATTAATAAAACAAATGTAATACATGCATAATTATAGCGTATCCTACTGAAACAAGAAAAATCACCGTGGCGGTCAAGGTGTTAATAGAAATATTTGTGATTCTTCATCACAAAAGTAGTTTGCTGCACAAAGTTTGCGAAGTCCTACCACAGATGAATAAAGGAATAGACCCACCATCTTACGAGACTTGGGGAACTACGTTCTGAAATTCCGACCCTGGTAAAATCGCACCGATTTTTATGCCATCTACGATTTAGAGTGATGAGCTCAGAAACTGCAACCATTGGGTAACCCGAGATAATAAAGATCGCCATTTTGTCAGCAAAATAGGTATCTGTTATTCCACGGTAATTACAGCGGTTTGCATTTTATTATGTATCTCGTCAATAATACAGGCATTGTCTAAGCATTGACTAAGAACAGGATAGACCACTCATCCAATGCTTTTGTTTGACACACGGTTTTGGGGCTCATGAGCCCCATTACCATTTTCGTGTCACGTCCAACGTTAACGGTTAAGCATGAAATAAATGTGCAGCGCTGCAAGTGATAAGTATTAAAACTATAATATCCGTAACAATTTAAATATGGTTGGATATACAGTTTTGTATATACGTTCGACCATTTACAATATCGGCGAATTAAAAAGCATTAACAAATCAATCTCATGGTGTATCTCGTATTCTCTTTAAATTATTTTAATATTACGCTGTTACGTAACGAAATGTTTAACGTATTGTATTTATTGTTACAATAAATTCCTCAGAGCGCAAACGTATAATAAAGATATAAAAATTAATAAATCTTATCATTTTGTACTAGAACACTAGTGGAAAATTGAGAAAGGTCTCTTCTCACGCGTGATCCGAAGAAGGGGAGTCACGTGACATCTCGCCTATATAAGCAGCGGAAGGGCGACGCACACTCTTATTGTTGCAGGTGCTCCCCAAGGGATCGGATCGAATCTGTATATCACAGATTCACTTTTTAGCTAGATGATGACCAGAGATGACCACTGCGGCTAACCCACCACCCACCGCCCACCACCCACCACCCACCACCCCACCTACTACTAATTTCTCTTAGACTCAAGATTAAATTTAACCCATTACGTTTGATACACATATGTCTGTGCACGTATGATTGTATTGCAGGTGCTACCCACTAACTTTTATAACGTTATTCTATTTATTTTTCATTTTATTTATGTTATTCTTCTCATATTTTATTCTGCTATCATTTTACTTTGTTTCTGTTTCGTTGTATCAACATTCTGTTCTATTAATTACGTTTGTCTTCGAATAATTTATATATTTCATTCTGTTTAAATGTTACTCTGCTTACATTTTATTCTGCTAACATTTTACTTTATTTCTCATTTCTTGTACCTACATCCTATTCTATTAATTACTTTTGTCTTTTATTAATTTATTGCGTGGACTACTAATTTCACTTTAACAGATTAACTTCGTCACGAAGATTCAAGAATTTTAAGAAGAATTTTAACATGAAATCAGCGAAAGAAGATTCATCGCGGGATGCGTGCGTCTAATTCTAAGTTAGAATAAGCTACGTACATTTAGTCAGAGTATTTTGTACCTCGATTACTGTGCATGCATTTTGTTCTAGGATCGCTCGACAACTTAGAGCCAAAAAGCCTTAACTTCTCTTAACTTCTCTTTCAAAATACATAATATCTTTCATCCCATTCTTGCTCGCGATAATCAATTTGCAATCGCTCGATCCTTTCGAGATTCTCGCCACGCACTCGCTCTCAAACAGCCGCGCTGTTCGAGGGTAGTCATGGACAATCGAACTGTATGCTTGGTAAGTCGTTCTGTCATACGATCTCAATCTCATTCCTAATCGCAATCGACGTTCGTTCGCGCCTCGAATCGTTGAAATCGCTTTTGAGTCGAGGTGTAGCGGTGTTTGCGATGCGAGGATCTGCAGCCCCTATCGAAGCAATTCGATAGGGGTGCAAGGCCCTGTAGGCTGGATCGTACGCATCTCTGTCTCGGGTACGCAGTGCGGCCTTCTGTTTGCTGCTGGGGTTAACGTAATGTTAACTTTCTGTTAGACGGTATCAGTGGTCATTATGTACTGCCCTCGATGTAGAGGGATTCTTGCGATCCGACTATTAGGCTGTGCTGGATTCTCTGCAAAGCAACGCAACATCACCTCGGTCTCGAAAGCGATTTCTTTGACTCGTGTAAGTCGCGTTCGAATTTCGCTTTTGATTCGGGTGAGTGCGAGTCGCATGAGAGAGCGCTCGAGTATAGAGTTTTGTTGCGCATGCAAGTGCGTTTCGTGACTCGTTGGTTCTTTCGAGAGATAGTAAATTGTGTTTGCTTTGCTCGCGATTTTTATATTTGCTTTTCATCGCCCACTTCCGGGCGAATGTTCAAAGAATTAGCGTTGCGTACAGAGTAAAGTAGAGTTTAGTTTGCCGTATTAAATTCCTCTTTGCGAGACACGAACGTTTTAACAAAGTGTCAGTAGAGTCTCTTGCGTTTCGTAATATGGCTCTAAGTTGGAAGAGCGTATCTTAGAAACAGAATACATCGGTAGGGTTAAGCATCGCTGTACAGTTTTGTGAACCGAAATTCATTCCATGTTCTCTTAAAGTTTCTTCGAGAAACAAATTATTTTTCGCGCGAATATTCAGTAGCTTTAAGAAATACTTTAAGAATAATCTTCAACGGGAAGTCATCGAAAGAAGATTCATCGTGGGAGGCGTGCGTCTAATTTTAAGTACATATAAGCTACTTATATTTAGTCAATGTAAATTTTGTACAACGATCGCTGTCCAACTTGCAGCCAAAAAGCCTCAACTTCCCTTTTACAGTACATAATATCCATCATCCCATTCTTGCTCGCGTTTATCAATTTGCAATCGCTCGATCCCTTCGAGATCCTCGCACGCACTCGCTCTCAAACAAGCGCGCTGTTCGAGGGTAATCATGCACAATCGAACTGTATGCTTGGTAAGTCGTTCTGTCATACGATCTCAATCTCATTCCGAATCGTAATCGACGTTCGTTCGCGCCTCGAAGTCGTTGAAATCTCTTTCGAGTCGAGGTGCGGTGGCGTTTGCGATGCGAGGATTATGCAACCCCTGTCGCAGGTACTCGATAGGGGGTCAGGGCCTGTAGGCTGGAACGTAAGGGTTTGGTAACCCTATGTTGCAGCTGCAGTAGTTTCTAGGTAATGCTGGCTCTGTACTTTATTCCTGCCATTAGGGTTTGGGGCACTTGCGATCCGACTATTAGCCTGTGCTAGATCCTCCGCAAAGCATCGCAACTTCACCTCGATCTCGAAAGCGTTTTCTTCGACTCGTCTAAGTCGCGTTCGAATTTCGCTTACGATTCGACGTGAGTGCGAATCGCGTGGTAGAGCGCGCGAGTGTAGAGTTTTGTTGCGCATGGGAGAGCGTCGCGAAGCTCGTTGGTTCTTTCGAGAGATAGTGAATTATTTTTACTTTGCTCGCGATTTTTATATTTGCTGTTCGTAATATGGCTGTAAGTTGGAAAAGCGTATCGATACTTACATCTAGTCAAAGTAACGTGTACCTCGATTACTGTGCATGTATTTTGTTCTACGACGGCTACCTAACTTGGAGCCAAAAAGCCTTAACTTTTCTTTACAGTACACGATATCCATTCTCCACGCACTCGCTCTCAACAGGCGCGCTGTTCGAGGGTAGTCATGCACGATCGAACTCTATGCTTGGTAAGTCGTTCTGTCATACGATTTCAATCTCATTCCGAATCGCGATCAAATTTCGTTCGCGCCTCGAGTCTTTGAGATCGCTTTCGAGTCGAGTTGGAGCGGCGTTTGCAATGCGAGGATTTGCAGCCCCTATCGAAAGTGCCCGATAGGGGACCAAGGCCCTGTAGGCTGGATCGTAAGCATCTTTACCGCGGGTACGCAGTATGGCCTTCTGTTTGTCGCAGGGGATACGTCTTCCGTTCAGACGGCATCAGTGGTCCGCTACTGCCCTCAACGTTTAGTTTCTTGCGATCCGACTATTAGGCCGCTATTTCCTCCGCGGAGCAGCGCAACTTCATCTCGGTCTCGAAAGCGACTTCGTAGACTCGTGTAAGTCGCGTTCGAATTTCGCTTTCGATTCGGGTGAGTGCGAGTCGTATGATAGAGCGCGCGAGTATAGGGTTTTGTTGCGCACGGGAGTGCGTGTTTGCTTTGCTCGCGATTTTATCTATTTGCTTTGCGTTGCGTACAGTAAAGTAGAGCTTAGTTTCGCGCGTTATATTCCTCTTTGCAAGACACTAACTTTGTAACAAAGTGTCAGTAGAGTCTCTTATCATTCGTACGTCGGCTCCAAGTTAGAAAAGCGTATCTTAGAAACAGAATACAACAGTAGGGTTAAGCATCGTTGTACAGTTTTGTGAACCGAAATCCATTCTATGTTCTCTTAAAGTTTCTTCGAGAAACTTTAAGGGCGTAGAATGGCTTTCGGTGGGTCTCGGCGCGTAGTCACCTCCTCGTGGTGAGACCTGGTAATTGGTATAGTTTTCCAAAGAATGAAACGTCTTTCGAAAACGATACCAAGCTAAGAACTACGCATTAACGTGTAACCTTTATATTTTAGTTTATATTTTACCTTAAACTTTCGTTTACATGCTTCGATCTTAGATTACATCTTACAGCTACCAGTTTCCAAGAGTGATCGACTTCGATTTCCAAATGCATGTTACACGTATCTTTGACTGTGTTAATATTTTGCAGGCTGTGCATTTCTACTTTAATATTGTATTAATATCGATTAGAGAACTGTGTATCGTATGATTTAGACTGTTACGAATTTGGTCTACGTTGAAGCTTTGTTAGTTTCGTGCTCGTGTGACTCAGTTTGTCGTACGTGTAAAATATCACGCATAATATTTCTACATGTTTTTAACATATTTTGCGGAAAGAGATGTTTATTGTACGTGCATCTTACGACGTGGCAATACACAGCAGCTATATCTGTAGGCGAATACGCCTACGCGTTCCCGAAACATTCCTAAGTGTTTGTAGAAGCAACGTGATTTTTATGTCACTGCTCTTTTATACGTTTCTTTCCGTTTCAGTCGCTATGACTTGCGAGTGTGGTACCGCCACGTTACAGTCTTGCGACTGCGTTAGTAAAGAGCGTGCTAAAAATCTTGTATATTGCCGTACATTTGTATTTATTGTAAATATGTCGTGCTGTTATTTGTAACATAGTGTTCATGTATTGAGATGTAATGTAGTGACACTGACAAAACATAGAATAGACTATCCTTATATATTCTTATACGAAATCATTAGGGTGCTACCAGGCCTCTTGCTATACGAAAACAGCAGCGTTTCTAAAACGATAGAATTTCTCAATAAACAATACGATAAATAACTGTCTCCGATATACGCGCCGCGATATATAATAGCTAGATTTAAAGTAACGTGCAGACAAGCATATCTTCATATGTATTGCACTTCTATCATTGATTCCTACGCGTTACTCCATACTTATTTTCACGCGCCTTTATGTCGTTCTCTGTAAAGTTAAACGACGAAGACGAGATATTATAAAAATCAGATAACCACCGCCTAAACACGAGAGGACGATACTTTTGTCACCGTCATCGGCGAGTCGACGGCGACGGCTACTGCTGCGAAAATTGCAGTGTGCGTATACGCACGTGAACAGAAAAACCGAGTCCCAAAACTGAAGTCGGCCACTTCGAGGGCAACAAGATTGTTACTGTGGGTATAGGCGGCATCACTGCTAACGGCTCTACTGGTGAGAAAATCAAGCTGAATAAAAACGGATTTCTTATATACCGTCGAGCGCGGACTATGCGGAGCGACCTGATCATTCCTTGACAGTGTGCGTCCGCGTTTCAAAGTGCTTGCTAGGTCCCGGCTTCTAGGTGTCAGATTCCGATCAAACGCGTGTCAGAATAAAGGGCCGCTTCCCCCTGCAAGAGGCAAGTAGTTTCATCGCAGTAGCACTTCCGGTTCGGATTTTATCAGCGATTCTTTCCTTTTTTTACAAACTTTATATAAACTTACGAGTGCGGAACATGGAGAGAGTTTCCTACCGTTTAGCGACGGTGCGCGTCCACGTTGCGGAAAAGTGGTCATATCTCGGCTTCTGCACGTCCGATTCCGATCGGCGAGCAGTCAAAATAAAGGGCGCGATTCCCCCTGCAAGACGCATGTAGTTGCATCGCAGTAGCATTTCCGGTTCGGATTTTATCAACGATTCTTACCTTTTTTTACATTCTTTATATAAACTTTCGGCTGCGGACCATGGAGAGAGTTTCCTAGCGTTTAGCGATGGTGCGCGTCCACGTTGCGGAAAAGTGGTCATATCTCGGCTTCCTCACGTCCGATTCCGATCGGCGAGTAGTCAAAATAAAGGGCGCGATTCCCCCTGCAAGACGCATGTAGTTGCATCGCAGTAGCACTTCCGGTTCAGATTTTATCAGCGATTCTTTCCTTTTTTACATTCTTTATATAAACTTTCGGCTGCGGACCATGGAGAGAGTTTCCTAGCGTTTAGCGACGGTGCGCGTCCACGTTGCGGAAAAGTGGTCATATCTCGGCTTCTGCACGTCCGATTCCGATCGGCGAGCAGTCAAAATAAAGGGCGCGATTCCCCCTGCAAGACGCATGTAGTTGCATCGCAGTAGCACTTCCGGATCAGATTTTATCAGCGATTCTTTCCGTTTTTTACATTCTTTATATAAACTTTCGGCCGCGGATAATGGAGAGCATTTCCCGGGTGTTCCCTGACAGTGTACGTTCACGTTTCCGAAAAGTAGTCATATCTCGGTTTCTGTTTCTTAATATTTTGCAGGCTGTGCATTTCTACTTTAATACTGTACTAATATCAATTAGAGAACTGTGTGTCATATGATTTAGACTGTTACGAATATGATCTACGTTGATGTTTTGTTAGTTTCGTGCTTGTTAGCGGAGAATAATAGACATCGTAACAATTTTGCTGTACAATTGATTCGCGGCATTTTCTCGCGCTTGTACGTCTAAATTTTTTAACGCATTAAAAAAATACATTTCGATGCCTGTACACGTAATGCCACGTAAATGTGCAAAGCGTAAATTAATACGTTCGGCAGTATAATGTACCTCTTTATCGAAAGCTAACACCGTACTACTGCAAATGTGTTTTTTATTTACACGAAATGTATAACGTATTGTATTCATCGTTACAACAAATTTCTAAGAGCGCAAAATAGCGCCCTACTTTAAAACTGTTCTTCTCTTCAGACGACAATATCTCGGCAACCTAAAGTCGAATTGATGTGAACCAAAAAGTGGTTTAAAGGGGAAGGTTCACCGATTATGGTGGTGCAGGGATTTTGAAAACGTTCATGCAGCTCCAAAATGGCGGCGAGTTAAAATTTGAAACGTTTTAATAGATGTTTTGGGGTTGGTCAGGAACGAGTAAAACGTGCGCTTCTCTTTCGATAATCATATTTTTCCAATAAAAAGTAGAATTTAAATGAAACAAAAAAGATTTGAAAGAGAAAGTTTCCCTATTTTTTATACGCTAAGGTGAATGCAAGAATTATAATAACTATGAGTACTACAGAGGGCGTATGAAACACTCGGATTTTTTTCGAGGTCGGTATTTCAGAGCATGTGGCACAAAGTCCCATAAGATGAGTGGTCTATTCTGTACCTCGTCTGTGGTCTAAGAACAGAATAGACCACAGACTATTAACTAAGAGTACCTCGTCTGTGCACAATTTGACTGGTTTTCGAGCGACCGCTGCAATTTTAAGCAGTGGTCGTGAGAAACAGGATGCTATTATTGAAATTGGTAAAGGCTTGTAATATGCAGCTATTTCTCCTATAGCGATAAAGAAAACTTAAAAGGCTCACGTGCAACTACGTAAATAATAAATTATTGTGGCAAAGACAAACACGTAAGACCTTGTTTTTCCTTTCAACGGTATATTCATGCAATGCATAACGGGTTGAAGAAACTATAGTATATAATAGTCACGATATTCACCGTTCCATTAACCGGTAAAGGAATTTATGTATAAAATATGAATGATTTACAATTTCACTTTTCTATTGATGCCTGGGTTGACTTTAAGTAAACTTTGTACATGCTATTTAAATGAATAACGTTATTTAAGGAATCATTTTCTTAGACACACGGTATGGTTGGAATATAGTGGTTAGTGGGGGATAACGTTATTTCTTGAGAGAATCTTGCAAGGGATGGTTTGGACATGACGCAGGCCGTATGCTCATCACACTTCTCTAGAATACAGGCCGAAACACTGGAAACCTTTGCTTTTCTACACAGTCCTAATTTCACTTTGAAATTTATGTTTCCTCGAAATGGATAGTCCTATCCTGTATTTATTCAATAGTCTTATGTACGATATAACACAAATGCTTCCATGTGTGCATCGTAGTCAGGATTAAAGAATAGGGGTACAGTAGGACACCTGTATTTCTTCGCTCACTTCCATGTTGCTACAGTGTAAATCACGACCTAAGGTTATACCTTATACTCTACAACGTTGGGTTACAGGAGGTTTTATAGTAAAACTTTTTTAAGTGGCCTGTCAAGTTAGTGTTCTGGTTGATTTCATTGCACATTCGAGAAGTTTTCCAAGTCTTGTAATTTACTACTGCTACTGAGTTGCTGTTGAGTCGCCGCACGTCTCGGAGAGGATTGCGCGCTCCACTACGTTGCTCGTTGGCGTGAGGATGGCTCGCCGATCCCCGCCGGCGCCCAGCGGCCGCCCGCTGGGCACCTCCACCTTCGGTCACCTGCGAGCCTCGACGTGTGACGCGCCCGGGGGTTGAAGTAGCCGGGTCCCTCCGCGGTGTCCTTGGCACCCCTCCGGTCGCAGCACGCCTTCCACCGTCGGTCGTCACTCTCTGTCTCTCTGCCCGCTCGTGCGCCGCGCACTTACTGCAAATAAATAAATTTGTGTTATTATTGCTATTGTCATTGTTGTTGTTATTGTTACCGTTGCTATTGTTATTGTTAGTATTGCTGTTCCCGCTGCCTGCGTGATCCGCGCCGCTAGGCGGGCTAATTGCCCGATCAATAATAAATAAATTGCTACAAGGGCCCCGCTCCACCTGCACGGTAGAACCTCTACCTTTCGCCGCCGGAAGCCCCGCTTCCTCCTCCGCTCCTTCCTGTGGCGGCTGCCCCGCTGCTGCTGCTGCTGCTGCCCTCGGCGACGCCGTCGTGTTAGGCGACCGCAGCGAAGCCCTACGCCTCCTTCTCCTCCTTCTTTTCTTCGTCGAGGCGCTCCCCTCTTCTCCTCCCTCGTCGACGGATCCTTCCGTTGAGTCGCCGGTTTCCGACGACGACTCCTCGATGATGGGAAGGGCTCCAGCTGGGGGTGAAAATCGCCCTCTTAGAGCTGCCCTTCCCTGCGACATCTCCTCTTCTCGCTCCACCCGGGGGGGCGTTAAGATGGTGGGTACGCCCCCCTGTGCCCCTGAGGATGTTGGACGGGGTGCGGCGATGGGGAAACCCCACGGTTCCCTCGCCGAGGGTGGAGTGGTCGCGACGGCCGCGGATGGTATCGGCCGTCCACATATCGAGGTAGTCGTTGTGATGGTGGTAAGTGTGACCGAGGCGCTGCATGAGGTCACTATTCCCAGTGTGGGAGGCGCCAAGGTGACGGTGGCGCCTCCGGAGGCAGCCTTACCGGCCGACCTCGTGATCCTCAGGGGCTCGGGCGGCAGCGATGTGGCCCTCGCCCCCCTCATTGGTGCAGCGGCCTCGGTCGGTGCGGTCATCGTCCCCCGGGTGACCTCTGCGTAGGTGGTTGTTGCGGTCACCCTCCTTGTTGCGGTGGTTCGCTGGGGCGGAGCAGGTTTAGGGGGCTCACTCGTCGCCCGCATATTTCGCGACCTCGTGACACGAGGCGCAGGCGGGGAGCTCCTCTTCTTTGGCGGGGGAGAGATGTAATTTCCCCCGCTGGTGCGCCACCCCATTGACGCTGCTCCGCCACTTCCCACGTTGGGGGCTTCTTCGCCCGCTGACCGGCGACTCCGTTGGAGGAACGCCTCGATGCTAGCGCTGATGCGCCTGTTGGCGTTCGGACTCCCCTGCGGGCCGCTTCGCCGAGGGTCCGTCGTCCTCTTTGTTGTTGTCCCTTTTATTGTTGCTGCAGCAGCAGCTTTTCTACTCGACGCTGCGAGGGTGTTCTCCTTCCGCGGGGCAGCCGATGTCGTTGCGCCCCTCGATATTGTTCCGGCGGTCGATGTGGAGGCGCAGGTTGCCCTGGCCCCACAGGTGGATGGGTCGATCGCCTCGGATGGAGACGGGGCCACCCTCTCGGCGGGAGAAACCGCCGCGTCAAGAGGGGATCGCGACTCCCCAAGCGGTCGCGTCGGTGCGTGTGCGGTCGGGTTAAGGTTTGGGATAGATTTAATAATATTTATTATTGAGTTCCCCGCGGGAGGGTCACGTGTACCCTCCACCCCACCATTTGCGTGGGTGTCCGCGTGGTGCTTCCTCACCTTCTTGATAGCATACGCGCTCGAGTCGGTGAAGTCGCACAACGCGCACACCCACCTCCTTTTTGCTGTGGGGTGGTGCGCTCGGAGGTGCTTTCCCAAGTCTTCATGTCTGAGGTACACGTACGCCCCCTTCTTTCCTACTACTGCCCTGCCCGTGTAGCAAAACGGGCAGCGAAATTCCGCGGGGAACGGGAAGACCAAGTCTACGATTTGCTCACTCATGTTTTCTTTGTTTTATTTTACTTGGCTTCCCTTCGCCAAACCTTAACCCGAAATATCACCCGATATAATAAAATAAAACAAAACAAATAAATAAATCACAATAAGTTTCACTTTAAAACACCACGCACCGACGGACTTTGTCAATCAAAGCGTAGTTTATAATTGTTAAAATAATAAATAATTAAAACTGTAGAATGTTGTCAAAAAGGTAAAATCAATAAATAGATAAAACAAGTGTATACATAAAAGGTAAAATAAAGTAAAATCCTTATATCTAGTCAGTCTTTAAAATGTCAATAAATACAACAGCACAAGTCAACGACCGAGCGAGTGCGAGCGAGCGCGAGGGGTCGGCCGATGTTATTCGCAAACGACAACAAGTATCGGCTTATCCAAACCGTCGCGGTTTGAATACGCCGATCACGCTCTAGAAAATTCCGCGATGAAAGACCAGAAAAATTCGAGCAATCCGCTCGTCTACTCGTATTAATCAAAAAAGCGATTAATACGAGAGCACTGCCACTATTAAATTAGGCGCGAGCTGCCACCAACGAAACTGGAGAAAAAGTCGGTTTACACGAGGTGTAAAGAGCCTCGTGCTTCCCCGACAATTATTAAAACTGTAATTAAATTACAGTTAGTCTTGTAATAAAATCAACCCGCCGCAGCCGGATTACCTTCGGTAAAACTGACTGTGCGGGAGTCAATGATCGAGTAATTCGGAGCCCGGAATACCGGCGATACGAGCGTGAAAACAGCTACCAGGCGCAACGACCAGCGTTTTACCCAATAGCTGGTATTTCAATTAAACAATTCTGACTCTAATATTCTATAAATTACGCGATTTTCGTCCTCGATCAAAACGGTTGACCGAGAGGAAAATTTTTAAAATCTAACCGATATTAGAGTCTACCCGAAGGTCGTCGAAATTTCTCGACTTACCTCGGGAGCACGCACGCTAAACACAAATTTAAAATTGCCCGTTATCGGCCAGGCAGGGCTCCGACTTACCACTCTCCAGTCCGCAGATGGCGACACCGACCTAACACCACGCACTGCACTGCACCCGCGGCGCGAACGCGAAAAACAAAACGAAGACGGAACGAGACGCGGATAAAAATAAAAAAACAAAAAAGACTAGATGCAAGCATAAAAAGAACTTATTTTTGTGATCTCTTATGTGGGCCGTGTCCTGCGGCACTGCAATGCAGGTACGACCCGCGTCAGAGCCGGAGCAAGCCCCGGTTTTCCGACTCGTCACAAAAATAAGTTTAATATTCTGACTCCCCGATGGGGAGTGTATCAGATATTAAGCTGATAAGAACAGATAAATAAGCCTTTATTTTTCAACCCATGTTTCCCCGCGGCTTATCGCCACAGGGATTTATACACAAATTCTTTCAGTCGTCGGACGCCTCAGTACGCCGGATTTTTGTTTGTACTAATGTTTACATGTCTCTAGGGGCAATGCCCTGTACAACATACAGTCACAGGTGCGCCTGCGCGCATTCTGGTCGCGTCTGCTGTTAGTTGTAGAATCGCAGGCGGACCATGAATAGTTAGTGTAAGGTTTCGGGGGGTTTTGTCGCTCCCCGCCGGCGAGCCGGAGCTTGCACAATGTACAAATAAATACATAAATAGGTAAATATTGCAGTCAGGAGTCAACAAGATAAAATACAATAAAATAGAATAAAATGAGATAACTTAGGATGGAGTAAAATAGATGAGATGATATGGAGTTGTGACATAGCTGAAAGAAGGCAAATAAGAAAAAAAAGGAGAGGGAAGAAAAGAAAACGAAAAATAAAGACTTGCAGCCATAAGAGTTAAGAGAAGAAAAAGAAAATAAATTGAGATATGTGGGTACCTGATGAAAGCGTGGCCATGTCGGGCGTATTAAAAAAAAGAGGATAAAAAAAAAAAGAAACGCAACTGTGTTGTTATTTAGGCGGATAATAGGCTGCAATGAAGCCGCATGGACCTCCATTGGGCCACCGAGGTTGTATCTGTAAATATGAAGAAAGAACGTCATGACAAACAAGAACATAGATACCGAAGTAAGACATAAACATAAAAGAAGTGATGCAGAGTATGTGAAAGATAAGAATAGAGAAAAATAATAAAAACTTCGGTGGCCAAGTCGGTATTGAGAGATAACGGATATTATATATATACACGCGCGAAATACGTCGCGCTATGTAGCTCATAAATACGTAAATGCCGATATAAATATATCAATATATAAATGTATGGCTATCCCAGTGGACTTTGCGCCGATCGCACGGGCAGCAGTTTTCCATATAAATGTTGCGGGGCGCACCAGCGGAGCAGAAGTCAATCTATTTCACCAGCGCGAAGGATCCTTAAATAGCGACTTCTCAATTCGTGTCCTCGCGCTCCTCGACGTTATCCTCCCGACGGTTTCCGGGCGCTGTTTCCTCGGGGGCAGCCTCGGTCCTTGCATCGGTCACCGAGTACTGTCGCACCCCGGACACGTGCTCCACGTAGATGTCCCTCGACCATGCTACTGTCTCGGATGTCATGAGACGTCTCATCAACGCGGCGTACCGCGGAGAGACGCGCAGCAAACTCAGGAGCGGTTCATTCCCCGGATCCCACGCGCCAAGGGCGCCGACGATGAGCGCATCAACATAGACTCTGTAGCCGCGCCTCCGCAACGAGTCGGCGAGGGGTTGGTACTTGCGTACTTTCCCCACTCTTGCCTCCTCGATTGCGGCGAGAGTGTTCTCAAACGGAACGGCTACATCGACTATGACGATGGTTTTTGACAGCTCATGCTTCACGACAATGTCGGGCCGCAGAGCCGCCAAATCATCGTCGACTCCTTGCACGCGCTGATCAATCCGGAGCTCACCGGGAAGCCGGATCGCCTTCGCGAGCCTCTGGACGACGTTGTGGTGCCGCAGCTGTCGGGCCGCAGAGTGAGGGCCGCAGTGAGCGAGCACGTGGGGAAGCGTCTCAGCCTCGTAGCCGCATCGCCTGCATCTTCGGTCACCGCCCCCCCATCGACGCGCTCCGTTTAACGGGAGAAAGTCGAGGCGGGCACGGTGCACGAAGCGCCAGTCTGCGAAGCGGACGAATGCCCCCGTGCGCATGAAGTGATTACTCGCTCCATGGCAGGAGGTGGCGTCATAAACCTTCCCCTGGTCACGTTTTCGCAAGAGCGAAGCCATGTAGCACTCGCTCACTGAGGCCCTCATCCTGCGAATTATTTGACCTTTGGCTGCAGGAGTCACCACAACTGTTCGTCCTTTTCGGGACAAGCACACAACCGAAAGCTCCCGTTTTCCTTCATCCCACCTCCAGCCGAATCCAAGCCGCCTTCCCGATCTTGTGGCAGCGGCCCTCACTCTCGCCCAGAAGGAAGTGCGCCCCGACGACGGCCTGGCCAAGTCTCCCTCTAAAGATCCCGAGAGATACTTGGCGAGGTCCTCGCTGGTCGGTTGCCGACGCAGCCTCTCGCGAGCAGCCATTTCCAGAGTTGACCTCGCGATTCGTGCAACGATCGGGTCCCCCGCATTCAGCATTCTGAAAGCGTGGGCGACGATCGTCACATCCGCAAGGTCAGCTAGGGGAAGGAGCCCGCATCCACCCCACGAGGGGGGGATGAAGACCACTTCCGCACTAGCCCTCTGTGGCAAGTTAAGCCATGCCTTGGCTGCTCGCTTGATCGCTTTGTCGGTTTCCGCCAGGGGCGTCTTCCTTATAAGCGCGCCCCTCATCAAAAAGTCGAGCCGCGGTAGCAGAAATGTGGCTACCGTCTCGACCTTTTGCCAAGGGGCTAGCAGAGATCGGTCCACCGCGCACAAGTCGTTCGTCACGTCTTGGATCGCGGAGTAGGGAGTCTGGTCAACAGAAGTTCCGGTTGGGATCCCTAGATGCTCGTAAGGCTCACCTTCTCCCAGAGCAGGAATGACCTCTCCCTCGAGGACAAACTCGGTCCGAGCAACTCCCCCGCACCCCTTGGTGTGCAATGAAGCACACTTCCGGGGATTGAAGGAGAGGCCCAGAGCTCGAGCAGTCTCCTCGGCTGCTTGCAATAGCGACACCATGCTCTCGGGCGATGATGCGACGAGCGCAATGTCATCAGCATACGCCAGGGCTGTCACCGTCTCGCCCGCTACCTCAAATCCCGCTCTCGAGTCCGCAGCTCCACGAACCACGGGCTCGAGAGCGAGGTTGAACAGTATTGGGCTCAGGGGGCAGCCCTGTCTCACCCCCGATCGCATGGGGATCTTCTCGGTGGGTCCGTCGGCAGTCAGCACCCTCGTGGCGCAATCTGTATACAGATTGGCCACGATTTTAACGAGCGACCGCGGGACGCCGGCGTTGTTCAGCGCGCCCAGGATAGTCGCATGCGGTACCGATCCAAAAGCGTTGGAAAGGTCCAGCCATGCGACCACCAGTTCCTTCTTCCGCCTCCGAGCTTCCGTAAGGGTTTCCTGCAGCACGAAGTTATGCTCAAGGCATCCCTCGTACGGCAGGAAACCCTTCTGTGCATTGCACAACCGTTCGTTCGATACGGCCCAGGAGGTGAGGCGGTCGGCCAGCACAGCTGCAAAGAGCTTCGGAGTCACGTCGCCCATGGCGAGGGGCCTCCAATTCGAAAGGTCATCCCGGTCACCTTTCTTATAAATAAGAACGGTGTTTGACTCCTTCCAACCGCTCGGAATAAGCTCCATCCGGCAGCAGGTGTTAAATACCGCCGTGAGGAGGACGGCCCCTGGGTCTCCCTTCCGCAAATCACCGTACGTGAGTCCGTCGGGTCCGGGGGATGAATTTTTCATCCGTCGGAGCCGACGGCACACCTCGGCTTGCGTAAAAGGAGCAGCCAGGGTGTCGTTGGTCCCCGGAAGGGGGTCCTCGAAATGGAGCGCCGGGAGGGGCTCAGGGCGAGATCGCTCCGAAAAAATGGAACTAAAGTGCCCAAAGATATTCTCCTTGGGCACTTGGCAGTGCTGGGAGTTTCCTTGCAGAACCTCCCGCACTGCTCGCTTGCGATTCGCCCTGAACAAGCGCTGAAGGCGCGTCGCCTCCCGGACATATTCCGATCGGTTGGCAGGAGCTCCGGTCTCTCGCGGATTGGTCCTCGCATGGGAACGTTCCCCCGCCGCCCCCGCCGCTGCGGGTGGCCGGCCGCCACGCCTGCCGGTCGCGGACTCTGCGGTCCCCCCAGAGCCGGAAGCGCTCCTGCAGCTGAAGAAGTTCGCGACTTTCGTCGCTAGTTCTTCCAGCTGCACAGCCGTCTCGACCGCTTCCGCCAGCGCGACAAGATGCGCCCTTTCGGCGTTCGCAACGGCCCTAGGACCCTGTGGAGGTCTTTCGGGCCGCGCTAGGCCGGGCGTCTCGCCTCGTTGGTTTCTGCGGGAGTTGCTGTTGAGCCGCCGCACGTCTCGGGGAGGATTGCGCGCTCCACTACGTTGCTCGTTGGCGTGAGGATGGCTCGCTGATCCCCGCCGGCGCCCAGCGGCCGCCCGCTGGGCACCTCCACCTTCGGTCACCTGCGGGCCTCGACGTGTGACGCGCCCGGGGGTTGAAGTAGCCGGGTCCCTCCGCGGTGTCCTTGGCACCCCTCCGGTCGCAGCACGCCGTCCACCGTCGGTCGTCGCTCTCTGTTTTTCCGCCCGCTCGTGCGCCCCGCACTTGCTGCAAATATATGTATGACTGTTGTTATCATTGTTGTTGTTGTTCCTATTGTTGTTGTTATTGTTATTGTTGTTTTTGTTATTGTTATTGTTATTATTATTATTATTGCTATTGTTGTTGAGATTATTATTATTACCGCTGCCTGCGCGATCCGCGCCGCTAGGCGGGCTAATTGCCCGGTCAATAAATAAAATACTACTAGGGCCCCGCTCCACCTCCGCGGTAGACCCTCCACCTTTCGCCGCCGGAAGCCCCGCTTCCTCCTCCGCTCCTTCCTGTGGCGGCTGCCCCGCTGCTGCTGCTGCCCTCGGCGTCACCGTCGTGTTAGGCGACCGCAGCGAAGCCCTACGCCTCCTTCTCCTCCTCCTTTTCTTGGTCGAGGCGCTCCCCTCTTCTCCTCTCTCGCCGACGGATCCTTCCGTAGAGTCGCCGGTTTCCGACGACGACTCCTCGATGATGGGAAGGGCTCCAGCTGGGGGTGAAAATCGCCCTCTTAGAGCTGCCCTTCCCTGCGACCTCTCCTCTTCTCGCTCCACCCGGGGGGGCGTTAAGATGGTGGGTACGCCCCCCTGTGCCCCTGAGGATGTTGGACGGGGTGCGGCGATGGGGAAGCCCCAAGGTTCCCTCGCCGTGGGTGGAGTGGTCGCGACGGCCGCGGATGGTATCGGCCGTCCACACATCGAGGTAGTCGTCGTGGTGGTGGTAAGCGTGACCGAGGCGCTGCATGAGGTCACAATTCCCAGTGTGGGAGGCGCCAAGGTGACGGTGGCGCCTCCGGAGGCAGCCTTAGCGGCCGACCTCGTGATCCTCGGGGGCTCGGGCGGCAACGAAGTTGCCCTCGCCCCCCTCGCTGGTGCAGCGGCCTCGGTCGGTGCGGGCATCGTCCCCCGGGTGACCTCTGCGTATGTGGTGGTTGGGGTCACCCTCCTTGCTGCGGTGTTTCGTCGGGGCGGAGCAGGTTTAGGGGGCTCGCTCGTCGTCCGCACGTTCCGCGCCCTCGTAACACGAGGCGCGGGCGGGGAACTCCTCTTCTTTGACGGGGGAGAGATATAATTTCCCCCGCTGGTGCGCCTCCCCATTGACGCTGCTCCGCCACTTCCCACGTTGGGGGCTTCTTCGCCCGCTGACCGGCGACTCCGTTGGAGGAACGCCTCGATGCTAGCGCTGGTGCGCCTGTTGGCGTTCGGGCTCGTCTGCGGGCCGCTTCGCCGAGGGTCCGTCGTCCTCTTTGTTGTTGTTGTTGTCGCTTTTGTTGTTGCTGCAGCAGCAGCTTTTCTACTCGACGCTGCGAGGGTGTTCTCCTTCCGCGGGGCAGCCGATGTCGTTGCGCCCCTCGATATTGTTCCGGCGGTCGATGTGGAGGCGCAGGTTGCCCTGGCCCCACAGGTGGATGGGTCGATCGCCTCGGATGGAGACGGGGCCACCCTCTCGGCGGGAGAAACCGCCGCGTCAAGAGGGGATCGCGACTCCCCAAGCGGTCGCGTCGGTGCGTGTGCGGTCGGGTTAAGGTTTGGGATAGATTTAATAATATTTATTATTGAGTTCCCCGCGGGAGGGGTACGTGTACCCTCCACCCCACCATTCGTGTGGGTGTCCGCGTGGTGCTTCCTCACCTTCTTGATAGCATACGCGCTCGAGTCGGTGAAGTCGCACAACGCGCACACCCACCTTCTTTTTGCTGTGGGGTGGTGCGCTCGGAGGTGCTTTCCCAAGTCTTCGTGTCTTAGGTACACGTACGCCCCCTTCTTTCCTACTACTGCCCTGCCCGTGTAACAAAACGGGCAGCGAAATTCCGCGGGGAACGGGAAGACCAAGTCCACTGTTTGTTCACTCATTGTTTGTTATATTTTTCTTGGCTTCCCTTCACCAAACCTTAACCCGAAGTATAACTCGAAATAGTAAAATAAAACAAAAAAAAAAAAAAAAAAAAAAAAAAAATAAATAAGGCACGATAAAGTTTCACTTTAAAGCACCACGCACCGACGGACGTTGTCAATCAAAGCGTAGTGTAGAATGTTAAAATAATAAATAATTAAAACTGTAAAATGTGTCAAAAAGGTAGAATCAATAAATAGATAAAACAAGTGTATAAATAAAAGGTAAAATAAAGTAAAATCCTTAAATCTAGTCAGTCTTTAAAATGTCAATAAATACAACAGCACAAGTCAACGACCGAGCGAGTGCGAGCGAGCGCGAGGGTCGGCCGATGTTATTCGCAAACGACAACAAGTATCGGCTTATCCAAACCGTCGCGGTTTGAATACGCCGATCACGCTCTAGAAAATTCCGCGATGAAAGACTAGGAAAATTCGAGCAATCCGCTCGTCTACTCGTATTAATCAAAAAAGCGATTAATACGAGAGCACTTCCACTATTAAATTAGGCGCGAGCTGCCACCAGCGAAACTGGAGAAAAAGTCGGTTCACACGAGGTGTAAAGAGCCTCGTGCTTCCCCGACAATTATTAAAACTGTAATTAAATTACAGTTAGTCTTGTAATAAAATCAACCCGCCGCAGCCGGATTACCTTCGGTAAAACTGACTGTGCGGGAGTCAATGATCGAGTAATTCGGAGCCCGGAATACCGGCGATACGAGCGTGAAAACAGCTATTAGGCGCAACGACCAGCGTTTTACCCAATAGCTGGTATTTCAATTAAACAATTCTGACTCTAATATTCTATAAAATACGCGATTTTCGTCCTCGATCAAAACGGTTGACCGAGGCGAAAATTTTTAAAATCTAACCGATATTAGAGTCTACCCGAAGGTCGTCGAAATTTCTCGACTTACCTCGGGAGCACGCACGCTAAACACAAATTTAAAATTGCCCGTTATCGGCCAGGCAGGGCTCCGACTTACCACTCTCCAGTCCGCAGATGGCGACACCGACCGAACACCACGCACTGCACTGCACCCGCGACGCGAACGCGAAAAACAAAACAAAGACGGAACGAGACGCGGATAAAAATAAAAAAACAAAAAAGACTAGATGCAAGCATAAGAAGAACTTATTTTTGTGATGTCTTATGTGGGCCGTGTCCTGCGGCACTGCAATGCAGGTACGACCCGCGTCAGAGCCGGAGCAAGCCCCGGTTTTCCGACTCGTCACAAAAATAAGTTTAATATTCTGACTCCCCGATGGGGAGTGTATCAGATATTAAGCTGATAAGAACAGAATAAAATAATGTAGGGTAGAGTAGAATAGATAAGATAATATGTAGTTGCGACATAACTGAAAGAAAGCAAGTAAGACGAACAGAAAAGAAAGAAGAAAAAAGAAAAAAAAGAAAGTGAAAAATAGAGACTTGCAGCCATAGGAGATGAGAGAAAAGAAAAAGTAAATTGAATTGTGTGAATACCTTACTAGAGTGTGGCCATGTCGGGCGTATCAAAAAAAAAGAGAATAAAAAAAAAGAGAAACGCAACTCTGTGATTTAAGCGGATACAGGGCTGCAGTGTAGTCGCATAGACCTCCATGGGGCCACCGAGGTTGCATCTGTAAATATGAAGAGAGACAGTCATAGCAGAGAAAGGCATAGTTACAGAAGTGAAACATTGACAAGAAAGAAGTAGCGCAGAGTATGTGAAAGAAAAATAAAGAAAGATGAAAAAAAAAAAAAAAAAACTTCGGTGGCCAAGTCGGTATTAAAAGATCGCGGATATTATACAAACACACGCGCGAAGTGCGTCGCGCTGTGTAAGTAGTAAGTAGGTAGATAGCGATCTAGATATATAAATATATAAACGTATAGCTATTCCGGTGATCCATACACCGATCACGCAGGCAGCAGTTTCCCATGTAGATGTTGCGGGGCGCACCAGCGGAGCAGAAGTCAATTTACTTCTTCAACGCGAGGAATCATTACATAGCGACTTCTCAATTCGTGTCCTCGCGCTCCTCGACGTTATCCTCCCGACGGTTTTCGGGCGCTGTTTCCTCGGGGGCAACCTCGGTCCTTGCATTGGTCACCGAGTACTGTCGCACCCCGGACACGTGCTCCACGTAGATGTCCCTCGACCATGCTACTGTCTCGGATGTCATGAGACGTCTCATCAACGCGGCGTACCGCGGAGAGACGCGCAGCAGACTCAGGAGCGGTTCATTCCCCGGATCCCACGCGCCAAGGGCGCCGACGATGAGCGCATCAACATAGACTCTGTAGCCGCGCCTCCGCAACGAGTCGGCGAGGGGTTGGTACTTGCGTACTTTCCCCACTCTTGCCTCCTCAATTGCGGCGAGAGTGTTCTCAAACGGAACGGCTACATCGACTATGACGATGGTTTTTGACAGCTCATGCTTCACGACAATGTCGGGCCGCAGAGCCGCCAAATCATCGTCGACTCCTTGCACGCGCTGATCAATCCGGAGCTCACCGGGAAGCCGGATCGCCTTCGCGAGCCTCTGGACGACGTTGTGGTGCCGTAGCTGTCTGGCCGCAGAGTGAGGGCCGCAGTGAGCGAGCACGTGGGGAAGCGTCTCAGCCTCGTAGCCGCATCGCCTGCATCTTCGGTCACCGCTCCCCCATCGACGCGCTCCGTTTAACGGGAGAACGTCGAGGCGGGCACGGTGCACGAAGCGCCAGTCTGCGAAGCGGACGAATGCCCCCGTGCGCATGAAGTGATTACTCGCTCCATGGCAGGAGGTGGCGTCATAAACCTTCCCCTGGTCACGTTTTCGCAAGAGCGAAGCCATGTAGCACTCGCTCACTGAGGCCCTCATCCTGCGAATTATTTGGCCTTTGGCTGCAGGAGTCACCACAACTGTACGTCCTTTTCGGGACAAGCACACAACCGAAAGCTCCCGTTTTCCTTCATCCCACCTCCAGCCGAATCCAAGCCGCCTTCCCGATCTTGTGGCAGCGGCCCTCACTCTCGCCCAGAAGGAAGTGCGCCCCGACGACGGCCTGGCCAAGTCTCCCTCTAAAGATCCCGAGAGATACTTGGCGAGGTCCTCGCTGGTCGGTTGCCGACGCAGCCTCTCGCGAGCAGCCATTTCCAGAGTTGACCTCGCGATTCGTGCAACGATCGGATCCCCCGCATTCAGCATTCTGAAAGCGTGGGCGACGATCGTCACATCCGCAAGGTCAGCTAGGGGAAGGAGCCCGCATCCACCCCACGAGGGGGGGATGAAGACCACTTCCGCACTAGCCCTCTGTGGCAAGTTAAGCCATGCCTTGGCTGCTCGCTTGATCGCTTTGTCGGTTTCCGCCAGGGGCGTCTTCCTTATAAGCGCGCCCCTCATCAAAAAGTCGAGCCGCGGTAGCAGAAATGTGGCTACCGTCTCGACCTTTTGCCAAGGGGCTAGCAGAGATCGGTCCACCGCGCACAAGTCGTTCGTCACGTCTTGGATCGCGGAGTAGGGAGTCTGGTCAACAGAAGTTCCGGTTGGGATCCCTAGATGCTCGTAAGGCTCACCTTCTCCCAGAGCAGGAATGACCTCTCCCTCGAGGATAAACTCGGTCCGAGCAACTCCCCCGCACCCCTTGGTGTGCAATGAAGCACACTTCCGGGGATTGAAGGAGAGGCCCAGAGCTCGAGCAGTCTCCTCGGCTGCATGCAGTAGCGACACCATGCTCTCGGGCGATGATGCGACGAGCGCAATGTCGTCAGCATACGCCAGGGCTGTCACCGTCTCGCCCGCTACCTCAAATCCCGCTCTCGAGTCCGCAGCTCCACGAACCACGGGCTCGAGAGCGAGGTTGAACAGTATTGGGCTCAGGGGACAGCCCTGTCTCACCCCCGATCGCATGGGGATCTTCTCGGTGGGTCCGTCGGCAGTCAGCACCCTCGTGGCGCAATCTGTATACAGATTGGCCACGATTTTAACGAGCGACCGCGGGACGCCGGCGTTGTTCAGCGCGCCCAGGATAGTCGCATGCGGTACCGATCCAAAAGCGTTGGAAAGGTCCAGCCATGCGACCACCAGTTCCTTCTTCCGCCTCCGAGCTTCCGTAAGAGTTTCCTGCAGTACGAAGTTATGCTCAAGGCATCCCTCGTACGGCAGGAAACCCTTTTGTGCATTGCACAGCCGTTCGTTGGATACGGCCCAGGAGGTGAGGCGGTCGGCCAGCACAGCTGCAAAGAGCTTCGGAGTCACGTCGCCCATGGCGAGGGGCCTCCAATTCGAGAGGTCATCCCGGTCACCTTTCTTATAAATAAGAACGGTGTTTGACTCCTTCCAACCGCTCGGAATAAGCTCCATCCGGCAGCAGGTGTTAAATACCGCCGTGAGGAGGACGGCCCCTGGGTCTCCCTTCCGCAAATCACCGTACGTGAGTCCGTCGGGTCCGGGGGATGAATTTTTCATCCGTCGGAGCCGACGGCACACCTCGGCTTGCGTAAAAGGAGCAACCAGGGTGTCGTTTGTCCCCGGAAGGGGGTCCTCGAAATGGAGCGCCGGGAGGGGCTCAGGGCGAGATCGCTCCGAAAATATGGAACTAAAGTGCCCAAAGATATTCTCCTTGGGCACTTGGCAGTGCTGGGAGTTTCCTTGCAGAACCTCCCGCACTGCTCGCTTGCGATTCGCCCTGAACAAGCGCTGAAGGCGCGTCGCCTCCCGGACATATTCCGATCGGTTGGCAGGAGCTCCGGTCTCTCTCGGATTGGTCCTCGCATGGGAACGTTCCCCCGCCGCCCCCGCCGCTGCGGGTGGCCGGCCGCCACGCCTGCCGGTCGCGGACTCTGCGGTCCCCCCAGAGCCGGAGGCGCTCCTGCAGCTGAAGAAGTTCGCGACTTTCGTCGCTAGTTCTTCCAGCTGCACAGCCGTCTCGACCGCTTCCGCCAGCGCGACAAGATGCGCCCTTTCGGCGTTCGCAACGGCCCTAGGACCCTGTGGAGGTCTTTCGGGCCGCGCTAGGCCGGGCGTCTCGCCTCGTTGGTTTCTGCGGGAGTTGCTGTTGAGCCGCCGCACGTCTCGGGGAGGATTGCGCGCTCCACTACGTTGCTCGTTGGCGTGAGGATGGCTCGCTGATCCCCGCCGGCGCCCAGCGGCCGCCCGCTGGGCACCTCCACCTTCGGTCACCTGCGGGCCTCGACGTGTGACGCGCCCGGGGGTTGAAGTAGCCGGCTCCCTCCGCGGTGTCCTTGGCACCCCTCCGGTCGCAGCACGCCGTCCACCGTCGGTCGTCGCTCTTTGTTTTTCCGCCCGCTCGTGCGCCCCGCACTTACTGCAAATGAATAAATTCGTGTTATTGCTATTGTCATTGTTGTTGTTGTTATTGTTATTGTTGTTATTGTTATTGTTGCTATTGTTATTATTGTTATTGTTATTATTATTGTCGTTATTGTAATTCCCGCTGCCTGCGCGATACGCGCCGCTAGGCGGGCTGATCGCCCGATCAATAAGTAAATTAATACTAGGGCCCCGCTCCACCTCCGCGGTAGACCCTCCACCTATCGCCGCCGGAAGCCCCGCTTCCTCCTCCGCTCCTTCCTGTGGCGGCTGCCCCGCTGCTGCTGCTGCTGCCCTCGGCGTCTCCGTAGTGTAGGGCGACCGCAGCGAAGCCCTCCGCCTCCTTCTCTTCGTTCTCTTCATCGAAGCGCTCCCCTCTTCTCCTCTCTCGCCGACGGATCCTTCCGTAGAGTCGCCGGTTTCCGACGACGACTCCTCGATGATGGGAAGGGCTCCAGCTGGGGGTGAAAATCGCCCTCTTAGAGCTGCCCTTCCCTGCGACCTCTCCTCTTCTCGCTCCACCCGGGGGGGCGTTAAGATGGTGGGTACGCCCCCCTGTGCCCCTGAGGATGTTGGACGGGGTGCGGCGATGGGGAAGCCCCAAGGTTCCCTCGCCGTGGGTGGAGTGGTCGCGACGGCCGCGGATGGTATCGGCCGTCCACACATCGAGGTAGTCGTCGTGGTGGTGGTAAGTGTGACCGAGGCGCTGCATGAGGTCACAATTCCCAGTGTGGGAGGCGCCAAGGTGACGGTGGCGCCTCCGGAGGCAGCCTTAGCGGCCGACCTCGTGATCCTCGGGGGCTCGGGCGGCAACGATGTGGCCCTCGCCCCCCTCGCTGGTGCAGCGGCCTCGGTCGGTGCGGGCATCGTCCCCCGGGTGACCTCCGCGTAGGTGGTGGTTGGGGTCACCCTCCTTGTTGCGGTGGTTCGTTGGGGCGGAGCAGGTTTAGGGGGCTCACTCGTCGCCCGCATATTTCGCGACCTCGTGACACGCGGCGCGGGCGGGGAGCTCCTCTTCTTTGGCGGGGGAGAGATGTAATTTCCCCCGCTGGTGCGCCTCCCCATTGACGCTGCTCCGCCACTTCCCACGTTGGGGGCTTCTTCGCCCGCTGACCGGCGACTCCGTTGGAGGAACGCCTCGATGCTAGCGCTGATGCGCCTGTTGGCGTTCGGGCTCCTCTGCGGGCCGCTTCGCCGAGGGTCCGTCGTCCTCTTTGTTGTTGTTGTTGTTGCTTCTGCTGCAGCAGCAGCAGCTTTTCTTTTTGACGCTGCGAGGGTGCTCTCCTTCCGCGGGGCAGCCGATGTCGTTGCGCCCCTCGATATTGTTCCGGCGGTCGATGTGGAGGCGCAGGTTGCCCTGGCCCCACAGGTGGATGGGTCGATCGCCTCGGATGGAGACGGGGCCACCCTCTCGGCGGGAGAAACCGCCGCGTCAAGAGGGGATCGCGACTCCCCAAGCGGTCGCGTCGGTGCGTGTGCGGTCGGGTTAAGGTTTGGGATAGATTTAATAATATTTATTATTGAGTTCCCCGCGGGAGGGGCACGTGTACCCTCCACCCCACCATTCGTGTGGGTGTCCGCGTGGTGCTTCCTCACCTTCTTGATAGCATACGCGCTCGAGTCGGTGAAGTCGCACAACGCGCACACCCACCTTCTTTTTGCTGTGGGGTGGTGCGCTCGGAGGTGCTTTCCCAAGTCTTCGTGTCTTAGGTACACGTACGCCCCCTTCTTTCCTACTACTGCCCTGCCCGTGTAACAAAACGGGCAGCGAAATTCCGCGGGGAACGGGAAGACCAAGTCCACTGTTTGTTCACTCATTGTTTGTTATATTTTACTTGGCTTCCCTTCACCAAACCTTAACCCGAAGTATAGCTCGAAATAGTAAAATAGAACAGAAAAAAAAAAAAAAAAAAAAAAAAAAAAAAAAAAAAAAAAATAAATAAGGCACGATAAAGTTTCACTTTAGAACACCACGCACCGACGGACGTTGTCAATCAAAGCGTAGTGTAGAATGTTAAAATAATAAATAATTAAAACTGTAAAATGTGTCAAAAAGGTAAAATCAATAAATAGATAAAACAAGTGTATAAATAAAACGTAAAATAAAGTAAAATCCTTATATCTAGTCAGTCTTTAAAATGTCAATAAATACAACAGCACAAGTCAACGACCGAGCGAGTGCGAGCGAGCGCGAGGGTCGGCCGATGTTATTCGCAAACGACAACAAGTATCGGCTTATCCAAACCGTCGCGGTTTGAATACGCCGATCACGCTCTAGAAAATTCCGCGATGAAAGACCAGAAAAATTCGAGCAATCCGCTCGTCTACTCGTATTAATCAAAAAAGCGATTAATACGAGAGCACTTCCACTATTAAATTAGGCGCGAGCTGCCACCAGCGAAACTGGAGAAAAAGTCGGTTCACACGAGGTGTAAAGAGCCTCGTGCTTCCCCGACAATTATTAAAACTGTAATTAAATTACAGTTAGTCGTGTAATAAAATCAACCCGCAGCAGCCGGATTACCTTCGGTAAAACTGACTGTGCGAGAGTCAATGATCGAGTAAGTCGGAGCCCGGATTACCGGCGATACGAGCGTGAAAACAGCTACCAGGCGCAACGACCAGCGTTTTACCCAATAGCTGGTATTTCAATTAAACAATTCTGACTCTAATATTCTATAAAATACGCGATTTTCGTCCTCGATCAAAACGGTTGACCGAGAGGAAAATTTTTAAAATCTAACCGATATTAGAGTCTACCCGAAGGTCGTCGAAATTTCTCGACTTACCTCGGGAGCACGCACGCTAAACACAAATTTAAAATTGCCCGTTATCGGCCAGGCAGGGCTCCGACTTACCACTCTCCAGTCCGCAGATGGCGACACCGACCGAACACCACGCACTGCACTGCACCCGCGACGCGAACGCGAAAAACAAAACGAAGACGGGACGAGACGCGGATAAAAATAAAAAAACAAAAAAGACTAGATGCAAGCATAAAAAGAACTTATTTTTGTGATGTCTTATGTGGGCCGTGTCCTGCGGCACTGCAATGCAGGTACGACCCGCGTCAGAGCCGGAGCAAGCCCCGGTTTTCCGACTCGTCACAAAAATAAGTTTAATATTCTGACTCCCCGATGGGGAGTGTATCAGATATTAAGCTGATAAGAACAGATAAATAAGCCTTTATTTTTCAACCCATGTTTCCCCGCGGCTTATCGCCACAGGGATTTATACACAAATTCTTTCAGTCGTCGGACGCCTCAGTACGCCGGATTTTTGTTTGTACTAATGTTTACATGTCTCTAGGGGCAATGCCCTGTACAACATACAGTCACAGGTGCGCCTGCGCGCATTCTGGTCGCGTCTGCTGTTAGTTGTAGAATCGCAGGCGGACCATGAATAGTTAGTGTAAGGTTTCGGGGGGTTTTGTCGCTCCCCGCCGGCGAGCCGGAGCTTGCACAATGTACAAATAAATACATAAATAGGTAAATATTGCAGTCAGGAGTCAACAAGATAAAATACAATAAAATAGAATAAAATGAGATAACTTAGGATGGAGTAAAATAGATGAGATGATATGGAGTTGTGACATAGCTGAAAGAAGGCAAATAAGAAAAAAAAGGAGAGGGAAGAAAAGAAAACGAAAAATAAAGACTTGCAGCCATAAGAGTTAAGAGAAGAAAAAGAAAATAAATTGAGATATGTGGGTACCTGATGAAAGCGTGGCCATGTCGGGCGTATTAAAAAAAAGAGGATAAAAAAAAAAGAAACGCAACTGTGTTGTTATTTAGGCGGATAATAGGCTGCAATGAAGCCGCATGGACCTCCATTGGGCCACCGAGGTTGTATCTGTAAATATGAAGAAAGAACGTCATGACAAACAAGAACATAGATACCGAAGTAAGACATAAACATAAAAGAAGTGATGCAGAGTATGTGAAAGATAAGAATAGAGAAAAATAATAAAAACTTCGGTGGCCAAGTCGGTATTGAGAGATAACGGATATTATATATATACACGCGCGAAATACGTCGCGCTATGTAGCTCATAAATACGTAAATGCCGATATAAATATATCAATATATAAATGTATGGCTATCCCAGTGGACTTTGCGCCGATCGCACGGGCAGCAGTTTTCCATATAAATGTTGCGGGGCGCACCAGCGGAGCAGAAGTCAATCTATTTCACCAGCGCGAAGGATCCTTAAATAGCGACTTCTCAATTCGTGTCCTCGCGCTCCTCGACGTTATCCTCCCGACGGTTTCCGGGCGCTGTTTCCTCGGGGGCAGCCTCGGTCCTTGCATCGGTCACCGAGTACTGTCGCACCCCGGACACGTGCTCCACGTAGATGTCCCTCGACCATGCTACTGTCTCGGATGTCATGAGACGTCTCATCAACGCGGCGTACCGCGGAGAGACGCGCAGCAAACTCAGGAGCGGTTCATTCCCCGGATCCCACGCGCCAAGGGCGCCGACGATGAGCGCATCAACATAGACTCTGTAGCCGCGCCTCCGCAACGAGTCGGCGAGGGGTTGGTACTTGCGTACTTTCCCCACTCTTGCCTCCTCGATTGCGGCGAGAGTGTTCTCAAACGGAACGGCTACATCGACTATGACGATGGTTTTTGACAGCTCATGCTTCACGACAATGTCGGGCCGCAGAGCCGCCAAATCATCGTCGACTCCTTGCACGCGCTGATCAATCCGGAGCTCACCGGGAAGCCGGATCGCCTTCGCGAGCCTCTGGACGACGTTGTGGTGCCGCAGCTGTCTGGCCGCAGAGTGAGGGCCGCAGTGAGCGAGCACGTGGGGAAGCGTCTCAGCCTCGTAGCCGCATCGCCTGCATCTTCGGTCACCGCTCCCCCATCGACGCGCTCCGTTTAACGGGAGAACGTCGAGGCGGGCACGGTGCACGAAGCGCCAGTCTGCGAAGCGGACGAATGCCCCCGTGCGCATGAAGTGATTACTCGCTCCATGGCAGGAGGTGGCGTCATAAACCTTCCCCTGGTCACGTTTTCGCAAGAGCGAAGCCATGTAGCACTCGCTCACTGAGGCCCTCATCCTGCGAATTATTTGGCCTTTGGCTGCAGGAGTCACCACAACTGTACGTCCTTTTCGGGACAAGCACACAACCGAAAGCTCCCGTTTTCCTTCATCCCACCTCCAGCCGAATCCAAGCCGCCTTCCCGATCTTGTGGCAGCGGCCCTCACTCTCGCCCAGAAGGAAGTACGCCCCGACGACGGCCTGGCCAAGTCTCCCTCTAAAGATCCCGAGAGATACTTGGCGAGGTCCTCGCTGGTCGGTTGCCGACGCAGCCTCTCGCGAGCAGCCATTTCCAGAGTTGACCTCGCGATTCGTGCAACGATCGGATCCCCCGCATTCAGCATTCTGAAAGCGTGGGCGACGATCGTCACATCCGCGAGGTCAGCTAGGGGAAGGAGCCCGCATCCACCCCACGAGGGGGGGATGAAGACCACTTCCGCACTAGCCCTCTGTGGCAAGTTAAGCCATGCCTTGGCTGCTCGCTTGATCGCTTTGTCGGTTTCCGCCAGGGGCGTCTTCCTTATAAGCGCGCCCCTCATCAAAAAGTCGAGCCGCGGTAGCAGAAATGTGGCTACCGTCTCGACCTTTTGCCAAGGGGCTAGCAGAGATCGGTCCACCGCGCACAAGTCGTTCGTCACGTCTTGGATCGCGGAGTAGGGAGTCTGGTCAACAGAAGTTCCGGTTGGGATCCCTAGATGCTCGTAAGGCTCACCTTCTCCCAGAGCAGGAATGACCTCTCCCTCGAGGATAAACTCGGTCCGAGCAACTCCCCCGCACCCCTTGGTGTGCAATGAAGCACACTTCCGGGGATTGAAGGAGAGGCCCAGAGCTCGAGCAGTCTCCTCGGCTGCATGCAGTAGCGACACCATGCTCTCGGGCGATGATGCGACGAGCGCAATGTCGTCAGCATACGCCAGGGCTGTCACCGTCTCGCCCGCTACCTCAAATCCCGCTCTCGAGTCCGCAGCTCCACGAACCACGGGCTCGAGAGCGAGGTTGAACAGTATTGGGCTCAGGGGACAGCCCTGTCTCACCCCCGATCGCATGGGGATCTTCTCGGTGGGTCCGTCGGCAGTCAGCACCCTCGTGGCGCAATCTGTATACAGATTGGCCACGATTTTAACGAGCGACCGCGGGACGCCGGCGTTGTTCAGCGCGCCCAGGATAGTCGCATGCGGTACCGATCCAAAAGCGTTGGAAAGGTCCAGCCATGCGACCACCAGTTCCTTCTTCCGCCTCCGAGCTTCCGTAAGAGTTTCCTGCAGTACGAAGTTATGCTCAAGGCATCCCTCGTACGGCAGGAAACCCTTTTGTGCATTGCACAGCCGTTCGTTGGATACGGCCCAGGAGGTGAGGCGGTCGGCCAGCACAGCTGCAAAGAGCTTCGGAGTCACGTCGCCCATGGCGAGGGGCCTCCAATTCGAGAGGTCATCCCGGTCACCTTTCTTATAAATAAGAACGGTGTTTGACTCCTTCCAACCGCTCGGAATAAGCTCCATCCGGCAGCAGGTGTTAAATACCGCCGTGAGGAGGACGGCCCCTGGGTCTCCCTTCCGCAAATCACCGTACGTGAGTCCGTCGGGTCCGGGGGATGAATTTTTCATCCGTCGGAGCCGACGGCACACCTCGGCTTGCGTAAAAGGAGCAACCAGGGTGTCGTTTGTCCCCGGAAGGGGGTCCTCGAAATGGAGCGCCGGGAGGGGCTCAGGGCGAGATCGCTCCGAAAATATGGAACTAAAGTGCCCAAAGATATTCTCCTTGGGCACTTGGCAGTGCTGGGAGTTTCCTTGCAGAACCTCCCGCACTGCTCGCTTGCGATTCGCCCTGAACAAGCGCTGAAGGCGCGTCGCCTCCCGGACATATTCCGATCGGTTGGCAGGAGCTCCGGTCTCTCTCGGATTGGTCCTCGCATGGGAACGTTCCCCCGCCGCCCCCGCCGCTGCGGGTGGCCGGCCGCCACGCCTGCCGGTCGCGGACTCTGCGGTCCCCCCAGAGCCGGAGGCGCTCCTGCAGCTGAAGAAGTTCGCGACTTTCGTCGCTAGTTCTTCCAGCTGCACAGCCGTCTCGACCGCTTCCGCCAGCGCGACAAGATGCGCCCTTTCGGCGTTCGCAACGGCCCTAGGACCCTGTGGAGGTCTTTCGGGCCGCGCTAGGCCGGGCGTCTCGCCTCGTTGGTTTCTGCGGGAGTTGCTGTTGAGCCGCCGCACGTCTCGGGGAGGATTGCGCGCTCCACTACGTTGCTCGTTGGCGTGAGGATGGCTCGCTGATCCCCGCCGGCGCCCAGCGGCCGCCCGCTGGGCACCTCCACCTTCGGTCACCTGCGGGCCTCGACGTGTGACGCGCCCGGGGGTTGAAGTAGCCGGCTCCCTCCGCGGTGTCCTTGGCACCCCTCCGGTCGCAGCACGCCGTCCACCGTCGGTCGTCGCTCTTTGTTTTTCCGCCCGCTCGTGCGCCCCGCACTTACTGCAAATGAATAAATTCGTGTTATTGCTATTGTCATTGTTGTTGTTGTTATTGTTATTGTTGTTATTGTTATTGTTGCTATTGTTATTATTGTTATTGTTATTATTATTGTCGTTATTGTAATTCCCGCTGCCTGCGCGATACGCGCCGCTAGGCGGGCTGATCGCCCGATCAATAAGTAAATTAATACTAGGGCCCCGCTCCACCTCCGCGGTAGACCCTCCACCTATCGCCGCCGGAAGCCCCGCTTCCTCCTCCGCTCCTTCCTGTGGCGGCTGCCCCGCTGCTGCTGCTGCTGCCCTCGGCGTCTCCGTAGTGTAGGGCGACCGCAGCGAAGCCCTCCGCCTCCTTCTCTTCGTTCTCTTCATCGAAGCGCTCCCCTCTTCTCCTCTCTCGCCGACGGATCCTTCCGTAGAGTCGCCGGTTTCCGACGACGACTCCTCGATGATGGGAAGGGCTCCAGCTGGGGGTGAAAATCGCCCTCTTAGAGCTGCCCTTCCCTGCGACCTCTCCTCTTCTCGCTCCACCCGGGGGGGCGTTAAGATGGTGGGTACGCCCCCCTGTGCCCCTGAGGATGTTGGACGGGGTGCGGCGATGGGGAAGCCCCAAGGTTCCCTCGCCGTGGGTGGAGTGGTCGCGACGGCCGCGGATGGTATCGGCCGTCCACACATCGAGGTAGTCGTCGTGGTGGTGGTAAGTGTGACCGAGGCGCTGCATGAGGTCACAATTCCCAGTGTGGGAGGCGCCAAGGTGACGGTGGCGCCTCCGGAGGCAGCCTTAGCGGCCGACCTCGTGATCCTCGGGGGCTCGGGCGGCAACGATGTGGCCCTCGCCCCCCTCGCTGGTGCAGCGGCCTCGGTCGGTGCGGGCATCGTCCCCCGGGTGACCTCCGCGTAGGTGGTGGTTGGGGTCACCCTCCTTGTTGCGGTGGTTCGTTGGGGCGGAGCAGGTTTAGGGGGCTCACTCGTCGCCCGCATATTTCGCGACCTCGTGACACGCGGCGCGGGCGGGGAGCTCCTCTTCTTTGGCGGGGGAGAGATGTAATTTCCCCCGCTGGTGCGCCTCCCCATTGACGCTGCTCCGCCACTTCCCACGTTGGGGGCTTCTTCGCCCGCTGACCGGCGACTCCGTTGGAGGAACGCCTCGATGCTAGCGCTGATGCGCCTGTTGGCGTTCGGGCTCCTCTGCGGGCCGCTTCGCCGAGGGTCCGTCGTCCTCTTTGTTGTTGTTGTTGTTGCTTCTGCTGCAGCAGCAGCAGCTTTTCTTTTTGACGCTGCGAGGGTGCTCTCCTTCCGCGGGGCAGCCGATGTCGTTGCGCCCCTCGATATTGTTCCGGCGGTCGATGTGGAGGCGCAGGTTGCCCTGGCCCCACAGGTGGATGGGTCGATCGCCTCGGATGGAGACGGGGCCACCCTCTCGGCGGGAGAAACCGCCGCGTCAAGAGGGGATCGCGACTCCCCAAGCGGTCGCGTCGGTGCGTGTGCGGTCGGGTTAAGGTTTGGGATAGATTTAATAATATTTATTATTGAGTTCCCCGCGGGAGGGGCACGTGTACCCTCCACCCCACCATTCGTGTGGGTGTCCGCGTGGTGCTTCCTCACCTTCTTGATAGCATACGCGCTCGAGTCGGTGAAGTCGCACAACGCGCACACCCACCTTCTTTTTGCTGTGGGGTGGTGCGCTCGGAGGTGCTTTCCCAAGTCTTCGTGTCTTAGGTACACGTACGCCCCCTTCTTTCCTACTACTGCCCTGCCCGTGTAACAAAACGGGCAGCGAAATTCCGCGGGGAACGGGAAGACCAAGTCCACTGTTTGTTCACTCATTGTTTGTTATATTTTACTTGGCTTCCCTTCACCAAACCTTAACCCGAAGTATAGCTCGAAATAGTAAAATAGAACAGAAAAAAAAAAAAAAAAAAAAAAAAAAAAAAAAAAAAAAAAAAAAAAAATAAATAAGGCACGATAAAGTTTCACTTTAGAACACCACGCACCGACGGACGTTGTCAATCAAAGCGTAGTGTAGAATGTTAAAATAATAAATAATTAAAACTGTAAAATGTGTCAAAAAGGTAAAATCAATAAATAGATAAAACAAGTGTATAAATAAAACGTAAAATAAAGTAAAATCCTTATATCTAGTCAGTCTTTAAAATGTCAATAAATACAACAGCACAAGTCAACGACCGAGCGAGTGCGAGCGAGCGCGAGGGTCGGCCGATGTTATTCGCAAACGACAACAAGTATCGGCTTATCCAAACCGTCGCGGTTTGAATACGCCGATCACGCTCTAGAAAATTCCGCGATGAAAGACCAGAAAAATTCGAGCAATCCGCTCGTCTACTCGTATTAATCAAAAAAGCGATTAATACGAGAGCACTTCCACTATTAAATTAGGCGCGAGCTGCCACCAGCGAAACTGGAGAAAAAGTCGGTTCACACGAGGTGTAAAGAGCCTCGTGCTTCCCCGACAATTATTAAAACTGTAATTAAATTACAGTTAGTCGTGTAATAAAATCAACCCGCAGCAGCCGGATTACCTTCGGTAAAACTGACTGTGCGAGAGTCAATGATCGAGTAAGTCGGAGCCCGGATTACCGGCGATACGAGCGTGAAAACAGCTACCAGGCGCAACGACCAGCGTTTTACCCAATAGCTGGTATTTCAATTAAACAATTCTGACTCTAATATTCTATAAAATACGCGATTTTCGTCCTCGATCAAAACGGTTGACCGAGAGGAAAATTTTTAAAATCTAACCGATATTAGAGTCTACCCGAAGGTCGTCGAAATTTCTCGACTTACCTCGGGAGCACGCACGCTAAACACAAATTTAAAATTGCCCGTTATCGGCCAGGCAGGGCTCCGACTTACCACTCTCCAGTCCGCAGATGGCGACACCGACCGAACACCACGCACTGCACTGCACCCGCGACGCGAACGCGAAAAACAAAACGAAGACGGGACGAGACGCGGATAAAAATAAAAAAACAAAAAAGACTAGATGCAAGCATAAAAAGAACTTATTTTTGTGATGTCTTATGTGGGCCGTGTCCTGCGGCACTGCAATGCAGGTACGACCCGCGTCAGAGCCGGAGCAAGCCCCGGTTTTCCGACTCGTCACAAAAATAAGTTTAATATTCTGACTCCCCGATGGGGAGTGTATCAGATATTAAGCTGATAAGAACAGATACTACACTTTGATCTTAGCCATAAGGCCGAGAAGCGATAACAAATTGTTGTTTTTGCTGTTATTTCACATGTGTACCCCCTAAACTATGTTGCGAGAACGATCGTCATCCAAGGGACCCTCTGGTGGTAGATCGTTCAATGAGTTACGTCTCCTAGCGGTGCGATCGTGAACCAGTTTATTTTATACTCTATACATTTACATACTGTAGAAGCAGCTGTAAACATAATAAATCTAAACTACACCAATACAGTAGAGTAATATTTAACATTAGCAACATTGTAAAGAAAAATTAAAAAATTCGCGCAAATATCGCGTCAATTCGATTACATTAATGCAACGTTTACTTTGATCAAATGCTTTTCACGTTTGTGATGTTTCGATTTTGTTTCGGATCACCTAGTATCGCATAGGTATACGCAACCAAAAACAAAAGAGAGAATAAAGTGAAATTATCATAGGAACGAAAATAATAACGGAACATTTTTGCTATTGATAACTTTTTCCAAATTATCCCTAAACTCTTTAACTACACGATACTTATTCTGAATCATGGCATTCGTTTTGGGATGTTTAATATATTTTGTCGTATTACGTGGATTCTGTTTTGAAATTGCTATAAATAGCTTAACATCCACAGCTTTTCGTTCGCCTCCATTAGAAAATTATAGTTACTTAACGTTTCTTTGTTTTGCTATGGGAAATGTATATTTATTTCGAGTTGGTGCAAAAATTATGACGCACTCTGAAATATTTCTTCGCTTAGCTTGGAGGAACCGATGTGTTTTTAAATCACAAGATACATCTGGATGATGTAGGGAGGGACGCTATAATCTTCATTAATTTGTATAAAGGGAAGATTTTAAGAAGTTAAACAGCCTTATCAAAGAAGCCAACCTTGAATTTGACAGAAAAGAAAAAAAATATTAGTACACATGTTATCTATTTTTGTACATGTGTATTTATTGAAAATATATATTGTTGTTATTTGTAATATAGTCTGTAAACATTAAGATGAGTAATTCTTGAATGCTCCTCAAATTAAATAAAAAAAAATAAATTAAATAAATAAGAAAAATAAACTGCCGAAGCTCAGCATAAATGAATGAGAGCCAAAAATCGCATCCCGCGTATAGTAACTATATTAAAGTGGTTTCAAAATTTTGACTCCTAATAAATGAGTAACTATAACATACAAATAATATTCCAGTTAAACTTTTGAGTTCCTTCAATACTGTTTACAAGTAAAACTAGTACAAGTTATATTTATATGGAATAATCCCTTAATATCGTTTTCGTAAAGCGAAGATGAAACGTATGTGTAAGGTAGATCGGATGACTTCCGAGTGGTTAAATAAAAAAAACTCAATAGGGCGTTTTAAAACTCGATTTACTCTACTGACTGTTCGCTGCGACAGCTCGTACAAGAGTGCGTCTCCTTCGACAATTCGTTAGTTCTGAGGACGCCTTCGCCAGCATGGGTTGTTTACAACCGACGATACGATTAGCCCGAAGAATCTACCCTTGAGAGGGGAAAGCGCGTTAACAAAACGCATATGGCCCACCTCGACCGCTTACCGATTTCGACCTTTCTAACACTTCTCTCTCCTACCACAAATTTATATTACATACATAGTTATAGACTGGGTAAAAATTTAGTTATTGGGACAAAGAGGAGGTGGTGGGGATGATATTAATCGAAAGATATGCCTGAATAATTACAAGGTAATTATTTACAAAAGGGGGGGGTCTCGCCGATTTCGATGATTTCGAGTATGTTATAAAAATCAACATTTTGAACAACTTTTTCCTATACATATAACCGTCGCTCGGCCTTCGTTTCCGAAAGTCTCAAAAGAGATCGGTACTACTACATTGAATTCTGCCTATACGCACGTCCGTGAGAGCGCGAGCGTAAGCGTTTGATCGGCAACTGTCTACCGTTAATATATATAACAGCGTAGCGGCCAGCGACGAACATTATACAATGTGTAAAAACACTTCTTCGAAATAATGACTGAAATGTTTACAACTTTGGATAATATCAATAAAGATCATTAAAACAGAAATGAATGTGTGACAGGTCGCCTCACGGCGGCCGGAATGAATGCTTCGGCCCGAACCCAAACTTCATTAAATTAGTTACTAGATAGAGTAGTTCGATTTGAGTAAGGTTCGGGCCGTATTATTACTCTGGCCGCCGTGAGACAGCCAGCTACCCGAATCGAGTTCGGAAGCACTGCCACTATACATGTCCGTTGCGGGCCGCCTCGATGCGTTTAAAGAAACAGTGGGCAATCAACGTTCAAACATTTCCACATACGCTGCCACGGACGCGTACTTGTAGAAAGAATTGACTGTATAGTACCGATCATCCTTCGAAAAAAATCTCGGAAACTAAGACCGAGCGGTGGTTATATGCATAGGAAAAGGTTGCTTAAAATGTTGATTTCTACAACATATTAAAAAATCATCGAAATCGGTGAGACCCCCTTTTTTCTAAATAAATACTAATTACAATGGTAGTAACAGGGTTCTTGTTAGGTTCCAAGATATTAACAAATACATATTAGTACAACTATATTGCATGCTGTATGTGTATGTATATATATGTATGCATATGTACACAATGCGTGCACAGCCAGTCGACGCGTTAGACGTTTCGCTCGCCGGCGGATTTGGTTTGCTTATTTTTCATCTCGTCGCGAAACGGCACTCCGTTTGTGGCACAATGCGACTGCATTATTTGTGGTGTCCTCATTGCTATTGTACGTATGGGCAGAATACAATGCAATTATACTAATATATTTTTGCTAATATTTCTAAACTTCTAAGTTAGAACCACTACTATTTCGTGACACATAAGTTTCCGATTATTCGGATATACCGCCTACCTCACTGTGGAGCCGCATATTATTGTTTAAAAATGTTAAATATGTATGGCATTTTATATATTTCCTAACAAATGTATGTTAAGAAAACAATAATGTTATTCTAAAATTCCCAGAACTCGACGATCTATCCTTTAATGCTGATCATATGCACAAATCGGGAAAAGTTTCTCAAAATGTTGAATTTTATAACATATGTCAATTTCATAACAATCGAATAGGCAATCCTAATATAAATATATACCCAGGTGTAGCCTAAATAGAATTTCCTTCATCTTTTAAATATTATAAAATGTACTGCCCTTTGAATATTTTATATATTTTTGCATATTACGCGTATTCTCCATTCTTTCAAACATTTAAAGTTCCTATAAACGCATAAAAATTTGTAGTGAATTTATTATATATTGTGTACATATGTTAGTTATATTTCACGAAAGTATATTGTAATTTTTGTGATTCTTCACAGTCGCGGTGACTACAAAGATCACAAAAAACCGCGTTTTTCAAAACTGCGGAAGTACTTCGTGGAATAATTATACCTCTGCTTACTTTTTCCTAGATGTTGAAGAACGAGCCTTGCATTCAGGCATAACTTAGATAATATATTCTGGTAGATGAGTCTTAAACAAATTTTCAAGTGATATTTTTATGTTTCTAACACAATGGCCTTACAAGCATAATAAACAAGAGTTATAAGAATTACATTTGAAACTATTTATATTTTAATTTCATGATTTTATATTTTTTATTATGTGCTTCTAGAAATTTATCAGAAGTCTGAGCTTTCTTCTGCAATAATGGTTCCGAGCATATAATTATGACATTACAGTAACGTAATTAATGTTGTAAGTTGATAGCTACATTATAAAAATACATTCCAGCCCTGCAAAGAAATTAAAATTAATTAAGTGAGCTCGGATTTTTGCTTATCTTTTACAAGCAAAATTTTATCTATGCATTAATAACATTACTGTGAAATATTACAAAACGTAAGAAGATAAATCATAGTTATATTTGTTTTATACGCACAGAGTGTGCATATAATCTGCATAATTTTTTTTTGTTCGCATCTACTTGGAAAAAATCACTGTTATTAAATTGTGTACTCTTTGAAACTATTCGATATTTGCTTGAAACAGTTTTTGGCATCATTCACGGTTTACAAAATTTTTAAATAGATTTATTTAAATGCGACACCGTGTACAGTGGTCAAACAGATTTCTTCGTGACGCGAAAGAGAACGATCTACTTGAGTCTGTTGACTTTATCGTCGTCAGCGACATTTCCACAGATATTTGTTACACTCACCGCATTAAAACGCAGAGGGCGTATGAAACACTTGGATTTTTTTCGAGGTCAGTATTTCAGAGCATGTGACACGAAGTCCCATAAGATGAGTGGTCTATTCTGTACCTCGTCTGTGGCAGATATTTCCCCTATATCGATAAAGAAAGCTTAAAAGACTCACATGCAAATACGTAAATAATAAATTACTGTGGCGAAGACGAACACGTAAGACCTTGTTTTTGCTTTCAACGGTATATTCATGCGATGCATAACGTGTTGAAGAAACTATAGTATATTATAATAATAGTCACGATATTCACCGTTCCATTAACCTGTAAAGGAATTTATGTATAAAATATGAATGATTTACAATTTCACTTTTCTATTGATGCCTGGGGGTTGACTTTGAGTAAACTTTGTATGTTTTCATTGCACTTTCGAGAAGTTTTCGAAGAAATCTTTGTCTTTTCAATTTTTGTTACTGTTGTATGTAAAGAATTTCATATAGAGTTTTTTCAATTTTATTGCAACTTTTTATTTGACTATTGTGCTGTTAAAGGATATTATGTTTGAATTAGTATTGTTTGAGCCAATCCTAGCGAAACTGCAATGCTAGGCTGACTCGTGACGGAGGTAGAGCAAGCTCCAACCAATCCATCGGATTCCAAAAATCAGTTTAATATTCTGACTCCCCAATGGGGAGTGTACCAGATATTAAGCTGATAAGAACAGATACTACACTTTGATCTTAGCCCAAAAGGCCGAGAAGCGATAACAAATTGTTGTTTTTGCTGTTACTTCACATGTGTACCCCCTAAACTATGTTGCGAGAGCGATCGTCATCCAAGGGACCATCTGGTGGAAGATCGTTCAATGAGTTACGTCTCCTAGCGGTGCGATCGTGAACCAGTTTATTTTATACTTTATACATTCACATACTGTAGAAGCAGCTGTAAACATAATAAATCTAAACTACACAAATACAGTAGAGTAATATTTAACATTAGCAACATTGTAAAGAAAAATTAAAAAATTCGCGCAAATATCGCGTCAATTCGATTATATTAATGCAACGTTTACTTTGATCAAACGCTTTTCACGTTTGTGATGTTTCGATTTTGTATCGGATCACCTAGTATCGCATAGGTATACGCAACCAAAAACAAAAGAGAGAATAAAGTGAAACTATCGTAGGAGCGAAAATAATAACGGATGATTTTTGCTATTGATAACTTTTTCCAAATTATCCCTAAACTCTTTTACTACACGATACTTACTCTAAATCGTGGCGTTCGTTTTGGGATGTTTAATATATTTTGTCGTATTACGTGAATTCTGTTTTGAAATTGCTATAAATAGCTTAACATTCACAGCTTTTCGGTCGCCTCCATTAGAAAATTATAATTACTTAACGTTTCTTTGTTTTGCTATGGGAAATGTATATTTATTTCGAGTTGATGCAAAAATTATGACGCACTCTGAAATCTTTCTTCGCTTAGCTTGGAGGAACCGATGTGTTTTTACATCAAAATATACATCTGGATGATGTAGGGAGGGACGCTATAAGCTTCATTAATTTGTATAAAGGGAAGATTTTAAGAAGTTAAACAGCCTTATCAAGGAAGCCAACCTTGAATTTGAAAAAAAAGAAAAAGAAATAATAGTATACATGTTATCTACTTTTGTACATGTTTATTTATTGTAAATATATATTGTTCTTATTTGTAATATAGTCTGTAAACATTAAGATGAGTAATTCTTGAATGCTCCTCAAATTAAATAAAAAAAAAAAGAAAAGTTAAAATATCAAGACGAAATATTATAAAAATAAGAACTGTATATCATATTGGATACGATCGGATAAGTGCATCGGTTCGTAAAATAAAAACAAATTCGCGTGACGCGTCAAGACGCCATTCTCGATAGAATTAGAAGAATGCTTAGAGCTCGGCTTCTAATCGCTTCACTTTCAGTGAAACTTGTGCTCTAGAGAATTCATTGCAACCATAAATATAATAATAGATACAATTATTGATGATTTTCTAGTTTTTAATTTACACGGAATAAAAGATACCTATTTCGCTAACAGAATAGCGATTTTATCATTTCGGATGATTCAATCAATAACTAAGTTCTTAGTCTATGATTCAATTGATCCATAGTTACTGCGCTTATCGCTCTAAATCGTAGGTGGCGTCAAAAGCAGGAGAATTTTTTTCGTGGTCGATATTTCAGAATGTGAGACAAAAAGTCCCGTAAGATGAAAGGTCTATTTTGTTGCTCGTCTGAGTCTCACCGCTCCAAATAGTAGGCGACGTAAAGAGCAGGGGAAATTTTCTCGTGGTCGATATTTCAGGACGCAGGACACCAAGTCCCATAAGATGTTAGTTTGTTCAGTACCTCGTCTGTGGCGGTATCACAGTCCTAGCATTGGATCACAAACGGGGTACAGTATTGGATCGACTTCTATATGATCCAATGAATGTAACTTTTTTTCATAAATCCAGGAGCTCCCGAGCAGCTTTACCATATGAATATTGCTTTCTACTTTGTCGACTTAAGATACGAAATCAATCAATAAACGTGGGAACAATTTCACCGACTGTTTGAGTAGGTAAAGTAGAGGGAAGATGAAAAGCAAATGCAGCGGTTTTAAATTATACAATTGATCTTTGTACAGACATGTATGATGATTTTGGCCTATCTTAAAGCTACCTAAAACTACACGAAACGCACTTTACATTGGTACCCGTATTTTATTTATTTGTTTATTTATTTAATCGTTCAGGGTCCTCTAACAATCGGTTTACTGACATCGATTGTAGAATTTCGCAAGTTTCCGGGAAATTAGGTATATTGTATATAAATATTTAAAATTAAAAGGTTGAGGATGAGGAAGTTGAAGTAGAATACGAATTCGTATCATTATATCAATTAAGGTCAACGCAAATTGCTGAAAACTAATACTTATGATCTCTGTACAGTAAATACACTAAATTTTCATTTCAGCGGTTGACAGCTAGCCCCGCAATATTGCGAAATTCCACTATCGTTGCACATGCTACAAAATTGCATGTGAGTCAGCTAAAAATATTACACGTATCAAAGTAAAAAGGTTTTGCGAGAAAACACAAGAAAAATGAGAAAAATGTGACCGATTTAACGATAGCATTTCGAAGGGAATGCAAAGGTTGATGCATGAACATAGTAATAGTGGTACTAATGTACATAGTAATAAATTTATTAATAAAACCCCTGTTTCACGAACGTTTCGCTTTATTGTCTATTGACGATGCTCGTAGTTAAAGAGTTAACAGTAAGATCTATAATTAATATCAACATACTTTTCCGATTTCTATGAAAACCACTTTTTCAACTGTTACGTATCTTGAAAAGTTTGTCTCGCTTTAAAAGAAATACAAATGATAGTAGTGAAAATAAATGGAGAAACTTGAACCTTCATTTTTGTAACGCGTGTCACTATGGCAGCGCTAAAGGGTTAACATATTCACAAAGTAAGATTTGGACTGAATATTTCATCTACTTTTTGAGAAAATGGTAGACAAAGTTGGAAGGAGAACATTCCACTTCTTCCAAGGATTTGCATTATTTTATTTCGAACTTCCCTCTTTTCAATCCAGTTTGAGTGTAAAAGCTTCTCTGGATTTTCTTCGTTCCCGAATATTTCATAAATCCTTCAGAATAACATTGCAGGCATCTTGAAACAGGAACACAGATTGGGACCCCTGAAATATAAATAAAAGGAGACTAAGGAGATAAAGAGAATTTTTAATTACAATTCACTCCGCGCGAAATTATCAGTCATTTTCAGTTCGATGGAATTTTGTAATTGGCACGCACGCGAAACGCATGATTTAATTAACAAACGATAATACCAATCAAGTGATTATAATTTTATTGCTGATCCACGTTCGCTACTTCATTGGTTGCTAATCATCATGAATTAATTATTACTTTCACGTATTTTGTGTATGCAAAATAAGTAGAATATATTGGAAATTACGGGAAAGGTGAGCTGAGTATTATTTTGTTACTGCGTTTCGCTTTAATATTACAAAGAATATCGCAGAATTGCGCGTGAATAAATTATTATACTGCCTGTTCAATTATACAGAATGCGGCAAATAGAAGTTTCAGTTCGAATTTAGAAAATGGGATAATGAAATTTTTCATTACGGGTCTCACGGGCGCACATGCAGCACGATAATTTCCAATTCAAGGTCCCTCGTAAAAATAATTGTTAACCATTGTAGCGAATGTAAAGAGAAATCGATTTCGCGTTATCGAACCAATTGGACGCGACACAAAGAGTCGTATCGAAGCACGTTCAAGAAACAAATTAAAAGGGAAGAACTTCAACTTCCATTTTCATTCTACCTTGAAGCAATCTGCAATTGATTCTCTTTGGCACGTAAAGCAAATGCCTGCAATATTGCGATACTTGTTTACATCATTTTATAACACACTAAAGAAAATTAAAACATAATATAATATAAGGAGAAATTAAATAAGTTGATAACGTGCAAAAATAAATGAAGACACTTACTATTTTCACAACTTTGTAGCACACAAAAATAAATTACAATACTCACCATTATTTATAATTTTATATCACATAAAGATAAATTATAATACTATTTTATACAACTTTGTAGCACACGAAAATAAATTAAAGCTCTTAGTATTTTTTGCAACCGTATAGCACGCAAAAATAGATTAAAACTTATACCGTTTTTACAATTTCATAGTACACAAAACCAAATTGAAACACTAATTATCTCCACAATTTTATGGCACACAAAAATGAATTGGGACACTTGCTGTTTTCACAACTTTACAGCACACAAAAATAAATTATATCGCCTATCATTTACCAACCGTTATACAAAGATAAATTTTATTACAATTTTCCACACTATAAAATAATCGGTAGAATGCAAATTTGTATGTTAATTAAGAACTCTACAAGGGCATATAAAGAAACGAAATCTGCATAAAGATTCTGCTTTACATTCTAGAAATTATTACATCTCTACTATACTGTCAATATTCCATATATTTTTACATGCTTTCGATATTCTGCAATTCTTTGCACGCACAAATTTCCCATAAGTCAATAAATTACCACAGTCGACCGATCAACCAACGCAATGCTGGAAGATATTTCCTCCGCATGAAAGGAAACTCAAAGCATTGAAGAAATAAAGGTTCAGAAAAGGCAGATGAAGAAATATGATTTTCCTAACTCAGTTTCTCATATTTCGTTATGTGTATCTTTCCTGGCGTGGAAGGGGAATTAGACGATGGAATTTCTAACCGAGATCATAAAAAGAAGAAGCAACATCTTAGAGAAGAAATGGAGAAAAGACGGAGAATTTGCGCAACGTTGAACGACGTCCCTAAGTTCCGCGATTAGAGGGGCCTCGGGCGTCCATCGGCCAAAGCCTTGACATTTTCTACGTTTCTTTCTGCGTGTCGCTCGTCTGCGGACCTTTTCTCCCATATCCAACAAAAAGAAATTTTTAATATCAGCAAAGTCCATCACAAATGTCGTCAATCATTGTGAACTTCAAGAAGCAGAATATAGGGTTACATTAGACCATTCATCATATTATACTGACACTTGCAACCAAAAGTTTAGAATTACATTCTGGTTTATATCTACACACAATTTTGGAATAATTTTTGTACTACTTCCAAATTAATGAACTATAGTTAATGTTCAGAGATTTTGAAAGGGAAAATTAGTGTAGACTAGAATTACAAAGTGGCATAAAATCAATAGAGAAGCTATAATTTCTTCTACTAAATTTTTGATGCAAAACTAGAAAGTCGCACACATAAATAATACGATCTGGCATTTTTCGCCAGATTAGCCAAATTCATGTTGACAGTCGATGTGTTAAAGAAGCAATTTGTAGTTCTTTTATTAACCATAGAATAACTGCTACAGAATTTAATTCTATATTGAGTTTCTCTCTTCTTATTTATTTATTTAAAGTCGCATCGGTTTATTAACACCATCGACGACCACATTAAAATGATCACATTACATTAATAAGGGTTTACACTAATTTCCAATAAAGTGTCTACAAGAAATAAAGTATTAAAATAATCTACGATAAACAATAAGTTGCATATACGCTTTATGTCTTTATATCTTCATATATTTGTATATTTATATCTTTGTATCTTTATTAAGTAATAAGCTTGTACGAATGTTATGTGATAATAGTAGCATTGCGTGGTAAACTTAAAATAGCACTAATTGGAACATCTACCCGTTTTATTTCAAATAATTTCTTATTTCTTCCCACTGGCTGTCGATAAACGGATAGCGTGTATTTTACTTTACAAAGTTGGTACAGTTTTTAATGTTATGGGTACCGTGTACTATTTACGATTGCCTCGCATTTCTTACGCAACGTAGAACATGTGGAACATGGTTTTTCCCAAAAATGATGACCAACAGTGTTCTAGGAGCAAGAGGAAGGAGTCTATGGTGAATATTGCGGGTGGATTCGATCAGGTTGGAGAGGATACGAGTGGTGGCTGAGGCGAAGATGATAAAAGCTCACGTGGGAGAGTAGGCACGTAGTTTTGGTTTCGGGAGTCGGGACAGCAGGAGCTCGAGATGACCTCGACGACGATCGTTCATCTGTTGATCGCCTGCGGCATCTTCAGCCTCGCGAGCTGTGAGTACATGATGATTGTATCTTCGAGAAAGTGAAACGTTCCTTTTTGCAAACGCATCAGTGACATTTCTCGTGTGCCATTATGGTTCCTGAAGATCTGTGTTGATCTGTGATTATTATTCCGTTACTATTTACGTATTAACACAGTGACGAGCAACCTGCAGCCTGCGTTTCATTTAGTCGAGATTACTTAAATAACAGCTATAATTTGCCTACAGATTTTTATGCATTCATGGGAAATTTAAATTTGCAACTAGAGAAATAAATTTCTATTCAAACTCCGGTTCATTGAATGCGATTATTAAAATACGAATTTGCATAAAAATCCGCAGTCTAGTAATAATGATCTATGTTACAAATTACATTTACTTACATTCAACCCTTCCTTGAATTATGGGCAAAGATACCGCGCAAATACAATTTCGGCACGTTTTAATAGGTGTTTATGTAATTACTGGAAAATTGACTTTTTGTATTGTCTCATCTAATTTTGCACAGTGCTACGCAATTAGTTTCCACGTATTAACATGGTGATAAAATTAAAGAAAAAAGTGGATTGTGAGCTGACTTTGAAGGGTTAAAGATAGACTTTAATAAGCGATAACTTACAAGTTTTATAGAGTTCGAAGAAACTTGCAAATTAAATGTTGCATTAACGCAACGTTAGTCCCTAACGGGTTAAACTTTCTTCGGACTTAGAACTATGTTTCGTAGTCTAGTTTTCCTCTTAATTATAGCGTCAAGTTTATAAGTGATAGACAATTGCTTTGCAGCATTGAAAATTCGAAGAAGCAGTGCAAAACTAGGTAAATATTAACTTTGAAATACAAATGTAATTTAGTAACAAATTTACCAAGTCTCAAAATTTTGTTTAATTCTGTGCACGGCATTGCAAATTTTATTTCGGATCGCATCTCTAAAACTTTATTAATAAGATATATAATACTTTATTTCATACTTATAACGAACCTCCCAATTTACATTTATTTCTAATGAGAAAGAAGATTAGATTTAGTTTCACAAATTCATTTCGACGCTAACAAAAATTATTCTGTATTGATAAACTAAAATAATTTTAACAACAATAACGTTTTCAGAATAAATATACACGTGATATCTTTCGCTGGTTTCATATTTATAATACATGTACCATAAAATTAAAAATAGTAGGAGTTTAATAAGAAATATGACTTCCTTTCATAGAAAAAGGTATAAAAGACTACTTGAGCCTTATGATTATATTTGAAACGATATTTTCTCGTTAGCTGCAAATTACTAAAAATTAGTATATGCGTTATAAATATGGAACGGGGTATATTTAGGCATAGCAAAATATATTTTATCACTTGTTCGTACTAAAGATTTATACAGTAAAATAAAGTACAATGGCTGCCATAAAGTTTGCCAGTCGTAAAACTGATCGAGGTTTGCGATCTAGTTAATATAATCATTAAAACGTATCTTGGTAGTTTTAGTGTTAAACAGAAAAAAGTTACACTAACTCTAAAAAATTCCAATGTAGCATTTGATGATCCAAAAGCACAAAGTGCCAATGAATATAAATTTAAACGCATCGTATCCATTAACAACGGTGACAATATTAATATTGAAGAACAATATTAATAAGAATTATATACTTTAACCATGCGAAGTCTTCAAACGGGTTAATCTACCCAAACTTATCCATCACTGAAAGGGTTAATGCGAATAATAGTAATTAATCTAATAACAGAAATAGAGATGCAATATAGAATTGAAGGACCTACCAGAAAATCGTAAAAATAGTAGAGTAAATCTTCTTATAATTCTGAAATTCCACTTGCGATCTTCTTACGTCTTCATCTTCAAAATGATAACCATGCTTCAGGATCCCATAAAAGTTCTCGATTATGCAGCATACGCCATCTAAAACATATCACTGAATTAGTATGGTTGTTCACAATGATACCAAAATAAAATTCAAATTGAATGCGCTGCATGGAATATTTTCATTTGAAATTCGATGCTTCAAATGTTTCTAATATTCCACTGCGCAATTTAAGAAATGATTAGGTGACATACAGCGGCTCAAAATAAAACTCGGACACTTCATTTTCATGTTTTAAGAAATGATTGATAAGCATCGGAATTTCCAAGCTTTTGAATTCCTAAACTTTTGGATTCCCAAGCATTTAACGCTTCTAAGCTTTTGGATTCCGAAGCGTTAGAATTTTCAAGCTTTTGTTTGATTTCTAAGCGTTGGGATTACCAAGATTTTGGATTTCTAAGCGTTCTAATTTCTAAGCTTTCGAATTCCTAAGCTTCTGTATTCCCAAACGTTTGGATTTCTACGTTTTCGGATTCCCAAGCGTATGAATTTCGAAGCAATTAGATCCTCAACTTTATGAATCCCGAAACGCTTCAGTTTCCAAGCTTTTGTTTTACTAAGCGTGTGAATATCCAAGCTTTTACATTTCTAAACGTTTGGATTTCTAAGCTTTTGGATTCCCATGCGTTTGAATTTCTAAGTTTCTGGATTCCCAAACGTTTGAATATCTAAGCTTTTGGATTCTCAAGCGTTAGAATTTGCAAATTTTTGAATCTCCAAACGTTACAATTTCCAAGCTTTTGGATTTCTAAGCGTCGGAATTTCCAAACTTTTACATTCCCATGCATTTAAACTCCCAGGACATCGGATTTCCAAGCTTCCCAATTTCAAGCTTTTATATTAACGGGGATGTTGAGATTGAGATGAAAGACGTGTCAGAGTTTTACATCGAGTCACTGTACTTTGAGCGAACGTACCTTGTATATTTGCAGAGGCACAACAAAGGAAAGATCTTGTGTACTCATGTAAATTGAGATAAAGCATCTCGAGACACCGAGATGGAAAATTATTCAACCGACGAAAATAGTCGTGTTTGTTAAAATTCATTGGCTGTCGCGTTGAAACAGCACCATTCAGTTCTTCATCGAGTATTATTGCGCCATCGTGTCACGTTTTACGTGTCCATTCTCCCAGAATAACTCTTATCCTGGCCGATCGAAATTGCCGCTTCTCATTAAGATCGTTACCTGATTGCTCTCCTGAGCATTAACAATGCTGTAATTTGCTAGCTATTTAACTTCGTCGTAATCTCGTGAAACAATTAAAGCCCCATCCAGAAAGTTATGTATTCTTCAATTCGTTTGACTGAAACTTCTATTGTAAAGGCACGAACTACTAATGATCCAAAATTCTTGATCCTATCGTTTCCTGGTTTACTCATAATTCACTTTTCATTTATCTTTGTACTTCTGCTGTCAATATAATTTATACCTACACCTAACTCCAACCCTTGCTTAATTAATTTTATTTTAGTTATTTTATTATACGTAATCTCACACTTGTATATAGTGGTGTATTTTAGACTGAACATTTTGCAAATTCGTTTCGGAATAAGAAATTTCTAATTCTGGAAAATTACAGAAGGCGTAGATTTTCTTGAGGTTTCGGGATTTTATACGTCAATAATTTAAACTCCTGCCAGTATTCTGATTACTTTTCAACGTGATTTCGAAAAAATATTAGAATTCAATACTTCAGATTCTATATTCAAATAATCGAAACTCCGTTCAGAATATTTAGTCCTTTCCCTTCTAATTGAAACCAGCGAATTCCTTCAATTTGACAAAATTATAAAAAAGAATTCGACGTGTGGAATTCCGTAAACAGTTGCATCTCGCACTTAAAGATATTTTCATTTCTATTTACTTAAGTGAAGATACCGGCTTATCCTACATTGCTACGGGTACTCTCCATGTTGTAACGAATTACATAAGTACAGTGAAGACGCTCTGAATGCCTGAGGGGAGACCCAGCTTCCGCTAAGAGAGAGACTTATACAGGTTTGCCTCGATTTTGGCTAGAAGAAGTTCGCGAACGAACACTAATCCCTAAGCAAGACAGAGAGGAGGAGAGAAGTAGAGAAGCGGAGGTTAAATCGCATCGTCGAACTTTCTCCGTTCGAGGCTTTTCGATAGTGAACGTGAATGCATGAACACGCACGCTCCAGGGACCGGTTTCGTCCTCAAGGTGTTGCATTATGCAACGGGCCAGGGTTTCCCAATTCGAAGGCCCGCGAAAATCACTCTTCAATCGTTCGCCATTCATTATTAATTAACATCTTTTCCTTTTCACTCGTTCTCAATATTCTTTCATCCAACGTAAGGAAATAACAATATAGTAAAAGACAAGGTGTATCAAGCGTATGAATTAATTCGATGCTTTTAAGATTGAACTAATCAGGTAAAAGAGAAAGAGCAACACTACCTCCAGATATTAAAATTCGTTTAGACGACAGAAAATGTGAAAAGAATATAATCAATTACTTAGAACAAACAAACCCATTAAAAAAAAAATATATATATATATAATTTATGTGTTCGGAAAGGTGAAATAACGATGGAATAATAAACAATTTATAAAAATAATAACGATTATTCCAGGACTATATTATTCCATGCATTTTGTGTGTCGCCAAATGAAAGCTACGTCTAAATATTCTAATAATCCTAAATTCTATAGTGTTTAGTTGAACTTAAATTCTAAAGGGATTTTTTAAAAAAAAGCACAGTATATTTATTTGATCAATTTCTCTATATTTTATTTTGTGGAGTTGATCAATTTGGCAAATGGGCGGCTCATTTAACAATAGAAAAACCGTTGTTAACAATTTTAACGATTTGTACGTAATTATTGAAAATAATCGTTATCTGTTCGAATAAAATCTTTCACGTCGCGGTAACCATGAATGAAACTATACGTTCACCGCGGCGAAAGCATTAAAACGTCCCGCAATATTCACAGAAAACATTCCACGGATTATCCGAGCAATGGTGAACTAATAAGACACACGACTACTTCGATGTGATTCAGTAGCAAGCGGGAAAATAAATCAGACGTTTACGTAAGCTACCAGTTGAGAAATCTTATAACGAAGCATCAAAACAGGTGCTTGAGTCTAATTTAAAAAGCGAGATCCTTGAAACAGCTTCATCTTCGCATTTCATAAGACGATTACCGCACTCTGCTAACTGTTCCCCGCTCGCCCGGATCTTTCCTGAAACCATACAATTCGTTATTGTTATTACTTCATTTAGACATTCCCGTTTCGTATTATGAAGCTAACTATTTATTTTACCTTAGCCGCTAGTCAAAATCGATACGTCGCGGGAGGGAATCAAGGGGATTACGCATACACGACGAAACGACAAAGTTCAGCTTCCTGCCCGGAGAGAAATGGCCGTTTCCCTGTTCCATCTCAGTGCGACGCCTACGTAGAATGCATCGACGGTGTTCCCGAAGAAAAATTATGCCCCGAGGGACTTTTATTCAATCCTGATGCCAGATTTAACTATCCTTGCGGATATCCCATAGACGTGGACTGCGATGGAAGACCTAATCGACGTTAGTATTGTTTGCAGTAATGGCCAAATTAGTACCATTCCTTAAACAGCGTACATTAGTTAAAGGGGGGAAAAGAAAATAACAGGAAACGTTACAAAACATCTTCATTATTCAATTCGTTAATGAGAAAATAAGGTTCAATAAAATTTAAACCTTTTATTGCGGGGCAACAAAACGTTTGATCTTTTGAGGGGCGAATTTTTGAAGACAAGATAAAATTATTTTATTAAATGTTTCCCGTGTATTTATTTAATATATGTTGAAAGAATGAGTATGAAGCAAAAAGTAGTGAACATATTATAAAACGCGAAATATAAGGTACACATATGTACAATGTAGCCATTGAAGCACTAATATTACTAGGTCAAACTTAAAGTAAAATAAAATGTACACATTTGTATCAATATTCCTCAAAAGGTTAACCAAGTTACTATTAGGCGGATAAATTAATTAATTTAAATTAATCTCTATCTTTACACTCTTGGCACACTTGTCAATTCGATGCCGCCACTCTTTTTTCGAGTTTCGAATTTGCTTCATAAATGTGAAAATATTGCGACGGAATCTGGAACTTGGAATAAAAGTGGTAAAACGTTACACAAAATAAGGGAAAATAATTGTATGTTTATATTTTTTATTTATATAAATATATTGTGTATAACAGAAATTATAAATGGAGACTAAAATTTGTATATACACTTTATACGTAATTATTGCATTTGCTTGATGCATAATAGATCACAAGAACAGAATTTATGCAGCGATCTAATGTTTGGCTACGGTCGAAGCTTATTTACATGAACTTGGGTTGACATTTCATTAACCTTGCTGCGGTTCTGCGGTTATTTTCAACCTAATCGTGCCCATAATTATCTAGAACATTCGCCAGCTTCGAAACAAACGTAACAGCGGCACTATTAAAATTTTGAAACTTAAGTTCCAATTTCTATATTGAAGCTTCCTTTTCTTAGAACTATAAAATTATTTTAATCGTTTGAGTACCAAATGCCATTATCTCGTAAGGAAACGTGTATAAAATACAGTTAGTCACATTTTATACTAAACTGGAAACTCGAAATAAACAAAATGCATTTTCTTCTGTTTTCGTAAAGAAAATTCGATTCGCAAATTTGCAAACAATTTCAATAGAATAACATGTATCGTTTATTTTTACTGAAACAGACTACACTGTTGTGTATGTGTAACATCGATTCTAAAAGGGTGAAAAAAGAGAGGTTCGATTGGATCAAATAAAATCTTGATAAATAAAGCAGGATTAGAAACGTGCAAAGTACATCAAAATTTGTTACATTCTCTAAATATTATAATTCACGATGTTCTTTTGATACTTCGCATATTTTCTGACGTCAGAAGATTCATTTCGCTTGCATTTCGAACTATAATCTTCTTAATAAATCATCTATCTTACTTACCCATTAATTCTAGGACACAGGCGCTTGTCAATTTCACAAGAGACAAGATTCATGATAAACGTTCTGATATAATTTATCAAACAAGTTTTGAATGAGAACAAGTGACTACAAATATTTCTAGTAAATGTACTCGATTAACGAAGAAATTTTAGGAACAAAATTAAAAATGAAATTTGCATTATTACGACTACGTAAAGAAATAAAATTAGGAGTTTCGCAGATTTGATATTCGAATAAAGTTAAAGAATTTAATTCACATGAATGGAAGTTAATAAGTAGTCAAGATTAATGATATTAATAATGATAAAATAATAATAATTTGTACGAGGGGAAATTAAAATATATTCAAAATTATCGATAATAATAATAATAATAATAAGATAATAATAAGTTACATGAGTGGAAGTTAATCAATATTCAAGATTAAGAATAATAATTTAGTATTTGGTATCTATTTCGACAAACGGGATATAACTCTCTAGTAGACATAAAATTCACATTAAAAAAGAAGAAAAGAAATTCGTCAATTATAGATAGGCAAAACGCAGAACACTTGACGGTTAAAACTATTAAATAAGGAAAATATATCGAAGAATTCACAAAAAGTATTTACTCTCATAATTACTCGACTTACACAATTGCGTTTGCCACACTGCATCCAACGTTTCTCTTAACGAAGAAGGATGTTGGTTCCAATAGCCACAAGCGAAGAATTAATATGGAACAAAACCAATATTTCCAGACGGATATTAAGTCCACCTAAAACTTTGTACGTAAATAGCAAGCCTAAAACAATTATAATTGATAATCTTCAATTTTTAGAGCCTCCACAATCGACTGACGATTGTCCCCACCAATATGGTTACTTCAAAATGGGAGATCATCAAAATTGCGGCCAATTTGTAAACTGTGCCGAAGGGAGAGGCTACGTGTTCGATTGTCCCGAAGGATTGGCCTTCAGTTCTGAAACTTATCGCTGCGACTGGCCTGATCAGGTTCCAGATTGTGACGCTGAAGGTAAGCGGATTGCTCTTCCTTCCTTTTACTTCCTATCTCAAAGTATATCAAAGTTTGAGTTGAGACAAGCTTCCCGCGTAGAATGTTCCTGCAAATCTTTATCAAGGTCTCCCCATGCGAAGGTAAAACGAAAGGAAAAATGGGAAACTGAAATCAATAAAATTAATTAGCGCACCGTAAGCGTATTAAAATGATAAATTATTAAATAATATTGCAGCTTTCCTTGGCTTTCGGTGTCCAGAGGAATTGAACAGCATCGATCACAGATACGAGACCCGGTTTTTCAAAAGCACATTGGATTGCCAACGTTATTATGTCTGCGTGAATGGTCGACCACGATTGCAAAATTGTGGCGAGGGAAGGGCTTTTAACGATCTGATAGATGCCTGCGATGCGGCGGAAAATGTCACCGGATGGTAAGCGGATTTCTCATGAATTTTCCAAGAAAATGAAACGCTCGATTTCCGTTACAGGCTCAGACCTTTTAAACCCTTGCTACCTGTGCAAATTCATTTCCGCTATTTCCGGTGACGAGATATCCGCGATAATTGAGTCATAATTAATTTCTCCCTTAGTAATTCCCACGAATTTATTAAATATTCGAGTGCAACCGCTCAAATAAAAAAATCTTCCTATTTTCTATAAATCATTTAAACCCTTGCATGTTGGACAAAGTAGCAAGTTCCGGTATTGATATTCCCGTGAATTAAATCATGATTACTTCTTCGATGCTTTCTACAAATTTATTAAATATTCTACCATGGCTGCTTGAAAAAAAAAATCTGCCTCTAATAGTGACTTTAACGTTTTGAACCCCTGCTAATTGTATAAATTACTTACTTCAGGTACCAATATTTGCGTGACTTAATTAATCATTAATTTCGCCTTCAATACTTCCTACAAATTAATTAAATATTCTATTGTAACCGTTCAGAAAAAAATCTTTCCCTATTATTGGTTTAAACCTCTTAAACCCTTGCTAATTGAAAAAATTAGCTACTTCAGGTATCCATATCCTCGTGAATTAATTTACAATTAATTGCTTCTTTAACACTTCCCAGGAATAAGTTAAATATTCTACTGTGGTCGTTGAAAAAAAATTTCCCAGTTAATTATATGTGTTTCGTTTTAATTTTAATTTCTAACTTTTCTCTACCTTTTCCGTTTTCAGTGAACCACTTGGATTACCATACGAGAAGAAGAAGCCTATAAAACTGTTTTAAACACTTTCCCTCCGTCAATGATTAATTATAAATTGAGCTACGCATAAATCATTGGATCTCAAACTAATTGAACTATTATATATCCGTGTTTCTAGGGCAAAATACAGACATAAGACTGCGGATTTTTATTCATTTATGGGTGACTTAGCGATACGCGAAGTTATATAAAATAACCAAAGAAAGGCACACATTATTATGTTCGGAGGATGAAACTAATTTGTATTTAGGTAGCATTCTGCTGGTGGTGTATTTAAAAATACCAATCTGCATAAATATCCGCGGTCTAGACATCGTAAAATACATTCTCAAAAAATTGTAGCTCACGCGCCGATACGTAACAGATATAGAATTGTATATTATTCCGAAACTCATAAAAAGGAAAAAGAAAGATTTAAGAGTGTAAATAGATAAAACACAGCTAAAACGTTCTACTGTAAGAAACTTACAATAGTAAGCTAGCTAAAAAAAAAAAAATTGTAGACGAGCTAGGTTTAAGGAATAAAATAATCTGTTGAATTTTAACTGATTCATTTCCAATTTATTATAGAATTTCACATTGAATATATATATATATATATGAGCGTAACTTGGTCTCTAACATAGAGAGCTCTTCAGGTAAAATGTGTTTATAAATGTTCTTATCTGTGCCACAATTAAATTGATTTTAATCTTCTGTTCGGATTCAGACATTTTTTTCTTTACATACATTACATTATCTATAATTAGGTACAGCATTTTCTTTGAAAAACATCGGTGTTTGTAGCGATAAAGTTTAAATTCATTTAGCAAATTACAAAATTCGAAATGGTCATGGAGATAATATAATTACACGTTTCGTAGTCTTATACATAGCATTTCGTTATACAATCAACAGAGTTTCGTTTAATAAATGAACAATAACTGCCATTACAACGTTGATATGTTCGCCTAATAATTACATTTTCTTCGTTACAAATCTTCATAGGATAAAGTACAATATTACAGTAATCAAGAAAAAGGATAATAATGAAATACATTGCAACTGTTTATCATGATAGAAAGTAAGATAAAATAATACACAACGAGATGATGATCGAAAAATTCCAAGTGATCGACGTGCACACTCTGACTAATCGAAAAGGAGATAGTCATTGCCAATTTTTAGTATAGTTCCATAAGTATAGTCCAACGTACGCATGGTTGCATACAGTTATTTTAATATCGACAAATCGGTTTACTACTTCACAAGTAAAATTCGCAAAACATCATAAAAATTTTACCTAGTAATTTGGCTCCTTTTTACTAATAATTAGATAAAGTAAATATCACAATAAAGTTTGTATATAGTACATGTGTTTTATATGATCGGTATTGTAAAATTCGATGCGTTTCGTTAATTTTCGCGATACAAACTCGAATTTCGATGCGTTTCCTTAATTCCGGCGGTAAGGATAACAAATATCGACGCGTTTCCGTAATTTTCACGATATGGATGCGAATACCGACGCGTTTCCCTAATATTCACGATCAGCATCCAAATTTCGATGTTTTTCCTTATTAACGGCGGTAAGGATGATAATACGAACGCGTTTCCGTAATTTTCGCGTTAGGAACCCGAATTTCGACGAGTTTCCTTAATTCCGGTGGTAAGGATTACAAATATCGACGCGTTTCCGTAATTTTTGCGATATGGATGCGAATACCGACGCGTTTCCGTAAATTCCGCGGTTAGCATCCAAATTTCGACGCGTTTCCTTATTAACGGCGTTAAGGATGATAATAGGAACGCGTTTCCGTAATTTTCGCGTTACGAATCCGAATTTCGACGCGATTCCTTAATTCCGGCGGTAAGGATTACAAATATCGACGCGTTTCCGTCATTTTCGCGATATGGATGCGAATACCGACGAGTTTCCGTAATATTCGCGATCAGCATCCAAATTTCGACGCGTTTCCTTATTAACGGCGGTAAGGATGAGAATACGAACGCGTTTCCGTAATTTTCGCGTTAGAAATCCGAATTTCGACGCGTTTCCTTAATTCCGGCGGTAAGGATTACAAATATCGACGCGTTTCCGTAATTTTCGCGTTAAGAACCCGAATTTCGACGCGTTTCCTTAATACCGGCGGTAAGGATTACAAATATCGACGCGTTTCCGTCATTTTCGCGATATGGATGCGAATACCGACGCGTTTCTCTAATATTCGCGATCAGCATCCAAATTTCGACGCGTTTCTTTATTAACGGCGGTAAGGATGAGAATACGAACGCGTTTCCGTAATTTTCGTGTTAGGATTCCGAATTTAGACGCGTTTCCTTAATTCCGGCGGTAAGGATTACAAATTTCGACACGTTTCCTTAATTCCGGCGGTAAGGATTACTAATTTCGACACGTTTCCTTAATTCCGGCGGTAAGGATTACAAATATCGACGCGTTTCCGTAATTTTCGCGATATGGATGCGAATACCGACTCGTTTCCCTAATATTCGCGATCAGCATCCAAGTTTCGACGCGTTTCCTTATTAACGGCGGTAAGGATGATAATACGAATGCGTTTCCGTAATTTTCGCGTTAGGAATCCGAATTTAGACACGTTTCCTTAATTCCGGCGGTAAGGATTACAAATTTCGACACGTTTCCTTCATTCCGGCGGTAAGGAATACAAATATCGACGCGTTTCCGTAATTTTCGCGATATGGATGCGAATACCGACTCGTTTCCCTAATATTCGCGATCAGCATCCAAATTTCGACGCGTTTCCTTATTAACGGCGGTAAGGATGATAATACGAATGCGTTTCCGTAATTTTCGCGTTAGGAATCCGAATTTAGACGCGTTTCCTTAATTCCGGCGGTAAGGATTACAAATTTCGACGCGTTTCCTTAATTCCGGCGGTAAGGATTGCAAATTTCGACGCGTTTCCTTAATTCCGGCGGTAAGGATTACAAATATCGACACGTTTCCAAATTTTTGCGATATGGATGCGAATACCAACGCGTTTCCGTAATTTTCACGATCAGCATCCAAATTTCGACGCGTTTCCTTATTAACGGCGGTAAGGATGAGAATACGAACGCGTTTCCGTAATTTTCGCGTTACGAATCCGAATTTCGACGAGTTTCCTTAATTCCGGCGGTAAGGATTACAAATTTCGACGCGTTTCCTTAATTCCGGCGGTAAGGATTACAAATATCGACACGTTTCCAAATTTTTGCGATATGGATGCGAATACCAACGCGTTTCCGTAATTTTCACGATCAGCATCCAAATTTCGACGCGTTTCCTTATTAACGGCGGTAAGGATGAGAATACGAACGCGTTTCCGTAATTTTCGCGTTACGAATCCGAATTTCGACGAGTTTCCTTAATTCCGGCGGTAAGGATTACAAATTTCGACGCGTTTCCTTAATTCCGGCGGTAAGGATGAGAATACGAACGCGTATCCGTAATTTTCGCGTTACGAACCCTAATTTCGACGCGTTTCCTTAATTCCGGCGGTAAGGATTACAAATATCGACGCGATTCCGTAATTTTCGCGATATGGATGCGAATACCGACGCGTTTCCGTAAATCCCACGGTCAGCATCCAAATTTCGACACGGTTCCTTATTAACGGCGGTAAGGATGATAATACAAACGCGTATCCGTAATTTTCGCGTTACGAACCCGAATTTCGACGCATTTCCTTAATTCTGGCGGTAAGGATTACAAATATCGATGCGTTTCCGTAACTTTCGCGATAAGAATCTTACATCGTATTACGACGCGTTTCTGCAAATACAAAAAAAATTGAAAAAAAATGATAAAATATACTAATTCCACTTTATTATGATATTTTCAATACCTTACAATATATCAGTAAATCGGTTATGATTGATACTTCTAGTAAATTACTGGTAAATTCACAATCCCTAATAGTATACGCATCGCAACTATTGACTTCTGAGCAACGAATTGAGGGAGTACCTGCAAAACATTCATCTATTTAGCACATAGTGTGCGGAATTCTTAAGAATTACTGTGGCACGACTTGTGCTGCAGATCCTTAAGAAGACAGCATAGGCGTTGGCATCCGTATTGGTGCTCAACGTTCCTATGCTGTGAAAAATCAAGCGAAAATAGGCCTCGCTACAGCGGTTCCACATATAGTTATGTGTTTTGTGTCACTTCTTAAAACTAATTCAGCGAAAAAAAGCCTCGCTACAGCAATGCCACATATAATTATGTGTTTTATGTATGTGTGTTCTTCCTTCCTTATTTTATGCGTCCATGGGAAATCTGAAATACATGAAAACGCTTCGCACGTAATGTGCTGAAGCCTTCTTAAGAATTACTGTGGCACGACTTGTGCTGCAGATCCTTAAGAACACTGCATAGGCGTTGGCATCCGTATTGGTGCTCAACGTTCCTATGCTGTGAAAAATCAAGCGAAAATAGGCCTCGCTACAGCGGTTCCACATATAGTTATGTGTTTTGTGTCACTTCTTAAAACTAATTCAGCGAAAAAAAGCCTCGCTACAGCAATGCCACATATAATTATGTGTTTTATGTATGTGTGTTCTTCCTTCCTTATTTTATGCGTCCATGGGAAAGCTGAAATACATGAAAACGCTTCGCACGTAATGTGCTGAAGCCTTCTTAAGAATTACTGTGGCACGACTTGTGCTGCAGATCCTTAAGAACACTGCATAGGCGTTGGCATCCGTATTGGTGCTCAACGTTCCTATGCTGTGAAAAAAATCAAGCGAAAATAAGCCTCGCTACAGCGGTTCCACATATAGTTATGTGTTTTGTGTCACTTCTTAAAACTAATTCAGCGAAAAAAAGCCTCGCTACAGCAATGCCACATATAATTATGTGTTTTATGTATGTGTGTTCTTCCTTCCTTATTTTATGCGTCCGTGGGAAAGCTGAAATACATGAAAACGCTTCGCACGTAATGTGCTGAAGCCTTCTTAAGAATTACTGTGGCACGACTTGTGCTGCAGATCCTTAAGAACACTGCATAGGCGTTGGCATCCGTATTGGTACTCAACGTTCCTATGCTGTGAAAAATAAAGCGAAAATAGGCCTCGCTACAGCGATTCCACATATAGTTATGTGTTTTGTATCACTTCTTAAAACTAATTCAGCGAAAAAAAGCCTCGCTACAGCAATGCCACATATAATTATGTGTTTTATGTATGTGTGTTCTTCCTTCCTTATTTTATGCGTCCATGGGAAAGCTGAAATACATGAAAATGCTTCGCACGTAATGTGCTGAAGCTTTCTTAAGAATTACTGTAGCACGACTTGTGCTGCAGATCCTTAAGAACACTGCATAGACGTTGGCATCCGTATTGGTGCTCAACGTTCCTATGCTGTGAAAAATCAAGCGAAAATAGGCCTCGCTACAGCAGTTCCACATATAGTTATGTGTTTTGTGTCACTTCTTAAAACTAACTCACCGTATAAAATCATCACTACAGCACTGCCACATGTAATTTTTGTCACTTCTTAAATCTAATTCATCGTATAAAAGCATCACCATAGCACTGTCACATATAATTATGTATTTTATGTATGTGTGTTCTTCCTTCCTTATTATATGCGTCCATGGGAAAGCTGAAATACATGAAAATGCTTCGCACGTAACGTGCTGAAGCTTTCTTAAGAATTACTGTGGCACGACTTGTGCTGCAGATCCTTAAGAACACTGCATAGGCGTTGGCAGCCGTATTGGTGCTCAACACTCCTATGCTGTGAAAAATCAAGCGAAAATAGGCCTCGCTACGGCAGTTCCACATATAGTTATGTGTTTTGTGTCACTTCTTAAAACTAATTCAGCGAAAAAAAGCCTCGCTACAGCAATGCCACATATAGTTATGTGTTTGTAACCTAAACTTCTTCTGGGGGTTTTGGCTTTAAAATTCTTCTGGGGATTTCTAATCTAAAGTTCTTCTGGGGGGTTGGGCTTTAAAATTCTTCTTGGGATTTCTAATCTAAAGTTCTTCTGGGGGTTTGGGCTTTAAAATTCTTCTGGGGATTTCTAATCTAAAGTTCTTTTTGGGGTTTGTAACCCAAAATTCTTCTTGAGGCTTATAATCTAAAATTCTTCTTTCTTCTTGGTTATGCGTATATATAATATCTGAAATACATGAAAATGCTTCGCACGTAATGTGCCGAAGCCTTCTTAAGGATTACTGTGGCACGACTTGTGCTGCAGATCCTTAAGAAGACAGCGTAGGTGTCGCAACCGTATTGGCGCTTAACGTTCCTACGCTGTAAAAAATCAAGCGAAAATAGGCCTCGCTACAGCGGTTCCACATAAAGTTATGTGATTGTTATGTATGTGTGTGTATGTGTATTATCCTCTTGATTTTGTACGGATCCATGGAAAATCTGAAATTCGGGGAGCAATTTACGCACTTTCTGTGCTGAAGTCTTAAAGAAGTCAATTTGTTGCGAGCGTATAAAACGACGGTTCAAAAATTGGTGATGACTTTGTATCTGTACCTAATACAGTAACCAATTATCGTAAACCTCTTAAAAGAGTGCGCCTGATAACGCATGCTGTATCGTTTATATGCACATGGACAATTTTCCATCACCATTTCTGTGTCCCTTATAAACTAAGTAAGCTACATGGAAAACACATTCACACATTCACAAATGCATTCGCTCGACATGCACGTACGCCCAAAAATACAAAAACACACACACATACGAAAGGATAGAAACATCCGTCGGCTTCTAAAGCAGCGCAAACAGGATGTGTATAGAGTACACCGCTGTATACTCTATGGAAGGCCTGAACGACGCACAACTGCACCTCGTTAATCCAGACAATTCGGGACTGTAGACGTCGAAAATGTTCGATTCGTCCCAATCCACATAAGTGACTTGCACCTCCAGAAATCTCCAAATCTCGGTCCATTTGTTGTACCAATGACTATAAAAGTGGCCCAATATTCGACTATGAATCTACACGACCCTTGCTTCGGTCACAAAAGCAGAACTTCAATTCGATTTACGGGCGCAGCCACTTCGATACTCTTTGATAAACACGCGAATTTGGCACCAGAGATCTCCGGATCGCAAAAAAAGGGGGCAATAATTGAAAGTGGACATATATTTTACATACATATATATATGTATATATACATATATACTAATAATATATTCGATATCCAGGTAATACACAATGAAACAATGAATATATATCCACCTTAAATTATTATGAGGTGAAACCATGCGTTTCTTTGTCGGGCTTAACGGGTCCGGTGCAGCGTGTAACCGCGGGTCTAAGAGGAAGCGAGAATTTGTGAGTAAAAAAATAAACATGATATATCTTTAAAGCTTCCAGAATTGCAATCGCAACGAGGGAATAATTATCGCAAAGAGAATGCGCGATAGTCTGTAATACATAAAAAAATAGATGCACAAAAGTTTCGGTAAATATTATTATCAAAATTAGACTCGTTTATGGTAATCGTAAAAAGTTCAACTCTACAAAAAGAAATGTAAGAAACAATCAATAGTAATCAATAGAATAAGACTCGTTTACGGTAATGGTAAAAAGTCCAACTTTACAAAAAAAAAAAAAAAAACAGTTGGAAGGAACATGTGAAAATAATTACTAGAGAATTTTTCCGAAACTTTTGCGCAGAACGATGACCGATGAACTCACAGTTGTCTTCATGCGTGTTGCGTGGTTTACGATGGTTGAATGATGAGAACTGCTTGTCCAGTGGAAGAATTGTTTGTCTTGTGAAATGTTTCGCCAGCGGAGTCCACCGGATGAGATAATTTACATCGTACGGTGCGCAGGCATTCATGGGGGTCCTTGTTGCAAACTGTGCAGCTCGTAGGCAAGATGACAACATTCTGAATCACTCCAACGATGCTGCCCTCGAACCCTGTCCACATTCGAACTCGTGCAGGGTGTTCCGTCTGAGAGCTGCAATCAGAATTGAGAAAATTTGTTACTTTTATTACCAAAAGCGAACATTTGGAAGAAGGAAAGGAGTAAACGTTAATTAAATCCTTTGCGGTCGAAAGCTTTATCTGGAGAGTTATTTGAATTACCAACTGGGTAATTACAAAACAAATTTGTGGTAGAAAAATTATAATTACTTATTTGTTAAGAGTGGATTGCAGATTTTTATGCACCTAGAGAAAATTTCTGATGCGCCAAAAGTAACAAAATCAATATAATACGAAAAATATACAAGATACGAAAAGCAAAGTGCATTTTAAAATACTTAAAGGTAAAACGAGTCGCTGCATACATCCTATTCTTTCAGTTGTGTTTAGAAAACTATGTATAAGCATAAAGACTCGCAGTCTGGTCATTGGAATATCTCATCTATCTTTTACATAGTTAAATAGAATTATATTTGAAAAGAATTTAGCATAACAAAAATTTTATACTATAAATCATTTGGTTCGTCCATTAGAAGTATGCTAAAGTGAAATTTTTCGCTGAATGTCCTAAACCTACTATAATTCTTAAAATGCGTTACACAGTTCTTAATTTTTTGGCTGGTAGTATACAAAACTTTTCCGAAATTTCCTAGAAGAGACCATATAAAATATAACTATAATCGGGAGAACGATACTGAGAAATTTAGATGTGAAAATTAATTTTCAATGCCGGGTAGGGGATGTTGATTTAACAATTTAACAATCCGCTTCTGTGATATCGCTTTCTGAACGCAATCATACGAAAAGAAGAGCGTTAGAATGAAGAGTATCCGTACTCACGTTCGAGCAAAAGGAAAGTAGCGATTGATCCGTGTATTTGCTGTAGAGGGGTGACGTGTGATTCGCCTGTTGACTTTGATTCCCCGGATGTGCTCCCTGCCCGTTTCCTGTGATTTCCAGATATCCTCTACTACTCGCTAGACTACCTCCTCTCGTACCAATATCTGCAATGTTTCATCCCCATTCTTCAACAATCCCTTTATATTCCTGACAGAAACTACAGAAAGTATTCCTACAACTTAAAAGTTCACATCTTGCATAAAAATCCTCAGTCTACTATTTTGATCTTGGAAATAGGTTATTTTGTGGCTTGCTGTTTATACAATGTTCTAATGCGTGAGAAATCTGAATCACTTCAAAGATGAATGTGAGATTCAGTGCTGACAGAGAAGTAATTTTACGTGTATGATTGAAAAGCTACCTAAAGGATGAACCAGAGATGTAGAAGCGAAAATATATTATCCTCTTTCAAGAAGATTTCAAGTTTCTTTCTTAGTAGGAGGCAAAAAATATGAAAAATATGTACGTTGTCTGTGAAAGCTGCGATTTCAAATACTTTTTAGAACAAATACGAAGATTTGCTGTTTGTACAGATAAGTGAAAATATGTAGGAAATAAAATCTAGCAAATGAATAGATTCCAAGCCGATATATTTGTTATTAGGTTGGAAGTCGACAGATTGAAACGCAATGCAATTTTAACACTTCCTCGGATTATTTATGTTGTAAAAGGTCCACGCAAATTTAATTGAATTATTTAGCAATTGATTTAATCTTGTGCTATCTAATTAAACTTTTAAGCTTTGGAAAGAGCAATTAATTGGAAATTATTAACTTAATGGCGGAATTCAAAGGAGAACTGAAATATGAAATTAAGTTGAAAATCCGAAGATGCATTAACACCTTAACGCTGAAATTTTTCTAGAATTTACCAACCAAAGTAACCAAATTCTGCAGAATAAATTCATTATTTGATGATATTGTGTAATATTTTCTCCGATTCTAATGGTATATCGTCATCCAAAGTTAGACTGCGAATTTTTATTCATTTATGATGAATTGAAATGTGGAAAAAATGCAGAATGCACGGAATACGCAAAAATAGACAAAATATACAGAGTATAGTAGAAATGGCAACATTTGGAGGGCGAAAAAAACTCCCGATTTACATTCGCCCTCTGTATTTTTACTTTTAAAAACACGTATTTGCATAAGAGTCCGCAATCTAATTATAATATTTGAAAATTCAGAGGCAGAATTTATGCAGCAACCTAGCACTATTTTAGACCTGGGCGTTTCGAGAAATTTTCAAAGTACATTATTTTAAAATAATGTTTTCAGTTGCTTGGAATATAATATATTTTAAAAATAACACAATTCATTAAGTATTACATATGGAAAATTAATTAATGTACTTCCAGTTAATGATTTATTTGGGATTTTTAATAGTGAATTATTTGTTATTTGTTACTTGGTTTCGACCAAAATAACGAATTGCTTAATATGCTTCATATCTCTTTATATTATTACTATCCGTTTGCATTTATGTTGCTTGATTGACAATATTGAATCAGCCTTCACGCGTGAAGTATTTAAATTGACAATTAATTTTGAAGTGTGAAATACAAACACATAAAATAAAATGTTAACATATTAACGTAATATTAATATTAGTAACATTTTTGTAATGCTTTTAATTAATGCTTTTCCTAAACGTTGTCTCGAACGGTATACAAATTTTCAATTAACAAATAATCGTTATTTCCACAAGAAATCAGTGTATATCAATTCACTACTAATTAGCGAAACGAAGAACACAAGATCAACTGAAATACATTATCTGTGAAATACCAATTAACGCAATTCGAAATGATTAATTTTAAATTACTATTCGAAATAAATTTCGCCCAGGTCTGATATTATCATTAAACCACTAACGATTTCGGTAATTCTAAATTCATGTGCAACTATTATCTTGTATAAATTGCATATTGTTCACAGTGACTTGAGTTTGCAAACTGCATACGAATTAGTCATATTAATGGATACTTTTCATACTAATCATATCTTTAAGCAACATTAAAACCAATGACTCGCTTGGCAATAAATATAATCGTAAAATGACGTCACTAATTAATTAAAACAAAACACAGAGACGGAGAGAGAGAGAGAGAAGAGAGAGAGAAGATAGAGAGAAGAGAGAGAGGAGAGAGAAGAAAGAAGAGAAGAGAGAGAGAAGAGAGAGAAGAAAGAGGAGAGAAGAGGGGGGAAGAGAGGGAAGAAAGAGGAGAGAAGAGAGAGAGAAGAGGGGGGAAGAGAGTGAAGAAAGAGGAGAGAAGAGAGAGAGAAGAGGGGGGAAGAGAGAGAAGAAAGAGGAGAGAAGAGAGAGAGAAGAGAGATAAGAGAGAGAGAAGAGGGAGAGAAGAGAGAGAAGAGAGAGAAAAGAGAGAGAGGAGATAGAGAGAAGAGAAAGAGAAGAGAGAGAGGAGATAGAGAGAAGAGAAAGAGAAGAGAGAGAGAGAAGAAAGAGAGAGAGAAGTGAAGCGAAGGGACAGACACGAAACAGCTTGACAAAAAACGAATAAGAAGACGTGGAATTAGAGAGAACAGAGGATTTGATAGGATAGAGAGGACACCTTGTGTACTCGCCATCGAGTGAGTGGAGCGTCGAGCAGTCCTGTCATGAAGAAAACAGAGCCAAGGGTCTTTCCACCATCGCGGCCGCTTCGAACGTCTGCCAAGTTTGGACGCGTTGCAGCTGCAAGTGCTACCAGAGTGCGGGGACGGCTTGGAGACCCATTTGGGGCGAAGTCGAGGCAATCTTTGACTTCTGATTGCCCTGGAGACCTCAGTCCTCACTTCACCGTTCAGGAAACAGTATAGAACGGCCACAAAGAAACCCTATCGCGGGTAAAAGTAGAAGAAAGTTAATGCAAACTGCTTTCAAATGCCCTAAACAAATGGTTCCCAATCTTTTGTGGGTTGCGATTGCTTTTTAAAATTGTTAGGTGTAATATACATATATCTATACATCTGTAATATTAATTATAATGAGTTAATAACTGAGAAACTTAATTTGCCAAATTGGAATATTCGTGTAACAAAATTAGATTTGTAATTTGTAAAATTAATATACGTGTTCCTTATTGTCTAAAGTTCTAAAGTAGATATCAATTGTTAAAACTTCTAATAATTTCTGAACAATTATCGTTATTTCTTAACTTTATGCAAGTGTCCCAATACTTTTGAACAGAAATGTATGTATTTGATATGATTAAAAATATTCAATATAATTATTTTGCATTTAGGAAACCACGACCCCACAAAAAAAAAATACTTCGCGACTCATTGGTTGGGGCCCAATGTCATAATCAATAAAGACACACAAGGAAGACTCTGAGGACGATTCTAAGGATTTTGGGACAAAGCAAAGACAAAAATCGAGCAACTGAACAAAATTACAACCCACGAAAGAAAATAAGAAGGAAATAGAGCATCGTGTACCTGAAAGGAAGCAAATAGTTGGTCGCAGAAGAGCCACACAACTTCGACAGTCTCGTTTACACCGATACTATAAGACATTCCCAAGAAAACAGTGTAATGTACTCCAAATAGTGGCACCAGGACCAAAGTGCTCTTCGCCCATCTCCTGTAAAGCGATGCAAGTTTTTGACGCGTCTAAAGCACAGTCTCTGTTCAAAGAGAGACAGAGAGGGAGAGGGAGAGAGATTTGTCGCCCCCAAATGAAGACCGACTAGTTTGCAAGATCTCGAGAGGTAGTGGGTTGGGTAAACTGTAGAGTTTCCCAAAGGGGTTATTGGAGATTAGGGTGCGAAACTTACTTGTATCTCTGTGTTTCCTCTGAAACCGTGGACTTCAACTTCAATAGCAGCACTCTCACTATATTGACGAACAGGACGAAGTTGATCTGCCGAATTTGAAACGGTAGCTCTTAACATTATTGGTATTCAGTTCGGGAGGGCTAAAAGCAACCATTACATAAACGTAACGTCGATACGTGGCGTATATATAGATTAACCCGTTCGCAGTTAATACTAGATTTACGCAGTTCGTAAATTTGACGGATTTTAAGGTGGTATTCTAGTGTGAACCTTTTAAAAAATGGATTTTTCTTGTTGTACATTCTTAAAGGAAATAGCATAAAAAATACACCTGTAAAATCTTATGCTTGAACTCTTAAAATTAACGAAGTTATCGTTATTTGACGGACGCTATAGCCAAACTCATGATAATTAAAGATCTTCCACGTTTCTCCATCTGGAGTAACAGAATTTAGGAGAATTTGTTCAAAAAAAAAATAAGGCCTCGTTAAAATATGAACAAAGGAACCCTGCTAATTTAACTGCAGAAGGTGTAATAGTTCGTTTGAAAACAATTCTTAAACAAGGTTAAAAAAGACTCATTTCACACTAGAATATCCCCTTAAATTTTATGCAAAACCTGTTATCTGGGAATTAACGTGTTAACTCGTCTTATGGATAAACAATATTTTGATGTTTTGATGACCAATGTTTTGACAAATGAATGCTTTCTCAGAAATTTCGTATTTTCTAAATCATCTTTATATTCGTATCAGGAACAGGTTACTTTGCAGTTACATTCGTAGCAAGTAAAATCTCGCTAAACAATCTGAATTCCTTTTTATTAATATTTATTTCTGCGTATGAAGAAGATTCTGACTGAAAAATTCCACAGTTAACAGGTTGAAGTTGCAGAGATCATAAATAGTACTTTTTAGCGATTCAAACACTTTGAAAATTGTACAGTATTGGAGGATTCGAAAAATTCATAGCAATGTTTTATTTGCATAGTATTGGTTTAATGCCTATGAAATGTTTTTTCAAAGTAAAACGGTTCAACGTGAAGTGAAGGATCAACTATCTGACTTTTGAACTTAAAACATTTAAAAGTTACTCAGCTAGTTTTATTATATGAATATTTAGTTATTGGAATTATTCGTTTCTGATGTTGAACTACGTTAAATACAATTAATCTAGAAATCAATTAAAAAGTCTGATGTATGAACCGAGTTTTTCAATTATACAATCGATATCTGTAAACGTAGAATTAATTCCTCTTATTTTCAAACACACGAGGATTGAACTGGCGAAAATATTAAAATGCCTTTTTTTAAATTAAACATGTTAAATACAAGTAAATTGTTATTTAGTTAAAATGATTTTTACATGATTCAATACACTTTTCTCCAATAATAATTCGCCATATCCAATAAAACTACTTTCATTATTATATATTTACAAAAATCGTCAATTTCAGGATTGTTTTTTTTCTGTTCAATGAAAAACTATCTTAAATATTGCAAATCATTGTTTAACTATTCTTCTATTTGTATAATCTTCTTCAAATCTTTAGCTTTCGATAGATTTCATTAAATATTTGCTAAATTTAGTCTTCCATAGAGAATTGCTTAGATATTTCAACTATTGCAATACTATTAAAATACATATCAACGTTACAACAAATTTCTTGTTCTACAATATGGCTTATTGCAATTAACAATTTCACAAAATCCATTCGTTAATGTGAAACATCGCAGGAACAGCATTTCATATGCATCAACCTATTGTTTACATTATTGGAAACTCTGTTGTAGATAGATAGGAATACTATGAAAATTATTTAAACACAATTAAAGGGAAACATCCGAAGCGAAAAAGATAGGATTTAAATGTAATCAGGAATATTTTCCTGTTAGATTTTCACGAACATAAATAAGGAACCTTCGAACATTATCGATAAACTATTGATAAAAAATTGCAAGTCCCAGAGTGATCGTAATAAGCGGATTCCACTGTAAATCCAAAAGACAGTTACTTAAAAAAAAAAGGACTGATCTGAAACTCTCCATAACGGTAACAACCGATAACTTTCCACTACTAATAATAATATTGCTAATAGTAAATAAAATAAGTATGGAATAGAATAGAATTATATGAAACTATATATTATTGACAGGTGCAACGAATGCAATGCGTGGTCTCCTGATTATTTCGAACAATGTAGAATATGGGAGAGGAAAAGATTCATTTTGTTATTCACTTACGAGGATAGACACCATGGTGGGTACTTTGATGAGGTGAAGGAGATAAGGATCCTCGTGAGTGGTCCAACAGTACCTGTTCTCAAGGGTTACCCTGGCCACTATCCAACAAGACACGAACACAGCTGGCAAACCTAAGAATACAACTTTATAAAGAAACTTCTCTGCTTGATAATTTCTCCAAAGGAGTTTTTAAGAAACTCCCGAGTAATACAGAACAACTTAAAAGAAGATACCACTACCATCGCGGACTATAAATGCTTGGAAAAAATCAATAATTCTGTTTTCGCTTTAATCAACAATAAAATACTAAAATTCATTCGTTATTGAACAACGTTAATATAACTCTAGAAATATTTAAACAGATTTTCGTAAACATACTGACAAAAAACGAAATTCAGCGATATAAATTGAATGGAAAAGAATAGGAAATAAAACGGTGCACGAAAACACGTTGGTCCTTAATGGGTTATATCAATGGTTCCCAAACTACGAATCTCGACGATTTATTAACACGTTCATTAAAATACTAGGCGTAATTCCCCTTCCACTTAAAATACATATAATACTATAAAGTGGATCATGAAAAATGTCCGTTTTTCCTTCGAAAGTGGCTCGCGAGCTTAAACGTAGTTCGGGAACTATTGGGTTAAGTCGAAGATCGATATTTGTAGAATTGAAAATCTCCAAAAGCTTATGATTTAAAGGGGCTCACCCCATCCAAGGCAGACGTAGCCAGCAATACTCGAGTTTACATCGGTGAAGAGTGCCAGAAAGACCAGATTGTGCAAGTAGAGGCCCTCCATTAATATCCAGAAGTAGTTGGCCAGGATGAAGTATTGCCAGAAGCTGGTGAACACTTTACAGAGCCAGCTACTCTCTTTCTCGTCTACCAGGTAAGTTTTTCCATTTTTAATCATCATGTCCGAGGCTAGTGCGATCCCAGAGACGAACAGGATGTCCTTCATCAAAGCCATAAACGCGCGGAACATGAAGGATGCAAACAGGTGCATATGCAGCATATTCCGAGGGCATCGCAATTTCCTACGTCCAATTCGGGATAAACTTAAAGTAATGATCCAGCGATTTAATTAGATTTCGTTGCATGTACACCGGATCAAAAAGGTTTCCATACACCCGATTCGAATCGCTTAACCCTTCAGGGATGCCGCAGTTCTCTGTTCCTCTAATGCAAACAGAAAAGGTTCTTGTATATCAACAAAATTACGCCATTATGCTTTTACTTTAGTTCACTATTTATAAAATACGGAAGCTAACTGTGCATCCCATAATCGCCAATAAATAGTTCTCTCTATTTTAAATTAATATTAAACATTTTATATTAATCGTAAGAAAAAAGCGTGCGTATATCGTACAGATGCCATCCCTGAAGGGTTAATTCATTTATTATTATTTATTGTACGGCGATACCTTGACACATATCCTCTCAATTTGCATTATTCCGCACATATGTCTTTTTTTATCAGTGACGTTAAGGGTTTTGATAAGTATTTGAAAATAACTATTTCAAACCGGTATATAAAAGTTCTGGTCGAAACTGTTATAAAGAACTTTTATTCCGACGCAACAACTTTAATTTAATCCGATACAGTCCGAAATTTAAGTTCCTTATAACAGTTGGTTACTTTGGAATCAATTGTTATGAAAGTTCGAGATATGACTGTACTTTATTGATTAATGAATACTCGAGCGGGCGTATGGAAACTTTTTTGATCCAGTGTATTTTTATCACGAAGCGGGGATATCAAAGTAGGGATGAAAAATAGCGTAAAAACTTACTTGATGGCAGCTAGGATTAAGAAAGCCACCACCAATGTGAAAAACGAAACGGTGTACCCCACTTTGGAGATGGTCTTCACTATCGGTAGGAATTTCTGCAGCACACAAATTACCAATAATTAAGCTATTTAGCCGGTTTCGCCAGGTTAATGGGTAGAATTATAAAGCAAGAGGAAAAGCTGCTTCGTCATTTAATCGATAAACCCATACACACATACGCATAGATGGGCGATCAGGTACCAACGGTGCGATGTAAACTCTAATTTCAATAGCGGCGGAAATTTGTCATGGACCAAAATTCTGTCCTCGATTCGCGTAAAGGATTTCCTGGAGTGGAAACGTATTCCATATCGTTTAAGACGAACGGTGGATGCACAACCGGCGCACAATAAGTCTATGTAATTGTTCTCTGCTGTCTTTCGAAAAACCTTTGACGTCATTCGCGTAATTCCTATCGACTTCTGCCTCCCCTGACGAATTACCGCTTTTCCACTTCCTCTCCCCATAGACTATTTCCCTTCCCCATTTCCTTAAAACATCGTCAATAAATTGCGTTATTATTTCGCAAGCGCAGCAACCCAACAGTGCAGAAATGATGGGTATTAGGTATAAGGGGCATTAGGTCATTCAATATGTTCGCACTGCTTTGTGGTTGTACCGTATTTCGTAATATTTGTTAAATGCTGCAAGGTTAGAGCTCAGTGCATCTTAATTTGGCTGACGAAATTTCAGTTGAAAATTCTATAACTCGAATTTGATTCCGTTTTACGTCGAAAGAAAATGTAATTAATTACAATTTGCGGTTCAATTTGAAATATTAGGAGTTAATAATTAATTGGTATTAGCTGTTTGGTATCGACACAAAGGCAAAGGAATAAAATAGAATAGGAGAATAATAAGGAAATAAGGCAAAATTCTACAAACTGAAGTGCACGGGAATGAAACCTTTAAATTACGATAAGAAAGACATTTGAGATAACTTTCTTCGTTGCAATTACAAAACCAATTATGTAAAAATATAAATATTGTTACTTGATAACGTCAATGAAAATTTTGGAACTTCTTAATTTTTAAAGTTATATTCTATAGTCGAAAAATCTGATTATAGTGTTTCTAATATATTTTTCACAACCTTTTACTGGAGAGATTAAAAAATGGAGCTAAAAGTAGAGCGGAAATTAATAGATTTCGCTTGAGAAATCTACCGATTCACAATTTTAATTGATGTGCTTATTCGATGGTGTAAATTTCGGCACGAACTTATCGGATGACCTAATGCTATAATTAGACTGCAGATTTTTATGCATTAACATCAAACACTTGAGAAAATATAAAACAAAAATGCTGTGCAAAATATGGTACGATATATAAGAAATGAAATACGTACTTTTATTAATTTTATAATAATTTGTATGCATTTCCTGGAAAATTAAATAGATGAAAAAGCACCGAATAAACGCAGGGTATAAATAAATTCGCAATAGTCATATTAATGGAAACATTTTAATACCGAGAGAATCAAACCATCCTGTATTTAATTTCCAATTTTTTTTTATCTCTGTTTACGAAGAAATGAATTTGCATAAAAATTCGCAGTTTAATAATGACATTTAACGAAACGGAACTCAAATAAAGAAATCCATTTCTTCCACTGAACGAAGTGACGCGTAGTTTTCTTTGCAAATTTCGCACATTTCCGTAAATTAGAACTAACTTGCGCTACGTTGCAAATTAACACTCCTTACGAACGCATAAAAATTCGCACACCAATAATTATGCCTACACTCTACAAATTGCATCTTTGCCCCGTACGTGTCATTAAATTCAGCTCGCGTCCATTCTACTCCTTTATGTCCATCAGGAACGCTTTGAACAGTAATTCTCAATGAATTTACTCGTTTTCACAGGCATTTACCTTAATGAGGGTATCGTTGTGCGCCTGACTACCAGGCATCTCCATCAAAAGAGTTACCAACGGATCTCTATAACACTGGCTGTAGTTGCTCCAGACACTGTTGGTGCCGTTATTGAAAAACCACTGGCCATCCAGCATGCACTGCTTTGATGCATTCGCCTGGGAATTCAAACATGGAAGTGATGCGATAAAATTCTCATCTTATCGAATACAGTGGAACAACGATTATTATCGGAACAAATTGCGTGATAAATGAGGCGTTGAGAGTAAGAAGGGCCAACTTAACAAACACGTGTTTCCAGATACCGTCAACCATAGTAAAATAAAATAGTAAAATAATCTTGCCCTATTTTACTATCTTATTACCATATATACTATATTACTATACTATACTACATTATCATCTTATTACTGTATTATCTATTTTATATTAATTTTACATTCGATAAATTTTAATTAGGATTCTAAAATTGGACCTAATTACTTGGGAATAGGAGAAATGTTACGCTGCAGTACGAATTTCATACTGCTTTCAAATATACCATGCTGTGCAAGATTATTAATAAATATTTTTAATACACTGTTAACCTTGCGTATACTTATTGAAGTGGTATGACTATATGTACTTTATACATACAATTAGTTTAAAATTCGCATAGAAATGATTTCATGTAACGGCTAACTGCCGATTGTTTTGGAAAGATTCGTCATTAATATGGTTCAATAAATTCCTAGCGCAAAAGGTAATTATATTGAATCGATTCTGCATGAGAAGACATCAAACATATTTTACCAATACAGATTACAAATTAATTTGATACGCGTTTAATATCATATCGGGGTATTCAGGAATTGATACGTATTGGTATTCATAAGTATGTCTCTGAATTTGTCCCAACGCCATGTTTGAAGCTGTTTGACCTTACTTCTCTCAATGCCTCAGATGAATCCGGATAATGGAATCTGTCGATAATCGAGGATCTACTGTGTTGCGGGAGAATAAGCAGGTGATCGAAGAATGAAATAAACAAATCGGAAACGAGGTAAATAAACGAATTAATCCATAATTGCTGATGCGAAAATAATATCACGTCGATATAGACGTGCAGTCTCCGAAATCGCTGTTTCAATGCATCAGCTAATACCGTATAAAGACTTCTGCTACCGCGTTTACAATAACGAAACGGTATTATAGGTAATTATATCCCTGTAACGAGTTACTTTAAATCAGAGCTAGGTATATTTATAGGATGATCAATTTTAAGCAACTATCATTATGGAATAACATCGTTATCTCTTCGAATGAATTATTCTAATAGATAGAGAATAATTTGTTACGGATAACAAATAATTATCCTACGGATAAAATATCTGACTGAACAGAATTTATCAGCATAAGTTTCTTACAAGGAACATTAAGTAACCCGAAAACTCTGATTTTTTTTAAACCTTGTGAATTTGTTGGGGACCTCATGAAATGTTGTGATCTATTTTTTTATCGGCTATAATTAATTAAAGTAAAAATACCCCTTATATGTGTTCAGCTAATTTTTTATGCATGTGCATATCTTTAAAACTATTGTTATATTTTTTACGTTTTAAGATCTCATTATCAAAACAGTACAAAACTTTATTTTAAATGAAAAATTCTACGGTACTGCCAATAAATAATATTTTAATACTTTCCTCTTCTCGAAAACCTTCCTATAAATGCAGATGTGTACGTTAAACCTGTTGAACAACGTAGTTTATAAATAATTTCCGATATATGCATCCTACATATCCACTACTGCATTTCGAATAATAGGAAAAATATAGATATCTATTTGTATTTATAGGTAAAAATATAAGAACCTATATAGGAAATCAGCTAAATACATAAGGGATATTTTCACCCCGAAGGACCGAATTATAGCCGATAAAAAAAATATACAACATCTCTCAACATCTCACGATAAAAAAGAATAATTTATAACATCTCTTAAAGTCCCTAACGAACCCACAAAGTACCAAAAGAATCAGAATTTTCGGGTTACCTAATGTCTCATGTTAGTTAAATATTTATTCGAAACGATTCGAATGATGCTCACTCCGATTTCATTCTTGTAAGGTATGTACTTACTAACTTTGGACACTCATCGTAATGCCAGATTTCAATTTAGATAATTACCTGGGTTTCGAATCCTGCGACATAATAAGGGCAAGACTTGATGGCCAACACCCCAGGTGCGGTTGATGGCCAGCACAATATTTCGTCCCAAACTTCTGGGCACCAGCCTGCGCACCATAAAATTCATTTCGGTTATTTTTTACACGCCCGCGGAAACAATATATAACTCTCCTGTGTCACGTGTGCGTACGAAGAAAAAAAAGTTCCCATATCTCTCGTTCCCTGTCCTCGGTAATTTTACTACAAAGGTTAACTGCTAACAGAAGCGTCGTTTTGTCGTATCTCGTTCCACGTATTCGACGAAACTAGTTTCATAACCTTTCGTATTTTACGTTCTACAAACAATTCTCTCTCTTTTTCAATACACATTTCATTTAATTGGCACTGTGAAAGCAAACAGTGGATCTGTTCAGTGTAATTGATATTGGTACTAGGTTTACGACGAGCACTGGTTGTATAGTTTGATAGGTTTTCGGGAAATAATTATACTCCATATAAATATATCCGAAATTAGAAAGTTGGAAGGGAAGGAAGTGAATTAGAATACGTATCATGTATCATTATATCAATTAAAGTCAACATAGATTGCTGAAAAATAATATTTATGATCTATGCATCTTGAAGCATAAAATCTGAAGCGAAGCTCGTTTTAAACAAATTGATTCTTTGGAAAATTTATTCAGAATCGATCATTGCTAATGTGGTCGGTAAAAGAGTTTATTAAAAGATGACGTGAAATAATTTCCAATATATTGCATTGTGATCTGTTATGTTTAGGATTTTCCCACGAAGCTTCAATTAAAGTTTTGTAATTCGATTTTAGCTAAAGAAATTTCGATCCAGTCTCGTTGAAACGACCGTGTTTCCGGTCAAGAACAATTTTTCAACAAAAATGCTTTTAGGAGGAAATAGATCGGCCTGTCTGTCACCCCGTGTATTCATTTTTCGTCCAACAATGGGCAGTTCGATTTATCGGTACAGAATTTCCGTTATATTGCAACACAACTGGACGAGATCCTGTCGTTTGTTTCGTTCCGTGATTTCTCACGTTGAACGAACATTTCCATTATAATAATTTCCCCACCCCATATCATACTACAAACTTGATGCAAACACATTTTTTACCACCCACGCAATACAAATCCTTTACCTTGCTCCTTCGTTTTCTTTTTTACAACGAAACAGAATTTTTTACGTTGTTACAAAAATACAAAACATAGACCAGTGATTACTTTTCCAAAAGAATATTTTACGTGTGACTGGAATTATGCGAAGGGTTAAACGTAGAGTAAAGAATAATTTTACTGCCAAGTTCTTCGAAACTATCAAGATTTCATGACGATGCTTGACGTGAGAAATGATTAATTTTAGATGAGTCACCCTATATATCTAAGTGCCAGCAGTAAAAGGTGTTATGGTCTCTCGATAAAAGAATCCCAAAAGGGACTAAAAAGATACGTCTTGAAGTGGAAAACCCTCTTAAGAAAACATCCCCCGCTTTATATTTTTCCTTCCTTTATGAAAAGTTTCCCAAGCGTCATCGAAAGATGGAACAGAAATTTGCAAGGAAACGTTCGCCTCTCGATAGTGGCTGGAATTCGTCTCCTTGACTTTCTTTGGCTGGTAAAAAAGCTATATTGCATTTTCCCCTCATCCGTTTCCTTCGACATGCGCGGCCCACTTCCGGTTTTACCCGACGAAATCACCGATTCGGAATTCTTCGCGCTTTTCCACACCATCCCCCCATCCACGGCTCTGGCTTTAGCCCAACGTGAAAATAGGTTTATCAGTTCTGAAGTTTGCGAGAAAAAGAACTCGAGGAAACGTGGCTCCAAAAGTTAGAAATCGGTATTAAAGAGGATACTTTGAAATTCTCCGAATGTTGCCAGAAATAGGATTTGCAGAATCGAAGAGTTTAAAGAAATTCGTTTCACATATTTTAGAAAATGTGCGATGACTGAATTTTGACATTCTTGTGAACTTTGCGAATCTCTACTTAAAAGGGAAATGGTGCAGTGGTGGGCAAAATTTATTTCGAATAGTGATTTAAGAATCATCATTTCGAATAGCGTTAATTGGTACTCCATAAATAATGTATTTCAATTGATCTTGTGTTTTTCGTTTGGTCAATTGATACACTGATTATCTGAGAAAATAACGTAAAATAAAATAAAAGAGAAGGAATCATATGGTTTGCAGATGAAAGAGGAACTGTTACAAATAGTGTTGCAAAATCTATGGAAAACTTTTAGTCTTAGCTTGACAATTTCACTGTCTCGTAAACAATTTTCGGAACCCGAAATTTAGCAGAAAATTAGAGGAAATGTAAGAAAATACCTAAACAAAATCAATATTTATATTACAGGTGAATAAAGAAAAATTAAAAATAAAGACTACAATTTTAGCATACACCTAAAAGTTTCGTGGTTGTAAAGACAAAAATAAAGACTAAAACTTTCGCGTGCACCTAAAAGCTCCGCGAACGTAATATTAAAAATAAAAACTAAAACCTTTGCACGAATGTAATAATTTCGTGGACGTATAAAATGTTTCCAATACTAACGTTCTTTGAGAACATCTATCAGCATATACAAGTAAATTTTTTACTGTACGACAGAGAAGTAGAAGTAATATTCAAGATGGAAGGCAATTTCTGATAGCTTCACACTGAAAGTACGAAAAACTGGGCGCTGATAAACGAACTTCGTCGCGAATCGATTTTTCATTAAGTGATTAGAACCAATGTATGCGCGTCTTGTCACACGATGCCTCGTAATTTAATTATAGCGTCTAGATACTTTGCTTCCTTTTCTTTCAATCCATTATCCTTTCGCACTTTTTCTTTCAAGTTTGTTTTAGCCAACGACACGGAATGCTTAATTAACTTAGTGCTGCTTTAACTAATTAATTAAACATCTACACCCTTGTTTTAATTTCGAACTCTAGATTGCTTTGAAATTCTACAATAACTGACACGAAGAAATCTCGCAAAAGGAAATATGGTACATATCTTAGTTAGGAAACTTAAGACATAAGAATATCACAATTCATTTACGTACCAAGTCTTACCGAATATGAAACTTAGGAAATGATGTGCTTAATGAAATCAGTGCTACATTAATTGATCAACTCTAAACAGCTGTGCCTGTTTTAATGCTAAATATTCAAATTGCCGTGAAATATTACTCGAAGTGACATAAAAAAATCCCTGAAAATAATATACGGTACTGGGTGCGATAGTATAACAAAGATGGCTGGATTTATATGAAATATCATTCATATACATGGTGAGCCAAGAAGAACATCTCGCTAAACCCACAGCTTATTTATTAGCCACATAAAAATGAGCTCCCTCATATTTTAGAAATACCGAGGACTAGACTCTGGATTTTTATGCGTTTATGGAAGATTTCTCCGTTCATGTTTCGTTTCTCTAACCGGTTGGCCTGCGACTATTTCATTACCTACTTGTACCAGAGCGTTCTTTCGTATTATGTCACGTACAAATAATTTTAATACAAGAGGAAATTTTATTTAATGATTCCCCACTTTATACCAAGACGCTAAAATTAGGGCACGAATTAAATTGCATCCTCAGTAATATTCGTTGGTATTGCAATCCATGCGATAATTCACAGAATGAGAGTAACTCGTCATTATAGCGCAAAGGGTTAATTTTGCTAATAAAAATAGGAATTTGCATAAGAATTCGCAGTTTACTTAAGACACGAATAGGCAAAAATTGTATCAATTTAATAAATCCCTTTGTGAATACAATGGCTACAAAAAGTATATGCTAGCATATATCTGAATTTTTCTGTGAGTAATTGTTTGATCAGGTTCTATATATATTATTTCCATAATACTATATCGTCATAGTATCCAGTTTCCTACCATTAAATGATACGAAAATGAACTACTAAAATAAATACAGTGGAGTTGAAATATTTTTTGCAGTCACGTTAATATAATACTTAAAAGAGTGACGCAAATCTCTCGTTTAATTCAACTTGGAGAAATACGAATTTGCACAGAAATATACGCAGCCATCGTTGTCAGTCATTCTTCATTTCGGTGATATAACAAAATTTATTATTTCATTATTTCACAGCCACTGCGCATTTGTGTAAAAAGCAGTGGAATATAATATTTTCGATCGGGATGCATAAACGAAATACGATGGGTTTGATAATGGGAATTGATCGAGTTCAGTGTATACGAATTTTTGCCTAATTGACACGGTTAAACGGGGACGACAGGTGGATGAAAATGTAATAGGTTGCAGAAAGTGGTACACGTGCAAAGTGACCGCATGGACGCTCATGCAAATGCCTAAATGTGATTTCCCCTTGCACACATTCAAACCCTAATGGATTCCTATTCCTGTAACTCCCGTGCGGTTCGTGTTGTAACCTCAGTTCGAATCGCAGGACTATACCTTTGTTATTAACTGGCTAATAATTCTCTCAACTCCCACGCCATTCTTTTCAAATCAGAAAATGCATTTTAAAGTACAATTTCCTTAACCCTTGAACAAAACCATTATTTTGTACGACTAGGAAATTTGATTACGCCGATGCGATTTGTCATGCAAATTTTTAATAAGAGCAAATGGTTAAACGAAGCTTTCAATTAATACAGTGAGAATCAAAAGGCAAGTATACGCTTCACACGAATTAAATTTTACTGCAATTTGTTCACTGTAAATTATATCGTAATCATAGTATAATTTATTTATTGTTAATGATACTATAATCGTTAGACTGTTAAACAATATTTATTTATTTGCTATAAATAGTGTTATAATTATACTGAACTTTTATTTCTACTGTATTCAATATTATAAATATACTGAACTTTCATTTATACTATATTCAATATTATAATTATACTGAATTTCCTTTTACACTATATTCAATATTATAATTGTATTATAAATGTCATTTTTGTGAAGTGTATACTCATTTTTGAATCGCGTTATAAATTGCATGAAATGCAAAAAAGTATATAAAATATTCAAGATACGGTTTAGTATTATTTTTAATTAACCAATAGCTAAAAAATACTGAGCTTTATATTTAATTGGTCATTTCATATGTAACAGCCTAATGCATTAAATGAGTTAATAATCTTTTAGGAATGAAGTTACGATATTGGGACGCAAAGAAAGAAAATTTGAAGAATCGCATATGTATTATTGAGTAACGTTTGTGTTCTAGGGTTAAAGAACTCAATATTCTACGGAATGGCGAGCGAATAAAAAGTAGTATGCAAAATGTACGTTTTATTGAAATTCTTTCCTGTTTTCCCTATTTAAAGAAATTCTACAGGGACATCGTTCTGAATAGAACGAAGCGACGAAACCAAACACGCCGAGCAAGCTAAAAGCTATTCCAAAAACTGAGCTCCAACAATCTTTTGAAGAATGGAAAAAAGCACTGGCGCAAAAGTATTGGAAGCAATGGGTATTACTTTGATGGCGACTAAAGTGAAGCTGATGAATGGATGAATTGCTCGCGTTTTATTTGACTTGACGTGTAACTTTTCGAATAACGTGATAAATTCTGTGCTTCGAGATTTATATGCAACGAATGCAATAATTTTACAGCCGGTTAAAAATCGACGATGTACAATCAATCACAATTTACAATCAGTCGAAAAACTTTACATACACCACCAAATATAAAATATTTAACAAATTACAATAGTTTCGATCATTTGAAAAACCTATTAAAAAAAGTATTGAATAATTAAAATTGTACAGATTCTGCTTGCAAGTAAATGATTATGGTTTATTTGCGTATATGCTTTGTTAAGCACGCGTATATTAAGGTATACAAAACTTAGTATTGGACTACGGATGTTTATGCAAATTTACTTTTCTATGAGCGAAAACAAAGAAGTGGATTGGTTTCATTGTTTAAATATTATAAGATGCATTTTACTTTAGGTATTTTCGATACTTTCACGCATCATGTCTATGTTAAAATTTGTTGTATTTTTAAGGTTCCGATAAATGCGTAAACTTCCGCTGCCTACTTATTATTGTAACTATATTTATACATTATTAGCCTTTCTAATGCATCCTCGACGTGCTAACATTTGTTCAGCACAAACAAAATAACATCCGTTACACTTTTGTACGAGGAACATTAACTCATGTAATCAGTGATGTTCACTTTCTAAAACATCACCACTTTTATTATTGTAAAATAAAATATATCCAATAAAATTTGTGTAAATATTCGAAATTTAAAACATGTATGCGGACCATTGCGACCGCCTGTGTTAATAGAAGATGCTTTATACTATTTCCATTCTGATTGGCAAATAATGTATTGCTGAAATTATATTGCGTAACAATTAACCCCAAGCTTTATAATAACATGTATAATTCGCGATGCAAATCATGGTCTAAATATGTCAAATACGTGCTGTATGTAATCAATCAAAGACACGCTATTATTTGCAATAACATTTAGCTGTCACTCTAGTAACAATCACATTTCTCCATAATAAAAACTACCTAAATTTTCCATATATAATGAGACGTAGTCTTTTTTAGGCAATTTATCAAAAATCTATCATTAATCATTATACTTGCTAGCTAATAAATATATCACTAAATATTCTGAAAATATGAAAGTAGAAGTATAATGTAGTAGGTGATTGCAAAAGTTTTAATTGCTTTTCAATCAATTTTACGATGAACCACGTGCCACGTGTCGTCTTTTTTAATGAGAAATTATGAATTTTGCATGATAGAGAAAAATCCGACTGCAGTAAGTATAATTTATAAAAATTATCAAAAACAATAGCAGCTACCTGATTTATTAAATAAATGATTGTTGACAACAAAACGCGATCTATCCATTTATGATTAAATCCATCGAAACTTTAATATTAGGTCAAAGATTATCAAATGCAAATCATGCGTAATATCTCAAAGTGCTATATTTGATATTGCGATTAAGCAGTGAATAGACTAACTAAAAATTTCCAGTAACTGAAAAATTAATCCTTTAAGAACCATTTCAGCAAATAATCGTTAGCTCCTTTCCAGTTCTCTTGAAACGTATCGGTATTTAAACCGGAAAACGGCACCTAACACCATCAATAGACGCTATTGTCAATAATTGGGTGAGACTTCATCAAGTTTCGCCCTCATAAAAGGCCAACCCCTTAACGCACAAGCCCGTGAATGACGCGGGTACGTCTAAACCGCGTTTCCTCGTTACTATCATTATAATTGTTTTATGTACCAAATCAAACATGCTCTTACTTTTCTCCACATTCGTAAACGAATTCCGTGTATCACTAAAAACGAAGGGAATATGTAATATCGTGAAATTACGAATCTATTTAAGGGAATTTGGTTATTTCAACTGCCAAATTGACGAAAACTTCGAGAGTCAAATGGATAATGATTGAGCAAAATTTCATTCAACGTCAAAGAGCTAAACTTTACGCGAACTTTAAACTTTGAATGAAAAACTTCTGGAAGTCGAAGTTGGGCTAGGGACGCATCGGATTAGTAGGATGCGGATTATTATGCAAATCCATATAGTTTTTGGCGAAGTTATGCGAAAGGAACCTTAATGAAAAACCGTTTCAACCTCAAAATGCAAAATGCGGGAGAACGATTACTGATACGGTATTTCTTCTTAAATTAATAAACGGAATGATTTACTGTCCGTATCTTCTAAACTTAATAAATTCTTACGCTCCAGCATGGCCTATTAAACACACGTGTCTCTTTTACCCTGACGTGTAGTGGCTCAAACTAAAAAAAAAACAGCTATGAACTTTCTTTCCATCCCAACAGCTTTCATTACTTTATTTTCGTTCACAAAGAAACAAAGTTCCATAAAAATCCGCAGTCTAGTAATAAATATGTATAACGCTATGATACGATAAATCTTTCACTACGATTGGCTTCGGCCGATTTTATTTTCCCTCCTCTATTCTACCATTCTTTATTTTACTTGCGAGAGATTTCCGAAGTGCCAGAATGTTCAGAGAAAAGCAAAGCGAAAATGTGAAAAGAATATCTTACACATACCCTCGCCTACTTAAAAAGGTTTTACTGCTGTGCCTACTTGAGAATTTTGAAACGAGAAAAAGTGCGTTCAAGAGTGTTTACAAGAATGAGATTCTCCAGATATTCTACCAGAGCTACAGGAACAACATGTGATGACGTAGCCATCGAGAGGTCACAGAAGTGATTGTTCTGAAGTTGGCAGGAAACCTGGCGCTGTCGTAAATGAACCAACAGAATGACAACATTATTCCTAAAGGACCGTGGTTCATGGAGTGGGGAAAGCGAGGGTATTGTATACCTTTTCGTAAGAGGAACCGGCAGTTACCGCAGAACCACGAAATAGCGCGAGTGTTTGTGGGATTTGACCTCTTGAGTCGAACCACGTACGTGTAAGCAAACCGTGAAAACAATAAAGGAAAGGGACACACGTTGATTTTTCGCGTCACGGGAAATGAGCCGCTCATTCGCCATAAAACAAAAAGTAAGGAAACTGATAAAATAAATATACAGTCTGTTTTCAAATCCCTATCGAAATTTAAATTGAAATGAATACTGTGAAATATATTATTACAGATGTAGTTCTTATCTAACGAGATATAAAATATATCCGTGCAATACGCGGTATTATTTTTATAAATTCTATATTACTCCATGACTGTAAACATTTTTCTCATTTCGTAGTATTGAACCCAATTATTAGGGAATTTATTTTAACTAGAAAAAGTTAAGCTTCAATCAAAAGCTTTGGCACTACCAATTTTAACAAATTCGTGATCCCTTGTTTGACGTTCGAATTAAGTAAATATAATCGTAAGTTATGTTATTATGTCTGGAATGAATGAGAAAAATTGTTCGGTTCGACAGCCCAACTTAATACCATATTGATTAGCACTGGAAAGGGTAACAGTCACATAGGAAGTAAAATAAGTAATCAAGAAGATTTGAAAGACTGTAAATAAGCTAAGTAGCTGATTTCGGTATAGTGATTCCAATCGCACTGGCTCACGAATTTAGACAAGAAAATAATGGTTCTCGGAAAATGGTGAAACTTACGAATTTCCACTGAAAGCTTTCTTATTTCTTACGCACATTCTAACGTCAGAAGAGGGATTAGTGAATTTAGCGTGCGAAACGGAGAAGCGTATCTTGTAAAGATTTGTGTTTCCTTCCCGCGCACGTGTTCCGTACGCATCGCGAAATAATCGCGAGTTAAGGCAAATTTAGACTTTACCTTGATTATACATTGTGGATGACTCATACATAGTGAAAAGTGTAAAGATTATTTTCATCCGCATTTCATCCAAAGTAAATATTCAAAATAGCAGACCTTCGCTCAACATATGATAAATTGCACAAATAATGTATCGGTAGCGAAGCAATAACGATTAAACTGCGGCTCTTTATGCAAATTTATGTGTCCGTAAACATAATTAAAGCAATATAATGGAATACAAATAAATGAAGATTTGTTTTATCCTCTGAAGATTATAAGATGCACTTTACACATCATGTTCCTATTTGCACGCTTAAAATTCCTTGAAATGCATAAACATCCGCAGTCTAAGAATAATAAATGTAAACGTGTCCCGAAACGAGTGAATAACCATTCAGATTTCATTGTCAATCTTTCGGATTCTTCTCCAAAAACTAAGCTCATTAACAACCTACTCTAGCTGCAATTTTTTCGGTTCATTATAAATGAATCATCCGATCACCATTCGCGTTGCATATATAATACAAATCATAAAGTCTAAATTCGTCTTTATTTTCTACTTTCTGTGAGTCACAAAATTATTTTGTGGAGATTTAAAGTATTACGAATTTCGAAAAGGGGAGTAGATGACTTTAATTTGATTTGCTCCGAATGAAATGAGAATTGAAGCGGCGTAAATAAATAAAAATCTTAAACCTTGACTTTTAAGGAAAATATGATATATATATTTAATTACTAATTCAAGTTATTTCGATATTGATTCAATGATTTGTCTAAAATAATATTCAATATTTGGATATTTGTTCATCGATCTATTTTGCGGATCGATTTTATCATCAACAAAAAGCTTCATTGCACCTAAAAAATTGAATATATGACGTACGAATTCTATATTTTTGTTAAACAAAAATGAGCGAACACTTGTTAAATTATCTTTCTATTTTTCATATCTGCGACAATTTTCCACGTGTGCCAATAATTTTGTAACTCACTGTACTGATTGTGTACGGTGAAAAAAGTGAAATTTGGTGAAAGAAGTGTTACAGTTTTCACATGAAACAATGGGAAGTGCTGCAGTGAGTGGCACTGAATATTGAAGTAGTTATTCAAGTGTTGTGTATGGGTTGAATAAGAGATGGGGAGCGGGTTAGCATCGCTACCACCTGCGAATGCATATACGCCTACATCTCGTTCTTTATCGTAGGCGTTACACGAGTTCAGTGGAGCGATTCGCGCGACATTGTTATCCCGTGACGCAATTTTGCGGAAGAAATATGTATGCAGCATTGAAACAGAGCAACAACACGAGACAGGGTTTAGCTAACTTCTAACTGGTATAGTGCTTACTAATCATTAAACGTAGCTCAACCCTAGATCATTAACGTTCATTAGTTTAACGACTGGCAAACTTTATAGTAACCATTGCAATACGATTTCATATGGAAACTATTAATATACGCATGTGTTCTAATGCAGCATTAAGTATATTATATGAATGAAGTTTTAGAGACGAAATTGAAACTAAAATTTGCGATGTTGTGACATGAAGAAACATTTGGAGACTGGCTAATTTCTTATTGAATATTAGCTCGTTTAGACGATACGGTTTTTAATTGATTTTGTAATTTTGTGGAAGAGAGCGTTCACATTGCTGTTCTTCATTTTTGTCACATATTACGTAATCTGAATCTCCGAATTTTTAACGCTTCAAGTTCTTAATGGTTTGAATAGTCATAGTTTGGAATCCCCAATGTTTTAAATATATATTTATATTTAAATATATATATTTAAATTAAATTTATAAATTTAGGATTAAATTATATCTAGTTAAATTTTACTTTACCTGAGCACAAATTATTTAAAGTATTTCATTACAAACTTATAGAATTTAAACAATAATTTCCTGCCCGATAAATCGGAGGTTAATACATTATTCAGCAACAAATTTGAAAGCCTCCAAAGTTTGTTATTTTACTGCCTCAATACTGCAAATTTTATTTTTAATATCGTCACGAAAATTGTATAAATAAAATATAATCATTCGTACTAAAAGTTAAAATAACGAATAACGCCTGTATTGTACAGTTAACCATTTCGTAACTTTTCCTAATAAGAAGCGTATGAGTGATTAGAATATTTAAAACTAATCACAATTAAATATCCGTAATTGAAAAATAATCAGTTCGCGAAAGAGTCAGTAGGTAAAGAAATAACCGCGGTAGATTTCTTTGGATGATGAATCTGTCGACATCTATAAATTTCTCATTACAAACTTGTCGTGTAGAAAAGCCATGAAATCATGGTGAAATCCCCGCGGCACGAAACCGACAAGAGTAGTACGGGTACTTCTACATATATAGCGAATGATCAATTACAGAATTGCTCCTGGTGCGTTTGTTAAGCAAAGCTATTATTGAGTTGTATTTGCAAGCATCTGCCTGTTCCTAGTTTTCATTTGAGCATACGCAAAATAATCACGCGAAAGAAAGTAAAAGCTCATAGTAGTATTCCGCGCATGTTAGGATTGAAGAAAATTTCCAGAGGGAAAATGGAAATAAACAATAAGGAGGGATATAATCTTAATTAAAGTGCACCATTCGTATGTCTGGCGGAAAAAGAGAGAGAGAATATCTAGGGGATTTCTATGTAAATTGAGAACACGTTTGCGGAAACAATGTCGCGTGACCGATGCAGTCATATTTTCGTATTCTCCACTCGCTAATTGGACGAAACAGTGTGAATTAAGGTGTACCAACTCTCGCAGCAATAAACCTTGATTTAATTCAACAGTCAAGGTTCCTTCTAACTTCTAACTTTCTGCTGGTGTTCTTGTTTATTGGTTTCTGTTAATTGGTATTTGCGAATTGCAGGATCAGAAACCATGCGAAATATGCTTGACATAATTCCTGGTTACTATTATTATTCCAAGGTAGCATACCGAAATTGCTTTCGTGTATAATTTTGTACAGCTGAGGGATTCGTAACCGAAACAACCCTTGTCAAACCATAGAACCTTAAAGCTCTGTAATTTTATGATTCAGTTTCATATGGATCCTTCCGCGATCTAATTTACATCGCTGAGAACGGAACGGAAAATAGAATATCTTATTTAGATTTTTATGCAAGTTCAAAATTTTATAAACACATTTGAAAATGTAGGAGAGCTTAACACAAATTTTTTTCATCCACGTAAACAATAGTATATAATATCCACAACATTTGTGTAATGCAAAATATCTTTTGAAGATGGAAATTGAAATCTATTCAAAAGTTAAAGTAATTAGAGTATTTTGTTACTCCCGTGGAAAAAGAGAAAAACTGAGAAAGATTATTTTTATTATAAACCCTTCAATTATTCTAGGATTCTAGGAACTTTTCTTCTTCGTGACAGTGCAGGATTTTGAGTAGAGAAAATTTTGTTTAATTAACCTTTTGAGTGCGAAGCGCTTTTTCATAAAGTGCTGATTGAAATTACTACTATATTTATTCATTTAAGCAACGTTAAATAGAATATTTCTATTTTTCCCAAACATGGGTTTACTTGAAAATACTGGTATTTTTTTCCCCATGTCACGTTAATAAAATAGAAATGTTCGCTAACACATTTATACGCCAATAGCACCCAAAGGGGGGGGGGGGGGGTGAAAGCACTCACCAGTGGATGTGACGTTCTCATGATGGCATTGGCTGGCTATTATCTTCAGAATTTCCTTCTGGCTTTTGGCGCTGTCAGGGTTATTAAGATCTATGTCTTCCTGGAAACGCAACAAACAGAAAGAAATTATAAAAATCTTCGAAGCTTTCTTATATCGCACATTTCCATTACGTTTGCAAAAAATCTTGCCGTTCTTTTTGCAATATGGCATTAGTATTGTGATACATAAATGAATATTCCGTAACACAAGGAAGTTTTGAAAATAGATACTCAGAGATGTTATTTAATAAAAATTTGTAACGATTGATTGCATTAAAGATGCAATTTCTAAACAATATATCATATTACTACTACTACAGACGTAAAAATGCAGTACAATCGAAAACAGAATAGAGGGAATGATAGAGTATCTTCTAGGTCGTTAAATTTTTTGATTGGTTAAAAATTGGAAAATCCGAGGGCTTGTAAGTTTCTTCGCCGGAAAAGCTGAACTTCTTCGAAGGTGAAGTAATCAAACTTCCTAACATAGTTAAAAGCTGGTGAAAAAGTTCGGTAACGTATTGTTTAAGAAAGTTTTGTTTCAGTGCGTCCTGAAAATACAACCATAGTTGTTGGCCAATACAATGATTCATGTACAAAATAAATAACCCACAAAATATTATATATATGGTAATCGTATTTTGCGATTACGCGCGAAATTATCTGTAAACAATGAAATATTACAGCGGTTGAGGTAACTGGGGTATTTTAGAATTTTGAATTATTTCTGGACAGGAAAATCCTATCATTTCTATTCTGTTTGCTTATGCAACGAATTACGCCGCGCTCTGTATATTAATTTCCAAAATAAACCGGAAAATCCTCACCGTTAACTGCTTCCGATCTACCGGCGATAATCCTATTCACTCTCCCAATTATGGGGTCTATAACAGTTCTACCGAATACGAGGCCAAGTGCATCGGAAGTTGAACCTAGCAGACCGCAAATAAATCCAAACACAGGGCTGCTTCTTTCATCTTTACGACTCTCATTTATCGTTTAGTACAGACGGCCATATATTTCTATAAATGTACTCACTGTGTACGTTGAAAATCTAATAAATTACAAATGATCAACGATCGTAGGCAAATTTATCCTGTCGTTTAATGGAAATAAGCCCCTAAAACCTACCGCGACATCGAATTTCTCGGTGAAATCGACTGTGTTTGAATTTAATCTACGGGCAAATTTATCGTGCGATCGATTCCAAAGCAGAAACTCTGATAGGGCAATCAGGCCCTCCAGAAGACAAACTAATCTACTTTGAATGAAACTCAAAACACTGAAGTACTATAATCACGGTTGATTCTAAAATAACGCGAAGGTAAGATGATACGAGGCAAGAATAAGTTGAAAACTAATATAATCGTTCATTATTAATACATACTTCATTTTTAAGCGTTCACTGTTTTCTTGTCAATGTAATACCGATGGCATTAAAAAGTTCAATTTGTTGCTTTAGGAAATTTATTTTTACTCTATTTCAATGAACAAGTAGTCTTATCTTAATTGCGTAAAGTCTACTTTCTTTTACAGTATGATTCTAGTTCAATACCTTGAGAATGTATTAATGCTACTTTCATGGAAACGTGAATAACTTTAAAACTTACCAAGAGACCATTAAAATTGTTAAGAATTATTACTTTCCCATCGATCCAATATTTTTATAATAACTTTTTAATGAAGCTTCGGGTGACCTGTAGTTACATAACATTTTCTTCTTAATTATAAACGACGTTTAAAAAATATAATAATTTCTTCTCTACTTGGAATAATTCTGATATATTTGTTTTTATAGTGCTTGTATATTGCACTCTTTTGCATATTTAAATTTCCCATAAATGCACAAAAATCCGCAGTGTAATTACAGCATATTACGATTATTCATCGCCAATTTGATACGCTGAAGTAACAATAGAAATTGAAATTGAACTGTATGGGAAATGCAGGGACCCTTTTAGTGTATTTGGATCGTAATATTCATAGAGCTGAACGTTCAATGCCCAGGGTGCAAAGATGGAAACGAGTATTCCATGTTCGGAGAAATATTTGAAGAGCAAATGATACAAGAGTGGGAGATATTTCACAAGCAAATGGAAACGGTTATTTTTCCTCCCTTCCTAAGAGAACCGCTGGAGGCATGCTACTTTTCACCCTACGCGATTGGAAAAGCTTCGAAATTCACGAAATTCCAACACCGCACACGTTTCTCAGAACTATCCGGAAACGAATTTAACAAGGATTCCTTCCGCATTCTTCTACTTCTCAGCTTGTCACCTTCTCCGATTGTAATTTTATTCAAGTTTACCACTAGCGAAAGTGAGCACAAATTTTAAAGAAATTCCCTTCGTACTTCAACATGGAAAAATCTTTCTAAAAGTGTAAACATGCAATGAGAAACGTTCGAAAGCAAATATTAGCTAGTGAAATTCATTCAAAAAGTTAACAAAAGATATCAAAATTGATACAAGGAAACAATATCGCAGATTAAATAGAAGTTTCGAAGGTGGACTTTTCATGTGACTTTTATCCATTTAACTGAAAATAGAAACGCAGACAAAAATGCAATAATTGCTGAGAAAAAGACAGGGTAAAGTTGGCTAATAAAAAACTTTGCAGGAAATATTGCGCATCAATAAAAAGAAAAAAAAGGGAATAAACGAAATAGAAAAGGTTCGAAAATCAATCGTAACGATTGAGGAAACTATGTTTGAGTGGTTTCGCGAAACCTGTCAACTTTTTTTGGTGAAATGAACTCGTGTAGAATGCGTTTACGCGTTTTATGTAGTTTCGGTATCGACAGCTTCGACCCTCTCTACGCGAGAAACGTTTCGAATAGCAAAGCGCGGTTCGAAATGGAATGCGTACTAAAATCCTGACAATTTCTATAGTGGCTCGTGATAACTGCAACAACAAAATTCACTCTTGCATTTCGAAAAACCAACAGCGAGATTCTTCATATTTCCCAAATAACACTACCAAAAATTTAACCATATTACTCAATTTGCGTCATTTTGCGTTCAATTATATACTCTCATTTCCGTGGAAAACTTCCTACTTTTATGAAAAATACGAAAGGTTCAGAAATTGATCAGCTTTACATGTTGAACTAAATTTGAGAGATAAATATAATGTTCGCTCTAATTAGAAATAAATGTAACTTTGTCAGTGGAATGTGAGTATAAAACAGAGAGTAGGATTAAATAAACAGAAATCATTGCACGTATTAACATTAAACCTTGACATATAAAATAAAGGTATTCGGCATGCGTCATTTGTTTATTATGTAATTTTAAACATTAAAATTTAGAATATCACTACAATGAAATTCATTTATAATATTTTTCGAACGTATTTTGTTACATTTCTGAGTCAACGGATTGAAGGGGTTAAAATTCGGGAAATTCTGCTGCTGTTTTTCGTCACTGCAATTATACACGAGTGTACACGTGGGACTTCTTTTACGCGGTAAAAAGCGAATAAAAAAAACGAGTAAAGAAAAGGTTGAGCAAATATTGCTTATAGAAAATTTGTGTCAAAAAACGCAGGCTGTAGACAAAGTAATTTGAAAGATAGAAATGCATATACACTAAAGCATTTCATTTAATGAGTACAGTACACGTAGTATATTATTAAGTAAATATAATGTGTATAAGTGAATTAGGGCGAAGGAAAACTGTGTAAGTAGTAAAGTGATAATAGAACGTTAATAAATTGAAGCAAAGTGAAACAAGAATCATGTCTACCTGTGAATAAAATCGTGTTAATGGAAACCGTGTAAATGGAATCGCAGGTGTATTAGGTTAAGTAATAAATAGGCTGCGAATCTTTCTGCATTTATGCGGAAGCTAAACGTGCAAAAAGGTGCAAAACGCGTAAAATTTGCAAACGTCTGCCAAATATGAAAAGTAAAATGTGCATTATAATCTTGAAGAGATGAAATCGATTTATATATAGTTTCGATATCTTTCTTTTTTGCTGCATATAAAAATATGAATTTGCATAAAGATCAGCAGTCCGTTAATGAGTTCCTTCGCGTTTCATTAAAATAATGTCAAGTATAATTACTAGACTGCGAATATTTATACATTTATGGGAAATTTGAATACGCAAAACGACGTGGAATGCACGTAACATGTAAATATATGCAAAATATCCGAAGTGAAGTACAAATTATTTTACTTCGAGGGCGAAACAACCTCAAGTCAAACAAAAACTCATGAAATGGTATTTATCAATAGATTTTGATGAAGATTGAATTATGGAAATTTTTTCAAGCATCGACGTTGTATTTGATTTTCCGTAAATATGCAGCGAATTTTTCGAAAAGGCTCCGAATTAATTTGTACACCTAGTAACAATCCCAGTCTATTTATCATGATGTTGGATACTCACACGATTATCGTATTAAGGAAATATGTACAGTTGATAACCCCATATCACCTAGCGCAATGTCCCTTCGCAAATACAGTCAGTCATCCTACGCATCATCCTACAACCCTTATTCATCCTAGGCATCGTCCTTAGACCCATAAACTCTTACCTACTTCCACGCTATCCCTTCTTCGGCTCCCTTACAAATATTTCTACCTTATAAATATATAATTCCCCAACAGCCCACAAAACGAGTCTAGTTAGCAACTACGTTAAGTAAAAATCGTCTCGACAATACTCTGTCCAGCGATCAACAAAACCGTTGTAGAAATCTCGAATAAACTTCTTCGCAGCTAATAGTTGTAATCGATTCCTTTACCCGGAATCCAACAATGATATTCTTTAAAGAGTAGCATCTCCGTAAGTCGAGCTTCATTACTGAACGCGGTAATTACAACGTTTTCTTTGTAAATAAATCTATTGGCTCACTTGCGTTATTTTGTTACGGTAGAAGCAAGAGAAAATATCGATGGAATGTTTTCAGTGCGAGATACTGTAAATATGGGAAGAAAAATTGCGAAAAGCGACTGGTTGGTTATTTTCAGAAGAAACTTCAAGCAGCGTGATTGTTTCTTGACGGAAGGGGGAACAGGAAATGAATATTCCTGTGCGACAAAAGGTATTTACCGACTCTCATATTGAGACAAGAAGAAACCACTCGTGATTGACCAGAAAGCAAGTATTCATCTATTTCTGGCTCTCCTTTCCTTGCAGAAATCTTCAACACGCTCGTTGCTCTCGAGCATACTACTATAGAACTAAATAATGGCTCATAAATCTCGAAGAGTTTGATGCAAATACCTGTGAAACGCTTCAAGGATTTATGGTATCACTAAAAGTAGCTTATCACCGATGCATGATTTATGGAACGAGGAAAAGCATTTTCACCTCCAATAAAAAATGTATTGTACTTAATTTGACTTTTCGTATAAATCAAGAACATCTTTTCCTAAACTCATGTGTTTTTCCTGGCTCTATCTTCATCATCTTTTTTTTTTTTGTTAGATTTCATTATTAAACCAATTTAAAAACGTTTGTAATATGTTCACTTTCTCTGTATCTATTATCGATTATATCGTCCATGCTAATGTTTTTTTGTTTTATGTTAAATGTTCACAATTACGGTATTATAATATAATGATATAGTAAACTGTATCGAAAACGCAGCTTACTTCTTTTTACTTATATTTAAACACGATAAATGCAATCTATCTTTACGAACCTATTTTCAAATAGTATTAAAATATTTACTTTCGAATTTTATTTGCATTTGTAAATTTGTTGGCATACTCGCGTATATATCACAATACTACTTATAAATGAACGACAAGACTGATCAACCGAATACTAATTACTTATAAGACAATCATTAACCCTTTCAGTATTGAACAATTTTAGGAACTTGATCAAGGATTTTTCTCAAATTTTCCTTAATCCATTATTGGGGTTTTACGAGTATATTGTCATAAAGAAATTTTCACTATTGGACTAATCACAAGTATGTACAATAGATAGATATTATGAGAAATAAGAAACAGTAACAGAAGTGAGAGAAAGCGAACAACAATTTGATTTTTAATTGCATAAGAATGATTTAAGTTGGATTGCAAGAGTATATAGAAATATATAGAAATATTAGTAAACAGTGTAAAAAAATATTAAGAGTGCAAAGGGTTAATTAATACACAGCGACTTTAAATTTATGTTTATCAAGGATTATTTGAATAATTTAGTATTTCAAAAGAGCAAAACTTACAAGCTCAACGATACAGCCACCGCACTGAAAGGGTTAATTCTGTATAAAAGGAAGATTTACTCACGTATGCATCCATTCTGCGTTCCGTTCCTTTATGCTCTTAGTCAGCAGTAGTACACGCGCAGCCTCCGGCCCTAAAACAGATTATTTTCCTTAATTAGAAACGCGACACGGTATACAAGCAATTCACTTAATAAGGTTTCATGCAAGATTTCTGAATAATATAGAATCTTATATTTGTATCTAGAAAAATTACTTCATCATGAAAAAAACATCTTTGAAATCCTCCATGAAATCTCCGTTTCTCTAAATTAGAATCACAAGAATTGCGTAAATAAAAATCTTATTAGGTAGCTGCATAACTTCTGTTGTGTTTTCGAGTAAAATTAAAACCACTAGAATTCTCTAAAGACATGTAAAATTACAAGCACAATACGTAATAATAAACAAAGAATCTAATACGAATTGTGCTTGGATTATAGTTTAGCGACTATTGTGAAATGTTGAAGATATTAATAAGAAATATGACAAAATTATGCAACGACCTGATAATACCATTGAATAATATTCCATAAAATTCTGTAACGAACAGTTAATTCTTCCCATAGAAATTTGTTGAAAGTTGGTCAGAATTCTGATTTACACTACTAAAATGAATTATTTGATTATCTGATTTAGATTATCGGAGTAAAATATTTTGCTTCTTATTCGAAATACTACTTTATCAGAACTGTACAAAATTTATAATTCAATATAGTATTTGAAATATTTTGTGGCAACTCCATAACAACGTACTTCAAGTTGAATTATTTTAATTTATCTACGAAGGACGGTTACTTAACCATAATTCTTTACGGAATTGGGGACTTTGTTAACGCTAGAACACAACCGTGTGCCACTATTTCGATACTGGTAATTGAATTGGCCTCACGGAAACAATCAACGAAATCACAATTCCGCAAACTAACTCTGAAATGGAACGTAGGCAAAGCCCCATAGCAGCCACTCCCCTGTTTGTCATTTTATTAAACTTCTATTAGCGACAGAGGGTGGATCCACGACACCCTTGTGTAGGCTTTCACCTCCTATCATCAGCCACATATTATCCCCCAACCAACCGACCCTTCTTTCTTGTCACGTATCAGACCGGCCAATTTTCTTAAGACCCAATTATTCCTCCAATTACTTCGCTCTTAATTTACGATGAGATAAATAACTTGACAAATCCCCTGAAGTTCAAAAGATGGAATTCAATGTTTGCAATTGTAGCATTTAAATCGCTGAAGACAGACTAATTAGGATGTTTGACTTTCCTCAAATGCAGTGCAAGAATTGTAAAGCACAACAGATAAATTCAGACGATTAATTGTCAATTTAACGACGTGTCAAGTTGTGGATGACAGAATCGTAAATATCTATATAAAGACTTCGAAGAACTAGTGCTCATAATTTCAAAATGACCAAGAGTCAGATTTTACTGTTTAGTGCACAAAATTATTTTGAATAGATATATAAGTAAAGCTAGTTTCTTTATGCGCTGATAATACCAATTGCAATTTTAGTGATACTCAAAGAAAAGGTGAAAACAATGTTTTCTATAAAACTCAAAGCATGTAGAAGAATAAGTTAATTGGCATTTACTATGCTGTCCAAATATGCAAGATCTGCGTTTGCACTTGTGTAAAATGTCGCTCAATTAATATTCAAATCATAATGGTGATAATGTATTCAATCTTTTTAATGTACTTATTTTCGTATTTAAGTATTGACTAATTAGACTCAAATATACTAAATGTCGAATATTTAATCTGTAGAGTTTTGAAACCTTTGTATTTCCAAATTTTGGAGATTCTAAAATTTAGGATACCCAAGCTTTGAAGTTTTCAAAGCTTCACAGAGTTTCGAAACTTCGGAATTAGCAGAAATTGGAATATTGAAAGAATAGAATTTCCAGTGCTTCCAACATTCAAAACTTAGGATGTGGAAAGCTTGGAATGTTCAGATCCTACTACTTCTAAAGCTGTAAGTGTTAACTAATTAGACTCGACTACACTAAATTTCCAATCATTAATCTTCCATCCGCACAATAGATTCGCGGATTCAAAGGCGATGAGGGACAAATTGGCTCCTTTCTGCGCGACTTTTCTTGCAAACAGGCTTAAAAGGTTCACTGAAGGAAGACTTGGACGTTAAAGTAGAGACTCCAATAAATATCTCACAATCAGAATTTCCACACATTTCTTTAACAATTACAAGACAGTGGAAAATTAGACCAGGAATTAAACGACACGATGTGGTTATGATAATAGTAAAAAAAACACTGTGTAGACAGAGGATTAAAGATTATTTTTATGCGACGATACAAATTTATCATTTTGCAATTGAAATATAGAGCCTGACAAAAAATCACCTCGCTGGAAAAGTGAAATAAACGCGAATACTTTTCAAAGCCCCCAGAAATGGGTTTTATGAATAAAATTTCGTCTAAAATTACCTGCTTCTATCTATGTTTGTACATTAAAAACATGGAGAGAAAAAAGCGAACGTCTACATTTCGGTCGGAAATTCATTGGACGTTTAATAAACCTACTGTTTAAATTCAGTAAAATTTGTTACACTAATAAAATAAAGCTACCATAAGCTAATTATTTTCGACCGAAACAACACTAAATATGTTAACATAGTTTATTTACCGGAAACCTATTATTCGATTTCTTTTGGGATACCTCGAATAAATTGGCTGTTTTATTTCTTACATGTACTTTGTTTCCAAAAAAATCTTATATTATCATTGTCTGAAATGAGTGCAGACAATGCAAATAACAGATGAATACCTGCTAATGAAGACAGAACCATCAATCTGCAATTTTTGTAATATAAAAGTGACAACTAACCACATCCTGTTCGAGCACAGAAAGTATCAAATTCAAGCTAAATTCAACTTCAGCGCTGACATCATCGAATCACATCATGAATAGCTTACAATTATTAAAGGACACCAATCTGTTCGGAGAATTATAAATAATTGAAGAAGTCGCTAATGACCTAAAAACCGGAAGTAATAGGCTCGATAAATGATTAGCTACGAATTCATAAATTATACAACATCTTGCCTATTAAAAATGTCTGTAGTCTAGTGATAATTATTAAAAAGAAAGGAAGGTTTTCAATACATTTGTTAGTGTCTAATCGGGCTTGGAGCTTCGATATATTTAACGTGTTAACGTATTAAATTGTTCAGAAAGTTCGCAGCGATATTTGAAGGATGTTCAAAAGCGATACGAACTAATGAATATGTTCCATATTATTAATAATATTGCAAATAACGTTCATTTGAAGGACTTCGTGCCGTTTATCGAATACTTTCGCGGAACATTCCCGTATGTTTCAAAAATGAATTTCTATTATATTCAATCACGGATCGCTAATAAAATTTTCTATCCAACTAGAATCAATAATAATGATAATAAAATATCGCTAAGTTCAGAATATATTCTAGTTAAAATTTAACAATTTTTCTCGCTATTTTATGGATTTCAAGCTATCTCGTTAACAAAAGCCTTGTTTTGTTGCCACCAGCACCATTTAAAGCATCGAATGAAACACAGCATTCGTCTCTATTACGAATTTCACTATTTCACTATTTCAATGCGAAGCTCTTCACATTTAAGCGCCCTTTGTTGACGAAAAGCGGATAACAGTTGAGATTATTGTAGATGGAATACTTGTGTATTATCAAGATACCTATTAACTACAGATAATGCTGATCAAAGTTATTATTACAGTGGAACCCCCTTATTATAATCAGTTTGTTATATATAATAATATATATAATTACGCGAAGAATAAATTTGTATTATTGAGCTAATTTTATTGCAAACATCTATGACTAAATTGCGAATCTTTATGCATTCATGGCACGTTTAAATTTGCAAAACGGAACAGATTCTATATATGTAAAAATATGCAGGAAGTAGTTAACGTAAAGTACAAATTGTAACATTTAGAGGATCAGGCAAATCTCCATTTAAAACCCATCCTTTTGGTTTTAAAAAGATACGAATTTCCATAAATATTCACGTTCAATTTATCACATTTGTACATTGTTATAGAACATGGAAATTGTCTCTCAAGTTTTTTCTCCACCGTATTTATGTATTTTTTAATCATTCTTGCCGTGCATTCATATATAAAAGATAAATGCTACGCTTTGGTTAAAAGCAAATCTCAAAGAAATATGATGATATTACGAATACACTAAGAATTCTTATCGTTTATCCCCACATGTAATTATCGAAATTGATAACCAATAACCGAAGTTTGATTACAATAGGCGGATTATTTTTAACCAATTTTATATACAGTATTTTGAGGCCGACCGATTATGATAACAATAACCGATTGATAACATTATCCGTGATTACAATAACCGGATACCACTGGATTAGACCGCGAATCTTTATGAAAATTCATACTTCTATATGCAGGAATAAAGAACGCTGGACGCTAAATATAAATCAACACAAACTTTTAAATATTATAAAGCGTATTTCGCATCGGATACTTGGCACACTTTTGAACATTTTACTTATTTTGTACATTTTTGCACATTTAAGTTCTCCATAAATACACAAATCGCAGTTCAATAACAAATGATTAGCCGATGTAAATAAAATTTTGCTAACTGTTATTGCTAACGTGATCATAAGAATATAAGTAAATAAAATACGTTTGTCTCAAACATTGACAATATCAGTTTATGTCATTTTCATTTTTAAATGACAATTTACATTGTTTTGCATTGATATGACATTTACAAAAAACTTCGATGCTAATACTGCCAAAAAGGCTACGAATTTCCAAACAACTTAACACAAAGCAAGAAACATTGAATTTGGTGTTTATTCGGCAATGCTATGTACGAAATAACGCAATAAATGGTCACTGTGCATTCGCCTGTAGTAATTAACCCTTTGCGGACGAGAAGTAATAACACCTATGGGAGTACTTTAGTTTTGAATTCTACGTCTTTGAATTTTCAGGCTTTCGAGTTCCAAACCATATAATTCCTAACGATTTCAAATGTTTATTATTGCGTTAAGTATTCATTACGTTCAGTTTTCTGCTTTAAAAGTCGACATAGGTTCGGAAAGCCAAAAAATGATTAGGCGACTATTTGTCGACACTCGTCCGCAAAGGGTTAAGTAAGTTTCACGGTCTATAGTAATTAAGAATTGAATCCAGAAACAATTGATGGTGGATATCAAAAGGTTTCACAGTCGGAATTATGACCCGCGTTCATCGTACAACAGATTATGGCGTTCCACGTGTAATACCGCGTATCTTTTCACCGACGCGAATATGTTTTTGCATTCGTGTTTAGCTTCACGCACGAATTCAGTCTGTTCCTTTGAGAGTCTGCCTGCTATCGCTTTTAACGAGCTTCGATTCGCATTACCGGAAAGGATTCCGGCTTCCCAACAAAGAAAACCTGGGAACATGGAAGTTCGGCATCCCGAATACTCGAAATTGAAACTACTCTATCTGCCCTCAGATTCCTTTACAATCTCTAGAAAAGGAAATTCACAAGTGCCACGAAAGTGAATCGAATACAGCTGCGATTCAATTATTGGGCAAACAGAAACGAAAGATTAAGATTGCCGTTTTTAAAGGCAATCTTTGAAATTCAATTAAAAAAAAACCAGCAACTCGTAAATGACAATTTTATTATGATAATATCGTACCATAAGATAGACGTCGTAATTCCTGTCACTTTAAGCTTATCACGCGACTTCATTTAACTATTTTAGAAGTTACTTCACCTGATAATCGTTCTACTTTGGGGCACAACATTAGTTAACATCTTTTTTATTTATCATGATTTGTTTGCATGTTAAATACGATGTATTAATTAGTAATTCATTAAAAATATATAACAAAGTCCAATGTCCCACGTACTGTCGTTTGACAAGTTGTCACTTAAATGGAAATGATCCTTACATATATGTATTAGCACGTCAGTTTGCATGACAAATAGAAGATAAACCGTAAAATCATCGCCTTTGATACCATCATAAAAATTTCCATACGTCGTCCTTACAGCGCAATAGTCGAGTTTTTATGCTCAAACGACATATTTACCTCCTAATATTTACTTAAAAAAAGAAAAAAAGCAAAGCTTGAGGTATTCAACCATTAGGATTTCTAATACATGAGATGTCTAAGAATTTTCAAACTCTTAAACTAAAAAGTTTTCAAAGCATAGTGTTAAAAAAGTAACAGTCAATTTTAAATATATTAGGTCGATAAAGTAAGATAAGTTCTATGTACATGTAACGTGTAATTGTACGTCGGTAAACAGATGCGAGACGTCCATTACCTAATAATAACACACTTCATACGTACATGCGTATGTTGAATGGGAGAATGTTGGAGAGAGTTCCTTAGACGTTAAGAGACTTCGGTACTATATACACGTGTGTTCTATCTTTCCTCCCGTGTGTAAAAATAAGTCTAATAAAACAAGTTAAGAACCAAAACCACTGCCCGTCAATCCAAATACTAAAACACACAGCATTTGCATTTACCTATATTGGATCAATATTCAAAGAATGTTGACCTGATTTTAAAAACACTGAATTTACCATCACACCTTATTCCGTCATCGGCTATCACAAGTGGCGCATAAAAAAATCTGCATCCAATTTACAATGAAGATCCTTCTATCTGCAATGTTTGACCTATAACCCTCCAGATTGTCATCCGCCATTCGCAGCAGCTTTCGGCACGGAAAACTTGAAGACCCATCCAGAAGGTAGTGGATTTGTCAGAGGCGCAAGAACAATAAGGAATCGCTTCTGTTCCGACGGAGACCTCGTAAATACGAACCGTAGTACCGTAACGATAATAAAGCTGGAGTAAACGACAATGAATCACGAATAAATCTCGCCTTATCCGTGCGGATTTGCGAACAGTAGATTCGTGAAACCGCGGACACACACTTCAGGGCTTTCGTTGCGTGATACAAGTGGAAATGGGGTCAGCCTTGCGGATGTGACTGCACTAGAACCCTACACCCTTGACACTGTGGTTGACGGGCATTCTATGATAAATCCTATCTCCATTCTTGTGACAACACTCTATGGTTATCCGTCCATTTATGAGAAAAATGTGACCGCGCAAAAAAGTGCAAAAAGGCACGTGATATGCTAAAATATTTAAAGACCTCGCTGACCTCCATAAGAGCATAAGCTAACATGATAATCCAGAGAATAGTTGCGATAAAACGCTGATCGAACTTTTTGATAATATCTAGAAAAGTGTGTATGCGAAATTTAAAATATTTATTTAATATAAGAAATTAATCCATTTATGCAAAAAAAAAAAAATGCAGAAATGCACATAATATGTTAAGTATGTAAAATACACTGCGGTTTACTGATTTCAAACATGATCCCTATAAAAGTGCAAATTGACATAATAATCCCCAGATTATCATAAAGCACTGCTTAAACTTTGTAAGAAAAGTATCCGTGAATATGTATGCAAAATATAAAATATCGAACATAAAAAATTGATCCACTTGGATTAATATAATAATTCCGAGACTATCATGAAGCATTGATTAAATTTTGCGAGAAAAATGTTTACAAAAAATGTGTAACAGATTTAAAATATTTAAGATAAAAAGTAACAATAAAAAGTCTAATAAACAATGAAGTCTCCTGAAATATTTTTCCGATAAATAAGGTAACTTTCGTTTCCTTTGCTCTCTAAATTTCTTTTAATAAGGCACGTTTTGGTGGAGCATTTTGCAGATAATTTCAATATCGAGATAGCATCTAACTATGAGTTACACTGCGAGGACATTAAGTGTATAAAGTTAATTAAAATCAACAGACTGGATGGTTGAGCAAGTTTTAATTGTTTTCAAAGTTTCATCACGGTATGGAATAATTAATCGACGGGAAATTAAACGTAGGGACGGAGTTCAGGCCGATTAATTAGTTTTGTAATTGCAATTCGATAGATCCATAGTGCAACAATTATCGTTTTTACAGCTGTGAAAATTTTCTCGCTCAAAAGGAGACTCTCTCAATGATTGCGAAACCCAAGATGCTTCCGCGTTCAACTATAATTCGGAACATTTAGGTGTTTTTCCCTTTAACAAGCTCATGTTTTTACCACGAAAATGCCACGCAAAAGATATAAACAAAAGGGGGAAAGAGTAATAAGGTTGCATACACCATTTTGTGACTACAAAATGAACAACAGTAACACAGAGATGGTGAATAGTATCGATTATCAAAGCGCCACGACGAAACAGAGAGACCGCAGAAGCCATACCCAACAAGATCCTTTGTCCGTCATCTCTTGCGAAACTCGGACATAAAACCCCTTGCTTCTCTTCCGCGTTCGCAAAACGTAATTCCAAAAAGCGAAAGCAGCATTTAATTCTCGCAAAAGTTAGTCTGATCAATTTCACCTTGGGCAAATTTATCAATTTTATTACTCAAACTCGTAACTGTTGGCCAGATCCTTCAAAAATTATTTAATTTTTCTAGTGGCTGATATTAGAGGACATACGGTAAATAAAGATGCTATTTTAACATATTTATGATATTTATACAACATAAGAGACGATCAAAGACTATTTAGTGCATATCACAATTCAAACTTGACCAAAAGTGGAATATGTATGCAATGTTAATATAATGGGCTTTTTCCTTACGAATTATTCATCTTACTAATATAATAAGACTACTCTTTGATCAGAAACTTCTGATAGCTTGTATGTAATTTCGTGTCAAGTTTCGTTCGTGAGAATTTTAAATCTACCATATAAAATTAAGTTTTATTGAGAGCATAATACCTATGGTGTGTATGTCCACGTAAATTCACATCTTCATTTAATAAAATTAGAACAATGAAACCTAAATAAAGGACTGTTTGAATCTCCCAATACAATAGCTGGTATTTAACTTTAAACATTTTCTACATTTTTGCATTTAATGTACAAACTGAGCAAACTTTTACGCAAAACACGACTTTACGCACATGTGTAAGTTTTACATAAATCCACACAGCACCACAAATCCGCACGAAATTCCACACTTTAATAACAACGTGTACGTGACACCAGATAAGATCGCTGTCACCGAAAAATTGCTTCGCTCCTGAAGGGTTAAATTACTGCTAGCTGACAAAAAAGTTCCATCCTAAACTAGAAGATTCCAATTTAATCAAGCCAGAAGTTTCGAAACTTCTCATGCGAACAAAGTTTAATAAGACAGATATCGATCTTCAAGGGTAAAATCGCGTAGAATCCTACCCACTAGAGGCATTAGAGTTGCAAAGATCCATTTTCATGAAATCCCCTTCGCGTTCTATTTATCCAGCTCAGCCCTTATTATCCGTAAACGAGCGGCTTCCTGTTACAGGAACCATACGTGTAGCAATTCTCACGTCGATAGCTTATTCCCAGTTAAGATGAATCGATGCACCCCGATCTGATATAACCAAATCGATGTAACGAAGTTATAAGTCCACATCCTTGGAGAAATTTCCACTCGACTACGCTCAACGACCATCCACTTTCACGAGGACCTTCGATAGTTTCATTTTTGCGCGATAAAAAGCGTACGAGGATAGATACTCTAGTCGCGTGGACGAAAATCTAATTACTTTCAGCTTCAGCGGGGATTTAGAGAGGTTTTCCTTCGCGTTAAAATTTCGACCATTTCGAAAGCTGATCTTAAAAAAATTTAGAGATAGTTTGAGAGAGGAAAAGTTACCTCGTATTTCTCGACCACCTAAAGGATAAAGTCCTGAGGACTCTTTATGAGGTTGAAGAATTTCCGAACTAACATTTGGAGTTGCGAGAAGTTGAAATTGCAAGCAAGGACGTTGTATATAGCTTAGACAAATCTCTTTTTTTTGCGATAGCAATAATTGAACTTTACGAACTCGCGTAATGAAAATAACTAGAAGAAAGATATTGAAAATTCTTGCTAGACTTCTAATGAGTTTAAATGATTTACAGTATCTTAAAATTCGTAAACAAACGCGTAGAATATCTTGTGCGAAAATAATTTATTGATTCCTTAGTTTCCCTAATAACAATTCTTTTTAATTCATTTTCTCCCTCTTTTCCAGTAATTTTATTAAGTGTGCAAATTAATTCGATGCCTCCCCACAAAAAATTCCTTCCTTTCTTCTTTTCTAGTAACTTTATTAGGTGTGCAAATTAATTCAGTACCGTTCCACAAAATTCAATGTGTATTTACGGAAAAACAAATAGAATTTTGATGTCCAGAGTAATTTTCATCGTATCTTATGTGAGTAAAGTTATACAATATGAATCTATTCTTCGTCAACAAATAAATTTAAAATTTCAATATTAGACCTTTTTCATTTTATATTTCTGAATTAGTTCAAAATGATCTGAAGTATGTTTAGTATAGAACACGTTTCACTATGAGCCAAAGGAATTTGGTCCTGAAAGAGTTAAGCCAATAAAACGTTTAAAACTTTAAACTCAAAGGCATCGAATTAACAAGTTGCATACTTAATATTTGAAAGCAATAAATGTATGCCAACTAAGAGCAAACTTTGAGCTAAGAAAAATCGGCCATTCTATATGCAACAACCTAACGTGTAAAAAGGCACACAAAGCATGTAACATATAAAAACATATCGCATAAATATAGCAAGGCACGCGTTACAATATTTAGATGGTATAATTAATCTTTAATTTTTTCTCATTTCTTCAATTCTGGTAGCAGCAATATGAATTTTCATCAACATCCTAGTAGTAGTCTACTTATAACAGAAAGCCAAAATTAGAGTTGAAGTTTTTTCATCCTCTGTTAGGTCTGTTATATCTCCAACGTCAAAACTGTGCCATAATTCATAGCACGAACGTGACTCGTTATTGCAAGGCGAGGGGCTAAATACCATAAAAGAAGAAACTAGAGTAGATATTAGGATGGAAAATGTAGCTAGAAGATGGTCCAGACTCGAAAGTAGCCATGGATGGCTGAAGGTATCATCAGTTATAGCTGATGTTGGCTACGCAGCACTTGTTCCAAACAACCCCAGCGTTTCGCGGGCCACTTTGCTTGTCCACGTTTATTTCCAGACTCAACGGGGTTGCTGAACTTTAATCTGGCCGCAATTACACGTTCTTTTGAGCGAGGAAACTGCGGACACAGCCGCGTTAACGTTTGCAATTTTCGAGACCACGAAATTGCTCTACGGCCTCTATGATCCTACTAATTTTTGATTTTGCCACGCAAAATTAAAAGTCTGCGCGATGGAAAGATACTAACGAGCATCTACAGGGTATTCGACTCGAAGGTAGACCGTACAAATTAGTGAAATAAAAATACGATGCGCTCGATTGAAGTTTCCGTTGCTTATTTTTTTTTAAGTGTTGGGTAAACTTATGTGCACGTGATTTGTTAACGATGAATAAAGCAGAGGTAACATTTCCCCACGAATAAATTAAAATTGAAGGCGGATAATTATTTTAAATTATTTCTAACCAAGCAGATATTTCCAGAACTATTTCTCAACGCAATTTGCCCAGCCAAATGCTTTTGGAATAATTTTACAATATTATAAAACCAAATTTGACAAGATGCATTTGGTTAAAATTATTTTTGATTGGTTAGATCTTTGCAAAGTGATTTTACAAGTTCCGAATATTCAAGTATTTTATTCGAACGTATTTATAACCAAACAGACATTTTTAAAATCATTTTCTGATACAATCTGACCAATCAGATATTTTTAGGATAATTTTACAATTGTTTTAAATTAAAATTGAAGACACAAATCTATTTGGAACTATCTTTAAGCAATTAGATATTTGCAAAGTAATTTTACAATCCTATAAAATTTAAATTGAAGAAAAATATTCAGTTAATATTATCTTCAATCAATAAAACATTTTCAGCATCATTTTTTAATGCAATCTGACCAGCCAAATGTTTTCATTGAAATATAAGAAAATAGTATTTCAAGAAATATTTTAAACAATAATAGTAAATGGAAAATTATTCATTGGAAGAGAGTGTAGAATACCATAAAACTTTAAGTTTAAACATTCTTTTTGAACAAATAATACAAAAGTTATTTGAAGTGATCTAGTTACATAGTTTGGATTATCTGAAAGACTAAAATTTCGGATAATTTGACCCAAATTTAATTATTTGTATAACTTAAAAAATTCCCTACAACTAATAATAATAGTTTACTATTATAATTTGTTACAATATTATATAATATAATTTTAGTTTAATCCAAATAATAGTTTAACTCTTTCCTCCTGATTAGTATTACAAACAATTTGTTCCTAAAAGTACTAAAATTCAATCGAAGAAAAATAAAAAAGAAGAAAGCTTCCATTAACCTTTTCCTACACAGGTTAAACAAACTTTTAAAGCATGATATAATAGTATAACCCTCTCCCCCTAATCTCTACTACAAATAGTACCTCTATGTTCCTACAGGCACTAAAATCCAACTGAAGAAAAATAAAACTAACAAAGGGGAAGAAAACTTTTATAAACTAACTGTCGCCAATGATTTGCTATACGAATAATCATAGAAGTCCATTTGCCATACTGGTAAACGTTGATAGGACGTTGCAAGTTTGTATACGCATGGAAAATAATAGGGACTAAATAAAAGGTAAAGAGAAATATGGAGAAACATTGCTGATGACGTCAAAGGAGATTTTTCACGACGCGGAATTAAAAATTCAAAGCCCCTACGGAACACGTAATCCATGCGACAGGAAGTGAAAACGAAAAACGACCATAGTTGACAGCATAAGAAAAAAGGAATCCAAGGTTATACATCTAGTATTAGGTTGATGCATATGAAATGTTGATTTTCTGAAGTTTGACATTCGCAAGTGGATTTTAATATTGATTAAGATTTTAGTATTAATTATTCGTCAATTGTACTAAACTTCGTTAAAGAAACAGAAATTCGCTGTAATGTGCGCTTGTAGAATATTAAGAATACTAATAATAAGCTTGAGAAAATGTCAGTGTGCTCGGCACTACAATTAAAATAATAAAATATTTCCGTACTTTCTGATATTAGTATAATTTAAAAGAATATTCATAAAAAGTACAGAAAGTATAAACCTAACATTTCGAGTAGCGTATGTAAATTTTAAAATAATTCAATGTTGATCTGTTAAGTTCAACAATGATAACATTTCATCGGATAATAAATCAAACAGAAGATCGGAAAATTCTAAAATTGGTGTCTTTTATAAATGTAGAATAGTGGAAACTAGATAGCTGCTGGAAAATAGTAGAAGTTATTTTAATTAAGTGTGTATAGTGTATTGAAAAATATACTTGCGCTTAAAATTTTACTACGAGAAACGACATTTCATGTATGCACCAAGCTAATATATATCTAACAATAATTACTTTATGATTTTACGTAGGATAATACGTGTAATAAAATTGCACTCGAACTATGAATTTCCACTCTGCGCGAGACATTTAAGAAAATTACGAGATGTCATAATAATGACAAACACAGGTAGGAAATGCAAAGCATGCTAATTTGAGAAATAAAGTTCACTTTGTTAGAGATACAAGGAAGAGCTTCAGGCAAGTTAAACACTCTTCCATTCTTTCAAGTCGACAAGACGATTATTAGTCACGGATAACGAACCAGATCCTCCAGGGCATTAATCCTTCTGTAAGATTAATCCTCGAGGCGGAAGGGAACGTTATAACAATAAACGATCGGGTAACGTGATTACCGTAATTGTGATCATAAATAAAAGTGACGATGAGCGAACGCACTCACGTGGAGCATTGTCGGCAAGCTTCTGAAAACTTGGCGTTTGCAAAAGAGTAAGGGGAACAATGACAGAAAAATTCTAAATACAACAATTTCCTTAAAAATTAGACATGAAGGACTCTAGACTTGATCAGACTCTATGAAATTTCTAAGAAATAAAATGACCACGTATTTCATATATTCGTTAGCCACATTAAGAAAAATGATCACGTTGTACGAGAAAGGATATCATAGTTGAGTAAATCTACTTATGGTAGCTTAAGCCGGAGGAAAATGGCTAAACACAATTAATTGAGGAATTAATATTGTAAATGATGAAGTAAGTGCCAGAAGGTAAAATTTCCAGTATAAACTGAGAACATAAGAGTAACTAAAGAAAATGATTAATTATTACATATTAATTTAATACTTCAGTACTTTCTAATTATTTTATTTCACAATAATCCAAACATTATGCTTGACTTTGTCTCTAAATCATTATTAAGCCTTTGCTACTAATAGTGGTATTTGAATCATTTCAAACTGTAAAATTCAAATTTTATTTACATTACTTTCAAAGTAAAACTTTTCTTTAACTCTTTTATTATTATTGGCGCCTATTGGCCTTCAAGAAATTCGCACGTAACGCGTTATTGATGACTTCTGCCTATTAATTTTGCTAATTTAAAACACTATTGGCGTCTTGAAACATTTGCAATTCTCTGTTATCCTAAGAATGTCAAGACAATGGAAGAAGACAATGAATATAATGCAATGCAATTCAGTATTTTGACGACTTCGGCATAATTCTCTGATTAAACTTTGCCGTAAGGGTTGGCGATAAACTTTCCTATAAAAGTGTATCGGAGTTGCTGGTACTCGAAAAACGTTCCGAGCGAAAAAAGTTAGTAAGTTGTATTTATATTGTTGATAATAAAATTTTATACAGTAAATCGTATTACGATTGCCGTAAAGCCTGGCAATCGTGAAATTGATGAACGTTTGCGACCGAAAGTTAAATAAGAAGAAATAAATTGGATGAAGTTTACGAGGCACGTGTGTATATCTTTTAGCCAGGTAAACTGAAAAGGCCTATATAATAGACACTTTAACTACGTGGCGACGCTAAAGACATTTCAGGAGATCGATAGAATTGACACGTAAAGGGAGCAATAGGGCAAAAGTAAAGTGGTGCCGATGCCACACCATCCACCGCTATTAATTGGTTTACTTCGCGATGTGTCATCTCTTTAATTAATGCCCTGGAGGACCAACAAAGGCGCGTTTCGGTCTTAATACGATGAGTCACGTGCCGAACGTCTTACGACTTCTCCAGGAAACTCAAATGAATTCTGAAACTTCTTAGCAGAAATCAATAATAACAGGAAATGATGAAATCCCTATCGTAACTAGTTATCTGGCATGATTTTTCCGCAAACAATTTTGTTGAACGTCTATAACAGAACCTTCCAACAGATAATGGATTAGAATTTTTTGCAAGACTTCTCAAGATCTGGAAAATAATTTACAAAGAAATTTGGACAACCAAGACGAAATTCTTAAAGAGTTATTCAACTAAATTTTACTTGAGAATTTCTCAAATTCAGAAGTTATAAAATAAATTGGCGTAACGAAGAGAAGGTTTCTGAAGAAATATTAAAGCCAATTTGGGATTTCAAAATTTTCAAAGTTGGAAGAACTTTTTCAATGAATTTTTAAGCTCAAGAAAATTTCTTAAAGAAATTCTCGAAGAATTATTCTATATTTAAGAATACTTTTCAAAAGGAAATTTGGTTAATCAAGGAAAATTGTTGAAAAAATATTCAGTGAAATTTCAGTTAAGTACTTTCCAAATTCAAGGATGTTTTCTAAAGACTAATTTGAATAACGAAAAAGAAATATCTGATGAAATATGAAGGTCCATTTAAGGTTTTACAATTTTATGAGTTGAAAGACCTTTTCAGGATTTCCACTGAGAGTTTCCAACAATGTTTTCAATTTAACACGTTAAGGAACATTTAGAAAAGCGACTCATTCATACAGATTTCCAACAAATATCAGGTCAGATGGAGTTTTACTAGATTCCCTCGAACGGTGGTTTTACTAGCAACCATAGAGGATAAAAGTTTCAATTTATGTGAAAGCCTTTAACTTGTTTCTCAACTGTAAAATCGAGTCTGTTATTCCCTGTTTTCAAACTATTCTCCTACGTGTAGCCTGCTTCGTTAATTGTACATCGAAGGAGCAAAGCAGAGGCCAATTTCGCATTTTTCCTGAACATTTTCTATCCTAAAATTTCCGTTAGACTTACTTCTAGCTTCTCGTATCTATTTGCATTTAAATGCACCACTGATTCGCTTCACACAGCGAAGCAAAGGAACACGTGTGTGTTTTATTTAAATAAATGCCAAACTGATTAGCTTTGACGTAGAAATTTGCTACTTTTATTTGGAAAAACCAAGTTGACTTAACTTTGATGGGAAATCATAAAGCAACGAAATACGAGGTGAATTAGGGACAATATTTTTACCTAAAATAATCCTGCAGATTGCAATAATAAAAAGAACGTGATATCGAACAGAGCAGCAATGCGAACAAAATTAAGGAAAATAACTTTACGCTGAATTTCGATTTGCAAAACGGAAAAGAATTCTATAGAATGGAATAATAAAATAATCATTCAAACGAATATTCATATCCTTACACTGAATTTCACGTTGCCAAACCTAAAATAATTCTACAGAATGCAATAATAAAATTATTGTTCAAAGAAATATGCAGCAATATAAGGAAAATTATAGAAAATATCCGTACACTGAATTTCACTTTGCAAAACCGAAAATAATCCTACAGAATGCGATAATAAAATTATCGTTCGAATATGCAGAGATATGAGCAAAATTATAGAAAATATCCCTACACTAAATTTTACTTTGCCAAACCTAAAATAATTCTACTGGGTGCAGTAATAAAATAATCACTCAAACGAATATGCAGTCATATAAGCATAATTGTAGAAAATATCGTTACACTGAATTTCACTTTGCCAAAACTAAAATAATTCTACTGAATGCGATAATAAAATTGTCGTTCAAACGTATGTGCAGCGATATGAGCAAAATTATAGAAAATATCACTACACTGAATTCTAGTTTGTCAAACCTAAAATATTTCCACTGGGTGTAGTAATAAAATAATTACTCAAACGAATATTCAGCGATATAAGAAAAATTATAGAAAATATCTTTACACTGAAATCTATTTTGAAAATATCAAAATAATCTCGAAGAATGCAAGAGTAAAAGAACGATGAAAATTGCGTAAGCTTGAAACAATTTCAAACAGAATTAATAACTCATCAAGAAGAAAAAACGATACAATTCTGATGGGAAGAAGTGGAGGAACACCAGTGAAATTTCATTTTCTAAGGATATTTTCCCTGGATTAAAAAAGAAGAGCTTATTTGAAAATAAATGTAGAGAGAGATGAGCAGGAATCCAGTTAGCATTGGTGTTCATATATGACATTTTCAATTAATTTCAGGTCTTTGATAATTATTTCCTTTGAGGCAGTGTGGCATTTTACACGCACACGCAAAGTTTTGTTTACGCAAGAAAATATCGAATTCAAAGTTCTCCCTCCCACCCTCTCGCCATCTTTGTTCATCAAAATTCACATTAAATTATTCTATATCATTATTTCTGTGTAACGTAAATGTAACATGCTTGGAGAATTGCAATTTCCATTAACATTACATTCATGATTTCGTATGATGTTCGCAGATACTGGATCTACAACATTAAAACAAAATGAAAATTATAAAGAAATAAAATAAAAGATACGTGGAAAATACATTATATCCACCGTTGAAGTTTTTAAAATTAAACTAAATTAAACTATATGAAACGATATCAATAATAATACTAAAAAGAAATACAGTGTAGTTCTAATCAAGAAGAAGGAGACAATTAAATATGCACGGAAATAATTATCCATGACAAAGTGTGTAAAAAAATAAATTAACTTTTATGCGCGGTATAGCAAAAGAATGTGGACGTGGACTCTTATTAATTACAGACCTTTTCGATTTTTGTTTTATTAATTTTAATATTTGCATTTAGCAAGTTCTGTTTGGCGTTGTTTCTTTAATGAAATATTTCAAAGGAAACAATGAATGTAATCCAGTGAAGCGGTGGTACTATGAAATGCAGAAGAGTTAAGCAACGCTCACGCGATACTCGGTGGCTTTTAATCAGGATAATGTGTCTGACTACACACTTGGTCATTCTACTGCGGAGCTCGAGGACGAGAGTAAGTAGAAATTTCGGCATACACGCCCCGTAATCAACTACCAAAGTTAATAACTCTTCATCTTGGGGGATCATTCGTTTCATGACTGATTTTAGGAACTAATCAAAAGTGCGACGAATACTTCAAATTAAATACCAATGACGCGATAGGTCAAAGAACACCCTACAATAATTATTCAATGTATTGTGAAGAGAATTGTTTTTGGAGTAAACGAAAAATTCCAGGCTTGCAGAATAAAATTGATTGATATCGAAAAGCTACAGGTGTTGAAAAGTGCAACTAAAAAATTCCTGGAACCAAAAAAACTCACCGAATTCCTAGATATTTCATTGGAAGAGCAAAAATTGTAAATAAAATAGTTTGCAAGCCCCTACAATTAAAGTTTCGAATAGAAAAGCACCTAAAATTTAGTTTCACGTTTTCTAAGATGATAATTTATGTGACAATTTATGTATAAATATAAAAACGGCATGCGTTGAAAAGCATAACTAAAAAAAATCTATGAAAGAAATGAATAAATTCTGTAAATTTTTACGCTTCTATAATGAAAATTCCAGAAGTATAAACATAATACCTTACAAATCGATGTAGTTAAAATTCCTCTCATGAAGAACTTTAATATTTAATGTAAAATATTTTGCTAGTCCCTATAATTAACATTTTTAATACAAACAAGCTGTTAATTTATATAAAAGTAAAAAAGACAAGTGCTGGGAACTGCGATTCAAAAGATTCTAAAGAGGAGAATATATAAAAAAACTTTGTGAATTTCTACACCGTTATAATGAAAATTTAGAAAGCGCAAATATGATACTTTGCAGAACACCATATTTGAAATTCCTGTCATGAAAAACTTCAGCGTGTAACAGAAGATTCAAAGTTCTCAAGTATCCATGGGCAAAAAGGGGATAAAAAGAAAAATGCCTAAGTACCGGTGGAGCTTTTAAGCTTCTCTTTTCGTGCTTAATAATCCTGAGGAAATTAACATTCGGGCACTCGTAGCACCGCGTTTGCCTGCTTCTTCACAGCTACGTATTTTTTACCCGAACACTCTTTAATTACATTCTCTACACGGCCACCGTTTCCCACCTAAATACAGAATTGTATTCTGAAGTTACTCAAGACGAATTGAATATTCACGCCTGAAGGAATAATTCGAATTACCCTGACTAATTAATTATTCCATTTTACACAGCACAGAAACCAGAGAAAATATTGGGTTTCGGTGAAATCTCCAGCGAACTATTAAATTAAATTCGTTTTATTAAACCGGGAATCATCTGGGGTATTTTATAAAATGAGGGCTGAACTTTTTAAACGGATACAGCGGATACAAAATGGTATTGGCAGAAATGTAGTCATACTTTTCATTAAGACATTGTTTAATTAGGTTCCCCATTTCATTTCTACAATTTCCAACTTTCGTGGCCGCATGAATGGAAGAAAATTGAACAGAGCCAGTCGTAATTAATGCTCCGGTACAAAGGGTTATTTAATTACAAATATACGGGTTTTCAAATTTAGTTCCTTTGTATCGTGATATTGCAAATTTTACTTTCGATTTCGTCCTTAAGACTTTAAAATCAGTTTGCCACAAAGGACAATTATGTATGAGCTTCTGTGCATATGGAATGTCGTTTTTCGAAGTAAATGCGAACAAAATTTGATTACTATGGATTTTATTCTACCTGCATCTTACTGCATTCTTTAACTCCTTAATATAGTTGTATCGCTTATTGCTTAGTGCTCTTACAAAAGTTTCGTCTACTGTGAATCATCACCCTTTAATCAAAATACCAAATGGCCTGAATGAGAAGTTCCACGAAAACGGCTCGGCTAGAAACATGCTAATAAAACGAATATTGTAGATATAGCACTGTATCTCCCTATCTAATCGCACGCAACAAGCAGGAAGTAATTTTAATAAAAATGAACAGCAAAGGTTAGTCAAGAACAGACATTTCCTTGAGGCTAAAATTTAGTTCAAGTACATGAAGATTGCTATCGGAACAACTGGCCTAAGTGGAGCAATACGGTATTAACACCTGGCGTCCAGTTAATTGAAAATCACCCGGTTAATGTTCATCTGCACCGATTAGAAGCACCAGGAACAGCTACCGTGTTTATTTATAAAAGTATCAGCCACACAGCAGGTGACTTGAAGAACCGCCGTTTATGATAGTACACATATTTATCTAGCAGCGCCGATTCGAGAGGAACATTAAACTCGCTTCAGGCTCCGCGAATTTCCACCAACGACCATAATAAATGCCACCGAAACGTTCACCCACCAGATTCCGTATTTTTCTTTTCTTGTTTTCGCTTTTTTAAAAGGCCTGAAATACCATCGGGATTCAGAGCTTCAAGGAAACGTAATTGGCCGAAATTTTTTCGAAAGACGCATCTCCATTCTACCAAAATTTATCAAGCAAATTGATGTTCATAGTAATTTACTGCCAATTCTTGCACCTCCCACATTTAAGAATATTATGACTTTGTGCGTTTTAAACGAATCGAACGAATATCCTAAAGAAGGCCGTATGAAGTTTTTTAAGAAAAGGTTTCCGGAATTACTTTATACTTTTCTCTGCGTGTGAAGTTTCTCGAATGCACTTTGCTTCGGGGAACTAATAATAAATAAAGGTTTCGCCGGTATCCAAGAACTATTGACATCTTTTAACTTTTAATACTTCAGCCGAGCTATTAAATATTATATTCCAGATATCGCGGAACACTGACTGATATTCTCGGAAAATCGACTACTACATTATGATTGATGTAAACATAATGCTTTCTATCTGCATTATACAATGCATACAATGGCTACAAAGAGTATTAGCCCATCACTATAATCTACTTTGACATTTACATATATACATTTTATATTAAGTGCAAGAGTCATATTTTGGTTATTGTTAAACTGTGGTTAAGTGGCTGCTTAATTATTGTAACAACAAACGCTTGCCGTTACAAAAATAAACTATAAAAACTGATCAAAAGTATTTAATTTAAAAATATAGGCACATGACAATACTTTTTGTAGCAAATGCATAAAAATTGTGCAAAATATTTAAATGAGAAAAAGCTATGAATTTTATGCAGGAGGTTTCAAATAGGAAGAATTACGAATTTTGTGCGTAACAATATTACAATCTATTTCAAGTACGAAGAGCTTTGCATTTTAAGCATAAGAATGCTGCAAAGTATCTTAAGTGAGAAGAGCGCTGAATTGTATGCTTGACGATGTTGCATAATATTTCGAGTACAAGGTATATTGAATTTTATAGATAAAGGCATTGTAAAATATTTCAAAAAGAGAGAGCCCCCAATTTTCTCCATAAAGGCATTGCACAATATTTCAAATAGAAACAATTCTGAAATACGCGCGCAACGTTGCTGTATACTATTTCAAATAAAAACTACTTCGAAGTTCGAACACAACAGTGTTACAAAATATTTCAAATTGAGAGAACACTGGATCGTGTGCACAACAATATTGCAAAACATTTCACATACTAGAAATTCTGAATCGTATGAATAACAATATCGCCAAATATTTCAAACAGAAACAATTTCCACTTGGATTCACGCGTTCTTAATAATTATCACCCAATAAAACGCCTAATTTTCTGGCAAAAGCAGAGCGAAAAATTGCAAATTGTCCACTCACCGGAAGTAAACTCAGCAAGTTGCACGGTAAAACTTTCGAAGCTGCCAAAACGTGAATTTGCACTTCTCCAACAGAACCGGAATTCATCGATTTTGGTTTTCCACTCCAACGAAGATTCACATCAGGAATGCCTTTACGAAGTCTATTATGTCACAAAACGTTGCCTCGTAAAGTAGCCCAAACTTTCAGTTCCCATTATCGGTAACCCTGTAGAAAGCTCCACGTCACCCCATAAAACACAGGATTTAATTTTCCAACTTGCACGAGCCAGGAATGGATTTTCTTCTGCTCTTGTTTTCGTTACATCCTTATGTTTACCACTGAGGACGAACAGGTTCTTAATAGATCGAATAACCGATGATTTCTCACCACGCCTTAACACGTCCGACGCCGGGCGCCGTTTAAACGCAACTGGCTTCCTCCGATGCTCTATATCGTCCGATCTTACGCATGTCCGATTTCCGAGACTATCTCTCTCTTTTCACGAGACCTGTCTGTCTTCGTCGCATTAATTCGCGTGGATAGCGGCTTCTCTGTCGCTCAAAAGCTCCGCCAACTGTTGCTTTCCGTCGATTCTCGTCGCGGGATGAAAAATAGAAGAGAATCATGCTGTCCTGACTTAGAAATACTCTTTTCTTTGAGATCAATCGACGCTTGAAAAGATTTCTCCAAGTGAGTTGTCTTTTGAACTCTGTAGAAAGAAACAAAAAAAAAAAATTAGAAGTATTTGTATTATATTGGGACAATAATAACTTGACCATTTGGCTACTTGAGCTATACTAGTATAGCAAACTAGTTTAACACGTAATATGCAGTGGTTACAAAAAATATTTAATAATTACTAACTTAGAATTGCATTTATTTGTATTGTTCATTTTTCAACGAGGTAATTTTCTATTAGAATCTGTACATATTTTAATTGCAAAGCGATGAACTCGTATAGTTGTATAAGATCACTGTTTAACGATAGAAATTTTCATTTATTCCAGTCTGTTTAATCAATATTTAAATGCGAAAATAAATACACTGATGTGCCAATAAGTTTTGTAGCCACCGTATAAATGCAAGAACGAACTACAGTGACGTGACCATAATTTTCGCAGCCACTGTATCTGCGGCTACAAATTTCCGAACACCTGATGAATGTATCTGACTGCACTTCCCAACGGAGTGTTTAAGTTTCATCGATACCGAGTTCACCCTCATCAATTTTGGTATAACTTCCCTCTACTTATCAACAGATTGTTCTGAAAGTTCATTAACATTACAGCTAGCTTAACCTGGCTATCAATCGCAAGCTTGTACAATCGTTGAACAATTTCTCGGATACAAATTTCCCTGTACTAATCAACCCCAATTCTATTCTACACGTGACAAATGCAATGAACACCATTAATAATCGGACACAAATGTTCACACTTTTCTTCCGCGAGGCACGTGTGAAACATTTCACCTTATTAAGAACTCGCGATAGTGATTGTAATGGAGGAGAAATCACCTCTTTATGGGGCTATTCACGACTAACGCACAATCTATGGGGTAGTTTGCAATCTGCAATTTGCACCTACCGTCCCTAATGAAATTCCAAATATGCAGTTGCAATTGCGGATAGAAGACGTTAATTTCTACCGGAAATAAATAAATATGAAGTAAATGACTTGTAGTTTATTATTGATCATGATGAAAGAAGCGGAGGGTAAAAAGGGGTCGCGGAAAGAATTATCTTTAAAACCGTTCGACGGACCACTCGAAACATAAGAGAGGTAGAGCACGTGGAAGTATTTGGTGATCGACGATAACGATATTACAGAGGACCGGCGATAACGATGATAATGGACTTCACGCGTTTCGATCGCGATTTATCCACGGCTAAAGCTTGTCTACTGCGATTAGGGATGAAGAGGAACCATTACAATACTCCATGTGTTTCGACGATAAAATGTGTGACAGAAAAAAATTGTCAGTAAAAGAAATAACAAAATTAACTAAAATATTAGGTTGCTGCAGAAGTTCTGTCTGTTGAATGGCATTCTAAAAAAAATCGATTTCTGGAAACACTTCAATATGGAATTATATAAAGGCACCATGCAATTATATACAGTACTGTCGGTAATTATTCGAACGGTTTCAGAAGACAGATATTGCTCCAATAATTTAGATGTAAGATACGTAGCTGATTAATAAAATTACATTTAAGAGATTGATACAGGACTGTCAATTATTCTGATAAATGATATTTTATGCTAATAATAATATGGGAGATTTATTAATCTTTTTACTGTATATTGTATATATTGTTTATGTATGGCGGAAACCATTTTTTTTGTATTCCTATATGGAAAGCAAATACACCTATCCTATTTATCTATCTATTAATCTTTTTACTAAAACCGAAATAAGATATAAAATTCCCAACGTTTGAATAATTATGAACGGGTACTGTATTTCGTGTTTCTTTCAAATTTATATTATGTTAATAAAAATATACTGCAAAAGTTTTATTACAGTGTGTATGGAACTGTATACATACAGACAATTCGACCTGAAATAATCCACCTAATTATTTTTGAATTTAATTACAACTACCTAACACAAGTTTCGCATTTAATTTAAATGGTATCCGGAGGAGATAATGCACAGATAATTTTACGCCTATTAATACCTACAAGATGTCGAACACAATTAATCATCCCGTCTTACTTAGGTAGAACATTCTGTATAACTACTCCGTATAACTTTATACAACTATTCTGTAGAACTGCAGTATGAACACAAAAGTTAAGGGCAAAACTCATGCAGCAAATTAATATACTTACAGATTCTAGAATCAGAGGTGAATTTAAGTTTTTGCCCCCCTGGGCTATCATATAACCACGCCCCTTCCTCAACTAAATGCGCACTTAAGCCGAAGTAATACTGTATGCCGGAAATACTGAGTATCTATCAAATTCATGATGATCAATTTCAAAATTAATTAACCCTTTGCGGACGGAATAAAACAATATGTAAAAATATTCTTTCATTTATTAATTATTTCAGGATTGGATTTAACGAATTATTCTCCAATTATTAACTGCAGTGTTTATTAATGAAATTGGTTAGAATTTTCAGCTTTAAAAATTTATGTGTATCGAAAAAATAAAAATAAATTCTGACACCTTTCCGCAAAGGGTTAAAATCGCGTGACTTTGTACTGTTGATAAAAGAACCTAACGCGAAAGTCTCTCGAAAATTCAACGCCCCGTAAAAGCTGCTACCCTAAGCTATAACCTACTTAGCCTATTCTATAATTACATAATTCTATAATCCTATAATCCTATAATATACTATAATTTCCATAATTTTATTGCAAGTCGAAAAAATCATTAGCCAAATGTTCTCTGGACAGCATAATTGATCAAAAACTTTGTTCTGTTTGTCGGTAGAAAATGTAACACAAAAATGTGTCAAATGCAACTGTAAAAGGCTATTTTCCCCAGTCACATGCATTTACATATGTACCCAAGTTCCTCAATTAAGAACCCAAACATAATTCCTCGCTCAGGAATAAAACAAGCTAAATGGAAGATCAAACAAAGCTGGACTAGCACCAGCTGCATGCGTCAATGCATTTTTATTCCGTGGGAAGCGCAGAAAAGTATTTCTAAAGCTGACGAATGCGATTCTCGCGCTTAAAGCCCGTTCCATACATTTCAATAATAAAGTCAACACTTCAAATCATTGTATTTCATTGACCACTCTTACTTTCCACGTATTATCGAGCCGAGGGAATTATACAGGAATCTACTGCGTTATCATTACACATCAAAAAGCAATTAACGATTAACCATTATCGTAACGATTCTCTTATCTAATAAAAAATAGTACATGGAAAATAGAATTTTATTGTTTATTTATTCGTCTGAAGTACCTTTGCTGTTTTCTTCTTTCCCTTTCATTTTTTTGAGGAGTCGTTACGTGGCTGATCGATCTGGTAATTTAATTATATCGGTGAATCGATAATTTTTCGCATAATCTGGTTACGCTACTATTGGCGTATCGTTAATCGGGACATTCTTTGTTATCACCATCAGCATCGATTATCAGCGACCGAGTCAGCGACTATCGATTATCGATAGTCATCTGAGTTGCGTGTAACTGCGTAGTTCTTCCATCTTGATTTCAGTGCTGCTGTTATCTTCCCGTGTTGTCTTGTCAAAATAAATTTCTAATTAGTATCAACGATACGAGAATCCATGACGGATAAACAGTAAGTTGACTAGATTTTTGTTTACTTCGTAGAGACGGCGACAAAAAGTATTGGCGCACCACTGTGCTTTCGCATTGAACTACCACATAATTAGTGGACTGCGGATTTTTATGCAAATTCATGTTGGTATAAGTGTAACTGAGGAAGTGGAACTCAAATAGAAGGTGGCTTCCACTCATTCCCCTTCTTAATATTATAATTTCTACTGTACTTTTTATGTTGTCTATATAATTTAACCTTGTTATGCGCGTTGTGCACTTTTGGGCGCATTAAAATTCCTCATAAGTGCATAAAAATCTGTGGTCCATTAACCCTTTTAAGACCACATTCTTTTGGCTCTATACTAAATACGTAATTTGAATCCATGTTACATTAAGCTAGAAATGGAAAATAAACAAAATGCACCTTTCTCTGTTACGCTAAAGGTATTGTTCAAATCTATTGAGATAAAAATCACTTCAAATAACTTCCGAAGTATTTATTATAGAAAGCAATGTTTCAGTAAAAACGCAAAATAACAAGTAACTAATTACGGTACTGTATGTCCTCGTTTATATCACGCAATTTTTACTTAAAACGATCGAGTTTTGAAATTCACTCTGTATAACGTTGAACGTAAAAGGGTTAAGTACTAAATTAGCTAAAGTACTCGAAAGTTAAAGTAACACTCAAAAATTCTTTAATATAGGTAGACATGAGAATATAGTGTTGTAGAAATGAAATCAAAGATTGGATAAAAAGAACATCTCTTTGAAAAATAGAAATGAGTCAATACTTTTTGTAGCAACTATATTTAACCCTTTGCACTCGAGAATTATCAAAACTGGTTCATCATAGCGACTGAGAGTTACGTTTCGAGTGCAAGGGGTTAAAAATATAATTTATTAAAAAAAACAGAAGGCTAATTATATTTACATTAGCTATTATAAATTTTAATTATGCAATTCCAGTCAACCCTGTTATAAAATATTTATATTAATTTATACATTAATCTACGCTACTTGCATTAACCCTTCGCCTTATAACAACGATTTTGTGGACTGATATTGTGGACTAATTACAATAAAAACCCGCTGTATCTATTAGTAAACTTCAATTGACTCTATTTCCATTTGTAAGATTGCAAGACTGAGGACTACTAAGTACAAATTACGTGTAATATTTTAGTATTTTTTATTTGACACGGTGTTAAGGTAGAAAGTAGCCAATGTTCTACTGAATAATCTTCGAAACATTTGTAAGGCAAGGGGTTAACTAAATCAAACGAAAATAAGGCGTAGTAAAGTTCGAGTTAAATAGCACTAAACTACAATACGTATATTGGCGTAACAACCTACACTACACTACTTAGAACAACATGTTTATTACACTGCTACTATTACTATAATACAGAATTAGATGCTCCAAAAGTCAAAAAGCTTCTACAAAAAAAATATAGCACCCATAATAATTAAGTAGCGGAAAATGTTCGTATGCAATTACAATACAAACTTGAACTAGTTTTAACCCTTACGATAGTGAGCAACTTTGGAATCCCTAAATCTATTTTTATGATTTTTTAACACATACGTGTAGCTGTTTTTCCTGACTATCCCTTACATTATGAAATAAAATTCTATTCGATGGAATTTTTAGTTCGCCTAAATTTCATAGTACGAATCCGCAAAAACATTTTCTGTCACGTAATAATTTAATGCAAAAATGTAGCGCTGTTCCAATATCTTTTGTAGCCACTACATTTACATGAATGTGACATCTGTAATGAACAATTAACCCCTCATCGCTTAAATTATACTGCCATTTATTGATGAAAAGTGATTAAATTGCATTGCAGAAATTCATAATTCGGGGACATAATGTCATATTCATTTCGTTTTCAATCGTGTATGGAGTACCTACGTTTACCAAAATGGAGAATGGCGAAGCCGAAAGTAAAATGCAAACATAAATTATTAATAACGATAGGACGAAGAAACGTTAAAATGACGAACCCTTGACATTCGCGAGATTGGGCGTTAAGGGATTAAATTAGTAGCTACTTAAACTCTACATTTTTCTACGTTAAACGAATAAACGAGATCAATGGTTGGAGGAACTATCATAGTACTAGAGCGCGATCGTGAAACGGGATTTGATTCAAGGACCGGATACTTTCGCTCTCTGTGTTAGCGAATTAAGAATGCTACTCGCGGCAACTGGCATGTGAATCAATGAATTAAACATGAAGTGCGACACCTTGTCCCTCGGCGCGAGTTCATTGAATCTGAGTAAGGAGCAGACCCGAGTCTCATTTTATTTTCGTCTCATTGACAGCGACCTTTCAACCTTTTTTCTGTACTGTATCTCTATAAAACATCCTCACTTTTCTCGATATCCGGATTTTGATCGTTTATAAAAGCTCTTTAAATTTTACTTCTTACTTTTTTATAGAAAAATAATACAATTAAAATAGTAAGCTAACGTTGTTAATTGCAACCGGACTGCAGATTTTTATTAAAGATCAGTTGAAACCAAATTTCCAGATTCGCAGAACTCGAATACAAAACGTTCTAAAGCCCCGGAAATCCTCGAAACTTTCGAAATCCCAAATGCGCTTATTTTTTTCGCTTCTGTTTCTATCAAGTAAGCTACATGATACAGTTAAAGAAATGAGGACTTCAACAAGAATCTGTTTTTTTTTTTGGTTTAAATAAGAAACAAAAATGTTATATAAACATATTTTGTTTAGAGCCTTATTCAAAATTATAATACAATATAGGAATATACTAATAGCTTACGCTTAGATAAACATAGACTAAATGTAAATGTTTAAATAAGTAATACGTAGAGGAATTCACGGGATGAATAAATACAAACAATTGATAATGTATGCAATGAAGTGAAAGCGGATTGAGATGGGGTTCGTAATGTAACAAATTTGATTTCTGACCACTGTCAATATTATATTATCAAAAACGGTAGACCTTTTGAGATGCAACGTTAATCAATCTTAAAAAATGGCTAAAAATAGCTAAAAATATCGTAATATTTTTGGTAACCTCAGATAATAAATACTGATTTAGATAAAGGCAGGCTAAGTGTAAATTGTCGATATATTCTCACATTGAATAACAGTACTATGATTTCAATATTAGTTTTGAATAAAGCTCTAAACGATATATGTTTACGTAACATTTTCTTCTTGTTTAGACCCACAAAATACATTGACGAAGTTTGGCCGATAAAATCTGGAACGCACTGTATCTATTATAACTTATAATTCATTTCGAAAATTTTGCATAACTTTGCATTATATGCATTATACGCATTATATGCATTCCGCACCATTTTGTCAATTTAAATTTTCCATAATTATAATTAATAAGACCAGTCCTAATTGTTAAATACAATTAGTAATACGATATTGACATGAATGTATGGAATATTCGAAGGGTTTATAAATATGACTGAAATAGAAGACATAAAGGATGAAAGGTGGGCTATTTCGGAAATAGTAATCATCTGTATATTTCCCACATATCAAAATACATTTTAAAAAAGACAACCCACACAATAATTTCAGGGGGAAAGGTTCTAATTGCTACAAGGATCTACCCTAATTTCAACAATACAATTACCACATTACTCTACTTAAACACAATAAATATCCCTAAAGCTGCATCAATTAAAAAAATGTTTATAAAAATCACTATTACTGCCAAAACTATGCTGTTAAATTTTCCTGATCCCTTTCAAGATTCCGCACACTTACAGAAATCTTTTTTTGTACATGAAAATCTTCTTTAAAGTAGCTTTTCTATAATACTTCTTTTCTGTTTTTTTGACAAAATACTTAAGGCCGAATAATGTTTTACTACATTGTAGAAACTGCCTAAAGATATTAAATTAGGTTCCCCTGTCGACTGAAAATAGAGTCTATATATATATATTATTTCAATACCCCATATACTATAAATTATCCTTAACTTTCTAATTTATACAACAATAAATTCCTCCCAAATGGGTTAAAAATCTTCAAGAAAGTTTAACGATACTGAATTTTCCTTGAAGGCAAGAAAACAACACACAACTATCTCCAATCTGTAAATACTAATCTCAAGCAGAAAAGAATTGGATTATCTACTTGATAACAAAACAAAAAATTTCCAACAACTTTCTAAGAAAACTCTACCACACCAAAACAGATTCTACTCGTTATCCTTATAAGAAAGTATTTGATTTGAGCGTGAAAACATTTTATCTGTTAAATACCTATTATATCTAATGCCGTGCACTGCAGAAGTTATTTTTCGAACTTCTTATAGCGGCGATAATCCTGATTCAAGATACTTTTAAGGTATCTTAAGGATGTCGACGAATTCTCGAACTTCATTTTGGCCCACTAGCACGCTAATCACGTCAACCATGGTGAGGTGATTAAGTGTTTCGTTAACTCTACCACCAATGTAACTCTTGATACCCGGGAGTATGTCTGGCTTGATGATGTCCAACGCCTTCGGCAGCAATTGCTCAAAAACCTACGCATAAACACATGCAAATTGCATAATTAAGCGTAAGTGTATCAAGCTTCTGATCAATTAACTCTGCTGTTCTCTTCGCTTATTCTTCACGTTTATATCCCCTCGATTCGTAGTGAAATAATAAAGAGAAATATGTCATTTTAACAATATTATTGCTTAAATGAGACCTGTGAGAATTTTAGACACGTTAAATATCAAAGGGGATGTTTAAAATCGTAATACCTGTCAAAGCATAATTTTCACATCGAGTATGCAGTGAGAGTAAAAAGTAAGTATAACACTTTACAAAAATGAAATAATACTATAATTTGTTCACTGCAAATTATATCGTAGTTATATTATAATTCATTTAATGTAATACTATAATTGTAGAACTAATATGCAATATTTATTTCTTTGCTATAAATATTAATGTGATTATACTATAATTTCGTTTGTACTATGATAAATACTATAACTACAATTTAGTTCCATTTTTGCGACGTATATTACTTCCTTTTAATTCTCATTGTAAACTGTGTGAAATGCAGAAGTATACAAACTTCCAAAATACGTTGAGAGCCAAAAGTGAGTATCCAATTTACAGAAGTAAAATTATGGTATATCTTATTTACTACAAATTGAACTACAATTACATTATAACGCATTTTCGATGAGTAACACTGCAATTATGATATTATTACACGACACTTACGTTTTTGCTGTAAGTAATATTATAATCAGTCTTTAATTATTCTATAACTTCACTGAACTTCATTTATGTAATGTGTATACTTACTTTTGGCTCTCACCGTAGACTCGAAGAGAACAACAGTGTTAATGATTCACTTATGATAAATAGATATAAATTTAAGGAAGTCAACAAACTTTGTTCATGATGCGACCGAGTTCTTCATCATCCATAAAGTTCTGCAAATTAGCTTCTATAGACTTGAATGAAAAGTCCAAATCAAAGGTTTTGAGGTATACCCCTCTGTAATATCCCAACATAGTGTTCACATACAGTTTGAAATCATTGATATTCGCCTTGAATGGCCCAGAACCGTGCAAAGGAACCTCAAACCCGAGCACCCCTGATACATTGTACATTCCCTGGGCGTAAATTCGTGGAATTGTAACATTAACCGCGATTGTTGGCCCGATGAGAGACAGTTTTGCCTTGTTGACCACGAAGGTCGACAAATTGTACAGAGTCAAATCATCCAGCGTTATGGACAAGCTAAACAACACAATATATAAATTATATTCATTTGATCAGATAAGAATCACAATATAAAATATGAAATTCCACTTGTTTCATTAATTGCAGGATGTTCTACATACTTTTATCTATTCACGGAAGTGACTTTGAAATTAATTTAGTCATAAGATAGTGCACAAAAGCTATTTATGATTGGAGTCAATTTGATACTATGTTACATCCTGCATATTACGTAAGGTGTAATCAAGTCTAACTTACTTTCCTATATCCGGATTAGCAAGCTGTATGTCGATCTCTTCAAGGTGATACGGTTCCAACGGTGGAATTCCTAATTCTGGAATTCCATAAGGCATTCGACTGCGGAATTTCTCCAGGAATCTCCTTAGTTTGAACTCCAAACCCTTCGAGGTAGCACTGTCAACTGTCCTTTAGTCGATTAGGATTAAGTACTTATTTATTTGCGAAATAATTTATTGTACTTAAATATTTTGTAACGATAGAATGTTCGAAACTTTGAAACCTCGAAACTCGTCGAAATTCACGTTCACAAGACTCGAAACTTTGTACTACTTTTATATTTCGAAACTCTCGAAATCTAAATAGAATCAGTTACAGAAGTCTACATACAGATTATGAATTTTTGATATTGATATATGGTCAGGACAATTTTTAGAATAATCGAAATGGGATGAAAGTTCACAAAATATGGAATTACAAACGAATAAGATTCTGAGAAGATATTTTATAAAGGTATCATTGATTGAGCAAATAAAATTACTACTAAAAGTGACCATAACGCAGTTTTATTGGCGTTAAATAAATTACAGGAACGTCACAGACGGATCAGAAGCTCTGATGCAGGTTTTATTGTGAAAAAAATGAAAAGGATGTCACCACTTTTTACGTCAGCTTATACAAAAAGCGATACCTCTAACGCAACGCACGATTTTCCACCCACTGACAGCCATCTGACAAAAGAAGTTTAGTACAAACGTCGAACAGTATAGGGTGTACAATAGGTGTCAATAAAAAAAATTCGAAAAAGTTTGTCTTTACCCCGAAATCAAAGTCGCCTTGGGTTAAACAAATAGAAACACATTTTTTTCACCATATTGTAGAGAACATCAAGACGAATTCAAAATGCATATTACACTATATTTTCATATAAATATTAAATCCTGTAATATGTATTTTGAATTCGTCTTGATGTCCCCTACAATAAGGAGAAAAAAAATTATATGTTCCTATTTGTTTAACCCAAGGTGACCTTGATTTCGCTATGAAAACAAACTGTTTTCGAAATTTTTTCTATTGACACCTATTGCACACCCTATACCGCTCAACTTTTGTTGTAAACTTTTGTTTGTCATATGGCTGTAAGTGGATGAAAAATCGTGCGTCGCGTTAGAGGTAACATCCTGAAAACATAAATATTTCTACAGCTTCAGTAATAAGTTTATAAAAAATATTCATGTATACACTGAATTATACTTGTGATATCTAGTGATTTCAAACACAAAACAATGAATGTAAGTATCGATTCTGAAACTGTTTCAGAACTGACGTAGAACCGGAAAAATAATTATTATGGAACCGATACAATATTGGTTCTGACGCTTCTGAAGAACCGCAAATGAAATCAATTTACTTAGAAACATCGGTTCTTCATAATAGTTACACAAGATACAGGTTCTTCATAACTGTTCTAGGAAGCAGGATTGATATTATAACAGTTTTCAAGCCCTAATTTCAATGGTTTCGAGGCCTCGCAAAATTTCGATTTGCAGTTTCACAAATCTAAAGATTAACCCCTTGTCTTATAACGACGAGTTACACTCGTGTGTATAAACAATGGACTAATTATAAGAAAACCAAACTGTATCTTTTAATAAACTTGAATTCACTTCACTTCAACCTGTAATAAGTATAAGATTGAGGGTAACTAACGACGAAAATTTCCCAAGTGTTAATCGCTGATTTAAATGAAACTTGGTGAGAAGGTAGTTTTTGAAAGAATATGTGGCACGTCTTTTTTTACCGGCCATCATTCATATTTAGGGTGGAAAAGAGCCGTCGAAATTGGGAATGAAAACATATTTTACTCAATATCTCTAAGTTATTCCGCCTATAAAAAAATTGTTTAAACAAAAGTTAAGCGTTTTCTAACGACGAATAAACCTGAGCAAACCATTGTCCGAAATATTCATTTGTTGAAAAAATATGCTAAAAATTAGCTTTTTTATCAATTTTTCTAGTTAAATGTTCATCCATTTTTTTGTATCTTTGTGTATATAAACTATAGACCAATTTGAAGAATGTGAACAAATTGGTCTATAGTTTAGATAGTCAAAGTTACAAAAAATTGGATCAACATTTAACTAGAAAAATTGATAAAAAAGCAAATTCTTAGCATATTTTTTAAACAAATGAATATTTCAGACAACGGTTTGCGCAGGTTTATTCGTCGTTAGAAAACGTTTAACTTTCGTTTGAACAATTTTTTTATAGGCGGAATAACTTAGAGATATTGAGTAAAATATGTTTTCATTCTCAACTTCAATGGCTGTTTCCAAACCTAAATATGGACGATGGCCAATAAAGAAAAATACGTGTCAAATATTTCTTCAAAAACTACCTTCTCACCAAGTTTCATTAAAATGGGCAATTAACACTTGGGACACTTTATTTGTAACTATAAATTGTATATAATATTATGAGGTGCACAAATTAATTGAGATCCTACATTTCTGAACTCATCATACCTTTATCAGTTCGAAAACACTACTAATCTATTTTCCAAGTGGCGAATTTATTTTATGCTGAAAATTTTAAATATTAAAGCTTTATATGCTGTTTCGTGAATAAATATTAAATGTTATGAAATCCTGGAGTCTCAGAACTTAATTTATACGCCTAATGGTTTAGTATTTTGCATTCGACACAGTTGTTAAAGTAGAAAATAGCTAAACATTCCAGAAAATAATTTTCGAAATATTCGTAAGACAAGGAGTTAAATTTCAACCCATCTCTAATATTTTGTACTTACTAAAGCCAGTTGTAGCTCTAGTTGCATTGATGATAAGGTTCTTTGGCTTCTCTACTGCGCTGGTGACTAAAAAATACAATAAAAAATAGCTAGGTTCATTTCTTGTTTCGACTAAATTACACCTGTAATTGGCGCTGCCATTTATAGCAAAGCAATATAGCAAATGCAGATTGACGGTGACAAAGATCCAGATAATTCGGAGCGTTGGAAAATTTTCGTAAAGCGTTCTGTATACCTTGCAGCAATCATACGTTGCGCAGTTAACAAGCATAAAGTATTTCCGTATGTAATAAATTAACTACGACCATGAATAATCATTGCACGAAAGCAAAAGGTCAAACTTGCGGGCAAAAAATTGGTTTGATTAGCATTGTAATAAGCAGAAGATATCGAAAAGGCCTTAGAATTGGAACTATTTCCCAAAGGAATGTTGTTGACGGAGAAAATTGGCGCTGGGCAAAGCGAGGTGTATTTTAGAAGGAGAAGCTTCTTAAGACTTTCGCAACCGATTGCAATCGTTATTATTTCACTGAACGACTCTACTAACCACAGAAACTCACATTCAAGTCTTGATTAGAAGTGCTGTCGCAAGTCTAAAGGAACACTAGCTGTCTTGCAGAAGCAGGTTTCCAAACACTATTCCATAATGCCAACCTTGGACTAATTTTCCCGCACAAACCTTAATTCGATTAACATTGAACTTTATTCTTATTTCATCGAGAACTACCATAAAAACTCTCTTAACAGGAAAAAGTAAAGTAATAAAATTCCAGTATTAATAATTATAAAACATATTGGGTTGTTTAAAAGGTCTTTTCGCGTTTTATACATTTATGAAAATAAACTTTCATTAAACAATATATCATTTAAAACTACCAAGCCAGTGTTTTCATATACAAGTAATTTCATATACATAGCTTAACAGAAAAAATGTTTTAAACAAAAGTGCACTGGTTTTGAGCTAGTTTTAATAGCTTAACAAAGAAAATGTTTTAAATAAAATTAGATATAAGCGAATTTCAACGAACGTAACTTTTTTCATAAAAAACTGGAATCATTTAGTACCTTTAAACAGAACCATACATTTTCTTCATTGTATTCTTAAACTACATAAAAAGACGAATTCAATGATAAGGTAGAACATATTTCATTTTAATTATACAATACTACAATAAAGTGATATATCTTTGAAACTGTAATCAAACTGTTTCAAAAACAAATCCCTTTATTGTAGCATTGTATAATTAAAATTAAACATGTTTTACCACATCGTTGAATTCGTCTCTTTATGTAGTTTAAGAAAACGACGAAGAAAATGTAGGTATGGCTCTGCTTAAAAATTACAAAATGATCCCAATTTTTTATGAAAAAAAGTTACGTATTTTTAAATTCATTCACATCGGTAGATTCTTCATTTAATATAAATTTATTTAAAACATTTTTTTGTTAAGCTATTGAAAACACCAAAAAATAGAGCGATATCCAATCCTTCATGTTAACCGTAAATACAATGAATTTTTACGATTTTTTTCCCGAAAAAGTAGATTGAAATATGTACTATGAAACCTTATTTGCAATTCTAAAATCATTGATCCAACAGAGTGCCGATTATGCGAATTAATTAAAATCTATTCCGATAATCGATTTTTCGGATAATTGATCTGAAAGAGAATCAAATTCTCGATGATGTCATAAATCGACTAGAAATTAAGCAATCTTCAAATGTGGATAGTTTTTACTTGAAAGACTGCGTACCTAATACAAGAAACACGATATCAAAAGTAAATTAAATGTTTTTATATACTACTAAGTTACAGATTCCCTTTAATACAAGTAAATATTGTAGATACGTAGTTTAAATATATACAGTGGCTATAAAAAGTATTGCCACATAACTGCATTTTTAGATATAAGTATTATTTAATTATGTTTAAACAAAAGTTAAGAGTTTTCTAACGTCAAACGAACCTGCGCAAACCGTTTTCCAAAGCATTCATTTGTATAAAAAATATAAGCTAAAAATTAGTATTTTTATTAATTTTTCTAGTTAAATGTTGATCCATTTTTTGTAACTTTGTCTATACAAACTGTAGATCAGTTTGAAGAATGTGGACAAAGTTAAAAAAAAATGGATCAACATTTAACTAAAAAAATTGATAAAAATACTAATTTTCAACATATTTCTTAAACAAATGAATGCTTTGGAAAACGGTTTGCACAGGTTCGTTTGTCGTTAGAAAACGCTTAACTTTTCTTTAAATGATTTTCGTGTGGCTATAAAAAGTGGTTATAAAAAGTATTTCCATACTATTGCATTTTTGGATTTAAATATTATTTAATTATATTCGTCTATATTAAGTTTTCCATCGTTTAACGGAACCTTTATGTGATCACAACTATTAAATCACGGAAAATCTGATATAGTTGAACACAATTAAGTAGTAGCTAAATACAAAAATACAGTAATGCACCAATTCTTTTTGTAGCCACTGTAAGCACATACGTAAATCATTCTATATTCGGATAATCGATCATTCATATAACCAAAATTTGGACAATCGATGTTCGATTGTATATTTACTCACGTATCGCAATTCGAATACGCATTGCGAAAAAAGCGAAAAGATATTTCGGCCAACCTAATAATAGTTCAAACTTAAAATTGTAGCGTGGATCTAATGGAATAGTGTGAAACCTATGGCTAAAAAGGCATTCTGCATAAAAGTACCACATACTGTAATCGGAAGCAGTGTTCGTCACGCGGTGAATCAGTTCTTTCTGTCGTTGCATGATTCCCATCACTGGAACAAACGAGTAAACGCACAGTTTCCATTGCAGCAGCTCCCATTTCCTCGAGAAATCAACACAGAATCGACTGATGCATGATTTAAGCAATTATCCGCCACGCATACAGCGAAATAATGATTGATAAATGGTAATTGAAGCCTGGGAACAGTGGATAATTACGCAATGAAAATGCATAATTGGGTGAATGCTTGCTTACGTGATAGATACTGGGTGGAATGGCCTAAAGATTGAGATTGACTTAGAAGAATGTACTATAAAATATTTCGTCGTGAGAAAATAAGAGGAAAGGAATTTTATTAATGAACAGCGACAGTAAACGAGGAGTGAGAATGATAAATCGAAGAATGAGACAGCTGAACAAGATGGAAAACTTGGAAAACAAGGAAAACGATAGCAGTAAAATCTCCTAGAACACGAACCAAAAATTACGCCATTGCCCCTGTATAACGCGATTAACAAATTGCTGAAAGACTCATTTGTAACATGGAAACGTATGAATTTTTAATTACTTAAAATTAAATTAAAATTAAAATTAATAAAACATCACAGTTATTATGCGTACATATATTTGGAGTATTACATATTGATTAGGTATTGGTAAATAAGTAAATCTGAATTGCCGCTTAATTAATTTATCAGTTTTAAACCTAATTATCACTTATCATCAAACTGGTTATGATTTCAACGTAAAAGGCGAGAAGATATAGAATCGAGATATATATATACACTGCCCGAAATTACCATAAAGCTACCTGATTTTTTGGTAAAATCTTATAATTATTTTATATTAATGAGAAACTAGTACATGATAGTATTTTAGGATTAATAAAAGAAACCATACACATTATTATATTTATAGATATAATGATCATTTATACAAAAATATTAAATCATGTGATTCAACAAAAAGTAAGGTGCAAAATTTCCATGAAGCCACACGTTTTTTAAGTGAATAACGTTAAGATGAATCAAAATTTCTCCTCTATTCCTAAACTAATACTTAATATAAATGCCGTTTTTTCGAATAACGTCGAAAATTCGATTAGGCATCGATCTAATCAAATTATGAAGAATTTTTGCCTCGATGGATGTCAACGCTTCGTTCACTGCAGTCCATAACTCGGAAACACAGTTGTATTGCTTGCAATTGTCGTATACTTGTCTTACAATTATTCTCCAAAAGTTCTGAATTGGGTTTAAACCTAACGTAAAAACTGGCCATGTCAAAACACTGATATTTTTATTGTCTAACCACTATTTTGTTTGTTTTGATGCACGAACTGCGGCGTTATCATGCAGAAAAGTGAAATTGTCACATCCAATTTCTTTTGTAAATGGTATCAAAACCATCTCCAACAATTCCGTATATTATGTCGAATTCATACTATGACTAATTCGACAGATTGGTGGTTTTTTTATTCGCTCATTAATGATTTTGGTTGTATTCAGAGCCAATAAAGAAAACACCAATCTGCCGAATTAGTCATAAAATGAATTCGACACTATATACGGAATTGTTGGAGATGGTTTCGATACCATTTACAGAAGAAATTGGATGTGACAACTTCACTTTTCTGCATGATAACGCCGCAGTTCGTGCATCAAAACAAACAAAAACAGTGGATAGACAATAAAAATATCAGTGTTTTAACATGGCCAGTTTGTTCGTCAGGTTTAAACCCAATTGAGAACCTTTGGACAATAATTGTAAGACAAGTCTATGACAATTGCAAGCAATACAACTCTGTTCCTCAGTTATGAACTGCAGTGAACGAAGCGTTGACATCCATCGAAGCAGAAATTCTTCATAATTTGATTAGATCAATGCCTAATCGAATTTTCGATGTTATTCGAAAAACGGCAATTATATTAAATATTAGTTTAGATATAGAGGAGAAATTTTGATTCATCTTAACGTTATTCACTTAAAAAACGTGTGGCTTCATGGATATTTTGCACCTTACTTTTTGTTGAATCACATGATTTAATATTTTTATATAAATGATCATTATATCTATAAATATAATAATGTGTATGGTTTCTTTTATTAATCCTAAAATACAATTATGCACTAGTTTTCTCATTAATATAAAATAATTATAAGATTTTACCAAAAAATCAGGCAGCTTTATGGAAATTTCGGGCAGTGTATATATATGTACATCTCGATTCTATATCCTCTCGTGTTTTCATTGAAATCATAACAAGCTTGATAAGTAATAATTAGGTTTAAAATTAATAAATTAATTGAGACGCGATTAAGGTTTACCTATTTATCAATACCTAATCAATATGTAACACACCAAATATATGTACGCATAATGACTGTTATATAACCATAATGGAATCGTAATAGAACCAAAATAATATAAATTCTACAGAACCGTAATCAAGACCGATATAAACCAGAACTGTTTCCACCCATAATTGTTTAAAAATTATTGTCATTCTTGTAACTATTTTAAGAACCGAAACCAATATTATAATTGTTTTTAACCCACGATTCTGACTTTTTGCACCCTTGGTTTCGTATAACACGGAACGTATTTTGTGCATTATAGGGGGGCCTACTGTACTTGGAGAGGCGCACACTGAAGCGCGTGGGTATGCACGCGCTATATTTCAGATTCGCGTAATTCCGTTTGCAGAACATAACAACATGGACATAATGAGACAATTCTTGTTACTGCGCTTCGACAGGAAAGATATTGCAGCTCGCACTAACGAATCGCGAACGGAATGACGTTTCAGCTACAAAAACATACATAAGTATCTTCAATGAATCACCTTCGATCAAACTGATTCTGCATTCTAATTATTTAATCTATTACATAATTTGTAAACTTCTTTTTTGCAACAGTTCCAAGTATTTACATGCCTATAGTTTCATTATTGAAATCGTATTATCAGTGACTAATTCCGGACAAAGTTCGAATTTAATGATTAAAATGCAAATTTTTATGCAAATTCATACGTTTACAAATCAAATTGACGAAATGAGACTTCCATAGATAATTGTTTCGCCATCTAAATATTATAATTTTCACTGTGTCTGAATAGTTTTAATACTCTTGCATATTAAACACATTTTAGCAACCTTAATTTCCCATAGATGCATAAAAATCCACTATCTGTTAATGATATTAGGTTGATGCACATAAAATGTCGGTTTTTCAAAGTAAAAATATTGAAAATAATAAATTCTTAAAAAATAATATACATATATATAGTTAAAATAATTTTTACATGACTCTATATACTTCTCTCTAATAATTAGCTGGTTTCATTATTATATACTTATAAAAATTACCAATTTCAGGATTGTCTGATTTTCTTCCTGATTCTCTGTCTACTGGAAAATTATTAATCTTAAACTTTGCAAATCAATGTTGAACTATTCCTCTACTTATATAATTTTCCCCAAATCCCAATTGCAATAGCTTTCATAAAGAATTGCTTAAATATTTCGATTATTCATGACCTTAAACACCAAAGTTTTCACGATTTTATAATAATAAACGCATATCTACGTTACAGATAATATCTTCATTACCGTGCTTCATTACGATTTACAATTTTACGAGATTAAAAGAATAGCTCCCATTTATTAATTTCAAACTTTAAAAAACCAACGTTTCATATTCATCAACTCAATACATAGTTTCCAATTTGTTAAAACAGATAATCATCCGATGGTACTAGGAATGTGTTACAAAAACCTACTTCCCATGCTAGGAAAACATCCACTGAAAAAAGGTTTACATCATACGTGGAAAGATTTGTTTGAATAATTATTAGAAAATCAATCATCAGAAATGACTAACAATGAATAAGAAGAAACAAGGTAAATTGCGATACGAGCGCGATTAAAATAATCGTGTGATACATTTCTGAGTTAACTGCGCGCGTTCGAGTGCAGGTAGATTTTTAAATCAAGTCGTAGTATCTGTCCAAGTGAAAGTTCTTTCTTCTGTGAGCCAGTCGGAGACAATTGGATGGAACTAATTTTCTTAACTTCAATCAAGCGCAATCGAGCTAATTTGATTATTCAGACTATATCCCTTTTATTGCACTATTAACATTCTCTTGAACTTCTATCACTAGAAGCTTCACAGACACGAACTGGAATATAATTTAATGATCGAAGATTCAAAGTAAAAGTGCTACTTTGATGATATTACACTTCAACGTTCTCCAAATTAAACTAAATCATTGACAACCGGTCAGGTCACGTAAAAATTGTTGAAAAAGCGGACTAAGGTCTACTAAAAAGCCAACCAAACCACAATCTACTGAAAATTGAAAAAAGGGAAAGCTTACGGAAGTTGGTAGCGGTGTTTGCAACAGTTTCGATTCCTCCCAAAATAGTTGGAGGAGCATCGGCTTGAGAGGAAACCATTTGAAGAGCAATCATCGCCAAGAAAATACATCCTTGGAACACGTTCATGATTACCTTTAATTAAAAGCAGACAACACAAAAAATAATGTACGAATTAGAACGGAATGACTGTACCATACGCGAGACACCTTCCATACGAACCTCTCCCGAAGAAGCAGGAAGGCCGACTGACAAGATGAAAGAGCCGCGAAGCGCAAGTTACTCAGCTGACACGCGTGCGTTTGTGTGGTATACGTTCAGGAACGTGCAGCGAAAGCGAACGCTACACCGCGGCTCACGAATAATGTTCCATTGAGGACAAAGGTGATGACACAACGTATGCTTAATCAATTTGGATGCCGATCACACTGACTGAATACCGGTAACGTAGGTGTTTATGTCTTTTAAATTTCTTTTAATTAAAGCATTTAATACTAAGTCATTTCGAAATCTATAGTCCAGTATCGACAGCGTTGTCTTATGTATCAATATTATGATACATATCAATATCCTATGTAGTCCACGTATCAATTTTAATATTATCAGTAATTTTTTCAACACGCGTTTGTAATATTTTATTTCTTCAATTTTAAACAACAAATGATTGATAAGCATCACACCAAGAAGCAGTATTCTTTATATTCATATGTATTTAAATAATAGACTAGTGCGGTATTCAGTTACAGACTTTTGTAATTATATGCGGCGTTCAGCTGAGCCTCTTGCGCGACAATCGCCGGTCACGAATATATTAAATTATGCCGGTGACTATAAAAGTGGTGTAAATCAAAACAAGAAAGGGGGACAAAAGTTTCCATATTTTTTTTATATAAATCAATATAACACAAAATTAAAGAGATGTTTTTTGTTAGTTTCTCGAATTACGACACTTTCATAATTATCAGCGCAATTATAACAGCTCGTTTACACGGTACGGTATTTCGATCGATTTGGCAATAACCGAAAGCAACGTTTACACATTTCCATATCTCTATCGAAAATTTAGTTTTCACGCGTACACAGTTGTCCCTCGAAGTACGCAGCACCTTGGGATAGCGGCGTACCGCGTAACTGAAAATCCACCTAACGTCGAAAATCCCCTTCCCACTCCTACCACTAGTTTATACTACATACGTAGTTACATACTACTACCTGAGAACGCTAACTATATGTTGTGTATACACTAAAATATAATAGAAATATATAGAAATATACATTATATTTTAGAACAAAATATGTCTGTCAAGGAAATGAAAGTATTATTCAAAAACTCCCAGAACTCCGCTGTTGATCAACGTCGATTAAATCTATAGCAAAAACTTTTTTAAAATGTTGAATTTTACAATATATTTCAATTTCATAAAAATCGAATAGGCAATCTTAAAGTAAATAGGTACCCGAATGTAACCTAAATAAAATTTGTCGCAACCTGTAATTTTATAAAATTACACTGCATTTTAGATATTTTATATATTTTTGCATAGTAGGTGTATCCTACATTTCTTCGGACACATATTTCCTATAAATGCATAAAAATCTACAGTGTATTTATTGTACACCTATTGTGTGCACATACCATTTATATATCAGGAAAGTGTGTTGCGCAACTTTTGTAATTCTCCAATGTGACAATGCCTTCAAAGACCGAAAAAAACGCGTATTTTAAAGCCGTGTACTTCGAGGAACAACTGTAGTAGTCGTATACTGTTGTTCCTCTAACTACACGATTTTAAAGTACACGGTTTTTCCGGTCTTTCAAGTCACCGTCATATTGTAGAATTACAAAAATTGCAACATACTTTCCTGGAATGTAAATGTTATATGTACACAATAGATATATAATAAATACACTGTAGATTTTTATGCATTTATGGGAAATATGTGTCCGAAGAAATGTAGGATACACCTACTATGCACAAATATATAAAATATCTAAAATGCAGTGTAATTTTATAAAATTACAGGTTGCAACAATTTTATTTAGGTTACATTCGGGTACCTATTTACTTTAAGATTGCCTATTCGATTTTTATGAAATTGAAATATATTGTAAAATTCAACATTTTAAAAAAATTTTTGCTATACGTATAATTGACATTGAACAATAGCGGAGTTCTGGGAGTTCTTGAATACTACTTTCGTTTCCTTGACAGACATATTTTGTTCTAAAATATAACGTATATTTCTATATATTTCTATTATAGTTTAGTGTATCCACAACATATATTTAGCGTTCTCAGGCAGCAGTATGTAACTATGTTTGTAATATAAATGCGTGATAGAAGTGAGTAGGGGTGTTTCGAAATTACTTGGATTTTCAGTTACGTGGTACGTCGCTATCCCGAACTCCTGTGTACTTCGAGGGACAACTGTAAATTTGTTGCCATGTTGGCTCGCAGTTTTACTTTTATATTACTTTCGTGATCTATTCCATATAAGGGGCCTTTGTTCTACAAGACCGGTAAGAATTTTTTATTCTGTTTCATTACTATGTTCCAGCGTAAACTCTATCGTATACATAGATATATAAACATTCTATTTGGATACCGATATGATTTTGTTATGACTTGCGATTAATTTAATTGCATCTCATGCTGTACATACTACGCTTGCCGTTCTAATCAATGACAAAAACGAATGTCATAAGTGACCTATTCGATAATTTTATCGTGTACACCGCATAAAATGTGTGTGTGTGTGTGTGTTACGCAATACGATAAAGTAATTGGCTCAACAAATGACCGATTTACTGTAGCGGCTTTTACACATCTCAGTGAATTGATTAATTTATATATTTGGGAGCTAAATATGTGATGAAAACGCAGGAAGTTGTGAACGCTGTTACTTCGGTAAAATAACCAAATCGACCAAAAAACCATATTGTGTTCTTACAGGAATGTAGTGTACTTACGTAATTTGTATGATGATGACACGCCTACCCGTCCACATTCCCGCCCTGAATTCATTCCATTCCAAATCAGTTTCACTGTTAAAGCACGTATGTGTAGCTGATGTATGGTCAATAAATCTGAAACCAAAAACAAAGTACATACGTGTGAGTTTGCTAATATTCATCGATAAACGCTATTTGCACCAGTGGTTATGAAACTAATGTATGTAAGTAAAAAGAAGGCAAAAGAGCTTCTATATTTTGTGCGATATAGATCAATGTAAGGCAGACTTTTTAGGTTTTTTATTTATACCACTTTCGTAATCACAGACACATTTATTCTAACTAAAAAGAAGAAATCTTACAATGATATGATATACTTACTTGATTTTTGTAATGACGACGCCCATCTGCCCACATTCCCGCCCTTAATTTATTCCATTCCGAATCAGCTTGATAAATACATATGCGTAGCTGATGTTTCGTCAATAAATCTGAAACAAAAAGAAACAAAATACGTGTGAGTTACTAATATTCAACATTAAATGCTATCTGCATCGGTAGTTATAAAAGTGATGTAAGCAAAAAAAGGAAGGCAAAAGAACGTCGATAGTTTTGTGTATGAATCAGTGTAAGAGCCTTTTTACATTCTCTGGTTTTCGCTATCGGTTGGAAATGAATATTGCGATCCATGTTCTTTTAACCAGTTAGCCATGATTGACAAGTATACTCGTCATGGAGAAATGATAACATTTTGTGTTATGACGAGTATACTCGTCGTGTGTAAAAAGTAGTTACCATTGACTATTTAAATTGTAATTTTAATGAACACTAAAATATATTCGCGACACATTTAGGTGCATACTTTGAACAGAGGCCAACACAGCTAACTGGTTAATTAAAAACAACGAGAACAGATATGTGACGTCTCTAAAACAAAGTGAAAAATTCAAATGATACAGGTTCTTGACTTACAGCACTTTCATAATCACCGGCACATTTATTTGCACTAAAATGGGAAAATCTTACAATGACGTCATATACTTACTGAATTTTTTCAATGACCACGCTCATCTTCCCACATTCCCACCCTTAATTTATTCCACATCGAGTTTGCCTCGCTGATAATATCCTTACTGATAAGCACATATGTGCATCCGACGCATAATCCATACATATGTATAACTGTAAGAAAATAGATATGAGTGATTGGGATTAGATATGGACTCCATTTATTCCAATGATATGATACACTTACTCGATTGACATGTTAATAGCGCCGTAAATGGGGCCCCATTTGTAGATAAAATCAACTTCAATAGGGAACCTAAGACCACAGATTAAAAAAAACCACCACCAATCTTACTCCCAAAACATATACATGCAGTAGAACAGAAAACACAACAAGCACAGGAAAAAGCAAAAATGGAGACATGTCTCACTACAACATAGCATGCAGGCAAGGAAAAGCAAGGCAAAGCAAGGCAAACAAACACAAAGCAACACAAACCACATTAATTCCCAACACCATCTAATCTCAATTAAGTCAAAAAATTCTGCATATCTTAACTAGAAGCAATTAAATACTAATCTAACTTGAGCAATGATGATCATTGTACTAATTTATGCAGTACTATAATAATAATAAATTAGGTTCTTCATTTGCAAAAAAAATTGAAAAATAGTTTCAAATAGTAATTTTATATAAATGTAAAGGAACTGAATTTTCATACAAGTATAAAAATGAAGAAGAATGATAATGAAGAACCACGAGCACTTTGCTCATTATTAAATTTTCAGTTAATTTTAAGTAGATTTAAATTCTTAAAAATAATAGTTACCAGAAAATTTCCACTCAAGAAATGATAATAATAAAGAAGACTGAGTGTATAATGTAATAAAGATAAATGAATAGTATTAATATATATTACTAACAAAAAAAACTCGAGCCATATAATGTAATAGAGACGAATGAATCGTATAAATACGTATTATTAATAAAAGAAGACTCGAACTATATAATGTAATAAATATCAATGAATTGTATTAATGCGTATTATTAATAAAAAAAAGTCTCGAACCGTATAATGTAATAAATATCAATGAACTTTATTAATACGCATTATTAATAAAAAAAGTCTCGAACCATAGAATGTAATGGAGATCAATGAATTGTATTAATACGTATTATTAATAAAAGAAGTCTCGTACCGTATAATGTAATAGAGACCAATGAATTGCATTAAAATGTATTAAAAATAAATAAAAAAATTGAACAATTCGGTTCAAGAACATGTAAAAATATAAAAAAATAACAAAATAGAATGGTAACATTTACTAAACAATTATAACATAGTAAAATAATATATTTGTATAATAAATTACTAAAATATCATTTTACGATGTTAGAATTGCATCATAAATGTTACCTTGAACGCTGTAGGGAAAAACAGGATTAAACACATCCTAATACTATCCTAACATTTTAAACAAGATAATCATGTCAATAATTCAAATTCATTTACTATAATTTATACGAAACAACAAAAAGTGATCTTATTTAATCTTGCATATAAATTTACTATGTTTATGCATTGAAAAAAAAACAAAAAAAGTTTGTATTGACCACAAAATTAAACTAATAGAGATTTTGTAAATAACGAAAAGCGAATGAAAAATAATTATTTTAAAAAAATCTAATTAATCTGTACAAAAATATTGAATTCTTTCTTTTCTTTAATTTGCAACTAATCTCAAATAGATTTGAATATTCAAAAATATATTTCCCTAATCTATATATCAGTAAACAATCACAAAATAAACAAATCAAATACACATAAAATATAAAAAAAATAATCCCACGCTGGCCTGCAACAATCCAAAACAAACACATCCTAACACGACATAACGATAAAAAAATATCACACAAGAAAGTCATATACACAATAAATATACAACAATATACAAAACACAATAAATATACAACACTATACAAAACACAATAAAACACAACAATGATCATAAAAATGGATACATTAAATCACTCACCACCCGACGTCTTCATCATCGCAATTTAATATATTTACGTATTACCTCATTCATGTAACACTGTAAAATTAAAATGATATTAGATTATGTTTATTTTAAGTAAAAAGTGAGAATTTTATAACCACAGGAATTTACTTACTGAATTTTTGCGATGACTACGCCGGACTTCGCTGGATCATTTTATTATTATTGTTGATATAAATAATTAATATTCCTGTCCTGTAAAGACGGAATTTATGATTAGATTATGTTTATGTATTTGCACCAAAAATTAGAGATACCGCAACTATATGATAAACTTACCTGATATGGACGATGACGACGCGCTGGCGCTCATCAGGGTAGTGATACGTAACATGTGATCAACATTCTCTGCTTTCTGTAACAAAATTTAAATTATACATTAATTTCTGTGCACTTTGTTTTACTGAACACTAACTATCTCCCATAGATGTCTCGTATACTTACTGGCTTTGAATGAAGATCACGCTTCAGTATCCATTCTCCCACCCTCAATGAACTTCATTCCAAATCATTCTCATCAATATTTACGTACGTGCAACTATTGCGTCGTTAATACTTAATTTAAATGACAACGACGTTGATTTAAGTACTTAAAAGTTCACGGTCAACATTCTTCTTTCTGTAATACAAAATTTTATATTAAATTCTACTTTGTTCTATTGAAAGGTAACCGTATCTCGCATAGACGCAATGCACTTACTTGCTTTGAATGAAGATCGAGCTCGAAATGCCCACTTTCCCACCCGTAACTGATTTCATATCCAATTCATCCTCGTTACTAACCACATATGTATGTGTCGCTGAAGCGTGGTTAATACGTCTGAAGAAAAACGATAAGCATAAGTTAGAGAAAGAAAACAAAATTTTCCTTATTTTCATTAAAAAGTAAAAATTTCACAATGTAATATACTTACTTGATCTGAATTAGGATGATATCGAAAGGCCCACCTTCCCACCCTTAACTGATTTCATTTCGCCACATCTTCGCTAATAACTATACACATGCGTGTATGTTGACGCGTAATTTATACATCTGTACAAAGATACCCGAGTTACAGAAAAGAATCGTAAAATTGTAATTATGTTCACTGAAAGATAAAATCTCACAATAATGTTATATACTTACTTGATTTAAATAAACGTGGCACCTATATGCCCACACTCCCACCCTTGACTGATTTCATTTCGCCACATCTTCGCTAATAACTATACACATGCGTGTGTGTTGATGCGTAATTTATTCATCTACAAAAAGATACCCGAGTTACAGAAAAGAATCATAAAATTGTAATTATGTTCACTGAAAGATAAAATCTCACAATAATGTTATATACTTACTTGATTTGAATAAACGTGGCACCCATATGCCCACACTCCCACCCTTAACTGATTTTAATCCGACTCATCCTTCCCAATAATCACATATGTGAAGTGATTAATGTATCTGGGAAAAGAAATAGGTGTGAGTTACAAACGAGAAACATAAAATTTTATTCATCTTCACTGAAAGCTGAAATCCCAAAACTACGCAATATACTTACTCGTTTTGAATAAGGATGGCACCCATACGCCCACCTTCCCACCCTTGACTGATTTCATTCTAATTCATCCTTGCTAATAACTATACATATGTACATGTATGTATATGCTGGTGCGTGATTAATGCATCTGAAAAAGATACACGTGAGTTACAGAAAGGCAACGTAGAATTATACTTATTTTCACTGAAAGCTAAAAACCTCACAACCACGCGCTGTACTTACTTGTTTTAAATAAGGATGACACAGCCTATGCCCACCTTCCCACTTCTAACTTATATCACGCACCTCATCCTCGCTGATAGCCACATATTCATGTAGCTGAAGCGTGGCCTACATTATCAGAGAAAAATATGTGAGAATTACGGAACAGCAAAATAAATTTTACTTATTTTCAGTGAACGATAAGAAACTTACAAATACATAAATGCTTACTTGTTTTAAATGAGGATGACATATGCCCACATTCCCGCCCTCAGTTGCTTTAATTTCTTATTTTTCCCTTGATAATCACGTACGTGTAGCTGTTGCATAATTAGTACTTGATTTCAGCGACAAATATTCCGATCTCGGCATTTAAAAATGTGATCTCCGTCCTTCTATTTATAACAGAAAATTTCATATTAAATTCTACGTTGTTTAAAAGAAAACTTATAGTTACACGCTCTGTGATGAACTTACTTATGTTGAATGAAGATCACGCCCTTTACACAATTATCTGCAGCCAATAGTCCTTAATCCAGCTGAAAACAAAACAATAAATATGTTATCACATTTCATCATTAAATCCCATTTTTCTTATTGAACAATGAAAATCTGATTAAATAGTATACTTACTTGATGTGTATGATGACGGCACCCGAAAGAGCTCTTCAGCAACCTCCAAAGCACTGCCCCCACTCCCCCACCCCCCTTCCCATCCCGTTCTCCCCCATATAGCTATATCCCCATACTCACACCCCAATTCTTTAAACCCACAATTCATAACAAAAAATCATTCTCAATCATTGCATTCCCCATCCCTCAAAACCCCCCTTCCCAAACTCCCATATACCTATATTCCCATACTCACCCCACCCCCCAATTCTTTAACCCCCAAATCATAACAAAAAATCATTCTTAATCATTGCATTCCTCATCCCTCAAAACCCCTCTTCTCACACTCCCATATACCTATATCCCCATACTCACATCCCTAATTCTTCAAACCCACAACTCACACAATCATTCTCAATCATTGCATTCCTCATCATTCAAAACTCTCCCTTCCCACAATCTCATATGCATATATCCTCATTCACACACCTAATTCTTTAAACACCCAATTCTCAACAGCCATACTCAATCATTACATCCACCACCCCCGCCACTGTTTTAGTATTCTCATATAATAAACCACGTGCGGTTGAATAAACGCGAATTTCAAAATCGATGAATGAATTAGAATTAATTACGCGTACCGCGAAAAAACGAATCCCACCCATGTTCAGTGACTGTGCAAGCATATATGCAAACAAATTTATGTGAAAAGATTATCAATTGCATATTTATAAGATACCCCAAATTTACTGCACGGAATTACTTAAATTAGACTTGCAAAAAGTAGCAAAATTTAAAAGTATTCGCGTCTAATTGATCGTCGCGTGGCAGAAGTTCGCGGACTTCGCTGTTTCGCAAGAAATTTAGCAATGTCAGACGGTGACATGGAATACTCACTGTACTTACTCCAATAATTGTGAAGTCTCTTTACTTACAATACCATAATTAGTTTACTCTACTCATATTTATCCTCTCTAATCAACACGTACTTTCTGTTGATTCGTGGCTTGTAAATCTGAAACAACGCAATGTAAGTATTAGTTTGCTAAACTTCAACAGTGAACTCTGTTTATTGTCACTGAGCGGAGGAAATGTAACTTTTAGTAATCGACAGATTGGAATCTAGATGGATGAAATTTGTAACAAAGTATAAATAAATAAACTGAATATTAAGTACAGTTAGATCTATTGGTAATATATAATTAAACAGCCAACGATATCCTAATATATGAGTATTATGTATATATATATTTTTGCTATATATTTGATGCTACTTGATACAAGATTGAAAATTTGCCGACTGGTATTGCTATAGTATTAACACGGTATCAGTTCTAATTTTATGCATGATGACGTGACATACTTACTTGGCCACTATAATGATGACGTTCTTCTGTTTTAATAATAATATAATAAGCACATATGTGCAGCTAATTCGTCGTCAGTAAATCTGAAAGAAGAAAAAAGAAAATTGATGTGAGTTACTGAGATTCACAATTAAATTCTATTTATTCCCACTGAAAAGAGTAAATACCACAATTACGTGATACACTCACTTACCTGGGTCATATAACGATGACGCCCGCTTTTGTGCCCTTGTTCGGACCCTTAATTCATTCGATTTCAAATCATTCTTGTTAATAAACACGCACGTGTGGCTCATACGGGGTAAATAAGCCTGAACCATAAGAAAAACGAAATAGGTGTAAGTTTCCGAAAATTATCATTAAGCTCTACTTATCACTACTGAAAAGACAAAATCCCACAGTGATGTGAGTGATACACTTACTTGCTTTGTCTACTTTTGACGCTGCTTAATTTATTCAATTTCAAGTCATCTTCGCTAATGAACATGTGCGTGCAGCTGATGCAAGGTCAATAAACCTGAAACAGGTAAAAACGAAGTACGTTCAACATCAATTTCTATTTATTCTTACTGAAAAGAGATTATGTTAACAATAGCATGCTACACTTACGTAACTTGTATGACGATGCCGCCCCTTTTGTTTTCACATTGCCACTGTTAATTCATTTCATCTCAATTTATGTTTGTTAATTAGCACGTATGTGTAGCTGACGCATGGTCCGTAAATCTGTAACAAAAGAAGAAGTATGTGTAAGCTGCTGAAATTCAACGTTAGATTCTATTTATTTCTACTAAAAAAAGGAAGATACAACGATAACGCGATACACTTACCTGACCTATGCAATGATGGCGCCCTTTTATTTGCTGTCTTGTTCGTAATTTTTTCCATTCCAAATTAGCCTCGCTAATAAGTACATACTTGCAGCTGATGTGTAGTTAGTAAACATAAACAAAAGAAAAAGTAGCACATATGAGTTGCTAAAATTCTACATGAATTTATATTTATTCCTATTAAGAAGAGAATATCTTAATAATAAAGTGATACGCTTACCTGACTTGCACAACGATGCCGCCCCATTTCCGTATACATTGCCACTGTTAACTCATTTCATCTCAGTTTATATTTGCTGACCACCACGTACATGCAACTGATGCATGGTCCGTAAATCTACAACAAAAGAAGAATCATGTGTAAGATGCTGAAATTCAACGTTAAATTCTACTTATTCCTACTATTAAAGGGAAATACCACGATAACTTGATACGCTTACCTGACCTATGCAATGATGACACCTTTTTGTTTGCGATATCAATGGAATTTTTTCGATTTCAAATTAGTCTCGCTAATGAACATATGAGAGCAAGTGATGCATCTGAAACGTCGGTATATCTAAAATAAAAAAAGAAAGTAGATGTGAGTTGTTGAAGTTTAATATTAATTTTTATTAATTCCTAAAGAAAAGAGGAAATTTAACGATAACACGGTACACTTACTTGACCTGTATAATGATGACGCCGGTTGCCCACATTTGCACCCTGAATTTGTTTCATTCCAAATTATCTTCGCTAATAAGCAACCATGTGTAGCTAGTGCATAGCCAATATATCTGAAGCAAACAACAAAGTAGGTGTGAATTGCTTAAGTTCAATATTAAATTCTATTTATAATCTTACTTAAAAATGAGAATCTCATCATGATGTGATATACTTACTTGATTTGTATGATAGCACCGTATGTGAACTCCCACTGAAAATAACTGCTACCTAAATGCGGAACCTAAACACACACAAACTAACAAAATAATTAGTATAGTAATTTGAACAAAAAAGGAGTGAAAACCAACTTTACTTACAGCAGATCTTCATTTAAATCGCTGAAACGGAAACTCAAACACGCGAACACGCGCAAAATAGAAATAAACGTGTGAATAAAACAATGAATGAAACATTTGCGCAATAATAAAAGTAATAAAAAATGGGGGAATCAATAAAAACTAATCTCATTCATACAACATATTCATACGAATCGTACACAGAAAAATCAACGAGAGAAAGAAGAGAATGGTGAAGGAAAGATTAAGTCAGAGAAAGAAGAAAATAGTAAAGGAAACGTCTCACTCTACAACCGCAAGCAAAGCAAAAAGCAGACCACCAACACCAACCATAATAACTAATATTACAAAACATGCAGCATGCATTAATCTTGAGCGCGCGCTCAAATAATTACCCCACACCTTAACAAAGATAACCACCATGTTGATTCATGCACTACTATACTAATGATAAATTAGGTTCTTCGTTTACAAAAAAAAATTGAAAAGAAGTTTCAATAGCAACCTTACATAGATGTAAGGGAATTGAATTTATATAAATTTATATAAATTCAAAAGAATACAATGAAGAACCCGCGAGCATTTTGCTCATTACTAAACAAATTCCCATGGAATTATTATTAATAAAAATAGACACGAACCATACAATTTAATAGATATGAATGAATTGTATTCATATGAATCGGTTCGAGCACACAAAAAAAAATAGAATGGTAATAACATTTAGTACACAATTATAACATTATAAAATAATATAATTGTATAATAAATTACTAAAATATCATTTTACAATGGTATAATTGCATCATAAATATTATCTTCAACGCTGCAGGGAAAAACAGGATTAAAAACACATCATGATAAAATAATCATGTCAAAAACTGATATTGCTTTACTTCTAATTTCTATTAGTTTATGAATTGTAATCAAAACAAAAAAAGTTTGTATTAATTTCAAAACTAAACTAATAGGAATTTTGAAAGCAACGAGATGTGAATGAACGATAATTATTTAAAAAAAAATCTAAGTGATCTACACAAGAATCCTGAGCTCTCTATTTCTCTAATTTTGAAGCTAATCTCAAAGATCTTTGAGTTTTAAAAAATATATTTCCCTAATCTATATGAGCACATTATCAATAATGTAAAGAAATTCAAATACACATAAATAAACACCTAAAAAATAAATGAAAAAATATAAATGATTTCCAGTTATAGCATATATCAACTTACAATTTACGGAGGGAAGGGGGAGGTAGGAGCAAAGTACTTTGCAAAATTGAGAAAATGGCAACATAAAACCTCTCACCTACCAACTATGTAATTACTTTACCTGTAACAGACGAAACCCAACATTAAATTCTATTTCTTTTCTGTTTGGTCTTTTTACTAGAAATTGAAAATCTTACAACCACATAATATACTTACATAGTTGGAAATAGGACCATGCTGTTTCCATTGGCAGATGATGAGTACACGGTAGTTTTCAATCCTTTCCCTGAAAAAACGAAATTTATTATTAGATTTATTTCCTTCCTTCTTACTAGAAATTAAAAATTTTATGAGCATATGATATACTTACATGATTCGTATGACGACTGCATTGATTTTCCCACTTAAAAGTGGCTCGTGGTAACTATTCCCTCTGTAAACATGAAACTAAAATTAAATTCGATTTCTTTTGAATAAAAATTAAAAATTGTATAGCCACGTGATACACTCACCTAGTGTGAGTGATTACCACGTTCATCTTTTTACTAAAAAATGCGCAATCGACAGTCTTTTTGCTGAAAAGATGAAATAAAATGTTAAATTTTTTTCCTTTTTTTAACAATTGAAAAATTCATAATCGCTTGATATACTCACTTAATTTGAGTGACGATCGCACGCTATGTAATCTTTCTATTTAATAATGCTCAGGATGGACGTTCTGTTTCCTGAAGAAATGAAATTCAATGATAAATCTTTTCACTCAAAATTGAGAATTTTCACAACTTCACAATTTACTTACTCAATTTTAATGGGGATCGCGCGTCAATCTTTATATTCTAACATACAGGATCGACATTTTTTCCTGAAAAGGTGAAATTTAATATTAAGTTCTGTTCTTTCATTGAAAATTAAAAATCGCATCACCATATGATCTACTCACTTTATTTGAATGACGACCTCGATAATATCTTCATTTAGAAATGGAAAATCGTGTTTTATTTACCTGAAAGGACAAAATTTATCGTTAAATTTTATTTCTTTTCTGGACTAAAAATTGGAAATTTTAAAAGCGTACATTCACGCGTTCCGAATTTTTAATCCAACGTTCATCTAAAATTCTAACAGTTCTTCTACATATTTCACGATAAAATTTCGTTCTCATATTTTTTTTATTTGATTTTTATTGCATCAAAAAAATACTGTAAATATGTAAAAAAATAGCTAAATAAAATACTCGCATTCGAGTTTTATCAAAATTAAAAAAAAAATCGAATTCTACAATCCGCGAAATATAATATACATTGTCGATCAATTGTTTCATCGATTTATCTGAAATATTCTTAATTGTAATGGCAGTTAAACATTTCATAAAAAATTAATAAATTATTATAACAACATTTCATTAATGAATGACAATTAAATAACTTCTATTAATTCGAACAAAGTTTCATTTCGATTTATTACGAATGTTTTCGAACATAATGGCCGTTTTACTTTGCACACGAAATTATACTAATAAATTATTCCAAAATTCACACCTCTGTTATTACAACAACGATGTAATTAATAAACTCATTTCGACTAAATAACGTCTATTAATCCATACCGAATGTAGAAACAAGAAAATCGAATTTTACAATTCGCGAAATACATGGACCGTTTGGTCCATCTATATGGAATGTTCTCGAACGTAATGGCCGTTATACTTTGCAAAGGAAATTAATGGAATATTGGAATATTTAGTTACCTATTATAAAAACAATAATTTAATTGTTACATTTACAACGATTTAATTATTTCTGTTAATCTGCACGAAGTTTAGAGACAAGAAGATCGAATTGTACAATCCGCGAAACACATCAACCGTTTGTTCGAACCGTTACGATGTTCTCGAACGTAATGGGCGTTGTACTTTGCAAACGAAATTAATGGAATATTCGAATATTTAGTTACCTATTATTAAAACAATAATTTAATTGTTACATTCACAACGATTTAATCATTTCGGTTAATCTGCACGAAGTTTAGAAACAAGAAGATCGAATTTTACAATCCGCGAAACACATCAACCGTTTGTTCGATCCGTATTGCAAATATTCGCGAACGTAATGGGCGTTGTACTTTGCAAACGAAATTAATGGAATATTCGAATATTTAGTTACCTATTATTAAAACAATAATTTAATTGTTACATTCACAACGATTTAATCATTTCGGTTAATCTGCACGAAGTTTAGAAACAAGAAGATCGAATTTTACAATCCGCGAAACACATCAACCGTTTGTTCGATCCGTATTGCAAATATTCGCGAACGTAATGGGCGTTGTACTTTGCAAACGAAATTAATGGAATATTCGAATATTTAGTTACCTATTATTAAAACAATAATTTAATTGTTACATTCACAACGATTTAATCATTTCGGTTAATCTGCACGAAGTTTAGAAACAAGAAGATCGAATTATACAATCCGCGAAACACATCAACCGTTTGTTCGAACCGTTACGAATGTTCTCGAACGTAATGGGCGTTGTACTTTGCAAACGAAATTAATGGAATATTCGAATATTTAGTTACCTATTATTAAAACAATAATTTAATTGTTACATTCACAACGATTTAATCATTTCGGTTAATCTGCACGAAGTTTAGAAACAAGAAGATCGAATTTTACAATCCGCGAAACACATCAACCGTTTGTTCGAACCGTTACGATGTTCTCGAACGTAATGGGCGTTGTACTTTGCAAACGAAATTAATGGAATATTCGAATATTTAGTTACCTATTATTAAAACAATAATTTAATTGTTACATTTACAACGATTTAATTATTTCTGTTAATCTGCACGAAGTTTAGAGACAAGAAGATCGAATTGTACAATCCGCGAAACACATCAACCGTTTGTTCGAACCGTTACGATGTTCTCGAACGTAATGGGCGTTGTACTTTGCAAACGAAATTAATGGAATATTCGAATATTTAGTTACCTATTATTAAAACAATAATTTAATTGTTACATTTACAACGATTTAATTATTTCTGTTAATCTGCACGAAGTTTAGAGACAAGAAGATCGAATTGTACAATCCGCGAAACACATCAACCGTTTGTTCGAACCGTTACGATGTTCTCGAACGTAATGGGCGTTGTACTTTGCAAACGAAATTAATGGAATATTCGAATATTTAGTTACCTATTATTAAAACAATAATTTAATTGTTACATTCACAACGATTTAATCATTTCGGTTAATCTGCACGAAGTTTAGAAACAAGAAGATCGAATTTTACAATCCGCGAAACACATCAACCGTTTGTTCGATCCGTATTGCAAATATTCGCGAACGTAATGGGCGTTGTACTTTGCAAACGAAATTAATGGAATATTCGAATATTTAGTTACCTATTATTAAAACAATAATTTAATTGTTACATTCACAACGATTTAATCATTTCGGTTAATCTGCACGAAGTTTAGAAACAAGAAGATCGAATTATACAATCCGCGAAACACATCAACCGTTTGTTCGAACCGTTACGAATGTTCTCGAACGTAATGGGCGTTGTACTTTGCAAACGAAATTAATGGAATATTCGAATATTTAGTTACCTATTATTAAAACAATAATTTAATTGTTACATTCACAACGATTTAATCATTTCGGTTAATCTGCACGAAGTTTAGAAACAAGAAGATCGAATTTTACAATCCGCGAAATACATCGACCCTTTGTTCGATCCGTTACAAATGTTCTCGAATGTAATGGCCGTTATACTTTGCACACGAAATTAATGGAATATTCGAATATTTAGTTACCCATTATTATAACAACGATTTAATTGATAGATTCACAGCGACTGAATCATTTCTGTTAATCTGCACGAAGTTTAGAGACAAGAAGATCGAATTTTACAATCCGCGAAACACATCAACCGTTTGTTCGAACCGTTACGAATGTTCTCGAACGTAATGGGCGTTGTACTTTGCAAACGAAATTAATGGAATATTCGGAAATTTAGTTACCTATTATTAAAATAATAATTTAATTGTTACATTCACAACGATTTAATCATTTCGGTTAATCTGCACGAAGTTTAGAAACAAGAAGATCGAATTTTACAATCCGCGAAACACATCAACCGTTTGTTCGAACCGTTACGAATGTTCTCGAACGTAATGGGCGTTGTACTTTGCACACGAAATTAATGGAATATTCGAATATTTAGTTACCTATTATTATAACAACGATTTAATTGATAGATTCACAGCGACTGAATCATTTCTGTTAATCTGCACGAAGTTTAGAGACAAGAAGACCGAATTTTGCAAACCGTGAAACATATCGACCCTTTGCTCGATCTATTACGAATGTTCTCGACTATAATGGCTGTTATACTTATTATTAGAAATTAAAAATTTATTCCGAAATTCACACTTCCACTATTCATTATTATTTATTGTAATGCATTATTTGATATTTTAAGGCAATAAAATACAATTGACATAAAAAATTAATAGAGGTAAAAATTTCAATGATGACGTAATTAATGGACTCACTTTGCTGAAGTGGCTGGCCATTCTCCCCCTCGCTGAAATCCGCAAAAAAGCCACCATTTTTTCTCAAGGTGCAGAATTTCGTGGAGAAATTGGATTTCAGCGTCGATCACGATGCTCTTTCCCCTTCAAAATGCGCAATCTAAGAGCAGCCGTGGCACCTTGCTCTGTAAAATACGAAATATTACATTAATTTACAAGTATTTCGCTAAAAATTAAGAAACCCACAAGTACGATTCGCGCGACCGTTATAAACCGTTACACTACGAATTTTGCAATAAAACCTTTTTTACATCTATTTTGTAAAAAAATATGGAAGAAAAACAAACAAATAAAGTATATATGAACTACGTTAGTTACTTATTATCATGAAAAATGATCAATTATTGCCAATTTAAGAATAGCGGCACGAGGCGTGTAATATGATACCCCTTCGATTATTTTACAAACCAATTTTCACCCATTAAAAAAACCGATTTTTTCGAAAAATTGATAATTTTGTTGAAAATTTGCACTACTATTGTTGTAATAATGATTGAATTTGTTAACTTACTTAAATAATTAATGATAATTGGAGACCAGATTAACACGTCCATCACGCATGATGGGCTATCCGGGAATGAGGAGCTGTGCAAGCATAATCCAGCTTCTTCACCTTCACTGACCGTTAAAAACCACCTTAATCATAACCCATTCTCCTTGCAACTTTGTTATCCGTATTAATCCTTTGCCAATCACTTAATAATTCACCACTAGCTCTATTGTCTTAAATTACTATTTCACATATCAATTTTTTATCATTTCAGCCTTGATTTGTATTTTTTTAAAAGAATGCGAAATTGCATAAAGATCTCCCTTTGACTTTGATTACCTTTGTCTTTGCTACGCGATTCTTTCTCTTGGATCCTGGTCGTTAATTGGTCGAAATCGCGAAATTGTTTTTGCCGTTTAAAAAATTTATCATGCATTATTTTAGTTAAAAATGCGAAGGAATCAACTAGTTTTGTCGTTTTCTATCACCCTTTTTAATTAATAGCGCAAGAAAATTCATTATTCATTTTTCGTCTGTCTTGTCGTCTACCAGTACTACTACGTCACGATGAAGACAGCGCGCAACAAGTGTGCAATAGTTTACGGTGTATAAAGGATTTATTAATCGTCATTTTTCTGTGTCCTTTGTAGTCGCACAAGTCTCAGATTAATTTAATTAGCGTACTGGTGCATTTCCTTTTTCATTGTTAAAAAACCATTGTTTATCAAATATTTTATTTGACTACCTTTCTCTAACCAGTTCTACGAAGTTCGTTTTCTCTTTCTTTCCTGGATGATCTTCGCTAGGGGTCGAACGTGTGTTATTAATGCTGCATTTATTTATAATAATTGCAATTAATTTATAAATATTGAAGAGTGTATCATATCAGAAAGTGCAAGTTCGACCCCGCATTCATCGTTACACCATCAGCGGCTGTGTTTACACAGGTAAATTTACATTCTTCTATATTTTCAAACGTTCGAAAAAAGTGAATAACGAATTGTTAAACATGGCGATAACGTTTCGTCTTTCGTGAAAAATGTCGAAAATTCGAACGACAATTCGGTGTCATTTTTAATTGGTTTATTCGCGTATTCGGTAGGTGATCGTAAGAGGAAAGACTTTAACGAGAGTATAGAGGCTATGTACGCTGCGAGAGCAATAACAACTATGTACGGCGATTGATTTTTTTATTGATTGGTGAGTTTCTTTTCTATAACCCTTTCGAAATCGACGACGCACCCTGCGCGTCGTATTCAATTTATTAAATAAAAATGTTTGATGTTTTACTATTTAAATATATAAATATCAATAGTTGATAGCATAAATATTGTAAATGTTGTATGCCAACTTTTAGTATTTGTGAGAAAAACATATTTCAAAGTTCATTTATATTGCAAAGTTATATTGCATTGCAAAATTGAAAAGTTTAACAACATTTTGACTTATAATATTTGTGTTTCAGCTTTGGGATGTATCAATTTATCAATGTTTAAATCTATCAATTCATCAATGTATCAATCTATCAATGCATCAATGTAGCCTAATATTCTAAAACTATGAAATTATGTAGAAATTACCATATTAAGTGGGCTAACAATTAGGGAAATGTAAACTGAAAAATGTAAAACAGATGAATTCATTACATACATACTTATATGTAACACTGACAAACTTCATTGTAATCTGCAAACAATTGCAATTGCTTACAATGTTAAAAGGAATAAGAAGTGTTAATGAGGGAAAAGTCAAGTAGTTTATTTTATTTTTTTAAACAATATTATGGGATTAAGGGAAATATGTTTCTTTACCCCTTTTTTACATTTTTTTAAGAAAGTAGCACTAAAAAGTGTAGATAAATTAGTTTTTCCATTCTGTGTTAAATTAATTCATATTACAATTATGTAGAAATTTTCATTTTCTTTTTTTTCTTTCTTAAATCATCTTTATAATTATTCCCACACAATTTACATATAATCTTATCTCAGTAGCTTGCTTTCTTTGAAATACAAAACATATCCAGGTAATTTTTTTACACAATTCATAAGATAAATTAAGTGAGAAGCAATAATATAAAGTATATACAAATTTTTATATACATTTTTTGATAATTCAGTAGATTGAATATGTATATTGCAACTTTTTCAACTTTTTATACAATACATAAATTCCATTTATCAAGATCATACTGTGAAGTATGTACCATTTCTTTAAAAATTCTTTATGTAATTTAATTAGCTGGAAATAAAAATTGCAATTTTGTCAAATTTTGTCCCCAGTTGATGAATTAAATTAATTAAAATAATACTGTACAATACTTGCAATGTTTTAAAAAACCTTTACTTAATTCAATGATTTGAAATTAAAAATGACCACTTCATGAAATTTTTTACATAATTCATAAATTAAATTAATTAAAGTAATACTAGATACTTAATAAAATACAATACAATTCTGTAATGAATTTTTACATAATTAATAGATTAAATTAATAAAAACAATAGTTATATTAAAAGTACATACAATGCTTTGTGGAATCTCTACTTAATTCAATGATTTGAAGTTGCAATCTACAATTTCTTCAAACTTTTTACACAGTTTATACATCAAATTACTTAATAAAATATTGAAGAGTGTATGGAATGTGTTGAGCAATATTCATATTCTACAATATTAAATGATTTCAAACTACAGTTTAGAATTTCATGGAGCTTTTCATACAGTTTATAGATTCATTTTCATAATAAAATCTTGTAGGGTATGTAGAATGTTTTGTAATAATCTGTACATGATCCAATACATTGAAATTTCAATATGCAACATTGTCAAATTTTCATGCATTTAATAATTCATAAACTTAATTATAAAATAAGGTGGATTATACACATTTTACAATATATACAATCTTCTAAAGAATTTTTACATAATTCAATGATGTCAAATTGCAATCCAGAATTTCATAAAACTTTTTGCAGAGTTTATAGATTAATATACTTAATAAAATAAGGCAGGGTATGTAGAATGTCTTGAATACTCTTTACATAATCCAATAAATTAAAATTTCGATTTGCAACATTGCCAAATTTTCATGAATTTAACAATTCGTAAATTTGATTGTAACACAAAGTTGAATATTCATATTTTACTACATATTCAATCTCCAGAAAAATGTTTACACAATTCAATGATTTCAAATTGCAATCTATAATCTATTAAAAATTTGTACAAAGTCCAGAAATTAAGTTACTTAATAAAATATTGTAGGATTAAAATTGCAAGTTGCAACATTTTTAACAATTTTATAAATGTAACAATTTATAAATTTAATTCATTAATATAAAATTGCAGAGTGTATATAATCATTTGAAGAATTTCTACATAATTCAATCACTTGAAATTTTAATCAGCAATTTCTTAAAGCTTTACAAAATTCAGGGATTAAAATACTTAATAAAATACTGTAGGGTATGTAGAATGTTTTGAACAAGCATTACACAATCCAATAAAATGAAATTTCATTTTGCAACCTTTTCAAGTTTTTATAAATTTAATTATTTAAAGTAAAATTAAGTATACAGATTGTAGGTATACACAAAAGTTTGAAGAATTTTTTTCGTTGTTCAATTATAAATTGTAATTCACAATTTTTTGGAAAACTTTTACATAACTTAATGATCTAATATTTTAAGTAACAGTTTGTTGAAATTTTTTACAAATTTCATGGATTACATTACTTAACAGTATATTATACAGAATATAGAATGTTTTGAAGTATTTTTACACTATACAATAAATTGGAATTGCAATTTGCAACCTTTTGAAACATTCATAAATTGAATTAAGGAAAATAAAATTGTAAAGTATATACAGTCTTTTGGGGAATATTTACATGATTCAATGACTTGAAATTGCAATCTACAATTTTTTTTAAACTATTTATAAAGTTCATACATTCAACTATTTAGTAAAATATTTTAAAATAACTGCTTTTTTTTAAATTTGTACATAATTCAACATACTGAAATTGCAATTTGCAGTTTTGTTAAATATTTTACAAAATTCATCGATAAAATCATTTAACAAGCTATTGTAAAATAAATAAACTTTTTCGAAAACCTTTTACATAATTTAACGATTTGAAATTGCAACTTGCAATTGTCTCAAAAGTTTTTACATAATTCATAAATCATTTTAATTCAATGTACATGATAAAATACGCGTAACTTTCGGAATTATTTAAAATTTAAAATTCTTGAATTGGAGGTCCTGCTGTTCTGAAGTCCATTCACGTTTCCAATTGAAAATCCTTGTTATTCAATTTGAAATGAACGTGACTGGTATTCATTGTAGTAGTCGGGAGAAAGTATTGATGGTTCGACTCTCTTTGGTCTTCGTGGTAGATTTTGTACAAAATCTCATTGACGAATTGGTAGAAGTGGTTCAAGTGTCGGTTTCGGGTAGACCCATGGGTTTGGGGCGTATGGTGGTCGTTGCGGTATGGGGTAAGCTGTTATGGCCCCTGCTGGTACCGATGTTGTAACCGGTTTTCCATTTATTAGGACTGTAAATGCAGCCAGGGCTAATACAATAATAGCGATGATTCTTCTTGTTGCAATCTGGAAACAATTGCAATCGACTACTGTTTCATAAAAAGTGAAAAATATTAATGAAAAACATTAGATACTAATAAGGTTTTTTTACCGTAAAATAAAATTGGTTACAATATTTAGGACAATTTTGCAAGATTATACACAGTTATTTCTTCACTTTCTATCCTGTTTTTTGAGTTAACGTTAAACAAATCATTTGTTCGTTTCGAGTTTATTCTATATAAAAAGAAAATATAAAATTTTGTATACAGGTTTAGAATAATTGTTTAAAATTATGAGAAATTATTTCTTCACTTTCTATCCCGTTTTTCAAGTTAACGTTAAACAAATTATTTGTCCGTTTCGTGTTTATTATTTTACATAAAAGAAAATAGAAAATTTTGTATAAACTTTAGAACAATTTTCTAGAATTATAAGAAGCTTTTTCTTCTATTTTTGTTCTAATATTTAACAAATAAATACTAAACAAATAATTTCTCCTTTTTTAATTATATTTAAATCAACAAAATAGCTCTCTGAAAGGTGAGAAAATATTCTCTTTATTTTTTACTTTAATTTTCAATCGTATAAAATGCAAAACTGTATTTCTTCAGTTAGTGTTCCATTTTTCGAAATCTGTGTTACCATTGTAAGGAGAATTCTAAAGTCTTCTAACTTCGTCTTGAATTTTTTGCGAATTCCCTAACTTCTTCTGTCAGAGTCTCACTACAAACAGGTAGTAGTTGCAAAAGGCTGCACAGTATTTATACTTGTCGGTTCTCAGGAGGTGGACATTCATCTGGGTCAGACGTTCGTCGACACATTAAGATATCACCCGTATAAACGAAATAAAGGAATTCCCGCTTTCATTATCACGTGTCACTCGTCTGTTTAGTCTCATTCGCATTTGCCTTCCCTCTTATCGGCCTCTTGGGCGGAAGACCCTCTTAAGAACCTGTGCTTGTTTATCTTTTCGCATAAGCTAAACTCTTGCTTTTCAAACAATTCTTTTTCGTATAATTGGACCGTGGATGTTTATGCTGATTTATATTTTTACAAACATACCTAAAAAAAATAGAACCAAAAGAAAAATTTGTTTCATTTTCTAAATTACGTTGTTTGGAAATTCCGTTGCGTTTTTGATAATATCGACTTCTGTTGTGTAACTGATAATTAATATGAACTGGAAGGGAATTATTTTTTATGAATTTTAGTTTAATAATAGTATTTTTAATCTGAACAAATTCTGTTCCTGTTTGGGCCACTTAAAATTTAATAATTAATGGGCGATACATAGTTAAAAGCAAGGGCAACTTTTTTTATTGCACAATACTAAACAACCTAATATTTCATTAATAAGGTAGCAAGAATTGTTAATCGTTGCCTAGAATATTTTACTATCGTCATTTATTATAATGTTTCTAAAACTTTATTAATGGCCGGAAATTTAATAAATTAGAAGCCTAGAAGAATTACTTGCATGGGCTCATTTCGGGGAATGAAAATATGCAAATGGTGCAAACTCCTTCGTAATAGGGATTATGATAATTCCTGATAGTTACACAATTATCGAACAATACATACTACACGCAAAATTATTTATTAAAATGTTAGTGTGCATACATTACCTTTGAATGTTTCTGAAAAATATTTCTATGAAATTTCCCAACAACCTAACGTTATGTATATTTTTTTGATATTTTTGCATTTTATGTGCATTCTGAATCGTTTGCACATTTAAATCGTCCATAAATGCGTAAATAACAAGTCTATGTATAATACTTGTATACGTACGATATAGTATTATTACAATATATAATAATTTTTTATTAACAATATTGGTAGTTCATGTTTGTTAATGATATTACAGAAGTATTATTGTTTATAATTAATAAAGACTTGATATAGATTAATTTTAATAAAACTTACGCTGATTGCAAAAATGAAACAATTATTTAAAATAATATAACTTTATTTTTAATGTTAAGATCTGCCGCGAAATTAAATTAAAATTAATTATTAAATAATTTAAAAATTATTTCATTTTATAAAAATTGTCTCACATCACATAAAATTAATTGTTAAACAATTTAGAAATAATTTCACTTTATAAAAATTGTAATTCATATCAAATAAGATTAATTGTTAAACATAGAAGTCATTGCACTTCATAAAAATTGTTTCACGTAAGAAATAACAAAAAAATAGAACTACAATTCATAAGAACCACTCAAAAGTTCAACCGACTAATCGCATAAAGTGAAACAATCTAATTTTTAAGAAGTTGAATTCTAATCATGAAGCTGATTTTGCACGAAACCGAATCGATCAGATCAACTTTTACGCGATTTATATTATAGCCGAGCATCGTAAACATATTTCGCAAATTTCAAACAATAAACAATGATTCAGATCCTTGACATCGTTGCCCAGGCTCATGTGTTGAATAGTAATCATGTAGTTGAAAGTTAGCATGATTTCGCACTCACTACACAACGTATATCTTCCATTACTCTTTGATAAACTTCCGAATGCGCAAAGTAGAATCAAACAACGATTCGACGATAGTTCACAGTAACAATTTTTCGCTAAGTCACAGCTTTTAGAACTAAATTACCATGAATCACTGTTTATCTTTGTAAATGTATGCGGAAGTGTAAGGCATAGGAATCAAGTTGTTGTAAAAAGAAATTAACATACATATACGTCGCGGTTCACGCATCAGAAACACCGGTTTAATGTTCATCGACTATAGCCACGTGGTTGGCGTGCGCCGGACTGTTTCGTGAGGCACGTGGCGAAGGCTGCGATTCGTCTCGAGACGCCAGTAAGTCCCTCCTATAGGTATCACCTTCCAGTAACGTATGATTAGGGAGGTAAACTTGCTGCGAAACCCTTTTATTCTTTAGTGAGTTGAAATTAAAAATCTAATGTTGCATACGGGCCGGAATAAACGCAAAATCACATAACGACAATAATGTATTTTATGGGTAAGAATCCTTTATTTCACAAAGAAACAATTTTGACGGGACTGGACATTTTACAGGAATCGTATTAGATCGTATTAAACGGGAAAATAATACGGGAATGGGGATTCTACGTGTACAAGTATTAATTTATATTAATACAAAAGAACCTCGATTATCCGAATTCTCTATTATCCAAACACGTGCTGTTTTAATGAGTAGAAATAAATGATAGGCAAAGTCGATCAAACAGTACTTTATTCAGAAAAGCTTCTATTAGTCTTTACTCCCTTTTTTTATAATTGATAGAGTGTGCGATTATTTATTATATTTGGGGAACTTTTATTCATTATTTATTATTCATCATTTTTTATTCGCGTTTATCGTTTAAGTTTCTAAATTTTTACAAAATATGGAACACAGACATCATAAACATTCATTGGTGCCATACGATGCTGGGCAACTTTCATTCTAAACTGCGTATTTTTATGCAAATTCATACTATTATAAATAAGTTTGATGAAACAGGGCCAAAAGTAGATATTGCTTCATTCTCTAAATATCATAATTTCTATTATACATATTAGGTTGTCCAAAAAGTTTCTTTCCGTGTTTTCGGCTTTGTTAGGCAAACTGGTGTTGCGAGGCTGCAGAAAAGTGGCATCGAGGTCATTCTGAAAGATAGAAAAAGGTAAAAAACACAACGATTTTGCACTCTTTAATAAATTGCATGGTGCATCAAATTTTCTGCACTTAATATTTAGTAAGAAGACGAAAGGAACTTTTGGGACAACCAAACACTTTGCAAATTATATGCATCCTATATTTTGTGTCCCTTTAAATTTTCCACAAATGCATAAAAATCCGCAGTCTACAAATAACGAATAAGAATATGACGATTAACTTTGTCTTATTTATTATTCGTAAATAGCGAATAACTTATTTAGTTTTAGTTTTGAGTGATACATAAATCTCGTCATCTTTTATTCGTTATTTAGAATGAAAGTTGCCGAACATTACTTCCGTGTTAAACGATAATTACTTATAATAGGTTATTGTCAAATTAATTTCTAAATAAATTCCACTCAAAAAAGCAATGCACTGCGGAGAAAATATCTGATTAGTGTAGAATACTTATTCTAGTTATGTAGAATTAGTGTAGAATAAAGTATATAATTAGTGTAGAACTATTATTTTTTTTACATTTTTAAAAGTAACATCTTATCTGAAGGGAAAGCGGAAAAACATTTATACTCTTCATGTAAAAGTGGCTTTTCTCGATAAACACTTATGATATCGTTTTTTTCGCATATTCTATCTACCGTGAAACAAGTTTTACGAGTTTATCTTTGAGTGGACTCTGTTATTTAAGTTATTCGTTCAAATGGTTTTTTTTAATATTCAAAAGAAATTTCCATTTTTGAGGGTAAATGTAAAGCTCATTGTTAATGAGAGAACATGATGATGTTGATTCTAAGTGCGGTTGGACGTCCCTGTAAGCAGCGGCCAATCAATGCTGCTTTTGGCTAAGCGTAACGAATTTAACCAATCACGGCTTCTTTGTATCTGTGTGCACGCCCATCCACGTGGTTACAATTTTTTGCAATCCATTGAAGACACACAATTTTTGAGTAACATGCGAATGAGTTACGTAATTCGCATTAATGCTAGAGATGGGAACCTAATTTCTAGATTCGCGAAACTTGAATGCGAAACTCTCGGAACTCAACATTTTCGAAACTTTCAATCTTTCTTTTCTTCCTTTTGTTTGTAAGGAGAATCCATTTTGTCAGGAATTAAAATTCCAACAAACCCTTTTTAGAAGACCACAAATTATTTATTGAAGCTTAAACTTAGTTATAATTTAAATAAATTAAAAAGCGAAAAAACTTCGCGAAATAATTATTAATTTTTAGGTCTGTGCTTTACTTTCGATTAAAATGAGTCCCAAGTTAAAATTCTACTAAATTGTTAGTTAAATAAATTCGTATCACGACAATATTCTCGTCATTTTCTTTTTATGAGAATTTTTATTCATATAAATATTACACAAAGACCTTAAACTACTACATAGATCAGAATGCTTAGAATAAACATTTGTAATCTTTTAATTTTGTTATTGTGTATACTTCTAAACTTTCAAATAATTAATAAAAGTTATAAAATTCTTCTTACGCGTTACTAAAAACATCAGAATACTTTGTGTAATAAAAGCAAGTTTCATCTTAAGTGTAGTTGTTCAAACTCCAAAGAAGTGATAATTTCGAAGCGTTCATAATAATTTGATTACTCATTGTAGTTGTCAATACTCGAAACTTTTTGAGTTTCGAATGTTTCATCCTTATTATTCACACTAAAACTATTTGTGTAGATTGATAATTTATCATAAAAATTATATAATCCTGCAGCGGTACCGTTTCTGAAAATATTCCACAATTCTTGTTACAAAATATAAATGAAGGTTAACTTCACTTGCAACATATTTTTTTCAAGTACATATTTATCATTTTTAAGTCTTTAATATTCTAGTCTTTGATAGTTTTAGTGTTAACTACAGTCTTTGGTTCTACTGGATTGATTTTGGGAAGAAAGGACACATTGCAATTGAGAGTATAGTATTATACTTTATTAAAAAAAATGTAACAATGATTTCTATTATAAAAGATTTAATAGTCATGAGTAGTCATTTCATTAATACTATATATATAATGTATATAATTTCAATAACACTTCATTAATAGTCATGAGTAGGCGGCAGATGTTTGTAAGGCAATACAGAGTAGATTTTATAATCTATTATCTCTACTTATCTTCAAATTCCGTAATTCTATTTAAAAAAAATTAGAATTTGCATAAACATCCGCAATCTGCTCATTGACCATAGTCTTTTAATATTTTTCATGTATAATTTGTGATATTCGAAGACCCCATGATACAGTTTTAACTACACAGATTCGTGTTAAAAGATTACAAAAATTCTTATTATCTAGAAACGAAAAGGTGTAAGTTCAGTTTTCTTCAAAATTTTTCGAGTTGCTTGGCTCCACGCTGGAAGTTGCAGATAAAGTCTCAGTATCCACATTCGGCATGCGCTCTGGCGCATTATTTCTGTTAGAAAATTGAATTACTCTGAAAAATAAAATGATATTGAATAGGACATTTTTTTCTTTGTATTGTTTTGTTCGGAAAGTTCGCAGCGTTTCCAATACTATTAAGTTTTGTTGCGTAATTTCTAGGATTGAAGGGAGAATTTTGTTTTCGGAACTTCTGTGAAACGAAAATAATTTTAATTTTACGAATATTATTCACGGGTGGATCACTTAAATGTAATAATTGAAGAATAGCGTCTAGACTTAGTTAAAACGAAAGACAGTATTTCTTACGAGACAAGATCAAGACTAGATCTCCTATTCTGATAACGAACTAGCAAAAGCTTTGCATCTTGTCACGGTATTCAATTATCGTTATTTATCAAAATGTTCGTAAAACTTTATTAAAGAACAAAAATTGAATACGCTAAAAGCCTGCGAAAACTCTCTTGCAATAATTAATTTCTAACAAGGGACATTGGGTAACCCGAAAAATCTTAATCTCTTTAAACTGTGCGGGTTTGTTGCAATTAAAATACAATTTAGTAGTAACAACGAGGAATTTCTTATTTAAATACAAAATTTGTACTGTTTCGATAATGTAATCTGAAAAAGCATAAAAAACCTACATATTAAGTCTTCATTCCAAACATTTTCTCATACAGATTGTAATTTTAACCCTTAACTTCGGTCTGTGAAATCGCTAATAATTACTTATTCGTTTCTATTTTTCTTTCCGCGTGAGTTAAAAGCTTGTCACTCTGGACACTTTTCAACTATATTATAATATTCAATTGCCGAAATCGAACTCGAGCCCTTCTATTATTAATGTGCAAAGCAAAAACAACTGATTTTGATTTCTCATTCGCTACTTCTATGTACGTCAATGATATCACTATAAACATTAGCGGTCTCACAGATCGTTAGTAGTAGTTACATAAGTTTTAATAACTATAGTAGTTAAGGGATACGTAGATGAATACGAAATTAGCTAAATACATATAAGGAGTAGTTTCACATCTGTTAAAGTTCCCAAGAATGCCACAAAATTGTAAAAAATGCAGAATTTTTGAGTTATCCAATGTCCCTTGCGAAAAAGAGGAAAACGTTCTAATAAATGGGATTATAGAAAGCGCTTCAACAAAATGATAATTGTGCGAATATCGTTACGAACTTTCCGAATAATCTAATATATTTTCAATCAAGTCTTCATACTCACAGGATAAAGAGTAGAACGAGTATTTGAGTTGCAAAGGTCAGCCAGTAGATTGAGTTAGGCGCAGACTGTATAGTTGCATTGTATAATTGGGAATATAGTATGCCACTGAACAACGGCACTGCGTTATCACACACTGATAACATTGCAAATACTTTCCCTGCAAAATACCATTTTATCAGTTTTAACCAGTTGCATTATCATTCTCTCATTAATAATTGATAATATTTAAAATTTAAGAAACAACAGAACTACCGACGACTAAATTATACATGATTGTACCAAAGAAATAAAATTGGTAAACACTTGCTAAGTGCGAGTGATTAAAGTACAAGAAATCTCCCATTTTATTTTGTCCGAAAAATTGCGGAATATTTTAAAAGGTACACCGTTGCAAAGTTATATCATTTTTATGATAAATTTGCAATCAATTATCTTGGCTGCCTTGGTAATTCTTGCGTTAAGAAGCTTGCTTAAGAAAATTGTAGTTACGAGAAATTATAGTTGTCGAATTATTAGGATTATTTAGATGTACCTCGTTCCTGTACGGGTACAAGTTTTGAGGTCATTGACCTCAAAACAGGTGCCACTATGGGACCCAGTGCAGCTACTGCAGTACCTAAAATCATGCCAAATTATAAATGTCATAATAATAATACAAACATTGCAATTTTTAACTATAATCATTCTATTTAACATGTCCATTTATTTAACGAAATATCTACGAAAATTCTATAGTAGTTTCTTTTATCATTTTCTTTTCTTATTATTAGACTGTGGATCTTTATGCAGACTCATAGTTTTAAATACACGATCAAAGCAAGGGGACTCAAATAGAAGATTATTACACCATATAGTTGTAATAACTTTTGTTTTTACTATGATTATTTTATACATTTTTGTATATAACGTATGTCTTGTATCTTCTTCCACAATGAAATTTCCAATAAATGCATAAAAATCCGATGTCTAATTATTATGTTTATTGAACGTCAGGTGGTTAAAAATCTCTTAAAAATATATAAAAATCGATTCATTATGAGCTGTGCCTATGTCCCCTTAAGGGGTTAATGGATTAGAAATTACAATGTAATTACCAACGTAGAATAATTGTGGTATTTCAGCCAGTACGAATATTACTCTTCCGGAAGCATGGGCAATAGCTCCAATAGCTACTATCATGGTATCTCTGATTTTCAGTAGTTTACTCATCACTGGTACACCGATCAGCATCGCTGAAATAAAGATATAGTTACGCCAATGTGTTTAACCGTAGAGATCGTGCTGTAAGTACAATTTCTCAGAGAAAACATTCTCTGTCAGTGAAAGTTATTCTCTAACAAAAAATCTCTACTTTCATTGCGTTCGCGTGGAAAATGATCAACTGACTCGAGATTTATTTTCCTTACAATACGGTACTCATTCAAACAGGCAGAAAAAGTCTTCTAATTTTTTATAGATTATTAAAAGTATTATTCATTTCTAAAAATATACTATTTTTTAACGTTTTAACATTTTAATTCGAGATCAGATATTCGAAACTTCGAGACTTCATGCTACTCTTATGATTCGTGACTCTCGAAATCCAGGCAAATAATTGTTTGCGTAAATAGAAAGAATATTGTTACAATACGAGTTTGTTTATCTAATAATAATCCAATTGAGTTTGCCTTTACATATCTCGTCTATAGTAACGAAAGGGTTAATGTAATCGAATAATTTTCATAGCAAATTTCAAGCTGTGACTATAACTCACCTACAACAAAAGTAGCCGATTGAAATGTTCTAAATTTGCTGAATTCCACCACACCCCATTTGAATTTCAGTTGGGTGTACAGATAACTCATAGGTTTCTCATCCCTTTGAAAAGTGTACAACATCATGATTATTAGCAGAAGCCACAGATGAAGCTTCCCACAATTCGGTCTTTTCTTGACCATTGTCTCCATGGTTGCTACCACGTGTTTCTTATCAAAGAAATCGGTGAATAGATTTACGCCTACTAGTGACTGTTGGTGAGGCAGTGTTTGCCATTTCAGTCTTATTAACGAATAGAGGATTGCTATGGCTAATAGACTGGCATTTATAACGAACATGATGGTGTAAGATGAATTAACTACGTGGGCGTAAAGATAGGATCCCAGAGCCAAACCTGAAGTCATAAATTGATACTTTACAGTTTTTCTACTTTTTAATATTGGCATATTTTTAGCTGCCATACGCTAGTAGAATACGGCCCTCGCCGCGAAGCTTGAAATTGACTATATGAACACTTTGTAAGCGGGGGAGACTGTAACCACAGTCCGAAAGAGAACAATCATTGAAAGCGAGAAATCGTAATCTCGCTTGCTTGATAGACGCAACGTGCGAACTAACTGTATTCGTTCGCTACACGTTCAAGAAAGTGGAAAATTGCGCCCGAGAAATTAAGAAATTAAAATTTCATTTACCAGTAGGCATAGTGCTAAGATACACCACATCTAAAATAGTGATCCTTAGGGTTCTTTGTTGGACAGACGTTACGTCTGATATGTAAGCAAAACAGCTTGCAAATATTGCTACATCCCCTCCTAACATTCCCATAGGGAGGCTCGCCGTGTACATTACGGTGTTTAAGTTCCATGTATCCATCATGGAATTGATTACAATCATAAAAGAGTAGACGAATTTTCCTAGTAGTCCTATAATTAGTGGCAGCTTTCTTCCGCGTCGATCACTCCAGTTACCAAAAAATAAGGCTAATATTATTGGCACTACATGACCTGCTATATTGTTCCACTGATGGAAATTTGAAACGGTGACCTGAAGAATTTTTATTTCAAATGTCAATTAAATTTTATTCGTATTTAAAAGATGTGATATTTTCTCCTCTGTTTTGTGTAAAACTCTTACTATTGTTTGGATTTAAAAGTATCCGAGTTCGAATCCCTGTTCGATTCCAAGTTTGAGTATCTTTCGTTTTCATATTTTAACTGTAAAGTTCTTTTTATCTGGATATCAAGTAAAGCTCCGACTAACTCAGCTTACTTGTGGCTTTTTATTGTTCGCAATGTTCATTTAATGTTTAAATTTGACAATGGTTCAGGAAAATCTTTTTTCATTATCGTAGTATATGCGGGAAAAAAGTAGAATATGTCTTTGTATACATATATTGCGATTATGAGAAGAGAATAAAGTCTAAAGACATGATTCCTCTGAAGCGACTAATTGTAAGCAACCTGTAGTATGCCACATGTGCTCCAGTGTCTTTTATTTCGAGCTGAATCTTGTCAAAAGTCATCGAAGATCATCTCCTAAGTAAAACAAATTAATGTATGGTACGCTACATTACTTCGTGCTGTTTATCGTTTGATATCGCTTTATTTGAAGAACTCCATATGCTGGATGCGTTATCACCGCATGCTATATGTTGCCTGAATGGAATTGTGCCTTAATACGATATATGAAAATAAAGTTAAACATATACACTGATTATAAACACATTTCTTCGTATATTTGTCATTTCATTTAAACTTTTAATTATTCGGAATCCAGATAAGAAGAGTTTGATACTCGAGTCGTCAACAAGTAAGAAGATCTATTTCGATCCGAATCCGGATAGTTGCATGTAAGGCCGGATATTCGGATACTGAAATCTGGGTTTCGAATCCAAGTTCGAGTTCCAGTTAGTATTTTAGGTACTCTGATATGCGTATAGTAAGAGCTCTAGTTTTGTGCATTCGAAAGTGCTTACCTGTACTGCGGTGTTTAGAGTTTCGTTTTCGGCTAGTTTGGCACAGATTTCTTCAGAATAGCCGTGATCAACTCGACAAGATTTATGGACAAAAAATGATTGCTCCACTACTGATGTGATCATGTATGCCATCATGTATAACCACATGGTTGGCTCCACCGACACTTGGTCTATCCATTTGAAGTATTTCTTCCATTTTTTTTCAGGCGATTTAAACTGCAAAAACCAACCGGATAGAGAAAACGATAATAAGAATTTTGATTTTTAAATGAATTCTAGTTTGTTTATTTCCAACTGCAATTTTAGTTTCTTCCTTTTATTTTGAGAATTTTCCGACGATGTTTACATTTACAGTCTGCGACAGAAAAATAGGTTTAGTCATTTTTATTTATTTAACGCTTCTTAGTCTTCACAGACCTCTCTAACATTGTCTCAGAAGTTATATTTAAGATCATAATTATTATATTTATTGACAAGAAGAAGATAGGTTCATGTGGCATAATTAAAGAAATACTTGTATTAGCATTTACTTCTTTTATTTGAATAGCGTGTACATTTAAAATTAATGAAAGAATATGGTGTGGAATGGTATTGTATAACTTTTTAATAATACTTCGATCAATGATCAAGCTCAGCTGTTCTCAATCGCAACTTTTGATTCGCTTTTTGATGAAAATTATCTATTACTTTTGTATACACTTCTTAACAGAAATCCCTATATGCTTTCTATTATACTTATACGTGATGCTCACTTGTTTTATAGTCCTCTTATTGCACAATTATTTCAAAAAGAGACAGTGAACCAATCTTCAAAAACGCATCTTATTTTCTTCCATTTGAAAGTTATGTTAAACTTAATAAATACAATCAATCAATAAAGAATTTCTTTCGAAATGATAGATTAAAATATCTACTAACAGATCTTATTTGCGTTGGAAAAATTATTTGCATATTTACTTATGTGTTGTAATTCAAGTCGCACATTGTAAGCAAACGAAAACACTTTTTGGCCAACCTAATAAATTGTACTTTTATCTTTTCCGGAATGTATCATTTAAAAGTTCCTCTTCCATAGATTCAGAAAGTGTAAACATTTAATTATGTCATTTTTGTGCTGATGTTTTTATTGAACTTAATGAGAAATTGATTGTCCTTATTTATATGCTTACAGTCACGTAATCTCTTCCGTTACGTAAAAGTTGCACCAAAATCAGTCAACATTACACGTGAAAAAATAATCATGCTCGATATACTACGTCTTAAGCAATTTTAGCAACAATAAACAAATATGTTGAAATTCAACAGATAACTGAACGCGTATCAAATTTTCTAGTAATTGTAAATGAAAATGACTCGGGAGAAACTAATAAATTGTTTTAAATGAGTAGAATTGATGTTTACCTCGATTTCCATGATCACTGGTCGTTATATTATGAAATTGCATTACAGAAACAAATGCCTTAATAGATCATTTCACGTGAACATTGTATCACATGCGGTTGAATACTGTAAGCGCCTATAATTCCTCATAAAGATCCTATTTCCTATGCTGAGATTGCAATAAAGTCGCAGAATATGCTAGAAACCATTCCCCACTTTCCGCAACAATCATTGTTGCTTACTAATAATACTGGAATCAATCCTTTACTGAATTAATCTAATTTCTTTACTTTTAAAACATCAGGTTGTGCGGAAAGTTCATAGCGATATTTGAGGAACGTTCACAAGCAACACAGAGTATTGAACATGTTTCTTATTATCGTTTAATCCTGTACAGTCAGTCACAAAGGTCTATGTGCATATTTTAAATTTCAGCTATTTACTTATTTTAGGATATATTTTAGAATAGCAAAAGTGGTGGGAAAATTCGTAAAGTATAAGATTACAAATAAAATATATTCTTAGATTAGGTTTCACGCATGCTAAACAAATTATAGGGTTTTAGAGATGCATTAGAAAGTCTAATAATTCGTAAACACATTTATAACAATAAATTTTGTATACTTCAATTTATGTACATACGTAGGTTTTTGGTATGAACAGGTGGGGAAGAAACATTTTTGTCGAATACGTCCAATTTCAATAAATAAACAAATGAATAGTGTTGTAATGGTTGAAACTCTTACACATTTTTAATGTAGACTTTTGCGACTGACTGTGTATGAAATTGAATAGCCTCATAAAGTTCTTTCTTATCAGATTTTCATCTGTTTCGGAAACGAATTCAGTCCAAGTCATTTTTCTATTCCTCTGCTCTAATGTATTACAAATTTTCCATATTGTTAATAACTAACATAAATGATAGTGTAATATTGTTACGTTTAAAATATCTCGAAATTAGGTAAGGTTTAATCATATTCCCTGTCATTTCATTGATACGCAGGATCAAGCGCTGTTCTGTTAAATTAACGTCTTCTTTTTATTAATTCCAGATGTTTCCCTTTTGCACTTAGGATCTTTAACTAGATACGAAATTTCACTTATACTACTGATTATAATTAGGACGTACGATTTGGACGCATTTTTACAAAAGAATTTAAATTATAAACGCTTGAGAACATATATAATGTAATCAAAATAAACGTCTATTCACTGTCTCAATAGAAAAGCATAACAGATTTATGAAATGTTGACCAGTTTGGTAGTTCTAATGTTAAGAATCTGACTATTAAGAAACTTACAAAAATTTGTAAGAAAAAGAATAATCCCTTTCCAATTGCACAATTCTCAAAATGATTTAATACTGATACTGTTGCAAACGCTAAAAACTTTTCGAACGATCTAATATTTAGAAAAATTTACAACCAAATTTGATATGACGAAGAATTAATTATATTAATAACACATGAATATTGATAATAATAAATTCACAATATTATAATGAATTTTTTTGCGATTATAGTTGAATGTTTACCGTAAAAAATTTAGTTGTAAATATATTAAATAATGATAACATATTTAATGACGAATTTATTATTACTATAACTGTGTAACTCTGGTTTAACTACGGTAAAGTACTAGAATGAATTTCACGCTATACATTTTTATCAGATAAGTGAAAGGTATTTTATTTGGTCAGCAATTTCACGTCTTGCACAGATAAGTTATCATTAGAAGCTGTTCGTTTTTCATTTTGGTGGTCCTACAGATAGCCACATAATATTCCTGAAAATAAAGATCGTAAAATTTCTAACATTCGACGTTTCAGAAAAAATTTACCAACATGAGAGATTCGTTTTTAATTCGATTTAAAATGTTGATTGAAAAACAGATTTTAAGAAAATCCTATCGAATATCGTTTCCGTTGTATAATCGAATACAGCAGAGCAAGGATATCGATCATGCTCTATATTTATCCATACAAAGATATCCCATTTAGAGTTCAACATTCCAGTATTCAATATTTCTCCAATCATTCAACAAATTGATCAGTTTCAATAATTAGACACGATTCACTTCTAAAGAAGGATATTTTACGTCACTGTTACTCTTATTATTTAAAAGAAGAAACAAAATATCGAATTGTTTCCGGTTCGAAAGGTTTGTGAATTTATGAAATTCGACAATATTTTTAATAATTTATCAAACTTTCAACAATTAGACTCGGTTTCCTTCTAAAGGAGAATATTTGACGTCATTGTTGCTCTTACTATTTAAAGGACGAAACAAAATATCGGATAGTTTCCGATTTTTCGGAAGGTTTGTGAATTTACGGAATTCGACAATATTTTAAATAATTAGACACGCTTCACTTCTAAAAAAGAATATTTTACGTCATTGTTACTTGTACTATTTAAAAGAAGAAACAAAATATCGAATAGTTTCCAGTTTGGGAGGTTTGTGAATTTACGGAATTCGACAATATTTGCAATAATTTATCAAACTTTCAATAATTAGACACAGTTCACTTCTAAAGAAGAATATTTGACGTTACTGTTACTCTTACTATTTAAAAAGAGAAACAAAATATCGAACAGTTCCCGATTCGAAAAGTTTATGAATTTGTGCAAGGAAAGTACACGGTAAACGTTAGATTAAGAAAGGACGAGCAAACTAACCAGTCTTTGGCACATATCAGTCATAAATTATCTCGTTTACATATTGAGTTACCGAACTACGAGTTCTTGAAATGCTAGGAACTGTTCTTATCATGATATCGCGAAACTTCCTGCGGCAGCGGTAAATTGTTAATGCTATACAATAAAACGTAATTCACAGTTAGTAATCCAGTAGTGGAACTCTGATACGACTAGGGATTGCATTTACCGGTGATACCGTTAACGGTATCACAAGTCTATTGAGAAAAAACTGCATTTCGGTATTTGGAGTAATAATTGCCGGTAATACCGATAATCAAAAGTTAAATCTATATACATGATACAATTTTATATATTCAAGCACAGAAGTTTATTCAAAATCTTGTTCGTGAAATTGTAATAAAATAAAATATATAAATAATAGATACGAATGATACAAAATTATCATTTTACATCACCTATCATATTTTCATCTTAAAGCGTGTATAGGTATCTATATAACTACATGCATACAAACAAGATATCCAATTACTTTTAGTAACTTAATTTTGAAAAACATTTCGATAACTTAAAAATTACATAAAATAGATACGATTATTTTCTTTCATGGTGTTTTTCGTATACACATATTGATTAACAGTTATAAATTAAAAATTGGCGTTTCTCGTGTAATTCAGATTTTATTATAATAAAACATTCATAATGAAATAGTTTATCTCATATTTTTTAGTATATTGTGCTTAATGAAAAGCCAATAAAATTTGATTGTTTAGCACTGGTTTTTTGTCTTTTCGGTATTACCGGTAACGGCAAAAATCGGTATTTTTGCTATTCGCAGATACGACTGTGATATGTGAGAAGATAAGCTAAGCAATTTAATCCGGTGCAATTAATTAATTACTGTAAAATAGTTACAAAGTCTATTTATTGACAATGAAACTAATGAGAAAAGTCTTCAAGATATTGCATTTTATTACTGATATGTAACTTGCACTTCAAGTGGAGTATTGTTAATCAATCCAAAGATTATCATTCAAGTACTTTCAAATACAATTTATTGTTGAAAACTTAAGGATTAGCTCTTACTGTTAGTCTTCTATGCTGACTAATTTAGGTTTAATTATTGTCAATAAATTATATAATAATGTTTCGATAGTGGTAAATTTATGTGTAACAGGTAATGGCTAATTAATTACTGTAAAATAGTTACAAAGTCCATTTATTGACTATGAAACTAATGTAAGAAGTTTTCAAGATATTGCACTTTTATTACTGATATGTAACTTGCACTTCAAATGTAGTATTGTTAATCAATCGAAAGATATCATTCAATTACTTTCAAATATTTTATAAACTTCATTCAAGATTAGCGAATAATTACTTACACAAGAGGAAACTTGTTAGAAAGTTTCGTCCATCAAGCAAATGTGTAACTTGACTTAAAGTAATTTTAGAAGATATACTAAACACATAAATTTTTTCTATCGTTCAACAATAGTTTGATAGTTAAAATTTTAAAAATAACAATAATTATTGACCTCTGATGTGTCGTCATCCATCAGTACCCACATCGATTTAATGACACAACGATCACACAATAACGATAACAGTCGGGGTTAATAAAAATTTCTTAGAATTCATATTGTACAAATTGATGAAGGGAAATTAAGTTGTTATACAATCCTGGCACTGAATATAAAACCATGTGCTTTAAGTTCCGTTACGAAATCCTTACTGGTATCGACCACATGGCGACTACAGCACAGACGTGGTACAGGATAGACCGATCATCTTATGGGATGTCGTGTCACATGCTCTGAAATACCGATAACCTAAAAATTCAGACTTTTCGGAAGAATAATCTTTCGTTTTATTATCTGACAAAGAATGTCAACACTTCTAAAGTATTTTAATATAATACAATATGAAAGAACAAACGCAAAAGTTATCCATTTTAGACAATCGAAAAGGTAAAAATAGTAAAAAATAGTAATAAATAGTAAAAATAATAGAAAAGGTAAAAAAAGGAGAAACCGTATTTGAGGCTCGTGACACAAAGTAACTACAGGGCACTTATACTGTCGGCACTTTTGATGTTCGTGTCCTCGTTTTTCAGCACACCATACAGACAGCGTTGTCATATATCTGGATGGATGTCACAATGCGGATTGAAGAGATTCATGCATTTAAAGTAATTGATAGATTATTCCAGTAATGTAATTCAATATGACGTAACTTGAAACATAGAGATGGAGAACGCGTCAACATACTCGCGAATGAATAGTTCTTCTACCTTAAATAATTATTCAATTGTTCCCATACAAAGAAATTAGGATTCATACGGTGCATGGACTTTGTTTATTCCAGAACACGTTATGTTTACGTATTTGATGACGTCCATGAATAAGCTACGAAGAATTTTAAGGCATGTAACAAAAGTTGCTCGCGTTATTGATCTGGAAATTTAAAAAGTGTCCGCGGCTGGCGGGTTATTGTTATATATAATACAAATGCCACTTGGGTTTTTCTATTTTACAAGACAGAGCGGTCAGCCGCGCGCAACCGAAAAATCATCATATCTCTCCTTCTATGGTAATAAATATAAAGTATGTTAAGTAAAAGCTATTTTTAAGCTTTTTATGTTCAAATATTACCGCGCTTTTCGCCGTTTCTCCAATGCATTTCTATCCTTTTCTACCCTATAACCAATAGAAAGAGACAAAGATGATACATCCAGCCAGAAATGTGGCAACGCTGTCTGTATGGTGTTTCGCCTCTGTTTGGTTACTCTGTGTAGTGACCCCCAACTCCGGGTGACAAAGAAAAGCATTGGCTAAGTGGTCTATCCTGTTCTTGGTCAATGACTACAGTTCATCACTGGCAACATCGTTGAAAGCCAAATATCTCTAGAAAATAGGGACAATTGAATAGTTCCACTTGCTACTTGGTGGCATTTTTCAAATTTAAATTCGTATTTAGAGAGTAAAACCTTCTGAAGAAGTTTGGGGAATTCTTATATTTAGTCGGTAATTGAATTTTGAAAAATTTAACTCTTTTCAATCGAAATACGGGATGATATCCATAGGAAAAAACACTTTTATCATTATTGTAGGCTGGGAAAGATACAGTTTTTCCTTTTTTTTTTATAAGAATACAATAGTCCATGTTAGTGGAATAAAGCCATTTAAGTATAATTTATTAGTTCTTTAAGTAATAATTTACTGAACCTACAACTTTTGCTATGTAAGCGAAAATAATGTTGATAAATGTGAAATTTACGCTACAAATGTAACGACTGTAAAAAGTTACGAATTTGTATACTTTTTTGCGCAGTTAGGGTAACTATTAGGTTGGCCAAAAAGTCTTTTCGTATTTTACAGATATGTAGAAACAAAATGTTATTGAACAATATATTGTCTATTTTCCCTCGACAATTGTTTGCCACATTATATAATTTTTTTCAGCAAAGAACTCGCCTAGACAACTTTTTCAGTTTTTAGATTTTTAAATTTTCTTTTATTAAAGAATTTCATAGAGACTTGAAAAGGGGAAGGTCGTTCAATATTAGCATATTCTATTATTCACACTATTCTTTCCTGGCTTATACTGTATTTTTACCTTTACCACAGTATTAATTCAGTACAATGTGTCGAAAATGCATCTCATTTTCAAAGTTATTCTAATCATAATAAATACAACCAACCTTCACGATTTTCATTCACAGAAAATAAATCGAAATGTTTGCTTTCAGCTCTTATTTGCGATTTTAGAATTGTTGTTGTAGTTACTCATGCGTGTCGCAATTCAAACGCACACTGTGAAAAAACGAAAACTTTTTGGCCAACCTAATGAATTAACTTATTTGTTAAAAGGTAGACTAAAATTTTTTAAGAATGCATCGATATATACAATTGATTTCGGTGTTGAAATTTATTCTTCTTTTAATTTGTACCGAAGCAAGATTTAACATGCTATGGTAAATCTTATGCAAGAGTAGTTTCCAGTTTTCTGTCTCGAACTTATCAATTATCATACCAAGGTAATTGGTCGACGGCTGGAACCAGTTTCTATAACAGTTTACACGAGGAAAAAACGTAAAAGAAGAAAGGAGAAAATCAGAAAGGAGTTCGAGATGTTGTAGAAATTGAATTCAATCTCTCCATACAATTTTAACACTTGAACTTCCAACGACTGAAGTATAATTATTTATACCAAAGAAATAAAAATGGTAGACATTTGGAAAGCGCATTTGATTGAAGCACAATAAAGCTGCGTTTATATTTTCTACAGAAAATCAGTGAATAAACTAAAAAATGCACTGATATAAATTTATATAATTTTTATGGTAAAGGAGGGTGTTAAAAAATGCCCATTTTTGGCATCGCTTGGAAATAAAAAATTCGTGCAGGATCTTTTAGATTGTCTTTCAAGGAACATAAAATGTACTTATCACTTTCCCGAGAAACGATGGGAAAGTTGTCAAAAATATAATTTACACACATCTTTTCCATTTTGCATTCACTGTTATATAGAATTTGAGAAAACTCTCTGACACTGATTTTACACTCACACTGTTCGAAGCTACAAACCAGACTAATGAAATAAAAGCTGAAACGTACGAAGCGAAGCTTTTATCTCGAGTTGAATACGTCGCGACAATGAGAGGTTGAGATATAAACGAGAGTTAGATCTGAGAGACAAAAAATGAAAACAGATCTGATTATTTTAGTTACGATATCTATTTCCTTTGATTCTTCACAATTTCTATTTATTCCCATATAGCAATGATTATATACTTCCAGTTTGTTCGATTACTACCCTTAATTCATTTGTCCGTTGCTTTATTAGTCAGAAAGATTTATTAGTTTTAATTAATGATTCTTATTAATCGTTTCTAAGACGCTTGGATACTGTGGATAAAGATAGTTTGAACCGGGTGATATTTTTCTTGCGGATCGTGGCTTTCGATACTCTGTGATGGAAACTCGGAAACTATTAACAGTTGAATAAGTTAATTAATCGAAATTCATTACAAAATATCAATGTACTGTCGAAGTAATCGCAGGACGTATAAAAAGTCGCTAAGTTCGATTATCATGATATTCATACTTTGAACGCATTTTTGACAACTTTCCCATCGATTCTCGGGAAAGTAATAAGGACATTTTTTGTTCCTTAAGAGACACTCGAAAAGATCCTGCATGAATTTTTCACTTCCAGGCGATGCCAAAAATGATCATTTTTTAACATCCTCCTTTGTAACCAATCATTTTGATTGCTTTGATAGATCTAATATTAAGCAAAAGTAGCTTGTACTAATATTTTATAGAATTCCAACTAATGTAACTGTTTTTGATTGAATTCCAATTTTATAATTTTTAAGTATAAATATATTTATGTATAATTTAACGTATAGGTAAAATGATGTGGAACACGGTTGGTTTCTTTCTTAATAAAAATTTATTTCACATTGTTTCTGATAAATTACATCGCGCAATAACTATAATACATGTTCAGTACAGACTCCGGGTAGTGTGTTTAGGCCATCGAAGAAATTACATCAGAATTGGAAGAAAAATAACAATTTATCGCCACATAATTATGGCAAAAATCCTCTTTCTTTCGAATTGACTGGTCTCCGTTGCCATTATAGACGAATATTGCAGAAAAGTTTGAAAAACAATCTTCCATTCAAACTGAAATCGATTTTTAGGCTGCTCTGTTAAAATTGTGAAGGAAATCTTGGAATTTCTTAGGAAATTTTCGTTAAGTACTTCGTCGAAGGATTTCTACAACACCAGCCATAACAGCGAGAATATTTTACCCTAATAGACTAACACACTTAGACGTGATATGACAAATTTCTTTTATTTTTCTTTAAATATTATATCATTACAGATGCTTCGATTTCTCCTTGAATAAAAGAAGAATCTTTTTAATATTCTAATAAAAAGAAGAGAAAGAAAGTTGTGCGTTGTTTTATCGATTGAAAAAAAGTAAGAAAGTAGTAAAGGGAAAGTAGGAACTGATTTACACGGTAAAATGTTAAAATTCAATGAAATTTTTACGATCGAAGCATTTGTAAGGCTATTTCGATTTATCGAACGATGCTTAGCGGTCGGTTCGATTTTATCGTCAATTTTAACACCTATCAATAGCTGGGCCTGCCAGCAACATCAAAATACGTATTTCTTTTGCGACAAGAGAACATTTAATTAGGCTTGCTCTATCAGCTCAAGATGAATCTTCAATTGACGGCTAATTAGACTCTTTGGAAAGTTTCACATTCATCACAATAGACAATATATGCATTAACTCGTGTGTTTTAAATTTATCTTCATACAGAATCGGGTGCAATAATAGCCACAAATTTATATTTAAATACAGGGTGTCTCAGTAAGTTGGCAAACCTTCAGAAGCAGGTAATGCTCATTTTTATAAACACGAGATTAAAAATTATTAGTTAGATTGCTGCTTTTTATGCAAATTCATATTTTTGCGAGCGCAATTAAGCAAGTAAGACTTCGATAAAAATCTATTTCGTCCTCTAAATATTGTAACTTGTATATTCCTTTTGTTTCTCTACAATTTAGCGATTGTATTCAAAACTGTACGTGGTAATATCTGGAGAATGAAAACATGTGCTACATGTATGTCGTTTTGTTTTACAACCGCAGATATGACAGCAGGGTTTACTTCATTGCGTGTCTGTTTATAACTTATCCAGTAAGTCATTAGGTCAAGCAAAATAAACGTAATGCACGCTACAAATTTACGTAATTATAGGCTACAAGAAGTCATTCAATAACTGTAACGTAAGAGTAAACTTTGCCTTTAAGCGTGTGCATTTATTTCTCAGCTTACGCTTGCACTGGGCGCAAAGTAATTTTTAGATTTATTGTTACGGATGCTTTGTACATATGTACATACAATTCTTAACCCTTTGAGTGCTATAGCCGCATACGTAATTTTCCAACGCTAACCGTACCGAGATTTTACATATATTTATTTAATAGATCTTCTTCCTGACTAAAAAAAAGAAGGACAAAATGTGAGAAACTTGTTAATCAGACAATAAAAGAATTGTCATAAAATTAAGCGAACGAAAAAAGTAACAATTGATGTAGAATCTTCAATACTTTAAAACAGGTCATTTTACTGGACATGGTACGGTTAGTGTTAATATGATACACAAAGTTTAGAAATTCGGGTCTTTCAAAGCAACGAATACTACTGATTGTTCGTGTTTTCAAAAATATGAATCTGTATAAAAATCCGCAATCTAGTAATGGCCAAAATATTATCTTTAAATTAACACTAGAACTACCGGCAATTAGTATGTGTTTATTTGTATCGAGGTACAATCAAAATGATTGGTATTTGCAAACATATCTGCATAATGGATGAAAGATAAATCTTCATTTACATTGTTTACAAAGAATCACTACGAATCTTTAAAAATTCGCTGCTGTTGTTAATTTATGCAATTTGTACGAGAGATCAGAAATGGATTAATTTGACTATCCTGGTAATTCTAGTGTTAATGAGAAAATTTAACAAAAGGTACAATTTGGGTAGAACTTGAGAAGTGATGGGAAATTTTAGACCGGCAGTGCATTTTGTAATTCCGAGAAAAATGATGTATGAACCTAGATCTATGAGGACTTTTTTGTTTGCTTCGTTAAGCATTACATGCTACTGTAATTTAACTGCAACGTTCTGGGACACTCTGTACGTATATCCATAATTATTACACCTCCGTGGTTACGGCACTGGACACTTTCTACTATCGGATCAAATTGCACCGTGCAGTAACGCGTATATCCTCTTATCTAAAATATTTAAACACTATATGTATGTCTCAATATATAATGTATGTATAGATGATGATCTTTTGTTTGTTTGTTTTTTTCTTCTTACACGCGTGGTTAAAAAGATTATTAATCGACGCGATCACGTCGATGAATCGGGGTTAAAAAAAAAAGAGAAATGTAAAAATAGTGAGTCTTTTTTTCTCTTTTCTTCCGGTAGATTCTTCTTCCCCTTGTTCTTGCCTTTAGTTCGTGATAAGAAATTCGCCGTGGTCCCGTTCCAATTTATTTTCCTTTTAAACGAAATTACGAAATCAAGAACCCAGCCACGGTTTCGTTGTATCGAGCTTCTCATGCTAATCTCTCGTTATTGACTAGAAGAATACGTGCATATGCGGACAGCCAGATTCAATATGTCGATTATTATATTTTGTGCATATGTAACAGCTATTCGGAAACATTTACATAAGTTTGAAGAACTTTTTAATAATTACTCAAATAAATCGCCACATGAATTTTTAACTGATTACTCAAAAAAATTCGCATACATTTCGGAAACGTTTAAATCGTAGAATTTTAAAATATCATCAGAAACCAAAAAATATAACTTTCCTAAGGATTGGTTTCACTTTTGCCTGGTTTGAAAAACTTATTTTCAATTTTCACGATATATTTTCGTTGATAGTTCTTTAAACACGTTTCTATCGAGAAACCCATTTGCGAGGGCTTACAATGGAATTAGTAAATTGATCTCGCTGTCAGCTTGAAAGGATTAGTCTTCAGAATGAAACTGAAACACCTAATCGCGCACAGTATCGAAGTAATGGCTTAAGTACAAGGTGAACTTCCCTCGTGCGTACGTGTAGGGAGATATAGAAGATAGTTTGAGCTCGTGTGATTCTCTGGCTGTGTGTTTCGAACTTACGACTACTCGATGAGTTTCGGAGATCGATCGAACCGTTGTTTGGGACGGCAGTCGACTGTGAGACTCAGAGAAACTTTGTGTACACTCGCGGTCAAAAATTTTAGGACAGTCATTGCATGTTCTTGAAATGCAGAAACAATTAAATAACGATCGAAATGTATAGAAGGGTGTTACACGCTCGAAACTTTATTCATGCAGTCAGTCGCAAAAGTCTACGTACGCTTCGATATTTTAAATATTTAAGAAAATACTGGAGCTTTGATCAGTTTAACAATAGTAATTTACAATATGGTCATCCAAATTAGACAAATTGTCAAAAAATAGCCTTGTCTTTCCTATTCGGTTACAACAAAATATATGTAAATAATGAAAATACGCTTTCATAAAAATATATGTTTATAAACGTTCACTCCGATGTGGTTCGTAAATATCACAAACGTAGTAATACAGAATTGTCTGTCGATCTTGCAATTCGATATCATTCTTTAATACCTCGAGCAGATGTTTATATGAACAATTTGTAAGTCAATAAAGAAAGAAAGATAATGTGGATAAAAGTTGCATTGTTTTGCACCGTATCATAGTCAATGTTTGTAACCACTGATATTGAGAAAAACAATCTAATTGTAAGACTCCGACATTGTTTCTATCTTACGCGAATGGTATAAATTGCCATTAGATTTTCACGAAAACGAAGCCTTAACCGAAAAAACTTCGTACCAAATCTTTCGTTTATTTTTCAATGAGGAATCACTGCTTTTTTAAATATACAATACTTTTAAAATATACCAAATTTATCGTTGCAACTACATTTATACTTTGTTAGATACTCTGATGCATTTGCGAACTTCTGTAATTGAATGGGAATAAAATTGCATCTTACATAATTCTAGGAGCAATTTTATTCGTGTAATCAATGATATTTTGAAACAGTTTTTTTGGAATCTTTTTCACTTGTGATTTTACATTTTATCAATTTTTACGCCTATTTTATTATTCCAAAATGTATCCTAAAATATGTACGTAGACTTTCGCGATTGACTGTAATTTTATTAGAAACTAAATGTATCGAGATAATAATTTCATAATTTACTCTCAAATTAAGTTACATTAAAAATAGCGGGTGTCCCAAGACTTTTGAAGGAGAATGTATCTAAACGATTACCAATTTCTCTATTCTATTTTTTTCCATTAAAATCCATCTTCCTCCAATGTATTCTTTCCAAATATATGATTTGCGGAGGTCTCCAAAAATAGTACAATATTTCTTACAATAAATAGAATCTTCTTTTTGATCTTCGTGTCTCAGTTCGAAGCTCAGAAAACATTTTTTTTCTTCCTACAACGTAAAATCCATTTCACCTACGTTTTGGTTACTCTTCACAGAACGCCATCTTTAATCATTTCTATCGTTCAGAAGATTCATCCCTTTATTCTGAACACTGGCAATATTTTTCTTTTCCCACTTCACCGTGCGATCTACCGATTGCGGTGATCCATTGGGATCCTTCACACTGCAACGTTGCTGGACACCGGCTTCTCTATGATACCATTCGTAGTGGAATTCGTTTTCTCTTCGTTAGTATTGCTATTGGCGTTGGTATTGTTCATTTTGGTGGGGTCACGTGGGCCATCGAGGAAATAGGTGATCATGCTACCTTTGCCTTTCACGTGAATGGTACCACGGCAGGTTAGCGGATATCCTTTGGTGATGAGGATATCACGAACCTCCTGGGTGACCTGAATCCCATCCAAGACGCCTGTCGACTCCATTCTCGAGGCCACGTTTACCGCGTTACCCCAAATGTCGTACTGCGGCTTTCGGGCGCCTATCACCCCGGCAACGACCTACATGAAAACAGGTCCAAAGGATTTTTCAACCTCCATTTTAGGTTCTCGTTAAAAGTGTTTCTGTTTTTTTTTGCTTCGTAGTTTATGGTACTTTTGGGTGAGAATTAGGGTACAGGGTAGATGTTTCAGTTACTGTCAGTGTTCCTGATAACTGACACTTTAATTATTTTCCTTAATAGCGGAGTAATGTATGAGGAATCCTAAATAAACAAATTTTGATACTAAATCTGGACCTCGGTTCACGTAACAACACGTAGACATTGTCTATTCGTTAACACATAATAAAAAATAAATGTTAGGGGGTAAATGTGGTGTTAAACATTAAAACGTGACCAATGTAATTGTAAAGTATGGGACGTGAAATCAATATTTTTGACTTTTAATTTAATTAATTATACTGCTCATTTCTTTTAAGTTCTTTTGTACGTTTTGTATGAAAGTGTGGACATTAAAGAATCTGGTTTAAATCATCAGAATATCCATTAATGCTATTAATGCCTGAAATTCAATCAAAAGTGTCAACTATTCTCTCAAATGCTCATTCATTGGTGCACGTGCTCTACAATTGTCAATTGCAGTACAAGGATCATTTGAAAAGTTGTCTCACTCACAGGTGGTGATTTAATTCAAATTTTGTTGATATTAGGTTGCCCCAAAAGTTCTTTTCTGTGGTTTGGATTTTGTTATGTAAAGTAATGTTGCAAGACTGCCAAAAAATGGCATCGAGGCCATTCTAAAAAAAAAAAAAAAAAAATAGAGGAAGGTGTTGCGAGCATAATTCAATAAAATATAAAGTTTTACTCTTTTTGAGATATTCGAAATTAAATTTAACCCTTTGCGGACGAGTGTCGGCAAATAACTGTCTAATCGTTTCTTGATTTTCTGAGCGCACGTCGATTTTTAAAGCGAAATATTCAAATTAATATGGTTAATGAACGCTTCAAAGTTTTGGGAATACGATGGCTTCGAATTCGATAGTTAGGAATTTGAAGGTTTGGAACTGAAGGCCAAAATAGTTTCTTAAGTGTTATCAATCCTCGTCCGCAAAGGGTTAATAGAATAAGAAATGCAAGAAAAAATGATAATTGATGGAAATGGGTTAAGGGTTTGAACGAAAGTAATGAAGAGAGTATTTATTAGCGAGACGTGTAAGATTGCAGAGAATTTTGTAACAGTTAGTCCGAAATTGATTGACGTTACCGGTCCAATATTGATGCCCACACGCAACCGGAAGTTGTTAAAGCTGTGTTCATTAACGGAGGCCAGCTGTTCCCGTATCCTGAGCGCGTAATCCGCCATCGCGGTCACATGCTTGTAGTCTCTCATGTCGCAGGTGCTCTTCGTCAATCCTGCAAAAAATGCAAGAGAAAATCATCCCAAAAACCGTACCTTGTGAAAAAGAACGGAAATTCATTTCGACTTTAGGAACATTTGCATCTTAAAGAGAGAAAAAATTAGAATTTTCTTGTCAAGGGAATGTACCATAAAAGCGAAGAATTTCCTTTGATCAAAATAATCATAAAACGGGGATTAAAATTTTTCGCAGCAAAAGAAATGTAGGAATTAAAGCTTTGAGTGCTAGGTCAGCGCATTTCTGGATTTATTTGATGAATGACGTGTATGTATGATTATTTATAAAAATTTCATCGTATTTATGAATCACTACTAAACAAAATTCACATTATATAGAAAAATACATAAAATAGAAATTAATTTCATTCCCTAAATTTACCAATGTGTGCTTGGTTTTGTATATTTTATGTATTTCTTTATATTACGTGAATCCTGTATTTTTCCATTAGCCATGATTTTAAAAAATATGAATTCGTATAAAAGTCCGCAGACTAATTATCACAATATTTCGAAATTCATGTTTGGCGAATATTTTGTATTAATTCTTCGCTGCTTTAAGCGACCCAAATTTGCGAACTCTACGTACTTCTCATACACTCAAAGGGTTAAGCGAATTAAATTGGAATCTTGCAGAGACATTAAGGAAACATTTGCAGAAGAGTTTGAAAAAATACAAATACGTACAATTCTTTTCGAAAAAGTGCTATAAAGAAGCGAACGCAGGAAGGTAAATAATTTTCTGAGAATGGTAGGAAGGGTCTGCGTTGGCAGAATCTGCCTGAACGCGCGAATTCAACTGAAAAAATGAAAATAAAAAAAACAGGCTGGTATATAAGGTGGAGACGACGAAGCGAATTTTAATCAGCGTCTGGTTGAAAAGTGTAATCGTGAGGGAGTGGTGACTGCATAAAAAAAAAAAAGCTGTTCTTAGCGCTCACCGGATGCTGCCATATATGTAGCGCCAGTGCTCTTGATCTTCTCGATGTATTTGTACGGCTCCTCGGCGAGAAGCTCGTCAAAATCAGCGATGATCTCGTTTAAAAGCCTGAGACACTCCACGCCCTCGTTATTCGCTTCCAACTCCACGTAGAATTCCGAAAAATTTGGTATCGAGGCGAACATTATGCAAACGAAGTCGCACTGCTCGTGGTACAGTTCCTGTAACCGTTAATTCCGTGGAAAAAATCATGGTGATAGGGTAGATGTCCCAATTACTGCCACATTGAGTTTAATTAACTTTGGTTCAATTATTTTAGAAGTTAGTTAACCTAATAATCGTTCCAATTTGGAGAACAATATTAGTTAATGTATCTTTTATTTATGATGATTTGTTTCTATGTTAAATATGATTTGTTAATTACTAATTCATTGAAAATATATAACAAAGTCCAATGTCCCTCGTACTACCATTTGAAAAGTTGTTACGTAAATGGAAATGATCTTTACATGTATTAGCACGTTAGTCTGTACGACGGATAGAAGATAAACCGCAAAATCATCACATTTACTGGATAATAAAAATTTCCATACTTTTTACTTATAGTACATTAGTCACGTTTTTTTTATGATCAAACAACACATTCACCTCTTCATATTTATTTTTACATATTAAATATAAACATATATGCAATGTCCATGTGTTGTTACGTAAAAATTAAGTTCGAATTTAATATTGAAATGTTTTTACTCTCGATTCTTCGTACATTCGTTCGCTATTAAATAAAATAATTAAAGTGACAATTATAGGGACACTGACAGTAATTGGTAATTATCTACCCTAAAAGAAAATCGGCGTGATAGCAATTAAAGAAATTGTGAAATTATCTTTTTATTGGGTTGTTCGGTAAATTCGCAGCGTTTTTCATACGTAATGTGTATTGTTGGAAGTTCTGTCGGGTATTTGATGTAATTCGAGGAGGATTATGCACGAACGTTTTTTTAAAATTATGAAATTCCATTATTAAACCATTTTCATCGTGCCGTTCTCATTAAAAATTTCTTTCTTTTTAAATGGATCTAATCGTAAATACAAGTAGTTAAAAAAGGGTACAAATATTTCAAGAAATAATTCGGTACGCTTATTAATATATCGATGATACTGACAAGTAAATTGCGGATCTTTATGCATTCATGGAAAATTTCAAAGTGCACAAAAGAGCAAAATCCACATAATACGTAAAAGTGTACAAAATGTACAAAGTACAGTGGATTTTAAAATATTTAAGGGAAGAAACAAATCTCTATTCCGAGTGCCTTTCCTTTAATTAAATTTATGAAGTTTATACAATTATAAATTTGCATAAAGTTTTGCAGTGTAATATTGAAAGCAATTTAAACCAATTGTTGTGTACAGTATGGTATTATTTGAAACGATGGTCCACTCACGATACGAGTGCGCGTATACATACATATATATGCCAATGGTGCAAATGGGTTAAGTGGATTACTTACATATATACAATTATAGAACAACGGTTAGAGTTGGTCAAAAGACAAGGCGACGCTTTAAACGAGATGTGCAAATATCGACAACATTTTTTTATTACTAGACAGCGGATGTTTATGCAGTTTCCATTTTTTTATTAACAAAATTGAAGAAATGGAAATAGGAGATAGTTTAATTCTCGAAATATTATAATATTTCCTACAACTTTAATAATTTCTATATTCTTACATGTCCCGCATATCCTATATATTCTTACGTATTTCATTTTCCCATAAATTGGACAAACATCCGAAGTATACTTATTATCATTTATTGTAGTTTCCATTACAACTTTAATGGAAACTAAAATTACGTAGAATATGTTAGAGATATTGAAAAGTTGCTTGGGAAAATTCATTTCGAAGTTTGATGAAAATTTACTAAAAAAGGAAATTTTGAAACTATTAAATTGATGGCTGCTAAAACTATTACTATATGCGTTATACGATGAAATTATAATTTTATGCGTATTAATAGACTGCTGATTTTTATGCATTTGTGGAGAATTGAAATATGCGAAAAACTGAAAAATACACAAAGTATGCGAGAACATGCATAATATTCGAAGCAAAGTACGCGTTACAATATTTAAAGGATAAAATGAATCCCTATTTAGATTCCATTTCTACAATTGTGTTTGCAAAGATGTTAATTTGCATAAAAATTCGCAGTCCACATATCACTGTCGCTAGCTATGAATTTTTCGAATAACCTAATACAATTTTGTTTGGGTTTTATAATGAGCGAAGTTAGCCCAAAGTCTAGAAAGAGAAGAGATACGAAAAACTGTGGGTTTTCGTAAAATAGTAATATGATCTTACGTCTGAATTAACGGTGGACAGAAAATGTGCCGCGACGTGTTCCGGAAGTATGTTCGCCAACAATTTTTGGTTGTATGCCTTCAGATGCTCCATTTCTTCTTTCTCCTCTGTTGCTTGCAGCTTCCAGAGAAAATCCAATCTGCATTCATTCGTCGATAATAGTTAAATAGGGGAAAAGTATGTTAATTTTAGAATGCTTGGTAAACGAAGCAGTCGGGTTGAAAAAATTGCTAAAAGTATCACCTGTAAGTGGCTTCCGTGTGCTGAGAATGCGCAATCAGGCAAGCCATGAAGAAAACTACCAGAACCCCCGCCAGCCATCTTCCAGTTAATTCTACGTCCTTTTCGTGTAAACCTTCGTAAATGCTGATTGCCAAATAAGATGCTACCACTAAACTCAGTATAGCTACTTTGAACACCGATGTTAATATCTGGTAGACCGCGCAGGTTATCATCACTAACATCACCAGCACCGGGAAAAGCTGTATTAAGATAAAAGAAAAAATGAACAGATTCTCAGAGTATTTAACTCTTTCGTTACTAAAAGTGACTATAGTCACTAGAGTTTCGACTATCCGAATATTCGGACGATGGCATCACGGATTTCGAATATTTGATTTTTTCCCTAAAAAATCCAAATATCGGAATGTCCGTTGAATTTACATAATTACATATTTAAAGAAAGGTGTAAGTGTGTAAATCTTATTCAACAACGTAAATTACATGGTTCCATAGCCCGACTTTTGTTAGAATCGTGCACAATCTTCCAATCTTAAAAAGATGATTTTTTTTAATTGTTTGAGTATAGTAACAAACAACGAAACGTAGTCCTTTTTACAATTCTATTATCTTAGGGATTGTAATTATGCAATAGATTTAACTGTAGTCACAGTTGGCCGTATTTTGTTATCTTTTCTTATTATTATCCGAACTATCCGGATTATCCGGATTATTCTATTACTATTCCGAATATTCCGATACCTGGGTTACTTATTTATTACTATTAATTAATTTAATTTATTTGATCTATTTATTATTATCCGGATAATAACAAAATTTGGATCATACACGCAGCTCTAATAGTCCTCCCTCAATAAGTACTTAAATATCAAGGTTGATTATAGTCATTCGTTGAAATTTCTTGTTAGTTGCCAGTTGCGAAATTTGGCAAATTTTAAGTATAATAGTACAGTCTAACCGTTTCATTACGGCGAGATATCTTGCGTCGTAATTTCTGTTATGCGATGCTGTAAGTCCAGGAAGATCTTGCTAACACTTGTACTTATCTATCAATTTCTCCCACAATTAAATGCACAAGTTCATAGTCGAAGAAATATTAGAAGGAAAAGTCTGCTATTCACCGATAAGCCCGTTTATCTTTTAGCTTTCCTGCGATTGTTCACACAACTTAAAATAAGAGGTTGAAAATAAACCTTCTACGAACCACGCGAGGCTAAATTGAAAACAAAGACCAAAACCACCAAAGTATTATTCTTAACTTTGCATAGAAACTCTCTAAACTTAATTTGGTGCATGTTGCGAGAGGTGGAGACATTTTTTTTTAATTTTCCCGTAAAAATTTAGCGATAGTTAAAACTGTGATGAAAATCTCAAAGGATTGCAAAAATTGCTGATTATGTTAGAAGTTACCATAAAGACTGATCATTCCACGAGCTATGCACTAACGCCATGCGAGCCTAATTCTACTCGCACGATCCGCAAGTAGCTTCCATAGCGCAACGAGTTAATTCCGAGTTAATACGGGGGTGAAGACACCGTGGCTAGGCTAGTCGAATCGATCATCTGGTACTTACGTCAGCGAAGACGGTGTAATAGCAAACATCGACAGGCGTGTCGATACTCTGGAACGTCACACTAGAATTATCCGGCCATTCGGTAAACGGAAAGGTGCCATTGCCGCACACTCGGCCACCCTCTAACGTAAGCTGCAACCAAAAGGAATGATAGAAGACGAAGATGGATCGTGTTGTTTTCTTTGCCGGATTTCGTCCTCGCGAAATGATCAATCGGCCCGATGATTCTGATCGCTTTTCCTTGATCATAAACCGCTTTAATCTTCGGGAAATATTGTAGGATCAATGGATCTAGGTCTATGATGGATGGGGTGGCTGTAGATAGGCATTGATTGGTGACTATGAACGGGCTTTGATGATGATCGGTGGCTATTCTCAGCATTGTTGACGTAGTAATACGTTTTATGGGATTTGCGCACTGGGTTTGAGAGAATTAAGCTTGCTTCTGCACGGATTTATGTAGGTGAATCGCTAGGATGGTGTATATAGTATTGAGTTTTCCTTTGGGGTAAGTTTAGGACAATTTGACTAGCTTTTAGTAATTGCTATACTTACAATTAGAATAATAGGATAAGGTACTGGGGTTAAGGTTTATAGTATTGGATTTTGAACAGTTAATGTAATTTCGTGTAAATGTAATTTGGAATATTAAGATGTATCATTGAGGTGAATCGCATAGTGTTGAGTTTTATATTTTGTTGCATTTCGAAGAATTTGGCTGGTTTTTAGTTATTATTATACACGATTTCGCCGCTATCGTTGAATTTACATTTTTAGTTAAATTGGTTTATTTTCCCGTTTGCTTAAATTAGTTTATCAGTTTAGGAGAGTCAAACACCATGGCAACAACATCTTCACTGAAACTTAGTTGTACTCCGCCGTTATTAAACATACAGTCCACTTAAGGGTAACTTAAATATTCCACACAAAGTAAATTTAGCATGTGGAAGTTGTGAGCACTAGAGCAATCGCGTGAAAAATTCACGACACAACAAATATGTTTCGGAATATTAGAATAAAGAGTATAAAGAATATAAATAGAATAGTAGGACAGTCAAACCTCGATAACTCGAATCTCAAGGGAAGAGCTAAAATCTTCGAGTTTTACTAGGGTTTTAACATACCGAAACTCGACTTACGAGAGGTAGAAACACGACAAGTGTCGTTTTATGTTTTGCAGCATTGTTTGACAAAAAATAACTAAGCTGCGGATGTTTATGAATTTTTGGGAACTTTAGCTATGGAAAAAGATACAGGATTCATATCATACGCACAAGATATATGAAACTTCCAAAGTTAAACACAAGTTGGAATAACTAGTGGGTAAAACAATCTCCAATTTAGATCCTACTTTTAACTCTTTGCGGACGGAACAAAATAATCATTGATAATTCTAGCCCAATTATTAACCTTTTGTGGACTGGATTTAACGAATTCTCGTACAACTATTAAAAGCAGTGTCTATTAGTGATATTAATTCAAATTTCTTGCTTTGAAGGTCGACTTGTGTCCAAAAAGACAAAGAAACTTGTACAATTATTTACGACACTCGTCCGCAAAGGGTTAATTCTAATTTATTCTTCCTCTATTGCACAGATAAAAATGCACTTAAATATGTAGTAAATAATCCAACTTAACGTGAGTTTCATTTCGATTTATAGAGGTTTCCGCAGGAAAACGGAAGGGAATGAACAGAATTTTCGTCTTACGAAGATTTTCGAGTTATCGAGGTACGATTGTAGTGAAATTTGTGTTTTCAATAACCATTGTACATGGAAAGTTAAAGTAAAGAGCCAAAGATGAAGTACATTGTATTAGGTTTTGAACAATTAACGTAATTTTCTCTAAATATGATTTGAAGTATTAGGATACGTCATTGTAATTGGAATTGTGAAATCGGACAATTGGCAGGACAAATTATAGTGGTTGCCTTTTCTTGCTCTCACTCTACGATTATCTAATGAAATCATGCGATTGCACGTGACGTGACAATAGTGTGCCCCTGTCTTAAGTGTCTATTTGAGCAGCTCGTCTATAGGCTAACAAAATACTAGCTGTTAATAAAACGTAGTACTACGTTCCGAACTTACCAGAGGAGATAAAGCTGTGGCAAAGGTCAAGGACACGACGCACGTGGCCAAAGCTTGTGCAACCCCTCGATTCTCGAACACGTGCACAGCGAAGTCTCTCAGATATTGTGGGACCCTCTAAAAAAGACAGAAATGTTAACATAAATTTCCCGTCCCCTCGTCGTCGTACCCTTATCGCGAAGTCTACGTTTCTTTTTTTTTATTCCATCGAAATTATCTATCATTTGCATGGTAGTCTGTTTTGGACAAGAGTCAAGGATTATGCAATATGCAGCACTGTGTCTGCCCTGGACACAATCGATGATCTCAGCACTGACCTGGAATCTAGCCACGTATTCAAGGTTAAGAGGAAGTGGCAAGATTCCAAAGAGGAATCGATCCGGTTTCGTTGCAAATTGCGCAAAATTGATGTATTTGACTTTGGCTAATTACATGTTACCGCCGGAATATGCAAGGTAAACTTCAAACTCTGAACCTCACCTCGTTCTTCTCCGCTAATAGGATCCCGTTGATTATCGCGATCAGTATTGTGCTCACTGCTAGGCAGGCGTAAAAGTACACGCTCCTGCAAAAGTAATTTCTACCTATGATCTTTCTCCTGATTTCAATTCGATTCATTTGTATAATGGAATTCGGCGAATTCGGATGTTTAGAGTAAGGAAGTTTAGAATAAGGAATCGATCGACGTATGGATTGTATATGGTGGGTTAATTGAAACAGACTTAATAGAGGGAATGTGGCGAGGCAAAATGGGAGAAAAACAATATTGGTTTTAGGAACGTATACGACTTCTCTAAACTGTTCTGTTTACCCGTATAGAGTGATTGCTATGGCAATCACGACCACCATGTACACGAAACCGGAACAGACGAAATATGCCGAGAGCATTCTGTCCCTCTCGCGTGAGTACTGCAACACATAATTAAAAATACATACGTTTAAACGGCAATAAAAGAGGAAACAAAAGCGCGCTACAATTGCTCGAAGCTATATGTCAATTTGACTTTTTTATGATCATACGACACTACCCCTGGGAAAATGTTTTCGGTGAAACGCGATAACGTGGAAATTAGCTAAAAAAAAAACGCCAAAGATTTTGCGGTGCAAAGTGCTGTTGTATAAATATAAAACTTAATCGACAATTTATAGACAGATTCCTTATAAATAAAATTAGTTAACGCAAAAGTGGATAAAAGTAAAGATGAGCTACGAAAGTAATAAAATTATCGTAAAAATAGATCTGATTTATATATTGTGGAAATCTCGTAATGTGAATGTTACGATGCATCAAAGCAATCATAGATGGAAATAGAAATGTTAGAAAATATTAGGTAACGTAAATATGAAATAAAGTATCGTTTATCTCTTTGTAAATTTAATACTTCTTATTTATTTTATTGTCTTTTTAAATGAGACTATTCCGAATATTGTTTGTACACAGATTGAATTTAAAACAAGGGTTTAGTTATTCTAGCGTTAAATTCTACGATAATAACAATTTAAAATCAATAAAAATAATCAGAATAATACTAATAACTGAGCTGTGTATTTTTATTTAAATACACATTTCTCTTAACGAAGTTAAAAGAATGGAATGTAAATGAAAAGTTGTTTTCGTGTCAAAATAATTTAATTCGTGCTTCACGTTGGATAATTGCTATATTTTTGCACTTTACGAACATTCTCTGCTTCTTGTGCATATTTAAATTCTCAATAAATACATAAAAATTCGCCGTTTAATAACAACAGGTTTAGCGGAAAAATAATAACCTGTTTATTCACTTAAAATTTTAACACAGCATTTATTTTGCACTACTGTATTATTTATTTACTGGAACAGCTAAAATAATGGCAATACTAATTATTAACGATGTGTCGGAATAATGTTATTAATGAATTTGTACATTTTGTGGACGTATCAAATGTATTTTCGCAATAAATTAATTCACGTTGAATTTACCTTCTCCTCGACGTCAGGCCGACGAAAAGTTAGGATGAAAGGGGTACAGTATTCTGCTCTCAGACGATCTATGCTTCTGGCATCGATTGCTCTCATCAGGTACTCGTTCACCTCGTCTTCCGGGTCTTTTTTCGCTTCCGTCGTTTCTCCAAAGCCTAATCTGTTACAGTGTCAATAATCGATGCAGAATAATTCGATACAGCAGAATACATTTACATTGGAAATTCTCTTTAAAACCTCTACGTTATCTTATGTTCTGTTTTTCCTTGAATTTCTTCGAAATGATGCAGAAAATTTCGTTACATTCCGCACTGTAATTGCGGAGATTTCTGCGGAAGGTAATTCATACTGTAACTCAGTTTTTTTTTTCGTAGCTTTTTTTAAACGTTTTTAACATTTAAAAGATACAAAGATACAGGATTTTATACTTGGAAACTTAATATGTAAACGAAATTATTATCTCAGCTTTCTCTACAAATCTTAATTCGAACGTATAGGGACTTTGACTCTTAAGGGTGGGTTTAGATATTAAATAACTGTGCAAAATTCGAAATATAAAGATTTTGAATCCTACAGTCGAGTTTTCGTGTGAAGTAATTTTAAAGAATTGCAAAATAGAAGGATTGCAAATCTTAAGGGTTGGTATCCGTGAGAAATAATTCTAAAATGGTGGATTTTCGTATGAAATACTTGGTAGAAAGATCTAAAAACTAATGATACTAAATCGCAGGACGGTGCTGATAAAATGTATAGTATTTTTCTCGAAACACGCGCTTGTTGAGTTTGCCATTTCGTTAGTATCGCCGATATCTTGATGTTAAGAAATGATAGAAAGGAGTGTAAAGAATGTCTTACTTGGCTTGTTTTCCATGCTGAGACCCATGCCCCATGACCCTCATCTCTTTGGACACGTTTCCATTCGCTGGTAAACCTTTTCTGAGGCCAGACGAGGGCAAATTGCTCTTAAACGAGTCCCCAGGGACAATTAGATACGTTTTGATATTATGCTCCTTCAGGTACGCGTTTCTCTCACCCCCATTACCCTCTTCCACTTCGTAGAACCCGCCCAGACAGTCCAGAGTCTCTTTCGTGATATGCACTCGTCTACGGGGACATAATCATCTTGCGATGTACAATATTGAACACCCATATAATTACACCATTACTATTCAATTATTATCGATTTTAATTACGTGAAAACAAAGATAGATATGTGAGAAAAAATACGGAATAACATTTCGTTCGCCGTTGTAAAATAAATATTTATTCGAATAGGAAATTATTCAAATAAAAGGTTATTCGCATAAAATTCATCTGAAAATTTATTCGGATAGAAATCATTTGGATAAGAAGTTCTTTACATTGGGTATATTATATTATATTGTAAATATGGGCGAAGTAAGAATGTGTATGCAGATAATACTGAACATGAGGCTTTATTCAAACTTTCTTGTTGAAACTTTATATTGAATTTTATGATTAACTTTTGATCAAATGTTAAATTAAGAAATTCATTGCCTTTATGTAGAATTATTGGAATAATTAATACAAGATTATTCGAATAAATCGTCGTTATTAAATGGTTCATCCGAATAAATAGAGAACAATTTATCACGGACATTAAATCATTATTCTGCGCATAAAATATCTGACTGAATAGAATTTATTTGGATAATTGTCTTAGGTAAATATTTATTTGACACTTTTCGAATAATGCCTAATTCTGTGCGAGAATTACATTCAATAGACTTTTAAATTATATTAGTTGTGTAATATTTTTCTGCAAGTATTAAGTATCAGGTTATTTCATATGCTTTTGCTTTTATTTATGCGGATTGCGTACGTAAAAAAAATATTAAGTGAGTGCAAAAGTTTTGATGGATTCGATCGTAAATGAATAAATTACATTATCCCATTGATAGTGATTTGTTTAATAAACCAGATAGTTATTATTGCTTTACAATTCTTGTCAGATCTATCATAAAACGAGTTACGATAATTTGCACTTAAGACGAAAAAATTTCATAACAATATTTAAAAAATGTATCGACTTTTTATAGTTTTCGTCAAATGTATATCATGTATATATATATAATTATTTACTTATATGTAGTTAACCATTAAAAATCAGAACGAAAAGCTATTAATTTCGATGTACATATGTCTATTATAATTATATTATTTATTTTTGTATGAAATTCAACTTACGATCATTTCGATTTACGTCTGAAGTTGCGGAACCGAACCCCGACGTAAGTCGAGAAGTGACTGGACCTGATTTTTTTCTCAAAAAATAGAGACTCGTTTTTCATACTATTTATTGAAACGCCATTAAAATCTTTACACTAATCTAATAATATGTGAATACTTTATACGTGCAGCAACTATTATTTTATGCCTTATTTCTAATTCGGGAATTAATGTATCCAAATTAACGTTGTGGACAGAAATAAGCAATTTGAGAGCGATTGAAAGCGACTAAAGACACAAAAATTTATGAAGTAATCCGATAGTAGGATACGGAAGATTAAATTTTCACACACATATAACTTTTCCCCTCTCTTTTTTTTTCGTTAATAAAAAGCGATGAGTAGTTGGTGGAATTTATGTTATTTGCATCGCGTTCCCCGATGAAATGAAATACTTTTCAGGCGTAGAATTTCATCAAGTTGTGTATTATGTTAAAATAGATCCACGTTTAATTTTAAAAATTCAATACTCCCCTTAAACCAAACGGGTCTCCGTATATTGAAATAATATCAAACTCTTGTATCAAAATATTTAATAAAGTTTCAAACATCCCTCGAATTTTTAAATTTGTTCTCATTCCAATTTTTATTAACTTGCGAACGTTTCAGCAAAGAGGGGGATAATAATAAATGTATTTCATTGTGTGTTACGCTCGGCGTTGGAGTTTCATTTCTTGCCTCAATATTGGGGTGTTTCACTTGCAAATTCTCTTCCGGGACAGAGGAGAAAAATAGGGAAAACTCACCCTGGTATTCCACCGCTTTCCATGTAGTTTGCTAGGGTGACGTCGTTGCTCCAGACATCGAATTGCCACTTTCTAAGGCCAAGGACCCCGCAATGAACCCTGCCTGTGTGTATCCCAACTCTCATATTTACGTTCACGGCACCGACCTCTCGATACAGACTGCAAAAGTCACAATTGTTCCACTTAATATCTTCCGAACAGCTTCTGAATTATTCACAAACCTGCCTCTAAATTTCAACTTTCCGCGTCTAAAGCCATTGAATTCTACATTTTCAAATTTTCATGCTCTCCACTTTATAAGCTTACAAATGCCACGCGTTTGGATATCTTTGGATACGAAAACTGTCGAATTTAACGATTTCGATCTGATGGTTTTCGTATTCAAAGCTCGTGAATTCTAGGCTTTCGAAGTCTAAGCTTCGATATTGAAGATTCCATTTTTAAGTTTTCGAAGTCTTTGTATTATTAAGCCTTTAAGTTTCCAAGCTTTTAAACTTTGAAGCCTTCGAGCCTTTAAGCCATCGAATTTCCAAACCTCCGCATTTCTATGCCTTTGATTTACTATGCCGCTGAATTTCCAAGCCCCCAAAATTTCAAGCCTTCGAATGTTCAAACATTCAAATTTTCATGTAATCGATTTGATTTAATTTCAATTTCCTGAATTTTCAATCCTTCAAATCCTCCAATCCGAATTTTCGAGCCTCGAATTTCCGTGCTTTCGAATTCTAAGTTTTCGGATTCTAGACTTTCAAACTCTAAGGCTTCAGATTCTCAGCATCCATATTCCAAACCTTAAAATTGTAATTGCGCGTATATTCAAGGCTTTAAACTTCCCAGTTGTTAATTATAATAGAGCATATTGAAGAAACAGAAATTTGTTTTAATGCACATCTGCAAAATGTTAATATAATACGAATGAAGTACTGAAAACTTTAGTATTAGTTGTTCGTGACTACAGTGAACTTCAAAGTGTACAAATAGCTAGCCGGAGGAAATGGCGGACTAGGGAAAGGTTAGAGGAAGTGTTCCAAGAGCCGGAGACAAAGTAAACGAGTCAAAGTAGCTGGCAGACTCTCTTGAGACGAGGATTCTCGTCATGGATGTGTGGCTAAAAAACATCTAGCCTTGTCAAAGGAATGATTTCCTTCGAGAGCAAGACGCCATTTGAAGCTATGGACGCGGAAACGAGTACGTTGACTCTTGAGGGTTCCTCTGGCCACAAATTACTTCGAAATTATGTATAGATTCCTTTGCCATTAGGTTGCAAGTAGCACGAACCACATTTTCATTAGAATTATTATAAAAGAAATTCTAGGGGCAAACTGATAAGTAGACCAATAGACAGCTCACCTTTTTTTGTTTAATTTAGCATTTATTTTTAACAAACTTAAATATTTCCGCTGTCTTAAATTCAATTATTTTTGTTCGATATCACTTTGCTGCATATTTCGGACGAGTCATAGATTCCTATTTAACTAGAAATAGATCGTTTGATAGAATAAATTTGTCAATGGATTTAAATATAATGGATTAGGTACTTATTGTTACTGCTAATATACAAGGTGTTCCCGTGGGTTTATCTGATAAACTAAATCAAAACTTAATGTAGGGACAAAAAGAAGGCGAAAATGTTATATGAAGTTTGTGAATAAAGTCTTTGTTACAGAATTATAAACAAATATCGTATGCACGGAATGACTCGATTTTTGCGTTTAGGGAACTTTAAAACAAGATTTGTTCGACAGAAGTGAGTTCTTACGACGAACTTACAATATGATACAGAGTTGAAGGAGGGTAACAACTTTCGCTATCACGCGTAGCTACTGAAAAATTCGCAAGGCAAAGAGTTAATATAATAAAGTTATACTATGGGTCGGGAATTTTGTGCAGCCGCTGTTTGTAGATTATTTTATTATTTCTGCTACGAAATCAATTTTCTGTACTAGCAGTTTGGGCGCAGGAAACCTGGGACACCGTGTATACTGATCATTTCTCCCTTTGAATATTATTAAACGCAGCTTGCTTTGAATATTTTGTATAATCCTGCATATTATACTCGTTTTCTACTTTTCATCGTAATTAAATCCTCCACAAATGCGTAAAATTCCGCAGGCTATAGAGGTTGAAATAAAAAGGATTCGCGATACACGGCTGCAGGGGAAAAAAATTGGGCGTATCGGGAAATTAGTAGGTCAGAAAACTTACGTAATTGCGCTAATCATGTCCAAGCCCATTTCCACGCAACAACGCGCGTGATCGGGTCTCGGTTCCGGAAGTCCAGAAACGCAATAATAGCAGTCCCCTAGTAATTTGATTCGCAAGCAATGGTGCTCAGCCGCCAATGTATCGAACCTATAATAATAATAATCATCGAAGCGACGATCCTTGTAGAAAAATGTCCTCCTTTTGAAAAAAATTCATTTATCAATCGGCATACTGACCAGGCGAACAATTTATTTAACAGCCTGACCACCTCCTCGGCCGTGCATTGATCCGATAGAGAGGTGAACCCGCAAATATCCGCGAACAGGATGCTGGAAAACGGTTAGCAGGCTATATTTTCTTCTCCCCAGTGTTCCATTCGTAATTAAGTCACGGTGTTAATTGGAATTCGTTAGCGGCACGTCACCCGACTTAACGAGCCTCGAGTGGCAGATATGTACGTATGTGTTACTCTAACGTATGATAGATGCGCGTATCAGCCTGATGCATAATGGAGACGGATGCTTAAACTATTAGTCCTGCTACCGCGATATAACGTTAAACTGCTGCGTGAATTCTGCCCCCTTTAATCATTTATATAGAACTGAATTTCGGTAGATACCAAAGGTACGAATTTTCTAATGATTATGTGATAGACGAGCGCGTTAGTCTGACACATGATGAAGGCGAATGATTAACTATAGAAATGGGATCAAGTACGTTGCAAGTATATTTGAACCTTTACGAGAAAGGTTAGTGCAACAAGTACTGAGTACTTGAATACTTTAACAAATATAAGTACTTAGTACTTTAGCAGAAAGGAATAATACGAAGCTCTTATTAGTACTTTGACGAAAGGAAACAGTACTTTCTAGTATACTCGAAAGTATTATCTCGATCGAATAGATTCGAAGCATTTACGAATGCTATATCAGAAATTCTCCGATCTTTTATCCTATGTTGCGACACGAATTTATTGAACAGCTCGATTAGTAGCATTTTTAATTAATGAGTCTCTAATTTGATCCTGGAACGACAACGGAGAATGTTCGAACGCTAAAGAAAATAATCGATTTTAAATTTGGAAGAGGAATTTAATTTTGCATCTTTTAGAGACCTTTTATTTTTTAGTGAATGCTTACCTGACGTTTTCGTGTCTTTGAATGTAAATTTTGTGAAACATGGTATCCTTTGGCTTGCCGGCGATGTCGGCTTTCATCTCCATGGCTACGTGGCGAGGCAGCACACTCAATAGAAGTCGTTCCTGAAAAAAATCACAGAAAATTTGCCGTCGCCCCTTGTGTATTGGCATCTAGGGGCGAAGAGGGAGAAAACACGGAATGCAATTTACTGGTATCGTATGGGAATTCGTGGCTCGTGTCGTCGCATGCTTCACGGAAATATGCTTTAAAGTTGCCAGCTCTGAAACCTTTATTTCCATTGTTCACATGTGCCTCCGTACTTTCGAAACGTTTCCAGTTTGATCTTCGTAAATCTTTCTATTTTCTTGGGGAATATACAGAATGGAAATTTTTATTTCGTATTCCGTTATAGTCGGTTATGTTAAGGTGTGTAATATGTTCGTTCGTCTCATTGTAATGCTACTATCTAAGCAAGAATATTATTATTATTTAGATCGTATTATTATTTATAAGGAAGAATGTTATTAATGTTGCGAATATTATAAATTGCATAAATATACTAAACGATGGACTCTAAAAATGATAAATAATCGGGATATAATACCAAGGTTTATCGATTAGAAATTGCAGACTCATTTTGGTTTTTAAAGCAAACAATTGTGAGAAGTAAAGGAAGGCTTAATTTCGACTCTTCGAAGATTAAAAATACGAAAACTAAATGGAGGGTTGTTTTACTCTCGAAGTAAAATAATTTGTACTTCACTTCGGATGTTTTCTATATTTTCTCATATTACGTGCATTTTATGTCTTTTTGCGTACTTAAATTATCCCATAATTGCATAAACATCCGTAGCCTAGTAATAATATTTGCAAGTATTTTAACGAAACGCGAACGAACTTATTACACAACCTAATAATTCTTCTAATCGTAAGGAATTTCGTTCCCAAAAATTAGAGTTTTCTACGCTACGCGTTATCTCTAATTGTTTATTCAAATATATTGTATTCAAATCTCCTACAAATACATGAAAATTCGTAATCAAATGATCATTCACAACTTTCTTTAGTTTCTCTCATATTTTTCATTTATCTAGGAAATGTTTAGTTGTAACATTTATATTCTCGGATAACATTTTAACTCCTCAATTATTAAGCGACGAATAATACAAAATTGAGAAGCATTCGAGGGATTCGAGGGATTATTCTGTAATTAAATTCCGTAGGTTTCTGTAATGAATTATTTCCGGGACTAAAGCTTCTGTAATTTCATTGGCGAGTACTGTTCCTTCGGCAGAGTTCGATTTGTCAGCATTAGCAGGCACGAGTTGCCGAATTCCCTCTGGTATTCCTACCAGCTGGTTAATTAACTATGTTATGCCGGAAACTTGCGGTGCGCCTAATAAATCCGCGCTACCCAAGACGTCATTCACCTAATCACTCATCTATGAAACCCTTTAAGTAACGTAGAACTCCTCCAGAATCCAATTACTAATTCGCCTCTCCAATTAATTCGTTTCACAATTAACCACACTACTTTATCGCAATTTATTCTCTACCATCGAAGAATCGATGGTCGAATGTACAATGTAACTATGAAAATGATGTTCATGTTGCACCATGTGGTTAGCGGGTTGATCGTTTGAGTTCCTAACGAGCGAACTGCGTGATCGTTGCTGGGTTATAACCGCATGTGTTTCCGCCCCCCCCCCCTATTTTTCGTTTTAAAACCGTCGGGTTTGCATGAGTTTCGCGTATACTGATCGGATTTATGTGTCCGCTGGTATGCAGTTTCATTCTTGCCATGATGTTCTGATACCTCGGGAAGCCGGGGGATACGGCAGGAATGGTAATAACGCCGAGCAGTTATTCGGCTTTAGTATTGAAACAAAATATCTCGTACTTACGGCCAGTTATTGTTTGAAAGAAAACTAAAAAAAGTAGCATTACGTTGCCAACACAGTTTATAGACGCGTCATGCCACGGTTTTCAATAATTGTTGAAGTAAAACAGCTCTTCTGTAGAAAAACTCCCTATACAAAAATATTAGAGTGTCGCTTCTACAGGCGTAATAAAGTAATAGGGAAAAACCCAAGACTTCGGAGTCGCAGCGTCTCGTCTCGTCGAAGGTCTCTAGCGTACCTGAAAAGGTTGACCATTGTTTTGTAAAACTGTAAGTGTCGAAGGCTGTCGTTTTCTCGACAGTTCGACGTGAAGAGTCGGTGCGGACAGGACATAGAAAGTCCTGGTACATTACATGTTCACATATAATCAAATATATATCAGTTACCTTCTTCCTAAACCCGTGTCTTTTTATTTAAAAACCGAAATAAGAAGAACCTGCTTCCATCAAAGCATAACCCTTTAACAATAATAATTTAGGCCGGAAGTAATGTAGTTTGTAAAGTAGCTTATGGTGGATTTTTTTACTGTTAGCGCTGCTTCTTACGCCTTCTTGGAAATTTTTTGACGAAGGAAGAAGAGGAACTTTCAGTTGGCAATATTTTGCGTACATATTTATTCCACGCCATTCTTCTGTGCAATCAGTGGCGGATTTAGGTATAATCTAATAATAAGTAGGCTATAGCCTAAGGCGGCGGCTTATAGGGGAAATTTCGCTTTAGGTTTTTCTTTGTTCGCTATAAAATCATGCGATTTTAATTCATTTACGGTTGATCATAAATCGAACAAATTTTTATTATTTTCTGTATATTTTATTATTTTAAGTGAATTGGGAATTTATATAAGGGATGGGAAGGGGTGGAGGAGAGAAATATGAGAATTGAAGGTTTTCGTCTCGCAAACAACATGTTCCATATAAAACCTATTTAATCACTTTCTAGACTAAATTATTATAAATTACGACGATACATAGAGAAGCAATCTAAGCATAATTATTGGATTTTCCCAATGGTTGGAGACAAAATCGTAAGAAATACGTAGTGCATATATATTGATCTATTTGATTTAGAATACGTGCAATGCGCCGCATTTTTTTTAAATACTCGTTCATACCAATACGAAGTCAACCATCTGAATCTGTGGAAACGAATGAAAAACGTTTGAAATACGCTTGGCATTCGAAGTGTTGGAAAAATCTGACAAACGACACAATTTATGGGACGATCTAATACACACAATGTTGCACGTACATTGAGTATACATTTTGCGAAAGTGAGATTCTAGTATAATTCGTGCACCGTAAATTATATCGTAATTATATTATAATTTATTTATCGTAAATTATAATTAGAATTACACTGGAATTACAGTTGTGTTATATTCAATACTATAATTTAATTCTTGTTTGTTGTATACTCACTGTTGACTTTCATTATAAACTATACGAAATGTAGAAGTGTTCATCGTAACTAAAATACGATGAGAGCTAAAACTGAGTTTCAATTTACAAAGGTAACATTATGGTATAATTTATTTAGCGTACATTGTATGCAATTATTCTATTACGCGTTTTCTCTACATAATGCTATAATTACACCATTATTACACAATACTTATTTGTATTTTCACGAGTAATATTATAATCAGCCTCTAATTATCCTGTAATTTCATCCAATTCCATTTTTGCGTGGTGTATACTCGACTTTTGACGCTCAAATTGTACAGCATGGAGCGTGAAAGGATTAATATGTATAGAGTAGATGTCCCTTTTGGATTTAATTTTTAATGGTGTTTGAATACCGATCGATAGGTTGTCGAATGGGTCACCGCGAAATCCAATACGGCAAGGTAACAAAGCACAGCAACTAATTGACACTTCATCACAGTCGAATTGAAGGTAACGTTACGTGACTTCGAATGGCGAATGACAGCTTTGACCAACGTGTCTGCGTTAACCGATCACGAAGGATTCGAAATTACACGTGACGCACAGGTGTGTGCAACCTGTTGTGTGTTGTCCAATCTGATCGATTTATCCGACGTCAAATTAACCGCGCCAAAGGGCCGCTGTAATTTCAGATTCTACTGCGCGTAGTGTAGTATCAGTGCTGGTAATAGGAGAAACCAATGCCGGACGGTAACGATCTACCCTGAATATTTCATAAACTCTATCAGAAGCCGGAGATAAATCATGGAAATATCTCGAAGCAAAAGAAACATATTCGTTTGTTTGCTTGCATTTAGAGCTGCAACTTATGAATAAAGTATCGTTGGGTGTTGGGAAAGTTCTATAAATTTCTAACATTCACGAGACTCGCGAGAGAAATTACTAGGTTGAGCAAAGACCACGAAAAGGGGAAATGGTTCTAGAATGGGAAACGCGTAATGAGGGAAATATTTAGAATTGGAAATTACCTGAAGTGGGTAGATCGTTAGTAAACGAAAGAATCGTAAAATGGGAAACAGTTTTTAAGGCAGGGAAATCTGTGGGTTGAGAATAATTTTCAGCTTGAGAAAATTATACTGATCTACAGCAAATACGTATTCTTCATCTGAGATGCCAATTCTGGTCAATATTGTGGCTCGAACTATGAAAATAAAAGTTGAAAAGAAATATTGGCAATAGTTTTTTTTAGATATACCTTACTTCTATGTCTTAGAAGTTCCCAAGTTAAGCGTAAACGACAATTAACATTGAGCAAACTTAAGTTTATGTAAGGGTAGCATTTTTAATTCCAAAACTTAAAAATAACACATTTTCTTTCAATGTACATTATGTTCATTCCACTATACTTTAATTAGATACGCGGTGGTTTATATTTTTGGAACTAGGGCCAAATAATTTTTCCCTTTATAGTATACATAAATAAATGCGAAGAATGTTCATTTATAAAGGATGCAAATTGTTATTTAAAATTGACTACTGTTGCTAACCCTTTAACACACAATTCCATGAGTGTTACGGACTACTTTGAACTGTGATTCTTTGTACAATTCTACACTGTTATTGTTAATAATACGTATTTCTGTCGCATTTCTTTCTCAGTCTTATCTATTTTGATAGTACACCATTAAAATTGTAGAAAACAATATAATATTTAAAAATGACTAATTTATTCCATAAAACTTGCTCGATTTGGCCTATCAATAGTAGAAAACATTGTGTGTTAAATAGTTAACCATTGAAGGGGCAGTATTGTGTGCATCATTCGCTCGAATGGATCACGGAAGACTCAAGATTGAATGACAATTGGTACAGTTAGATGAAGGAAGTTCCGTTCGAATGAGAATGATTTTATTATTTTCTTTACTGGACGGGATTGAAAAGCTTTCACCGACGGAAGGCTTTAATTTTGCCCCGAAGAAATTACATAGCGAGCGAACGAAATTTAATTTCGTTCAGAAGAGCGTAACTCAGTTCCGTTCGTGAAAACAGGGGAAATTGATTTTCTAATTTATCGTTCCTCTTCTCCCGTCGCTTCCACGCTCCTTATATCTTACGTCTGCCTGTCCCGATTGCCGCAAAACTCGAGATTTCCAGGCTAAGAATTATGTATCGCCGAGGTCATGTTTCTTGGGTCCCGTGTCTGGTAACATGGTCGCATATGATCCGACGCGAACGGTAATGGATGGAGCGGTGTTTCAACGGGAGCCGAAGCTTATCAGTTCCCCTAGAGCTTATCAGACGTAGTAAGAGCAATGCATTAGACAGCTTTCGGTGTATGGATAACGTCGGCGTGCCTTCCTTAACGCGACAAGGAAGTAGATGGTACCAGTGAAATATTAATCCTTCAACGAGTTCGTATCTTATAGGGAGAAGTCATAGGTGTATCTAGGGAATTTCTGGAATGCGCCACTATGGATTCGAAACGGTGAAACGCGGCAAGTTGGATCTAAGAAGATGTTGACTTAGCCATTAACTAATTACAGAATAGACCACCCATTTGTAGGATGTATCATAAGTTTCGAACTGAAATTCCAGTTGTGTAAAAGTGGCAAAGATTTTTTACGCCTTTTACGATTTAGAATGGTCACTTTAAGAATTGTATTTAATTCAATCGTCAAAGACGGTAAAAGTAATGTTCTATAATGCCAAGTGCTCTAACTGAAACAGTAATTAATGGATTGGGGTGATCCAAAGCATGTATATATGTGACTAATTGTAAGTTCTTCATTTAAGACTGATATGTTAGAAAATTTAAGTAAGCAAGCGGCTGAAGCAGGCCACACGTGTATTTCGTCAATGAGCTTCCCCCACTTAAGGGAAGTTTCTTCAGACCAAGCGTATCGTAAATTGTAGACAACCCATGCTGGCAAAAGGCGTTCTCAGAACTAACGAATGGTCGAAAGAGACCCACTCTTGTACGAGTTGTCGCAGTGAACAGTTGATAAAGTAAATCGAGTATTAAAATGCCCTGTTTATTCCTTTTTTTTATTTCACCACTCGGAGATCATCCTATCTACTTTACAGATAACTTAAATTCAATTTTCTCGAAAACGACGCTTCCCACTCATTTCTTATTCTTGATTTCCGACATATTTCATCGTATAGAATCTGCCTAACTCAATTTGTGCGTAGAATTGACTCACTCTGTATGTTTCTAATCTAAACAAACAGTGAAGCGAATCCTAATCGAAGATAAGTGTAACCAATCGGAGTTGCATTGCTCAGATTCGCCAACTTATCAACTTGGCACAGTACTTTGCTCACAAATCAATTCCTACATGCGTAATCATTGTGCTCGATGAATCAAATGTGTCAAAATATCTTATAGTCGAGGAAGAAGATAGTTCTACATGATATCCCGTTCGCAGCCCTTCAGGGCAGAGTAAAACTGTGCTATTGCTGCTGATATAATTAGAGCTAGGTATCCGAGCAACGTTCTCTAGGATAACCAAAATTTCGCCGAGTATGGGAAGTTAGAGTTCATAGCACTCGCGCGATTACACTGCAGTGTCGGAACAACCTGCACGACATTGGCTTATAGTTCGTAACTTATCTGACCACTGCGATACACACGCATGACTTGGCATCGTGTGCATCCATAAAGTTTCAGCCGTATTCCGCGGAAGAGCTTCGCCTCTACGTAAGCTCGTTCTCTCTCATTCTCAGCAAAGATTATGGCCGTATGCGTTGAATGCATACCGAAACGCAGCCACCTTTCAACATTGATAAGCTAATTCGTGCTTTCGCTTCACCGAAGTCGAAGATAAAGCCGGTAGAACTAAATACACTATGTAACTCCAAATAACACCGCGTATTGGTTGTATAAAAATTTCAGTTTTCAGTCCGAGCAGTGATCCATGTCTGGAGAGATACATAATTCTGATTGTATTCGGTGTAGTGGTAGGTTATACAGTGTCGATATTTTGGATATCGATAATCAACTCGTTCGTATTAAAATTTTAATACAATTAGCTGCAAAAGTTGCTAAAAGCTGCAATGATGAAATGCTTGCAAGAATTGTTATTTTTAGAATCGTTATTTGTGCAAGACACGTATTTTGATTGCAATATTCTGTACTTTATAATTGGGTTTAATTTTCGCAACGTAATGAACTAATGAATAGTGGAGAAAAAAGGGACATAAAAAATGTCTATTTCCTTATTCTAACTTTTTTGACAGTTCGATCGCCAGATATAAAAAATACATAATTTCTGTTGTTTATATGTGATACATTTTAATAGTTATGTTATGTATAATATAGTTTAAGATATCATATCTGGGGTATATTATTCGATAACTTGCTCGAGTTTCTATGATAATAAACTGCTACGATAGACTCGTAATATTTGCATAGTTATACGTTTATGTGTATTTAGAACACTTCGTTTAAATCAATGATTTATCTTCATTTTTGGATTTCATTACTTCTAATTTAATTGCAAATATCGATGCCGATAATATCAGTATGTTTTATTCTCGATATCATATTTTATTCTCGATATTGATACGCTGAATATATATAGCAATATACAGGGTGAGTATCGCAACTTGATCCCATTTAACAGCTTGTGCATTACTCGTTAAAAATTGCATGGCACTACGTATCCCGTTTGGTACCATGTAACTACTATTTCAAACATTTTTATCTGTAACAAATAATGTACAAGTTATTTGAACTAATCAAGTTGCGAGACTTCTTGTATATCGATACGAAATATCAATACAATTCAAGTATACCATCATCACTAATTCAGTATAAAATTGGTGTTCTAAATTTGGAATAGCACAGGATTACGATTGTAATCAGACTCAAATAATCGCTAGCTTTTAATCCTTTAACATTAACCGTACCATGCCCAGTTTTAAAATATTTCGTTTGACATTCTACAATTGTAGTTATTTCTTTCGTTCATTTAACTTTATCACAATTCTTCTTTTTCATGACTGTATTCTGGTCATTAGCGACTTATGATACGTAAAAGATAAGGTATCTTCAACAGGTTCGGCAATAAAAGCTAAAATAAAAGTGGTGGCCTATATCTGTACCACCTTACTACATGATTGATAGTTATATTGTTCGATTAATCAGTTACTCACATTTTGTTTTTCTTTTCGCTCCTATTTCTCACTAAGAAAGATTTATTGAATATATAAAGTGGTGGTTGGTGTTAATATTGTGGAGCTGTAGAGAGGGGATAGGATAGGAAAAAGGAAGGGTGTTGCGTTTCGTCCTGGGCCTGCTAGTGGACTCATCCAGTAAGGCTACCTAGCATCCCAGCCTTAGACGTTGGGATATTCGAAGGAAGGTTAAAGGCGGTATATATATATGGACGAGGTAGTTGGAGCGAGTGCTTTCGAAAAAGTCCTATTTCGTATGTCCCTCCAGTGGTAGGTGCAGGAGAGCCGCCACAATATAATTCACTAAAAACTATGCCATAGTATTTCGCGTAAATAGTTTCGATAAAAGAGAGCCTAGTACTGAGTGTTTTTTTATTCAACGTATTTCATTTTAAAGGAGTAGAAGTTACGGTAAATGAGAAAGGAATTTGGTAGACATCCAATTTCCGAGGTTGTTAACCGGCCGCATTATTTTTAGCGACCACGCGAAATAATTGTTGGGAACCGCCGGAAGACTATTAAAGATACCGGCTTATCAGTTATCGCTTATAATTCCAGCGAACATTCAACCCGTGACTAGGTCCATTGTGTGGTTTAATCTGGTATCCGTGACCTGCCGCGATAGCCATCGGCCACTGTCCAACCTAGCTTGTATATCAACCCTAAAGTCTCTGCCTAGCTTCGTTTGTTCCCCTTGTCTCTAGCTAAACGTCCCTCCAATTGAGATCCATCACCTTCTTCTACGGAGATTCCAGTTATCCCTACATCTAGCAATATTTTCACATCCCCCCCTAAGTTTCTCAGATCTTTTAAGATATTCTCCAGCGACCTGTAAGGAGTTTAAAAGTTGCCTTAACCCGTCGTATATTCGTGGTTGCATCGATTTCATTGCGACACTTCGGAAAACTACATTTTACATGTATGTATTCGTTTCACGTGTGTGACGCGTTGAAAAACTATTCTGTTATATTCTATTTTATACTTATTAGATTTCAATCGCATACAAGTGGAAACTTACAGCACGCTTTGTAAAAATGTGAAATATAATACAATTGTAGGGAATGTATTGAAATCTACGTTTCTACTGAAAAACCTATACATTTCTATAAGTTTGTAGAGAGTGTATTATATTTTCTCTATATCCTAGTTATATTGCATAGGAATTAAAGAATAGTTAAATTTAAGGTATAGATAAGCCTAAGGTTAAGATAGTTACGATAATTGTATAAATACAAAAGGTATAAAGATGCTTGTACAAAGATTGTAAGGAGTCCCCCCCCCCCCCCAATAAGCCGGAAGGCAATGAGGGGTAATAAATAAATAATAAAATAAATAAATAAATATTTTCTCTATATCCGTGGAGAGATTTAATATTTTGCAGTGTTTCTAGAAGGTACCGTAAATTTTTACTAGGTTTCTAGGGGATATCTTAAATTTCCCTAGCTCTCCTAGAAGACCCTTAAAATGTCTCAAACTTTTTAGGGACTATCATATATTTTCCCTAGATCTCTAAAGCTTAGTTTTCGATTTCCTCAATGTTTCTAGTTTCACAATTTAAATTATTTTATTTTGTTCAATCTTCACCCTTTGCACTCGAAAATCCAGCAGTATCGCCATGAACATTTATTGCGGCAATTTAGATCGCGGTTTCTGCTAAATAGGAATATTTTTGCCTGTTCGTATCATGCACACTTTTATGGAGATTTTTTAATGAGTTCCGGGAGATTCTAGTTACAATGCCACTTATTATTACTACACGTTTCTGAACGAAATAAAAGTGTATGAACTAAAGCAATGCAGAATATCGGACAGAGCTTTTGGGCCGAGTAGTTCTGTTTATGGCGTGGATAAGAGGCTGATGCTTGTTCTAGATTTTAGGCAATTATGACTGAGAATGTTTTTTTGAGAATAATAGAGATAAAAAAAAAACAAAAAAAAATATATGCGTATAAAGGATGGATGCTCGATGCACCTGCATTGCTTATTAACACTAGGTTTACGGAACTAGGTTTTCAAACTTCATACCTAAAATTATAGAGACCATAAATATTATTTTTCAGTACTTTATGTTAACTCTAATTAATACAATGGTATTAATATGTATTCTAATTGATTCTCTTCATCTTCACGCTTCTAATTTCGAATATCTATATGCAGTATACGTATAAGGTTATCCAAAATAGACTATAGGAACACCTACCTTCACTTTTTTTCTTTTCCTTTCTGCTTTACCCTTTTCTAATCTGTTTTTTTATTTCTATTATCTTCGTTCGTTCTCGTTTTCAATCTTTATTTTTTTCACCTGTATTTTACTAACAAACCTGGCATTTGACAGATATTCTCATTCAACATCCTAAAGGTACTTTTGGATAATCCTTTATTGTTCCGCAAGCTTGTCGAATTATACAATTAACGTCCGTAAACCTAGTGTTAAAACACTATAAAATCTAACTTTTCATTAATAAGTTGATGCATAAATGATAGAATATTAATATCCTTATTCATAATTAGACTGTGGATGTTTATGCATTTATGGGAAACCTGAAGTTGCGAAAAGAAGCACGATGCGCGTAACACGTAAAAATGCGCCAAATATTAAAACTAGGGAATGCTTTTTATAATGTTTAAAGAATAAAATTAATGTCTACTTTGATTCCATTCTTTCAGCAATGGTTACAAAGATTTGAATTTGCATAAGGATCCGCAGTCTATTCATAATAAACAAGTAATTTGTATAAAATAATAAGTATAAAATATATAATAAATATAAAATAAAGTCTATTGTAATTTGCCTATACAAATACTGTTTTTAATTATCGATTTGGTAGGACGTAAACTTCCGAAAAAAATGCCGACCGTAAAGAGTTGCGAAAGCTTTGATATACAACCTTTTGTAAACTCTCAATGTTTATTACGTTGAAGAATATTTTCCCAACTTTTCTCTTATATTGAACGGGAGGCTCTAGGGATTTTCTTGCACGATAGCTAAATAAACAGGCCCTGTTAATTTCAAGATCTCGGTTTACCTGCCTTCAATAAAAGTTTTGCGACTGTTTGCGAAATCTCGATTCGTCCTTTCCCTCGCTATTCCATGTTTTTCAAACATGGAAATGGCGACGATATAATTTCACCATTCCTACACTATTAAATTCTCTTGTCTTTAACTACCAAGCTGTATTATTAACCATTAAATTCCAAACTATTGCTATTGTCAATCATAAAGTCTGCATACATCTGTAAATTTAAATTACTTAAAAATGTAGAAGAGTTTCGATCATTTCAGTCGCATTAATTCATATTATCAAAAAATAATTATGATTGTACCATTTTAACAAACATACTTAAAAAGAAAACGTTATGTTATAAAAAAAACTATTAAAGTGTTAAAATATACACAATTAGTTGTTGTAACTGGACTGGGAACTTTTATACATTTATAAGAAATTTAAATACGCAAAAATTAGAGAAGAATCCAAAAAATCAAGAGTATATAAGATACCCAAAGTAAAATGCATATTATTTTATTTAGTGGGTTAGAGGTAAAACAACACTCAAGTCAGGTTCTATTTCTTTAATTTTGTTAATAAAAATACGAATTTGCACTTATGCAAACTCACATTGGACAAACTTGTAAAAATTCTCAGTTCAGTTATAACTATATCTATATTTTTTTAATCCTTGTGGTGCATCTGTAACGTCCTATAATTTGTTTAACATAAATAAAATTACAACTTATGTACCTTTAAAAGCAATTTTAGTATCTAATCAATGATACACCCTTTAGACAACGTCTTTCACGAATTTCCTTCACTTATGATTTTATATTTTATGAAATTTCACGCCAGTTTTATTATTTCAATATATCTGCTTAAATACGTAAATATTTGAAGTTTCATTTATGTAATCAATGATATTCCTTTTATGAAACATCTTTTAGAAATCTTTGTGACTCATAATTTTATACTTTATGAATTCGCATCCCATTTTGAATATTCCAAAATGTTTCCTAAAATATGTAAACAGATATCTAAAATTTAAAATATGTATGCAGACTTTCGTGACGTACTAAATATTCATATTTGCAACTATCCTGTCTCTAGTTACATTGTAGATTATCTAATAATTAAAAATTATACTAGTATAATCATTTATGCTTGCAATTTGGTATTTAAAATAATACATGAACACGGTTATTATCATCCATCAGACACATTTCATGGACCGTTTCGTACACGTGGTCAGTGATTATATTAATAAACAATTAGGGAAGTGCATTAATTAACGTGATGTCGGAGCAAGGGGCAGCTCTGATGATTAGAATTTAGTTAGGTTGTTTCGTCGATGAAACTTGGCCTAGTTAAATGTGTTACTGGCAACGCAGTCGATTTTCTATGCTGGTAATTTTAATGTCCGCATAAGTGATGCGATCATCAGGTTCATTAGCAGTTATTCAGATTACAGCACCAAAAGTATACGCGAAACTGTCGCACACAAACTTTTTCCTCTCTATTTTCCGTCCTGCTTTGAAGTTGGAAGTTTAGGTCCGCGTTATTTTTTTTTTTTCTCATGCACGGTTTTAGCTGCGCGAATAAATAAAATATCCAACAGCGGTGTAAAATTATCTCTTGTGTAAATAATTCACAATGCTGAAACGGAATCGAGTTTTGCATAGCATACTTCGGGCAAAAACGTTTAGAGATGTGTAAAATTCCAGATTTCGCGAATAAATAGTGGAAATCTCTTGTTAAATATTATCATGCTTCAACATTGTTTCGAATTTTCCAATAATATATAATCCCTCTGAACTCGCTGTTGCCTTTTCTTGATCATTTTTCAGCATTTTTATTTCGAAAACGAGGAAAAGCATTTCGCTAAAAATGCGCTCCGATTTTATAATAATTTTCGCAATGCGAAAGACAAGTGGAACACTTTGCTACGTGATAGAACTTAAAAATTTTACAATTTATACGAGATAACGTTCCGTTAAAATGGGTTCAGTTTGTTTTACACACAGCCGTGCTACTTTTGTCGGTATAAGAAAAGATAATACTGGTTTCCGACGAGAGAATGGAATTCCAGGAAGGTCTACGTTCGTACCTGTTGCTGATTTTCTCTCTGCGTGGTCAGACGGGCCTCGACGCATTGTCGGGTCTCCAAGAAGGCTTGTCTTTGCGCCAGTTCTCGGGGGTGATGGGTCAGCACCCCTGCCATGTTCGTTCCACCCACCACCACTATAGAACTTAGCAGCTGAAACAGAAAATTAGAAACGTCGCTTAGAAACGACGATTAAAATGCATCGATGAAACATTCAATTAAACAGACAATTTTTAAGAACCTATTACGGTCGAATTAACAAATTTTTAGAAAATCTAAAGGCTAGCCCTTTTAATGATTATTAACTATTAACTATTAACTATTAACTATTAACTATTAATTATCACCCTTGGCAGAAAGTTTTGGGTCAAACGTAAGAACGTGGAAGTAGCTGAGAACACTAAAATTTTTGGGATGCGAAACGCTGATCCACAAATAAAAAAAAATCATATGGGAAGGTTAAATAAATATAACGTGAAATAAGTGGGGAAAGGAAAGGAATAAAAATAATCGTTTAATATGGAAAAGGGAAACAGCGAGGAAAAATAAGTTCTACTAAATACATCGATAATTTTCACATTCTACTATAATGTTCAATTAATGAAATCGATTTTAGACATACTCGTCATTGGCGTGCAAAGCAAGAACAATTAATTTTGAGAAGAAAAATTTCTCTGCAATAAAGTTATTGTTTGATTAGATGTGCGAACTGTGATACCATCTCGTTCATAATTGCCCATACGTTCAATTTTAATTTATAGTAAAGAAACTACAAATCTTCTAATAAATTCATGTTTCCTGTAAACAGAAAAAAGTCCTGTCTTATTAAAGGACTCTTCGTATATTAAGTACCGATTAAATATATATATTTATATATAGAGTGTCTCGGTATCTGAGATGATTCTACGTGCAAAAATAAATCGAAAGCGAAGAATAAAATTTGTTCATTTGATACTTCGTTTTCGAGAAAATCGTCTTTGAATTTTCTCCGGCTACGTGTGCACTTAGCTGCGGTACATTTCCATATATTGAAAGTTGAAATGAACGACGAGAGAATCGTAAAAAAGCTCTCGGTGCTTTGGAGGGGGGATGGGGTGAAAATCAGACGATTAAGGGGGCTCAACACAACCGAGGGGAAACTCTAACACCGGATTAACGAGATGGAAGAAGAGGATCAAGAATTGAAGCAGAAGATCCTAAAACGAAACTCAGCTTTAGATAGGAATGGCGTTGCGTTAAACCTTGGCTAATGCTTTTTATTGATTCCCCTAAATGGAATTTCTATTTTCAACTCGGTGAACATTTTGCATTAACTCTTTATTTCAATCATCAGATTTTAAATCCTAATTTACAATTAAATTTGTATACTAAGTGTACTTATATTAATAAATAATCCACTATTTTTGCATCGATCGTTGAGTTTGTTTTACCAAAAGATAAATATCATTCTTTCGAACAGAAATTCATAGCAATTTTAATAACAGAAATTATATTTAAGATTAAAAGTTTGGGTGTTCGATTCTCTTTAAATTAAAGATTGAATTCAACAAAGAAACCGGATCGCTTATTGGTACACTTAATAATTAGCTTCCTAATGGAAATTATTTCTTGATCGCTGTGTATAATAGTGCGCGATAGCTGGCTTCTGCGAAGACCAAAATTTCCTTGGTGAAAAGTAGCCATACCGGTCAAAGGAGCGGTTTATTGAGTTTAGGAAGTTGCCAGCGTGCCGATATACGCGAGCATACTAATTGCAAAGCCCAGCCTAATTAAACCGATGCTGGTGCCGGAACAGGAAACACTTGGGGCGCGTGTAACTCGTACTTCTTTGATGTACCATCACTTTGGAATCGAGTGCCCACTCATAATGCCTCGCTTGGATTTCCATTTCGATATTAATCGACCTTTACCGCTGTTCACGCTTTTGAGTTCGAAACCATTTAATTTCCAACGATTTCAAATGTTTATTATTACGTTAAGTATTCGTTTCATTAAGTTTTGTGCTTTAATAGTCGACATGGGTTCGGAAAGCCAAAAAATGATTGGACGATTATTTGTCGACGCTCGTCCGCAAAGGGTTAATATTTTGTATAGAATATTACGGAATATTCTAGAAAACGCACCGTTGTAAATTTATATAATTTTTATGGCAAATTTGTAACCAGTCATTTATACTGGTTTGGTAGATCTAGTGTTAATGATAAAACAGACTATTAAAAAAGTTTGGAGTGCAAAGGGTTAAAGTAAACGTTGGTAATATGGAACACCCGGTTTTAGAACCTTGCCAAAAATACAGGAATTTATCTTTTTTGATAAAATCAACGTGATGCGATGGAACAGAGAGACAAATACATAATCATATTGTAGGGATTATTTTAAAGTAAATCCCTCGTGTGTTGTTGTAAGGTGCGAGAAGGGAAAGAAAAAAGAAACTCAGCCTTTGCAATAATTGCTAGTTTATTATTAATACTGTTAACGCACAATCTCACAGATAAAGCTCTCGCTCTGCACTCGCAACGTCCTCTCGCACTCGACTCTTTTTCTCGACTCCCTCATTCACGCATTCTCTACCCTTGCACGCATTCATTCTTTCTCCTTATCTCTCTCTGCTTCTCTCACTCGTCTCAGACATTCGTAGAACCCAAACAGTCACGTTCACACGAAACCTAGCGCGACTACGCACTCTTCGACCACGCAACTCAATCGCTCTATCCCAAACACTTCTCATTCACGCCTCAGCCAATCTTACCCAAATACAACACTGTTCGCTCAGCAATCGCTCTGGTCCAAACATTCACACGACATTCTGTCTTCCACAATATTTAATCAGTCAAATATGATAAAATTCAAATGATTTGAAATTATATCGACGGATTCCATAAATCTGGTGTTAAATTCGATGCTGTAAATATTAAAAAAAACTTGAAATCGGTAAGATTGGAAACTTTCTGATCAATAAAATTGGGAATACTTGAATAGTGGTACAAATTGAAATGACTTAAATCAAGAAATTTCTAAAGGTTAAAGAACTGGAGAACACTGGAACGTTTCAGGGTCGGTGGAATTTATATTTTTCTAGTTAATTTTCTCCTTGCGTGGACTGAATTTTATTCTGTCGTGAGTATAATATATAATACGGTTCAGGAGTTTCAAAGAAGTTTCCTGATCGCAAAACTTATCCGCAACGATTGTTGGTCAGGCGAATCGATCCGCAACCACCTGTAGGATTGCTCGAATCTCTTACGTGTGCTCCACTTTCCAACAAATTTCACCCTTTTTTTTATTTCATTTTATTCTTTTTTCTTCTTTTTTTCTTTTCAAATAAAGTCACCTAACCGATCTAATAACACTTGGACCATTCGATTTCTCATTTTATCATTTTCCGATAAGCTAAAGCGTTATCTCGATCGTTCCTTCTAAACGATTCGATTTAAAAAAAGAATTTCATTTATTCCTTAACAAAGGGAAGGAATATTTTAATTTCGTTCAGTCGATATTCGTAAATTAGGATAAATTTGGATATTCCTAATGGAATATAAATTGGAATAGTGATAATTAATGCAGTCGCTCGTGATGGAAGATTAAAGGAAATTAACGTGGCAATTGGCGAAAAGGCATGGTTTAAATGCTTTTCGAGGCCGCGAATTATTTACGATTTTCGCGAGATTATCCACTGCATTATTCACTACGGGCCCTCACGCTTCGAGTCCATTTGCCGGCCAAATTAGAATTCCGGGCTTTCGTGTCTAACGAATTAATTATTCACATGGGTCCGCCTGGATCGCCCCAAGAAAACCCATGTTGAGGTTTCAGCTTTTTCACCCTGTGGGTCACCGGTAAAAAGATCACAGACCACTCTGACTTTACTCCATCAGGCAAAAATTTACCAAGGTGTAAAAACATCAATATTTTGGTTTCTCAGATCCTCCGAAGAATGCTTAATTGAGAAATTTAAAACATTTTCTCATTCCTATTGTAGTTTTAAAGATACATGGGTGATATTAACTAAATACATATAAAAGGTATTTTTACCTTAAAGGACCGAATTGTAGCCGATAAAAAAATATTTTACAACGTCTCTTAAGGTCCCCAACAAATCTACAAACTAAAGGAATCAGAATTTTCGAGTTACCTAATAGATAAAAATTACGAATAATAAAATTCTCTATCCCATAATTATTTTTACAATCCTCCACATTTTCTTTCCTTGTTTGAAGATGAATGGAGATGAATCATATACAGTGGTATTTGCTTATTATGATCGCTTTGGGAATTCTTACTAGGCAATTTTTGATAAGAATAACCGGCTGAGTTACGCGGAGGATAAAAAATGTTCATCATTCAACTGATTTTATTGCAAACAATTACGAATATCAATTTAATCAATTTAAAGTCGAGCTACTAAAATATTTTAGATATCGTTTCATTAATACTATTACAGGAACAATTTGCCATTCTTTCATTAATTATATCATAGAATAGCCCCAGCACAGAAATTAATCTTAATCGCATTTTTGCCTCCCAGCATCCGTCGTCAAAGGGTTAATGCAAAAAATGTTTTATACAAACTACATTACGTTTGATGTGAACAATTACAAAATACAGGGAATTTTACAATTGTCGGCTTTCCAATTTCACGAAAGAAGTGATTGAATTTTGTGAATGAAGGCACTAAATTTAGTAATTTACCTTGTTAAATTCTTCAACAAATCTACATAAAAAGGATGGTAAATAAGAAAAATGAAGAAAGAAGTGGAGCATATTGAATTGAAAGATTTGTTGTTTTTGCAGTAATGAAAGTTTCGAAAAATTTGAATGTACCAGGGATAGGAAATTTGCAAGTAAAATTTGAAGGTAAGTTAACGCGGTTAGGCATCTTGGCGAGCTATTACAGGAAGCCGGTGGCTTTTTACACCGGCTAAGTCCCGTGTGGAAGGCGCGTGAAATATTCTGGTAATATTTCGAGAGTGCAGCGAAGCTGCTAGCTTTTTACTGCCACCAGAAGGGAAATGAATTTCACGCCATCTTACTTGGGTTGTTCCGAAGACGCTTGATAATTGCATAATTGATAGATGAAACACTTCATTCCGCTTCGAGAAGTGGCTTAAAACCGCTAAACCAAGTGGAATTACGATCCTTATATATATTTCTGAATATCGAAGCAATTGTTATGAGAACAAATGGAAGATTCTTCTGATTCCTTGACGTTCTTTTCGTTTTTAACAAAAAGTGTCGTCTTTAAGGTAATAAAGTCGTCAAGATTAGAAACAAAGGCAGGAAATGGTAGAAAAGGCAAAAAGTGACATGTGCAGTTTTCTCAATTTTATAATATAGTAATTTTAATGGTTTAAGCTATGATCAATTACAATATTCTGAGAAACACAACGTCTCTTATTAGTGGTTGTAAATAGTGGATAATAATTCAGGTTTAAACAACGTATTCGTATCGTGTTTTAAATAAATTCACGTAAGAAAAGAAATACATTTCAATGTTGATAAAAGTTGGATATATCATATTTCGTTGTTATTATATAGTTTTCATTTTTTAAATTTTACTTCTCTATAACTATTTTTTAGCAAAATATTAGTTCCTACGATCAGAATAATGTTTCCAATTTTCATATTTTTCGTGGAATACTCAAATATTAAAATTGGAATATTTTGTCGTTGCAAAATTGAAGTTTTTAATTTCGACAGTAAAATCCTATTTTTCGTTCCGCTAGAAATTACAGTTTACTCCGTTATTCGTTATTTTTATGCAAAAAAAGTATATCGAAGCAAACTTCTTATTTTACTTTTGTAATTAAAAAAATTGTCGTACGTAGCACTACGTGTACCCTTTATGGGAAGTCAAAGTAATCAATGAAAATCGATATTCGAATTTCCCTTTGACGTTTTAGTCACGCGAATTAATATTTGAAAATCCTCCTTCCTTTGACAAAGAAATTTCAACAATTTCGACAGTTCTCAAAGCCCCGCTTCTGTTGACTATTTTTCTTGCGGAATATTAAATCTTTGTACAATCGTCAAATAAATCTTGTAATGCTGGAGAAACGCACGTGTGTTCATTGGAAGTTCAACAAAAGCTGCGCGTTTTCCCTGCGCAAACTGTATCCGATACTTTCATTAAATCGTCCAGCCGTAACGTTTAATAATGCCACTAATATTTAATTAAAGTGCAATTCAATTAGAAACGAGGGCTTCAAACACGGAGATGGGACTAGAAATTGAGAGACAGAGTGTTTGCACTAGTTTAGGGCTGTCTGGAATTACTTGTCTTCCTCACGGAATTAACGAGCTTCGTGTTAACTATAAACGGATATTTAATATCGTAAAAAATGTCATCTATCTCTCTTCCAAGCTGTCTAACAATTATTTATTAATCAAAGTAACGATAATAAAGTTAACGAATAGAACGTGTAAAAATAAAACGGGTACGGTTCCAAAATATTCCAAATATGGTAGAAATAATGATTAAACTGCGATCTTTTGTGCAAATTTATATATTTACAAATAATGAAACGCAAGCTAAATAATAATTGGTATTTACCAGTCAAACAATGTACACTGTATTTTAATTTTGATATTTTGTATATTTCTATTTATTATATGTGCTGTACACGTTTTTGCAGTTTTAAATTTCCCACGGATGCAAAAAAGATCTTCAGTCCAATAATTATTCATCAGATAATATAAAAGTTTCGTAAGTTTTAATGATATTCCAAGTATGGTAATAATATTTATAATTAGATATAATAATACTACAGCACTAAAAGTGTTTAATATTTACGTATAAAAATAATAATAAATTTTTCTTAACCGTGTAAGATTCTAATATATTCGAAACATGATAAAAGTAATGATTAATTTGGTAAAATAATACTATAGCACTAGAATTGTTTAATATTTACATATAGAGATAAAAATAAATTTTTCTTACGGTTCAACAATTTTGTAAGTTTTAATAATATTCCAAATACGGTAAGAATAATTATAAATCAGATAAAGTAAAACTGTAACACCAGAACTGTTTAATATTTAACGACTGCTTATAAGTAGCCCACCTATATTTATGCATTCATGAGAAATTTCAATGTTGAAAGATGCGCATAATGCATGGAATATACAGAAATGTACAAAATATTCAAAATACAGTTGGAATTAGAATATTTAAATAGTGGAACAACTCTCTATATGAGTTTCGCTTCTTTAATCGTGTTAATAAAAATATGAATTTGCATAATGATTCGCAGTCAATTTATAAGGCACATTAAAAACAATTTTTCTTCGTGCTTAATAACATGAGTAATGTGCGAATATCTTCAAAATAATTATTAATCATGCGAGAAGAAGTTGTTAAAGTAAGATGGTGTTACAAGGAGCAAAGCAATGTTTAATATTTGAATGAAATTTGCAAACAGATTAATCCAGAAAAACATTTCTTGGAAATTCTCACGTGAAATTGGAATTACAGGTGGAAAATGCAATCCTGTGAAACATCTCCCCCATTTTTTTCCTCTCTCTCGGCTCTTCGAATTTCATACCACGAAACCGACGTAAATTCGTTGCAGAAAAAGTTACGTGAAACGTTTCGCATTTAGCAGTTCGAAATTAACAGAATGCAGAGATGTTTTTAATTGCCACTCCACTGCGACTACAAATATTATTAAAAACTTGAATTTTACCGAAACGCATTGCAAACCTTCCACAAATTTTTTAACACGTTATTTACCGGTTAGAAATTGAGCCATAAAAGACGGGTCAATTTAAGATTTCAATTTAATAATACCGGATGGTTTTAATCTTATAGAAATATATGAAGCAAAATAAAGATTTAACATTAACCTTTATTTAATTTTTTAAGATTCTACATTCATTATTTCTTTCGTTCAACTTACATTATGACAATTCTTTTATTTTCCGATTAACCACTTTCTCATGCATAACTTTTCTTTTTGCACCTTTTTTCAGTCAGAATGATTTATTGAATATCTGTAAAACACTGGTACGGTTAGCGTTAAAGTATTGTAGAATAGTGAAAATCAGTGGTATGCATGATTGTGTGTGTGTGCGTGTGTTTAGAATAAGAGGTTTTAGGGTAGGGTCACGGCGACGCGTCAAGGGCCTGCAGGCCTAGCGAAGCGAAGGTTGCAACGCGCTTCCCCTCTCAGGCCCAGCGACGAAAACTCTTCTGGGAAAAAAACCGAGAAAAGACAAGGCGATGAAGGCGAAGAAGTCGAGAGGGGGTGATCGAGACCCCAACGAAGGGTCAGTTGTTGCACGTCTTTGGTTGTAGCAAGTTGCCGTTTTGTTTTGTCGTGGCGTTGTCGTTGTAGCTTAACTGTATCCATTATATTCAATATAGTCTTTGTTGGGCTATGGGATATAATTAACCAATGCAACCGATACATAACATAATATAATTAAGTGAATATAAACTGATACATAAAGTAATATAATAGAAATATAAAACGCGGGCACAAAACGCGTATTCACTATTGTGGTCGCCAGGAGAAGGGGAGAAAGGCCGGGAAAAGAACGCACGCCTCAGCGCGACACTCGCACACACGCATGCGTAATTGTTTTAATCGCGCGAACTTCGAATATCAATCCAACAGTCTTTATTTCACATTTACAAATTCAATCGGACCACGAATCGTTTCCTCTCCACCATCCAAAGAAAAATGCCACAGTATCAGTTTGTCTACTGGTTGAATTATTATCGATAATATAGAGAGCAAATGGCCGATTTATAGGGATTTATAGTATTTATAGAAAAAGCCTATTAACAATTTCGCTACGAAAGACATATATATATATATATATATATACATTCTCAAAAGTTGAGCAATCGTTTGTCAAATGTGTACATATATTTTTTCTATAACGCAATACAATTTCTATTACCATTCTTATATGCAGATTAAAGTGTAACGATACAAAGTATTTAAATATTTGGACTCGTACTAGTCTTATACTAATAAGAAGCTAGCTTCATTTAACAATTAAGAATCTTTTAATTTCAAAGTCTCGTAGCGAAAGTGTTACGCGGCACCCCGTAAACAATATGTTAACCCTTTGCACTCCGAACATTTTTGAATAACATCACATAACAGCAACTCAATAAAATGCAATACATTTTTCTGATTCTTGCGAGAACTTAATGTGTCATACGTTTCGAAATGCGGAAATTTGCTACGATTTTGAAGGAATAAAAATCGAATTGGCGCAAACACAATCGATGGAACTTAACCCTTTGCGGACGAGAAGTAACGACACTTATGGGAGTACTTTAGTTTTGAATTCTACGACTTTGAGTTTTCACGCTTTTGTGTTCCAAATCATTTCATATCCAACGATTTCAAATATTTATTATTACGTTAAGTATTCATTGCATTAAGTTTCGTGCTTTAAAAGTCGTCACGGGTTCGGAAAGCGAAAAAATGATCAGGCGACTATTTGTCGACGCTCGTCCGCAAAGGGTTAAATCATAGCTTTAGTTAAAATTGACGCACGTCTTCAGAGTGGCGCGAACTGAGCGCAAAGGGTTAATATCGCTTCTCTGTCCAAAAGGAGAGAAACTCATATTTTATTCAAGCTGATACGTTTTCACGTATTTGAGAGATTTTTATGAGGGAAACATAAGGAGATGGAAGTGTGGGAGACAACTGGAATAACACGGTTTCCTGGTATCCCCGTACTCCGCAGACTTCCTTTCCGATCATATTTCCGGCGGAACTCGGCCAATAGAAAGTCTCCGCTGAAAACGGCAATTGAATTTTCCGGTTCAGCCGGCCGACGATATTTCGATTTTCCCTTTTCACGGCACCTTTTACTGGAACGCGTTTTCCGCCTCCTCGTTTGCGAGGGTAGTTCTCTGCGAGAAATTCTCTAGGAAATCACTTCTTCCACGCTCTTCTCTCCGATCATTCACAGTAGTTTTTCGGAAGATTTCAAACGTTCAGCGATGCTCGTTTAAATTCCAGTGAAATCTGATCGGTTAAATTTCAACGATAGATATGATAGAAATGATAAGAATACGAGATACGATAGAAATATGAAATATCACGGTTTTGATGTATACAGAGTATCGGCAGCTTCGATAACGATCGAAAATTGACAATTAAGATTATAATGGCCTTCCATAATAGCCGTTGTTTTTCTTTCCTGCTCCATTGTTTGACGGACAGTTAGTTTTAATTTGAGCCACGGCGTAAAGTATTCGCGTGTTCGAATTGAAATTTACTTCAGCTTATTTTGTAGTTATCAATGAAACGCAGATAGTAAGGTATTCTACAATAATCGTAGCTTCGGAATATAAGTGAGAATTTAAAGTATATTGTGTTTTTGATTGTGTTATATTGACGAAAAGTAAAGTGGCAATATGAGACACTTGATTGATAGTTATAATATAATAGTTTTGGTTATGATTATTTACTTTTGCCATTTACAAAATGGCATACAATGCACAATAATATGCAAAAATAAAACGAACATCTGGTGTAAAGTACAACTTATTGTTCGTCTTGTCCAATCATCATAATTGTTGCAAGACAAATTTTAAAGATTACGATGTAACAGTTAATATCTCTAATTATGTAATTTTGGTTACGAATAAGCATTATAAATGATTACAATTTTAAAATGACCGGAGTTTTATTTTTTGGTTGCAATAGAAGAGCGATAAGTAGTATTACGAATTGTTTGAAGTAACGAAGATATTATAAGATATACATTCCACTTTATCTTTTACTGTTCCGTTTCTAGATTTTATCTTCTACTAATTTATCATCGTAAATCGTTCGTCGATCAATAGCCAAGAAATATGGAATCGATGAATTTTTATATCCCATTTTTTTCGCAGTTGAATTATTCTATCCAGTAGCTTTAGCATAGAGGGGAAATTCAGTGATTTATGTCAATCATTTATCTGTCAGCTCTTTATAGGCCAGCTGTTTTACAGTTTACAATCGATCTGCCAGTCAAGAGTGTTGCACTTTATTCTTTCTCCTTTTTTGTTTTTTAATTCATAAAACGTACGATAATTGAAGAATTGCGGAAAGCAGCAATTTCCCACCGCGAAATGATAATTCTGTGTTTTTCTCTCTAAAGATCTGCGAAACTTCCCCGTATCTCATGGGAGGGCCATTCATTTTTCATCGCCTTGAAATTCAGCCTGCCCCAGTTTTATGGCGACTCTGTTCCTCTCGTTTGTTCGTGGTTTGCCTCGAGAATTTAAACGGATATATTTTCTCGTTATACTGCAAGTTGGGTGGAAACGTGGTGGAACACGTTCGTAAAAATCCACCAGAATTTCTTACACACCATTAGAAATTATTCTACCAGTAAAATATCCTTTTCTCGAATTTTCCCAAATGCTCGGGAAGCCGTTGAAAATTCTGAGGTCGGTGGATAAAATTTTCAGTATCTAGGGATTTCGTGTTTATCTGGTTAAAATTTAAACGAAATCTCCGTTCCTCGTTAGTGCATCCTCTGCCTGGCCATTGTTGAGCGGTAAAAATCAGACACAGGGCAAAGAGTGCATCTATCGGAATCAAAAGGCTATTGTCCGAACGAATAAAAATTTTCACGTATTTCTATGGCCGGCGATATGCTCAAAAGGCGCGTACGTGTTTTTCATTGACACGTTATCGAACAGAGGTGAAAAAATGGAAATGTTTTTCTGGGTCGAAAAATTTGTTATCGAGTTTGAAGCTCTGCACCTGGTGTGATGTACAAAGGAATCGCAAACGAGTAGCACTACGCTTTTCCTATTACAAATATTTCCGATTTATCTATTCTTCCAAAATCTTAAGAAAAATACCAACAGAGAAACAAGTAGCATAATGGTTCTTAACTTTTTCGAAATCAAGGAATACTTGCAATTATAGGAAAATTTTGCGGGACACTAGAATCGCTAAGTCCATTAATTTAACAATAAAAATGATCGTGTGTATATCTGTTATTAATAAGAGGATAGTAAAAACGACAATAATTTAACAAAATATTATGGATATTTGTAAAGACTACACGTAACAAAAATAATTCTTTCGTAAAACATAAATTTATCAGTAGTACACACAAATACTGTATTGAAATAAGTATTTCATTGAAATGTAAGAAAATAATGGTTCACGTAACAATATTCCAAACAATAGAAGTAAACGAAGAATAGTGTTGCAAGTAAGCAGTCTGTAACTTCAAGATTATATAGTATGATATACTTTTATCGATAACATGAGACGTTTATTCTGTTTGTAAGTAAATATATATTTGTAAATATTGCAGATATATATATATTTGTAAATAATAAAAATAAATAGTAAATATTACAAATTATAAATATATATTACAAATATTGCACAAAAGTAATTTATACAATTGACCGATTTGCCTTATTTGCATTAAACAGAACACTTTTCCCGAATATTATATCTTTCAATGAGTTCCAATAAGATATTAATATTAGCCATGGAGAGCTAATCAAGTGTTCCACAGTTGCAAAAGATGATATTCTATTATTATATTTTAGAAACAGATTTTTCATTTTTATCTCCCATCTACAATCAGGTATTTTTTATATTCAATTATGAGATTAAATAGAAAACAGTATTGACTCATGATCCGAGCATTTAGTAAATAATATTTTCAAGTAGCATTCGATTTAAACGCTATATGAAATAATACTTCCAAATAGTATTTGCTTATGTGAATACCTTAAGTTTTGAATATCTTGTCATGTACTGTTTCAAATTTTACCCAATCCTGTTCTTTCCATGGAATCTCTTGTGACTTCTAATAATTTTGCAAAACTCTCATAATGAACGATGATTAAGGACCATTGAAACAGCACCACGATATTTATTCCAGATTATTATTCATTCTTCGCTTCTGTATGAAAAGGTCTTTGCATTCCTCTGAGGGAAAAAAGAAAAAAATTGACTCGGCGAAACGCATAAATATTCAATTCCCTAGGACGAATGTCGTGAAGCGACGTAGCTTGACTCGATGTGTCAGGGCACATTTTTCCCCTAGCTGTGCTCCGAAGAGTCGTATTCCATGTTGAAACGGATGTCTGACATGCATGTAGAACGTCTTTACAGGTGAATCAGGCTGGAAATAAAACGTTATGCCTGGCGCAAACAAAGAAGAATGGGTGATCGGGGATTTCCCTAGATGGTAGACTCGCAGACTTTCCCTCGCGGTAACAACTATGTTAATGACGGTACGCAAACAACGTAATTTCTTCCGGAAACGAATTCTTTCGGGGCTAAGACCCCCGAGTAGCTTCCATGGGAGTACCTTGCCTCTGCCCATTTTGTTTCTCTCGTCTCTCCGCGGAAATGAAGGAATATATGAATAGTTAATCGTCGTGGGAACTGAAACACGATAAATCCGGTCTCTCGGGAGTTTAGGGAATTCTTCAACTTTTCCCTAGACCTGACAATTTGCCATTCAAAGTGAAGGAAATTAATAAAATTGATTAGGGGGCTATTCTAGCGTGCAATGCGTCCTCTTTTCAACTTTGTTCGGGAATTTTTTTGCGAACGAACTATTACACCTTCTGCAGTTAAATTGGTAAAGTTCATTTGTATCGGTAGAAATATTTCCTGCGAAACTATTTTCGACTTTGATCAATTTTTCTCAAGATTTTCTTGTAATGGAATAATATGTAGTACTACGTTATTAAGCGTTTCTAGTTAGAAATCGACGGACGCGATTTTATTCTTATAAAATAGCTTCATTCTGCTTGACGAAAGTTGTCAGATGTAATTTGCAAACGATCAGATATTGAGACGCCGAGTTCGGTTACACAATGGATATTCGGGGGAAATATTCACACGCGAAGGTAATAAATTTGGTGGACCGTGGTTCCTGTTGCAAGATGACGTGATATCGCAGAGAATGCGCGCCGGACCGATTGAAACATGCTGCTAGCTGACGAGACGATTCTGCTCCCGATTCTATTGATTCCTCATCGAAAACCGATTCGCATCGAGAAAATTTTGTGATTTATTCTTCTCATATGTCCACCGAGTTCAATCAAATCCAATCGTAATTTGAAACCCATAATCGTTGCCTTCCGTTGCCATTTAGGTATCGATAACTATTTATATAATCGCTTAAAAAGTTCTCTAAATTTATGTATGATTTCCGATAAGAATTATCATTTCCAAAAGTCGTGTGAGAACTGAACAATTTGAACTTCTCACTTATCTTTTGTTGCATTGACTTGTAGCACAAAAATGTGGAAATTGCAATTCCTGTTCCTTCTTTTAACCATTTGCTCTCCAAAATTATTTTAATAATAGAATCTACCGGTAACTTGAACACCCTTTCGTGTCTCTTATGAGAATTTAGTGTTATTCCGTACTTCGGAAATAGAAATCGTAGTCTTTAATTCGTTTTGTTTTGAAAGAAATAGAAATTGAGTTAGTAGAAATGAATAAAAATCTTAAATCTTGAATTACGAGAAAATTTATGTATGTCGCCCCGTAGAGGCGCTAACAGAGGTGCGAAAGGTTAACTCATGTCAGCTTCATAGTTGCCGACACAGTTGAGTCGTTTATTTTGAAAGTGTCATAAGTCACTTTTCATTTTAAATCGAGATATTTAATGGTTCATACCCATATTTTTAATAATTTCGCACGAACAGTAATTACAATAGTTTCTATCACAACCTAATCATCCGTATTAGTAATTCTAATTACTTCGAAATATACCTGTAATTTCCTATAAACCAATTTAACCCGCTCGCAACCGCGGTAATGTCGCGTAAACTGACTCAATTTGTAAACAGTGACTGAACCGAATAAATGAAGTTGCTCGGTCGAAATTCAGGTTATTAGTCTGCTTCTCCCGAGTGTCTCATTCCTTTGTTGTTTAGCGATACATATTAATTACAAAGTAATTCGCATCTCTTTTCCTAGTAATTGGATAATGTAAATATAATAATAAATTGCGTATATCTATATATGTCTTATTGTTAAATGTTCGGTTAAAGCGAATTTCCACGCGTTTCGTTAGTTTCGGCGAAAAAGTTGCAAATATCATCGCGTTTCTTTAATTTAATCTACCCTCCGTCATCGATTAGAAATGGGGTTCATTTTACTTCGCGAAACACATTACCATCGAGGCACACAGGCGTTCGTTTCGACGTCAAAGCATCTTTAATCGTTAGAAATTCACGGAACTGCAGCAGCTCTTCGGGCGGAGAAATCCGAGAGAAGTTCCTCCGTTAAGTTGCCTGAAAGTCGAAGCCTTTCGATTCGACGGAATTTCTTTCGAGTTGGACGACGAAGTGCAAGAGAGGGTACACACAAAGGCTGGTAAAATATTCACTTCCGGCCGTTTCTCAGGGAAAAATTTCATCCCTGGAGAGTAGAAGCGTGTCGTTTCCCTTCTCCGAAGTCGGTCGCTTGTTTTTCTTTACCGAAGTGCCTCCTGCAAGTCCTCTTGGCTGCCATTACAGCAACTGGCCAGCCTCCGGTAATTGAATTTGCAACTTTCTCAGAGGGACAGAACGATTTCATCGTTCTCCTAGAAGCTCCCATGGCTTTTGTTTCTTACGGTGACCTCGATACTTCGAGAAGCAGTTTGTCTTCTCTGCTGTGTAATGAATTGAGAGCGGGGGGGACTTGTTTTACCGGACGTGATTGGGTCTCTTTGTAATCCGGACACAGCAAAATCTAGAGTTTCGCTAAGTTCCTTGCGAGGGATCAGCTCCTTGTCGAACGATCGTTAATGTGGCTTAAGTGGAAAGTTCGAGAAAGTATCTAACAACAATCGGGAATTACTCTTTGCTTCTCTGTGATCGAAATTTTGGTAACTTTTGATGGGAAAGATGGCGATCATTTTTGTCTGAAAATTGCAAATTATTGATATTAGGTACCGGGAAAGGTTCTCGCGTGTTTTTTTTTTTTATCAGTAATTCATCCAAATTGGATCTTTATAGTATTTGGCAAAATTTCGGTAACAAAATGAAAACTAGTATCATAAGAAAATTCTGTCCATCTTTTACGTATTATAGAAGTTTGTTACTTAAATCTTGTAGTATAAATCATCTGGTATTTTAATCAGAAATATTAAGTGTACAAACTAATTCAGAATTTTTGTCTTTAAATTCTTGATATCTTTATCGATTCAAAATAGTTACCTTACTATTTTTCAAGTGACGAATTTGCTTGATAAATGTGAAATTCTAGGATAATTCCGAATATTAAAACTATATTTGATTTTTTGTGAATAAAGATTAAATCTTGTGAAACCCTAAAGGCTAAAAATTAATTTGTACACTTAACATGTTCAAATCGAATTTTTATAACATTTGACAATACTCTTGTAACAATTGTGGTGTCACTAGAAAATTTTGTTTATCTTTTACATTGTTGAATAAAATTGTATTCGAAGAAATTTTAGTTTACTTAAATTTTGTAGTATAAATTGTCTGGTTTTCCAGTTAGAAGTATATTCAAATCGAATTTTTGTAGCATTTTGCAAAACTACTACAACAATGGTAGAATCACTAGAAGATTTTATCCATTTTTCACATTGTTAAATAAATTTAAATATGAGATAGAATTTTGGTTCGCTTAAATTTTGTGCTATAAATTTTTTCCATCGCCTAATAATAGTTGCAATAGAGTTCTTCTTTCTTTTGATACGTAGTTGATAAAATATAATAAGTTATCGTCACTCGTTCGTTGTTTTTTAATGCGAACATTTTCTCCACGCAGTTGATAAAGTTTCGTAGCGTCGGCTCTAATTTATTCTTAATTTTAGCTGGACCTCTCGTACGTTACAGCAGGTCTATATTTCTTACTTGCAACATTTTTCCATCGCAATATTTTCCTATTCCTGCTGTGTCTTTCCTTATCCCCTCGCTTTTTCATTCTGCTTCATTTCCCCATTGCATTTATTATCTTGAAACATCGATCCATCTTCTTCGTTGGTCGCTGATTTACCCAAGATGACTGAAAGGGCGGATAATCGCATCTGATTCCAACGATATTTCATCATTTTCAATAGAAATTTTCTTTCGTCCTTAACTTTTTGCCATCTCTTATCAGTATCTTCCAGCGGAATGAAATTATCCTTTCATACTTGCTTAGTTGGTTACTTTTCGAAGGCAAAGTTAGGGGAAAGTTAGTACTCGGCTTTATAACATTCTCACGTGCTATCATTTTGTTGCTGGCGGCATAAATGTCTTCTATAGTAACGCGAAGTTATTAAATATAATTGAAAATGATATGCGATTTCTACCAGAAATCAAAGTTAAAATCAAAGTGGTTGTGACTAGGTTGCGGATGCTTGTGCAAATATAGGAAATTTGCATTCGCGAGAAGTACAGAAGTAAGCGAAGTTACAGCAAATGTTCAAAGTAAGATGCAAAGTATAAGCAGAGGATGAAGCTGATCTCTGTTTATGTTTCATTTCCTTAATACTATTGAGTGCGTGCAAAAGTTTTTGATGAATTCGAGCACAAACGGATAGATTTTATTTCGTTGTCATAGCAATCATTTATTTAATACGTCAAATAACCGCCATTATTTTCGATAACTTTTGTTAAACCGTTTTACTTTTGTCGCAAAGTATTTTATTTTCCATTCCTATTTATTCGTGAGTAAAGTTTCATGTTTAGGCGGATATGTAGCGTATCATATGTTCATTAATAACTGATAACAAGTGATACTCATTATTCGTTTCGATTGGATTGAAGAAACGTAAGGAAAATCAATGTATGCACATTGGGAATAAGAATAAGTAAACCAATTGTTTTTTATGGTTGCAAATACAGATAAATCTAGTGCTACGTAATATGTCAGTGAACATGAATGTAATGCGTATGTGAATCATGTAACGTAATGAAATAATACGACATTGAAGACGTCTTCAAGCTGTTATACTGAAATTTTACGTGTCGATACTTGGAGGGAGAAAAATAAAATTTAGGTGTTCAGCATTTAACGTTTTAACCCCTTGCATTTCAATGACAAATTTTACTTGTGACGAACTCATGAACTTTATACAATCAAAAAAAAGAAAGAAAAAACATTGTATTTGCAATTGAGTTTAATTGTAACTTAAAATGCTACTCCGGTATAGAAGATTGAAAATTACCGTGTACAAATTAATTATAGTATTACCGTGTTTCCCATTTAACGTAGCGTTAAAGCAGTGAATAGCTAATCAAATTGTTCGTAGCCGTGAAAACGGGTTAATTGGCGGCAATTATAATGTTAAATCTGTTTATAAAAATACGAATCGGTATGAAATATTCGCAGCCTGGTTATAATATTCAGCACGTCGTTTTGTCCAACTAGCCCCTATTTAAAATTCCAAATAAACGGGATTATTAAAACTCGGGATCGCGGTGGCTAATTAAATAGTTTGATAATGCGCGGTTTGGGATTGGGAAAGTGATATTTCGTGGGAACCCCTTGTTCTCGAATCCCAGGCGTCTCTTAAACGGCTGTTAAACGAGCAATTTCGCAAATTGTTGCGAAACTCCCTTTCGCGTTTCCTCGCGGTTAAGTTGTCTAGCTTGATGGGGGGAACGCTTTTGCGGTTAGACCGCAGGAATATTGCAGCCGGATGCTTTACAGATCGATATTCAAATTTGCGTCACTTTAGCGGCGCTGCTTCTTAAAAATTCATCCATCATTTGCATCGAAAAATCCCTGATATAGGAAAAATTCATAGTTTGTGCAGAATCATGACAGAGCAAGTGGGAATAATTTATGGGGAAGTACTTTGTGATATCTTTTGAATATTGTTCGGTGTAAAAATGGAAATTCTTACAAGAGGAGATGAAAATATATGGTTGTTCGGAAAATTCGCATCCTTCCTGATAATATTAATTCCTCTTATTTGAGTTGTTTCGCTATTTCTTACGAACCTTTGTTTGTTAGTAACCTTCTTAGATACGTCACTGAAAATTCCATTTGAACGAACGATAATTAAAGGAAAAGGCAACATTTTTTTCACGAGATAATGTTAGACAATCTGATGCTTCGATAAAGAGTCCGCAATAAATTATTATACGTTATCTAAGGTATTTTACTATTAATCCTTACACTGTAAACGTTCTTTTATTTACCTAACATTGTAAATAAGGGTTATATCGACTCAATATGTCTTTCAGTGGATAAGAGTTTCTGAAAAAATCTGAGAAAATTCCGGTAGCGCTTCAAACATCCTAAATTGAGAATGCAAAGGAAAACTTGAGCACCAATTTGTTTTTTTGAATTATATGAAGTGAAAAACGAAGTGTATGATTTCAGATTGAAAACGTTGGGATTGACAGTGGTAGGGTTAACATTTACCGTAATGTTTTTGCAGCTCTGTTAATGACAATTAATTGAATGCAGTAGAAACTTATAAAAATTACTCGTAACGATTTATTTCGAAAGGAGGAGGTTTACAAAATTCCCCTTTTCTTTGAAGCTTGAAATGAAAACTACATGCAAAATTATTCAATTAAATGACAATTGTACAATGTTTTCCAAATAGGTACGAACTTTCTGAACAACCTAATAGTTGCACTTGTAAAAATGTAGGAATCGCGTGTTTCGTTTAGTCGCGGGAGGAAATTTTATTGTTACGTAAGGATTCCATCCGATCGAAGAGGAGGCACAGTTTTCTGCTTGAAACGAAATTATTGTGTCGCAACTGTGTTCGGAAGAACGTCAGCAAACCGTCTTTTGTCCGACGCGTCTTTTCAAGGCTTCCTTTGCAGTTTCGCAAATTGTCAACACCGTCCGTTTTCTCGTTTTCCTCTTTACTTAACCGTCTAAAATATTCGCATTGTTATTCCTCCGTTTGTTTAAACATTCTATCGTAAAGTTCACGATCCTTTTTACTTTAAAAATTCCACACGAGGGGGTTAAGTAAATCTCCTCTTTTGCGTCGATAGAACATTTATTTGAAATCTTTTCGTTCGTCTTCGCGTCCATTTTCATAGTTTCTTTGCATTTTGAGAAATCTGGCAGTATTGCAAATCGTCGTGTGCCAGAGTCAATCAGCTTTCGCTCTCAATCGTGCAATCCGGAAACATTCTGTGGCAATACGGATAGAAAGTAACGAGACGAGGGAAGTTTTCAGTGGGCAAACTGTAGGGAGAACCGTATGGAAACATTGATCTTGCTATTTTCGAGTACGTAAACGCTTTCATATGTGAAATTCGCATAGGAAATCCATTTTTCGCTATGCTTCAGCTTTCTACGAATCGTTCTTACATCTTCTATCCTTATTTTATTCATGCTGACCCACTTTGGAACTTCTTCCAGCTTAGAATAAAATCAAAAGCTGTATTTGCTTATTTATTTATTATCACGAGTTTGGAATCTATGTTTAATACGTTGGAATTCATTAGGAGGGGCTGTGCGAATCCACTAACGAAAGAACGTAGTACTACGTGATCCTTCAACTTCCATCTACGATGGGTACGAAAAGTACTTACACGCGAACGTATTTATTTTGCCATTTGGGGGCTATTCAACTAGATCGAACTAAATCAATTATCTCATGATTTGATAACAGAGGATGTGAACCATTTTTTTTATTGCAGCGTTTATTTAGTGTAACCTCGGCTTTTTTACACAATCTGAATTTCAGTTCGAAATTTATGTTGTTTTCTATAAATGAATGATCTATCCTGCACCTAGTCAATGGTTGCAGCTAGAAAAATTTCCGAAATGGTCTCGCGGCAGCCCCATAACGAATTCCTTTTGCGCGTATAGCTTCGTCCCTCTTCGAGACCGTGTTAACATGGCCGTCGTTGCTTTGACAGGTTCTATGAGCCGCTGGTAGCCGTCGAAATTGAACAGTCGCGTACTCAAAGGACGCTGGACAGGGCCAACAGAAGACGCTGCTTTCCCCCTAATAGAGCTCGACGTCACGTTCTAGGTGCGGCGTGTGATTGCACGCCCTGTCTCGCCTTCAGTGTACACCTTGTCTCTTCTGTGAAAGTTCACGTCTTCTATCCAACAATTTAACCCTCCCGAGTTTGGAGAAATTGTTACCCCTTTTAGATCCTCTTTTCGTTTGGGCTTCTGACCCAGGGATCATAAGAGATAGAGAGCAGAGGTCAAACATAGGATTATTCTAGATTTTTTTAGTTGGCTTGCAGGATAATGCCGTGGCTCTCTGGTTTCGAAGCGCAAAATCCTATTCTCCGCGGAGGTTTACCGGGGAATTACGTTTTCAAAAGAAGGTTTAGGGATATTTTTGGCTGGAGATTATGTATTTCCGTTGAATACGAGTTTCCGGAAAGATGAATTCTGTAATTCGGGACGAACCACTTCGGACCCTCTATTCAAGCTTTTTGGGGAGAGTCGGTTTGTCGAGCTCCGGCTTCTTATTTTCTTACCGCTGCTAATTAACGACGTTATTTATTTGGGGAGATAATGAAGAGTTTCAGCAGAGCTTCGTTTTTAATTAGTTTTGTGCACGATGTTTAGGAATATTATTTCTTCCGGAAGAAAGCAACTTGGGGAGAATCTTCTAAATCTATTTATTTCGTGTGTATATTTAGAAGAAGAGGAAGAAGAAATCTTAGAAAGGAATCAGTATTATATACATCGGTCGTATTAATTCACCCATCGCAGTTATATAATATAATGGAATATGAAGAATCCCTTATCCGAATGATTTATTCGAATAACGAACGCGACTAATGTACCGTAAGTAGAAAGTATTGACATTTTTATGATGCGGTAAAGGCGATGCTTTTACGATTTATCTTTTTTCTGTCATACAAACTGAACTGCTAATATATGTAAGGATCATTCCCATTCAAGTGAAAACTTTTCAAATAACAGTAATAGGGATATTGTATTCAACGTACAAAAAAATCATCAGAAATTAAAGAGATGTTAACTAATGTTGTGCTCGAAACCGGAACGATTATTAGGTTAAGTAATTTCTAAAATAATTAAATGAAGTTGCGTCATAACCATAAATTGGCAGCAATTGGCACATCTACCGTAATACAATTGTCGTCCGTGATATTCATTTTCCTACCCCCCTCCAAAAAAAAAAAAATCTGAAATATAAAATATATACGTAATAGAATGATACAGCTTGATATAGAATTGCAGGATGTGACGAGTGGAAAATCTACCGAATAATGGACACATGATACTTTGTTTTGTTGTGTGTGTCGATAATGCTCCAGGTTGCATTCTGTGCTTTCAGTGTAATAAAAGCTAAATAAATTGGCGTGAAAGGGGCGTGGGGGAAGCAAGCAACGGGCTTGATGGATGAAGACACCGAGGTGGAAGGAAATCCAATAACAACGAACCGTTTCCATGAGAGAGTTCCGAGTATACTGTGTCAGCTTTATGCTTTCGTATCATCGATCTGTTTTTCTTATCTCTTATCAGTGTCCGCATATGCTCCATCGCCTCGTCGCGTGTATCGCAAAACTAGGAACTATCTCCATTCCGTAAAATCCACAACAATTTTGCATCTCGTCTTTCGTACGGAATTAAAATTCTTGAAACCACGGAAATCACGAGAATGTTGAAAATTGGGAAATAGGAAACGTTTGGAGATATTCACAGTGGTTGTAAAATGTATTAGCACATCGTTGTATCTTTACATATAAGTATTGCTTAATCGAATTTAATTGTGGTAAATTTTCGATTGTTTGGTAATACTTTATTGTGACTACAATGTAATAAATTTATTTGTAATTACAATGATAATACCATACTTTGAATTATAATAATGCTTTTATTTCATCGGTAAATAAGGTATTGTAGCAGCCGATCCTTGAAAGTCGCGGCGCGACGTACCCTTGTGTCGGGGGCCGACAGAAACGCGGCGTACCTTTGTGTCGGGAGCCGACAGAAACGCGGCACTCTTTCAGGGGTAAAATCAAAGACTACCAAATCACATAAAATGGAAAGCGTTTTCGTTGGAGTTTCAGTTTACGTTCGATCACAAGACGAAATCAAATCAGATTAAAACCATATCACCTAATACCACGTCAGTGTGAATTTATTTGGACAAAACCACTCCTGACAACTTCCGACCCTTACAGTATTAGATTTCCAGCACTTCAAACGGATAATTTTGTGGAAATTGAATTTTGGATAAATAAGTTAACTATTTGAAAATTGACTAGATATTTTTTTTTATGCGTTCACTTAATTGCAAAGATATAAGGTGCAAATACTTTATTTGGTCACTGTATTGCATTGTAACATATATTTATTCCGTTTTATTAGTGTCTTCGAGATCATTTATTTGTAAATTTAGGAGCAAAATTAATTAATTATGTACAGTAGCTACAAAAAGTATTCGCACATACTGGAATTTATAAATTGGTCGTCCTTTTATTATCTTCTATATTTCGTTTCCATAACAGTGAGTTTTTGTAGAGTTGCTTAATACCAGCATTAAATCTTGAGAAGGTTAATATACTTGGCCCCAATTAATTAGCGTTTAAATACCAAAATAAACGTATGTATGTGCCTGAAGCGTTTCTCTCCTCTAGAATTTCTAACACTTAAAAAAACGCGCAAGGAGAACCGAACGAATTTATGTTGCAACTCGATAAATGTTTCTTTACACTATATTTACCAAGGGTCTGATGAATTATTAAAATCTTTAACGGATGTTTGAAAAAGCAAAGTGTCAGAGTTAATTGGACAGTTGAGATTGGGCAAGGGGATAATTTTCCATTGAAAAATGGAAGTTTTTCTGGAACGCCAACTTTATGGAAGCACTCTCGATCCACCGAACTGCAAAAACTCTGGCAATTTTGTTCTCCGATACGGTTAAATCTCTCGGACAAAGGGCGATGATTAATCAGGGAACAAAACACGATCGGCAAACGTTACTCGCGTAATGTAACTCGCACTAATTAGCTGTCAGATTCAACTTCTAGTTCAGGTATAGTGACTGGCACAGGGGATCCCATTCCTATTAACGAAAATTACCGTACCAATTTTCCAAATGTTTGGATTCTCCCTCTGTAATCTATAACTCATTTTTAACCACTCCCAACGATCAGATTCAAGTTACTTCACTAGACACGAGTACTTTGAAATTTCCCAACTTCTGTCCACCTTCAATTTTTCTAAAATATCTCCGTTTCTTCAGTCAATAAGGATTATTCTTCTATTTTGACAAAATTTATGCTTCAACCTCTTGAATCAAGAAGAATAATCGAGGCTCTATGATTCTTTATTATACTTGATTAACATCTACTTATATTGTCAACATTTTTCTTGTACTTCTCATCTACTTGTTTTTTTAAATTCAGTTTAACGTCGCATCTACAGCTCGATTATTATTACCATTATTACATTATTAGATCAATGATCTTTGAATCTTTGATGAAATCAAGTAGTTCCTCGGTTTTTCCATTTTCGACGTTATCTTTTAGTTGTATAGTTTAGTTTAATGTTGTATTTCTTTTCGAAGATTATTGCTTTGCTTAATTCTTTATAATTTCTCGTTTCTTTCTTATTATACGCAAATGGGATCAGTTTCACAAATAAATAAATAAGTAAATACGTACGTGGAATTAGTTCTCTGATAGTTTACCTGTACCTAAGCATTTTAATCGCACAAAGCATGGAACACAGTTCAATCCGTCGGTTTAATAATCCCTGATTTAGGCGTGGGACTTTCCTGTATATCTTCCATTGAACAGCGATGCATCGATCGCAGGATTTTGCGTATGATAATCCTGCGATCGTTGCGCGTGGCCAGCTTTGTAGCTCGTTAGTCTCGTGAAATATCATTGGCCATGGAAGACCTTGGATTTCATTCGGTATTGAATGAAAACGGTACACACCGTCGATTCTAAGCGATGGAAACACGGCCTGCATGGATAATTAAAAGCTTTACGGACTCAGCTCTGTTCTACGCTATGGTTTCTCCATTGTGAAAGGCTTGGTGTGGCCTTTCCTTGTTTGATCGTGTACCAATGGTACATTTAATTAGGGAACTTTGCTTCTCGCAGCTTCCTGAAGTCAGTTACGAAGGTTCACGAAGGTAATTAATTAATCCACGACTTCTGCTTCGCTACTTTTGGATAACGAAGTAAATTAACACCAGAACTATCACAGGCAAATCAAAACGAATAGTTACAAATTTACCATAAAAATTATGTAAATTTATAATGGTGCATTTGTTCAGAATAATTGAAGATTTATTGTACTTCGTTTGGATAGGCTTTGCAAATGTCTAGTGTTTTTTTTTATTCCTTTGATACAAATAAGTGTACAGTGGAACGTCGATTATGCGAATTCATTGGGTGACAAACCTATTCTGGTAAAATTGGTCAGAAAGAATGAAATTCTCGATTTTGTCATTGATTCACTAGAAATTAAGCAATTTTCAAATGGACGATTTTTACAGAAATGAATATACTTATATCTAATAAGAGAAATGCACTGTAAAAAAATAAACTAAATGTTTTAGTTTTAGTTTTATTTGTAAACGGGTTAAAACCCTTTGGTACATGAAAATACGAATAAGATAAATTATACATTGCTGTGTGAAACGGCCAACAGTCGCATAACGTTACTTCTAAAAGTAACAGAGGAAGCAAAAAAGTTTACAGAACCGCTAAAACTATTAACATTAATAAAAATTCTAAGGCTATTGAACTGACCATAAACTATTCTACGAAGTTCGGGACGTATTATTAAATTGTGCCTCAACGAGGTCCGAGACGTGTTTAAATATGCTTTAAATAGTACAAAATATCAAGACAGCAATGTTGATCAATTAGTCGCCAAGTAGTCTGTGAGATAACGCTATTGCAGTAATTATCCACAATTTTTTCTACTTAGCGTTCGCTTTGTCATATATTGAATGGAAAGAACGTTTATCATGAGGGGGATCTAGGAAGTTTTCAAGCCGTAAATTATCTCCATAAATCATCTTGCAGGGCGTTTGAAACGCTTCATCAGACTAGGTTGAATGCACCTGCAAAATTCCCTAGTAGCGTAGTTCCTCAGGCCCTATTCAACTAAAGTCTATTATTAACATCGAACCTTCATGGTGTGTCGTGATACGGGGCGTGTGTTTTCGCGCGTATCTCGATCTAACGGTGCATCGATTGCAGGCGTTTCGGTTAATAATCGCGTCGTTACCGCGACTAGCTCTCGTTCAGTCGCCATCGAAGTTCCTAGAATGAGCCAGGTCGTTGAAATTCTCCTATCCATTGTGTCACGCGACATTTAAGCTAAATTGCGCTACAATTCGTCCTTTCTTTGATAACGTTTTAACGGGTAAACTTTGGTACCGAAGACTACGAATTATGGACGTATTTACTCTAAATTTGGTAACTTTTCATGCGTAGATTTCAAGAAGTACTATTTTAACGTTAGGACTGTACAGGGTTAGAAGTTATGCTTGTGCAAAGTTACGATTTTTATCGTTAACATATTCGCTGTATGACACCATTTGGCGGTTTCGTTCATTTCATGCTTTATTATTAGTATTTGTTATGCATATTAGCATTATCAATAATTTAGAGAATGGTTCAGTAAAGATGAGAATACAAAAAAATGAGGAATATTGTAGTAATTTTAATATAATTGTCATTTGGTTGAAGAAATACATGTCATCTAGTTTGGAAATTCTTTCGTCGCGGTTTGCAACGAATGTGTTGAGTTACTTCGACCGTTATACTAATTCCTGTGACAGTTACTCTAATCAGAAGAGTTCGTCGCATGTTAGTGATATCACTGGAGATACAAACTAAAGCGAAAATAAATGATATCATTCATATCAGCCTAATGGCGACACGATCTGCATTGTGGATTCTTTTATTAAACAATGTTAAAGAATCGGTACTCTGCAATAGTGGAACAACATGGCGATTGTCGTGATTGGAGCTGCGTGTTCTTCCAATGTTGCATTTAGATTTCGTAATTCGTATCGTGCATCTGCGTTCGCATAAGATATATATACCTAATTTTCGTTTTTTACATCTTTATTTTCTTATATTCGAAAATTTTGCTGGTTTATAAGAGGTGTAATTTTTCATTTCTCTTTCAACTGCATCACACCTGGGGATGTCAGATTGGTTAACCAATTATTTGGTCAGATTTATTATTATTCGATAATCGGTTATTAATATTCTGTAAAATATTGACGTTATACGGAAACAAAGTTGAAGTTATTGGTTTAATGGTTACTTGTTACGCACAACATGTTATAGGTGTTTGGGTTAGAGAGAAATATTTTCACTCGTTTCTATATATTAGTAGTTTATATTACTGATATTAGTAGTTTATATTAGTAGTATAATTGGTAGGGTTTAAATTATTCATATTACTAATAGAAATACATGTATTGGGATTAATTAAATGGCACGGATTTTTCTGTTTTACTTTTCATAAACCAAAAATGCATCAGTTGTGTAGTAAGTATAAAAATAATCAATGAATAAGTTATTAGAAAAATCTCATTATTTGATATCCCTAATCCTGCCTAAATTATCGTAACGAGATCATGATATTAATAGTCATCAACATTACCCGATATAATACGCTGATATCACTAGCACGCGACTAATTCTTTTGATTAAACGAACTACCATAGAAATTATTTTTACTGAAATACCTATTAAAAATCATAATTTTAAACAATCAGGACTTTTGATCTCGTATATTCGTACCGCTAAAACTGAGATTTTCTAATCTAAACACCTAAATCTATCAGATTGTATAAAAATATCTCAATAATTTTTTATCTCCACAGCAATAGTAAAGTATATCGAATCGAACCGGATCAAAACAAGAATTTAAATCGTCATATTTATTATATCGCTGTACAAACGATCATTTTAACCATTCAAATTATCTCATCCCTTTCTTATGCACTTAACCCAATAGCCTATTAATTCTTGTATCACCTGCGAATTTTTATTTCAATCCGATTTGCTCTGCGATCCCATTCGTCTCGTTTTGCTATGTAGCCACGACGAATTATAGCCTTGAGGGCGACTTTCGAAAAGGATCTTGGCCCAGTTATTTCAATAAGGAATCCATTTTACTTCTGTTTATTCTGCTCGCGGAAGGGTGTATCAATTTCCGGTATAGGAAGGTATCAGAAAATAATATTTCTAAGTAGCCAACCAAGAGCATATAAAATTTCACTCACGTGTTCCATCATGGCTGGATAGTGGGATGGGTAGAGGGCGAACGCTCCGATCAGGTGTGCTAGGGAGAAAATGAAACCGGCGATGCACGCGTGTCGCAGCCTTATGGGGAGCAACGCGTACGCCATGTAAATGAAGAAGCAGACAGCCCAGGCAGCTGCCAATGGTCCTCCACTTCGGTGCTCCTTCGATCCCAACGCCAAATGTATATTCAGCGCCACTTGAAGTGCCAACAGAGTCACCAGGACTATTCCACTGACGCCTGCTAACCAGATTTCGTTCATCCCTGGCCTGGATATCGCAGCCACCAGCGCTGGAATTCAAATGTTCCTGAAAAGTTACCGCATCCTAGGGGAAAAACAAATTTTCCCGCTGCAGAGGAATTCGAGAGGCGAACGGAATACCGAAGGGTATACAAGTGATGCACGGTTAAATTTATATGATCCATCCCCACTGTTCTTCGAAGCAGAAGAGAAGAATTGGAGGATTTAAAGAAATAATTATTGGATATACATACAATAGATTTCGTATTCAATGCGAAACTTGTATTGTTACACTAGGGGTATCGTAATAATGCGTTGTTCAACTAGTTTAACGCACTCGTGTACATTTGTAATCAAGTTTTCCATGATAGGAAGAACTTAGTGGCAATAGTGAAGAATTTTTGTATCGTTTACGCGATCTTACACAAACGCCTGTTTCAATAACTTTCGCGATACGTTTGCTAAATTTAGATTTTCGTAGAGAATTGCTTAAGTGTTTCAGTTATTCATGCCGTCGAACCTTGAAGTTTTCACAATTTGTTTACCTGCGTTACCGCTACTTTTTTCTGGTACAATATAGTTTATTACAAATAACGATTTTACAAAGTTAAAATCTTCTAATCTGAAGCTTCAGAAAAACGAGATTTCATATGCATGAACCTAATATAAAATCAATTCAGAATTGTTAAACGTATCCAAACAAAAAATTAAGACATGCCATTTTCAGACGTAAACGCATAGTAATTCGCACATAACTATATGTATCTTCATATTTTCACAATGATCGCTAAAAGGGTTAAATATTCCAACAGCTCCAGCGTGATATAGTTGGGAATACGTAGTACTAGATTTTCAGGATTAATTCGTGCATTGAAAGGCATTTTCTGGTTGGGTAATGGAAAACTTGATGTTTTCCTTTTTTATTGGGAGCCTTTTGGCAGTAAAAGGCGTAGATTGAAAAACGTTGTTGAGTAGTACGTCATAAAGTGATGCTTCTCCACGTCGCGCATTTCTGACAGGTGGCTGCACACACGCGCTTCGGACAACTATACATTTTCAACGGATAGCTACGCTTTGATAAGGGTGCGCCGGGGCATTTCAATATTTTTTTCCCGATCTATGCGCCCATTAAACGCCAGTAACACTTTTCGAGGAAATTTTAATTAACGTTGCCACAGTGGAAATGGGTCACAAACGGTGCTTAAAGTGGCTGCAATGTGGAAAACGTTAAAAGTGATCGCGTTAATTCTTTAGCTAATTAAAACTGAATCATTTAACGATCTTCTTGCTGTATTAACATTACCTTTACCCGTCTAAAATCATCTATATCACGCTTAAAACGGACTCCGTAATTATCTTTCATTTTATGTGCTTACACGCTTTTGTGCGAAAACTTCAGATAATCAATTTTACCGCGAAATATTCCACAGAACTGTTAGGGTAAACCCTCCGGTATTTGACCCGATACCAGTGAATAACTGTTACGCAAAGAAACGTAAATAACGCTTTTCTTTAGTAATAACTTTTTTTTACCAGAAGCAATATTAACACCATAATATTCTAATCTTACATATGCGAACTTTCTGTTCAAAAACGAAAGTGCGAATGAAATGTGTTCGTAAATATGTAATCATTTTTAAGCTTACCAATGATTAATTGCTGGGTGATTTACTTTAACTATATTCATATTGATATCTAGAGAAAAATTAATTCTAAGATTAATTCGAATACTCGTTTAATCATTAGAAAATAAATTTCCATAAATTCTACAATTCGATCATTCACTGGTTAGTTTAAATTTACCGTATTAAACCGTGAACTTCGGCAAGTTTCCCATATCGTACGAGCTACGAAACTTTCAGATAGTTGCCGAAGAAATGAGCAAATATTTGCACACACATTTCCACGATTCATCAGAAAAAAACTTCCCTTGACGACGCGTATCCATTATCATTAGTCGAACACAGGGGGAACTAGATAATAGGGGGGCATTTTTCTTGGGAACTTTCGTATTTCCGTGTTTCTGGCAAATGGGCCGAGGCTTTGTCGACTGGTGGTCCTCTGTAACACGAGATTATTTTCCGCCGGTGTTCCGTGACGGTCCAGAGATTCTCTTGTGCTGGTCACCCTTTGTCGGTTCTCGTTCTGGCAAACGAGACGCATTCGCGAATTGTTTGTCTGACAAGCTACAGTCGATTCACGTATGCCTTCTTCTTCACCCAAATTCATTGAAATTTCGATTCAAGTGTTGACATCGTTAGACAAATAGTGAATCTACGTTATTACGATTGTACAGCGACGTACATCACGAAGAGTGCAGACTTCCCACGATAAATGGACACGAAAATAAGAGCAAACGCAGTATAATTTGTTCATATATTTAGTTATATAATAAATTCGTAAGTTACATACGTAATATATGTAAATATAATGTAACTTATACAGTGTTTGGTCTCATTTTAATCGAAAAAACTTCACACGTGCGGTGGTAAAAGTTTTGTTAACGAGAAATCAAAAATAAAGAAATTTTACACATCGTAACACATTTTGCATACGTTACGACGAAGAGTATCATGTTGCGCTTATTCGCGACGAAAACTAACATGTTTTAGTAATCTGCAGCGAAGATTAACACGAATCGTTTCTAGTTGTCAAAAATTAGCATGTTTCGCTTTTGCCACGAAAAGCAGCGCGTTAAAATAAGTTCATTAGGAGTATATTGCAAAAATGAAACGATCAACTTTTCCTTTAACTGAAATACATTTTTTAATAAAACAAGTGATATTATATTAATCAAACTTTTTAATCAACACTTGAATTAACACATTGGCCATCAGTGACTGGAGTGACGCAATTGTTCAATATGATTAAAATAAAATGAATATCGTCAACAGCATAATTTTGCACGACGTGGATAACTAGTTAATATTATAAAACAAACAATAAATAAAACGTAATATTTTATCCAAATTAAATATTACAAGATGCTGTATTGAAAAATGTTAAATTCTCTTGTGGCCTTCAGAACAAAGCCAACAAAATTCGCGTGCCAATCAACGTGTTAATAAAATGTTTATCAAATTCGGTACGTTTTCTTGGGATAAGAGAATTTTAATGTTGCAAACATTTTCTAATATATATATGCCAATATAACTTAATCTCGAAACGTGTTATTATTCGTGAGATAAATGAAACGTGTTATTCTTCGTTCTAAATACGCTACTGTTCGTGGCGATCTGTGAAATGTGCTAGCTTTCGATGAAAACGATGAAACGTGCTTCTTTTCGTGGTATAATGAAACGTGTTAGCCTCCGTAAGGAATCGACACGTGCTACTCTTCGTAACGCGCGTCGATGGGATGCCTGACTAGATATTTGCTTGTTTCACTTGCAGGAGAGGAGGAATATTAATGGTGCTCCCTTGCGTACCTTGCCTTTTGCTTTTTTTTCTGATAAGATAAAATTTACGGAACTATACTGATAGACGACGAAAGTGCTAAAAATATAAAGGTGAATTTAGACTGTCACACATAGAATGGATATTGCAGATGATTCATTTGCAACGGAAGGTGTATAGATCGTTTTCATCTGCATTTGATTCGAAGCGAACATTCAAAGTGAACAATAAACGAAGTAAAGCTGATCTCTAGCTTTGATGAATCGAACGTGTGCATTGCCGATGATCCATACGTAGTGAACCGACAGTGACAAGCCTAAACCTGTCCAAAAAAGCAAGCGAACACTAATGAACTGCCGCGGAAGGTCGGTCAGATTTCATTGTCGGTTTGGTTTGCTCTGCAATCGAGTTCAATCATTGAACCGAATCAAATACCTCAGGGTCATTCCACGCCAAACCGATCACTTTTTTTTTCCCTCGATGTCTGCGACTTTGTTCAGATTAAAATATATTGTAGTCTATGCGAAATTATGGGGGATTTTGTTTATAATAATAGATGTCCGATTTCACTGCCCTTTGGCTTAAATTAAAGAGGAAGGTACCAGGAATGTTATCCTCTGACCAATTTGCCGATAAACATTGCGGTTAATTTGTTATAAACAAATCTTTCCTATTTTTTTGCAGCTACTCAAAAACTATACGTGGGAAGGCTTTAAAAGTATATGGAAAGTATTCCTTGAACCTTCCCCTTTAAATTAAGCCAAGGGGCATTGAAATCGAATGTGTAAGAGCAGAGGAATTAATATTTTTCTTCATGTACTTTCTGAGTAATCTACCATGGCGCGATATATTTGTTTATAACAAATGAAGTGCAAGGGAAAGTTGCAAAAGGCTGTAGGATAATATTTTCGGGACTTTCCTCTTTAATTTAAACCAAGGAGCATCGAAATCGGCACACTAAAAGCTAAGAAATTTTGTGATAGGAGATATTCTAACACAGGGTCAACTATCCCTCAACGTGTGCAACATGGATATCCAAATTATTATACTATACGTTACTAGGTAGCCGTATCAATGTAGAGGAAAGCTTATTTTATAAAGAAAACTTCAAGGAATACGATAGTATTTTTTTCGGATTTTTAAAATCGTCACCTTGACCCACAATTCGGAACATAAGCTCTTCAAAATTAGCCCCTGAAAACATACTTGTAATTCATCGAAAGTAGGTCGACAATCTACCTCTTTGGTCACTGTTCATTCTGAATATTTATTTTGAATGGAATTTAAATAGAAACAATCTTTACAGCTTTCACTTATAAATGAATTAACCGCGATGCATATCCAAAGTGTAAATTCGCCATGAGGGTCTACTTCGTTCGCTATTCATTTTGAATGTTCACTTTGGATGAAAAGCAGATGAATACAGTCACCTTTCGCTATGTGTGAATTATTCACCTTTACACACTTTTTACCATGGATAAATCATCCGCCATACACATCCAAAGTGTGAAATCTAAAGTGCCTTAGGTAACGACCTCAATGTGGTTGGAAAAGATGAACGTGCCAACTCGACTGTGGTTGGGGAAAGTGAAAGTTCAGCAGTCCGTAAAGGCGGTAAACGCTGAATATCCATATTCTGTTTTTATTGAATATTTTCATTTTTGGTACTTATATCAATTTCTCAACTGTAATTCGTCTCCCAATGTTGTTTTATTATACCTATATAACCTATAATCTATATCTATAATCTATAATATCTATAATCTACAATATCTATAAACTACAATATCTACAATCTATAATACAATATCTACAATCTTTAGAACCTATAATCTATAATATCTGCATTCTGTAATATCTATAATCTGTAATATCTACAATCTATAATATCTATAGTCTATAATATCTACAATCTATAATATCTACAATTTATAGTATCTATAATCTATAATATCCGTGAGCTATAATATCTATAATCTATAATATCATTAGTCATTAATGGACTGCAGATTTATGCATTTATGGTAAATTAAATTACGCAAAGAATGCAGTGAAATGCGCGCGATTTGTAAAAAATATAAAATATATTTAAGGTGCAAATTGTTATACTTCGAAGGTGAAATCATTTTCCATTTGGGACCGATTTCTTTAATTTTGTTAGTAAAAATGAAATGTTTCTGTTATTCTCGAATTCTTCTGTTTGGGATTTTGGACAGATACTAACTGTAGTTTATTGTTTGTTCCAGGTACTTACCGGCATAAATCGCGATGCAGACGACCAGGGTAACCGCCAGGGACAGGTTCTCCGGTCTCTCTAACGTATGAAGGAATTCTTGGTTATTTTCCAGAATGATTCTCAAGACCAGCAGTACTCCCAAAGCGAGAGCCAAACCAGCCAACAGGCCGAGGACATGTGTCATGTTGCTTTGGTTCATCCGCAGAAAGTAACGTTGGTATAACATCTCTACCTGAAAGTCAAAGAATTATAGCAATTTTTTTTATAGCAGCATTCTATTATTGGAAAACACGGTTCCAATTTCTGAAATATTCTCTAGAAATTATAGTAAGTTTTCCAAGAAATCATATCTCTTTCAATTTGCAATACGTAAGTAAGTATGCAATGAATTTTTCAAACGCAAATAAGATCTGCTAGTAAACATTTTAATCTGCCATTTGGAAAAATAAATCTTAACGATTGATTAATCGTGTGGAATGAAAGAAAATAACATTGATGAAAATAATACTACTATAAAGATAAAGAATTCGTTATAAGCTAGGGAAAATGACACGGATAATTAAATAATTCAATAAACCTTTACGAACTTCTTGTACTACAAGATAATTCGAAAATTTGAAAGTTAAAGGTTTCAGTTAAACTAGTGCTCCGTTGCGAAAATTGTAAAATTAATCAACGGTGAAACGATGAAGTTGTTTAACCCTTCGAGCTCGAAAACTATTTTAATAATGTAATCTACCGGTAACTTCAATCCCCTTTTCTGTCTGTTACGAGAATTCAAATTATTATTCCGTATTTTGAGAAAGGTAAGAGTCGTCCCTAATTTGCTTTGCTTCGAAAGGAATGAAAATTTAGTTAGCGGAAATAAGGGAATACATTAAGCCTTGACTTTTGAGAAGATGTGTTAATATAACAAAAAGATTTTTAAAAAAGATACTCGGTACATTGTTTAATGAGGCTCTGCTTCTATACGACTTTGAAATACGGCGAAAGTTTTCGGCCAATCCAATATTATAGGCCCTAGTGCAATTTAGTGAAAGTTGCCAAACATCTAAATGGATTTTAATATCGCAGAAGATTAGAAAATGTGTCAGTGGAGGTCGTTCGTCATCTGGAGAGAAATTCATAACGCGCCGCGTTTGGGTTCGTCAGAGCGAAAGGCGTGCATTTATTCCCTTGGAAATAATTTAGAGATAGGAATGGCACAGTTTAAAATCCAGTGAAACGTCAGAGACATTTATGCTGCTTCGGATGGTCCTGGAAACATCCACAGGAACCACCTATGTTAACTGTTTGTGTGTCGAATAAATACTATGCTCAAGGGAAGACTTTGGAGGGGGGGATACGTAATTAGTTGAATTTAATTAGACTAGTAAGCACACGGTCTTCTAATTTGCAGATTTTCTCGTTTGTACCTTTTTTATTCAAAAGAATTCAGAGCATCGGAAAAGGTACTGCTACATTTCTCTTAGAATTTTCAAAAAGGTTTGACAAATCGGTCTTTGTTTGCTTTTAGACATTTTTTGGTTGCAAGTGAACTGCGAATATCTGTTTTATTCTTTGCATATTGTAGTTCGTACTTTACTTTGAATAATTCGTATATTCTTTCATATGTGGCGGCTCTCCTGCACCTACTACTAGAGGGACATACGAAATAGGACTTTCTCGAAAACACTCGCTTCAACTACCTCGTCCATGTATATACCACCTTTAACCTTCCTTTCAATATCCCAACGTCTAAGGCAGGGCCTGCTAGGTAGCTTTACTGATGAGTCCACTAGCAGGCCCAGGACGAAACGCAACACCTTCCCTTTTTCCTATCCTATCCCCTCTCCACAGCTCCACACGTATTTACCCATTTATTTTTCATACGTTATTCTGTTATTAAATAGAATAATTTAAGTGGTAGATATAGGTACACTGACAGTTATTGGGACATTTACCGTATGTAAGAATTTTCTTGAGGCCACGATTCTGACTATATGTTTCCTTTTCGAGAAGAAAACGGTGTCCTATTGTTAAAGAAGGTCTTGATATAGACAAATTATTGTCTCGATGAATGAACACGGAATAGGATTGAAATTGGACTTGAAACTAGACTGCATTTCTAGTAAATTTACGTTTCAATAATGGCTCGAGGGTACGATGCTCAGTAATTGATATAGCTTGCACAGTCTCCAATAGTGCATATTAATTCTACTAAGATTCTGCAATTCGGTATGTCAATTAGTGAGTATCATACTCTTGCGCCATGATCGAAACTTAAATTTATTATAAATACAGTCTAGTTTCAAGCTGTCTTATTTTGCGTTCATTTATCAAGACAATAATTTATCGATCTCGAGTTCATCTTTGTTACAGAATAAGGCAGAGATACGATTCGCAGCATCGTTTCAAAGGGCTTAATTATCGAATAGCCTAACGAGATCCCAAGTCTAGGGGTGACTTTCTCGAAGACGTTTTTCTTCGTCGTTGACTTTCGACGCGAGGCAGCAATCTCCGTCTCCGACGACCAAAAGGAGAATTGCGTCGCTGCAATCTACACAGCCGTGTAAGAAGAAGCTGGTTGAATCTTGTCTGGGTATATTCTGAAATTTTTCTCAGCGGTAAAAGGTCGCTTTATGAGATCAGGTTGACGGTTATTAATACTCCGGAGACAAGTATATCCATTCAGATATGTATAGCCGATGGTAATGAAATATTCCTCCAGTTTATTAGCCTCAGTAACTTCTTCTGACGGGTTAGTATCACGGACGTTCAATCTGGGAAGTTTCTACGAATTTTATCCAATTTCCGTCCATCCATTCGCTGTCCCGTGCATCATAAGTGATGCACTCTCAGCGTTAAATGAATTTTATTAAGAGACGCGTGAAATAAAGCTCGCTGATACTTGTTACTGGCTGCAATGCTTTAGTTAAAGAAAGCAACTATGATAAAGGAATCGCGATACGCTGTATTCGGAAAGGAACAGTCGAGTTTTCAAACTAACCGTTCCGTTGTTTCGCTAAGCGTGCAAATTGCAATTACGCTAGATGTCTGAACAGTGAACGCGATAAAGTTATGTCTTGAATCTCCTGGTGATTTTATGAAATCTTGTTACGAAAACCGTAATAATTAGACTGAGAATTTTGACGCATTCGTAGGAAATTTCGTTACGCGAAGAAGAACAAAATTCACCTAACACGGGAAAATATACAAAATTTGTAAAGTGCACTTTAAAGTATTTAAAGGGTGAAACGAATCTTTGCTTATGTTCTAATCGTTGGTAGCTGTAGTGGTAAAAACGAAGCACACATTATTGTGTTTTGAGGGTGAAACAATCCTCTACTTATGTTTCTTTAATTTTATTAACATAAATATTAATTTGGATAAAAATTCGCACTTTATTGAACATCAAATATACAATTTTGTATCTCAAAACGAATTAATTCGTACAAAAAGCTGATTTGTCGTAGCATTTATTCATTCTAACGCAGTTCGTTATAAGGCATCTCACTGTAGTAAAAAAGCACCACTAATTTTTATGCTAGCAGACATTTTTCTATTGCTGGGGGGGGGGGGGGGGGGGAGAGAATCTTTAAAAAGTTAAGGTGATCCAAAGGGAGCAGGTTTGGGTACAAAAATGGCGAGCCGTTATCCTTAAGCCCTTGGCATAAAATAACGAGTCATATTCGTGACATGAATCACGATATCAAGTCGATAAAAAGGTATTCTACTTGCAACAAAGTTAAACGTTAATTCGATTTTTAGTTTCAGTGTACAAGATTTGGAATCACTAATTAAAAATTACATAGAACATTTGAATACTTCGAAATATGTTGTTAACGAATAACTTACGTGGCATGCATTGATAATGAAAGAGAATGGTATGGCAAGGGGTTAAAAAGCTACGCCAAGCTGTGCGGTTCGGAAAAAAAGTGTTGGAAGCTTTGAATGCTGGCCGTGGTACGTTTAATTATTTAAACGCAAACGAACTTGAAAAATTAGCAACGTGCTCGATTATTTTGTCGGGGGTGGTTGGAACGGCATGAGTTCATTCATCAATGGTCATGGAACTTTTCCAATTGGACCATTTCACATGGTACACGACGTGACGTGTTCATGAAAGTTGCAAAGTTTCTTGACTGACCGCGTGGCGAAGGTTTAATTTAGTCCACGGCTGAAAATCGAGTCGTTCCGAGGTTCGATTGAGCGAACGACGTGGACGAAAAAAGAGTTCGGCCGGAGTTTAAATTTACTTCGAACCGTGCCGGAATTAGTGGCCCCTAAAATTAAAGGAAGCATAGAAACACCGGGACATTGGGTGGCAGGCGAACCGTTGAAAACACGAAATAAATCACTGGAACACGCCGCAGCTAGCGTAATCGGTCCTCCTTTTACATTTCCGTACTCAGCCTTAAATTAATCCTGTAGCATTGGCCATTCTGTTTCTTCTATTTTCTTAAGGGAATTGTGTAAATAATATTGAAAATATTGCTACGCGTTGAGAAGCAGAAATGTGATATGTATTTTTCTGTTATTTCTTGCCAGAGCCAAATGCAGAGGTCTGTTTTTGACGGAGACGGAAGGCGAAATTTATAAGCTGTGTAAGTTTATGTGTACAGCGAGTCACGAAAGTCTACGTACACTTCTATACCTAAAATATTTAAAATATTGCACGAGCTTCGATTATTTCTAGAACACTAATTTATTTATTAATAAGCATTAAGAAGGTTATCGAAAATTGGTGGTTCTTTTCTAAAATATTTGTTCTCATTTGAGTTATTTCACACTGAACGATTTAAATACGATTAGACATCGGTATTTTTCTCCAGTCGCGTTAGTTTTATTAAGAAACACAAACTTCTCGATTTTTGACAAGCTTTTAAAGTCAGGTGTTTCATATTACCAATGTTTGCTCCAAGTATATTTTAGTCGTTGGTAATACTAATGTTAAATATTACAAAAAAAAGAAAAGAAAATTTAGATATCCTGTATAGTATAAAGATACAAATAAGTAAGGTAGAATTGTAGTTTATTTTAGTCTAACATTTCGATCCCCTCCCCCGAAATTGTCTACGCTCTTGGTTGAAAGTAAAGAAAGACCGATTGAATGTATTAGAGGGAAGCACAGTATCCAAATTTAGAGTTTCCGCCTGCAAAAAAGAACCCGTCAGAGGCAGAGTCAGCCTTCGACTAATTACGGAGTCCAGGCCTCTCGTTAATTACTGTCTAGTGAAAAGTAGAAGCTACGCAGTCCACTCACACTTATCTTGTAGCCCCAACATTGCGACAAATATACACGTAGCTTTCCTTTTTTCTGTAAGCTAACGGTACAAGTTCGATCGTGCACTTAATTTATTAGAGTGCGTTTAAAACGAAGCAATAAGAAGAGAAATGCGAACGAGAACGTTCGTTCTTTCCTGAACTAGTATTCGTTCAGTAACTACGATTGCTCGCCAGATCTGAAGCTAAACCTGTCCGACTGCTCTACGAACGTTCTACAAATGCTCGCTCGATTGTTTTTAACCCATTGACTGCGAAGTACTCCAGGTTTAAACACTCGCTGTAGACGGAACATTTTTTCACTCCTCGTTCTTCGTTTAGCTACCGACAATACTAACGTTTAGCTAACTTCGTTTAGCTAACGTACAATTAAACTAGTATCAACTTGTATTAATTAAATTACTAGTTGGTACACTACTATTATTTATTTAATTACTACAGTGGCTCAACGTAAAACTCGGACACTTACATTTTTATGCTTTTAAAAGCGATTGATAAGCGTTCGAATTTTCAAGATTCTGGATATTCAGCGTTCCAATTTCGAAGCTTTTTAATTTTCAGGCGCTTGAATTTTTATGCTTTTGGATTCTTATGCTTTTCTATTCCCGAGCGTTTGAATTTCCATGCTTTTCGACTCCCGCGCACTTTAACTCCCAAACCTGTGGATTTCCAAACTTTTCGATTTCAAGCTTCTGTATTGACGGAAGCGTCCATCAAATTTTGAAGTCGTTCGAACAATTATGAGCTGTACAAACGCTAATAACTTTCATTTGTGTCTCGTACATGATATAATAATCCAAGGAAAGGAGCAAAAAGCAAGTATTTGTAGAGCATTTCTGTAATTGTTCATCCAAAATTCTCATTCCAATCGCCATGAACATTGCTCGCATTCATTACGAAAACAACACGAAGCAATGTTCTTATTCCATCCTGTTCTTGTTGGTTTCGTCCAAACGCACCTTTAGTGATCGTATGCAATTAGTTCCCGTAACCCTTGGTGTCCATTTTAAGCCTCAAAGCAGGGTAGATCAATGGTTCCTGGGGAATATTCCTAGCAATCCGTTTCCTTAATCGTCGATGGCTACGTTTGCTTAATACAAGCCACGTGGTCAATCCATCGACGACTCTCAAACCTCAATGAACACCTTATATTCAATTAACGGTCAGCTTCGTAACAGACCGTAAATCCTCGTGCAATGTTTCAATCCCAATCAACATCTTATTACGTAATTGCACTAAAAATCCTCTCCCCCCTATCCGAAAACTTAAAAACTCTTTTGGTACTAATATTGTTAGATAGTCGGTCACAAAAGTTTACATACATGTTTAAAATATTTAACATTAATATGTTTAGGACATACACATATTTTAGAATTGTCAAAATAGGGTGAAAATTCTTAAAAAAAAAAATATGAAATTACAAAAGCAACGGTTCATAGAATTTAATTTAATTTTTCCGAAAACGAAGCCTCGTACGGAATTTTTTTATTTTTGATTTTTATCTTATTTCGAGCTGTAGAATATTTCGGATCTAATTTGTATCACGAATTACGATTCACCTTCTATGTATAATTCTAACTTTGGTGCAACTTTGGCTTATTCGTTTGACAGAAAGACTCGTTATCTTTAACCACTTGCGTTGGAATATCGTATTATACACGTCGATTAGTGATTATTAGATCTACTAAAAACTGTGAATATTTGCAAATTAATAAATATGCTGTGAATTAATAATTATCACGAGTACATTTTACGGATTAACTTAAAAAATCAGTCTGAAAATGTTATAGATATATTTTCAAGTGTCAAATCGCTGAAAATTGCTACAGTTGGGTTTATCACATGTACTCGTTAAATGATTGCCAGCGCAAGTGTTTAAAAACGATGATAAATTGTAGTGCAAAAATTACGTTTCCCTTCAGTACGTAGAAAAGACAAATATTAATGGTACTTCATTTCTACAAACAATTTCTACGAAAACAATACAGCTAAATGCACGTATTTTCCACTTTCAACTCAATAGAATACTGAGAATTAATTTTAATTAACTACGATACGCTCCATCGGTTGATAAATAAAACCGTCATGGAAAAGCATAGAAGCTTCTCGCGCGATTTTTAAATGACGTAGAGAAACAAAAATGAAACGGATCCCGGATAATCCGTTTGTGTTTCAGTTGACTCATATTTTGTTTCGTTAAGCTAAGTTACGTCACGAGCTTGCAAACAGTGATTTTTCACTCTGCAAGCCACACGCGTAAATACGTGAAAACGTTGTCGTCAAACATAGCAGCAGAGCTGTCCGTGACGATAAATAAATTTAGCATTCGCTGGAAACGACGACTATCAGCGCTGATAATCTCCGACGGAGTACCGTTTCGATTATCCGGTTCCGTGGAACTAATTCCCCATCCGATGTACGTACGCGGAAAAATCGAGTTGCAACTGGTTGCCGATCGATCGTTTGATTATATTATCGACTACCTCTTCACATTTCACTCACTTTTCGCGTACGTTTCTGTTAGTTAGAAGACGATTTGGATTGAATGTTTTAACGCGGCACTACGTTGTTGCAGCCGTGTAACGGTTAATCCATTAAGGATCAACGTTGCGTTAACGCAGCATTCCATTTGCAAAGTTTATTCAAACTTTATTAAATTATAGACAGCAAATGGAAGCAGAAATGGTAACGAACAAAATATTACGCCAATTCTTAGCATGTTTTGTCGTGACTGTGTTGTTAGGAAATGGAATTTAACAATGTAGAGTAATTGAAAACAATTGCAAATAAAGTGGTACGCGAAAAAGCGTTGGTCCTTAATTCTGTTATTGTCTTTGAAATATATGGAACGAATTAAGACCGAGTTATACTATCAGGCGCGAAACGTTTACAGCACGATTCGGTTCGGGCAAACATTGTTATAAGAAAAAGTATATAAAGGTTTATATTTATATATAGAGTTTATTTTCAGCCTCCCAGCCAAGGAAAGTAATTTCGAATATTTTCGAATATTTCTACGTCCATATATGATTATTTTGATGTGCTGTAGCATTGATACTACCAAATTTCCGCAATATGTAAATGGAATTTCTTTCCACGAGAATTTTATTATTTCTTGAAGGTGATTTTTACCTTTACGAACATTTTTATTAACTAATTTTGCTTCGTGTTATCTACAAATTCCCTATTAAATTTTATAATTATACAATAACACTTTGCACTACAAAAACCTTAGTGTTTTTAGCTATTGTTATATTATCGTGTTTGATCGAAAGTTTTGCTAGGGGTATTATTTGCTTGAGCAAAATTATACCGTAAACGTTTCGTGTTTGAGCGGATAGTATAAATTAACCTTTATACGTTTATTTCCTTAACCCTTTAACGGTTCTTTTTTGTTAGTTATTCAAACGTTTAAATATAAACAACTCGAAAAATATTTGGTGTCTAACCGTATGATATATTTTCGTGAAGAGGGTGTCGAAATCAATTAGTGTACACAGTTTTAGTTAAATCTTGTTTTAAATCAGTTAAATCAGTTTTAGAATATCTTCCATTCTCCTTATTAGTATTATCCGTATACCATTCGTGTACGTAACGTATAAAGTATCCAAACCTTTATACTCAAGCTACTTACATATTAAATATAAATTGCAACTCGTGTATGCGTGCATTAAAACAGCTTTCGGTATTAAAGTGCCGGTAGCAAAAGGGTTAATTGTTTGCATAAAAAATAAACGGGACAGGGAATTGTCGACAATTAGAAACTCGATTAACCAATGCTAAAGGAATATGTAACTTTTATCCACTGCCACGCGTTTATTTCATTCCAGTCACGAATTTCCGGAAACACGGTTGGTTACCGCAAATTCGAATGGCAGTTTCGAAGCAGGTTGAAACACGGCTGCGTACAGTCCCGGATTTCCGGTGTGTACGAACTTGTTGCACGATTTCGTATTTTCCTATTTAGCTGACTGCTGCATGAGATTACTACGATCGTTGGAATGTTTGTCGGAACGCAGCAGGTCTCGTGATGAGTGTTCCAATACCAGCATTAAATTGCTCAGAGTAACAAATTTCTACGGTAGTTCGCGGAACGTATTCGCGAGAATTCTTTCCCGTGAAAATACGAACTTTTCTGCTCGTAAAATTTCAGTAAATACGGGCGCTGTTTTTCTACACCGTTAGCTGCTTTAAAAAATGGGAAAACTCAATGAGACGGCGTGATACACTGTAAGGTAATTCCGAGTGCAATGAAATATCGTATAACAAACTTATTCGTGTCGCTGAATGGTTAAAGGAATAAAAATCTACGACGTATCAAAAGAACCGGAAAAAATTCTTCCCTAACACCGGTGGATTTGGTTACATATTTCCATTTTTTATGGAGCAGCTCGTATATCGTTTTCGATTCCAATCTAGCGATCAGTCGACCCACAAGGGACTTAAATTCTCCGACAAGCTAGGAAACGAATTTTTCCGAATCGCGAGATCGAGATCAGGCAAAGAAAAAGATTCCAACATAAACACCACGATTTTTCCGCCGTCGATATTTACCTGTAAATTTTTGAAGCGATGCGAAGCGCACAACGACTTCAAGAACCGGCAGAGAGCGCATTTCCTCGATGGTTGCGTTATCGACGTGCTTATGCTCGCTTCCTGCATCGTTTCTCTTCCAGTTGTAAGGCCAACCCCAACTTCCGATCCCCTGCTCATCTGTGGAAAGACCAACGCTTAACTAAGTCCCCTGTTTCTCTCCTCGTTTTGCTCGTAAAAAATGTCTGACAATCTGGGCACTCTAAGAAGGGTCACCCGTCTCATCGAATATCCCGAAGAATACAAAAAGCTGGATGAAATAGTAACTGACCGTTATAATGGAGGGACGTGGCGCACCGGTGAAGTGCTCGATCACCTCCCAGTTAGATCTCTTCAATGGGGTGTGGGGAGTTCGGGGGGTGTTTGGGGTATGCGGTTGAGAAGACGGCGACGAGGACTTGTATCCCGGGGGATCGAGCAGTAGTTCCACTCTTGGCTTCCCTCCATCGTTGCTGCTCACGTGCTGTCGCAGACTGGCCCACCTCCTGGTGCTTCTCACCGAACCGGTTACTGATTTTGTCGCCACCTCACCCTGAAAATTGAAACAATATCCATAGTGTTAGATATTTGCAGAAGTAAAAAGATGATGCATTATAAGGACTGTGTAAACGGTATATTGTCGATTAGGAGAGGCTATTGATCACTATACTGCGGAGTTTTACGAAAATTCATACTTTTACGAATGTAATTAACCCCTTAATGCTCAAATTTTTGTTTAACTTATCGACCCAAGGATTAGGTATACAAAGTGACTCTAAGCTCTCAGAATTGTAAGATTTAATATACTTATATATGAATTGAATACATATATATATATATAGATTTATTACACGGAAAATCAAATACAACTTTATTATTTAAAATCCTCAGTATTTTCGTGTTTATGAGGCAACTTCGTCACTTGAAAAATAGAGTTAGCTATTTCGAATCGACAGAGATAGCAACAGCTTGAAGATAAAGGCTATGAATTAATTTGTGCACCTAATAATTAAATTTGATGACATGAATGTAAAATTTGGGGAATGTTGTATCATACTTATTTCACTTTTAATGGTACACCAACAAAATAAAAATAGTTAAGAAGAAAACACAACAGAAGCATAAACTATTAATTATGATAGTTAATTAAGTAGTTGTTTACTTTTCTATTCTCTCCTTAACTCGTTATGGCGAGTTTAAGAATAATTGGACATATGTAATCATTTTCCAGGAGAACGAGTCATTTCCGACCCTCTTGATGAATAGATTACGATACAACAATACAAAATTTTGACCTTGATAAAACCGGTCGAGGATAATTTTGCACGTTATTTTTCAAACAGATCTCCACCGATCCAAAGATGCAGAATTTAGCTGTGATAGTCTTTACACATAATTTTGATACACCCTATACAAAGAGGCACAGTTCAAGTGATCCCGTGACACTCAGGAACTTATATAAAGGGTAGCTTCATCCCTTAAATATTATAGCGCCTTTACTTCGAATATTTTGTATATTTTAGCACGTTCCGTGTATTGCATACCTTTTTGTACAATTAATTTTTCCATAATGCATAAAAATTCGCAGTCTATTGATCACATGGCCAAAATTCTATAGAAGATGATTTATGCTGGATAAGAGGTATCACTCTGCACGATAAGTTAACGATCACAAGCGAAACGAACTCTGTAGAAACGTTAATAGTACATGAACACCAAATCCTGAGATCTGTGGCGGTCATAAATTTACATATTATTGTAAATTGCCGTGAGTTTTAGCGAAATCTCGGAGACGCTCCATGTAAGATAATCCGCTGCACGGAGTATACTTTAATATACAGAATAATCTGCCCCATAGAACAGTGGTTCCCAAACTATGGCTTGCGAGCTGATTTTAACTGTATCGCATCAAATACTGAAACACGAGGGAAATTAATGTCTTCATTAGGAGATTTTAACCCCCTAAAAGTTGTCAGGTCGAATTCACCTTTTATTTAAAATATTAGAAATGTACAAACACCCGGAAATATGGAGAATATTTTGACACGTTTCAAAAGAATTATGAAACTAGTTTAACAATTGAATTTGGTAGGCTATAATTTAACTCATAAGTATTGATATCGCTTTTCCGTAATCACGAATGAATGCTTCTTTTGTCGTAAATAATTATTGGCGGCCATCGCTGAGGGGTTAAACTTACAATTTCCCCTTCAATGAAATTGGAGTGAGGTGCCCTTTGTCATAAGCCAGTCATTCGGGGTGCCTTTTATAGTGAAAAGGTTATCGACCTCTGCTCTACCCTATATGCTACCTTATAGAGTACATATACACTAACTATTCCAGAGCTTCTTAAACTTTGTGATATCCCCTACTATAGAAGGAAATTTTTCGCCACCACTTTTTTCCAAAGAAAATGTTTCATATTAGGGTAGATACACCAGTAAATGAATCAACGTACTAACGAATCAATATTAAATACAATAATGAGTAAAGTAAATTATTAAAACAAAGAGATAAAAGGTTTTCTATGAAAAACTACGTGTTGTCCATTCATTATTTAAGAGTATTTATTCACTGCTATTCATTGGCTAACGATATTCATTTACTGGTAAAACGCTATTTTTGGCTTTTTAAGTTGTTATGCGCGTAGGTACGTAAAATAAATAAACAAATAAAACATTGACAGTCTTAATTGAAAATGGTTTTCGTAATTATCTTTACTTACTAATGTTTGAGGATTTCACACATAAACACTATAAATTGAAGGGATACCTTTTATTAACAATTATATACTCTAAAAACTATCCTCTGGCTGATAGCTATCTACCCTATAAAACATCGTTTCCCAGTCTGTGTGTCGCAAGAATTTCATTAAAATTCCACTTGTGATAAAAATGTTCAATATTTCTCGAAATATTATTCGTGTATTGGTCATCGGTATTCGCTGTTGGATACGTATTCTACTTTACACAAATTCCTTCCAATATTCTTGAAAAATGAAATCGTAGTATTAAATAACACCACTGAAATAAATTTCTTAAAGCTTTTTTTAAGCTTACACTTGATCGTAACAATATTTCCAAATCCGTTCGATCTACAGATGGTTAGAAACACTTTGATCCTTTTCTACACGCGATCCCATTCTTATGGAATACAGCAGACGGTTCAATATGGACCTGGGATTGAAATCACGACCTGTAAACCAGTGGCATCGTAATCCTTTACGGTCCCGCGCACTTCATTCCGCACCCTGGATGTTTTCTTTGTACGTACACGTAGAATCGGAGGTTAAGAAAGGCTGGGAAAGAGGAACACGCTTTAACAATCCTCTGAAAATTACTGGTCCGAAAGGAATGTTCTCCCACTGGTTTTGTAGTAAGGAAAAATTCCCATTTTTCCTAAACTTTAGTTTTTCATTGTTCATTTTCAGAAACTTTTTTTGTTAATTGATCGCGACAAAAAAGATACGTTAGACGGGGTCTATAAAACGTGGGATAAAACCAGGTTTGGGTAAATTTGAAATAGTTTCTGACACAATATTCGATGTTATAGTATTTCTATAAGCGAATATTATTCGAAAATACTATTTAATTCAGTGTTTCAATCAAATACTGTTTATTAAATGTTCAAATAAGTGAGCCAATACTATTTTCTCTTTAGACTCGTATTTGAATATAGGGAATAGTTAATTGGAGATAGAAGATGGAAATTAAAAGTTTGGTTCTGAAATATAATACCAGAACACAATTTTGGTTACCTGTGGAATGTTTATTTAGCTTTACACGATTAATATTAACATCGAATTGGAATTCATTCAAAGATAAACTGTTCGAAAAATATGTTGGGTTTAACATAAATAAAGTGAATCGGTAACTTCTATAAATTGCTTATACGCAATATTTACAGTTACTTATAAACGAAATAAATGTCTTACGTTATCGATAAAAGTATATCACATTATAATACAATATTTTTTGAAAAAGGTGTTATTCGAAGTACTACTTTCCTACGTTTCAAAGAAATAATCATTTCAAAATAGTATTTGTACGAATTAGTAGTAAAATATATATTTGAAATAGTATTTCTTTACGTAACTGCTATTTCAATGAAAAGTTCATTTTCAAAATCCTGTGTTACTCGAGGAAATAAAAATATTTATTCTTATTTATCTATTTTAAAAATCTATTTTTCCAAGCCTTGAATAAACGATGAAAGAAGAAGCGAATAACTGGGCTTCGTTTTTAATTAGTAATTCCCCCACTCTTTTGCGTTAAAGAAAAATGTCCATTCTTTCGAAACTTTAATTTTTCATTAGTCGTTTGAAGTAACTTTCTTATTAACTGATCGTCAGAGAAAAGTTACGTTAGATGGTGACCATGAAACGTGGGATAAACATGGTGAAAGAAGAAGCGAAGTAGCGGGGCTTCCATGTCTGATTAGGAAATAGAAATTTAATACGATCGTTGCTCGTTCGTCTTTCATCTTGCCCTCAATGGACCAGATACCTTACAAAGCTTCTCTTGGAAAGCACCTTTGTCTTTTATTCTTACGCGAAGGAACGAGGGAGAATATTCTGTGACCATGACACATTTCACACCTCCTTTCGTTTCCGATCAACGTAGAACTTCGTGCCAGCCAAATCCCTGTAGAACAATGTTCCTGAAATTATTCAAGTGCACACTACCTTTCCTCATGAAAATTCATCGTCTGTCTAGCACTTTGACGAGTCCCCATGTAACAAGAAGCATATTAACATTCTGTATAAAATAGAAAATCATGGAGGTCTTTCTTGGAACAATTTTCTTGATCCTAAGGGCGATACAGTTATCAGAAGGCAATGCGGAAGTTATTAAAGTTTGTTTTAAACGTTTCCTGGTTTACTTTCTCGCGGAGTGAAAACTTCCCAAGTTCTTGCTCTGAGGGCAACAGCAAAAGAATGTTCCATTTTTCTTGGACAGACTTGAAATAAATGTAATAGATTTAAGAATTTTATTACTGTCTCTCGTCTCTTCTCCTTTATTTACTCTCTCTGTTTCTCTGTCTATTTTTGTCTCTATACTATTTTTTTACTTTTTTGTTCCATGAAAGAGGAAAAGAGGATATCATGGATCCTGCTCTAAACATTTGTACTCGTTGAGAGAAGAGATTGGTAAGCCTGTCTGCTATAAAACTGAGCTCTCCTGCTTGGGGTCTGAGAAAATATCTTTTACCATACTTTTCGCCCATAATTCTCCTTCTTTCAAGTATCTTCTGCTAGATAGTAGTTCCCTTTGTGTTACAGCCTTGTATCGTGGTCGGGGTAAAGTGCAATTTTATTTTAGGGGGATTTAGGTTCCTTTTGGTTAGAACGCAGTGATACGTGTTCTAAGAGCTCTGATTCTATCCGATTAAGTTTAAAACCGAGAACGAACCGAAGTCACTGATTTCTAGTCGGCGAGAAAAATTATTCTTTTTGCAGATACTAGCGCGTAACTTGTTTAATAGTGATAATTTTTTCGTGAAAAAATCCTAAATATTTTTGATACAAGGACAGATATATCTGCAGGATTTCTGAATAAAATACTGCATAGTTTTTTTTCTTTGCAAAAAAATGACGAATAGTACTATTTTCTTATTCCAATTTTGTAGCAACAATTTTGCGAAATTGTCAAGTGTAATAGTATAGAATTTTTTCAATAGTGATCACTTTTTAATAAAAATATTCCCGAGTACTCTCGAAACGTGGACAAATGTATATGCAAACACTTCAGATTAAAGTATCGCGAAGTTTCTTTGCAAAAAATGGCGAATAATATTCTTTTTTTAATCTAGTTGCAGCAACAATTTCTTAAAATTGTCCAATTTTTTAATTGTTGAATATTCTTGATAATAATCATATTCTCATAAAAATGTTCCTAATTATTCGTGAAATTTGGACAAATGTATCTGGAAAAATTCAGCTTAACCCATTCACTGCCAACTTCGAGATATCTCGTATTTTGCGCTACAAGTTTAGATTGATTGTAATTGGTCACTGAAATAAAACTATACTATATGCTAAACTATACTAATACTATACTATACTATACTATACTACTTTACTATATCTGCAACTAAGTATTATTAGATTTTGTGAAATTCCACGTTTTCTTTAAAATAAGATCTTGGCGCTCAGGACAAGACGCTCAAAATTTGCCTGGCAGTGAATGGGTTAAAAAACACTTTATAGGTCCCCTGCAAAATAATCGCAAATATCGTCTTATTTTTTGAGCCCGGCTCAAAGGATTCGTCCTCGAAAATGTCAAACACAATACCGAAGGGGATTAGAAAAATAAAACTTCGGTTGAAACAACACTGCGACAGGGGAACGTTTGCTGAGTTAACATCTTCGTGTCGCGTTTTATCATCGGAGGAAACTTTTTGACGCAATTAAGACCTCCCCGAGGGTGAACGGCTCTTCGGGGAATTTATCGACTTTTTAAAGGGGAATGGGGAATTTTTAAACTTCGCACTTCTCCCATTTACTCGGGACTGAACCTCTCTTGTTGCTAACTTGAACTTCTCGTAAACTGTGCCAGCTACGTTTATTTAACTGCGTTTATTTTCTCGCGATATTGAATCGAGATGATAATCGTTTATTTTGCTTCGACTGTATATTGAGATGCATCTTGTAACATTGTTTAGCTTGAAATATTTCTTCCAGTAGCGGAATACGAATTTCTCGGGTTTCTTCGCGAGCAAGGAGAAATTACTTGGAATGGGAAGCGAGAGGAACTCATTAATCTTGGCCTGGCTGATCAATAAACTTCCATAAAGCGCGTTATTTCCGTTCAGCTGCGCGAATTAAGCCGCCACGCTGACGACTATTGTGTGTCCTGGACACCATGCCGATGAATTTTGTTAATTCAATCGACGTCCGCGTTTCGTGTTGATCGTTTTGTTTCTGTACACGCATTCGACGCCTTTATCGACAACTACTGGCGCGTTCTATCCTCCAGTTTTTTTTTCCAATAGAACTACCCTCATATCTCTTTCAATCGAACATGCAACTCACTGGTAAAAACATCGCACCTTTTTCCATTTTTTTTGCCGACTGTCTTTGATGCAAAGAGGGCGGTGTGAGAACAAACAATCGAACGATTCGTTTCGCTGGGATTACAAAAACTTCAGTCACAGACGTGGGAAACGATTAACAAAACGTGGATCTATACGTGTCGGGTAAATCCTGATCGACTGTGAATGCTCTCGTTGGAATTATTTTGGTAGAAATTCGTATAAAGATAATAATTGTACAGGGTGTTAACGAAATCGTGGTACAATCAACCGGGTTATGATTCTGCGTACAAAAATAAGTCGACAAAAATATTCGAGGGGTCTACTAAAATAAATCTTCGTCCTGTATTTGAGCAAATTTAATTTAATACGACTTAACTTCAGTTCGAAACATTATTTATCAGAGCATTGTAAGCGGTTGAATATTCATGCTTACTGGTGTACAATCAAAGGGTTAATGTAAAGGAATGATTATAGTGTCGCGAATTATCAGTCAATAAATAGCAGGCGAATAGTCGAATTAATTCTCGAGGGCATCGTAGCTCGTTTAATTAGCGTAATCTTGACCACCATTACATAAACAGCATAGGGGACGAGTTACAGAGCCAGATAACAATGAGGATCGTTTTGGAAATTGGTATTGAGCGAATACATTAATTACCAACTCGCTAATTATAATCCCCACGCTTCCCGTTAGTTTATGCAGAAGGGTGAGACTAACAAAAGCCCCGGCAAGTTTATTAGCAACACAAGAGAACCGGATATAAATTGTGGATGGGGATGAAAGAACAAGATAAGTTGACGAGAGAGGGGGGGAGAAATGAGAAAATGTCACCGTGGGCCCTTGTTAGCAGCAAATGATGACCTGATATTTTCTTTTTCTGCTAACAGAAAAGTGTTCCTTTACATCCGCCCAGGTCCAGATCTTCAATACTTATCCTAATTTCTGACGCTGTTGCTTAAAGAAAAAGCTTTCCAAGTGATTGCAAAACTATATTTAGTCTATAATTGTTAAAATTATATATTAATAAAATTATAATAATATAAGGTAATATTACAATTTTTAGACATTTTTGCTATTGTTAACTGAACGAAGTTTGTGTCTTCTAATTAAATTTCCAAGGGTTAAAGATATTCCTTAAAGAAGAAGTCTTCCAAGTAATTCCAAAACTATGTTTGGTCTATAATTGTAAAAATCGTATTAATCGTATTAGGACATTTTTACTATTGGTAATTAAATGAAAGTTTTGAATTCTGATTAAATTCTGCACTAACTTTTTCAAAATATCCCGTAAATATGAAACCTTCTAAGTAATACCAAAGCTGCATATTGTCTATAATTATTATGATGAATGTAGGGCGTATTTCTAAAATCGTATTAATCGTATTAGGACATTTTTACTATTGGTAATTAAATGAAAGTTTTGAATTCTGATTAAATTCTGAAGTAACTTTTTCAAAATATCCCTTAAAAATGAAGCCTTGTAAGTAATGACAAAGCTGCTTATTGTCTATAATTATTATAATGAATGTAGGACGTAGTTCTACGTTTTTAGATACTTTTACTATTGGCAACTAAATTGCACATTTGAATTCCGATGAAATTCTGAAGCACCTATCGAAAATATTCCTTTGCAAAGAATCTTTCCAAGTGGTTGTGAAATTATAATTTTGTCTGTACATGCTAAAATCGTCGCAAAACGTAGTAGTACGTTTCCAAACATTATTCTTGTTGCTAATTAAATAGGGCTTATGGATTCTGATTAAATTCTAGAGCGTTCTTTCAAAGATATTTCGTTTCGAAGAAGCTTTCCAATTCATTCTAAAAACCTTATTTGGACTATAATTGCTAAAATCGTAGTGAACCGTAGTATCACGTTCTTAGACACTCTTTGTACTGAAAATTAAGTGAAGCTTGTGTATACTAATTAAATGCCGAAGCGTTCTTTCCAAGATATTGCTTAACGAAGGATCTTTCCAAGCTATTCCACAGCAATGTTTGGTCCATAATTACTAAAATCGTAGTGAAACGTAATATTACGTTTTTACGTTAGACATATTTGTTATCGATAATTAAACGAAGCTTTCCAGCTCATTTAATTAGGGAAGCCATTGGTTTCGTTAAGTGATTAATCATCCATTGTCAATTATTTCGATATTATTGACGAATTAAGATCCGTTCATTAATTAACATGCTTGATTTACAAGCATTTTTACTGTTCGTCGACCTCGTTGCTCCGCTGGTGAAAATTGAATTAACACCAACGATAAGGGAACTGGCACGGGAAGTCCACTAATAGACCTTTATCCTCTCTCGATGAAGCCTCGGCGAAAATTCACAACGGCCGAAGCATTCTGAATTCTTCGGCAACGTGTGCATGCGCGAAAAGCCTGATAACGTATCAAGCGGCACAAATTTTCAGACAATCCTGTTATCTGACCGAATACGTGACTGTCGCGTAGCAAAAACTTTCATATCTCCCTTCGTACCTTCTATTTCATACCTTGTTTCGCCGAAGCAGCTATACTCAACCTGCGGCCTTGCGAACTTTTATGCGCTGCCCGAAATACTCGTACTCGTTATCTTGTAGACGCTTTTTTTTTTTAATCTAAGAGTAGACTTACCATTAATTCGAGGGCGGATTTCAGGATGTACGAAATATTAACCATTTGCACTCGATTGGCTCCGCTACGGAGGCACGCGTAAATTTGATCAATAGTTAAGGTTTAACTTTCTTTAATTCTATTTTCGCCAATTCAATTTTCATTCCTTTGAAATGAAAGCAAATCTCTTCTTTTCGAAATACGTAACATATTAAGTTCTCACAGGGATCAGTAAAGTGTATTATATTATTAAAAAGGGTTTCGAGTGCAAAAAGTTAAGAATTGTGTGTTGCTTATATCAGGTTGGGTTAGGTTTTTTTCGAAGTAACAACATTAACCCTTTACTATTACACTTATTAAAGCTGACGTCTATAAGATCGCTAATAATTACTCATTTATCTAAATTTTTTCAGGTTTGATTTTAGTAACTGAACATTATACTATAATCGAAAAGTATCCAGCGTGACAAGCTCGTAAATCGTGCAGAAAGTAAAATAGTGATAAATAAGTAATTATTATTGACCGACAATAGTAGCTAAGGGTTAAACATAAGTAGATTCTTCTAAATATTACACGTGTACATGATTAAAATAATTTTTACATGATTTTATATACGTCTTTCCAACAATTAATTAATCTTATTATTATGTAATTATAATAGTCACTGATTTCAGGATTCTCCGATTTTACTTCTATTTTACTGATCAGTGAAAAATGATAAGTCGTAAATTTTGTAAATTAATATTGAACTATTAAATAATGTTGAGTTTAATGAACTCGAGTATAATGTTGAGTATGATGACGTGAGTATAAAGTTGAGCATAATGGATTATTATATAACATTGAACTATTTGTATAATCTTCTCCAAATCCCAGTTCCAATAACTTTACGGTATATTTGGCAAATTTATACTTCTATAAAGAATTGCAGAAATATTCCAGTTATTCGTAAGTTTTCATTATTTTAATGTAACACACGCGTATCTACATTACAGCAAACTTCTTCTCTAATGTGATTCATTACAATTAACCTCTTTACAAAATCAAGAGATATTCATCCTCCAATTTTAAACATTAAAAAGAAACTACATTTCATATGCACCAATCTAATTTGTTGCGTCCCGCTTGAAGTAGCAAACATATGTATGTACAGAGTTACTCACAAAATTGAGCGTACACCATTAAACTCAATGAAAAAGATGGCTAAAAAATGGTTAATCTTCAGTGTACTCAAACTATTAACCTGATTGAACATATCTTGAAAAAATTGAAATCTAAAATGATAAATTATACTTTTACGGATAGAGAAGATTTCAAAATGAAATTAAAAAAAGAATAGGACAATATTTCACTTTCTGTATGGAAAATTAATTAATTCTATGCCATGAATATTAAAGGTGATTAACAAGATAGTAATCTACATGTATCATATGTATAATAACAATTTTGTGTCGGCAAAAAGGTTGTACTTTTACGTTTCTTAGTAAGTACATATAATTTTATCTCGAGAATTTTTTACGTACTGTCTGTCAGAATATGCGAAATATATTGAGTTTCTACTTTTGAACATGTGTGTGTATATTTACCTTTTAGTTATTTTTCATCGGCAACATAGGTGTACGCTCAATTTCGTGAGTAACTGTATGTGGTTTGAGAAAAAAAAAAATTGAGTATGGCTGTCCTAGATCTTCCGCCGTTCAAAAACTTATTCGAGGGAACGCACAGTGTATAGAATATTTTATGTTTGAGGATCAATTCGGAGCGTTTATTCGGTGTCGATGAATAATTAATCGCGTATAATTAATGGAATTGGAGAAGTTATTTCACGCCCCAAAGAATAATGTCCTCCGCCTTCCTGTTTGGAAATCGTTCATTCGTGTTTTATTAATATTTCGGCCCTGTACTCGTTAATTATTCATTCGAGAATCACTTGATCATCGCGATTTGCCGCATCACGGGATAATCACTAACGAAACGCGTTATCGCGCTGTATTTGTTTAGCAGGAGCAAAATTCATAATCTAATTGACGTTCGATAATAGCGGCGATAATTCGATATCACGCCGTTTCGATTTTCATCCTTAATAAGTATCAAAAAGGTTTCCGTAATATACTATTATTTGTGCAACATCATCGTTTATAGGTAAACTCGTATTACCACTCGAATCATTGGTAATCGAAGGGAATATGATTTTGTAATCTGTAATTGATATTTCGATATTTGTAATTCTATAATTTATATGCTACCATTGGAGTCATTTTCACGTGAAACGTTGATTACTGGAGCAACGTAGTGCTACGTGTTTTACAAAAGTGACCTAAATCAACGTCTACGTCATCAACAATTAACGAGGAACCATTCGACTCATTTTCACGCGAAATGGTGATAAAAGGACGTAGTGCTACGTTCGCGTGCAAATACAGTGGGTGCGGGCTTTTCAAGGCACCTTCAATTCATCCCACTAGGTTTTCTCGACTTTTCCAAGCCCCGTGTTTGCATAAATTCCAAAGTGGAAAATCATAGTTCGCCGTTTCTAACCGAGTTACTGTTTCCCGGGAAAATAATAAAGTTTGATGGTTAAACAACGATGGAATTAATGCGCTAGCCGATGCGGTATCGTTGAGGAAGGTAACTGTGCGGTTCTGTGGTTGCTTCACCGGTAAATTCGACTGAGCCAACTGGGCAATAATTGGTCGTTGAAATAAAACACGTTGGAAAAGCGATGACACAAGCACTGTCGGGCGCTTTTTGGTCACCGTGGTTGAAATATCATGCGAAATTGTAGTGGAAATTCATCGTGTGGACCACTTGCGAGAACGACGGCAAACAGAACGGTTTTCGAGTCTTTCGCACTCCAGTTTTTCGTTCGATAGGCAAAACGATTAATTAAACATTTTCCACGCCGATGATTCTTCCGCTACCTTGCATTCGCTCCGAACGGAGAGAGCACTACAACACGTAAAGTCGATTGTAAGTATTTTTCAATCGGAGAATTAGCAAACGCTATTAAAGGACGTGACTTTACTCTTTGCGACTGGAATCGAATTTTCGAATCAATTGCCGCAATCCAGCGAAGTCCCAGATTTCTATTCTGTTGCCCCGAATGGGATTGCTCGAAGAGCTTTTCGTAACGAGCTCTTAATAATTCACAGTCACGCGGATCGAAGGTATTTTAAGACCCGTTAAATTCCATTCAGACGAAAATTACGATTATTCTCTTCCCCATCGTTTAACCATTGAAAAAAAGTGATCTTTCCTTATATTTATTACAATAAAAACCACCTTCTCCTTTAGTACCTTAACTTTCCATTTGATAGTAGAACAGTCGTCGTTCTCGTTCTTTTAATCGACACACATTCTTTTATCATTTTATATAAAAGAATGATGAAGATCGTTAAGCATTGCTTTATTTTATTACATTCACTGCACTTAGAATTCAATGTTAGATTTTTGTTTTTTCATGTATAACAATTTAGGGTTTCGTTGGTATTTTAGACAAAATAGGTTACAGTGGCAGGGATTGGGTAGGTGACAGTGATTGGGTTGTTTACCCTACAGTGGCTTAAAGTAAAACTCGGGCACTTACAGTGCCGCTTGTAATTATTCGTATGCCTTCAAAAGTTGATAGCCGCACCCTTTAATATAAAAGCTTGAAATTGAAAAGTTTGGAAATCCATAGGCTTGAGAATTCAAATGCATGGAAATCGAAAAGCTTGGGAATTGAAACGTTTGGAAATCTAAAAGTTTGGAAATCCAAACGCTTAAAAATTCAAAGGCTTGGAATTTTAAATACTTTGAAATATAAAAGCTTGGGAACTTTAACGCTTGGAAATTCAAAAGGTTGGGAATCGAAATGCTTGGAAATTCAAAAGGTTGGGAATCGAAATGCTTGGAAATTCAAAAGGTTGGGAATCGAAATGCTTGGAAATTCAAAAGCTTGAGAATCGAAAGGTTTAGGAATCCAAAAGCGCGGAAATTCGAACGCCTGGAAATTCAAAAGCTTGGAAATTCGACTGCCTAGAATTCTAAAAGTTCTAAAATTTGCGAACGTTTGAGAATCCAAAAGCATGGAAATTCAAACGCTTGAAAATTCAAATGCTTAGAAATACAAAAGATTAGAAACTTTAACGCTTCGGAATTCACCAAATCGTAAATAATATAAAAGTATTTAATTCAAAAACTCGCTGGCCATTGTATACGGTTAACAATAAAGTATCTGGTCGGCAACGTATTAAAACAGAAATTCTCCAAGCTCGTTACCTCCTTTAATTCGTATCTGATTTTCATAACGAAGACCGATCTGGCAAATCGAGCGAACGTAAGATTAATCGACTTGATGGATAATCACGTCAGATCGATTAATTAGAATCGAGTCGTGCCTCGACACCTACGTTCAATTTTCGTTCCATCCTAACAAGATTATCGCTTTTTTCAGAGACTCGTGACTCGTTGTAATAACAGGCTGGCTGCACAGTGCGTTTCGTGGAGGGAATAAACTTTTGAATAATGGATGAACCTACGAGCGCGGTGCGCTCTTTTGAACGACATAGAACACGGTTACTCTGTTATGTTCGCGCGAGCATGCTACACTGTCTTTTGTTTATCGCGGAATCTATGATAATGCGAAATACGTTCTTGCAAACTGGTGTTGTTAATTTTCCTAGCACGTACCGCTTCGCTTACGTTTACTGGAATCATGGTTTCGTAGATGTTCCTGTCGATTCTAGGGAAGGGATCGCGTAGTAATACGTTCTTTGGGCGTGCAGCTACTTTGAAGATCCTATTTACGTAAGGAAACGCCGAGTGGAAACATTATTAGTGAAATCTTATAGCTCAGAGGCGCTACAGTCGACGAAATTTGTACAGGAACGCTACTATTTTGTAATAAAACAAACTACGTAGGTACTTTGTCAATTCAATTGAAAGTGCCTTGAAAATATGAGGGAATAATATGAAATAGGAAACTAATATTACTAACAGAAGCAGCCGCTTCATTTTTTTAGAAACAGAATGTGTTAATCGAACGCTTAAAGGAGCAGCGAAATTCGTATAGGAAGAGTCAACTAAAGTATTACAAAAAACATAACAATTGTAATACACTCGAACCGCGATAATTAAAATCTCTTTTCTTTTTCACAGAGTTTATGCCTAGCGAATGTGTTGGCTACGATATAACTAGACTGCGGATCTCTATGCAAATTCACATTTTTACAAACGCAAATAATAAAACGGAAGCTGAATAGTGATCGGTTTTAACGTTTAAATATTATACGGTGTACTTTACGCGTGATATTTTGTATATTTCTGTATATTACGTGCATCGTACACCATTTTGCATTTTTAAATTTCCTAAAAATCCATAACGATTCGCTGTCTAGTCATAAGTGGCAAAAATAACGTTCTCGTTGTGATTTTGTTCAACAAATAGTATTAAATTGTCTTCAAATAAATCTAGATATTTATCTGCACTCATTTTCGTAACAAATTTTGCATAGTGGTTTCATTGGAACAAATATTTCGAGCAGGTATAAGCGACTATAATAACAGTAAAACCACCATCTTACGAATTACATTATCAACCTACTCTTAATTTAATTGACAAAACACTTAGCTCATTTTATTAAAATATAACAATGTCCCTGTATAAATTTCGTCCACTGTATTTCCCTTTTATCGACTAATTAACCCCTTGCCTAGAAATTCTGCCACTTTTTGAGCGAAGGTGCGAATTTGTCGATAATACTACAAGTGGCGCAATAAACTTTCTCGGTAGCATAAATCCGTAACTATTTCGCTGGAAATAAAAATAAGAAAGTTCGAATGAATCTCTTTGCAAACTGAGCGAAGGAAACTCAACTTCTCGTTTTCCCGGTCCGATATTCCGTGCGACCGACCGAAAAACCGCTCTCGACCAACTTTCTTAATATGAACTTGCAATTCCGATGAACTTCCCCGCCGTAAGAAACGATCCTGCGAATCTTTCGACCTTAAGAACGTCGGAAAAATTTTTTTCTCGCGTTGAACGCAGAGAGGGGAAAAGAACAAAAAAGAAACGTAAAAAAAGTTGGGGAAAGAGTTTGGTTTGAAAAATACGGCGGTATTATGTACGATTTGCTTACCTGGTGACTTCTTCGACTTCCACGAAGGCTGAGCCGATGGCTCCACTCGTGCTTCGGGAATTCCACGCCGTATTTCTCCATGTCGACCCTTTACTCTTCCTGTCGCGGCTGAAAAGCCCTTCGGGCCAATGGAACACCGTTGTTTGCTACTTCATGTTCCGCCTGTCGAGAAGAAAAGCATTTTCAGTCTTCCTTCGTTGCATTCTTCGCTAACCGAGTCTCTTTGCTCCTCTTTTGTCGGTGTTTCTTTAAAGTAGCACGCGGTTTTTGTTGAGCAAATCATCCTCGAAAGCTTTCCCTTGTTTTCCCTTAGTTAAATGAGCAAAGCAACACTAGACTGTTTAACTTAATTTCCTTTTCGACCGATAGAGTTTCTTTAAGCTTAATACTGGTACATCGTATATAACTTAAAGTAACTCTGTACATTCCGGTTCGTAAGTTACCACCATTGGAAAATTGTTTTAGGCCAAACGAGATAGTATAAAATTAGCTAAAAACGTTAATGTTTTTGTGATGCAAAGTGTTATTGTATAACTATAAAACCTAATGGAAAACTTGTAGACAGCACCGAGAAGAATTAGGTAATAAAAATGTTCGTTTTAATTAATAATTTTTAAGAGTTTTAGTAGCTTCTCAATGTTTCTCAGGTTTCTTTAATTTTTCAGAAGTGTCGTAATATTTTTGAACGAAGATGTAGAGTGAGAGTCAAAAATAAGTACGCACTTTACAAAAATGAAATTATACTATAACTCGTTCACTGTAAATTGTGTCGTAAACATATTATAATTTATTTATTGTAAGTAATAGTATAATACAATGCTATTATACAGTATTTTCATTATTTCCTATAAACAGTACCATAATTATACTGTAATTTCGTTTGCATTGCATTCAACACTACAATTATACTATAATTTTATTAACGTGAGGTGTGTACTCATTTTTGACCCTCGCTGTATTTTAGTCGAATACGTAATTTTATTCGTCATCAATTAACAGCAAAGTTACAGAGGAAAATGTTAATTTGAACTGTCATTAGACGCAGAAATTTTAATGGTTTTACGGAAACAGTGACGGAAACTGTTTCATTGAAGAAAGTTTCGGGCTTCTTGGAATTCGAAATTGCTCTTAACTTGAAGAGAGAGTTCATCAAATAGTCACTGAAACTTTTCGCCAGTTGTGAACATAGCACAATGATATCTCGAACGTCTTAAAATAGTCCCTAGATCATCCTCATTCGTCCATAGTGAAATTGCACCCCCTGCCAGTATGAAAATCGAATTTCCTAGCGTCTAACATAATCGCCAGCGACGCGAAACAAGCGGAGACGTATCGCATTCCGTCAGAACTGTTTCTGGTTCAGCTGGTCCTACTGACACGTATTACTACGTCGATTAATCGAATCGTCCGGGTTAATGGTGGCACAAGGTACGCGTTTTAAAACTTCTAAACTGGTTAGGGGCTGGGCACGATACAAAAATTCAGGGATAACTTTTGTACCAGCGAAAGGGAAGTTTGTGTAACGTAGCACGAAACGTTCTTTAAAGGTTTAACCCTCTACAACGCCACGCAACTTCGAAGTTACATATCTATGTATATAAAGTTATACCTATGGCAGGTTAAATTATTCTATCTATTTGTATGCCATTTTTAAGGTTTATTTTAGAATATTTAGAATTTCGTATGCTGGTCACCGAAATTAGAATATTTTACGTGATTTTACGGGGCTCTTCAGACGCTGCGATTTATTTACCTTAACCCTTTGACTGCGACGCGATATTTGCATTATTCGCTAATCAAAAATGTGTGCGATGGTTTACGTATTCAAATCAGGTATCTGTGAATTAATTAATTCGGAATTTAAGATAATAAAATGTTCAATTTCTGTTAACTCGAAATTGCAAATATTGTCAAAAAAAAAAAAAAAAAACAAGTTAGGAAATTAATCAACATATACTATACAAAATTTATGGGGCGTATGTGTACGCCTTTCGTAGTCAAAGAGTTAACTGTGATTTTTCTAGTTTAGAATCTCTTTTTCAGATGGTAGAAAATGTTAGGACAATTCAACTAAAAATAGTAGTTTACAGTAATACCTCAACTTATGTTCTCCCAAACTTGTATGTTGTCGTCGTATGTTGGTTCAAAAACATAGTTTTGCACCCACATGCGTAATTTCGTCAAGATATTGAACATATACAAATGAAACATTGCTTACATATATTTCAATCGAAAATTAATAGTATAATTAATAGACTACAGATTCTTATGCATTTATGGGAAATTTAAATATACAAAAAGGCACATAATGCACGTAATATGTAGGAGTAAAATGAATGTTTGGTATAAACTGCAAATTATTGTTTTTTGAGGGTAAAAGTACCCACCATTTATGTTGCATTATTTTAACTTTGTTATGTGCTGCACTTTTTTGCTTTATTAATATACCATTGCCAAGCCTCCATATAGTAATTGAGAAACTTTCTGGGAAAAAGCCCATAAATCTATAACCCCCTTTTCTATAAATTGTCTTTAATTAATCGTCATACCCCTATGATCAACATTCCCCCAAAATTTCGTTTCAGTATCGCGGCAATTAAGTTTACGATAGTATTTACTACTAACTTGTGGAACACGTGAACTTGACGCAATTTACTCAATTCACCATTTTGTCTTAGGGGTTCTTGTTTGAAGATTGAAATTAATATCCTGGCTCAATTAAATTAAATACTGAAGCGAGTTTATGCAGTTTCATTGTACATACTGGCCCAAAAGCTACTAAATCATTTAAAATTCAAACATGTTTTTTTACAATTAACTTTTCCCAATGTTTGCTTCGGACTATTAAAATGTAATTCTTGAAAATTAATTATGAAGTAGCTCAGTCTTGAATTTCTTCGTAATTAATTTCCAAGAATTACATTGTATTGATCTGAAATACAAAGGTTGCAAAAATTAATTGTGAACACATTATTCGAATTTTAAATGGTCTGATGATTTTTGGGCCACCATGTAGAAATAAATTCAAATCAAATTTTGTATAGCATTTGGCAAACATAATTGTTACACCTACGTTTTTGACCTTGTTATACAAAATCATATTTCAGTAAACTTGATTTTTCTTTCCATTTTGTACTAACAAATCCCTATGAATTATTTCCATTTCCCTGTGCCTGGTAATTCACTATATAACACGTTTACCTTTTTACGCTCGATGTTGTATTTTGTTTCAGTAGAAGTAAACGACAAATATTTTCTTGTTCAGCAAAACTGGTTGCTTGTTTAAGTAGGGTAGATGCATTAGTAAGTAAAGACACACAATCGAATGAATATTAAACACGAAAACGAGTAAACTATGTTATTGAAAGAAAAATAAAAGGGAAGGTAAAAAAAGTTTTTCTATACAGAAATACGTATTGTCAGAGTGTTTATTCGCTGCTATTCGTTGGTTAACAATGTACCTTCAATGGTAAAATCAATATTTCTGGCTTTTTAATTTAATTGCTTACACTTCCTATTCTTTTTTAAAGTTTTTTATATGTCTTATATGAAAATTCAATCATTAAAAAAAAAATACGGTTCGAAGCACCAAAATACTCATTAATGACATTAACCCCTAAAATTCGACCTAAAGAGTCGATTTCGATCGAATTTTCAGTTCTGTTTAAAACATGATTAAATGTGTTTCGTACAGAACGAATTTCTCACACATCAAAATTCTTTGATCCTCAAAGGATTAACGTTAACGTTAATATTTCAAACTTAATCCTCTATAAACGAAATTTCATTCTCTTTCATGATGTAAAAAATTATTGGGCTCTTCAAAAAATTCATACAGATTTGTTAGTACAATAATTCAAATAATCTCAATTCTTCTGGAATATGATTTTATTTACCAAGGTAATAATCAGGCAAAATCTTTCAACAACGTTACCATCGTTATACCATCTTTGCGAAATGCTATATGAAATTGGATTTGAATTTATCTTCAGAAATGAATCCGTACAAACTTTTCCCGATACCTAATATAATTGAGTTGAAATTTTCATTTCGATCTGGAAACGAGAAATGAATACGAATTACTTGGTAGCAATAGAATGGTACAGAATAATGTAGAACATTATTAAATTTTAAAGGGTTCTGTGAAAGAGTTTCTTGTATTTCAATGATGTTCGGTGCTTCCCTGTTAATTGAACACGTAGTACTATGTGTTCTCGTAGTAATCCAAGCCACCGGGATGTTTAACACCGGATATCCTTCGACGAAGATTTTTATTTTGCTACTGCAAATCCAAGCAAAAAGCTAGGAAAATCGCCCGGCTACAATTCTACACATACGTTTTTACACGGTACACTAGATAACCATATCCAGTTTTTACGATCCGAGCGAGCTTCAAAAGAGCGGAAGAAATATAGTTGTACTGTGAATTTTCACGTACACAAAAATTTCCCCGGCTTACCATAAAGCTTGTGTACTTGATGCGAAACGAGATCGAATAGAATTTCATCGTACGGATGACTGTGACCACCCTCTACTTCCGGAAATTCGCAATGTTCCCCGGAAATGGGGCGCGTTTTTCCCGTAGACGGAACGCCGCGAATTTTCGCGGTCTCCTTTTGCCTGGCCAGGAACAAATTTGCGATAGCAATTTCACGCGCGATTGCCTCCGACATTGCAAGCCATGTTTGAAGGTTAAAAAGTAATTGTCGGTGTACGTTTCCTCCATAAACAATTACGGGGGAAACGGATGCAAATTCGGAACCAGTCAAAGGGAATATGAATATCAGTTAAGTCACTAAAAATGGTATTCGGTTGTAACATGTATGTACAATCTGGTAGCAAAAATACGCAAAATGTCTAAAGTTGCATTTCTTTCATTGCGCACGTGAAAATACAAAGTTGCATAAGGGTCCGCGGACTAATTATAAAGAATCCTTGTTTAACTTATGCAGTTTTATTGGACTTTCGTTACTGCGGTAGGCAAATGGTTTAAAATTGTGGCATTCAAACAGACTGCCGATTTTCATGCATTTATGGGAAATTCATGTTGTTGATATTAAGTGTCACATGCACGTAGTAGCAATATACAGTTGCAAAAAACTGCGCACACTTTTAAATTTCATGCGTTTAAAAAAATACGAAAGCTTCGATTGATTCGAAAAATATCTATTTATTTACTGAGTTAAAACTAGACAGATAGCTAAAACGCGATGATATTTTTTTCCATTTCGGATGTTTATGCAAAATTAATACGAAATATATTCGAAGATACGAAAAACATATGCTGGTCGTTTTATCGGTTTTGTTTGTTAGTTATTGTTATTTGGATTGCAATATATTACAATAATGTTTTCTATATTTTCGACTGTTAATCGGTCCCTTTTGCCAGACAAAATTAATTTGTAGGCCACGAATGTTCTCCTAACATCACAGAATGTGATAAAATATTCTGCTTCGTTTAAAGTTTCAATAATTTTAGCGCTTAAAATGTTACTAACTAAATATAGACAGTATTTCGAATACAAGACTTTTCTGGAGGATAATCTTTACCTATAATCTATTTATTTATCGTCAATAACAAGAGCAACTTTAATTAATACGATTCGATTACGAAGATAACATTTCTAACGTTTGATTTCGATCACAAAATCTGTAGAAGTAAGAATAATGTATGCAAAAAAGTTAAGCCTCTAGAAAAAGTCGCAGTCCACTTATAAGATAGTAAAAGTATGAAACGCTGATATGCTAAACGGTAAGGTTATAGGAGGATTACGAAAAGGTTGGCAAAATTTTCGTGACAGAATCTTCTTAGGCTTTTTCTCCCCCTTTTTTTCGGGGTTGTGAAAAATGACCGAAATAAGCGAAGGGTCCGTGCGAAACGTTATCGTTACTTTCGTTGCTTTACTGCCACTAATTGGGCCAAACGATGGACTTTAAGCCTCAATTATGTCTCGGCCAGGACTCGTTTTACATAATTCCTTATAAATGATCGTATCGAATCATCTTTACCCTCGAACTCGCCGAATGGCGCTAAGTAACGTGATTCCACCAAGTTCACTGCCCCATCTTTTCCCTAACCAATCTGAATAATTCAACAATAATTCTACTCGTGTCAGCATTTCTCTTCTCTTCTCTTTCTCTTTTCTCATTTGTATCGTGCGAATGATACAATTTTGTAAAATTTGCACGTACATAAATAATAATAATGGTAACATAATTGACACTTTTTCATCCAATGCTGGTTTATTTAATTGCAAGCCGATTGACTCATTGAACTGTTTTCATGACTTTTTTATTGCAGTGGGTGATAGAATTATTATGAATTAAAATTATTATTATGAACGCTTCAATATTATCACTTACTAAATTTGGAAAAGTGTGGGAATGAAAATACATTTAAAATGAAATCTCTTTTAGTACAAAAACTATTTATTGCTATATTTTTGATTAGATGTGATAATGATTCGTAAGCAAAATTGGAAGATCGTACAAATTTTGCCCGAAAATTGCCGATCTTAGAACAATAATCATTCGTAAACAAATATTAAGCATACTAAATATTGAAAGATCAACAGTTTTTCGGCGACAATTTGCTGATCTTTGAATTTTGCTACCGAGTATACTTCTAAAGATTTGAAATAATTTATAGAAGTTATAAAATCCATTTGTTATACGTTGCGACAAACATCCGGAAATTTATGCAATAAAAGTGAGTTTCATCTTAACATTAGATTTACAGATACTGATTGTATGATATTAAGCGGACATAATATATTCAATAGATTTCCTGAATCAATATAATATTTATGATATCTGTACTTTTAAGCGTGAAATAAAAAATCCGCCAAACTGGCGGATTCCGTAAAACTAGTGTTAAGTATAGCTAACCAAACGTCAAAGTGGTAATAATTTCAAAGTGTTCGTAATAATTTGCACCTCTTCATTATTCCCCCTGTTATGCTACTTTGTATCACTTGCACACTTAAGTACTTAGCCTTTATCGTGCTCCCCCATATATTTGATTGTTCCAAAATGGATCTTTACCCGTGAACAAGAAGAGAAGAAATAGAATAAAATTGAACTATCAGCTGAAATGACACGCGAAGCTGGTGTGTGTCCATGTACTCCAGTTCCGCTTCCTATGAAAATCGATTCGAGTTAGGCGACGCAGCATTCATTTTTAACGTGACATCCTTTCCACTTACACAACCGATGCCATTTGCGAACAGATCGTAGTTTGTTCTGCGCTTAATCATTCGCAGCGAAACGAGGAAAGATCAATCCGAGATAAAAGTAACGTGCAAATGATGGTTGAACATTCACCTTTAGAGTTGATCGGGAGAGAGAGAGAGAGAGGGGGAGGAAAAAAGTGTACACGTTTCATCCATCAGATCGTGGAGACTTCAAAGAGGCAATAAAAATAGAAACGGGATAAACTTGTTGGTTCTCTCTTTCTGCCCGCTTATTTTCTCTCTTCCCTTACGGTCCTACCTAACAGTCTCTTGTTTTTATTTTTATTTCTGTCACTTCGTTGTTTGCCACTCGTCAATTGGATTATTATTTATTTATTGGAGAACTTTACAAGCGAACAGTTTCCTGGTCAGATGACAAAACCTGATACGTCATGTTTTCGTAATTTTTCGGTACAGCGATGTGAAAATTTGACGAACTGCCAAAAATCAGTACGTTTTTAAAGGGTACAATTTGTTTTAGTCTTTGTTGTAAAAAATATTTCTCAATCGTTGTTCATTTGGTATATTCGCCTTGTTTCTTCTCTGAACGTGATTTTATTGAGTTTTCTAAAGATCGTCTAATATATCTCGGTTTTTATCTTCCTTTTTAATCGGTATTTAAATACTCGCGGACAACAATGATGATTTCTCAACTTGTTATGCTTTTCTTTTTCATTCTTTATTACTTTATTAAGAGATCGAATAATACACGTTGAAAATTATTGATTGAAGAAGCAAAGAACATAAGAATTTGAAATATTATATTTTTGCGCATTAAACCTCTATCGATGATTTTATTAGAATCGTTCAACTCGTTAAATTCTGTAGCATCGTTAATAATCGGTAACGACTAACTTGTCGATCTTTATGCAAATTCATATCTTTGTAAATACAAATAAAGAAATGGAACATAAATATAGATTAGTTTCGTCTTCCATATATTATAAAATGCACTTTATACATTGTGCATTTTTGCAAATTCTAACTTTCCATAATTGCATAAAAATCCGCAGTGTAATAATGACCTATAAAAAAACTCATGGCAATCCTCATCCCCAAGAATGATGGAACAAATCAGATATTATAACATGCCATCTTTTCATAACAAAACGTTTGACGTAACACAAATTGCCACCACGCCTTTTCTTTAAATACGCGATAGAAAGATGTCATCCTTTACAAATTAATACTGATCTCATTTAGATATGCACGGAAAAATGTGCACCTCAACTTTTGCGAAAAAGTGATAAATCAGATTTTGCCATCTGACCGCAGAGTTCCAGGAAGCCGAATGCAAAGAACAACGAACGACCCTGAACCAGTGCAAGGAAAGAATTGTCCACAGCGGGACTCGATCGGTTGAGCAGAATAAAGAAAAAAGAATTTTCGATATCGAGTGGCAACGGCGAGCCGTGGAGAGTTCTCGAGGGCCATTCAGAGATTCCAATTTGTCCTTCGTCGCCTCCGCGTTTCAGCCCAATAAACCCGCAGAAAAAAGTCCCTAGATAGTTTTCATTATACAGAGTGTGTCTCAGTAGTGGTAACACAATCGCGAACGGGAGCGATTCTTCGCGATAAGACGAGTTTGAATTGCAATGTTGGATGAAAGAAGTGACGAAATTAAATTTCGAGGATTGCGTCTCTGTACATATTTCACAGTTAAATATTTCTTTGACTTAGTAGACTTGTTTTATAACTCTCTCGGGCATTTAAATATTCGATATATCTCCAATTTTATTGTATTGGGTTGAACGGAAGATTCGCACCATATTATCTTTATATTGTATTTTACAATGTTTTTTTAACATTCAACAGTTAAAGCTGAATGTATCTTTACTTAGCTGTTCAAGTTCTATTTTAGATTTAGATATTTAAAGGCTTGCGTTTGAATTAATTTAAAAATATTGGTAACTGATAAGTTATCAGTGATAACGTGGTAGTATATTTTCGAGTTTCCAAAGGTATGTAATTCACAAATCCAATTACCTTATTTATTATCATAACTTAAAAAGTAAGACGTTTCTGATGGCCATAAATGGACTTAAATCACCTCCAAAATAAACGGCTCATATTTGCTTACGCAGCACTGTTTTATACTTATTTTACGTACATATTTTACAAATCTTCAAAATCCTTTTTTTCTTTCCCCAAACAAAGCCTCGTACGCAAAAAATGTGTTCTTTAATTTTGGACTCATTCTTGCACAAATAATCACTTCATTCACGGTTACACTACTGTTCCTGGACAATCTTTAAATAAAACTGTTGTCCAAAAGGAATCGTGCTTTAGTATCTTGGTTTATTGTTAGTTTAGCAATTTAGCTGGAAGGTTAGGAATTATCTGCAAGGGAAAGGTCAAATGATTGTGGTTTTTTTCTTTCGTAATCAGACAGATGTGTTAGGCGAACGTAGTACTGCGTTTTTTTGTTCCCAGAAAGCCTCTCTGTCACAGCTGCACGAGAGTAATAGCTCGGTGCACATGCGAGGCGGCTCGGACAAAGGTAATCGACCAATCAGAGTCATATTTATAGCGCGAATTCGTGACGATAAGCTCACTTTTCATGAAATTTCTTCAAACCGGTTCAAGGAATCCCATACGTTGCCGCATTAACCTTTCGTGTCTAGGGACTAATTTATCAGATTTCACCGCCTGAGTGTTAAGCGAGTTCGCACCTCCAACCATTTATTGATCACATAGAAACATCCTGATCTCTTCCACTTTGCACACACGTTGCGTGTAAGCGAAACAGTAATCATTAATTATCTAAGCAAAATTGATTGAGCAAAGAAACCGTAAAAACCCAACACTTTATTTCCGAACGCCCTAATATCATATTTGAATAAAAACGTTTGATTGCTCTATAGTGGACGTTTTTTTATTTAATGATATTTTGTCTAGTTATGTATAATGTTGGACATTTTTTAGTCGACGACATTTATTTTACTTTAATTATTATAAACAATTGTGATACTTCGGTCACTGATTACTAGACTGCGGATTTTTATGCATTTATTGGAAATTTAAATTGGAAAAAAGTTGCATATTGCACGTGATACATAAAATTGTATGAAATATCCAAGGTAAAGAATTATAATGTTATTAGTTACAGAGAAATTAGTTGTATAGAATTATTAATTATTATATTAAACGAAGAGTGAAAGAGTTTTATTTAGTATAATATTCCTGAATATTTCTTCTCGATAATTAATGTATTTAATATTTGTGTCAGTTTCATGCAAACAAGTCGATATATTCGTCGACAGATTTTCGCTGTAAATCGATGAAGCGTAAATACGAAAATGAAGTGAGAAGAACAAAAGAGTTAATTGTGCTTGTGAAAATACGAATTTGCATAAAAACCCACGGTCTGTTAATAACTTCCATGGCCTCGATGAGAAAATAAACTACGATCATGACAAATGGGGTGACAGATGCGTGGCGGTAAACGTGTTAAAATACGAAATGCGTATTTGAGAAAAAAATTAATTAGAACGGTTGGACAGAATGTTACAAGTGTGCATGTTCAACAAGTGTGGCCGCATGATCAAACAATCAGAACAGCATCCATCGTTGACTCACGATTATATAATAAAGAGGACAGGGACTGACACACCATACAATTCCCATTAACTCGTCAGGGATCAATGAAAAAATTATAGGAAATTGGGCTAAATGGTTGCAATCAGGTGAAACGATGCAAAATAGAGTTCTTAGCATCTATTCCGCTATATTAAAGCGAAGAATAAGAGGAAAATTTTAGAATAGTGATAGAAATCGACGAATTTTTACTATTCTGGATATTATTATTAGACCGCAAATTTTTATGCATTTATGGAAAACTTAGGTTTATGAAAAATTGCCGAAAAAATATAGAAAATACTCGAAATAAAGAGTGCATTATAATATTTAGTGGGTAAAATTAATTTCAATGAAACTATCATTTGTTAACCCTTTCACAATATAATAAAACAATGAGCTTTATTATTAGAAAAGGCTGATACAAAAAAATGTTTCTTTCCCTTGGTATAATATTTTCATTATTTTGATTGCCAAGTCCAAAAAATACATAATATCAGCTATTTACGTGCAAGAACATTTTAACAGGTATGTAAAGTATAATATAATGTAAGATCGAATTTAAAATGCCATATTTCACGACTCACCCAAGTCTCTCACGTTACAATGTGCAAATTTCAATAGTTGCAACAAATGTTAGTAAACAGTGGACTCGTCTAATCTTAGAACAAAATCTCCTATTGCAAACGAATTCTTGAAAGTGTGCTGATCGAAATTAGCCTGTCCTTCAATTTTTTCGTCGTCCAAGCTTAGAATTCCTTTGTGGTGTATTAATAGTTGGCTAGGAAAGGCCGACGCCGCTTCATAAATCAGCCACGTTTCCTAGCCACATAGTAATGCGTCTTTCTCTGTGAATCCGTGGCAATCAGCCGAAAGGCTAACTCCACTTCCGGCCAGGAGCCGTAGCAGAGCGACAAATCGAACGTCATCGCGCTTGTAGTTATCGCGAATTCCCCATGAATACACCGCATTCAAAGGACTTGCGGTTTGGTCAGTAACGACGCCACGAAAATCTCAGTCGGTGGTTAACGGTAATCGATAGAGTGTAATGAAGTCCCCTTTCGATAATTTTCCTCGGCAAACAGCGGGAAGCCCAATGTCCACCAAGGCGAATTGGCAAATCTAAGCACAAATCTTGCTTAGGGGGGATTATTTGCTGTTTCATTCATTTCTTGGCCTATTTTCAGAGTTCTTGGGAATTTTATTAGGTGGTGAAAGTTCGTGAACATTTACGCTACAATTTAACACTAGAAGTATCGACTATTTAAGTATGCTCATTTGTATACCAAGGGAATTAAGGAAAGATAGATACTTAATGAAATTTGTAGCGAAATGTATATAAATGTTCGTTGATTCTTTTTATAAAAAATTACGGCAAATTTGCAAAATTGCATTCTTATGAATGTATACAATTTTTGTAAGAAATTGTGAATAGATTATTTCGATTATTTTGGAAGATGTAGGGTTAATAAAGTGATCTAAAATTTCTTCGAATGTAATCTTATTTGACAACGTAAAAAAATTGACAAAATCTTGTAATAACATCGCAATTGTTGCAATAGTTTTGTTAAATGTTATAGAAATTTAATTTGAATATATTTCTGATAGAAAAACCAGACTTTATACTGCAGAACTAACGTGCTTTAAACTTTTACATGTAAAAGATGGACAACATTTTCCCACGATACTTGTCTGAAAGTTTCGTCAAATGCTATAAAAATTCGATTTGAATACATTTCTGATAGGAAAACTGCAGGACATTTATTTTTCCGGCACCTAATATAAGTTGTGTGAACTTTTCTCATCGCGATGTGCATTAGATTGCATAGGCATCATTACACATCGATTTCCTTGTTGCAAAAGTTGTAGAATACTCTAAAACGATAAATCTAATAGACGGTATCGCAACGACGTAACATTTATACCGTGTAGAATTTTATATTCCAGTACTTTTATATAATAACTTCGTTCACTATCGAGGCAATAATTTTATTCAAAAAAAGAAAACAAAAAAACAAGTGTTGTTTTTTCCGAGATAATACTCGTGGAGGTGTTGTTGCGTTTCGTTAGAGATCGTTCATTATTTTTTTGCTTCTCTCTCCTTCCATGCGGCAAATTTCCCGGCTATAACCGTGGAATAAAAGTAAAAATAGTCTGTTCACATTTTGCGAGCCGGTTCGCTCGTTTAATTGCTGTCGTCCAATTAAATGCATCTCCATTTCCAAAATATAAGTTTTATCGATATAAAATTGACAAAGATACGTCAAACCAATCAAGCGATCCTCCATTCTAATTCGAAGAACCAACCATAGCAAATTTCGTGGTACAAAAATCCCAGATTCCAAACAAGTCCGTACATTTTCGTTCGAACTGTACTGTAACGTTACGTATCTTCTTTCCGCAATCAAAAGTTTAACTTTCTAATTGTTTTCTGACAGTTGTAACGATTTCATTGATGGAAGGGTATAATTAACGGTCTGAAAACGGTAAGTAGAATCGATCAGACGTTCCTTGAGCCACAACGGGCACGGTTAATTCACAGTTGTGAAAATGGATCATTGGAATGATCGTAGAATTCCCTGTTCTACAAACAACGAGCACCGAACTTGAGGATGTGAAGTTTGGATCAGGAAATCTACCAGTGATCCTTAGCCCAGATATAGTAGATGTCCGAGTTACCATCAGTGTCCCTATAATTGTCACTTTAATTATTTTATTTAATAGCGAACGAATGTATAAAGAGTCGAGACTAAGAAAATTTCAATATTAAATTTACATTTCATTTTTATGCGACGACACATGGACGTTACGTACACGTTTACATTTAATATCGAAAAATAAATATTAAGAGATATACTAATGTGTTGTAAGTAGAAAGTATGGAAATACTGATTCAATCTCTGGTTGCGGAATAGTGAACATCCCTAGTTTACCGTTTCTAACTTGGTGAAAGGAAGTTCTACTTCGTATGTCTTATCTGTGATGAATCTTCGTGATGAGAATAGATTATAATGATTAAAGACACAGTGGGTAAGTGGAGTCAGGCGCCACGCGTATATTTATTCACGTTCACGTAACAAGCACCAATTAAAATCGAACGACAATGAGTGCAGGTACCCTCATGGTCGCCGAAGAGACGTTGTCTGATTAAAGGCCGTCCTGCTCTACTGGCCGGGACAACATAAGAAGCGTTCTTTATAATCACTAGCGGTCTTGTTCCCAATCACAATTAGTAGTCATGGGACAAATTCAGAGACATACTTATGAATACCAATACGTATCAGTTCCTGAATACCATTATATGGTATCAAAATAATTTATAATTGGTATTGGTGAAGTATGTTTAAATTTAACTCTTTTTCCATATTATAAATATTTTCGAAGATATTGACAATAATATGGAAACTTATATTTTCTTTACGGAAGTGTTTTCACCTCTTAAATCGTTTCTTTAACAAAACAAAAAACTAGATAAATTAATAGGATCACTTGGACAACGTTTGTGCGAAGTTTCAGATTTCTTTTAATCTTCGAGTTGCCGAATATTCATTGTTAATGAAAGTTTCGAATTTTTCGGGATTATCATTGTCCGATAAAAATTCCCTTCGAATATCGTTCTCAAATCTGGGGTACAATTTCCACGCTTCGAGGACGAGTTATAATTTTATACAGGGTCAGTGGAGCATCAGCGATTTTTTTTCCATGATAAATCCTCATCCTAGACAAGCGTCGTATATCCCAGGAGTAGAGAAGCGGTTTCAAAAGCATCCAGGAAGTGCTGATCCTTAAAGAATCCGGATGAGGAACCGATACTTTAAGAAGAATAACGACTTCTTCGACGATACTATCGCTTTGATCGTGATACGGTTCTGAAAATGAACTCGTCCTACCTGCTCCAGTATTTATCGTTACTCTTTATCCTTCCCTGATTTCAGATGCTGAAAGATAGAAGCGAAACATGCAAAAAGAGAAGGGCGGGTATAGATACATTGTCCATAGGATGCGCGAAGAATGGGCATAATAATTCAAGTCACGAATTCCAAAGCCGCTCGCGTCCATTTTGTAACACTATATCAATTATCAACCCTCAGCTGGTATTATGAGGACATAAATGATACATTCTACTTCCCTTTTGCTTTGTAACCTATATAAATTGAAGCATTCGGTTGTAACTTAAACTCGTTCCGTGTTTTCGTAACATTTTCCAAGTTCCAGGAATTCTACAACAGCAGAAATTCTTCAGCTACCGCAAAAATGGAAGAGAACCGTAAATCAAAATAGCACATACTTAAACTTTTTCGTTACGGGCAAATTTTACTAGAAGAATGCGAGGAAATAGTAAGAATATTTAATTGCGTTGTGAAAAATATGCAAAATATGCAAAACAAGTCACGCGCTGTTTTATTTAGAAAGAGAAATTAATAATCTATTCGAATTTCGTTTCATTAAACGTGATTGCAAAAATATGAATTTGCATAAAAATCTCCTGTTTAGTAATCACTGGACTTTGTATGCAAATACGTTTCTTCACAAACGAAAATAAAGAAGCGAAAGCATTAAGATGTGTTCTGTAATTTACGCGTATTTTACGTGTTTTTGCGCAATGCGTATAAATGTATAAAAATTCGCATTGTTGTTAAAAATATGCATCGCATCACAAGATATAAAGTATCATTTATGTCGTTGATACGTTACGATGCCAAACGAGGGTTAATATCACTGTGTCTAGTTTGCTGAGTTAAAGCTTAAAAAGCCTCGAAAGACTATTTATCTCGTAACTTTGATCGTTGAATTCGTACCGCTTTACTTAAACGCCATGGCTGCAACTGAAAGGTTCGGTACAAAAACTAGCAGCTACATTGCTTCAAACTTTTTGGCATCGGGAAAAAGAGCTCCCGAACTGACTACCTTTTGCACTTAAAAGCATTGAAAAGCTATCCAGTTAGTTTCATTACATCAGTATTTTATTATTGCAACCGCTGATTTCTTCTATTAAATTATAGTGGGGTACCTTAAAATTATGCTGCTTATTTATAGATATTTATTTATATTTATTTCGATGTATTCATAGACAATGTATTTATATGAAATATTTATTTCTATATAATTATTTATAATTATTTTGATGTATTTAAATGAAATTTAAAAGAAAAAGTAGATTTAACACAGAAGAGGGAAAAGTATGCGAAATATCAAAAGCAGAACGCACGTTATAATATTTAAAGGGAGAAATAGATCGCAAACGAAGTCCAATTTTTTCGATTATGCATGTAAAAGTAGGAAATTGCATGAAAATCCGCAATCTACCTACAACGATCAAAGCAATTCTTCTCGTGAAATTAAAATAACACATACGTGGAATAAAATAAAACAACAGGGATACAGACTACAAAAGATGCATTGGCTTTAGGTCCGTAAGTATAAGCTCTCTTTAGGAAATAAACTCTTACTTTATAAATGTATACTAAAGCCAATTTGTTTGTACGGAATACAATTATGGGGCTTAGTTTTAAATTCTAATATAGAAATAATAAATAGATTGCAGTCAAAGGTTTTGCGAATAACAAATGCATCATGATTCGTAATGAATGAAATAATAAGAAGAGACTTGGAAATTCTATCGGTGAAATTCTATATAGTTAATTTCAGCGGAAAATGTACAAAAAGACTCAGTAATCACTCAAAACAACTAGCAGCTAATTTGTTAGAAGAAAGGACCGATATCAGAAGACTAAAATGTAAAGTCTTTAAATAGTCTTAAATCGCTACGTATAAACACTAGATAGTGCGCTAAACGAACCACTATGTGGCATTATTAACACCAGATGAACGATTTATTTATTGCTTCTGTCCAAATTGAAAAAATACGGCAGAAAAGCTATAAAAATAAAAAAATGGAAAAAGTATCAAAAAGCTGCAACGAACGAGAATCTGTTGGGACAAACGTGCGGAAATATTTCAATTGACCGTATATTTTTACTTGCGCTATTTTTTTGTTTTCTATTAAATTTATCTTGTTTAAACCATTTTTTAGATACTGCGTGGTAGTTTCGCCGCAAACTGTGAGTTTGAAATGTAATAGTTAAACACAGTGGCTACAAAAAGTATTTGCACGTACTTGCATCTTTCAAACAGGCGTTTCTTAATCAGTAGATTGCGGGTGTTTATACAGTTTTGGGAAAGTTAGGAATGACAAAGTAACCTGAAGCAAATATCACTTTAATACGATCACGCGGAAACTTCGTGCTGTCCATTAAACAAAGGAACAATAACGAAAAACAACGGCTGTAATGGAAAGCCATTATAATCTTTTTAATTCTTAATTTTCAAGCATTATTGAAAATGCCAATACTCTGTATTGATCAAAACCGTAATATTTCATATTTCCACCATATCTCCTACCTTCTCTACAGCAAAAGAGTGGACACGTTGTTGATTCCAATTTTATATATATTTATACGATTATTTTATTATCTACGTATGCTAGCATTAACTGATTACTGCTTCCGCACCATATCGCGTACATATCATTTGAATATCATAGACAATATTTGTTTAATAATCTCCCATCTTATAACACAATGTCAAAAGTATTTCTACCTTCTTCTGTGTTACTTTACTTTGAATAAAAAGCGTGCCGCCATTAAAATACAGGTCAGTGTCGACAGCCTACGTATACTACAATGAATAAATGCTACAACGAATGATTTTTTAGAACAAATTAATTCGTTATAGGATACTCCATCATGCATAAAATACAACATATCTAAAAAATCAACTAAGAAGTCGCCTTTTGTCGAAAATGGAGGCGAATTATTTTTACACCAAGTTCTTCAATTGTCTTTTAACCTCAGCAAAACTGAGCTTCGAACAAAAAAGAAAAAACAGTAGTTTATTGAATAATGACTTTACTAAATCATAAACACTTATTTTATATCAATTAGATAATTTTAAAGACACAAGCGACATCGATCGACCTTTTTCAACTATAGAGCAGTAGAACAATAACATATTTTTAATTGTTTTCGTCTGTTGGATTTGGAAAGCTCCCCTACTTTTTAGGGTTAATTATGGTTACTTTTTAGCGTAAAAATAGCACAAGTATAGATTCATAGAAAGCGTGTACAATAGAGGATCAAGATCGACGTAATCCTCCAGGCAAAGCTATTTTTACGGTTCAAGGCAGACCAGGGATTTAATGAACATCAATCAATTAGGGGAGTGAAAGTGACATGTTATTAAAAGAAGCCTGTCGAACAGTAGCCAATAATAGAACTTGCAGAGGCCCACGCGTTGTGGAACTGCTTATGCGAGTCATTATCATCGGAGACGCGTGTAGCCGACTGTCAATTGCAGTGAAAATTCCCCTGTGACGCCGTCAAACTTTGTCAAGATTGACTGACACGGTGACATAATCGCAATGGGCTTACAGCATCGAAACGTTTAGTATGTATAGCGAGGAAATGGACAAATACACCCCCGGAGAATCTTTCATTGGAAAACTGTCATCGATTCATTGCTACTAAGCCCGTAGTATAATTTTAGAATTAAGGGTAACTACTTTGGGCGTCTCACGAAATGAATTTACGACTGGTAGAAGTGCAAAAACGTTGAAGATAAACGTTTTCCTAGAGATGCAAATACAGTGGCTCGCGAAAGTATTCGAACGTTAATATTGCAAGCAAATCTCTCTAACCTATAACTCTTAATTTTAATGAAAGTGTACATGCATGTAAAGCATGCTGAGCTGCGTATGGAACAATTTTTCTTGTCGACAAGAACTGTTCCAGAGGGGATGAAATCAAGCCCTGAAAATTCCACATCTTTTCATTGTTTTTAGTACAATTTTTTTCTGGAACTTTTTTCGCAGTATAGTAATACAGCAGTAAAAAGTGAATATTTTTTGCACAGAAATGTTTGCTTTATCTCGCACCATTGTGAAGTTATACAAAAAATGAAAATCGTTGCTTTACAGTACCATTTTCTCTTTGGTTTTTCAAATGCAACTGCTCAATGCTGCGAGAGCAAAACTTTTCGTATAAAAAATATTCAGCTCTTAGTACTTTATCATTCTACTGCAAAAAAGTCTTAGGAAAAATTGCATAAAAAAAATATAAAATGGTTGAAACTTTTGGGATTTGATTTCATCTTCTTAACATTAAACCTACCGACAATTGAGTCATAAGTTGTTTGTACTGAATAAATTGAAGTTATAAATACCTGATGAAGTAAATATTTATTAATTCTCTTAATAGAAAATCGTAGAAAACATACAAAAATGTATGCAAATAAATTTATACAATTCTTATAAAAAATTACAAATGTGTCATTTTAAATACTTTGGTAGTTTTACGATTAGTGTTAAAGAAATTTCCTGTGAACAAAAAAAAATCTCTACATGCACGCAAACTTTCATTAACTCTGCGACGGCTTTTAATCAAAGTATACACAGAAGTCGCCAAAATATTAAGTTGAATTATGTTAAATTCACATTCTACTTCTAATCGATGCCTATTCTTTGGACGAATGTCTACAAATAGCCGCCTAATCATTTTTTAGGTTTTGTGGACACACGTCGATATTAAAGCAGAAAGTTTAAATTAATATCGTTAATAAACGTTTCAGAGTTTTGGAAATGTAATGGTCTGGAATTCAAAAGCTTGGAAATTTAAAGGCTTGGAATTAAAAATCAAAATACTCCCTTAAGTGTTATTATTCATCGTCCGCAAAAGGGTTAGATAAAAAAGAATTTCACATGTTTGCAAACGCTAATGTTGTTTCTAATAATCAAAGTTAGTCGACGAAAGACTCTCGAACGACTATACAGCAGTGAAACGTTTAAAATCAGACCTACGGGTTAGGAGAATTTCATTATAACGTAGCGTTCGAATACTTCCGTGAGCCATTGCAAATGAGTTCGAGGCGATAATCGAGTGATACTTCAGAAGCATCCGTCGCGATCGGACTCGCAAGGACGATTATCGTATCGCCACACTAATCGACGATAAAACTCGAGCATTGTTACCTTCGCTTGACGCTCGATCTTGACACGATTCTCATTCTCCACCCTCTTTAAGCCTCTTCTTTCACGGTGATCTCTTCTCTGCTAACTTTATCAGGTCCACTGATCAATCTTTTAGGATCCAGCCGATCTTTCATGCGCTTTTGCAGCCTCATCACTGTTCCCTATTCTCTGCCAGTTCGTATAAATCCTCGTAATCTGCTCTTTCACATTTCTAACAGCAGTTCAGAATCTCTTTAAGAGATTTCACTAAAAATTCAACACACTATTCACCTTTTCTCACCACTCGTGCGCGACAGCTTCAAAAATTGACAACTCCAAGAGACGTTTTAAGACTGTATTTGATTTAGAAGCCTTTAAGGAATATTCTTCAGATTCTTGTCGAAAATTTGTTGAACTCTACGAAGAGTTTCGAGTAAATTTATAAAAAGTCTACCGTGAAATCTTCTGTTTTAATTTAATTCAGGCATTCCTTTGATTGGAATCGGCACAATAGAGGAGTGAATGTTTCATACAGAAGAAAATCATGGTTGAGAGTAGGAATGCGAATGATTCACTGACACAGAACTGGAACAAAGGGTCCAATTGCACACAACAACGGCCCTGGCAATTAGGTCTAAGCGAACCACGTAGAGAAGACTGCTCTTCCATTCATCGTTTACTATGATACCAGTTGGTGCCTCGATTTGGTCTGATCTAGTATCGTCCGATTCCACTTACGCGGCTCCAACTATCGACTGGCACGTAAAAATATTCACCACTTGCTACTCCACTTATTCTAAATTTTAATTCTTGAAAAAAAGTTAGTTTTGAAAGTAAGTTCTTCGCTCGAAATCATTCACTTTCTCCATTCGGCAGCGATTAAATCACTCGTTTTTTTTCTCAAAGTTTTCCATCCGGATCTAGACTCAATACTCAAAAATACGTCGTGCAACTCTTCGCTTTCTTCAACGTGGAATGATCCAGTCATTCGGTGTGACATCAATTAGAGTCCTATTGTTCAACTTTCCACCAAATTTCTTTCGTCTTATTTCTTCCAATGATCTAAAATTCTGAAGATCCAGAGATCCTCGATTTAAAAGTCTTAGGATCGAACGGTTCATGGGATCTGCCAATGGTACCCCATGCTCCAAGTGCACAATCGTTATTAATCATCGGAGAACAATTTGTGCGCGATGGAATTCAATTGTTCCTCGTGGATATGTTCAAGTTTCGGAGTTCGAGCTTTTTTTGAACAAAGGACAGCGACACGTCTCGGACAAGTGTCGCGCGCAGACTAAGCCTTCCGGCGCGGCTTCCGCACGACTTCCAGCACGCGTGCTGTGCGCAGGGCTCGACGTGCGTCCCACACCTACAGCCCTGAGTCGGAGACACGCAACCACTGACTGAGGATTAACCTTTAACCCGTTCATCTTACACCCGACGCGAAGTTGCCCGTCGGGCAACGATTAACTAAGTGGAAATGATTGTTCCTCGTAGGGCAGTGGATGAAATTTGGGTAGAAGTCAAGATGTCGGTTTGCTTGTAGGTTGACGTGTTTCTATAGAGTCGTGGCGAGAAATGTGTCTTAACACTAGAGCTACCGACGATTCAAGTATAGAGTGAATGACCCGCGTACTGTCACTATTCCTATAACTGTCGCTTGAATTCGTTTATTTTATTAAGTTCATTAAGTTTATTAAGTTTATTAAGTTAATGATATTAATTAGGATTTCTTGTTTTACACATCGATACGTGTCCAGAAAATCAAGAAAACTTGGGTGACTATTTGCGACATCCGTCCGCGAAGGGTTAATATACACCAGTTGGAAACTAATACATTAGAGCAGAACTTCTTAAACTTTTTCATTCGCAATCCCCCTTTGCCGAGGAAAACTCTTCGCTACACCGAGTACATACATTATGCTTGTCCATAGCCATGAACATTCTTAAAGAAGTATTTTACACCCTATTCTGTCGTACTTAACTTTGCTAATGAAACATATCATTTTATCTTGTAACACAAATACATTACAATACTTTATTTGTAGCGACATGTTTAGACTACTTCATGTAATTTCAGAAAACTTATCCATTTATTGTTTACTCATATTACAATGTATATTTAAAAATAGCGTTTGCTAATTTTGTTAAAGTAATCCTCTCGTCAATCTCGAAAATAGATTATTATTGCCTTATAATCCTCGAAAAAAATTTCTATAGAGTCGTGGCGAGAAATGTGTCTTAACACTAGAGCTACCGACGATTGAAGTATAGAGTGAATGACCCGCGTACTGTCACTGTTCCTATAACTGTCGCTTGAATTCGTTTATTTAATAGCAAAGCAACGTATAAAGAATCGTAAGTGAACAAATTATCATACTAAATTTGAACTTCGGTTTACGTAACAATACATAGATATTGTATATTCATTTACACTTGATATTTATAAATAAATATTAGGTGGTAAATGTGCTGTTGAACATTAAAACGTGACCAATAAAATTGTAAAGTATGGAACGTGTCATAATTCAGTAAGGCGTGACGTTTACTGTATATCTTGTATCTGTTACACAAACTGACGCGTTAATATGTATGAAACGTGTTTCTATTTAAATGAAAAGTTTTCAAGTGACAGTAGTAAGGACATTGGATTTTGTTGTACATTTTCAATTATGTAGTAATGAATTATTATATTGATCATATAAAGAAGATGTTCATAAATAAAAGAGCGGTTGGACAATATTATGCTCCAAATTGGAACGATCTTTATGTCAACGATGTTCTAAAATAGTTAAATAAAGTTATGCGCGAACCTTAAATTGGTACATTTACGCTACTTATTTGTATCAAAGGAATAGACATGATAGACATTTGCAAAGCGCATGTGATCGAAGTACAATAAATCTACATTCATATTTTGCATAGAAAATCGCGGAATATTCCACAAAATGCTCCGTTGATAGTTTATATAATTTTTATGGCAAATTTGTTATCATTCATTTTGACTGGTTTCGTAGTTCTAGTGTTAAAAGTAAAAGAAGCGCGTGGACGCAATGTCTACAAATGTTGGTACGTAATGTGAGAGGAAATTGTGTTCTTATAAACATATCTAGTCGCGTTTGCTTGAAGGCTCTTATTGTTAGTGTCGTTTGTATCGTCGAGAGCTGAGAACCTTAACCACCTACGGACCAAGGTGAGAGCTACGTAAATGGAGCCAATGTGTTGGACTGGCCATCCCAATTATCCGATGCCAATTCGATCGAAAATATTTGGTCTGTTATAAAATATAAGTTTCGACGAAAATGTGTTTTAAGATTAAAAATTCAAGTCCACCGCGTTAGAAAAATATGGAGTTCCCTTTCTGTTTTACACATTGAAAAGTTGGTCAAAAGATTGCCTAAATCCTGTAAAGCTACAGTTAATAATGATGGAAATTGTATCTGTTATTAAGTAATTGTGTATTTGTTTTTTAAATGTACTTTTGATCATACAATTTTTTACAAAAGGGTTAATTCTTATAAAGATATCGCGAACACTCTCGTATTTTATGGAGTGTGTGTTAAATTCACGTATAAACACGGAGCACCAAATACAGTTTTGGGATTAAGACAAAAAAAGGTCTCTTACAAAAATTGAGCGTTTCGAATTGTAGAATCGCTTAAGTTTGTACTTTAAATTCACCGTTGTACGTATTGATTATCGACCGCCGTAATGAAATTATATTAGGTGCCAGAAAAGGTTAATGCAAATTCGTATCACAAACTTCGAGTACTTTGAACTTTCTTAATTCAACGCAGTACAGAATGAGCAGAATCGTTTAATGATACAATAACTGCTATACTATTTTAACGAAATACTACAGAAAATTCGATTTAAATTTCAATTTCAATTTACGTCTGGCAAAACATACTGCACGAACTGCTTCTTGTTCCTAATAGAAACAGTAGATAACATGCTGACACATGCGCTACCACAAAGGCGTACGTACAAGCAGAATTCAGTGTAATGGTACAGAAAATTTCTTGCTAATATCTCGGAAACTAAAGCCAGCTGTCGGATTTGTGTCCGTGTTTATAACACAGAACGACATGCACTCTGTAAAACAAGAGTATAGACGCAAAATCTTTGTAAAAACCTTTTTGCGAAGAAATGTATACAGATCGAAAGCACTTCTAAAAAATTAATACGCACTTACTTAACCCTTTCATTGTTAATAAAAACTAAAACTACCAAGGTGCTCAAAATGACCCATCTGTAATTTCTTATAAAAATTGCATAAACTTACAACAGTGCATTTTTAAAGATTTTTTTTAGATCTTCTGTAAACAGCGTGAATGAAGATTTATTTTCCTTACGTTAGATATTTTTGCAAATATTCTATGATATTAATTGCTTTGGTGTAAATAAGTATAGTTTAATTGTCAGTAGTTCTAGTGTTAAAATGACGATACGCTGCAACTGTAAACAGTTTCGATTAGCATATACAACTTCAAAAAGAGGATTACAGATTCTACACGATCTAAAAAGATCTCGTTGCCTATCTATTATTGCTGAACTACTGACAGGGATTGTTTTCGTTATAAACTTCTCAGTTGTTTGCGGTAGAAAAAATACGCGATCTCCATTTTCATTTTTCTCCACTTACTCTCGCCATATTTATTCTTTTACGTTGTTGAGAAGCTCGAGGCTCGAGCTCGGGCGAATTTCTAGAACAAAATTGCTATCTGTAACGCGAGAATTACAATGTTGGCTCCCGACTTATTGTATTAGGTTCCACCATATGAAATTGCCGTTTCTGTAGCTCGAAACAAAAGCGATGTATATTAAAAAATAATCTCTATTTATTCATGATATGCACTACAAAACATTAATGTTTTTCTTCTAACGGAATATCAACTGACGTTTTCAATTTTTACAAAAATTAATGTTTTGCGATTCCATGAATTGTTTAAAAAATGCTTCGCTTCCGGATTACCATTTTTCGAATACTGAACATTTTATTGTTTAACCCTTTCGCTGCGGTACCTTAAAAATAATGAATGTTCGTGCTGCACAGATCAGAGAAATTTATGCTAATATAGAAATAGTATAAGTGTAAATATTTATAGACGCTTGTGTAATTAATTCCAACGCAATGTGTACGAATATTTCTAGAAATAACGTCGTAGTGATACAGAAATTATAGTAATATTTTAACAAATCATTTTGAATTTCTTCCGTAGCGAAAGGGTTGACAACAGTTGTAAATACGTGAACAAATGATAATCTGCTGGAGATAAGTCTAGCGATAATGGTGGACATGGTAGGATTTCATATATTAATTCGTATTTTATATAATCGATATAGAACCGATACAATATCGGTTCTGAAGAACCGTAACCAAAGCTGAAATAAACCACAACTAATATATCTATAACAGTTATAATATTGTTTCGGTTCTCGTAACTGTTTCAAAAATCGAATTCGATATTATAACTATTTTCAATCCTTCCTATTAAAGGATAAGGCTCAACAAATTCTTGTCCAGTTATTATCAACAGTTTCTATTAACCTTTTCTCCACGGCACTTAAAAATTAAAAGCGTTCTCACTGTATAGATGAGAGTAATTTTTATTTATTTATTTATTCAACGGGCTGATGCCCTTTAGTGTAACAATATAAAGGAATATTTCCAAGTACAGCATTGAACCAGAAGTACGCAAACAAAAACGAAGCATAAAAGCATAAAGACGTAAGAAAAATCGGGATGTAAATAAAATATGAATATAAATATTTAAACGCTAAATATTATTAATTATAATGTAACACAGAAAATGCATACGTATATTTTTGGCAAATGATAGCTCAGTTTTTGGGAGCGTGTATATACATCCTTCGTAGCGAAAAAGTTAATGATATTAATTAGGATTTCTTGTTTTACACATCGATACGTGTTCAGAAAATCAAGAAAACTTGGGTGACTATTTGCGACATCCGTCCGCGAAGGGTTAATATACACCAGTTGGAAACTAATGCATTAGAGCAGAACTTCTTAAACTTTTTCATTCGCAATCCCCCTTTGCCGAGGAAAACTCTTCGCTACACCGAGTACATACATTATGCTTGTCCATAGCCATAAACATTCCTAAAGAAGTATTTTACACCCCATTCTGTCATACTTAACTTTGTTAATGAAACATATAATTTTATCTTGTAACACAAATACATTACAATACTTTATTTGTAGCGACATGTTTAGACTACTTCATGTAATTTCAGAAAACTTATCCATTTATTGTTTACTCATATTACAATGTATATTTAAAAATAGCGTTTGCTAATTTTGTTAAAGTAATCCACTCGTCAATCTCGAAAATAGATTATTACTGCCTAATAATCTTCAAAAAAAATTATTAATATATATAAAAATTCTTCAATAAAAATAATTTCATATAAGTTGAAAGGATATTATTTACGAACAAATGTCAAAATCTTCGCGACCCCCTAAGTTTGTTATGGGACCCCTGGTGAGGCTCGCGACCCATAGTGTAAGAACCTCTGCATTAGAGCAACTGATCCCAAAAACTCACTAGCGACGATGCCATCGATATAAAGAAAAGCCATTTAGCTTAAAAAAAGTATCAATAAAGGGTAGGTGATGGCGAAGTGTCCCGTCCAAAGGGCGTGAACTACAATGCGCGTGTCCCATGGGACAGTTTAGTTTGCCGTCTGACCATACCATCGATTCTAAATGTAGTAGGCAGGTTAAAGAAATCTACTGCTCTAGCTGATCGTATTAACCCAATTCTTATCTATTCTCCCCCAGGGTTTCATTCACAATGTGTGTTGTGCGCCTCCTCACCGCGACTCACTCTTTCTGCTTTACTGCTTGAATTCAATGAACGTCCTATTTCTGATTGCTACGCTCCAATTTCCTACACCCTCTCGGTTCCTCTGCTTTGAAGTTACTCCGAATCACGGATTACAGTCTACAAACGTACTTTTCCATCAGGCTTCATGCCTGAAAGTGTTCCGTGGATCTTTCACAGACATCGTAAGATTCACGGAAATTCGGGAACCAAATTTCGTTTGATTAACCTTTCGCGAACGGCATCCGTGCGTCTTCTTTTTACGATTAGTATAAAACGATTAATATTTGTCTAAAATAGAGGGAATCGTTTAGTGGCCATTACGAGACGCGTAGAGTTAGTCTCCATGTTTTATAAATAGTAAACTGAAGTAGTGGTAATGGGGTAAATTTGTTGAAGTACAAAATTTTTTTCTATTTGCGTAAGAAGAACAGAAAACAGCGCCGTCCCTGAAGGATTAATTAAGTAGTTGCGCTTATAGTTACAGTGGAACAGTAACTCTACTAACGAACGTTCGTTGCATTTTGTTGTTCACGGAAGCGATCTTCCCCCATAAGAACAATAAATTTTAAAAATATCACGTTAGATTCTGATCGAATATATTTAGCACGTCGATTTGTAATATCTAGATTGCTGATCTTCGTGCGTTTATGGGCAACTTAAATATGCAAATAGGTACAAAATGCGTAAACATTGCAAAAGTATGGCAAATATCCAAAGTAAAATGCGCCTTATAATATTTAAGAAATGAAACCGATTCGTTTGTTTCTGTTTACAGAAACGTGAATTTGCATAAAGATCCGCAGGCTAATAATGATCGTGACCTGAAGATAATCAATCGATACGAGAAAAATAGAAAACGAACTGTCAACAGAAAGTTTCACAAACGAGGTACAGAATAGATTTATAAACTTATGGGATTCCATATCACGTAGTCTGAAATACCGACATCTAAAGGAATCAGAATTTTCGGAAGATTATCTACCCTTTTATTATTTGAAGAAGTGTGTAAATACTTCCAAAGTATTTTAATATGCAAAATGTGGTAGCGAACGCAAAAGCTATTGATTTTATGCAGTTGAAAAGATAAACATGAAAATGGCAATGGAACTCAGTGAGCGCCAAATCCGGGTGACGGAAAGTAGTATTGGAGTAATATTCTATATCAATAGTGACCATATTGCCCGAAGGAAAATAAAGGACAAATCTAGGCATTGAACATGATATCATCTCAAATCTCCTTAAATTTTGCGACCATATAGATATGGAAACAGTAATACATTTTCACTGTTATGGTTTCAGTATCGATTGAGGGATATTTTACAATAGCACAAATGAAATTGCATACGTGAACAGCACGGTTAATGCAAATTAACTTATTGCTATACATGCTTTGAATTTTAAGGAAAACATTGCTTTTGTGTTTTCTTTGAGCAACATTAAAATTGCAATTAGTATTATCAGCACATAAAGCAACTAATTGTTTAGTATAGTCATATTTGTCTAACGATTGCCTGATACACTCCGTTAAAATATTTGAATTTCCACCTAACAATTGTTTTATAGACGAAACTTTAATTGTAACACCTTCATCTGGCAGGAAATGTCTAACTTCTGTCCTGGCCTGACAGTGAGTGTAAATAGGACAAAATAAGACGAATACTAAAAAAGAGACGAAACTGAGTTTTGTAGAAGTAAATAAATTGAAAGAGTTGTCGAGTAGTCACCGTATCTATACATCTAGTCTGTGATCGTATGATTGGTTACCTCGATTTGTGCACGCGTTTTCAGTCCCGTTTAATGCAACGAGCGTAATTCCACCGTATTGATCGATAATAAGATAACAATGGGTTCCGGTTTTTGAAGCTGAAAGTTAAGGGGAAGTTTGAAAGAGGGGTGTTGTTGAAACGGATGAGTCAGAAAGTTTATAATTTAGCCAATTGTCTTGAAACATGAGCATCCGGGAAACGGAAATGGCCTTTCTTTACGGTTGCGCTACGAAACATCGAGAAGCTGTACAATTTGCTAAGTTCACAATCGCATCCCTTTGATCACCTAAGGAATACGGTGTTTTAACTTCCATCGCCTCTGGAACTTGAATAGGATTCTAAGGAAGGCGTCGATGTCGCTTAAAGTTGTTCCACCAGCTTTGCTGCAAGGTACAAAGTCGTTCGAAACTTGCAAAAATTTAAAAATAACGATTTTTTGAAGAAGCCATTTGAAGGAGATCTAATTGAGGACATGTATGGGGAAAGGGCCCATATGTTAAAATGGCAAGTGGAGCAAATCGCTCGAGTCAGAAGTTTTAGTTTTAGTTCCTAAATCGTTAGCAAGTGACTCGTAGTGAACTTTCGAATTCACTACGTATGCTAATATCGTTTGAGAAATAAAATAATATATTTTATTAATCGAAAAGGGAATAATTTTATAAATATACTAGGAATACGCAACAAAAGAGCAAAATATATATTTATAGTATATATTTACGAGTGAAATGAATACTTCCTGATAATTAAATTGTCTGAAGAAAATAAAGAATAATAGAATATATATATTAATTATTTCAACAAATTTTAACACTTTGAATATACGTGCATTTGAATCTTTAACTGAACCATTGCTTTCTGATAAAACAGATCAAACATATTCGTCAGAACGTTATCTTAATCGATGGAATATTGGGTTAAAATTTTAGGGGAACGTTTTTAACTACGCGATGAATCATTTAAAATGATTTACCGGAAAAGGACTCAGGGATCTATAAGCCCTTTCTCCAGAAACGACCTCAATTATAAGTTGAATCATGTAGTTCACATGGATTATTAAGTATCGTGTGCTGGAATTAGATTGTCGTGAAAAATGACCAAAAATTGTTCATTAACGAGACTAATCAGGCTTCGATTGAAAAGTCGTCGATATTTTCGCAGCGCATAATTAAGTTGTACCTATAAAAGCGTTGATTCCTGGTCTTCGTGACATCGACACGGCGAAATGGAAACAATTTACTCCGAAATGAAAGAAATACTCGTGGTACATATTTGTAAGTAACATTTGTCAAGCTGTAATTTAATAATTCATAATTTTCAGAGTTTATTCCATGGCAAGTGAAACACATCACCCGCTTTGTGTCTGCGAATTACCGACACAAGCATTGCGCATGCGTTTATCCCAGGAGCGTCGCTCACCATGGCGAACCATGGTACCTCCAATCTTTTAAGTAATCGTAAGAACAAAGAGAATTAACATTAACGATTAAACCAATAAGAAAATTTGTAAGTCCTTGCATTTTAGAGGTACCATATTAAATTTGTTACATAGGGTGTCTCGTTTAAAACAGGTTACATAATTATTTTCCGTATTATGCATCTATGCGAAGACTTGAAGATTTCAATGTTCGAAATAAAAAAATATTTGGTTTATTCAGAAATTAATTCGGTGCCTTTAGGTTTAAAGTCTTGGTGATTTTGTTCACTTAAAAATCGTCATCTCTTTTTTATTGCAATCGAATTTATAAATCGCTTGCAACGGGAGTTAAATAATGGAAATTATTTTGAGTATCAAAATTGTCTTCGATTTTCTGCAAACGCGTATTAAATTTTCGTGAAAAGGCATTAAATTAATGTGTGCATCTAATATTACTGGTGATCCGAATCGTATATGGAATATCTTGTGCATCGTCAGAAATACAGAAAATAATTCAGTATCTTTAGGTGGGACACCTTGTACAGTGATCCCATTTAGAAGCATTCAAAATGAAACAGAACAATGTCCTCTTAAAATTTGAGCAATTTACAGACAAATTTTCAGATAGTAAAATTTGTCACAAAACTACATATGTAAATATAAAGTTGCAGTGGCTACAAAAAATATAGTCACACTGCTGCATTTTTGCATTTAGATGCAGTTCAATTAAGTACAGCTTTATTAATTTTTTGGTTTCTTTGTGTTACCGTAATTATTAACATTAAGGCTACAATTAACCCTTTCACTGTAAACGTTTTTTAATTCGCCTTGTACTGTAAACGAGGGTCACATTTACTTCATGAGATTTTAAGTGGGTAATAGCCTCTAGAAAAATGTAAAAAAATTCTAATAGCATCTTGAAACATTCTAAATCGAGCATGAAACAGAAAAATTGAGTAACAATTTATTTAAGTATATTATTTTTTCAATTATACGAAATGTAAGATGAAGTGTTTGCTTTTGGATTGAAAATGCTGGGCGTTTTTAAATTAAAAATTTAACCTCGGTTTGCAGGCTCAAGTTATACTTATTTGTATGAAAGAAATTAAAACAATAGATGTTTGAAGAAGTTTATAACGCAATAGAAATATATCTCTATTCATCCCTTTTATATAAAATTACAGCAAATTTGCAAAAATGCATCGCGATAAGTTTATACAATAATTTTTATATAAGATTATAAGCAAGTCATCTTGACTGCTTTGGTAGTTCTAGTGTTAAATAATAGAGAATTCAATACAGTTGAACCTGATCGAATAATACTAAATCCTTTTGATGTTTACGTCGATTATCTACATAATCGTCATGAAGAGAAAAGAATTCGCTTTCGTTATTTAAAGTACAATTTAGGTAAAACGAGAAACATATTCGCAATTTTAATACATTTTAGAATAATGACGAGCTAAACGTTATTAGTATAGATAAATGTTTAATTCCAAATATTGTTTTGTTTACGAACCAATTACATTTTAAAGTCTATAAATGATATCAATGAATCTTTAAATAATAAAAATATAAATCTTGAAAAAATAGCTACTAAAAAAATTCGTCATTTTATTATAACTTATTTCAATTTTACAGCCAGTGCATTTGCTCCACTTTTATCGAGTATACTCGTCATCGTATAAAAATGATTAAACACACAGGTGTACACTTTCACAATTAAATAAAACTTTTAACCCTTTAACGACGGCGTTCATACATTGCATGGACCGTCATTTGTTTATATGGGGACCAATCAATGATTACTAAAAGCAAAAGAATCGTTAGCGACGCGACGTCAATCTTTGTGTTTTGAGTTACGTCATATTGAATTCAATTATTGGAATAATGTATCAACCTTTTTAAAATGCATGAATCTCTTAAAATCACATAAGAAGGACAAAAAACTGCTTCGTCGCTGAGGGGTTAATTTGCTAACCCTTTGACTGCGAAAAGCGTATATATACGCTTTAAATGACTGTAAATATTTACGAAAGGCATATACATATGCCCAACACATTTTGTATAACACAACATGCATTCATTTCCTACCTTAATATTATATAACAATATTTGGACGTTCATTTTAACAGTAATGTAATAGTTTATTATTTTACACTTCAAGTCAATTTAATCGCAAGAAACTATTTTTCTCACATAAAATGTGTGAGCATTTTTTATTGTATTAATGCTTTACTGTAATCACGTAAATATCACATGACAGTCAAATGATTAACTAGGGTTGACGAGTTAACTCGTCCTATAAATTACCATTGTTTTAAACGTAATACTCTATTTCCTTAAAAAGTTTCTATTTCTAAGGCATCCTTACAGTTCTATAAAAAAAACCGCCGTCTTTTATGTTCATATTTGCAGTAATTAACATTACTCCAATCAATATTATTTCCGCTTTATTAATTAATAGTTCTGCGGTTGTGAAGGGGATTCCGACCAGGATTAATTAATTACCCAGTTAACAGGTTAAAGGGTTGAATGCAGAAATACAGTGTTGTAGCAATACTTTTTATAGCCCCTGTGTATAGTAATTGTTGTCAATTGGCTGGTTAAACGTTTTTTAAGAAATTTTCCTTGGTGAACATAGTTTTGCACTATAGATGAAGAGGAGATAGTGGCCCCTAGCGTCTGGTTACGATACTGCGCGTCAGTGGAAGGAGTCCGCATCGAAGGCAGTGCTCATCTCACGATGGGACGAAGTCGTGGTTTTTCCTGGCTTTTCGTGCGGTTCGCGGTTTTCGTGAAACTCGTCGAGTTTCCAGACACTTCACGAATGTGAATCCCCAACGGACCCGGCGTCCATAGGAACAGGACAGTTCCCGAAGGGTAGGAAACAGCTTCAGTGTGACACTGGGCGGTGTCAGGTTAGGTTTTGAGGGTAAGTCGCAATACCAACACACACACTCAGACCCACAGACACACACACACGTAGAGTTCGTTGACAAGCCATTATCTCGATGTTTTTCGACGTGTGGTGTTCGCCCCTTTAACGATTGGATTGGATTTTCGCGCAAGGAACTTCGACCTACTAAAATCCTCTGGAATATCTCTGGAATATTTCTTTCGAGTTATGTGATTTTTTAAACGCGCGCATATGTGTTTAGAGGTGTGATAGAAGATACGTGTTCCTAGTTTATTCGTGGTGGGACTGTACTGTATCTCGGTTATTGGTTCTTCGATTTCTTATCGAATACACCGAGTTATGTTGTAAGATTGTGGTGGAGTGTCTACGGAAATCGGTTGTAGATAGAGACACGGCAATTCTTGGGCCTATCCGGGGTTCTTTGTTTCCTGCGGAAGGATTTATTTTTCTCGGGAAACGAAAATATTGTTTACCCAATTAATTTGGAAATCAATGGTTTTTGCGCGCTTGAATTTTATAGTGTTTAATCGGAGCGAAGCTGGTAAAGGCAAATGAACGGTCAATATTTTATTAATAAACAGCGGATGTATAAATATACAAAACTCACTGACCGACCGCCGCGTAAATAAACGAATAGCATTGATTTTTTGAATAAATAAGAACCGTTGATGTTTTATAAATGCAAATCAAAGTTTGCGCGGTACGATATTTCGATCGATTTATAACAAACAAAAATATTTCGTGAATACGAATGATTCACCGTGACATTCTTTTAACGAAAAATACACTTATTCAAATAGTTTTGTATAAATAAGGTTGCATAAAGTTCCAAGGAACCCAAATCACCGATTAAGATGATATTTAAGAAGGAATAAAACTTAAATACCAAATTTCAATGCCGGTTCTTTAATAGCTTTCAAAATGTTACTTAAAAGAACACATTGCATTGTTCTAATTAATACTTTCGATACAATGTATGAAATACAATGAAATTCAGTGAAACACAATACGTTGTTCTAATTAATATCTTGGAAACTATTAAAGAACCGTCATTGAAATGTGGTGTTTAACCCACACTCAAATTTCACCCTAATCGTCGCTTTGGGCTTCTTGGAACAACAGCCATAAGTTTTAAGGATAGACTATTCATATTCATGTAAAATCACCCATACCATTTTACTGTCTACTACTATAGGCTAAAATAAGAGAACAGAACGTTTAAAACGATGAGAATTGTAACTAAACATTGCGCTAATCAATTGTTTTGTACATAATTGATCTCTAAAATCCAAATATATAGCAATGTGTTTATATACTGATAGACAAAATTATAAGACGGCTTGACAATTTCTGGGATGATTGCTTAAGTTTTTCTAATTACATTAAATCGCGTCGCATGTGAAATAAAATCATTTATTGTTAACCAATATCTTCGTAAATTAAACAAAAATATCCAACTTAAATCAAAGTAATGCAATTTCACTTGAACAAAATTATAATAGGCTATCTTTGATAATTAAAAAAATATACATTGCTAGTCAAAAGTATTATGATTTTCCAAATGTTAATAACAAGTAGACCCGTCTTTATTTTTTACTGATTAAATCATTCGATTTGACAAACTTTTGTACAGTTCTTTTTTATATATAAGTTTCGTCGAAGTCTGACCTGGCACGCAATTTATGATGTTTCCTCTAAATGGGTGGTCTATCATGTAGTTAGTCCATGGTTTTAACAAATTGTTTCACGTAAATACTTTCAGGTAATTTAGTAGTAAATTGTGGATACTTGTAGGTAATTATTAGTGAATTATGGGTACTTTTCAGAGCATTCGTCAAGTTGATGATTGTAGATTAAAGAGAAAAAAGGAAGCAGTTTATGGTGAGCAGTTTGTTTGGCGGTTCCAGAGTTGTATAAATTCCGACAAGGCTGTCCCGGAAGTTTCTGCCGGCATTACGGGAAACTTTCCGGATCTTCGTATGTACTGGATAAGGATGCACCGAGTTATAATCCCTCGAGCACACTCGATGCTCTCTAAAGTATCCCGTTTCAGAGGGAGTTCCTCAACGCTAGGGTTTGCACTTTGGCGGCCTAACGTTTGCTAATTCCTCGACTGGAAAATGCTAACATCCCCTTGTCCCCGTTTCGCCAACTGAGTCTACAATATTGAATTTTTCAAACATTTTCTATCGTATTTGCAGAGACCATACAGTCAGTCGCAAAAGTCTACACGCACTCCGAAACTTGAAATATTAGGTTGTTCGGAAAGTTCGTAGCGATATTTAAGCGGCACTCAAAGGCTATTATGTACAATTACCATTTTATTAAGTAGTTTAGCGTGTAGTAGTTGCTTTCTGATAATTCTAGCACTGTTAAGAATTGAATCAACAGTATTATGTGTTAATATCAATATATGGTCATATTATAATCATATTATATTCGTCATACTTATATCAGTATTTCTTAATCGTTTATTTTTGGGAAATCTCTTTGAAATTGAATCACGATTGTCTTCCAAATAGATAAAAATTAATTTCTACTTCGTAATCTTTTTCTCGCGCTATTTAGGAATAATTTTATTCATGTAATCTACGATACTTCCTTTATAAAACGTCTTCCTCACTCGTGATTATATATTTTACGAATTTTAATGTAATTTTCATTATTCCAAAATACACGTTTAAACATGTAAATATCTGAAATTTAAAATCTATATGTAGACTTTTGTGTCTGACTGCAATTCTTCGTCGTTTAAAAAATCTGATTAATTTGAAAGTGTAACGGAATAAAACTGTACATTAATTAGTGCACGTTATTAAGTTTCGCGTATTTCTAATAATGGTGGGGTAATTATGTGGAAAATTTTGTTTCAATGATTAAAAAAATGCCAGCGTAAAGTAATTAAAAAGCCGTGTGTATAAACAAAGTGAATTGAAAGGAAGAAACGCAACGACGAATTCATATAAAATTCCTTTCAACTTGGCAAAGTTTATTTAACAGTACTCTTTTGTTATATTGTGTTGAACTTGGTTTCCAATTCCGGCGGTGAAAAAAATGAATTCAGGAGCGGGTAAAAATGAAAGAAAGCTTAGCCCAAGACTGCTTTTGGTCGCACTTTATCCTATTGTTACCGGAGGCTCGAGTTACGGTTCTGTCCCGCTCCACTTGTAACGAGTAAAGTTGCTAGTAATTAGATTCTTTTGTTCTACCCTTAAGCGCTGTCTTTTTTTTATTCTTATACCTTCTTCGAATCTTTCGTGTGCAGCGTTTTAAATCTTTTCGGTCGAACATCGGGATATTCCCGACATGTCGATTTTTACGTTACGGTCGCGTGCAATCGTGTAACAATTTCGTGTAACTATTGTTTACGTTATCAGTCCTAAGAATACTAATCTTATCTTACCATACTGAAATTTCTCAGCATTAGCTAGAGGCGTCAATAGGGGTATTAATACAAGCAATGGGCTTAAGTTAATGACTCACAAAATGCTACAACTTCAGTGGATTTTCCAGCGACGCGATAACAAATACCTTAAACCCATTGCTTGCATGGATACATGCATATCTGCTTAACCCTTTCGCAACAGTTTCTTCGGAAGTGAAAACTAAAATCGTGGATAAGGAATAATTTTTATTAATTTGAAAGTTGAGCAGATATCGATATTTAGATGCTTTATATCATCGATTATGGTGTAATATTGGTGCGCGAATAAAAATAAAGGTATTATTACACTACAGGGGAACAATATGGACACTTTTAACCCCTTGCCCTACAATTATTTTATTACCCACACATGCTATCGTAAGTTAATCACTGCTTTTATATCGTGTGAAGTACAAGTCGTAGAAATGAATATGAAGGCAATTTTTATTTTACAGCCTCCAAGCTTGTAAAACGAAGCTAATATTAGAGTTCAAATTAAATTTTACCCTCAGTAATATTTATTTTTATCGAATCTGCGCTATAAATCATAGGACGAATGTGACTCTCGTTATTATAGGCCAATGGGTTAATAAATGATTCTCGAATCTTTGAAGGCGTGTATCGCCTTCGTTGCGAAAGTGTTAGCACATTGGCTGCGGCTTGAGCCATCAATGAACCACGCTGAACTTTCTGTTCAAACTGTTTTATTCCTTTTAATTTTTCTGTCTTCCTCCTAACACCTATCTTCTTGGTTTTATTCATTCTTTCGCTACGGCATTCGAAAATTAGAAACATTCTCAGTGCACAGATGGAAGTTATTTTATATATGCTTTACCCCATCTTTATTGAAAAATGTATCATTGAATATCCGTACACAAATTTCGTAAATGCCTGAGACGACTTCACCTATAAAAAAAGATAAATGCACAACATAGCGTACACCTTGAAACGATGCAACTTTTGTATACAACTTTCTTTTTGTGCAACACATATTTTGGAAGTTATAGATGTGATTTTGATAGAACCACCCTGTATAATAGCCACAATAACGTAAAGCATTAGTGGTACGCGCGGCGTGGATTGAAAATCACGAAAACGAATAAAGTTAAGATTTCAGCGCGGCTGTGAACGTGTTAAGATAGTAAAGATGAATACATAGTTTAAATCAAACAATGCGAATGAAGTTTATATGTCTTTTGGGGAATAATTGACTGATTTAAACACACGTGACCGAGAAATAATTTTGTCTAGTACAACTAGCATGCCTACGGGAAATAGGACCGGAAAGAATTATTGTATTCTATAGATTATTTCTGCGGTTAGACGGCAAAACATGATATATCATTATTCGTAATTTTTTAATAGAGGAAGTGGTCTAACTATGTGGTAGAGTCTAAGTATGGGCTAGTTAAAGTATAGGGATTATTAAGTGCTGTCCTATACCAGGAATGGTGTATAATTACGATTAAAGAACAAATAAAGTTGTACAGAAGAAATAGTAACCACCGTTTGTTGTATTAACGAGTTTTACTGCAAACAGTGTCATTGTTACGTATTTCACGATTTATAGATGTTTCCACAAGTATGTTTGTTTTATTGTACTAATAATTACCCGTTGAAGTAAGAATTAATTTGGTAAGAGCACTATATTGCTAATATTGTCAGCCTTCTGTACCCACTTTCAATAAGAAGAACAGTTTTCTGAAAAAGAAGCAACGGACTTCATTTTTATTTTAGATTACTTTACGAGTGGTCCATATTTGGACCACCCTTTGGAAAATGAAATTTTTCACTGTTACTTTAAATTTTTAATTCGTAGCAAACATTACTTTTGTTCAACATATTTCAATTCTAACATCAGAAAGCTAACATGTTATAAGTATACATTGATATGTAAACAATTAGGTATCTTCAACAGATTAGGCAAAAAACGCTACGATAAAAGTGGTAGGCCATATTTGGACTTCTTCCTCTACATACTAGTCTCTCACTTTTGAGATGCTTTGGGATATTTAAAATTTTCTGCGTTAGTCACCAAAATTAGAATGTTTTATGCGATTTTATAGGTCTCTTCATATACTGCAATCTATTTCCCCTAAATGTGATTCTTCTAGTTTAGAACCTCGTTTTTCAGCTGCTCGTAAATGTTAGGACCATTAAGCCAAAGATAGTAGTTTACGGTAATACCTCGACTTACGGTCTCCCAAACTTGCGTCGTTCCCCACTTACGTCGTTTCTCTTAATGACGTTGCATATTGGTTTAAAAACCTTGTTTTAAAACCCATCCACATGTATAATTTTCGTCAAGATATTGAACATATACATATAAATGTAACATTGCTTATACAGCTGTATATTATATAACATTGTTTATATAATATTGCTATATATATTTAAATCGAAAGTTAATGAAGCAACTAATAAACTGCGGATTTTTGTGCAAGATCATTAATGTATAAACATAAGTAATTAAATGGGAGATAAAATAGAGTGTAGTTTCATCCTCTAAGTATTAAAATATCTTCTCTAATTTGACTATTTCATATATTTTTTATACGGTACGTACATTTGTGTACTCTTTTACCCATTTAATATTTCCACACACGCATAAAAATGCGCAGTCCAGTAATTAATTTAAGTAAGGTACTAAGATTGCAGCTGCTTTCATCCTCGTATTCAAACAGAAGAAAGATAAATATTGCTACTTTTTAAACAAAATTGAACGTCATAAAGCTTTTCAATGACGGACTTAGAACTTTTGGAATTAGTAAAGAGGTCGATTTTGTAAAAGCTGTGTCAGAAAAGTACATATTTACGTATATACGCGAAGTCTATCCCTATTTGCTTCTTTTTGGACTTACGTCGACTACTCCGGGACTAATTAGCACATAAGTTCGAGGTATAACTGTAATATTGTATCGTAATACAAATCAAGCTCCGAAAAATCAACATTTTTTAATTTTTCTAATGCAACTTTTTATTAAAAACTGAACACTTTTTGTAGACGAGAATTTTTATTCTATCTCGCATCATTGTGAAGTTAAAAAGAAAATGGAAGTCGTTGGTCTTTACAATACTATTTTCTCTTCGATTTTTCAAATGCAATTTTGCAATGATGCGAACTAGAGCAAAACTTTTCGTATAAAAACTGTTCGACTCTTAGTTATCATATAATTCTATTGCAACAAAATTCACAGGAAAAATTGCATTAAAAAAATTAAAAGACGTTGGAGCCTTCGATACTCGATTTCACCTTCTTAATCAAATTTCCTGTGAACAAAAGAATTTCTCCATATAAGCATTATTATGCTCTACATGCGCACAAACTTTCATTAAAGTCATACTTACAGATTAGGAGAATTTCCTTGTGATAGAGCGTATATCCTAAAAACATTCGAAAGTTGTTAAACTTGCTAAAAGACCCTTTTATAATTGCCAGTAAAAAAGAAATCGCCTCGTTTGTGAGCGTATCGCAAATTGGGCCAGCGTATATCCCTCACGTGCACGCATAATAGCTACAAGTTAATCGATCTCGGGAAAAACGATCGTCATTAAAAAGCTTCTCCTCTGAGCGGTACGCGTTGAAAAATGGGGAATAAAAATAGGCACGGCATGGAATTGGGCTGGCACTCGCATTATTGGCTCTCGTACCCGTTGTCGAATCTGCTGAATAATAATTGCTCAAAACACTGAGCGATGATATTCATCCAGCGTGAAAGTTTCGCGAACTTTCACCATTTTAATCGTTCTATCAAAGCAACGAGAGGATAACAGAAACGATAGTATCGAATTTTGACGTCGTTCTCTCTGTCGGTTATCCGATATACTTTTATCTATTGCACCAAGTAAAGTAACGTATATAAATTGGACCGTTATTACGGATACCGATATCATTCCAGGCCGATAAATAGCGAGTCGTTAACTCCAGGGTTGTGGAATGGAATTTGCTTTGTGATATTTGCCGCGAGGGCGGTAAAAGGAATCTGTTCCAAGGAGGATTTCACGTTTTATCGCAGGTACTATCCAAGGACAAAATTTTAAATCTCTGTATCGTGGTATTCGAAATTTCTACAAAACTTCGTTTCGCGCACTGAAAGTGTCTTATTCTTTATCTATTAACACTATCTATTATAGAACCATCGACGATTAAGGCGTATTTATCTGTAGCAAAGAAATTGTCACAAATATTCGAAGAAGTATATAATTCGTTAGAAACAATTCTTTATTCATTCATTTTGAAAACCGTTACAGAAATCTTCCAAAATTGCATGGCGGTGAATTTATAGAATTTTGATGGAAAATTACGACTGGATTATTTTTAGATATGAAACATTTCGAATTTCGAAATCCCTCGAAAGTCAAAAGGTTTCGAGTTTCGAAAACTCGAAACTTTGTGCTACTTTTATAATTCAATACCCTCGAAATCTAAGTAAATAATTATTTGCATAAATGACGGGAATATTACCATAATACGAATCTAATTAACTATTTAATAATCCAGTTGAGTTTACGGTTACATTTTAGATTCATTTTAACTGAAACGTTCTCATCGATTCATTACAATTGTGAGAAAAAATAAAGCATACTAAAGTTAGTAACATTTCACGAATTCTTTTCACCCTTAACCCTTTGCGGACGAGGAATAATAATATTTAAGGGAGAATTTTGTTTTTGTTAACGATATTAATTGGAAATATTTTTCAGATTTCAGAAAACTAAAAAATTATTAGGCGATCATTTGTAGACACACGTCCGCAAAGGGTTAAGGAAAATATAAGTTTTCATATTATTGTCAATATCTTCTAAATCATATATGATATGGAAATAAAATTAAATTCAAAGTTTTATGGCATTTGATGTTCCTCAGTATGGCTGCAAAGAATTTTATAATTTGTCCTCCCTCGACCCTAAATTTTTTCAAGTTCTATCTGCCATGCTGTGAAACATTAAATACCATAAAACTTTGAATTTAACTTTTTTTTCCATATCATATATGGTTTTGAACATATTGACAATAATATGGAAACTTATATTTTTCTAAGTGTGTTTTTTTTCGTTAAAAGTATCACTCGAACAACGTTTGCGCAAAGTTTCAGATCTTTTGAATTTTCGGATTGCCAAACGTTCTTTGTCAAATTTGTTAACTAACAAGAAACTTCGACAGGTGACTATACTCACCTTTAGTATCGAAAATGTTAATGTTTCGCAAGCTATGGGTCGCGAGATGATTTCAGTTGGGTCACGTCAAATATTAAAACATTAGAATAATCATTATGGTGTTTCCAAGAATTTTTTACCTATTGAAAATTGTCGGGTGCTATCCATCCTGCTTTTGAGGTATACATCATAGCATAAGCAAGTGGGTCGCGTAAAATGATTGTTTCTCAAAAATGGCGAGCTTGAAAAGTTTGGGAGCCATTGGCCTAGGTCAGCGATTTCCAATCTTTTTTGTTTCGTGTCACGCGTAAACTAATCACTGAATTCTGACGGGCATAAAAAAATATACTATACTTTTTTTTTATCGATCTCTGATGATACACTCCTGTTCATAGGTGTTAAGACACCTGCTGGGGTTAATCTATGTAGATTATGTGACTTCGACCAGCTTTATGATGCCATAACGCACAAATATTATACGGGCTGACCCACCTAAATTTATTTCATACTGTCCGCTTATATAGAGAATTAAAAACACTTTTAATTTGCATGCTTTCGAATCCCAAGCCTTTGAATTTCCAAGTTTGCGAATACCATATCTATAATTCTTAACACTTTGAAGTGCTTATTAATCATTTGGCGGCCGTCTGCAAAGGGTTAAGCTTTACTAAAAAAGTTCATGGTGAATTTAGTTCACCAATTTGGAAAGTTCATTCAATGTTTTGGATCTGACTTGTGAAATGATTCACTACGTATACAGAATACAAAAAGTATCAAATCAAGTATAGAGCCTAATATTAGGAGTGTCAAAATTAGATAAAGCAATGACTGATAAATTTAGTTTACCAAGATTGAATTTGTAATTGGTAAAATTAATATAAACATTTTCTGAAAAATTCGGAAGTAGATAACATTTCTCAAAGCTTTTAATATTGATTCATCTATTTTTCATATTTATTTTCTTTTCTGCAGCTGTCCTAATATTTTCGAATGGGGGTGCATATATCTTCTCGACCGATTAAGAGAAACAATAATAATTTTGTGCCATTTTTGCTAAAAATTGGCAAACTCGCGAAACATCGATTGAAAATAGCTAGTCTAGACGATGGTGCCATAACCAAATGAAAGTTACTTGATATAGCAATAATAATAGTTTAAAATGGGTTATCCTGTATGCGCGTATCAATCTGTTGAAAATTTCAATTACAATTAGAATTACGTAGAATCTATTACATTACTCTATCACGATTAAATATTCTAGAAATGTTCTATACGAATCCTTTTATACATATATAAAACAAGACAACGTTTAACTTATCAGGAGAGACATATTATTTATCCATCGGTAAAATTTTCCCGATCTAATTAATTGAATTATGTCAGTTTAATTAAATCCAGCTGCTTGGTCCATTTAAAAGCGTTCGCAGTTGAATATTTTCCGGAATAAAATAATCTTTCCACTGGGCGTTTCCCATTAATTTTCAAAGTTTTATCAGCGTTCCTTCGGAAAAGGGGAAAAGGAAAGAGAAAAAAAAAGGCTAAGAGAGGTGAATGTAAATACGTTTCATTACTTTAATAGAAGGAAAGGGACATTTCGATTCTAAAATGGATTTACTTTCTTTATTAAATTCAGCGACGTCCCGGCTATGGATTAAACGCTCGCGATTTAATATTCATCCCCAAGTTCCATTTAGTCGGTTTTAAATCTTCCCTTTGTCAGCCGATTAACATTTTGTTAAGCTGCAAACGTAATAATATGTGTGACTCATTAGCGTTGTATCAGATCAAGGCAAGTCACACACGGTTGATATAAGTAATGACATACAGTGACGTACAAAAGAAAGTTTAAACATTGAGAATAGTGTGTACGAGGGCAAATAACTTCCACACCAGACATTTTATACTAAAGTTACTTATTCATACTAGCATACTTAAAATTTGACGTATCAAACCAAAAGTAAACATAAAAATGGACAACGTAAATCATCAGGCTGTCTTAATATTTTATTATCATTTCATGATTTTCTGATCTTCCTCCTAATTTACTGCCCAGTGAAAAATTATAATTCTTACATTTTGCAAATTAATATTGAACTACTCTACTATTTATATGATCTTTTTCAAATCCCAGTTTCAATAGCTTTATGGAATATTTGACAAATTTATACTTCCATTAGGAATTGCAGAAATATTTCGATTATATTAAGTAATATTAAACACTGAAGTTTTCATAATTTTAATTTAACACACACGTATCTGCACCACAGTAAATTTCTTCTTCTTTAATGTGATTTACCATAATTAACTATTTCACAAAATTACGAGAGTTGTACGCATATTCGTCCGCTAATCTTGAACGTTGGAAAAACTACGTTTCATATGCGCCGACCTAATCTATCGTTCCGTACTTCCGAATCGCCCACTGTGTGTTTGCATTTGCGCAGAGATTTCCGCGTAAAACCGTGCACGAAATTCCCCGATTCCGTTGCACTGATAAGGGAGAGACCAGTTATCTAATCTCCGTACGGGCGAAAAGTGTACATTGGTGTACGCCGCATGCATGCAACGTGCTCGTTAATCGTGCAGCGTTGCAAGGACGAGAAGGAAAATGCAGGGGTTAAAAAAACAAATCGACCGAACCGAACTGAATTGTCTCGCGTGAGCTACGTGCCCGCAAAAAGGCTCACCCTTGTCTGTGATCGATCTTAATATGCATCGAATGCTTTATTTAATAGCGCAACTCGGTACCCGACTTTGGATTTTAAGGAGAATATTATCGAGATACTTCGAGAAGGGGTAAAATTTTGAACGTACAGCAATGCCTATAAGTATTTCATAACTTATAAAAGTAATTCAAATATAGTTATTAGTAGACCGCGGTTGTTCATGCAAATTAATATTTTTATTAATTAAATTGAAGGAATACAATATGAGTGGAGGATTGTTTAAACCTCTAAATTAAATAATAGGTATTTTACTTTGAACATCTCGTACATTCTTGCGCATTATGTACGTTCGTTGAATTTTTATACATTTAAATTTTCCATAAATGCATAAAAATTCGCAGTCTAGTTAATAGGTGGATGATTATGGAATGACGTTTCTGTGATGTCTAGCGTTGTGTTGGATGACGAGCACGACCACTCACACTGTAAACAACATAGACTCATCCTAAACCAAATGCATCTGACAAACACCCTAATCTCAGTTCCTAGTCATCCTGTACTCCGTACCTTTCCCTAGTCACCCTCTTCCTCGACCACTGTCCTTACCATTAGTCACCCCCAACAACAGTACTTGAAAGCCCGAGAAATCATAGAACCGTCAGATTTCCGTATTCACTAGTCGAGTGCAGTAGCCGTATTAATAAAGCCTTTAAGAGTTATCTTCTACGTATTTTCAATTATCCCGGAATCCAACAGTTGTTCTATTTGCTTAATTTTGTATAATCGTTAATTGTACTACATTGAAGTAAGGAAGAAGAAAGTTTCTATAATCTACGTTTGTAGGATACTGAGAATAATTATAATAGAATCATGAGATCTCTAATATTTGACAAGATGAATCATCGAAATATTTGCGTAATTCCTTTTAAAAGTCTAAACTTGTAAAATATGTTACGAGAACTACCGATAATATAAATTTGGTATTCAGAGAAGCTTATATAAATATTAGAATAGTTGAATGTTTATGTATAAACTTCAAGAATGATGATTTTTCGTTGGACAGTAAATCAAGTAATATACCAAAATATTCTAAAATTGGCGATTCCTATAAATATATAATAATGGAATTAACTAATTGTTAGGAAAAGTATGCAGAATTATGAATGAATTACTTGAATTTAATACCTATACTCGACAGAAATATCGAAGGTGTTAAAACTATCTTTGATTTACAAAGAATATTCGGCAACCCGAAAATTCAAAAAAATTTGATACTCTGCACAAACGTTGTTCAAGTGAACCTATTAATGAATTCATTTTTTTTTGTTAAAGAAGCGACCTAAGGGGTGAAGACACTTCCATAAACAAAATATAAGTTTAATAATAACTTATACAAAATAAGTATGGCTGCAACGAATTTTTAAAAAACCTTCCTTCTTCAAAATTTATCCCTTCGTCGCTCTAAATTTTTTCCAGTTTGCATTTAACTTTATCTCCATATCATATATGGTTTTGAAGACATTAACAATAATATGAAAACTTATATTTTCATTTAGGGGGTGTATTAATTGATAGGATCACTTGAACAACGTTCGTGCAAAGTTGCAGATTCCTTTGAATTTTCTAGTTACCGAACGTGTTCCTTGGTTAGAACTTGTACCAATTTAACGAATTTCACTAGCTTAACAGTTTATTTTAAACTATGTTTGCAAAGTAGCAAAGTAAAAGGAAAAACCGCAAAGCTGGCTGGCCTGGCGGGTTGCGTCTCGATGATGGTGGACGACGAGGAGCAGGAGGAGCTCCGTTGCACGGGAAGCGACGTGGAGATCGAGGAATACACGGACACGGAAGAGTCGCCATATGTCGCTTATCAGACCACCGATAAGCTGTTCGATACGGACAGGGCTGCCTGGCAAAAATTCAACTTCATCGCCACCCTTTTGCTCGTCGTCGTGTCCATTACCTTTTTGATTATCACCTATCCTCTTTATCTGGAGAGCATCGGCAACGTGTCCAACGCTTACACAGGTATATATCCGTAGAACAGCCAGATAGCATTAATTCTAATTTTTCTACGTGGAGGTTCTTATTGTCCTTTTGTTCCACGCTTACTCGCGGGTCACTATGTTATGTTATTCTTTCGCAAATTGTACGTTCCCCGTGCATGTTTACCGATGTATTGACACAGCGAATTGTTTATTCTATTGATCAAGATTGCTGCACAGACATCCATTGTGCCTCCATTCGATGTTTATTAATCGTTCCGGTTGTTGCAATGCTCTGCTTTTATTCCGAACACAATTATTCGGATTCTTGACGCTAGAACTACCAAAAGTGGTCAAAAGGACCGAATCGTAATTTCTCATAAGAATTGTACAAATTTACACCGATGCAATTTTGCAATTTTTACACGATTTTCTATAGAGGGAATGAATAAACATTTATTTTCATTGTTTTATACGTTTGCTCAAGTATAACATCTATTGTTCTAATTTCATTGATGCAAATAAGTGTAGCATAATTATCGGTAGTTCTAGTGTTAATCGTGAGAAATATTTTCCTTCTTCAGGACTTCTTTTCACTGCCTTTTGCTCTGCCTTCATTCTGGGCGTCATATGTTTCGTCGTGGGAAAAATATCTCCTCCACCGGCTCTGATTCCGAATAGCATGCGAATCAAGATTCCTCGTTGCGCCCTGCTGAAAATTAGCGCCATTTATGCTCTCTCTGGCATAGTGATCACGTTAGCCCTGGATCGGGACAGGGTTCTCTGCCATCTACAGGACCCCATAAAGGGCATCACACTGGTCTTCTCCCTGGTCTACTATTTCTTCTTCTGTCGCAAAAGTAAGGCTTCTGAGCTCCGTTCAACGAGGCGAAGCACCAGATATAAATAATTCATTCACGCAGCGAAGCAAATGACGGAAATGGCGACCATAATTATTGGCTGCTGGCGGTGATTGTCGAACAGTATTCAAATATCATTATCAAGAGCGTATTTAACCCCCTGAGAATCAAATTGGTCTTTAGTTTATGGATCAAGGCACAAATTTATAATTTGGAACCAATCAGTATTAAGTTGTTTACTTCTTTATTTACGTTTGTAAAAATATATGAATAAAATATGTGATAAAATATGAATAGAAATGCGGCATAGTTTCTGCAGTGATCATAGATAGTTGAAAAACTTAATTTGGAAGGTACTATGGGGTATTTTGATGGATATCACGTGGATGGGCCAATGCACGAGAAAGTAGAAAAGTCTTTTAACAGTTAAAAGATGTTTATTAAAAGTAGTCGATATTAACGCACAAATCTACTTTCAGAGACATCTCTCGCTTGACTATACTCTTACACGCATTTAATCTCTCTCATTCTATCTCTTTATTTCTCTCACTCATCTCAGGTATTCGTAGAACTCAGATGGTCACGTCCATCCAAGACTTTGTACGCTCACGCTCCCTTCATTCACACGCCAAACTCAAACATTCGAATCCAAATTCTCTTCAGCCACGTGCTAATTCATAAACATTCACGCGATATTCTGTCTCCTACAGTACTATCGTATCTGAAATGGTGAATACGGCCCACTTGTATGTAGTTGTTTACATCTTCTGGTGCGTTATCTCGTTGAACGGAACGTAGTTTCACCATAATTGCAGCAAAAATGCTTGAAAATAAACGCTTGTGTTACAGTGATGAGCTTGCAGAGAATCTTCTCGAGCACGACCATAATAGTAGGTTTGTTTATAAGCGTGGATTACGGCCTCTGCGACGAGTTTCGTTGCAGAGGAAGGGAAGTCTCCGCTCATACTATCTCCATGAAGGGATCCTGGGGTGTGAAAGCCATTTGGACATTCGTTTATGTGGGTTCCCTTGCAGCTTTCGCTATGTTCTTCACTCTACTGGAAGGCCATTACACCACTGAAGTAAGAATTCCGTTAGTAAATTAAAGAGACCAACAGCCATCAAATCGCGGTTCTTACTTCTTTTGTGGTTCTTTTTGTTACAGCAACAAAATATGTGTCAGATAATGGCCAGCCAACCAAACTCCTTCCTCTACACAGTTTCAAGGTTGGTGTCCTCCCGAGACATTCGTCGACGAGGCTCGGAAGAAGAAGGAGGCAGACTGCTTCACGTGACGGATCCAGACCCCACCATAAAACCCAAACATATTCCCAAGCCCCCTATCCTTGAAACTTTATTCTATATCCATTTAATTACCTTCTTCGCCATTTTGACTATGTCCTGGATCGACACCCTGCCGGGAATAGGAAGGGTAAGTTACTTAAAGCAACTTTAGGATATAGTATTAACCCTTTCACTGGTAAATCCGTACGTTGCATAGGCATGCCGAAAAGAATCAATTGTTAAATTGTAGGTGACGTACGTATGTACAAAAGGAATTATTCAGAATTTAACACTTCGCTGACCGCTCTCGAGTTAACTCATGTTTGCAATGACGTTAATTCAGAGCTAAGCAACCGTTTCGCTAACAGGACACTTTGTTTTAATTTTGTGAGAGGAGAAGTTTGAAGCTTAGAGTAAATTTAGTAAATATTCGGTTGTAAATAACATTCGCCCCATTTCGCTATTATTTTTGAAACCATTTATTTGTAAATTCAGAAATAAGTTTGATCAATTATCTGTGAACAATTTTGATCGATAATATTGTTCGATCTTTTTGGTAGCCGAAGGATTCCTCTCTTGTGGGGTTTATGGGATTCGAAAAGCGATACGAGAAAACAGGGCAAATATTATTACGATCCGTAAATGTTTCGAAAAATGAGAAGAATGAAAAATGTTTCGCGAGCCCCGTGTTGCTAACCCTTGTATTAGTTTATACAGTTTTTAACCTTTGTGAGAGTATCCTAAATTGTATCTTCAATTATCATATTTAAGGGAAAAAATAATATCTAGAGGAAGCAAAAATCTCATTAGCATATAAAATATATTAAAACTTATTGTGATATTTTCATTTCACGGGGTGAGTCTCGCGACTTGATCGCTTCAAATAACTTCTACATTGTTGATTATAGAAAGCAATGTCTGAATAAAAGAGCAAAGTACTATAATTTACTTTTCCATAACAAATAATGCACGAATGAGATGCAAGTTGTGAGTCTCACCTTGTGTATTAAATTACGGAAAAGTAGCCAAAGGCAGGAAATAGTTTTTGCTTGAAATTGTCGGTCAGCAAAGTGCTAAGCTATCGGTTTCAAGGTAGTTTACTCTTTCCCAATATCTAATGTAAAAGCAGACAATTTATGTATCTCTCTGCTATGTTTTGTGTTACTTAAAATCGTTTAAAATTGCAACGCATCGTCGCTTTAACCAACACTGAAGGGGTTAAGAGAGACAGGTTCGATTCATCCTGTATTTCAACCTCAAGTATAATTGAACCCCTCTAAAATTTTATGAATGTTTATTTTTCTGTTTAGGGATTGTCTCCAATAGAACTGTACCGAACCGTGGAACATGGGCTCACGTGTCATTTCAAGAGCAGCGACAGCTGCTTAAACATTTCTACCCATGGTTGGATTTTCCTGGTTGCATACATAGTCTTCTCGATTTCCGTGTTGAACTTCCTGTCCATGTGCGAGAGCGCCGTCTTCACCGTTGCTACCGCCACAGTGTCCCTTCCTTTGTCTGGTATCTGGTGGAGTATCTACAAAATGGACGTCCATGGCGGTAAGTCAGTTGACTGCTTAATTCGAAAACACCCTGTAATTCCAGTACATTTTTTAGTCATTTTTATATCACGTATATTATTAACCTTGGCAAAAAATTTTCGATCAAATGTGAGAACGCAGAACTGACTAAGAACACTAAAATTTTTGTAGTGCAAAATGCTGCACCATAAATAAAAAAACATATGGGAAGATTAAATAAGTATAATATGAAGTAAATGGGGAAAGGAGAAGAATAAAAATAATCATTTAGCGTTAAAAAGAAAACAGCGAGGAAAACAATTCTACTTAATAATAGAATGATACTTTACCTAATATTTATATTATTAAAAATTTGTGTAATATTTCTATGTCCATATTTTTTTTTTTTTACATTACTTTGAAGTATTGTTGCATTGATACTATTATTGATAATAATGTGCATTATACTTTGGATATCTTGTATATTTTTAGACGTTACGTGCATTGTGCGCATTTTTGCATACTTAAACTTTTCATAATCTCATAAATATCCGCAGTCTAATAATATATTAAGTCAGCGCTGGCTTCGAAAAATCGATGAATTTCTTGCTGTACGAACTTTTTTGTAGCTACACACGTTCGCGAAAACAATTCACTGTTTCAACTTTGCAACGGATGCAAGTTATTGATATATATTGGATTGGAACATATACTTGTTCTGTTTTCCCAAAACGTTTTTGAAGTTCTACGAATTCTACATAAGTGGAATTCGTCAGTCATCATAAAAACGGGAGAAGTTGATCGATTAAAATGACGCGGATCTAACTGATAGAACTTATTTTCGAATTTACAAGTAAAACTATTAAATAAGAATGGAACGAGTGTATGTTACAATCCAATATTATATATTACGTGTAATTTGTATACTAATGTTTCTATTTATTCTATTTGTACAATTGTTTACGCCACAAGCGTGACTCGTGTTTATAAGACAAGGGATTAATGATTGTTAGCACTGAAAAGCTAATAGGTTTCCTATAGATAAACCTTTACAGTATATTATTTTTTTGTGGAAACGTCCCCGCACGTCAGCTGGTTTTGTATTAAGCGTACAAATTACTTCCGCGTCTTCAGACTTCCACAATACCCAACGTTTATTCACAAAAAATCAAACGCAGTGTTAACATCCAACATTTTTAGTATTTTCACATTTATGAAGCAAATTCTTGCTTGAGAAACCGTAAAGTAACAATTTCTTCTTGATAAAGATGCCAAGAGTTCAAAGATGGAGACTCTGAATTAATTGAGCCCCTCAGAAGCGTAACTGATTAACTTTATTTCTTACAAACAACCGAATTTTATTACCCAAATATATTATTAGACTTGTATTTCTTTATGTTGTGGTAGTCAAACAAATTTGTCTTCTGAACGGCTCAATTTGTACACCTAATAATTGCGTTGTTGTATTCGTTGCAACTAAACGATACGACCTTGGGGAGCAATCAGAAGGTTGTAATTCTACCAGGTTTCATCACGTGGTCCCCTGGAGTGACTGGAGAGTTAATCTGCGCACTACTGGGTCTCCCCGTGGTCCTCCTAGGCCTGGGTCTTCTCGTCAGGTCGCACTTCCGGGACACGCAACCCTTCTACCTAACCATGCAACCACCCGACGTGCAATGTGAGCCTTCTCAAAGATGAATTTCTTCCAGGCAACCAGCTTTTAAGTTTTCCTTGAGAATCTCTCGAAGGAATCTTCGTGAAATCCTGGAGCATGGGTCTGAATAATGATACTACAGATTTTTTTTATTTCCAACACAGAGAGGGATTATTCTATTGCCAACAATTTTATAGGGATTACAAGGTATAGGAGGTAAAAAGGTAACGAAGGAATTAATGCTCCAGGAAAGTTGTGTGTAAGAATGCGTGCAGAAAGGGCTCTGCAATCGACTGGGTGGTGGTGATCTAATTAATTTCCGATTTTATAACAGATTTAGTAGCGTTACGGTGACCCAGTTACCATGAATGTTATGGGAAACACGCAGCTTTTACCGTTCTCGGTCGGCGGCAGAGTTCCCTCTCTGGACGCCGGAGAAAAGTTTTCTGTGCACAGTTTGTGATAAGGGGGGGAGTGGTGACATGTGGTCGGAGGCAGCGATAATATCGATTATCCTGTGCACACGAAATACAGAAAGAGAGAGAGAAAGAAATAGAGGAGAAGGAAGGAGAGAAGCGATCAATGTTTCCTATGTAATTTGCCAACGTGAACATCCGTCTAGTTACACAACGTTATTGCCGATTTATATTTTATTTTGATAACGAGAATATTTCATATTTTCGAAAGAGAGAACGTTCGAATTACAGCACATGTTGGTAAAAAAACTTGTACGTAAGAGAATACGTGTGTGTGAGTACGTGTAGATGAGAGAGTATCGGTGTGTATGGTGTGTGGGGGAGAGAGACAAAAAAATCACAAAAGTACAGAAAAATATTTTATAAAAGTCAACTAAGTGTGCAGCACTGGATCGAAACTTGCATAATAATGAGATGATTGGTGTGCTTAGAGGTCTTCACCATCGTTAGTTGCGTAAATTGCGTAGCAACTGAAACTGGAAATCTAATCGCACCTCTTCGTAAAAAGACGTCAGAGAAAGAAAGGAGAACGGCGCAGTACAATCTCCGTATTCGCAAATTCTTAAACAGAGAACCGTGCCAGATTTTAATTCGATACGATTTCTGAGACTTCGTATTGGGAAGACGCGGCCATTTTGTTCAGCAGAGGTGCAAAGAAAATGGCACGGTTCGTTCATTTCTCGCATTTATCGCCGCTCATGCATTTTCGCGATTTTTAATATAGCAAAGTGTGCAGTGTTTTATTTAGAATAAATTCCCAGAACCTCACGTTTGAAGTACGGAGATTTTATTGTCCGGTATACAAAGCAATTTCCCGGATTTCCACGATTCTGTGATCCTTTATCCGCTTCGTGCAAACCGCGAATAGATAAGTGCATTTTCCTGAAAAAAAAAACGAAACGGAAGCAAATAAAGAGAGATAAAAATGTGAGAAACTTCAATATTATAAATAAAGTATAAATGCGCGCGTGTGGAAGCACGATTATATGTGAACGATATATATGGCGCACGAACACGAATTCGAACTAGTCAAAGAAAACTTATTTAAGACGGGTTGCTGCTTGTCAGAACTCCAAACCTTAGACTACGCGATTCCTTTTCTACTTATAGGAATTTTATTCGTAGACAATCCCTTCGACGTTCTTAAAACCAATTTTAATCGTTTATTGCGAGTACTGTTATCAGCGCATTTATTAGCGTAAATGTTCTGCACTGATTCCGTGATTATTGTATTGTTGTATTCTATAAATACCGAGTACAGTGGAACTCCTTTTATCTGAACTCTACCTATTGGAACGAAATTTTTCCCGATGCTCAATTTAACGAACTCCAGGCGAGTTCCATTATCTAGACTGGTGTTAGAGGGTCATTCCAATTATATGAACGTCTGTTGCGAACGAAAACGAGGACGTAACGCATGAGTCAAAGTAAGTACGTATCATACATATAGGATAAAAGTGACACAACGTTAAAACACGCTTTGAGAATCATCATTATGGGAATGTTGCAGAAGCACTCATTTACCAATTATGAAAATCTTACTCGTTTAACCCTTTGCACTCGAAGGCCTTTTTTTGTAGAGAATTCTGATAACTAGAAATAAATTTATTAGGACATTAATAGTTTTTTAAACTAATATACATATATCCATGAATATAACTGTCGATGTATTTTGTATTTCACAAAATTTAATATCGAATTTCAAGTTTTGTAATGTTTATAATGCTCCGCTATAGTATCAGTATTAGTTTAACATTTAATTTCTATTATTCTAACTTTCCAACTTTTCCAATCATTTCGTTACTGTCTTCATTACGCTCAACTACTTCATTTATGATATTACCAAGTTTATTTCCAGGCAAACTCGTCTTCATTACTATTAAAAAGGATATCTTGTTACGTATTGTAGAAGCTCTACAAAATTGCTTTTTTTCGATTTATGGTTTAACAATTCCTTCTAAAATCTATGGAGATTAATACTCGGCTCACTATTTCATTTGATTCTTGAAAAATCTCGATTATTCCGTGTGAAACTAAATTGTGAACAAGTCGTCTCTCGAGTGCAAAGGGTTAACTTCATAATGTGCTGCATAGTGTTTGTTAATAACATAATGACTAATAAGGTTCAAGAATAATTTTCGGCCGTTTCTAGAAAATATACTTTCTCGAGTTGCGTCTCTTTAATCGCATATGTGTGGTATGTAACTCGAAGAATACGTTAAATCCTATTATCTAAACGTGAACTCTAATTATTTGAACAAAAAATCGCAAATAGTGGAGGAAATTCGACAACTCTTATTACGTGATCGACTTGGTTATATGAACTTTTTTTGTCCTTGGTGAATTCACGTGAACGGATTTCCACTGTACTTATAATTTACTTATTGTTAGTACTTACGATTAGTAACTCATGGCACTGCGTTTTATCTGAGATCGTTTAGAGTGATTTTTAGGCGTTCTCCATAACTGTCATTCCCGCTCCTCCTTCTCCCCGGACTGACCAAGTCCCAAAAGCTGATCAAAAATCTGCTGTTCAAAATCAAAAACAAAAAAAAGTTCGAAAGTGGCTGAGAGAGGAAAATTATGAAAAAATTCGTGCCAAAGAATACAAAAAAAAGAAAAAGAAAACAAACAAACCGAGTTTGAGTCTTTAACGAGTATTGTGTAAACGATAGTTATTAAGTACTTATTAGACCTGTATTTGAGAATAGCGACACGTACACGTAATACAGACAAGTATCGATGAATTAAGTGTAGTTGGTTGTTGGCCGATGTGCAGACGGTAGAACAGTAAGCGAAAGAGGAGGATACTCGTTGTTGGAAATACGTCAATCATATTCTATCGCAGAAGACATATACGTCCACAACTTTTTTACACCGATAATAAGCGTTCCAAGTGTAATTGTACCAGGATTGCGGAAAGAATGGACTTTTAGGTCTCTCTAGTATCTTTCACCGCCATTTTGTTAAATGCTGTACAAGATGGCGTCTGCTCATTAAGGACACTTACGTGCGTCGTGTAAGTACTTACATATTACAGTTGAACCTCGATAACTGGAATCTCGTGGGAAGATTTAATATTTTCGAGTTACGGAGATTTTTACTTATGAAGAAAAGATTTCGAGGAAAGTGGATAACTCTGCTGCTATTTTGTAACAGTTTTTTACTTTTCAGAAATAGCGAAGTAAGCTTGACAATTACGTTTATATTTTTTCTAAAGGTTTAAATGCTTCGTTTACTAATTACCTGTGAAAATAATTCACGAACTATTTTTATTTTTCAATAATGAGGTGGTGTAAAGTAGTGCTGCTCTTCTTTAATGATATGCATAATATAATTGCAATCCAATCTTAAGTCATACTTACGTAGTGTTAATTTAATATATAAATGGAATATTTCTAATAAAATAACTGCGTACATATAAACACTATTATTTCAATATTTTTGCCGAATAGCTAAAGGTGCTCTAAAGTTATGGGCAGTGTAATTATGTGCCAGATAATACGAGTTAATGTAAGTTTTATTTCGAATTATAGAGGTTCGAGTTATCGAAGTTCGACTGTATTAAATTTTGCAATAGAGTAAATGAATATCAACGAGAAGTACTGTGCAATGCAGGTTAAAAATTAATGCTACTGATGTTTGATACTGTATGCTTTACTATTATTGTTCAAAATGGAGTATAATGTAGTTCATTCAATATTAAAAGTAGATCAAGTCATCATTTTGTTGGTTTTGAATTTGTTTAAAAGATACATGACTTAGAAACTTGTGATTTTGCGATATTTTCGTGAAAATGGGCAAAATCGTTCAATTCTAACTCTTCTATTTCTTCGATCAATTGAATACCAACAAAGTGATGACTTAAACCCCTTCTAACTTCACGTGAAGTACATAATACTCCATTTTGAACCAAATGTGTCGCATCAAAGTCTGGAAAAAAGCGATTCGGTTGATTCGGCGTGGGATTGCACCATTGTGCTGTTGTTTGCAATTAATCTAAAAAACGTGAAGACTTCTTACGGTTATCTAGTCTCGTAGCGTTATTTTATAGTTATCAGAACTCATGGCGCCATTTTATGGTGGCAAAGTATGATGGTGCCAAGATCCATTCTTACTGCAGTCCTACCACAGTAGCTACAATAAACGAAACGGAAAAAACAATAACGAACGTACTACTACTATATTATAACACTATAGTTGCAGTATTTAATCGTATATATACGTACATATATACAATATATTAAGAGAACCATGTTATACTTTTACCAGAGCGAGAAGGAAATATAACCAATTTCAATTTTTGTAGCTTTCTTAATTGACAAAAATGTAAACTGAGTTACACACACGCAGACACACATACACGTACATACATACGTATATACGTATATACACACACATACAAACAGAGACAGACAAAGAAAATGATTCTAAACTTTTTTAAAAACAAAATAAAAGATAAACCGGTTACGCTTAGGGAAATAAAGTTTGTAAAAAAAAAGACAGAGAAGAAAAAAAATAGGAACAACGTTGATTTTATATGATTTATTTCTAGTGAATCATTTTCATTATGGCTTCGCACAATGACTCGCTGTTTTAATTGTAACCTAGGTAGCTGGTCAACCCTTTCAGGCCCACCCCTAATTATCCCATAAGACGTTGTTCAATTGTTAGCAAATCAAGTTGTTATCGCCAAATGTTGAAAAAAAAGACGAGAATATATTCTGTGTACAGGTTGTCCGATTGCTCGGGGCTTCTGATAGTGATTTATTTTTTTAATCAAACAATTATATGACCTCGAAGGGTTGACTGTTCCGAAACTAGCCAGATAATGATTGAAACAGTAAAATTCCAATTTTTCTGTTGCACTTGTACATGCATTCCGGCTCAATGTGGGGGATATTGTTGCAGTTATCTGGTTGGTTATAGTTGAATATTTTTATAAGAGGAGCGTAGTGCGATCTCATACTGATTAAAATATGGTAAATTAGCGCGCGACATGCTAAACAATGCGAAACGGGGCGTATATTTCGCATCTCTTTCAGATAGACGCTTTATAAAACTTAAAAATACTATTTACCAGCGATCAGCAGTGCCGTATATATACATACAATATATATATATATATATATTTATACTGGGTGTCTTCCCCGTGGATATAACGTTAACTATAATATTTCTGATGATAGCTCTTAATACAGTAGAACCTTCCACTTCCGGTGTGCCAAATTGTTTCGCGGTACTTTCGAGATCTTTTAGACCAAATTTTTTTAGGTTTGCAGAATTTGGAAGAATCTTGGCTACGCGATGAAAAGTTTAACGCCCGTTATTTCATGTATTTGGATTCTCTCTGGATTTTCTTCTTTTTTTTTCTTTCTTTGGCACCCGAGAAGTTGGAATTTTTGAACAAGAAAAATTCAAAGTCTCGACAACGGGATGCGGCGAAATTGATTTGAACTAAATTCTAAAATAGAGTATCAACGGAGAATATTTGCATTTGAATTACGTTTCAAAAGATATGATTCTAATTGAATATTTTAAATTACAATAATTGCACCTCTCTTTAGATATAATGCATTTCCGTGGTCGGTGTTTGGATTTATAATTACGCTCAATATATTCACTATATTCAACAATTATGTACCGGATTGTAAATTATGTGTTAATACATACGTATATATATATACTTATATAAAAAAGAAAACTGTGAATCGTCCAATAGAGCGCCTCTTCGCTACACTCGTCCACTCGTTGGAATAACAGGATCAATTAACTTACTGAAAGCAGGGACTGACTAACAAAGTTAATTATGCACCAGCCTCGGGACGTTCGTGAGTGGATAACGTAAAATCTCTTCACTGGACTTGAAGTATGACACTTAAGCGCTTTATATGTAACATGTTCAGAAAACATTCACACAGTTTCTAACTAAAAATTCGCGATACTGAAATGAAATCTTTTATTATTACTGTTATTATTATTATTATTATTAGGAGTATGCAAAAGTTTCCATCGCTTTTATATCAATTTTCGTTATTAAAAGTTTGTTCTATTAATTATTCTACTCTTGGAAAATTTAAGTTAGCTATTTACTGCTTTAACATTACGTCGAATATAAAACGAAATATTAGTCGTAATTTACATTAAATAAAGTTCAATATTATAATTCGGTAATGCGATTAGTAGAACGCAAATCTTTATGCAAATTCATATTTTTTTAAATACAATTAAAGGAACAAAATATAAACAGAAATTTGTATCATACCCTAAGTATTTTAGAATGCACTTCACTTTGTATATTTTTAAATATTACGTGGATTTTCTCATAAATGCATAAAAATTCGCAGTCTAGTAATCGATAATAAATTTTAACGAACCTTATTTTAATAAACTGTCTTTAATATCGTTTCTACATTGAATATGACGCATGAGACACTAAACGTGTTGAATTTCAGTAATTCATCTTCATAAATTGTGTTTCGGTTTAATTGTAATTCGGTTTAGTCGAATATTTCTGTAACAGATTGCTTCAAATTAAATCTGTAAACAAACGATAATAACTTTTACATACGCTTAATATATGAACATGTTACACCTTAATCGTAATAAGTACTATTCATTGACCACTTGTAGATATTTCAGTTCTCGCGTGTATCTAACTTTGGCATAATACCAACGTTCACTAATTTACTTCACGTTCAAGCTATTTAAAGTTTCAGGACCTGCAACTTGGCCGTTTTGTGAACACTTCCTATCCTCTGGGACATTTTTACACCGCCATAAGCGTAATCATCGTATCGGACCTGATGTACGGGTTCGAATCCTGCATTGTCCGCGATCTTCTGGCTGTAATTGGAAGCGAACACACCGTATATCATCTGTGGAAGCACATGGTAGTCTGCAACGACGCTTCCATCGATCGATGTCCTCTTCATTGTGCCGTTCAAGAGGCCTCGACCAAACTCGATACACTTCTGCGCGATTTGATGGCCGATCCCACGGCCTTGGTACCGTGGATTCGTGCCAAGATAAAACAACTCCATTGCTCCCTCCGCGTTGTACCTCTCGAAAATATTCACGCTGCTCTGAACCTGCCATTGAACCCAATAAAACATGACGGTATCGCGGAAAATAGTACAGTAGAACCTCGTTTATCCGAGCTAAGCAATTCTCAGCTTCGGTTACGGGAACTCTTAGCAGAGCATCTATTATGGTCGAGTGTAACTTCAATTATACGAACGCGTATTCTTTATAGGATTTTCTTATGTTTTGCACGCAATTTATTCGAGAACAGTTATAAGTATACAATATACATACTCCATAACACAACCTAAAGGATTTAATTCTTATTAATACAAATTATAATGGAGAAGACATTCTAGAGTAAGAAAAATAATAAATAATAAAGCATGAGAAGATGAATAATAAACTAAAGATATAAGCTAAATAGATAAGTGAGAAGAAAAAATGTGAATGCACAGACTTTCCCTTAGAAACTAAATATATTTGAATGATATTGTTAGGTTTCTGGCGTCTATTGTCGTTTCTGTACCGCGTTTAAGTCTTTCTGTCTTCATCCAGGCGCAATTTGTGCCGAATACCGAATAAGAAATGCAATTGCACGGAAGCGAAATAATCGACCTCAGTTATCCGAACATTGGAGCTTCTATTCGAACTCATAAGAAGACATGGTAAGGATGCTAGTGGACCTCTAACGTGTTCGTATAAACGAAGTTGTACCGTATTTGAAATCAAGTTAAGAAAAAGAATAATTCATTTAGGAGGAAGATAGGGTCTCCGACTCTGTGTAATTAGATTCCGTGATACTGGCAACGCAATTACTGGGTAAATTGCAGCCGACATATCATATAAACGAGGCAATTCAGCCAATAACCAAGCAACACTCACGTCATCGAGAAACTTGACCAGATCAAGGCACGCTCGGTTCTTCAGGTTCTCTTCGATGAATATTTCCAGCTCCTCTTTCTCGCCGCGTCTCGGTTTAGCCTTCAAAGAAACAGAAACGACCCCTTAACCCATTTGCATCACGCCTCGAATTATGTGACGTGCCATTTATAACGAGAATAATAGAACTAACTATGGACCCATATCACCGGAGCAAATACGATTAAATAAATACAAGATTCGTATTAGGAGTTGGTTACTTCTATACGCTATGATATTGTTTAAAATGATCTGTACACAGTAATGCATCGCAAACATCACATTGAAAAACTGTTTCTCTTCTGGATGAGATTTTGCTAAACGTACGCTATGTTTAGATATGGACCAGCCAGTGTATGCGAATTATTCCTCGTTTGTTGATGCAGGCATTAATCGCGCAATATTCCGTTTCGCGATGCAAACGGGTTAAAAGTCTCGGAAATAGTTAATCGATTGAAAGTGGAGAAAATAATAAACTGGTTAACTGTTGGAAGCGAGCCAAAAATCATCGAAGAGATGGAGATGAATGAAAACTTGCATGAATCATATTGAAAGCCACTGCTGCCAGTTCGTTCGTCTTCTTGTCCACGGCGACTAGCGTGGCACCGTTTTTTATCACTTCTGTAAAAACCAATATCATTTCTTCCGGTTTGCCATCCTCTTCGAACATCCCTACGCCTATCGCGAGGTTCTCTTGATACATCGTTTCTTGCTGCACTCTTAAAGCGGCTTCTACCTGGTCTCTGGTGAGCAATTTGTACTCCAGTTGACCATCGCATCCCAAAGACATGATCGATAAGCCTAAAACCATATAGTTGCAATGTAATTAAATTACGATGACAGATTCAAATGTTCTACGGCTCAATTGTCTTGTACAGATCTTCTATTTTTCTATTTATGGAAAATGTGTCGATTACCTAATGTTTCGATAGACTGACAGCTGATAAGTACACTGGTATCAGGATTTGAAAACAAACGATCTTCCCGGCGGCAGATATGCTGGCGCAATGAAGCTACTAAATGCGGCCAGTTTGTCCTGAGTGACCCACACTCTATTAGCTCTTCTGTTTGTGTAGCTCCAGTGTCTTGATAAGCAGCCTCCGCTCAATTCTTCTGCGTGCACTAATTAGTGCATACTACGGTATCGTTTTGTGTTATCTGTCTGCAAGCTTTTACAAGTTGCTTTCACGATTCTCTTATCTTGCATTTTAATAGTGTATGCTATCAAGCAACTATCCTTGTAAATAAGTACACTCGGAAGTGGAAGGAAAAACTTGAAACAAAGTTAACTTGTAAGTGGCTTTTATTCATTGCAGAGAGTCCAATTGTTTGCACGCACACGCGTGTGTGTAACAATAGTTGTAGTAATACATATGTATGTTCCATTATTGTTGACATATCGTGTCGAATTGTTGTAGAAACGTGTGTATATATATATACAGGGTGGTTCAGAAATACATGTCGATACTTCGGAACTAAATCTACACATTAACCCGTAGTCACAGATGTGAAAATATCGTTGCGTTAACACAGACGTACGATCTGACAAATCGTTATATTATTGTGTCAATTAACGCCATATAAAGACTTTTCTATCTATGTTTCTAATTTTTTCCTTAACGTAAATGTAGTATTATAATTATAGGTTGATACATTTTAAGCACGCATTATTACAGGACGGTTAACTTTGTATCTCTTGCACGTCTCAGACCGCAAGTCTGTGAGGACGGATTAAAAACGTCATATGAACATACGAAGTATGTCAAAAAAGAAATGAGCCTGGTTTTATAAAAACGTTTATGTTTCACTTATTAATAAATTTACATTATCCCCCTCAAAATAGTTCGTTTGAGAAGTTACTCTTGATCACAATGCTGAAACTCTTTTAGTGTAACTGTTTCCGGTTGATCTGTTACAACCTTTTGAACGTTTATTACGGTTCCAAAAAGATATTTTTGTTTTTTCATACTTGATAATCATAAGATAGTTTCAATTTATTAAATGTCTCTGTTGCGTTGTCTTTAAGTTTAACCGCTAACTCCTACACCTATTAAAACTTACGTAACCACTATTAGTGATCTACGAGACTGTTAATGTTTGTTACGTTACCATTGTCATGAAAATCAATTGTTCCTCTTTTGCAGAACAGTAATGGAGAGGTCCAAGTTCGATTTCTGTAATTGAACGTTATACTATAATTAAAAAGTATCCAGAATGTCGAGCTTGTAAGTCATACGGAAAGAAAAATATAGATGAACAAATAATTATTAACGGTCTCATAGATCTACAATAGCAGTCAAGTGTTAACGCAAAATTTAATCGCATGACGCTGCTCGATACGCTGCTATGTTCCATTTTCGTAACGCGTAGCTGTAACGTGCTCTTCTAAAATTTGCTATCGAATCACTCGTGTTATTTCAACTTAACTGAAACGTATACTAGAGATAGAGTAAGACTACACGTCTCAAGTAGTAAAGTGGCATCATGCGATGTTGCCAGTTACGGAGAACAGAAATCAGTCTTGTTACTTTTTAGACACACCTCGTATGTCCTGGATATCTTTCTTTTCGAGTCACGAATGATTAACCCATTCAGTGTTCCTTAAAATGACGAGATGCTGCGATTGTAGACGATTCTAATAGTAAGTAGTATAAAATTTAGGAGAAAAGATTACGAATTCTACGCGTTTTCATTACAAATCAAGAAGACATAAACATTCTTGGAACCTGTTTTTTTAAGATCTAAATAGATCTCGTTGCCTACGTATCATTGCTGAATTATGGATTTATACTTTTAGAAGGGCCCGTACCACGAACATCGATAAGAATTGGGCATAATTTCGGTCAATAATATCCTATAGTATTTTCGCCAGTTCTGTTCTATTCTGAATATATGCCACTTATTTCAGCAGCAATGTACAGAACTATTTTGCCGTTTTCGTAGCAGCACATAATTCGCAAAAAGTTGAGATACTAACTGCTCTAAATTCTGTTGAATTTTCAATTTCATATGAACAAATATTGTTCGTAAACATTAGATACGTTCATATACCTTTTTACTTATTTTAGCGTGTGGATTTAACTACTAAAGTATTTACATGTATTTCTGAAACACCCTGTATATATATACACGTACATAACTATAATATTTCAACATGGTTACATACATTATCGTGAAACGTTCCAAGCGTTTCTTTGTCACGTGTATCCATCCCGATAACGCAAAGTCGCCGTATGTTATATAAATAAGAAGCCGCAACACGATTTTCTTATATACTATTGTGACATAACAAGATATTCAAGTAACATGTAATATAAATATACAAATATTTAGATTCGCAATATTCAAGATAAAACTATCAGTATCCCTCGTATCGTAATAAATTAATTTCTCGACGAATTATACTTAGGACATGATTCCACCGAAGCAACATTAAGCGACCTGTAGTATGTCATAAATCATTCAGTGTCGTCCCCTGTTTTGAACCGAAAGTGTCGCACCAGTTGGCAAAAAATTCTACAAAATTTCCCTTGTAGTACTTAAATTGATTAGAATAGTGACGAGCAACACTTTCATTTAGCTAAAATGTAAAAGTGATAATTAGGCTGCAGATTTTTGTGCACTTGTGGGAAATTTAAGTGTGCAAGAAAGCACAGAATGCACATAGTATGCAAAAATATTCATAGTATCGTAAATATTACAATATTTAGGGGGGTGATACAAACACCTATTTACGTCTCTCTCCTTTACTCTTGATTTTAAGAAAAATGAGTTTGCATCAAAATCCACAGTCTACCGATAATATTCAATGTTGAAAATAATAAATTCGATTCCGTAAATTAAAGTATCTTGATTAATACATTTAGGTATTCAATATTGCGTTCATTGCGTACTATATGAAATATTAGGTTCTCAATATTGGCCCACAAAGGAACGAAAGTTGTTTATGACTGGATTAGATTTCCAAACTATGTTACGTGTCGCTTTATCTCGCTTTATTTGAACGACTCCATGTCGCGTGCTACACGTTGCCTAAATGTTGCCTCATTGGAATCGTATCTTTACATTCTAAGACAATCTTTTAGCCACTAAAATCCAGTTTAAGTGCTCGTCTCCTATCCTTTCGGCAAAAGTTTTCCCATCGAAGAAGAACTCTTCGTAGCTAACTGAGAGTAGCTTTTCAAAACCACACTTCGTTGCAATCTTCTGCGAATAGTTGGAGGTCATGATCGCAGATACTAAGCTGGGCACGGCCTCCTGGTTTTGTATAGCGTTGTCACCGTTTATGGTCACCGGCGTTTTCACAGATTTTCCCTTTTTCAACTCCTTTGCCACTTCTATGGACGAGGAGACTAAGACTTCTCCTATTCTGCGCTTCTGTTTGCCTGGCAAAGTGGCCAGGAACATAATCTCGAAGATGCAAGTGGTGTTATAATGTTTAAACAGATCTAACCTAGCATCTGCGTTGACCATAAAATCCACCAGACCTTTCGACGATTTGCATTTACAGTTCTCGCTGAATATTTCGAAAGCACTCTTCCCTATCGTGCTCTTGAGAACCTGGACAGCGATAATATGGTCTCTTTTTAGTATTTAAACACTGGGTTTACGGACATTGATAACGTATTTTCATAAATTTCCTGAGCGCTAGATACATCATACATAAATGTGAATAAATGATCGATTCATATAGATTATCATAAATATCAACAATATCAATATTAATCATCGTACACGGATTATTCCGCTTGCGGATGCAAATGGATTAAAGTGTCGCGGAAAGACGGAAGATTATGCAACAATGTGTATTCATAATATTACATCAATCGGAGTCAACATAAATTGCTAAGAAATAATATTTTTTTATTTTTTTTTAACTTTGCGGATAAAATTCGAGGTCGGTGGTTCAATTAAGAGATTCCGAAAATCTAGCGATAAATCGTCGGAATTGTCGTCAGGAATTGTGCAACTTTCGAATTTTTCCTTACCTGTATTTTGTTAAAAGCTACTCCAATAACTTCTCCGCTGACTACGTCGACGGCTACGACGCAGACCCCATCTTTTGCAGCGTCCAAACAGAGTTCTTCGAGTTCCTCCGATGCACCGGGATCAGAGAGCAGATCTACACCCCTGCACACGTTTTCACTGACGAAAAAGCTCTCCCTTATTACGTTTAAGGCCCCCTTCAAAGTGTCATCGGTCAGAGATTCGAACTCTATTGCCCCATCCTCTATGGAGCCCCACACTCTATACGGTGGCATTTTATTTCGAGTCCTAAATCAAATAGAAATAAAATTTTCTTTAATAGGAATGCGAAAATCAGTGTCTTTACTGGAGGTAATAATTTCGTTAACTTCAGTCTCAAATCTCCACGACTTGCTATTATTTTATTCAAGGCTCCTTTATGATTTGTTAATTTTTTACTACATATAGAAATATCGTTGATGAACTTAACGAGTGGAATTTTCTAATTGCCCCCCGAATGTTGGAAAATACTATCCTGGATTTAAAACCGATAAATTTCATCTCTATTCATCGAGTACTACTAGAAAATGTAAAAAAAGTTTAAAAAAATATGGTGCTGCAAAACGAAGTTTAACCCGAAACTATTTTGCAAAAATATGTGTTGCGGAGGGCGTTGTCCTTTCGTTTAAAAACGTCAAACCAAATGCGTTTTTCTCTATTCTAAGAATATTTGAAACTATCGTGTCATTACTATCGACGCTTATGGTCGCTCAAGGAATTCGCATGTAACGCATTATTGATGACTTCTGCCGACCAATTTTAGTAATTAAAAACACTGTTGGCGTCTTGAAATATTTTAAAATTCTTCGTTATCCGAAGAATAAGAAAGAATTGGAAGAAGAGTATACATTTAACGCGACGCAATTCAGTATTTCTTCTGCAATTTTCTTTGATAAAAATTCGCCGTAGCAAAAGGATGAAGAAAAGTGCGATTAAACGATGATTAAAAATAGATAGATTTATAATTATTAAACTTGATAAACTTGATAAGAGATTAGAAAGACCAGTATTTTTGTCTTCTTTCCTCTCACCTCATGTTGGAAGCGATGTGTAAACGTGACGGTGGCTCACACTATACTGGTTCTGATCAGGCGAGTTACTGAAAGTACAAATCTAACAGAACATGCGATTACCGAGCTATCTACAACGTGTACAGCACACTGCATTGAGATACCATTAAAACTGCTCTTCCTTCTTAACAACTTTCGTATCCTCCTTCACTTGTTCATTTAATTATATCTACACCTTCTCACGTCAATCGCAACGAAGTTCAAAACATATATGTACAATATATAGCAAATTTAGTATTCTGAATAACTCAATTGTACCTCAAAGAATACGGTCTCTAATCGAAGCGCATAACGATTCATGATTCATGAGGCGAAAGGATACCAACGATTCGTTAAACCTTATCAAATTAATTGCAACGAAGTTCACAGCATACAAAGTTATTCGATACGCAAATTTAGCATTATAAATAGTTCTACCGTAGGTCAAAACCTGCGATCTCTTATCGAAGTGAATAATGCGTTATGATTTATAATGATGCCATCGAATTCTTTGGAGTCGAATGAACCCATTATATCGACAACAATAGGAGATAGTGATATTGAGAAACACGATACATGCAAGTCACTGAACCACGTGGCTCTGTGTGCAAGGCCGTGCAACAGTTAGTTAGAGAGGCATGAAAATACATCGGAGATAAATTTAGTTGCCTGGCAGGCTATTTAGAGTTCCGTTAGACGCATGCATACTAATTTAATTAATTATTGAGGCACGTCTTCATTCAGGAATATTTATTTTAGAGGTGGTAATGAACTAGAGCAGTGACGGGCAGCCTTTATTCTTTAGTGGGCCAAAATAGAACACCTAATATTCTATACCGGCCTCAACGAATGCAACATTAAATACTTAAACATTAGGTGTAAAAATTAATTCGGTGCTTTTGCATCGAATTAGCCAATTTATTAAAATTTTCCATTGTATCTCAAGATAGAAGTTTTTCAGTTGTCCTCTGTAAATGTAAAACAGTCGTCTAAAGTTCGATAGTCATTCAACATTAAAAGAGTGTTTGATTTTTGTGTAAATATGCATTGAATAGAAGATAACAGGCAAAAAGTCACAGTGTTGACTGCTACTTATGCACTCGAATTTGTGGTCTCTGTATAATATTTTCTTTTTGTTCAATTATTCAAATTTTCATTCGTCGGACTACGTGGCAGTTTTTTAATATGATAGTAACATATTTGCACATTATTGTAAAAATGTGGATTATATTAATAGTACAACTCTTTATCATAAGTTTGATTCACGTTTGGCTTCATCTTATCCAATCATATGATACGTATAAACACTAAAAAAATATTATTTAACATACATTTGTACAAATAACAAAGCATGAATTAAAATTGGTGGAAAATTGATTTTGTAAAGACGCTTAAGTTCATTCATTATAAATGATTCTCAATTGGTTTTTATTATTATTTGGACCTTCGATTGTATAACGTCTTCTGTTACCTTCTACAACCCGCCCGAGGTTACGAAATTTGATAATTTTACCAAAATAATTCGATCAATATTTAATGATTTTCATTAATCTGTTACGATATCTTTTCACCGATGACACATCACACGCTATTTACGCTCCAACAAAATTTATCAACGTTCATTGTAAGCGATTAACAATATAATAAAGTTACACAACTTTCAATCATATCGTGCCCAGTGTCCAAATATTTATGCACGTTAGTGTATACGTTTCGTGTATTGATTTTTTAAATTTTTGCTCCAAATTCAATTTGGAGGGTCTGGCTTGGCTTCAACATTTTCTAAACTTGATTAGCTGTGTCTAAATAAAACGTAGTGGTTGAGTTTGTGAGAGGATTCACTTCGCGAACTGTAAAATAACGGATCTTTATGCAAATTCATATTCTGTTCATTTGCACTTATCATGTGCGTTTTGTACTTTTATACGCATTTAAATTTCGCAGTTAAGTATAAATCGTAGTTGAGCTCAGTCACTAGTATAGTTAGCCAGTATGTGTGGAACCATAATATTGGGGTGCTTTTCGTTGTTTTTATCCGAAAGAACATGGATCGCAATATTCATTCTCAACCGGATGACGAAAACCGAACAATGTTCAAAGCTCTTAAATATCAGTAATCATTTCTAACGTAGCCACGAACAAAACAAAACTATAGTATTATGAACGTTGATAGTTCAACACTTATTTCAAGTCAGTATCGCATAAGATTAATTGAGTAACAACTTCACGACGTAATTGAACAAATGGAACCAGATAAACAATATTTTCGATGCTTAATGTTTCTTTGCTACCAAAATGAAAAAATCGTGACACAAACTCGAAAAAGAAGATATACGCGGTTTATAGTGGCATGCAAAAGTATTCGATCACAACACATATAAATATTCAATAGTAACTCAAATCAGACATTATATTTTTCTCAGCAAGTTGTTGTTTCTATGTACAATATATATACATGAGACCATACAATTTCTTAGATAATTTAGCGTTTAAAGTATATTACAAACACGAGTCGTAGCCGAATATTTTTGCACGCCATCACTGCACTGTATGGAGAGGAAACCGTAAGATGTCTTCGAATTTGTCCTTAATTTCCCGAGATTATTTATGCATTAACTCGGTAAGATAGGTATAGCACCTAATAGCAGTAGTGCGAAGCTTACAAATGATAATATTAGTCATGTGAGTACTCCAAGTGGTTCAAGGTTCCCCGGATGATAAAACAGATTTATTTCTCTGTCTTAGATGCATATTACTATAAATCTCTCAGTTAATAATAGTCGATGATACTTAAACACGGGCAATATACATAATGCGATCAAAAGTTGGTTTAGATACGCAGAAGAATAAAAGAAACTTCATCTTTCGTTTAGCGAAAAGTTACTAATTGCACACATTTTAATATTCAAACGAAATAAGCGTATAATTATTGTTGCCAGTTAAAATAACTTTTGTATTATTTTGCGAACATCTTTGGCAGATTGAGAAAACTAAAATTCAACGAAGTTTAAATCTATTATCAAGAACTCCTATCGATAACAACGTACGTAAGGTGTCTGATATCACTTTCACACTAACGAAACTCGAGTTCCTTTCACTTAAAAGTAGATAGTAAAACTTGCTGGTTTCTGTCGGAAAATAATTTGAACGATTACTTACAGTAATTTTATATATTCTCCCTGTGCACGAATTTAACTTCTGGAAACTGAATTGTATCGCTGTGGACCAGTTCCGATGAATTGCATCCAAAAGCACCGCTACAACTTGTTTTATAACGATGCACCATACAGAATAGTCGATTCGATTCGCGGGACTTTCAATGTAGTGTTCTGAGGGTGCTTCCCAAGTCGAGATATCGATAAAGTAGCTTGTACAGCTACCATTATCGCGTTCTATTGTAATATCGAATGACGAATGTTCCTATGAGCAAGAATTGTCGATTGGTCGATCGCACTGCAGCTTGCCAGGCTGTCAACTGAGAAAATTATCGCAAAGGAAGTTGTCCAGGTTCTAACGCGTAGCGGTAAATGAATTAGAAACATTTTTATACGTTTCTTCGTACAGAAAATAAACTGGATTCTACTGTGATTTTATTTCTACCGGTGATTACGAAAATGGTGCAAATCGGTAGCAAAAAGAAGAAAAGACTTGCACATTTTTGTGATAAAAATCATTATCAGAATTGGGCATTATTCGAATTGTTTCGAATAAATGTTTATCTAAAAGAATTTTTCAAATAAATTCTGTTTAGTGAGATGTTTTACCCGTAAAATAATTACTTCTTACCCGTAATAGATTATTTTCTATTCGAATAATTTTGCATTAGTAAACGATAATTTACTCGAATAATTTTGATTCTTATTCTAGACTCGCGTGCCTAATATGAACATATTTTAGAGGAGTTGGGAACAGGAAGTACAAATTGTATCATTTTAACATTTTCTTTTTTTATTTTTTTACAGTGAAAAAATTACGTGAACTTGCATGTCTTTTCAGAAACCTTAGGCGATTTGTAATACCATTACGGAAACGATATTATGAGGAGGAGTGTCCTGAAAGATGGGTCGTCCCTCATCGTCCTTATAATCCAAAAGATTTACATCCATGACGCTTTTTAAACCAACTTTCTCTGCCGCCTTTTTCGAATACAGGGACGTATACAGCCCAAATATGAACCCCGCATCCTTCACAGTATTCTTTGCATACGAAATCCCTGCAGTCATCAAATCCTGTGAAATTCCTCTTCTACGATAATTTTTGTCCACCGCTACGGCATAAAATTCCACCGCCCCTTTCGAATCAGGAAATTTGCCGTACAAATCAGCCCTTTCACTTATCTCGGATAAATAGTTGAAATACTGTTTCATTAATTTATTTTGCGGAGGATTATTGCTAAACACAACGTTAACTCCATCCGCTCCGTCGTGGAATTTAGAGTTTTTGCTAACTATCATCAGATTCACTCCGATGATTCTTTTTAATGATTTTTCTACCGCTATAATACATGGAGAAAACGCGAAAATTGCTCGTATCAATCGTTCATGATCCATCCACGTCGATTCCCTCTCGTCAGCTGTCATATGATTGTTATCTCGTAAACTTTTTAACACGTTCTCCTCCTTATCAAAATTTTCATGTAAAAAGATTAGGATTTCCGATAAATAAGTATCATTCGCCCATTCAAGAGTATACAGATCACTGTTATTTGACTCCATTTTTAAATCGATATCTTGGAACCTATTGCACCATCGATATTTTTATTTTAAAAGTATATTTTTATCTTTTCACACGAAACCGAATCACGTTTTCGACTCTTCACTTTATTTAACGTTCTTTATACCGTGATTAATTTTCGGTTTAAACGAGTTGTTATTAATAGTTTTGCGCTATCGCATGAACGTAGCTTCGCCGTGTGTGGCGCCGCGACGTGAAATATCTTAAAGATCACCGCACCTTGTACTCTGTATCAATATTCAAATATAGAGCGAAATTCAAATGGGCTAACGTATTGTATGTACCAGTGCCTTTGTTTGAAACATTAGACGTGGGCGATCGAGCAAAGGGAAAGTCGAGGATCAAGAGAAAAAAAGGGAACATTCGTTGAAAATACTTGATAATTTATTACAGGCCGTGTCGAATTAGCTATTTCTGTTAAAAATCGCGATATCCTGGAAACACGGCGAGACTCTCACGGTACTACCTCGTGCATTTCCGTTGACTTTTTCCAAAAGGGTAATAAATTTTCTTAAGGGTTGCTTTATCCCGCTGGCGCGTTTCTTTCTCTTTCTCTCTCTCTCTCTCTGAACCTCTCTGCACTTTCTCTTTCCATATGAGACTTGTACAAGCATGGCCGCGTAGCTTTCACCTCCACCCGGCTCAAGGGTGGATCGAAAATCGAAGAAGATCATCGATGGACGGGGTATGGCGCAACCCCCGATTGAACCATAGCGATCCAAAGGGAGGATCCAAGATTTTCCTGGAGGAGGGAGAAAACCCGAGGACCGAGAGAAGATTTTTCGCAGAAGAGTCAGAATAATTTTTCTTATCGAACGCTAAAGATTAACCGTGTCAAACACCGAATGAAACGGCCGTATTTTGCGTAAACGTATTTTGTCGTTTATTTTATTTGCGCGCCTCGCCGAGCAGAGCGGTTCAACGCTCCACGGGCACCAACCTACATCCTTACTGCCCTGGAAATCCGCGAATGGGACGCAACAATACGTTGCGGTACATTATTTTTTGTTTACGTCGCCAGTAAGAGTTTAGTTCAATGTTTCTGGTTACATGACAAGTCTGGTCATTGAATGGACTAAACTACTCGTGACTTATCAGAAGATCAGACATAAATACTCCAATGTGGAGACTTTGATTGGTGTACACTGCTATAAACAATGGCATACGTGTTCATTGATGATCTGCGTAATGAATCCACGCATTCAATTGCTCGTATCAAAATCCTCAGCTCGTTCTTTGCTAAAGGAGAAGCGAGTGTCTTGATTTTAAAAGTTCTGGGAACTTGCAAGTGAATTATTTGAATGAATTATAGTAAATCAGAGCACCATTTTCGAACACACTCTTCCATTTTCGCGGCAGAGCGCACGGCTACGCGTGCGCACGCCAGGTGCGACAACAAAATAAAATGGCCGACCAGCGAAACAAATAGAGCGCCGTTGTAAATAACAAACTATCGGAGCACGTTTCGATAAGGGATTTGCTTGAAGAACAGCCGGTGTACGGTACTGTGGAAGCGCCTCGGTGCCGGTGCTTCGTGTTTCCACGGCGCGGAATTGTCTGGGCGACCGACAACGTGCAGTCGCGCATTCCAAGCCACGATTCACCGTTGAATGCGTCACGCGTGTTCACGAGCATCGGAGCGAGCAGCCAGGGAAAAAACGGGCCGCAGAATACACGTCGCCAGGATGCAATTGCGAAAGCGAGGCTGCCTCGCGTCACGTCTCCGCCTACGGCTCGCCTAGCTCCTCATGCTAGTCTCGTCTTCCGAATTGCTTGGAGCACAGCATGAAGGAGATGCTTGGAGGGTGCTGCGTGTGTTCTGACGAGAGGGGATGGACTGAAAATCCACTGGTGTATTGTGATGGCCAAGGTTGCACTGTTGCTGTACACCAAGGTTTGTTTGTTACATTGACCTTCGCTGTGAGCAGAAATTTTGATCGGTGAATCGAAACAATTTAATTGGGACGCTTTGTTTTGATGGTTTCATAGCTTGTTATGGAATTGTTACTGTACCCACTGGGCCATGGTACTGCAGAAAATGTGAGTCACAGGAGCGCAGTGCCAGAGTGGTAAGTTTCACGCATGATTTTGATGGAGAAGGGATTATATTATTCAGGTGAAATGGTGAATTATTTAATAGCGTTGCGAGTTGTGCCCAAGTCGGGATGGAGCTCTTAAGAGAACAGATCAGGCTGGATGGGCACACGTGGTCTGTGCACTTTATATACCTGAAGTCAGGTTTGGTAACGTGACCACTATGGAGCCTATTATTTTGCAACTGATTCCAGCAGAAAGGTTCAGTAAGGTAAAGACATCAGTAAGGACCTTTCTGTCAGGGTTGCTTTCAATATTGTTAATGGGATATCATGATTACAGTCATGTTATATTTGTGAGGAACAAGGGAGAGGTAATAGGGCAAATGTGGGAGCCTGTATGCAGTGCAACAAGACTGGCTGCAGGCAGCAATTTCATGTTACTTGTGCTCAGGCTCTTGGTTTGCTCTGTGAAGAAGCAGGCAATTATCTAGATAACGTTAAATACTGTGGATATTGTCAGCATCACTACTCGAAATTGGTTAGTGTCATAGCACTATAAACAAAGTCCATACAGAATTCACATTGACCGATTTCAGTAACGATTTTATCGTTTAATCTACAGAAAAAAGGTGGTAACGTTAAAACAATACCACCTTACAAGCCAATACCTGCTGATAATGGCTCGTCAGATTCGTCTCCTGAAAAGGAAGCAGAGACCCCGATAAAATCGTCGTCAAGTGGTAAACGAAAGAGTTCAAGTTCCAAATCCGCTACAAATTCTAAAAACAAATCGAATACTAGTCCAAGTCTAGAAATAAATGGCGTTGCTGATGACAAAAGTAGTAGCGGCCGTAATACACCCAAAGACAACAACACGAATTCCAGTAAATTCACCACTTCCAACTTCGTAGAGACGATCGTCACGCAATCGGAGAGTGTATTCGGACATGACGGCACCACTTCCACAACGGTTGCCGCTGCAACCGCCATTAAATCCGGATCGAACTCGAGCTCCGGACACAAAAACAGTGGGCAATTAAAATCGAATTCCTCGTCGTCGAACAAGACGTCGAGCCACAGTAAAAAGAGAAAGACGGGGGCGCGAACGCCGACGGTGATAGGGAACGAAAACTCCAACCAATCGGTCAGCTCCGAGGCCAGCGGATCGGTTGTGGTTGCTGTAAGTTCTGTTGTACAGCAAGCTGTGTCCAGCAATAACGTGCAGACAACCATAACGGAGGCGACGAGCTTGAGTACGACTACGGAACCGGAAAAGTTTAAAAAGGTACATGGAAATTTGTGGAATTTAGAGATTTCTACTGCGAATTTTTTCATCGTGTTGAATTTTTCGATGCGTTTTCTTTAAGTTAAAGGTCGAGAGTCCCATTCAATCATCGTCCAGTACTCCGATCACCACCGAGGCGACAACCACACCTGTGATAATGGCCGTAACGCAGTCCCAGTCATTGGTTGTTACTCAATCGCCGACAACCACATCGAATAGCATAGTTGTTTCCGTACCGTTGACCGCGACTTCGTTGTCCAGTACAGTGCAGAGCGTAGTGACGAGCGCCCCGACGCTGTATCAGCAGTTGCAGCAAAGTATCATAACTACCGCAGCTACAACGGAGCCTAGAACGAGCGCTATGCCGAACTCGGAGAGGTTTGTCACAGAAGAAACGCCGGCAAAGAGATCTCGGTAAGTTCAGATTCAAATTTTAATACTAATCCAATGTTATTGCACAATATGAGCATTCAATATTAATATTATGTTTATAATTATTACTCGAAGTGTTTCGATTAATATTGATACTGATTAAAATAAATGTTTTGGTAAAACATATGTATATGATATAAAAAGAATTACGAAAGTTGTGTAGAAATTCGTGAAAATGTTTCGAGCAAATTTAAAATGCGCGCCAAAATCGTATGCATCAAAATGGCCGACACGTTGGATAAACAAGCCCCTTTGTTTTTAACCTCTCCTTGTGTTTCGTAAAAATCGTTCAGGTAGAAAAACATTGTTGCGTATGGGTTTATGGTATTTTGCAAAATATTGTTTCATCAGGATGCGACTGCGTTGTTTAAAATCTTCGGAAAACGTCGCGACGATTGCAAGATGTTCACTCCAACGTTACGGGTTGTGTAAATGCGGAAATGAATTCAGGACAATTTTTTTTCACGTCTATGAAACGTAAATCGTAAAAAGTCGTCGCGAATAAGAAATTATTGTGATCGACTGTGATTTTCTTGACGTCTTCTGATTCGTCTCTAGCTTTAAGGACACTTTGAGGTTATGTTTGGTTTTTCTATCTCAAGGGGCCTCAAGGGCAATGAACGAAGGAAAGGAGTAACGTGAAGTTTTAAATGGCAGTGCGCGACCGGTCCGTTTACTTTGCATCTTGTGTAACAATCAATTTTAAAGAATCATCCAAATATATTGTTTTCTTCTAGACCACAGAAAATTAGACAATATATGTGAAGAAATAAATATTCATTTTTCATTGATTTCTCAGCTCCCAATCATCAGATAAGCAAGAAAAACCTCGCAAACCGAAACGTGGATCATCTAACAGTCAACCAGCCCTGCCCCAAATGCAACTGCAGTCTCAGACACATCAGCATCATCTGCCGCAACAACCTCAACCAGCAGTTTCTTCTGTGGTAACATCTGTATCTAGCAGCGCTCTGGTAACAACGTCTAAGCGAGGAGGAAGAAGTAATCATCAAACTCCTCCACCTGCCGTAACCGTGGCACCTGTACCATCCATTATTCAAGGACCAACACTGAGCGGTGGTCATTTTAGCAACGTTAGTTCTGGGAATACCATGGGCCCCACTGTCAAGGAATCTCCACCAAGCAGCCCTGGTTCTGAAAGTATGAGCAGTAGTGGTCCAGGAAGAAGGAAAAGGAAAAGCGCCAGCGCGGCTTCCACGACGCCGACGCCGTCCGCATCGAGTACTCCAACACTCACAAACCCAAAAGAAGAGAAGGATGTGAAATTGTAAGCAGTAGGAATTAGAGATGTTCGATTCTGGCAAAAAAATCGATTCTGAATCAAAGTTGCTAGAATTCGATGTACCAGAAAATCGAACTCCAAAAAATCGATTTCTTGAAAAATAATACTGTACAACAAATCAAAACTTTTTTCTGTTTTGCAACATCCACTGGGTGATCATTATAAAGCTCCTCGCGTCAAAAGACAAATCCGGAAGTGAAATTGCTCAATCACCCTCAATTTTAAAAAAATACGGGTTTTTGTGAAAACGCCCACTTTTCGGCAAAAATGAGGTATTACGTGAAAACTAAAAACACTAGGAGGTTCCCCTTGTAAAGTAAAGTAAAGGAGAGTTTTCTGAATAGATACTATATAGAATTATTATTTTTGTTCAGTTCTGAATTGCTACAAATGGGCGTCAAAGTTTGAAAAAGTGTCAATGTGCATAGTTTCTATGCAGTATTTTTGCATCTTTACAAAAGCTTGTTTTTCGAGCACAAAAAATCTATACAGGATCGGATTCTGTAGACATTTCTAAAGAGAAAACCATACCACAGAAGTGTCGAAACTGTTATCAGTTAGCGCAGGTGTATATACGCGGCGTTTTGCCGACTAGGCAGCCATTGCTCGCCTGCGACGGCACAGCAGTGTCGTAGCTACGCGTAACCGATATCGCTAGGAAGGTCTAACGGGCACTCTCTTTATGCATGTACAATGATGGATCTTTTTCTATGTATTTTAATATAGTAATCACGGAATTATTAAAGAATGTATATAATTACTTCTAGTTGATAGAAGAGAAGAGGTACGTAAAATACAACATTAAAACCTAACCCAACGTGGTCACCAGTCATTGCCTGGATTCTAACTTTATAAATAATCGACCCGGTAGCCATGCGGCGTTAGATCGCCAGACATCGAGGGACAATGTCTGGAAGATATCACACACTGAGAACACTTTCTCTAGCCACACTTAACCTAAGTCCCAAACATAAATACTTCAATGCTAGACAATGCGTTGTCAACGACCCTTGACCGACTTTAAAACACGTAGACGCTATTATACTTAGAAATATAAGACATCGCGTTGCTTTCACATATTGTTTAATATGTATACCTCAGATATTGCCAAAGTGTAAGTGCTAAAGCTCATGGAATTACAACAATAATACAAAAAATGTTTGTAAATTCATGAACAATCGTGTTTGCATTTTAACCGCTTCCAATTAATAAGCCATGCACTAAACATTCAAATTTGTTAAGACTGGGAGTTACCAGAACGAGTCTTTATAATTCCGTGATTATTATATAAAAATACATAAGAAGACATCCATCCTTGTGCTTACATGCATCAGGAGAGTGCCCGTTGTACTCCCTAGCGATGTCGATTACGCATAGCTACGACACTGCTGTGCCGTCGCAGGCGAGCAATGGTTACCTGGTGGCAAAACGCTGCGTACACGTTGCCGATGGATATTTTCTCCACCTGTGCGAACTAAAATCCGTTTCAACCCTTCTATGGTATGATTTCCTCTTTAGAAATGTCTACAGAATCCGATCCTGTATGGATTTTTTGTGCTCGAGAAACAAGCTTTCGTAAAAATGCAAAAATACTGCATAGAAACCATGCACATTGACACTTTTTCAAACTTTGACGCCCAATTGTAGTTATTCAGAACTGAACAAAAATAATAATTCTATATAGTATCTATTCAGAAAACTCTCCTTTACTTTCTTCTATAAGGGGAATCTTCTAGTGTCTTTAGTTTTCACGTAATACCTAATTTTTGCCGAAAATTGGTGCGTTTTCACAAAAACCCGTGTTTTTTTGGAAACTGAGGGTGATTGAGCAATTTTACTTCCAAATTTGTCTTTGGGCGAGGAGTTTTATAATGATCACCCAGTGGATGTTGCAAAACAAAATTCGTATTGTACAGTGTAATGGATTGAGGTACTGTCAGTACAGTACTGCATGCTTCATTGACCTACTGTTTCTTATATTTTTTATTTTATGATTATGGAATTATTTCATTTAAATGGCTGAGTTTTCCCTGTTGAAAATGATACCAAACACGATTTTATTTGAATATTACATAATTTTCAATTACAGGCCATTCTCCGCGTCAAATCGATTATTTTTATACTTGATATCTGCGATTTTGTTCATGTTTACATGTTATAGTCTATGCGAAAATGGGGGGGTTTAAGTCATCATTTTGCTGGTTTCGAAATTGTATAAAAAATATAGACTCTCGAAGTTGGCAATTTTACCCATTTTTACGAAAACTACCTTCACAAAAGAATTTTTATGTCGGAAACTATTAAGGATATAAACTTCGTTTCTAATCGCGATTTTAATCGCGAAAAAATACTCTTTTCAACGAATTTTTTTATCTAATTCCTAAATTAATTTTTTCAACAAAAAAGTTTTCAAAACATTTTTGTTTCGCAAATTTGACTCCTGCACCACGTTTTTAAAAAATTGAAAAAAATATGCTCATATTCTATGTTATTTCCTTTTTAAATATCCGTTTTTTAATTCGCGGGTACTCGAAAACTATGGTACGAGCAGCCAGAAAGAGGCTGCGATTTACGGCGATTTGAGTAAGTGCACCGTCCGACTGGCCACTCTTTCCGGTAAAAAAGGAAAACCCAAGCGCTCGAGTGGTGCGCTTACCATTAAAAAGGTTCGAAATCGTCTGAGAAAATCGATACTTGAGAGAATCGATTCAGAATCAAACATGCCTAGTAGAAATGATAAGTGCAATGAGGTAACTTATTTTCGCACACATTCTGATTGTGGTTTTGTATTAGATTCCAGAATGGAGTCAGTGCTCCCCATATGTTAGGAAATCAGTTGAATCCGACCTCTACGATGGCTCAGAAAATGTCCGACACTCTTTCTCAAGAGTTGGAAGCACATTCTATTTTTACAGAAGCTAGTAATTCGACGACGAATTTAGTTGGTCCACAGCTGCACAGTCGAGTAATTGCATCTGTGAGCATTATAAATTATATGATCCAGGATAGGCGGTTCTCGAGGCATTCGCGGATTAATCGTGGTATATTGTTGTACGAACAGATACGATCCAATCAAACAGGTGCACCACCCACGTCGTTTTCTTCAGTCTTCAATACCACTAGCAATACAAATACCAACGCCAGCGCTAGTACGAGTACTGGCGCTTTAGGCGGTGGAGCAATACCCCAAACGCTTGATCAACTTCTGGAGAGGCAATGGGAGCAAGGAAGCCAATTTCTGATGGAGCAAGCCCAGCACTTTGACAGTGAGTGTACGGCAAGGAAAAACATGCTTTCAGTCGCATGGGTTTGGTGAAATTGGGGATAATAAATTAATGCATGAATCATCCTTTTTTTTATAGTATTTTTCTTGCATTATCCACGAATACGTATATCCATAATATTGGACTGTTCGGAAAATTCATAGCGCCTGCGATAATATTCACTTCTGTTGTGTAATAGATGAACTGGAAGTGGATTATTATTTGAGTTTTAGTTAAATAAAAGCATTCTTAATCTGAATAAATACTGTTCAAACAATAAATACTACACATAAAATTATTTACTAAAATATGAATGTGCACATATTACCATTGAGTGTTTATAATAACTTAATGCATAATACAGTACAAAGTCTGTTGTTTTGTTGGCTGATTTGGTTCACTAATCCTTGGATGCTGTGGATGAAAGAAAAATTTCAAAAGCAAATTTGCAATTTTTTTCTTTACAGTCGCTTCGTTACTGTCCTGTCTTCACCAACTGCGAGCGGAAAACCTGAGGTTAGAGGAACATGTAAATAGTCTCCTGCAAAGGAGAGACCACCTATTGGCTGTGAACGCTAGACTTGCAATCCCTCTGACGACTCAGCCTAGTGCTCACCCAGGTAAGCAATAGGATTTCTCTCATCGACTACATTCTCCATACCTAATCATTAGGGTTGTTGGTTGTGAAATACCAGAGTGGCTAGGTACTTGGTAGAACGTTTAAGTAAAAAAAATTACCCGGGTATTCAGGTATTTCATCGGATCGATAGAACACATGAGACGGGGAGATAACCATAAATTTCAATAAAAAAAAGTTGATTGTTTTTTTTTCAATCATGTGTGAAGAGCATCAGTAATAAAAAAAATTATGTTTCGCCTCTTAGATCCAAATTCATAGCTATCTTATCGGTTCGTGTGGTTCACTGATTTCATGAGATATACAGATACCCGCATAATTTTTTATTATCCGAGTGTCTCATAGTTACCCGGGAATCCGGATATCGTGGATACCCGGTTCAAAACAACAGTCCTACTAATCATCTAAAAATTCCAAAAAATTTTACTCTAAATTACAGTGAACAACATACATCCAATAGTCAACCCATCACACCCCAACGTGCCCCATCCCGATGTTCCACCAGGAGCTGCAGCCGCCGTTCCAAGAGTGAGCCGGGAACCTCGTGTGAACAACACGTACATGCCCCACTCGAGTTCCAGTAACCATTCCACGACGCTGGAAAATGGTTTGCCACCGGATCCCTCTCCACCAGCTGCAGCTTCGCTTTCGCAATACCAGCATCGGACGTCGTTGGTCGCGCCCCAACCAAGCCCAACCATCAGGTAACGTATCTGACCTTTGTTTAACGTTACAAGCACAGACACTACAAAATTTAATTCTTTGTACGATTATTGTGAACAGACATAGTCCAGCCGGAAGCGCGTACCATCAAGGGCAACCTAGTAATATAGTGTCCCCGGCACCGGCTAATAACTCCGGTGTGGTAAGGAACTCGTCCGTTACGCCGGATCCTCTACGCGGAGTACCAAGGTAAGAAGACTATATCTTTACCTGTAACTGTTTGAGTTCTATGGACGCACATATGCGTCTAGAAAATGAATATGTGGTTTAGTTTATTATACTGCTAACAAAAGTGAAAATTATCAGTGTTTCGGGTGGATGTAAATAATTAGTGTTGTGGTAATTGCAATAGTGACGACAAGAAACAGAATTTTATTTGCCTCTCGTAATAATCGAGAGTCTTCAGTTCTGAAAAGCTTCGCTAGGAAAGGGTTAATACAATTTTGACTTCATTTTTTTACCATATCAGATGTCAGTGCACAGTAATCGGTAATGTTGCAGGTCAAAGGTGATTTTAGCGATTTTTCAGGAAATTTTAATATATTATAAATGGATTGCGGATATTTATGCAAATTTATATTTTTTCAAGTACAATTAAGCAAATAAGATTTGTTTCGCCCTCTAAATACAACATTATTTGGCTAACTTCAAATTTTTGTATTCTCAAATTTCCCATAAGTGTATAAAAATCGCAGTCTACTCATAACGTATTTAAGTTGCATAAAAATCGGTAATATCGCTTTTAATATGCAACTTTACCCAGGGATTGTATAAGAATGTCAAACGAGGGATGAGGTTGGTATGTTACAGGTCCGTGCCGCAGTCATCGAGCAATTACATGCCATCGATGTACCAGCCCACAATGTCCAGTTTGGCAAGTAATCAAGTAAGTAATGTTCATAATCTCCACACACATGGACCTTCTCCACCAAGCCACGGACCGCCAGGGAAACCCAGCTGAAGATAGGTGGACATTAAGGGAGAGTATGCTGCGTCCGAAGACAGCAGACGTGGCGAGGCATCATTGCCAACCGAGACGTGCTATCATTCTTAACAAAATGGACACAGGGAAGTTGCGTCATTCGTCCTCTTTGTGCTTCTTTATCGATTAATCCAATTTCCGATTGGTTTTGGTTAAGTGCGATATGAATTTAACATTTTACTGATCGCAAAGGGCTACAGTAAAATTTCGTTAATCGCTCCGAGAGATCTCTACGCTTAATACTCGTGTTTTATCCCCACTACTTACGGTTTCTCTCTTTCATTCACGATCTCTTTGTGTGATCGATGTTATTGGCAAAATACAGAGTCGAGGCTCAACTCAAAATTGACAATGAAATACGTGGAAATAGTGTCCCTACACGATAATTACTCGCAACCGCCCCCCAAGTTTCGAGCATTTAGAGAATCTTTGCTATACATAGGATTAAGTCAGTGGGAAAGAAAACATGTGTTTGCATTTATCGACATACATACGTAATATTGGGGATTTTATTCCGTTGTGAATAGAGCTTCTTAGTATACGTGTTTCTATCGTTTCTTAGGCAATTTTCGAGAGCAATTTTTCCTAAACGTTAGGCTCAAAGCTAACTGGTTAGTTTCACGAAAAGATAATGTAATAGAGGCCTTGCAAGTGTCGAAGGAAGAAGCAATCTAGAAATAGAGACATCATTTTGGTTTTTCCCTTTGGTTGCACGTCATCGAGCACGTCTGAGACAATCTTTCCATCATCATCATCCCATCATCGTCATTGACATCCGTATGATGAAACGGTAAAACCGCAGATGTACAAATTTTAGACTATAAGTTAATCTATCGCGATGAATAGCAATAATAATTACGGAGTAGGTGTACATTTTACATTACAAAAAAAAGAGGGGAAATTGCGTGTGAATCTGGTGGTACGACAAAGTCACCCCTTTTCTACAGAGGCATCTCTTCTTTCTTTTAGACCACCTTACGAACGGAAAACGTTTTAGGGGTTCCCTTTTGCGCACCACTATCGACACACCGCAAAAAATGCCTACACCTTTGTTATGATTAAATTGTACATTTCTCATGATTGGCCCGTTTCAAGACCTATGTATATTAATCTAATCTTATACATGTATACTTGGACGTATATAATTCGAGCACTGCCTTCCACCAATAAAATGGCCGTGAAACGGGCCGACAAATTATTCTTCTTAGCATGATTTTTTAAGTTTTCTTCGGGAACGATTGATCGAAATAGGATCATTGGTCGAGGATCGAGCAAATGGTTATGGAATGTTTTACACGCGCTTCATTTTTACATGGAGGGTTCATTTGCAATTTTTTCTTGGTTGTTACCTTGCCTCTTTTCGGTGGCACATATTTTATTCGGATTAGGGTATCGAGAGACTTGTAGAATTGGATTTTTGTCGATCGTATGTGAGATGCGTAATCAAAAGGAGGTGAAAATCATGGTGAAAGAGAATTGTATTATACAAAAATTTGCGAGAGGACTTTCGCTCAAGGGTAGAGAGCCGCATTTGTGCGACGAAATTCGACTCGCTGAAATTTAACGATTAATTGGGGAGACTAGTTTCTTTAGCGCTCGGTTCTTTAATATAGAAAATTATAACAATAGTGGAAGGATCCATCTTTTCTGTCCAAATTTATAAATGTAAATTTCGTTTCGCTTTCGGTTAATGTCTAGTTATGGTTTGATCGAGCAAAATTGAAGTCTTGAGGAGAAATTAAAGACATACTCGCACATATTTAAATTTTTCAACCAGAGGATTTTTTATTAGATACTATATTTTTACTGGAAATAAATTTATGTAGTCGCATAAGAGTACTATTCAATGATTGAAAATTTAGTACATTTGGCTCAAATTAATTAACACTTAAATGCGAGAATAAATACAGTGATGTTCGAATACTTTTTGTAGCCAGTGTATCTACGATTAAAGTCTAATAAATACGAACATAATGGAATGTAATAGCATAATTTTCAAATATGTCACCCATATGGAATGCGTGAAAAATTTAGTTCGTTATGTGTTACAGTAAATCGGAGCACATTTACGACGCTGGTAGCGAACGTGTTAATTCTGTATTTTGTCATTAAATTTTGCGTACTGCTACGCATTTAGTTTTCACTTATTAACATGGTGACAAAATTAAAGAAAGAAGTAAACTGAATTAAAATTGGAGGCCCAAAGGGTTACTAGTTCGTCGAAAAATGTTCGAAAAGAAAATCATAACTTAGCAGAATTTAATGTTGTGGGGTCTTAGAATACTGAAAGTCCGAAATGCCCATCTTTTTAATCATGTGCACTTGAAGACTTCAGTTTTGTTTGATCAAATAATACGAAGGTTTCGTATGGTTTTTTTTTTTTAGTGTTTCATTGCAGAAAGTGAAAGCTTTTAGAATAAATGTATCGTGTTGTATTGTCCTGATTGGAAAGTATTATTTTAACGGAAATGACGACCTTTGATAAGGTGTTGGATTGTGAATGTCTTTTTTCCTTTTTTTTTTGTTTAGGGGAACCGAGGGGAATTAGATTTACTTTGTACGATAAACGCGATAAGATGACGTAGTAGTGGTAGATCACGAGGATACCAAACAGGTTCAGGATAGCTCGTCACCACTCAGGGAAAATCGATTAACTAAAATTTTGTGGGGTTTTCTTCGTGTATAATAGTGTCGAACATGGAGCACTATTCCATTTATCAATGGAATGCGGATTTTTATGCAAATTCGTAATTTTATAAACACAACTGTAGGAATACAGTATAAGCAGTAATTGGTTTCATCTCCTGAATATTTTAAAATGCACTTCATTTTGTATACCTTTCCACGTAATGTGGACTTTTTTCCTTTTGGCATATCGAAATTCTCAATAGCTGCATAAAAATCCGCAGTCTAGTTATCGAACACCTTAGAATCCCAAAAGCCCCGTATACTCTTTGCTATTTTACAGTACTTAAATCATCAATCGCCATATGATTGAACTGATCATTTCGATATTAGAAAATTGAATTCATCCTAAGATTATTAAAATTTTTTCCGTAAGTTTATAATTGTAGATGGATTTCTAAGGTGTGTAAGATATCGTGGTATAGTGTTTGGTGCTACATATAATTGACAAAAATATTCGTAATTAATAACGTAGAGGGGTTTGCAAAAAGTGATCATTAAAGACAACAGTGCGTTTATACCATTGAAGAGTATTTTATGCGTTTATTATCTCGGTGTATTGTCTGTACGTTATAAGATAATATACGGTACGATAAGAGGAGCTGGGTGAAACAGAGTGTGAGAGAGGCAAAACAAAAAAATGTAAGTGAGTTGTTAAAAGAGAGAGAGAGAGAGAGAGAGAGAGAGAGAGAGAGAGAGAGAAAGAGAGAGAGCAGTTAACGATAATATTTTTACACACAGAGCAGACCGTGCCAAATTTTTGCAATCGAATCATTGAACTCTCTTGAAACTCTTGAGCTTGCTGTTCAAGATTTTCGAACTCGCCTTGGTGAAAGTAAATTTTCTTGATCGAAAATGAAAGAAAGATTGAGAATCCGACGTTGCATGTCCTAATTTCCATGCTCTCGATTATTTTGTGTTCATTTTCCATTATTATTCGTGTACAAATAAATTATTGTGTTCCTAATCCGCTGTGTGGATGTCGAAGGTTTTTTCGCTGGAAAATTTCACTTTAATTTGACCAAAGTCTTTTTCTAATTCTGAATCGCATTGGATTTATACAGAATAAATCAGGGAAGGCTCAAACTCGAATTCCGCGGAAATCCTAAATAAAATCACCGAATTTTTTTCTTTTTTTAGAACAGAAGCTAGCGTAAATTAATTAGAGATAAGGTGTTTCTCTCGGTGAATTTTGTATAAACCCAATGTGCGCGAATCTATTCATTAGGGTTTTCTATTCGCTTGTAGTTTAATTGTAAATTAAATGTTTGGTACATATATATTTATGTACGCAAAAAATGATGCGTTTAGGGTAGATGTATGGTAGATTAGTTCGCATTAAGGACGTAGTAAGCTCACCGGATGATTATCGAACAAAAATCGTTCCAAAAATCAACGAATTAACGAGCGAAAGCTTTTCTTTATTTCACCAAAAGAAAAAAAAGAAAAAAAATTGGAAACTGCTCGAACACACTGCTCCAGGCGGCAGCAATGCTTTGATTGGCCCAAAATATTGGCACAGACACCGTACCGTAGCATTTTGATACTTGACATCGTCATTAAGAGTCACTGTTGGACGATTTAAAAAGAAATAAAAAAAAAAAAAAAATGAAAAAAATACAAGTGTGAAAGTGAAGCAAACTCGGCGCCGTTTGTGAAGCGTGTTTTCACTTTTCTACGAGAGAGTTAGCTGATATCCCCGCGTCTCTGGACACGAACACAGAAGAGACAAGCAACTCACATTGCAAAAGAATTCTACACACAATGAAAGGAAGAAACGGAGAAAGATTTTGACTGGAAAAATGGTGGAGAGAGACGATCATTTATTTGTGCGTGTGTGTGTCTCGACTTGTAGGTTTTCCCAAGAAACCAAATTAGCATGAAACGCACGTACATAATGTGTTTTAGGTATTGTAAAAAGGATGTCAACGAAGGGCAAAAAAAATGGTGGCTCTTGGGACAGCCTACAACCCTGTAGAAGAAGGCGCTAGCTATTCGTGTAAAAATATGGAAGGATCTTGAGGACACTTCAAAGGCTGCCGCTTATACCGTGTGGTCTTTTGTATATTTTCAAACGAGAGCAGCTAAAAAGAGGCTGCAGTCTGCTACCTTTGAACTGTCCTCCACAACGTATAATATTGTACCCGTAAGAGGAAGTAAGGGAAGGTGCATACCAAGCGAAATGCCATATGTGTTTCCACACACAGGGGGAAAAATGAATTTTCTAACGTGAGAAAAGGCTGATTGTTTTTTAACGCGTTTAACGATTCACCCGGCGTCTTTCGTCCTCCCCTTTGGGGATACCCTGAATTTTATTAGTCAGTGTTCTTTTTTTCGCTGTCGCCTCAACCTCCTATCTAAATGAAATTAGTGTTAAGAACACACACTGTATTTATATAGTAAAATTTAATTTCAATTTTATTAGTTGTTGTTTCAGTGAGACTGGAGATTATCAAGTACAAATTAATTGTAATTCGGTTGCGGATTTTTATGCAAATTCTCATTTTTATTAACCCTCTAGTAACTTGCAAGTTACATACTTATACATCTACATTTTTCTGGTATTTTTATTATGTGATTATTGGGGAGATATTTTATATTGTACCAGTTATGAAGTTTATTATACCAACAGCAAACCATCCAGTAATGACAATTACTTATTCCCAAGTTCTCGAATTAAAGTAAAGAAACTTTAATCATTAATAATTTCATCAACTCGATCGAACACAATTCCGATTACAGAGGATTAACAAAATTAAAAAAATTGAATCTGAGTGGAGGGTTGTTTCGACCTCTAAACAACATTAATATGCATTTTACTTGAAGTATCTTGTATATTTTTGCATATTGCATGCGTTCCGTTATTTATCGCGTATTTAAATTTTCTATAAATGCATACAAATCCGCACTCTAATTATAATATTTTAGTGTTCTACGTTCGATGCAAGGTTAAAGCAGAGACTAGCTGCGATTGTCTCGCAGGCACTAAAAAAAATATTTACGAAAGGGTGTAACAAATGTTGTTTTATCTGATACAGTTAAAGTAGCTTACATTTTAGAACCAAGATCTATAATTGTGCCGAAATTCTGGTTTTCACGCTCTAGTTCGATGTGGGATACCCATATCCAAGAGTGTATACAACCATAAGTGCTCCAAAATATTTTGGAGATAATTTCCCGGGTTGTAAGGCAAAATAACATAAGTCACATTTTCGAAAAAATTAAATTTCATGCATTAGTTGAGTCATTTACGGTAGTAAGGGCGAACTCAACACCCTCAAAAATATTATTTACTGCATTAAATTGATTTATGGCACTTGAAGTGCATTATTGTTGGTCTGTTTTGTGGATTTCATTCTTTTTTCTAGTATAAGTTTTTATAAATAGAATTTGTTAGAAAGTTTATGATGCCCATCAAAGGCATTTTTCGCATTTTGGGCCTCTCAAGGCCTCAATTGAGCTACATAACATAATGCAAACTTATTATACATCACGAAACGGATGCGGCTAGACCAAAGTCCGATATTTAGCAATTATACTCGAAACTTCTAGCGATAATATCTCGAAACTAAAAACTAGTGTCATTTACAGTCAGTCATAAAAGTCTAAATACACATTTTAAATTTCAAATATTTACATGCTTTAGGACAGATTTTAGAATTCTAAAAGCAACTGAAAAATTCCTAAAATATAAAATTACAATCGTGAAATATTCTTAGACGACGTTATTTTGTTTACGCGGAACAAATTATAATACACTTTAATACATGCACGTAGATTTGCACGAAGTTGTGTTGCCCATTTATATATAATTTTTTATAAACAAGTAGAAAAAAACAATTTTTATAGAATCTATTAGAATTTTAATTGAGTCGCTCATTTGCCAAATCGACTAACTCCGCGAAACAAAAAGTAGAGAAATTGATGGAGTAAATATACGTTCTTTTATTAAAGTTCATTTTAAAATTTAAATCCAAATAAAGACTGCGGAATGTTTTAATACAGGCAAAGCTTTTATCCGACGTCAGATTAAATGCATAAAATAATACATTCATGGAATAATCGTTATTACTTTTACAAATCGTTTATTATTCCATGAGCAAAAATATTTTTCTCATTTCGTGATGTTAAGCCCAATTATTAAAATGTAGTTTTAACATAAGAAGTTATATCTATCAAGTGTTCAAAACATTCAAAAAGTGGAGCTAATCACTTTGGCCCGTAAACGACTCAATTAATAGATAAATTAATCTTCTTGAAATGCCGGAAATTCCTATATTTTTTTTTTTAGATATTTGAAACTTAGAGTTGTATGTAGAACTTTTACGACTGATTGCACGTCTTTTGATTTGCAACCGCAAATTTACGAATGAGTCTAATCCATGAATCCTTTTCGCTAAATTTTTAGCGAATAAATAAAGCAATTTTCTTTATTTATTTTAAAATTATAGCAAGAAACATTGGTGTGCATGCTCACCAAAAAGTGGAAGGAACCACTGACTTGAATTCAGGGGAGCCAGTGCCACTAGCTTAGGATCTCTGCCTCAATTTGGATGCTTAGAAAGTTTCACTTTTATATTTACATCTACTAAGGTTTAACACTTCCGAATTGAGGTGAACGAAGGCCTTTTTCGGGCACGAGGGGCGGACGAGAGTCTACAAATGGTTACCCTGAACAAGAATCACGTTTCTGACGTAAACGCTGAATAATCGTGCACTCGAATCTTTCTTCTGCTTTCGGTCGACTGACAAAACTGCAAGTTCATTGAACTGTGTGTGTGTGTGTGCTCGTTATTCCTGCTGTTGAACGCTCAGAAACGTTGTTCTGGAGCCGTGTGGATCGGTTCCAAATCCAGGGATGTAAATCACTGTGCGATACGATTTTGTAATGTAACTGTGCATACGGAAGCATGTAATAAAAGAAGACTAAACGACGGCAGAGTTTATCACTATCAGCGTACTTCCTGCTCCCGAATTCTTCCGTTATTTCGGTAGAATTATCCTAATTTCTTTTCTACTTTAATGAGAATTTATCTAGAAATGTATTTCTAAAATTGAAAATTTCAGTGAAGAAGCAGCACATGCTACAATTATTAGGATATTCGAAAAATTCGTAGCGATATTTAAAGTATCCAAAGCCAATGCATAATAATGAATATGTATCATATTATTGACTAATGTTATAAACAAGGTGTTCAGTAACCATTGGTACAATCCAAAAGAAAGTTTCCACATGAAAAAATAACATTTTGTCATATGAAATTCGGTTTTCGTGAAAATCGACTTTAAAAATACGACTATGAAATAATAGATGATCTTCTGACTTAACACCTCTCGATTTTCATTAACGGAATCACATTAAATTAATTATATTTTGATGAAATTATAAGCGTTAAACAATTGAAAGATAAAGTTCGTTTAAGATTTAATATATTAAAACAGCAAAACTTAGTTCGCAAGGAGAATCGTGAGTTTGGAAGAAGGGACATCTTCAATAATTTATAAAATAATGATATTTATTGTAGATAAACATCCTGTTTTATTTTGTATTGTTAATTATCCAGTACAGTAAGCACAAATCTGAGTCGCGACAGCAATTTATAGCGAGATTCGTTAAATCGCGACATAGTCAAGTGCACGCATATCCGACGAATATTAAAAGTCGATTTTCTCGAAAAACAAACTTCATATGAAAAAATGTTATTCTATGTTTTCGAAGTATTTCTAGTTGTTTCACCAGTTACCGAACACCCTTTTGTTATTTTGTTATTTCACAATTACATTTAAATATCACTGCTATTACTGTAACTGTTTCGTTATCTTTTAAGAAATATTTGATTCGAGAAGCGTTAATGACATTAAAATGTATTAATTTATTTCGATTTAAGTTGGAAATTGGAAATTATATTAAACTATATTCAATAATTTTGTACTATAGACTCGTTATTAAATTAGTGCTTCATAGCTGTTACATATAGTTCTATATTGATATTTACTAAAACTTGTCTTGTAAATTTATAATATTATCGTCATTGATTCGTTCTCTATTGGATTTTATGTTTCACTTCCTTAACAATAAATATTTGTACTCGCATAATAATACCATTAAAGGATAGAAAAGTTAATATATTCGGCATTAATTAATTAATATCTAAATGTTGAAGTAAATACAGTGGTGTGTAAATAATTTTTAAAACCACTGTACTTCGCAATTTTAGATTTTGATCATTTTCTCGTACAGTTTTGTCTAGGATATTTCAGATACATGCCGATTATTACGAAACTGATGTAAGTCAAAAAAGGAAAGAGGAAATAGCTTTCATATTCTTGTGATATAAATCGATTTATCACTTTGCATTACAAACTTCTTTAATAGTTTCATCTTTCGCTAATTTCAGCACGCTTTTGTGAAAAGGGGAAAATTTGCCTTGCATTCTGTATATTTCCGAAGAAATGAAAATTTATAATTGGCGCAAATGAATGTAAAATTGTTGAAAAAATTAAAGTTTATCGTAGCAGAGCTAATAAAGTGGCAAGAGTTAACATAAAATAGGTATGGCCTAAGTTCAATTTTTCTAGATTTTCGACTTGCAGCAATTTTATAATCAACGACACGTATTTACAAGGTGTCGGGAATTTTTAGTTTAAAAAGAAGAAGATACTTCCTTCTCTACGGAGGTATGACTGTCTTCAGACAAATCCCTGACGTTTGCCTCCGTGGCGGCCAACGATCGTGGGAAATATCACCTGCGACCTCGTCTCCGGCGAATCAATATTACACCACTGTACGAATATACTATGTTTCATGGATAACGCTAGAAAACACTCTTATCACAAACACTCTATCCCCCTGATACACTCACAAATAATATTTTCCCTTTTAAATGAAGCATTTAGTTGTTGCGAAAGAACAGAAAAGCGAATGAGAGTCGAAATGTAACAAATACACTAACATATGTACGTGCCTGCTTTTACTTTTAGATCCTCAGCTGGGGGAGGAGGCTTCAATCTCGCATTACAGCTCAACAATGCCCCCGTTTTACAGTATGAAGCAATAGGATTTCATCGTGCCTGAGTTTTCATGCCGAATTTCATCATGGATTTCAGATCCTTATCTATTCAACATCCTATTTCTCTTTCGTGGGCGATACCTATTAATCCAGCATCCCAATATCAATTATTTCTACACTTCTATGTTTGGCAGAGTAATTATTTATTACAGCTTCTACTACGGTTTAAATATTAGCCTGGTTAAAATATTGCGTCGTATTCCAAGGATGCATAGAAAGAAAATTTTGTTGAGCAATGTATCGTCGAATTGTTTCGACAGTCTTTTACCATATTAGTTTTATCATAACAGTTTCATCATTTCACCCCCGACGAATTTTCGTTAATTTCGGTATAGAAATTCTCGAACTCTAAGTGAGTTCTACAAGATTTTAAATTCTTTAATTTTCATGCAATTAAATAATCTGGTTAGAGAGCTAAAAGATGGTGATATAACAAGATTAGCATATTCTATCATTCACGCTATTCATATTCACGTTTAACGTTACCTTGAAATATATTTTATATATTTAATATAAAATTAAATATATTACTATAACAATCTTAGAAATGTAATGCAAACCAAGAGAAACTAGCGTGAATATGATAGCATATGCTAATCTTGTCAAATCTCCATTTTTTTTAACCCTTTAATCGTATTATTTAATTACAAGCAAATTGAAGTATCTTAAATCTTGTATAACTCGCTTAGACAAGTTTTTTGCTGAAAAAAAAAGAAAATTCTTCAGGGATGAAATGATATAACTGTTATGATAAAAAATTGTCGAAACAACTCATGGTAATACATTGTTTAACAAAGTTTCGTTTCAATGCATCCTTAAAATACTGCAGAACTATTTGGTCAATCTAATTCTTTGTTCTGCAACTGACTGCCGTTGGTCGCGATTTAGGAATAACCTACTTTCCGGAAACGTAGTCAGTATATTATTCCCATCTTTAATCGTCCGCTAACGACAATCGAATCAAGTGTTACATTGTCTGTCCGGACAATCGCGTGGGGCACATTTGGGGGAAGCTACATGCAGCAGTGATCCTATGGAGTGCACAAGGGACGATGATTTTGCTGGAACTTCAGAAAACACGCAGGAGCACGCAGCTGCCTAGGTATTTGCGTGCCCCAATTTTCACCCTGCGTGGCTGTGGAACACAAGAGGGGGCGGGGAGCTGAAGGGTGGATGGATGCTCTCTTTTGCTCGGACCACCCTTCGGTCTGTGTAATAGAACCCTAGAATCCCGAGGCTTTCGATGTAGTCACTATTAATTCCCGAGTTTCCACCTTCAAACCACCATCCATCACGAAGTTGATGTATTTTTTCAGTTTAGTATCTTTTGTCCTTTACTAATTTCTAATTATGTTCTTTTGGGGGTGGGGAAGGAATAAAACAAGAAATTTAAAATAAAAGGGGAATCATTAATTAAGAAATTGCATTCTAGTATTTCTTATGGATAATTTTACTTAAAGAAGATTTGCATTTGAAAGTTTATAATTAAAGCTTTTAGCTATAATTGGTAGAGTCCAATTTCGTAACTAACCCCTTAATCGGTTATGTCGTATATGTTCATCATGATCAAAGTGAATACATAGCGGAGAAAACGTATATATTCTCATTATGAAAATTTGCGTGTGTACAAAAGAACAAAGTTCTGCGCGTTTTTTCAATATCCTTTTTATGTAACATTCATTTACATGTTTAGAGTATGATGAGAGTTTGTTATACAAATATTTAATAATGAATGCATTATGCACAATTATATGATACATGTTGCTATGGAAAGATGTCACCGTGAAATGCACTTTCAGCGATAAACCATAACGCTAAAGGGGTTGATATAATCGAATGGAAAATCTATCGAGTTACTGACAAAAGTCAAGAAGCATAGTAATTATTTACGACTTTCTTCGTATTCTTTATATCTGAGATACATAACTCAGAATTGAAAACAGTACGAAAAGATAACGTGTTACACGTGTCAATAAACAATTTTTCTCGTTTCGAATTCCAATTCATGTGTCTCGAAAGATAAAGGATATACAAAAATCGGTAAACGGTAGCCTTGTTTCTTCATTTTTGTCGGTAAGTGTACGATCGATTATATATTTGTATTACCCATGAATGAATTGTTATTTGCTGTCCAGCGCTTCTTCACAGAATAATGCAGCGTTTAAGGGGCGGGAGGCGTGAAAGTTCAATACCCCAGGTTGAACCTAATCGGCTCGAACTTCACGGTACCGTGATCCCGTGAAAATTAGCAAACCATAGAATCGCGGCTGCAGCCCCTTTCGCGTATCAAAGCCGTATTAAGAGTACCCTCTTGTCACGAGGGTCGCACTTGTGTTGATCCTCGCAGCTGGAGTGACACACAAATAAAGTACTAATTCACGATTCATGTTCTAATACCGCTGCAACGTTCATACCGATCTACTATCTCTTATTGATCATGCTACTCAAAGAAGATTCGCATTTGCAAATTTCTATTAGGTCGGTTAAAAACTGTCGTCGCCTTTGTGGCGTTAACAGGGGCGGATTTAAGTTTTTGTCACCATAGAGACTATCATACCCCTCCCCCCAAAAAATTAATACAAGTTTTAGTTGAATTAATATGATATATAAGATATAATGTATATTTGTTCCAGTTATGATTATTGGACTGTGGACGTATACGCAAACTCATATTTTTACGACCACAGTTAACCATTTGCAGCTCGAGTTATCTTGTCGATTCGTTTCAACTAATTCGCAATCGTTTAATCGCCATTGGATGACATTACAGAATTTGCCTTAATTTCGATATGTTAACACATTGTTAATACAAATTATTAATGCTAATGTATCTTTATTAAGCATAATATTGTTATTCAATATTATGAAATAAGACTAAATAGAAAGAAATGTAATGTCGAGTCAAGACATAGGAATTCAAGGAGTTGAAGGAGTGAGACCAAGACGAGATAAACATTAAATTTACGTACATCGATTGTATGATTGAATGTGTTTTGGGAAAAATAGGTATACTACGTATAAATGGTCGAACTTAGAAGATCGCAAAGCGCGAGGGAGGGCGTGAAATATGTATTTATATCAATTCATTAACCCTTTGTACTCCGTTGGCTCTGTTATGATAATAAATTTTAATTTCTTCAGATATTCTATACCCACTTGTACCAATCTAATTTTTATTTGTTTTGAAAGGATCAAAATTGAAAGCAAATGGGTTCCCATTATTATATTAAAGTCTCACAAAAGTGTCCTAAATTTAGTAATAGATGAAACTGCTAAAAAAGTTTGGAGTGCAAAGGGTTAAACAAAATCGATATAAGTTGCTCGAAAATATATTTATAAGTTCTGTAGCTTCGAGCGTAAAATCTGGATGCCGTCAAATTTACGAGTCTCGTAAATCTAGCGTTGATTACGCCTGTCGCAGTCAAATGGTTAGTCGTGTTTATGTTAATATAAAATTGCAACTGAATAAATTATAACATTGTGAAAAAAGAAATGCAAAACATTTTTGCATCCCACAAAAAATGTAAACGACTTTTAAGACAAGATAAACAAGTGAACCACTACAGTGGCACATAGATTTAAAGGATGAGTTAACTATGGGGGCGTGTAATAGCTAAAATATTAATGCGAAGGGATTCATTTTTGTGTATTATTATTTAATTAAAGATTCGGGGAATCGGTTGATAAATATTTGTATAGATATGACACTCAATATTCGAAGAGGAAATATACTAAAAAATTGATGCACCATAAAGTGATGGGTGATAAGGGCAGGTGTATGGACACACCTGCGTAAATCGAAGATAATCCTGAACCAGTTTTGATCATCTGATAAAATGTGCCCCATTCTCTATTATCAAACAATAATCTTATTTGTCTTTGATTTTTTCACACTAATCCTAGATACTCTGAAATCTCTTGAAATCGGTACTTGTTAATTTGAAGTAATTTAAGATACTTTTTAAGGATTTTGAAATGCTTTATCATCTTATAAATGCATTGAAAATCTGCAGTATACTTAATAGGAAATTTAAATTGCTTTAACTCTTTGCTTTATAATGACGAGTCCCACTCGTTATGGTTCAATACTTTATTCGCTGTTTATTTTAACTTTAACTTCAAGTATTATTTCAGAGTATAAAATTGAGTAGCATTAAACACAAACTAATAGCAGCATTATGGTATTTCGCAATTACAATAATTGCATTCCTTCTCGAAGCTGATTTTCTCTTTTGGAGACATATTTAGTAACTAATGTTGCTCCGTGTTGTCTACAAATTCTCTATTAGAATTTATAATTATACAATAGCACTTTGCATCAGAAAAACATTAGCGTTTTTAACTAAGTTTATATTATCGCGTTCGACCGAAAACTTTTCGCCAAGGGTAGTACCAAAAAAAAAAAAAAAAAATTACACGACGAGGAGTTAAAGTTCCTATCGAAATATCATGAGCAATTAAGTATTAAAGATACTAAATGAGTGTGCACTATCCCGACACCTTAACATACTTCTAACTATTTTACGACACAGTTTCAGGTATTTTAAAATACCTATCATTGACAATGATAATGGTGTCCGTAATAAACTGCCCTGATCGTTGCTAGTGTTCTAAAGTACGTCAATTTTATATAAATAATTGATAAAGAAAGGAGAAAGAAGTGGAAGAAGGCACGTTCGGAAAAAGTTGTAACCGCTTCGATTCGTCTCGGGGGACACGTATATATCGTCCCTAATTGTCCACAAATCGACGACCACCCTCGATTTCCGAACCGTTAAGTACAACCACCCCCCAGGGCACCAGGGGCGTTCCGCTAGCTCTGTATCGAGGGGCGCCCGTTACAACGGGGTAGAATATGGATTCAATTACACCTCATTGTGCCACGGTGTCTATAAACAATGCTGTTTTCACAGCTGATAGCAGCCCACTGCTGCGGGTCCACCAATCTGGAGCCTTCACCCACTGGTCTATATCCTCTCTTTGGAACCAAACACTATGATTTTAGCTGCAACACTTGGCTACGATCCGTTGCAATGCTCGCAAACAATTGCAGTACGGAATTTAGACATCTTCAACCCTCTTTAAACTCAAAAGAGTACGAAGAAATCGTAAGAATATTGAATTGCATTCAATTCATATTCTTCTTTCGGTTCTTTCGTAATATTCAGCTGGCAAAATATTGCAAATGTTTCAAGGCATGAAAAACATTGGATAATTGCAATAGGAGAGTGTACACGTAGGGTACGAATTTTTTGAGCGTACTGAAAGGGTTAATGTTGGTATTTGAAAGTCCTAATTTTTTTAAGTTGAGTTGATTCAGATAAGATTTGGTTATTTGATTTGTAGCAAGGTTCAAGCCTAAAGAATACTTAATTTCTATAATATGATGGACGTTAGTTATGATAATCACGTGATTATAATGGTTTATATAATAGATGTAGTACATGATCGCCAATATTTGTGGGAAATTTAATTTTGCAAAGAAATGCAGTGCTTGCAAAATATAGCAGCATGGAATTTGGAAAGCTTAACTTTGTAGCGTAGTGACAAAAACGCATTTATTAAATCGTACTTAATAAAAAACATGTAAGTATAGCTACGTACTCATCGATATTTTCCTTATTCTACGTAGTATATATGTAAATGAATATTTTGTTAACCACCTTTAACCTTCGTGACATAGAATTAATTAATTTTTTATAAAAGAAGGTGAAGTATTGTTCCATTCTCCTTGTAATTTCATTTTGAAATCTTCTCTATTTGTTAAATTATACTTTATCATTTTGGATTTCAATCTTTCCAAGATATGTTCGCTCAAATTTAGAACGGGTTTGGGTACATTGAATAATAACAATTTTTTAGCCATCTTTAGCCAACTTTATGAGTAACTGTACGTCACACGATCTCAACTCATTCCTCCCACTTTTATAAGAAAAACATTAGCGTTCCGTCTATTTCATCCGCTCCATTTCATCCTACTTTTCCCAACAAATGTCATAAGTATAATAAATTGATTTCAATAATGAAAATATTTGTGTTCTCTGTACAATGCAAAATGTTCGAATTAAGCGAATTCCAATGTATCCTAAAGAATCTTATTTAAAATCCCACTCGTGTCGATTGGCTAAAATTAGACTCTCCTGCTGAATTGGAAAATTATTATTTTTACTTTAGGAATAGTTTAAAGTGAAGATTAAAGCTTGGGAGTGCAGCAGACAGCGTAAAAAGCACCGTAACGTTGTTGCATAAAATATGCAGAGCACTTAACCGCACACGCGTAACTGGAAAATCGAAATGGAAAGCGGTGGTCGGGTACTTTTAAAAGCAACTTGACTCGATATCATGTCGATCGTACGAGAATTTCCAAAGAGGTGGATAAGAGATCTGTTCATTAACGTAACAATCGTTGAAGTTCTATTGGAAAGTAGGAAAGCCTGGCTCGTTCAGTCTGCGGAATAACGAAGAGGGAACGGATGATTCCGTCGTGGGAAGAACCGCAGCCGTCGACGCCATTATTCCCCAGCGTCGCGACGCTGCAATATCGATGTACCGCCCACGATTCTCCTTCTCTGTCTCACCCACTGCTCCCCTTTTCAGCAAACTGCACGCCAGAATTTGGCGAACACTCTCTTCGCTTTTTTTTTTTTCGGAACCACTCCGCTATTTCGTTGCAAGAAACAATGATTATAGAAACTGAAACAACTTCTTCGGGGGATTAAAAATTGATGCGAGGCCGGCGGAATATTTTCTGGGGCGGATTTTTGAAGTCGAAAGGGAGGGAGTATTAAAGATGCAGTTTGAAACTTAAAGAATCTACTTTATTTGGCTTCAGTGGCAACCATGTTGACAGTCATTCTTGTTTCACAATTTCACGTACAAACGATATTTACTTACACTATCTTCACACTTTTTGTATGTACAATCGTGATTCGCATGCATTCTGTCCGCAAAAATGAAGAATGGGGTCGCGACGTACAGTTAGTCGTGAAAGTCTTCGTACACCATTCGAAGTTTCAAATTTTTCCAAAAAGGATGACGTGAGCTTAAGTTTCAATCTTTGTATGATTTCTTGCAAACAAGCAGGAAAAAATTACTATCTTTTCGAACTGTGTCTAATTTTAGCTGGTAAATAAAACCAGTGCCCATAAGATTCAAATATTCGTCGTTTTTACTACTGGCAAAATTGTTGGGAATCATTCTAATATGATTTATTACGTAAATTTCTAATATGAACAAATGCTAAAATGTAGCTTGCAACAAATAGATATATTTTATTAGTAAGACACAATCTAAAATAAAATTTATAATGTTGTGGCATGGAAAAACAAAATATGAAGACTAGGAAATTTATTATTGAGTAACATTTGTATTTTAGGATTAAATACTTGAAAGTAGATATGCGTACGAAGACTTTCGTGAATGACTATATGTATAAGAAAAGATTTGGGTAGAATTTCATATCGTATTTGGTCTTTCTTCGATTCACAAGCAAAGATACGCTGCGTTTTTTTAACCCTTTGTCGTATTCATTTTTTAATTGCTGAAAAGTTTGAATTGTCTACTCGCTGTTTTAGCATTGTCTCAGATGCACAAGGTTGAAATATTACACCTAGTTTGTATTGAATAGCTTTCAATTTTACAGCTATTTAAACCAAAGGTGGGCAATACTTTATTCGGAAATCGGATGTCGAATAAAATTACAGAGGAACATTTCACCCGCCATTGTAGAATAAATATCTATTCGAATCAGTAATTACGCGAATAGAAAATTATTTGAATAAGAAATTATTCGTATAAGAAATTCTTGACATTATATTATATTCTATTGTAACGATGGGTGAAGTAAGAATGTAAAAAAGAAACATATTTGCATACTTTCTTCTTGAAACCTTATCATATTGGTTTTTACAATCAACTTTTGTTCAAATGTTGAATAAAAAAAATGTATTGCTTTTATTCCTCTAATTAATATAAAATTATTCAAATAAATCATCGTTATTTATTCGAATCTTTGTTATTTGTTCGAATGATTTATTCGAATAAATAGAAAATAATTTGTTACGAATAATAAATAATTATTCTGTGGATAAAATATCTGGCTGAACAAAATTTATTTGGACAATTATCTTAGATAAATATCCAAAATTTATTTGGACAATTATCTTAGATAAATATCCAAAATTTATTTGGACAATTATCTTAGATAAATATTGATTCGAAACGATTCGAATAATGCCCAACTCCGATTTAGACCATAATTTGTATCGCGAGACACACTTGTCATTGCGAGACAAAGGGATAATTATTCGAACAGAAAAATCAATCGAAATTATAAACTGCTCGTTCTGCACTCATATTTCGCAGCAGTTTTACTCTAATTCTAACTTTTCCGCACAGTAGATTCCTGTTAATTTACAGTATAATACTGTCGATTTATAGGATAATTAAATACTGTTAACGATAATAATTTAATAATACTGTCCAGCATGTAAATGTCGACTAGAAACGCAAGATAATTAATTGGTAATCCTTTCTGGATAACAAAATTTGTTTCCTTCAGAACGGTTTAAGAAAGGTAAGAGAATGATGACTAGAAACGTCTGTCCTTAAATACTAAATAACACGGGGCGCGACTTAATAGTTAAGACCTGAGCACTTTATTCGAATGTCGAGCTATTTTTCGATGTTCTCGGGTCTTCCGGGGTCCAAACTTTCGCGTACATCGTCCCGTTCGGAGAGATATCCGACTTCCTGGACCAGGATAAGGAATGAAAAATGAAAGGGTTCCCCTCGCTACCTGAAATTTTAACATTGGGAGTAATTAGCATTTCAAACACTTCGTTAACATTAGTTTTCCAATGAACTATTTGAGAGTGGAATCGACAAATAGCCGATCGATTAACCGATTAAGAAGCTAGTATACGAATCCGTTTTATATTAGGTGTACCAATAAATAATTCACTAGTTATTCTTGAATGGGCTTAATTAGTAGGCTGTATCAAAGGATCAAGTTTCTTTTCAAAAGTAATTTATACAAATTACTGAGTCACTTTAGTTGCGTTAAACGGAACACATTTTTCGAACATTTTATCTTTAAGTGAATTCCAATTAAATGTTAATATTAAACGTGCAGAACTAAATAAACGTTCCACAGGTGCATAAGATGGTGTTTCGATATTATATTTTAGAAATCGATTTTTAATTTCTATTTCCTGTATTCAAATCCGAGTTTAGATAGAAAATAGTATTGGCCTATGATTTGAGCATTTAATAGATACTATTTTCAAATTGCATTTGATTTAAATACCAAATGAAATAATATTTCCTTATAGAAATACTTTAATCTTGAAAATACCGTGTTACAAATTATTTCAAATTTTACGCAGCCCTGGTATTCATAGAATGAAAACAAATGTACTAATTTCGTCCAATTTCTAGCTGAGCATTCTCCAAAAATAGGTGAATCTTGAAAACTTTTACAAAACCAAGAAGAAAATAATTCTTAAGTAATTGGAAAATGATTCTTGTTTGACCGTGATCTTAATTCTTTTCTAGTATTCCCGCAGGAGTTGCGATTAGTATTGGCCTCACCACGAACTATGACCTTCTTAGTGTCATCCCGACCGGAACACCTCGATAGACCGCCATTTCCCGTCAGAGGATCGTTGCCCTTGTCAGCTCTGACCAGTTCATTTAGGAACTTTATGTAACCAATTGCCAATTTTAGCGTGTCCACTTTGGAAAGCCTCTTTTCGTATGGGAGAGTAGGTATGTGAGCCCTGAGGCCCTCGAAGGCGTCGTTTATGTTCTGCATGCGTCTCCTTTCCCTCATATTGGCAGCTTGCCTTTGTTGCACTGCCTGCCTTGGAGTTTTCCCCGACGCCCCATTCCGTCTATTGCTTTGACTTCGCCTGAAAATCATTATCGTGCCGTTTTTAATAGAACTATGATGTCTGATACGGTGGATCTTCGTATCTTCTAAATATCTTTCGGATTTTGTTTGGAAATTTAGGTAAAAGAATCGATAGAAGATTGTGGAGAATGATAAAGGAAACATTTTTTTAGGACGCCTGACGATGAGCAACCCGCTCAGCAGGTGCAGGGCGGATGACCAGCTGTCAGGCGCTTAAAAAATGTCTGCAGGAACTTTAACCCCTTCACTGTTTATTAAAATAACGATGCGATGCAATTGTAGATGATTTTACGCGGTGTAAAATTTAGAGAATGCATTTGTCAATTATTAGGTGTACCAATACACTACTAATTTCAGTAAACTATAATTTATACTTTATACTTTAGAATATAATGCCATCATCATTTTTGTTTATTGGCGGCAATTTATGGTTTTATTCAAAATGTAATCTGATCGATTTTAATCTGAAAAATCAATCAATACTACAGTAACGAAGATGGCAAATAAAGAAAAAGTGAATTATTCATTAGTAGGTATACTTAGTGTATACTTTTTCATAGCAAAATAAAGAAACGTAAATAATCTTGGTACTCATCTCTTCAAATCTGAATTATTTTTGTTCGATCATATATCGTGGCTGACTTAACTGTTTATACTTTTTGATATGCAGTGCGATTTAATAGTGAAAGGGTTAAACATTATTAATACATTCCAGATTTACTTGCAAACTTAATGAAGATATTAGTAGACTGCGGATTTTTATGCATTTATGAGAAATTTGAATATGCAAAGGATTAGAGAATCCACATAGTATATAAAATTATACGAGATGACCTAAGCAAAATACATATTATTTTATTTAATAGGTAAATGATCCTCCACTAAGATTCCATTTCCTTTATTTCGATATTAAAAATAGAAATTTGCATAAACATCCACAGTTTACTTATTAGGAATAGAAACAAGTTAATAGAGTTCGTAAAGTTAATGTATTCCAAACCAGTTAACTAGGATTCAAAAGGGTACCAATTCTGATCAATCGTAATTATTATAGCTACTTGTAGAGAAATTTTTCTATCTTTCGATGTTTATTTTTCTATTTCTCGTGGAATTGCAGTGCATTTTCGTGGATAGAAATACCTTAATATTTGCTTCTAATTTTATTTTTGTTGAAAGTCGGAAGTTTACTTTGTTTTGTTCTTATTTTTGCTTTAATTGTTAGTTTTTCAGACTCTAATTGTAATCCTTTAGTCTTACTGTAAATCTAGGAATATATAGTATATTCTATACTAGTCTAAGCCGCAAGGCAAGGATTAAATAAATAAATGATAATAACTTACAAGTAACTAAATCGTAACTATTAGGTAGCTAAATATTAACTAACTAATTATGATAATATCGGTAATTAAATCCTAACAATTAGATAGCTAAATATTAGGTAACTAAATTCTGGTAATATAGGTAATTAAATCCTAACAATTAGATAGCTAAATATTAAGTAACTAAATCCCGATAAACAGACTACGGAGCTTCGTGCATTTATAGCAAATTTAAATGTTCAAAAGAGTGCAATATGTAAAAATGTACAAAATATCGAAACTAAAGCGCACTTTATATTATTTAATTGTTGAAATCAATCAATATTTAACATCCACTTCTTTATCCGCGTTCATAAAAATATGAATTTGCATAAAGAACGGCAGTCTACTGATAACACATTAAATTTCTTGGTCCCTTACGGTCCACTTAACCCTTTGCACTCGAGAGTTATCGAAACTAATCGTATTAGCGACTCGGTGTTGTATTTCGGTGTGCAAAGTTTTAACATTTGCCAAAGAGAAAATTATCGAAGGCTCACTCACTCTCTGGCGTGATTTTCCTGATCACTGCTATAAGCACTCTCGTTATCGCTGCTGTTCTCATCGTAAAGATAAATCTCACTGCCGCTGGTGCTTCCTGTGCTCCCGGCAGGATGTGACGCTAATTGCGACGGAATTGAAGGAAGAGTAGCTGTAGTAGGTGCTCCACAATGCGGCGGCAAAGCTGGGATCGCTGGATTGCCAAGGAAACTGTGAGCCTCGTACATGTACTGTCGATTCATCATATCTAACTCGAGATTGTCCATGGAATACATCTTTCCTATCTTTGGTACACGGTTCCTTTTAAATAAATTCTTTGGTACGGTGACTAGAATCGTTGATACGTCGAACTTTACTACACCTTCACATTATCATTACATTAGGAGGATCGTAAACTCGTCTATTCATTTTTACTAATTCATTTCATTTCTTTTTCAGGTAGAAGACGACGAATCGAGAAGATACGGTCTTCCAATGCTTGCTAAAATGAGAAACCGAAGAAGATTTAAGTTTCTCTTTAAGTTTCGACTTGAGGATTCCTCAATAATGATTCGAATCTTCGCGTCACAACTGTAAATAACACCACAGTCCTGTTCTTAAAATCATAAATAAATCAGGAGTTCTTTTTTAAACACTAAAGTCCCCTACGAACACTGTGTTAGTCTGATACACGCACCGCGGTGTTTTTATTCAATTACAGCGGGATCAGCGAGCCGTTTACTTGGAATTTCCCAGAAATTCCTGTCCAAGCACCGACGATCACGTCCCGAGATTGTGCTGATACCATCGACGCGACACGTGGCCTCGTCGTGTGCGAGGAAATACTTCTAAACAGCGGCACGTGCCAGCAGGAGGCCCCAGGACACGTGTCCAGGTTTGTCCAGACACTTATCAAAGCGTAACCAATCCTTCCTTTCTCGTCATAGTGCAGCCTAAACCCGAATTCCTCCGCGAGACTTCAGTAACACCGCTTTCGATCCGAGAATCTTGACAATTGCCTTCTTCATGCTTCACTTCCCTCTTCAACATCGATCCCTTTATTTTAATTCATCATTAGCAGTCTTCCAACACTTGCAGTTACTTACACCAGACTCGATTCACGATAGACATTTAGAACGTTTAATTCGGTGCTTTTTAGCGAGAGAGAAAATTATCGAAGCGTGAGATTATTGGGTTAATTGTTCGATTATTGGGAGTTAGGTGAAAGAAATTAGATTGTCAGAGAGGTGGAATAGAACTGTGGATCACTGATGAGCACTGGTTCAGGTGATCTGGCAAAACTGAAAGGGAAGGGCGGGAGGAAGGCGGAAGCCATTCCAGGGGTTGAAGTCCCAGGAACGTTCTCATTCGTCGAATCAATCGGTGGTGGATCCTACCTACCCCTGGTTGCCTAGCTGCTGGTTCCGCCTCTTCATCGATCTGATAAGGAACAGAGAGGCTCTTGGCGAAGGATAACTCGGCGGAAAAGTCGTCCGGTGATAATGCGAATTGGATAGATTTGCGAATCAAATTTGCACCTCCTTGGAACATATTAGGAGATTGTATCTTCGCAAAAGAGGAGCGAGTTTAAGGGAAGGTGGAAATAGAATTTTTTGGGCATCTTTGGAGAGAACATTGCGAGGGGAAAATGGAAGAAGAGATTTTTAGGAAAAGGGATGGATTTAAAATTGAAGGAAAAATGGGGAGGGAAACTGTGGTGAAGGAGAAATGGATCTGAGAAAAATTGGGCAGAAGCATTATCGTGGAAAAGAAGCGAGGTCAAGAAAAATTGGGATTGGATAAATAAGAATTTTGTTTAGAAATGGGGATTAATTTTAACAAGGTATTTGATGAATCTAAAAAAAGTGAGAAGAAGAATTGTCGTGGAAAAGGAATGAATATAAGAGAAATTGGGAAGAAGAATTTTCGTGGAAAGGAAATGGATCTCTGAAAAATTAGGAATAGGATTTTGTTTAAAAATGGGATTAAATCTAATAAAGCATAGGATGAATCTATGCAAAATTTGGAAGAAGAATTATCGTAGAAAAGAAGTGAATATAAGAAAAGTTGAGAATTGGAATTTTTTTAGAAGTGTGGTGACTCTAATGAAACATAGGGCGGATTTAAGCAATGCTGAGAACAAGAATTATCGTGGAAACGAAGAGAGTCCAAGAAAAATTGGGAACTGGAATTTTTTGATAAATAGGGTTGCATCTAATGAAGTGTAAGATGGATCCACGCAAAATTAGGAAGATGCATCAATAATAGTATTTTCTTCATTTCAACGCGAAGAACTCTTTGCAACACACAGAAGAGAATACATTTAACCAGAGAGGACAAGAATATCAACATAAATAAGATGAAAATAGTAACACATAAAATTCGTACATAATATTACCGTAGAAAAAAAGTGGGTTCAAGAAAAATTGGGAACAGGAATTTGATGAGAAATGGAGGTGAATCTGTAAAGCATGGAGTGGATCCAAGCAAAATTGGGAAAAATTATCGTAGAAAAGAAAGTGGTTCTAAGAATAATTGGGAATTGGAATTCTTTGAGGAATAAATGTTTCATCTTTATGCTTTTCTTGTTAAGTAAGCTTTGGAAGAAAAGAAAGAAACCGCTGTAAAAGCGTGGCGACATTAAAGGTCGCGAAAAAACCGCATAAAACCGAATCCGCGTTATTGAAATATTATTATTGAATTTTGTACGAGATTCCTGTACCTAATCGAATTTTCGTAGCACATCCTTAAAGACTATTTTTAATTTGTTACGGTTCTATTTTATTCTATGAGGATCCACCGGAAGTGGAAGGATACTCCAGACGCTGATAAATTTCACAGCTGCACACAAAAAGAGCATCTAATCGTAAGGGAAGAAATCGGAGGGCACGTGTCGTGCACGTGCACCAGAAACACCGTGCAAGGGTTTACAATTCGAGGGTTAACCACTTTTGCAACATTTGGCTTAACCCGAACCTGTAATTATGCGTTTCGTAACAGGTCTGACGTGATTTCTACCATATTATTATCCCACCGCAAAATTATATTATTTAATAACCCAACAGTATGTCTCTCCGGAACTACGTGTCAGCTAAAGGGAGATTTTGAAGCCTTACAGGAAATCTTTTAACAAAAGGACGTAGCTTTAAATTTGCTACAATTTAGCCTTATCACAGGCATAGAAGGATTTAAGTATAGGCTAAGTAGACCATGGCTTAGGACGGCAACTTTTAGCAAAATTTCATTTTAGATTCTTCTACACGCGTTACAAAATTATGCGATTTTAATAAATTCCTTATATGGGGAAAGAATTATTGTGGACTCTACTGTGCTGAGATTCATATTTAACAAGCAAAATGTATTGAAATAATATAAACACGATACGAAAGCTTATATAGATCATGATTTGCATCCTTTATATGTATAAAAAAGTGAACTTAAACTAGATCAAGTTAACTCCTTGCCTTATAACAACGAGTTACACGAGTTCGTGGTGCAAATTATACTCTAATTACAACAAGACCACTATACTTTTCAATAAACTTAAATTCCAATATTTTCAAGTTTCGCAGTTTGCATAGTGTAAAGTAATAAATAACTAGCAATATAGTGAATAATCATTGAAAAATGCCTAATTTAAGAGGGCGATAGATATACAAATTGCATCGTAATAAATTCGCTCTTCCCACTTGAAGGTTTAATTTTACAATAATTGATCATCTCGAGCTGAACAAATATTCATTATTTCTTACATACAGTATTATTTTACCGAAATGAACATTTAATTTTGGGGCGACAAAAACACGCTAGCCTAGGGTAATAAAAACTTAAATCCGCTTCTGGTTGCAGGTACTATGTTATGAGTTATAAAAGATGTTCCAGGTGTACTTATAAAAATTAGAACGAAAGCTGTTACATGTTTTGTGGGTGGGAAAAACTAGCTGGATGTTTATTTCCTTTGAAGCGCCGACTGGGCATAAAGTACAGGCTATTATCGATTTCTCACAAAACTCACTAAACGTCTGTCGAGGCTGGACAATTAACACGCTACAAATTAAGAGGGGGTTTCCTGCATTAGGATGAATTATTCGCTGCATCTGTTGTTTCAGGGAAAATCAAGGAAGCGATTTTTTTTTTTCTTTCCCACGGATACCGTTTTCACAGTTTAATTCGGAAAACGTTTTCATTGAAGCGTATGTGTATTTTTTTTAAAAGTGGATAAAACGATTCGCAGTAGACTTATTGTGTCACGAAGCGCAGGTGCAGAGGTCTATCGTAGCGAAATCGAATTTGCGGATCGCAAACCGCAGCCTGTCTGAATCTAATCCGAAAAGAAAATACAGGATCGGGACAGGTCTATTGTATGGCGGGATTTTTGATCCTCGAGATCGAAAGATAACCGAAGGGGATCAGATTTAAATGGCCAATCCCCTGGGCGCATGTGCACCCTATCCGAGTGCGAAGTTAAATACTATGATAAAAGATAAAAAATTCCTGTTGTTTCTTAAAAATCCGTCAATATTACGAGTAGATATTTCTGTGATCTTCTGGTTTCTGTTTTTACCCTTTCCTTGTGGCGGCGTAAAAATAAATGCATGGATGATGACAATTTCTACTAATATATGAATAGCAATACGTTTTACTCACTTTTACATGAGTAGTGTAAGTTTGCTTTAATTTAACGCAAGTTTCATACTTTGTTGCAAATCAACAGTTCCACGATTTTTTTACACGCTACGCATTCATAGTGTAAAAAGAGTGCTAGGTGTACTTCTTAATTTTGTGATGTTCGTATATTAAGTTAATAACTAATTAAAAGTAGTCCGATTTACGTACATCGTATTTGGGCTTATTTTAATCGGGGCAATCTCAACAATGCACTAATGATGTTTTCATAAATCTGAGATGAAAATTACGAACAGTGAAATCTTTAATATTGCGTGGTTATTTTTTTCAATCCTCCAATATCTCTCAAATTTTTCTGGCAAGTGTGAGGATGGATCATTCAAATTTAATCGTACAAATATCTTCCGTAACAAAAGGATTAACAATTACAGAGATTTCTATAATTTTACTTTGGTTTACTTTTTATGGCCTTCCAGTGCTTCTGCATTTTTTTATCGAAGAAAGGAGGCTGCAGTTTATACTTCCCGTGTCCAACCGATTTTCCATGGCACATCCCCGCTCCCTGGAACCCATGTCCAACACCTGGTCGCCGGTACACCCCCAGGAACATCCTGGTACCCACTCGAACTACTACCGAACCCCGTAAGTGTCTATTAATTCACACTCAGCGGGAGTGTGAAATCAATTTATGTCCAGTCTCGATTGATCTCCCGCTTATAATCGATTTGCACCCCTGCGGGAAGCTGTTGTATCATCGAAAGAAATCTCTATGGGCAAAATTTTCTACCAAATTTCATATTCGAATATTACTTGTGAGAAAAAATAAAATCAATGAATCGCTCGCTATTCGTATAAAAGTATTTCTTAGTACTCTTCTAATATTTTTAGCATTTTCCGTGCACAGTGAAATCTCCGTATTTGACGAGTTTGCGTATCCTCGGTTTTCAAAGTGTTCCGAGTTGCATAAACTCTACAGAAGAAAATCATAAAATACGATCGTCTTATAGAACTTCTTAAAGGTATTAAAGTTACACGGATGATTGCAGAGACAATAGAATCTCTAGAACAGTAATGTGAAGCTTATTTATGATAACGGGACAACAAATACAATTTTGGGGAGTCTACGAGCCTCAAACAATGAAAGGTTTCCTAACAAAATCTTAGCCTTCCATAACCCGAATTTTACTTTTATGCACGACGAAGGGAATTATATTTTAGTTACAACTTTCAATTCCGTTTGGAAACTAGCACATAATAATTTTTATACGATGGCTTGATATCGATAAAATGGCAAATATAATAGTAGAATAATAGGCAAATAAAATAAAGGTGGACAATTTTAAGTGCGCGGAAACTTAACTTTTAAGTTAGATTAGGTTACAGACGGTTAATGAATGAAACTATGAATGCACAGGTGACCATAAAACAGTGTTCTTTACAATATACTTCTATAATTTGCTTTTTCTTTTAATTCCATTTTATTGCTTTAATAAAATCAATTTCAAATTTCATCCCAAGTTCCGCGTGTTTGACATCACTGCTCTACATCATAGCAATCGCAACAATTTAAACCGCAGAAAGCAACAACTTTTAATCACTATATTATAACAAAAGATTCCTATGCTTTTACAAGAATCTTAACTGCGATTTATTCGAAAACGAAGCCCCGTACGAAAAAATGTCACTCAACGTTTTCGATTTATTTTTCTACATAAGTTCACTCTCTTTTAGCGTGCAACACTCTGTACATAAAGTTCGCTATTATTTACGATTACGGAGGTCTCACTGTATTTGGATAAAGTTTCCACCGTTACGCAGCAAAATTTTTGTTGCACAACATTGCATACGCACACACCTCCCGTAATATTTGTTCCGAAACATCGATGGTGGGTGTAATCGAGCGAGTCGTCGAAATTATGCGCTAATTTAACCATCAGCCCTGTCCAACGCGAAATTCTGTGCCACCTGTCTAATATCCACCTCTGCATCCGTTTCCGGTTCGTGGGGGATGGCACCCCCTGTGGTGTCCTCGTGGCCAAACCCTCCAGGAGGGCACGATCCCCATGAACCTTTCCATGCTTGAGTGCACCACCTTTACCCTATGGGGTATGCATTTTTCCATATCCACGAAATCGGTTTGCTTTTAAAAAATATCCCCAAAAATGGAACAATTTAACCCTGCTGCGGTCTTCGAGATTCTATTCAATTGAATCATAGCTTTTTCTCTGTTAAAAAGGTTTATAAAAGTGTACCTTCAATATACAGTGAGAGTAGAAATGAGTATACACCTTGTAAAAATGAAATTGAGTGAAGTTATACATAGGATAATTAGAGTCCGATTATAAGATTACTTATAGCAAATAAATAATTATTGTGTAATAATAATATAATTATAGTATTGCTTATAGGAAAAGGCATTATAGTATAATTGCGGTACGATTTACAGTAAATAAATTATACCATAATCTTCCTTTTGTAAATTGGATAGCTAATTTTGGCTCTTATTGTATTTTGGATATTTTGTATACTTGTGAGTATTTCGTACAGTTTACAATGAGAATCAAAAGCGATTATACCCACAAAAATGAGATTGTAGTATAATTATAGTATTGCATATAGTACAAATGAAATTACAATATAATTGTAATATTATTTATAGCGAATAAAAGAATATTGTACAATATTATAATTTATTACTTACGATAAATGAATGATAACATAATTACGATATAATTTTACAATGAACAAATTATAGTATAGTTTATATATAGTTTTAGTGTAAATTTATGCAATTTTTAGGGGGAGTAACGAATGGATCGTTTTGATCGTTTTAGTAATTCTAGTGTTCAGAAAATCAACTGCTTTTTACTGTGCCAGTATCTTCCGATCTCATGGGTATGCTAATAACATTTAAAATATTGACAGGAGACGATTGCAAACATTTACATATTTCAGTAGCTATAATGTTAGCAAAAATGTCTTCTTACATTAGATTCATTGAAACTGACGATAGAAATGCATATGTTTATGAGTTTCCATATGTTACGCATCATAATGGTAGCGAATGTACAAAGGCGTATAATTTTCTTAGGCAAAATGTGCATTTCCACATGTTAAGTTAAAAATGTCTGATGCAAGAGCTTTGCTTCCAGCGATTAAGATAGGATATCTACGTCCATTGACTGAGCAGATAAAGCTATCTTCCCGTCGATCTAAGCACTCTGTATGGGTCGCTTAATTCCCAAATTGTTCGCGCATAGGATTCCGATGATCGCTGATATTGAAACGCATAATAAATCGTCATCCCGATTATTGTTATTTGTGATCCAATAACAAGATACGCAAGCCTGCATTTGCATATGTACAGTTGCATTTACATTTTGGAAGTTACTCTTGGATTTGATTATCTTCGCCACATTCTTTCCTTCAATTTGTATTAGATAAAGCTCGGTATAATTTTTTAATTAAATATTTGTCATTTAAAAAGTTAAAATAGTTCATGGTTCTGCCATCTGTTGGAAATCTTTATGGTAGGGTTCTAGATTATCTTCAAGGGTTAAATCGGGAACCTTTATAACTTGTATTTTATTGTTTTCTTCATCTAGTGGCATAAAAAATTGGCTTGCATTTAGGAATATTAGATAAATCATAATACGTTAGAAATAAACGTGAAAACTGGGCAAACAACTCAAATAAAGTGTAATTATATATTATAAGTAGACTACGAATTTTTATGCAAATTCATATGTTTCATAATTATTCCTAAATAAGTATGAAGAAATAGGACCTAAATTGGCAGTTGCTTCACACCCTGAATATCATAATTTCCACCATACTTCGAATATTTTTTATAGTTCGACGGATGTGCATTTTGCACCTTCGCATAAATGCATATAAATCCATAGTGTAATTATAAGTATTCAATGAATCTTTTACGCATACTTATGCAATGTTTTATAAACTAAATGCAAATATAAATACAAATTGATTTCGTTCCTTAAATTTATCTTTGCAAAGCAAAACAACGTAGTCACACTTCTCAAAAATTGGAGTTTATGCATTCATTGAGCTCTAGAACATAGAATCTATGTGTTTATCAGACTAAAAATCCGGATATGCGTATATCGGTTGGATTTACACAATTACAAGATAAGACTAATAAGTAAAGATAAAATTGTGCAAATCCTATTCAACGATGTAAATTGCATGGTTCCACACTATGACTTACAATCATGCATAAATTTATGATCCGCTTCTTTTCCTGTCTTTAACAAAATATTTCTTTAAAAACTTCGATATCACATATGTTACATTACTCATATTAGGTATATTAATTACATAATTAGTTATCCTATGCTACTTATCTTGTATCTATTATAATAGCTGTAGGATTATTGTTTCATCTTACTCTCTGAAGCGTAGTAACGCAATGGATTTAAACTAAAGCTGTAGTTATGCGTATCTTGTTTATTTTCTCATTAATACCCGAACTATCAGAATATTTCTATTCGACTATCCGAATTATCCGAATATATTTAACTATCCAAATTATTTTATTACCAATCCGAATATTTGAATATCCGGATTATCCGGATAATCAAAACATCCAGAGCGTATGCCGGACAATAAATCAAATATCCCGCTCGAAGAGAATCCAGCGCCGATAATAGTCTTGCATGCTCGACTTTTGCTCGATATCTCGAGGAGAATAAGTAGCCTTCAGGTCGAGCCTCGAGGCCAGCCAGTATTTTCGCTGAGCTGGGTTGTTGTTTACATCCAGGAGCCGCTCTTCGTACGGCCATCCCGTGCGCGAGGGGAGCGGCAAAAATTCTCGCGTGAATTCGTTGCCACACAGTGGCCGCCTTGACTGCCTATCGTTTCTCTTAGTATCACTCGATCATCCGATCCACGTAGAACGCAGCCAATACAAGATAAACACGATGAAGGTAACGGTAACCACGCTCAGCGACGACATCTTCGTCCTGGACGTCATCGAGGACATGGAGCTGGAGAACTTTAAGGCTCTATGCGAGATCGAGTGCAACGTACCAGTCCACGAGATGGTTATTGCTTTCAACGGTCTACCATTGATGAACGACAAGAAATCACTGAAGGATCATGGGATCCGGGACGGTGACGCGGTGATTTTGCAACACATGCATCAGAGCGGGGCCAAGTTAAATCTTCACCCCTTAAACGGAGGTCAGCTTCAAAACAGCACCATTATTTAAAGTGGCGATCGAGGCGGGTCGTGAGGTTAGCTTTTCGGCTTCGATTTACGTTCCTTTCTCTTTGTATTGTCACGTTTCTCGATCAGATGTTATCAGACGTAACGCACGATCCCACTGGATTCAACGTAACTGACTCGATCGAGCATGTTTCCCATTGGCCTCTACTATACTCGTCCTTTTATAGAATAGTTTCTATAGGAATTCGTGTGAGAGATCCTAATCAACTCTTTCATTCCTAAATTACTTACACCAATGATTTAAAACCGAAATATCGAAGGTAATTCGTAATTTAAAATTCGTAGTCATATGACTACTATGGGAATGAAAGGGTCAAGCACCTTTTGATTGAACCGCACACTCCTTCGGCTTAGTTTAGCACAGATTTGATACATTTGTTGCGTTTGATTTGAGAATAGCTGTACGCTTAATGAGATCAGTTAATTAAGAGCGCATTTTGCATAGTAAAGAAGAGAATGTACTAAATTCCAAGATACATTACTCTAGCTATTCCCATGTTGGACTTCAGTTCCATCAGAGTACCAGGAGCATCGAACAGTCGACAACTGCCATCAACAGCTTCCAGTAGCACCATAGCCCGAATGCAAAACCCTAGAAAGGAAGATGATCCAGAGATAATACGCGATATGTTCTTAGCTAATCCAGATCAGCTAGCATTGCTCAGTCAGAATAATCCTCAGCTGGCTAGTGCTTTACTTTCTGGCAATCTAGGTGGGTGAAGAAAGGTCTTTGAAGTTACCACCAGGACACCTAACTTCAAGAACAATGATTTATGATTTGCAGAGAAATTTTCCACTGTACTCAGAGAGCAAATAAAATTGCGGGAAGAACGTGAGGCACAAAGATTGAGAATGATGAACGCGGACCCATTTGATACAGAGGCTCAAAGGTTCATTGCAGAAGATATCAGGCAAAAGAACATTGAGGCAAACATGGAAGCTGCAATGGAATACAATCCAGAAACATTCGGATTAGTTGTTATGTTATATATTAATTGTAAAGTCAATGGGTTTCCAGTTAAAGCATTTATTGATACAGGTATCTATTTATAGACGTTGTTTTTACATTTATAAGTAGCCGGGGAAAGATAAGCTCCTAAAGATTGCCATTGGATTGGAGACAAAATTATTTTTACGTTCCTTTGTTTGGCCGTTCGTTTGGCTACTGCGTGTCTATTTTTAAATTCCTGCATTTTGAAAGTCATTCTTTGCAGTCTGCATGGAGGGAGTGACTTAATTTTAGATACCGCGATTCCCGCATTCAAGCCGTATTTTTATTCCCTCGAGATTCCACGAATTTCCCCACGCTTCGCGACAATTTTTCTCGGCAACGAAATATTACGATATCTAATGAAAATTAGGTGCACAATCAACTATAATGTCGGATGCGTGTGCCGAGAGATGCCACTTGATGCGATTAGTGGATTCAAGGTGGGAGGGTATAGCCCATGGTGTTGGAACCCAACGCATTATTGGTCGTATCCACATGGTACAGATACAAATCGGAAACGACCACTTAACAACTTCCTTCACGGTTCTCGCGGAACAAAGCATGGACATGCTGCTCGGTCTGGACATGCTGAAGAGGCATCAATGCTGCATAGATCTAAAGAAAAACATGCTCACAATTGGCACTACCGGCGCCGAGACACCGTTTCTAGCAGAAGGTGAATTCAATGAAAATCCCTGCAGTCGCGCGATGCCTTCTTTACATATGTTATTCAATGTGAAAGCTTTGGTTTTTCAGGGGAACTACCGGAGTGGCTGAGGTTAAGCGGTTATAGCGATGCGAGTATGTACGACGTGGACGATGCGGAGGGGTCGAGACCGCCAAGAGCACTGGAGGATGGGTCCAGAGACGCGAAGAAACAGCGTCATCAGCATGGTAAGTATGTATCTGTCCAGGCCATCCTTTCTCCTCAATTCCCTAATCTACTTCCTTTATATGGAATTCCATTTAACTAAGGACGAGATACTCGAAACATTGAAACTTGGCGGAACTTAAAATGTTCCGAGTTTCGGCAACTCGAAATATTGTGCTACTTACACAAATGTGCGAGGTCTCGAAAATGTCGAGTCGAGACGAGAATTTTCCTTTGAAATAGAAACGAGACCTCGATAGTGTGTTTCCAATTGAAAATATTGAGGTTCTCGAAAATTATTATTATTCTTTATTTATTTATTTATTTATTCACGGGATGCACCTATTAAAAGACAAATATGTTCATGCAAAGTCAAGGGCAGTTGAAACGTCAGTTTTACATTGGATATTACAAAATAGAGATGGCGGACGCAAAATTAATTAAATGTTTCGAGAAACTTGGTTCTTAGGAGTCATTAGAGATACACGAAAAAAGTCTAGATTGGGGTGGAAGTTGTTTGCATAAGTACATATCGTATTTATCGGATCGAAAAAGCTAAAACCAGAAGTATATCTAGATTGAAGAAAAGTAAGAGGTACTCTCAAAGCTCCTGAATGGAGGATTATGGTTATGGATTATTATTATTATATAGGTTAGGGGAACGTCCATTAGTGTAAAAGAAAATATAAAATGGATAAGTAAAAATAATAAACTAAAGACCAGAGTTAACATTAGATCTGAAACTAAAACTAAAATTTAATCTAAGTTCCTTCCTAAAGTGTTCGTAAATGTTCGTAAAATCTCGATTTTTCTGACACTTATTACATTTGTTATACGTAGTGTAACTAAATCAACGAATGCTCAATTTTGACGCACCATTTCGAAACCTTCCTAATCCTTTCACTCCCTCTAGGAAGATCCAGCCAAAACACACATCTCTCGATTAGCCTGAACTAGTTTATTCGCCATATACGTTTATGGTACTTAGACTGTGGATTTTTATGCATTTATAGCAAATTTAAAGTTGCAAACGAGAACAAGACAGGTACATGCAGTAGGCAACAATATACAAAATATCCAAACTACAAATTACAATATCTAAAGGATCAAACTAAGGATGTATGGGGTCTCAATTGAGACGGGAATTTTTCTCGGAATCAGGACGGGATCCTGAAAATATTTGCGACTCCTGACATGTTCAGAATTCTCTATGCTTCCGAGAATTTCCAAATGTCATTTTGGTGTTCGTTTTGTTAACCATTTAATTATGGGTATGTTTTGATAAGTCGTGTTCCTCAAACATGACAAAACTAATTTACAAAGTCGATAAATGAATCTAATTTGAGATACAAATTTCTACGAGCTTCCAGACATGCACACACTCGTATACAAATATTTATTGTCGTAGAAAGAAAGTAACAGTATACGCACAAAACTGTAATTATTCATATGGTAAAAAGTAAACTCGTCTAAAATCTTAAAATCGCTTATTGACGATACCCGTATTTTAGGAAAGTTTCGTTTTGTCGTGTATTGACGACGCTCGTAGTTAAATGATTGAATATTTTAATGATTTTTGGAGATTGGAGAAAATCCGAAAATCTGGAATCGAAACGTGATGTGAATTTTTTCTCAAACCCAGAATCGCGAATCTTTTCGGGATCTCGCTCACCCCTAGATCAAAGTATTCAAAATATTAACCTTGCTGCGATCCTCGGGTCATTTTTTACCCAAACGTATTCTTATTTTTAAAACGAAATGTCTTAGTTTTTAGACAAGTATATAAAAGTTGTTCCTAATATTCCTAAACTTAAGTTTCAGTTTCTGCATTAAAGGTTCTTTTCTTCAGAATTATAAAATTAATCTAAAGAAAAATGAATGTAATTGAATTGTAAAAAATCCTGAAAACTGCAGCAGAATTAAACTACCTCTGTTTAATTTTACTTAAGAAGATGTGAATTTGCATAAACATTCGCAGTCTAATTGTGTGTGATTGTGATTTTATTTGTGGCTAACTTATTGGGTCGTCCGATAAGTTCGTGTCGCAATATGTCAATGTTACGTGTTTCGATTGATATGTCATCACTTTGATTTGATTTGGAGACACTTCTGTCATGCTTATTCCCTCACGTACCGGCTCCATACCTCGTACGAATGATAGTTTCGTCTTCAACAGCTGAGCTCCATACATCGTATGGAATCTACGGATAGACCTCTTATTTGATTTTTCGCGATGCACGCACACATATCCGAAAATGCATTTACTAATTATATGATGTTCAGAGTTAAGTATATGTTATTCGAATAAATTTTTCGAATGAAATTTTACTCGAATAGCATTTTGAATAAATTATTCGAACAATAAAACATGCTCATCTCTGCCTTATAGAAAGGAGACATTTTTTTACATTTTTCGTATCTTGCTTCTCGAAAATCATTCGAATAAAATGTTATTCGAAAAATTTGTATGAAATGTTGTTCGAATAAAATCTTATTCAAATAAAATTTTACTCGAATAATGCCTAACTCTGACGATGTTTTGTTGCATATTGTTTTCATCATTATTGTCCATACAACGTATGAATCCCGGCTCTGATATGAGTTCTCATGTAATCGAAGCGGCCGTGCGTGAGAGATTATTCAATTTTATCCTTTTGGTAAAAAAACCGACACGAATTTATGGGACGATTTGATAAAGCGCACAAAGAACCTTTTTTTTATATATTTTCAGACGACCAAGCAAGCAATAGTGCAAGTGGGACATCGAGTAAACCAGCCCCCATAGAGACCACAGTCTTTTCCCATGACCCATTCACAGAGGAGACCGTAAAAGAAATTGAATCCTTGGGATTCAGCAGAGTACAAGTTATCGAGGAACTGCGTAGATTTAACGGAGACAAGGCTCAAGCCACTGACGCATTGTGCACGAAAGCGACCTTAAGATTTTAAAGGGGTGTGGGGGAAGGGAATAGAATATTGTGTGTGAAGGTTTCTTCTGTGCAGTAAAATTAAGGGAACGGAAGATTTGTATTTGATTTTTGATAGCGATTTTTCATATCAATTATCGTACGTATATCTGCACGGGAAAATCACACGACCAAAGCTACGCCCGACTATTAGTATGGAATCTTGTTTAGGATTTAATTCCGTCGAGCACAGCTATATAGGCTCAATGTTTCATTTGAAAGACGAACGTCTACCTAGTAAAACTCTATATCTTTTCCTACGTTTTTTTTTCTTTTTGCTACATACGCAGAAATATCGAGTTTCGAGAGGAAGCCAACGTGTTCCAATAACCTAATCATTATCGCAATACATAATTTTAAGGTTTAAGGTCAGTGTAAGGTGGATTAAAACAAGGTTATAAGTTACAGCTGCTGATTATTTCCCGTGGAACCTTGTGATAGTTCCATTATGTTCGCAAATCATTTATCCAAATTCTCCTAATAAGATCAAAGACAGTATCCACGGAAACAATGTTTTAAGAAATCATATTTTGGAACTTAGCGATCCAAAAGCTTGCGATATCTCTGAGAATATTAGTTCCTCCTTTGTCTAATATAATCATTTGAAAACAAACATTTGTTTTCTATTTCGGGGCAATTAATTAAGAAAAAGAAAAGAAAATAGTCAAGTAAACTTGTGGGAATTTTTATTGTTCGATTTTCTGGGCGTCCAAATTGTGCAAGTGAATTTTGTATCATTACTATCTATAGTTAGGGTATATGGTATTTTTCTGTATTTTCTTTATATTATTATACCATGATAAAAGAAAACGTGTAACAAACATGCTTCACCTAACTTCCTTCATTCATACTTCTCGCTTCGACACGACCCAACAAAAGTAAAAACATTAATTTTCAGCTAAAAAATTATATATTCTATACCTGCCACAAGTTTCGGACCACAACGCATTTGAACAAAGAAGAGAGAAAAAGTTTCGGAATATGTTACCTTAGAAAACTCTCCAATCTCTCCATCTTTTGGAATAAAGGCGATTGGTATTAATAACTTAAAAATACATACTTTTATTAACAAAATTACAGAAATGGAATTGAAGTAAAGGGTTATTTCACCCTCTAAATACGATAATATGTATTTTACTTTGCATATACTGTATATTCTTCGACATTACGCATTTCTTCCAACTCTTTGAATTTTCAAATTAGCAGGAGGTACAATTGGGATACCATCTTAACAAGTGGTCCCTAACTTTTAACCGGCAGTGTATGCATATATATGTACAGAGGAATCTATCGCGATTTTTAAGCACTTAAAATGGTGGAATGCTAAAAAATTCGCTGTAATTATATTTGTTCTGGTAGTTCGCCAGGTGCCCATTTTATCTCCACCATTTTGCCGGAGCGAACAGATTCCTCGCACGCAGTGGCAATTTTAGATACGGCCAGAGTGTGTTTCGGCAGCACGGACATCTCAGCTTTGCCCAGTACAACGTCTATGAAGTGCTCCAGTTCCAAGCGATAACCATTCTTAAATCTACTGGGGAACGAGTACCATATGGGTGGACCATTTGGACCCTGGATGCCGTATTGTGTTTTGACGCAGTGAATCGGTTGTTCGTTGTCCGCATTGATCATTCCTCTCGCACCGAACACCTCCAGACGCTGATCGTAGCCATAATTACTGTTTCGGGACACGTCGACGATTCCCAAGGTACCCGAAGGGAAGTAAAGGGTTATTACTACAGTATCGAAGTCGTCGATTTCTTTGATTTCTGGAATGTGCGCGTGGGCAAATGCGGAAACCTGTGATCAAACATTTACATGAGGATATCTATGGGAAAGGGAGTATATGTTACTTAAAAAAGGCGAAAATTGGTAAATTCTGGGTTTTACTGATTAATCGTAGCATTTATCATAGTCAAATGGTGTCGTATCGAAAATATCTTGTAAACCCTTTCATTACGAGCTTTTGTCAAATCATTCCGGCAAATGCTAGGATTTATTAGACTCCAATTGATAAAAGTCTGAAATAAGAAATAAAAAAAGCTACACACACTCGTTTAACCCTGAGATACAAGATATTTGTTTTTTATTTTAAAATTTGTAAGTGGGTTTAAAAAAATCCCATTATGCAAGTTGGGTATGAAAAAGGTGCAACATTTTCCGCTGCGCTTCAAAGAGTTAAAAAGTACAATCGTGAATCGGATAAAATGGACTTTTATCAATTTTTGTTGGTAGGTACAAGAATGGTTTGCAAACTGTTTTCAGACTTTTACCATTGCACAATGGTAAATGCTAGGATTAATCGGTAAAACCTAGAATTTACCAATATTCGGGCTTTTGCAATAACATATGTATAGGGTTATCCAAAATAGACTATAGGAACACCTACCTTCACTTTTTTTCTTTCCCTTTCTGCTTTACCCTTTTCTAATCTGTTTTTTTATTTCTATTATCTTCGTTCGTTCTCGTTTCACTTTTTATTTTTTTCACCTCTATTTTACTAACAAACACGGCGTTTGACGGATATTCTCGTTCAACATCCTAAAGGTACTTTTGGATAACCCTTTATGAAGCATAATAAATTGTCTACATGTGTATACTTCGATTTACGAAGTTTTCAATTTACGTCGGTCTCTTCGGAACCAATTATTACGTAAGTTTGGGGGATGCCTGTAATCTCAAAACTCCATTTATTGAATATTCAGAAATATTAATTAGGACAATTGAATTAATTGTGGAACCTACTGCTCTACCTACTAAATTTTAATTTTGCAAATTATCCACGTGTTATTCTTCTTTCGAGCAAAGTTAAAATATTTGTCTTATGGGAATCCAGAAGTGCTTCTAAAATCTTCTTCAACATTCAGAAATATTATATAGGGCAATTAAGGGTTGATTGCAACCGTTGCAGGAATATTTAGTCTTCGTCTTCAATTTCTGTCCTATAATCTAGCTTTTTTCTTCGATCCTCACCTTAATAGGGAACTCTTTAATAACCCAAGTCATTAAGTCAAAATCGTGGACTACGCAGTCGTGGAATATTCCTCCAGAATGTTTCAAGTAATCCAGAGTAGGAAGAGGAGAGTCTCTAGCGACTGTTTTGATAACTTGAACATGACCAACTTCTCCTTTCCTGACTCTGTCCCTGACAGAAGAATAACTTGGGTCGAAACGTCTATTGAAGGCAGAGAACAACGGTTTGCCAACTTTCTGGGCAGTCTCGTAGCATTTTATCGAGTTCGCGGAGTCCTCAGTAATTGGTTTCTCGCAAAACACCGCTTTCTTTGCTTCCAAAGATTTCCTCACGATCGTTTCATGAGTGTACGTAGGTGAAGCGACCACAACTATTTCCACACTGTGAAATTCAGAACGATTTCGATTGTTAATTAAACTCTGACTCGCATAGGAAGTCATTAATATACGATGATTCAATTTGTCAGCGCAATATGTTTTCTACGCATTCCTTTGCGTAAGACACTCTCTGTAACCAGTACTACTCGATCTCATTTATAGACTGTGAATCAATCCCCCTGTTAATACAAAGAAAAAAACAGAGTAGAACTTAATAGGTGTACAAATTAATCTTGAGTCTTTGGAATTTCATAAGACTTAATATTTATTTACCAAAATATAGAATACAGTTTTAATATTCATAATTTGCAGCATTTTCACGTTTATGAAGTAAATTCGTCACTTAAGAAGTAAAAAAGTAGCGATCTCGAATGAATAAGGATGCCAAAATTTTGAAGATAAAGGCTCTGAATTAATTTAATAAATAGAGAATAGTTTCACTTTTCGAGTGTACATAATATAAATACAGAAGAGACTCTTGCATTCGAATCTCTATTATCCGAATACCCTAATATCCGAACTTTCTATTATCCGGATATTATGTTATCCGAACAATGATTCGTAGCAGTTTTCACAGATAAAATATCCATATATACATACAAATCCTAATCATAATAATTTGGTATGAAACTGACGGAGTACGTATCATAGTGACAAACGAATGAAAATTGTGCAAAATCCACAATAATTAAAGATCCTGAAAGAGGTGAAAATACAACGAAATCGGCAGGAGATTACATGGTGTAAGGGAACCTATATACAATTGCAATAAAAAAGATATGGGATTTCCAAATAGTGAAATAAATTACCGTCTTTTTTCATTTCTACTTAAACAAATGAAGTTTAATAAAAAAAAAGGGGATTGTTTTATTATCCGAAAATTGTATTAGCCGACCGCTTTGACTCCCTATCAGTTTTGATTCGGGAGTTTCCGCTGTATTTCGAATTAACTTTCGAAGTATTTTCCCCCATTTTGTATGACTCACTTTCATCTTTCTGCCAAATGTTGGATTCCATCGCGAAAGGATGAAATAAGTTTGTAGGCTAAGATCGAGCTAAGATCAACATTTTTTCTATTGTTATTCTGCTTTGCAAGATTCAACATTTCGTATAACATGACCTAAATCGAAATAGTAGTCTTCTGACTACTTTGGGCAAGTCTTAAAGTTAGATGAAGTTTTCATCTAATTAAAGTTCCATTTCGCTTAAGTTTCATTAATAAGTTTTTACGTAAATCTATTATAATATTATAATTCGTCGTTTATCTTGAGGATTGCGTTGGGCGCAAATATGACTTCGTTGGTGTTGCTCACCACGTATCCAAACTTCTTTGTTTCATCTCTGCTAGGATCAGCGTCCACCAAAGATATACTCGATCTCGCATCTCTGAAAAATCGTAGTGCACCATTCAGATAACCAAATCAGTGACTTGCAATAAAGTGCAAGATGAGGAAAACATAAAAAATGCAGTGTAGCGCTCTATTACAGAATGGCATTTCAGTTAAAAAAAACCCAATCTAGTTACTTTTTATCAGTTTCATTTAATTCTGCGGATACTGTGATCCCCCTGGGCTTCGAGAAATCACACTCCAGGATGAAAGCAGCGTCTCCCGGTGTAATTAACTCGTCATCGTGCTGAAGGACCAGGATATTTCTGTATTTATTGCCACCAATCTAAAACACAATACCAAGTAATTGTACTGAAGCTAAATTGTTTCTACTTTATCTTTTAATCATTCAACGACGAACTCCACACGAGACTTTGATTTCTTTTTAAGAGAACCGATTAATATAGATATTTAAGATAGAAAACGTTGTTTATTGACGATTATGGGGACATTTATATAATCCATCTGTTTTAGAGATTTAATTAAATTATGAGCATAAAGTGAAGACAAATTTATCGACACTTTTTTTTTTTTTTATAAATCTTCGCTACTTGTGTGAGCGGAACAGAAAACCATGCTGTCGTTGAGAACTTAATTATTTTTGTAAAATAAAACTTAGCAAATTTATTTACATTTTTGGTTTCGCATTGGTTGAAGGGAATATTTATGGTGAAGTTTCCACCATGAGAAGGATCCAGGAAGCACGGGAATTTCCTGGAATAGAAGCTACCCTGCGTGTAGATCACTCCTGAGAAGTCCTCAGCCGTTTTGAGATCCACTACCATTTTTTCCGCTCCGCAATTTAGAGCAACTCGGTCGTACCCCTCTGTGGATGCCCCGATTTGCATATCCATCGACAAATCTTGCTCCCAAATCTCCTCTAAGATGATAAGGCATGTTTTTCATTCAAGCACTATTGATCCGATTTTTACTGGTAGCTGCTGCGGTTCATGCGATTAATTAGGGTCAACGTTACCAGTTTGGGATCTCAGAGTTCGATAATGGAAATAAAAATGACTATTTTTAGATACACACATTGTTTTTTGGACTAAGCGAGGCAGATATTTCAAATGGCTTGATCGATAGAAAAATATTAGATCGCGTAATATGAAATGTCGGACTTTTTAAGACAAAATAAAAGTGACTATTTTATTCGTCGAAATACGCTGGCTATAAATGATATTTGTACATCAGCTTTTCTATTTTTGCGTTTAAGTATTAACCCTTTAACTGGGGTTGACGGATTACCGCGTCCTAGAAATTTCTACATGTCGAACTACACGATCTAATAGATTGTTCCTTATTTCTTTATTACCCGCTAGTAGGAAATCTTGTGACGTGAAAAAGGGAAGTAACGCGAGAAATAACGGTGCTCGCATGATGCTAGACGTTGCCTGACGAACGTCCGTGAACTAACAGAGAATTCAAGTTCATTCATCGAGGAGTCCTCCTATTACCTGTTCTTAGCAGGTTCCCACCTTGGCTTCCAATCGCCTAATATGTACACTGATGTCAAATACGCAGCCGATGGGCAAGACCCGTCGAGGTATTTCTAATTGATGAGATTTGTCATAATGTGACATCCATTCTAATGTTGTATTAATTATTTAAATTACTTGAAAAACTTGCATTTTACTTCCTTTTCTCTGTTTTTTTCTAATTGATTGTTTACGGTCGCTTCAACCGCTGTAGTATTATTATATGCAATGGTTTCATAATGGTTGCATCGAAAATATCGTTTGAATTTTCTAATCATTAGAAAACATTAATTTTCTTTAAACTTCGACATTTGTATTGTTGTGAACTCTCAATTATCGTGTACGGCAAATGCAAGCAATTTACGGTGAAGTTACAGAACTACGCTAATGCAGTAGATACATAGTCCAAGTTATGCATATACAATAAATGTTCAAATTCCATTTTCTCGAAAACGAAGCCCCAAGCGAAAAAATATTATTCTACATTTGTCATTTATTTCTTCACGTAGAATTACCAAATTATTGGTTGTACCACCAGTTACGTGATATCCTGTATTTCTCAATGTAGTATTTTTTTATTTTTGTAAATGCACTCAAGGAAAAATACAAATTAAATGAGTTATTCTCGGATCACTATAATTTGTTTAGGGCCCGAAAAAAGGTGTATTTGGTGGCCAGTCTTTATATATGAGTTTCACACCACTGTCTTAACCCTTTGAAGACGAACTCTGGAAGGCAAAAATTCAACGTAAGATTAAATTCTGTGGTGGCGATTCTATGATTAATGAGAGAATAGCAATTAGCTTCCTTAATAATATAAATGAAACAACATGTGAAACATTTTAGTAGCTCAATTTTAAATTGATAAGTCAGGAAATTAATTGTGTAAGTAATTTATGTTATTGTGCGTAAATGCACGGTCAGTACGAGGTACTGAAGTTATCGTCAAAGGGTTAATGTTTCCATTGCAACCTATTTTTTATCGCTATCAATTTTCTTCAGATCACTATTGATAAATTTCTCAACGATATACTTAATTATGTAACTTTATTTGCATTTTTCTGGTTGAATCGCGACGATTAAACATATACAAATTTCTTCCCCTTTTTTGGAACATTAAAAACTCATTGTACGCTGATAATCTGGTTGCCAACATTTACGATCATCGAGGTCATCGATCCTCCAGTTCGCAGATTAAAATTATTTTCCCCTCGCTGATTCATAGAATTGTACGCGAGTTGTTCAACTGCAGTGGAACTTTTTAAATCGATCTTGCCTCCTTCCATCGCTCTGATATAACTGGTTTTGTACGTCGATTCTCTCACTTATCCAACGAATTCATAGTTTGCCACATCAGTGTTGTAAACACATCCGTCCGATGGCGTAAAGATGCCATTTGCAACCATAATCGAGTTCTCTTCTTCCATTTTACGTCACAAATGTTTTGATCAACTTTCAGACTTGCAAATCTTGTTTTCGTGATCATGAATACATAGATACGTAAAATATCTTTATAGTCTTTTAAAGTACAAACTCCTGATATACAGAAGTATTTGGACGTGTATGGAATACTTGATCATAATTGGCTAATGTAATTATATTATAGTAATTACTTAAATATATCTCAGTCTCTTTTTACGTGTTTTTTTTTTTTTTTTACACGTTTTATTTATTTTTACGCGGCTTTTTTACACATTTTGTTTATACTTTTACGCGATTCTTTTACATCATTTAATTAACTAACTAATTCACAGAAAATCTCACGAAAATCATATAATATTTCTTAAATCAATATTTCAAATTCATCTTTTCTCCCATCATGTGCACAGTGCAGCTATGTTGTCTCTAAATGGACATCCAGTAAATATACTAATTATTGGTACTATTTAGATATATATATGTATCTGTGTACTTTGAAATATGTTTATTAAATAAATTGACTAAAATAAACATTGTCTACTATTCTGCAAATCTCTTTTCAAACGTACATTTTGTTTAGACGGTTCCTTTGCCCAGTTTCTTTATTTTACACCGTCCTTTTTAGCACGGTACGCATGTACCGCGTAAAAAGAGACCGAAACGTACCAAACTGAAGGCAACGATGAAAAGGTCAGGGTTTCGAGGCTTTTGATACATTACTGGTTCCAGAGAACGTGTATGTATAGAGATTCTTACTTGTCCACGGACAGTGATTGGCAACGAGACTGTTCTTATCATTTCGTCGTATACTCGTCGCTCGTTCACCTAAGTGTTAAAAGCATAGTGTTTCTACCGGTTTTAATTTCGCAAGTGTAATCAGCATCATGGCAACCAGCCGCATCGGTCAAATTTTGTTCAGTAAAGGCCTGCAAATCGGTCGGAAACCACAATACTTTACGTCCAATGTGAAATATTATTGTTGTGAGTATCGTTGGTGGAAGAATACTTTGCATAGTCAAATATTCCCATGCTCGTTCATAATTATTTTAGAATAAGACTCTATACAGGGTGTCCCGAATGAAACAAGCCATTTAATCACAATAGCACGTTGTAAAGACTCAGAACTACGATAAAAGGACTCTGAAAAAAGAAAATATTCTTTACATAATACTTATACGTATGTTCTTCACGAAAACGATTTTATGATATTTGTGATACTTTTTGCGTCATCGCGATTATGAAATGTTATTGGGTAACCTGTTTTAAGTGAGACACCCTGTACGTAATGTATACAGTGGCTGGAAAAATATTTACATACATATAGTATTTTATAATGAGGCTTTGTTTCTATATCTTAATAAATAAAATTACTGTAGTCGGATAAAATTACTGCGAAATAAAATATTATAAAATTTAATTACTGGAATCTAATTTATTAATCCATTGGCGTCGAAATAATACGGTATAAGAAAGTATAAATATTCTTTGTAGCTGCTGCATATTATATTGTTTATAGTATTATTCTGAACCATGTTATTCTTCCTGTGATTAAGGATGTAAATTGAGTAGCCTTATCGTATTCGGGTATAACGTCGTGATAATTTGCATAGTAATTTACTATCTCTCTCAATTGTTATTTTGCGATGCTATCTTTGAATCGTTATTATACTGTCCTGTATCGATAACCGAAATTACCATACGAAATTTTGCGAAAAACTAGATTACAAATAGTAGTAGCAATGGAGTAGAAAAATCTTCAAGAAACTTCTGTGATAGCACTGTACTTGTGTATCGGCTATTGACTCCTTTTCGATTGCGTAACTGACATAAACGGCAAAGGTTATCATCGCCTCGAAATTTGATCAAAGGTTCAAGAGAAACCTGAAGATATTAAAATATTCGGATGCAATTTTTTCTGCGACCCAATAATTTATAAACGCGATCGCATTTTACAGGCCACATTCAGAATTATGAATTCATCAAAGTGGAAACAACTGGCCAAGGGAAGAATGTGGCTTTGATCACTTTGAACAGGCCAAAGGCTCTCAATGCCCTTTGCGATAAGCTGATGACTGAATTGAACGATGCCGTAACAAAATTGGACCAAAATGACAGTATCGGTGCCATCGTCGTCACCGGCAGCGAAAAAGCATTTGCCGCTGGTAAAATATTTTTACCAGTATTTTTTAGTATATTTATTTTATACTAGTAGTTCCTGACTTTCACTGATAAAATATAGAATGTTGCAATAGGATTGGGCCCTACTTAAATAACAAATTTCGAATTTTTATGCAAATTTATATTTTTACGAGCGTAATTAACCTTGCTACGATCTTTGGATCATTTTTTACCCAATCATGTGTTGCCACTTTTTAAAAAATTTCTTAATTGGAAGGGAAACACAAACAGATCACTGTTAGTATGTATACATTTTAGCTCGAATTTTATACTGAAAGTTTTATATTGAAAATTGTATACTTATCCCAAAGTGAGGAAACATTTTTAAAGAAACAATTATGTTGATGGGTTAAAGAAATGGGAATTTAATAAAAATCTATCAGGATTAAAAAATTATATATCGAGGTGGAAAAAAGGGGTCCACGATTAAAATAAGCTAGAAATCGCTTCTTTATTCCGTATTTTAACAATTAAGGAGTTTTCCGGAAGTTTTGCATTTTCGGTAAATTGTCTTCAATTAATCGCCATACCTTAACAACTAGATTGCGGATTTTTAAGCAAATTCGTATTTTTGCAAGCACAATTAAAGAAATTGAATTTTAGTAAAACGTTTTAAATGTAACAATGTCTGGTTTGCTTCAGATATTGTATATATTTTTGCATATTACCCGCGTTTTATAATTTTTCCCATAAATGCATAAATAAATAATTAAGTTGGGGATAGTATTCATTGACTTGTGGAGCACGTGAAATCTCGACACATTTTACGCAATTTGCTCTTCTATCTTATGAACCAATTTTCTGGAAAACTCCTTAATTAGAGTTTTAGTTGTTTCTAGTAATTATTACTATCTAATAATTTCCAAAACTTGGATAAAGTAATAAACTGTAGTTGAAAATCGGTGCCATTCTGTCGTTGCCATGAAGTTACAATATTACCTTTATAACAACAGATATGATATATACGCGCAAATTTTAATTATTAGTGATATTTTTAACAAAAAACTTAGACTGAATTTTTTATTTGCCTTTTATCAGCAAGCTCACCTATGAAACTTTAAAATAAATTCTTGTGTGTTGTGTTATCATTTTATGTCGTTTGAATATTATCAAACAAATCAAAGTTGCTAAAATCAATATTTTCATCTTGCGATATCATTCTATGTCACTTAAATATTATCAAACAAATTAAACAATAAAAAATTACACATCTCCTAAACTTTTAAAATTCAAAATAAATTTGAAACGAAGACACGTAAATTCAGGTTCTAAACTAATTATATATAATGGTTGTTACAACTAAATTCCAACTTCTTCATTTAGGAGCCGACATTAAGGAAATGCAGAACAATACCTATTCCCAAACTATACGAGGAAATTTCCTTAGTAGTTGGGACGGTGTTACCAGAGTATCCAAGCCAGTGATTGCCGCCGTAAATGGTTACGCAGTAAGTTAGGCAATCATTTAATATCGTAAGAAATTTCTTTTTCTTTCAGTGTATAAATTATCTAGTAGTTAAGCCTTTGCACTCGAAAGGCGACTGTATGTCGTCAAAATGAATCAGTTTTTGTAACTCTCGAGTACAAATGGTTAAATGTAGCGTAATTGATAATGTATATTTGTTTAGTTAGGTGGAGGCTGTGAATTAGCAATGATGTGCGACATCATCTACGCCGGAGAGAAGGCGAAATTTGGCCAACCGGAAATCGCTATCGGTACCATTCCAGGTGCAGGTGGTACCCAGAGGCTGACGAGGGTAATTGGCAAGAGTAAGGCCATGGAAATGGTACTTACAGGAAATCAAATCACTGCTGAAGAGGCCGAGAAAAGCGGTGAGTTTATTAACCCCTTGCCATAAAATCACGAGTTATATTCGTGGTCCAAATTATAAACAAATAAACAGAACAAATACTTGCGATATCTATAATAAAATTTAATTCACCCCCTTTAATTCCCTCTGGAAATTTTATAATTACTATAGCAAATGCAAATACTGTATAATATTTTATTATTTCGTATCTCGCACAGTATTGAAGTTGGTAATGGCTTTTGCTACCAGGTAAAGCCGCTAAAAAATTCATAAGACAAACGGTTAATCACGTAATGCTTAAATTTATTTCTTTACTTGTTTGTTTTGTTTCCTCCCCTTAAATGTTAGAGATTGAACGGTTGATTCGAAAGATATTCTTTCCATCACTCTTTTTTTATCTGATCATCTCAATTGTTTTCGTAAGTAGGAGATAGATCAACATTTTCTTTATCATGGATCATGCGATTTCGAAGGATCTTCAAGTTGATGACATTTGATTTTGTTTCTTTATTACATTCGGTCAAGTATTCGACGTTCACTAGTTACGAAAATAATTGAGTTGGTGCACCCTGTATATTATACTATTATTATTTTATTACTACAATATTATTAATTTCTTTATAATTCTTTAATCGAACACCATTGTTATTGTTACTTGTAATTAATTTTGTAGCAATTTTTTGCAACTTATTGTTCCATTATTATTACTATTTCTACTTCTGTTTCTCTTTCCTATTTCTCACTTATTTAATTATTTTTCTAACTATTTCTTAAGTGTAAGAATTAATTTTCAGTCTTCAGGATTTCATAAGATTAAATATTCAAAATTATCAGCATTATCAGATTTATAAAACAAATTCGTCACTTGAAAAACAGAATAGTAGCGATTTTTGATTGATAAATATACCAAGAGTTTGAACACAAAGGCTTAGAATTGATTCGTACATTTTATTAATATTGTTATATTTTTTATTACAGGGCTAGTCAGCAAAATCTTCCCCGCAGACAAGCTTGTTGCCGAGGCGGTCAAATTGGGCGAGAAAATTGCCTCCCATTCCCAATTAATCGTTGCTATGGCTAAGGAATCTGTCAACACTGGTAATTACCAGAATAATAGCATTTTTTTTAAAATTCCTTATACGTTTATTCCTTTTTTTCGCTTGTAGCTTATGAGACCACCTTGAAGGAAGGTCTCCACTTCGAAAAGAGGACTTTCCACGGAACATTCGCAACGGTAAGAATCTCTTTTTTTTTACGAATGGGATAGTGATAGTCCGACGAATAAATAAATAATTGTATTGTGCAATTAAAAATACAGGCTGATAGGAAGGAAGGAATGACGGCGTTCGTCGAGAAGAGACCACCCAACTTCACCAATCAGTGAAACACATTTACCACATCCATTCGAATTATAGGAGTATGCTGAAACACTTATTTTTGTATCAGATTTTATACGTTGCGTCGAAGACTTTTTATAATTGTTAAATCATAACTTTTAATAAATATTGTTCTTTTTTTTCCAAGAAAAATGCAGACGAGATAACGTGTTTGAGAACTTTTATTCAATCTACATCTAACATCATGATCCTTGAGTATGATACATTTACAATTAATGGTTCGTACCAGGTAAATGTTTCTTATTAATAGTAATTCTGACGCTCCGAAGCCTGGAGGCGCCGTAGACGTTGTGAAAGGTATCCAAGAACGGTAGGAACAATGGAATTTCACACCAACATCGTTATACAATAAATATCAAACTTTATAATAAGTGTGTATATCTTGTTACTTGGAAATCTTTATAATCTTCACTGTTTTCAGATTTTCTCGGAGAATCGAACGCTACGTTTCATATAAAAAACATGTGTTCCCATTTGTTTGCATTGTGCTTTTTTCAGTCCGAAAGAAAATAATTCTGGGTCTTTTATATATTTTATTCCGCCTCAAAGACACACAATATTTTTTTCTCCTACTAAAGTATACGTATAGTAATAGTCCTGAATATAGCTAATGTATCAAATTCGCAGAAAAAGAGCAGTATCAAATTGGGACAAGTAGTCTGACAATGTGAATACTTCCTATATTTCGATCCTCTTGCAAAACCTGCTTGACTAGCTAACACTAACAATGTACAGGTATGATGTAAGAGCCGTGCATACTTATTCCACCTGGTTTTCCTCGATCTTATCTTAGGAGTTACAAAAAAAAATATTCAAACTAACTACCCTTACACACTAAAATATCCTCGCTGCGTACTCCTTAATTAATCAATTAATTATTACTTTAAGTACACACCAAAAGGTTCCGTGTAACATTATTGTGTGTGGGGGGGGGGGGGGGGTAATCTCAGAAAAATTTCCATATCATCTGCAACACGATTGTAAGCCGTTATTTACAAAGAGTTTCGAAAAAGTTCAGCCAAAAACGTCGTTAAGAAGAATTCGAAAAATATCATCCGTGATATGTGTGCACGCACTTTTTGATCTTTTTTTCTTTCATGCTGTTAGGTATAAAAATTTGGTCCTGTGTTCCTTCTGCAGGTAGGAGCTATAGAAACTTTTTGAGATCCGGTAGAAAAAAGGTCGACGGAAATTTACGCGGGACAGCTCGGTTTCCTCTCTCGTGTATATATCACAGTTGCAAGCTCTGCTCGAATAACTAAGTTGGTATAGTTACAGAAACGGAAATTGATGGTCGAACGCGCGTTCATCTCGGGGATTTATCGCTTGTTACGGCTTTTCATGGTGAAACGTCTCCAGAAGTTACCGCTTTTCTTCGATGGCGTTGCAACCGGTGTATCATACGGATAACTGGACTCTTCGTCGGTGTCTTGTGCGTTAGGGGTTTCCCTTGTAGGAGAACCACCGTGTCCAGAGTCTCTGTCTCCGTCGCCAGAGTTCTTTTCGAGACCTGCAACGCAAAATGGCGAAGAATAGAAATATTCTATATCTCGATTAGGCTAATGCCACCCATTTGGCTCGCTGGTCCTTAATAATATATAATGTATAATAAACTTATATATATAAATATATATATATGCATATGTACATACATGTATATGTATGTATATGTATATGTATATGTATTATACATAACATAATTATTAAGATGTGTTACGTATGAATAATTATAATAATAATTTTGTGTTCGGCAATCAAAATACAAAAAGTATTGCAATAAAGAAAATGAACATTTCTTATACCGGTACTTCGTTTTCTGATTAAACTGTGAAAGGATTAAAATCCGCCTTAGCGAAAGGGTTAAAGCAAAATTTTCCCCAAAAATCGCCGTTCCATAAAAGTACCCACTCTAGGCTGTAGCCTACTTACAAGGAACGTTAGGCAGTTCGAAAATTCAAAAAAATGTGAAAATGCGCAAACGTTGTTCAAATGATCCTATTAATGGATCCATTTTTTTGTTAGTCTATATCTAAACCTGCCTCTGCGTCGTGCCTGAAAATGCATAAAATTCCAAAAAAATTACCTCCGGCACGCAGCATATCCAGGAACGTGTTCTCCGCATTTCCACGCGTGCGTCCTTGTTTCTGCGAAGGCGTCCCAAAGCTGAGGCTCTGAATATTGATTTCCGCCTTGAGTTGCTCCGGTGGTATATCGTCCACCCGAAACTCGTTTGGATCTTCGACGAATGCCTGCTGCAGATCACGCATAATCTTCTTGCGAATGGTCTTCTTCATGGACAGGTGTCTCTCCAGGTGTTTCACATCGCTTTCGGTTAAAGTTTTGCTGTTATCACGGCGACGCGACTTCTTCTTCTTGCTGTTCTTCGGGCTCTCCTCCTCGCCGGAAGTTGAGCCCACGGATACGGCGCTGTCGTGTCCTGGCGCCTTTTCATCGGCCTGAAGGCGCGTGTTCTCCCATTTGTTGCCAAATCCAAAAATGTCTCGTAAATGGGGGATGTTCCTGTCGGCTGTCTGTTGTCTTGCCATTGTTTTCGTGTAGTTATTGGTCTGAAAAGATATAATTGAGGCGTTAGCTGCGAGAAGGAAGTGAGAGCAGAACCCTTGGTTCGAGAAAATAACGTTCAACGAATTAAAAGTAGTAATACTCGAATGTTAATGATCCACGCGTCTTCTACAATTGCTTTTAATAGAAAAATACACATTCTAATTTATAGTTTCAATTATAAAAAAGATACAACGGTACTGTATCGCCGAAGTGTCAATCGGAATTAAAACTGTGTCTCATGACCCTTCTACGTGCAATTATTGTTTTCTATAGAATAATCTATTTTGTACGTTTTTAATGTTAAAAGGCTAAACTCTAAGTATAGTAACAAGGCTATAATAATTCACTATTAATAAATAATTCGTTATTTATTTGATTTCATGTTACAGTTACGTTCATAATCCATTTCCTGAATATTCTACTCCTTTATTTGTAATATAAATATATTGTATTCCTTTCTCGACAATTCATTACGAGTGTAAAGGTTGATGAGGAATTTCAAATTCAAAATAACGAATAAGTAACATGTAAAAGTAGCGCAGCTTGACTTTCTTCAATTTTTGAGATATTGGAATGAAACTTGGAGGAAGTATACTTCTTTGAACGTAGAATGCATTGACTCGATATATATTATAAAATAGGGCTTGCTATGCCCTCAGTTCATGCTATTAGGTTCATCCGAATCATGATTATTATAGATTTTTGTATCCTGTCGGCTGATTGTTGCCTTGTCATTGATTTGTGTACCTATTAATGGACTGCGGAAGTTTATGCAATTATGTAGCAAGTATACAATCTATATATACGCAAGATATACGCAAAGTTTACGGAGGGTAGATATTTGGTAAACACGGGTTTACGTGGGGATTAGAAAATTCTATATACATAACAGAAAATATTATATACAAAATGTATAATACATAAGAATTTATTCAATATTATACATATTGTTCTGAAAAATAATTATGTCACCATAATTATATCGTATTGTGACTGATCAAATTCTTAAACTTTGTAACATGAGAAACAAAATGTAACATTAGTATTCAACGTTTGAGCATGTTCTTAAACTATTAAACTAATCTATTGAATTATCGAACCAAATTAGCTAAGTAAACTTTTTAAACTAAGTACACTACTAAATTATTTCAACTATATTATTAAACTGTATCAATTTTTTAATTATTAAACTATTTAACTATTTAACAAAGTTATCACTACTTTGTAATGAGTCTTATACACAATTCAAGTTATAATGGACAACAATAATGGATAAATTGAAAATTGATGTTCTTGTTCGAAAGAAATACGCTCATTTTATACAGAACGTGGAACTTTCGTGCAAAATATGCAAGATATATGCAATATACAAATTAAAGAAATATGTTTTTGAAATCTTCTAATGACGAAACACACTTCTGTGAAAGTTCCATTTATTCAATGTGTTTTGCTAGAACATGCATTTGCATAAACTTCCGCAATCTAGTAATTAGTCGGAGAACTTATAATTAACGTTATTAAGTTCCTCCAAATCATAGTACTTTATACATTTTTACATTCTGTTGGCTATCTGCTGCCTTGCCATTGTTTTTATATAAATCATTCCTTTAAAAGCTGATACACTATGCTATTAAGTTCCTTCAAATCATGGTATTTTATAATTTTTTGCATTCTATGAGCTGTCCGTTGCCTTGCCATTGTTTTTACGTAGTTATTAGCCTAAAAAATGACACTTAATGCAATCAGGTACCATCTAATCATTATCTAGCAGATATTTTATAGATTTTTGCATGACTATGAAGAAGTTGTATAGTTGAATGGAGTGGTAATTACACCACGCTAGTCATTTAAACGCCTAAGGCAATCGAACATCTAACTGCACGAAATTAAAGACGCGCAGAATGAGAGTTTAAACCAGAATTACGCGTAATCCCGCGGAATGTTTTGCATACGGCAATCCGTTGGTAATAATTAAGTGCGTGGCGCAAGCGGTTTCCACGGCGCCGTTAAATTGCACGGTTTATCGGAACCTGTTGCCTTGACGGAGCTTTAATGCACGACATATTCCCGTTACTGTAAATACAGATCGTATATAATGCATTCAGCCTGCACACGTTTCCTTTTCCATGGGGGACGGGGACACACGGGACTTTTAATCGCCGGCGAAGAAATCCAAGCAACCCGACCGGGATCCTCCATCGTTGCTCGTTGTTGGATCAAAAGGGAAAAAAACTGATTTACCGACGATCAGCAAATACCCCGTTACTTCGCAATGTTTGCCAGTCGACGACAGTTGTTTTCCTTTTTCTATTTCATCTATTCGTTCGATTGGTGATTTTCACATTTTAATTCGAAAGAACACACTGACATTGAATGATGAATTTAGTGGTATGAAAGGAATCTCTGTACGATAATAAGATTTCTCGTTTTCCTATGAATGATGAAACTACAACTGTTTAAATGGCGTCATATATTAGGTGGCGAAAAAAATATGTGCGGTTTTTCTTTTTTTATTAGAAATGCCTATGCATATTCAAACGGAGTTTTGTATAGCTTATGGCAACGATAATTTAATGATAGTGATATCGGTGGAACATTTTGTGCATTCGTTCACTTTAAAGACACTTTAAAGAAATTTTAAGAAAGTTCAGATTAACCCTTTCGTTACCGAGGTTTTTTAAAATTGGAGGAATTCTCAATGTATAGATAAGGATTATGAACATTTACATACTTTGCATGATTAATTATGACTAGACTACGGATTTTTGTGCAGATTTATAATTTTAGAAACACGTCCATAGGAACGGAGTCTAAATAGATAGATATTAATTTCACCCCATAAATTTAATAATCTATGCTTTATGTCGCATCTTTTATATATCATGTGAATCTTATATTGCCGAATTTTATGCATTTATGGGAAATTTAATTATGGAAAAAACTACAGGGATGCATATGACATGCAAAACTATATAAAATATCCAAGGTAAACCACAAGTTATAATAATTAGAGGGTAAAAGAACCCTCAATTTAGATCCTATTTCTTCAGTGTTATCTGTAAAAATGTGAATTTGCATGAAGGTCCGCAGTCTATTTATAATCATCCCGAGAAGAAACACTAGCCAGAACAAAGGATCTTATCGATGCTGTATGCACAAAATTCTCCTACTTATACACAGGAAGCATGCTGAAAAGATTTGTGATTTGTATGCAAAGAGACCGGGGTAACAAAGCACGCTTATGGTTCTAGTAGAGCGAAGATCTAGGAGCAGAACTGGAGTGAGCAGCTGTTATTGGAGCATTAATAAAAAGGCAACGGGTTATTGTTCGCCGATAAAAGAGCGACAGTTACGCGATTCAACGTGGGCCCGCTCGAGTCCGATCCGAGAATCGATAGCATGAAATCTCGCCCACGTTTCCCTCGGCGAACTTTCCATCTGCGTCGTGAGAAACTGCTTTATTTATACCCAGAAAGTTCTTTTTACATCGCGATGCACTTACGGCTTCTAATATGCGAGCGTGGGCTTCGCCTTTGCCATTTGTGCATCCTGTCGATCGACTCGCAATGAATTTATTATCCCTGTAACGATTGCTCGATGGGACCTAATTAACTTTGGATTAACCGTTTGACGACCCAGCCTGCGCTTTCGGAAACTTCGTTTTTCGAATCAAACCTGCTAAACGTTTCGAGAAAATTAAATGTTACGTGGTGGAGGTGGATTTTCACCTCATAGATAGTTATTGCTTTTTATCTAAACAGACGCATAGTATAAAGGAACAAGTACGTAGTTTGGTATTTTGTAATAACGCGACGATATGCGAAAAATATGGAGTAAGGAGTTAACTGTTATTTCGATTAGTTCAGAATAGTGAATACATATCAATTTCCGAATACTCTGATATGGTTATCAAACGCGTATCAAAATAATTTGTCATTTTTATTGGTAAAATATGTTTCATGTCTCATGCAGTATCGATCGAAAACAATTACGCGATATTCGTGCAGACATCAATAAGACCAAGGAAAGTGTATATCAGTGATGATGAATCTGTGTCACGCGAGTCGTATATAATTGTATGATAATTATTTAACTAATTTCGATAGTCAAAATAAAATAATTTTCTTATTCACAACAACACGAATCTATGAATCAATTTTCGAAAAGGCCGGATCATTTCAGTATAAATAAGTCTGATAGAAATGATGTAATCGACAGCAGAGGATAAAAGGTTGATCATCAGTGGATTATATTATTGCATGTTTCACGATACAGATTTGGTTTGAATGTTATTCCAATTTTATTAATTATATTTAAATAGGTATCAAACATAATACGATTGATACGTATCGATACGATAGTTAATCGTTTCACTACATCTCGAATCGTCTGAGAACGTATCGTATTTGAGATTGGTACGAAAATATCAATTGTAAATATCAATGGTACCAAACATGCCTCAGTCCTATCACTAGTTCAGAGTACGGGTGCGTTTATTAATCTTGCAAAAATAGTCGATGAGGATTGAAATTGTATTGTTTTTAAAGCGGTACAGGATGTTGAATTCGAACGACGACGACCGGTTTATGAATACGAATCAAGCGATTACGAAAGAGTTATTCGCACGGGCCTTAAGTATTCATGGTGTGTGCACGCACGTGGTTCTGCTGGATACCGGTCCGAGTGTCGTGAACTGTTACGCGCCCCGCAATCAGCATTAACACGTTCCCCCATTACGTAGGATGATATTTATCCGAGGCAAACCTTACCGAACAATGAACTGCATCTAGCATTCAGGGGTCTTTCTACTTTAGAGAAAGAAAAAAGACAAATAAAATTGGTCTTTTTTGTTTTATTTTTTAAATGTATCGAATGTATAGAATATTTGAATATTGAAAATTGTCCGTAAAATTTGATAGAAAACTCTCTAGAGGTTATTTGCTTATGGGATTTCAATCGTGATAAAAGACACAGACGAAACATCGAGGTTTTATTACCAAAAGTTTACTGTCTTTATTGGAAACTGAATTAATACTTCAAACATTTAAATTAAAAAAATGGAGGATCCTAAGATGATTAGAAAATTATTTTTCTTTATGATGATTAAGTTTTATGATCTTTTCTGGGTGTGAGGTTTTTTAAATTTAGTTGTTTGAAGTATTGATCCATTTTTCAGTTCTTCGTCTTTGTGATGATTAAGATTCCTGATCTTTCGAGAATGTTGGGCTTTTTCAATTTAGTTGTTGGAATTATTAATCCATTTTCCAACTATTCTTCCTTATAATGATTGAGTTTCTTGACCTTTGAGAGTCTCGAGTTTCTTGAATTTAATTTTTATGTGGCATTAATTAATTGTCTAATTATCTTTCCTTGTGATGATTAAACTTTTTGATCTTGCAAAAATCTTGGAACTATTTCAACGTAATGGTTTGAAGTGTTAACTCATTTTTCAATCATTCTTCCTTGTGATGATTAAGTTTCCTGATCTTTCCAGAGTCTTGTATTTCTTTAATTTACTTGTTTACGGTATTAATTCATTATCAAATCATTCTTCATTGCAACGATTAATTTTCCCGACGCATTAGAAATGAATTTCCTTGCTGTATTGAAAATATCAGCGTTCTAAAAGTTGCCGCAGAAACGTATCGTGTCACGTGTGTAAGTCCTTTAGGGCAAAAACAAGTTCAAAAGCGGTGTTTGAAGTTACCCTGATGAAAATACAGTACACAGGCTGAGGCTGGAAAGAGCGATTTCCATAGCTTTTTCAATAGGCTAACAATATATCGCAGTGACTGGCGAGCTGGTTGCCAGGCAGCGAGTTTCGTCCAGGTAAACTGCTCCTCTCGTTTCCTCTTTCGTTCGCTCATGCCCCGTTGCCGATACAAACGCCATATTACAGTCTATCGACGTTTGATATCGGTCGACTGGGCTTAGCGGTGCGCAAACTCTCGCGATACGAGCGAAACTAGTTTCAGACACAGAAACCCTGCTGGAAGAATGTCCAGGTGTTGTTCATTTCACCAATCACGTGCTTCTTTTTAATATTTTTTGACCCATTTTGGAACATTGCTCTTTATGATTTAATTAAACCGGTCAGATATGAAATTAATTGGAAACATTTTAATTTCAAGGAATTTTAATAGATATAATTTGAAGATCAATGAATCTAATTTTGATTCGAAGCTGAAATTTGATTTAAATCCTAACGTGAACCTAAGTCGAATTAAACTTAAAGATAATTCGGGCCTAACTTGAAATAATCTGAATCTAATCTAAGCTTAAATTAAAGTTTAACCGAATCCAATTTGAATCTAATTCAAATGTAATTAAAACTAATGTAAACTCAAGCCTAACTGAAACCTAACTCAAATCCAAAACTAATCGTAGCCTAACTCGGGCCAATCTGAATTTAATTCAAGTCTAACTTGAAGTTTAGACAAACGCAGCTTGAATATAATTCAAATTTAATTAAAATTAATGTAAACTTAAACCTAATCCAAACCTAACACAAATTAAATCCGAAGCCTAACTCGAGCCAACCTGAATTAATTAAAATTAATGTAAACTTAAACCTAATTCAAACCTAACTCAAATTAAATCCGAAGCCTAACTCTAGCCAACCTGAATTGAAGTATAGCTGAATGCAACATCAACGTAACTCGAACGTATCTGAAACGTAACTCAAACGTAACTCAAGCCTGTCCCATATCACAAACAAATCTTCCTCGAATATTGATAGGCTGTGCAATAAATTTCACTGGTTATCTAATAAGCCAGACACACGAATTTAATTTTCAAATTTTTCCTCGTTTTTAGAAACCGAGAAGGAAAAAGCATTTTGTGTTGCGTAAACCGATTAAATCTTCTATCGCGTATATTAAGTAACAATTGCGCAACACATCGCACTATGGACAAGGAAAATTTCTCTCCAGTGAATTATGTGCGCAAGTTTTCATGCCTCGGATGAGCTTGTAAACTCGCTTGTATTTATCTCACACACACAAAAATACGCTGCCATACATGCGCCCATAATTTTAGATCAAGTGCAATCTTTTGTTTTAGCACTGTTATTAGCAGACAGTGGATTTTGATGCATTTATGGGAAAGTTCGCTGAGCCAACAAGAATAAAATCCACGTAATACTTGAGAATACGCAAAATATACAAAGTGGAGTGCATTTTAAAATACTTAGGGGGTGAAACAAATTTCTACTTATACTCTGTTCCTTAACCTTTTGCCTTAAAACTAAGAGTCATACTAGTGAAGCAGATTATAGACAAAACAGAACAAATATTAAGTGTATTTTAATAATTAATCCACTATCTTCAATGGATTGACAAATTTATGTTACCAAATGAACCAATTTTCTTTCAAGCACGAATCCAAAACTTGTCCGAAAATTTCAGCAAAAGTATTATAGAACAATAACAACTATATTTAAAACAGAGTAGGGATATTTAATTTTGTTAAAAATAAATACTGAATTAAGCCAAAGGTGGTTTATTTTACACCTAATACTTGTGATATTTGCAACAAAATTTAATTTTGAACCGTTTAATTTCCTTTGGAATTTTTATAATTACTAAAGCAAATAAAATTACTGTATAATATTCTAATATTTTGTATCTGGCATAGTATTGAAGCAGGTAAAATCTTATGCAAACTTGTTAAAAAGTTTCTTAGAAATTCGTATACAAGGAGATAAGGTGTGTTTATAAAATTATGAAGTTGCACAAAGATCCCCGGTCCAATTATTAGTAGAAATTAGCGGCTCAGAAGCCAAAAATGAATCAAATTGATTTTTGAAAAATGCAACTCTAATTATATACCTGTGTAATAAAAAATTCGGATATTTCTAAAATGTTTCGCGTCTGAGAGGCTCAAATGTTTGTAGCCATATACAGGCGACTATTAAGGCATAAATTCAACATTTTAAAAAAACGCCACTTAAATCATTTGTCTTGCAATCATAGATATAATCTAATACTGACTTATACTTGTGCTATCGTAGTGATTATAGTGGGGCCGTGCGAATAAATCAGATTAAATGATAGAAAATTGAATACAGCTCTGAAGCCCAACGCCAAACTGAATACAGTGATGTGCCAATAGATTTTGTAGCGATCAATATATTGCTACAACTGTCCGTCCAGTGGATTCTGTGTGTTACAAAATAAGCGCCGATTCCGGTTCGACCACTATTACGAGATTAATAATGGCACCCATAAATTGTCCATCGGGCACGATACGAGTTGCGCACCACTGACTTAATGGATGACTCCGGTCGGTGTGGTAATCACAGTGAAAAATCTTTCCTTGGATCTGCCGTAATTTCTGTCGTCAGCAACACACTGTCTTCTCTGCCCTTTAATTATCTCCAAAAATCGACGATGAAAACGCTCCTCTCGTGAAACACTTCGATTCTGGCGGGTTCAACGACCTTCTCATAGCTACATTTACCGTGCATACGCATTTCAACACTCGCACACTATTGCAGAAATGTGGATTATACCATCGACGAAGCATAGGGCGTAGTTATTCGTTGTCATATAAATTAATCATCCGGGGGCTACCTGTTGTAGTCAATATTAAATGTCATATGAACCATTCGTAGGCGAAAGTTGTTAACTCCGCTTGTTGAATTTTTTTAAAATTTTAATGCCAAAGCATCGATTAGTGCTTAACTGTTTATATTTAAAATAAATTACCTTAATTATTGAGAAGAAATGTATTCAGTCATGAAATAATAAACAATTTACAAAAGCACTAACAATTTTTCCAACGGTATAATACTTTATGCATCTTATATGTCGTTAGATAAAAGCTAAGCTTGTAATAACACATTCTATAATCTTTATTTGAATTTACATTTTATAAAGGAATTTTAAGAACGAATGTATATTTGCTTCATCAATTTCTTTACTTTTTGTTATACGGCGTTAATCGATTTGGCAAATAAGCGACTCACATATGCCACATAACTATTTTTAGTATGATTTTTTTCAATGCGATTTTACAATCTTTTTGAATCCATTCTTGGATACTTAATTTTGAAACGAGTCGATATTCGACTTAAAGTTACCATAATGAATGATTAATGTATACTTAAATTAATATTAATTCTTCCTTTCTCAAATCCTAAATAAATAAATAAATACACAAATCTAATTTAAAAGTTAATATGCAGTATCTCATCATGAGACACCATTGGTATATCGATAGTGTTATAAATGTTATACATTCAGTATTGAGTTCTGCTTTTATTGAAGAAGTTGATTTTGTAAATCAGCTCTAAAAGTGCCACAAGAACTGAAGCATTGCATTTTATTCATTGCATATATATGCAGAATGCATATGGATATAAAAAGTTATAAAACTTTTAATAGTATTGCGGAGCTGTGTAGAGAGGGAATAGGATAGGAAAAGGAAGGGTTTTGCGTTTCGTCCTTATATTCATCCACGCTAGTGGACTCATCAGTAAGGCTACCTAGCAGGCCCTGCCTTAGACGTTGGGATATCCGAAGAAAGGTTAAAGGCGGTATTTATATGGACGAGGTAGTTGGAGCGAGTACTTTCGAGAAAGCCTATTTCGTATGTCCCTCTAGTGGTGGGTGCAGGAGAGCCGCCACAGTATAGTGTCCAATGTCGAAATACTTATGCACAGTAGTGTACATGATCGAACATAGCGCAGATCCGACAGTCGTATTTGTTAATTTTATATCAAATTCGAAACGTAATATGATATCGCATAGTAGAATTAAAAACAGGTTCCAAGAAGAATTATAAAACATAAATGCTGGTAATTGAAGAGCATAGTTAGGAAGTCTGACATGATTACATGGGCAGTCAGGATAATATAATTGCTTCGAACTGCTTCTGATGAACATGGTGCGTGTTCACGGATAGTTGTTACCGCCTGCACCTTTACCAATTCCTTTTTTTCCATACTTTTTGAATAATAACCTCATCATGCGCTGTATGATTTCCAGGCTATCCGCTATTTGACACATTTTTCTTGTTTTTTCCTGTCACGCTTGCTGGAGCCTTCCTCTTCCCGCAATTTTTCTATCAGATATTCAAAAATCAATTAGCCATCTTGTTCCATAAAATTGCAAGGGAATTGAACATCACCAAAACGAATTTTAATATTTAAAGTAAACTCTGTTATTTTCTATCATTTATCGCGCAACTGACGAATTTTCTCTTTAATGCTGCTGTAGTTTTCGGTTCGTTTTCGACCCAATAGCGTTCTAATTTTTCTAACACAGTTCCTAATTTTGAGATAAGGATAAAAGGGTTGCTATAAATATTTTTAAATTCATATTTCAGTTTTTATATTGTAGAGACGACAAATTATTATTTATCAAAGTTTCGAAAGTTTTGAATAAAAAAAGTAGGACCAATTTTCTAGTTTTTATATTATACTGTTAATGACCTTATCTCGTTAAACCTTTGATTACCGAATAATCTTAGAAGATCCTCGCGTTTCTAGATTTATTTTCACGAATCACGCGTATACATGACATTTAATATAAATATTGCGATCTTTATTAACCTATTACGATGCTTCTAAATCCATATTTGGTGAACATTTTACACTAATTATTCATTCGATTGAATGAATCGAATTTGTAAATTCGACGCGCCGTATTTAAAATATTAGTGCACCATCCGAAGGTTTAATAAATAAACAATACTAATGAGAGCACAGTGCAATAATGATGCGTATGCTACATAAAGATTATTCTTGCAGGTCGAACAGAAGACAATCGAAGGAAGCGTGGTTGATTTCCGAGAGGGAGAAGTTCTTTATTCCAGAGGGAGGAAGAGGACCAAGGAAAGATGTGGAAGCTGCTTATTAGCGTACGAAATAGCGCCGCAATGTACCGTAAGTCGACGGAGAGCCTTCACGCATGGTGGATCGAAGTGAACAGGACACGGGAAACAGGCACGATCGATTCGTAGCTCTATAGGCTGGTCGAAAGTTCGAACCAGGCCCGTGCATTAATATTTCCGTTATTGCGCGCACCAGAACACCCGAGGTTATGCCTTTCACACAGCAAAATAATACCGAAAGTGATTATTCTCGGTTGCCCGTGATCAATCGCGATGCTTCGCCTTAAAACTTTATCCACCGCTTGCGAATAAAACGCGTGAACACCATCGAAAAGTTTTGTTCGAACGCGGAAAACTAGTACCGTTTAAATAGTGGTCTGAGTAACATTATTTGTTTGCGTTATCTACACCCATTTCGGAAATGAATAATATAAGACTTTTTAGAAACAAAACAGATGTAAGGAATAAAAGGCAGTCGATTTATAAGCATCCCAAAAACAACTGAATAATAGGCTTCCGGTAAATAAAGTGTTCAAGTACCGCGCGTCGTAAAAGTTGAACAGAACGATCAATAATTAATCTGGGTGGCCTAAATGGTAGGTGCTAACGTCGCGATATTAATAGATCGACTAGGGCGTTACTGTATCGTTAATAATTAGATTGCGAGTTTTTTATGCGAATTCGTATTTTTGCAAACGCAAATAGAGAAGCGGAAGCAACAGTTAGCCATAAAATTCTACATACAAATTTTAAATTTTATATATTTACATATTTTAGGGCGTGGAATAGAATAATGAAAATGGAGTGAAAAATTATAATACGGTAGAACTTCGGAACGTAAACGTTCGAATAAAGGAATAATCAAAATGGAATAATCAATTTGTTGGATACTGAATTTCACTTACAAGGAACGTTTGGCAATTCGAAAATTTAAAAACATCTTAAACTTTGCTCAAACGTGTTCGAGTGATCGTATTATTAATAGATCCTTTTCTTGTTTCGGCAAAGAAACGAATCTAGTGGTGAAAACAGCCCTTTAAAGGAAATACAAGTTTTCATATGCCAAAAAAAAGTTAGATTCAAAATTTTATGGCATTTGATGTTTCACAGTATGGCAGATAAAACTTGAAAAAATTTAGGAGGGAAAAGGTTCGGATTTAGAAAAAGGAATGAAGACGTCGCGATGTCTACTAATAATGCAATTAGCGACAAAGTAATCGTCATCTGAATTTAGAAGCGGGCTCTCTTCGGGTTTCATAACATCGTTAGGATCGCCGAACCTGGGATTTCCTTTTAAGGAACTGGTCGATCGGCTCTGAAGATGACATACGTTACAATAATTAGCTTGTCGGTTCTCGGAATCCCGACTTCCAGATGGACCTCGGCGACTTATCTACTGAGACGGGCAAAAAGAGTTAAGTTTTTAACTGTTTAAGCATTTAACTGTTCGAACTTCAATCTCTAACTACAATTCAACGACACTTAAATTGCATTTAAATTAATTGGAGCAGAGGAATTAATTTTGGTTCAATTAATTTTGGACTGACTGCAACCAACGGAAATCCTCTCATCAAATTTCGCAATTAGCTTAACACTTTTGGGATGGCGAAATTGGCCATCAAAATGCTAAGGCTGCACGAGATAATTCTGTCGCGAGTTAACAGTTACTATTTTGCAAATTATTAACTTTTTCATCGGTCAGTGTTTCACAAATATTAAACGATTAATCTAGGAATATTAAACTGTGTACAAAATTATGCTCAGCTAGGTTTATCAATACTTTTGTGATTGACATTTTTGGTTCTTCTGCATCTTTTAGATGTACCTTGTTAAAGATACCATCTAAGTGCATGTAATTATACTGTAAACCAAAGGGTCTTATTACCAGTTAATAATGGTAAATAAGTAAATAGATAAACACTAGATTTACGGAATCCGTCAATTTGACGAATTTCGTATTTTATCCTTAAAGTTGCAGAAATTCTAACTATTGTTTTTTAGCAATCTATGTTGACGTTGATTAATGCAATGATATGAATGCATATCCTAATTCGTTCCTTCTCTCCACGACTTTCTAACTTCAACTATTTATGTACGATATACAGGTGTTCCTCGCACAACACGATTTCGCTCTAACACGGTTTTGCTCTAATACGATTTAAGAGTTGAAGAATTATTATGAGATACAATTATATTTACGATGTATATAATTATAACTATGAGAAAGCTAAGAAGATGATATTTTTCCAAAAAGAAAACGGCAGTAAAGAAAAAGATACGTATTATGTAATATTAATGTGCAATACTTTTAGCTGATTATTCGTAAAACTGCTTCACGTTTTCGTAAACATATTTCTCTCATTGTTAGTTATGAAAAACAAGAATAGTATACTTTTATTAAAAGTTGAGAGCTAAACACATGTTACTATTAGTTATAATTAGACCTTCGTTTCGTACAATACGGATTCGCGTAACACGGTACTTTTTCGGAACCAAATTACCATGTTACACGGAGGATACCTTTACTTATTTTTCGGGAAATCTGTGAAGATATACCATCAGAGTTACCACCATAGTATAATGTAAAATCCGGAGAGGCATAAATTGCTACCCGGAGATCGAGATACCAAAGAAAGTCATATTAGTAAAACTTCATATATGAAAATATAAATCATTAATTGAGAACCGAATTTAATTACCGAATAAGTTTAGCCTTGCTGTTCTCCTCGAACTATATGACCCAATATGAAGTTTACGTTTCATTTGTTACTATATTTCTAAATATTTCTTCTCGATATTCAATGCATTAGAAATGTTGATAAGCATCGTACAAACAGTAATATTTCTGAAGTGTCGTATATTCATTCATTGTTTCAATGTAAATCAAAGAAGTATAAATGTTATTAGTATAACGTATAAAGTATAAATCTATTACTTAAGGAAAACAACGGGGTTAATTACAAACAAAAGATAAATATAGATATACAGAGTGTAGAATGTTGAACTCTTTCTAAAACGATGATATGTTAAAACGAATTGTCACTTTTATCATAAACAAAGAGAAGCTTAATAGCCTTTTTTTTTATTATAAACCAATAGAAGCTTAATATTTATCATAAATTAATAATCCATCTTAAATCCTATTTTTAAAACGATATCTTTTGTTAGAAGTTGCACAATTCAGCATATTTGTTTTCTTCTCGTTTCATTAAATTATTATACAAATCTGGTGATATTCCTGGTAAAAAATAGAGCTTGGAGATTTGTAGAAAAACCGGAGAGCTGGCAACTCTGTATAAATATGTAGAAAGGTACGAAATACGAATAGTATTAAAAATTACAGAAAATATTAAAAGTATGATAACAATTGTAGTATTTAGAAAATGAAGCAATCCTCTATTTTAAATCTCGTTTATTTCATTTTATTTGTAAAAATTTGATTTTACGTAAAGGTCCGCAGCCTAGCTATCAATATCGGTAAATCTGATGCTAACTATTGCGAAACTTTGACTATAGTCACTTTTAGTATACAAGAAGCACGTAGTACTGGATGACTATAGCATCGAAAGGGTTAACACATTCGCTACAGACTGCAACGAAGAAATTTTCAAAATAGACGGCATGTGTTTCTTCAACCAAATGACTATTATATTAAGTTAAATATGAAATGGCCGATTTTATATAGATCGAAGTATTTTCTCCACCAGCTAATTAAATATAATACAAAATGACGCTTACATTGAACAAATATAAATCTCGGAATATGTTGAATTTAACATTGTTGATGGATCGTCAATTGTTTCAATTATAAACGACAGATAATAAAAATAAAATGAACTATTAATAAAAATGAAATGCGAATGCTCTTAGAACGTTCTTCGAGATTGAACTTAAGCCATAATTCAGTAATAGCTGCTTTATTATCCATATTATTTATGCACGTAGATATATAATTTGTGAATGAACAATTCGATATTAGTTTGACAAATTTTATACCGAAAGTATAAACTTTCGCGATGTACCATATAATCGCTTAAACCAAGTGAGCAACAATGATGAATTAAAAATTTCACTTCAATCTGATGTTCATCAACATGTACGAGACATTTTGTAAAAGTTAGAAGTACTTTTTTTAATTAATTAGTGATTAGAAATCTTTAAGCTACATAAAATCGGTCATTTCATATGCAACGACCTAATATTAAAATTTCTGCAATAATCTTCTTTTTGTATTTTCACCTTTGCCGAACCTTTCTCTAAATTACTTATAACGCGTTTTCTTTCGCTAACAAGCGGAATAAATATTAATAATGAATCGCCGAATGCATGAAATCGTCAAATAAGTCGGTCATTTGACAAATCGACTAATTGCACAAAACAAAGAATAGGGAAATCGATAAAATAAATATACAGACTTTTATAAAATCCCTTTTGAAATTTCAATTCAAATGAACACTGTATAATGTTGTATTATTACTAGCGCAGCTTTTATCTAACAACATATAAAATGCATAGATAAATATATCCGTGAAATAATTCTTATTGCTTTTGTAACGTGTTTATTATTTCACGACCAAACACATTTTTCTCATTTGTGGTGTTAAACTTAATTACCAAGGAAATTTATTTTAAATACCAAAAGTTACGCATCGATCAAGTGTTTCGGTATTAAAATTTTGAAAAATTCAAAAAGCGGAGTTAATTAATTCGGCCTGTGAACAGCACGAATGGCGTCATCCGCAGTGAACGTGTTAACAGGCTTAAAATCAAACCTTGATCATCCAGTTTCGCGTATCCGAATGCGATCCTTAATCCAAAATGGTCACGTGTACACCACTGCACCGTAGTTTATTCATTTTCACATAAACATATCGGGCAACAATGAGAAACTCCTGAAGATGTGGAAGAGGAACTAAGATGCGAGGCGAACGTTCGAGAGCGCAACAAAAGTAATCCGTTCAAGTCGGTGGACGCGTCGCGACTAAACGTTGATCCAGGACTTTCACTTTGAGATCCAGGCGGCCCTCTGTCCCTTCTCGAGCCGATTATTCGCAGCACACCCACGCTCTCCAACTCTGAATCACGATCGAATTGTTCTTTGCGGATAATACCATTCCCTGGCTGGACAGAGTTGCTCTCTACTCATGCAAAAATGTAGTTTCTTTCGGCTTATCCGGTTTATATTGCGAGTTAACAGGGTTATTCAGGTCTAATATACAGTGAGTCGCAAAATCATTGCCACCGAGGCTAAAAAGAAACCGAGAGATACGAAAGATATAAAAATAATTTTGTGCCTTGCAATATCGTTTCAGCGAAGAGTATCATAGCGAATTATAAAATAATTGGCACACGTGGAACATTATTAATGATATAAGAAGTAAACGAAGCAATGAAATAAGCTTTTGAATTTTTTAGTAAAAAAAAAAAATGTGGAATTTATACGTTAAGCATTTAATTTTCAAAGATATATGACTAAACTTTCGTTATTGATAAAGTTGATCTGCAAAGTAGATTGATGCAAGGAGATCCAAATATTGAAGATCATTTTTGAAAAATAATAGAATCGATGCCAGAGGGACTTGAATTAATAATCAGATAGAAAAGAACATCCAGGGAAATATTAATTAGGTCCAAATTATTACACTTTGTTCTTTCATGACTGTAAATCATAATTTTACAATTCTGTTTAATAGTTTTATTAAATGAAAGTCTGAATTGTATACTTGCAAATAGGAGGTATAGAAAGTTACTTTATTATCTCTTTATCTTTTATACTTCTATTAAATCTTTCTCTGTGCCAATAACTTTGTGACGCACTGTAAGTCTGAGGAATTCTATCTTTAAAGGCCATAAGTGAAAAACAAGAATCATAATGTACGTGCAAAAAGAATATTCTCGGTTAAGACGCGTAAGACGCGTTTTTCCTACTTTTTCTTTCCCACTTTTTTGCGAATATAATATCAAACTTTTTATTACCGTTGAGCGTGTTTGTTTTTGTCAGCGTTTTGCCAAAGTTCAGAACTTTTTTCAAGATAAAAAGCGTCAAAATTAACGGTGCATTCAATGACCCATAAAATTGAATCAATGAAGACTTCGGAGATTTTTGTCGCAATTTATTTTAAAACAACATAAAAGGAATTCGATGAGCAGAAGTGAATGAACTCGCGTGTCAGCGACACCCAGAAACCGCTTAAAGTTTGCTATCGTAGTTCGTTGAACGAAGAACGGCCGAGGAAGACGAAAAGGAGTCGGCGCTTACGTAAACGCGCTTTCGTTTGTTTTTCAAATATGCACCGACTCGATCCTGATTCAGCACGGAAGAGCATGTGGCTTCCACCGGTTTGTGCGATCCGGCTAGCCGATAATCAACCAGTAGAAACTCGACTTTTCATTCGAAGAAAGCATAATAGCCATTATTAGCTAAATTCGAACCCTCGACTATAACCAGGAAAAACTCTCCACGAGTAATCGAATCGGGAAGTTAAGTCTACAGATTTGAACATTCGAATGCTTCAACGTTTAATAGTTTGGAAATTAAAAGCTTTAACCCTTTTCAGTGGTATGGCCGTATATGCACGGCTGATCTGGGATACAATAAATAATTCGTATAACTTAAAATGGTAAATAATTAGTACAAAATGTTAAAGAAATATAAAGTTGGAAATATTGCTACGAATAATAAAAATGACGATATTAATACTACGATATGGGAGACATCTATACACGTTAATAAATTATTTAATAAATTCAGGGATCCTAAAGTTCCTTACTATTGAAAGGGTTAAGGATCTGCAAACTTTAACTCTTTCACTGCTATCGGCGCCTATAGACGTTCTAGTATTCGCGCATTGCGTATCATTTGCGTTTTCTATCGATGAATTCCGATTACCGAAAACACTATTAGCGTTTTGAAACACCTGAAATTCTTTGCCATTTACAGGATAGGAAAATTGAACATAATTCAATGTGATATATGTTGACGACTTCCCCATGTTCTTTGATTCGAATTCTAATCAGATTCTAAAATTAACAGCGTGAATACTCAAATTTTGCGCCTACGTGGAAAACTTCCAATTAGAGTGGCTGAAGAAACTTCTCCAAAAACTCAGGTACAAAAAGAGCGTGGATTTTTTGAAGGTGAATGAAAATTAATACTTGGGAGGCGAAGGCGGCAACAGAAACGTAATCGTAGCAGGTTATATCGAGTCCCAGCTGTTCACCTCCGTTGGCATAATCCATTCCCTGACTTTCTTCGTTCTACAGTTACTCCAGGGTGAAAGGTGAACCTTCTCCCTTCCCCTGGAGACCGTACCAACAGGAGGATCCGCAACTATACTTGTCAGAGACGATTACAACATCGTGGCTCTCCCTGGCTCTGCCTCGCTCATCGAGAATGAATCCTTGAAGGAGGTGATTCACTAGGTTACAACAGGGTTGGTCGTATTTGTTAAAATACTGACAATTATACGAGGTTTGATCAAAAAATTTCGTGCAATTTTGTTTGTTTCTCAAGGTAGAGACGTTTGATTCAACAATATACATATTTTTTTGATCTTGATCCACCTGTCCTTAACAGCTGCTTAAATTTGTGGCCATATTTGATAGAATCACAATTGAGTAGGTTTAGTTTTAGTGCATTCAGGGACATTGATAGAATAATTTCAAAAATTTCCTAAGCAACAGGTACAATATACATAAATAACTCAAAGTTAAAATTTCGTGAAGAAACGGAATAGATTACGACATGTATTCATATTATGAAAATGCATTCCAGAAATGTTTCGAGAACTGGAGAATAGTTTGAAATAAATGTGTTTGGTTCAATGAAGATTACTTTAAAGAGAACAACACGAACACTGATGGATATACTAGGATATTTATGCATTTATGAGAAATTTAAGTTTGCTAAAAATTGTACACTGGGCACAGTATATAAAAATATATAAAACATCTAAAATGAACCACGCATTGTTACATTTAAAGGATGAAACAACTCTATTGAAGTTCTATTTCTTTAACTGTCCTTATAGAAATGCGAATTTGCATAATAATCCGTAGTCTACCGATGTATAAAGACATACTTCTTCAGATAGACAAAAGTTGCACGAACTTTTCCATCAAACCACGTACTACACAATGGTCTGGTATTACTGATCAATAGATGGGTGGATTTTTTAAGAAATAATTGTCCATTGAAAACTAAAGTACAGCTCTTTAGAACGGAATAATCCTTTGTTCCATAGAATGTGATATAATTATCCTTTATATTCCATCGAACGTAAAGTGTACAGCGAGTTATTGTAGGAACATTTTATGCAACCAAACATTTTAATTGCAGGGTACAGATGGAAGATAAAGATTGGAAAGGAGCAATGATCCAATTATAGCAATTGATCACCGTGAACCTTCACTATTGAAAGATTGCCTTCAAGGATACCACAGGCAGCGATTGTCCTTATCCCCAAAAAAGAGAGTTTCGTGAGCAAACGTGGAATAAGGCCAAGGAAAATGAGCTCCAAGCGGCACGTTGGTCATGCGAGAAGCTTAAGGTACTAAGGAAACCATCTTACTGGAATCGTATCTAATCTTAATCGTTATTCTACTCGCATATCCTTGTTTATTATTTTCCCGTGTCCTCGGTCTCGGTACGAGCCACCACGACGAAAGTGACATCATATTCTGTCCACGAACCTGTTCTCATTGACTTTAATACCAGTTCCGTACCGTGAAGACTCGTTGGATGGGTTCACAACCTCAGGATGGGTTCAGAGTCATGTGCCTTAAAGCACTCACTGTCTTTGAAACTTGTAGAACATCACTAAGTAAACGCAAGGCCGAATTAAAGATTTCGAGGTTTAATCCAGTGTGGTTAATAGGACTTAAGTAAAATTACATTTTTTTAAAGCATTTTGATGTAATATATTTAAATCAAATTTTATGTAGTAGTTTGGGAACTCGGAAATCTTGAATTGTGGAGCCCTCATAAAAACGAGGCCCGAAGTTATAGCACCCCCCCCCCCCATAATCCATGACTGGTTAAAAGAATTTTAGAAACACAATATTCAGACAATGACGATCTTATGATATGGTACACATAGGAAAAGCTTAAAGATTTAACCTTTTGTGGATAGAACAAAATAATATTTGATAAATATTCGCCCCATTATTAACCCTTTGAGGGCAGGACTTAACAAATTAATGTTCAGCTATTAATAACAATATCTATTAATAACATTAATTTATGTTTTGTAACAACCGTTCGCAACGAGTTAACATTAAAATTATCAACTATTACGGTATACTTATCTGTATCAGAGAAATACAAATGATAGATACTTGAAGAAGAACTATATTGCAGGTGAAGTGAGTGTTTATTTATATTTTGTATAAAAAATCAATGGAATATTCTAAGAAATTGTATCGATGCAGATTCATCTAATTTTTATAGTCATTCGACCGATTTGGTAGTTTTATTGTTAACGTGTTTGTTGCCCACGGCTGATGCAAGGTGTTTTCGCGCCGTCGAAGTTTCGTTCAGCGTTTCTGTTCGCGTAACAAAGCGTAGGAAAGCCAACCTTCGAAATAACAGCCCATCGCTGCTCTTTCAGGGACGATGTTCTTTCTCTTTGTCACTTCACCGACTCTTTTACTTCTTACTAATCAAAGCCTAGGCGGTACTTCTTCAATGACTATGCGTATTGCGTAGTTCCATGACTACATGTGCACGGAAAGTTCTTTAACGTGTAAGAACTCCCTTATCGATTTCGTTGCTTTTGCATCAAAAACGTCTATTTCGGTACCAATGTTTACCAATTTCAGGTTTAATGGTTTTTGCATCAAAGAACACATTAAACTTTGACGAGGGAAACTTTAACCCGCAGAGGACAAAAGCTACGTTTATATTAAGCAACTTTAGATTGAACGATTGATTTGTACAACCAAGTTGAAACAACTTCTAATCGTTCAACTGAAAGTAGTCCGCTGTTGTATTTTTTGTTGAACGATCTGTTCAACTAAACTGATTCAATTAAAGTTGATCGTGTAAATATTGAAAGATCAATTGACAAGCAACTTGCAAACTGTCAACATGACAAAACTAAGTTTGACACTGGAAAAGTTTAATTTATGTATTGATTTATATCAATCATACGAGTGTTTATGGAACAATACGAGTAAATGATATCGGAATTTTAATTTGGAAAAAATAACGATGGAGTAGCAAATATGTATAAACCAAAACATATGATTCAACATGGTTGATGCATTTTTACGCTAGGTATCCGTTTTACCAAAAAGTATATCGAATATGGCATATCGAACAATGAAACGTCAGAGAACGAAGCTAGAATGTAAACTGTTTTGTTGAACGACCTGAGATTGATCGTTTCGATCGATGAACCGGAAATTGCCTAGTGGAAACGTCGCTTAAGGCAACTTTTGGTCGGACAACGTAGTCGATCGACCTGACTTCGTTTAAATACAATTTCAATCAAATTGAAACAACTCTTTAACTCGGTTGTCCAACCAAAAGTTGCTTAATGTAAATGCAGCTTAAGGGGTGAATTTTCATTGAAAAGTTGGCTCGTTTATAGGGTCACAAAGAGAGTAAGTTGGTCGAACACGTGAGAGACAATGGCTCCTTCGTTTTGCTTGGAAGTTCCGAGGCGGCTTATATGCACGCTACACCGAGCAGAAACTTCAGTCTCCGTTACATAAGAGAATAGCCGGCCCTCTTCTTAGTCTTTTTTCTCTCGTCTGTCCCTCCATGTTGAATCACCGTGGGCGTCTAGACGAATTTAATTAAACTCAGACCTATTCACCTCCTCGAGATTTTTGGCACAGTGTCATCGACTTAAATCGAGACATCAGTAAACATGTAAACAGTCGCATATGTTCGATTAAGTGATTAACAATATTTGGAGTTAATAGGACTGCGGAGATTTAAGTATAAGTTTCTATATATACAGGAGTGTTTGATAACTAATGGTACAACTCGAAAGGAGACGACTTCACATGCAAGAATAAGTCGAAAATGTAAAGGAACATTTTTTCACGTGAGGCTTGATTTTGAAGAAAATCGATTTTAAATATGAAACCATGATTGACCAGCATGATCTTCCGATTTAACTCCTTTCGACTTTTATTGACGGAATGGTATTAAATTAACTGTACATATTGATGAAATTATAAGTGTCGAACGATTAAAAGATAAAATTCGTTTAGGATTTGGTCAATCGAAACTACGGAAGCGTTCAAGGAAATTTAGTTCGCAATGCAGAATTGTGTATTTAGAAGAATGGATAATATCTTCAACAATTTATAAAATAATCAAATTCATTGTACATGAACATCTCCTTTTATTGTGCATTCTTAATTATCCAGTAGGATAAACACAAACCTGAGTCGGAACAGTAATTTATAACGAGGTTCGTTAAGTGGAGACACAGTCAAGTCCACGTATGTCCGGCGAATATTCAAACTCGATTTTTTCAAGAAGCAAACTTCATAGGAAAAAACGTTATCCCATGTTTTCGACTTATTTCTTCGTATAGAATCACCTTCTTTTCGATTGTACCACCCAGTATAACTTCTGCATACATAGTTCTTAGAATTTTTAAGAGGAAAACATTTCCAAGAAACCGAGGATCTTCCATAGAATCGCTTAAGAATTCTGTTTTTACTGTGAAATACTTTTACTTCATTGTGTACTACCTTTTCTACAAGTGTAGACCTGATTTACGTCTATAGAATTAATTAAAAACTTCAAGATTTGATCACTGGCTGATGATTTTCTCTTGATTTCTTATTCTTCAATAGTCCTTGTGACGTTAGAGCATTTAATTAATTAGCAAACAGCTTGTTGCAACCGTGGATCTTGGCGTATCTTCCAGTGGAGCACATTGCAAATGTGCATCTTTTTTTTCGCAGCATTGTTCTTTCCAAATTGAGGACGCCGACGCATTAAATCGTCGGCTTCGGAAAAGAGCATACATCGTGAATGGAGAGTTTCTCCCCGGGGCTTATTACGGATCCCCTTGTTTCATAAATAATGCGTTACTTTTGCTGTCAATGCAATTATCCGCTGCAGTATACAAATATAAAAAAAAGAAATATGCACTTAAACTGTACTTGGAGGCAAAAAAGGGAAAAACTTGTCTTACATTATACTTGCTATATAGGAAATCTTGATTGATTTTATCTTAGCGTGTATATATTTTGCAACATTGTTTAACGGTGTTTATCAGGTAATTTTTAGACACTTAGTTTGTAATAGAAAGTTTAAAATAATAATGAAACCTTTCCCACACGAATATTTTATGATTATCTTGCTGATGATCGTGTCGCAATGTTCTTGCGTCAGAAAAAATTTCATTGGCTGATGGCTTGATGCCACGAACATGGTTTTTCAACCTTGTTTCCGACGTTTCTTGAGCAACATCACGATAAGAAGGAAGTCGTCGCGAAACACGCTTCCGGAAGTAGTGACATCTTCGCTTTTCACAACTCTATTACTTATTTAAACAAAGAATCGTGTAGTTAAATATTATTGGGCACGAACGGAAAGTTCGTGCCATATTATATTTATATTTCACAATATTTTTTAAATATCCAACGATCAGATCTGTACGTATATTAATTTAGCTGTTCAAGTTCAGTTTAAAAAAGGCTTTTGGGATAGTAGAATGCTTCTACTGTAACTATAAAACTAACTATAAAAATATAAACACAGTCACGTAAAAACGTCAATAAAGAATTAGTATTTCGAATTTTTTTAAAATTCGGTTCAGTGGTAAAAAAATCTGAGAAAAATTCAAGATGTAGGGTAGATGTCCCAAGATGACTGTCAATGTCCCTATAACCGACACTGTAATTATTTTTAATAGCAAAGTAATATAAGAAGAATCATAAATAAACAAATTGTCATAATAAACTTGGACTTCGGTTTACGTAACAACACATAGACATTATATATTCGTTTACACTTAATCTTTAAAAGTAAATATTAGGAGACAAATGTACTGGTTGGACATTGAAACATGACCAATGTAATTAGAAAATATGGGAATTGTCATAATTCAGTAAAGGCGATACTTTTACTATACATCTTATATCTGTCGCACAAACTGACGTGCTAATGAATGTAAAAGTTATTTCTATTTAAATGACAACTTTACAAGTGACAGTACGAGGTACATTGGACTTTGTTGTACATTCTCAATTAATCTTCTATTTTATTTCATTTTAAATGCCTGCTATTTTCAGAATCTGTTGACCTTTATTGCACAATGTGCCTTCTTTCGTGGGTGGTAGCTTTCTCGTTGAAACTTTATATTACCGCGTTTCCTCGATATCTGCGCTCTTCACTGTTATCTAACGCCCAAAAGGAAACCGTGGAAAACGTTAAATTAAGAGAAAATTAAAAGGTTTGATCACTAGTGCGGGCATTGGTGGCAATTAGGCGAAACAAACAGTCTGTGACACGCTGGATAAGAAGATAATCGATAAACGTTGTTGTACCGTTGTGACGAACTGGTTTTGCGGAGCCTTCCGGGTTTTCATAGCTATCGGTGCGTGAACGTTTCTTTGGAAAGTCGAAGTTTGCAAAATGTTTCCCAATAGTGATTGGGATGAACGAATACTGCATCTTTCAAAGTTAAGGTGCACAATAAGCAGTTGCAATTAATAGACTGCGGATGTCTATCCTAATTCATATTTTTAAATTTATAATAGAAAATGAGACTTAGGAACTTTAATGTTCTTAACTAGTTTCACGTTGTCACGTTTCATCGAAAATTTTTTGCCAAGGATAATACATATACAATGTAATTGTAATATACATATGTATTTCCATCGCTTAAATCTTATCAGCAGTAGATGTGGATATAGTACAGCAAGAGAAAGATGAGCACTGCACGACGACTGTTTAAACAATGTTCGTATGTCTGCTTGTTTTATCAATTTTTATCTTTCAATAAAAAATTCATTTCCCAATAATATGCATATTCATTATTTCTATAATTTTGTCTAATCAGCGACGACTGAGCAAATATGCCGCATAGTTTGAATTCTACTGTAGATTAATTCATATTAAATATTTAAAACACAAGAAAATCCCTAAATTTTTTACTTGTCACAGAACCACAGGAACTTACGGACTAACCCAATACGTTGAGCATACGCTGACCAAATTAATATTTTCAGGTGCGGAGTACGAAGAAAAATAATTGGCAGTTTGGACACAGAAAGTGAATGGTCGAGTGGCACGTTAATTCGACCCCCGTGAAGAAAAGGAAGGAGTCAGGCGAATCACTGGTGAAGGAAGTCGTTTGCGGTCGAATGAATCGGACCTTGGGAAGAAGAGAGTCCAGACGGTGCTGGAAACAGCTCAAAGGAGTCCGCGTTGACGAGAAGTCTCCTTTGTGGGATACCGTTCGACCACCGAGCGAGTAACAAGATTTCGCTTCGTGGAACTCGCCTTGACGATTCCGCCTTTCGTTTGTACAGAAATTCATTCATCAAAAACTCTTTTTACCTTCCCCTGTCACAATATCCATTCATTTGTTAATTAAAAATTAGCCAGCAGAACTGCGCCATGCAAAGTGGATACCAGTAAGTGAACAACCATTGTATTGCCTAAATGGAGCGTAATATGTAGAGTGTCCCAGTATCGATGGTACAACCAAGGAGGAGGTAATTTTACAAGACAAAATACATCGAAAATAAGAAATAAAATTCTTTCATTTGAGGCTCTGTTTTCGAGATAATCGACTTTAAATATTTCTCGAGTATGCGTGCACTTAACTACGGCGTGGTTAAACAAATCTCGATATACTGCAAAATACTACCATTGGCAAAAAGTTTTCGTCCAAACCCGATAATATAAGATTAGCTAAAAACGCTAATGGTTTCGTGCTGCAAAATGCTATTGTATAACTATAAAACACGAAAGAGAATTTGTAGACAAAACGGAGCAACATTAGTTAATAAAAATGACACCGATAGTGAAAATCAGCGACGAGAAATAATACAATTATTGTGAAAATAAATTCCATTTACACGATGCCAAAACCTCGTAGTAGATTGTACCACCGATACTGGGACACCTTGTATAAGAGTCCTCGGAAGAACTGAGGACACGGTTAACTGGAACAGTTTGATCCAATTAATGCATTTCTGCAAAATGATGGCAGCTTCTCATCGTTAGAAACACCATAAAGTCTACAAATGGATAAAATGTAATGTTTCTTGTTCACAGCCAATAAGTAATTGTAATTTTGCCATCATAAAATCGGTTTTTAATTACCAAATTGGTAAAACACACCTCTCCTAAAAAAAAACGTACTGATGCAAAGGGTGAAATTCGTGTCTAAAGTTTAGTAGTTTATGATTATTAGACTGCGGATTTTTATGCATTTATCGTAAATTTAAAGATGCAGAAAGATGTAGATAGCATACGATCCGTAAAATTACACAAAATATCCAAAGTATAGTAGAAATTAAGTAGAGAGTGACGCAAGCCTTAATTGAGGTCCTATTTCTTTAATATTCTTTATAAACATACGAATTTACACAAACATCCACAGTCTACTGCTGAAATAAAAGATAAAAGAAGTGTTTGATAAATTTCGTGAGTCACTGTATCGAACTAGCTAATTTTGTAGAATTGTATTGATGGGGCTGCCTTCTTCCAGCCACAAAGGCTTTCAATTATTTCGCGAAGTGTGTATCGATTCGAGGGGTCAAGCGTTTGCACGTGTCTGCACCTTTTTCTCTGTTTGTAGACATCGGATACGCTGGATGCTGCGCGAAACCGTTATGCAACCTGCAGCGTGTAAGCGGTCTCTGCTCGTCCGGATTCCCGTTGCCCTGTCCCCTGTCTTCTGCTGTCCACAGAATGCCTATAGGAAATTGTAAACTCGAATAATAGCGTCGTTCACCGTGCCTAGGTATTCCTTATTTGATAGCCCACCCAAACGAAGCTCGATCTTTTTGCCAACAAACATTATTCCCTCCTTTCGTGAAATTTTTAATCATCCTTAATTATAAACCGGCTACCATCAGAAAGAAGCTTCTATCAGAGGATTACTATATTCGGTAAATACACTTGCTTGAAATATTTAAACTTCACCGAACGATGATTTATTTAACGATTCTGTCAAAGTGTCCCGTAGCATGAATTATTTTATTGCTCAAAAACGGTGTTTTTGAGTTGTAGCCAGTTTATCTCGTTATAGCGAAGCCCATGGTGATGGTATGAAGTTACTGCGACGCTCCCACGAGCCGACGGCGGCGTCATCGACCACCATGATCCCCGTGTGTTTAGTCTCTGTTCCGTGTGTTTCCTTCTGTCTCCCTTTCGACCACTTTCTTCCTCCTCTTCGCCTCCCGGCCGCTCCCCTATTCACTTTCAAGCACTCTCCTCCTTCATTCTTTCTCTCCCTTTGGTGCACTCGTGCATGCATTTTTTCCCTCGTCTCTTTCTCTCTCCGATTGTTTTAAAACCTGGGTCGCTTAAGTGATTGGGAGCCAAAAAATGTGAGAGCGTTACCTTGCAGAATACAGGGTTGGTCGTAAAATCTCGGTTTTTCTTCTCATGTTTCATTTTTACGGTAGAGTAGAATAGAATAGAGATATTTATTTGTATTCAGACATTTTCCTATTACAAATGGCTGCATTGGTACACAACAACGTTCATTACTTATTGTTAGAGTTCCGCGATTCGGTGGAATCCGCTCATTATGATTACTTTGGGACTTGGAATTTTTTATAAGAATGATAATAAAATAAAAAGGCTGGTAGTATTACGCGAAGGATAAAATATGTTCACCATTGAATTCATTTTATGAGTTCGCTTTAGAACAACGAAAAGCTTGTAGAAATCTATTTTTATATCTACAATTATTCTTCGTCACGCCCTGCATATTGGTGGTTAGGGTTGAACAGAAAGAAAGCGCTATAGATGGCTATAAATAGATTGGGCGAGGACGAAGTAAGTTGAAATGGGGGAAGCAAGAAACATTTGGAGAAGGAACTAATGGTATCTAAGAAAATGGCGGTGGAATGAGGAAAGAAAAATTACTGTGCAGAAATGTAAAGACTAGAAGTTCTTTTAACGCTGAAACTATTACTATACTATACTATACTATTTTTATGCATTTATGAGAAACTTAACTATTGCAAAAACTACAGAATGTACACAGTAGACAAAAATGTATAAAATATTTACAGTAAAGTACACGTTGTTACGTTTAAAGAGTGAAGCTAATTTCTATTTAAATTTTACTACTTTGCGTGTGTCTTTTATAATATGAATTTGCATAAAAATCTAAAGTCTATTCGTAATAATTTACCATAAAAATGATACAAACTTACAGCGATGTATTTCCTAATTTAACTCTAGACAAACTTTTTAAAGCCAAAGTGAAAAAAAATTGCAATCAGAGTTTCGAAAGAAGATTAGGAATTGAATTTCGACTTATTTCTAGTTAAATCACAGGCGACACTCCCAAAAACCGTATACGACGCACATGTCTGACAAATCTTCAAATTATATTTCCTCAGATTAAGCTTCTCAAGAAAAAGTTTTATCTCACATTTTCGATCTATTTTTATCCGTAGAATCGCTCTTTGCCCGATTGCATCGCCATATCCTATATCTCTCTTCCTCTAGAATCGTTTTCCCCATGAAGGAAGGAAAATGGAAAGCCGTGATGCGATTTACGAGTGAGCTTAAAGCGCTCGCAGATGCTGCGTAGAAGATTAATTACCCCAACTTCTAAAAAAAAAAAGGGTGTCTAACACCGATCCCCCTTTCAGGTGACGAAAATTGGATGCAAATTGGGGTCAGGAGGAGGTATTGAATGGCGTCACGTGTCAGACGTGTGCATCAGGTATCCACAAGCGCTTTTATCGTCCTTTGAGAAAGATCCAAGCGTCGTGTGGGCAGTAGTAGAGGTGAAGTCACCTGAAGGAGGGGTTCCCTGACCCAAGGTGATCCGGTGTAAAAGCAAGAGGCCCTCCAGAGGAAAAAGACTGCCTGACGAATCCTCGCGGATGAAAAAGAAACGAAGAGAATGGAAGAAATAAGGGGTCAGCTTGAACCTAGCCTCAACTGACCAGAAAAAATCGACTAACTCCGGGTCCTGAGCTCTGGTTTTACCTCACACACAATCCTCGACCACCGAATCTTCGTATAACAAAAAGGAATAATAATAATAATCGTTTACTTAACGTGTACATTTAATACACAAGTAAAAAGTAAGAAAGTACGGTCGTTGTTAGAAATTGATTACATTGTGACTAAATTTGGTAACTGGACTAAATAAATTAATATTTTTTTGCCGTATTCATTAACATTTATAGTGACTCGATTTATAGAGTTTTAACTGCTATAGTGTGTCGTGTGGCTCTTTTAAAGCAACAATATTTGATGTCTAGAGGCATTTAACGACGTGCATAAATTGAAACAAAGTAAGGGCTCAGGACAGTCGGTATTATTATTTAAGATCGTGTGTGCGAAGGATTAGAAGTCAGACACGATCCAATGATGGTCAAAGGATAGGAGATTAACTCTTGTGCGAGCAGCCAGGTAACCATTTTTATAATTTCTTTTGATAGAGTAGCGTAAAAATTTTGATGTTTGCAAAAAGTCTCGATATTCTGTCCAAGTTATAAAATGTACAAGTTGGTAGTTAAAAGATGCGAGACGGAATTCAAAAGAGGAATAATGGAACTTCATATTTGACTCATTCGTTGAGGTTTTAACGGTTAGAAGAATGTAATTAGCAAAGAAGACGCAAGGATTTTTTGCGGCAGTGCTTTTTTAGCCAAGGTTCGTGTGCGTCATCGTTCCCAGATGCTTTAACGAGCGGTTTTTGTCGGCATCAGACTTCACGCCCTAGGCTGTTCACCCCCATGGCCAATAAATTAATTCTGATGACATTATCTTCACCCCCGCATTCCTGATCCTTGAAACAGACCCGGTGACTCACCGCCGATGAGTTTCCGTCAATTTCCGCCTCATTTTGTTCGCCCTACCGAAGCCGCAAAGTTAGGAGTCAGGGTTTTGGTATCGGACATCGATTACCTTCCGGTTTCAAACTTGGACAGGCAATATTTAGGAGTGGCAGGGTCATTAATATATTTTCTAATAACACTTTTACGGCCAAACAGTTTCGTATTAAATTTCCCAGGAGTTATCGATTCTTTTGTAGTCGCACGAAATTGGAGAACTGAAATAAGTCCTTGGTTTGTCTGAGACTATACATAGCTCGCCGTGTACCTTGCTCACAGGGTCAAGTTAAGGCTCGCTTTTCTCGGAGACGATTTTACGATGCAAATACACGTCGCCGCGATTCGTACAATTTTTTCTTATTTGCTCGGGGAGGCTGGCGCCGTGACGCTGCATTCGTTTCTGCCACGAAAATAGTCGGCGGAGAAGGATAAAGGCGGCCCAGTCGGATGAAAGGCCAGCCTGAAACCGACAGACGGACAAAACAAGGAGTTAAGGGGAGAAAATCGAAGCAAACATCTCGCCAAATCGTGGCGTTACTCTGCCCTTTTCTCCTTTTACCGTCTAAAAATAATCTGTGCCACGTAGCAAGAGAGAGCGAGAGGGCAGAACTAATTTCTATTTAAACGTTCCACTTCTTTAATTGTGTTAGGTGTACCAGTAAGTAACCCACTAATCTTTAAAAAGAAATACTTGTTACTATAGATGCTAAAACAAATTGTGCTTTTTTAAGGGGGGGTACACTACCTAGACGGTTTCAAAAGACTGAATATTCTTATTACACATTTTATTAAAGTTCCATGTAGCTAGAATAGTGTGTCTTGAAAGAATTCTTTGAAATCGCAACAACTGACAAAGTTACAGTGTTGAGTGAACCGACGCGTTTTATCGCGTTAAATGGTAGCGAAATTCAAATCGTCATACTGAATGATTACGAAAACATGACATATCAGGTTTTGTCATCTGACCATGGATACTTGTTGTTAAAAATAAATGTCGAATTGAACGGAAAGGTGGATTATTCATTGGTACGTTTAGTATGCATAAAAATATATGCATTTGCATAAACATCCATTGCCTAGTTATAAGCGTTCCCTTTTGTCTTCTAATTATACACCATGCGTTTCCAACGAACGCTGTATCGGGGATCAAACTCCTCTCACGTGATACAGTTTGTGGCGGCGCGAAGAATTACGAAATAGCCAACCGGTTGCCTAAGACGCTATGTGTCCGGTAGTTTCTCTTTGTTCCACTGGCTGCCTCCAGGATAACCGGCTATCCGCTCTTCTATATACACACATTTTCGCATCGAATCGTAATTACATAGTTCTCTCGCTGTTGTCCCTCTATCCGGCGATCCATTTAGCCCGCCAGAGGCCGAATTATACTTTTCTCCGTGAAATTTCATGCTACAACCGCGCGTAATCTGCGATTACCATCATGCAACAGCAAAACAAAACAGAAGTTTCTTTCGCGAAAGGCGATTACTGGATTAGAAAACCGCCGCGTCGCTTCTTGCTTCTACTCGAGGAAATTTAAACAGTTACGAATACATTTAAATATCACGGAAGGCAATTATTGGATTAGAAAATTACTTGCATTCGAGAGAACTCTGAAGAGTGACATGTATACAGGGTGTTCAAGCTGAAACAGGCCACCTATACGATATTAGGTCGTTCGGAAATATCTTTATATATTTATCTATTCGGTTGTCGATCATTTATCGTAATGTTTGTAAAACATTATATTTACTAGCGGCCAGAAATTGAATACATTGAAAGCTTAAAAGAATAACTTGTACGAGTTGATTTCAGAGGAAAAAAGTATGCAAACGGTGCAAACATTTGGAGAAAAGGATTATGGAACTTTCTGATATTCATACGATAATCAAACAATAAACGCTACACGCAAAGTTATTTGCTAAAATGTTAATTTGCACATATTACCTTCGAGTGTTTCTAAAATATCCTCTAAAAACTTTCCGAGCAATCTAATTATATAAGTGGCCTGTTTCAACTTGGACATCCCGTATAGAAATATCTAACTGAAAGTCGCTATCGGAAAATATTCTTTTGAACCTTCAACGACTAATGACGGAATGATTGATCGACTGACTGAGTCAAGGAGAACATTGAATGGCTCTTCTATCATGGAATCCTCATTGTTTACAGTGACGCATTGGATGTGGCTGCGTTAATTGATCGAAAGCATCTCGTTGAGCAGAGGAGAAATCGTTAGGAGTCGCGGCTATGGAACGAAATCGTTGCAACATCGCGGAATCGATTCTCTGCTTGTTGAGCAATCGCCGATTTGCAACGTAAAACGATCGGTTCTACTCTTGTTCCGTGTTCCGCCAATTAAAAGGAGCAATTTTTATGCAATCCCTTCCCGTGGAGCTTATACATCATTTGAATACCATAATTATGAGTATCAACCTTGAGAACCAAGGTAGAGGCCTTGATTGCTTGGTAGTGAACCTTGGAAACCAAACTTTGAGAGGAAAAGTTATTGAGTTGCTTGGAATATTCGTAGCGCCTTTTAGAATATTCACCTCTGTTCTGAAGAGGATTATTTGATTTATGAATTTTAGTTAAACAATACGATTCTTTATCTGAACGAATACTGGTTCCTATTTGGACTACTTAAAATTCAATAATTAATGGACAACGCATAGTTAAAAGAAAAGGCAACTTTTAAACGTTTTAACCTGTTCCTCTTATTATTATATTGATATATTGATATATTGATAATCACTGTAGTGGTTGTAAATCACTAAAAATCGACGTACATACAACATGTGTGCATTGAATCATCGGTATAGTGTATTGTGAGATTTAAGGCGAAATAGTGTATATCTTAAGGCCGTTCGCGACGTACGTAGATAAAAGTATCATAAAATGCAAGGACACTTAATCACATTGTTTAATACCTTACGTGCAAATGTGAGGTCAGACAAAACGCTTCTCCGTTTGAGACTGATAAGATTAAGTTGCGACTTAGTAATTGAATAATCATGCTCGCGAATGGACATTGGTATTTAATGATTTAATGACGCCTACTGGGTTTGCACTTATCAATGACCACCATGGGTCAGTCAGCTCGAGTTCTTTACTACGTGAAATCGATCATTGCTGACGATTATAGTTAGGACTAAGTATAATGACACACCGGGGGTCGTAGACTGAAGTTCACGGAGGATCGATCGCAAGCTGTTAATGGGAAGCGGGTCAGTAAACACCGTAAGAGATACTTAATGTCAGTGGAATGACGACCATTATCGATTACCATTAACAAAATGGCGCCTGGTAATTAAACTCGTCCTTCGAGCATTCAATCAACTAGCTGAACGTCCACCGGTGATATGCACGGTTAAGGTTTTGCTCGTCAAATTATTGTAGGATCGTTGGATCATCATCCAAGTGTAAAACCTTCCACCAGAAATAGTTATTTGTCACTTCTAAAAGAAGACACACGAAGATCCTTAAAGGTTACCAGGAAAGAACAAAGGTTACTCTCCGATAAAAGTTCTGGTTGGCCTTCTTCGTGGCCTTTACACTGTTTAAATTTATAATTCTATGGGGTTCTTGCTCTAGAGAATGGGGATAATGCGAGATGCACTTGTCCTTTGAAATACGCGGCTTTTTTCGGTCTTCGAAGTTGCCGCCATATTGGAGTATTACAAAAATTATAATATACTATCGTAAAATGTCAATAACATATGTACGTTACGTATAATAAATACGCTGCAGATTTTTATGCATTGCTAGGAAATTTAAGTATTTGAACAATCAGAGAACAAAGTTTGTAAAATGTCCAAAGTGCAGCATACTTTATTAAGTTGCCGATTTTTATGCATTTATAGAAAACGTAAGCGTTCAAAAGTGTATATAATATATGAAATATGCAAAATGTAGAAGATATATAAAATACGATAGAAGGTAGAATATTTAGATGGTAGCACAATCTTCTGTTTCAATTTCATTTCTTTGATCTTGTTAACGAAAATAGGAATTTGCATAAATATCTACAGTCCAGTAATTATGTATGTAATACAAATTTGTAGTAGGAGTGGGAAAGGGAGTCTCAAAATTACGCGTATTTTTAATTACGCCGTACGTCGATGTTTCGAACGCCCGCGTACTTCGAGGGACAATTGTGTATGATTCGTTTGACCTTTGTTCATGTTCCTCTATTAAGGTGGATCAGAAAATAAGACAGGTACAGAGCGGAACTTTGATTTCAAGCTTCCTCCAAAGTAAACTGGCCCGCAACAATGGCTCGAAGTCGACGAAGCGTGTGTGCACTCTTCCAGGTCAAAGTTCACGCTCGGTTGAATCTCAAGCGGAGAGAAAAAGGGGATTACCATCTGTGTATGTCAAGCAGCACATAAAAAGTCACCCGAAAGCCTCAATCTTAACAAAACAGTTTCAGTAACGTTGAAATTATTAGGTTGTACAATGCGAAATGTCAATTAACCTTTTAGCTACGGCAGGAGTAAACGCGAACCGTGCAAAGACCGCATTAGTACAGAAATCGGTGTTCGCTGCTTTTCACTGTACATTTCGTAACACTTGCGTTGAAATAAAATTACAGTCGAATAGGCGTTATCATTTTAATATACATATTTTCATTTAAAAAGTTTGACTAATATAATAAGTAGATTTACAAAGTTTCATCATAGAACTCATTTTATTACAAACAGTTACGACCAGACTGTACGTATTTAATTCCATACTGATGAACAAAAAACAGATTCCATACTATATACAGAGGTACACAAAACATTTAAAATAAAGTACAATTATTTTGTACAACATTTAGAAGATCGAACAGAACTAACTAAAAGTATCACTTTTTCTGATAGTTAATGATGATCAGTAGACCCCCTTTATTTTGTACTACTTCAATCATTCGATTTGGCAAGCTTTTGTATAATTTTTTTGTATAAGTTTGGTCCAAGTCTGATCGGACACGTAATTTATAATGTTTCCTATAAATGAGTATATTCTGTACTTATTGGTCAATGCTAAAATGTTAATCAGTCATCGAAAAGGCAAGGATCACTTCTTACGTTTCTCTGGACACTTCGTAGTCCCGTTGTTTCCCTTGTATTAATTAGTAGCGTCATAAATTCCCATAACGAGGAAGAGGCGAAGAGAAGTTTCTCGCTTTGTCGGCCCAGCATCATTAGGGTCGCCCATCCCCCCCGAACTGTCCCCTCTCCTCCAGAATTCCTGTTCTATTTCACACGAATGACACGCAGCCGACATTCAGAAAGATGTATTAGGGTCGAACGGAAACGGATATTAGAAAACGTGAGGTTTAAGACAGTTTTTCCACGCCGCTGCGACGATAATCTCAAGGATACAGACGAATGGACGTCGATAAAACGACGTCACCGAAGCGGCCTCGATTCCTTCAAGGATAAGGTCTCTTCGAGGAGATCTCGGGAGAGCTCTCGATTACTTTCGCCATTCTAACCGTGCTCGAATTTCTAACGTGATATTATATCGTCCTCCCAGTTCGACGCGATCGACGCCGCGGAGAAATTCGCCGTGGGAATCCGCCTTACCGCGAACCACGATTTCGCGGGTTTAAACAGTGTTGGCTGAGGCTTGGAATTTTATTATTCGCGTGTTAATGTTCGAGGAGAGTATGCGGTGATTTCAACACGTTGTAACTGGGCAGTTTGAAAGTTTGAAAGTTGACACCTGGAAAGCTTGAAAAATTGTAGGCTTGGAAATTCTAACGCATGAAAATTGAAAAGCTTAAAAATTTGCTGGTTTGAAAATTCGAAAGCTTGAAAATTTGTAGGCTTGAAAACTCGAAGGCTTAAAAATTTATAGGTTTCGAAATTGGAAAGCTTACAAATTTACAAGCTTAGAAATGCAAAAGCGAGAAAGTTTGAGAGCTTAAGAATTTGAAAGCTGAGAATTCGAAAGCCTATGGATTTGAAAGCTAAGAATTTGAGCGCTTGAAAATTTGGTAGCTTATGAAGTTGTAAACTTGGAAATTCGAAAGCTAAAAAATTTGAAAGCTGAGAATTTGAACGCTTAAACAATTGTAAACTGAGAATTTGAGTGCTTGAAAATTTCCATCTTCACAGGCTTAAAGATTCCTTACTCCAAACTTGCGAATTTTCCGATGAAGGGAAAGTGAAACGAAGAGAGTGTTTTATTAACTGGGCGGTTATTCTTGAACTATAACAGCACAGGTAGGAAAGTTAATTATCTGTCGGCGAGTTTACTTATAGAAACCGGTCTAAAGTTGCACAATTCCAATTGATCCGTTGAACCTTGACACAGTATATATGCGGTTTTGCTTTCCAGGTGTAACGAGGTGTATGTATATTTAATAAGGTAAGAATCGTGCGCGCCGCTTGTGTTCCAGACGCTTGCTGATGTCATCTATTCAAATATCCTCATGATAGCAGCAGTCAGAGAACTCAAATTTCAACCACTTCTACTATTATTCACAATATTTCTCGCAAGCGTACAATACATAATTCTCCGCAATTTTAGGACCACGGAACTCTCCCAACATCTCAAAAAGAAAAATTGGTCACACTCACCCCGAAGAGATCCTCTTGGCTGCGAACTTTCACAATTCCCCAGAGAAAAGTACGAAGATTCTTCCACGTTGAAACGTCTCAAATTCCTAAAGCACTGTGAGATTTTGCGTGAAATTGTACAAATCTCCGAGGAAGTTCTGTTCGAGAAGAGTCACCAGCACTGGTTCTCTGATCACAAGCGTGCAGAGGCTCGCTGAGAACTGGGAAACACGGCGAGCAGCACGTCAATGAAAGAACGCCGGCATCGCGGCCGCCCATTCGAGCATCTCCTGCACGTGCGCGTGCAACACGCACGCGTTCACACGCTTCATGAGCGTGGATGGGTGCGTAGGGTCTGCCCTTCCCTTGCCAGACCCTTTTCGGGATGATATCGAGGTATCGATTCGCTCAGACACCGGCTGGACCTTTCATCGCTTCTGCGCGATTGTGTGCGTGTGCAAGCTGTGAATTTTTTCAGCCTGATCCTTCATGATTAATGCATGGTCACGGCAAGCAAGAGTCTTTCGTCTGATGTTGGTTTAGGATCTGCTTTTAGCGATGAAGTGCAATGAGAATTTTATAAAGTGGATTCGGTTAGTGTAAAGTTATAATCCTTGGGACTTAAACTGTAATCACAGTTGCATCCGATGTACAAGCGAGGTACAGTGGCTGATACTGAAAATCGTCCACCACCTTTACCTTTCCAATTTTGTCCATGAAAGATGGTACATAAATACGTAGCGTTCGCAATCAATGCAGAAGCACTTCATCTGTATCCTTACTTGGTTGTATACGTAAAAAATATTGGAAAATTTTGCAAAAGAATGAGTGAAAAGATAGTGTATCTAGTGATATGTACGATAACACGCTCACACTGGTAATCGCCCACCTGTAGTATTGGCACAGTGATATCAAGAAGACATGTACAAAAGGAACGACATTTACTTTTTTTGTAAAGAGTTTGAAGAAGGTCACCGATTTAGATTCTTTTTCCTTACTTTTATAAATAAAAGTGAGAATTTGCGTACAGACCCGCAGTCTAATAATGTAAAAGTACAGAACTTGTAAATCCTTTTTCTAAGTTTTATGCTACTTGGAACCAATTAGCGTCGCCGTTTTAATCATCGCTGAAAGGGTTAATCTTTCTAGACCAAAATCTTCCTCTTAATTACCATTTCTACCAAGTTTATGGGATAACTCAACGTTAATATTCGGATGATTTTTATGGACACTATCGAGTTAAAATGATTAGAAGCATAGGATATGTGCTAAGACAAATTTACTATACGTAACTGGTACAACAGAATGTGGGAATAATCCGGCACACGATAGCCACAAAGGAAATACATGATCCTGGAACACCGTTCACTCTGCCACGTAGAGGAATCACGTTGCACGTGCCTGGTTAGTTCTCGTCCTGGAGTCCATAAAAACGACCGGTCACCTGCTCTTAATCGTCGCTCTCTGTAGCTGGCGAATCATCTGAAACAGGATTATCTCGTTAAAACTTTCGAATGAATATAGTCAGGCGAGAAATTTCTTCCAGCGTAGGGGAATCCCTGGCTCCTTTCCTTGTGCACCGTTTCCATTGTTCGACATGCGTTTGTACTTCCGAATACTCTCTTTCTTAAGATAGTTTTTTGGCGTATCGCACAATGCGCCGCCATGAAAAACAATGTTATGTAAACGAGTACTTTAATACATTTACTGCCAACACAGATTTGGCGAATCTGCTACAAAAATGCCAAATTGTACTGTATGTGCAACTTTCTAGTCTTGTATTCAAAATTCGGTATACAAAGTATTAGCTTTTGTTCTTCTTGATGTCAATACTATGCTACATTCTGAAAAGTTTGCTGAAGTGCATTAAGTGTACCAATAAGTACTCCACTATTACTAAATGGGTTGAATTTATTATATCGAAAAATAAACTTCTCTCGAATAGGAAACCATAGCTTGATCAAAAAATGTAGTAAACAACAGCAATTATATTTAAGATTAACACGTAACTATTAACTAAGATTAAGTTGGTAACTTGCATATTTAGCAGGCAGTTTCGGTATACATAGCTTTTAAAGGGATTAAAAAATATCTGTATAATCAAAGGTTAAAAAATGTAGGTAGTACTTTTATACACCTCGCACCTCTCTAAGAAAAGGTTGGATTCCGTCCCTGGACCCGACAACGTGTTAAGAGTAAGATTGATACGTTCTTGTGATACTAACTGTACATTTTTATTGTGTAATGTTTATGCTAGGAAGAAACGTATGAATAAAAGATGTACCTTCTTTGCATCTTCCAAGCTAGCAGGAATATATTTTGAGTTCACTGTTTCGGCTAGGCTACTATAGTCCCTATAGAGAATGTATTGATCCTTCAGCCACTGCCTTATCGTGAGTACCCTCTCTTGTAATCCAGCGAACTCATCATTGTCTTTCAGATTTACCTCCTCCAGATCTATTATCAGAAACATTCACGAATCAATGTAATTGGAGAAATATATTACTATATCCACAGAATATTCAAAGTCAATTTTCTCGGAAACAAAGTCCCATATGAAAAAAATTGGTGATGGGTCGGAGACAAATCTCTAAATTCGCGAAACTCGAATCCAAAACATTGCGAGGCCTCGAAACCTTCGAATCTCTTATATGACAAAAAGATAAAAATTATTCTAACTCTTCGAAGCACAGTGATATGGAAAATGTCCCACCTTTTTTAATACCCAACTTGCATAGTGGGATTTTTTTAAACCCACTTACAAATTTTGAAAGAGAAATAAGTTTTGTGCCTCAAAGAGTTGGCCAAGTATATATGTGCAGTATTTTGAAAAGTCTACCTATGCTTTAACGTTATCGCTTGGCGAAACGTCATTTTATATGCACCAGCTTAATAAAAGGGGGAACCAATGTTACGGTTTTAATGAGGCAGCAGCTCACCTGCCTTTACAAACGCGGCAATTTTGGGAAATTCAAGCGGTTTGAAGGCAGATATCTGTGAAGAGATTACGGACTCGCCCGGGCCGAATTCTAATCGCGTGCGTTCCAGCTCCAGCAAGTAATTACGGATGTCTTCGCGTTCTTGTTGCAGCCGGAACGCCGCTGCATGCTTTTGCAGACGATGTGTTTGTCTGCAGTTGAATCTTGAATGCTTCCCCTCAACCTTGCTATAATTTGATGTCTTTCGACTCTTCGATGATCTCGAAGCCTTCTTATTCTTGGACTTCTTCTCCTTAAACTTGTGATCGTGAGTGAAATCCTTGTGCTGTAAAAATTTGTTCCAAATTTACAATTTTGCAGTGGCTCCATAAGTACAAACTTTATTTTAAATTTAGGTTCAATATCGAATTATTTACCGGCAGCCGATTAATAAGCTTTTTGTTGATAATTATATCGACCAGTAGTCTATAAATCAGCTTTTCATTCTGTATATCGATAGTACCAAAATCTTTTGGGTTCGCGATCCATTTTTGAAAATGGTACTTTTTCGCAACCCACTAACCGATATTAGACTTCAAATCTTTATGCAAGTTCACAACTTTGTAAATATAGATAACAAAATTGAATATAAATACTGATTGGTTTCATCTCGCAAATATTGTAAGATGCACATTACTTCGAAAATTTTCTATACTTTTGCATATCGTGTGCATTCTGTACGCTTCTGCACATCTATATTTTGCATAATTACACGAAGATCGGCAGTCTAATTGTAATGCATATTTGAAAAGGAAAGTGTACTGTACTTGTTGATTTTCATTAGCTAATGAACATGCCAAAGAATCTCATGTTTTAATATTTAACGCTACTCACAGTTTAAGAACTGTTATTCCATATTATTTTATTAGGTGTAGCAGCAAGTAATCCTCACTAGTTTTAAGCTGGTCAGATTATCTTTATATATATTGTTTTTCAAACAGAAACGGCCTGGTATTACTTGTCGAAAAGAAAGCGTAAAAAATTACATCTCAACAGCAGTGTATATAAGACTAAATTGGTATTAGATTCCATCAAAAACAATTGTTGAATATAACGAGAGAATTGGATTATCCGTTGGTACACCTAATAGTAATAATTCAACCAGCAAACAAAATGATGTTTTAAATCCTTACTTTACACCATACATTTCTATACGGTAATCAAAACTAGTCGATATACCGAGAAGTCTAAACTTCAACCGATCGGTATTTTATGTCTTTAATTCCTAACCGGTAGGAAAATTTACTGTGTTCACCTTTTCCGATGCAGAATCGCTGATTTCATCTTCAACGTTTTTAGACGCATCTGCGTTAGGAAGCTTCACTACGGTGCCACAATTTTTACAGTGCCTGGATTTGTTGAAGGTTTCTCTTGGTGTTTGTACTCTGTTCCTTCTAACTATGGCGTTAATCGCATCCTTGTTCAGTTTTCTCAGGGTACTAGTCACGTCCGAGTTTCTTGGAGTCTCCCTTAAGAGTTTCTCCTCGCTGGAAATCGATCTCAGGTCATCATTTTCCACCTTAGTCTTCGATTTGTCCTCCTTTATTTTATCAATATATTCCTCTGCGTTTTGTTTGTTTTCGCTTGGTAAGGAAGCTTCCCTTACACTTCTCCTAAAAAGAAGAAAATAGCCAGGTATAAGCATTAAACCGATCCATATGAAATGTCGTTTCCGTGATGTTTAACATTAGTCGGTGAATTCCAATTTTTCAATTTTACCCAATCGTTGATTGTAATAAATTAAACTAACGAAGAAGAAAGTTTCTATAATTTACGTTCGTAAAATATCGAAAGTAATTGTAATGAAATTATGAGATCCTTATTATTTGAGAAGACGAATAATCGAAATATTTGCGTAACCCCTTGTGGAAGTCCAAACTTGTAGAATTTGGATTAAGAACTACTGACAACATAAATTGTTAAGATTTTCATTCCTGATAAACTACTTAAAACCAACAGGGAAAAAATAAGCATTTAGACTTTCGAAAATTTCGAGTTTCGAGATTTTCGACGATTTCGAGATCTCGCAAAATTTTGGATTCGAGTTTCGCCAATCTAGGAATTGGATTTCGACCTATCTCTAAAAAAAAAACCTATCGAAAGTAGAAATCTTTTTGACTTTCGAGGGGTTTAAAAATTTCAAAGTTTCAAATGTTCCATCCCAAGTCTCAACCCATCTGTAAAAACGATATAATTGAGAGTTCAACATCAATTTTTACGTATAGAATCTCGTAAGCTAAATTACCCTACGTCGCGTTTCGCTCACAACTATCATCCACTTTTATCTCGTCTTAGTATTATGACCTTGAAAAACCGTAGACTTATGCTGGACCTATTACTTGTGTACAAAGTTTTAAATGGAATTATTTCTTGTCCTAAAATTCTTTATAAATTTTACCTTAATACATCTTATCTTTCCTTAAGACGTCAATTATTTCTACGTGAAAAACAACACACCACTCAGTATGATCAACATAACTGTATAAATAGAATTATTATTAATGTCAACAACCACGGTACCGTTCTACATTTTTTTAGTTCTGTGTCTACTTTTAGACGAAGCGTCCAACAACTCTTAACTTCCTACGACTAATCATTGTATTAGGTTGTCCCAAAAATTTCTGCCGTTTTCATACTAAATATTAAGTGCAGAAAATTTGATGCACCGTGAAATTTATTAACCCTTTCGCTACCGGGACATTGGAACTAAACACTAAAAGCATAGGAAACAATAACGTTTATTAATATAAAAATGATATACGTATAATTCGGATACTTTGAATAACTAATTGTACCATTATATTAACGTACGAATTATTCAAGAAATTATATTGCGTTATAGAAAAAGTATACATGTGTTTTTAACAAATGCTAGTCCAATTTTTGCAGACGTATAAAAAGTGCGAAATTGTGCACTTGCTTTTCAGAAATCATTGTGTTTTTGCTTTCCTCTATTTTTCGGAATATCATCGATGCCACTTTTTTGTAGCCTCGCAATATCATTTTGGCTAACAAAGCCGAACTCGGAGAAAGAAATTTTTTGGACAACGTAATATTAATATATGTACATATGTATATACCAAAGGGTTTTTTTCACCCGTATATAATGATAAAAATAATAATAATAATTGCTCCTTACGTGGATGTCGAAGACACGTCTTCTCCCACTATGTCAGCTTCCGTATTGTTTTCCTTGCGGTCCGTTAATCTCTCGTGTTCAGACGCGTCAAAGGAATCGGTTTTCTCCTCCGTGTTTTCGTTAGACGATTTCCTGTGCTTCTTGCTCTTCCTCACGTGCTTCCTCGGAGGCGTTATTTGTTTAGATAACTTCAGAAGACTGATAGGAACAGCTTCTTGCACGTTCTCCGTCGTCCTCACGTAATTCGATAGCTCCTCGTCGAGACCGATATCGCACTCGCTCGTGCTCTGCATTATTTTCGGCGCGACCAGCTCCACGATCTCTTTATCTCTGAAAATCAACAAAGTCTCGCTTCGGAACGTCGAGAATGCTAATAACTTTGGACGTATTGTCAATAGACTATCAAAAAAATTGATTAGATAGCGAAAATGTTTCTAAACATGTGTGCAAAGCGCTAATGTTTGGACGTTATTCTTTTGCTTGAAATAAATTCCTAAAAGTGACCTTAAAATTGCTCTTTTAGAACAGAAAACTTTCTCTATCCCTTAAAACTTATTTTTTTGTACACTTTGTCGATTAAGGGGACCAAATTTTATAGCCTAGATTCATTGTTTGAGGATATTGTATCATCTTGTTTCTCCGATTTTAATCCAGGTGATTATGGAAGACCGGGGTAATTACGACTACATAAGCAGAAAATGCTATAGAATTGGAATGGATTATATATGTGTGACTTTTATTAGTCTCAAATGATAGCTCGAAGTACCTACTTTATATTAATGTTGTTTAGAAGCCATAAATTTATGTTGCAACAAAATTATAATATAAAAATCAAGGCAGGTGCATTGACCGGAATTACTCAACTAGCGGGGTAATGCTGCTCAACATTTTTTTCATAAAAACGATAAAAGAACACCGTCAAGTTTTAATGTTGGACAAAATGAGGAAGTTTGACTATAACTTCTGCACGTATTGCTATTTTATTAATAGCAGTAAAATGTTTTCTGCGAGTAACGCAAACATATTAGAAGCAATTTATGACGATAAAACATTTCCATAAAACGCAGAAGCAAAAACACGAATGAAAATTGTAGTATTCACTATTTCATTTTGTCAAACTACCCTGTTTTGTCCAACTTTCCCCTTAAATGTAAATTTCAACAACCTGTCGTCGCTGATGGTAAACTTCTGCACATTTTCTGTCTGTCTATGAGGAGTAATCTTGATTTGCTTCACTCCAGAAATCACTGTATCCTCTTCCGATGTTTTCTTCAGCTTCTCCTCTACAGAACTGGATGATCCAACAGAAGTAGAAGCCTCTTCAAACGTGTCGTCCTCGTACTGACTCTTCTGTTCCTCTCTAAAGGAAATATTTTCCATGGAAACATCCTTATCCATGGTATTGGACAATTCAGAAATAATTTCGTTCTTCTCCTCGCTCGTCTTGATCGCTTCCTCTATCGTTATTTCGTTGTTATCGGTGTCTATCGTTGAAGCACCCGCTTGGTCCACGACCATTTCCGTTAAGTCCGATTTCGCATCGCCTTTTTTAGAGCAAGTATCATTGACGGACTTAATCGCTTCTGAAATTACTTCAGAAGTATCCGAACGCTTAGAAAGAAGTGTAGCCACGGAAGAATCGTTATTGTTCCTTGGGGAATCTCCATACCCCAATGTGGCAGTCTTCTTCTTAAATTTTGGGGTGGCCTCCAATGTTGGAACACTCTTGGGAGACTCCTTTGTCCTTGAAACATCAGTTTCTTCCAATATTTCATCATTTTTGCTGTTCTCTGTTGACGATCTCTCCTTTCTCCTTGAAACATTATTTTCTTCCTCTACTTCGTCATTCTTGCTGTTTTTTGTTGGTAATCTCTCCCTCGTCCTTGAAACATCACGTTCTTCCTGTACTTCATCATTTTTGCTGTTCTCTGTTGATGATGTCTCCTTTGTCCTTGAAACATCACTTTCTTCCCTTACTTCATCATTTTTGTTGTTTTCTGTTTGTGATCTTGTTTTGAGAGATACCCGTGGGGATTTTTTTGAGCTGATACTGTCACTGACCGAGGATTCGTCGTCCTTCGCGTAGTTGAGTGGAATCTTCACCTCCATCTTGGATTTAGGAGATGCCTAAAGGAGAAGTGATACTTATATACGATAATTAGCGATCTTTTCTAATAATAAGACTTAAGAGACGTCGCACTGTAAAAATATACAAATGTCACCATATTTTAACAGTCAGATAATCCCTAATCCTCGAACTTAATTTTATTAATTTTAATAATTTTAGTAAGAGTTGCTTTGTCAAAACCATTACACCATTAACAAAATACCTTTGCCCTAATTTCCTTTTCCGTCGTACTAATTGACGAAATTTGACTGTCCTCAAACTTGTCCTTGTTACTCCAGGTCTTAGATTTAGTTTCTAGGTTCCTAGGAGAGTCTTCCAGACTACTTTCAGTGCTGACGTTGCTTCGAACCCGTTTGCCTTCGTTGCGTTTGATATTGTACTTCCTGTCTATCTCTTTGAACCTCATCAAGGCAGCCGCTGCCTTCGACTGCAACATCTTCCCTTTTTTTCAACTTTTTTCGCAGGTCCAATCCACAGAGGGGGGCTCCTTTGGTCTGACTGAACCTTTACTGGCTTCACTTGTAGATTTTTGGCAGGTTCATCGGGACGAAGTGCGCCTGCTAGAAGCCGTTACCAAGGGAACAATTCGTACACAATGCGCTTTTGCAGCTGATGTGTTGTTGGAACGTGTTGCACCAATAGAAGTTGATAAGCTCTTTCGACATGAGAGCCTCGAGGCTCTGTTTGACCGTTCATTGTGCTACCCATAGGCAAAGGGGGCTCGATTTCTCCGCGCGAACAAACAGAACGGTGAAACACCGTGGAGGCATCGTGTTTGTTCTATCGACGGTTTCGTGTTAGCCGTGCAAAGAGAAGTCGGTCGAGTTTCGTAGTCGTGAAATTATTTCGAGGCTCGAACCTATAGCCAATGGCATAATTTTCGAAATGCTTAATGCTCGAGATAAGCGGTTGTCCATTATCTAATGATGCAACTTACAATTCGATAACGCAAGTGTAGATAAGAATAGAAAGCTATTCGGTTAATCATAATGCGATTACATGTACAGAAATACATGTATTTAAACTTTGTAAGATAATTGAAGAGCTTCATGAAGTATGCCAGAATTGCAGAATTTTAAAGGAAAGCATATTCATAAAAATTCCATTTTCATATAGAGACTGCGGTCTGGTTTAAAGCAATATATGTACACAGATAATCGAAAATACTCAGCTATTTTTTCGGTTAATTTTATGTATAATTACATATGCGCCAGTGAAGGAAAGGATAAACCAAAATGTATTTCGAACATCGATGAAGAGACTACTTTAATAAGATTATGAAATATTATGTTGAAACACACATTATAAAATAAAGGAATAACAAATGTATGAAGATCCTTAAATATGTCCAGATAGTCGAATACTTTTGTGAGCAACTGTAAATTAGATGACAAATGGAAACTGTCATTAAATTTTAGCTGCAAAATTCATTTTATTATATTTTTTATCCAATTTTACAATGAATGCATTGCCTATGTTCCTTGAATCTAATTCTTGATCTACATTTTCGTGATCTTGTTCCCCTTCACTGCAATCATGTCGTAATTTATGATCAAGTGAAACATAGACAGGGGGGATAAATTGCATTAAAATCGTTATGTCCTTAAATTTTGCGGGTTTCATTTTGCGTCTATCAGGATACTCGATGGGTAATATACATTATTCAAGGTTGAAGATACTGTATGCTATTGAGTAATACTTCTATCTTGAAGATTGAGGCAAAACTGTTACGTGTGTCTACGGAGAACAAGTAGCATGTACCCTTCTTCCACCACATAATTGAACGCTGTTAAAGTCACAGAATTTCCATATGATTCCATCCAATGACTCATGCATAATTTCACAACGATAAGGTACGGAATGAATTAAAGACTACATAAATAATTTAATCAAACAAGAAAATGGTAAGGGAACTAGGCAGCCCCCGGATGATTCTATATGAGAATGAATAGTCTATCTTATGCTTCGTCGATGACATAACTATGTAATCAAAAGTATTATTTTTTTCCCCAATACGAATAATGAGTAGTCCCCCTTTTATTTTGTATCACTTCAATCATTCGATTTGGTGAACGTCTGCACAATTTTTTTTATGTAAGTTTGGTTCAAGTCTAACCAGGGACACACGTTACGATGTTTTCTATAAATGAGTTGTCTATCCTGTAGTTATTCAATGATTAAACCTAATTATACTTGAATACCGCGCTGAACAACAAGACCTATGTGCCCAGCCAATAGGACCCCGCCACTGCACATCCTCTGCCTTATCGACGATAGATAAAATAAGATAATCGCTGACGTTAGGTTATAAACGTGCGGCATGTCTATAAGGTGCCACGGCGCGGTGCCCTGTTGGTTGAGCGTGGTGAGCTTTGATTGGTTCTCATGGCTTAACCAATCAGCATCCTCCATCTGTCTAGCCCGGCAGCCGCTAACTCACCAACCACGTCCACGATTTGAGCATTATCGGCTAGTTCGTCGTAGAGTGAGCATCGTCGTCGATCGGACTTTCGTTGTCCCGGCGTCTGAAAATGCGGTCCTTCTGCTCGTTTTTACTCTTGCTGGTGATTACCGTCGTCACGGCGGAGGTGCATTTCGAGGAAAAGTTCCTCGACGGTGAGTAAAAGCTGTATAAACCGTCTCCGTAACCATAATTTCATTCCTCCGTCGTTGCACATACAAAAACCTCTATGTCTGACCAAATGTAGTCTAGAACAATCAGCGAGACTTTTCTTCCGGTTTTCTCTATAGAAACCACACCCAAGTATGCAGTGTGGATAGGTTTCAGTGAGAAGTATACCGATTACGGCATACTTGTTTGAAAATGTTGTGAAAATCCGGAGGAAAGAAGGAATGGTGTATTTCTCCTTGGTAACCACACGCCCTTGCCTTGGCCGTCTCCGCAATGCCGTGTGTGCTTCTCTATGCATAATTTCTACATTATTAATGCTCGCTTCCGTGATCGGGAATCGTGGAATTGTTTACGATGCCATATGCCAAGCAGAAAAATTAGAATTTAGTTGAACGTGGCATGGGAACTGTCTCGTGGTAAGAACCATAAGCATACGGTTTGCCTTCCACCGACATGACGCGCAATCGATTGGTTGATCCGCGTTGAACCCTTCAAGAAACAAACTAGTTTCATGCCTCGAGGAAAACGTGTCGGACCGATGCAATCGTGCATCGCGTCTTCGATTCGATTTTTAGATAAATTCCATCTACACACGGTTTCCCGCGAAATAACCGAGCAAAATATCGATTCTTCTGGGAAAATATGATTAACGGCTTTCCGAGTATTTTAATAATCTCCTCAGTGTATTAAAATTTTTTGAAACTGTTATTTTATTACAATTATTATTGTTGCACCGTACGTATATTATTAGAGTACTACACAACATTGTAACATTACACTAATTGATTGATATTTGACATTTTTTTAAACTAAATATTTACCATTACTGTTTATAAACTTCCGTGTGAAATACAAGATTTAACATTTGGAGTAGAAATATTTATTTTTGGGTTTTTCAAGAACCTTTAATTATTGGAAGTAATTAGCAAGGATACACCTATTTCTATTTTAAAGTGAAATTGTTAAAAGTGTTGGAAAAGGTTATTGCTGTAGGGGTATTCATTTTTATTTTGGTTTTATGAATGAATTTGTTTACAGACTCCTGGGAGAAAAACTGGATCTATTCTGAACATCCTGGAAAGGAATTCGGAAAGTTCGTTTTAAGTCATGGAAAATTCTGGAATGAGCCAGAGAATGACAAAGGTAAATTGAAAAAAATTGTGTTGCACATCTTTTGTTCAAGTCTGTTTTATCGCAAAAATATTTACATATCGAAAAGGAACACTTGTAGTTAACACGTTGAATGCCGGGCGAGTGACGAATGTTTGGCGCTTAACGCTCGAACGATTTCACTTTCTTCAACAGGATACATTGTAATTGTGCATATATCACAGATGCATTGTTAGTAGACTGTGAATTCTTATGCAAATTTAGATGTTTTATCAACAAAGTTACCTCTTTGCAGTCGTAATATTTTTGGTATACATTTCACATCTATTAATATTATCTTCGCTTGCATACCGGAAGTTGTAAGTTCAGTGAATTATTACTTAACAACACTTACAAATAGACTGCAGATTTTTAAATATAAAGTGTTAAGCATGTATCAATTGCTTTGGTACTAAAATTTTAAAGAACTTCAAAAAATCAAGTTAATCACTTCGGCCTGTGAATGGCTCATTTAGAGATTTGTTTCATCCCCTAAATTTAAATATTATAATGTATTCATGTCTCTGATATTTTGCATTTCTTCGCACATTTAAATTTACTATAATTGCATAAAGATCCACAGTATACTTATTAAAAATATTATTTGATAAAAGTTTTTTACGCCATACATCGTTATATTAACAGTGCCATTGAAAAGTTTTATAAATGTGGTTGTGTTTGGTTGTTTGGAATTCAATTGATTCCAGCGTCGCCGGTTATCGATAGCCCTCATGACGCCACAGTCGAAATATATACCAATTAGAGGTGTACAAGAACCCGAAAATGTCGGACACCCGATATCCGTGTCGGATCGGGTCCCGGAAGTACAGCGATTGAGAAAAGTATTCATACACTACGAAATTCTTAACTTCTATTAGAGATATCATTTCCAGAGCAACGCCTTGTTAAAACCTACTTATGCCATAATAATCTAAAAAAATCTAAATTTCAATCGAAGTATATTAAAGGTGTATCAACGTTTTAATTTGTGGTTACACAAACAAAGTTACGTTAATAGTCAGTCACTGTATCTGATCTTCGGAAATATCGGGATTCTTGAGAACTACAAAATTATAAAAAGTGGAATATGGAACAAAAATAGTAAGCGATTATGTAATACATGTTACGGGACGCGCGAGCCCGTAATGGGTTTGCTTCAAGAGTTCAGGTAGTGGCCCGAGCGTGATAGGATGGGCCCCGGATTAGATTTGGTTAGAAATAAGGCTGGATTTATATTAGCGGTTTGGGCACGTTCCGGCCTCGGCAAACGCAGTTGATAAGAAAGAGAAAGATATACATACATTGTATACCGTTCTCCTTCTCGTACGTATAAATTGTAAGACGGAATGGGTGGACGAACTTACCCGTTTCGGTGTCGTAGAGAATCCGTACGTAACATATATCGTGTATACTTCTTTTGCAATATTCCAACAGTTCAAACACAGACAATTCTGTTCATTAAAATTTAAGGTTCCTTTAATCCTTTTAGTGGTGCATATAGGGCTTATCTGGGATATACTAAATAATTCATGTTACTTAAAATAGTATATAATTAGTACAAAATGTTAAAGGAATATAAATTTGCAAATATTACTACGAATACCAAAGAAGACAATATTAAAAGTACACTATGAAGGACGTCTATACACGTCAATAATCTGTAAATATATATTCGGGGATCCTAAAATTGCTTACTACTGAAAAGGTTCATTTCGTGGATTAATCCCGAAATTCATTCGGGTTCTTGAAATTCTTGAGGATATCAGAAATCTTGGGGAATTCGGAAAGTCTCGAATTACGAGATACTTTTGGGAATCCGATCCGATCAAATATTTTTGAGTTCTTGTTGCACATCTCTAATACCAGTTTTCCCTGAGCCATATGGCGTAATAATGACGATACATTTGAATTGTATCAATATTTAGTACCGATATTCATTGATATCCAGCATATCAATACGCATGATATCGTGAGTATGCAATATATCAATATTTACTATTAAATTCGAAGTAATAAAATCCAAAAATGAAAATAAAACCATCTATTTAAATTAACTAGCTATTTATGCCAATATATGTACATAAACATAGTTGTGTAATTCCTGCAGCTAATGTACCGAAATTTCGATATACAATGTGTTAGGTAATTGATGGTACAACTTGAAAGAAGGAGACTCTGCATGAAAAAATTAGTTCATTAAATAAAACAAGTAAATAAAGATTCACCTTCCTGGTAGTACCACTAATTACCGAACTAAATAAATATCACTATTCGAATTAAAAAAATACTAGTATTCGAAATATCGATACTGTATCGCTCATCACCACAATCAAAACACAGTCAGTGACCCCATGGCATTCAGCGTATTAATCTTCAATGAACATACAATTTACATTGCTTCTTCCCTCTTTTTTATAACAAAGAGTTTGACATCAATAATAAATAAAATAAAATCTTACTATAATTTGTGCAATTTGCGACGCAGGTATCCAAACATCTCAGGATGCAAGATTTTATGCTATGAGCACAAAGTTCAAGCCCTTCACCAATAAGGACAAACCACTCGTTATTCAGTTCAGTGTTAAACATGAACAGAATATCGACTGCGGCGGTGGATACGTAAAAATATTCGACTGCTCTTTGGACCAGAAGGACATGCATGGAGAGAGTCCGTATGAGATTATGTTTGGTAAGAATATTTAATTATATTACGAACGTAACAATAAACACCCGAGCCTAGAGTCACCGATTACACCCTGTGGTTGATTGGTGCTAGAGGATCTCGGAGAGAAAAGTCTTACTTATGCCCTGGATATAGTAACTATACATAGTTCAGGCACCAGTTAAGAAACACTAATTAAATATTTAAAAACATCAAGAAATTTAGGATATCCTTCCGAAAATCCCGAGTGGCTGATCAGTAGCAAATTTTTGAAAGAAGGAGGGGGGGGGGTTAATTCTAGATATAAAATTTTAAATTAGGGTATCTATTAGTTTCCGTGATATTAACAAAAAAAACTTTGTGTACAATACATTGAATTTCATTGAGTTACACAGATGTCACTAATACAATCGTCATTCTTTGCAACTGTTGGCGACAACACGGCAACAATGTAGGCCTTTGTATCTATAGCACTCGCATACATTTTTTCCACGCGTTAACCCAGCTGGCATGATGACGAGAGGAAAACTAGGCCACGTCTAATCCATTTCATAAAAAGTAATATTGATTACAGGATGTTTTGACGGCCGAAAATTACAATGGCCGAGGATGAGATAAAAAATAACAGTTATTTGAAACATTGTTTCCAAAGAAATCGTTAGTAAAAATTAATGTTTATCTAGTTGGAAGGCAATCATCGTTTCTAAGAAATTTCCCCCAATAATTAAACAATTAAAACATACTTATTTTTAACTGTTCCGATTACGAATAACAATTATAATTGATTAAAATTTGTATTTAGTTATCTGTAACCCTTATCGATGATCGAAATTTTATTTTGCTTATCACTCATCGATATCGAGATCGAACATTTTTTCTGGTCACATTCGATCGTCCTCAACTGTTATTAACATTGCTGGTAATAGCATTTATGGACCGCACAAAGTTAATTATAGAAATTATATATATAAATGTATTTGCCTTGCATATTAGTGAATGGCAACCAAAATAAAATTCCGATCATTGATAATGGTTATGGGTAACTAAAATAAAATTCCGCCCATTCATATTAGTCACCGATAACCAGAATAAATTCTAGTCATTTATAATTGTTATTCGTAAACAAAATTATTTAATTGGAAATATTAGCTCCTATACCATAACTTTTAAAATTCGTCTTATAACAATTATTAATATCTCAGAAACTATTAAATACCCGATGTAAAAATTTCATATTTAGTATTTACTGCCGTCCACCCCGCCTCTTCCCCAAAATTTGGTGCCGATCGGCCACTATGGGCGTTCCAGAAAAATATCCGAAATTTGTAATGTAGTGAATTGGTGAATTATTTTTGAACGCTATTTTTCTTTCGGTTACGGAAATACGTGGGTTGATATATTTTTGGCATGAGTCCAAGAAACATGATCTCTGCTAAATGCAATGCTTCTCCGCAGGACCTGATATTTGCGGACCAGCAACAAAGAGGGTTCACGTGATCTTCAGCTACAAGGGCAAAAATCTTCTGATCAACAAGGATATCCGTTGCAAGGACGATATCTATACTCACTTGTATACCCTCATCGTGAAGCCTGATAACACGTACAAGGTAAAGCGAAATAAAACGATCCGTAATACAAAATTATGTTTACTAAATGTATCGAGCCTAGAGTCACATGTTCTCATTAATTTTCCGTGGAGAATAAGTGCTAGAGGATCTCGAAGAGCAATGATTATCTTGCTCCTAAAATGTACATAAGTGCCTCTACTTATTTGCAAAAGCAGCAAAGAACGACATATTTTAATCCTTTGCACTCCATTGACTCCGCTATGTAGATATACGTAAATTTGATCAAAAGTTAAGATTTAAAGTTTCTTTAATTCTGCTTTCGCTAATTCAATTTTTATTTCTTTGAAATCAAAGCAAATTTTTACTTTTCAAAATACTTAACACATTACGTTTTTACAGGCGTCGGAATATTTTATTCGAGTTGTTGTTATATCATATTATTATAAAAATTTGGAGTGCAACGAATTAATTACGGCAAAAGTATCGCGCTTTCATTTTATATTCAAATCTTCGCGTTTATGTTTCAGGTTCTGATCGATAATGAGGAGGTGGAATCTGGAGAATTGGAAGCAGACTGGGATTTCCTTCCACCAAAGAAGATCAAGGATCCATCTCAGAGCAAACCCGAAGATTGGGATGACAAACCCACAATTCCAGATCCAGATGACAAGAAACCGGAAGACTGGGACAAACCTGAACACATTCCTGACCCAGAGGCCACCAAACCTGTCGATTGGGATGATGAAATGGACGGAGAGTGGGAAGCTCCCATGATTGATAACCCCGAGTACAAGGTAATTTCTTAGTTCTTAACAGCTCCTTCAAACGATGCAGTTTTTCGACCGATTTGGTAAAATGATCGGAAGTGGCGCTCACGCAGTTCCATATCTCCACCGAAAATTTAATTTTCTCGCGTATATATGTCTACTAAATTTCTCGCCATGGTGACTCTTTCGCAGTTTCATCTTCGTATAAGTTTATCAATGCTATGGTTTGTACACACCACAGTGAATCGGGGTGAATTCATATATTTCACAACTAAACACGTGACAAAAATGCAAAAAGTTATAAACACTGCCTTTCGGTAAAATAATCGAATCGTTCAAAAAACCGTATCGTGTGAACGAGCTGTAATTTCTAAGTTCTTATCAATACCATTAAAATATTTACGTATTTAAATTTATTTCTTTATTTGTTTAGGGTGAGTGGAAACCGAAGCAGATCGACAACCCTAACTTCAAGGGACCCTGGATTCACCCAGAGATCGACAACCCCGAATACACCCCTGACCCAGAACTGTACAAGAGGGACGAAATTTGCGCCCTTGGTTTCGATTTATGGCAAGTGAAGTCCGGAACTATCTTTGACAATGTGCTGATCACGGACGACCCGGAAGTTGCTCGAAAATTCGGCGAAGAAGTCTGGAAACCCACTTTGGTGAGTGTTGTAAAAATACGGTCAACTATTATGGTGCTAAAATCATGATACAGTGATGTTAAAAGTGTTGCCGATTCTAATGAGCGATAAAAATGCTGGAATTCCTCGTTGCTGAAGTAACATGATTAAACTTACCGTGTTCAATAATGTGAAGTAACAAATTTTATTTTACGTGGTCACGTGCGTGTGTTACAGGAAGGTGAGAAGAAAATGAAGGAAACTCAAGATGAGGAGGAAAGAAAGCAGAGAGAAAAAGAGAACAAAGAGAACGAAGATAACAAGGATGATGACGAGGACGAGGACGCGGAAGAGGAGGACAACAGTGTTCCCAATCCTGAAGTAAGATTTAATCGTCAGAAAAATATTACAGATTAGTTTTTGTTAATTCTGAAGCATAGATGATGATTCTATTTAGCTCTGATCTAGACTGATCGATAAAAATGGCTGGAATTCCTCGTTGCTGAGAATACGATTGAACAGTTTTTGCTTTTTTCTAGCGGTTGATGAGTATTAATACAAATTTATTTCCTTTATGTTTTTCAGGAGCACGACGAGTTGTAAATAACGTGTCGTCATCGACACGAACACAGACTGTATTCCAGGAGCTGTGTGGCCGCGACACGCACCAACTTCCCTTAAAAAACGAAAAATAGTGACAAAAAAAAGAAAATCTAGCGACTGCCATAAAGTAAACTGAATCCCTCTTTCGATCGAATGAAAATTTCAGGAAATTTGAAAATCAGTGAATCCTTCAAAGTACTCTGATTTCTTCTTTTTTGAACACAGTAACACATGGCCTCGTCTTTTCGTAGCCTAAACTTTCCCAAACTAGTCTTCGATCGCCCCTTGCTTTGCGTTCCCCTAAATTCACCAGTGAGAAGTTCTATATCGCGAACATTGAGTGTCGAAAAAAAGTCAAAGTGCTCGTCGTTGTGTGCTACCAGAGTTAACATGATTCAACGAACCATAATTTGCATACATATGTGGTGGTGTATATGTAAAACATGAAGTCATCTTGCCCCGTGTCCCTCCCATGGCACAGCTCCATAAAAAAGACTCTAAGTTGTTCCGTTTTTGTTTGTCAAGTGTTTTTATATACAATTGAAAGATAATTGAGATGTAATTTAATGATGCTATATTATATATATATAAATATATATATATATATATATTATATATTATTTCGATTTCCGTACAGTGTACGCGCGTATTAAAGAAAAAAAAGCTCGCTCCAGTTAAAATGTAAGAGTGATTGGATGTGTGCCGATATGACTGAATGAAAATATAAATATAAATACGATTGGTATGATTATGTATCAAATGCAAAAAAAACAAGTAACCAATGTAATAAAATAAATAAGACTTTTCTAGACGTGCTCAGGCCGTTTATTCTCGCCTGTGTTGCATTATTACATCATCGTTACGCATCTTATCAAACGCGATAAGCTGAACAAATCATTTTAATTTTGTTATCACAATCTCTCTGAGTCAATCATAAAAGTTATTCAGGGAATGTGTAACATGTACAGAGCAAATTACTAATCACTGTTGTAGTACACTAAAAACACGCTAAAAGCTCGCAAGATTCTTTACTTTAAATACTCGTGCTTTACCTTCGCTACCGGGGACTTTTCTTTTTCACTCATTAACCTTTCGACTGTTATGCATGCATATATACGTTCTAATTTCTAATACACGTGCAAAGAATTTATAAATCCTCCTATGCTTTATATTACTTAAAACCGCTTACAATTGCAGTGCACCGTTATTTTAATCGAAAGAAATAATGTCAGAAGTGGGTTGCCGAAATTTATCAAATGCAGAAACCATTATCCCTACGTGTTAAGTTTTCGCAGTTTCAAATTTCGAGCATTTAGATGTTTTAACACATTGCACGCTGGTCCTACAATAGAATTCTTTCGTTTAGAGTCTAAATCGCGTTTATGAAGAGAAGACAACATTTTTGTCGGCAGCGACGGCCGCAGAGAAGGACAATGAGTGAAAAAGAAGAAAGGACCGAAAGTCGAATTAGTCAGATTAAATTACAATATTGCGTGTCAGGGAGATAACATCAATGTAACGATAAAACTTCTATTTTTGATCTTTTGTGAATTAAAATTTTATTGACATGACGTAAGATTTTTCTGATTAAAGTAGGACTAAATATGATTTAACCTGAATTATATTTGTTTAATGAATATCTACATATTTTCACTATACGTAACTTTGGAATGATTCAAGTTATATTATGTTTGACGTTACGTTAATCAGAAAAGTTCCCCCAATATGTTAATGAACTTTTTATTGACAAAAAAGCCAAAATAAAAAAGTTGTTGATATTGAGGATAATTATTAATGATACTATTTCCTTGTTGTATATATACAACCGACAGATTTTATATAATACAACATAAATTAATTTTCTAATTTACTATTATATATAACAATATTTATAGGTTCATTTTAACAGCAATGTAACATTTTATTATTTTACAGTTCACCTTAAATATTTTGTAGATTTAAACTATGTGTGCATTACTAATTATACTAACTCTTCGTAGTGGCAACGATCACTCTGATATCGCGCCACAGTCAAAAGGTTGATCTTATTAAAGTGTTAGTGAAGTTTCGATAGAGAAAGAATAAAAACAAATAAGATCACGATACAAATCATGAAAGTAAATCTGCGAGTGTCATGTTAGATTTAGGTCGGGATCACAGGAGCGTTGACGATACGGACGTTGCATTGCATTTTTCTACGGTAAATGAACATGTTTGGTTCCGAGCGATGAGCATTTATCGTGGGAAGTCTATACTATGTTTTATCTTTTCAAAATAATTCATCAAATGATGACCCTGACATACGGAAATACTTCAAAAGTTTTTCTTCGTCACTCCGAAGTTCAACGTAAGAGGGTACAAAATGCATCTTTTTGAAATCTCACGATGTTTATAGGATGAACTCAATACTTTCTTGTATTACGTTTTCTTCTCTTTTGTAATGTTAAGTAAGCACAAACGAAAATTGCTACTTCTACATCACCTATCTTGTTCGTATTCTCAAAACGAACCGCTCGTATAAGTCCAGCCTTACTGGTTGCAAGAAAAAAAAACTCTAGCAATGACGGTGAAGCACGAGCATTTAGCGTAGAGATTCTTTTCAAACGTTAAGTGAAACATCACTGTGTATGCAAATGCAAAGTTTCTCTTCACCGTAATCTCGTTTCTCTTATAAAGTGAAATCGTAGATACGAATTTTATAACACCGTAGGTATCGTGTATAGAGTTTCATGAGCACCCAACTGTTGCGTTAACCAGTCGAGGCCTTGCGTAGGACCACAAGAATTTGTAACTAGAGATGAACCCTGTATATGCCAAGCTTTGCCGCAGCATAATTTTTGCAGACACAATATGTCTTTTAATTCTTCCACACTGGCGCAACCGGCAACATCCTGCAAAATTGACAATAATAAAACCATAAACCATAGCCAAAATTGATGTGGAAATTCAAGTGTTTCGCGCAACATATACGGACAATCATGAGAGTTTTCGTACTAAGGGTATGCGAGTCCAGATCGAAACGGTTATTTTTCTCGCGATGGGGACGTGATCCTAAAACTTTTAAAGTTCCCGAAAGTATTCGTGATTCCCGACATTTTCAAGATTCTTGATGCTTCCAAGAATTTCGAAATTTCAATGGTCATTTCAGTATTTGGTTCGCTGAATACTTGAATGATTTATAAGATGAATAAAAATTTGAAAATGTAAAGTGAAGACGGGTTGAACATTTTTCTCCGTACTCGGAATTCCGCATACCGCTACTTCGTGTACCTTCAAATTTTAGGGATTCTATTCTCATTTCGGGAGAATTTCTATAAAATGCACCATATCAGTTGATTTAGTTTTCATAATTATTAGTTCTGTATGAAGAGTTATTACAGACAAAGAATAAAACATTCCTCGAAGATGTCTTAACTATGAAAGTACTATTAAACATATAAAAAAATGATGCTCTATTTATGTCGAATAAAGTGAAGAACCTTACAGGTGCTTTAAAATCTTAAAAATAAGTAGAAACATAGCTATAACTACACGCTTTGTAGTTACACCTCAACCATCTGTAGATTCTAGTGAGATCGATTTCTTTAAAATTGTTACTTTGCTTGCTATTCTTTTAACGTGTTTATAATTTAAACTGATAAACAAATTAATCGTTATAAAATGACTCTAAAATTCAACACAAGTGTATCTTCTCCTAAATATTTGCAATTCGGGGGTGTACGAAAACTTTCGTGATAATATGAAAAAATGTACAACTCTGTCTCTCACCTGCTTATTAGCATATATTAGAAACAAAGCGTCCTTCAGTTCGCGTTCATTCACAATTTTTGATAATTCATTCCGGGCTTCTTCGAATCTTGACCTATCACTACCATCCACTACAAAAATAACGGCCTGTGTATTGTGATAATAATGTTTCCATAGTGGTCTGAATTTTTGTTGCCCGCCAACGTCCCACAAAGTGAATACTAGATTTTTGTACTCTAAGCTTTCTACATTGAAGCCAATCGTAGGGATTGGCGGTCCGGAAAGTGTGATGCCTCTCATGGCTGATAGAATGCTCGTTTTCCCAGCACCATCCAATCCCAAGATTACCACACGCATGTCGATCTTTGTACCAATGTGTACCCTGTTATCCTGTAACAATAATTATTTTATTAATCAGTCTTTCTTGTCGCAGAAATTTTCGGGTACCCGAGCCTCGAGTCGGGACCCGAAAGCTTGTAATACTCGAGATACCCGAAAATTTCAGGTTAGGTCCGGGTTAGATTCCACCGGGATCGCGGGTGGCCCAAATTGACACTGTATGCAACTCCAGGAATGGGATGCCGTCACAACGTGGCTGTACGACAGTGCAATTCGCGGTAATAATGGGGAGAATGTACAGTTTTGTCTCAAAATAAGCAACTCGCTCGGGGCCGGCCAGTTGCTCATTTCGGATCAGGCATACTATTTGGTTTGCCTTTATTTTCAAGCGAAAATAAAGAGATAGCGACCAACTATAAGGTGGTTGACCGAGCTGGGATGTTATTATTCGAAAAAGGATAGAAAACGACTTGCCCTCTCATTCCGGTACTAAGATACTCGCTAACACTAGAGTGGGGAAGCATTCGATTCTTCTTCTAGTAAACGACGTCATTTATGGTCGTTTATGGTTTTTCGGTTTCACGAATTTCTCACGGCTGACTTCAAATAAAGAAGCAGGGATAGCAAATTGCTTGTTTCAAGCCTGACAACAGTTGCTTATTAAGGAACAAGTCTGTATTTCCCTTTCCGAGGATGGACCTCGGGAAAATTCCTTTCAGGCAAGTGTGAGGGAGGGTGGTACCGGACGCATTCTTCGGAGTTCCCGATGCTCTTCTGCGTCACCGAGACTGGCCACCGTTGGGGTTTTAGTTGGTAAGAATCCGACACTACATTGGGATTACCTCTTAGAAGCCCGAGCTGTCTCGAAGATTTCCTCAACGAAAAAAAAAGTTCGGGTTAGGTCTTCCTTGTGAGTGAGGATCAGAATACACTCACAGTAACCCCTGCTTGTCGTAAGAGGCGACTAAAAGGGGAAGCCACTGGTATAGCAAGTGGTTTGAGTGAGGTCTCAGCAAATTGGAAGGACGTAAGTCGAGGTACTACCATATCACAAACTTTCGAGTCCCGACCGAAACCCGCGAAAAATACCGGACCCGACTCGAACACGAAGTGTCGGATACTTGCTCATCCCTATTTAATACCATAAGCACGCACCCTGCTGAATATTATGGGTATAGAAGACTCCGGTGTGAGGAAGTCAGGACCCAATTGAGCATAATGTTGTTGTTGTTGCTCCAACGTGGTTAACACTTCTTTAACCTTGGTTGCACTACTCAGTAGCTTCCAGTCTTCGGAATCTAAAATTCTCTCGCATTGATTGCACACATCGGCCACTTGAGACCTGGTGGTAGTTAAATCCTGCTGTTGTTGCCTTAGAACGCACAATCTGCCGCGAGTTTCTGTTTCGACACAGGCAATGGCTGCATTTTCTTGTTCAGCTAACAGAGCTCGTAATTCCTCGAAGTGCTGACGCACCCTTTGCCTTGCATCTTCGATCGCCCATCCTTCCAAGTCTTGAATCACCGTTTCTATGATTAACGATGATAAGGATTATTTTCTAATAATCGAATTTTTATTTTCATTGACAGGTACAGTAAAGTAAAGTTCAGAAATAGAAGTGAAGCAAACATGCCTATTCTGTATGCTGTGTCTCTCATGCTCTGCATAAATTGGGTCATTTTCTGAAGAGCAGTGACGATAGATTTTCTAATATTCTCTGCCTCAACTTCCACCAAAGCTAGCTATAATTAAACAGACGATATTAAAGCTCTTACTATCCGGATATTCGAGTACCCGAAATAGTCGAACTTTGATCCAAAAGCAGGATCTGAGTATACGGATATTCGAACTGAAATCCAAGTATTGGTGTAATATTTAAGCCGTTCTTTTTTTTTTAAAGTGGTATAAGTCCATTTATTCATACATTGAGATATTTAAGGGTTTGCGTTTGAATCAACTAAAAAATATTGGAAAAATATTAATATAAATTATATATAAAATTGTTAAAGAAAATAAAGAATTTTTTTGTTACAAATAAACTTATACCACTTTCAATAATAACCAATTATGAAAAACATAAACAATATCAATTTTAAATTCATATTTTAATTGAAATTTCTTTTTCCGAAATGTATTTTTTTAATACAAAAAATTAAAATTAAAATGAATAAATATAAGTAAACGTAAAATATACTTTATTAAGAAATATATCCAGTCCTTGTAATAACATTTTATAAAATTGGGCTTATACCACTTTAAAAAAAAACGGCTCAATTATACTTGTTACCGTATGAGTGCTATGTCTACCATAGTCCTTGCACAGATAACACATAAGGGAGTTATCACAGCCTTCCTGAGTGCAAGTAAATTCTGCTACATGAGTTGTATGTACTGGACACTTGGCTTTGTCTTTCGGCTTTTCTGATAGAGTTACCCGCTTGTGTTTGCTTAGAGTTTTTGAAGAATGAATAGTAGCATCACAATTTTCACACAAGTGAGTCATGCAAACAGTGCAATATAAGACTGCAGTGTGAGCTTCATCTTCATCGCAAGACTGATTAGACTGCAGCCTCTCCCTATCCAATGCTAATGTCTTGTCACTGTTGGACTGTTCCAGCCTTGGTTGGGGACTAATACCTATTGGTTCTCTATCAAAGGGACACAGCAAGAGTTGCTGGTCTGTCATGCAAAGTCTCAATCTTAGCAAACAAGAGTGGCATACTGTGTGACCACATTGTAATAATCTTGAAACTTTTGTTCCATCGATAGTAAATACTTCTTTGCAAATGCTACATTCTAGCACCTGAAATTAATATTTTGAGCAACAGAGTTAGAAATTTGAGATGGTTTATTTAAATCTTGTATACAAAATCTTATGACTATTTGGTATCTGTAAAATAACTGAACTCACGTTTGTTCTCATGGGAGATTTCAAGGTTTGCTTAAAATAATTGCTCAGATGATCCACATCTTCACTCATAATGGTTTCTTTATCGAACCTTAAAATATATGAAATACGATTAATAGACACGCGTATAAATAATACAGTTTCAAGGCAAACTTTAGGCTGAAGGGTATTTTTATATATAAAATTTGATGAAATTGATTGTATGCAATTACACGTACTATTTTTAGCTACAATACTTGTGATTTTATGATTAACAGTCCGTGAAATCACAATAAACACTTAACATCAAAGTAACAGTTGATGCAGAATAACATTATTTTGAGTGCAGTCAAAATATACGTCAGAAAGAGTTCAATGCATGAAACAGCGAGTTGTCAGAAACTCGAGCTCGTATCAAATAATAGTGCACTATAATTATTATAAAATAACATGTACAGCTTTAAGATATTTTTTAATGATCGTCCAAATATGCTTACATCGCAATATTTACGTGATTCTTCAATTAAATAGCAGAAATTGAGTAATTTAAGCAACTTTAGGTACTTAAGATTTCACTCTATCATTGAGTCTTCTAGAAATGAAGCACTCATAGTTGGATTGCAGATGCTGCTAAGAATTTTAAACCAACTAAAATTTACAATTTTGTCGTGCGAAAGAATTAAGGGATTGTAAAGGAATAAATACATTTTCTTCATCTCTTTCGCTTCAATTTATTAAAATACATAAACTGGAATACAAAATAGTATAACAAATAAAGTTTATAATAGGATAAAAAAAATATTAGAGAGTTCGCTTCGATTATATTAAAAAAACTACAAAAAACCGAGCTACACTTTCGCTCCGGGGACCAACAGTTATTGAGATATTTTTACATAATTTGGTAGATTTCAAAAATCACAATTTTAACGTTAGGAATTCACAGGATCCAAAGTTATTGAAATATCTCAATAATTCTTGATCCCCCTGGCGAAAGTTTAACCGAAACCCGCGTTAAAATTTGTACGGAAAGAAAAGTGTGGGTGTAATTAAAAATATGCAATTATAAAAGTTCATAAATTAATTCTCTAAACAAGTTCTTTTGCAAATTGAATATTTGTTCAATTTGTGGACACAAAAATGCGCAATCATCTAACGGTGAAACAACAGGACCAATCGCCGCAAATATAAGATCCTACAAATTTAAATATCCCGTTTTTTAGACAAAATTTTTGGCTTGTTAGAGGCTGAAATTAAAGCTTAGAATTCAGGGGATAATATTTAATTGAAATTTCGGTGTTTTCCTGTCCAATTTATTGGTTATAAATGGTTCTTTGCCATACGCAAACAGTGCCACGATAATGTTGAACATTATAGGTTGTCGGAAAATTATTCGTAGCGCCTTTGATAATATTCATTCCTCTTGTGTGATTGGTGAATTGTAAAGCTAAAGAATGGAAACAATTTTTATATGAGCTTTAGTTAAATTATAGCATTTTTAATTTGAATAAGTACTGTTCCTATTTGATGAATACATAGTAAAAAGCAAACACAACTTTTTTCATTGGACAACACTAAACAACCTGATTGTTTAAACGATCTAATGTTTCAATATAATGAGATAGGAAGGATTGTTAATCGTTGCTAGGATATTTTATTATTATTATTATTTACTGTAATGTTTGTAAAACTTTATTAATGACCAGAAATTGAATAAGTTAGAAACCTAGAAGAATTATGCTTGCATGGGTTCATTTCGGAGGAAGAAAGTGTGCAAACAGTGCAAATTTTTTAGTAAAGGGAATTATGAAACTCTTTCTGATAGTCATACAATTATCAAATAATAAATACTACTCTTAAAATTATTTACTATAATATTGATGTGCATATATATTATCTTTGTTTCTAAAATGTCTCTACAAACTTTCTGAACAACCTAATGTAATTATTGAAACCTATTCATGATTTTTCATTTTTAAAGTAATTATGTTCGACTAAAACATTTCGTGTATTTCAAATACGGAGACTATTGATTATATTGCTTTACTGTTCTATAGATACGAATGCGCCTTTAGCTTATGCGAAGTAGGGAATCAACCGCCATTTTAGTTATAACATTGGAGGCTAACGTGCGAACCGACAACCGACGGCACGAAACTTAAAAAGATGTCGGCTTCAAGATCAGTTCTTCAAAATGTCATTAGGTCTTTCAGAACTTCCTCTGTTAGACGAAGTGATGATCATGGACCAGAAGGTTTTCCCGGTGCCGTAAGTAAAAAATAACTTTCTATTGCATAATACGCATCCAACTATTATGCATTACCATTTGAGACATAACAAATTATGTTTGAAATCTGTACTAACACTCCGCGGACAATTGTCGCAAATTGTCATCTAAGGTTCTTTTTATTTTGGGTACACACGTCAATTTTTAAAATAAGAAATCCAAATTAATATCATTAATAGATATCGCTATTAACAATTGAACAAGAATTCGCTAAGTTCTGTCTTCAAAGGGTGGATAATTGAGCGAAAATTTGTTAAATATTGTTTTATTCCGCTCGCAAAGCGTTTCCAATAATTCTACACTAATTTTCCTTATGCGTAAAATGACTAAACTTTAAGATTGTTATGTTAGGTTAAGTTAATAGAAAAACCTTCTTTTTATTTCATATTACTAATTCACAATCAATTGTATTGGTGAATCTTTAGTAAATATGTTCACTAAGGGCAATGACATGAATAATATAATGGTGAATACATAGGTTGAGATGCTAAATAATAAGAATAAAGTATGTAAACTCCAACTGATTTTTGCAGAATATCCCAATAAACATTAATAACAGATACATGTTAACTGCAACATTCATTGCATTCTTTGGAAGTGGATTAGCTGTACCTTTCTTACTTCTCCGATATCACTTGAACAAATAAAATGTAAGTTCCTTTATATTTGGGTGAATTTCTATTAAACACAATTTAGATTTGTATTTATGTTATGTTTCAGGTGTATCATAGTATTAACATTAGTAGGTCACTCTTAATGCTGTTGGGAATGATGTAACATATGTAATATGAGTATTTGTAATAAATGGAAATTAAACTAAGTTTAATAAATTTATCTGATAATGTTAATGTTTATAGAAATTGTTTTCTTTATTAACCTATGAGTTAAATGGGTTAAAGATCTTGCAAAACTTTGATTATATAACTTATGAATGTTCTGTGATATTTTATTCATGTTTAATAAGCGTTTTTGTTTTTTAGTGTGAATTTGTAATTAACATTAATGTCGCATTATTCATGATATAAATGAGGAAAACAATGACATACACAAAAACACCTTGGTTTGTATGTAGTTCTCACGAATGCATTAATTAATACAACGCAATGATATAATCTGTACAAAAAATTCGCATGTGTTAACCTTTCACACTCCGTTTCCTTAAATTTATTCAAAAGTTAAGATTTAAAATTTTTATTTATTTCTGCCAGTTTAATTCTCGTTTTCTTCAAAACAAAGTAAATTGAAGACAAATTTTCACCTCTCCGATATACGTTATACTCTAAATCCCCGCAAGAGCCGTAAAAACGTGTTATAATAGTTGCAGCTAGATTATACTATTAAAAAAGTTTCGCAGCGCAAAAGGTTAAATCCATCAAAAATAGAAATATTTTAATCCAGACATTACTATTATTATTCGCCCTGCGTCAAACTTAAGACCGACAAGTGTCCGGGTTATAATTAAAAATACGCGTGACCTTTTCCATCAGTGGCACCTGTAATTATCTGTTACATAAACGCAAAGCCTGAGTCATTTAAAAAACCTTGCGTTTCAAGCGGCAGTGCAATTCAAACAGTTGCAGAGTTATACGATTTAGTTATCATCTTCTCCATTACAATTTTGCTTACTTGATAAACATTTAAGTTATTGCATAGCGAAACATTTCGATGAAGAAATTCAACTCTGACCTCCGCAAATGCATTATCTTCGACGGTTATCCAACGAGATCTTATTTTCTTTCAAGGACGCGCTTCCGTTCGAACCTACGTAAGAATAATACGCTATCGATACGCAGTTTCATAGGCGCGATCTCGGATTTGACTCCCGAACTTCATTCCACCTACTGAATCGACCGTAAGTGTCGCGTACGTAAGGATCAGCCTTGAGAGAATTCGTTTGCCGGGGAAGAGTCGTTCCGTGCTGTCGTTTCATATAGCTCGGTGTCATCATGAATTGATGCTGGACCTGATCACTTCATCAGAAGCACGTGTTACTTGGAAGTACGGATTCCTTCATGTGAACAACTCTAACCTAGACGCGTATTCGTATTCCGGGGAACGTGGCTGATGTCTTGATGAAGTGAAACAGGAGCGGTCGGTTTCGGAGCGATTTTAAAGCACATCCTCCACTGTAGCGGTTAGACCTCTGAATCATCATGTGCCACAAGTTAAGCCTCGAGGTTCAGTACCTCACTGAACAACACCTTACCGGCTTCGAGAATTATAAAGTAAGTTTGTACTGATTGGGCGGGTTTCTTTGGATACTCATGGGTTGCATGTTATGTGTTGGATTGAGGGTTCTGCAATGAGGAGAACTCTGTAACTCCTACAAGAACTGAGTTCTGACATTTGCCCTATCTTGTAAATTTATGTATTGATTATTTGAAGAAACATATTGCTTTGTAATTACTAAACTGCAGATTTGCATGTATTTATAGGAAATTTAAATATGTAAAAATGTACAAAATGTAAATGGTATTCAAGTAACCCCTTATTTAGATCTTGTTCCTTTAATTTTATTTGTAAAAATCTGAATTTGCATTATAAGATCTGCAGTCTAGTAACTATTAGACAAAACTAGAAATACTATTTCTAATTTACATTTAGTATTGTTGTATTTGCACTGTAATTTGAGCTACAATTTATCAAAATTTGTGGTTACAAGGCAGAGAGCTGATTGTAGACATTTCCTTTTCTAATAAAATTGTACTTCATAATATGTAATGCTTTTGCAATAAATGCATAATGACAATGCATTTTAAGCCCAAATAAAAATTTGAAATACATTATGTAAAATGCACATTTCCATTGAGTAGTATTCTTAAAGTCGTCTGTGCAACTTGTCATCTTAGGAAAGACTTTAACCAATAATTAAGCACAATAAATTTATCAATTATTCCTTACATTTACAGTACAGTTCAGTGGATACAAGCCCCCTTAGTGTGTATATTATGCACCCATTTTGGAACAAAGTAGTTCAGGTATGTCCCACATAAATTCTTATTAGATGTACCAGTAAGTGATCCACTATCTTTCAAATAAATATAGTTCAATTTTGAAATGTACTACCCAGATATAAAAATAGGTTAATGAATTTATTTTATCTAACAATCAAGCCTCCATTTTAGTAGGCATTTATAAGACAAGTATTTTATTGTATTAAAAATAAATACTAAATTTGACAATATTGGTACACCCAATATATGTAAGTAATAAAGTTTAAGTTCTCTTAATTTAAAATTCTTTTCCAGTATTGTCCAAAGTGGATTGCCCCAAATGTATTAACTTTTTCTGGATTTCTTTTCACTGTCTTCAACTTTGCCCTATTTACATTTTACGATTACTATTTGTATGCGTCCAGCGATGATAAACCGCAATTTGCTCCCATACCGAGATGGGTTTTTGCTCTGGGCGCGTTTAACGTATTTATGGCATACACGCTTGGTAAAATATCATAATATCATCTATTACTTCGTTAACCGTTTGAGTTCTCCGCAACACGATCGCGTTATTCAGATTTCACGTAGGAAAGTGCCACTATACTTGATCGCGATGCGCAAGTGACAATGCGTTTAAACTCTGATGAAGTTGAATTTCAGAGATTCATCCCGGTATGCGAAATACCGATATTATACCGGTATTTTTCAGTTTTATCTTCAAAACCTTTATACAAACCGAAATTTAGAAATACCGGTATGACGTCATACTGTTGTACGAAGATACCGATATTTATGGGGTAATTTCTTCGGTTCTCTTGGTTTCAATTCTCAAAGTACTTTAAGACAGAGATGTAATGCCAATATACTGAAATCGATACATTATATACGCGACCGCTTTGATTTCGTAATAAAGAATACCATCGATTTCTTCTTTGCCGCGGAAGAAGTCGCGGATTTCAAAGAAAGACGGTATCCTTTGTTCCTCCTTGCGGCTCAACGATAAAGTAGACGTGGAATATAAGTAAATGAAGGTTTAAAGTATCTTAAAAATATGTATAAAATAGTAATTAAAAATACCGCAAACATTAAAATAAAAACCAAATAATGAATGCATTAAATAAATAATTAAGAAATATTGGTATAAGAAACCAAAAAAGTTAGTGCTAAATATATACTAATATACTGGGTATTTTTATACTATAAAAGTCTAAATTCTATGAGGATTATGAAAATACTTAATGGAAAATTTTTCAATCAATTTACCTTGTCATCAAAAGGATAACTAAAAAAACATCAGTATTTATTTCGGTTTTCTGTAATATGTCGGTTTCGGTATAGGTTTGCTGGCATAATACCGGTATCTAAATTATACCGATTTTGAGTCCTTGCTCAATTTTACCGATACTTGTTATTCGCATCGTTACGTTTTCCTCATGTAAACCGTATAAATAGTAGATGTGTTATCTATGTGTGAATAAAAGAAGCGCAAACACGCCGCTTATCGCTTGACACTTTTTGACAAGATTTTTCCAAGACTTCTGAGACTCAAACGGTTAAAAGCTTATACAGAGTATTCAGTCATACTTGAGAGAAATTTTAGGTAACGATATTACAAGTTAAAATAAGACTAAAATTAAGAATAACGAAATTACGCCAGGAGTTTCGTTTCTTAATTATAAGCAGTTAAAGGTTTATCACTATGTTGCTGAGGCGTGGAAATTTTCGTAATCTCTCAATGTAGGGTAGATTAAGAAAAACAGAGACGCATCTACAAGGTGTTAAAGAATGAGTTCAATACTTCAAGGACTTACAGTATTGACTGAGAAGAATAAAAAATGTCGAATCAAGTTGGGTCTTAAAATCAATCCTTTCGACGAAAATTCGACTTTTATTACTTACGAAGTTTCGATATCGTGAATGAGTTTCTCCGCGACACATTGACCATAAACAGAGGAACTGATTAAAAAAACACGTTTAAGATTCTTGCCAATCGGATATTTCATAATTTTTTCCGACATTAAGAATAATTTTGTATTGATAAGACCATTTTCACATTCGAATAATAAACTGACAGCGTTAAAATAACGCTTTCGCTTCTCTGCGCTCAATACTGAATGAAGACTGAATAGTGCTAAATTTGCATTTATGAAGTATTCTTTGTTGATGCTAATGTAATAATCTTGTTTGACAACTTTAAACATACTTCTGAGTCAGTTCCTCTATTTATATTCAATGTGTCGCAGAAAATCTCACTCAAAGCATTGAATCTTTGTAGGTAATTAGTCAATTTTTTGTCGAAAATATTGACTTTAAGACCTATATTGATTAGACTTTTTTAGCTCCTCGCGGTGAATACTATAAGAGTAAAAAATCTTAAACCCCATTATTTTAACACTCTGTATAGTAATGCTTCGCGTTTTACTAAAAATTTGGAAGCAGTTGCGAATTCTTATCGAATAGGGACACGATTTCCACATCTTATTTTGAGTTAAACTTCGGTTGAATGCCTTTGTAGTTTACCGACACAAGACGATGTGATTGTAAGAAGAAACTCTTTAATAGTAGCTTTAAAGCGCGAGCATTTAGCGTAGAGCAGTGATATCAAATACGCGACCCGCGAGCTGCATGCAACTCGCAAGATCGTAAAATGCGATCTTTGGACCGAAACTTGAAGTTAATTTTATTAAAACAATAAAATAGACTTTTCAAAACATTGGGAATTATGGAAGTACAGGAAACTTTCGATTTGCACGGTACATTGGTTTCTCAAAAGTACCGTGTAATTCGAATCTATATCTCGTACATATTGATAATGAAAAGGGTAGATTTTATAAGTAAAACTATATTATATGTTACTTTTTAAATTTAGATACACAATATTGTATACATAATACATAATGTTTTATGTATGTACGTATACATATGACCGGAAAATTAAATTTTGTTCAATAGATAAATGAAAAGAAAGTATTTAATTCAAATAACAGCAAAAAAAATTAAAAAAGAATAGAATATGTCGGATTGGTTTATACGATTGGAACCTTGTTGGGAATATTCCGAATTTCGTTATTCTTAATTATCATCTTATTTTGGCATAAAGAATCGTTCCTAAATATTTGTCCCAGGGGTAGCTGAGCATTCTTTATAGAATGGAACTTTATATTGAACTTTTTCCGTAGACGGTATAGATGGAAAACAAGCACGACGTACACAAACTTCCGGTCCCTTAGGGGAACTGTTTGATCATGGATTAGACAGTTGGACAACAATGCTAATTACTGTTTGTATGTTCTCTGTGTTCGGTAGAACAGACCATAGTGTATCCCCATGGAGAATGTACTTTATCCTTTGGAATGTGTTTATCAATTTCTATTTAACTCATTGGGAAAAGTACAACACAGGGGTATTGTTTCTTCCTTGGGGATATGACTTATCTATGGTAGTAAGTGTCTTCCAACAACTGAATTATTGATTATACAACGGCTTTTTCTAGTACAGGCCGGAACACGAAAAAATTGGCAATTATTTCGATGAAATATCCTAAAGATATTTAAAAGTCCCCTTTAAACTTTTTATCGTAGTAGATAATCAAATGTTCTGTTTAACGAATGTATTAATTTCAAGGGAGTTTGAAACTCTTTTTTTAAAACTTTTTTTGTGCAACAAATCAGGGCAATGTAATCAATAAATTCAGACAATCACAGTGTTTTGCAAGATCGTGCAATACTACGTCATATTAAAGAACTTTGTGGCTGTGGAATCGATAATGAAAAAACAATCATAAGTATCCCACTTATATAGTTATATATCTTATATGGCGAAAATTCAAAGTTTTGCAAACTCTAAGCTTTGGGAATTCAAAGAATGTATTGGAAATTCTAAGATTTGAAAATTCAAAGCATTGCAAATTGGACCCTTCGGAAATTTAAAGCATTGGGAATTCGGCGCTTTGGGAATTTCAAGCGTTGACAATTCGAAGATTTGGTTAATGTGATATGTGACGAAGATGTAGAAGCGATGTGAATACTACCTTCTGCCATTATTGATTCGGCAAAATTACCGAATCGGTCAAAAACCGTATCACATCGCATGTTCTGGCCTGTATACTAGACAGGGCCGTGATTATACCCGTGGTACACAATTCGTGTAATTTGATATTAATTTTTTAAACTTGTAGGGTACTATTATCGTCTTTATTATATCCAGCATAGGCGGACATAGAACTTGGAAATTTGAACTACCTGGTGGTATTCCAGTGGGAGTAATGTTTGAAGTGTTACTCTATATCACTGTAATTGTATCTAGTTTACCTGTGGTTCTTTGGAACATTTACAAGTCAGTAAAATCGAATCGAAGGTTTCTCATTCGTTAGTGATCCTTGTCTAACGAATTTAACCGAATGACTTTGTCTTCTCCATTTAATTTACAGATCCTACAGGGATATGACTGGTAAAATGCGAACATTCCTAGACGCTATAAGACCTTTATTGCCTTTAGCAATACTCGTTATAATTTCAACTAATTGGGTTATCTATTCGCCTAGTAATATTATCGAGAAAGATCCCAGAGTAATTTTCTTAACCACTGGAACAATTTTCTCGAACATTTGTGTAAGATACTTGATTGGATAATTAAATTAACAAGATTGAATCGATTAACATTATAATGGCATCGTTTAACATTTGCAGTGTCGCTTAATTGTTTCGCAAATGAGCAACGCCAGATGCGAATTACTGCCGTGGGCATTACTCCCCATAACAGCTGCTACTAGTTTCTCGTTTTTCTTGCCTAGCATAGATCTGGTATTTATATATAGTACCGCCATCGTAGCTTTATTAGGACATATTCATTATGGAACATGCGTGGTAAGATTCACTTTACTATTTTAACCCCATGCCTTTTTATGATGAGTTACATTCGTGGTGCAAACTATGGTCTAACACTGTACTTTCCAACCCTTTGACTACGGACATATTATAATTTGAAAAATCGTATCCGAGTATGTCGATAAATGAATCTGATTTACGATACAAATTTCTGCGATCCTTCAGACAAATACACATACTCGTATACAAATACAAATATTCATTTAATAGAAAAAATGTACAGTGTACGTATGAAATTATAATTATTTATATAGTAAAAAATGAACTCGACTAAGATCTTAAAATCACGTATCGACGACATTCGTATTTCATGAAAGTTTCACTTTGTCATCTATTGACGACGTCCGCAGTTAAAGGGTTCAATTTGTAAGCTGAAGAACTATTAACTGCACACTATGTCGACTATCATAGTGTTTTGCATTCGACGCAGTGTTAAAGTAGAAAATAGGTCAGATCCATACTATCGCTCTACTCTCGGTCTGATCAAATATTATTCAGTTGTTTAAATTATACACGTATCCATATTATGAGTCACGCGCAAAATCGAACTCGTTTCGGATCTGAATTGATAATGTGAATACGTTTCTCTAACAATAAGTGTCAAGTAGTGATGTAGTGGTATGACTAAAGAAAAGTGTCTGAATTTCGAAAAAGGTATGTATATGAATATACCGATATATAATTACAAGTAAATTATTAATATTCCTTTTATATTTATATGAAGACGCGTATATACGTACATACAATGATGGTATCCACGTGTTACTCGAAGAATTTATTTGAATAATTTATTAGAGATGCTATTCGAATAATTCATTCGAATAATTTATTTGTGATGCTATTCGACGAATGAATTCGAATAATTTATTCGAATAAAATATACCTAACTCTGCCTGTAACGTTTCGCACGGCCTTCCTTGACTACTTAAATTTGACATTTAAGGAATGTTGCACAGTGTGTTGATATATTGCCAATGTACTAATGCATTATAGATACTGATACGATAAGTATGCGGCACACAGTAACTCGTGAACAACTGGACGCCGTTGGTCTGATACTGTGTTGTTAAATGTGCGGCAAACAGCGTTAACGCGCGGACAACTAGTTGTCGTTCGTCGGGTACCGTGCTGCAAAGTGGGCGACGGCCTTGATGTTTACAATTGAACTTCATTCGTTGATGTAAATTATAGGTACACGTAATACTTATCAAATTGAGTTATGCATTAAAGTGCAATAAAATTCCATCAGAGAATTTCTGATATAATATTCACACAAGTTTCGAAACTATTCGATTAAGACTCGAGTATATGTAAAAGAGTAGTCTCTACTTTATCAAAATACTTATAGAGGGTTCGAACCTATCTCGTAGAGGTTTGAGTATATTTACGATATATGTCGTTGATCCCATCTCTGGTGGTAGTTCCAGAATAATGCGTATACATTATATGATCGAACCGAGAGCGGACCGTAATTGGCCCGTAACCAGACCGTGAGCCAATCGTTAGTGTGGATTTGTCCTTATCGTCTCAATGAATAGGCGACCAAAAATTTGTACAGCAAAGTGCTAGTCATACTTATTCCACCACTAATAATATTACATATTATTGTTTCAGGTACGTCAAATGTGTCGTCATTTCCGTATTCACACGTTCCGTATCAAAGATTGTACAGATTGATTACTTGCCGACGACATATGTTAAAAACGAAGAAGTACGAATAAAAAGGTTGAGGCAAGCTGAGAAAGAGTGAGTACAGAGCAGACAAACAGAAGAAATTCCAAGACTACGTTTGATAGAAAGAACATTCGGCTACCGAACACGCGAATACTGGAAAGTGGATAATAAATAGTTCATTGAAGCATGCAATCATCACTGATCACATATTCAAAAGAGAAAGTACCTGTTGTGTATTCTTATTCATTTGTTCGCAGAAGCTAAGCCCATTTAAATCTCATGTCGCTGTGATATAGTTAATCACAGGCTTCTTTCGTGTATACCCTTGAATAATCAACCTCAGCGTTGCGTTTTGTGTTCTGTTCGTAGCTCTGGCTGTGCTTACAACATTTATTTTTCACAAACTGTGTGACTTCTAGCCGTTGCGCCTCGAACTCTTCGTTTTTAACTAGTTTGCTCTGTCGTCATATAAAGCGAATAATCTTTAACCCCTCGCAGAGATGCAAAATTGAGTTTTCAGATCCTTTCGAATCTCTAAAAAGTCTGTATTTAGATTCTTTACTTGCATCTTGGGGAGGGGGGAGGGATTTCGTAGTAAGGCAAAAATGTTGAGCAAACGAAATTCGGATAGACCTTAATATGAATAAAAGGAAACAGAAGTTGCTGTACACTTGTAATAAGATATGTGCAAGAGACATTATTTATTTTGCGTAAGAATGCATGTGTATGTTAATATACTTATTAATCGGCCCCCTAAGAACAAAGAATTTTTACTAACAAGTTGTATAAAACTTGGTGCATCTATGGGGACGAATATAACGAGTTGGATCGGAAAAATTGCATTTAGACTAAAGAAAAAAGTCAATCGAATTAATTAAGGAAATCGAGGTGAGTTATTATTAAGGAACTTGGTGTTTCTAATCACGTAACAAAAAAATTATTTAGCTATGGGAATTATCCTGACTCAAATTAATGAATATTTTAATTAATTATTTCTTCTTTTTTTTATAACATGCTGAAAATTTTATTGTATTGTGTATTTATTAAGTTTCCAACGTGGGAAAAATAATATGTGAAATCGCAGTTAGACGTGTATAGGTGTCTTATTAGCACACGAAAGTCGTACAACGATTATTAGTTTCCATGTCATTGATTTGCAGTTGAGTTGTACAAATTTTTTACCTACGAAATATATCCTTCATGACAATAGCAGATAATTATAGAGTATGTGTAAATGGTTACTATTAAATTATTTTTAGATTCCTATTATAGAGCGTTTGTGAATATAAAGTCAATAATCTGAACTTGTAAATTAGGAAACGGCGTATTATATTAAATGTGAAATAGTGCATTTCCCACGTTGCAAAGAAAAAAAATAAAATAAGTACCTTCTTTTACGTAGTTCGACGAGTCGAACGTGTTTAAGTTTAAATGTTAATTAATAACACAAGTCAATGTAGAATAAATCGACCGATTGAAACGTGCATTTTTCATAGATTTCCATTTTTATTTCATACGTTCAAATTGCATCACAATGTTCCAAAGAAGAATGTACCAGTTGAATTTCTTAATCGTGCATTTAACAATGCGTTACTAGTCTATTTTACATTATTGATATATGTAATTTTAGCGTAACCAGGGAAATGTAACGTGTTACATTTTGTAAAAGAGAGACAAAAAAAAAGAATTGAAAGAATACGTTTGAAATCTTAGGTAGAATGTTCATAGGGGTAACGATTTTTTTGTAAAATTTAACATGTGTACATATATAGTCTCAACAAAAGAAGTGCGTAGTGAACGTGGTAGTAGTAAGCCTGAGATGCTACAGTTTTTAACGATCGAAGTATTTGTGCAAAATAGCATTGAAAGCCACGACTATGTAATCCGTTTTAACTGTAGCAGTCTAAAATAACATTATTCTTTAGCTATTTAAAAAACCTCTTCTTTCCAATGTAATTATTACGTATCAGTTATTTTTAAGTATATGTTGTTTGTAAACTATCGAATATTGCATTACCCCCAAATGTTTGTTTCTGCCAAAGATCTTAAAAAGATTTGAAAATTTTCTGTAAACTGTATTTGGTTAATGCCGATAAACTATGTACATTTTATTTACCTAATTATAATGCATTGCTGATGCAATAACAGAAGCACAAACGATAGTTTCCTGTCTACTTTATTTCCTAAATGCAACGCGATGTTGGTTGGAGGTGCGACTGTAAACGCAACTCTGTCATTCCCGCTATTTCTTCGAGTGCAACAAACTTGTGGCCAATGTTTAATGTTTACTCTATAGCAGAATTTTTCAAACTTTTTGTCGCGTGACCAAACATATGTTTTTAATGTTTGAACTTTAAAAACCTAATTGACTTCAGTCATATTATATAAACGAAGAAAATGATATATAACAATAAATGTCTACGTGCAAAAAATAACATTCAGTACATTTTGAATAAGAGCGGTTTAAATAAAGTTCGATTCGTAATTTCAATTAACTTTGAAAAAAAGGAAGCCTAGTACAAAAATCATTAAAATAATTTCGATACAGATCGTTACCAGAACTTGGAGAATTCCAGAAATCGAAACGTGTCGAGATCTACTATAAATGCAACTTTGCGATCCTGAAGATTCGTACCTTGGTCACCATCAGTGTATCGTTCTGCGTAATTTAAAAAATTAGGTACAATCAGGTGTACAAATGAATTGAGAACCTTTATTTCGAAATTCGAAATCGGTACTTCGTTATATTTCAAGTGACGAATTTACTTCACAAATGTGAAAATGCTGAACATTTTGAATAGTAATACTATATAGTTAATCTTTTGTGAATATTAAACCTTATCAAATCCTGATGACTCAAAATTAGTTTATACATCTAACAATTGAACTCTCATTTGGGTTTTTGAAATAGTTTTATTACAGATTTTTCAAGAATTGTGATAAAATTATCAGCTAAAAATCATAATTAAATTTTTATTGTATATAAAATGTATTATCTATACATGGTAGATATAATATTACTTCGATTGTGAAGACATATATTCTTTTTTTATCCTTTCTCTATCTTCAGGTAAAGGTATATAGGGTTCTGTATCTCGCATTTTTCGATCGATAATTACTTGTCCCTAAAATATTAGTTAACATATATGATTCTATCCTTGAGAAATTATTGACAATTGTAGCTAGTAATTAATTATATAAATTCACCCAAAATTTCTTGCAGTTCCTATAGTTTTCAAAATATAATTCGCATTTAGCGTAATCATATCTTTGGTTCTCTAAACATTGGAGACTCAAATTATTCTCCTGAAATAAAAATCATTGATCACGCACATGACAAGAAAGTAATAATACTTTTTTTCATACGTTTGATGCTAAGTAACAGAAGAACCTTTAAAATAATAAATTATCTGTTACAATCTACACTTCCCCGGTTACTTTATAAATTTTTCAAATAAGTTTTTCAAGTTAACACGAAATCTTAAATGTTTTAATCGCGTAACAAACATTTACGTAACCTCAAAATATTATTTACTACGCCACAATACCTTAAAACAAGGATTAAATAATTCCTGATCCCGTCTTTGCCTTTTTTTGAATTCGGATATTTCGGCCTGTTTGCTCTCGTTACTTAAAGTACCCATTGCTTTCCTTAATTTGCAAATACAATTTTACAATCGTTTGACATTGCTCGGATTGATGAGAAAATAAAATCAAAGTTAAATTGAACACAAAAATCGAACATACGTTTCGCGAAAGATATTTATTCAAACTGTGTGACGTGCATAACTTATTATAAATAAATATTTGCGTTAATACTGCGTTATCATGTTTCTATAATAAGCGCCGGTTAAGTTTATGATGACTGAGGCTATATGTATATACATATATAAGTGAGAGATGAGAGCAATGAATTGTCAGTCAAGTTATTTCAACTGACCAAAATTCTTCATGATGTTCTGGAACTTGGATGATGGTTGATCAGCTTTATAAGTTAACTTGATCAATACGTTCATTGCCGACGTTTTCCGTTCAAGCCATGAATGAACACCATCTGACCCGTGTTTGTTTTTGTTAAGTTAACTCGTTAATTGCTCTGTTCCGTAATACATCTTATATTCTTCACCTTCTTCATGATAACCACGAATTTTTTGCTTCCTTAATATACATGTATATTGTAAGATGGAGGTCAGAAGCAAATATATTATGTACTTATAATAACGTGGGTCGCATATTTACGTTCTAAATATGGCTTGAACGGATAGTCGCCGAAATTTGGTCTGGCACTGAAAGTATTAACCGTGACTATGCGAGGTATCCTGGTACCTGGAATGATCCATAGTTCTTGGATATCCTTGGATGTTCGCCAATCGAGTTACTTTCATTGGCCAAGACTCTTGAGGACCTTTGCAAGTTGCACCTTTTCACATAGTCTGAATTTCACTGTCCGGTTTTTATCACCCGGTTGAAAATAAATTTAATTTTTTTCAAACTAAAGAAATATGGATAAATATACGATCGCAATATCCATTTTCAGTCGGATGACTAAAATAGGGCAATGTAAAAGGACTCTTACAAGTTAGAGCTTTTTTACACGTGTTGGATGAGACTGACCAACATAGGATGCCCGGTTGCGAGGAGTATGAGACAATGTAAAAGCGTTCATACGTATTCCTTGCGACCGGATACGGGATTAATGCCGGACAGAACTTCTATCACAGAAGCTCGGCAAGAATGCCGAATATCCGACGTTGAACACGTCGAACTGTACCGAATTTAGTGTAAGCGTTTACACGTCTATTCATCATCTATACGACAGTAATGGAAACAATTGGTATTACAAGTATATTGTGTATATGTTTTGTACGCGTGCATGTGTAAGTGATGAGAAAGACAAAACACAACGTGAGCGAAGAGGAAGGAACAGTATGCGACGATTACTATATATAATTGGACCGACTACAAGTTGGAGGACACGCGAAGACCACCGTATCCGGCGTCAGATTGCCGCGGATGATCGAAACAGTTCTTACCAGACATGTTAGACGAACAGAATTTTTCAGAATCTCCCCTTTGGAAGCATGAAAATAGGAGTGGAAGAGCGGGGATGGTGCGATAGTATCGTTGGATGACGCGACGTCACATATGCGTACAACACGAACAGGATAATATTCTTTTTTATGACTAGGCTGCGGATTTTTATGCATATTTCTACTAGCAAAGTTAAAGGAATGAAAGCTAAATACGGGGTTGTTTCACCTCGTAAATATAATAACTCGTGGTCTACTTTGGATATTTTGGCTTTTTGTGTACATATTTAAATTTCCCGTAAATGCTTAAAAATCCCGCTGTCTATTTATAAATTTTTGTATTTTATATAATATTGTTTTATAATAAGAATTGCATAGATGTACTAACGTAGCAACACTTATTTTGTTTCAGGATCTCCAGGACCATGTGGAATTCCAATTTACGATGTGTCCGTAATATATTTAAATATTATACTTAGTGTCATGTTTTATAATAAAAATTGCATAGATGTACTAACGTAGTAACACTTACTTTGTTTCAGGATCTCCAGGACTTTGTGGAATCCCAATTTAAGATGTGTCCATAATAATTTTAAATATTATACCTGTCATAAATCGCAAACAACGTTTTACTTTTGCCAAATTCTAAGTACAGTATTAACGTAAATCTATACGAAGTCAATAAAATGGGGCATCATTAAATTACAATATCTCTTTTATTTTAAATGCTTACAAATCGCGATAACATTTTCTCTTCACAGTTGATGAGCATTAAAAATAATCAGCCTGTGTTTTGTACACAAGGATTAAAAAAAAAGTCGCGTCCGAGCTTCGAAATTTACATTATCTTCCAGAATCGTGCGATTCGAATACCGAGTTCGTCAGATTCTAAAAAATAGGAAAGGGAGCGCAGAATAATAACAACGTTACTTGCAGGTACAGGAACACTGCACGAAAGTACAGTCCGCATATCCAACGATTTAAACATCGTTAAGTTGCACCTGAAAATAAGCAATCCAAATTTTATTTGTGAAACAAAGAAATACAATTTAAATATTAGATTAACTAACCAATTAGTTTACGTATTTTCAAAATTCTGTTGCACCTTCTGCCATTTCGCCACCATACTGGAAACTTCTTTATGCTTCTTGCTAATGCCAATCCTCGTCTGAAATCATATATTACATAGTTTCTTTTCCTTAACATTTAACACGTTGAGCGTCTCGCCAAATTTGTAACTCTTTTCGTTTTCACTGTAACTCAAACCTTCCAATTTTCAATGCTTCGAATTTCCTACGTTTTAAATTTCTAAAACTTCAACTTTCCGATATTTCGTATTTCTAACGTTTCGAAGTCTCAAAGCGCTGAATTTGCTACTACCTTCGGTTATTATGGATTCGGCAAAATTACCGAAAAGTGAAATTTTCCCCATAAAAGCTTGTAGCTTTACTCAACGCGTTAAGCAGATGCAATAATTTTGTTTCTTTCACATCGTCTTACCCTTTTTCTTTTCTTCTCCTTCACGATGCTTTCCACGGGAAGAGGTTCTTGTTCTGTTTCCACTTTTACTTCTTCCGTAGGTAGGGAAGACGGTTCCGGCCTTATGGTATCTTGTCTCTGAGGAACTTTCTCCGTTCCAACGTTCTCTATACGCGCAATATCGTTGTAAAAGGAATCTATAGCTGACACTAGAGATTCTTTCGCTGTTTTAACCGGTGGCTTCTCGATAACCTTATGATTCGTGTATATCGGCGTATAATCAGGTATTAGTTGAATCGTAGGCTGCACACTGTGCTTATGTGGAAGTACTAAGGCCGCTGGCTGAAACCGATACAACTGTTTTCAAGCCCTGGCTAGAAATGAAAATCCGACGAAGGCTTAGTTAGGTTTAGCGACTCACAGCATGTAAGTGTTGATGATAAGCTGGATACTGGAGATAGTGTTCTTGTACTATGGCCGCTTGATGACTTAGAATAGGAACTGTTGGATCCCTTGCAGTTGCATCATAGAGTGCACTAGCTTGTGGTTGTACAGCACCGTATATAATTCTCTTCAGAGCAGTTGCAGGTATTTCGTAAGGTGCCTCTGTTAAATCCACTCCTGGTGGTAGAGGTTCTGCGTTGGTCACACTTGTAAGAGTGGGGGGCTGAGGTGACAATAAGGCAGCGGAATGGGAAGACACGATAGGATTTTCTAGTTGCTTCACTTCGGCGATTGCTGTTCCATCTGTGTATGTAAATTAAGTATGAAATCCTTACATTTAAGTAAGGAAGAAAAATTTCTTTAACGAAGGTGCTCCACCTTCTAGTCGTTTCTTGCCAGCCAATTTATTGCTGCACTTGTCCTGTTTCCGTTTATCTTTCTTCAAATCCTCCGCATAAATTCTTGGTGGTGGAGGTGGGCTTGGGTTCGAAATTTGAGGTGGAGGTGGGGCTTCTATATCGCTACTTCTTGGAACCGTCGTCATGTCTTTGCTTGCTTCACCAGCTTCCTGCGATTTCTTTGGTTTGGATTTCAGTCCTTCTTCTTCTGTGCAGAAGATCCAACATCGCGTCAATAAATTTCACTTAACTGTTGCGCCGTTTAAAGGAATGGGATCTTAATACAGATTTGTTTCATCCCTTAAAAATTATTACATCCACAATACTTTCGATATTTTATATAATTTCGCAATTTTTTTCGTATTTAAATTTCCCACAAATGTATAAAAATCGGCTGTCTAATGATAATCGATTGTAAAATTAATTAAAATCGCATGGTTTTGTACTACGTACAAAAGAATGTAAAGCGATGACTACAAATGTATAAAATTCTATAGTCCAACGATTACATATCATACCAGGTAGAATCATCTCTTCCTGCTCTGTTGGCGGAGGTGTGGAACAAATTTCCATTTCTTCAGCGCCACCGGCGATGCCAGTGTCCGGATAGGTCCATTGGGTAATACCAGTGGTAGTGTTCTGGTAATAATATCGCTTATGCGACCTGGAAAAAAGGCCACAAAAGAATGTAATACGGCGATGAATAAAAATGGCTTACTTGCATGGTTTTCTCTTTTTTTTTCTTTTTTCTTTACATTGATAAACTTTCGAGGGACGTTACTCCGTGAAAGGAATGTCCTCCCGAATTCTGAAGCAACTTATTAGCTAGAAAACAATCAGTTAATACTCCTACCTGCAGCTCGGCGTGCCATTAAGTCAGCGAGGCCCTTTTATTACAAAAGGATTAAGTGTTACTTAGCGGTTACATAGAAGGTGCTGTCTTCCGCAACACGAACATCAAGAATTACGTCGACAACATCTGCGTTACGCTAGCGGAATATTAAGCGGACTGATTATGCGTGTAACTAAGGGTGTATGAGCCGGAAGATTTAAGATCACGTGCACTCGTTCAGAAACCAACAATAAACGCCCTTCGATCGTCGCGCATGATGGAGGTACAACTTTTCATGGAATGTATTTTTTTTTTTTTTTTTTTGAATAATAAAAAGAAATGGCATTATATAAATATATAAATACGTGTATGATATTAAAAATATGTACATAGAATATTTGGATCATTTCTATAGAGAAAATTCGCGTGACACATGTGTTACGACTGTCTACTTGTTACTTTGACTCAATAAATCTTTCCATATATGGATACAGCTTCTCTGAAATTCAAATTCCGTCGTGCGATTTCTTCGATTCATAAGATGCTTCGTTTATCACTTCGTGCTTGCTTCCTGCAACCTTCTTCGTTTTCACTTATCTTTATCGCTGAGCCCTTTCCGACACTCACTATATTTATGATCCCCCTTCACGTTAAATGTTCAAATTTGATTCGCCGATTGGTTTTTTTTTAATTAAACGTTCCAATTATTTCTATTTCTTCACTTAACTGGAACCATCTTCCGATAGTCTTCACTTAAAAATTTTATCTCTTGAAGTAATTAAATGCATTGGACAACCATAATTTGCATGATTTAAATCACTGGACGATGTCTTTAAAGTTTAATTACGCTCTTGGTTTATAGTTTTAAATAAATAATACACAAAGAGTCTCTTAGGCTGCACTCTGAACACAGACCTATCTTTTTAAAGTAACGCGATGTCTTTTCGCACAATTATGTACAAAAAATACCTGTGCTTCAATAAAATTTAAATTTAATTTCAAAACTATCCTCCAGGGGATACGATTAGTAATTCTAAAAAACATGATAAAAAATTTTGTAATATTTTACTCTGAAATTGATAAAATTAAATTGATTAAGTCTTTGTACTTTCTTCGAGGCAGACAAGAAGACGCGACAAGAACATTACTAAAAATATCGACTGGACAAAATAATGTTGAGGAAAACACTTTGACTGAATTCAAGATGTATGTGATTTTGAAAAAAGAAGAACTGATTCGACATTGAGAAGATTCTAAGTTTCCACTTATTATTAGCATCGCTGTAATGAATACGTGCAAAGATTACGTGACTTGAAGATTTTTTAGAGTAATGACGTGTATAACATACACGATGTCTTGTAATGAAACGATTCATGTTTATTTATACGTAATAGTACACAAATTTTAGATGGTATACTATACCTATCCCATTGACAAAGCCATCCAGGCGGTGCAGCATCTTGTTCCAAGCGTTCCAATTCGTGACTGGTGTCAGTCAACCATCTACGCAAGTAATTCTTTTCTAAGCAACCTGCTTCCCATGCAACAAACAATGTCTGCAATGCAAAACAACAAAGTTTATTTTCATTAAATTTTTACGTCACAGTAAGGTGGTGGTACAGCAGTCTCTCGAATCTGCGATCTAATAGGGGCGAGAGAATGATTGAATAATCGAAATGTGCGAAAAATCGGGTGATGTTTGTCGCAGTATAAATTAGGTATAAATACATACGTTTTCAGGGTTTGGAAGGATTCTAAAATATACAATGCATGTACATATCGATTGTTTACTACAATAGTGACTACAAAGTAAGTTGGTAAACAGTTTAAATTCGCAGGTTGTGGTTTTAAATTGTGATACTATTGTAGCTAATGAGTTCTTTGCATTACAATGGGCAGATAGCATAATCCGGCGAACGAATGATCGACGGTTGGATAATCGAAAAACTACTGTATTAATATAAGTGAGAATAAGATAAAATTAGTATAGTACCAATAAGTACTACATTATTTTTAAACGGATTGATAAATTTATTTGATCGAAATAAGTTTCCTTTCGAATAGGAATTAAATAACAGCAATTATATTTAAGCTAGAGGAAGTATTCAATTTTGTTACAAATAAATATTGAATTAAACAGAAGATGTCGATTATTCATTGGTAAGCCAAATGAAGGCGAAATAAAGTTATCTATCATCATCAATAAAGTAAAAAGGTATTTTACTTACTTGCAACTGAATTGACATCGTTTGCACAGGAGATACGCTTGGTTTCCCTTCCGATAGAAATTTCAATTTCTCAAGTATGATCTGAGACAGTAGATTAACTTCTCCTTCGTCTTCCTTTGGTTCACCACTAGTTTCCGGCGTGCTCGTTTCCTCCTCGGTGTTGTTCGACTCCTCTTTTAAATTCGTAGCAGTTTCTTCCACATTTTCACTTACGGGATTCGGTTCTTCATGTTGACTATCCTGAGTTTCAGTAACGTTCTCGTTACAGATGTTCGTCTCTTCGCATTGCACATCCACTTCCGGTTTACTTGCTTCGACATCGTCGGGTGGCTTTGTTTTAGTTGGTGGCACTGACAAAATAGATGTATTTGTATTTAATTTACATGATATTGTGTTGAACGTAAAATTTGTACCATTTTATTATATTACATCGTGATACATTCTTGTAGAAATCGAATTATTTAATCACTAATGTTATTTCTGTTGGTCTGTATTACTTTTTGAATGAAGATTCCAACAGGCGGACAAATATTAACAAATTAAGTAGCCCTATCAACAATTAGAGCCTAACAATTCGTTTAAATCGGGGATCGGCAAACTAGTTTTTGAAGAGTCAGATATTAAATATATCTACAATTATTCAGAATAAAAGTTCCTCATAAATGTTTAAAAGAGTTAATTTCTGAAATTTTTCAAGCTCTGATTGTAACCCAACCCGACATTTTTTACTTTTTGTACACCTCTACATAATACTTATTAATAAAATACTCTTACCATCGAATGCAATCCGCTTCTTCCTCTGAAAGAATTTACTTCGACCATGTAGATTGTCAAGAAACTTATTTCCCTTTTGGGCGTCTTCCTCTGACTTAGTACCCGACTCGTCTCTGCATTCTATCCTCTCCGAAATGTCTTCATTATCCTGTTCTTGCACCACGTTTTTTCTTTCAGTATTAATGTCACTATCACTACTGTCCGCCGTTCGATTGTCATCAACTACAACTTTACGAGGTGTGACACTTTCCGTGATTTCATCGGTTTGCGGAATTGGAAACAACGCTTTTCTCTCCTGCTTAACTTCGGATTCTTCCTCGGCATCCGAATCTTCGTCGTAACCAGGTACCAAAGAAATGCGGAAGTCTACGTCAGGATCAACGCTATGTTTGTCATTGCTTTTCTTTGATATGGACTCTTTAGTCGTTCGATTATCACTGTTAGCTTTTTCCGCGCACAGTTCAGTTTCTTGAACTGTATTTTGTTGCTTCACTTGGCTTTTTAAGTACCTCGCCTTTGTATCTTCGGTTGGTTTCGAATCCGACGATTCTATCGTTGGATCTTCCACAGTATCTTTGCTTTCGAATTCTTGATTTAGATTCTGAGAAGCTGTTGGCAACTGTGGTTGCATCACGGGAATCGGTGGAGGAAATTTCTCAAAATTTCTGGATTTTGGTGCTGAACTTGTGCTTTTTGATTCTGTTACAGAGGATCCGTCAGCTTTTAGCTGATTTTCATCGACTGTGTCCGAGTCACTTTCGTCACTTCCGTATGACGTGATCATCTCGATTTTCCTGAATTATTAAATTATTTGTTCTAAGAATTTTACCGCGATTCGATTATTACTATTTCATATTTCTACCGTAATTTTTAATATGGCTCTAAACGATATATGTACATATATATACATATATATATTTCATTTATGTGCAAAGAATACACTGACGAAGTTTGGCTGTTAAAATCTGGGAGACTGTGTATAAAAAAGTAGGAAAACGTAGATTATTGCGTAAAATACGTGGGTCAGCGTTAAAATTCCAAAGTGGCGGATTATTGAATATGGCTATAGTTTTAGATTTTTAATTTCTATTGTTGAGTTGCACATTACAAAATTTTCTGATGTATTTATTTAGTTTGTTAATTTAAAACGTAAAGATGTTCGGATGTATTCAGCATATCGAGACCTTCGAAAGTCCCGGAAATATTCGGGAGCTTTCGGGATCCTGTCCATCTTTAATAGTTACATAAATTTTCAAACAATTATATCGACGTATATTGAACTATGTTTAGAGATATGCAAAACCCCCAAAATATTTATAGAAGTTTATATCGAGATCGAGTCGAGTTCCCCAAAGTATTGTGTAATTCTCAAGAATTCTCAAGAATTACGGGATCTTTGCAAATATAGATAATATCAGGATTTTCGAGAACCCGAATGATGTTTCGGGATTCATCCACAAAATTAAAGGAACCTTAAGTGTTAATAAAAAGAGTTGCCTGCATTCGAACTATTGTAACATTGCGAAGGAAGTATACATACACGATATAGTAATACATATCTGTGTTTAATGACGTTTCCATATTCCACTTTTATAATTTTATAGTTGCCAAGAATCCCGAATGTCTCGGGAATCTCGAATTTCTTACGAATCGCGACTTTCTCGAAAATTCCAATATTTTCGAAGCTCAGATACTTTTGGTTTTCGATCGGACCCGATACGACACGAATATCGGGCTCTCGACATTTTCGAGTTCTTGCACATCTCTATGTTTAATTTAAAGTTGCGTCAGTGACCCCCGTGATCCGATAAAGGGTTAAAAAATATTAATGCTGTAGCGACATACCCATCATCGGAATCATTATCCATCGTGTCAGACGTATTTGCAACATCTTGATCAGTTTGAGATTCTTGCTTCTGAACAGTCTCATTGCAAATGTACCTATTACGATTTCGAGCTACCACTTCTCTCGGTATCATCCCTTCAGGTATGTTCTCATGAGATTGCTGATCTAAGAAGTTTACATACAACTTATTACCTAGAACAGCTACTAAACAGGGACGAAGAATTTGCAAAAATGCAATTACATGTAACAGACGAGAAATCAACCCAATGAGACTCCTGCACTGAATGCGGTTTTATACCCGAACCCGCTTTAACATTGTTTTTTAAGTATCGTAATTCTTCTGGCATTTCCCATGTTACTTCGTTAGTTTCGATGTGCCAGTAGTAGGGATAACCTGATGATTCATCCAAACATTCGCGCCACACTAGAAAAATATTTTGTATAAATTAGGGATGGGTCGCTGAAAATCTCGAAACCTATCGAAACTTAAAATGTTTGGAATTTCAGGAACTCGGAACTTTATGCAACTCTTATAATTCGAAACTATCAAAATTTAAGTAGACAATAATTTATATAAATGTATAAATAACGAGAATATTGCTTCTCATTCATTTACTTCAATTATAACCACATTTAAGTTTCGTTTAGTTATTATTCATTAAATAATTTGATTTTCTAAAAAACAAATTGTTAGGATTTTGGTTCTTGACAAAATGGATATTCCTTAATAACAAAAGAAAAAAAAATAAACATCCAATGTTTCAATAGTTTCTAGTTTCGAGAGTTTCAAGACCTCACAAAATCTCAGATTCGAGTTTCGCGAATTTAGATATTAGGTTTCAACCCGTCTCTAGTACAAACTTCCCAGAATCTGAAGATCGAAATTTTGCATCTACGATGGTTTTCAGCAAAGCTTGTTTCAGAACGCAATTCGAATTTTCAGAGTTCTTGGAAATCGCGATATTATCGGGTTCCCGGACATTTTTGGGAACCTGGTTCGATTCGATTTTTTTCTAATTCCTTTCATTATTTATATCTTTCTTCACGAAGAAAATCATAGTACATGCTGTGGACGCTTCAATTATCTTAACCGTATTTTTATCCATGTAAATAAGTATGGTGAATTTCTTAATTTGTTCACCTCCTTTGATAATTTTTAGCGGAATCTTTGTTGCCTGTTTCTGTTTTACAATAGCTCTCCTAAGCTATTTTCTATATAACATGTAATTGTACCTTTTTCTTTGATACGTATATACTGTATACTAAAGGATTATCCGGCGAAATAAATAAATAAATATAAAAATATCCCCTTCCACACTTAGTAAGCTAACCCGAACCTAACCCGATATTTTTAGGGTCACGTAATTTTCTAGTATTTTATAATTGAGAAGCTGTCTGAAAAAGGGTCCATAAGACAAAATAGTGAATTGAGTAAATTGCGTCGAAAAATTTACGTGTTCCGCGAGTCAACCGTAAATGTTGTCCAAAATGTAATTGGTTTGCTATATAAACCACACCCGATTTGAAATAATAATATAAATAAATAAACTTAATTAGTGAAATATTGAAATTAAATTTTTGAGAATAATGTTCGAAGATGGAATATCAATAGAATGTACTTTAAGCCAGGAAAGAACCAAAACTATGAAAAACGTAACAAAATTTTTTCGCCTTTATAAGGTAAATATTGTAATTTCATTTTTTATACAAATCAGTAAATTCCCTAAAAAATCTACGATTTAAAAAAAATTAATGTTATTCGAAATATTATTCAAATAAAATTTTATTAGAAGAATTTATTCGAAATATTATTCGAATAAAATTTTGTTACAAGAATTTATTCGAAATATTATTCGAATAAAATTTGATTCAAAACATTTATACAAATAAAATGTATTCACCTCTGTTTTTCCAAAAAACTTCTCAATTATTATTATTATTATTACCACTATTAATTAGTGAAATGTAAGATATAATAGAATCTTACTGAGTGCTTGTTGATTTATATGCTGTGCTAAGCGTGTATTTGAGTTGGTAGTTAAGGCAGCATTGCTGGATTCATTTGAGACTGGTTGCTTTGGGGCAATAAGCTGAATTTCCTACAAAATATCCACCACTATAAAATATTTTGCATTTTCCCATGAATTATAGCTGGTAGCGAGGCTTTACTTGCCTTCAAAAAATTATTCACTTGATCATCTAATCTACAATCCTTTTTAGACTCCTCTGTGTCACTGTCTGAATTATAATGACAAAGCAAATTTGCCAAAGGATTTGCAGGTACATTTTGCCCAGGATAATCGTTACTTATATGTTTGCGTTTATCTAAGAAGAGTAAAACAGAATTTCGGTCAAAGTGAAGGCTGTTATTAACAATCTCTAATTGCATGCAACTTTCGACAATAATAATAATAGCTAAAAATATTTATAATAGGACAACTACAATATTTTAATTAATACGTATCGTTACTTTGTAAATGTTCTGCGTGAGAACCGGATTGCGACTGATTAAGTTCTAAAACAGGCCTTCTTTGACGTCGCTTCATAATAAAACATAAGTCAAATTGTGTATATTGCAGACTATAGAAATATCTGCAAAAGCGAGAATTTAATACGTAGAATGTTAAGATCACGTCTGCTTATTCGACCAGTCATCACAAATTTGTACTTCAATTTTACGTACATTTAAAATGAGAATGTACGTTTTTATAAACAATATATGAAACTTGTTCATAACCTCAAAATACAGTATACCTCGCAGAATTGCAAAAATTTGAGGGAGGACAAACTGAATGATTCGACGACCGTTACGAAGCGTACAAAAATAGGATATTGTACACTTCACACATCTCCTAAAAAACTTTTAGATGTCTCAAACATTACAGAAGTGAGGTTATCTTAAGTTACAACGAGAAATCATCTTCCCCTTTTCAATTTCCATATACCACTGAATTATTTTCTAATAGTTGAACAAACTACAGTACAGTTTAGTTTGTCCGATTTGGATGCCATTTCGTGTGATCCAGACACCATTTATTGTTAGTAAAATTTGGCGGGCATTTTCAATAGTAGGGGGAATTTTAAATACTGGCGGAAAATTTGAAACTACGCGCCATCGCTTTAAGGGAATATCTTTTTCTTCAGAACCATCGACGAAGTAGAAGATGGATTATCCATTCTGATATAGAATGAGAGCCCCGACGATCGAGGCAGGCGGTGCGTAGGTGCTGTGATCGTGGGGCGTAATGGCGACGGATCACATCCGGAGCCAACCTGCACGGGATCGGGCGAAAGCCGGCGGCTCTACCTCCTCGTGGTCCCCGCTGGACAACACTGGGCGCCGCCCAGCGACGTCCAGGGTTGACAAAACGAGCCGCTTTCCACATGGGTAGATCCAACTTGTCCCGTGATACCTCACGGTTGAGGGCAGGGTTTTTCCAAGTTCGAGGTCGGTACAACACCTACATCGGCCGCTCCGTTCGCAAGAGTTTCGATAGAAGTAGAAGCCATATAACATCCGGCAGGCGAAGTCGCTGTGGGGAAAACCCCGGGGTGCGGCGCGTCGCTCAGGCGACACGACAGCCTACATTAACTCTGATATAGAATGTGGCTCTACCTCCACGTGGTCCCCGCTGGACAAAACTGGGCGGCGCATCGCGACGTCCAGGATTGACTAAACGAGCTGCCTCCCTGTAAAGGGTAGATCCAACTTGTCCAATGATACTTCACGGTTGAGGGCAGGGTTTTTCCAAGTCTGAGGTCGGCATAACATCTACACCGACTGCGTCCGCGCAGGTGTTTCCTTAGAAAGTATGAGCCAAATGAGACCTGGCAGGCTAAGTCGATTGAGGGGGAAACCCCTGAGGTACGGCGCATCGCTTGCGACCAATAAAAAAAGCCACACGGAATCTGATATAGAATCACCTGGGGTCTACTTGGCCATTACCATTACCATTATTTACCATTTTAATGTTGCATGCGGCATTACGAATTTAGACTAGAATAAGACAACAGCACTTTTAAAACGGTGGAAATTATAAATAAATATTAGGCGACACACGTGTCTTCGACATACAGTGATCTGTAAAATCCAGGTCTACAATAATATGGATAGAAATATATTTTCATACGTATTGTACGTCTATCATTTAATCCTCTATAATTCGAATTTAATTTACTTTTACGATGGCATTATACAATTGTATTAACGTTAACGTTAACTTTACTAATTTTGATGGTCGAATTGAATACAATTCTTAAAATAACCATTCTAAATCGTAAGAGGCGTAAAAAACCTCTGCCTTTTTACACGCATGGAATTGCAGTTTCAAATTTATGATGTTTCCTATAAATGAGTCTATCCTGTCCTTGTTGGTCAATGATTTTTTAACCAGTTTCGCGGGCTAGATGCCGACGATGGCCAATGTCTCCCCACTCCTGAATTTCGATTGCCGAATGGCGCTAGAAAACGCCGAATGCGGCCGAATGTCGTCAGTCGACTCTGGGACGCTTCGGAGAGAGGAAGTGTTTACAACTTGGCACGCGGTACGTAGTCTTCACTCATTCACGTGTTTCGCCGCGATTCAAACGTCCTTTTCGTATAGTATTCCTATACCATCGATAATATTCCTTCCTTAACGCGTGTGTATAAAACCACGTATACACTTTCCTCGCTACTAATTCAATAGTATTCGAAGCTATCCTAGTCATTTCTTGTTCGGTTTCCTTCGTTTACCTAACACATGGTTCATTAATAGTTCATTGGACACCAGTTGCTTCTTCTTTGATACATTCGTTTTTACGATTTCTATTTTATGTTCCAGATGCCTCCGACTAATCGAAAGACGAGATAAAAAGAGCCACGATGACCGGCAACTGGCCTCGACAAAGTTTCAGATTTGGTATGAATAATTGGTTCTAACGTTGGTAGAAGTAATATTACGTGTTTGGTACCATCGTTAGTGGATAATACTCGGTATTTGGTTCGCTTTTCAAAATTCACAATCTATTCGTACTTTGTTTTTAACTACCGAGCGAAATTGGGAGGGATAGAATCGTCTCTTTGGTTTATTTTTAAAGTAGATTTCTCGAGCAATCAGTAATTTGCAGTAGAGTCATTGGATCGTGTTACGACGTATTTTAGTGGCTGACATTCGATATTTAGTTCGCTTTTCAAAATTCACAATCTATTCGTACTTTGTTTTTAACTACCGAGCGAAATTGGGAGGGATAGAATCGTCTCTTTGGTTTACTTTTAAAATAAAATTCTCGAGCAATCAGTAATTTGCAATGTAGAGTCATTGGATCGTGCTACGACGTATTAAATCGAAAGAAAAATCGGAGCAGCCTTTGTATTTCGCTGTATTTCGGTCGCGTATTGTTTCCTAGCTAAACCGATAAAATTGATTAGAAAAACTTTGGCTGGTAACGCGTGGCAGTCGAACTTGTAAGCAAAAAACGTGTCGCGAGCTCGCCGCATTACTCGACAGTGTTTACCTTTTAAATTTTAATTCCCGCAATTGGGTTCCCAGAATTTGTGCCTCGCGACCGTGTTTACGTTTTTGTTGGCTGAACGTACGTGGGAATTTCGATAGCTAACATTCTTAGTACACTTTATGTCTCTTTGCTCGTAACTTTTATCACGTCTGTAATATTCTTATATTTTGTTCCTATGCATAATATAATATTCTTATATTATACATATATAAGTATAGAATATATTATATATAACAACATGATATAAGAATATATGGACATGCATATATTTTGATAACATACACATATAACAAAGTATGAGTATTTTTCGTAACAAATGCTCGATGAGAAGAAAATAATAATACGACACGTTTGCACGAACAAGGATGCTCAGAATTCTTAGAATTAGTTTCTTAGAATTCTTAGAATCGTTGGTCGTCTGCGTGTTATTTAACTTCTTCGGTATGCACTTTTATTCCATCTTTGTGAGTCTCTTTCTGGGTTGCAATTGGAGAACCTCAAGCTTAGATCCAAGTTCCTGCGGGCATGGCGCCCGAAGAAAAGAAGAGGCCCGATAAATTATCACGAAGTGGGCAGCAACGAATGACTTATTCATTTTCTTTTTATTTAAGAAAGAATGGATGGTCATTACTGTTCCTGTGATTATTTTATTGTCACTGTACTCGTTATTAGAGTCTTGCATGCGTAGTATTTTCAACTTCTACATTGGGCAACTCGCGTCTTTTAAGTAGCGTTGCGAGAAACTAATTTCGGGTTGAATTAGCTTTGCGAGAAAAGAAGATCTCGATGTTTCAATTAGCGTTGCGAGAACGTAGTTGCGGGTTGAATTAGCGTTGCGAAGAAAAGATTGTCGCGTTTGATTTAGCGTTGCGAATTATAAAGCGAATTATCGCGCGTACATTCCCTAACAGTCTTCAGTATAAATTGCTGTAGTTACTTACAGATTAATATTGCAGGATATTTGTTAGAGTTACAACAACAGCGATCGCGTTTTCTTAACTTGTAGTAACACTTTGAATTGTAGATGTATGCATTTACAATTAGTTTTGTAGCGTTGCGTTTTCCAAGTATCGCGATTACTTGCAGTAGCTTCTCTTCCACAGAAATAGTAGTAGAAATACTAGTATTCGATTGATTAAAAAGTTAAAGTTGCGATATTTGTCCCCTGCGCTTGTTTAGCTTTCCCCCCTTAGCGTTGCGTTGATAAATGATCGCGTTTTGCAATTAGCGTTGCGATTACGATAAAAAGCCCAACGTTTTCCATCTGAAATGGTGGAATCACAGTTCCTGCTCTCCATGGATCTTCAACGGCAGCTGTGCAAGCTGCACTTCCGCTATTAGTGTTGCGTCGTAATAAATAATGGGTGCATTAATTAATATTTATTAGCGTTGCGTTAAAAAGCGGGAATTTGCCATTTTGTTTCTCTTTTATGATTAAAGTTAAAGCGAATAAAAGTATATTACATATTATTTATATATATTATATATATTTGAAGTATAATGAAGCGCCTTTTGCGATTGATTTGTTGAGTTTGCTATTTGATAATTAAGTTCAGTAAATTAGCGTTGCGCAAAAGAAGGAATGTTCAACTCACGGATTGATCGGGTTTATAACGAGTGGATGATTATGATTGTTTGTTTAGCGTTCTTCGGGGCAGCTATCATTTTCTTTTAGCGCTTTCCGGGGTTGGTATCATATTCTTTTAGCGCTCCTTCGGGGCTGCTTTTTCATTTCCTTTCGGTGCCATTTGTGGCACCTTTAATTTCATGCTGATTTTTTTTATTGTTGTCTTATGACTGATTGGATATGATGATATCTGATTGGTATAACTTGGGTCCAAGTTTAAGCTAAGGTTTAGGGTGCATTTTACTTTTAGCTGTAAGTTTATCGCGATTCTCTACAATCTTCTTTTGCCGTCCGCTTTGCAAAACGATCGAACAACGAACGTTTTGCAATGGTTCGTCGAAAGGATAGTAAAGTGTTTGTTAAACATTTGTTTAAAAAGAGGGTGGATAGGATCGTGGTTAGGGTGGGTCCCTGTTTCGCAGCAACCTCCACGATTGGTGGGACCCGGGCAATCGTTATTGTTTACCGTATAATTAATAATAGTAGCATATAATGATATGATACAATTTTTAATTATATTGTAAATAGAAACGAGCGAATGGCTGCGCACAGAGATATCAATTTTTGCGTATACTTATTTAGTTTTATAGTGAGGGTCTAATAATTTAGAAACGTAAGACATAATAATAATTTAGAAAGTAGATAAGCGATCAGAAATAGATGTTGTTTCGAGTGAATTATACGTATAATCAGTACTGATGATGAGAAAATATTTTGATGTTTGTTATCTCCGGGTATTAATTAGGATTTATGGATAAGATAGAGGAAAAGTTAGAAGGAGGATTAGATGCAGAATAAATAGTAGGGCAGTTAACCCTTTGCAATATTTATTATTCGTATTGTAACTTCGAATTTCCGTGAAATAAAAAATACCTGTTTCGCTTTTTGATATAATTTTTAAAATTACCATTCTAAATCCTAAAAGGCGTAAAAAAAGCTTCTGCTTTTTTACACGATCGGTATTTTAGTCGTTTTTAGTATTTAGTAATTTTAGTATTCTACGATGTTTCTTATAAATAAGTGATCTATTCTGTACTGATTAGTCAACGGTGAAAGGGGGATTCAGTTAATAAACGAGACTACTTATAACATATTTATTTATAATGTTTTAGTAATATACTCCTTACCGTAGACATATATTTATATCATATGGCAGCATAGTATTATGACATTGTATAATATACGTGAGGTGACAGACACAACGATTCATATTTTTTAATTTTCTTTGTTCTCTGGTCAAAGACTGACACAACAACCGTATTTTCTCCCTTCATACACACTCATTCACGCATTTTCCCATACATACGTTCTTCTCAGTCACGTCGTTCCAGCTTCGTGTCTAGGCGCATCTAGGAATTTTTTTTTTCCCCCCTCCATTAATCCTCTACCTGTTGTAACACACCTGGATTACGAATCGATCAACGCTGGAACGTAAAAATGTGTGGCGTGTCTTGACTCGCAAAAAATCGTGTCTCGTGATCTGTTGAACTGCATTCTTGCCTTATACTCGCCATCGTTCGAGTTTCAATAAGTATATCAGGCTAATTTGGCGCGTCGCAGTGCGCGCGCGTACGTGCATCGACCCCAAGTGCGAACCGGCACGATTAGTCTACAGTTTCCGCGATCGCAACCAAGATATCTACATATGTAAACGTATAATATATTATGTGCAGCTCGTTCACTATGCTCGTAACATTATCTCATACTTACTTGGCTAGTTAAAATATCAATGTACATTATAATATACTCTAATAACTATAATTCAACATCGTTAATTTATTATGCTTTGCAACTTAGAAAAATAGTCCTGGCTAGGCGTGGCCGCGTCCCGTGGGACCTCGCAATTGTTCCTTTTTTTAAAGTCTAATTATACTCTTTCCGAGGATCAATATTGATCTACTTAGGGAATTAATTTTTTTAGGTTACCAGAGAAAAAGCCTGCCGGCTCTGCCGACTTATAATAGTCTTATCTTTAAGTTGGCCAACCTGCATTTGCAAGTTTCGCGCCCCTAAAAGAATAATTCCCTACGTTAACAAATAATTTTGCGTTAGAGATACTTAATTAAAATTCGTATTTGATTCTCATAGTAGTTTTGGTTAACTCGATAATATCTGAAGATTCGAATTTTTTGATTCAATATAGGTTGAGCCAAATTAAATTCAACGTACCAAGTGTTCAAACATTCAATTCAATCGGAGTCTGGAAGAATTAAGCGATCATGCCCAAGGAAAGTACCCTAGATTATCTAATTGACTAGATTTCACATTTGCTTAAAAGTTACTAGACTTCCTAGTACGAATTTTTGTTAATATTTGAATGGTTTTCTTCGGGCGATTTATAATGGATTCTCATTAGAGAATAACATCGGGTAATTACGAATACTTAACAAGCTCACCGGAAGGATTTGTTTGTTAATAAGTCAATTATTTATTGTTACCTTTCTCAGTAATTAAACGAACGTTTAGCAAGAGCACGCGATGCGGTCACGGCACAATAAAATCTATTAAAACAATCAACGGAACAACGTTAGTACTACCTCTCTGAAATTGTCACGCTCTACCATATGTCTACTGTTGATTTATAATCCGATCGACGATCGCGCGCTTCGTCGATCCATCTTCTTGAATTAGTGTGGACTTAACACTGTCTTCTAAATTACCATCGGAATCGGTGATGTTAGAACCCTACTACTTTTTACCATTTTTTTTTCTTTTCTTTTACTTGCGCGAGATTCATCGATTCGCTATCAAGCATCACCCTTTTTTTTTGGCGCACAGGTTGCCAACTGCGATCGATCATAGTATAGGGAATAGTAACAAGATAGAAAATACTGTATACTTAAAATTCCCTAGCCTGAAGGTACTATTTTCAATAACTACTTGTACGACGACAGTGAATAAAAGTACCTATATTTCTTCTCCAATTCGAAATTAATCCAATTTCTAACGCTATGATAGATCACAGTGGTAGCTTGCGCGGCAAAATTGAAATGAAAGAAAAATAAAGCGCGGCCTCCAGCTTAACCGATTCCCGGTTAATTAGTAACTAATCAACCCTTCTCACTCGAACCACTTTTTCTTTTTACCTACGTCGTTATTAATATATTCGTGTTCATTATTCGTATGTAACACCTAGTAACTCGAAGAATCCTACACGCCTTCATCCCCCCCCCCCCCCCCTCCGTAGACACTCTGTACATTCGCTTGCACTGCAAAACGCAAATGAAAAAGTCGGAATGGATCGTTGTAGTCAGGTGTCCAAGTGTGAAGGGTTCTCATTTTACCTCGATACTTTCACTCTTCGCTACTGATAATCATTTTAAATGACGATTAAAGACCGATCGTTGTGTGATCGAGATTGAAAACGCCGCGACACCATACAAAACATTTTTTCACAAACAATCGATGAAAAACAAGAATTTATTCACGGGCCAAGCACGCGGGGTGAAAACATGCCTTAAAGTATACGTATTATTATTAATTATTAATAGCAATTCGAACGCACATCGTTATTATTATTATTATTATTATTGTTACTTTTATATTATCGTTATTAATATTATTATTAATATTATTATTGTTTACCTTTATTATTACAATTATTATTTAATTAGAACGACATAAAAAAGTCAGTCCTCAAAAGCAGAAATTCCCTTTCACCCGTCATGCTTGGCGAACTACATGCAAAACGCTCACGTGTGAATAGTGTGAACGTAACATACGACGAAAACAGAGACTTCTTTTTTTATCCATTTCATACTGATTTTTCCTTCTTTTTTTTTTGTATCCCTATTTCTATCGCGAGAACGTTCGTTACACGATGCGGACCTCAAAGCGACTCGGACAAACGATTACGCGTGACACGCGAAAATAGCGAAGAATACGATTATTCTTTTATATAATCTCTAGCTACAAAGATTCCCATAATTGATCTAAACTGTGTTCTGTTTGTATTGCAGGAAATTCCCTTTCGTTTGTTGTTCAGGTTCCACATTTGTATCCGCGTGTACTGTGCTTTCTACACTTTCTTATTCTGCGTCCGGCTTTATCGCTCTTTAATAAATAAACCAAGAAACTGCACACACACATACATATATCTATAATATATTTATATATATATTTAGTAACTTTTTCCATCTAGAGAAAAATTTCAAGGAGATACTCCATTCGATTGAACGAGAAAGGTACTAGGAGGCTCCAACGATCTAGTTCCAAATGAATGTGTGTTTGGCAAAAAATATCCCTAGACAAAGTAAAAAGTACAGAGAAAGCCGGAACGCATTTGCAATTGACACTGTCACACACAAAACACATATCTTCGTTTATTACCTTTCCTATCCTTTATCCTTTACTTTTACTCTCTCTTTCTCTCTCTCTCTCTCTCTCTCTCTCTCTTTCTCTCTTTCTCGATGCTTTTGTTATTCATAGTTGATTTTCTCTGGTTCGCATAAGCGGTCAATGGGCTGTTGTGTGATCGCGTCGCGACGCGCGCTTTTCAACTCGTAATTAATTATACTGACACGCTACTATATATTCTTCAATATAATATAATATACATATATATATATATCTACTTGCTTGATATAGCGATCAACGATAGTTGTTTTCCCTTCATTTTTATATGTATAATTTATATATATATATTTTTCTTTTTTTGTCATAAGTATATTTATATATATATTATATTATATCTCTCGCTAATGATTCATTCACGCTTCTCTATTACGCATCGTACGCATACTCACTTGTTCTGTGGATCATTTAGCAGCTTCAATCGAAGGATTCTCGTCGATCCTCTAAATCCGAATCGTTCAATTTTTCATTAAACTCTCCTAAGTCGCGATTTCGTTTTTTGTTGTTGTATTGTGCAAATACTGATAGAACACTCATCCGTCTGCTCGTATCACTGTCCTAATCTCTTTCTCTTCTCTTCCTACCATCAATCGCCATCTTTCTAAAATTATTATTTATTCCTTTCTTGCTTCGTTTCTCGTTTATCTGTACTCTTTATACTTCAGTGTCTTATTTGCCGTATTCGCACAACCTCTCAGTCTCCCGTTCGTTTTTTTCTATCAATTCTCTCTGTTTCACTCCGTGTTGTCACTTATCGTCCCATTCTTTCATACGCAGCATCATGCACCCGATGATTTTGTAAATATATCTATAGACTTAGAATTTTCAATTCTCTCGACGATTTAATCGCCTGGCTTCTTCGTATCTTTCTTCTCTCATTCGTACTCGCAAATTTACCGCTTACATTCATTCCTAATTGTTTCTCATTCGTTCTTCACGGATGTTAAAAGTACTCATCGGGAAATCGGTTGCACGTTACTTTGGTTTAACAAAAAGTTAAAGTAAAAACTATGCTCTAGAGACAGATAACTTAGATTCTCGTTAATCATTAGAGCACCGAATAGATCCATTCGTTTGCTACGCTTTTGCTGTAGCCTAATGACGAGTATAATATGCGCTCAGTAATCACTTCGGTTTACTATTAGATTGGCCAAAAAGTCTTTTCATTTTCATTTATAGCGCGCGACTGAATTATACGATACATGAGTAAATATACTAACAATGTTAAAATTGCAGGAAAGATCTAAGAAAAGAATATCTCGCTCTATTTTCTGGGCAGAAAAATCGTAAAAGTTAGGATTGTATTTATTCTGTTTAACATTGGCTTGAAATCGAAATAAATGAGATGCGTTTTCGACGCATTCCCTTAAATTATTACTGCAAAAATTAAAATGCAGTATATGCCAGAAAATAGAATATGCTAATATTAAAATACTTTCTACGTATTGGGTCCTTATAAAATTCTTTGATAGAAAGAAATTCACAAATCCCAAACCTGAAAAAGTCATCTAAACGAGTTCTTTGTTGCAAAAAAATGAGAAATTTTTTAAAGACGGAACGAATTAATTATATAACGTGGAAAAAATTGTCGAAAGCAAATTGACAATATATTGTTTATTAAAGTTTTGTTCCTACCTGTCTGTAAAATACGAAAAGACTTTCTTTGCCAACTCAATATAATGTAAAAATTGATCTGTACTGCATATAGAGAAAACTGCGTCCTATTTGGCCCTATAATGGTTAATTTATTTCGTTCAATCAAATTACAAGTTTAATTAACACTTTCAGCGCCCACAAGTCGAAACAAGGTATTTTCACCGACAAAGATTTGATAGATACCGTTGAAACCGCTAGCTTTGATCTTTCAGTGCCCAAAGATGTACTTTCTTTCCTTCTCTTTTGGCCAACAGTGAATTAGGTAATTCTCGTAATCGTGTCTCATTTTTAGTCTTAAGACAACGAAGGCATTGAAAGTTTTACGATTAAAGACGGTTCTACGATAACATTAATTTCTTTTCTTTTCTACTAATAACATTTTAATTATGCTTGACGGTATCCAACGTGCAACAGATTTCCGTAACTACAGTGTATGATACAACAAGTGAATTGCAATTACTCTCATCCACGCTATTTCCACTAACAGAGAGTTTCACAGGCTCCTCTCTACGTAATCGTAAGCTTCCTATCCTCCATTTTTTTTTCTTTTCTTCGCTTGACAGTGATTGACAGTGATATTATGTGTGGAGATCCGATGATCTAAGCACTGATTATATGTACACGTTTATATATAGAAACTCCTATAAAATATCAATTTGTATAAATCATAATAGACACAGGTTTACAAAAGACTTGTAGATTAACGTTGGAATTAATTCAAGATCTGTTGAAATACAAATTTTACATTAGTGTTCACCCCTTCACACGTGATTCAGTTGTGATCCGTACTTTAATTAATTAATACTCGGGCTTTTATCATTATTCCTATTCTTCCTCTTTTTTTTTCTCTCTTCTCTTTATCAGCTTATTTTCCGTTTTGTAAAATTCTTGCGTTAATTATCATTCTAAGTATTCATCAGTCACGATTATTGTCAAACAATTCGAAAGCAATAGGAATGTCTCGACAAACGATATCAGAAGAAAAAAACCCTCATGTGAAAGGGTTGACAATTGTGTTATCCATTCGCACCGTAAAAAATCCATTTGTACAAAAGCGTTTCCTGGTTCGTGTGAGGAAATATAAAAAAGAAAATGTAACATTCGATGGTTTGTAATACTGTAGGTTAGTAGATATCGAATAAGAACAGCACGAGATCGATGTAGATCAGTCTGACTATGAAAATAATTTGTCGATGAACCTTATAGGTGAGGGTGTGCATGTCGCATATATTGATTTATGAAAATACGAGGTCAGAAGATGGATATGTCGGGGAACTGAATGATTCGATGAGCTGCATCGCATCCTTTTCCTTAACTATCGTCTAGAATTATAAGAAATTTGGATTGGACTCGAAATTGATTCAGATTAGATCTTGGATTGAATTATTATACATATATTCGCTATGGATTTAGATTGAGTTAGGTTTAGATTGGATTCAGGGTTGCATTTGAGTGGGGTTTGTTTCGGATTAAATTCCGGTTTAGGTTTAGATTGGCTTCGGAATAGATTCGAGTTTGGATTGATTTATAATTGGATTAGGGTTTGGGTTAGGTACGAATTTGATTCGATTTTTGGTTGGGTTTGGATTGGATTAGAGTTTCGGTTGTCTTTGAATTGAATTTAAGTTTGGCTTTTCCATGGATCAGATTCGGATTTTGGATTTGGTTCGAATTGGATTACAATACGGGTTAAATTCCGATTGGATTCCACTTTAGATTGGTTCCAAATTGGAATCGAGTTTGGGTTGGCTTAAGATTGAATTAAAGTTTGGGTTAAGTGCCGATTTGATTCGATTTTTGGGTTGGGTTTGGAATGGATTAGAGTACAAGTTGGTTCTAATTGGATTCGAGTTTGGGTGAGCTTCGAATTGGACTCGAATTTGAGTTGGCTTCGAATTGAATTCGAGCTTGGGTTGGGCTCGAATTGAATTAGGATATGGGTTGGGTTCGGATTGGATTCGAGTTTAGATTAGGTACGGATTGGATTCCGCTTTAGATTTGAGTTGGATTCGAGTTTGAATTGATTCAAATTAGACTCGGATTTGGGTTAAGTGCAGACTGGATTCGAGTTAGGATGAAGTTTGCGTTGGATTTAGCTTAAGGTTCGTCTATATAATTAAAATGTTCTGCATCAGTTAACCGAAAACGTAGGGTTGACGATAATTAAGGAAGAGGAAAGAACTTCAGTGGTATCTACTTACATTTTCGAGGGGCTAGGTCGAAGCTGCGACTAATCCTAAAAAGCGTGTTTCTCGTTTGTTTCGAGACGCGACTCGTTTCCCTATGAAATACTAGAGGCCCTCTTATTTCTTCCTTCTCTTTGTTTCGAGTCTCCTCTATACCTTCGCACACATTCTTCTTTTCCCTTTTTATTAAATATTTCTTTGAACCCTAAGAATTCCCTTAGTAGGCCCATCTTTCCACCACACAGAAACGAAAGGATCTCTTCTTCTCTATGATATGTAGGACGATGAAAGCTTTAGGGTAAAACCTATGACCTAATTATGCCCCTGCTCGATGAAGGATGGAAACGACCAAGCACAGAACCTTGATCGACGGATCCTTTTTTAATCGTCTTCCAAATTTTGTGGACCCTAATTTATTTTTCAAAATATTTCCATATGACTAAATTTAATTCTCCCATATTGGGGATTTGGGATTGAAGGGCTTAGTGGAAAACGCACGCGTGCCACAAAGTATTACAAGAAACGAATTTTAGGTATTGTTCGAAGTAACTAAATATTGAAAATCTACACGAATGTGACGCGTGCCTTTTCGTCACCGAACCTTTCAGTCGTCTTCTACATTCATTAACCAAAGTCACACGAAGGCTTGAAAGCCTTCATTTCAAGGGAACAAAGAAGAAGAAGAAAGGCAAGAACAGAGAATCGCGATTATCATTGTTTATCACCAGAATTGACGAAACTGAATTTCTAATTCGAAAAAGGGGCCCACACATTCCTGTGCCGCTTACTTTGAATCCGTCTCTATCCATTCTTTCTTTCGTGCCACAGACAGAATGAATTCTGAGTCGAGATATGTGTTTGTAGCGACTCCCGGAGATAAATGTCTTTCTACGTACAATTCACATAACTACACAAGAAGCTATACTCTCCTGGAGAATTATATTCACGGCCGTACCTAGTTCTGGGGCCCTTCGCACCTCTCAAAACTGTACACCATGGATCAAAGAGCATAGAACCTGGCCCCAGGACAGCCAGCTTCGACCCTGGTACGCGTGTATATATTTTTTGTGTGTTTATGTATATATATATATATATTTTTTCTTTTTTCAATTCTTCTGAATTGTGTCGCGCGCATCCATGACCAAAGACCAAGTCCAAACACGTGACGAACGAGATTCTACTTTTATTTACAAGTTTCACTGATCTCCTTCTTCTTCTCTTCATCATCATTATCATCATCATCATTATCATCATCATCATCATCATCATCATTATCTTCTTGAACGCTCAGAAGCGCTACCTCGAATCCCCCGAGAGATATGGAGTTGAGAAAACGACAAAGAAATGTCCTCCAGAGTCGTTTTCGTTATCTTCTTCATTTCTTCGTCTCCATCTCTGTACAGAATTCTAATTCATTGCTTGATCTACGTGGTTCAAAGTATGTCTTTCTCACCGTTTCGACTACTGCCAGCTACTTGCTATCATTGTGTGTGTGTGTGTGTGTGTGTGTGTGTGTGCACGTGCGTGCGTGTGTTTGTGTGTATGCGTGGCTGGTTAGAGTCGTTGAGCACCAGATACATATGTATGTATTATATATAATATGGGATTGTGAAATTCGTCGTTTCTACGTCTCTACGTCATGGTGAACGGCGGCTCGAGGAATTCGATATCTTCTTCGCTCCTTTCCTCCCTTCTCATTCAAATTCGCGCCAGACTACCTTGTTCCGTCTTTCCAGGATCCTCCTCTTCCTCGAAGATCATATTCATCGGCTTTCGGAAGGACGAAGGAAGAACAACGTAAATCATAGCCAAGCTGCTTGGAGAATCGTCTCGAGGTTCACTCAAGCTCTTTTCCTTTTTCCTTCCTTTTCTTCCATTCCGCTTCCATTTTCTCTGGTTCTCATCCGTAGAGGAACATGGAGAGGTCAGAAGTATACTTGAGAGTCAGACTTTTGGCTTCTGTCCTTCGTTGTAGCAGTGAAATAGCTTCTTTTTTCCTTTTCGACTAACTTGTTTAAAGAGTATGGTCCTTCTCTAAGAGGAACCTAACGCAACGATGAAGAGAGGATCTTCGGTCGAGTCGACGAAGAATTGTTAGTTTAAAGTGAAGAAACGGGGAGGAGAGTGTGAAAATTGAAAGAGATTGAACCCCGTGACGATTCGAGGACTCTCGAAGGAATAGCTAGAGAAACTATACGACACGAGCTACTGAAATTTGAATCGTAGAAAGTCCATAGATATACTCATTCGTTCACTCTTTTTTTTTTCCATTTTCTTCTTTAAGAAATTTTCATTCCGGGGCGCGCGGAAGAAACCACTGCCCCCCGATTTTGCTACGCTGCTTCTAAATCATAGAAAAACTCTCAATCTCTCTCTCTCTTTCTCTCTTTTTCTCTCTTAAAGTCTCTCGCTCACATTATTTTTTTGCTTTTTTTTTTTAGAAACGTTTCAATATGACAAACATGGTCCATCGTATATGTACGTAGTTCAATATACGTTAGCGCTAGGATTCGACGATTAAAAAGACCTGTATACGGGGAAATCAGAAACAATACTGTTGCCCACGAATCATTGAAGGAATTATAGAATTATGAGAAGCTTTCCTTGCGTCTCATTGTGCGGAATGATCGTTCAAAGCCGTCGAACTTATCCGAAGTTCATTTTTACAACTTTAAATTGGGGTATTCCTTAATTCAGTGGTATCAAACACCGCATGTATAATGTTTGATACAAACGTCACTAATTTTATAGCAATTTTTAATGCTATTACCTAGAGTATATATAATTCTCAATTTATTATATTTTAATTCTTGTAAATCCACTAAAAGATTTAAATTAGTTGTTTTCGAATCGCTAACATTTTTCGGGGGCACTTTTTGTCGTGTGATGCTCGCAAACTACCCAAAGCCGTATTTTGCGATTCGTATTCGCGTACGAGTTTAACACTGCTGCCTTAACTCTTTGAATATTGTTGCCGCATTCAACAAATCTTAACAGAATTATTGCAAAGCTCTTTGCTTCTGTCAGACGTAAGTGAGTTCTGATTCAAGATGTGTTGACGATATCCATATACTTTCTAAAAAATGCAATTAATTAATTAGTGGTTAGAATATTTTAAGCTACGTAAAATCAGCCATTTCGTACGCAACAACCTAACACATTGATGTGCTATTCATTTTTGTAGCTGCAGCAAATATACCGAATCGATTCTTTGATTTGTAATGAATATCGACGGAACACTCGTATTTTATTCTATTTAAACTTCCCCAGTGATGTTCGCGATACGATTCCGAACCCATGAAATCTAAGCGGGTTGTACTTTACAATTATTATCGTAATCGGTTAAGTAAAATGTGGAAAATGAAAGATCGCGCCACGTTTAATCTTCTTCGTTTCTTTCACGTGTTTGCATTGGAATAAAAATTCGACGGCTTTGCTACAATGAATCGTGCACACAGCAAAGGACAAACACGCCTCCCACTTCCGGAAAAAGATGCACTCGAGCTTATCAAAATAATCGGCCTATAAAATATCGCGGGGTTATCGTAAAGAAGAATAAAATCGCTCGAAGAGCGCGCGCGCGCGTGTGTGTGAGTGTATGTGTGTGTGCCATGGTAGAAAATACAAGCCGCTGGGTTACCTTTTTTTTTGTTTTTCTCTCTCTTCTCCTTTTCCACGCAAAAATTCGTCGACGAAATACATATCGGTAATCATTGTGTTGTGTTGTAAGGTTGTTCGATGAAAATGCGATTGCGCAAAGAGAATCAGGTAATGCGAGCACAATAAAAAATTAGACTCTTATATGTCGATATTACGCCCCTTTCTCTCATCCTCCTCTATTCTACTTCGTTTTGTCTGATCTCTTCCGTTCTTCTCATTGTAACATACGTTTGTAACTCCATGAATCTTGATACAGAGAATCTGCAGATTCTCGACTTCTCCTTTTCCTTGCAACTTTCGTTGTGAAATATAAAATTAACAGAATACATCTCATTGTAAGAGACTTATTCACTTTCGTCAACTTTACTCATTCTTCGGATTCCCGAGTTTAGTTCACAGTTCACTTCTTCCTTTAACCCCTTCACTACGAAGGGCGTATATTGGACAATCATTTGTCAAAAGTATACGTATGGTTTCTTAATAATAGATTATTGTATCTGTTTTCATTTGTATAATAAAAATTAGGATCACAATTGATAGTACAAAGCATCTGAATATTTATATTAATTCTATTTTCGTATCAATAAAAATTGTTCCTTATCTATGGCTTTAGTTTTGAGTTCCAAGAAACCGGTAGCGAAAGGGTTAATTAATAAGTGCAAACTAGATGCGTGGCACTGTTCAAAAGTTGGTGATGCAACACGGAATCGCATACATTTTCTAATAATTGAGTCAACACCCATTAAAACGTGCTGAATTTAAATTTGTGTATTCCGAAGAAGGGTTAAGCACGCTGCTGAAAAAAATTAGGGGATCGCTGTTCCTGAATCACTTTGATTCTGGTCTTACATTCAACCCGTTTCATAATATCGTATGAATAGCTGGCAAGCCAGTTTCCATCTTTTCGCTTGCAACCAGTCTAACCAATAGACTCATCCAAAATTGCAATCCTCTAATTGTTTTGAGTAGTGTGATACTCATCAAACTCTTTCTTGAAGATTGATACTCTCAGTGCCCGTTATCGAAGCGAGTATTCGAGATTTATCTCGTTTGCTCCCACGCTGCAGAAAGAAACCCACCAAACTCTTTAGCTTTTTTTAATATTATATATAACATATGTTTTACATACGTATGTGATTGAAATCTAATAAATGTGAAGATGAGAGAATGCAATGGAATAATTCTCCAATGTGTCACACCTGTGGGCTGTGCGAAAAATCTAGTTTTCTAATGTGTTACAATGAAATCTGCGCGTCGCAAATGGTAGCGAACGTATTACGTTAAAAGCGTGGGAAACCTGAGCAATAAAATTTGTAGCATAGCGCCGTTCTTTTAGAATCGAACACAATGTGCTCTTCTCTTCTTTCTTCCAGCAACATTTGTTCTCTTTTTACCGCTGGTCCAAGCAATACTTCGAAGCTTACTTGGGCATCTTAAGATGTCAGGAGCACTGAGAGTGTAAGATACGAAATCAAATAATGAAAGTACAAAGATAGAATGTCAGGATCAGTGACAAGGAATCGGAGAATTCGAGAGCGCAACACGATTACACCAGACTCAGTTCCTTCAGGCTCAGTTCTTTCAAGGGGTTGCTTAAAAATGCTACCATATCTCGCGAAGGATCTCCAGACTCGATGTGCCTTTCAAAGCGTTTAGAGTGGCTCGCTTAAATTGCTTCGCGTTCAATTGTCTTCGAATGGATTTAGAACTGATTGTCACATATCCTGCTTTTAATCCAGGGCCTAGGAAAAAAGAGGCACGAGACAAAGTACTATAAATTTGCAGTGAAACCGAAGTTTTGGACTGTACAAACTATTTCATAGTATAAATAATACAAAAAAAAGAAACAAATATCTAGATACAGTGGCTACAGAAAGTATTTGTATGCTACATGTATTCACTTTAGCATCTCGGTCCCATTTGATTAATTAAATTAAGATGCAGACTCGGCCACTTCTGAAATTACTTTATTTTAGATATTATTCCAAATAACGTATATTATTTTATGTCATAATTATTTTCAGGCTTGTGAACGCCTTTTTGGAAATGTTATTTTATTTTATAATTATTTCAAATAATATTAAAAATCTTCAAAACTATGAGTGACATAATTACCAGGTTCGTCTGTATTTTATAGTATCACTTTTTTGTTAATTCTTACTTTCACATCGATTCAATATATTTATCATAACATTTTAATGAAGCTTCAAATGACCCATAGTTGTATAACATTTTCTGCTTATGTTTAGTTATAAAATGTACTGACAAAGTGTTGCGGAAAAAATCTGAGACACCCTGCATCTAATCAACAGAATTTTCAAGTGGTTCAAATGAGATGCAGAAGCTGATTAAAAAATGTCTCAGTAAAAAACACGAGTATGCGAAAATACTTTTCGTAACTTGCCACTGTAATCGTTATATGTGTCCCTTTTTGCTCTGAGCCCTTAAATCGCATTATCTGCCCCTTTAATAGACCAGATCATTTGGCAATTAGCTGCGTCATCTATTTCGAAATGTACACAAACAGTGAAAGTATGCAAAATTGCGGATTAATCGAGCAGAAATGGTTGTGCTCTTAAAATTTGTGGATTGAAAAGGCTAAACCCTTCGCGAACCAGGCGAATAAAAGTCGAGCCGTGAATCATGCATGGTTTATTATACCCTAAACTTTATCCATTTACAAACATTTCGTTTGATATGAAGCAGAAACGCTTCAATCCTAGTTGCACGAAAATCGAGACCGTTTTCGTATATTTTGAAAACAGTCACAGCAGTTTTCAAATCGTTGGGGTTAATTTAGCCCCATATGGTTCACGAAAGGTTAAAAGGAATCCAAGATTGTGAGATATCTATGAAAATTTTCCCCAAGAATACCAAGCATGTCTAAAAAGTAATGAGACTGGTTTTATAAAAATGTTTATGCTTCACTTATTGATAAGCTCACATTTCTATTGAAACTGTTTTCAGTTGGTCGGTTACAACCATTTGGTTCCAAAATGACCACCCTTGAAGCGGTTTTTTATTTTTGGAAAGAGAAAAAAGTTGCGTGGACTCAAATTGGAGGCCGTGGAAATATTGGACTGCTCTTAATCGCGTAACGCTGCTGTATTGAACTGAAACTTACAACAGCGATAGAGTAGGGTTTTACATCTCAAGCAGCAAAGCGGCATTCATTGAATGTTGCCAGATGCCGAGAACAGCGATCAGTCTCCTTACTTTTTAGACAAACCTCGTGCACTTGTTTCCAGCTATTTTTCACTTTAAAGTTGTCATAATATCAATTGATTGATATATACTAACAACAAGTGATATTAGTAAGGGCGTGATACTCAGTGAAGAAACGTGAAAAAACGAAACTGCAGTCTGAAACCCTTCGGTAGATAGGTAGCAGCGGTTCGATTCAAGTCTGAATTAATAATATTATGTGTATACGTAGCATAATATGTAGGTATAGGTATATATAACAACAGTCAATCATACAAAATTGCGGCAGTGTGCTTTCACGTATAATATAATTAATGGTTACGCGTACTTGGGCGCGTGATTTCATTGTTATTACTAAAATTAGGAACGCCGAGAAACGCCGGACGCCGTTACTTGCTTCGCAGGAGAAACCTCTGATAATAATACTTAGATACGAAGGCAGGATTATTTCATGGTCAGTTGACGCGAACGAATATGAATCAGAAATTCACCCAGCGATTCACCCATTGCAATACTTTTTATTCCAAGTCTTTTTGTTGCAATGTTCATTCCTATATCATAGTATTTACTATACATATTATATAACCATAGAAGTGAAACACATAGAGAGATTAGTATCACCTTCTACGTGCTACGATGTCTAATCATTACCTTGCATACATTTAGTATATTCTTTTTGCAGTTAAATTTAAATTGTCCGTTTCGCATAAATGCATCAAAGTCTGCAGTCTCTCTTATACGTTACACAGTTGCTTCGTATTGTATCGTAGTGACGAGAACACGGCTCGCTGCTCGCCATTTTTTCAAGATGCAACGTGCACGGAAAGTAAGGAGAATTTTATAGAGGATATAAGAAACACGAAATGGAATCCGGCGTTCCGTCGCGTTTGCACATCGAACGACAGTGAAACAGTCGGGGGTTCGATACGATTAGGGTGTGAGCTACGCGAATTATGGTACACTGAGCTATACAATGATCCTCGATTCTCGACTACTCGAAACAAACACCGCCTCCGGTGACATCCTCTACCGAGATGTCGCCGATCAAACTAACACTGTGCAGAAAAAAGAGAGCGCACTGATGTATGCGTTATGCATACGTGTAAATACATTACGCGCACAGATATATCTCTGAACCCTAACAGCACTGTCCAATAACTATGCTAGTTCTTCGATTCTAATCAATCCTCAGACAACCATTGTTATTCATTTTCTCGTATTTCTTCTTTTAGTCTTTTAGCCTGTGTTGTATGCGAATATCCAAGAACATTGTACTGAATAACGCTGATAGGATGAATATATCGTACACGCCAATTATACAGATTGCATTCACTCACGAGGACACGAGTGAACGAACTAATATCAGTTAATCCCTGAAGTCCTAGAAGACCTTGCTTGAAGGTCCATCAGCATACTCCTATCAGCATACTTTCATTAGCATTGTCTTTGGTACACGTTATAGCATTGTTTTAACTCGTAGGAAATCAAATTTCTTGTGTTTTATAAGTTGATGGTTAATATTGTTGCCAATATTCAGTAGATTTCTTTTGAGACTTGTATCAAGGAAAAGAAAGACAGGATTTCGAGAAGGTTAAGCGATTGAACCCTTTTGACCTGATGAAACCCAATACTTTTCAGACGGAGTTCCAAAGTTGAAGTAGTCTTCAAGTTGAAAGAACTCTGGAGCCGAATTAATACATATTCGAAGGTGTCTTAAAGCTTAAGGAATTCGAAATCGAAGGAGACCTAAAGCCGAAGAAATTCCAGAGCCAAAGGAATTCCAAAGCCAAAGGAATCTTAATGCCGAAGGAATCCAAATTAGAAGGAGTCCTAAATTCGAAGGACTCCAAATTTGAGAGAATCCTAAGCTGAAAGAGTCTCTATTCGAAGATGTCCAAATGAGAAAGAGTCCTAAAGTCCGAGGAGTCTTATAGTTGAAGAAGTTTTAAAGCCGAAGGAGTCCTAAATTCGAAGGAGTCCTAAAGTCGATGGAATCCCAAGCTCAAAGAAGTGCTGACGTTACAGGCATCCTAAAGGATGGGAAATAATGGAAGACACAATTATGGTGTCGTTGTTCTTATGAAACAGCTTCATTTAGCCAGAACAATTTCTACCTCTTCTTCAACACAGGATCAAGAAAGAAGTTCACTGTATATTAGGAACGATATATCGTTTACCCAATCAACCATAATAATACTAACAGTAGGAAAGCAATCACTCGTGTCCCCGTTGACGAGATCGTAGAACGAACGAACCCCGGGGAATACTTTTTAGCCGCAGGGGATGGTGTCTCCCGGCTCGTTCTCATGATTCTTCTTCACATGCACAATTATAATACTGGCTATGTCGTTAGTTGTTTATAAGTTACAATTAACTCATTAATTATTATCGTTTCTCGGTGAGTTTTGACTCCTATCATCCGGCTTCTCGCATCCAACATCGTTTTTTTCTTCCTTTTCTCTCCCTCTCTCCGTTCGTCTGTTTGCTATTGTCAACATGTACAAGAAGTCATGGAGTCCTCGGCTCCTGCCGCGCTCAGCAATATTATGTATATTATGTATAATTTTATATCGTCTGCGTACACTTACACGCAGGTTCCCCCATTTTCTTTTTTTTTTCTTTACCCCCACTTGCCACTTTCGTTCAATATTTTCGTGGTTTCTCTTCTTCTCTGTTAATTAATCTTCCGGTATGCACGTATACGTGGACGCAGCGTCGTGTACATCATCAGCAGTTCCTTCGTGTTTTGTATACGAGGGCTAGCTAACCTCTAAGTAATAGTTTTTTATCAAAAGCACATGTATATTGTGACTAGCCTATGTGTGTATATATAATATGTATATATATAGTATATTGTATATAAATCGACCGCGTTGTGTCTGTAATTTTTCATCCTTCTCTCTTTTTCCCTTCTTACGTGTCTCTTTTTACGTGTGTGTATGTGTATGTGTGTGTGTGTTTATTTGTATCCCTTCTCTTTCAACTTTTTCCCCTCGTATTTTCCTCCCTGCGTATCCCGCTCTTTTCGTATAACTTCACTTTTTGTCGCCTTTCGTCTGTTTGCTTCGCCGGGTGAAGAAACGTACCGGGAACTCTTTCGCGTGAGATTTTAATTCTCGACTGGTCGGGAAATACCATGAACTCCGTTAAAAGATCGACCGAAGGAGCGGTTGAGCCTCTTTGAGCTGAGGGTGTGCGCGGTGAATCTCAGAATCTCCTTCGTACCCCTTTATTTTGCAGTGTCGGGAGATCGTACATCGTCTTTTCGGTTTCGGTTTGTGCAGTTCAGAATGCAGGGGACGACTCTTTGCCTCTCCTTCCGTTTAGTTTCTCTCACCTGTTATCTTTTTTCCTTTTGTTTCGTCGACTTTTGGGTTTGAGAAAGAAGTTCTAGCTTGTAGAAAAGAAGTTCAGGTGGTTTGCAAATGGTTTGCTTCCTCGCCATGGCATTTGTGCTCGAAGAAAAGTTCGAAAGCTCGCAATCGTTGACTCTTCAGCTGCCGAAGAGCAAACGTGTCCCTTCTTCGGAATGGCGGAACATTCCTTAGAGTGATCTAACACACGACTAGTAGTCAAATTTTGTGCAAAGAAGTTTCAAACTAGGAACATGTGTGAGCTTCAGTCCTTGTAATATGATTATAATACCGTCGTAAGCTTCGCAGCTAAAGAGTGAATTCTTATAAATATGAGAATAACTTTGGTTAACAGTTTCCTTCTTTGGCTTGTGTTACCTTGGCAGGTATTATTATCTGATAATACAAAAAAAAGAATTCGTATGAAAAATTCGTAGAAGGCTTCGAAGTCAGTCGTCAGATCGTCAATTTCAGCGTTAGATCTCGTTTCTAGTATTAATTATTCGCAGTGGTCCCATTATGCGCGTCGTTCCGTGTTGGGAAACAATGGATATTCTTCGCTTTTATTGTGCGTCTGGCGACAAATTTTAGCCCCGATCCCGATACAAATTACACACGTGTTTAGCTTAAACGCGTCACTCTTCGAGGAATACGCGTGTGTTCACTTCGAACGCGCTGACTGCCGCACATATAAAAAACATGTATAAATATTTCAAAACACAACGAAGAAAACACTCTTTTTTCCCTAACACAGCCAACAATAATAAAATTCGCGAAGGAAAAATCATTTTCACTACATATACATATAAATACGGCACTGATCAGACTAATTTAAGGTGCACCTTTTCCTCGCTATTCTGTGAACACAGTCGGTACACCTGTAAAATTGAAGAATCGTTTCACGATGCAAAAAGTTGCTGCGTCAGATTTCTTTAAATCGAAGCAGTCAACGCGCGTTAAATATCTTTGAGAAATCGAAGTAGTGTCTCGTCTTTTCTTCGGCTGTAATCAACGCACCACGAGAATCTTGGTGGATTAATGTAACGTAGGCAAAAATTCTTAATACACCTGTTTATCGTGGTAAACGGTGTCTCGAGAATCTCGATCTTCCCACCCTAAATAAATTAATAAACATTCGCATACACGCTCACGTGAACAACAGAAACTCTCCGATCAATAAGTACAATGGTCCCTCGAAACATGATTCGAGCTTTGCGGTGTCCTCGAATTTCGAATTAAGCGTTCTCATTTGAAATAATGCAAATTATATCAATCCGTTCTTCACCCTTGTGAAGCTTATCGATATCAGATTCGTTCCCTTTCATGATTTCCTCTTTCTTTTCTATCGTAGAACATAGAAACTTTTTTTAGATTTTTAATTTTATTACCTTTCCTTGAAGACCATTATGAATGGGAATCATTGAAAATATACATAGATGAGTATAAAAATTAGTAAATTGAATAAATGAAACGTTTGAAAACGCTGTCACGAATCGTCTATCACCGCGATTAATGTCTCTCAATTCAAACTTCGAGTGTTCGTTCGAATATCGAAGCTAAATCTTCTTTTAAATTTTTATTCGAATATTGAATCGATTCTCGAGGGTCCACTGTACCTGTCCTAACAAGTTACAAAATTTATCGTTCCCTTTTACAAATTATAGTCTCCTTGGAACATTCGTGCTCGCAGTGTTGGACAAGGTTCAGACACAGCCGAATTTTATTTATTTCTTTAGACTAATGGTTCCCAAATTGTGGGTTATATCAAGCATTAAAACGTGAGACTACTTAACATGTTCATTAACCCTTGAAGTGCTTAGTCCGTACATCGTACGAGCAAAACGAAGTGTACCTAAAATATTTAGTCTGTGCGTTTTGCGGGTTAGAAATAATACCAGCAAGTGAAGTAAAGCGAAATCCACAAAGACAATGTTGTTGTTTGTTGTAAAAGACATAAAAATGGAAAAGAAGTTCCAAAAGATACAATATATTACTGTCCGGATTGTTTTAAAATATACCATGCAAGGATGAGTAATTATTACAAAGAGAAAGTAAGAAAACAAATAAAGTATCCTGAAAAAATATGTGGTGATTTCTCTCATAACAAAAATTACCGTTTCTTTACCACTTTTTGTAATTTTAATAAAGAGTTAAAGGGTTAATTCACCTTTCATGTGGGATATACATTATAGTATAGTGCCGATCACGAAAAATTTCTTTTTTTCGCCTGAAAGTAGATCGCGCACCCAAAACGTTTGGGAATCATTGCTTCGCGTAATAAATAAATTTAGAAATATTGCAAACAGACTTTAAGTCTGTTCGCAACACTTCCATTTTAACAATTAACATTCGACTAGTTTGCGATCAATCTTCTGAACCAATTGAATCACTTGATTCTAAGTTTCTCTAAAGCATTCGTTGTTCAATGCCCAACACTGCTTTTTCGCAATCTTTATATTTCCTAGATCCTTCATCCGTAGACAGTGCGGATTTTTATGCAAATTCGTATTATTATTGGTACAATTAAAGAAACGGGTCTTTAATTTTGTTCCACACCCTGAATGTAACAATATGTGACTTATCTTGGATATTCGATACATTTTTGCATACTAGGGCCATTCCACAATTGAAGAATGGAGATAAAAATAGCTACAAGTGCCAACTTTTCCCATAGAAACGATGTTTATACAAATGCCAACATTAGTAAATATGAAGTGTTATCAGAGTAATTAATACAGCTTCTAGTATAGTATTTCGTACCTGGTGTGGCATGTATGTTACACGATCAGTTTCCTAAATTAGGCTGAATGTGCCAACGAACGCTATCGCGTCTCGTTTAAATAAAAAGGAAAATTGGAAATCCATTAACGCTTACAAGAAAGGAATAAATACCGATAAAATAGAATGAAAAACACTTCTACTTCTGAAGATTATCAACCGAATATCGAAGGAAAAAGTTGATAACCTTAGAAGAACGTTGTCAATTCTTTATCCATATCCTAGATAAACCTTTAGTTCAAATTGTTAATCGTAACTAAGAAAACCTATACTGATACATTCTGCCTTTTTCAGTAAATTACACAATGAAGTTACAACCTTTCTTAAAATATCAAAATCGTATCTTTATTCATCAATAGATCTTAAAAATACTGAACGAAATGTCAAATAAAAAATTGCCTTCCTCAAAATCTTTAACTTCTTTCCATTCTTCAATCGTTTGCGAACTAAAATTTCTCATAAAATGCATAATAATCCGCAAGTCTATTCCATGGTAAACGAAAGATTCTCAAAATTATTTCGAAGCGGAGACGTTGAATCCAGGGCGCACACCCCATGCTTCGAGCGTTTAACGAGACTCTAATGAGTCTTGGGTACATGCTGGTGTCGATCGTCGTCGCTGGCTTCTGCGTCACCCTCCACGCCCCTTTCACCTTCTTCCGGATGCGGTGTATTTCCCTCTTCGGTGTCGACACTGCTGGTCGGTGTAATTTGTTCTGTTCCAGGACCGTTTGAGTTCGCTGTGGCCCCTTCGTTGCTCTTTTCGAGTCCCAAGCCGCCTAGGAGGCTCTTGTTAATCGGCTCCGGCGATGCTTCTGACTCCTCACTGCTAGGTGAACCGGGAGACGAGACTATCACCTGTTTGAACAGAGACGCCGTACCACCAGCGCCGTTTCCGGTTAGTCATGCATCCCTAGGACTCTGCTAGAAATACGTCTGTGAATGAATATTTTAACCCTTTGCACACTCTAGGTAATTCTAGGTGTTGAAATTAAAGAGTGTGTCTGTTTAACTCACTTGCGCAAAAGGTTAGAGATAAGAGAGAAGAAAAGTTTGTCGTGTGTGTGTCTGTGTGTGTGTGTGTGTGTGTGTGTGTGCAAGATGGATGATGCAGCGTCTCTATAATGAAGGCTACATTGAAAGATTCTTTTAACCCTTTGCACTCGAGAGGCGACTCTAAGTAGCGAAAATTAATCAACTTTGAAAGCTCTCAGGTGATATCGAATATTCAAATGATGCTTAAATTTTTGCTGTAATTCGGAGACTAATTATTTCACTAGAAATTCATAATCAATATTAACCCTCTGCAGTCCAAGTCACCAAAATAAACTAGCTTTGATAGACTTATCCCCTCTCTCATACGTTCAAGTTACATTCGCACTGAAAGTGTATTAAGCAGCATTTCAAATTAAATTTCGTAAGAATTAAAAGTATCTCAGATGCCTCTACCTTGAGTTCCATATTGTATCATGAAGTAAGTGTGTAATCTTTTAGAATTAGGGGAATGAAATTGAAGTCTTCACTTATGAGGAAAGGGATCGTTCAGAATTAGGACATTCTGCTCTTGATTCCGGCCTGAGTACATTAAGATAACCAAATTCAACTACTTCATATTAGGGAAGAAATATCTAATGTAGATAATTTCATCCTTCCTGATTATATAATCAGACCGAATTCCAGATGCAACATTCAGGGTGCAATTACCGCATGCTAGGAGTACATGTTTCCTCAGACTATCTCGGTGATTCGAGCCTTTCGAAAAGTTAAGTGGTTGATTAATTAAAATAACTACACCCAAGTGGAATCACTTTTTTCCCCCTACAGCTTCCTTCCACTCTGTGTCTTTTAATTAAGAATCTACGATAGGAGAGATGGCACTAGACTTTGCGAATTAATGTTTTTACGCTGATCAATGGAGAAACAGAAGCAGCTTCAAAGTATCTTTACTTTACCTTAACAAGTCGATCAATATTAATTACTTTAATATTACATGAAAACTCCGTCTCAATTAACCATATTTACTTCACCTCCTTGTTCGCTGAACTATACAAGAAGTTCTTCACAGAAGGCAACTCTGCTTCTATGAATATTTACACATTGATCAGCTTTTCATCTTCACGTGTCTTCATGAATGTTGCATATTCTCTTCTACCTTTACAATCGACTAAAATGTATTCGTTGTTTTCATGTGTGCATAGTTGGTGGAACGACAAGCATAGCGAGATGGTCAAAGTTGTAAAGCAGATCCGTTCAACCACGTCGTAGTTAATTACACGCGTACTTGGAGAATACTCAAAAAAGAACTTCAAATGAAAAAATTTTATTCACCATTTTTAAATGTTTTCATATTCGCGCACGTACTATTCATATATTACGGGCTTATCAAGTCCGTTTCGAGGTGAAAACTATTGAAAGTAAGTAGCTTTTCTAATACGGAATATTTACAAATAGGTCATTTGTTACAGCGCCTGTTTTCAAGACTATTTAATTATCATAGAAGGTGCGTTTTTGGTCTACTAGAGATATTATTTAACCCCTCGAAACATCGAGTCCTCCATTTTGTTACAAATTAAAATTATGACAAATTTTCTTTAGAAAATATATCTATATTATAATTTAAATAAATGAATGAGCAAAAAAGTCTCATGAGATAGTTACTAATTCTTACACGTTACAATCGTATCAATTAGAATGAGTGTGAAGTTTAAACGCAAGTTCAATTCAATTGATAGTATATATTAAAGAAGTAATAATAATTGTATGACTAACGAGAACATTATCGTGATACGAATTTATTATACCTAGGTTTCGAAAGTTTCGAATCGTAAAAGTAGCACAAAGTTTCGAGTTCTCGAAACTTTATTTATTTACCTAGGCTTCGAAAGTTTCGAATCATAAAAGTAGCACAAAGTTTCGAGTTCTCTTTCTGACTTTAACTTTTCGAGTGTTTCATCCCTACGAGTGTTTTCCGTTTATGTTACCGTAGCGAATTGGGTTAAAGATACATTTAACGATCACGCTATATAAATTCCAACAACTATACACCGTCTTGGATTTGTCTAACTATAGTCATCGTTTGTTACAAACCATTGTGTAAATGAGAAACGATGAAAGGTGGAAGATGAATGAGTGTGGTGAATTGGTATTTTGATACATATATAGTTGATATAATCGGGCCATGCATGTGAATAGAACGATAACTAAAGGCTGATATAAGAAAGACGCGAATGAAAACGATAATAACGATAATACCTGTGCAAGAAGCGGCGTCTCTGTGCTGTCAGCGGTTTGGTAGAGCCGGCAATTTGCGCTTGCTCTGAAGAATACGTGCCCAAACGAAAAAAGATAAAGAAGACAACGTAAATCGTCACTATAATGGAGAAACGTCGAGAGACTGGCGTAAAGAGAAACGGAAAAATCATAAGCGAAACCCGTTCAACCGGTAGAACATCCAAGTAAATGTACAGAATTGACATCGAAACATGCACGAAGGCCTTCCTGGCGTTTGTGGTCATATTTACACGGACACATCGCGCTGTGGAGATTTTGCAAACTGTTTGCCACCCATAATAATTGTCTCCTTTTATAATCTCCCACCCTATTTCCTTTCTTTATATTTCTTCGTAGGCATATACAGTCGGTCGTAGAAGTCAACATACACTTTCAAATTTCAAATGTTTAAAAAATAGAAGGGCCTTGATCGTTTCGAGAATATTGAGCCTCTGAATCGTAAGCGTTTTTTTGGGGAAAATCACTTAAGAGTGGAAGTTGAAATATTTTCGATATTGTTAGCATTATCGAAGAAGGCTTCAGACAAAACTTGAATGATTTCGAAGGAGTCAATATACGTTGCTATTAGTATTTTTGTAAGTGCATGCATAGAAGACGTGCAAAGGTTAAATTTATTTTTTTAAATGGAATCCCTTTTTTTTATTACACCAATCGATTCAGCTCGTCATTTACCATAAAAAGATATTAACTTATTTATATAGAAAAGCCTTCACTTTAAGAGACATTTTGATTAAAATATATTAAGTGAAATAATGATGTAACCAATTATAACCAAGTTTTGTTTTAATTACACGCGGTATTTTTCTCTGCGAAGTGACGCAAATTATAAAGAACACCGATTTATGGTCACCTGTATATTCACCGGCTTTGTTCACTAAAATTTTGCCAAGAGCCCCTTCTTTAAGACTCGCAGGCTTCCAAAAATTGTATTTAGTAACCAAATGGAAAAGCCACCAAGTGGCAAGACAAAGTGAAAAATACGCAAATATTTGAAATTTAAAATGTGTACGTAGATGATCATGACCGACCGACTGTACTTCTTCATTTTGAGCATATAACCCATTCGCTGCTACTAAAATATGCTGTTCAAACTATCCAAGAATTGCATACTTTTGTAATCAACGACATCTTTGTTTTAATTATGCGATACAATAACGTAAGCGCGAGGGGTGTATTAACAGCATTCGACGTCGTTATAGTTAGTAGCAGTGAATGCGATAAGGAAGGCAGCCTTTAAGGCGAACAATTTGCAATGACTGGCAATCCTCGAGAATTAACCTGAAACCGATACACGGGTAAATGAATGAGCGAACGAGTATATGAATGAATATGAGTAAATGAATGGAACGGACGTTTCACTGATTGGCGAATAAATGATTCGAGACCATGAAAGCGCGAAAGGGCTTGTTCTGCGAAGCGAAAACAAAGGGAGAGAACAGAGTCTTTACTTTGCCTACCATGCTGTTCACAACACCCTTCAGATAATGCACATATGTAGGACACGGACAGAAAAGCAGAGAGCGAGACGAGACTGTTGTCCAATTCTTTTTTTTCTTCTTTTTTTTAAGCGCTTCATTTAACCTTTCTGGCCCTTTTCAATTATTAAAAGACACTTCTTTTCTATTAGCAGTTCGAACGAGAATATGGTGGGGATTATTTTAGGCCAGAGAAGTTCTGATTTCTTATTTCTTTAACCACCCTTCTGCTCAACCTCTGTGGCACTTCAAAAAATGACACCAACCTTTTATCAACAACTTGGAATCAAGTGAAAATTTAAGGAATCAGATGTAGGTGCGATTTAGACATGAATATTGGATAAATGTATAAAACGAGAGGAGATGTATTATTATTCATGAGAGTATTTAATACGACGTTAGTAGTATAGTCAGTAGTAGAGAATATGATAAGTAGATTGCGGATTTTTCTGCATTTATCTGAAATTTAACCCTTTGTTGAAGTAGTCAGCAAGTACTGTGCGATCACTTCTAGTATTTTGGACACGTATCGGTATGTGAATCAAAAAATTGCAATTAGTGTCATTAACCCATTCATTCCGTAGATTAAACGAACGATGTGCTGCAATAGAAGACGATTCCAGGTAGTAAGAAACTTAAAAAGTAAAGTTTATGAATGCAATGCGTTTTCATAAAAAAATAAACAAAGAATAAACACTTCTGAAATTCGTCTCTTAAAATCCAAATGTATGTGTCGCCATTGGATTAATAGTTTATGCTTTCATGAATGACCGTACGACGTACAGACTTAACAGTGAAAGGGTTAATAGACACTATTGGTAATGATTGGATAAGAATTTGTTAAATTCTGTCAGCAAGAGGCCAGTAATTTCGCTAAAATTCGTTCAATGTTACTATATTCGGTCTGCAAAGGGTTAAATGTGCAAAAAGGTACCGAATGCATATAGTATGTAAAAATATACAAGATATTCAAAGTAAAGTGCAAATTATTCCATTTTAAGGGTGACGAACCACTTCATCCAAATTTAGGTTCCATTCCTTTATCTTTCTAAATAAAAATATGAATTCGCATAAAGATCCGCAGCATACTTATAAGTCAACAAACAGTCCGAATATTTGCCCTCTTATTCACATTTTCAAGACACTCTTTGACATCATTAAAATAATGTATGTCCGCGGATAGTGGGAGAAGTGCACACATAGAGAATGAGACAGTAAGAACCTTTTCACATTGTCCGGATTTCGCTATCCGATTGAAAATAAATATTGCGATCCTTGTTCTTTTAGTCAAAAACAACGAAAGCGGGTACACTATCGTACATTTTTTTCAAGAGTCCGACACTTTTTAAGTTTCGAGAAATTTCGAGGTTTCGAGTGTTCGATCATTCCTACTTTTAATCATATCGCGTTCAGTGCCCAAATACTCATGCACGGTAGTGTATATGACATATCATCATTTATTTTTGAAAACCGAACGGTGAAATCCGGACAATGTGAAGAGTCTGTAAAGGCCCCTACAGACGCTGATGCATGCATTGATGCCAGCAGGCATCGATGAAAGTGATGGGTTTAAGTTAATGGCTCATAAAATGCTGCAACTTAAGTTTATTTTCCAGCGTCGCGAGAGCAAATGACTTAAACCCATTGCATGCATCGATACATGCATCGATGCATGCATCAGCGTCTGTAGGCTGCTTAAGGTTGGTTAAAGATTTGAAGGAACATCGCCGAGATAAAGCGAGAACTCTAAAAAGAAAACTGACCTGTCGAGGCTTGACCGGTGGTGGAGGACGAGTGGAGGGCGCGAGGGCTGCGGGTGGTGCCGTAGTTTGGGGTTGTTGATGAAGTGAGTGTTGAGGCTGCCAAGGCAGCCCTGTGCGTCCCAATGTTCCCTGCAGTTGGTGTTGCACCTGTTGCTGCTGCTGCTGCTGCTGCTGAAGTTGTTGATGACTGTTGTGCTCGACTGCTGGCGTAACTCGAGGAAGCGCTGAAGCGACTGAAGAAATCTTCCGAACTGTCTGTGAAATGAGCGACTGATTATTCGGCTCCTATTCTTCCCATTCGGTTGTTACATCAGGCCGATCTTCCATTTACTAATTTAGAATACTTCGCTTTAATTACGGTTAAACTTTTGCCGCCAATTGTGTGATAACATTTTGCAAAAGCCTAATATTTCTCTAAGAGTAATATGACTGCAAGTTGAACGAATTTATTACTCAACCTGATATTATATTCTCTTATTTGAAAAAGTGCCCTTCAGTAAGAGAGACTAGAACGAAAATTCTAATTTAAAAGTTGAGTTTTAGAAATAAGCGCATAGATTCGCACGCGACAGCCTAAACTGAGCCCACACTAAACACATGTGTATCCGAATGAGTCGAAAGTGCGTAACAAGATCAGCCACGAGAGGTGGGTAAGGTATCAACCCTTTCACTGCGGTAGGTTTTACTTAAAAAATACCAGCACTCTTCGAAATATTCAATTGCATTGCGTTAGATTCATTCATTTTTCGATTCTTTCGAATTCCAAAGCTATAACACGATGATCGATAGTGTTTGAAAACCGGATATAATCGACAAAGAAGAACCAAAGGTGCACTGTACGATCGAATGTTTTGAACAGCAATGAAAGGGTTAAGGTGAAGGAAGTAAATTTGAAATGTTAGAAATGACGACATTACCTGACTTAACAGGCCAAATTTCGAGAAGGTACTTGAGTACTGCTATTGGCTGTTGGAAGTCCAAAGGTGGTCCGTTTTCGTCTGAATGTAACATTAGGACTGGACCGAAACACACTGCCAGGCTTGACGGGGACATTTTGTTGCATTGTGACACCACCATTGCCAGGTGGTCCAGCAAGTAGATTAACGTACACTGTTAAACATACGGTTGTCTTCAGGCCATGTTTCATCAGAATTGGAAATTTCGAAGTTTGAGTTTAAGTACGAACTTTGTTCACTTTTGGTAAACAGTCTAGTATACTGAACATGAGCTTTGCGTTGCCCTGTGGATCATCCGGTAGGCAGACGGCCAGTGCATCGACCATCATTTGATAGAGGCACTTCGTGAAGAGTGGTTCCGGAAGCTCTCGCAAGTAATCCTTCAGTACGCCTGAACAATATTAAGTCACCGTAACTATTACAGTGACGCGTACCAGTTGTACAATATTACACCAACAGTTAGGAGATTTACCAGTAATCACGTTGATGTCTGGTACATTGTCTGGAGACAAATTCACCGAACGAGCGTTTCTTTCAAAGGCCTCTCTAAGTATCCTCTTCTTCGTTGCTGATCCACAAAGCCTGTACAGACCTGATAACAAAATCAACATTGAATATTCAAACACCGTGGTATAAAAGTAGTATAAATATTATAGAAAAATGACAGGAATTTTTGGCCAACTTAATATATAATTGTATAATAGAATACTATAAACATGTGATATGAAAAATACTAGTAAAGATGGCTCACCGATGATGTCAAGACCTCTTCTTTCGACTTCCTCGACGCAGCGCCACACTATGATCGGCACATTTGGAATTCCCATCGCCAATGCAGTGGAAACACCTCCAGGAACTCCACCAGTCTTGCTCTCTCGACTCACCTAATTTAAACCAATGCCATTCCTCAAATTCAAACCAATATTTAACCCTTTGACTGTGGAGTACTTCGGGATTTAAACTTTAACTCTAACACAAACTCTCCGTATACTCTATTGCACCGATTAATTGTACGACATGTAACTGAGTTACTATTTAATTATTTTTTTCGCGTTCGTGTCAAACATCGACGATTCTTATCAGTGTATGATATAATTTTCTCGACTAGTTTCTTGTCTAGTTTAGTTTTCCAAGTTCTTGTGTATGATACAATCCCCAGATGCTCGATAGCTTTTACCGGTTACATATACGCGTCCATAGCACTCAAAGGGTTAATGCTCCTCTTCAAAGACGCGGAATCCTACTTACCACTGTTTCAAGGTCAACTCCGAAGAGAGGCGCCGCTCTAGTAGTCAGAGATATGACTGGAAGGCCTCTCCTTCGGAACGTTTGCTGAGCATCAGTGTATCGCAGTCTTAGGTATATTGTGCCACGGGGTTCGACCTTGACAGCCAATTGGTGAACGGGTGACTCCTTTAAGAGACTCGCCAAGTGTACCGATCCTTTGTAACAGAGCTTATGCCTGTATTGTGGGTCCCAGGAGTAGACCAGCAAGTCTAACTGCCGGTTACCAACGAGATCCAGCTCGAAGGTCTCGTCCCAATCGAACATAAGATCGCCAGTTCGCATTACTGTCCTTGCCTTGTGCACCCTGTCGCACTCCAGCACGCAGTAAAGGTCTCTTAAGCCGCAGCTAGCTGTTATAGTAGTCGAACAACAAAACATTCTTTGGCATTTCTTAAATTATTATCGTGGAACCCCCGAGGCTTAGCCAAGGGACTTGAAGAAATAGCTTGAGGTTTAAAGAGTGTGCATGGTGTTGGATATGTTGTAATATTCGAGAGTTTCAAGTGCTAGGATTCACTATGGGTTCAAAACAAAGACGAAATAAACGAGTTTCTCGAAGTTTAGAAAGATATGAGGCGTCGAAGGTGGCAAGGGCGAACTAAACACATTCAAAAGTATGATTTACCTTATCAATTTGATTTATGGCATTTAACAAACATTCCTTGTTGCTCTGTGTTGGTGGATTTTACTCCTTCCCCCCGTATAGATATTAAAGTTTTATCAAAACAAACTTTTGTTAGATCGTTTACGGGGCCTGTGAAAAGCGTTTTTCTCGGAACACGTGTTTGCCTCTACTACCCTCGACGCCTTATATGGAAATATATATGGGTGTGCAGTGAAGAAAGAATCTAAGGGATGTGCAGACTCCCGAACGTACCTAGATTAAGCTGACCTGATGGTGTGGAAGGTGTAGTGGCCGCTGAGGACGACGTGGTTGAACGAAGCCCACGTCCTGCTAAAAGATGGACCCAAAGCAGCCCGCTAACCCCACCTGCCAGGTCACCACTGCTGGCTTCTCCAAGTGAGCTCAAGAGAGAGCTAGTCGAACTTGGAGTTCCTACAGTGGGAGGCTTTTCTATCTTATATTTGAGGAACTCTGTAATCAATAGGAAGAAAATACCGTATGATTAGAATATTTAAAGATTACATTATCCCTTTCGCTACGTGTATAACTTATTTTTTTATAACTTAGTACTACTTGTATTATTATTAGGTTGTCTGCGAATAAATTGGGATTTCCTGTTGTCTTGTATTTAGAGTTTTATATGCTATAAATATTTAATTTATACTTATTATGCGATTATTTTTGGTTTAGTGGTTACGCTTTTGTTTTCTGCAATTCATTTGTTACCACTTTAATTCTACTATACTATATATATATATATATACTATAATATTATCCTATAATTATTAATCAAGTGCCGTAGTAGCAAAGAAAATAGAATCAATTTTCGTAATAGATTTACCTGCAGGATTAATATCTAGCAGTCTTTGATCCTGAGTTCTGGTAGGCGTAGGAGTGGGTATGCTTCGCGTGGACTCCAGGTCCAATAGATTTCTGATTCTTCTAACTGAAGTCGTCCTTTGACTGGTGGAACTGCTAAGCGACGGTTTCTGACTTGTCAGAGATGTACGGGCACTCGATGCAACCGAGGCCGGTCTTGGATTTGTCGTTCCACGATGACACGACGAGCTGATGGCCGTTGATGCTTTTAGATTGGCCAAATTTACTTGCTGCGCGGAGGCTGACCTCGTTGACAGACGATCCAACGTGCTGGAGAGCGGTCTGTATGCTCCATAGCTTCCATAATCACCCTACACAGGGATTTTCAAAACAATTCATACAAGGCTAGAAGCTAAAATACATCCATGAAGAATGTATCGTTTGATTGGACAAAGTTGAAGCTTCGGATGGAGTTTAGGGACACAAAGTGGGGAACCGATGTCTTCAGTTGTTAATCGTTTAATGCTCAAATTTATCTTTGGTTTACAGACCAAAGTGGTTAAATTTCATGGCATAAATTCACAACTTGGAGAATGTTGTATCATATTTCTTTCAATTTTAATGGTGGTTAATCCAAATACAAATAGATAAGAAGATACGAGTTCAAGCGAGTCCGTGACACTTACGAGTTACATGTGTGTATAACATTTGCAGTATGGGATACGAGCAAAAATATTTTTGTCGTATTATGATTTCTACTTACAAGGAAGGTTTTGTAGGGTACTACGGATCGCAGTAGGGCTAATGAAGCAACAGTTTTAACCCTTTCGACCCGAATTTTTTCGGATTCGAATTTGGATTTTAGTTATTTTTCCACTAGAAATCAATAATACGATAGCAAAGGTAGCTACATATCGATTTTGAAAGTTGTACGACTATTTTGGAAATTGAAACATATCTGTCCCATGAGTTTCTTTTAGCGAGACATTGTAACACGGTAGAGATAAACATAGGTAAATACTCTTTCCCTCTCTAAAGAGAAGTATTACAATTCATACATATTGTTTCTGTTCTCGTTTCTTTTTTATTTTGAGAACATTTTTAGTATCTTTTTCATTTTGGAAATATAAATAAAAAGACCTAGTCGAACATATATGTCCCAAGCTCGCATACTTCTATGCTTTATAAAATTAATAAAAACATAATAATATAAAACTTCGTTCAGCAAAACGGTCACTTTGTACTATAAATTAAAAAGCGACAGTAACGAATTTTCGAAAATCGCACAATTATGCACGTAAAAATGAGGTTTCTGTCACTGTTACTTTGCAACCACGTACACTACCTAAGTAAAAACTGTGTAGCATATTGCTATGCTATTTATTGTCATGATCATCAATCCAAAATAATAATAGACAGTTACACAGACTTAAACAGCGCAGAATAACGCATCTATAACACAAACATTGTTCTATAGGTGATCGGAAACAATTATTGGGACATATGTGTGCGCTAGGGCCGAAAGGGTTGAAGCATGTTTCACTCACCTGATTCACAGCTGCATGGATGTTCTCTGCGCTGTAGGTGTACCGTGGTGGTCTGGTAGTGGTGGCTCTGATCTGCTCGTACAGCGCACTGGTGCTCGGCGTTCGACTCAACCATGCCCGATATTCATCTGACGTGAACACACTAGGTGATGACGGTATTCTTCCTGCCGTTTCAATCAACAGAATTCTCAATACCCTCTATTAAATTTGGAATAACCGAACCGGCACGCTAATTGAACTTCAAAACTAACCTCTATCGCGTCTGATGGAAGGTAGTTCGGGTGCCGACAATGCCCCGTCACTATCTTCCTGATCTATTAATCCAGATGCTACCGTGCTAAGTCCAGACCTGAGACCAGGTTGCTGAGGCAATGTTCTGCCACTACGAGGCAACGAATTCGATCTCAAGCCTAGAGACAGCATAATCTCAATTTTATAGTCTTCTCAAAGGCAAGCAAATGGAATTCTGGTTAATGGGGGGTAGTAGGCTAACCTGAGGAACTCTGACCAATCTGTGACCTTGATAGGGTTGCAAGGTGCGAGACAGCGCTACTCTGTGGCGGATTGTTCGTGTTGTGCCTGTAATAGTAGTACGCCGACTTAGGCGAACTGGAACAGGTTGCTTCGGTGTCGGAAGCGTAATCCAACGATGGCCGATGCCTCCTTGTCAGAGTGCCGAATTGACCTTGCCTCTGACTGGCTGACGTTGTATCTCCCTGGGTTCCATACCTGGCGTTGTATCTCAAAGCTGATGTTCCTATTAAACCACACGTTTATAGGGTTGTTAGTCCATAATGCGCACGTAGAAGTGGGTCGAAACTGAAGTTTTAGATTAGGCATGGGATACTCGAAATGTCGAAACCTCAAAACCATTAGAAACTCTTCAAAACTTTCGAATTCTCGAAACTCGAAACTTTGTGCTACTTTTATGATTCGAAACTCTCGAAACCTTGGTAAATAATAGTTTGTACAAATAACGAGAATATTGTCATGACATGAATTTATTTACCTAATGATCTAATGGAGTTTATATTTAGATTTTACAGTCACCTTAATCGATACAGTATCATAAATCTAAAATGTAGACGCAAACTAATGATCAATTGGATTATTACCTAAATAAATTCCTATCAGGAAAATATTCTCATTATTTATGAAAATAATTATTTTCCTGGATTTCCAGAGGTTCGAATCATAAAAGTAGCACAATGTTTCGAATTCTCGAAACTCGAAACCTTTTGAGTTTCGAGGTGTCGAAAGTCCCGTTTTTATTTTCTATCGAGGCAATGCGTTTTTCGGAGAATTTGCTGTGGAAAATGACGGACCTGATTTCAAGCTGGATCTAAGGAAAGTGTGCCTAGCTGGTGTCGTGATGCTTGTATAATCAACCCGTGGTAGATGCTGATCCGAACCGCTTCTAGGCATAATTCTTCCACTTCCAGAATGCTGACCATAACCACCGTAATGCGACGACTGCGTTTGACTAGATAATCTGCTACCAACCGACTGCATTCCTGCTCCCGTGGACATCCGGCGACCACCATTCGAGGGCATAACCGGCCCCGTGTAGAAAGCGTGCACCTAAATCCAATTCAATTCATGAACTCACTTTTCTCCTTCGACTATCTTCTTTTTATGTTATTTTCCTTTCACATCACAATGGACCACTTGACGTTTTAATCGAAGACACGTACAGCCTTTCGGTTTATTAATGAAATCTTTAACTTGGAGTTTGTAACTAGTAGACTGCGAATCTTTATGCAAATTCATATTTCTATTAATTAAATTAAAAAAATGTCCTAAAAGATCTTTTCTTTTTTTCATTGGATATTAAGTGCACCAAACGACACAATTTATTAAAGCATATAGAATTATTCTGGCCTTTAAAAACCCTCCCCGATTTTTCAGAAACACCTGACGCCATTTTCTGTAAATTCTGCGAAGCTATTTTACCTAAAAGTGTTAAGCACAATATTTGGGACAACCTAATATAGTAGCTTGTACTTTAGTTTGAACATTTTGCACAGTTTTGCGTATATAAATTTCGCGTAAATGGATAAAAATGCTCAGTCTAATATTTCGCAACAGTGTGTAAGATGATTTAGGAAATTTTGGTCGATTGTGATTAAAGGAAAGTCTAATTTAGATACTCTGCCACCTAATGATTGATGGACCTGTACGCGTGAATTATTTCAAAACTTCATTTGGGAGTGTCCATCTATCATTTATGGTGGACTATGACGATCACGGATCGCCACGAACGGAGACAATACTGAGAAAGAAAGAAATAGAACAAACATACAGAGCAAAGCTTACAAGGCAACAAAAGGTGGAATTATAAATAGCGACAGGTGTTCAATTCCACTTGGACATTGACAAATGTTTCTTATTTCTCTTACAATTTCTAAGCTTTCATGGCGTCCCATTCCTCTCGAAACTATGAATATTTGTACATTATCCAAGTGGTTCACGGTGCAGGAAATTGCTGCATACACAAGTCTATATATCAAGAAAGAGTTTGTGGTTTCTTTACCTTTCTGAAATCCTGGTTAATATCAATGTAGCATTCATTCATAGAACCGATTAGTCATGTGAAACACGTGGTCGAAACACGAGCGAGCTGCGAACCGTCTACACTCTCCCAAGTCATCTCAACCAATTTTCTCGTTTCGAGCCAGAAAAATAGAAAAAATGCTATTCGTATCTCATACTTCGGAACTAATAAACGAAACTTGGAAATCGAGACGATGCGCAGCATCATACTGATCACTATCAGGAGTGTCTCGAGACATTGCCACGAATTCACCACTTTCTTATTCGAATCGCTATCGCAATTGAAGACAGAGAAGGGCAAACAAGTGTCAACTTGGTGCAGACAGGTATATGAAAGGGTGCTCGATCCACATCGTCTAGAACATCTATGTGATCTATATCCGACCTCAGGTGGAGATTTATAAAATTGCAACATCAATGTCCTTTAATACTTATCGTAATAACTTTGAACGATGGTTAAACTCCCTTTCCTATAACTACCTTACCGCATATTATCTTGGTTTCAAAGTTCCATTCCATTAGGCTTCATTTATTAAATGATTCTCGCAAAATAAAACCTCGACCTGGGTCAGAGTTCTGAACAAATGGTAGAACAACACATAGTACTTACAGATTCGGCCAAACTCTCCAACGTTTTTGGATATCCACGCTCGTAAGGTTGCGTCGTGGAGGGCTTTGGCTGATGCGTGATTACAGGAGCCTGTGGTGGTCGATAGGACCAAGATCCTGTCTGTACAATTTCCGGTCTGGAGTTGTAGTACAGATCACCATTGCTGGATCCCAAGTCCTGACTAGAACCTAGACCTGTTAAGTCTAACCTGGACCGAGAGGGTAGCATCTCGCGACCATCACCACGTCTACGATTAACATCTCTGTAATCAAAGTAACTTCCAAGTTTAATTAATGAAAGATTCTAAATCGCAGAAACTTGAATGATTATTCCATCGTGTACATTGTTTTTTTAAGTTAGTATATTTTGTTACCTGACGTGATTGCTCGTTGCATGGTCGCTCTCATCTTCGTTCAAATCCCTCTTGATCACCACAACAGGAGGAGCCTTGTGCTCGCTTTGACGAGTATGCGAGACTGGCTGATGCTGGCCATGCCTCGTCGCCAGCACGAGCCTCCTGGGTATCGACATGATGATCACCACATCGTCCAGGCTCATGTGCGTCACGTCCACCAGATTCACCGCCAGAATCTCATCCCCAACCTAATTGAAAAAAGGTCATCTTATTAAGAAAATTGCGAACCCATAGTTGCACTATTTCTTTTTTTTTTTTTTTTTGTTGCAAGAAAAAGTTCAGGCGGATTTATATTACAAATTCTTTAACCTTTTAACGGTGGAATTTTAGTTTTAAAATTTCGATCGATATTGACGAATATGTCATGAAATTGGTGCCATCAATAGAATCCAAACTACCTGTGACCATAGGTCATTGCAAATGGTTTTAATCTCTCGCCTTATAACGACGAGTTACACTCATGGTGCAGCCTATAGACTAATTACAATAAAAGCGCGCTGTATTTTTTAACCCTGAACTACTGTACCTATTGAAATTTACGCGTGTAAGACTGCTAATAATTACTCGTTTATCTCAAATTTTCCAGGTTCGATTTCAGTAATTGAACATTATACTATAATTGAAAAAGTATACGAAGTGACAAGCTTGTAAATCACGCAGAACGTAAAATACAGATGAATAAGTAATTATTATTGACGGCCTCATAGACCGACAATAGTAGTTAAGGGTTAATAAATTTCAATTCACCTCGTTTCATTTTTTAAGATTGTAAGATTAAACATTGCTAAGTACAAATTCCGTATAATATTTTAGCGTTTTGCATTCAACTCGAAATATTCACGAGTCAAGGGATTAAGGACCTGAGAAATAGAAAACTTTCTTCAATGTTCACCTTCAGACATCGGCTGTTGTAGACGGCCGACTCCAAAGCTATCCTCGAAATGAAGACACCATCATTTCTATCAACCCCATTGCCTTCTCGTATGTAGAGCCCCAGCGTCTGCCCTGGCCTTTTGATTATCTCAACAAAGTGGATGGGGTATTTTGGATCCTGAAACATTGATTCATGGATTAGATTACGAGAGCACATTGAGGTTTGGTTGCATAGATTCGGTTGCATGACGTCACACCTGCATCGCGATGAACTTCTTCGCCGCCTCGGACGCTTGCTCGCCCATCGCTTGTGGTTCGATGACCCGGACAACCATCGCACCTCTTCGTGCGACAGCTTCAAGGGCTGCTGCTGTCGAGGCGTCATGATCGTTCTCGACGGTCTCTATCTGTTTGAAGATCTCTGTGCTGATTCCGCTCACCTGCAACGACAGGTCCTTCCACTTCAACCAGCATGCCATGAACAGAGACATCATAATGAAAGATGACATGAAAATGTTCCAGTAATCGAACGTATAGCATTGAATTTTTTCCAATTGTATTTCGGATACCATATATATACGTATCTTGTACAGAGTTATTTTTCTCTTTTTATAACGGTTAAAGGATGATTAGTGGATACACAATGTTTTTAAAGTTGTTACTGGAACAGTTTCATGGAAAAGGTGAATTGGTCTGATGGTTTCCCCTAATTTGATTCCCCTTTCCTGCTCTCTGTCTACTTTCATTCTTGGAGTAATTAGGTTTATCAATCGGCTCCTTGGAGATCTAATCAGGCTTCGAGATCAGGATATCTGTGGTCTGGGAAACAATAGGATAGTCTAGTATTATAGCCGTTGGCTACGGGAGATTGTAACTAGGATTTCAATCTGCTTCTCGTGAAAAGGAGAAGAAATATACGGGAAATTTTAAAATATGCATAGTCTTTGTCTAGAAGAAAGTGGTAAGTTTGGTAAATTATGGTAGTCAGTACCTTCCTGAAATCTCCCTGAATAACCATGGGGGGTGGTTCCTTGGGGCGCAACTGGTTGGCAGGTGCTTGCCTCCCAGGACTTGCGCTGATGTCTGTCACTTCCCCCCGGCCCTCCTGCAATGAAATTAATACTGTAATTAGTATCACATTCTTAACACCCTTCTTAATCTATCTACACCATTAACCGCTAAGGCATTCTAACATGAAACCTCCAGGAAGGTATACTTAAGATATTTTCACCCCAATACCTAAAGAATTCGATAATAATTATGAAACATTCTTCATTCACTTAAACACGTGGGCAATTTGTTCATCGATTAACTATCATAGAAAAAATTACTAATGGATCGTGTTATTACAATTAAACCCGGTAATGGATAAAACCAAAAGGCTTGCTGGAGCATGGAGGGTTGAGGGATTGCTATCAGCTTAAAAGCTGTAGCAAATCAGGCTAAACGGAGGAAATTCTTTTGCGGCCAGTTGTATGCAAGATTCAATCAGCGGGCTGATGAGAGACTCGTAAAAAATGTAAGCGTACCCAAGCCGACTCTCCTCCGTGAAATTACGAACAATCAGAGATGCACGCGCTTTAGAGGATTCGCCGAAAATAGAAACCCCTTTGTTGGTCACCGATGCAAAGGCACCACTACCAGTGCTGCTGAGATAATAGCCCTGTACAAGCACACATCCACTGCGATCGCAATTTTCCTTTCCGTCCCATCGTGCATCCAAAATTAGGTGACTTGTAACTAATTCGAGCCTCGGGCAGATTTAATTGGTCAATAAATGTTGCAGAAGTGAGCAACTGCTTCTTGAAATAATTAATCAGCTACAAATTTGTGCAACTCGGTCCCCTATTAAAAGGTCCACTTTTAGACCTGTAAACTTCGATGCGAAATGAATAATTCAGTACGATATGATTTCGCTTAGTCCTATTAATAGGGAAATTACATATAAACTTTCCTCGAAGCGTAAGAATCATAATGGACCCGGTAATTTCATAAACACATCACTTTGAATAATGAGAGAACCACTTGGGAAAGATTATAGACTAAATGAAGTATAAAGATCTTTAATCGATTCGCGAATTATACTAAAATAACTCGTGAATTGATAATAATCGTTCTTTCTCTAGGAAAGACATTTCACAATAACGCATGCTAAATTGCTCTAATTGTGCACATCTTGAAACCAATAAGCTTTCTTGAATTGATCGGAGTATGCAGAGCTTCCATTGGTTGCTGAGAAACTATGGGCACAAGTACCCTGATAGAACTCATTAAGAGTAGCAAACAATGCTTGCGAAGCAACCGGTTGTTATAGAAGCTGCTTCAATTAGAATCAGTCAAAGACAATGTTTTCTTCTCTGATTCTTACAAAAAAACTTGAACCTCCATCAAGTAGCCTGCTACAGCAACCTTAAGGAATAATTTAACTGAAGATCAGTACGCCTTACTAGCTTGTTAATTTCTGGGAATTCAGATGAAAAATTCAAAGAAGATAAGCGCGTAGTACCACAGTGTATACGAGTAAGAGTAATGCTATTCATAGTAGCCTACTATTCTGAATTCCAATGGCATCCACTGATCCAGACCTACTTAACCCAGCAGAGATTCAGGCCTATAGTACTACACTGATACTCATACTATTCACAGTAGCCTAGTATTCGAAATTCCAGTGGTATCTGACCAACCCAAAACTAGTTAATTCAAAGCGAGGTCACTTCGCTGTCGCAAACACACAGTCCTCAAACTTCATCACTCTGCATACCTTCAACCCCACAGCCACACCACTACCACCATATAATCATCATTATCATCATCACAAAACCGGATCCTCCATTGCACCACAAATGTACGCCTCCAGCATTCCCCCGAATACAGGGGGGAGGGAGGGAGAATTGGCACGGTACAACCGTAATCTCTCCGTCTCTCTCTTCTCTCCCCCTTCACACAAAGCAGATCACGCGAGTAGAAAACGCACCCCGTGAAGGCATGTGAAGAGGACCAGCCACGCGGCGGAGCCGCACATCCGGTCGCACAGGGACAATAAAGACATCCACACTTGCGCGGCCGATTTACAGCCCCTTTTGTTGGACGTGTCCTCAGGAAGGCCAGCAGCGGCGGCGAGGAGCTCCTCACCCTTGATCGTGCCCTCCGCGCCCCTCTCCCACGCTTCTGCCGGTGTCCAAGCCCTCTGTTCCTCTTTCCTCCTTTTCGAGGTTTCGAGGTCCGTTGTTCTCACCGTCGTGTTCGCGCGTGTATCCATGCGTGCTACGAGAGCACACGGGGTCTTCAGGAGCCAAGGGAACGTAGACCAACAACTGGGCCACCAGTCCACCCTTCCGCCCTCCCTCTTCGCCGGCGTTCACCAAGCCCGATTAGGCTCGTTTTTTTTCGACCCTGGACACCACGCGACTTCAGAGGGTCCGGCCACGCGACACAGGTACGCGGATTACCTTGCGGGAGAAGAAGCAGCCCGTGTCACCCCTGTCGCACATCCTCACCTACCCCATGCTGGCTAATATGGCGGGAAGGAGCGCTCAGGAGTGTATGAGACCGCGCCTGCGCCCCCGTCATCACCACGACGCCGGGAAATGGAGTGTGGGTGAGTATCGACCCGACGTGACGTCACAGCAGCCCACCATCATCGCTAGCAACCCCCCACAACCCTCCCCTACGACAAGCTTACTCTGTCTCTCGCGGTGATTCTCGGTTACGCTGCCGCCTCTCATTTCGTCGACTCGTTTTATCTCTGTCTAGGTGTAGTCTCGCTTCACCGGCTGCCGGGTTTCTCTCCTACGTCTACGCTCTGTCCTGTGCACCTCTCCGCCGTTTGATTTCTCCTCCACTCTATCATTTTTCAGATACTAGATGTTGGTGGAGATTCATCAAGTTCATCCTTTTTTTACTTTGCAAGATTTTTTTTGAGGAATTTTCGAAACAGCGTGAAACGCTGATGGAAGCAATGTTTCTCATCGATAAGATGCTTTTTCCCTTTTATGGTTCGCTATATACATAGTATTGAGTTGGATTCCATCACTTCCTCTTCATCATCTACGGCTATTAATACTCCTTTGTGCGATTCCTTTCTTCTTTTCTTCATTTCTCGTGACTTACAACCACCGTCCCCTTGCCCTCTTCGCCCCCTCTTTTTTTTTTACCACAGAGTTAGACTTCATACCATTGCCATTATTTTTACTTCGACCCATTTTATCCGCTTCGAGGATATTCATTTAGCTGGTATTTTTATTTCGCCACGCAATTCTTCTTTAATTGCATCCAACTCGTTTCCAGACTTCTTTTTATCTCGCCAACAATTTGTTTTATCGTCTGTATATACACGTACACACAGTTTCCATTCTTATCCCCCATGTATCTCGCGTCTTTATGTAACCCTTAAACGCTCTCCCCTCTGCATTGGTATTCTTTCCAACTTTCCCCACCGCAAATCCTGCTCGGGGTAGAAGTTCCTTGTTTCTTCAACTGCTGATTAGCTGCAACACCGTTTCAGCAGGGAGATCCAACCGGCTTCAGCAACTTAACTGCGCATAAACGTTATTGGTTACGCTACTTTCCCTCTTTTTACCTCCTTTGCCCCCAAGCAGGGCAATTTATCATGAATTAGCGTGCCGATTTTCGAGGAAACATTAGCCGATTTCGGTAAGCAGCTTTCATCATCTATATTTTTCTCTTAATACACTAGAATTTCCTTTCAAAACCAGACACACAGAGACACCATTGAGAATTTTCTTTTTGGATCGCAAGCTACTTTAATGGATACCATATGTACTTGTTCTACTTTTGCCTGGTTCGTTTTGAGGATACATCGAGCATCCGTCATTTATCCGACTTTATCAGGCGGAAATTAACGAATTAATTTGGGTGAAAGTTGGTAACAGCCAGGAGGCTGAAGCACGCTTCAGTAGGAGACACGGATAAGTGATGCCGCCCCACTGGAGGTTCTTGAAATTTTCGGCACTTATCCGTTCCCTTTTCCCGTCTCTGCACGAGGGTGCTTTGTATTGCGGCCCAAAGAGCTTTCCCCTACCTCTTTTCTTCCACCACTTTTACCTGTCCCGCTCTGTTTCTTTCCTTGTTTGGATACTCCGTACCCTTCTTCATCCTTTGTTCACTCCTTTCTTCAGCGATTATCAAGATTCAAAACTTAAACAAATAGTAATCAAATGTAAGAGTAAATATCGTTATTAGAGACTGCAATCTTTGTTTCCATTATGCGTGCGGAATTTCTGCTTCCCCTCATAACTTCTCATACCCCCCCCCCCCCCCCCCCCTCCCCTCTGCACCCTTACGTTCTATTCTGCTAATTCTCCACCTAAGCAATCCTAATTCGCACTGCATTCTCCCTGTTTCTCCACTTATTTATCTCTTTACGTGGCCCCTTATCTCTCCACTTGCTTCTCCCTCCTCCAGGTAACCCCCACAGGGTCCACTAACCCCTTCCATCATGAAACTCGACGTCTCAACCCCCTGGCGACGGGGTGCTACAGTAATGTTACCCATGACGGAGGTGGTGATGGTGCAAACGATGGTGTTCGTAGTCCGCTTCCAAGCTACGAGCAGAACTCTGTAATGGCGTACACGAGAACTCTACGTTAATCTCTCACACACACACACGCCTCTCTAACTGCGATCCAGGCGCTTTCGGAGGAAATCGAAAATCGTCAGTGTTTTTTGGTCCAGAAGTGCATTTCGTTGCATTTTCCCACGTGCTTGCGTTAATCCTTTTATCCGACAATAACGAATCACACCCGTGCTATTTATTTATGGCATAAATTCAAGAAAAGCGCATAATAGGGTAAACACGCAGGTGATATGGAACTTTGTAAAATGTCGATAATTAACTAGCAAAGTTTATCGACGACCTTGTATATATGAATCTCTTATAAACAATAACGGATGGTACTGATAATTAAGCGTCACTGAAACAACCATTATTGAAAAGGGAATCATCTTTTCCGCGGTGCGCTGAAATTTTTGAAAGGTGATTCAGATAGTTAAATATTTTAGCGAAGGTAAGTTAAAGAGTGTTACTTTTGTATGATTCATCGTTGACTATGACTGTCCGAAAAATAGCGTAGATAAATATTCATTTAAATATTCATTTTAGAAATTTCTTAGGTGTTCCATGTTAGATACACCTCTTCTTTTTCGAACTGCTGAATTTCACTATAATTTCAAATCATTTGAATTGTATCGCACTTAATTAATTAAATATGAGTATATTAGTATTTTTTATATTACTATATTAGTTTCCAAGAAAGTTAAATTCCTCTATTTTTAGCAAAGTTTTAAAATCGACTGTTCCATATTACCAACGTTTACCCTACTGAGGATAAAATTTAATTTGAACCATAATTTTGGCCTTACGTTGTAAGATTAGAGATTATTGCATAAATATTGCCTGTAATATTTAGATGGTTTCTAGGTAACAAGATAAGAAATCAGTAATCTGCTAACGCCAGCATACATGGATAATAAAATAATCAAGGAGAGTAGAGCGTCAGACGTGTGTTGAGGGAATGTTCAGAGATTAAAAGAGATATGGGAGAAGATACTTGGAGGAAAGGGAAGGAAACGGAGACATGAATCGAACCAATCATAAGGAAGCCAAAGATACGTATAAGTTTAGTTTGAGTAGTTTGTTGTGAAAATACAGTATTTTATTAGGTGTACTAATGAATAATTCACTTATTTTATTCAAACTAGCATTTATTTGAACGAAACCAGATACTTACTTTATTTTATCAATGAAATTATAGTTGCCTGTTTGAATATTTAATAAAATAAATTTGTTAACTTATGTAATTATACTGGATTACTTCTTGGTACACATAATATTTTATTTTTGTTATCGCCAATTATGTTGGCCTATTCTCAGTTAAGTTATTAGTTTCTTATAGTTTATTATTATTGGAGTACAAGTATTATGCACCGGAAAAAATCGTGCGGTTTTTTTTATCAGAAATCTATTCGAGTCGAATTTTTATAACATTTGATAAAACTACTGCAACGATGACCTCATTGAAAGATTTTGTTCATCTTTTACATTGTCAAATAAAATTACACTTGAAAGAATTTCAGTGCAGTCTTTTAATTTTATAATATAGCAATTTAAAGGGTCGTTTATCTATGCAAAATCACAATATTCTTAAAAATACAATTCCTCTTATTAGTGGTTCCGGAAAGTGGTTGTTGATTCAGGTTTAATTAACTCACTCATGTCGCTTCTTAAGGAAATGTACACAAAGGAGAACACGTACCTTAATTTTAATAAGAGTTGAACATATCGTATTTCGCCATTTGACTACGGAAATAATCGTGGTGCAAGGATACAGATCAAAGTATGACCTAACATTCTTTTTTTTCTGATTGCAGGGAAACTATGAATGCGGCGGGAAATTGCAATATAACTGGAGTAACTCTGGAGGAGGTTGTAAAAATACAAAAGTGTTCACATGTTCCACTGCAGAATGTTTCGTAAATTACGCAAAACTGGATTTTGGGTCGGACAGATATCCAGGTCGAGTGAGCACTCTGGAAAACAATTCTCTGCCATACGCAAACTCTGCAAACCAATTATTTTCTCATTATCCTTACGTTCTTGGCAACCTACGACACAAAACAAAGCGAACGACGAAATTCTATCAACCGAATATTGAATTTCATTCAGAAATCACTCTTTGCTGGTTTCTCCTTTTTCTCTCTCACCTGCATGCAGGTGAAATCCCTTCAGGACAGGCAATTAGTAATTTTTCAGGAGAACAAATTTCCACTCTCGGTCATAGAAACCAAACTTTTTTGCTTTGCAACCAGAATGCAGGTCATCAAGGCTTTTTTATTTGCTCCGTATTAGGCGAATAATTAATTTGAATGGAAGGGGGCACTTTTTCTCCGCTGTGGCTGGTATTAGAGCTTGGCGTTTCATTGAGTTTCGAACGAAATTGTTGGCGCAGGCGTGACGACCTTTCCATTGGAAGGGAACGGCCGGATTTTACGTATACTGACCTGTGTTGTGTGCATGTGTGTGTATGTGTGTGTATGCATACCTTCCCCTCGTCGATCCTCGTTTCTTTCAACGTTTTAACGCGACTGAACCGAATGTCTCAAAGCACACTGGATCTTATCATCATTTTTTAATAATTATTCCCGGTGGTTGTTCTTCTCCCAATTCTGCAACGATTGTAATCTCGGTTTATAAATTATACGCTGCAATTATGGTTGTCGGTGTGCTCCTCATTGACATTTGAAGAGTTGAGAGCTATAGTGGCGTAGCGAGTTGGAAATTACTCGAATAGTTTGTTTTGTTGTCTTGTCACGGATATGGAGACTTAGAGACATTTTCTTCTGAGCTATTCGAATTTTTTGTCAGTTCTTTCGGTTCGGATGTCGACGTTTAATTCGAGAACTGTTCGAATATTCGAACATTCTGCACCTCTACATAAGACACCCTGTATATTTCGGTTACTCAAAACTTATATGATTGGAAAAACGAGGTTCGGGAAAAAGGAATGGGGAGTGTCGTTGGGATTCGGGCAATCCGCAAGGCGGCCCAGTTTAAACACAGCGTGAAGCGTTAAATGAATTACTTTCAGAGCTTCAAGTGGCTATTTCACGGCTGACGGAGTGCGGAGAAGTGGGCAGTATAGGCCAGGAAACGAAGAGAGAGGCCGGGGCTGGAGGGTCGAAAAACGAAGGCAGAGGGTTAGCCTAACCGTCGAAACGTGTCCCGCTGGGCTGGATTCAAGGCGGCCGATTTACCGCGGTTCTGTTTCAATTTGGCACCGCTCCATTGGCTCTCCCTTGCTTCCTCTCTCCGTTCAAATCAACCCCAATGGAGAATAAAATGAAATGGGTGCCTCGATACCAAAAATGACTAGAGGACATTTTAAAATAAGGATATGGGTGCATAGAACTGCAATAGTGGGTTAGTATAATATAATGTAAGAGGATAATGTCTAAAATTATTTACCAGACCTTAGTATGGTAGAAGTTAAAAATATGAAGAGAAGCGGACCAAAAAATATTTCATTGAAGAAAATGAGAATAAGTCGATAATTTTTGTAGCCACTGTACTACTATTTCTTAACTCTTGAACGGCGGAACAGCTTTCTGTCCATCTTATGTGAATTTAGCAGATTTATGTATCTTGATAGGGCTGATACATTATTTTAATAATTTAATGGAGTATGATGTAACTTAAAACATAAAGATTGACACCACATTGACATAATTATGAATAGACGGTTCTCCTGTCTAATTGATTAGCAAATAAAGAAGCTAGGGCTCATACGTCGTATGGAGGTCGTCACTGAAGGGTTAATATTTCTCAGTTACAACTTGAATAGTAACTTATGATCAAACTGCGTATCTTCGTGTATTTATGAAGAATTTAAATGATGCATACGATGCATATAACGTATAAAAATACGTCAAATATCCAAGATAAGATACCTGTAACAATATTTAAACGGTGCAATTAATCTTTATTTTATGTCTCGTTGCTTTAATCCTAGTTGTAACAATATGGATTTGCATAAACATATGCAGTATACTTGTGATCCCCTCGAACAGTCCTGGAACGAACTAAAACGAGTTCACTGAGCTCAATTCCAGAAGCCTAGGACATGAATTCTGAATAATATGGAGCATCGATAATAATACTGCCAGCGCTTGCAAAAAGAAGGGGGAGAAAAAAAACGGAGAAACACGAAAATCTCTTAAACCGCTGGTAGCATGGATCAGAGAAGCGCGATCAGGTCGAACGATAAAAAAAAACCGTGCCGGAGGAGGATACGCCGTCATCCACGGGAAAAAAAGTGTCCGCGTGGAGGGGGTTTGAAGAGTGTAGGGGATGAAGCGGGGAGGTGGAAGCGTAAAGCTACGCTACTGCACGTAGTAGCCCGGAAGTATCAGTAGTAAAACGTAGTAGTAAGTAGTAACGGCGTGTACGCAGGCGTACGCACGTTCGGCATCGTTCGGGGTCGAAAAAATGTGCCGCGGTGGGAGATTCGAGGACGAAAGGGAGCGAGAAGGAGGATCGTTTGCGGTCTGCCCGAGGAAGATGCACCCAGCCTGTGGAGGGGAGAAATCTACGCGTGGTGGGGGTGGTCTGAGGTGGGGGAAATAAGGGGAAGTAGGACGGACAAGGACATGAGAAGAGGGGGAAAAGGTTAGGGGTGGTCGGTTGATGAGAAAGGATGTGCAAAAGAAGAAAAAGAACCGACGAGGGGGATGGAAGAAGAAAAGGGAGGAGTAAACTGGGCACAGGATAAATGAAGTATACTTTGCAGAAGAACAATGTGAAAGCTTAAAGGATGGCAAACCTGGTGAATATAAATTGCAGAGAAAGACTAAGAGGGGGCAAAGTACGCTTGAAAAAGAAGAATACCGATTGTTAGGTCTGGCCAAGAACGACTGAAGTATACTTCAAAAGGGACACAAAGTAGAGGGAGAGTGGGCTGATCAGAAATTACTGAAGTGTACCTTAAAGACAAAGGGAAGGAGATAGGCAAACAGGGTGGAAATTGGACAGGAAGAAACAGAAGAAGAAATGTGTATCAACAGTTCGAAAGAAGAGACGCATCGTGAAACCGAAAAGGATATCTCTTCTGTGACAAGAAAAATCCAAAAATCCATACAACCTAAGCCAATATAACTTGAACAGTTAGAAGAACTTGAGAATTCGAAGAGGAAGGAAAATCTTTTTCTTCAATCCAAGTGAAGAAAAAGAAGGAGCACCCACAGGAAAAATTCAGAAACGGAGGGAGAGCGGGTGGATCCTGCAATACGATGGTTGAAGGAAACGCGCATGCGCCCAATCCTGAAGTGGCTCAAACTGAACTGAATTCACCCAGTGTGCGGCCTGTGTGTCTGCTTGTATGTGAGAGAGTCTCTCTCCTCTTTCTCACTCGGCATCCAACCCTCTCTGTCCGGGTGTTTGACCACATTTCCACACTGGGTCTGTGTGCGCGCACTCCCCCGGAGGTCGATGCACGCCAGTGTGCACTCACTATGTGTCTACCGGCCTATGTACATACGGGAGTACAGCGAGAAGTATGTGGCCCGTATGTACGCAGCCAAGTACGTACAATACGTGACATATATTGCGCCGGTGTACTGGCTTTTTACCACGTTAATACGGCCTCTAAGCGAACCGTTGATTGCAACAAAGCTGTGTGTCCAATTTTTCCCTCTCGCGGATTCACCAGGATTTCTGCACCTTTTTACAAAGCACCAAATCTTGGTTCAATTTTCGATAGAAAAATCTCTGTACGCGATGAGACGCTAAGACTCCACCTGTAAGTACAGTCATTCGTGTGTTGGGGACTTCCAACGACTATGGAATGTGAAAAATTCTCAAAGTGTCTGGAATGTTCAGAATCCTCAAAAAAATCTTCGGAATATCCAGAATCCTTAAAGTATTTGAAATTTTCGAAAACCTCAAAGTCTTCGTAATATCCAAATGCCAAATTTTTCCGAGTGACAAGTACTCTAAGACTATCGTATTGTTCCTTAAGAAAACTAATATTAAAATATGGTTGCATAATCTGGGTCTTAATTTAATGCACATATTAGATCTTTAGAAAAAGTGTAGTTCGTATGTACAGCTTCATGGCATACTGGACAGTCCATGCCCGTTACTTGCCATAACTATCAAATTATACTCTTATGCTCTCCTCTCTTGGCTTAACAACTCCAACATGCAGACGAAAATTCTGGAATATTAGTCTTTATAGTATTCAATGATCTTGTAAAGTGTTCTCATATTCTTAAAAAATTCTCTATCAATGTCCCAAGTATTCGTCTGAGACGACATAAGTTTCTTTATGTTCAACCACAGGAAACCCTATCATTCGGGCATTAACAGATCATTAATGATCATTAATGTTAGCAACGCTTATCCGACCATAGATTTTTTCCCCCAATATCCTTACTCTATAAAACTGTTACCACACCACACTTCGCTATAAAAATTTCTGATAATACTTCTTCTTCTTCTTCACAACTCTCTGTTTCCATTCTTAATAATTTTCATGTAATTTTCTAATGAGTTATTTCGTATGGGATTCTCCAGAGTGCGCAAAGTCCTCAGGCTGTCCACAATCTTCCCCCGCAGGGGAGTGACGTAGGTTGAAAAGCCACCGGGCTGACTCCTGTAGGTGCCTTCGGAGTGTGGTGACCCTGTGGACCCGAACTGTCCAATTGGTAAACTGAGAAACAGGTTCCTAGACTGGTAGTGCCAAGATTAACAAGTCCCAGACTCGAGAGCGTAGTGGTTGAAAGCCAAATGCTGGTTAGATGATCTCATCGGAGGACGTCGGCATGTGAGCAATATCCCATCTGCTCTGGTATCACTCTGGCGAAGATTCACAAATGCCTCGAGTGTTCAAAGTCCCCAGACTGTCTATAATTCCCAGAGTCCCCAGATTATCCAAAGACCCCAGAGTGACCAGAGTATCTAAAATCCTGAAAGTCCCAGGAAGGATTGGAGCTACCAAAATCCTCCTAATATCCAGAATCTCTAAAGTCCCCAGAGTTTTCAGAATTCGCGGAGCGTCCAAAATACCCAGAATGTCCAAAAATCTTCAAAGTGTTCAGAATCTTCAGAGTGTTCAGAATCCTTAAAATGTACAGAATCCCTAACATTTCCAGAATTCCAAACGTCCAGAATCCGCAAAATGTCCAGAATCTCTGGAGTGTGCAGAATCCTTAAAATGTCCAGAGTCTCGAGAGTGTCCATAATCCCTAAAATATCCGGAATCCCCAAAATATTCAAAATCCCCAAAATGTCCAGAATCCCTAAAGTATCCAGAATCTTCAAAGTATCGTCAGAGTCTCCAGAATGACCATTATCGTTAATATTCTCTATAGCGTCTAATATTGCAAAGATCCTCAAAGTATTCTCCAATAGTAGCAGGATTCTCGAAGTACTCAGTATCTTCGTAGAATAATTAACGGTTACCTTAAGTTACATGAAGTTAACTGTTGTAACAAATATATTTAGCGAACTTCTGGATATTTGATTAATTTGTACGGTTTTTAAGCCGCAGTAAGGCGGAACTGCTAGAAAAGTATGATTCACGCATACCAGTGCGTAGAGTGGTCGGTATTAATGGTTACCCTCGAGAACGGGGCCGTCAAACTTTTGCAATTAGCAAAGTAAATTGCTGGTAACCTTCCAAACTCGCAAAAGAGCGGCGTTTCCATAAATTAATAACGCGCTCAGCTTCGTCCCGTGGATTGTAATCCTCAACTTCGCTGGCGTAGCACTGACCCAACTTTTTAAGATTTGTCTACTGCGGAGGAATGCATTCTTCCCGTAAACTAAGTGGAATTTCAAAGAACCTCCCGGATAAAGTAACCAATTATTACTTCGATAAGCCGAAGAATTTGTGAAGGAAAAAGTAACTCTTTGCTGACTCGGGAAGATTGAAAATTTGATGGAAGAATTAATTGTCAATTTCACGTAAAAAGTAGAGAGATGCTCGATTCTGAATCGATTTTTCTCAATCGATTCTTGGATGTTCGATTCTGGTACGAATCGATCTTTGATTCGTTTTTGGTCTTTGAATTACGAAAATCTTAGATTTCAATCCCTTTGAATTATCAAATATTTAGATTTTCAAGCGTTTAAATTGTCAAGCTTTTGGAATTCCAAGCCACTGAAATCACTAAATCTATGAATCATGAAAGTTACAGATTTCTATGCCTTCGTTAAATATTTAGATTTCCAAGCGTTTCAAAAATTATTTTGCGAAGGTAGTTTTCAGAAAAATGGGCAAAAATAGCCAAATTCGAGGGTCTGTATCTTTTAAACTTAAGCAATTTTAATACAAGCGAAATGATGACTTAAACCCCTCTCATTTTCGCATAGATTATAACATATTTCAATACGAACAAAATCGCAGACATCGAGTACATGTAGCGTGTACACGATAAGTCGCATTTTCTTCCCTAGTTTAATTATTGAACTCTCTGGATATCCTCGCGGACAATTAATTCCTAAAGTGTCTTTTTCGCCATTGGAAGTTGGACAATTTGCGGGGCGAACATTTTCGGAAACAGCCGCGGAACAAACGGATGAGTGCACTCGTAGTTTCCGAAACGGCACTCACCTAAGAGGGGTTCGTAACAACGAAAAGCTCGGCGAAACGAGCTGCAGAATTTTAGCCCGATGTCCCGTAAACCAATTTTCACCTAATTTCTGTGGATAACTCTGAACTCCTAGTCCTGTTACACTGTGTCCACGTTCACGGTTTAGCTGATAGAATCTACGTAGCAAACTCGTAAAATTTGTTAGGCGCCAAAGTAGCGGCATTACAAAGATACTTAGAAAAATATAAGGGATAAGAAGCTCATCTCGTAAGAATCTTCCTCAGGGTAATGATACTAGGTCAGATTCAGTTCTTCCTTTATAGGAAACCTAAATTTACAGCGAGTCACAAAATTATTGGCACACTCGAGGATTTTATAAAAATATAAAAAATATGGAGAAAATAAAGCAACTTCTTATATATTAGGTTTGCGCATAATATGATATGTTGTATCTCCAAAGTTTATGATTAGGGGATGAATACAACTGTCTCAATTGTGTAAAATAATTAATGGTAATAAATTACATTAAAGAAGAAGAAAATTAGTGTAATGTAGATACGTGTGTTTTACATTAAAGTAATGAAATGTTCAGTGTTTGGCATCATGAATAATTGGAATATCCCTGCGAGAGAGCGAAGATTAACGAGTTAAGAGTGTAAACATTCATACGATTACATTGTGTCAATCCATATTTCTTTTTCAAATATAATTTAGAATCACGATCCATTCATCACACAGTGGTACCAATAGTGAAATCACGGATAGATTGTAAATAATCCTTGGTGTATGGACGTTGATGTAAAAAAGGGAAGGATTTCCCTGAAGCGAAGCAAATGGAGAAGACGGAAGAGACATTCCTGTATTTTTCTTCGATAGGATTATAGGCGTAGCTTGTGCACGGTCGGGCAGGATTACCCAATAAGCGGTTCTTTCTCTTCTCTTGGCCGATAAAGCTTCGGCAAACGTAGCCGATTCCGGAGCGATATCTTCCAAGTGACCGACTCGGCTACGGAGTCGAAAGTTCTCTTCAGGCCTGTTCAAAGCCCACTCCGAGTGTTCCTTTTATCGGAGTCGCTTTCTGGGGGATTCTTTTGAGAAGTAGACACACACATAGATACGAGTATACGGTGGTGTGCAATGGTCTTTGGTGAATTGGGTGACGTTAATTCTCAATGGTAGAAAAAAGGCTTTTCGAAACTGAATATGGAACGAAGGTGGACATTTACAGTAGAGGAGTTGGTCTATTAGGTCGTCGCATACGAAATGGTCGATTTCACGTAGCCCAAAATGATGTATTCATTAATCAATGAAAGGTGCGTTTCTAATTTCTGTACAATGGTTCGGAAACATTGATGAGTATCAGGTTTAAGTAAAATTGTTAGTTTATCATTGCCAATCGTTTCTCTTAGGCAATTATAAGATACATTTTCAATGTTTATATTTTTAGTATAAAATTTGTCAAATCTGTTCATGTATAAATAATATTAATAATAAGAGAACTTCTACTGCATTTTAATCTTAAACAGCATTTCACGAGAAACATTCGAATTTCACTTGTATGCATAGTTCATTTTATTCCATTATTTGCTATTCCCTTTTAAAACGATGAACGATGAATATATTAATATTGTTAAATTCAACGAGCTCCAAGCTTTATATTTGTGCACAGTAAATGTCATTTAATGTTACTTTCAATTAATTAATAGCTACAAAAGCTTGAGCTACATAAAATTGGCCATTTCTTATTCAACAACCTAATAAATATGGGCTAGCTGAAGTATAGAACTTATTAAGCACAGCCCTGTATTGGAAACGGTACGAAACTACGATCGAAAAACAAATAAAGATGTACAAAAGAAATAATAATCATCGTTTATTTAGTAGAGGAACAATACAAGTGCAAAAAGTGATCGAGAAGAAATAGTTACATAAAATTGTGACAGTATGAGACAGATTTGAATGAATTATAAGTTATGAAGAGATGTCTATTAATGAACGTTTAAATGACATATTCTAACACATTTTTGTTTAAAGCTTTACGTATTTCGGAAGTTAATCTTTAATTTAGAGAGAAGAAAGTTATAAAGTTAAGAAAGAAAGTTATCTTTAATTTGTTTTGTTTTGAAAGAAATGAGAATTGGACTGGCGTAAATAAATAAAAATCTTAAATCTTGACTTTCGAGGAAATTTATGCGTGTCTGTATAAGAGCGCCATCGTAGCGCAAAGGGTTAATAACCGGAAATTGAATAAATCAGAAGGTAAAAGAATTACTTGCATGGTGCATGGGTACAAATTTTTTGGAAAAAAGGATTACGAAACTTCCTAATAGTCATTAATTATCAAACAATAAATTCTGCACGCAAATTGTTTACTAAAATGTTACCTTCGATCGTTTCTACAATATCTCTACGAACCTCCCGAACAACCTATTATAATACAAAAATATTCTTTAGAATGAACAAGAATAAGATCACCTCTTCCACTAAAAAGTTTGCAAAGAAATGATCGAAATGATGCTGAAGGATTTGCGGAGAAGGTGGTGTGCAAATATTTGAGCGAGTTCGCCGGGAGCATAATGATATTTCCAAGCAGGTTTTTCGTCCACAAAGGTTGTTGCACCGTCTCGCATAAATATGAGCGCAGTATCTGCCTCCAATAGGAGCACCGGTGCTCCAACTTTTCCAATAACTTGCGTGAAAGGATTGTCTGGCTAGGTGCGCAGGAGAATTCGTGTTGCTAAGAGCCGACCAAGGATTAAGCATGTAACTCTCTGCTCGAATTAAGTGCTGCATTGGTTCCCATGTTCCAATGGCTTTCATTGTCAGTGTATCGATTTCTCTACGTGTGTAACTCTTTCACCAAGGATTTGTAGTAATTTGTAACAGCCGTCTGACAATTCTACCCGTTGGCTGCAATCATTTTTGGTAGGCGACCCCTTGCAGCGTCGCCTAATTTCCAGTTCGAATGAAAAGTGGAGGATGAACCGAGATAAGCCCGGAACGTAGGTGGCAGCTGAGATTGTAATTATGATAAGGTAACCGCTGTCCTAATTGCTGTAAGCACAGCATCGTAGGTGATCAATAGTTATGAATTAATTGTTGAGCCAAGAGGGTTAGGGAGAGTCTCATTCACTGGTTACAATTTGGAATCCAATATTCTTCCCTTATAACGGAGATTACACCCTGGAGAATTTTTTAATAAACCGCACACGGTTTCCCGATAGAATTTTACCAATAAAATTTCATCTCCCGATTTATGGCACCGATTCACATCCATACATTTGCAAGCTTCGCGTCCATTATGTCAAAATTTATGAAAGGGCATAGTACACGTACACATTACAGAATTTTTATATTGATTTTTTTTAAAACAGAAACATTTTAGTACATGTAAAAACTTCATTTTATAACCTTGACTTACTTAGTTTATTATAGAGAAGCGTTTCTCTATCGATGGTGCAGTAATGTTTCGCTTAATGCTTGCACAGATGTTTACTTTAAATGCTCGCGTTATAAAAAAGCGATTAGCGAACGTTTCTATATTATAAACGCGATATAAATAAAAATGATCAATGTTTGGGAAAAATAAAAATATCTTATTTAATGTTACGTAACTAAACAAATAATTATATTAGGAGTACCAATGGCTAATCTATTTGTTTGTTTAAATTCAGTCTTGACTTTAAAGGAAATCAAACGCCTACCCTATCTTAAATATCGTTGCTGTTATTCTGTAAGTTTTGACGAAATTTTTCAGGCCACCTATGATAAAACATATTCATCGATCCGTTTAAAAATAGTGGGTTACTTATTGCTACACCTAATGATGGTAACTTTACTCAACACTTCACGTAGCCAATCGGTAACTCGATGGAGTACATAAAAGTATCGTTACATGAAAATATTCTGTCCACAAAAAAGGATTGCACTCAAAGGATTAAAATACAACAGAATTTGTTAGCCAATTTAACACATTATCTACCGGTTAGGAATTAAACAGATTTAAGTTTAATTTAAGTTTACAATTACGCCGATTGGTTTTGATTGCCGTACAGAACTGTGCGAAGTAAAATAATCATTTTATCTGTTGGTTTAATTATTACTAACAATATAGGGACCAAAAATTCGATTTATAGGCTAGCAGCCGATATAAATCAATATTAATAGATAATGTGTTAATATTACGTCATCGCATAAGTAATGTCATTTCTCAATTGAATTTTAAGTGCAAAATAAAAATACTCATTATTTGTTTTTAATCATCAATTTAGTAATCGTTGCTTTCTTATGACTTCTTCCAGTTTTCAGTATATTTTTCGATTCGTTCTTCAAAAAATTACGGGTACGCTTTTGTTTAAAGAAATCTAAAAGAACGACGTTACCTATGGGAAGACCTAAGACAATAATTCGAAATTTATTAGACGTGAAAATCGTATCCCTACTCGTTAAGAGCTCGAGCCCATGTTTCGAGCATTAAACGAATCTTTACTGTACCAACAGTATGTGTATAGTAATCAGAGATGTGGATATAAAACGTGTGAATATAAAATGGCTGTGTTCTGAATGAAGGCTTTCGATTGATCAGGTGGAAAGAATAATAGAGATACATTGAGTTCATGAAATTGGGAGTAATTGAACGAACGCGAGTAATTCAATCCAGCGGAGCATCTCGATCAAAGGTTATAGAACGATGTCAAGGGATCGATTGCCGCTTCCCAAAGTAGATAACCAAGTGACTGTTCGCAACCGTGCCTCCGCTAAATGTCAAACGTGTGGCAAACCCTTTGAAAAGTCCAGGATCAAAAAAGGGGAACGCTTATCCAGCTGATTCTATTGTCCTCGCTATAATATCTTCTCTAAAAGAAGATACAAGTGAAACGAAATTATACGGACACAGAACGCGGAAAATTGAGAATAAAATCTCTTGTCTGAAAAATAGTTTAGTTTTTTTTTTTTTTTGAGAGTAGAAAATTATTCGATTGCGTTAGTCGAACTTTTTGATCGATAGATTTGTTTGAAACTTTAGGTTGGAAGATTTGATAGTAATAAGAGTATTATGATGCAAATGAAGACAATTATAGCGATTGCCTGAGAATAACGTGCATGCGACTAAATTTATTCCGGTTGATTCGGGAAGAGAATGTAATTATGGGAGATGTCGACGAACGTTCAAATTATCTGCAATGTACAGCGCGTCGAATCGAACATATGCGCTGCGGTTGGGAACCATAATGTCCAATAATTTGGGACACGGATTATGATAGATTTCCCAATCTTGTCACATAAAAATTACATTGAAATTTACTTGCATCGTTTCACTTTCCTAAATGCTGTTATAATATTAGGTTGAATAATAAACTCGTTTACCTCGCGATGATTTCACTCACTTTTTATTAACAAAAGTAAGGAAATGGGATTTAAATCGAGGGTTGTTTTACTATCAATTATAACGATTTTACTATCATGTATGTGATATCCATATTACGCCGCAGTCAAATGATTAACAAATGATTGTTCAATTTTTGAGGATGTACGCAACGTAAGGAAAGGGTTAATGAAACGGGAACAAATTTGTTACTCAACCTAATAAATTACCTTGCTCGTGGATGATTTAAAGAATTTCGTAAAGTAACGAGCAAGAATTTAATTTGTAAAGAATCGAAAGATCGAAGGAGAAAGGTTCAAAAGAAGAGAAAGAGTTTAGGTGTATTAACGTGCAGGTATCAAAGCGAGAAATCCCCCGGATTTTGCGGATTCCTCTATCACTTATTTCTTCATTTCACATGCACATCGCTCGATTGACCCACCGGTTTTTTTTTCTCGCCATGCATATCAAAGATATCGGACACAGCATTCCAGCGGTATCAACAGCCACAGATACACAGAGTAAGGGAGGGAGAGAGAGAGAGAGAGAGAGAGAGAGAGAGAGAGAGAGAGAGAGAGAGAGAGAGAGAGAGAGAGAGAGAGAGAGAGAGGGAGGAGGCCAACAAGTCTGAAATGAAGCGGAGTTCTCTTTAAAGCCGAATATATGCGGCCTATTTACAATAAGCAGAGAAATATCTATGCCTGTCTGCCTGTGTGTCCATTCATGCTTCAGTCAGGATTATTTTTCCTATTTCATGCCCGCTTTCTCGATGAACAGATAATCAATATATCAAAGCCACGTAGCACCTTCATTTTCTTCTTTTAAAAAGAGACACCGAAGATTCTATTACGTATGAACACGCAGGAAATGATAGAGTAAGTATATCACGAGGCCGAAACTTTCAATGCCCCATACAATAAATAACAACTTAACGCTTTCTTATTTTTTACCGAAAGCCTATAATATTATAAATTAACTGTATTTTATTTCTTGCATCTGCTTTGTTTCTGAAAAATCTTATATTATTATTGTCCGAAATGAGTGGAGATAATGCAGATAAATAATGTTACTTAGGCCATGTTCTAAGCGGTGCTAATTTGACGCGTTTTAACAAAACGATAGGTGGTGTTTATGCTTTTTATTCGAAGGAGAAAGTGTTAATAAAATCTACTTCCAAAGTCGTATCTATAGGATCTTCATATGAATTCTATTTATAAAAACTCTTTGCTATAAAATTATAGCTTATATTTTGTTCAACTTGGAGATTACAGCAAATAGACTTTATTTTGGAGATTATAATACAGGATATAGGAGGCTTTGGAGTGTATGGGAATAAAACGATTCGAATGGGGTGTATGGAAATTAATCACACCGTTCTGAGTCTCTTTTCATAGCTGACAGGATTTATAGGCGAGAGTTTACATAGGATTGAGAAGGACACTCGAGACTCATTTTTCTCTCATAGATTGTTTCGCCGATTGCTGTCACCGATATTTTTCCGCTCGTCGCGTGCACTACATCTCCTGCCTTTACACATTTTGTGGACAAAATTTATTTGAAAACAATAATCCCTACAACAGTGCAGAATCGCCGCGGCATGCATCGACAAATCGAACATCAGACACGCATTCTTCTACAGAAAATATCTTGTAACTGTACAGTAGAACAACGTGAATCGCATCTTTAAAAAAATTCGACTTTATGCACTAATGTTTTTGCGCAATGAATTCTCGTCCAATTGTTGATAACGTTGTCTATGTATGTATATAGCTCCATTTTCGATCTTCTGGAATATTTTAATTATTTTTTGTTTCGTTCTCATAGTTAGCATCATACATTATCGTTACGACGATATTACGCTACATCACGACTGGTTATAGAACTAAATTGACAATTAAACTGAACGGTGCACATATAAAATGGGTTCGGATAACAGAGTGTTCGAGTAACAGAATGTTTGGATAATGGAGGTTTGGATAATCGCGATTCTACTGTACTGTTTATCTGTAGAATTTCCATTATCGAATATCTTTTCCAATATTTGCGCCAACCGAATACCCTTTCCTCCCTGCTTCTTTTTTCATTATTTTGCTTTTTTTCACATCACATTAAGTCTATTTAATTTTCCCCATATGCATTTTATTCGTAAAAGTACCATTTCGTATCTCAAAGAGCCAAATGTTTTTAATTGGTCCCGTATTACCGTGAACGATCGAAAACTTTTCGCCAGAGGTAGTAGCAATAATGGGGACCTCAGCGAGGCCTCCGCTTTACGAAAACGAGTCGTTTGAACAGGAAATTATCAAACGCAGAAGAAAGGAGATCACGCGTAAAAGACAAAGGAGCCTTGCATGAGCCGATAAAAGGCTCCCTTTTCGAGTGGCCCCTCGGTTGATTAACCGTGGCCTTCCGAATCAATTTAAAAAAAAAACCGTGGCGAATGATTTTTAACGAGGTCGAACGGTGGTGTACCATCGTCTACAAATTCTCTTTCTCTTTCTCTCTCTCTCTCTCTCGCAGAGACCTTCTCATTCAACCCAACGGTATTGTCTTCACGATTGCTAGCACCGATCCAACTCCCTCCTTCCACCCCCTTCTTGCAACGCCCCCTTTAAGTTCTGGTGCCCTCAGGCTGGTTGCATCCTTTCCCCAAGAGTCTTTTCCCGTGAATCTTTTCATGCGTTTTCGCGGTGAGCCACGGCCACGAGGGTTCACTGGGGGTGGTTGGAAAGAAAGAGTGGGAAGGGGGAGGGGGGAGAGGGTGAGAGAAAAGGCATCGTAACGATCCGACTGCTCCAGTTCCGGTATGTGGAACGTGCGAGAGGGATAATTGCGGCTCGCCTGAAAATCAAAGGGACTTCCGTTTTGCCCGACATCTCTACCCTCCGCACCGTTTTCGCCCCATTTTTCCCCCCTCCATCCTCTCCTTTCACCCTACCCCTCTCCGCCTTTCCACCAGTGCTCTCTCTTCCCGTGTATTCGTGTTTATTTTTTTTCTTTTTTTTTTTCTTTTTTCGCTAGCGTGATGTATGAAGAGAAATTACGTCTCGACATTTTGTTCGATTTGGAATTGAATCCGGGAGGACGTTCACCTTAGTCGTTAAAATTGATTCAGCAGAACCGGAATGTGGATTTTTGGTGCGAATATTTTGCGTGTAAGAGATAATTACGATATGTTTTATAAGGAATATGAATGATAATCGGCTGGCAAATATCTACAATCCAAGTTACGGTGGCTTAAAGTAAAACTCGGACAACTTTGTGCTTTATTAAGGAACCGATAATGTAAGGGAAGAATTTAAATAAAAGATTCGAGTGCTTTTATTCGGCTTTGTTTAGAGTCATACGAATTCTTACAAAAACAGAATCTATTTATGTTTAGTTATAAAAAAAACAAAAGCAAAAGAACATTATGAGCCCGATGTTTAAGGTCATTGTTTACGTAAAAGTTGAACCAATCGACAATACATAATTTTTCTACAGTGTTTTCTAAATTTTCTTTTGAAAAAAGAAATTAATTTAATATTCTGCGAATATTTATTCCGGTCCACGATCTCATTAAGAATATGAAGGTTTCCTGATCCAACACCTAACATTTGATCCTTACAACATTATCGACCTAACCCTATGCTTAATAGTAGGACGTAAGTTCCAAAATTGTTTTTAAAAACTTCTGCCTTTGTCACTTGTGAACTTATATGAATACGAATATAAGTCAATGAAAATATCCGTAATTTTTGTTTAATATTCTTTAATTATGCTGTCAATTGCTACTTAACTTCATGCGTTATAACAACGAGCTACACTTCTGGATCAAATTATAGTCCAATAACAATAAAACAACCTGTGCATATTCATGAACATTAATTTTAATTCTAATTGCAACTTCAGTTTGCAAGATTTCCAAATATAATTTCTTCATAATATTTCAATGTTTCGTACTTTACACACTGTAAAATTATAAATAATTAACGTTGTAGTGAGTACAATTTGAAAAAATCTTAAGGTAAGGGGTTGAAGCATAAAAATGTAGGAAAATATAAAAGTATCCGAGTTTTACTTTGAGCTATTATACTGTGTAATAATATATTTCTACATTTTTAATCGGGCGTTTTTTAAAAGCAGATTCTACATTACATTTTCACGAGACTAAAGTTTTATGGTCACATAAGAGTACTGTAAATTATAGGAGGCTTAGCATAATTGAGCCTGATTAATTGATAGTACTTAAATACGAAAATAAATGGAACAGTGTACAACTACTTTTTGTAGCCACTATAAATCTCTGGTTATTATCTTTACTTCGTTCTTCTTCTTATTCTGCAAAATTTTAATTTGCATAAACATTCGCGACATTATTGTGGAGTTCAATTTATGTACGTCTGATCGAGATTAAAATGGTGTTGGCTTCCTTACTGGGTGCAAGTGGAACGATTGATTGTTGCAACAACAGAGTACACGTAGGCGGCGGTAATTAATGGAGCTTACGAGGAAATCGCTTCGACACTCTCGCCTTCCTGACTTGACACTTTCCTCTAACCACTACTCGTTTTCATGCCTACGAGAAGCGAATGTTGAATAGAGGAAAGAAGAGGTACACTCGTTACTTCCTTGAAAATTTTCACTTGCAAACATCACTTTAATTGTTCCAATTTCTTTAGTACGATTAAAGTTGTATATCTACAACTTCAAAAGTGAATTTAATTAACAATGTATGTATACATCATTTTAATTCATTACTATCTTCCATTTTCCAAATCTTTCGAATTCTTTTTTTCTAAAATTCTTGAGACTTGCTCACGAAAAAACTAATTCAAACGAAACGAATATATAACGTTACAAACTCTAATTTGTTGAAAAATGTTACTCACGTCGTTTTCCCTTACAACCACAAAGTTAACTGACGGCTAAAAAAAACTTTGAACCATATAAAATCAGCTGTTTCATATGCAACAATCTGCTAATATGCAACCAAAACCTGGCCATTAATCCAAGCCACAGTTGCATGTCCCTGTCTCCCTATTTCTAACCTTTTTATTTCACTCTCTTTCGGTTCGAACCGCCGCAAACCCACGACGCGACAATTAGTCCTCAATTATGAAACCTCCCTCGTCAGGGTAACGGATGACCCGGAAAAGAAGGGTGGCGGAAGGCCGCTTAAGGATCCGTCACACACGACCAGCCACCTGGTAGCTTCCTCTCGAGTGTGTGTAGGGGCTGTGTGTACCCGATCGAATGCTTCGTGTGCATGTACTTTTCGTGTCGATGCTAAACCGATGAAGGGTCGTCGCCATCGCCAATAGGGGATCCGTTTTCTACCTGGTGCTTCTAAAGTATCCAACTCCTATCGTATTCTTATACCCATGGGCTTTAACGCGTTATTTACCGGTTAGGAATTGATACGCGTAAACACGACCGGTCAATTTAAGCTTACAATTCGGTAACACCGGATAGTTTTAACATAGAAACATATGAAGTATCATTTTGTCTACTAGTTGAACTATCATTGATAATATAGAGAACGAAAAGCTGGTTTATAGGGATTTAAAGGATTTATAGGAAAAGACTATTAATCAGCTCATGGTAATTAACGTGTCAAGTTCTTGCTGTCCTAGGCTTATAGTTTACTGCCCCATGTATTATATTTATATTTATATTTTTATCGCCCTATAATTAAATGCTCGCTTTAGTTTGCAAAGAATATCAAATAATTGGTTAATTTAGGTATCACCATTATATTATCATGAATTTACTGGAATCTTTCAGTTAAGAAGAACATTAAATTAAATACCGAACAAAGCGAAGGAAACGACACGATCTAAACATAGAAAACATTGCAAGTACCGTGGTAGTCTTATAAAATTTAGTATCAAAACTTTATTATTGGATATTAATTTTCAAAAATGCACCGCATTGTGTCACAAAATTCCGTTACAATAGTATACCTACAATAAAATCACTACAGCTTCCACTCAATTTTCTAATTAGATTATATCCGCAAGAGATAAGCAAATATCTGAATAATTTTGAACACGGGTGTAAGTAAAGATAACCCGAATTATACCGCGTCTGGTATACGTCACGTATACGTTAAACAAATTTGTATAAAAAAAAGGATCAAAAATAAAAAAAACCTGCGTCGTTACATTTTTATTGTCGCACACGGACATTCAACTCTGAATGGTATACCATTCGGTGACCGAGCATTATGTCACTATATTAATCGCTTCCTGGTATCAATATGGCGAGGATAAATGTTTTCACATTTATCGTGTATCTCTCTTTCACATTTATCGCGGGAAGTTTACACTTTTCCCATTTTTATTTCATTCCAATGTTTACACCAAAAATAATAGTATAAAGAAAGTATTACGAGACAACAGAGACACATATATTAACCCTTTCAGCGTTAAGTTCGAACATCGTACGGGCACAACGAAAATTATAAACTCTGCTAAACTGATTGATGATGATATTAATTTCTTTACTTGAAGTTAATCTTGAAAGTGCAGGATAACGATATTTAGCAAGGTGGTTGCATATATTTATTCTCTTAGACTCTTCCTTAATTATACTCATGTTACTTAAATCGGGTATTAAATCACGTAAGTTTATCTAACATCATTTTAGTACCTCCTTGTCTAGCATGTTGCTTTCTTCTTGCAACACCAGTTTCAACAAAACCAGCTACTTTACATTCAATGGTAAAAATTGTTGTAAAAGTCTAACATCGCTAATTTGTTAATACATAGGTTCTCTTACATTGTTTTCAGCGCATAAATCCCAGAAGTATATTCATATAAATAACGCTACCCATTGTATAAAATAAAGGAAAATAAACGTGATCAGTTTGTAAAACATCAGTACCATTATCGAATAATTACACGTGGTAGAATTCTGTTGTAAGATTGTTTATACTATTCTAATTTATATTGGGAAAGCCGAGAATTTTTAAATTTTACACTGCTTAGAACCGTTTACGATTGTCGCGCATCATATTTCAATCGACCACCGAAAGGGTTAAAATAATTTGTGTATCTCTGGTTGGTAGTAACGTAATTTTTTCTCCGATAAGGGACATAGTTGGAAACGATGGTAGAAGAATGAAAAGAACAGAAAGGGCCACGGAGGAGGGCAGCGGAAGATAATTAGATATTGATTTCGCATTAGAGCCGCGTTAAGATAGACGGCTATTCATTAACGTGTTATAACGGAGGGGTCGTCTTCCTTCATTGGCCGATCTATTAAAATCAAAGGATGGTCGAGACCTTCTGCATATTACTCGCACGTCCAACAATCTTTCTACCTATTCTTTCACTTCTTCCTTTGAAAAAGCTTCTCCCTATTGTCTCTGATTCCGAATGCCTTACCAGTCTTGTCCCTCGCGATGAACTCTACGCGAGATCTCAGAAATATACGCGCGCGCGGCAAATTACAATTTCCATCCCGGAAAACTTGCACAGAAAAGAATCAACCGTTGAAAATTTGTATAAAAAATTTTCTTTACAACTTTATCATTGAGTAGATCTAGAAAGCGAAATTTATTTACACGATTATGGTAAAACTAAATAAATTGTGATTATATTGTTATATTTTACACTTCTATATCATCTAGACTTATTTATTGATACTTCAACGCAGTTTCATAACGTATATTTCTCAAAAGTAATACTGTCTCATGTTACTACCTGAATTTCTACTTGCCCGATTTTGCCTCAGTTTGGAAAAAGTAGGAAATTCGAAAATTTCCGTAAGGTGTAGAATATTTATGTTTATACAACATATTTCACATAGAATACCTTACAGTTATTCGTCTAGTTCTCTTGTTTATATCTATTCTGAGACTTCCTATAGCTATTAACCCTTTCGCTACTAAATACGTATATATACACGTCCTCAAAAACTGGGCAATCGTTTGGTAAAAGTATACGTATTCGTTTCCTGTAACACGATACTATTTTTACTATAATTTATATTTATTCTACCACAATTAATTATACGAAATATACAAATATTTATAATCCTACTGTTTTTGTGATAACAAAAATAACACCCACCTGTGCAGAATGTGTTTAATTTTAGAATGCCGTAGCGAAAGGGTTAATACAGAAAAACGATGGAAACTTTTGCATGTACGTTTAATATATTTACCGTTGCAAAATAGAATATTTATCCAATATTCCGCGGCATTATGCGTTCAGACGATTCGCGGGGAAAGCGCATGAACGGAATAAGAATTTCCGATGAGCAAAAGCCTCGTTGCAGCGAACCGAATCACCGGGTTGCAATGTAAAGCAGCACACTTCTTTCTCGGAAGAGCAATCTAATATTTAAATCTTCCTGGAAGTAAGACAGCTCGGAATCGAACGCCTCGGGCGTTGTACAAGAAGATTCCTGCGAAAACATTGTCGAGGAAAGTAGACCACAATTCAACGTGCTACATTTTTCACAATTTCAAATCCATTCTTTTTTCCCCTCCCACTTTTTTTTTGGACCCCTTAAGGGGATCTCGCGTTGTCCCGGTCTACAGAGAGATACAACTTTAAGGTTGCAATGTTTGAGAATATATTTCGTCGCGATAAAGTTGTCCATCAGTAGAAAGCCACGGGGACCCTTTCAAATATTTAGCGCACCAATTATCTCCGAATATCGGCCAATTAACGCGGGCAACTGTGAAAAACCGTCGCACGTTGAAAGGACGACACGCGTTCATTATACCACGCAAGAATTTATTACTCGCCGTGCGTCCCTGATCGATAACAGGCTATTGATATCGATAGCAAATAGTCGTAATGAGCCCGCGTTACGGACAGGTGAAAAGGGAGCCCAGTGGCAATTATTTCGGACAAGCATTCAATAAAATCTTTCCAATTATTTCCAAGCGGAGACGTAGAAGTACGATTCTTCGCTACTCTTGAAATATCTTCGATATAAAAGAAGACGTACACTTCGTTCTAATAGCTGGTGATAATATTAGGGTGTTATATATCAAATGTCGTTTTCTCCAAAGTTTAAGATTAGGGGATGAATAAACTCTCTTACTTTTGGAAAATAGTTAATAGTAATGAATCACATTAAAGACGAAGAAATTTTCTGCATAGATAATATTATGTTGGATCAGATGATAATATTAGGTTAGTGCATATCAAATGTCGTTTTTTTTCAAAGTTTAAAATTGGGGAATGAATAAACTCTCTTACCTTTGTAAAATAGTTAATAGTAATGAATCACATTAAAGACGAAGAAGTTTGCTGTATAGGTAATGTTAGGTTGGCTCAAATGACAATAATAAGTTGATGTATATAAAATGTCGTTTTTACAAAGTTTAAAATTAGGGGATGAATAAAACTCTCGTTGTTTTGAAAAATGGTTGATTGTAATAAATCACATTAAAGACGAAGAAATTTGCCGTATAGATAATGCTAGGTTGGATCAGATGATAATATTAAATTGGTGCATATAAAATGTCGCTTTTACAAAGTTTAAGATTAGAGGATGAATAAAACTCTTTTATTGTTCTAAAATGGTTAATTGTAATAAATCGCATTAAAGACGATGAAATTTGCTGTATAAATAATATCAGAAAACTAGACGAAAAATGTGGAACAAATTTTTTTCGTAGCTGGCTCTGTTTCCGAGAAAATCGAGTCCGAAAATATAGGTAGAGATTGACACACTTTTGTACGCTGAAATTTTCAAGATCGGTTTTCTCGAAAACAAGAGCACGTATCAAAAAAAATCCTCTTACATTTGTGATGCCTTTTTTGTGTGCAAGCGATCAAGTAACTCGGAATAGCTTGAAAATCTATTTCTGATATTCGTGGGCAGCTATATTGTTCATTTAAGGTCTATTTTGGCAAGATGAACTGGAGTGTGTACGCTTTAGCGTATATCCGAAAACGGAATTTGGGTCGCGACTGAATGATTTACTCAACGACCAGGTCGGATCTAAATTTACGGCAGATAGATTGTACTACAATCCATTTTCAACTGCAGGACGATAAATGAAGGTTGTAGACCAATTTTTTCATAACAGAACCATTCCTTGCAAACCAAATACGTGTCATTTTCCATATTGAAGATATGTTTCTAGCGATACGATCTAGTCGTTGCTCCAATTTCAACGCAGCCATCGTGAAACTGATTTCGTAAAATGAAGTCAACATATGCACAGCTCAGAAGTCAATCAGTCTAAATCAGATTGTCATAAAAGAAATGTGTCATTCTATGTAAATATATTTTCTGCGCCAAAACTTTTATGCGACGTGACAGTTTGACCATTGTATTTAATTTTTATTAAATGACAATGATTTTTATATTGATCACAGTATTATTCGCAAAATTCTATTGTGTTCAAGCAGTCTAAGTTACATGCATAAGCATAGAACTATAGATCGTTACATTCATGTCACAGAAATATATATTTTTTAATAATAATAAACATAGTTAATCGAAGTGAATGTTTCTTTTATAACTCATTTTCAAAATTTCTGTTCCCATATTTCATGACTTACGCGGATTGGCCTGTAAACTCTTCATACATGAATATAATAAAGTAAAATATTAATTAATTTATTAATTTACGGGACGAATCCCATTAATGTACATAGTATATAATATCGTTTCTCAACTTAAACGCGCCGAATATTGGAGCGCGTTAAATTTTCAATGGACCGGGAAATGATAATTTACTTGGAAATACTATTGTACATTACCTTGCATTATTTCATTCAAATATAACTTAGTAAATATTTTCGTAAAATCTAATTATTTATTCTACTTCAATAAACATGTTAGTGAATTCTAATTATTTATTCTAGAGCAACAATCATTTTCTTAAGAAGGAACGTTTGGCGACTCGAAAATTCAAACAAATCTGAAACTTTGCACAAACGCTATGGATCCTATTAATGGATCCATTTTTGGTTTTAGAAAAGAAGCGATTTTAGGTATGAAAACACTCCCTTTAAAGAAATCATAAGTTTTCATGTTACCGTCAATATCTTCAAAGTCATATGTAATTGGAAGAAAGTTAAATACAAGGTTTTATGACATTTGATGTTCCAAAGTATGGCAGATAGATCTTGAACAAATTTAAGGGCGATGCGGGACAAATTTTGAAGAAGGAAGGATTTTTTAAAATACTTAGCAGCCATACCGTGGGACATCGATTGCCATAAGACTTTGAATTTAACTCGACATGTAGCACATGACATGATTATTACGCCGGTTACATAAGAAACCGCAACGAACGCATCATAAAGTTTCGAAAACTACTAAACTTGCCGGTATAAAAGTCCACATTGACATAAAAAGAGTTCGCGGAACTACACAAACGTAAAGCGAATCGGAATCTAAATATGAAAACGTATTGGTAAGGAAAAAAGGATTTAAGTAAGATAATAATTTTTGTGTGACTGTTAATAAATGAACAAAAGTATATTATTGGGTGTACAAATTCATTCTCAACTATCAGGACTTCGTAAGATTCAGTATTTATTTACAAGAAATGAAATACACAATTTTGATATTCAAAATTTTCGGCACTTTCATATATATATATATATATAATTATTTTATTTTATTTTAGTCTATTCAATGGACTGATGCCCCTTAGTATAACAATATAAAGTATCTCAATGTACAGCATTCAACAAGAAGTACAAAAGCAAACAAAAACAATGTCTAAAAAGCGTAAAGGTATAAGAATAATAAAGTAGTATATATGTATATATTGAAATCATTTGAGTAGTAGTAAATTTCGTACGTTATAATAATAAATTATAATTTTCTAATAAATTTCGTATTTATGAAGCAAATTCGTTACTTGAAAAATAGAAAAATAGTGATTTCGGATTGATAACGATAACGAGAATTTAAGGATAAATTGAATCAATTTGTCCACCTAATATTTGCAAGAGATTCATATATTATTTTTGTTGGAGATTAGGTATTTCTCCGATTTCTTTTGAGACACCGGTTGTGATGTGGCTACCTTTACGAAATATCCGGTTCGCGTGCTCAATCGCACGTAATGCACCCTGATTGCAACGACTGCAACGTCGAGTTTTCGCGGAAGCATGCAAAATATTCGAGCCTGTGGACACGCATTATATGCGAAGGAACGTAAAGTCGACTTCCGGAAATTTACACGGCCTCGTTTATGAAAATATTCACTAGACGAGATTCTAGTCACTAAAATAGCTACCAGGCGAGATAGCGATCACTAAAATAGCTCTTAGGCGAGTTTTCAATCAGTAAAGTAGTCGTTAGACGAAATGTTAACCACTAAAATAGATCCCAAGCAAGATTCCGGCCATTAAAACAGTCATTAGCAAATTATCCGGGCATCCACTCGCTAAAAGAGTCACTAGTCAAGCTTCTAATCGCTAAAAGAGTTACCAGTCCAGTCTTTAATCACCAAAAAAATCACTAGTCGAACTTTAGTCGCTAAAAGAGACACCAGCCAAGCTCTTTAGTCACCAAAGACTAATTACCAAAGGATTTAGTCACCAAAAGAGTCACCAGCCAAGCTTTTAATCACAAAAAGGCACTATTCAAGCCTTTAGCCACCAAAAGAATAACTATATAGTCAAGCTTTCAGTTACCAAAAGACTCACTAGTCAAGCTTTTAGGCACAAAGAGGCACTACTCAAGCTTTTAGTCACCAAAAGAGTAACTAGTTAAGTTCTTAGTCACCAAAGAGTATTTAGCTAAGCTTATAGTCACAAAGAGGCATTATTGAAACCTTTAGTAAACAAAAGAGTAACTAGTTAAATTTTTAGTCACCAAAGACTATTTAGTCAAGCTTTTAGTCACAAAGAGGCATTACTGAAGCTTTTAGTCACGAAAAAAGTAGTGAATAAAGCTTTTAGTTACCAAAAGAGTCACTAGCAAAGCTTTTAGTCACCTAAAGACTCACTAGCCAAGATTTTAGTCACCAAAAGACTCACTAGCCAAGCTTTTAGTCATCAAAAGAGTCACTAGCAAAGCTTTTAGTCACCAGAAGAGTCACCAGTCAAGCTTTCAGTCACGAACAGGCACTACTCAAGATTTTAGTCACCAAAAGAGTAATTAGCCAAGATTTTAGTCTTTTAAAGAGTCATTAGTCAAGATTTCAGACTCTAAAAGTCACTAGATAAGACTAGGGTACCTAGAAGGCTATATCAAAGTTAAAATTCATTCTGAAAGAAGATTTCATAGTATCAAAATCACATTATCGTCAATTATTGAATTTTCTCGATGTTCTGATTGGAAATTAACTTTTTTAGGTTTGACGTGGACACGAAAGAAGCGGATCGAATTTCGAGGGAACTTTCTAACAGAAAATGGCGTCGATGTGGCGAAAGAAAGTTTTGCAGGGCAATTTCTGACCGTGGATGGGCAGAGTAGCCTAAACGACATCGTTTATTATTTTAATGACGTCATTAGTGGAATTTAAATAAACTTGTCCGCGAGCTACTTCGTCCTGCAGCCTCGCGACAGTTTTATTCGTCGTTGCCCCCCTACGTTTGCCCATTCTCACTACATTTGCACCGCCATTAGCGCCTTATCCCCCCTCCCCCCCCCCCGAACCCATCGTGTTCTGTAACTATCATATCTACACGTTGGGGAAAAAAGTAGTCGAAAATTAAAAACCGCTGACTTAATATCAGCGGCGAAAATTCTGTTGCAAATGCGTTAAAATTTAGCGCGCGCTTAGCGCGCGTCGGGTTAGCAACACGAAGATTTCCCTCTACATTCTGTCGCGATGCTTTTGATACATACTGAAGAGAGTATCCCTCTTTGTGCCAATGTAGCACTTTGAACACTCTCTGCAAAGGGAGGGCCTTCCACTCTCAGCAGACGTTTCAGCGCGGAGAAAAGTTTGCAAGTTCGCCATGAACATGGCCCAGAAACATACTCGATATTTGCTGGATACTCAACTCTTCTTCAACATACTTACGTTACCGTTACATTCTCGCAATACTATTCAAGCATGCAACGATTAGGGATCAGCGAATCGAAGCCAAGAATTCCAAAACCGCACAAGTCCGCCTCTTCACTTTATACAGAGCGAGTCACCTAAGGTTGGATGTTGAAATATTTAATTTTTCAACTTTGTTGAGTAGCATTTTTCAATTTTTCTGAATATCTAAATTTTGTTAGGTGGTATAACAAAATAGAATAGAAAATCTGATCGCTATCTTTTTTATGCGACTTTTATTTACGATCGTATCTTAAGATGTCTAAATAATTAGGTTGTCCCAAAAGTTCCTTTCGTTTTTTTACTAAACATTAAGTGCAAAAAATTTGATGTACCGCGTAATTTATTAAAGAGCGCGAAATCATTGTGCTTTTACCTTTCTCTATCTTTCAGAATACCCTCGATGTCACTTTTTTTGCAGCCTCGCAACACCATTTTGCCTAACAAAGCCGAAAACACGGATAGAAACTTTTCGGGCAACCTAATAATTAAGTAGTTTAGCCTATATACGTGTTTCCTAGTCAAATCGGTTCACATCTGAGTACCGTAGCGAGAGGGTTAAATTCTCCGGGAACTTATCGGTCGACCCAATATAAATTGTAACACATTTTCGAACGACCTCATAATTCTTTATCGAAGAATCGGAGGGAAAGAATCCTGGGAATAAGCCAGAAACCGCTACTACTCTTCTTTCGGTTCCCCGACCAAGGTTGATAAAACTTAATCAGCAGCAGAGAGGCGCGGAAGGCTTAATAAAGCGTGAACGAGGCAGATAATAACGCGAAATAATGGATGGTGAAATCTGCAGGCTGGATGAAGCGTTTCCAGGCCGTGGCTCCGGGGGCTGTTTTCGAGGGGACAATATAAAAATGACGCTGCTGCGTAGGCCCGACGATGCCATCTTTTCTTTCCCACCCTGTCCCCATTGTCTTCGTTTCCGTTGAACTTGTGCACATGGCTCGTTTTCAAAAGGCGAATTAGCGATTCCACGCTCGTCAGACCGCTGGTGTAACTTCTATAATCCATATCGGCAAGAAGAAGATCCAAACGCAAACATTCTTAATTTTCCGAAAGTACATTTCATACGCTGCTTTCCTCACGTTTCGCAATTTTTTTCAATACCTTCGCGTGGTAACAGCAACGGCTCGTTCACGCGATACGATTTTGGGACCAATTCGGCGATTTCGTCGAATCGATAACGACACGACCTTCCTTAGTTTACGGTAGGGGTGGAAAACTATCGATAGTACTATAGATGCCATCGATGGTTTTGGACTGTCGAACGAGGGTAAATAGTCAATCTATGTTATCGATATTTTTCGATAGTCGAAAATTCATTCTTCGTTTGTTCTTTATTATTTCTCGATGTAAAATCCGTTTTCTTATACGTTTTTATATTAATGTATTTTACAATTTCATTACTCGTTTAAAATGAAATGGAAAAGTTTGTATGAAAAAGATCCGTTTGTAGTCGTAGATAAATGTCGTATTATAGATTTCTGAGAATTTAAAACACTGGAAATTCTTAACTTTGGAAAATCGAAGCATTGACAATCCTAAAGCTTTGGAAATTCAAAGCATTGAGAATTCTAAGCTTTGGAAATTCAAAGCATTGAGAATTCTAAGCTTTGGAAATTCAAAGCATTGAGAATTCTAAGCTTTGGAAATTCAAAGCATTGAGAATTGGAAAGTTTGGAAAATCGTTTTGAAAATCTGAAACATTAGAAATGCGAAATATTGAGTATTTGGAGCTTTAGAAATTCGTAACTTTGCAAACTCGTCGCTTTAAACATTTGAAATGTTGGGAATTGGAAGCTCCGAAAATTTAGGTCATTGGAAATTCTAAGCATTGAAAATTGGAAGGTTTGGAAATTCAAGACACTCAAAATTCGACGCATTAAGGATTCGTAAGATCTTATCATTATCGATTCGTGGCAAAATTACCGAATCGGCCAAAAAATCTTATTCATCTGAACGGGATGTAACGCGTAGGGTAAATATAGGAATTTATAATAGCGGTGTATGATTTGGCCGAGAAATCAATGGCGGAAGTGCACACGTTTATTTGGTTGGTCTGATATCACCGAGTAGAATAGAAAATAATGGCGAGCCGCCGGATATTTGTGGGCGGCAGCGTGACAAATATATATGATAAAAACCGAGCTGTTCCGTTCCGTATCTAGATATTGATTTATAACGGGCCGATATACACGCCGTATCGGAACCGTGTTTTCGATTCCCGTGTAACGCGTTCACCGAAAATTTGATATTTCACTTGGAATATCAATAAAGATATTGAAACGAAAAATGCACGCGCGCTATAATCAGATTCCATGAAAAAAAAAATAGAATCCATTCCGCGAATCCGGAAATCCATGAATGTTTTCCGCAGGAAACCAGAGAAATATGAAATAACACAAAAAAAGGAAGCAGAGAAAAAGAAAAAAGAAACGTTTCCAAGGGAATAAAATGACGCGTTGTGTATGTACATTATTGGACGAACATAGAGAAACATACACCTGAGCCTGGCCCACGTGGTGGTGGTGACCTGTAACTGGATTGTGCACGTGAGAGCACGTGACATTAACCCGATTAATCTGATTTCACGGATGCAATCGTGCCCGGCTGTTCGACAGACACGGGCTAGTGTAAATCGAGCACAGTAATCGAGACATACGAAGGCAACATCGATCTCCTATTCTCTTGCTTGTTTCGCCATCAAAGAGGACATTTGTGGGATAATCCGTGGAACGGATAAAAAAAAGAACAAAGAAAGCCGACAAACGCGTCACTTTCCATTAGCGTGGTGCAGCCTTAATTTAACGTTTTAAACATTAATTAAATTGTTCAGCTGCGGCTTCAAATAAATTACTGCTTGTGACAAGCCGTTTCTCCCCTCTGGCAAATTGAGATCCCCCTTGTGGCTAGTAATTTTATCGTGCAGGCTTGCTGCTGTTCGTTAGAACGAATCAAAGGAAGGACTTAGAGAAAGCTTGACGGCAGAAATTCTTGCAGTCTTTAAGTAACCGACAACATACACTCGCGTTTTCTTGGTTGCAAGCGTAACTACCACCCATGGTAAAAAAGTTTTCGGTCAATCGTGAGAACGTGACACTAAGAACACTAAAATTTTTGAGGTGCGAAATGCCACTCCGCAAATAAGAAAATATATTGATCACCGATGACCACCGTTCTCATCTGAATTCCTTCCGTAGGTATAGTGAGGGAAATCGAGAAGTACGTCTATTCAGGTGGAATTGAAAAATATTGTTTTATATTGTTAATGTGTTTTTATTATAATGTCAATATTGTTTTATATGGCACGCTGGGTTCCACATTATTGCATAATTAGGTGAAAATGTCATACGTATTAAAGCCTACAGTTCTCGTAAAAAATACCAGAGAGAAGTCGTTAATGCAATCTAACTAACGGTAGTTTGCTTTACGGAAAGCAATGATTGGTGCATAATATAGTAATAGTGGAATCCAGTAATATTGCAGGACGGGCGGTCAATGTGTTAAAAGCTAAACCTAATCCTAAAAGAATACGGTAGAATAGGATTTTATGGCCTCGTTTCTTCCTCCACTTTTACTTGGCTACAGTATGAGTCACGACATAAACCATATTAACCCTTTTACCATTGAACCCGTACGTCATACGGACACTCCTAAAAGTGGAAGCTATTAACCGTCGCTGTACTTAGGGAGGGATTCTCTAGACCCTAAATATTCTAAACGTATGGAATAGAATGAAGTAAATAAGATAATGCAGTCGCATGTCACTTCTGTAAAAAAACCTCAAATGTGGTTGGGATAGTAAAAAAATGTTCGTATGCCAAAATTGTGACGCAACGACTGAAAGCAAGTGTTGATTTAATGAGAAACTGATTTTGTTTCAATCTGATGAAATCATATTATGAAATTTGTGAATAATAATAAATTCATTTAATTTTCATGAAGCATGCCTTCAATATACGACGTAAGAGAAAGCCACTTGATATAGCGAGGATTAATTCATTAACACGTTTCCTACCACGTGTACACGTTTAAACTCATTTCTACTCCAATTGCATTTTTTATCAATAAATAAAGAAATACTAATATTGGGTTGGAAGGAAAGTTTGTAGTGTTTTGCACTGGTTAATGATAAAAGAATGTATTAGCCTGCAAAACCTAGATGGGCCAGTTCATCGCTTGAAAGAAACTGGAAGGAAGGGATCTTTGAGGTACCAAATAGATAACCAAAAGTGGTGCAACAAGGTGGCAAATACATAGTAGAATAAAATTATGTAAAATTATATGAATTTTACCATTAAATTTTGTTTAAAAAAGCGCTACGAATTTTCTTTCCAACCCAATATTTGTTAACACCGTTATAAGTGCTCTATAATAATATTTATAACACTCCATAGCATGTACCGATTTCGGTACATGTGGAGTAGAAATTATGTTTAGTCAAAAAACAGCTTGGTAGGAAACATGTTAACGATACATGGACAACGGGATCTTAAAAAGACGAATTTTGAAAGTGTTCGTGCTTTTGTTATATATTATGTGTACTATAAACACGTATAGAATTTATGAATTCTGTTTTGGAACCTTTACAACCGCTTAGAACAGTTTCCATCTGCAGTGCATCGTTATTTTAATGACCATTGAAAGGATTAATTTCTTTCACTCTGTCCGCGGAGGGAATTTGCATGGTAACATTACCAATCACCATTTAAACTATTTTCTGCCACTTTTACTCACGCTCAATGATTTCTATTCTAGTCTCCACGGCAACCAAAAAGCAAGTGAACTCAAAGCGAGATAATAACCAGCAATTCCCAGAATGCCACTCCCTCGATATTAGTCGCGACGCAGACCCAAATGTGCGAATAATAAGCGAGGATTACCGTAATCGTCCCGCGTGCAGTCTTGCCTCGATTTCTGCTTCGCAAAGCGCCCATCATTGCAATCCCCCAAACCGATGGAACTCCACAAATACCCAAACAATAGTTTGTTTTCGCAAGCTACTGACACGGGGTCCGCGCCATCTCGAGTCAAGTAACGACACATCGTCTCACCCACAATCGCAGTTTCTCCCCTTTGCTCGCTCCATTTCTCCAGATACCCACCCCGCACATTAGTATTCAGATACGGTTTCGAAGGGCGGACGCTTTCCGAGGCAGAACCGTGTATTTCCATGCAAAGGAGCCTCGCGTTCCTCGCTGGAGGAGCCCGTGCACGGGTGTGTTGCAGTTACAGCATGCTTCCCGATGGGATGGACAGTTACTCACTTTTCTGCGGCCGCAGCAGAGCATGGCTGCTGCGCTGCAGCTGCGGCGAGCCGTCGACGAGAGTTGAGGCTGATGACAGACGTAGCTGAGTCGTGCGCCCCCTTCCCGCTGCAGTTGCACTACGCGCACCTGCAGCTGGACCTGCTCCCGCTCCCGCTGTCCTTGACCGACACCAACTCGACCACCGTACTTGATGCGCACGTGTTTTCGCCACTGCATGAGTTCGGTGCGTCATGCCCTCTTCCTGAAATTCAACCACTGATTAGTATATACGTAATCCTGGACAAATGCAATCGATTCGGAATTCAGGGGACCCGAGGTGTTAACCGCGGGAATTCTTGGTACCCTTTGAACCCTTTCTATACGGCGTGGCCGCGACTGCGATCGTTCTGTAATGCGAAAGCTCATCGCAAATGTACACTTGTAGAAAAATATAGAAACCTCCACCCTGATGGCTGTGATCGAAGTTTAAAGTGGGTTTTTAACCCTCTAACGATCTTTGGGTCATTTGCGACCTAGACGTACTTTTATATTTGTACAAAATTTCTTATTGTTGAGGAAGACATAAATGAGTTATAGTTGGTATGTGTGATTTTAAGTGCTGATATCTAGTATGTTGAAGCTTCCTTTCTCAAAATTATAAAACTGAGAAAACGGGATATGATCCAATTGAATAAAATCATGAAGATTGTTGGATGGTTAATATCCGATTAATCCGATACTGGTCAATAGAATCAAGAAATGCTAATATGGCAGAATTCATGATTACCTGAGCGTCGAGTATAATCAGCACTAGTATATAATCAGCACTAGTACACCCATAAGCCATCGCGTGGATACCGAATATAATCTGTGCTTAGCTTGAAAGGGTTAACAATATACCAATACAGTTTAACACGCTGAGTGCCACACCTGAATTTTACATTTCCCAGCCCATGTGCCTACATGTAAAATTTCTGTGCAACACCTTGAAATCTTATTTTATGATCCAATATCATATCTTGATATACCATAATATCATGTAGCTTGTAATTATCGACGTGTCACGTGATACTTTATCCATCTGCATTTGCAACCATAACGAAAGTTGCATTATTTATTCCTATGCTCAATCTGCATTGGCTGATTTTTATTACTTCCCTTCAATCAAATCAAAATAAATAAACAAAATCATTCTTCATCGATTAAAAAAGCAAACGTCAACATATTAAAAAAAATTGATGACGGGTAAATAGTAATAAAAATTAGAATAGGGCGTAACATACCGACATATCGTGTGGAACTGAACGTGTTAATATTCTTTGTAATGTTCTGAATATCTTTGAGACCATTTAACGCATCTAGTGCGGACGCAATTCTGGGAAGACGAGTAGGGTTGAGCCCTAACAGAACTGTCGCCTCCTTTGTAAGGCCATTCAGACAAGGAAGTACGCTGGAAGGCAAGTGGATTTCCAAGCAACAAGCTAAATCAGTTTCTTAGGCAAGTAACTCCTAACCGCAGGAATTAATTAATGAGCCAAGAAGCTAAAGGGTAGATGGGAATTTGGAAATCTTCATATGCCCTTGCCACGACACACAACACTATCACAAGCAATCAACGTTACGTAACACGTCGTTGCTAAAAGGCTTCCAAGGGTGTTGGCGTTCCGCTAATGCACTTTGTTAGCAAAGCAGCTCATAGTAGCAAATTTTTGTTGAAGTTAAGGATGCCAGGAGTCGCCTTCCTCCCTCCCCCTTGGGAAAACAGGACAGATCGATCGATACCACGGAGAGAATCCACCGTCTGGCTCCGCTTCTACTGTACTCTAAATATCTGTATAATCTTCACCGTACAAAGGAATATCCGGGATATTTTTTCAATCCCTCGCCGTAGAATAATGCGTCACGCTTGTTCTATAAATTATGGCGGAGATTCGATAGAAGTGGATACTGCTAAGGGTGAAATTTAATTGTCTTATAAAGCTGAAGGTTGTTAAATAAAAATTGCATGTAATATTCAAATGATTTGTACGTGATATGATATGGAAGGAGGAAACAGCTGACGCTAAGGTAAGTAGATAATAAAATAAGCATAGGGCAAGCGGTTAATAGTAGTACAATCAGAAAGCGGGTAAAGTTAAAGGTAAGTTAAGCCCTTGCCTTAAGAATTTTTCGAAGATTATTCTCAGTTTTCTAAACTCTAGAGTGCAAAGGGTTAACATAGCTAGATTGCGGATCTTTATGCAAATTCATATTTTTACAAATATCAGTAAACAAATGGAACCTAAATACGGATTGGTTTTACCTTTCAAATAACAAGATGTACTTCATCATGAATATTTTCTATGCGTATTTCGCATTTAACCCTTTAACGCTGTTTGACGAGTATACTCGTCACGAGGAGATGATTATTATTAAGCTAATCACGAGTATACTCAAAATAAAATTTCGCCATTAAAAGCTTTGTAACTTTGGCATTGCTTAGATAAATAATTTTGTATACAAATTATATTACCTATTTAATTTTATTAGTTTATTATTATTAATCGTTATTTATTTCGTATAGATATACAGTAAAATTAACCACTATATAGGGGAAGAAAGAGAAATATGTAAGAAAACACAACTAGTTGTAATCCCATGGGAAAGCAATCAACTTATGACTACGTCTGTATTAATTACGCAAATAGATACAAATCTTCATAACAAAATTCCACCGTTAAAAGGTTAAACATTTCATAAATGCACAAAGATTCGCAGTCTAAGTGTAACAATTCCATCTAACCATTGTTTTTTTTCAGGGACTATACTTCATCGTATCTTGGATCATGAGAGTGACAAATTCATCGGTCAAGATATCCAAAGAGTCAACTGGAAGAGCAGAGACATCTCCGTAGCTGAGGACAACATCATTACGCATACAGTAACACCGTGATTCAGCGTTAATTAATGAACTTCGATTAAATTACGGCTGCAGCTGCGTTATTAAAAATTCATTTCGACGCGGGGGTTGAAGGGGTTGAACGAGAAAGCGTCGAAAGGCCTCGATAATCGATGGATGGTGGCGTTTATTTTCAGGAAGAACGAATGCAGAAGAACGAAAGACACCGCCGCGAGAGAAAATATAGAACGAGGGCAGCCTATCGCGTGCCAAATTAAAATCACTCGATCATTTGGGAACCGATGGATATCCACCATTAATAAATTAACACGCCCTGCTATCGACTACTGCGGAATAAAGTTATTAGGTCATACTTTGCGTGTCTGATACTCCCTTGGAATATTATTATACCCATTGGAATCATCCTGCGGAGCAGGGACTCCAAGCAACGTTATAGTTAAAAAAGAATTAAATAGTCGTTATCAACCCTAGCTTAAACAATCATTGGTTGGTAACTGGGGTAACCCATAGCCCCGCTATGGGACATTATGTTTCCGTTCTGTCACAACTTAAAGCGACAGTAATCATTGGGTTCAACGTGACGTCAACCACGATAGTTCGCGCAGGCATTAAAGCTGTAGTTCAAGTTTTTCTTTAGAGCATCAAAAGGGACAGTAGAACCTCGATTATTCGAATTAATTGAGGGGCATAAATATTCGGATAAGGAAATTTTCGGATAATAGAACATTTTACTTTCTTCGTCTTGATTCTCTGTATATTTAAAAAGATATTGGTAACATTCATGTTCTATTAATAATAGTGATCTCAATTAATACAATTAAACATGATTTTCTGTGTTTCTCGCAGTGTCACTGTGTTTAAAAAACAGAAATCAAAGCACAGGCAGCAAGTTTTTAAGACGATTGATTGCAAAACGAAGGATGTATCGTTTAAGATGTTGAACAATATTATGCTCCAAACTGGAACGATCTTTATGTTAACGACGTTCTAAAATAGTTACGCGCGAACCTTAAAGTGACAGTACGTGGTACATTTACCCTATGCTAAAGTATATTTGCTTTGAACGCATTTAAATAAATATGCCACCGGTGGTACACGTGGCACGGAACGTATTAATTAAGATCTCTCGTCAATGCGACTTCTAAAACTAATTGAATACTGTCAATCGATACCAGTATTAATTAAAAATCATTCACTTATGTTAGGTTCGAGTTAGACTAGTATTAATCGATTTCAGGTTTTGATTGTTGAACATACGCGTATGCAATTCGAATTACGAATCGACAACACAACTCTACTGTCGTATTCTAAATGTTTTATTTAATCTCGAAGAAACAGCTTCGATGGACTAATTTCAGTCAGTTCTAGTTTCAACTAGTGGGTACTAAAAATATGTCTATTGATTGAAACACTTTGTTCGGTAAGAACTAGTTTTAACCTTTTAATCACGGAGCTTTAAACGACATTGGTATCGCAATCAATGTTTGATGATTTCTACTATGTCTTTAGCCATGTCCATTTTAATCCTTTGACGACTAAGCTTGCGGTTTCGAAAATTGCGCTTCACGGATTAAGGCAACTAATTGCTTCGAGAAAATGAAAATCTATGTGGTGGATTTGGATTTTTATGTGGTAAATCAGTGACGAGCAAAATTTATTCTTTAGTGGGTCAAATTGGAGACATTATATTCCATCAAATGATGTATCTTTCCAAAAGATGACTTAGCGGAAACTGTAGTGGCTTATATGTAGTAGTGGAAACGTTAACTAATAGTATTCAGTTGATTCTAGAATTAATTAATCAAAACTAGTATTTACGAAAGGTTTTAATTGAAACTAGTTTCGACGAATCGAAACCATGCTATATATCCAACGAGACCTGGCAGTAAATGTAAACAAAATTGTTGGTTTAAACGTGGTCATATATTACGGTTGCAGCCATTTGCTAGCATCGATCGTCGACTGTCGATCTTTATTGTACAATTCTTTCTACCGAATAAGTAAGCCAAAAATATCTGCAAGCAATGCTACGCAACGATCGAGGAATAAAAAGATGCACAAAAAATAGAGATCTTAGTGTAAATGAAAAAAAAGCCAGTTTTAAATGTATACAAAAAGTAATCGAAGATCATTCGAATAAAGTACCTCGGAGCCAGACTAACCCAAGTCCTATATTGTAAATTTACTATAGAGCGAAAAGAAGAATTAAAACTGTGCAAGACAATGTTTTATTTGAAGTAGTTTCCACAATTAAATCTTCTTTCTGTATTGTCTAATATGCGTACATTCTTGTGACTCTGATAATGTTAAAAGAGAACAATAAGATGATGTATATAGCACGATTTTGATAAAAATGAACTTTGGTTAATCTGACTCTCAGACACAGAAATATTCATTCGTCCACATTTACTCAAATATTTATTCGAATGAAAATTTAGTCGAACCTGTAAATGTAGTCCTTTTTATTTGGTCACGAAAGCATGTTTCATTTACAGTTAGTTCGCACTGGATATAGTATAGTATCACCTAACTTTGAGTTTTGACTGTAACATATATAAATCAGCAAGTAGAAAATGATTAAAATTGAACATCTATATGCTTCTAAGGCCTCTTTAACCTTTGTACTATTGGCATCGTCAACAGAGGACAAAGCGAAACTTCCGTGAAACACGGATGTCATCAATAAGCGATTTCAAGAGTTTTGTCAAGCTTATTTTTTACTATATGAATAATTATAGTTTCATGAGCATACTATATCCATTTTTTCTCCAAAATAAATATTTCTATTTCTAAGCGAGTCCGCGTATCTATGTATGAAGGTTCGCAGAAATTTATATATATAAATCAAATTAGACATGTTATTATATATAACATATACTAATATTATCGAATGTTATCGACATAAGCTAGTTTTGTCATTTTTTTTTTTTTTTAGCTTAGAGGGCAGAACTTCTTAAAATATAGTCACAGTTAAAGGGTTAACCGATAATGATCGATAGTGGCTGTGCGCAATCACAGTTGACCTAGGGCCACCGAGAGTTATGCCAGGAATCTCATAAACGACGTCCATCCGAATGTCTCGGTCTTCAATTCAATCGGGGTTACTATTCATACGACACATTCTGTGTCAAGCTCGCGTTGGCTCATTAAGAATCAATGAAATCCTCAACCGCGTGCGGCTGTCGTAGCACAACCTTGACCTCATCCCCCCCCCCCTTTTATCCTCCCCTAAAAAGGGGGTTGGCCCCTCGTGCACCGGAACAATTTGTCGGATAATCTCGTTTCAAACCTCTGACTTGCTCTGTGCAATTAGTGACCCAGTTGTCTGGAATCTCAGACTGGAAACTTATGATAATTGATAAAAAGGGGCACAACATGAAAAGTAAGGGAATTACGGTAGTATAATGAACTCTGGACCCTCTCGTAAATCGTAAGCCACAAATTGCCAATAGAAACTTATTGCTTGTACAACATTAATCCCTCGACTGCGCCGCGATATTCATATAATATGATTACTCGCGAAAAAGATCAACCTGAAGTTCAAAATAATAAAATGTTAGATTGTTCTTAAAATGAACCTTCAGATATTGTTATGCAATGATAAGTTAGGGAATTGATCTATGCTATATTATAAAATACTTTCGCAGTCAAAGGGTTAACAAGTGGATTGTGGATTTCTATGCAGAATCATATGTTTGAAAACACGATTAGCAAAGTGGAAGTTGAATAGAAATTAATTTCATCCTCCAAATAAACTAATGTATGCTTTTCTTTCGATATTTTATATAATCTTGCAAATTACGTGCATCCTACACTTTTTATCGTAGTTAAATTTCTCACGACTGTATAAAAACTCGCAGTCTAGTAATAAGTTTCTTAACAACGAAAGCAGAGGTCGACGATTAAAATTATAAAAATCAAACTTCCATGACTCGTGAAAGAAATTACCTGGATAGAAAAATATTAGTGACTTGATTAATTCGTAACTTGTTAAAATTGTAAAACAGAAGCTTACAACAAGTTACAACTCGTAGTTTGTAAACACGCTACACGATAATAGTAAATAGGGTTCGAGATTTACAACTCTTTCGGATAACAAAAAGAAGCTTGAAAGATTAAAATCTACTAAAAACCTTTCCTCTTCGGCACGATATATAAGCAGAAATACACTGTAGAGCTTAACTATAGCAACATCCATACTTTTAAGTTTGCATCCTTTTGCAATATCCGAGCAACTGTGTAGTGAATCGCTCGCAACTTTAACAATTTGACGTTCAGCATGAGACGACATTCTTTTTAACTTCCTTTTCATATTTTTCCCATAATTCATAGGACTATTTAAAAAAAAAAAAAAAATGGATCGACCGAATCTACGAGCAATTTATCGGATACGAATTTTGTTTTTTCTCGGTAAAGAAGAAGAATTCTTTGTAAGCTAAAACTGAACCTTGTTTTTGCTCACTGAGGCGTGTACATCGCGGCATTGTTTAAATTATGCAAAATACGTTGTGTTCGTTATCATTTTTGCAACGAGAAACCAGAAAAATAGTGAAGCGAAGCGGTGCTATTGTTTTGCACCAGCTGTAAACTGTTTTTCCGATATTATCTCAATGTATATGCAAACAAAGCCAGCGTTTTTAATCAAAAATTGATTATTTTCAATTTTCTAAAAGTTAGAGAAATATACGTGGCGCCACAGTTATGCTCCGGAGTGTAATTCTTAACATCCTGGCACATGGCTACTCTTTACCGCACGCACTTTCAATGGTTAAAATTAGCAAGCTACAGAAAACACTGAACACACACTCATTATAAGGATCCAATGGAGGTTTAACCCTGATGTTCTCCTCACTTGCTTCTCCCATTTATATTTCTTAGATTTACAGTCAAACGATAAATAGATATACGACATTTTAGTCAATATTGTTTGAATGAAATTTCCATTATATTATATTTTATATATTTTATACATTTATATTATATTATACTTTTTATGAGAATTTCAGATATATTAAATATTAAAGAGAAATAGTTAGGAATATAATATCGCATAAAACATAATCTTCACATTGGATCATATAGGCCCAAGGAAAGCAGCAGGGTTAAATAGATCGTAGCTAGTGAAAGTAATCAGTCACCAATCAGACACAAAATTTCAAATACCCAATAACAGTCAGCCAGATTCAGCCAGATCACGTGAAATCAATGCAAAACAAGCGCATATTTAATGATTATTCGAAGCACGCGCGGGTTCTCGACACAGAGGCTCCAATATGTTACTCTTGAACCGAATTATCGCGTCGAATTGCAAAGAAGAGAAGGATAGGGCGCACAGAGATTGCATGCCATGCAAGGTAACTCGTATTTCCAGAGTAATTTTCACAACCAATAGCAATTCTCTGGGCACACTTGGAGAAGAGTAGAGTGAAAGGGCAGCAGAATGATAAAGGAGATGTGGTAGAAAGAGAGACCGATAACGTATGTTTGTGATTGGTACCTTCTAAAAATCATTTCTCGCGCGAAGGGCCGATGGGTCCCTGCTCGACCACACTTGAGTGGTTTCTCTCATTCTGGTTCACGAATCACCCACTCCCACTCTCCTGAAACAAATTAAGTGTCGGTGCGTTAGGTCATTGACTAATTGTTAAGTACAGCATAGATCACTCATTTATAGGAAACATCGTAAACACAGACGAGGTACAGGATAAACCTATCATCTTGACACACGGTCTGAAATACCAATAATCTAAAATATCCTGCGTTTTGTTGCCTGACAAAGAATGTAAACTGTACTGAAGTATTTTAATATACAAAATGTAAGAGCAAACGCAAAAATTGTACACTTTGGACGATCTAAAAGGTGAGAATGAAAATAGTAGGGGGATCTTGAGACCCCAAATCATGTGACAGAAATATACATTGGATGATAGGTCTAATCTGTACCTCGTCTGTATCATAAATTTCAAACTGAAATACCAATCTGGTAAAAGACAGGTTTCTTTTATGCCGCTTACGATTTAGAGTGGTGATTTTAAAAATGATATTCAACCCAACCATCAAACTTGATTAAGTTTGACAAACTTTTTCCGTCACCTAATATTATATCACTGCCCCTAACTTTTCTCTTAGACTCCAAAATATTCTTCATACATAACAGCACAAAACTCTTTTCGGTTACCACTGAAGCATCAATCGAATGTTTATCCATACTAATACCATCTATTCATCCATTGACGCTTTTTCTCAATCATTAGTGGATTGTGAATGTTTATGCATTTATAGGAAATTTAAACATGTGAAGAGATACAGAATGGTATTGAAAAGTACAGGAAATATTGAAGGTAAAATAAACCAATGAATCTTTCGCGATCCATGTAGGACTAAATTAAGTCAAACGGTTTGAAAATTGCTGTAATATTTTCCAAATGTACGGGTATTTTCTGAGTTCTTATGTAACTGGAGTTGAAACGTTGCTGCTTCGTATTAAATTTCGTATTAGGTCTACCAGTATATAATCCACTATTTTTTACAGAAGTATAATTTCACCAACTATTGAACACCCTGTATACGGATACGTTGAGCGCTTTTTTCAGTTTACGGTGTAACAATCAAGCTGTGCCAATACTTTCGTCCAGCACTGAATACGCACTCGAACCCTTGGAATGTATTTTTTGAAGATTTCGTTTTAAAGTGCGCGACTTGGAATCGCTGATTCTGAAGTGACGGCATTCGAAGGACTGGAATGTATCGATGAATTTTAAATGAATTTCTTGTAGGAAAATTCGAAAACTCGCAGCGAGCGTTTGGCTTCGACAGGCGAAGGGGCAATAAAGCTTCCCAGAGTCGACTCTCCAGGCATCTCCATGGGGAAACGTCAGCGTTTAAGCAAAGGAGCTTTCAATATTAGATAAAGCTCGAGGAGCCCTGTCTTTTCGATCACCGATCGTTTCTTTTACTTCCCCCTTCAACGCATAGTAATGGTTCCCTTCCTACTTTCTGCACGATCCAACTCAACAGAACTAACAACTAGTCTCTGTGGATATCCATGAATTCGTGGCAAATTTAACCCTTTGAACCCGAGGATTTTTAATAGTAGGGGGAAATCCTCTTTTACGAAACACTTAAGGTTTTCTTTAAATAAATGAAAAATATAATAATAGTTTATTCCTTTTATTTCGTATTAATTTCAAGTTAACGTTATTAAAATGTTAAATAAAGGAGCGAAATGAGCAACACTGTTATGATACAATCTTAAATTGACATTAAACTTTGCTATACGTTTTTAAAGTAACTTTGAGTGGCTCCTATTACCGGACGCAGCATACATGTGTAAGATAACTTAGGAGAACTGCAAAATAATTTACAATGTTCGCATGTATAATCATCTGAACAATTCGGAATATCGACACACGCATCACAAGTCCATTCTTTGCAATTTGAACATCGAATCCCATCTTCGTCATAAGTCTCTAAGCAAAACCAGAAAAATCGCTTTATCATTTGTGTCCTATACCAATGTTTTAGTTTTTATAGTCCACTTATCGTCTTACAAGGAGAGTTTGACAAATCGAAAATTCGAAAATGTCTGAAGCTTTGGACAAACGTTATTCAAGCGATCCTATTTATGGATCCACTCTTTCTTTTGGCAAAGAAACGATAATATAAGTTTTTATATTATTGTTAATATCTTCAAAACCATGTATGATATGAAAAAAACGTTAAATTCAAAGTATTATAGCATTTGATGTTCCACAGTATGGTTGCAAAGAATTGACGAAAAACCTACTTTTTCAAAATTTATCTCTCCTCCCTCTATATTTTTTCAAGTTCTATCTGCCACTTGAACAACGTTTCTGTAAAGTTTCCGATTTCTTATATTTTCGAGTTGCCAAACCTTCCTTGCTAGTCTTCTTTTTCAATGTTTTCCTCTTTTCCTTAATCCCTTGCCCTATTTTTCGAATACTATTCATTGGGATGTTAACTATTTTTTCACTTTAACACCGTGTCAAACGCAAAACGCTAAAATATTGTTCGTAATTTGTGCTTGGTAGTATTCAATCTTACAAATTGAAACTGTAATTACAATTAAAATTAAACTTTGAAAACGGTGCACTGTATTTTTACTGCAAGTAGATTATAGTTTGCACCACGAGTGTAACTCGTTGTTATAAAGACAATGGATTAACGTCTTTCTCAGTCTCCACGGTATTACCGATCTGCAACTGTTTTAGATTTCAAATATATGACTGCTATCCGGTATTAGATACGCTTCCGGTAATAACGGGACTCCCTCTATGATTTATCCGCAACTCCAACACAATTTTCCGACTCTTCCGACAACTTATAGCGTTATATATTTCGAAAGGGGGGACATTTATCTGTAAGTTGCCTTGTTTCGAAAGAAACGAAAACTCGGCACAACTTTAGTTATTGGGACAATGAGCAGAGGTTCTTATCTTGATCGGAAAGCTTATGGCTCAATGATGACAATGGGGACGTGGACCGGAATGTCGAAAACTCATAGTTTCCAAGATATTAATAAAAATATATTATAACCTGCCGTGCTAATCCTCGAACCATAAACTTTCGATCAAGATAAAATCCTCTCCCCATTGTCCCAATAATAACTAAAGCGACGCCGCAAACTGAATTCACCAAAGTATACAGGATGTCTCAGTTAAAACATGCCACCTAATTATCTTTTTTAACGCAACAAATATTTCATACGTAATTTAAATTATATCAAAGGATGAATTCCTTATGAGAAACATTTTTATCCGAAGATCATTTGTTTGAAGTTTTCAATTTTCTACGCGAGTACATAATGTGAAAAATAATTAGATGACGTGTTTTAGGTAGAACACTTAACCTGTTAGCTGTGGAATTTTTCGATCAGAATCTTCTTTAAACCGAAAAATACAAATGAATAAAAAGTTTAGGAGAAATTTAATTGCTGCTAAAATATATGTAATAGAACCTGCTTTTGATACGAATATAAAGATGCTTTAGAAAATAAGGAATTTCTGGGAAAGTAAAGCACTATATCCAAAATATTGGCGACTCAGAAGACGAGCTCGAATCTCCAGTTAACAAGTCTCAACTTTGGAGTTAATTTACGCATATTGCCACGCTAACATCAAGAAATAAATATTAGGCGTCGGGAAAAGGTCGTGCGGATTTGTAACACAAAACTTAAGTAATCTAAACTTTATTCAAATACAAGATGAGTCTAACAACTTGATCATCTCGAATAACTTGTGCATTATTTGTTACAGAAAAAATGTCTCAATAACATTTCGAACTTGTGCACTATTTATTATAGAAACAAATGTCTCAGTAACATTCCATCTTGTGCATTATGTATTATAGGAAAAAATGTCTCAATAACATTTCAAATATTTCTTTCTGCAACAAATAATGCATAAGTTATTTAAGGTAATCAAATTTTGAGACCCACTCTGTATAATTTCATTTAATAAAATACTGGTTGAAATCTGCCAATATTATAGTTATGTTATTATCTTGCTGTTGAAATTTTACAAAGAAATTTGATTTTAATTTATCTCAGAAAGAAAGCGCGCAAATTTTTCCAGGTATCTAATATAAAGGGTTAAACGTGTATTTTAAAAATAAAATACACGTTATATTGGGTTGTACCATAAATTCGTTCCGGTTTCTCAGAATGTTTTTTAAGTCCCAGAAATTCTACAAGAAAGGAACCCTTCAGTTACGAAAAAAAGTGACAGAAGATCATCGATCATAATGATACACAGTCGATTGAACTTGTTTCGGAGTTTACGAACAAGTGATTTTAAAACCACTATTAAACAAGGCGAATATACATATGTTACAACGCCACAATTACGCTGCGCATTTTTATGCAAATTCACACTTTTTTTAGTAAAATTAAACAAATGGAATAAAAGTTGGGGATTGTTTCACTCTCTAAATAAAATAATATAAATTTTACTTTGTATATCTTGTACGCATATTATGCGTTCCCTTCAATTTTCTGTATACTCAAATTTCCCACAAATGCATAAGAATCCACAGCCTATTTATAACATTTCGAACCTTATCCTCTGTCTTTAATATCGTCTACATATAAACCCATGAATTTTCATAAAGCTCCGCCTCCAATAATAAACGTGAATCACCAGCAAAATCTACCAGTCTATTAAAAAAACTTTTCCACTCACTTGATAAATCGCCGTTTACATGAAGCGGCAAATAATTCAGGACGCGACGAATTCGAACAGTCCATTCGATCACCGACACTCTGTGCATTCGCGAAACGTTCAAACGATTCACTCGTGTATCTCACAGAAAATCGACGCGGAATTTTTGCGTGAAGCTCGTTAAAATAAAAAAAAAAAAGAGAAAGGATTGGAAAAAACTATCCACAAGGAGGCACGCGCGCGTACACGCGAGATTAACTACACCGACTCACGCCAAGCGTAACTTAACAACGTCGTACACGCCACTTAACGCCCAACATCGCGGCACGATTTTCGTTCTCTCCGGAGTACAAGGAGGCGACGACTTCCACGGGGGGCGAACGCGGTCTCAAACTGCGCGAGGACGTGTGTGTGGCGTCGTTAAATAAAAGGGGGGACCCACTACTGCGCAAAATCTTTGTCGTAAGGGCGGTTCGATCGCCGTTTGGTCCATGTGATATCAGTCACCCTCTGGATGATAACTCAATCGACATCTTTTCTCTCCTCTCTACTTCGATCAGAATTTAACCCCCTGTAACCTGAATTTTATTTACTACAGCTGGCAAAAAGCTTGCGGTCAAACACGATAATACTGGGGCAACTAAAAGCAGTAAAGTGTTTTAAGTACGAAATGCATTTGCTCCAGAAATAAAAAAAGAACACATGGGGAGATTAAGTAAGTGGGGAAAAAGAAGATGCGTGATTCCTCAATGTGTTAGAAGCTGAATGTGTAAAAATGATCGAAAATTACTCATTTTTTTTTCATTTCTCATGGGCCATCAAATTCTTCTGTAAGTTTACACGAATTGGTCAAATTATTTCTCTATACACCCGTTTAAAAAATGGCTACATTTTACAGAACTAGTCAAGATTAGTCTTTTTACTGGTGCCATGTAAAAGTACTCTTATTTATAAATCAAGTTTTTGTCTTGTAGTCTTCAATTACGAGATTACGGATTTTTATGTAACTTCCTATTTTTCCAAGCATAATTAAGAAATGGAGCATCAATAGCGATCTGCTTCTCCCTTTAACATATAGACTGCCACGCAAGTTTTGTACATCTTGTCTTGTGGGTCACTATAGAGCTTAACATGTTTCAATACAAATACACTATAATATTGAATTTGTGCAGAATATTACGTTTTAATCAAAATATTTACGTAATGTACAGTAGTGTGTTGAACAGTGTAGTTTTTATTTCATAATTTGTTCACAATTCGTATAACCACCATAGTCTCCCTTAAAAAATAAACTCGACAGGCAACGAGTTAATTGTCATAACATCTGCGTCACTTTGGATATTTTGCATATGCGTTTGTGTGTACAAAATGTAGAGTTTTGAAAATTTAAGTTTCCTATAAATGCATAAAAATCCGCACTCTAATAATAACTAAGCAAAGCATAATTATTAGGCAAAGAAGTAAAATGAGAGGCAAATAAAATAAAGTTGAACGAATTTAAGTGTCCAGAAACATAACATCTAAGTTAAGGTCTCATGTAAAACAGACCACTTGATTATTTTCTATATTATTCATTTGAAAATTTTTTAGGACTGGGTTTATTAGAATAAAAATATCTCTTAGCAGGCATTGAAAACCTGTCATGGTGTTTGATATTCTGTTCAATTCAATCACATCCTTTTTTATATTAGGTGTTCAAATTAATTCGGTGCATCGTTACAAAATTCACTGCGTATCTACAAGAAATCAAGTAAATTCAATTTTGATGCTCAAAATAATGTCCATTATTTTATCTCCGTCGTACACGACTTATAAATTCCATTTGAACAAAATTGTCGATGGATTTATGTTAATAAAATCTTCGAAACATTAAACATAAAGGCATTGAATTAATGTGTACACTTAATAATTGTGACAAAAGATAACTCCAATATAGAAATTGGAATTTAAATTTACGAATGTGGTACCAACAACTTTTTTACGTTTGTCTCAAAATTACCAAATGTTGTAAAAAAATAGGAACGCATTTGGGTTAAAAGTAACTTGAGGATCGCAGTAAGGTTAATGAGATACGAAATATTTATTTGTGTTACCATACTTTAAAAAATAATAATTGAATGGTCTGCTTTACGTGGTACACTATATATATGTATATAGTTGAGAATTAGTGGAATTTTCCACTACTTAAATAAGGATTGTGAATTAATTCTATAACACAAACTTTATTCAAAAATTTGTTTTTCTCCTGATTTATTGCAAACTACATTTAAACGTTCGTTCAGATCGAAAATTGCCATAAGCTTTTACAGTCATAAAAATGTGAAACGTTTGTGTTTTAGGGTTAATGTGAATTAACTATATATCGTATATGCCAATAAGTAAACAAATAATCACTATACAACAAATTTTATTTTGAATTATTTATTTTTCTGAAGTGTATGACATATCTGATTAATTATGTGAGTCACTGTATTTGAAACAATCCAATTACATAATATCATTACGTAAAATTTAAAAGTCACGAATCACAAATCACAAATTATCAATGCTAATAAATTTCCTTGCATTAATAGGTCAGTTGAGGCTAGGGTTCTCACATACATTCTTCGAAATAATAATTTTTGAGACCATATCGCGGGAAGAGAGAAATCAAGCAAATATTTTGCAAATTCCTTTGCATATTTTTTCCCCCTTCGTGGCTCTTGTCTCATTCATTATTTGCGGCGAGTGCAGCAACATGAATAAAGAAAAGCATGATGCAGGCTGTGCTTCAGACCCATTTTTATTCTGCATAAAAACTGGTGCCAAGTGAAGCCAATAAAAATAAAACAGAAGCACTCGCAGAGAAAAGGAATGAATTATTGAGTATTTCTAGGATAAGAGCTAGAATTTCCTCGGAATTTTGCAGAAAAATTCCGCAAGAGGAAAGGATAGATATCGCTTTAAAAATGCTAGCGTATCAGACTCGTAGCTTGCTAGGGAAAAGAATCAACTGGATCCATCGACATTCAACTGGTTCCTGTACTTCATTCCTCGATTCCGCTTTCCGTTTCACGTTCTATCGATCCCGAAGACACAAGGAGAGACTCTGGTAGCACTGAAGAAGCACAAAGGCGGAAGACGGGATAATAGAAAGGAACAAACCAAGCCTGACTGACCAACTAAGCCAATACACCTGAGAAAAATACTACAATCGAATCATCTTGAATTCTGTTTTTCACAGGAAACTAAAAAGAGTAAGAACCAAAAGAGTCCCCATAAGTATCCGATTCTGATCCTAGCACGTAGTAGAAGAATTTTTAGTCTTCCTGGTCGAACCGGGGATAAGTGTAGCGGCTTAATGAAGCCATTATCTTCAAAGAAAGTTATAGAAGGTGGAAAGTAAACCTATTTATACGCTCCTCCGCATTTCGCCCTAAGGGTATCGTTATTCTAATTATGGATTTTTCCCGTGCAAAGCCGGTTAGGGGGTATAATAAAAAAAAGGGCGCCCCAAAAAAACCATTAGTTCCTTTTTTATTTCAAATAATCAGCGAACATAACTCTGGGAAGATTTATTCCTAAAAATAGCAAATCCTGCAATTATTCTCGGCAGCATAATACTCGAAGATGAAATTGATGAGTTTTTAAGAGGGGTGGTATGGCGAGAAAGAAAGAAGAGCGATTGCAACTGTGAAAAATAGATGCCGGAGGGGTCGATAAGGCGGCAATGGACGCAGAAGAAGCTCGTGGGGAGTAATTTCGGATCGTACGGCAGCGTAGCCGGGCCTGGGTCGATAAGGGATACGTTTAAGAGCGAGTGGCGAGAGTAACGCACACAGCAGCCCAGAAGATTTCCGTGCTCGCTCTTTCTTGTAGTATATATTTTGTCAGAGGAATGTGTGTCTAGTGAGCGACACCTGTCAGTGGACGTGCAATAGTAACAGGAACAAACCGCCCACGTTACGTACAAAACAAAAACAACAACGAAAATAAAAAACAATACTATAACCTGAAAGAAACACCTGAACAATGTGACATAAAAACAGAAATAAAAGAACATAGAGAGAGAGAGAAAGAAAGAGAGGGAGGAACCGAGAAAAATAAATAAGAAAAGAAGGGTAGCACACACAGAGAGTACAGAATATGAAGGAGTATAGAAACACCCCGAAGAAAGGGTGAAGAAAGGGAAGAGTGTCGAGTGAAGCACGATTTCGTGGTGGCGTGCCAGAGCCAATGGTCCCGGACCAGCGGATCGATATACCCTTTTTCGAGAGTGCCTTCATCCGACCCTCCCTCAATTCGTACTGCTAGCACACACACGCACACACATACACGCATACACTCTTGCACACACACCACACACACATACACAAAAACATCACCACCCTCTTTCCTCTCTCTCCCCCAAGGAAGACGCGCGTGTCGCTGACTCTCTCTCTTAAACGGCTCTCTACTGAATGAATCAAAGTGACCAGACTCGAGTTGGCTTTATCCACTGGCTACAACATACCTTCTGTTGGCCGAAAGATGAGAGAGCGCAGCTCGAAAGCCAGGAACCACGCCGGTATTGTATTCCAAGTTGCACGGTGGCCGAGTCCGTCTCCTCGTTGACTTTTTCAGCGGCTCCAAGAAGGAAGCGGCATGAGTCTTCCGGTTGCAGCTTTCTCGCCTCACCGTATAAACGCCACGCGGGAATCAATACGCGCGCCTGCCTCAAGCTTCTCCCTCTCTTTCCCGCTTATGTGTTTTACCTCCAGCAAAGCCTCTGCCTCTCCCTGTCTCTCTCTCTGGCTCTTCCGCGATTCTGCACTCTCTCGAGCACTCCGACTGTCCCTGTGTCGCGGCTCCAGTCTCCCCGGAGCTTCTGCCACCTCGTGCACCGCTGCAAACACACTCGACTACGAGCCTTGCCTCCACTAGGAGGCGACGACTCAGCAGAGGCTGGCCCTGGCCGGCCTCGACGGGACACGCGTCTCGCGGATGTACGCAGCACGGAAACCGAGGATTCGCCTGACGACGGTATGCAACGCACCGCGCCGCATAACCACGACTACCTGGAGTACCCGGGCGGACATGTTGGTCGAGGGCACTGCGCACACGCGCCCCCGGCTCTTCTTCTCGCATACTCGCCGCGGCCTCGGCCCTTCAGACGACGCTGAATCAATTTTTCCGCCGGACCGAACTTCATTTTCAACTTCCTTCTTCTTCGTTTCTTCGGCTGGGATATTTCCTATCGCCTGAACCAAATGCACAGGGGTCTATATGTCCGTAGAGAAATAATGAAATTTCTGTGTTTAATCGGTGAGGTGAGGTTTTTCTTGGAGATTAGGTTGTCTTCCAATGTGGGCGATATGATTATACGTGGGTTTGTTGGAGTTAATGGATTTATTGATTCTTCTGGATCTCAGCTACGTCGAGTTGCTTTTGGATTTTTTTCCCCCCTGACTCGATGCAACAGGTTATTTGAATGCTTTCGTGAATTCTTTGTTCGTACGGTGGCTCGTTTTGTTCGGCCAAACATTAACTTAAATACGTTACTTTTATGATTGATTCAGTTAGGTGTCGAGGTTGGATGTTATTCAGAGATGCATAAAGTTAAGCATTTTTTAAGTATAACGGTACGCAATTTGAGAACCCCTATGTCCCTTTTGGATCACGATTACTCTATCCTATTATCGTGAGTAAATTTTATGACTTTGGAATATAGGCGTATTAAGTGTGATGTCATTTTTGCGTATAAACTTCTGAATGCAATTATAAATTCTCCAGAGCTGCTCTCTCTTTTCAAATTAAATGTTTCAAAGTCTTACGCCGTATTCATTGCTCACTGCTCCTCCAAGAATTTCACAGTACATCTTATGGCTACCATAACTGCATAAATCGCGCGGTAATTAATGTTGACAAATTTCGTAGATTATTAAGCTTCTTTCAGAATATGGATCTTTCGCTAATAATATTAATGTAGCTCTCTGAGCAACTATTCAAATATCTGTCATTTTCATTTGTTTCTATTACTTAAACCCTGCATTCTAAAAGGGAACTTGATCCCGTTAATAAATAATTATTGTCTTATGTTGGACCATCTTTTGGATTGCCTTACAAACGGCACAAACTTAGTATCGAATACTTATTAATCAAACTAATTATTCTCGGCTAATACATTTAAGCTATTGTCTTATATCAAGGTGGACACGTGGCACAAATTATGATTCATACCTGGTAGCCACCAGTCGCATTCGTCATACAGAGACCGCTAACAGATTGAAATAAAACTCCTCATTTCATCGATACTACCATTCGTTATATTGCCTTCGTATTAATTAAATTTGCAATCCTTTCTCATATATTAATAATATTAACCCCTTGCTCTACAACAACGAGTTGAGTATAAATTATGCCACAGATTCAATAAAAAAGACTACTATTAAAGATGACGTTTAATTTGAACTCTAATTTTAGTTTTTTATTATAAGAAGCAGTTACACAAAAATTTCTGAAAATATTCAAACGATTTGTACGCGACACTCGATATAGGTAAATAGCTAATGAAATAGTTGTAGGGCAATGGGTTGAAGAAAAGGAGGGAAGAAATTTTCCTAAAAATGCTGGGGAAAATTCTGCACGAAAACTGAAATATAGATTCGCCTAGGAAATTGATTCTGTACCACTGTGCGACGAGTCCTGGGCTCCTTCTGCTCGTTCTCAGGCTGTCGAACCCTCGCACGCAGACATCGAAATTTTTCTCTCCGCCTCCTCTTTCGCCTCCGGACGGCGACAGTGATGGAGTAGCGTATGCACAGTGCTACATTGGTTTCCACGACTTTCCCGAGTTTTATTAAATTTCTTGCCTCGCTGTAAATAGTCCCCCATACGGAACCATGCTTATCGAGCCTCCGCAATACCCACCAACCAGCCACAGTCGACTCTCTTTTATTTTTAATGTATTTAAATCTTTCTTTTTATTAGCACATCGCGTACGGATCACGAGATATCTCCTTTTAATGCTTTCTTATGCGCGCGTACGAAATACCGAAACGCGTACGAAATAGCAGTAAACCTATAAAGTCGATTTTGGTCTATTATAATACGTATCAATCAGCAATTCTACTTCGTAAAAACGAAACAGAATTTGCCAACGTGCGAACACCGCCATTTCATGAGCACCAACCTAATGTTAACCTTTTGTACAACCAAATCTTTTTTAATAATACGATGTAATAACAGCTTCGATATATTTTTCTGACTTTTGTGAAAACTTAACGTGTTACGTATTTCGTAAAGGAGGAATTTGTTTCGATGTCGAAGAGATGGAAATTAAATTAAAGAAAACAACATTGAGGAAACTTAAACCTTAACATTTGCAAATGGTTAAATTTTTTTGGCGTGCTTAAAAATTTGCAGACTTTGGAAGCACGTCAGACGAGCAGAGTACTATACGCAATGTGTTAATAGTAGGACGGTCACTACGATATTACTATTACCTTTAGAATAGTTCGTAAGGTTCCCAGTTGAGATTTAATACGTTCGTACCTGTTTGAGACCGAATTGCCGTATCGATAAATCGCAAAGGGAGGATCTTCTTCTCTGTTCGTTCCAACGGGACGATTTCTCCACGGTCAGAGGCGGGCTATTATAGTTTTCCTCGAAATCACGCCGCGTAATCACCGTATTTTACGAGCCACCGCGAACTACAGACTATTAGGTCGATACAGCCTGCAAAACCTGGGGCCACGCCACTTCTGAGACACGCTGATTGCCTCCTCCGTCGCTAATTTTTCTCTCTCCTTCCCCTTCTTCGGAGCAGAAGATCGCAATCAGTTGGCAATTGTCATACCACTCTCTTGCAGAAGTCACACTGCAACCACGTTGGACCTTAACTTGAAGAGGAACACAGTTTGCATCCGTTTTACATCTTTTTTCGTGCCCTGCAAGAGAAAAAAAAATGTACTTCGTTCAAGAACAGGAAAAATTGCCAACTGCGAGTCGAAGTTTTCAAGAAAACGAAAATGGTTAATATTATGTCGTTCGCTTAAATTGCATACATTTTCTTTTTCTATGAAATGGTATTTCAATTTTGCTTCCGGTTCCCGTGGTAAACGCGGCTAGAATGGATACATTAATAATGGAGAGAATCGCCGGAGAGTTTTCCTGCCGGACATCCAATAAAATTCACCGTGAACAGCTTTCAAATTTATTCGGGTCCGAGGCTCGTCGCCGTGACGAGCAATTAAACGCAAAAACGAAAGGGGGATTCCCGGCACTCCGCCGGGGGATGATGGGATCACCGAACAAGATCGATGAAAGTTACTTGTCTTTCAAGCTGGAGTGTATCAGTTTCAACCGGGATACCAGAAAACCCGAACATGAAACTGGATCCACCTCTAACCGGTTCATTGGTGCATCTCGGATGCGGGGCACTAAATTATTGTCCAAATGAGTACTTAAACTTTCAGCTAAATTAAATTAAGAGATAAAAGTTATTTCTTTAGATAAAATTCTCTCAGCTAGAGCCAAAACGAGTTATTCTTTTTGGGCGAAGCCACAATGAATTGTACTCGTTTTAACCGACGTACTAATGGCATAAAACTTGACGCGTTAAAAAGATATTATTTAATATATGCGAATTTAACAGGTGTATAAGCTTCACGAAAACCAGAGAATTTATATCTCTAAATATAATAAGGAGACTGCGGACGTTTATGTAAATTCGTATTTTTATAAACAAATTTAAGAGGATGATACTTCGATCGAGATCAATTTTATCTGAATTTTCAAACTCTGTACGTCACGTTGGAAATTGACCATGAATATACATGAATATAACACTCGAAAGGTCAAAAACTTCCAAAGATGATACCAGTCAAAAATTACAAATAATTGAAATCTGTCAGCACTGTGCGAGTCACCATGTATTCATATACACGCTATACATATTTTTCCGGAAACCTGCCAAATTATACAATCAATGTCCGTAAACTTATCGTTAATTTGGTCTACCTAAGTTACAATCGCGGTTTCCATTTTACAACCGCTTCTTTACCCACTAAATAAGCTATAAACTAAATCAAACGCGACACAAGGGAGGTCCACAGAGGAAGCTGAGGCCTCCTGGATCCTCGTGTTCGATCAACGTCGACGATTCGTTTCTCTTTCAATTAATTCTTAAGCAGAAGAATCGCCGCCCTCCCTCCACGGACGAAAGTAATTCTCGTAAGGGAAAGAGGAGGAAGCTGGTCTATCTTACCGAGGAAATTCGTTGGAGTGATTCACAGCGAGAGGGCCCCGTCGTGATCCGAAGTTAAGTCGTTCTCTCTTCGTTGTCATTCCCATCGAGCCTAAACGTCCCACTTCCGGTTCGGCTATTCTGGCCTGGATCGATTGGAAAGACCGCCTCGTGTCAAAAACACTCGGCAAAAAGACGTCGGGCACGTCGATTCGAGCCAGATTTCTTCTCTCTTTCCATCTTTCTCTTCCTCTCTCTCTCTCTCTGGCGGACCCATAAATTTCACCTAACATCGCTAACTCAAACTTCAAACCATAAAAATGGCTAAAGAAATATTTCTATTCTATTTATAGGGAACATCCATTTCATATACTTCCTGCTATTTCTAAAGTCTAGTTAATTGGAGATTTACTACTTAGTGACCTCATCGGTTACCCCGTCAAGCGCTGGGCAAGTTCTAGTCACCACATACAGTGGAATCCGGTTATTGTAATCACGGATAATGTTCTCAATTGGCTATTATTATCATAATTAGACTGCGGACGTCGATGTATTTATAAGGAATTTAAATATGCAAAAAAGTGCACAATGAACTTAATATGTAGAAATGTGCAAAATATAAAAATTAAAATGTATTTGTAAAATGTATCTTTTTACTTCTTTATTTACGTTTGTAAAGAGGCAAATTCGCATAAAAGTTCACAGTGTAATCATAATCAATGGGTCCCAAAACACCCTATGTAAAATTAGTTAAAAATAATTCGCCTATTATAGTCAAATTGCGGTTATCGATATCACGTGTGACAAATTTGGAGACAAACGATACGAATTCTTAACAAATTCATACTAAACGAACCTTTTTTTTAAAACTTATTTCTAATCGTACCACACTTTTTATCATTTATTTAAGTGCATTGCAAAAATTAGTAGAAAATACGTAAATAATATAAAGGAGAAGCTAGAGAGTCAAGCTTATGACAGATTGAATGTTCTTAAGGAAGATAGTGTATCCATTAAACTATGTACAAATGTGATAACCAGACTACGGATGTTTATACAAATTCGCATCTCTTTAAGTAAAACTGAAAGAGTGGACTTTAATAAAGATTTATTTGATCCTCTAAATATTGTACATTGTACTTTACTTCAAATATTTTGTATATTTTTATATATCATATGGAATCTGTTCTTTCTTGCATATTTAAATTTCCAGTAAATGCATAATGATCCGCAGCTTACAGTTAGTTGTAACTATTTATAATAAAATGAATTCAACAATGTACACTTTTTATCCTCTGCGTAATGTTATGAGCCAGTTATTCTTATTAAAAATTGTAAGTCCCAAAGTGATTATGATAAGCGGATTCCACTGTGCCAACAAATTTCGTTCAAATCTGAAATATTTTCCGATATTTCAATTTTTTCACTTTTATTCTCAAGACTGCGCGTTCAATTTCTGTTTGGGCTGGTGCAAAATAGGTCCTCAATTTGCAGCAGCTTTTACATTGTCAGCTTTTATTTTTCTGAGCAGATGGGATCTACTCAATTTATGCAGTTTATCCTGCAAGCGCCTTTCTCCTCGATTCGGGTTAATCCGACTCGTTAACGCAACAAAGAATTGCGAGGACTTAATAATTCCCGATGTATACCGCCCCTGCTACTCGACCTGGAGTACGATGCTGTGATTGGACGGCATTTGAATGAATGCCATCCGGCATTCACACCTTTTTTCAGCCCCTTCCTTTCAGCCACGACCCCGTCCACCGTGAAACCCCCGATGTACTCAAGGGTTACGGTAGTTGACACGCGAGCAGGGTGAGCGTGCGCCTCGAGTGTGCCTTCTACGTCACGCACACAAGCAACCAGTGCTGTACTAACATCACGCATTGCCCAAATCTTTATTACAAAATAACAAAAACTGGTAACTCGCCAGTAAACCAAAGATGAGACACTCGAAACCTCGAAACTTCGAAACCCTTCGACATTCAAATAGTTTCGAGTCCTCGAGACTCGAATTGTTGAGCAAATTACAATATTCTTAACACGTTCACTGCCACGCAAGTTTTTTATTTTGTGCCCTGGAGGCCACAGTACTGTAGTACACAATAGTGTTTAATTTATACGAAACGTTATGTTGCGATAAAAATGTTTAATTGCTACATAGTGCACTTTCTATTTTGTAATATCGCCTACTTGTCTATATTGCTCAGAATTGTTTGGTCGACGGTATTTATTTTATTTTAATCATTCTGAACGATCGTCACACTCCGGTCACTGATGACCACCATGGCACAACTAAGAAAATAAACTCCGGTCACGAGTGACCAACGCGACAGTCAATGTATATGAAAGGTATGAAAATCGTTGTTGCGTGAATCAGGAATTCATAAGCTGACAGCAACGTGTTTTCATGCTTTAATCGGTGATGTTTTTAACAATTCGTGCAATAATATACATACAAATTAATAATATCATTGGTAAACGTAGTATTAGTGTTTATCATGACAAATATCAAACTTGAGAATAGTTAAGTGCATGCATCTTTCTATTGATCTGAAAAAATGTTGTTCTACATTTTTGTCTTACTTTTCCACGTAGATTTATTTTTTTTTCGATTGTACCGCCATTACTGGGATCCCTGTATATAGTGTGCAATTTATGCTAAGTAAGGAACATATTTTTAAAATCTCCTAATGACAAAACAAATTTTTGTCTAAATTTTTAATTTCATCTGCATTCTATCAATATACGTATGTAGTAACTGAAAAAAGTCTCAGAGATGTTAACGTTTACAATGAAATACGAAACAAAGACATCATTGTATGCCAAAGGGTTAATGTTTTAAGAAATGTTACGGACTATTCGAATAACCTAATAGTAATCAATTTTATCAATGTTAACCCTCTCTTCGGATTATTGAGGCCTGCACAAATTCAAATTTAGTGTTTCAGTGGGCGCTGAAAATTCATTTAATTCTTTATTGTTTCACCAAATTTCGAATACTTTTACGCACTTAATTAGCACTTATTAACACGATGATAAAATGAAAGAGAACAGTAAATCGTGAACTAAATTTGAAAACTCGAAAAAGGGTTAAAGTGATTAAGGTCATTCAGTAATCAATATCATCAATATCAGAGTGATCAAGTAATTTAGCAAGTGATTTAATTACTCCGATATTGATTACTCGAATTAAATTTTAATGCGTGTCTGGCAGAGACGATAAGTGGTTTAAACGAGAAAAACTTTTGCGCAACAAGAGACACGTGAATTTCATCGAGAAGATTTTATCGGTGAAATTTTAGTGTGTGTTCAAAAAGTTCCGCTTTAATCCCAGCCACTCCTCCACCGGAGATTAAGAATAATATCGATTATTTATTACGATACAGAGGTTTTACCCTCTCGCCAGTGCTATTTCCACGAAAACCCGCCTCTCCCATGTCACTCCACCCCGGGACAGATTTGCATCGTCGAAAATTAATCGTTGTCCGCTTCGAAAAGTGTGTCAAACATCTCAACCGATCGATTATTACGTTCGTCGAGCACGTTCTGCCGATTGGTTCATATTATCGCCTATCTGTCGATTCGAGGCCTTATCAGAGGAACTAACAAGACCCTTTTAAATCAATTTTTCAAACGTGCAACTCCAAAGAAAAAAAAAATTCTTTTTAAACTTTAAAGTTTTACAACTTCCCTCGCGTTGGTCAGGCTTGCCAATTTGAAATCTTAGTTCTAATACAAGTGAAGTCAGATCCCGTGCATTCCTCATGTTTTGGAATCTACGCTTCAAGATCTACCAGATTATGCGAGAATATCTCAATGATTTTTGCTCCCCGGAGCGAAAGTGTAACCGAAAAAAGACGGATCGTAAAATGAATTTTTCAACGCCATTTGAAGATAAAGAAAAGTCAAATTTCTTGAATTTGGCGTCAAAAAAGCCAAGTTGGTAACATTGGCGTTGCCTTCAGAGCCGTATTCTTTTTACAACTCCAGTTTATCGTGCTCTCTACGATTATTGCAATAGTTTCAACCGTTTATGATCAAGTGCGGCCCGTTTCTGTCATAATTTAGATTTTTTCAACAGCTCTCTAAATTCATTCGTAGCATCTATTAATGATGTAATATGAAATACACGAAATCTGTAGAGTACATTGTAAATACAGGATGTCCCAGATTTTTTCCGCAAAACTTTGCAGTATACTTTATCACTATAAATAAGCAGAAGATGTTATATAGCTGTAGGTCATTTGAAACTTCATAAAAAATTTATGATAAAAATACTGGATCGATGAGAAAGTAATAATTATAACGATCTCTTTATGAATTCTAAAATTATTCAAGTTTCTATGAAAATAGCTTTAATACACCCTCAAGACATTGAACTAGATTCATACTGTAGAAAAAAAACTAGACTCTACACAGTAAAATAATGGTAGTATGATAAGTCGACTTACTCATTGAAATAAAGTGAAATCAAAATGAATTTCGTAACGGAAGAAATTCAACTTTTTAATGCCATCAGTATTATATTGACAAGAACGATGAACGTTTTAAAATGGAGTATTAATAATGAATAATTAAATTAGTTGTCAACTTATTTTGTCTTGTATTACATTTCCTTTTGTATTCCATATTTCTATTAGAACTTTTTAATACTCCCATCAAACGACCTATCTTTGTGTAACATTTTTTGTTTACTTACAATCACAGAGTATACTGATAAAGTGTAGCAAAAAAATCTGGAACATCTTGTAAATGATTTTCATTTTACGTACATGTATAAATTTTATCGCTTAACTTTGACGAAAATGTCTTTGTCACGTTCTTATTACACGCACTGTATTTTGCAAGACTGTACTGTTCAAGAGTAACAAAATGCAAAGTTGTGCCTTGTTGAAAAGGCAAATTAATTTCAAGATAGTTGCCAGCCCCTTAAATTCATCAAGATTATACAAGATCCTTGAGAAAACTCCAAAACTCCCAAGCATACACGTAATTCTAAACTTTATACGCAAACTGTTTATGCACCCTACAGAAATTCCCTAAACTCCATCTTTTCAGAGCCTTCAAAAATTTTCGGCGCGATAAATCTACTACCAACACACATCTCGTCTTTCATTTAAGAAAATGAGCATAGTTAACGAATTGTCACCAAATTTCGATTCGAATTCAACAAGCTTAGAAACCGAATGAAACTAATTAAATTACACATGTAGACTGCCGATTTTTGTACAAACTTGTATTTTTACGAACACAATTAAAGAAATGGAATTTTAGTAGAAATTTGTTTGGCTCTTTAAATATAACGTGTGGTTTACTTTGGGTCTTTTATCTATTTTTGTATTCTGCAGTTTTAACAAACATAAATTTCCCATAAATGTATAAATATTCATGATGTCTATGTATAAAAATTGATTATCTTGAAAATTGAATTATATTTTTACTAGCCTGAGTAATAAATTTGATCGTCCCGCGATGTAGTTATTTTTCGAGGAATATTATGATTAAGGAATGAGGAACAATATAAAAATTGTAAATATTGTTAAATTGGAAGAATTATTAAAATCTCAAAGAAAACACAAAATGCAACAATAGTGAATTCTTCCACTCAAGAATATACTAAAGGATAGATTCTAAAAATGATAAAGAAACGGGATATAATATCGAGGTTTGTTACGGAATATTTCTTGAAATTCATTTTTAAATAAAAAATTTATAGAAATTAAAAAAATGAAATCTGAATGGGGGATTATTTCACGCACAAGATAAAATAATATGTGGGTATTTACTTTCATAAAGTATTTCATATGCAGAATGAATGAATGTATTTCCAATTAATGGTTGATTTGGTATTTCAAATAATGAATTATTTGTGATTTGATATCGTAATTTGTTATTTGGTTTTTATCAAAATAATTAGTTTCTTAATATGCCGTATTTCTCATTACATTTGGTACTGTTCCTTACTAGTAATAATACACGATAACTTTCTATGCTTTGACTATTATTACGCTTCTTACTACCTATGCTTCTTAGAACCGATTCTAACTTGCTATTATGGTTTGTGTTTCTTGTTAGGTATTACTATTCACGAAACTTGGAAAGACATTTAGTATTGAATTAGCTTTCGCAGATGAAGCTATTTACCTACTTGCACTTAATCTTGAAGTGTTAATAATATATACATATATATATATATATAATATATTATATATATAATAAATATTGCTATTAGTAACATTATTGTACACTTACTACGATTATTCCTATTTCATACAATCATCAAAGTTGATGAAGTTAATCCTTTATAATGGATACGACTTAAAAGTAACGTATCCATGTATTTCAAATTGTTAAATTCTATCTTACTATTATATTATTGTATTACTACACTTTTCTCTTTATCGTTGTGAGATCAATTACATATGTCGAAAACAATTAATTACCGCAATATTTAGTTGCAATTCCTGACATTTCAAATGCGCTATTGTCTTGTTCTACTCTGAATCAGTATTGTCGCATTGTGACACTAAAATGGTAAGGGGGCCATTGGCCAATGATTAGTCTGTCCTCTGCTTTGTTGGTGTTAATAGTAATCCCCCTTTTTGATAGAGCACCTCTAATATGTACGAACCTGGTACGCATACGTCAATCCGGACGAGCGTACAGCTTGCATACGAATAACGACGGCGACGACGGCGCCGTCGACGAGGACGACCGAGGACGCATTACACCCCCACCATCACGTACTACGAAATACTACGTTCTGTGATTCGGTGCAATTAAGCCAGCAACCCCTCACCCTCCGACGACCTATGTTCTCCTTGCCCCCTCCAGCAAACTTCGGACCCACAGGGGCGCAAGTCCGTCTCTTCTTTTACTGCCCCTACCGCCACAGACGTTTATCCATTCGTTCATTCATCAGAACACACTTCTTTAACCGGCTTTCGCCGTTCGAATCACGTAACCGCACAATTGCCTGGACACAGTTGACGATTGCGCACACAACATTCAGACCCCTATGAGTTCCTTTCGTTGCACACTGCTAAAAGGTAGACTCCACTGAATGCTTAATTGCAATAAATTTGTGTACAAGACGAGCGGAAGATCGTAAATTGAAGATACCACTGCGTTGAGAATTTTATTAGGTTGTTTGGAAAATTTGTAACGCTTTTGATAGTATTCGCTTCCGTTGCGCAATTGGCGAACTGCAAGGGGATTATTTTTTATGGGCTATAGTTAGATAATAGCATTCTTGGTCTGAATAAATAATGTACTTATTTGGGCCACTTAATATCCAACAATTAATGGACGATACACAGTTAAAAGCAAAGGCAACTTTTTTTATTGCACAACACTGAACAACCTAATGTTTTAATAATGAAGTAGGAAACATTATTAATCGTTGCCTAGGATATTCTACTATCATTATTTTGTGTAATGCTTGTGGAACTTTATTACGCGCTAGGAATTGGATGAGTTAGTAGTCTGGAAGAATGACTTGCACGCGCTCATTTCGTAGGAAGAAAGTGTGTAAATAGTGCAAACTTTTTGAAAACGGGGATTATGAAACTTTCTGATAGTCGTACAATTGTTAAACAATAAAATTATGTACTAAAATGTTAATGTGCACATATTACCTTTGAGCGTTTCTAAAATATCTCTACGAATTTTCCGAACAACCTAATACTTTGGGCATTGATGATTGAAGTGAATTGATACGATGGCTTTTGGTGTTAGGTGTTAACCCTTTCGCTACGGTTCCTTGGAACTGTGAATTAACCTTTTGAGGACGAAGCAAAATAATGTTTGACGAATTTTTGTTTAGTTAGTAACCCTTTGAGGACAAAGCTTAAAGAATTCTTGTCTAATTATTTATAGCAGCGGCTATGGATGGTATTAAATTGGATTTCTTGCATTAAAACTTGGCACGTATCGAAAAAATCAAGAAGAATTGCGCGGCTAGTTGCAACACTTGTCCACAAAGGGTTAAAAGCACAGACAAACGAAACTTTTATTGATATGAAAATAGAGTAAATATAAATACACTTAGCAAATGTTTAAAATAATTCTTTGCAAATTATTATAAATTTTTCATTTTCTGAAATAGATGGATTAGAATTAAAAATAAAATAAGGTTTTGTTTATCGATGCAGGTAATATTAACTTTTCATGCTATTTTTAATTCTAAGCTACGTATCACAGATATAAATATACAGAAATTTACAAATGACTGCTTTGTTTCTGAACTTTTGTCAATAAGTGTATATAAGTACTTTATATGGTTACGGTCTAACATTACTAGATCGCGGATCTTTCTGCAATCATGGAAAATTTGGACGTGCAAAGATAGACAGAATGCGTATAATACGCAAGAGTATAGAAGATATTCAAATTAAAGTGGATCTTATAATATTCGGAAGACAAAACTAATCTGTATTTATGTTCTATTGCTTTATTTGCATTCACAAAAATATCTGCACAGCTGCACGAAGTTCTTTCTACTTCATGGCAACCAATCCATTATCTCGGTCTCATCTTTACTTTTTCTCAGTGTCGAAGACTTCTTCAGGTTTGTAATTCTTTGTAAGAATTCTCCTTCCATGCTGCAATTCCTTTCTGATCAAGAACGAAAGATCTCGCAATCACTCCCTCGCAAGACACGATAGATCTAACAATCGACCGGCATCTATTTTAATTTTTGGCGCACTGATTTCCCTCGCAAATTATCGCAACAGCGAAACAACGCCATCTTGAACGAACTAACTAAGAGGACATCCTGAATCGTGAATGGTGACAAATCAATTTCAGTTCGCATTACTCGTTTATTGTAAAATTACGTGAAGTTGATTCATTACAATAATTCACGTCATATCTTTAAATATTATTTCAACCAATTTTGGATCATTGACTAAGTATAGGATAGACCATCCATTTATAGGCAGCATCGTAAATTTCAAACTGAAATACCGATCGTGTAAAAATGCAGCGGTTTCCATACGCCCTCTGCAATTTAGAGCGGGGATTTTAGGAATTATATGCGATTGTGGTGACAAAATACCTAATATACATTCTTCGACATGGTTAGACAGCTTCTTTCTCGAGCAACACTGACACTGTCTTCTTACCATAAATTATAGATCTGGATTCTAGAGATTGATTGTGTCGAAAACAGTTGATTTACAGACGAGATACAGGATAGACCTAGCATCTTACCGGACTTTGTATCCCACGTTCTGAAATACCGACTACGAAAAAAATTCCCCTGTTTTTTACGCCACCTACGATTTAGAGAGGTGAGCGCAGTAACTATGATCGATTGAATCGTCTGAAATAATAAAAATCGCTATTTTGCCCGCGAAATAGGTATCCTTTTTCCGTGTAAATTAAAAACTAGAGTATCATCAATAAATGTATAAGTTATATTTATGGTTGCAATGAATTCTCTAGAGCACAAAGTTTCAATAAAAGTGAAACAATTAGACAGCCGAGATCTAAGCATTTTTCTAATCCTATCGAGATCGACGTCTTGAGTGAAGATAGGATTAGAAAAGTGCTTAGATCTCGGCTTCTAATCGTTTGTTTTCAACGAAACCGGTCATAAATGAAAGTGCGTGGTGCCAATGGTCAATAGTCAGTTCATTTTAATCGGATGCTAGTGTTGGTCTGTGAATTATAAACCAATTCGTGTGACGCCTCAAGACGCCATTCTTGATAGGATTACGAACGTGGCGAATCATTATGAGATGCCCGGTCGTCGCATGCCCGCGTATCCGTGTGTCAAAATGTTTAGATCTCGGCTTCTAGACATCCGAATTTGATCAACCATGGCCCAAATTAAAGGAAAAATACCCAAGAATATTGTCATATGGTCTTTTGCTACTGGCCCTTGCAGATCATTTGTTATAAACAAATATATCGCGTCATAGTAGATTCCTCAGCCAGTATCTGAAGAAAAATATTAATTTCTCGGCTTCTAGACGTCCGATTTGGATCATCCGAGGCTCAAATTAAAGAGAAAAATCCAAGGAATTCTCTCGATATACTTTTAAAGCCTTCCCAAGTATAGTTTTTGAGTAGCTACAAAAAATAGGAAAGATTTGTTTATAACAAATGAACTGCAAGGGCTAGTTGCAAAAGACTGTAGTATAGTATTCTCAGGACTTTCCTCTTTAATTTAAGCCAATGAGCATCGAAATCAGCCCACTAAAAGCCAAGAAATTTTGTTATAGGAGATGTTCTAACACAGACGAGGTACAAGATCAACTATCCTTCGAGTGCAACATGGATATCCAAATAATCCTATAGTTTGTTTATAATAACCTATCCTATATTTCTCTTGCAATTTCATGGCTAAATATGGTTTCAATTCTAACCATTACTAATGTTCAAATCGTATTCCGCGTTAAATCGGAAACGTAGAGAATGACGCGAAAATGGTAACAGGATACGCAGTCCTCGAATCCTGAAACAAAATATGCATTGGGCGATAGGTCTATCGTGTAGTCTGTGGTTGATTCTCGTAATACTTAGTTATAATTCCCACCGTTTTGAAAGCACTGCTATCTTATTCTAGTCTAAACTGGTAATATCGCATGTGACACTAAAATGTTGAGGGAGCCAGGTGGCCCCCTGATGATTCTATGTGGGAATGGATAGTTTATTCAATACTTCGTCAATGCTTAAATTAAGATTTACAGTGTGTTCAAGCTAATGAAATTTGAAAATTGCGCCACTGCGCAAGAGTCTCATTTCCCAAGTTTCCGGAATGCGCGCGCATATTTCCGTTACAAACAAAGAAAGCGCATCGTTTGAAATTCTTATCATGTAATTCGACTAAAACGAACCATTTGCATTGATTATTATCTCTAAAATTATACAAAAATTATGGATTACAATCCTGCAAATGCTTTTATGTTGGAATATACTATAAAGAGTACTTTCTACGATAAAAATCTATCGCGAAAGTCTCGTGTCGGTATGCGACCTTCCCTATTTCGATCATCAAACATTGTCGGTCACAGTTGTCCAAATTTAGTGTCGTTTTCCATATTATCGGTTCAGCACAGAATGTAGCTACGGATGAAAGCAAAAACGGTAAAGGGTATTTTAGATCCTCTAATTTTTTCTATACAATCGGTATATCAGAACGCCGGACACGAAGTCGTACGAGCTGTTAGATCTATTGTATATCTCGTCTGTGCCTTTATCCATGCACGTGTGTTTGCGTGTTGCACGGATCGTTCGATTTTTGGCGCACAACTAGGTAATTTCTTGAAGTTTCTTTAAAATCGTTACTGCGGAGAAACGCGGAGAAAGCAGAAGCCCGAGTGACCTATAATTATTCTACGTATCTCTAACATTGGCTCGGTGCCGTAGATTAATCGAAGTTTCTTTTGTCTCAGCTGGAGGTGCTTCATCTCTCTTTTACCGATCACCTTCCCTCCTTGCCTATCGTGTTCAGTTTTTACTTTTTATCACGCTGTTGCCACTAGAAACCTGACTATATTTGTCGGCAAGCTTCGAATCCCTCCGTTCGTTAATTGTGCGAATAGTAATAAAGATTAGGATTCGCGTGTTTCCAAAACTATGTATCTCCATCTTTCTCCTTCTTGTTCCGTCGCCCTACTTTGTCCCCCTCCCACTATGCTGGTCTCTGTCACTCTCGTTGACTAGCTCATGTAACGAACTGTAAACGGCGATGGTGGCTTTTTGAAATTTCAAATTTGACGTTACATAGTGACCAGATCATCCTTTCTAACACACGTGCCATCGTATTTCTAACTTCCGGCTTACGTAACGTGTATGCCTGGCACTTGTTTCACGTCGGGCGACTCTTCAGGTGTTTGGTAAAATTTCAGACGAATCATGCCGTCCGACGCGAAGAAGAAACAGCAGCAAAAGAAGAAAGAGGCAGCCAAGGCCCGACAGTCTGGTAAAAAGCCACCTCAGAATAATCAGAACAAAGGTGGTGAGGATGGTAAAGAGGGCAGTCCCGGTGTTGGAGTCCTTCAGAATGGAACCAATGGAACACCGATCAGTGCTGAAGGTATAATTCTGTTTTTAGTAGGCAAAAAAGATTCATTAAAAATCATCTGATTAAAATACAATCTATAACATGCTTGACTTGTTCTGATTACAGAGGCATTGTGCCTGAAACTGGAAGCCGATGCCAGACTAAATGCAGAAGCACGTTCTTGCACAGGATCATTGGCTTCTCATCCACGGAGCAGAGATATAAAGATATCTAATTTTTCTATTACTTTCCATGGCTGTGAATTGCTGCAAGACACTATGTTGGAGTTGAATTGTAGCAGGCGTTATGGCTTGCTTGGACTTAATGGCTCCGGGAAATCTACTTTATTAGCTGTACTTGGAAATCGTGAAGTTCCTATCCCCAATCAGATTGATATCTTTCACTTGACCAGAGAAATGCCCGCTAGCAATAAAACTGCTTTAGAGTGTGTGATGGAAGTGGATGAAGAGCGTGTGAGATTGGAGAAACTGGCTGAAGAATTGGTAGAGTGTGCAGAAGAGGATGCTCAGGTATGTAACTTCTTTTTTTTTTGTTTACATTATTTGGTTTTATTTAAGTATTCTTTATTTAATAAGTTTGGTTCAAATATGCAGGAGCAACTGATGGATGTCTATGAAAGGCTAGAGGATATGTCCGCGGATACAGCAGAAGCTCGTGCTGCTCATATTTTACATGGTTTGGGTTTTACAGCAAAGATGCAGAAAACACCCACCAAAGACTTCTCTGGAGGTTGGCGAATGCGAATTGCTCTTGCTAGGTATGTAAACTTATTAATCCTTTGTGAATGGCATCTAATTTTTATCTTAACCATTAGTCGTAATTAACTTTTAACTTCCTACTTCAGTCGATAATCGAAATTAACAATTATAGACCTTTTGACCAGTTATCTGTGTATGATAAGTATACTCGTCATAAAGAAGTGCCAATTTTTAGCATTATAACGAGTATACCCGTCATGGAGAAGTGGCAATTTTTAGCGTTATGACGAGTATACTCGTTACGCAGAAATGACAATTTTTAGCGTTATGACGAGTATACTCGTCGTGCGTCAAAAGTAGCTACCATTTGTTTAAATTACAATTTTAGTGAAGACCAGAATATATTCCTAAACTTCAAGAATTTTAAAATATTTACAGATAAATACGAAATAAAATGAACAAATATAAAAAATTACTATGAAAAAGCTATATACAGTATAATCAAAATAGTTGTTCACATTGTTATGAAAATAACATTCGGAAAGAATCAAGATTTTGGTGCTCCATTCGCGAAATGTCGTATATTATACCTTGCTTTACTTAATACTTTGCAACAACAAATTAAATGTCTAACTTATCGCGTTTCTAAGAATTCGATTTTTCTTGTTTTTTTCTTTCATATGCAAACTATATATATATTTAAATTTAGTAAATAAATAAAGATAAGTAATAAAATTATTGATTCTACAAAAAATGAAACAGTCATTTCATTACAACTGAATTCAATATTATAGCAACTGTACATATTCTGTGTTCGACGAGTATACACGTCATCGCTTCATTTTCGCGACACAATTTAGGTACACATTTTTAAAAGAGGCTAACACAGCTTATTGAATCGTTAGTTGGTATTAACAATCAAGAATTAATACCCAATGCAGACGAGCAGTTTTTTGGCGCACGATCGTATGTCTGATTTTGTTATTTTCAATTGAAATAATAATCAAAAACATGCGATCGTGCAGAGAAATGCTGTTCCTTTGCATCGAGCCTAATAAATTCCTACATCAGCCATTGGGATTAACGATTAAATATTCAATATCAACCGTCAACTGAATATTTGAGTAACAATTGAATAGTCAAATTCTTTTTTGTAGTAAAGTTAGATACTCATGTGAGTGTTGTTCAAACGTATTCGTATTGCATTAAGATTTTATTCAAATTGCAATTAAAAATCAGCTATTAATATGATTCATTTTTTCAATTATCGATTAACAATTTTATCAATCGATTAAATCACTCGCCGATTTTTGGACGATTAATTTCCTTAATCAACAAATGACCAATAATTCCATTAATCGATTAAATCAATCGTAGATTTTTCAACGAGTAGCTTTTTAATCGTAAACATTAATCGATGAATTGGATTAAAAATTTTAACTAATTGGTGTCTAACTCGGCAAATAGTCGCTATAATTCGTTAAGTGTTATCACGTCCCGTCGGCAAACGAATTCCCACAACGAGCTAAAGATATTGCTACGACGTTTTGTATCACGCAATTCTCGTACAACGCGTTATATAATAAAATACGTGGATTTCCCGTAATAAGTATTTTTTTTAAATAAATAGCATATCTTGTTTTGTTTTACATTACTATAAAATCTTGAAAATTGGTGAACCACAGGTTTCAACCAGTTAATCCTAGCATTATGAGGTGGTAAAAGTTCAAAAAGATTTTGTAAACCCTTTCATTTCGGACTTGTACCAAACCATTGCGGTAAATACCTACACTAATTCGTAAAAATCCGTTTTGTCTGATTGTGATTGTGCTTTTTAAGTGAGAGTGTGTTTTTTTAATCGTTAATTATTGCTTGGTTTCTCATTTAAAACTTTTGTAAATTAATATTGGTAAATTCTAGCATTTACCGAAATAGTTTGGTATAATCCGAAATGAAAGGGATTACAAGATATTTTCGGACTGTCACCACCTGACTGTGATAAATACGAGGATTGATCGATAAAATCTAAGATCGACTAATTTCCTGGCTTTTACAGTAACATATATACAGAGGAGTGTTGAAAAAGGTCAGGACCAAATTTATAGTACACGTTACCTAGATGACGAAGATGAAAATAGTTCATGTAAATTCACGCCCGAATATTTTTTTATTGAAAAGACATAAATGTTCAAAGATTTATGGGCAAAATTTGTTATATGAAATCCTATATTTATTATAATAGTCAATGATAGTTATCGTTCACATGTCTTGACTTATGGCCTTAGGATCTCTACTATCAGTAGCTCCAACGTTTTTTTAGACATTTAGTCATACATACACATTCTGTTTACTATTTCATCTTTACGATAGAAATGGGAGATCAGCTTTGGAAATGTATTTAAAATGCATTTACTATTTCGAATAAAGTTGCAATATGCGAAATAGTTCGACGAATGGAAGCGTGCATCCTACAGAACGAGGAATTTTCGAACATTTATTATAAATGCCATAATAAATCATAAAAATTTTTAAACGTATATATTTTTTCAATAAAGAATTTTCAGACATATGTTTATATGAACTTTTTTTAGCTACTTCGCCTTATTAATATGTAGTATAAGTTTAACCCTGCCTTTTTATGACAAATTGCCAACTATTGCAGGCAACAACACATTATGCATATAACAAAGTTCAATAAAGCTATCTTCCTGTTTCAGTTTACTATATGTGATTTTCACAAAGTCATTATATTATTTTAATAAATAAAACATAGAAAACAAAATTTTACATGACAATAGACATATCAAACATGTTATTTATATTATTCGTGTGGCACAAGAATTTTCCTCGTATAACACGATTTCATACAACGTGCAACGTAGTAACCGTGTCATACTACAGTAATACTGTATTACAATAAATTTTTCAAAAACTTCTTTTTGAGAAACTTATTGCAATAATAATTCTTTTATTTTACAGAGCGTTGTACGTGAAACCTCATCTGCTATTACTGGATGAGCCCACGAATCACTTGGATCTCGACGCCTGCGTGTGGCTGGAAGAAGAATTGAAGACCTACAAACGAATTCTGGTCATCATTTCACACTCGCAAGATTTCCTCAATGGCATCTGTACAAATATCATTCACGTCAATAAGAAACAGTTGAAATACTACACCGGTAACTACGAAGCTTTCGTGAAGACGCGGATGGAATTATTGGAGAACCAGGCGAAACAGTATAACTGGGAACAGGATCAAATCGCGCACATGAAAAATTACATTGCTCGTTTCGGTCACGGTTCCGCCAAGTTGGCAAGGCAAGCACAATCGAAGGAAAAAACACTGGCGAAAATGGTAGCACAAGGCCTCACAGAAAAAGTGGTCAACGACAAAGTACTGAATTTCTACTTCCCCTCTTGTGGAACTATTCCACCTCCTGTTATAATGGTTCAGAACGTCAGTTTTCGTTACAACGAAGATTCGCCTTGGATTTACAAGAATCTAGAATTTGGTATAGATTTGGACACCAGAATCGCGCTAGTGGGTCCCAATGGTGCCGGAAAAAGTACCCTCTTGAAGTTGTTATACGGAGATGTAAGTATTATCTTTCATTTATAAATATAACACAGTACTTTTAACACGTTCCATGCCGTGTGGGTTATACATGCGTCCCATTCAAAACTTTTCATTCGAGTCATTTCAAATTTTCACTATCAACACGTTCACTGCCCCATGCATCATATATTATGCACAGTCGGCATTAAATGAATTTTATTAAAATAAATCTAGTTAATAGTTACTAATAACTGTTATGCTATAACTGAAGAAATTATGATGAATTGTATCTGTATAGCGAATGAGAAGCAGCATTTTTATGCTGAGCGTACAAATGACGATTAAACTAGATGTCTGCACAGTGAATGTATTACATGGGAACCCTGCATTGGAACGATAATTTGTTAAAATAAACATTTTTGCAAGTCTCTTAAACTGTACACTTTTTGTCTGATAATTATAATTTATATAGTCTTGTAAATATTGTAAGACACACGTCGTGTACTGAATCAAAACTGTTAGTCTCGATAACGTGGGACGTATACGATCCACGCAGCGTAAACGTAGTTACCGAAAATTGGTCAGTCAAAGAATGTGTTGAATAATCGTATTATTCATGCATGATTACAGTTAGTTCCAAGTAGTGGTATGATACGGAAGAACAGCCATCTTCGAATCGGGAGATACCACCAGCATTTACACGAATTATTGGATTTGGATATGTCACCTTTGGATTACATGATGAAGGCTTTCCCAGATGTCAAGGAAAGAGAAGAGATGAGGAAGATTATTGGTCGTTACGGATTAACCGGTCGTCAACAGGTATGTCCATTTACGAACATTTGTACCGATGATTATGAACATGATGTAAGTCAAAGAAATAAAGAAAAAACGGGAAAAAGTTTCTATATTTTTGCGATACAAATTAATTAGAGGTGTGCGAGAACCTGAAAATGTTGGGCTACGAAAATATTTGGGCTTCGAAAATATCGGGATTCTCGGGAAAATTCGAGATTTTCGGGATTTTTGGAAGCTATAAAATTATAAAAAATGGAGTGTGATCATATCGTTTAAGAAAATATCACTGCCGAGAATATTCAACACATACTACGCATACTTCCTTCGCAATGATATAACGGTTCAAATACAGACAATTTTTTTTATTAACCCTTTGCACTCAAGAGTTTTTAAATGAAATAATCTTTTAGTGACTCAAACGTATTTTTAAGTAACTTAAATAACTTTGTGTTATTTTGAGAAGGAGATAGTTGGTATTTAATTTGCTTTGCCTTTACTGAATTGAAAATGGAATTCATGCAAATGAACGAGAAACATAAGCTTAAACTCTTGAAGAAACTACCTATGTCGCCGTAGCAACACCGACGGAACGTAAAGGGTTAAAATGTGAGGTTCCTTTAATGTTGTGGATGAATCCCGAAATATCATTCGAGTTCTCGAAATTCTCAAGAATCCTGATATATTTACCGAAATTCCGAAATTTACGGGAATCCCGACAATCTCGATTTACGAGATACAGGTTCATAGACGTAAAAGGATTAAGTTGTCTATTAAAAAATAAACTTCGAAAGATGTTTATTTTCATGTACAGGTGTGTCCAATTAGACAATTGTCCGATGGCCAACGTTGCCGGGTAGTATTTGCATGGTTGGCTTGGCAAGTGCCTCACCTATTGCTACTTGACGAACCGACCAATCATTTGGATATGGAAACGATCGATGCATTGGCTGATGCTATCAATGACTTCGATGGTGGAATGGTGCTCGTGTCTCACGATTTCAGATTAATCAATCAGGTATATAGAAGACATATAACTCATTAATATTACATTTACGAATGGTGATTGTATAATTTGACGGGTTTGCCGAAAAATATGTATCGCTGTGTTGGTATAAATGGTACGTTGAATTATAACTATTTGTGTCATTATATCGATCAAAGTAAACATAAATTGCTTGAAAATAATATTTATGATTTTTGTAACTTTAAACGTGAAATCTGAAATCCGTCAAATTGATGGGTGCCGTAAATCTAGTGTTAAATTACTAGATCTATATTTCATGCGAAATTTTTTATTTTTTTGTTAACAGGTGGCAGAGGAAATTTGGGTGTGTGAAAATGGTGCAGTGACGAAATGGAGCGGGAATATTTTGGATTACAAGGAGCATTTGAAGACCAAAGTGCTTAGTGACAACCAGAAGAGACAAAAAGAGATGCACAGAAGCAAATAATCCAAATGTCATGTAACCTACTCTGCTCGATATTTCTTTCCAAGTATACTTTCTCTCTCTCTCTCTCTCTCTCTATCTTTCTCCGTTATAGAAAACCGTCTCTGCCAAGTTTTTTTCGGACATTGTTTTTCTTCGCGTCTAGCACTGACTCTGCGCTGCTGTGTAGCGTTTATCAGTGACCCGAAGGATTTCTTAGCTAATTTATTTAAACGATGAACAGCGAATTACACTGTGACGAGCTACGTGATTAATGATCCATGGTGAAATTTTACCATACTAATAATGATCTAGGAACCCGACATTACTAATGTACTGCGAGAAAAATCTATAACCTATATATATCGTACATATAAAGTTTTATATATACAGTATATATAGATTATTACAGAGTATTACAGAAATAAAACACGAATAAGTATTATGAAAACACAACAAATACTCGAATTCTTCTCTTGCGATTCAGCTTTATTATTAAATTCCTATTTAAACTATAAATTAATTTGATTTTCGGTAGATATAAAAAAATATATAGATGTGTACAAACACTTATAAATACTTAATATAATTGACAAAACGGCATAGTTTCTCCAAATAGAATTTTTCATCTCAGGTATACATAAATACTCTGATCTAGCATTATTAACATCATGGAAGACGAAAGTCTCACGCATATCCATATCACAAGAAGTATATCTGGTGTTCTTTGATCATGAAAAAATTATTAGTTATATATATACATACACACATGCATATATATATATATATATATATATATATATATATATATATGTATGTATGTATGTATGTATGTATATATCTTACGATATTTTTTAATACGCCATGAAAGTAATGTATGCATTTTTGTAACTATCATGATTACACGAAATGTAATACACTAAATATTGTCGGTAGAAAACTCGAAGTTGCACTGTTGGGTTTTGAACCTTGACATAATAAAAAAAAAAGAAAAAGAAATACACAGTATGGAACTTTTCGTAACACTATAAAAACCTTTGATCTCTCGTGGAGGTTAATGAAGTCTAACGTAAAGACTAAAGGTCCCAGTCGCAAACGTGTATGAAAGAACTAAAAATTTGTGCAAGTTAATTGTACGGGTACACGTGTATTTCTATTACACGTATATATTTATTACACGCATATTTATACATACATGTCTGTTAGAGATCCCGGTTTCGAACGTGTACTTGAATCTCGAAAAGTGTGTAAATTCGATCAAGTGATTTCAAGATCATGCGAATTATACGTGAAGCACGAATATTTCAGTATGTACACGTTTGAAACTGGGATCTGTAAAACAGACACGTATGTATGAAACACGTGTAATTGAAATGTACGTGTACCCGTGTAATTAAATAACACGGATTAATGTTCGGTATCTTTAATTACACGTGTAATGGAGATCTCTAGTAAAGACCCAAACCCATGAGAAATCGAAACGATAAATACTGGTGAGGATTTCTGTCTGTCAAGAAAGAAAATGGAGTTCAAACCGGCGTTGAAGCTGGAACCGAACAAGCCACTTCTTGTGCCAGTGCAGCATTCCTCAAAATCGACAGATGCGAATCCATATCACTTAAAGCTTGATCGATAAATGCTAACTTCCTGGCATGGCTTTTTGATACTCCATGCTTGGTCACTAATGCCAGATGCGTAACAGCCAATACCAATGCCGCTACTCTGGCTTCCAACAATCTTGCGTCTAACGGCGGATATAAACTCCTTACCACGTCATCAACGCGAGGTGGAATACGTCTAGCAACCTAATAAATACAAAAATCTGGTAATGTTGGATTAATTCAGTATGCAATAATGTACACTTACATCAACTATTTCCAATGGAACAGTGTTGCTGTTTACTGTGCCTGCAATAGCAGTAAGACTGGAAGCTAAAGCATGGCAAGACCTCAACACAGCAATGCACAGTGGAGCTAAACCAGTAGCATCATCAACCCATCTGTCATTGTGCATAAAATTAGATTTTTAAAAAATTGTCTTATTGAGGTGTCGTTCGGTTCGGAATAAACGAACCGAATTATAACACTGTTCGAATATAAGAACCGACTGCATGCACATTATATCAAAGTTAGATATATTTTATTCGAATAATTCGAATAATATTTTAAATAAATTCTTCGAATAACATATGCCCAATTCTGCCTTATAAACGCGAAGAAATTTTTTTACATTTTTCGTAGCTTACTAATACTATCTCTTCGAAGATTAGTCAAATAAAATGTTACTCGAAAAATTGAATCGGAATGTTATTCGAATGAAATTTTATCCGAAAAATGCCGAATCGCTCGGTTTCTTTCGAGCTACTCGATTTTTTTCCGAATCGTTTGGTTTTTTCAACTTCTCTGATAGATTTACAAATACGTTGAATGGCTCCCGCACACGATCAATATTATTGACAATAATATTGTCCATATAGATTGACAATAATATTGTCAATTCATTTTGATATTTTGGAGACAGCATGGAATCAATACTATTCATAATATATCAAGGAGAAAAAAAGAACATATAGAGTGAGTGAGAGGACTATTAGTTAAAATTAAGGGCAGTTTAAAGAATTGACTATTTTCTTCCGTTTGTTTACAACGAGATATACAAAAATTAGGAACTCAATCTCGCGACATCCCCTTTTAAATATTTGACATTTTAAGGGGTGTATATTCCAAACTTATGATTTATAGCAAAGTTACCATGTAATATAATAATTTAAACAAGATAAGTTTAATAATAAAAAAAAGAAGTAAACGTCAGTAAAAATGTATGGTCGCTTGTATTTTCCGCGTCCGTTGTAATATTTCGATTCAATGAGAAAAACCATTTGCTATAACATTCCTTTGTTATAACATTAGTGTTCCATTAGTATCCCATTGTATTCAACCAAAATCCTTTGAAATCGACTGCATATGGTCAATAATATTATTAATACTTTGCAATATTGTCAATAATTTTGATCATGCATGAGAACTTGTATACCTCTCTGCACCAGCTAACCATTCCTCGCTTTCCCAAGCATCTAAGCCCAACCCAGACAAGTTTTCTCCCTCTAATAAATCTGAGCTTAGATCCGGAGAATCTTTTTGGCTCTGGAATACAGTAATAAGAGTTCACAGCTATGTATTGCAGTTGATCAAGATTTTACGACTTACATAGTAACACCTCTGTCTTTTGCAAATTACAAGCAGTACTAGGAGTGCGCCAAGAAAGACAGCAGCTAGTGCACCAAGTGCCACAGCCACCACTGTTTCCATTCCTGTGGCACCAGCCATGGGACCAGTGTTACTTATGGACACTGGAGAACTCATCCTTCAGATGAGTTTAGTTCGACAATTTCACTCCGACGAATCTTTGGATCAATCGAGTATTTTTAAACAGCTCATGAATATTGTTTGAACAATTTTGCCTGCGTTCAAAGTGACAACAACAGCGTCGAGTTTCCCGGTGATGGTCGGTGGGAGGCGGAGACTGTCACGAATCTTAAGCTCCATTCATCAACGAGTAATTCCCAGTTGCATCCTTTGTAACTACTCGCGTTACGTAATTCGAAGATTATACTAACAGGTGGTTTCAAAGTGTCCCTCGTCTATATTCGGGAAAACTATGAGAAATATGCCTTTATCTGATAAACCCATAAGAAATCGAATGAGCGGTTTATAAGAAAGATAATACAATGAAGTTATTATTTAAAAAAACGATCGGGTTGTTTTCGTGGATTTATAAGAAGAAATTATTTTGTTACTAATAAATTAATACGAACAGTTACTGCACATGTGTTTTTTAGCTATTCTTTTAGAAACAGTTTTATGTGGATGTGTACCCTTTGAATCGTTATGGGTATTTTTTTATATGCGAATAAATATTAGCGTCTGGGGGAATTTAAACAAATGTGCCATGGCTAACGCTATGAACGAGTGCTAACAATTGTTTCTCATCGAATTTGCAATTTATCTGTCGATTCAGTAAATGTACTTTTTACATTTTTATCCAAAAGATGATATTTTTGTAACGTACAGTGAAAATTTTACGCAAAATGTTTATTTTATGCGGGATTTATCAATAAACATTGGAGATTCTGTTTATATTTATGCTCGTAGAAACTCATCGAATCTTCAGAAGCAATCGATTTTGCGAATCATTCCTTGCTATTAATAGATCGAAAGATAACTTTTTTCAAAGTGTTTAAAAATATAATATAATTCTGTGAGTCTCTAACCGAATAATATCTCTGATAAATTAATCAATTAAATTTATATTGTTTCACTAATAAAATTTTACTTTCGTACGTGCACTGTAGCTTCCTTATAATTCCATATATGTAATTTCTCATACGTAATGTAATATATTCATTTAATTGCGTAGAATGAATTCTACGATCGTTTGATGATATCGAATCATTATATTTTGGAATCTTGCTCATTAAAAAAATTCTAAAATGACCTTCGACCCACTTTGTATTAATTGTTTGAAGAAAAAAAGGGAGGAATAAGAAACGGGATGTAAGATAAGGTCATAAAGGAAATGATTTATCCATTGTTTCATCAATAATTATTATTAAATATATATTTTATTGTGATGGTCGATCTTGGCAGCACTGTCGTGAAATGAAATAATTCAGTACATTTCATAGTCATATGTTTTCTGTCATGAAAGGGTTGCTGTCAAATTTAGTGTTATTCGTGAATATTCCGTAAGTGAAAAGGCAAAGTTCGTTACGAGCGATTCTGCGTTCAGATTTCGTGTACTTTTGCATTTACGTTTGCTGAGTTTCAAAGGGGAACGTAACCTGTATTTTAAATCACCAGTTCACTTTTTACTAGGTTACCACGAACGGTAACGCTTTTAACCAAACGGAAAATCGTTTGACCACGTTGCAAAATTTGGAAAATCGATATCTCGAGCCACCACGTGGAATAAACGTTCGATTTCCGTAAAGTGCTTTAACATTAGACTTAAGCAGACCCAACTCTGGCCTCAGAATTGATTTATAAGAGTTGTTGCACAAAGGAACATTTTAAAGCGTAACCGAGAGTATTCGTCGAACGCTTCTGATATAATTTGTAGTTAACATGAATAGAATAACAAACAGTGCAACAGCCAGACTGAAACAAGATTACTTGCGGCTTAAGAAGGACCCAATACCTTATGTGGTCGCAGAGCCAGTCCCTTCCAATATATTAGAATGGTATATGTTTGAAACATGCTCACTACTAGACTGTGGATTTTTGTGCATTTATGGGAAAATTAGATAGGTAAACAAGTATAGCATATATGTAATGTATAAAAACATATTAGAGAAGATATCTCAATACTTACAGGATAAAACAACCTAGTATTCAGCATCCTCTTCTTTACTTTTGTTTATAAAGAAATGAATTTGCATAAAAATCCATAGTTTACTCATTACTGCACTACCCTTTTAAGTTGAAATGTTCTATCTCACATTTGCCCATTACTTAAGATATATAGAAATATATATGAAATTCAACAGATTTTTTTACATTTTAAGTAAAGTTAGAAAGTCCTAAGTACTTTGTAGAGATTTAAAAACAACATAATTTATTTGTCCTAAATGTATTTCAGATGATGTTACTAATTTAAAATGTCTTATGTATCATTTATTAAGTTAAATAGTCCTAACTATATATTTGATAGTGTCAATAGTATTTTAGTTGTATACTTAAAAGTATAAAATAGATACGATTCTAAGTGTTTGTTATATTAAAATGTACCCCATCGTAATTTTTTACGAAATAACGTTCAATTTTCTCAGATTTCTCGGAATGTCAGATAGGGTATTTTGACTTATGAGGGCAGTACAATGTTATGTTTATTAAATGCTTATGGATTTCGCATAATTTTTCATAGGCATTATGTAGTAAAGGGTCCAGAGAAAACTCCCTACGAAGGAGGATTTTATCATGGAAAGCTTATATTTCCAGTAGAATTTCCATTCCAGCCTCCTAGCATTTACATGACTACTCCAAATGGCAGATTTAAAGTTAACACGAGATTGTGTTTGTCTATATCCGATTTCCATCCTGATACATGGAACCCAGCTTGGAGTGTATCTACCATTCTTACAGGGCTACTTAGTTTTATGGTATGTAATTATTTATTCGACTTCGATATCAGATACTAATGATTTTTGTCACAGATCGAAAATAGTCCTACCATGGGTAGCATAAACACCTCTGATTACGAGAAAAAACAACTCGCTGCACAGAGTTTAGAATACAATTTGGAGAACAAGATGTTCTGTGAACTTTTCCCAGAAACTGTTGAGGTAGGTAATATTAACGTTTTGCGGAAATATATTCGGTCGAAATTTATGGCGCGGCAATTCTAACCGCAACCTCAATCAGATTCGGTTCCCAGGAACGTCTGTAGCTCACGTATTTTACGTAACTTAATCCGAATCTAAACCGACCTTAATCGGCACTTAACTAAAACTTAACCCTCTGTAACCCACAAAACCTTAGGAATCGGTTGCTAGGTGGCGTATATTTGTAGAATAACACGATAAACCCAATAAAGCCGATCAAGCGAGTTATACGCAGAAACTTAATATCTGTATTATGCTAGCAAAACTATACCGAAACCGATATATCACCTAAAACCGACGTAAATATCGGTACTATTTCGGTATTTTGATTATGAAAATTGTTAGTCTGATATAAAGTTGCCACTCATCCCGATATGGGCGGGACAGTCCCGAATTTCAATAGCTTGTCACGCATAACCGCAAGTCTCGCAAATATCCCGCATTTTACACAATCTACCCCGATTGTCCCGCTTTTTAAGAAATTAAGCAGTTCTCAATGTTTTAAGAATCCCATTTAAAATTTATTTCTCCTAATAAATAAACTATGTCCTGGAATTGGTTGCATTCTGTGTATATGTATTAACATACTCTGCATTGTACAACGTGTCGGTAGTAATTATTTTGGTTGTGGTATTACAACGATTTCGTTACTGTATGTATCGCTTTCGATATAATACTGGCAACGTAATTACGATGACAAAATAGTACCGGTTTTACGTCACTAGTTAAAACAGTCTTGAAAATTTCGTAATGAAATAGAATGCTGAATAAATTACCTACAAATCTAAGTAAATATATCAGTATCTACACATAACAGTATGACGCCATACTGGTATTTCTGTACTTCAGTTTTTATAAGGATCACATTCTGTTCTTGGCTCGGTTAAATACAAATCAATGCCCACACCATGAGTAGCACTCCAATCTCAGTACGATCGCGCTTCGATTGATTTAAGAAATTGTGGCCGAACTGAGAATGAATCGTAAGCAGTCTAAGGGTGGATCGATGACCCGAATGTAAACGCGTTGTTATCAAACCGCGAGCTGATCCTTAGTGTATCTCTGGTCTAACAAATGTATAATCGAATAATATTGACATAATACCGATATGTTCTATTTTGGTAGAAGTTCCTGGTTGTAAGTACATGTCTTCGCTCACTAAAACTTTTTATAGTTCATCGGTAGTGCCGGTTGCAGAGGACAGCAAAAGCTGTTTTACGCGTCCTCCGATTTGCAGTCAATCCAGTCATGTAATTACTGTTGCATACTGTTTCTTTCTTTCGTCTACGTTATTTTTTGTCTTTTCCATGATGTACACACGCACACGTACAAATATATACACGATATCGCTACAAGCCGACATTGTGTGAACGCTCACACTAAATTCCGTATATTTCGACGTGTTCGACACCTGAACTTATGATATTATTTCCGGTATCACAGGCTTGCTAAGATTCTATCTGGCAATGTTAACATTTCTTGCATCATCGCTTCAAAATGAACCAACTTAAATCATGTTTGGTATGAGTTTAATCAGGAACATTTCACGAATACGTTAGTACAATTTTCATTTACAAAAAACGAAAAATAAAAAAGTTTCGTCGTTGCGTTTGTGTTATTTTACCAATACGCAACATTGTAATCTAATCCGACTGTCTTGATTCGCAGTCCTCTGCGATTGTCGCCGTCGCTGAACTACAGAAGTTGATGTTCCAAAGCGGTGCCGAAATTGGGAAAACTAATCTAATCGGGGGAAAACTATATTAGGTTGTCCAAAAAGTTCTCTTGTATATACTCAGCTTTATTAGGTAAAATGGTGTAACGAGATTTCGAAGAAATGGCATATTGTTAATAGCAAAAAGGCTATTTTTGGGACGATCTAATAGCATAGTTGGTGTAATTCCGGTTATGATTCGGATTAGGTAGCGGTTAGAATCTTTGTTACGAATAGATAAGTAAAAGGATTCGTCTTTCGTAGACAATAAAGGCCGAATTGGCGCACAGGAAAGAATTAGAGAAACAAGCGAGGCATCAGTCGACGGCATCCGAAGTTTCGTCTCTGTTACGCGATCAATTACAGAGGGATCAAAGTCAGTTGTATAATGCGGTCACGAATCTACTTGTCATCATTGGATTCGCCGCGTTTGCTTATACAGTGAAATATGTATTGTGGAGCGTAGCCATGGAATAAGTGAGGAAAAATGAATGCGTGGCATTCGTCCTTTGTTTTTTAGGTGAAATGAAGAAAGTTGTGATAACGATGCGTGCAGATCTTGAAGAAAAGATGTTAGAAACTCAATCAGGACTGTCTGTCCATACCTGTCGAATCTACATGGTACTATTTAACCTTCTTGGTTTTTCGAGTATGCTAGTACACCATGGGCGTTTGATAGATTTTTATATCAAAGTTACTTGTAAAATACGAGTTGTACTATATTTGCAAATTTTAAACGTGATAACCGCCAAACAATCGGTAACAAATCCTTGAAAGGGATTTTTATCGTATCAACGTTTGTCATCGAAGCAAAATGTCAGTAAGTTTTTTATCCAGTTGTAAAAGAGAGTTTAACGCTGTTGATTGATTCGGATCATTTCGGATTTAACACCATTCTAACTTTCGGTTGAGTTCTGTTACGCGAATTTCCAAAGCATAGTTCAACAGGGTGAACTATAATATTTAGTGATTATTTGATCAATTATGTATATGAAAATAGGAGAGAAAGAGGGAGAGAGAGAGGGAGAGCATGAGAGTGAAAGAGATAGAGTAATAAAAAACATAGAATCGTAGGGGCTTCCCAATGTTACGAGAAAATTGGTAAAAATCTATCTAACTTTGCTGCTGCAGCTTTCATACCTTTATTTTCGATTTCTTTCTTACACGTATGGCAGATTTCTGCGAAATACAATACAGTAGACTCCCGTATAACGCGGTTAGTGTTATATAGTAACGACGCGTTGTACGAAATCGTGTTATTCGGGGGAAATTCTCGTATGACACGAATAATGTAAATAACATGTTTGAGACGATTACTGTTATGTTAATTTTTTTGTTTTCTGTGGTTTACGTAATTGAAACATGCTCTACTAAAATAAACGGGGAATTCCTGCATTTTATTATACAAGATGGATCACCTAAAGTGACCACCTTAATTACTTTCGTTATTAATACTTTCTCAAATTTTTTTGTTATCGATTAAATTATACGTAGATTATGATGAGATTTGATTTTTCCTACGTATCCTTTTTAACCGTTTGCGCTCTGAAATTTCTTTAACAGTAGGATCTAGCAGCGGCAGTTCTAACACGTTTTTATGATTCTTATGAGAATTTAAAGTATTACGAATTTCGGACAGGGGAAAGTTGTTTTTAATTTGCTTTATTTTGAAAGAAGTGAGAAATTTATGCGTGTCTCAATAATAACGCGAACAAAGTGCAAAGGGTTGATAGAAAACAGCTTTAATCGATCTACTAATAACGAAAATAATTGAGGTGGTCACGTTAAGTGATCCACCCCCTATAGCGCGTTGCAAAAACTTGCGTTATATGAAAGTTAAAAGTATTGCCTTGATAAATGGTCAAAATCCTACTTCGTTAACTAAGCGTCGCTATCCCCACTATTGCACTTGTCTCGAGTCCTGACACTCGGCATGTTCACAGAACCAGTAATTTACGACGAAAGAATTGTAACTTTTTTTCTCTTGATCCATAAGTATGTACTACTATGTTTACACTAGAACCATTTGTTGCATGACAAACGACGAATGGAATAAATCGGAACGGAATAATTTAATTCGGAGCAAATAAGCGTCTGGAATTACCTATTAGAAAAATTAGAACTAAAAGTAAAAGTCGGGGACCGTAGATCAGTTAACAGTGCCACTTTTGTCTACTGACAAGTAGAGCTAGGCGACTGCCAGTAATAGAAAACTGCCATTTATGAGGAGATTTCTGTACTTGGAAACTTTGGTTCTTCATAACTAGACTGCAGATTTTTATGCATTTATTGGAAATTTGACAGTGCAAAAAAGAACAAAAGGCATGTGATCTGCAAAATTATACAAAATATGCAAACTATCGTAAAAAATATGATACCTCAGTTTAGATTCTATTTCTTCAGCCTTGTTAATTGCATAAAAATCCGCGGTCTACTAATACCTGTTTCAACAGAACTTTTACATTAGATGTACAAATTAATTCTAAGCTTTCAGAATTTCACAAAATTTCATCCTACTTATTCACAAAGAATCATATACAATTTTAGTGTTAAAAATTTACAGCATTTTCACATTTATGAAGCAAATTAGTCACTTAAAAAGTAGAAAAGTAGCGATATCGAATTGATAAAAATTCCAAGAGCCAAGAATTTAATAATAAAGGCTCTGAATTAATTTGCATACCTAATATAACAGTTCGAAGCAGTTACGTCCAGGACGTTCTCAAGATCCGGGAATTAAATTGTAGGTAATTTTGAAGTCTGATCGATACGGGACTCTGGTATAGATCCCCGCTATAGTCCCAGTTTTAGTCCTAACCCGTGGCCAGTTAATAAGGCAATACTGTATCTACGACATAAACTTCTTGATCTCGTCTGGATAATCGAAATTAAGCCCCTGCGATGTGCCAATGAGAAACTAAGTGAAAATTTCTAACTGAATCGGACTAAGCTTGGTAGAGAGTAGCTCGTGTTGCGAATGAGATGTCTCGATCTTGTAAATACATGTAGTAGAATAGTAAGACGTATTGTAACATCAGTGGATAACACATTTGCTTAAAAAGAAAGAAAGAAAGAATGAAAAAAAAAGAAAAAGAGGCGTTCTACAAAATTAGTGTCAGTAATCCTTCTTGAAAACACTGGATCGTTTGTGATAATCTTAGGGAAATTCGCTCGAAATTTGTCGCTTCTCTGTATAAAATAACGTATCACTTACGCGTTTTGAGCTTGCTAAGAAATTTCGTTCGAATCAGTTATTATTTCTCGGGCATAGTATTCTTGTGTGTTCCGCTGTAATCGTAACAGAGAAACTCCACTTTAATTGTAATTTAAAGGTTAACACTGCACTATCGAGCAATTAACAATTGTGTATGAACATAATTAGTAACTGGAAAACAGAACTGAAAATAGTATCGGTGAATCGATATTTATGTTAAGCTACCGCGACTATATTATTTATTAATTTAACAAAAAAAAAAAGGAATGTAATAATTTTTGTATGCAAAAACAACAGCGTCTATGTTTTTTGCTTCGTCTTTATTACTCAACATATTTGTAACAAAACAAAGAAAGAAAATGAATTACTTTATGAATTTTTCTTAATATTCCGTACACAGGGTGACTTAGTTTATTCTAAAACCTTGACTATTTCCCTTAAATCCAGAAGACGAGTCAACTCATCATTTTAGATCGCCAATATTTTAGACGTAATAAGTAATTTGCTAAAGAAAACCGAGTTTTCTTTCAATTTTTGGGTACATTTATATTAAAACACATTAATCTACCATAATTAATCTTTAATTTCTACTTTAAAAATATTCTGATTAAGGAACGGCTCAATGAACGGGTAAAAGTGAAACTTGAACTATAGAGTTAGAATTGAAAATTCGAAGAAGGGATAAAGAAACTGCTTACTCTTGTTTTACTACTGAAATGTACTTTAAATACATTACGAAATACGTCAAACCACAGATGAGTTGTAAAATGAATTTTATTACCCAATGCATTTTGTTTTTCTCAGAATTCGAGGATTCGTGAGTTTACCATTCTCGTGTCATTCCTAACTAAATTGCAAAAAAAAATATCTTACAATCGCAGTAGAAGTAAAGAATTTTACTCTGATATACGTATATATAGGTACTTTAGGTTTTGTATATTAAATTCGTGCCGCAATATGTTTCAATTGCATTTCAAAGCATCTTTTAAATATTGAAAGGATTAATTTTTTTCTTTTTCTTAGAAAACCAATTGCAACATATTCTTTCGACAGAACAATTTGTATATCACACAAATATTAATTCTGGTTGGATTTACGTAATTGAAATATCAAAACCTGGTAAAAATCGCAACATTACAGAACTGAACAAAGTAATTTCCTATATTCTAATTATAGAAATTCTCTTTGAAGAGAAAACATCTTTCTTTGCAGTTCTTGTATTTCCTATTGAACGCTGTATTGCTCTGTGTTTTGTTTATTGCACTTCTAATTAATAACTGGGGAAGAAATCTTTTTGTAGTTTATTAGCACCTACTATATAGTAGGTAGTACATATATGTGTAAGAGTAGACTAATCGTGCAATGGATGTCTGTGGCCTGAATTCCTAGGGCTCTAGAACCCCATTACTATCCTTACCTTTTCGATTGTGTAAAATGTACAACTTTTGCGTTTGCATGTACATTTTGTATATTAAAATAATTCAAAAGTGTTTACATTTCTTGCCAGATAGTAAAATGGAAGATATTCTTCCGAAAACTCTGATTTTTTGTTTGTTATCATGGTCACGAAATCCCATAAGGTGATTTGTCTACTCTTATATTTCGTCTGTGCTATTAGAGCGGTATCTCTCGATTTACCTGATGGCTTTACGAGTAAAGTTCGATGGTATGCTCAGGATTGGGGATGTTTAAAGAACCATTCAACAGTTTATCGATCGGAAAGGAAGAAAGGAAACGAGAGCAGTCGCGGTTTACCGGGACGATAAACAGTTAGAATTTTCTTTGAATGCCCCCTTGTTTGAGTGCGCTCGGGAGGAAGGATGCATCCTGTAAAGCCGCCTTTAACTTTCTTACCGATTCTCTGTTTACTTGTTCTTGACTCTGTAGACGCACTCTGCGAATTCAAGATGAGCGAATATCACCTAGTAGCTCTTACAGTTTATTGTTAGTATAATATAACAATTCATAATCTATGTAATCGTACAAATATACAAGGTGTTCGGTAAGTGATCGTACAACTCCAAAATGAAAAAATAAGTCGAAAACACGATGTAACATTTTTTCATACGAGGCATGGTTTTCGAGATAATTGAATTTAAACAGGGCTATGAAACAGTAGATTGATCATCATGGTCTGACTGAATTCCTCTCGACTTTTATTCACGAAATTACATTAGATTAACTGTATATCTTGATGAAATTATATGTGTCGAACAATTAAAAGATAAAATATGATAGAAAGCGTTGAGAGAAATTTAGTTCGCAAAGCTGAATCGTGTATTTGGAAGATTGGACGATATCTCTAAAAATGTATAAAATAATAAAATTTATTGTACATGAACATCGTGTTTTATCGTGTATTCTTAATTAACTAATACAATAAACATAAACCTGACTCGAGACAGTAATTTATTGCGAGATTTGTTAAGTCGAGACATAATCAAGTGCACGCATATTTGGCAAATATTTAAAGTCAATTTTCTCGAAAATCAAACGTCATATGAAAAAATATCATTTTATGTTCTCGATTTATTTTTTCATGTAGAATCACCCCTTTTCTGATTCTACTAGTTATCGAACATCCCGTATTATGCAGAGTGTCCCTGAATAAATAGAAAATAGTTCAAGTATTGTCGAAAATTGGGCTTTAGATCTTTCTACACGCAGCATAAAACCACGCATTTTTAATTAATTTTATAATTGATCGTCGTGAACTTTGCTCGCAACTCGTGTAAAAATAAGTGAAAAATTTCAACGTGTCATTTTATTTTTCTCTATTCAAGATAGTATATAAAACATGTATTCGTATTATGCGCAGAAAAATTTCTTCAGGTTTATTCCACGAAGTGTTCAAGTTTTCAATATTTACCTAAAACATGACTACGTTCCATCTTCTTCGGGTCCGGAGAATGCTGCAGCTGCCTCGTGGCTTCCTGTGCACCAGTTTATACAAAGATCCACCTTAATCCACGAAAACACGCCGCAAAAGAAGCAAACTGCAATTTATTCGACCACGAAATAACAAGGAAGTCGTGTATAGGTTCTTCCTCCGGTGGCCACGGTCTCGACGTCCCCTTTTCCGACCTCCTTTCGTTTCGAGACCGCCTCTGCCAAGTAAATCATCGAACCAGGCGCCAGGACACTTTGGTCGCGCCTGAGATCCTGCGAAAATAAGATACACGTGTGACGTGTTCCTATTACCGTGGAAGCCCAAAAATTGGTAAATCCTAGGTTTCACCGGTGAATGCTAGCGTTTGCCATAGCGAAGTGATAAAAGTCCTAAAACAACTTATAAATCTTCATTTCGGACTTTTGTTAACTTTACAGTACAATGCTATTTTAATTTTCTATTCCATGTATATGGTTTCTAAATAAGCAATTATAATTAAAAATATAGATTCAGTACAGCAGGTTATTACATGAAAGAACTTCATAAAACTCTCATGTGTTTTTCTATTTATGGTGCAGCATTTTGCACCTGAAACATCGTTTCAGTGTTTTTAGTTTCACGCTCTCACGTTTGACCGAAAACATTTTGCCAAAGGTAGGACATTTAATATATACTATCAATTGAATTGGGTTTGCGATTAAACTTCAAACTCGTTTTAATTGATACGATTATAACATGTAGGAATTAATAATTATTGTATGAAATGCACGAAGTGTTTTTTTTTTATAAGCTATCGAATGACTCATTGCACGTTGAATTTGGTTTGGGGGCACATTTGACCCCCTTATCCGGCTATACCCTTTGTTTGCTCATCCATTTATTTAAATTGTAATGTATATCTTCTAAAGAAAATTTGTTTTTCTGAATTTTCTGAATTTCAGAGTTTTGAAAGTTTCATTAGTACTTAAATGTGGAAAATAAATATACAGTGATATGTACAAACAGGTGAAATACGTTTCGTAGCCACCGTGTATGAAGATTCTCGGTAGAGATTGGGACAGTTGTTGCTAATTTCGTTGCAACTATGTCTTGCGGTCGTTATTTGGGAACAGTAGATTTTATGATAGCATGCGTGGTTGCAGCAACCTGTTGCGATAAATCGCATTTACGATACTCGTTAACCAGTTTACGAAGCTATTCGATACCGGAAGTCGAAAGAATGCTACCTCTTCCTGTGTCCACATTGCGCCATTCAAAGATCACACGTGTGTACTATATTTATTCCTATTATTTATACTGGGATTATTAGACTGCGAATTTTTCTAACAAATTCATCCCTTAATAAATAAATTTGAAGGAATAGAACTTAAATTTGGGGATGCTTCGCCAACTAAATATCATTATTTCTATTGAACTTTGAATATTTTGTATACGTTTGCAGATTATACGCATTTTGTATTTGTTTCCATCTTTAAGATTCCAATTTAATAATCTGCAATCTAATGATTATAATACTAGATTACAATATATATTATACACCTAGTACAATGTTATCTTTTATTATCGCTATTTATACTATTTACTCTATGTTTATTGTATTATTAGATGTACAAATAAATTCGGTGCCTTTATGTTTAAAGTTTTGATGGCTTTATTTACTTAAAACGATCATGATTTTTGTTAAATGTGGAATTTAGAAGTACCCTAAAACGGAGATGAAATAATGGCAATTATTTTGAATGTCAAAGTCGTCTTTGATTTTCTATAAATACCTACACATTTAATTTCATTAAAAGGTACTGAATTAATTTCTACACCTGATATACGTACTTATATTGTTTATCCTTTTCGATTTTTACATTCAACCTTTCTCATTACTTCAGTTGCAAAAGTCTACATTTTATCAATTACAAGGCTACAAAATATACTTATTAATCACGCTATTGAAAGTGAAATGGAAGGATATAGTTAGAACTCTGGAGGATGCCATTTTGTCGTAAACTGGCGCCGGAGGCGGCGGCATGATTTAGGAGCTCGTGAATCGATTAGAAGCAGTTCGGAGAACCTTTCCACGTATCCATTTCCTCGACCGTCGAAAAACCATTTGGAAAATAATTAACTGGCGGGGACGAGCTCATTACGCGGCTTAATTAGCTGCCACTGGTATCCGTGTTCCTCTTGTGGCGGCCCCTGGAGAAGCATAACTAGATCGGCTACCGAATTATGTCAATGCTCTCGCACACGGAACAAGCCTTTTATTAACTTTCGCCGCCATTGGTTTCCACAACCGAGAACCTTTCAGTGGAAGTGAAAATACTTCCAGTAAAAGAAATAGAACGGATCGCATTTTGTTAAGGAAAGTACCGGTAGTTCAAATTTTTCTTTTTTTATTATGTTCAATATAATTGACTTCCTTCAGTTTAATAATTTTGCAATTTCAGTATACAACTTGCCTTCGTTATACCATTCAATGATTAATTCTCTATCGAGAGATACTCGTTTCTGATTTTTTGGCACACATTTTTTATACAGACTTCAGAATCTTGCTAATATTAATAGTATTGACTCGGGCAAGCGTGTAACATCAATTTTATCGATGTATTGGATTATATATCTATATTATATACTATATATACACTATATTATACATACATATTGTACTACTACCATTTAATCTTCTATAATTCGAACTTAATTTACTTTTACGGTGAACAAAATTATAATCAAGTGAAACGTTTTATTTCAACCTGAAAATCAGGAATCAATAATTATACTGTATAAGTAACTGGTGTCAATTTAACCGAAAAGGGAAACGTGGGAATCATACAATGATATGCTAATGAAATAAAATTCAACATAATTAAATACATGGATAGAATGGTTAACTTTATCAACTTTGATGGTCGGATTGAATATAATTCTTCAAATAACCATTCTAAATCGTAAGGGACTTAGAAAACCTCTGCTTTTTTACACAATCCAAATTTCAGTTTGAAATGTATGATAATAATTGAATAGTCTACCCTCTGATTAATCAATGCTAGTAAAGGGTTATCTAAAAGTATCTTTAGGATGTTGAATGAGAATATCAGTCAAACGCCATGTTTGTTAGTAAAATAGGGGTGAAAAAAATAAAAATTGAAACGAGAACGAACGAAGATAATAGAAATAAAAAACGAATTAGAAAAGGGTAAAGCAGAAAGGGAAAGAAAAAAGTGAAAGTAGGTGTTCCTATAGTCTATTATGGATAATCCTATATCAATAGTATCGATACGGTATCAGTCTAATCAGTCACTACCTATAATACAATAAGTCTATTCTGTACCTCGTCTGTGGTTACGTGCGTTCGTTTAATTCCTAACTAGTAAGCAGTGTGTTAAGGAGGAAACACTGTAGATTGTAGATAATCTTTGCTCGCAGTTTACGAGAGCTATAAAATGTTTTAAGAAAATTTCACAGCCTTCTATTTTCATTCGCATTTACTTAAGCATAACCAGCAGGGTGGTTTCTTCGCCGGTTTACCTACTACGTCCCGCCGGAGAGCCCATTGCAGAAACAGTTTACTGGCTGCGTAAAACGGAGCACCATATACCATTGGATCGCCCCCATACAGATATATATACGTGAAGTGCGATGGGGAGGAGAGAGGGTGGTTGCGGTTGGCACTAACGACGGACGATTCATCATCCTGGGGAAAACGAAAGTAGTGACAGAAATTGCAGTGATTTAGTAGGAAAAGACAGAGAACAGATGTTTAGCCTTTCCGCCGTGTCCCTTTTCTCCTTCGTCTACCTTACATCTTATCACTTTTACAATTCTCTTCCTTTTAGTTTAGGTGCTAATCGTTGGACGATCCATAAAATTGATTATCAACCCCAAGTGGATCACATAGTCTACGGCCAAAGTTAAAAAACATGCATACATTTCTACAAGTTTTGCTGGTTTTTAGCATTATCTGGTGAGTTCTTAGCTAATCCAATAATTTCACCGATAATGTGGACATAATCATTGACTAACGACAGCTTGGACCACTCATTTATAGGGAAGATCATATATTTCAAACTGAAATTTCAATCGTGTAAAAAGGCAGAGGTCTTTAACACCTCGTACGATTTCGAATGATTATATTACGAATTATATTCTATTCGACCAATCAAAGTTAGTAAAGTTAACCTTCTATAATGGCATCGTAAAAGTAAATTAAATTCGGGTTGTAGAGGATTAAATGATAGAATTGCGATACGTATGAAGATGTACTTTTATCAACATTATTACAGACCTAGATTTTACAAATCAATTATGTAGAAGACACGTGCGTATCGCATTATTTATTTATAAGTTCCATCGTTTTAAAGACACTGTTGTCTTATTCTAGTGTAAATTATTAGTGTCGCATGATGTGACATTAAAATGGTAAAGGGACCAGGTAACCCTCGAATGATTCCTTAGAAGAATGGATAGTTTATCCTATGCTTTGTCGATGACATTACGTTGGATCAAAAAGCCATCTTCCGCCGACCAAAGGAAGAAGATATAAAAAGAAAAGAAAAACGCGGTGCAGCGTCACGCATAGTCTCACGGCAGGATTTCCATCGAGTTCTCGCGTTCGTAAATAAACTGGTGAAGCGTGGTAGGTCGCTATGTTTAGGTTAGGTGGTTTCTCAGATTTCTGGGATCACCGTTCGAGAGAATGTGACAGGTCTTCCAGCTACCGGTCGGCTGCTTTACGATCACAAGTAGTAGCGATACCAATGGCGACTGTTTTCATCGTCAGCCCTCGGTAGAAAGGGAAAGGGAAATCGGAGATACCGACTGCCTCTTTTTTTCTCTCTTCCAAGAAGAAGCTTCTTGGAAGCTTCTACTTGATTCTGTAATTCATAAAACCACGCAGCAGCGGGTCCCCAATTTCGCCGCCTTCTTTGACTTTTTATTTTACGAGGAAACCCCTATTGGTATGGAAACAGTATGAGTATAAATAATAATTATAGTATTATATAATGCAGGGTGGATCAGCCAATTTGACCACTTCAATTATTTTCGCTATTAGTAGACTGATCAGAAATTTTTATCAATGGATTAAAATATGATTCTGAAGTATCTTCGAGCTGATAACTATATTGTGAATTTGCATACATTTATGGGGAATTTGATTATGGTGAAAAGTACAGGAAATACATAATACCCAAATTAGATGAAATGTTCAAAGCAAATCAGGCGCTATTATTAGACTGCGGAATTTTATACTTTCATGGGAAATTTAAGTGTGCAAAATAGCGCACAATGCATATAATCTGTAAAGTAAAATATTTAAAGTACAATAGGAATTCGGATATTTAGGGAGTGAAGCAATCCCCCAGTTGAGTTCTCGTTTCTTCAAACTCATTCATAAAAATGCGCGAATTTGTATAAAAATCCGCGGTCTAGTTATTATATTTGGCGGGTGAACCTAATTTCCATTTAGAAATTAGGACGTATCTCTAAAAATGTGAACCTGAATATAGGTAAATTCGCAGTTTTCTGTTTGGGTTAGAAATACCGAAACTACTCATTGCGGTTCAAGATTTTAATAATACGTATGAGGTAATGTAATAGCGGAAAGTTTGTAAGTGCTTTAATAAATAGATTTCCGAAATCTGTCAATTTGACGGATTTCAGATTTTATGCTTAGAGTTACAGAAATCATAAATATTATTTTTTAGCGATTTATGTTGACTTTGATTGATGCAATGATACGAATACATATCTTATTACATCAGTCTGCCATATCAATATGATATTCTTGTCAAATTATAATGAATCGGACATTTAAACTCATTCTCCGGTATATCGTAGTATCAATGCTACAGCACATAAAAGTAATCATATCTGGACAAAGAAATATTAGAAAATATTATGTAATATAAATATACTAAAAGTATACTTTATACGATATATCGTTTTATCGTTAAATAGATTTATTTTCCTTGCCGTTTTCTTTTTGATAGTAAACGATTACTTTTATTCATTTCCTTTCCCCATTTATTTCATATTATATTTATTTAATCTTCCCATATGGTTTCTTATTTATGTAGTCGCGTTTCGCACCTCTAAAAGTTTAGCGATCCTAGTTAATTCCACGATCTCACGTTTAATCGAAAACTGTTCTCCAGGGGTAGTATACTAAAAAATGTGTAAACAAAAATTAAGCTTCCCCCTTGTTAACTTAATTATCAATCCAAATCTAACCCTTAAAATGTATTAATTGTCCGGTAATTGGGTCACTTACCCTAGTATAGCGATTTGGATGAAAAATTCTATGAGAAAACGAAGCACCGTTCCTCTGTGTAACCATGGAAAGAGGAGTGGTGGAGGGAACAACGAGTCGAACATCCGGTGTTCGTGGATTGGCCGAAAGACGGGCTGGTTGACATCGTTTTTGGCCAATCGGGCAAACTGGGCGTCACTGACTGCCGTTTCCTTGCAATAATATTTGCACTGGCTCGTCTAATCCATTAAGCCTGCCATCGACTGGCGTTTGGTAAATTATTTACCGGCTCTTTCGCGAGGCTATCCCCTTCCTCTTCCTTTCAGCTTGTCGTTCTTCGTCTTTCTGCGATGCTTCTTCGAATTTACGATCTGGGAATATCCATACGTTTCGCGGCTCAACTCGTTACGAGTACTCGTGACGTCAGCTCAGCGTTACGCGACGAGATCCTCGTGCTTTAAGGGTCGCTCACTTCCGCCACGGAACTTCCGGCGCGCTTGCAACCCCAAAAATGGACGCGAAAAACTTACGAGCCTTGCACAGGTCAAAATAATGAATTCTAGATTCGCGAAATCTTGCGAGGTCTCGAAACGCGAAACTTTGGAAACCATGAATATCCATGTTTTCTCATTTGTTATTACAGAGTATCGATTTTGTTAGGAATTAAAATCTCAATAATTTAATTTGTAAGAAATCAAACAATTCAACGAATGTAATTAAATAATCTTAAATGTAGTTATAATTTAAATGATTTAATCGGCGAAATCATACGAATTGAAATGGGTCTAAAATCTAGACACAAACTTAATTGAATTGTTAATTGAATAAAACATTTCGTATTATTAGTTAAATAAATTTATTTAGGTTTCGAGAGTTTCTTTTACTGAAAGCAAAATATAACAATAAAATATATCAATATCATGTTATCTAGATATCTATAAGTTATCTATAAGTCAAATAATCGTTCCTTTTGGCGTCGTTTTATTCTATATTAAAGATGAAGCTTATGCAACGTAGAGGCTGTTCGGAAGTGAAGAAATAAAGGTGCGTTCGTGTTCAATAATCATTTTATTGCTATGCTCGCAATCGATATAAAAATACTGTACAAAGTCGCACGAATGCGCGTCGATACATATTAAAAAAAATGCACTTTGGCACTGTTTTAAGGAATGGAAATCCAAGAGTTTACCGTATCATAGGAAACCTTGCCTTTGAAAGAGCTACGATCCTCAACAACAATATTATTAAACAAACGTATCTCAGTGGAGGAATTTTAGCAGTTGAAAAATAAAATCAGCACAGATTAATGAAATGAAATACAAAAATATTAAATTCTGAAATTTAACTTGCACGAATAATCCCCACTGAGTTTTACTCCAATTTGTAACTCCTACTATACAATATAAATATATATATATATCGGTGTTTTACAATAATTGTTGAATACCGTTGTTAACAAATATCCACCGTAAATCTAGAGGAATTTTCTGTAAACTAAATCATTAAAATCTATATTATCTACAAGATTATTTACAAGGTTGCTTAACGATAAATCGTCGATCAACGAAGAATAAATTATTGCGTATTCCGGCCATCGTTGTACCTACGTCTAAAGGCGGACTTACAACGAAAATGTACATTGTCTCTTAACGATATATTGCAGTCTCTTTGCTGGAGAATGCACAACTTACAAATTACCATCTTACACTATTTTATCATGTACAATGTTTTTTGGTTTGTTAAGCTGTATGTCGAAGACACTTAAGTCTCGAATGATTATAATTAAAATTTACTATAATGCGTGCCACTATCGGCACTTCCGGTGAAGAGCTTTATACAGAAATGGAAGAAATACACGATCTCGAGTCTTTATACTAGAATGTAAAAACTACGAGAAATTTGAGTTCGCTTCGCTGCGGATTATTATGCAAATTTATTTTGAAGAAATAGGGACTAAATTAGGTATGATTTCTACTGTGATTTGAATATTTTGTATCGGTTTGCAAAATGTATGTATTTTGCGCTATTAAATTTACAATAAATGCATAAAAATCCGCAGTCCAGTGATAGGAAATATTTTTGCCTATCTCTAAAATTGTCATACTTTTTTCCTACGATGTTAAAACCGTAAGACAGCTTCAAAGAGGCGCCGCTAACTATAATACATAACATCTTTGGTTATTCAACATCTCTTAGAAATAACAACAGTATAAAAATCTCTGACAATTGTCAATACTTCGTAATTTTATTTACTGTTGCTACAAAATCTGTCGATATAGCACTTTTTCTTTTTGCATTTAAGTTCTACTTAACCCTTTCGCTACGGTATATTAGAATTGAAAGAATTTTTAATAGACAGGTAATTATGAAAGTAGTATAAGTCAAGAAACTAACAAATTTGAGCTTCTCACTTATTTTGGGTTACATTGATTTATATCACAAAAATCATGGAAATCTTTTTCTCCTTTTCTTCTTTTAACTTGTACCACTTTTACAATTACCGATACATTTACACTATTAAAAAGCAGTACGATTATTATAAACATTTATACACAGTGTCCCACTTAAAGCAGTCCAATTAATTATTTTTCAAACTTTTGACGATACAAAAGATTCTACAAATTTAACTTGAATCAACTGCACTGTAAGTTCATAATTTTTACACCACTTTGCAAGTTTTTTTAGCCTGCTGTATAACTGCATAATGTAGAACATGATTAGGTGGCTCGCTTTAGGTGAGACACTTTGCATAATCAATTATAATGAATTATAATAAAAGTAGTACTATGCTATAGAAAGCGGACACGCTTTTTCAATAATTGTCAAATTTTCTAAACGATTGCCTAATTTTTGTGGACGAAGTGAGCGTCTTAACTAGCGAAAAGGTTAATTAGGTTCAACTGTAGTCAGTTTTCTTGTTCCCTTCTTTTCAGTGACTACAATTATTAACTGACAGAAAATTTGTCATTTAATTAAGCAGTATTTCGACAGGAAAGTGCAGTGGTGCATCAATACTTTTTGTGGCCACTATCCGTATGTCGTATAGTGCTTAAAACAACCAGATCAGATATCAAAAACCGCCAAGTTGCCACGATGCAAATGTATTTACTTATCATTGTAACGTGAGAACTACTAGATACAATTTAACCCTTCGAGTGCAAAGCTCTTCTGATTTAAAAGCGACACTTTTACATAAAATGCTGATTCAAATTACTATTACGCTGATTTATTTATGCAACATGGAATAAAATATTTATACCTCTACCAAACGTGTGTTTATTTCAAACATTGATCATTTTTATTTGTATTGCGTTTATAAAATTATTGAATTATTCGCTAATGCATATATGCGGTTCATAGCAGTCGAAGGATTAAACAACTGATCTTCCGAACATTCTAATCAACAATAACGTACTTAAGCTCTTAAACTGAGAATTGAGTGGAAGGATAACTCGTGTCACACTTGCTAGAACTATGCTTCTCCGTTAAAGTTTGTAAAAGTAGAAGATATTCTAAATTGCGAAGAATGTTTGAATAATAAATTTCTCAGTTAAATATCCAATTCAGAGAAATTGCCATAAATCTCAGTATATTCGAAACTGGATATATAAGGAATCATTGCTTAGAAAAGGTTTTGGAAAATGGTTCTTGGACTTGTCATTGTTGAAATGATGAATGATTGTAAGGAAACTGAAGTACTTAAATATTAAGTAAGGATGTAAACCTAAACATTTCACTTCTCTTTACAATTAAGCTTAGAAAAATTTACTGCATTTTAAAGATTTTTAATCAACGTTAGAGCAGATTTGGGCATATTTTATTCGAGTAACATTTCGAATAACATTTCAGATAAAATTATGAATAAAATTTTGTTAGATTTTTCATAGTTTTGGATATTTTTTGCTTCAAAGATATTTCACAGATGTTTCCTCTTCGAAGATAACTCGAATAAAATGTTATTCGAAATGTTGTTGGAGTAAACTTTTACTAGAAAGATTTATACGATTAAAATTTGATTCGAAAAATGCCTAGCTCTGCTTGGGAGTGTATTAAGAATATGAAGAATATTTTAATGAACGCTGAAGAATATTAGAAAAATATTAAGAATATTTCAATCAGCGTCAAAGAATATTAGAAGAGAATATTAAGTATATATTCTAACCAGTGTTTTTCTGTATTATTCCAGGTTTGTGAAAAGTTCCTTTTCATCCGAAAGTGGCGCACAATTGCGCTCAACGAGGGGAAAAGAGTAAAGAAGAAAGAAGAAAGGAGGAGAATTTTGACAGCTTCTGAAGGGGGACACTGATGACACCTCGTTTGGAAGGCAGACTTTTTTCACGAAGATTCAGTGCGGCAATAAAGGCGCTCAGGGGATTTAACGTAGCGTGTCTTCGTTAAGTCAAAAGCGGAGCCAACTTTTCCTTCTTGCCTTCTCGGTTTAAAATAACTGCCTTCCAAACATTCACACGGAATGTCGACAAAAGCGTACAGAAACTATATATCTCCTACCAAAAATTGTACTCATCTTAAAAGAAGAAGTACAATATTGTGAGCGACCTATCGGCGCCAAAATGCTCGTTAATGTTTCTCTGCCGCTTGTTTTGTTTAAGTTTCATCTATCCGTCGGGAGCAGTTAGGGCTTGTTTCCACAGCGTCGAGACCGCGATCATCGTGGCTCGTAAAAAAACTCGTAAAATTGTAGCAATGACGGTACTGTCTGTTGGGGATCTGGGAAAGGAAAATCGGCTGGCTTCGGGGAACCACTCATCAGGCTATTGTCTCGTTCAGAAATTATTCGGATAATTAGATTACGGATCTTTATAGAGTTGTAGGAAATTTAAATGTGCAACAAAGTACAGAACGCGTGTAACGTGTACAATTGTACAAGATAATCGAAGTCAGTATTTTATCATATATGACAAGTTGGTTCTGTTAATAAAAGTATGAAGTTGCTTAAAAAGATAGAGTTAATATTTTATTATATGTGGAAAAAGGAAATTATTCTGACAACTACATTCTGTAATTTTTATGCAATTATGGGAAATTTAAATGCGCAACAAAGTACAGAATGCGTGTAACGTGTAAAACTGTACAAGATAATCAAAGTCCGTATTTTATCATATTTGAAAAGTAAAATAATTCATTAATTAGATTTGGCTTTTTAAATTTCGTTATTAAAAGTATGAGATTGCATAAAAATCGGCAGTTTAATTATAATTGGCCATTGCACAAAATTAAAAAGACAGGATCCAGCCACTAACCGCAAACTTTTCATATGCATTAACCTAGTATTAGGTACCGAAGAAAAATTGCAGCGATTTCGCCTGTCACGTCGATGTAAATTTTTCAACGTATTCGACGCGTGTCTTGTTACCGTGCAGAAAACTGGTGGCCAACTTGGGTTCCTTTTCAAAGCGCAGCCTTTTGGGGCCATAAATTGCCGTAAACGGACTGACCAGCGTTTCGAGAGGCAGTGAAAACGGCACAGAGGGAATTATTTGGGAAATCCCAGCCATAATCGACTATTGAACGACTTCATTGTACATTGGAGGACCTCCTTCGTCCGTTTGTAGGCAAACATTTTAAGAAGAAACCACTTGAACTCCTCTCCTTTCCTTATCCTGTTTTATCCTACTTTATTATGATAGCAAGTGTGACTGCATCCATCCACTACTGTATTTCAAGAGAGAAGAGTAAACTTCTATGGCGTAGGTCTTTTGTGGTATTAGTTTGAGGAACGAAAACTTCGCCCTTCATTTTTTACAGCTTTTATCTATCAGACTGCAAATGTTGTTATTATCCGAATGAAATGTTGCCCATTTATGATTTAAGTCCCATTTGCTTGATCGCGTTGAGTTGTTCGAAAAATTGGTAACATATTCAATAACTATTTATAGAGGGTAAAAATAACTCCTCTTTGGAAATGTGTTGGAATTTAATACCATAAGATTGACCCTTATTTTTTTCTTTTTATTTCTAATCGAAGCAATTATTGTAAAATGAGGAATGGAAAATTGAAACTGTAGATAAACATCATCACATACGTGACGGTGTTGCAATTCTAAACGTTCACAATACGAGTGCTTGAAATTTCGATATTAAAAGATTCAATGCCTTGCAATTGCAAACTTTTATAATGTGAGTGCTTGAAATTTCAATATTAAACATTTTAATACCTTGCAATAGGACGTAATAGGAACCAAATGTATGTAATTGTTATAGCATACATATTAAGTACTTTTGAATATTTCTTCAATATCGCTACTTTTCTCGAACAACCCAATATTTATAAACATATGCTTTTGCATAAACATTCGCAGTCTGGTTTCGAATAACGCGCAGTTTCGAGTAACGATAATTATTTTAAGCGACGGAAATCAATGCTAGATATAAAAAAACTCGCAGAGGCGAGTCGAATGATTCCCCATATATATACCCTGTGTGTCACGACATCGTTACTGTCTTTCCTCGAACACCATTATTACAATTTCGTTATTTTCGTGCCAGCGAAAATAAGAAATTGATCGACGGCACACGTAGTACACGATTTCACAATTTCGAGTTTTTCCCCGTACAAATAGTTTTAATTAATCACTAACAAGCGTTTGTAAGTTTTGTCCTGAGATTTTTTTTTTTTTTTAAGTATTCATAGTGTCCGCTGTTTTTAACTTTGGCTTTGATGTAAACTTTTACCTTTCTGTAGCGGAAGAGATTTTGAAAAAAAAAAAAAAAAGAAGAGGAACGGTCTCTAAAGATTCGAGTTCCAGTCATCTTCCATTCTCCAGACGCTAAAAGCGTACGAAAGCTTCTCGTGAGCCATGTAGCTGCAAGACGACGAAGTTATTTCTCTGGCAGCCAGGACTGCGCTTCTTGGATTTCGTTCGCCTGGAACACAGGAAATCGAGCTTGATTAATTCCCTTGGGTCTTCCTTCGTTCTTGGAACCATCTGTTTTTGAAGCAAAATTTAGAAATAATAAGTCTCCAAATAAATAATATGTATCCATATTAAAAGAAATTCAAGTAAATATGAGTATTCTCAATTATTTAGATTGCAATTAATTATGGGTTAATAAATTATTGTTTGTGAAATAGTGAATTGATTAAAGTTGTAAACACATAAATTGTGAAAGATTTGAATCATAAGGAATTGAATTATATTGGAATTGAAAGATGAAAAATTGTAAGGCACTGAAACCTTAAATATTAACATTCTATGTTTTTGAAAATAAAAATCAATATCCACAAGTATTTGTATGGGAATTAATTATTGGTGATTTGCGTTGTTAATAAATTATGTGTGTTTGTAAAACAGTGGAATAGTTAACATTTCAAGCACATCAGTTGTAAAAGAATGAATCATATTAGAATTGCAATAAGAAATATTGTAAAGTACTAAAAGTTTAAACGTTGATATTCTAAGCTTTTAAATTGCAAATGGTTAGATTCGTAAAATCTTGAAATCGTACCAATTAAAATTGCAAGGCTTGAAAATTCCAAACATTCAAATTGTAAAAGTTTTGTGATGGGGGGCAACCAAATTACAAGATATAAAAATTTTAAATGTTGGACTTCTAAGTGCCCACCTTGCAAAAGTTTGGAATTGTAAACATTCGAATTCCAAATCATTAAAATTATACATATTTAAATTCGAAGCACTTAAATTGCACAGGTTTAGAATTGCAATGCATTAGAATTACAAGTACTTAATTTATAACTTGAAATTCCAAACTTTTAAATTGCAAATGTTTGGAATTACAATGTTATTAGAGTTACACGTAGTGAAATTGCAAGGTATTAAAATGTTTAATATTGAAATTTCAAGCACTCACATTATAAAAGTTTGCAATTGCAGAGCATTGAAATTTTAAGCACCCAAATTGTAAAAGTTTGCAATTGCAAAGCAATCTAATTGCAAGGCATTTAAATTCTTAATATTAAAATTTCAAGTGCAAGCATAGCAAAAATTTGAAATTGCAAGCATTACAAATTATAAATATTGAAATTCAAAGCACTCAAGTTGCAAAAGTTTAGAATAGCAAAGCATTGAAATATGCAAGCACTGAAATTACAAATCATTAGAATTTTAACGCTAAAATTCGCCAAGTTTAGAACGGTTTCAAACAATTTTGATTGTAGGTACATCAAGATGGAAAGTGAAGAAAGAACCGGCGTTGGAGGATCGGAGTTCCGTCGAGAACGCGTAAAAAGAAAACAGCGTCGAGACGAAGGGAGAGATGTGACGGGATATCAGCTAAGCAAAATGAAAAGAAGAAACACGTAGCCGGGTATGCACGGTTAAAAACGGACCAATGATCATCTTGGAGACAGTTAACATCTCCCAGTATTTTTAATCACCTGAAGTTATGTGCTATATTAACGTCATTTGGCTTGTATCAGGTCACCCTGCACCTTGTCAACCTTGAGTGAAATACTGAAGTGCAAGAAAACTGATGAAGACATGTTCCCCGTTGCTATTACAATCCGAACAAAAGCTTTTTTTGTCTCCAAAAAATCATCGCAGGTCTCGGATTGTAATTTTAAATTAGAAAAAGATACCCAAATACTATAAATTTTCCGACTTTACCTAAGAATATTACAAGGAGAAGATACGTTGCGTCATCTAAACTGGATTGCGAATTCTTATGCGTTTGTGGGAAATTTACGATTGCAAAGACATATAAAATGCTTGCAATACGTAAACATAGTAAAATGAACAAAAATATTTGTAGTACAGAGAGAATTAAGATATTTAGAGTGTGGAGCGATCCCCTATTTAGGTAAAAATATGAATTTGTGTATAAATCCGGAATCTAACTTGAACAAACTCTCGGGTTTTAATTTCTGAGTTAAAAGGAGACACCTAATATCGTAAATTTTCCAATTGTACCTAAAAATACTGTCAATCTTGGAACAAGGAACTAAGATAAGGTACATAAAGAAGGTATATCGTTTGATTGAAACAAATACAACTTCGTAAAGTTGTTTTATAGCTTCTGGACCGAGGTATCCTCTCTGTTTGCACTTCTATCAGTTTGTAAAAATTGTTTGCCTGACGACAAAGTCGAGTGGGAAAGATGTTTACCTGAAGGGTAAGCTCTCATGCAGGAGGTTCCTACGGTTAACATAGTTTCTAACATTCGAATTGGAGGGCCACTTCTTCACAGGGGTTGTTTAATTATGGGGCCACTTTAAACAAACGCGAGCTAGTTTGTATAAACACGTGCTACTTGGCCGGAGGAAGGTGCCGACGGAGACGTCATGTACTCGCTATCAGGAACTGCTACTAGAATATCAAGATTTAAGGTTACAGGCAAAAGTATACTCTTATTTACTCGAATACCAAGTTATGTACTGGAACGTACCACGTATCCAATACACCGACGAAGTATTCTTACAATACTTTTGGCAACATCGTTTCTTATGCAACGACAAATTAAGGCCATGATATATCCTGAACGCAATTACAATTGATAGGTAATATTTTTAGAAGTTTAATGTTTTAACTAGCTTTCTGCTCTGAGAAAGATATTTTTAATTGAAGTTAGGGGCTCGTAGTGCGCGAATACTTCTTTCAGTCACTGTATAATTTTATACACCTAAGAAGTTCTTTACTTTATTGTTCTTTACTGTATGCCTTTTGGAGTGAAGAACTGTATTAATAGGCTTAAGCAGTATATCAATATTAATCTTTTTCATGACAAGACAATATCATATACAAGCTTTCTGTTGGCTATATTTCGGAATTCGGTTAAATATGAGTTTGGCTCGTATTCTGCATTTATAAATTTATTGTTATGTATTAAGTGTACCAATAATAGGTTTAAAATAATATACGGCTGATCTCGAATATAATAAATAATTCGTGAAACTTCGAATAGTAAATAATTAGCACGAAATAATACAGAAATATAAATTTAGAAATATTGTCATGAATACTAAAAATGGCGATGTTAATAGGACCAAATGAAATATATACATCAACATATTACAAAAATAAATTCAAGGATTCTAAAATTGCGTATTATTGGAAGGGTTAATCGAAAGAATAATATAGTTTGCCCGAACAATGTAGTAAATAACGGTAATTATATTTAAGATTAAGTATCTAACTTTGTCAAAAATAAATACCAAGTTAAACAAAAGAAGCGAATTATTTATTGGTACAGCAAATACGTATTGGATATCAAATTAGGCGAATCAAATGGAAGACTACTACAAGCATACGGCTGCTATAGGAAGTATTTGCACACTGCTGTATTTATTTTACCATTTAGGTTGGAGAAAGTTGAACAAAATGGGGTGCACGTGTTGCTATTTGTGGTAGTGGTAGAAATGTTGTATGCATGTAATCCAAACACATTGAAACCGATTAAAAGCGGTAAGAATTTGTAACAAAAAGCAGGAGCAAGGATACACTTGCAAAAATTATGGTATTCGCTACCTCATTTTATGAAACTACCCGATATTATCCAACTTTCCCCTACTACTTAATTAGGCCTAAGCTCATTATTATTCCAACATTTTTCAAAGATAAAACGATTATGACCGTGACAAACTCGAAGAAATTAGGCTACTGTGCGATAATACGAATACCTATGCTGCAACACGATGATTATATTATACAAATCGCGCTTGCGTACGTCTCAAAAATGTTCAAAGTGCCTGGTGAAAGGGGTTAAGTTTCCTGTGTGTAATAGTACCTTTATATGCGATTATAAAAATTTGCAATTGCGGAAATAAAATGTGGAACCTATTCAAAAAATGCGGGTATGGACAAATACTTGTATATTTTGATATTAACCTTTTTCCTTTTGAATTTTTTCAAAAATTACACATTGTAGTGTTAGTTAGTTATTATTGTAATATTGTATCGCCTATGAAATACTGAAATGTTATACTTAATAATTATCAAGTTTATGGACCAAAATTATAGTTCTAGTTGGGATTAAAGTTTATCGCAAATACAGTGCATTTACGTTGTGTTTAGAGCAGCATTTCTCAACTTAAAGTGACCTAAAATTGGGCTGCTGTTGAATATTATCTTGTATTATTTCGCTTAAAGTTTACACAAGAGTTTTTAATAAATATAATTCAAACTACTGTAGTGATTTTCATAATTATGAAGCAGCTACTGTTATTTATAATCTTTACTCTTACATTTTGTCCATAGTTAAATATGAAATTAGAGTATTTCTGTGCCGGTCCCAATAGAAAAAGTACCGAACGTTACTGTTTCCATTAAATATAATTTTGTTCATTTATATAAACTGATTCCAATTAATTAGATTCTCAAAATCTTTGTATTATAAACATTTGGGCCACAGTACAATTACAAACAAGTACATTAGGTCACGTTGCAAAAAGGTTGAGAAACGTTGGTTATAGAGTACAAATATATACCACGAGTTTTCTTATTATTATAAAGCAAGGGGTTAACCCTTAACATTAACCCTTAAACCCTTTCTTTCAATTCCAATATCATTCAAATATGCAGAATCTCTACGACTCACCAGTATCTTCAGTAGCATCAGCGTTCTCCATGTTGCAGTGCAACACTTGGTACAGGAAATCGATGTACCTGGTGGCTAATTTCAGAGTCTGGATCTTGCTCAATTTATCACTGGGCAACGTGGGTATGATCTTCCTGAGAGCAGCGAAAGCTTCGTTCAAACTTTGGGTCCTCTGTCTTTCCCTCACGTTCGCCATTACCCTTTGATTCTGAATTTCCTCAAACGTTGCTCCGCTCTTCCTTCTCACCTTCGTTTTCGTCGAGGAAGCATTGCTCTCCGTTTCGGACTCGTTTTCGACGCTACTGGACTTCCTTTTCCTCTTGCCACCATTCCTGGATCCTTCGACCGCGTAACTTTTGGTCGATGAAGACGGTTCCGTGATTTGACTCATTTCCACTTGCTTGTACCTCTGCTGCTCCACATCCGGTTTGTATTCCAGTACTTCTGGCTTATATTCCACGGTCTCCACGTGGTGATAACCTTGCTGCGTTTGCCTAGGTGCCATCTCCTCGCCCCCGGATGAATACATTTGAGGTGACGGCGTGAGATAAAGACTTTGCTCGTGATCTCTGCTGTGATCGGACAAAAATCCCGGAGAATTGTCATGCAGACGTCTGTCATAGTCGGTTTGTAGCTCCCTGAGGATCTTCCCGTTAGGATGTTCCTGGTACCTCTCGTCTTCGTCGGGATTCTCATACATCAAATAAGTAGGTTGTTGATACAGCACTTGATGGTGATGGTGGTGATGATGGGGCTGATATCCCGGCAGAGATCTGTGCTCAGGTGGGCTGCTGAGGTCCATCAGATGCGTTGGAGGAGAAAACCTCTCATAGTGATCGGGAGAGTTGCTAGCCGAGCTCCCAGCACTGTGCGGAATCCCTGAACTGTCATTGTTGTCCAGAAGATACAAACCTTGGATCCTCTGGGCCTGGAGACTCACTGGCTGCGTCGCCTGCATGTTTATCTTTATCGAAACTCACTTCTTCTATTGCTCTCAATGCTTCAACACTGACATCACTCACTGTGCTACTAAACTTATTGCAGGCACTTTCGATGAACCAACTGTGAGCTCTCTTATTGGGCTTCTCTTTGAAAGTTCCAATGATACGAACACTTTAAGGATACCGATACCACGAGGTCGTACTACTTTCGAGCAGACTTCTCAACGATGACACACGTTTCTGCTCGAAGGTTCAGACTCGTCTGAAGGAATCAGGCCTCGGACTGCCTGTTCATGTCAACCATGAACCCCGCCCGCGGCCATGGAGCTGCACCCCTACCCTTCCTCGTGGACCGTTCCCCTACCTGTCCCTCTCTACGCCTAACACTGAGCCCCTCCAACGCCTTTGGACGGTTTCTTTTATCCATTGCGTGTCTGTCAGTTAGTCCCCACCCACGAAACTTTACTCTCGGAAAGAAAAGGGGATCTGGGGGGCACGAACAGGGAGTTACAACGTTGTTGCCACTGGGTGGGGGCTAGGGGAGAGGGTAAACCCCCCTTTCGGTTGGGGAGAAATGGAATTTGGACAGTTTTATGCTATTTATATTTTTTTTTTCCTTTTTGGTATTTTGTACTTTGTCCGATGCAAATGCATGAGAAAAAATATATTTTGGTATTTTTGGTATGAATGGAGTCGACTTGGCAGACGGGATGCGTTGTTTGTTCTTTGGATGGTTAATAGGGATTTTACTTTTATGGTTTTATGTTGGAATGATTAATGATTTTTATGTTGTTTCAGTGATCTTGATTTGGAGGAGTGGTTAAAAAGAGACGGAGTTGGGTTGAATGATGTAGGGGAGAGAGATGGAGTGATGAGAGCAAGAAGAAGAAAAGGAAGGAACGAAGGAGAAGGATGGAAGGCTTGAGGGACGACCCATGTTGAATATTTATATCGTGAGGAGCCAGTGAGAATAAAGCGAGGGACCGCGAGGAACAGGCTCCAATCTGCGAAACTTTGCATTTGCCTGCCATGAAATGGCGCGAAAGCGCCCGATTCCCATTGTCAATTATAATTTTTAATAACTAATAGCAAATTTAATAACTCCTCGATTTTTCTTTCCAAATATATAAAGGCCCATTTATCATTTTTCTTTAAATTATGGAATATTAGCTTCTCTGCAAATTTTGAAATACTAATTCTTCTTCTAATCTTAAAGTATTAATTCATCTTTAGATTCTAAAACATTAATTCTTCGCCGAAATACAAAGTAATAATGTTTCCACAAATTCTCAAATATTAACTGCTAATAGTCAATTGAGAATTATTATTTTGAAATATTAATCCTTCTTTAAATTCCAAAACACTAATTCTTCACCTAATACTATAATATTAATACTCTCTCAAATTTTGAAATACTGATTCTTCTTCTAACTGTAAAATATTAATTCTTCTCCAAATTTTAAAATATCACGTTTTCTTCAAATCTGAAGATACTAATTCATCTCCAAACTAAAAAAAATATTAATTCATCTGCAAATTCTAAAATATTAATCGCTCTCCAAATGTTGATATACTGATAATTAATAATTAATTGAAAATAATAATTGTAGAATATTAATGCGTCTAAAAATGTCAAAATATTAATTCTTCTCCAAATTGTAAAATATTGATCGTTAATAATTAATCGAAAATAGTAATTCTAAATACTAATTCTTCCCCAAATTCCAATATATTGATAATAAATAATTACTTAAAAATAGTAATTATAAAGTATTAATTCTTCTCCAAATATGCTTCAACATTCACACTTTTGCAGATTTACATACTAAGAAGCTTTCAAGCCATCCGATCCATATTTTTCACCAACTATCATCGTGCCTGTATGGTACGCATAAATTTAGTCAAACAACAAAGATGTAAATTGAGGCATTAAGTATGAGCGCCAGGGGTTCGCAGACCTTTTAATCCAGAATAAGCCATAGCGGCATCGGTATGTTTTCGCGAGTTGAAATTAATGCATCAGGCGTGGAAGGATTCAAAATCACGCATGGAAGAGCCGCAGTTCCAGCGTGGCGAGCCGAGTGATGGATGACCAAGCTGGATTGCTAGGACGTGTTTGTTGTGACGGACGAAAGCTCTTTTGAAGGTGTCTATAAATTCCGTGTTTCAGACTTTCACGGGCTCCACGGTTTTCCTACACGATCTCGTGATTTACCATCCCCCGTTCGACGCCGCGGTCGCCACGCCTGCGTGAAATTTAGGTGCGAGGCTGGTGATCAGAGAAACGAATTCCTTCTTTGCCCGAGAAACTCCTAACGCCTCCAAATCCTTGTTTCTTTAACCTTTTAACTCTTGCGTGCCGAAGAAAAATATTCATAATTGTTTTAACCTCCGTTACATAGATTTTTACTTTGCAAGCGTAACGTTGGAATTGGTCTTCACATATTGGTAAAATGTTAGCAAATTTTTGTAAACCCTATCTGGAATATTCTATTCTAATATTCATTTATTCTAGGTTTTAAAACAATTTATTAATTAATGGTTACAAATTGTATACATTAGAAATTTAGTAAAATTATTTGGAGATATTTATTCCTCAAAGGGGTGCCAATTTTTTTGGGAAAAGAGATGGTAAAGTTATCTAATAGGCAGTAAAATGTCGCCAAAACAACTATAACATGCAACATTATTCAGTAAAATAATAATTACTAAACTGCGGATTTTAATGCGTTTGTGGGAAATTCAAAATATGTAAAAAGGCACAGAATGCACATTAGATGCAAAAATATGTAAAATATTCAAAGCGGCATACCAACTATTAAATTCTAAGAGTAAATGAATTCTCCATTTAAATTCCATTCCTTTAATTTTGTTCATAAAGATATGGATTTAAATAAAGATCCACAGTCTAATAATTCCATATATTTATATATTGCCTTTGAATGTTCCTCAAATATCACGACGAACTTTTCGAACAACCCAATGCATCACTTCATATTGAATAGTATTATTATTTATAGGTTCCACTGAATCTTCATTTCTGTCACTATGTTACGGATATCCATTTGTCATAGAAATATTAGCGATTCCATTTCTTATTAATTTGTGCCAATAACTTTGTGACACATTGTGCTTAAATCTTTCGTCTAATGGAAATCTATCATTCTTCGACGATTATTATTACGAAGAATACGTTCGTTTCACTTTTAGATAATTCACAATGATGCCCTCCCTGGCCTGTAATAGCTTTTAACCCGAAGTTGCAACTATAGAGATACTTTCTATCGTTTGAGGAAGTTGCATAGTAAGCAGTCTGGGTTTGTCTTCAACGTCGAAATGCGTTTATCGAAAGTGAAGACATTAGCGGGCTTCATCGTCTCTCCTCGTTTACTTCTGGGAAGCGAAACGACCAAGCAGAAAATCCCGGATCCTGGCCACTTGCCAACTGAAAATCAGATCGCCAATAAAGAGGCCGATAAATAACGCGGCCAAACACCAAAATAATACTCGTTGCTGATCAAAGTCGAATAACTCGCAGCGTCTTCCTGGCTCCTTCGTTTTCCTTAAGGCTTAAATCCGAAAACTCTGCTCGGTTCGCCACGTATCGACCTAATTTTTCAACAGCTTTCATATATGCTACGGAGCGCCTCGTTTAAGTGCTAATAAATGCCATTTGGGTTCTAAGTAATTTTAAAAGATCGGCGGATTTCTAGATTTAATTTTATGGATGACGTGTATATATATATTACTAGTAGACTGTGGATTTTTATGCAAATTACAAGCATAACTAAAGAAACGGTGCTTTAATACAGCGACGCTAAGATTATTCAGTTCACTGGGCAAAGGTGAGCAAATTTTATACACTGAACATTCACATCTGAAAAGTTTGCTTTGCTCCATAAGACGGGGATTAATAAATAAAGATTGCCTATAATATTCAAACGATCTGTGCGTGATGTAATATGAAAACAGTGATTAGCTGTCGGCGGCATCCATAGGAAATAAAATAATCATAGGGCAAGGGGATAACTCTTTGCATTCCTCGTCATTTAGTTTCACACGGAATAATGGAGATCTTTTAAGAATGAAATGAAACGATGAATGGGATACAAATCTTCGTAGACTTTAGAAGGGATTGTTAAATTAAAAATTGGAAAAACAATTTTGTAGAGCTTTCAAATAACAAGCTAAACTTTTCAATCGTAATCAAGACGAGTTTGCTTGGAAATGAAGTTGATAATATTATAAATGAAGAATATGAGCGCAGTAAGACAAGCGAAGGCAACGGAGACAGTAATCAAATGATTGATTAAAAAAGTGGCAAATTGGAATAATAGAAATTAATGATACCACAGCGAAGCATCATAATACTTTAAATTCAATATTAAATTGTGTGCATTACAAAATACATCATACATTGAAATGCAACAGTTATATTCGTTGATATATGTATGTTAGCTTCAAAAACTATCATCTTTCATCATAAAAACAGGGTCTACTTATGACAAAGTTGAATTCTATCTCGATTTTTAGTTTCAAAGGTGGAATCATAAGATTGGGGAATTACTAATTAAAAATTACATATGAGCCTTTCAGAAGCCAAACTGATTAACTCCATTTTTGATTACCAAAGTATGTAATTAGTGTTGAATTTCACAAGAATTAATTTAAATCATCTTAGGTAGTCGATCAGTTTGGCTTTTGAATGTTTCATGTAATACACGAATATTTTGAATATAATAGGTATAAAGTTAATGAATAACTTACGTAACGTGCAATTGCTAGCAAAGAAATTGTGTGACAAGGGGATAGGATGCGGTTGTTGGTAAAAAAAGGAGGTTCTGAAGATTCTTTTGACTCTTAACCTGCAATGGTGCACGACCAGGCACAAATTTGCATGCGTAGGGATTAAACGCGACCCAGTACGGGCAATTAAGTTCGCGTTAATATCGTGAAACGGTGCGTGCTGCAAGAACGCGCGCACGTGTAAGTACGAACCCTCGGAAAGTGTGCCGCAAAGATACTCCTCAAGAAGACCCCGACTAGCGAAATTTAATTGCCGAATTTAATTCTTCCCTTTGAAAGCAGCTAATTTTAATTTAATCGAATATAAAGCATTGCTATTCTTCTTTACGGCAATGTAGTACAGTGGCTCACAGTAAAACTCGGATACTTATAGTACAGTTTATAATTATTCGAACGACTTGAAAAGTTGATGGACATTAATGCAAAAGCTTGAAATTGTAAATCCAACGGAAAATCCAAAGGCTTTGGAATTAAAATACTTGGAACACCAAAAGCAGGGAAATTCGAACGCTTCGGAAATATGAAATGCATGGAAATATAACAGCTTGGAAACTTAAACGCTTCGGAATTAAAAAGCTTAGGTATTCAAACGTTTGGAAATTCAAATGCTTAGAAATATAAAAGCTTGGAATCTGAAGCGCATCGGAATTCAAAAGCTCAGCAATCTAAACGCTTGGAAATTCAGAAACTTGGAAATCGAAAAGCTTAGAAACCCAAAAGCTTGGAAACTCAAGCGATACGAAATTCAAAAGCTTGGAAATTCAAACGATTAGGAGTCCAAAATCTTGAAAATTCGAACGCTCGAGAATCCAATAGTTTGTAAGTTCAATCGCTTCTGAATTCAAAAGCTCAGAAATGTAAACGCTTTGGAATCCAAAAATTTAGGAATCCAAAAGCTTGGAAATTCAAGCCCTTATCAATCGCTTCTTAAAACGTGAAAATTTAAGTGTCAGAGTTTTACTTTAAGCCACTGTATCCAAAAGTACCTTTAGGATGTTGAATGAGAATATTTGTGAAACGTCATGTTTGTTAGTAAAATAGCGGTGAAAAAAATAAAAATTGAAAACGAGAACGAACGAAGATAATAGAAATAAAAAACAGATTGGAAAAGGGTAAAGCAGAAAGGGAAAGTAAAAAGAAATGAAGGTAAGTGTTCCTATAGTCTATTTTGGATAACCCTATATATTATATATTATTATATACATATATTATTATATATTATTATATACATATATTATTATATATATTATTATATATATTATTATATATATTATTATTAGATATATAATTCTATATTATCTTGTAACTTTTCATAATTTCGCGGAGCCTCTATAAGAAGCTAATGTCCCGTGTGAAGAACCACTGGTTTATAGAACAGTTCGAAAAGAGAAGTTACTCTAATGGAGAAGAGTCAAAGAGAAAGTTCTGCAAGGGTGTAATAAAAAACCAAATGTTTCTTGCAGGTAAATAGTCACGTACGCGTATTTCCCGGTCTACCTGTTGCCAATAGTTCGTTTAGGGGAGGGAGGGGGGCTAATTAAAGGCAACGGGTATTCAATAATTCCTCGAAGGCAGTGCAGCACATAAGAAATCCGATTTGAGGGGGATTTATGGATCAGCCTGTTTACACCGGCGACGACGGAGAAGGTGGGTACGGTGTTCCAGGTTGAATTGGGCCACCAGCAAAGCAATTAGCACCTGGTAAGAGGTGTGCACATTTATGAAATACTATAAAACGGCACCGGAACGTCTACCAGCCACCATCTGGGTCTTTATGGCGGGAAAACCCCGGAATTTCTTTCCAACTCCAATTTCGAGTGACCGTTAATCTTATTATCCTTTTCTATGGGCCAAAAAATGAATTATGAATTGACCATGAGTGTAGGATTTTGTTCAGAATATTACAGTTGAAAATTTGACGATGCGAGAAATTTCAATTGAAAGCACACCACTCGCACAACCTACACCTTTTTTATATTAGGTTGTACGTATGAATATTCCACTTCTTTTGTTTTATTTAGCTTTTATTTTTAATGAAATTAAGATAACTTGCCCAGTTACCGTGCCCACCCCTAATTACTAGATAATGAATACATTTTCTAAAGTAACTGATTGATGAAAAACGTAATATTGCAGATATTAGTGGCAATTTCTTCTATTTTCCCTATGTTTTACTGAAGCGTTTTCTAAATTAATTCATTTTTAAATTTCTCTTTGTTTATCATTTTTATATTCTTTACAATATTGTAAGTTTTCGATCAATAATCTCTACATGGATACTATCTAGTATATTGGTATACAATTAAATAAAAATTGTTGGTTATTGTGATTTTTTTACTATTCGTCCCTTCTGTCAGCTCAAAGAAAATGAAGTTTCTGCGCTTAGCGGAGTTACATTTGCACAACGTACTCTACAACCAGGCTTTCAATAAGGTCTATCGACGTTTATGGTAGCCTCCGAAGGATGAATGGCGAACGTAGCGGCTATAGACGCAGGGTGGTAGCCCATGTGTCGCTACGTCGACCGTGCCGTTTGCGAATTTGCATTTACGATCCGAACAGTAACCCGGAACATGTGTTCGCGACCTGCCGAAAACTGACGCGGTCAAAACACATGTTTCCTTCGGGGGGTAAAAGGTGAAAGTCTTCTGGCGGGAGACGTAGGGAAAACGCGCAAGGTCACCAGGAGCATCTGTTTTTTTACAACCATTCAACTCTTCATTCATGCTGTTGATGAAGTCAGCTGAAGGATATTGAATTGAGAATTAATTACAAGAGACCATTTTTCTCTTAATTTATTTATTTAGTGTCGCATCAACTTTATAAACCGACCATTGTATAATTAGCGACCACTGTTACATTACATAATAATGCAATTGTACAAAAATTCTTCATATGTTAACATTAGAATTATCGGCAATTAATATGTATTAATATGAATAAAAAAAAATTCACCCCTTGCCTTACAATTATTTTAGTATTTAGAAATTATGTTGGCTGATAGGAAGACGGTCCAAGCTAAAGCTAAAAAATAAATTGCTAATCTACAAAATTATTCTCAAACCAATCTGGACTTATGGCATACAACAAATGCTATTCTGACCTACGCTTTTAATTTTCAGTTCCAAGGTGCTGATAGTGAAAGGGTTAAGCTCATCGAACACTTAACGATGAGTAGACGAGCGCAAATCGTCTAATTATTAATAATAATAAATAAATAATGTGAAATGGTTGATTTTTCTTTAGTTCTCTATAGAAGTAATCTACTAAACATTTTATCATATCTCGCCTAATGTTCTATTCTACTTGTACCAAAGGGTGATTTATTTACCGGTAAGTAAATAAATAAATAAATAAAAAGTTGCAGCTGATTGGCTTTTGCACCGAGCCCTTCAATTTATTACTATTCTTTCTTCGAGGAACTTGCTTTTCCGCAGCGACGAACAATGGGGCCCAACTGATTCATAAAGCGTCCAGGTTCGCCAAGGGAAAGAAACGTGTCCTAAAACCGTGTACGCAACTCCTCTACCTCGGGCTTATTGCTCTTTGCCAGTGCCGTGTGTTCGACACATGGCGAAGACGGTGGTGGCACCGGTGCAAACATTGTAGAAGCTATCTGTCGGCGCGGATCGTAAAGGCACCGTTTATAATGCGCACGGCCTAGCCCAGGGACACTTTGTGAACAGCACGTGGGCAATAATGTTAGCCGAGAAGCCATAGGAGATATTGTCGTGGATATTTGAAGTTTACGGGCCGAGAACCGACGAGCACTCTACTGCTTCGCGGATCTCGATCTTCCCTTTCGGACGTGTCCATCGTTCATACCTATTAGCCTCCTCGTGAACGCGTTTAACTATGCCGTAAGCAATTGTTGATAATCGGAATGATGTTCAGCTTTTGCTTTTCAGCTATTTTCGAACATTTGTGAAGGAAGAAAATAATCGTACGTAAAGTGAGTTACGAATTTCTATTAGGTTGAGCAATAAATTTATTCGGCTCACGGTGACGCTTCCTTTTCGGTGGAATTTTGTAAAATTATGAGGTAGAAATTGCTAAGATTTCAAAGAATTAAGCTGAGTAATAAATTCATTCGTTTCATAGTGATGAGAATTGTTTTTACTTATTTTCTAATAATTTTTGTACTGCAGTTAGGTAAAAGATCGGTTAAAAATAATTCTTAGAAGAAAGTTTCATTTAGAACGAATTTAGTAAGAATTCTTATCGTTTATCCCTGAATATAATTATCACACGTGATACCAATAATCGAAGTTTGATTATAATAAGCGGATTAGTTTTAACTAATTTTATATAGAGTATTTCGGAGCCGACTGTTTGTGATAACAATAATTGATTGATAATATTATTCGTGATTATAATAATCGGATGCCACTGTATTAAGCGAGAAGAGATGAAGATTATAGATGGATGTTGAAATTGGAGATGTTTACGGAAGCTTTATATTAAAATTTGCATCAGAAAGGAAGTTTTGCTTCCCTGTTGAAGGGAAGGAAAACGCCACGCCGTTTGGAGACACGAGACCAGAAGTCGAATGGGCTTTATGATTGTTGAATAGCGACAAGTGCTTCTCACAATGCCGACCCTCTCGACTCTCTTCACAAAATTACCATCGCTACTCCTCCCGTTTTACCTTTCTTATTGTACTCCTTCCATGGATTATTCATCATTATCGATTACAAATTACTCCGATGCTTCGCAAAATAAAAATAACCTCACTCTCCTTATTGTATTTAAATGTGCATTTAAACGATTGGGAATAGTTTACCCCTTGACGACAAGAGCATTATTCATCCATCGAGAAAAGGTGCAAATGAAATTTATACCAAGTTACGTTATGATCTTTGAGCGTACTTTGAGCTATTTTTCGTATTTCTTGTTATTAATTTTGAGAAGTGGTTTCACCCCCTAAATATGAAAACGGGGCAATACAAAAAAAAACACGTAGGATAGATGTACCAAATACTGTCAGTGTCCCTATAAATAATTATTTTACTTAATAGCAAAGTAATGTATGAAGAATCGTAAGTAAGCAAATTTTTATGCTAAATTTGAACTTCGGTTTATGTAACAACGCATAGATATTCTATGTCTATTCGTTTACACTTAATATTTAAAACGAAATATTAGGAGGTAAATGTACTGTTGAACATTAATACGTAGCCAGTGTAATTATAAAGTATGCGACGTGTCATAATTCAGTAAAGACGATACGTTTACTATACAACTTATATCCGTTACACAAACTGACGTGCTAATATACATAAGTAAAACGTGTTTCTATTTAAATGAGAACTTCTCAAGTGACAGTAATAGGGACATTGGACTTTGTTGTATATTTTCAATGAATTAGTAATTAATTCATTATATTCAACATATAAAAAAAATATTCATAAGTAAAAGAGAAGTTGAACAATATTATGCTCCAAACTGGAACGATTTTTAGATTAAATACGTTCTTAAACAGTTAAATAAAGTAACGTGTTAACCTTAAAGTGGCAGTAACTGGTACATCTACCCTTTCTCTTATTTTTTGGTCTTTTATAATATAAATAAGAGTCAAAGCAATCTGAGGCGAACACCTAAAAATCCTTTCTAGTTAGAATATAGTAAATCGTACCAGTTAGCACGTGGCGAAATACTAACGGTATCATCAGGAAGGAAACCAGTAGCCGCTAATCTGCCTATTGTTTTCAACACAAATATTTTTCGGCTTCTTAATCCGAATAACCCTTTGACTTTCACAGATCGGAGATCCTTTCAACGCGACCTCTTTCAAGATTTACGTTTAAGATCTTCGGAACCTTCTAAAGTCGTAATCAAACAGCATCGGGAGCAGCTAATCTTATAAGTAGATCTAAATCCACGTTCCGAAACACCTTAGAATATTTGCTACTACAATTTTATTTCTAGACCCGTGGCTATTCACATTTTTCCAAATGGATTTGAAGTGAAACAAATGGAATCTAAATTCTTTTTCATGAAATAATTAACATTATTGTGAAGTATAGTGGTGCATTAAAGCTACTGTAAAGTATTATATTAATAGATACTTTATTAATTATTGATTTAATGATTTATTGATCGATTAGATTTTGGAACACAAGAGTTTTGTCCCATTTCTCATATTGCACACTACAATCTTAAATTACAACTAATGCTACCTAATTCTTTACTTATTCCTAACTATTGACAACAATTACTATTATTACTACTTGTAAATATAATGTCTATTATATGCTAAACAAAACAGTTTTTTCGCCTTTTTTATAAACATTCATATTAAAATCGGGTAAACAAAATAGAATAAAATAGAATAAAACAACAATGTAGTGGTTAATAAATTATTATTTTATGTAATTTATTGCTTTATTCGTTTAGTTTCTGATGAACCTTAGGTTACGTAGAAGGTAAATTTGTTCACTATTCTTTGAAGGGAACTGACTGGGGTTAGTGATTGCACGTGCTACCTGTTTGCAGTGGCCAATCTGGCGTAGCTGGCCACTCTGCATTCCTGTTGAACACATGTCAGATCCTCTGCCGGTCCTACAAACCAGAGAAATTTGGCAAGCACGTGGTGATCATACGGTGCTCCGTGCACCTTTAATGAGATTCAAGTCACGTTGCTAATCTAGTGTTCCTTAGGTTTCGTGCATTTCTATTTTAACCATTACTGCAATTTAAACATCCCAATATAAGCTCCAAACATTTTTTAGGTGATTAATTAATCACCTATTACGATTAGTTCAACTTAAGCATCACGATTTAAGCTCCACACATTTTTAGGGATTAATTAATCACCTATAAAGATTAGTTCAATTTAAGCATCCTGATATAAGCTCCAAAAATTGTTTAGGTGGTTAACTAATCACCTATAACGATTAGTTCAATTTAAGTATCACGATTTAAGCTCCAAACATTTTTTAGGTGATTAACTTATCACCTTTAAAGATTAGTTTAATTTAAGAATCACGATATAAGCTCAAAATATTTTTCAAGCGATCAATTAATCACTTGTAACGATTGATTTAATTGAAACATCACAAGATAAGCTTAAAACATCTTTCTATAAGTTCCGAACAATTTTTAGGTGATTAATTAATCATCCATAACAAGCATCACAATATTATTGTTTAATACATTTCTTGCTACCTTTGCATTCGTGCTTTATAACAATTTAAAATATCTCCCTTAGAATTAAAAGAATCAATATTTTAGTTGTTTATTTACTTTATGTACTCAGCATAGCGAAAAATTTTCTTTAGCAAAAGGAGATAACGAGTGAAAAAGTTTAAGAAGCTTTGATGTAGAATATAGAAGAGATATGTTACAAAGAGCATTTGTTCTTCCATCTAATAATACTTTGTTCACTTTGCAGGGTTCTCTCGAAGTAAGGACTAGCATGAGAAAGAATAAAGATTATTCTGGGACTTGAAAGGATCTTCTGCGCACTCTAGCAAATACGCCACCAGCAAATTGACAATGAATGTGATCCTCGTCTCAGGGGGTGACCATTAAAGTTCTTAAAACTTATAATGCTTACGACCTCCTCCCTTGAATTAAACTAAAGGCTTACAATAACTAATTTGGAAATCTCCAATGCAATCTAATTTAGTGAAAACCGATATGAAACATTAAAAATGGTAGTACCGATTTATTCAATACCGGTAATGTATACGGTAATAATACGCAAATAACACGCAGGTAAATCTGATGATGGTTATACTTGTCTGCTTTTACAGAATATCCAATAGAAAACTATTATTGTTATTAAAAGTAACGTTCTTAGGAAAGTTGTGTTACAATTACAGTTATATTATAAACTCAATTAATTTTGTAGCATAAAATACGTAAGACTATAATATATTTAGGAAAGTAGTGAATTCTGAAAAGTATAGTAAACATTATGTATATAAATTTATACAATATTCCCATTATATATGTATATAAATGTATATCATATTCCTATTGTGCATATAAATTTATATAGTATTCCCATTATGTATATATAAATCTATATAATATTCCTGTTATGAATATAAATTTGTAAAATTACATGTAATTTTATATTTCATATACATAATCTTTAGTATACTTTTCAGAATCTATCGTTTTCCTAACATATGTCTTATATATTTTATACAATAAAATTAATTAAGTTCGTATTATAATTGTAACGATTGTAACAATTTCTAATTAAAACGGTACCAAACAAACCGATACAAATTTTACACAGTGATTTTCTCTATGGTCAATTCATAAAGTACCTTTTATAATAACTAGTAAGTACTATACTTTCTCTCGATAATTTTTAAACGAAATGCATCGAAAAACTACTAAAATACTTTTTTAAGCTACAAAGAAAAACATTGATCGTACTTCTTCGTATATAATTACATCTCTAAAGTTGTTACAATTTTATGCAACACTATATATATATAGGTATGCATTTTAAAGATCAGATTAATTGCAATAATTTACAATTAGCAAAGAAGGGTTCCGTTTGTCGAAATGAGACCCAATCTTCGACAACCGACTGGTAGATCCTAGAAAAGTTCCTCGGGTAGGCAAGAACGTGCCGAAAATAATGGTTTACTGGTAGTTTGGGAAAATACGTCGCCCGTATGCTCGCTACTTTTGGATTACCGGGGCTAATAAAGTACCCATAATCCAGCTACGAAGTCTCAATGGCTAAATTGACCATAGGTTGACACAGGTAGGTGAAGTCCAACATGGTTTTCCCCAAGAAAATTTTATACGTTCCTCTTTTACCTGTTCTTACTTCAAGCATACCCGATGTAAACTCGACGCATTCCTGTAAGTGACTAATGAATCTTCAAATAGGAAGCTGAAATTGAAGGAAAAAGACTTAATTGAACGTATTTTTACATGTAGGTAATGAAAAGGTATGAATGTAGTATTGGATAAATGCAACAGTTTTTTTACAATTAATATCTTGCAATTTATACGAATTAATAAATGCAAATTTTATTGAGTTCTAAAGATGCTGAATAGAAATATTTGTACATTGTCGTATTCATATTAAGTTATATTATGTTATGGATGTATATTGTATGTACGTACACGGGTCATTTTAATCCTTTAGGTGCTTAGTCCGTACGTCGGACGGGTAAAACGAAATATGCCTAAAATGTATAGTTCGTGCGTTATACGAGTTAAAAGAAGTAAAAAAATAAATAAAATATCCGAGAAGAACGTGTATTTTCATATCATTTATGACAGAAACGATTTTTTTCATAAAAAAAGATAGGTGTTTCTTTATCACTTTTTGTAATTTTAATAAGCACTTAACATTAACCATACCATATCCGGTCAAATGACCAATATTATAATATTTTATTTAAGATCCTACATTCATGATTATTTATCTTTTATTCGTTTAACTTTATGACAATACTTATATTGTCCGACTAATCAGTTTCTCACATTTAGTTTTCCTTTTTGCTCCTTTCTTTACTCAAAATTACTACAAATGTATTATATTAATACAAAGATTTATTGAATAGGTATACATAAAGTGCTGGTGCGGTTAGTGTTAAAGAGTTAATAAAGTAGCGTATAATATAGTCGTCGAAAAGCAATTTCTGTATTCACATAATAGATAAAACGATACGAGATCGCTATTTCGAAGAGGTGTGGCTGGGAAGAGATAATAAGTAACATGTTATGAGAAAGATGGCGGACGATCAGGGTGGTCCTCTCTCACGGTTCGAGAAACCGCGTTCTGGAACCGATGTATACACGGCGCATCGTCGACGAGGCCGTCGACGTCGTGGACGCCGCCAGAAAGAAAGTCGAGTCGAAAATCAAACAAACAGCCGACGACGCCGCGTTTCTGCACTTCCGTCGTCACCGTTTGTTTATTGTCGCTGAGGAATCGCCGCCCGGCTTCTGTACACCGTTTAATACTCCGTTTCACGCATTACGTAACCCTTTTACACACCCAGCCGCGTCTCAACTATCCATTTCTTCGGAAAGCTTCAATTCTTTTTCTTTTTTACTTTTATTATAAAGCTACCAGATTTTTAAGTTATCATTGCGGGACATTTCACGTTTCTTACGAAATGGATGTGGGACAAAGCGGGATACCTTTTTATTTTTCTATTGAATTTTTATGGTTGCTTCAACCTTGAAAGGTCATTAGCAACTACAGTTGCTATTTACATTTATATAGATTACAAAATTATTAAACACGAGTTAGTAAATTAATATGCTTCGAAAGGTTTACTACGTTAAAACATGAGTCTTCATCCTTGCGGGCTTCTTTGAGGCATCCAAGTATAGAGGCATACAAGTTTCTTTCTCGTTGGTATTTCCTGCATGACGCGATGATATGATCCATTGTAACATTGGTGTTACAATTAGCACACACGGGTTTATCTTATTTCTTGAGCAATTGCAGAGAACACTGCGAATACAGTAAAAATACGAAATTGTTAATTACAATTTATATCCACACTTGTTATTGTTTAGATCAACTTGTTTTTATCACGTTTACCATAAAATTAAACTGACAGTGCAGAATTACACCTTTTCAATCGTAGTATGAAAGCTCGAATAAAATAATATTGCGAATGCAGTCGTAACATTTGTTTTACTTTTAAAATTCTCTGTCTAGTATTGAGATGTTAAGCACTGCTATGTGTTATCAATATTAACAATAGAAAAACAGGAATTGGATCCTTGTACGTATAATGAACATAGATTAGACAGATAATTTTATTTATCTTATATTTTTTTACATCTACGAACGTGTTAAATTTCCTTTAACTTTACAAACAATTAGAATGTATTTTCTTCTATTTTTGTCCAAACAATCTTGCAAGAATTTAATAGAGAATAGAAGAGGAGTATTTAGAAGAAAGTAGCGAAGGAAATTAGAGAAGAAGTTGTGTAATGTTGGTTACACCGTTGTAAGACGGACCTAATGAAACGTAATTCATTCCCATGCACCTTCAGAAGACATCGTCTGGCGAACACATGTCCCCGTCGGATTTTATCCATTATGAAAAAGTGCGCCCTTCGTCGCATGACATTGGGCGCCGTCGAACATTGAAACCCGAACTCGCTAATTCTTCCAGATGCTGGCGCGCCTCAAAGGGTTATTAAACATATTTCTACGTCCAGGACGGAAATATTTAGACCCCCAGGAGCTGATCTCTCAATTTCAAGCGAGACTAAGCTTACACAATTTTAATAATTTAAACCCTTCCAATAGTGTAAACGTGCATGTTCCAAGACCATAAAACATATGTACAGATTATTTAATAATGTAAGTTCTGGTGTGCGCCGATTTCTCAAAAGTGTTCACGACTGAAATGATTAATCAAATAAAGTAAAGCAGAAGAGAAAAGTGTAAGGTAATAATTGTGGGCATTGCTGTGGAGACACCAATTACTGCTGTAACTTATAAAATTAATGGCTTGTTATAATTATAATTTATATTTGTTGTTGTTGTGAATATAATTATAGGTTGTTACTGCATGAAGATAAATCAAAGGATTTCTTAAATAATAATTAATAACAATATTTTAAATAATAGTTCATGAAATAAAGTTATTAAGAAATAAGAAGCAGTAACCTCGTATTTCATTCGTTTATTGTAATTCGATATTCGAAAATTATTAGAAACGTCAGTTCGTTATAAGTATAAAATATGTATAAGTAATGGCAGTTCTAAACACTTAGTCAAAAGATGCTTAGATTTCTATTACTGTCAATAAAGTAACCAGTCTAAATTAATTTTTAGATATATTAATCATCGCTTTATTTCGAATCGATATAAGGGGTTATCCAAAAGTACCTTTAGGATGTTGAATGAGAATATCTATCAAACGCCATGTTTGTTAGTAAAATAGAGGCGAAAAAAATAAAAATTGAAACGAGAACGATCGAAGATAATAGAAATAAAAAACAGATTAGAAAAGGGTAAAGCAGAAAGGAAAAGAAAAAAAAGTGAAGGTGGGTGTTCCTATAGTCTATTTTGGACAATCCTATACATGTTTTCATTATTATTTATTTTCTACTGCTATTGACGAATTGTTTCTTTATATTACGTGTTTTAACAAAATTTGTACTTTCTGAGATGCTATATTTTGGAAGAGTATAGGTAAATATCCAAGTTAAAGGATGATATAGTATAAGTTGCCAATTTGTTCGCGTAAAAATCTTATTTCCTCCGTCAAAGTTTGCCTTTGTTGAAAAACTGCAGTAATACCCACACTTACCCTATCTCTTCTTTTTCTGCAAATATGTGCCGAATTTTTAAGGCACGGACTTTTCATAGCAATACATTTTAAACTAGCTTTCCTTTTATTACTTTTCTCATATAAAACGGTTATAGTTTTCCTCCTTTTTAGAGACTATAGGTGCTTTTGTTTGGAGAACCGTGACCTGTTTCCTTTGCAGGTATTGGCTTAGTTTACCTGTTTGAGAAACTGTCTCACTGCAGATTAAACGTTAAAGCGTCTAATCTGAAGGAACTAATAAGCCTGTTAAACTGCTCCACTTGAGACTCTTTGCAAATATTGAATCCCAGTTCAGAGAAGATATCTGATATATCTTCATCTATAATCGAGGGACTCAGTTGAACAGAGGTACATTTAAGGTAATTAGTCCAATCCTCATTCACAATTACCTAATAATGACTATATTTCTTAGGAAAATTAAACAAGATACGAAAGATACCGCAATATTTTTTAGTTGCATTCGTAAATAAATACATGAAACTTATTTTGTAATAAACTGCATGTTTCTTGTTTAATTTTCAAGAAACGTATTTGTTATTCTGTAATTGGTTCACTTACTTAACATTAATTTTTTGGTTTTTTGTACCATCAAGTAATTTCTGCAAGTTTTCCCCTAAAACTTATCTTTCTAAAAATTTATAACATTGGTGGCGCGTATTTGTATTGCAATGGGATCAATTGAAGACTGCGTTGTAACGAAAGTGTCACAATCTCTAGATACAAAAAGCAACGGACCAAAATAATATTTAACAAATTTTCGTTTATTTGTTAACTTTTCAGGGTGGAAGTTAACAAATTCTTGTCCAATTATTAACTGCAGTGTCTATTAACGACATTAATTTGAATTTTTTGCTTTAAAAATTCATGTGTTCCCAAGAAATAAATAACTCTTCGTCTGCAAATGGTTAAACATAAAAAAATGGAAGAAGAATGGATTGTAAAAGCTTTCCTGCAATTTTTGATAAAGTAACAATCCAGCAGAGGAATTTTGATTATTTCAGCTTATTTCGCCATTCAGCAATTTAACGTGATTCATATATTCGACTATAATTCTTTTAAAATTGTATGTCTAAAGCTACTACCCTCTTTTTGTTACGAACCGTTCAACTGAAGTAACGAAAAGAACTGAAAGGTTCAAGTTGAAGTTGTGGGTAGAATAATAGTGCTTCCTTTCTTAGACGATTAGACAATATGATATATTTATTATTAGAGACTAAATTTAATGATATAACACATATATTAGGACTATCTCTATCTCGCTCTTTAGTTCTCTCGTTCTCACTCTGGACTCGCTCTCTCACTCAGTGTACTCTCTCTACTGGTTCGGTAACTACTGACTCTTTTTCAAACATTCATCATAATAACGTACACAATAGATCGGACTCTCACTCATCTCATTTTCACCATAGACTATACAGATCTGGACAAAACATTCATACTCATTTAACATCATTCATACATCTACATATAAAAGCAACACTCACAGAAGTAACGAATATAAAGGCTACCAAGTGAAGTAACGAAGTAGTGAAGAAATAATGAATGACCAGGCATTAATATAATTTTTAACATCGTCGTTATCTTGCGAGTGAAACGAAGTACCGGTAGTTAAACAAATTGAAGAAAACAGTTGTCTGATAGTCACATATGTTGCCGGATTATGAGCACGATAAATTTGAGCCGGTGAGACTAACAGCCGGATTAGCGAACACTGTTGCGCTGTCAACGAGCAGCTTATAGTTTCTGCCTTGTAATTTGCGAATCTCTGTATTCTCCACTTATACATTCAAGTATGAAGTATAATTTGCTATACTTTCTGGAAAATGTTGTGCTATATACACTATACTGTATTTTACTGCAGCGAAATCCGATTACTATAATCACGGATAATGTTATCAGTTGACCACTGTTATCATAATCAGTCGGTCCCAAAACACTTTATCTAAAATTAGTTATAAATAATCCGCCTACTGTAATCAAACTTCGATTGTTAGTATCATGTGCGATAATTACAGTCGGAGGCAAACGATAAGAATTCTTGGCAAATTCATACTAAGTGAACCTTTTCGTATGTTTAGGCGAGAGCAATTTTAAAGTTCAAACGTTCCAAATGAGTCCCACATTTATGAAACTGTTTTGTGTATTTAGTTCTCGATTTATACAGGGGTTTTTCTGATGTTGTTAGAAATGTTACACAATAACATAATGCAATAGATACTCTAATAATCTTGTATTGCAACAACTTATATAAGAATATAAGTATTGTACTTAAAATACAGTGGACATAATAAAGTTTATCTTATGTATCAAATAAATGCAGAAAAACTCGTGCAAGTCAAATTAATGCCACAAGAATAAAGAGTTAAGATGACATAATAATATTAATAGTAATGAAAATAATAATAATAAATTTTTGTATTATGCAAAAGTATATTATTATTATTATTACTCTTTATTATCGAGCTTTATAAGCCCTTTTTAAAGTATAGTTTTAACATGTAGTTACGTAACATTTGAGACGATATATGTACATACTGAATGGACATAAAAATTAATTAATTAGATTGATGAATACTGAGTGCATAAATACATAAAATTTTAATAGACGTCATATTAGTATTAGAGAATATAATACAAAATAATCAAAATAAAGTGCAACTTCTTTTCATCTTTCTTTTATGTTTATTTCTTCAATTACGTTTATAAGAATATGAATTTTTACATAAAAATTCACAGTATATTAAGTGTACCTTGCGATCTTCGTATCCTTTATCAGTGACTATATACTTTAGTAGTATTTAGAAAAACAATGCAGTTTGCTTTACTTCATTATGTTGTCCCAGTGCTAATAAAAAGGGAAATATGATTCTTGGACGACGTCGGTGGCGTAAGAACTCCGGAAGTGAAAGAAAACAAGAAAATCCGAATGACAAACGGAAAGGAAGCTCGCCAGGAGTCTCTGGACTTATTGTCCCTGCAGTTTTGCCTACCTAACGGAACATATGCGGATTCTACATGCATTTTAGAAATACCTACTTCAAACACACGTGTTCGCCATCAGGTTGTCCCAGTGGTTGCTTCACCTCCTCCTTTTTTGTCCTCCGAACCCTTTCCATCTATACCTCACTCATATTTTCCAATCATTTTTACAATTCTCCTCGTCGTTAAATTATCGCATTTAACCTTTTGCCATACGAATATTTCAGTAGCTGCATGTTACTACCTGCTTCAACACTGTGTCAAGTACGAAATATTAAAGTATTACACGGCATTTATATTTGCTACGATAATTATAAAAATTCTAGAGAAAATTAAAGGAGGTGAATTCAATTTGATCACAAATTGTGAATCGTGGTTTCAAGGCAAAGGGTTGAATTGATCGGTTAGTAATTTATCATAAAAATTAGACAAATTTGCAGCGATGCATTTTTTAGAATATTCTATACATATAATGTTCTATACAAAATATAAATAAAGATTTACTTCACTTGCAACGGGTATCTTTTTCAAGCTTTTATCATTTTTAATCCTTCGATGCAAACAAGCATAGTTCAGTCGTTGGTAGTTTTAGTGTCAAAAACCACAGTAGGAAGAACTTGACATGTCACACTTTCCAAATTTTACAGGAGAACAATTTTAATGTTCGAAACATTCTAAATCAGTCTAACACTGACAAAACTGTTTCGTTATTTGGTTTTTTATGTTGCATATGCGTTCTTCTCAAAACGTCGAACGTTTTGAAAAACATGTAACGTTCATTACAGCATCGTTGCCTTTAGATTTTTCATAAACATTCATTTCACGTGGACTCGTTGAGTTATTTCTCGGTACGCTTGTTTAAAAAATGGTCGTATCTTATTCTTAATTTATTATGTTGTTAATAACTACTTGCGCGATGCATCTGAGTAATTTATCGACGTTCTACTACGAAATGGGGACACTTAGGGAGTTGCAGGGGAAGAAAAAATGACAATGGATCTTCGGGGATCGAAAAAAAGCGAAAGTAACGTCCGTGGGACCCCCACTGAGGAATCCAGAGGCCCATCCAAGGATCCGAGACACGACGACGACCTGTGAGGCCCTTTTTTTCCACAGTTCACGGCCTCAGGCAATGGGGACCACCGTATTCACGTGGGTCTAATTTCCCCCCTAAGACGTTGATCCGAGAAATTCAATTGAAACTACGCGGTGGTCGCATCTCGCTTCTTCTTTGATCGTAAAAAATCATACACGTAACCTATACCCAAGTATAATCGACGACAGGGTGAATAAATATAGCGTACAGTGGCTCAAAGTAGAATTCGGACATTTTAAATACCGCTTATAATTATTCGAACGACTTCAAAAGTTGATGGACATTAATACAAGAACTTGAAATCGAAGAGTTTGGAAATCCAAAGCCTTGGGAATTGAAATGTTTGGAAATTCGAAAGCTTAGCGATCCAAACGCATGGAAATTGAAAAGCTTGGAAATTCAGACGATAATAACTTAGAATCTTAATCGATTCGGAATTCAAAAGCTTAGGAATCCAAACGCTTAGAAATCCAAATGCATGAAAATCCAGAAGCTTGGAAATTCGAATGTTTAGATTTCTAAAGTCTTGAAAATTCGAACGTTTGGAAATTAAAAATCTTGGAAATACAAACGCTTATCAATCTTCTTAGCAGTTCTGTTGTTCTGCATTCGTATAGCAATAAACCATTGTTTTGAGCTAATAACAGCGACGCCAACTAATGATTCTAATGTTTTTGTCTCTTTTCTTATTAAATGACCTTCGTATTTTTAATGCGAAATAACGTTTCGTTTAAGTCGCATTCCTCTAGTTTTGTTAACAAAAATATGCATATGCATAAAAATCCGTAGTCTAATAGTAATTAAATCTCAATGGTGATTCGGTAAATAAATTAAACGATCGACGAGGAATAATTGTATCTTTACCTTTAAGAAACAAGTTTTAAGAAAGTTATGCGAACTTGGAGAAGCCGAAATGGTAGAAAAATGCACACATGCGTTTCTTTGCACTCTGATTGTTCTCTGAAAGAACTGGAGGCTGGATGGTGCTTTTCCAGGACCCCTGGGACACCGAAGTTCTACGTGGGACGACGTGTTTAAGTAATTAGGAAGACGAGGCTTCTTGAACGTACATAAATCAAAATCAAGGCTTAAATCCTCGACCTCATGTAGCGAAGAAATAACTTGAACGTGAAACGAAGAAGAAATTTAGTTTAAGAATGTGTTTTTCAGCTCGAAGAATTTGAAAGTGAAAAATCAGAAAGAACACGATGTATATTAACTTATGAAGCGAAACAAAAAGGCAGGAAAGCAAGTCAGAAATTAATTAATAAATATAGATGAAGAATATACTTTACAGTTACCTTTTATATGTGAAGAATATATTTTATAGTGTGTTTTATTTAGACTGTGAAGTTTTATGCATTTATGGTACACTTAAACATGCAAAAAAGTACAAAATGCTAATAATACGTAAAAATATACCAAATATTCAAAGTAATGTACAAATTATTGTATTTCGAGGGTGAAGCATCTCTTCATTTAGGTTTTACTTCTTCAATTTTGTTAATAAAAATGTGAATTTGTATAAAGATCAACAGTCTAATTATAATTTCAGCAAACGAAATACAATAAAGTAAATTAAACTTACACGGCACTCTGATTTCCTGTGATTTTCACTCATTTTGAAAACACGTAGAAGAATCTACAAAAATTCACTGAAATACTTCCAAGCATATCCTTCAAGGTTATAAAATCTAAATGATAAAAAAAAAATTAAAGAAGACTTGTATTTGTCGTTATTTTGCAGTCAGTATCCAAAACCAGTATTTCACAGAAAAAATTACTCTAATTAGCAATACAGTCTATAATAAGATAAAACAATTTTAGGGATTAGTAATCGACAAATTCTGAGTTGCTTTTCCAACCATGTAAACTACGAAATACATATGTATATTCCGTAACATATTCAAAGTGTAAAAAGTACTTGGGGTTCTCTGTATTCTTTGTTGACTTGAACTTCCTATATTTTTACTTAGCGTATATTTTGATACCATATTTACGTACGTTACTCATATCAATACCAACATATCTTACAAAATGGAAATAATTTCATATAGTAACCTACTTCTTATTTAACTACTTACGAAATCTTGCTAGGATCACGAATAATCCCAGTTGCGTTGTTCTACGGTTAAACTACAGCAAAGTGAAAAAGAAGAAAGGGCACGGTAGCCAAGAAAAGAGAAGAAAGGACCTATGAAAGTTGAAACTAATGACCAATCGCGAAGTCCACTAATTGCCATAGAAATTTGGTGGGAGGGTGGAGGAGGTAAATCCTGGGGTGTGGTGAATTGGTTCAAAAGGTTCTGAGGCACGGTCTAGGTCGGAGGTCGAATCTAAATGATCCTGGTTCCTGGAAGGAGATAGCCATCAGGACACGCGACACTTCCCGAGTCCAAGGAAGCGTGCCCTTTCTTATTTTTTCTCCTGCGTGGAACCCCGCGGTTTCTACGAGCCACGAGAATCATCCTGATGAAAGATTCATCGTTGCTGTTTCAGCAGGCCCCGTATACGCTACCAACTGATGCAATTTGTAGAAACCAAGCGAAAAAAATAGCCTCCAGAGATTCATTTTCTACTATAGGGGACAAGGAAGAAAGTTTGTTACGTACAGAAGAAGAAAGTATGCTATTCAGTAGTGATGCAATTTGTAGAAACCAAGTGAAAAGAATAACCTCCAGAGATTAATTCTATTATAGGAGATAAGGTAGAAAGTTTACTATGGACAGAAGTAGAAAGTATGGTATTCAGTAGGGGTAGCTCGCTTATTATACTTAAAAAACGAAATAGTTATTGCGAAGACTGAAAAAAAATATTCGCACGTTGACTGCCACGGCGATTTTACTGGTTTCAACAGAATATATTATAATTATGCATGTGTTGCATTTATTTTATTAAAAAATGTAGTTATTTAACTTTTCTACGATACTTCCGATATTATATATAGCTGCTGTAACACCAAAGTCAGTGATATTGAAATGATGTATTTTTATTAACAAAATTAAAGAAATGGGGTGTAGTAGGAGGGGAGGGGGGGGGGGGGGTATTCCACCTTCGAAATAAAATAATATCTAGGTATTCTATTTTGTACATAATTTGTACACATTCTTGCAACTATGCTTGCCTTTATTTTTTTGCGCATTTAAGTTTCCAATAAATGCATAAAAATTCGCAGCCTATTAATTATTATGTTTTGAAAGAATCTCGTACGCATTTAATAATACAAAATTTAAATAATCCGAATTTCCTTAAAATATAATTCTATTTAAGACAATTTTTTAATGGTACCATCGCCATTACATTATTTTTCTGTTACAAAAGCTTTGTAAGATTTTTAGTATCCTTTTAATTTGATTTCAATATATTTCTTTCTATTCTATTTCTGAAGAGAAAACGATACGTAAGATTTTTAATTTCCTTCGTGGGAAGTTAAGATGACCATATCGGCGCCATTTTAGAGATAGATTTGCCTCCTTTTCTTGATCCTGACCAATTGTGAAACCAGAAGATACACCTGGGCAGGTGTTCCAGGCACCCATTGGAGGATTGAAGGTAGGTAAGAGGCTTGGGAGTCCCACCCAGGTTCAACAGAATCTCTCAATCAAAATTCAGTCCCTTTCTCTTACCATCTCCCAAATCTCTGCCTCCAATTGTCTTGAATAACGAAGAAATTGCAGTTTTTAAATATAGGTATGTTCAACTTTAACAATTTTGCGTTTTACAATCATCTCTTCTCTTTTTAGCCTACTACGTTTTCTTAAATTTACAGATCTGATCATTTTTTCGTTTCTTGAAAAATGTCTCCTTATTTTGCAAAAAAGATATCTTCACTACAAAACTGAGAATTGGGATGAATTACGCGTATCAATAGCAATTTCTTTATACATATTTGCCTCAAACTTAAGAGATTTATTAAAAAGAAGAAAAAACGATTGGATCAAAAATAATTCAAAGATCGTAGTAGAGTTTACAAAAATATGAGAAGAGAATAAAAGAAACATAAATTTATCCAAATTTAGTCCTCCCTCCTACCAACTTCAACTATATGTTCAACTTCCCTTCAATTGTCTGCAATAACGAAGAAGTTACATTTTTTAAATATAAGTATGATCAACTTTAATAACTTTGCAATTTAGGATAATTTCTTTCTTTTTTAGTAGAATGCGAGAAGAGAGTAAAAGAAGCACAAATTTGTCAAGGTTTACGGAGGAGCTACTAGTTTTTTCTTCTATTGGAGGCTGGAAATATATCACAGACATTCGTGACCAGGTGTGACAGACGTCTGCACTTGCACTCGTGACGGTGCATCACGTCACAGACGTAGCCGGCTGCGCCGTTTCGACCAAACAGCTGCTGTCTGATGTCTTCTCTGCCTCGTGTCAGACACTGGACCATTAAAATTCAACAGAATCATATTAGGTTGGTGGCTAACCAATGTCCCTTCTTCATAATGCTAAGATTGTTCGTATCTCTAACAAATTGACATTGAGAAACTTTTAAAAGTGTTCAACTAAACCAATACTATACGCAAAATGAAATGGACATTATATGATATTGTGTCATCCTATAAATTCGTGACTATACCTCGCAATATTTTTTAGATATCTAGCGATTAACCTTTTCGCCACGGGCTTTGAAATTAAAAGGTTCTTAAGTCTTAAATGAAGTTAGTTTCTTGTTAGTATGAAACCAGTATGCAATTAAGCAACAATATGCAGTGGCGAGCATATAAATAGGGAGACACTCATAAATTGAAGTGACCGTAGCATCCTAAATTTCGTTTCTACTTCTTTCTGTAATGCATCGTTAAAAGGTATCATTTTCGTAGATTAAACTCTGTCAAGATTCAAGTTTGTCATTTTTTATGTTACCGTTTCTATTAAATTTAACAAAGAATTGGTTGTCCCTATTTATTTATATTATGCTCGCCACTGTACGACTTACGTCGTTTTGCCTTTCAATCGCGGATATAACCGAAAAATTGCGAATTATTTTTTTCCGCTCCGGGACGTCGTTTGCGTGTTTTATTTTTTAAAGTCAATCGGCGTGTCGCGGAGCTACGTATTCGACTGCAGCCAGGCTAAATGCACCGTGCCACGGATGTGTAACGAGAGACGGGGGCCCTCCTTCTTTTCCTCCCTTTCCTTTTTTTTCTTATGAAGTCGGACCGGGCTTTGAAATTGGCACGCGGGATGATTTTAGCTATTCGAAGCCAGGCGGAGAGGAAGGGAAACGTCGCCTTCGACCCGCTGGCGCCAGCGCGACAAAAACCTTTCATAATCAGCCGTGTCTCCCTCTCGACCCCTCTAACATCTACCGCTAGAAAATCCTCCTACGAACACGTCTCTTCGTCACTTCATTATACTTTAATTTCTGTGTGAATGACAGTCGTAAAGTATTGAAGAAGTCGCGCCAGCGAAGCAGCTGCACTTTTCACACATTTTTCCAAGTTTTAACGGTTCCGTTTATTGAAAACGAAAAGGCGGCATTGGTTTAATATTAGACCTACCGACGACGATTCAAACGTATTCATTTATCATTATTACATAATCGTTACCTTCCGACTTAAGTTAGTTTTCGGCGATTTATTGGGTTGTCCGGAAAATTCGTGTCGCATTATATTTATATTTGTATTTCACAATATTTTTTTAAGTATCGGACGATTAGAGTTCAATGCACCATAATTCAGCTGTTTGAGTTTAATTTAAGAAAGTCCTTTAGGGTCGCAAAATGTTTTCTATTTGTGGCACGTCTGCAAAAAGGCTTGATTATTTTTTTTTTTTTTTTTTTTAATTCAAATTGCTAGAAGGTGAATTTCTTACAGATGTCATTATGATTCAATTGGTAGGAATGTTTCAAGTTGAAGTTTTTATTCATCTCTTTCTGTGACTGTAGAACGATCTTATGCTGGGCTCTATCTAAAGTTTCTTCAATGAACCTTCCAAGAAGGACCTCCTTCTCTGTCACAGAAGGAGCCTTAGGAATCTGATCCAGAAGGTTTGCCTGGATGAATCTTGACCATTCAGTTAACTGCGAGCAAGCATCCACAGCAATGGTTCCCAAACTATGGCTCACGATTCACTAATAATAATCCTATGGCGAAATATTTTTAGGTGAGAGTGATTATTAATATTAGTTGTACGTATCTTTTATATATTTATTGGCAACTGTTTTTACGCTACATTGTAGGAAACTATAATCCACAATATGGAAGGTTTATTTCAATTTATAAACCGTGCTATATCGAAACCTTGTTAACTCTTGTGTGATCGACTAAAATATTCTTAATTGCTTGAAGCTTTAATACACACCTAATTGAAAGTTTGGAATATTTTTACGTCTCACGGAAAGTTTGGAACATCATAAACGTGGCGATTAACCATTTCACTAATCATTCGATGTGATAAGGTTGCATAAGACAATTTAGCCGCGAGTTTAAAATGTAACATCTGCTTGCAAATTGTTAGTTTTTTAATCAAGTAACGTTTAACTAATGCTAAATTAACTACAAGTTTAGGAATATCAAACCATACTATTAGATTTAGCTAAATTTCTTAACCAGTGCGAAATTTCTATAATCGACTATAGTCGTTTTTAGTATCGCGAGGGTTAAATAGGGAATTCTAACCTTTATTGTACTAGACAATTATACAGTCCGAATATTTACAGTGATGGCCTAACGCATATCTTGGCTAACAAAAAAGATATTCCAAACTTTTGTTGAGATGCGTAGTTACAATTTCTTGCACTGCGTTTTTGTTTCGAAGAAGTACACACCTAAATTAACGTACAACTCTCTAAAAACTTCAAAACAATTTTTAGATACTTTGATAAGAACGTACAGAAAAAAATGTCTAGAGGAAGTTATAAAGATTGATACCGCGTTTAGAAAAAGTACCGACGTCGTACGGAAGTTATGTGTAATAATTCCTGTATATTTCTAACATTTTCATGTTTCATCGTCAGCTTTTTTTCCCATCCCATTCGTTTAAAGAGAGAAATCTGTGAAGAGAAGCATGATCCCATTTATATAGTTGAGCCAATGTATCTTCACGGTAAAAGGATTAACTTAAAACTACTTCACCTCCATTTTTCCTTCCAAAATAGCCCACCATTCGCGTGGTTTCATAAAGAAAACAGGGTTCAAACCACGGTGGAATGGAACGGCCACGAGAGAAAAAGATTCTCTTCATTAACACATACTTCATCAGCAGCTGTTAATGAATCACGTGTTCATATATCAACCTTGAACGACTCTCTCCGCGTGTTTTTCCAAGGCCGTTGATTTATACCTTGAGAAAACGCGGCGGCCATTTTCGGTGTCGAAATAAAAAGGGGCCATATTCCGAAGAAACAACCCCTTTTACTTACATCGGGCGCACCCCTTTTGCATTCCCCAACCGAACCCGTAACTCTTTTTTATGTAACGCTTTTAGGATCCTTGTTCTCTTTTTACCGGCTAAAAGCGGCTTCTTTGATCGAATAGAATCTTTTTTTTCTCCTGTAATTTGTAGCTTAGGTAGGATTTCGGGAACCAAGTGTCTATGTTAGTTCTATTATTGTCGGAATATAATGGGTTGTTCGGAAAGTTCGTAGCGTTTTTTGGTACTACAGTCGAGCCTCTATAAATCGAAATGAAACTGGCTTTAACTCGAATTATTTACCATATACTTAAATGCATTTTTTATCTCTAATATTTGGCCCATATTTGGACGACACTTTCGAAAATGAAAATTTTCACTGTTACTTTGAATTTGTAATTTGTAGCAAACGTTATTTCAATTTTATATCAGAAAGCTAACGTGTTATAGATACACATGGATATGTAAACGATTAGGTATCTTCAACACGTTACGCAATAAACGCTACCATAAAAGTGGTAGCCTATATATTGGACCACTTCCTCTATAATTTAAAATTGTATCAAATGTGTAATGATTGGAGTTGCCTCTTTATTGCATCATACGATAACAATAAAAATATTTTCTATATGCAACACAAACATATTGGAAACAATTGAAACCGATAAAACATTCTATCGAAAAGCAAACACAAAGACACGTGCAAAAATTGTGGCATTTATGTATATATACTATATTTATACGAATCAAACATAAATTCAATAATTAGAGTAACCTTTATTACCTTGCATGATTGTAATCCACTTATCCTGTTAACTGTGGAATCTTTCAGTCAGAATCTTTTTTACACACAGAAATAAATATTAATGAAAAGGAATTAATGTTATTTAGAGTAATTTTAGAATGCATTATAAAGTATAAAGAATTTCTGAGATGGTAAGATACTATGTCCAAAACATTAGTAACTCATAAGACGAGTTAACTCGTCACAAACTTTCCCCTATAAACCGTTGTAAATTAGAAGAATATTCATTTCCCTATTTTCACATAAATCAAACTTTCCCAATCACTGAAATTTACCAAATTCCATAACTAATATATAACATACTATACTTATACTATACATATATATAACTTATACTATGATAAAGATTGAAAACCATCGAATAACAGACATTGATTGCATAATTTTTCAAACGCATATGTGGATTTTTGATGATTAAGATACTTTCTTGTTTCACGTTGACGATGTCGCCTTCACAGGAACACCGATGGCATCCAATCACGAAGATAATCCACCCTTTGCCCTTCGGGTTTTAGTAGTGGATGCCACGGAAGAGGGTTGCCCTTTCCTCCCCCCTTTCGCCCCGTTTCTTTTCATCAAACCGACGACACGCAGTCGCAAAGGGGCGGCGCCTTGAAATGGGGAAGCACGAAGGCGCAGACGCCTTCGGTTTCACAGCGTGCTTCCGGTAAGGGTGGCCCATAGAATTCTTCAGGGTGTCTAGTGGCCCGCGACACCAATCGTAAATTATCCAGGGTTTCCAAGCCCCACTCCCAATTTATCTTTCTCGAACCCGTGACGACCTCAGTCTCGAACCTAATTAAAATCCCCGCTGATTGGTTGAAAAGTGGAGGATTCTGTTTTTAGATAAAGGAAACTCGATGTTTGTGCGCGTTTCTCGAAGAAGAATGAGGATGCCCTTTTTAAACTAAAGCTCTCACGTTTTATTCGTCAATGTTGGTATCGTTTATTAACCCATTCGCGTCGTGCGAAAGAATGAAAAGAGTGGCCTTGTTATCAAACTGTTTATTATTTATTTATTAACGGGGTGATCCGTTTGGTTTGGACAATAATGGCAATACGAAGCATTGGACATTCCAAATTTTGGGAATTCGAAGCATTAGGAATTTGAGAATTTGTAATTTTGGGAATTCGGAGCTTTTGAAAATTTAGCGCTTTAAAGATTCGAAACGTTGGAAATTCGAAGCATTGAAATTTCCAAACTTTGAAAATCCAAAGCATTGAAAATTCGAGGTGTTGGGAATTTTAAGCTTTGAGAATTCAAAGCACTGAAAATTCGAAGGTTTAGAAATTTGCCTTTTGCCTTAGCTCACAAAAATCAGAATAATTGATGAAATATCAAAGAAATTACGCAAGGAGAAACCTGTCTCTCGAAATATTAAACGGTACGGTAGATGTTCCAATTACTGCAACTTTAAACTTATCGCGCAACTTCGTTTAATTATTTTACAAGTTATTTAAGCGAATAATCGTTCCAGTTTGAAGCACAACGTTAGTTTACATCTCTTTTATATATAATGATTGTTTCGTATGATAAATATGGTGTATTACATACTAATTCATTGAAAATATATAACAAAGTCCAATATCCCTATTACTGTCATTTGAAAAGTTGTCACTTAAATGGAAATGATCCTTACATATATCAGCACGCCAGTTTGTAAGACAAATAAAAGATAAATCGTAAAATCGCCTTTACCGTATTATAAAAATGCCCATACTTTCTACTTACAGTACATTACTCACGTTTTTATGCTCATACGACACATTCACCTTCTAATATTTATCTTTAAATATTGAATATAAACGTATATGCAATGTCCATGTGTTGTTACATAAAAATCAAGTCCAAATTTAGTGTTAAAATTATTTTAGTTTCTATTCTTCGTACATTCGTTCGCTATTAAATAGACGAATTAAAGCGACAATTATATGACGACAGGAGTGGAAGGACGAGTGCTCGGGTTACTGTGAACCAAGTCCGATTTCTGGGCGTTAGGGCTGAAATGAATAAAGTTATTATTATTATTATTATTAAAGCGACAGTTATAGGGGCACTGGCAGTAATTGGGACATCTACCCTGGACTTGTATCGTTTTGGAGTTCATGGCTTCGATTTCTGGTAGTTTGTATCTCTACTATCAGGAATCCTTGCAATGTTCTGAAATAAACCGCAAGAGCCGCGATGGAGCTCCCATTCGGGTTCGAAAATGTGTTTACACGGCACTATACACTTCACCGAAATAATTCCCGGTGTCTTTTTGCTCCGCACGCAAACGAACGAGTTTTCCTTGGCGCCTGCCCGGTATTGAGAGGCCACAATTTCGCGGTATCGCCCGTGTAAATTCCATCCATCAGCAGGGGGTGGATGCAATAGAAAGGACAATTTATTGTTTCCACGTTCCAATCTATTTAAATTGTTCCAAAACCTTATTCAACCGGCGAAAAGTACCATAAATCTGCATCACTAAAATAATTAGCGCGGTGATACTTTCGGTACATTCCGTGATTCCATTTTCGAAGTCATTTTGAGAAGCGCTGTATCGCTTGAAAAATGAAGGGGCGGCGCGTAAATCGCTATTATAAAGACCTGAACGCCTCTACCGGTTCTTAATTCGTCGCGACATTTATTCGCTGCATCCTTTAGCGATATAATTCGACGGGTTTACGCTATTTTTATCGCTTTCGTGATTCATTTCCCCGGCAATTAAAAAGAATTATTGCCTTCGAAATTGGAGACGTGTTACCGTACAAACACTCTTCGATCTTCTTCACTTTTGTACTTAAAATAATCCACTTGAAAATCTCTTCATTTGGTGCTGGCAGAATTAATCAAATTGGAAGTTCGAATTCTTAAAAGAGTCGAACGCGTCGTTTTAGATCTAATCGTCTTCCAATTTTCGCCATCATATTTCGAAAAAGGAATTCGACGCCTGTCTTAACTGGGGATGACGAGTTAACTCGTCTTATGAGTTACTAATGTTTTGGACATAGTATCTTACCATCTCAGAAATTCTTTATACTTTATAATGCATTCTGAAATTACTCTAAATAACATTAATTCCTTTTCATTAATATTTATTTCTGTGTGTAAAAAAGATTCTGACTGAAAGATTCCACAGTTAACAGGATAAGTGGATTACAATCATGCAAGGTAATAAAGGTTACTCTAATTATTGAATTTATGTTCGATTGTAAATACGTGTAAATACGCATTGAAATCAGAATTAACTTCTATACTTAATAAATGTACAATAATATCAATACTTTTGTAAGCAACTCTATTAAACATATTAAAAGGAGTTTTACCTTTATTTATTAAAAATTGCTATAGAGCATTACTTCATGGTTTTGTTTGAAGAAATTATTGTTGAATGATAAAAATACATTATAATATAAATGAACAGTAAATAAATGAAATTTTTCGATTGTTTTGATGAGCAACTCTATTAAACATGTTTGAAAGAGTTTTAACTTTACCTATTACTTAAATCTATTCCTATACCTATTCCCATATTTGAGCCGTTCATTTTGATGGTGGCTTAAGTCCATTTATTTTCAAATTCAGATATTTAAGAGCTTGTGTCTGAATTAATTTCAAAATATTGGTAACCGATAAGTTATCAGTGATAACATGGTAGTATAAAATATTTTTGTACTTCTAAGACTATGCAATTCACTGATCCAATCACATTATTTATTAATTATCGTTGCTTAAAAAGCGCGACGTTTTTGGTAGCCATAAATGGACTTAAGCCATTTTCAAAATAAACGGCTCCTTTATAAATATAGTTTTACGCGAAGGAAACTTTCCTAACGTAACTTTACACTCATTCATAGGAACTTATTCAAAAAGCGTAAGCTGATTCATAAGAGCATAAAAACATTAACGTTAACTGGGAAATATTATTGTTGAATGATAAAAATCGACCGAGAGGGAGGAAGCTGGCTGAAGATAATAATCGCCTTCCGTTCGCCGTAAATCTTTCCTTATGAACGATGACGATAGGGTTGCCCGCACTGAAATAGAGTTTTTTTCCTGGCCCTCGTAAAATATTTATATGCGCAAATAGTGGAGAGCCGAGTCAAAAATAGTGCTGGTCCGCGACCCAAGAAGAAGACATCGATAAGGGAACCGTGGAATTCTTCTTCCTCTTCGTTGTTTTCCACCCCGGAAATATCTCTTTGATCGGCCCGTGAAATTTTCTTCTTCGCGAAAGAAGAAACGTCTCGCCACACGATCTCGCCTTTGATCTCATTCGACTTTTCATCTGACACTCATTTCTTCACTTTCTTCAGTTTTAGAAACGTCCTGAATACTATTGCGCCGCATAAGAGAAGGGAATTGAAGAAGATTGCACCGAAGAAAAATGAAAATAATGATTGACAACTTTTTTCTGTAATAATTGGTGCTTCTTATGGTTGTGTCTTCTAATTTTTCAAGTATTTTTACAATTTTAACCCTTAATTACTTGTAAATGTGGAAGGTTACGTAAATACTTACGGGTTTACAGATTGCTAATGTTATTAGAGAAAGTGGTCCAAATATGGGCTAATTAAAGTATGGGGCTTATTAAGTGCTGCCCTGTGTCAAAAACGGTGCACAACTACGACTAAAGAATAAATAAAGCTGTAGAGAAGAAACAGTGACCATCGTTTCTTGTATTAACGTGTTCTGTTGCAAATAGTGCCATTATTACGAATTTCGCGATCGTAAAGGTTTCCACAAGTATATTTGTTTCATTGTTCTAATAATCATCCGTTGAAGTAGGAATTAATTCGCTAAAAACGCTATGTTGCTACCATTGAGAGCTACTTTACCCACTTTCAATAAAAAGAACAGTTTTCTGAAAAAAAAACAATAGTTATCATGTTTATTTTAGATTATTTTATGCGTGGCGCATATTTGGACTACACTTTCAAAAATGAAAATTTTCACTGTTACTTTAAATTTGTAATTTGTAGCAAACATTACTTTTGTTCGACATATATCAATTCTACATCAGATAGCTAACATGTTATAGACATACGTTGATATGTAAACGATTAGGTATCTCCAACAGATTAAGCAATAAACGCTAAAATAAACGTGGTAGCCCATATTGGGACAATTTTCACTACGTTACTTGATGTATTCATAGTTCTGCTACGAAACAAATGTGAAAAATGCACAAGCTTTATACGTAAAAAATGTTCCAACGAAATTAGTATAAATCGTTGCAAATAAACAGTTTTAAGAGAATATACTGGCTTCTGTAATATTATATTTTCGTAATATAAATCAGTGTAACGTAAAATAAGTGACAAACTTTACTATTGTAGCTAAGGTGGTTAAATTCAAATTGCAGAAAAATGGCATGATGTATCTCCTGAGATAGAATAAGAAGTTTTTGAGCTGTCTTCAGCCTCGAAGCTGTGAAATCATTCCACTGAATGTTGAAGAACTCTGAAGAGCTGAAAAGGCGACAAAATCGGGTCTTCGGTTTTAATAGAGAAGTGGACCCATTACACTATCGTTTGAGGAGGCCGTTACTCTCGTCGGACAGCTGTTTCCTTGGCTGAACAAAAGTTGTCGGTACTTTTGGTGTGAAATGGGCGCGAAGAGATCATCCAGAGTAAGAAAAGAAGTCTTCTAAACCTTCTTCTAATAACTTGGGTAATAATATAAAGGAAAATTTTAACTAGTACAACTTGCGAGGCTCGTTGGTTGCTTCGAGTGATGGCAAATTGTTTTGATTCTTCTTTTGCTCGCGAAATTTCTATTTTATTCTGCTACGTTGGAAAAGCGTATCTTAGAAAAAGAATGTCATCAGTAGGGCCACGCATATTATTGTACTATTTTGTAAAATCGAAATTCAGTCTATATTCTTTCGAAGCTCCATGGGAACTTTAAAGATGTAAGTTGGAGTTCGGTGGGTCTTTTGCGTGATCACCTCCTCGTGGTAAGACCTGGTAATTGGTATAGTTTTCCAAAGAAATAGAATTCTTTGGGAAACTGTACCAAGCTAAGAACTACGCATCAAATGTGAACACTCATACCTTTAGTTTAGATTTTCTTGTAACTTTATTTAATAGCTTTATAAATTCAGTTTAGACTTTCTTTGTTCCCATTTTCGACTACATTTTACTGGTAATAGTTTATAAGTATGAGTAGTTGATTTAAACCTCGGAATTTTTATGTTAATATTTTGACTGTTAATATTTTGACCACTATATATTTAACACAATATTTAGACCACTATATATTAATATATTTTGACTATTAATATTTCGATCACTTTGATTGTTAATATTTTGTAGGACAATTATTTGCTTGTTCCTAATTTAACCCTGCTACGGTCTTTGTGTCATTTTTGACTCAATCGTATTTTTATTTTTCGAAGAAATTTCTTAAGTTTAAGGCAAATATAAAGAAATCGCAAATCGCAAATGGCGAATACATAGTACAATAAAATCGTGTACAATTATTATTCAATTTTGTTTTAAGAATTTTATTATTCAACTTTGTTTTAAAAATGCTATGAATTTTCTTTCCAACCCAACATGTCCTCTATTTATTAATGTTTCTTTACAAAAATCAGTTCAACCTATAATATATTGTCAAAAATTAAACTAATTTTTAGTTGTTCAAGTATAGTATCTTTTCCCAAGTGTCTGCACTTTTTTTGTTAACTTTATTTACAAAAACCAGTTCAGGGTATAGATTATCCTTAACAATTAAAATAATTATAAATTGCGCAAGCACAGAATCTCTTCCCAAGTGTCAGCGCTTTATTTGTTAACTTTATTTACAAAGACCAGTTCAGGTTATAATTTATCCTTCAAAATTAAAATAATTATAGATTTTGCAATTACAGAATCTTTTCCCAAGTGCGATTTCTTAATTTACATACATGATACAGGGATTCCACCGGCTTCTGTTTCTCTGTAATCCTTACTTAACCCACCAGCGAGCTTCTTTTTATGCAAGCTTTCTGTGTGCGAGGAGAGAAGTCGTCGACGTGTCTCCTCGACAGCTGCCACCACCATAAGATCCGGTTCACACGGCACTCCCCACTCGTTCCCCTCTTCTTCTTCTCTTTTTACACTTTTATAAGAGCTTTCTAAAAACCGTGAACATCACAATTAAAAAAAAACCCAATAAAAACAAGGTATACGCTATAATACTAAAGTAAGCAAGCAGAAATTTTAGATAAAAGATTGCAGAAGCTATTTGGTTGTACAGTAAGCAAAATTTTTACTAGGTGGTTGCCTGATATCTTTTTATTTTACATACCTCTATTACTTGTCATTCTGTACCAAACATTTTGTAGCTCGCTGCATATATATATTTCATTATTCCTCAAATAAATAAATACTGGAAAACATAATCATTTGCTGCATCTCTTTCGCTCGCAAGTCTAAGTTGAAAACTTCGATGAGTCGAAATCTCTACAACTCAAAGATTGTAGATTTTCCCTTGAGATTCGTGTTATCGATACAGTGGCTCAAAGTAAAACTCGGACAGATACATTTTCATGCTTTATGAAGCGATTGTTAAACATTTGAATTCCCGAGCACTCAAGGTTCCAAAATTTTGGATTTTACAAGCGTTCAAATTTCCAAGCTTTTGAATTTCCAAGACTTTAGAATTCTAAGCATTCGAATTTCCAAGCTTTCGGATTTGCAACCGTTTGAATGTCCAAGCTTTTGGATTCTCAAGCGTTTGATTTCCTAAGCTTTTGAATTCCGAAGCGTTTAAGTTTTCAAGCTTTTATATTTCTAAGCATTCAAAATTTCCAAGCTTTTGGATTTCCAAGCGTTTGGATTGCTAAGCTTTTGAATTTCCATGCTTTATAAATTCCCAAGGATTTTAATTCCCAAGCCTTCGGATTTCCAAACTTTCCAATTTCAAGTTTCTGTATGAACAGAAGCGTCCATCAACTTTTGAACTGGTTCGAATAATTCTGGGCGGTACTGTAAGTGTCCGAGTTTCACTTTGAGTCGCCGTAGTTGTGGTACGCTGAAGTAAGCTTTGATTGTAGGAAGATCAGGGCTCATACAGGTCACTTATCAAGGACGTTCAATTTGCAATATACTTGCAGTGGAACAGTGTTTGTGGAAGCCTGCAACCAGGAAAACACTGTGTGCATTCATTCCTCTCTACTGACCCACATTCGCAGAAGTCGCTATCTTTTCTTCTGCTTCTCTTCTCTGCCCTCCAACACAATCGACCATAAGTCAGGCCACGGCTCGTTAATCTATCACTTCTCCCCGAGCTCATCTTCCTTGCAGCAGCCATTGAAAGAAGAAAGTATTGGGTTGCGAATATTCACGTAAATTCCTATTTCTATAAACACGATGAAAGAAAAGAAAAATAGATATCAGCTTCACCCCTACGTATTATAAATAGACTGCGGATTTTTATGCATTTATAGGAAATTTAAATTTGCAAATAAGCACGGAATCCATATAATTTGCAATAACGTACAAAATATGAAAAGAAAGTAGAAATTATAATATTTAGAGAGCGAAACGATTTCTTGTTTAGGTCCCATTTCTTCAATTACATTTTAAAACATAGAAATTTTCGTTGAAATCCGCACTTTGGATGTTTTGAATATTTCTTTATACTATGTGCATTTTACATCGATTTACTGTTTTATCGGTAAATTATAAATTATTATTGATTATTATACTATTAAATTATAGTTTATAATGGGTTAGTATACTATTAAATTATAGATTAATTGCTGATTAAATATAGATTAATTATAGATTAATTGAAATTATAGATAATTATCTGTAGATTAATTGCAACCTCTAAATATTACAACATCAGTTTTGTATATCTTTACATATTATCTGCATTCTACATTGATTTGCTATTTCATTAATAAATTATGAATTATTACAGATTATTATAGATTATTATTTATAGATTAATTATACACCCTAAATATTATAACATACACGTCTTCCACAGTTTTGCATATTATGCGCATTCTGTTGTCTATTAATTTGCTGTTTCATTGGCAAATTATATTACAAATTATTATACTATTAAGTTGTAGATTATTATAAATTACTATACCATTAAATTATAAATAATCATCCATAGATTAATTGCACCCCCTAAATATTATAATGTGAGCTTTGCATATTTTTGCATATTATCTGCATTCTACATTGATTTATTGCTTCATCGATAAATCATAAATTATTATAGACTATTATACCATTAACTTGTAGATCATTATAGATTATTTTATCGTTAAATCACAGAACTATTATTTATAGATTAATTACGTCCCCTAAATATTATAACATATATGTTTTGTATATTTTCGCGTATCATATTATGTGCATTCTGTATTAATTTCTTATTTTATTTTCTCGACTGAAATTAAACCGAAGCTTCTTCCTTTCAAGCATTGTGAAGGAAAGCGTCGCAACGCTTTTGGATCATCTGTTGGGCCGTCACTGTTCTTCCCTTTCGTTTTCGTCGACGTGTCCAAGCTCAGACACTATTTTCGACTAATTTACTAATTCGAATCGGAACTAGGGGATCCCCTGACGGTGTTTGATTCAAAGAAATACATTTGTAAGCGTGTCAGGGAACATCAAAGCACGTCACATTGTCAGGGTTACTCCTTTAAACGTGTTCCTTCTTATATGCCTGAAGAAAATTGCAATGTAAAACGAAACCCTTCGGTATAAAAGGAACTAATTAAGTTGAACCGAAGATAAACTTTCGGTCCGTAGAAATGTACCTCAATTTTGTATCAACACATTTGCTGCGGATAATTTGGCGGTTTCATCTATTTCGTGTTTCATTATTTAATATTTGTTCCGCACATTACTGAAACAAGACGCGTTAGAAATAATTTAGGGAAAGATTCAGTAAAGATGAAACTACAAAGAAAAGAATATTGCGGCGATTTTAACACATTGTTTATCGGGATTCGGTTAATAGGCTTCTCCAATAAATCTCATAAATCCCTATTCGGCCTTTTGTTCTCTATATTGTCAATAACAATTCAACCAGTAGACAAAATGATACCTTAAATCTTTATTTCACTTCATATGTTTCTATAAGATTAAAACCATCCGGTATTACCGAATTGTAAGCTTAAACTGAACAGTCTTTTATTTGCCTTAATTCCTAACCAGTAGATAATATGTTAATTTAATAGTCATTTGGTTAACCCTTTCGCTACTATGAACGTCTTCAAAAATTGGATTGGCATTTGTTAAAAGCATACGTATATTTTTTTCTATAACACAATATAATTGCTGGAATTATTTTTACGCCAGTATTACGGTACACGTAGTTATGTAGAGTATCCAAATATTTATACGTATATCATTTTTATATTAATAAACATCATCATTACCTACGCTTTAAGTTTTTAGTTCCAATGTGCCGGTAGCGAAACGTTTAAAAAAATACATGTCTATCCTGATATCTGTTTATTTTGAAGATTGCTTCGTCGCGGTCCGCAGCGAACGTGTTAATAAATAATTTTAATGTTAGTAAAATCCATGCAAGGAATTGGATAAATCGGTAACAAGATGGGTCACTGGATATAAAAAGCAAAATCGTGTGAAGAAAAAGAAAAAAGAGTAATAGTCGGGACGAGTACATTTATGGGTCGTATCTTGGTAGATAGTATTCATTAGGGACACCGAGTAAGCGTCAGCGGACATGATAAAAAAAGGTTGGAAAAAATGATTCAATCTACACTCGTGGGAAGTCGAGGCCTTGGAACTAAAGGCATCTATAAATCAATGCAATATTTCAAGTCTCTGATGCAGATCTTTCAATCAAATATCAAACTTTGCATCACCCTTTACGCAATCTTTGTTTAATTTCTTCTCCGTTTCATTTCTTATGTTAGGTTTTTCGTTTAAAGTTCGTAGCAATATTTCAGAATTATTCAAATCCATTATGTAAGTATGTATCATTTTATTGAATAAATTTGCATGCCTTTTGGTGATTATTATGACGCTTCATAATTCCATTTTTCACAAAGTTTTCATCATTTTTTAAATAATTTAGCTACAGGTATATTATATTTCTGGTCATTGATAAGCTTTTATAAACGTTATAATAAATCATTATAATAGGACGCTATATATATAAATGCTACGTTTGCAGTAAGTAAATTAATCAAATTATACAAAAGATGTTATTAATAATTATGATAACATTTTTTATGTACTTTCTAAAGCATCCGTAAGATTCTCCAACGAAGTAACATTATTTCATACGTTTAAAAGTAACGAAAAAAAATATAAAGGCTCCACATTAAATGATATTTCGTTGTTGAAATGACTTTTAAGAATGATTCGTTATTCGTTTGTAATTTTGTGTGTCATAATTTTTCAATCATCCTTTCCAAAACATATTTCATATTCTGTAGAATCAACAAGTATAAAAATGAAGTCAACCGATATGGCGCATTTTAAAGGAATTATTCTTTCAAAATGGCGATAGAATGCTTAAAATTTCGTGATGTGCAAACACAAACTCGTAACTGAGCGCAATTGTTTGTAATAAATTGGGTTAAATAATGGAAATTTATTATCCTCTGCGTAATATCATCAATATTATCCTTATCAAAAATTGCAAGTTCCAAAGTGATCGTAATAAACGGATTTCACTGTATGTACATGATTAATGTTTTCGTCTTAATAAAAATCGATGCATTTCATTTTATGGAGCTGATCAGTTTGGCTTACAAGTGGCTTCAATCTGTGATACGTAGTAAAGTTATCTGAAGATGGAACGCGACAGTCGTATATCATCTCTTCTGACAGATTTCAGGCACCGCCAGACCACTGTTTCTCTACTTTTGTGCTGAAAGATGATCGATTTGTGATGGTCGGGTCGAAGGGAAGCGTTAAAAAAGTCGAAACCCCGTGCACAGAGTACTATATGGTGCTCAGGTCAATGTCGAAGCGATCATCACCTTACGCACACGCTAACAATCACAATAATTCCTCAACGAAAAAAGCAAATGGTATTTATTGTTCATCTTTAATTTCTGCTATTTTACCGTCAAGCGTATCTTTTCATTTATACCAATTTTAATTTGCAATCGGTTCTCTTCAACAATTAAGGTCTAAGTAAAATTAACATGGAAGAAGAGAAGGATTCGCCTCCGGTGATAATTAGAAACGAATGCATCAAATTTCCAAAATGCAAGTGCATTGTGTACTGCGTCACTGAACTACTATTGTTATTCACGTGTATCGTTTGGGTCTACCTGGTGTTTCCTTATCCTATGCATGCTTCCTGCACTGTTAAATGGTATCCAATGTTCAACGAATTCATTTATTAGACTGTTCGGAAAGTTTATAGGGATATTTTATAAATACTCAAAAGTGATACGCGCAGGTTAACATTTTACTAAATAATTTCGCGTGTAGTACTTATTGTTTGATAATTGTACGACTATCAGAAAGTTTCGTAATCCTCTTTTCCAAAAAGTTTACACTGTTTGCATACTTTCTTTCTCCGAATCGAATCCATGCAAGTAATTCTCCTAGGCTTTTAACTTATTCAATTTCTGGCCATTAATGAAGTTTTACAAACATTACAATATATTATATGATATATTGTCTATCTATTTAATATATCATTATTGAAACATTAAGTTGTTTAGTGTTGTCCAATGAAAAAGTTGCATTCCTTTTAACTACATATTTTCCATTAATTGTTGAGTTTTAAGTAGGCCAAATAGGAACAGTAATTGTTCAGATTAAGAATACTATTATTCAACTGAAGTTCGTAAAAAAATAATTCCCTTGCAGTTCACCAATTACGCAACAGAATTAAATATTATTAAAGGCACTACGAATTTCCCGAACAACCAAATTTATTATAGTTATAGTTGTATAACAGTAACAAGTGTATTATAATAATAGAATCCAATAGATCTAGTAATCGCAATAGTTATATATTAATTATCAAATGTTGTTAAATGTTTAATTACGGTGTTATGTATCGCTTCTTCATTGTAATACCGGTTGCCCCTCGTGATGCATTATTGTTGTATAAATGTTTTGTCTGATCCCATAAAAGCTTAGAGAAAATGTGTTCTAAGATAACATCTACTCTGCAAACAATCCTCAGTATAGAGAAATTTAATATTGGCCAGCGATGGTGAGGTTCGTATATTTTCCTTTGGCTGGACGACACCGCTTGAAAAATATACGAGCCACACTTTTCAAGCCCATGAGAACGTCACGCGTGTTATTTCGGTGCTCCCCTTTGAGCTTTTACGCTGCCAAAAGACAATAATAAATTTTCTCCAATAAAACAGTTCATTTAGAATTAAACGCATCCGTGCAACTTGCAATCGCGCGAAATTTTCCGCCGTATGCAAATTTTTAATGACTTTATACGTCGAGATCAGAAGTTTTAAAGGTAAATGGACCAAATAACGGATGAATTCTTTTTATGATAGGAAGTTTGAAGATCCTTGCACCTACACCATGCAAAAATTTAGGAGTCAGATACTTAATTGGTCCTCCTGCATAAATTGTGGACCATGTGGTAGCAAATGCTTTTACAGAGTAAGAAAGACAAACATTTTAATTTACAGAAAAATTATTATAATTATATGATAAAGAATAGACTACGGAAGTTTATGAAAATAGATATTCTAGAGAAATGTAATGAACACACATTTGTACGAATTCTCTAACCCTTATATATCTTGTATATAGTTTGCATATTTACTGTATAAACGTCCGTAGTTTAATAAATAACTTGGTTCCATCTTGTAGCTCACAGAACCTAAACCAAATGAGAGTAACGTAATTAGAGCTGTGCACCTCGCTTCGAATTTAAGGACTGGGGAAACCATAAAAATTGATTTTGAAGAAATTAATAAAACCTGCGTGGCAACGGTATGTATAGCAATTTAATAAATAATAACTTTTTAATGTCTGTTTTATTATTAAAGGGAGAATCTACGTCAACCGAATGGTTCAGGATATTCGACTATGGCAGAAACTACTGTAATTTACGCAATTTGGTGACTGGAATTGGTTTTGACAAAAGTTCCGGGTTCTTGGAGCTGGCGACCGATGCAGTCTGCACGCAATACAATATGGCGGTTTGTGAGTAAAATATCTTCGATTCACATTTTCTATTTGTGAAGTATATTCCTTTGATTAGTACCTGTGAACATTTTTGCAATAAAACAACTGAACAGATTGTGATACGTTTATTATATTCTTAACATTACAATGCGAGGATTTATAAAAATAAATTAAGAAGTTATATTCATTCTAGTTAAGTTTACAAAATACGTTGCTAAAACAATTAACTGCCTAAATTTCGATTTAGCATAAATATTGGGTGCATTAAATTTTATGTACACTTATGTCTTTTACAATTTTCCTATTTTACAAATACTTCTGTTGCAATTAAAGGCAACTTCTCGGAAGGCACCATTGATATTCAAGGCATTATACTTCTATTTAAGTCACGACCAATTATTTCTAAAATTCGATAAGTTGTATAATTGTCAAAGCAATTAAACCTAACAGTCCAACTTAAGTGACTAACGATATTATGCTTAATTTCATTCGAAAAATAGTTACAAATAAATTAGCCTAACAATTCGTCTTATCTATCTATTTATCTATTCAACTTTCTCAGTCACCCATAACTGATGCACCAGTAAAATGCCTGTTACAAAAGGTACGCCCATTTGTTGCCATCAGCCGACACTTCCTCCCACTCCTCGTTATAGCGTTACACAAAATTCTCGAAGCATACGTTGGAGTGACACTAAAATGGAAAGAAGACACTTCGTTTAATACGATGTTAACACATTCTCTTCTAGCATCACATACAGTGCCAAACATAAGTATTTACAGGCTTGACCGAAACGCTACCGATCTTTGAATTGCTGTAACTTCGTAAACAATAGTCATACAGTAATCATCATGGGATCATTTTAAAGACTGAACTCTGTACTTTTACGTCTCTAAGTTGATTTTCCTCGAAAATCCTTTTGCACCAGGATACAATTAAGAAAAGGATTACTTTCTCAACAAAATTGAAAAAGTTCAAACTGTTACCAAATGTTTAACAAATTTTTACGCAAACTAAGATCACTATGAATTTGACGATCGAAACCTCTTCTTTAGAACAACCTCCTCAAAAGTTGGTATACAATTTCTTTATATAAAAAAATCCATAATAAATTTGCACCCATTTTTCATTATTGTTACTTTTAGAGCAGGTATTCTAGTTACCCTGCCGAACCCAAACTGTATTTCGCTTAAAATGGTACTTTTCAAAATATTTCCTACAAACCACAGCTTGACCAGTTCGGTTGTTCTAGTATTAATTTCCGACAAAGTTAATATACCTTCTAGAGGGCGAATGTTGATGAGATCTGGCTACCGAATCCTCTATTCTTCTCAACCTTCGTCTCAGGTCATTAGCATCGAGCAATTTGTCAAGATCATCGATGCTGTGGTTCCTGTCGTCCATTAAATTAGAGTGCTCGAAGTCGGTAATATCTTCGGACATGCTCGGGAATTCGTGTTCGTAATTGCGAACAACGTCATCACGATTCTTCCTCGAAGGCAAGTACGAACAAGACAATTCTTCGCGTTGCGGCAAACTTTGTCTACTCCACGACGCCGCTGACTGTATTAACGAGCTAAGTTTCTCTGAAAAATTATTTTCGGTTCCTTGCAAAGACCCGTGGTACTCAAACGGTTAAAAAAAACCACATTAATGCATTGTTGAACTTACGGATGCAACGATTTATTTGATAACGTGTGGAATAGTAAAATTCGCGAGTACGTCGCTTCAGTTTTATGTAAAACGATACTGAAGAGTGAGTAGGGGTAGCATGTTTCGGTGGAATGCCGTTCGCATGTCCATTTTGATTCGTGACTTGCACTGGTTCCTGTCGCGGTCTCGCTTTTGGACCGAATAAATTTTGAACTCCAACCATCAAAAAGTGCACTAAGCAAGAAGACATTGAAACGATATTAAGATAGACCAGCAAATCTGTAGCTTTTTGTATTACGTACGTTACAACACCTACTCATTGTGATTAAAATTATTAATACGCTCATCGATGTAAAGTCCAAGCAAGCATCCATGCCATGTTTCAAATAAGATATCAAGTTTAATGGTACAATTCCCATAATAGTAATTCTGGTTAATAATGGTACATGGAGGAATGCAGCGATCACCATAGCAGATAATAAATAGACAATGTGCAAACCTATCCTATATATTCTATGCATTTGTTCACCTTAAAATTAAAAAAAAATCGACAATTATTGATTATATTTTAGAGGTGGGCTGAAACTTAATTTTTAGATTCATGAAACATGCATTTATTTTCTTCCATTTGTTTTTAAGGAATATTTACTTTGTCAGAAATTGAAATCTTAGCAAATTCTCTTTAGAAAATCGAATTATTTATTGAATCTAATTAAATGCAACTTAGATTCACTTACGATTTAATTAAATGAATAAGCGGCAAAACTTCGAGAGATATTAATTTCTTGTTATATAATAACTTCATGTTAAATTTGTATATATTCTATATTTTATATATTTCTTTATAATTTTATACTTTATATTTGCTACGACTATGTCTTATGTTTTACACTGATTTCTATATCACTTACATAACAGTACCCTGACTTATTAAATAAATAAATAAATTTATGTATGTTTTATTTTTTTTTACGATTGTAATGAATTGATGAAAGCGTTTCAATTAAAATTAATCTAAAATGCAAACACAAACTCAATTCGGTTGTTAATTAAATAAATTCGTATCATAATAATATTGTTCTTATTAATGAAATAATTACTTACCTAGGTTTCGAGAGTTTCGAATCATGAAAGTAGCATAAAGTTTCAAGTTCTCGAAACTCAAAAAATTTTAAGTTTCGAGGTTCCGAATGTCCCATCCTTATTATATTTTCTCGTTATTGATAGTGACTTACCTGTGTCTCCAATATAACTGGTCAACCAATTAAGTTTTTCGTCTACATCTGCGCGCATCACGTTTGTTAAGTTCCAAACGTATTGAACAGTATCATTAATTTGCCCTAACTTTTGTAAAGTTTGCTCGTACTGAATAAGTGTTTGTTCATGCTGTTCAAAAATTCGATTTGTGCTTGATTCTATCTTATCCCAAATCAACTGGGCTTGTTCTTGAATGTTCACTAAATCCTCTAAAATTTCTTTATGATTTTCGCTATGTTGAGTGGCTTGTTGCTCCAAATTTTGATTTGCCTCCTCTATAAAGAACTTCACTTAATTCTTATCATTTTTCTTCGTTTGTTCGGATAATTACCTAATTTTCTTTTTATGTCGTCCGCCATTCCAGCGAGTTGTGCGTGTCCAGATCGAATCAAGGCTTTTTCGTTATTCAGTTCCCTCAAATTTGTGGACACTAAATTATAAGCCGACGACTGCGCGTCTTTCAAATGCTTTTGTTGTTCCAATAACGCTTTATTGCCTTCTGTCAAAGATGACAATGCTTCCACGGTTTGCTCTTCCAAACGATCTTGACTCTCCTGAGTTTTTATATTAATAAATGCGGATTTTAATTAATTACCTTATCATACTACTATTATTTTATTGTGTAGAATTTAGCTTTTTCTACAGTATGATTCTAGTTCAATACCTTAAGAGTATATTAATGTTATTTTTATAGAAACGTAAATAACGTTAGAATTTACCAAGAGACCATTAGAATTATTAAGAATTATTACTTTCCTATTGATCCGATATTTTTATCATAACTTTTTAATGAAGATTCAAATGACTTATACTTTGTATAACACTTTCTGCTTATTTATAGTTGTAAAATATACTGAGAGAGTTTTATGGAAAAAATCTAGTACATCCTATATTTTATCAAACTCGAATACGAAAGTGGAAACTAAATATTGATTGCTTTCACCCTTTAATTATTATAAAATCCATTTTACTTTTGATATGTTGTATAATTCTACATATTGCATGCATTCTGCACTTTTTTACTCTTTTAAATTTCTCACATATGCATAAAAATCGACAGTCTAATAATTACTTACAGATAGTATTTTTCATTATTTTATACACCCACCTTCAAGGAATCCAGTGTTTTAATCTGGCTGTGCGCAGTTTGCATTAATTTATTCACAGTTAATTCTGCAAGAGCACGAAATTGAGTACTACGAGCCGCATAGCAAACTGCTCTAGCTCTGTTACTCATTAAATGATACGCATTCCACATATCTGCATCCATGTCTGTGGTGCATTGTTTTAATGACTGTAAAAATCACAAATATCATACTTACTTTACACTTCTCCACTACAAACGTTCTTCAAATATTTTCCACTATTCTTCAGACACATATATATAATATGGACCAATGGATACATATAGATAATATATACACAGATAATTAAACTATTGTTAATTATCCCAAAAAGTGCAAATGAAATTAGTCAGCTAGATGTACATACAGGGAGAGTACTTTATGTTATGGGAGTGTGAAGTAAGAGTGGTAATCTCAGTGGTGGTCCCCATATACTCTAAGAGGGGGAAACTTGCAGGTCTGAACATGTTTTAACCAACTGCTCACATATAGTGAAATACATATGATCTGTTTGTAAACCCCAAACTCACCCCCTTTTCAATATACAATGATAGGGTAGATGCATCAGTAAATGAACATATACTAATAAATAAACATTAAACAAAAAAGGTGTAAAATATTAAGTTATTAAAATACAGTGATAGAGTAAATGCACCGGTAAATAAATATATACCAATGACTGAACATTAAATAGAAAAGGAGTAAAATAAGTTATTAAAATACAACATACAAGATACACAAAATATTCCATGTCAAGTACAAATTATAATATTTAAAGGTAAAACATATTTCTATTTGTGGAGCATTTCATTAACACTGCTTACAAAAATGCTTATTTGCATAAACATCCACAGTATAGTGATAAAATAAATCATTAATGGTTTTTTAATATTCAATATAATGCAATGAAGATATGCATGTACTTAATATGATAATTTATTTAATATAACATTTATTGTATTCAATTTTCTATTTCAAGCTGTTATTACAGATAAATAGAAAAATGCTGAATTTTATAATTGTCCATTTGCTAGTGAAACAAAAATTGTTTACTATTCCTATTTCTTTTCATTTCTTTTGTATGTCTTATATGAAAATTTAGATATTAAAGAATCTAGTTTGATTCATCAAAATGCTCATTAATGCTATTAATCCCTAAAGTGTAACTGAAAGAATGATTTCCTTAAATGTTCATTCATTGGTATACCTATTCCATTAAGAAAATGAAATTTGAGGAACTTTAAAAAGCTATATAATAATTGGAATGTTATACTATACTATGAGGAACCTTAAGAAGCTATGTGATAATTGAAATTTTATACTATAGAATAATTAGAATTCTTTTAAGGTTTATACAAGCAAATGTATGGCAAGATGATAATCAATTTTTACCATTTCATCAGTACAAGGGAACATTTTCCTGCCCTCCACTGCAGATTGGCAGTTCAGAAGATTAACACTCAATTTTGCCAATTGTTCCTCAGTCATCTCAGAGCAGGAAGTTTTAATCTTCATAATAACTTTATGCTGGCAAGTCTCCAAAGGTGAAGACACTTGAATTTCTGTAAACTTTGCAGCTTCTTGCAAGAACTTCTCATCCTCAGTCATTGATTCATAAGGGATTGAAACTAATGGGACACCATCTGCTACTAAGACAGTGGCCTCATCTGCATCCTTTCTCCAAAGCCATTCGAGTACAGAGGCAAAACCACCTTGACAAATGATTGTCATAAAGAAGACAATGAAGAAATACGCATACCTCATTTTGTGCCAGTCTTTCTGAAATAACAGCAAAGAAATACAACTTATTTCATTCATTAAACGTTAGTGCAATTTTAACCACTGGACTTAAATTACCTAAAACGAAAGTTTCAAAAGGTCACCTCGAGAAAGCGAGGTAATACTAATTGTATTTAATTAAACTACGATTTAACGAGATCACAGACTCGGAGTTTCTCTAATACGCTATCAAAAACGATAAATAACGATCTTTCGCAATACTGCAAACACGTTGCTCGTGAGAACGAGCGGCATGCGCTCAGCGCTGAGCTTCACTGACCAGCGGTGAGAGAATAGTTTAGTCGTTCAAACAATCGACTTGTTTATTCATGTCATCGGAAATTTTATCCTATTAGCGAAGAACAAAAATAACCACTCCACAGGTGAGACACGATGACAAGTGTATATTTATTTCGTACAAATTGCAGTTTGTAACGGCCAGAGCGCTGCAGTGCAATGGCGGAGAAATTCGAAGAAGAAATTGCATTCCATATTTAAACATTACTAAGCAATCCCACCTTAATTTAAACCCTAGTCACAGACGCTTATTGTAGTATATAATTTACATGCAATGTGTGTAGAATTTTAATTGTGATTATGGATTTTTATTACGTCAATGTACGTTTAACCGATTTGAATGTATTACGAAAGATGATTGAGGCATTAACCTATCAGAATTTTGCTTTTGGTGACGTCATATGCGCAGTAATTTGAATGAGCCAATCGGAATGCTTCCTGGGTAGCGAACTGCTTGCGCAGATCAGTCTTGTGCCATGATTGATAGCGCGAATACGTTTCGTCGCGAGCTCGTCACAAAATGCAAGTGTTTATTTAATTTTAGTGGTGTTAAACGTAGTGATTAGTGTTAAAAGTGCTTAATGGATATTTCAAAGCATACACTATTTAACTATGGCATGTACAAGCGTAAATATTAACCTAATTTAAACTTTGGTCGAATAATCGACGAATAATATATTCCGCGACCGACGAAATTTAGTGTATTTGCTAAATTATTTGAAGAATTCGAAGCATTCTTTGTAAGAGATTAATCTTAATAACTTAAGCTTGAAATTTTAATGTATAATAACTGTGGAAAGCAAATATTAGGTGTACAATTTAATTTTGATACTTCGAGATTTTATAAGATTTAATATTTATTCGTAAAAAATTAAACACAGCTTTAATATTCAAAGTTTTCAGCATTTTCACATTTATGAAACAAATTCGTCGCCTGAAAGATAGTAAAATAGCTATTTCGAATTGGTTAAGATACCAAGAGTCTAAAGATAAAGACTCTGAATTAATTTGTACACCTAATAATTTTGGAAAGCCATCTTAGATTTAGTTTTAGTTGCAAGATAGATATTTTTAAAATATCTGCCTTAATAATAGTCCGTGTGGAATAAATATAAATTGATAACGTTTTTACTGCATAACATTAAGATGTATTTACAAGGAGCAGTTTACAGATTTGGTACAAATAACTTTTTCCTCTTTATACAAAAGTTTAATACTGCGTTATTTTTTTTCTGGAACTACTTCGCTAATTCCGTACATTCCCGCCAATAATCTTCCGTGCGATGTTGGTACCGGTTCTTTTGGCGCTAAATACGGCCCCTTCTCGTCCATATATACATAGCTAAATTCTTCTTAAGAAAATTGGAAGACTTTAACACAAATTTAAAAGTTTAAAATTTAACATTAGAAATACCAACAATTAATGTGTACTTATTCGTACCAAGATAAAAATAAATCTTCGTTTATATTGATTACAGAAAATCACTGATAAGTTTAAAGATTGCCTGCAGTTATGATAATATAATTAAACAATAAAATTTATAAAATTTGTATAAGGAATTATAAATGAATCATTTTCACTACCTTGGTAGTTCTAGTGTTAAATATGATTATTTCTACTCTTAATCCTCGATACTCCTATTTAATTTTTTTACCAATAACAATTGACAGGAGCCAATTCAAATAACTTCTCCGTATTTATGTTACTTTTTTTTAATTATGTTGAAATTAGTATTGGAACTTTGCTGAACGTAATTTTTACTTTATAATCTATATGAATTGAAATATATAAATAAAATTATAAAATAATATTATTGTAAATAATATTATTGGAGTACAAAGGATTAAAACAATATAGATACTAGTTCTAAAAGGATACGGTAATCTTAAGACCCAATAAGCACTTTGAGACAATTTTATTGGCTCGTCGCAACCAGTGACGAATATTGGACAAGGCGGTGGTCCAGGTTGCACTCTAGGATTTAATGTAACATGAACAGGTGCCTTCGGTGTCACCACGTGAATCCTCATTAATTGAGCTATGAGTGGCTTCGTTTGTCTAAAGAATTAAAAATTCATTGCAAAATAACGTCAGCAATGTGAACCATTAGTGGCTCACGCGACGTGAATGGAAAATTACAAAAGCGAATAAAGTTAAGAATCCGAGGCGGCAGTCAACGTATTAATTTTCATTTACCTGCAAGGACACGGAAAATAAAGTGGCATATCCGCAGTACTGGATGTGACTTTATTTCCACTGTCCTTTACAATTCCATTTCCCGTGGCTTTTAAAACTTTATCTGGGGCGGAAGCCATAAACCTGTGTCCCCGTGGACATTCGTATTCCACGCCAACGAATATCTTCACTACAAATTCTTTTCCACCCTTCGACTTTCGCCCACGAATAGTATTCATATTCTGAAAATTCTTCCCTCTGGGGCAGTAGCTATGGGACCCATGATCGCCTATGGTAGGCCATAGGGAACCTCTCTCTTTCTGATGCTCTAATCTGATGAACAATTAATTAGTAAAGTTCAAGTGTCCAATTTAACACCTTCGCGTCGAGGTCGAATGTCATTTTCAATTTGACGCAAAAACGCGTCATTCGTAGTAAGTGGTATTTTCCACTTGACGCAAAAGTGCGTTATCTATAATAAATGATCACCTTACGGTCACATCCCACGGTAGAAGAAAGGCAGAAGTCGGTAAAACACCAGCCTGGTGCTGCAAACCTAAGTTGTGAGAGTATAAGCTGCTGGGACCCAGGCACACTAGGGACCAACTGGAAAATTGTGGTAATAAACCTGCTGGTGATTCCGTGTGCAACATTCCTGGTAGATATTCTGTCGTGGAAGGCTGCCTGACTAGAGATTTCTCTGTACAGATTAACAATATTTAACCAATTCTTCCAAGTACAATGTTTATTTCATTTTCGTGCAATTACCTTTCGAGTTTTCTGCATCGCTATCGGATACTTCTATGACAACCTTGTGGGCATCGCTGGGTGTCAGGCTGGTTTTGCTACTTAGTTTAGGAACATCTTCGTTAGTTTCACTCGTCGGAGGTGATTGGCCTCCGCTTCCATATGGTGTTCGAATATCATCTGAAAAGAAAAATATACCGGAACTCCAAGTGACGATAAAAAGTAAAATAAAAGTACCATTTAAGGTGTTAACTCCAAGACTGCAAGCTTGAGTGTCTTCTTGGGGTGTAGGCGATTCCTCATGACTGAAAGAATCCTTTCGTTTGGTTGAAAATAATTGTGCTGGCCTGTAATAAGAGTGCACCATTAGTTGCAACTTAAAAAAAAACAAGAAAATTAACATATTGTGCTATCTCTTTATTTATTGTCTAATGGAAGACCATCAGTGTTGAATTTTACAAATTAACTTTCCCATATTCTAATATTTACATGAGCTTCTCTAAACTGCAAATTTATATTTTCCATAGTTTTCAAAAATACTTTACCTATAATTATGGGTGCTTGGCTGGAAAACTGGAAACAGTATGCTATCCAACTGCGCGCAGCCACACTGTTTGGCCAGCATTTGAAAGTAGTCATAATTTGCCTGCCTCAAGCTAAAGGGATCCTCTCTAGAACCTTGACAACGACCACAATTGCACGCGCATATGTATCGAACCCCACTGCAATGCTCCCTAATTGGCAAATCGCTACAAAGCGAAGCAATCACAAGCATCAGAATTACATAATATGCAATAATGAGAGATGATAAATCAGTGGATTGCGAATTTTTATGCATTTATAGGAAATTTAACTGTGTAAAAAGACACAAAATCTATATAATATACAAAAATATTTAAAATATTCAAAGTGAGGTACACGTTATTATACTTAGAGGGTGAAACGAATTTTTGCTAAATTTCCATTTCTTTAATTGTTCTTGTAAAAATACGAATTCGCATAAAAATCCACAGACTATAAATCAGTTTTCCAGCAACGCGTACTTGTCGCTGTCTCTTTGCTCCACCTGTTCCCCGCCCCCAGCACCTTCGCTTCCGCCTTTGTGTATGGGGTTTGTGCAAGGATTCCCCGTAAGGGATAAAACTTCGCACATTTGTCTTCCTGATCTCCAGTGCTTCTCGCATTCGGCTTGCAGCTTTTCGCTGAATTCCTCGAATAGAGGACCCCGTGCGTGCATTTCAAAAACGGCCATCGCGTGGGCCAGTTTAGTCTCATGATATGCTCTGATGCAAATTTTAAGGAATTACGCATCATTTAGATTTCCCTTAGGGAATTTTTACAACCATTTAGGCACAAAGGCTTGTACCTTGTGTAATGTTGAGGCAAATTCTCCTGATAGGTCTGCAAAGCTCGTGGCAATACTTTGCTGCACCTGCTTTTACTGAACTTTACATCAGTGTCCAATAAACTGTGCAAAGTTAGTAATTCTTTATCCGTTCCATGGATGAAGTAGTCATATACTTTGTTCGCCACTTCGCAGAATGTTTCGATAGTCGGTATCTAATTATACGGCAGAAATAAGATTATTATGCAATTTTGTTTATAAATGTTAGGGCATAAGATTCAAATTATGAGCCTGACTTCAAAATAAGCGGGCATAGAATGTCTTCCAACGTTATCGTCGAAGCCCCTTGCAAAAGCTAGGTTTATGTGTTGTTGTAGAAATGATCTAAAGGAACGAGTCTCTGCGAACATATAAGAAATCATTATTGCTTTGAGGAATTGAATCCTTTTTCCAAAGAACTCTTCAATTCGTTTCAATACGATGTTTTGCCTACCAGTTTCGGTGTCGTCTACTTGAATATTCGAGTCCTGACTGGCCAAACTTCGCGAAGTACTTCCTCCAGAGCTAACTTTGCAACTTTGTATGAGTTTTCTTGCCATGTAGCCAAGGATATCTCTCGACTCGGTTGTGCCAGTATGCACATAGACGAATTCTTGATTCGCTGGGATCGCGAATAACGAACTTGAACTGGAAATTTATCCAGACATTTCTTACGTCGATATCGAGTAATTTTCCGCCTTTGGGGCTTAAGTGTTTTCTTTACCTAATGTTAGTTACTATACGATTCTTTCTCAACACTTGGTAAATCTGGTCTTCTAAGGAATGTTCTAACTTTTTGATATTAGCCTCGCTGGCAGGATCTTGAAATACGGCGGGACAAGTTTCGAAATAAAATAAAACTCGTGGAGAACAGGGTCTAACGTTCGACACCCAATCTTTAGGCAAACCATAGATGCAGCTCAAAATATCGGACAGTTGCGCGGAAACCTTTTGTCTAAAAACAGAAACAATTTTTTAAAATTGTGAACAAGTAGAGTTGAACCCCTGTATCCGCGATTTTAAGTATCCGCAATTGGCCGTAGTTCGAAGAATTAATCAAAATTCGGCTATATCAGTTCAAATTTGTATATCAAAGAAATGTATATAAAGTATTAATTTCATCTTACTACATGAACTTTACACTATTATTATATCATTTTCATTATACGCATTGTTTTTATTGATTCGTTATATAACGAATTGTAGTTTAATTTATTATTAAGTAACATAAATATGTACAATATATGTAATGTTCGCTATTATCCGCGGTTTCAACTATCCGCGGAAGATTTTGGAACCGATTTCCCGCGGATTCATGAGTCCAACTTTATGCTAAGTTTGTGTTCTAAGGACGACTAATTCATACCTCACAATATCCATGGCTCGAAATAAATGTACATAACTATAGTCAAATGTGTGAGTTGGATGGGTAAGAATAATAACATGTGATATATGAAAGAGAACAAGTAGTGCTCTAGCATATTTGTCTCTCATGTGAGCCCAAACACTGAGGAAATCCTTGCAATCCTGCTTTTCTATAAACGTATCGTACTGTTCCAAAAGAGTATGAGTATCTAGTAGTCCCCTTAAATGCAAATATATAGTGCGGTCCTTGGAATCATAGTATCCTTCGATCTCACACTAAAAATAATTTAATTCATCAATTACCATGCAAATTATTTTTGAAATTTTTATACATTGTTGTAAGGTTTGTTACAAATGATTCCTTGTCCACTTTTGGTTCATCCAGAAGGCCTACTTGGAGGATTGAACTGAGCATATTGGTCTTGCATCCTTTTGCACGGTATTCTGACTTTCCAAACACAGAGACAATCACAACCTTTTTGTCTGTGTGTACAAAGCTAAAATAGAATTAATAAACTTAGTTGATAATATATAGCAAATAAATGTGTATATTTTTTATAATGTAATAGTGATTAAGAAATGTTGGTTTTAAGGGAGGGGGTATTTATAATTATTCAATTTATAAATTTATTTTTCTCTTAAATACTAGGAGGAAAAAATTGTCATTATTATTACTTCTCTGCTTTGCATGGAAGTTGAAATTTTTGTGGCCTCATTATATATTTCTTTGAACAACATATAGGTTATAGAAAGATATTAGAAAAATTGTTCAGAGAATAATCTTAACGCATCTGGTCTGAACAATTTATTAGCAGAATAATGCTTAAGATAATTTTGGTAGAAATAAATATTCTTAGTTAACCAAAATTCTTTTCAATATTATCAGGCTACGGTCAGATGAGTTAAATTAATTTAACTCGAATGATAAATTTAGGATAAATTTGGGGTAGATTTAAATTAGGTTCAAATTAAGTTCAGATTGGCCTCGAATTAAGTTCGTGCTAAATTCGGGTTAAAATTGGATTAACTTCGGATTCGGTTGATTGCTTTCGGTTAAGTTCGGGTTTGGTACTTTCAAGTTCTTTTCATTCAAGTCACTTGAATTCCAATAAATTGGCCAATCTGAGTGCGGCTTTAGGGTGGAAATTTAATTAACCGTGTATACAGACAAGAATATTTAATTTGTTTCTACTTAAATCTTAAATAATCCGCTTTGCTAGGACTTTTTAGTTTATGAGATTTCTAGGTATACGTTTATTTACGTAAGGTGTCAGGCTTTATTATCGATTTGAGAAAGGGAGGCGGACTTCATTTCATTCGATTGTTTATTGCCTCATCGCCTTGGACTACTAAAATTCACATTTACATGACAGTACCAAGAATTTGATATTTATTCGCTGTGAAAAAAATCGTAGTTTTACCGGCGAGTATCGATTTAATGTTATCGTAAAGAGTTGTCAGATTTTGAATACAAACATGGTATTAACGAAAGAATACCGTATATGCATGCCGCTTACCACGGAAGAGGTAATTTAGTCTTCAATTTTTAATGTTAATCGTCACTTTACTGTGCAATGAATGTTTCCTCTACAACCAATCGTTGCAAAGATTCGTTTGAAATAGTAACTGATGGTCGTATCAGTTAATAATTTTCAATTTTTAATCACGTGTGATTGGAACCTTAATCCGATTTATAAATTAAGGGATTTTAAACGATGGTAATTTCTTTATAGTATCGCATAGGACAGCTTTATATGATTGCCAGGCATAGTCATGAGCAATCGGATAACGATGAAGGTGTAGAGGTAGTTGAAAACATTGAATGTGATGATCCAGAACATGGAAAAGGCCAGTACACAGAGAAAAGAATTCATTTATCTAGGTGATCACTATGATACCGCTTTCTTTGTTAGTTTAGGCTCTTATGGAGGTTTAGGTTTTCTATTTCTGTGTTATATTGCAGTAAATTGCCATATTGGATTCAATCGGTCATTCCACGTATATTTTATGTCACAGAGAAGGCATGGAACTATTATCCTTTTACTATTACAGGTATACTATTAGTATAGTTAGTGTTTGTTCAAGTACACTGCTCAAAACAATTTGACATGTATTATGAAGAGTAGCATATTTCAATTTTTTACAAAGACTAATATACAGAATGTCCCAATAATCATGGTACAATCAGGAAAGAAATAATTCTATGTGCAAAAATAAACCAAAAATGTGGAATAAAATTTGTTAATAAGCAGCTTAGTTTTTGAGAAAATTGAATTTCAAGATTTGTGGAATATACATGCACTTAACTGTTATCAAGCTTGCTGTTTTCAGTAATGATCGGTGATAATATCATGATATACACTTATACTACGTTTGTGAATGATCTTATCAATTTATATTTACATAATTGCAAAAGTTTTTGAAAAAAAAAACAATGCATCCAGATACTGTGACAACAGTTTGCAACTTCCTGATTCATGAAGGAAAGATTCCTATGTGTTAAGAAGAATATAATCGAAAACAATTCGTTCAAATCACGCGATTCAATTTTATCATTTTATCAAAATTGAAGATTCCTTTAATTTATTTGATGAATCTCGAAATATCATTCGAGTTCTCGAAATTCTCGAGAATTCCCAAAAGTTTTGGGAACTCGATCCGACCTGATATTGTTGGGTTCTTGCACATCTCTAGTTTTGTAGAATACTTTCATGATTTTTGGAGATGAGGGAAAATTCGAAAATTGGGGATTATGAATTTTTTTCGAGATCGGGATGGAATCCTGAGAATTTCGGAATCTCACGTATCCCTATAAAAAATTTATTTCAATTAAAAGAAGAAATACTCATTTTATTTTTGCAATATATAAGCTTAAGGGACCTATTTTAATGTGTTGTTTTTCATGGCAAAAGCGATACGTGCTACTTTTTGCGGCTAGAAGCAATTCGTGGTAGTCTTTGTGATAGACCACTGAAACATGCTAGTTTTCTCTGAAACCAATTAGTACAAGTTCGAGGTATAATTGAAACCATTTGTGCTCTTCCTTTCACTTTTGTTAGACTTGGTTGGCATAATAAAGCCACTTTCAGTTTGTAATTCCCTAATTGTTTCGAGCCGTGTAGAACCCTATAAATAGATTCAGCTTAATAACGTGATATTTTTTTGCATGTTCCATATGGTTTACAAAGAGTATACCGTAAGTATCAATGTTTTAGCTTCGCCCGAGAATTCCAGTTTCATAAAATTCTACTTTTCAGTGTTCGTTTATTCCGAAATTTCATATATCGATAAGAACGCGATACGAGGATAATAATGGATCCACGGAAAACGTACGTAAACGAACATGCGTTTTATGCGTTAACAGGATTAATTATATTACTCATATCGCGTTTAAAATAGTGTTTAGGTATTTCTCCTATCGAATTGATTCATCGCGAGGTGGATTTCGTAGACATTGCGTACGACGAACTTTCTGCGAAACACTATAAAGAAGAAGAGGTATTACTATATTGTTGCGTTTGGCTCTTGCATGTTGAAATCTTTTGCATTCGCGAATATCTTTTAATCGTAGGATCCGAAATTTTTTCAATCTAAACGAACTGGTCGCGGACCATTGGTAGAAGGATGGAGGGAGATGATTCAACCAGTAATGTGTTCTTATAAGTTAGTTCATGCCTCTTTTGAAGTTTGGGGCATGCAAACACGAGTGGAAGACTTCATTCATAGAGTAATTATTCTTATAAAGAACGACGCTACCTAAATCAGCGTTTCTCAATTTATGGGCCGCAGCCCAATATTAGATCGCATTAAGTTTTTAATAGGCTTTTAATAGCTGCTTGAAGTTACCATTGAATATTAGGGTTTGTTTTACTAAGTTGTTCGGAACATTCATAGCGTTCGCAGCAGTATCGGTATTAAATCATTTTGCGGATTGTGCAATTGAAGGAGGATTATTTCTTATGAATTTTTGTTAAATAGTAAAATTCTTGATTCTGATAAATGTTGAATGTAGTTGAAGATCTTAAGTGTTAGTACTAGATAATTATCCTTAGAGCTTTTTTACATTGTCCGGATTTCATCGTCCGATTTTTTAAAATAACTGAAATGTCATATAACTGCTTTCGTTGTTTTTAACGTAAAGAATAAGGACCGCAATATTCATTTTCAGCAGGATAACTCGTTATTCAGAATCGCAGATAAACATAAGTAATTCTTAATGACTGTTATGGTTTATGTATCCTGGCATATAATCATGAAACTTCTGTCATTCTGTGATCTGCTAAATTTTCAGTTGCTATAAAATCTTTACTATTGCATTAAAATGAAGTATACATTTTGAAATGAAGTGCAATGCTGCATAACATATAAAGAATATTCGCAAGACTTCGATAATTTTGAATTCGGCAAATGAAAGCTTGTATCCTTGTAGAAGGAAGAAATTTCGAACGTTTATTCTAAATTGCCCGAAAATATTTAAACGCTTATAACTTCCCAATAAAGCGTTTTCAATAAAGGCACAAGTTTATAGGAACTTTTTTACCTACTTGGCGTCATGGTATAAATTTGATCCGCCTTTTCGGGACATCCTGTACTATAGGATTCCAGCCAATCAGGTTTAAAAATGTTTACGTCATAAATATTTGGGCCGCGGTACCATTACAAAGAAATATGTTAGGTCATGCGACAAGAAGATTGGGAAACGCTGATCTAAATCACGAATCACGCTAAGTACGTTTGTGCGTCTACAGTGTATACGGGATATTTTATTGTTGGGTCATCGTCAAGCGTTTGCGTGGATCGATGAGTGGTACGACATGACGTTGGAGGATGTCCGAGAGTACGAACAAAAGATGCAAGCCGAGACTAATGATAAAGTGCGGCTTAGGAATCAGAATAATGAGAAACCATTGACGCCTACCACGCCAACTGCATCCATGCCGTCTTCTCCATTGCCCAAATCGCCTACACAGTCCACCCGATCATGGTTCTCGTGGTCATAGCCGCAGTACTAATGGAATTAAACTAGCTGATAGCCTATCTAGGGAACGTAATTAAAATTGTGCGAACAAACATCGGCATCTTCGATTCTGTGTGTATATATGTGTGTGTATCCACATTATAGTCAGGTACCTGTAACCAAAACTTTGTAAAGCATCAGAGTTCCTGCTCTACTACGTTTCTCTTATGGATCAATTCTCGTGCAAAGTTGTAGAACAAAGAATATCGGTTATCTATATGATGTTGAATAATTTTATAGTTTAATCAGTTTATGTTAACAAGTTTAGGGCTAGCTAAAAGCAGTATTTTAAAAATGCCGCGGATTTCTCGCACCGAGATCTTTAGTAGTTTTTGTGGTTGGTTTCAAGATTACTTTAAAGGTTCAAGGTTGGTTAATCGTATTTTTAATTTTTTTTAGTACAGTCTATGTACGGAAAGTTGTTTTATTGGAGTAGGGAAGAAAATCAGGCGCAGTTATCGAATTGTTGTGAATGTAATATAATGTTAGCAAGGCTTGGAGCTAGTCAGGGAAATAAGGCACTGTAAGGCATCCAAATGGATGCTCTTTGATATTATACTCACCGGCTTAAACTGTATCGTTGTACGAAACATTGTAAAGAAATCAGTGATAAGATTTAGCATAAGGATTGTTAAATATTGTAATGGATCATTGTAATTGCACAAAGGACAAAAGAAGTACGTATACTGTTTTCTTGATACAGCTACGAATTCTCACGGCGCTACTCAACGATTGTGTTCTCTTTTGATTTGATAATGAAGCTTGTACTGATAGGGAGTTGTACTATTTTTTTAATTGGGAAAGCAAGTTGTACCAATAGAGAATTACGAAAACTATGGAATAAGTTTTAATTAAGCATCAAAAGTACCTAAATACCTTAATCTTTTTTTTTCTCTCGTTCTTTTTAATTTAATTATACGTTGTTCAAGCGTTTCTTGGGACCAAAAACACATTGAAGCGAAAATAAGACAAACGAAAAACAAAAGATAAGCACAAAAATTCGCACACTGCTCACTTGTAAAGATTACAATTGCAGCTATACACACTTACGTGCCATGGTAAACGTGTTCGATCTCATTGTTAAAAATTTCTCACTACTTAATTTCCACCGTTCCTGGCACATTTCAAATTAGTTTCCTTTCCGAAAAGGTACTGACAGCGTAGCATTTAATTGCCTCTTTACTGTATGTATATGTATTTAAATAAACGTTTTAAGTCGTTCTTCTCATAAATTCCATTGTTTTATTATTTGGCGTGCAAGCTTGAAACAATCCGGTTAATCCAATATTGAATTCTCCGTGCAATAGTAGCCTAGCAGGGAGAAAAACTACGCAGATAAATAGTCCTATTGTGTGCTGCAAACTCGCTGCACAAAAGACTAATTAACCCCTTCAGAACCGAATTAGTTTGCAAAAATTGGTAAAAAAATTCCCGATGTTTTCCATCTTCGATTTAGTAAGTAATTATACTTGTGAACAAAATTAAAAGATTAAACGATTTCAATCGAAAAATTGTCAATCTTTGACTTGTTGTAACTTCGAAAAGAAGCATTGTACGGCAATCAATTTGGCCTTAGTATTTTAAATCTTGAAGTCTCTACTTTCATATAGATAAACAGACTTTTTTTGCAAATTTTCTTACATCAAAGAGTAGAATGCAAAATTGAAAATAGTCTCTTTTAAAATATTTGGTAAGTTTAAACGATTCCACGGTTCTGGGAAATTTAACCCTTTACTGAATTTCTAATTTTAATTCCATAGTTCAGCTTCCTTTTTTTCTACTACTAAGTTAATAAGTGCAAGTTCATTATTTCACAGCATTAAAAGTTTGGTGAGCTAATATAAAACTATATAAATTTTCAAGCAATTATATTAAAATTTTCTAAAGCGTGCTTATTATAAATTTATTATTTTAAATGAAGTATAAAATACACGTAATATGCAAACATATCAAAAATATTTAAAGAAAGTACAAATTATATTATTTTAAGGGTAAAACAGGATTCGATCAGGACTCTCGTTAATAAAAATATAAATTTTGCATAGAAATTTACTAATAAGATATTAACTTGTGAAATAAATATTCAATGTTTGCTTTTATGATTACGAGTAGATATACTGAATTTTACGTAAATGCGACCGATGAAGTAATATTAGTTGTACAAATTAATTTTGAGCTTTCAGGGTTTCGTAAGAATTAATATTTATTCACAAAAAATCAAATATAGTTTTAATGTTTGAAATTTACGACATTTTCATATTTATGAAGTAATAATTCATCACTTGAAGAATGAAAAAGTAATGATTTCGAATTGATACAGATACCAAAAGCTTCAAGATACAGACTCGGAATTAACTTCTACACCTAATCAAAATGTATAAACACTGTTTAAAGGAAATCTGACAGAAAATCGAAACCGCGTTATTACGGCTATGATCGTTAATTGGTAAAAAAACCCAAAGTTTCGCATTTTTATTCCTGTTTAAGTCGTCAAATGTTTGCAAAAAAAAAAAAATGAATTATCTATTTTACATTAAGCTTTTGTCCTTAGCTTTGTTTGAGGATCTTTCATCACAACATCCATATACTTCCTCGTCGAAACGAGAGAAATTAGATGACGATTCTAAGAGTTGCAAATGTTGTTCGAGTCAAACATATTACTTACAACAAGGTAATTATCCGTATGGATCATCGGAGTGGCACCAAGACGGTCTAAACTTTTAATTATCTTGGAAGCCGGCACGAGATTAATAAACTTCTTCAATTCACATATATAGAAACCGATTCAGGGGTCTGCTCGACCCAGTTACCCTTCTCCTTGGTCGCCCATTAAATTTATCGAACAACCCGAATCCAGAATTACAATTCCCCGTGGAGGAACAGAGAAGAAACATTCATGAAAACCACGATGGTCCATCGAGAGTTTCGGTTTCTTTTTATATCAGCGGGAACAATTGATAGAAGTATCGATAATAATACCGCTTTTAACGATATGTCCTTTAGTTTTTATTTCACATGCTTTTCTCGATACTACGGGGCTGCGCAATACTCTTCAAAACGTAATTATGCGGAACTTTTAAGTATTCTGATTTTGGCGATTTTTCTTTCTAAACGAATTCCTTTGTCTGGAGATCTCATTAATGTTAGAATTACCAAAGTGGTCAAAATGACCTATTCGTAATTTTCTATGAAGATTCTATAAATCCATAGCGATGCAATCTTGGAGAGTTTCTATAATCTTTTATAAAATAAATGAATAAAAATTTGTTTCTCATGGATTGATTTCTTTAGTACAAATAAGTACACCCTAATGGTTGGTAGTTTTAGTGTTAATTGAGGGATTCCCTCCATTACTTCTCATTTGGAAAATTGCATTCTCTAGCAATGAACTGTTTCTATTGGGTGCTCCTCTTTATGGGAATTTGCGTTTATTTATTCATCGAGTCATTTACGGAAGTAAACCGTTTAGTATACATAATATGTCTTTTAATAAGTCTTTTCTTTTAGTTGAATTTAACCGTCCGCGCACCAGCTGAATGAAAGTCATGTCGTGAATCATGTAAGGTTCATTTTACCCAGAAAATTATCTATTTCTAAATACAAAGTGTTTCCGAACTGCTGGTATAAGCTGAAAGGGGGTGGACCTATGTAAAAATGTTACGAGACATTTTTGAACTTGAAGATGAGTGAATATAGAAATACTATAACAGTTTTAAAATCGTTGGAGTTAATTCGCCCCCACATGATTCACGGAAGGTTAAACTTGTCGACGAATGGAAGAGCTTGAAGAAAAAGGATTGAGAATCCCTGCTTTAGATTATGAAGCCAAGAGTCAAGCCACGCTAGAATGATTAGCATTTACATGCATTGTATGTAGATACAGTGCAACATAAGAGACAGAGCATTATTGACAAATGTATTAAGTAGGACAGAGCACAGAACTATGATGTAAGAGCAAGTATAGAAGTTGCTAGAGAACAGTGGACAAAAAATTAACAACGCCACACGCACAATGTTGCAAACGTGTGTATATGTGGTCCGAGAACAAAAAAAAAGATTGTATATGGCGGCTCTAGATACTATAATTTGTATCTTACCTTCAATATTTTCTGTATATTTTAATGCTATTTACGTTTTGTACCTTTTACATATTTAAATTTCCTACAGATGCATAAAGATGATCCGTAGTCTAATAATAAGTTTAATAATATAGCGCCCTTTACATTTTACCGTTTGAGGTTACCAAGAAACTTGATCCACCACTGGGAATTCCCTTTATTATAAATTCATTAGAATTCCACTTTTTAAGAATTACCTCCATTGGCTATTCCTTTTTCAAAGAATTTCTGTAATTAGATTCTTCCGTTTTTAGAAATTCCCTTGATTAGATACTCTTTTTTATGGGAATTCATTTTTTTAAGTGTTCTACTTCTTTAGAACTTTGCCGTTTTAGGTACTTCCCACTTTAGACGCATACCTCATTTCGAATTCCATTAATAATAATTCTTCTCTCGTGTAATCATAGTAAATAACTTTTCAAGCAAAAATCCTTGGCAATAGTTCTTGTTAATAAACTCAATTTGTTATAACGTTTAAATTAAGGTATAATATTACCTGTTGCTAACGTGGCAATTGAAAGATCATATTCTATTGAAACGAAAATAGCTGATTCTCAGATTTTTCAACTGCATTGTTGCGATGAGATTTTATATGAATTTCACGACCAGCGTAACTTCGTGTCATTCGAGAAAAATTGTTTCCTGGAGAAAGATCAATGAAAGCAATCATCTTTCCGATATGTTCCATGCTCTACTTTTTCGTTTGTTAAAAAAAAAGAGTAAAGTGGTTTACTTAAAGCATTGTATAACTTTTTGGATCGCATACAGATTTATTTCAGCGATTTTTAAAAAGCAGACGCGATTTTTTTTAGTGGAAAATGCTGCCTCAACGATGCTCCAATAATTCGATCGTCCAAATTGGAAATTTAATCGCTCGATGAAATTCGTGCACAGAAATTCATTTTTACGGTAAACTAATATTTATTTTAACTTAAATTTCTTTGATTTTAATTGGGGGATACAAAAGCAAATATGTATGTTTAATTAACACTTGTGTAATTAGTAGACTACTCCAGTTACAATACTTTATACGTAATATTTTTAATTATAAACTTTATTTTTATTTTCAATTTTTCTGATATGCTACATTCAAAACTTCCTAAAACTTATAATTAGCCAACGGACAAAAGGACATACAAATGTATTCTTATAAAAGTTAATTCCGATAATTATTTTAAGAAACTTATGAGCCTTCGTTCTAAAAAGAGGAACATCTAAAGAATAGAATGCCTAAGTAGAAGAGTATTTAAACAAATGAATTCATACAAAAGGGCAACTGGTAGAACTCGATTTGTAAATTTCCAAAACAAACGTCTCAATAGGTAGTACTAAATTTGAAATATACTTCTTTCAAAGATTCCTTTCAAGCGAGTCTTATCCTTCTTCCATTCACGTCCCCAATCACCTAACCAGTTATAATAATAATTAGTCGCGGAAAGCAAGGGTAGAAGGATTTTCTTGTGTATCGATGGATTACGCAAACGTTTGAAGGGGTTAAAAGCGTAGTCATGTGGTAAGAAGGAACTCTCGGATCCCTTTTCATTGCGAAGAAAAGAATCCTTTTTCTTCGCCAACCCATCACGTGGCCGTGGAGTGTCACGTGTCCCGTGAGCCGCGTGAGGCTGATACCGACACGTGAACAGCCCAACAACCGGAGATATTGTCGTTTGGAATTAATGGAAATTCACTTGATCGATGCTGACCGTCCTATTATATGAATTAATTAACGGCTCTCTGCCTTCCCCCATCTCCCCCATTCATGTTTCGTAATCGACGATCCGTTTAATTAACACACGCTCAGGACCTTTTTCCTGCCCTCGCGTTTGCGTAACTGGGATTACAAATGGGATGAATTGGACTTAGTTCTTCGATGGGGAATGATAGGGTTATAGCTTGCGTTGAAATATGACTTGAAATAAGCGGATAGTAATTGGGGTTGATGAGTAATACGGTAGGAATATTTTTAAACGATTACAACACATTATGCGAATAATTCGTTTCCATATAGGGATTTGTAATTTTAGTGTTTAATTATAGCACTCTCTACTTCTGTTTATCAACCCTTTCGCGACGCGCACTGTGGATGCGAAGAATATTTGTGCGTATTTGGATTTTTCAAACACAGGTACACTTATTGATAAAAGTTAAAAAGGAAGTAATTCATTGCGAATTTCTGTATATTCTTTATCTTCTTAGATTTATGGCTTATATAGGGTGTTTCAGATTCTATCCGTAAAACCTTGCCAGTATATTTTATAACTATAAATAATTCTAGCTGGACAAAAACGATATTTTTCAGTAATTCCAATCTTGGTTGATTTGATAAATTTTATTAATAGACATATCAAAGTGAACGATTCTAAATAATATATCACGTTTTCTTATTTTTTTTTGCAGATATGTTACGATAATCTGAAAACATCTCATTTTTGAAGATTAACTTTTCATTCCTTCAAACTAATAAATAAAAAAATTCAAGAAAAGAAATAGCGTTTATGTTACAATTATTAATTTTATTCCTCTCCTATTAGAAAAGAAAACATATTTAGATAACGAAATTGTAGTTATTAAGTCATAAGGAGCCATAGTTATTCTATAATAATTTGATCCAGCTAGAATCAGCATTTTTACCACTGTGCGTCATCGTTTCTCCGAGCATCTCTTTAAGTTGTAATAATTTTGTTTAGCCGTAAAGTATACACATATTCGTTATAATCAAGCAATGAGATTCCTATTTGAGTAATAAAATAATAGAACCGTCTCCCAATTTTGAGAGAGAAGGAATCTCAAAATTATGTGGAAAGTTACGCGTTTCCTAGAATTGGGGAACGTGGCACTCACAAGTATTAATGTACATTGTTTATTTGAGATCCATAGAAATCATCAACACAGATTTCCCCGACGCTGTTTTCATCGACGATATTTCGTCGACTCCAGATTTGTCCGATAACAACTTTGCCCCGACAACAGTGTCTGTCGACAACAGTTTTAACCAACGATAATATTAACCGTCAACAACAAAACTATTACGTATCTTCGCAGACGTTACATCAAATTTCTTGAAAGCATTAGCATATAGCATTACATTACAATGATTAACATTTGTATTATACTTACTTATGCAGGTTAATATTTTTGTGGTATTGGTGTAAATATGTTAACATTTTTACTATACTGAATAAATCACAAATCAATTAAACCTCTTCTCAAAATAATATACTTCAATATTTTTGTCGTATCGGTTTCAACAAACGTTAATATTTTTAGTATACTGATTGATATATATATATATTATTTTTCCACTATGTTCAAAATAAAGTAATATACCTATCTTATGTTTGTATATTGATAGTAGATGCATAAGTAACGTATTCTCTGCTCAAAATGATCTATAGGTAATTGCATTTTTCATCACTATTATCAACCTATCCTAGTATTGTTTATAGGTAAAAAGGAAGAATGTGAAATCAATGCTGACAAGCATTGTTTCTGACAAATATCGTAATAATGTTGTTGGTCAATATAATGGTCCACTAATACTGTCGTCGGTTAAATAAGAGAAGCTGTTTAAAAATTATAAGAGTTACTAAAACAGTTTAATATTGTATTTGAATACTGAAGTTATCAAGATAGAACAAATGATTAGAACTTGCTAAAATAGCTATTGGATTAGAACAAACAATTAGAATTTACTGAAATATTTGAATAAAATACTACAAAACAATATTTAATTGCAGCTCCAAGCGATTATCATTTCGCGGTCCATTAAAAATTGAACGCGGTCCATAGATTGAAAAACGATGTTCCAGAATTCAATTAATAAATAAACTCCAATTCTCAGAAAGATCGACTTATGTCGTATTTCCTTATACTCACAGGGATATCCAATAATCCTTAGTTTGTAACAATAAAATTGTTAATGAAAATCCTATGACAGAAGGATTAAACGAAGTTGCCCAAAGTTTCAAACGCTCAGAATAATCCTTCGATAATAAACAGTAGTCTGATTATATCATAGTTCAGGGGGAGACTCATGTAAAATGTTAAAGCGACAAGTGATTTTTCTCAATTTTTTTTATAACATAAGACTTTAATGAAATTTTTCGCCACTCCTCACATATATTCTTTAACTTTTAAAGATACAATTTTTTTTCTCATTGCATTCTATCGATTTTTAATGATATAATAGAAGACCTAGAATTTTTTTCTTTTGATTTAGAACAAAAAATCAAATAGCCTTTTCATCTTTAATAGTGCTATGCATCGGATGAATAAAAATTTTCCTTAAAAAATGCAAAGTTGTCGATTATACGCAGCTTTGATCGCAAGAAAGCTATTTTTGCAATGAATTCTTAATGAAATTATGCAATGAACATAGTTTAAATAATTATTATTACAAAGGATGTTAGTTCATCCGATGAAGAATTTAGTTATGCATATACGTGTATTGACTCAACATTGGTAATTAATTTTTTGAGTTATGCTGCACGCTAATTCGAAAAACGCGATGTAGAGAAACATAGATTCAAAGTTTTCATCTTAGAGAAGTTAATATTTCTGGTAACTTACTTTTGTTTGAGTCTAATCTGCGATTCTCAGGAACGGCTAAGAATTTCAGTTTGAAATTTTCACGTAACATTCCATAGATGTAAAAGCATTGATATATACAATGCAGGAGTAAGAACTCGATTTTTTTCACTCGTTACTCGAGTCTTCCCTCCCAAGACAAAACCATTTCCAATTGCTTTAAAAAATAAGACCATTTGCAAGTCGTAATCATTGTAGCCCGAGTACACTTAAATAGCCAACAAAGGTTCCATTGTTGTCCATCAGTAGCGTTTTCCGATGTCGCAAGCTTCGTTGTTGATACCATAATCGGTTCACGTGAACAAGGATTGACGGTGGCGCGAGCAATCCTTTGATCACGGTGGGGGTAAGCAGAGGTGCAACTCCTTGCGCGACTAGACGCGTTCCTAACCCGTTCGGAACAGTTGCCGCGCGTACTTTGTCACGTTCACGTCGGTTTTCATTACTGTGAGTTCATCGCGAGACTAGTACAACTTCAGTGAGATCTCACCGCTACTTTTTGACTTTCCTTCTCGGCTTCTACATCACTGGTGAGTCTTCCAAGTATTGCGATTATTTTTTATTAAATATTTATTTTCGCACGACTTTCCGGTTGATTTGGGTCATTTTAATGTGACGATTGATGAGAAGGTTCAAGATATTAATAGGTTTCTAGCGTCTCTAGTCTGTGTTTCTGATTACCAAAGATGAATAAGGGCGTCTTTGCTTAGATTGTTTCTGGTGTATGGTGTTTTTGAAGGTGATTAGAAATTTATTGTATTCTAGTGAATATCTTCTTCATATGTATCTTCTGATTTTTTTCTGTTTAAATATCTTTGAATTTTTTAGTATGTATTCGGATTTGATACCCTAGATCTGAGTTTTAATTTCTTTGGATAAATTTTCCATTAGGTTTACCCTTTACACTGTAAACAGTTTTTTTTATTCATCTCATACTGTAAATATGCGTCTTATTGATCCCATGAGTTTTTGAGTGGGCAAAAGTCTCTGAAAAATCTAAAGAAATTTTAAATTGGGGACGAAAAGGGAAAATTAAGCAGCTGTTTATTTAAGTATATAATATTTTCTCAATTATATGTAGCGAAAAACGAAGTGTTTTGGACTGAAAACGTTGGAGTTAACATTGTTAACCCTTTCGCAGTCTAATAAAATAACAAAGAGTAGAAGAAAGCCGGTATAAAGAATGTTCATCTTCTCTGTTGTCACATTTTTCGTATTTTGATTGTCGAATACCAAAAACACGTAATTTCACTCATTCACACGTAACGCATCTTAATAATCATGTTACGCACAATACAACTTAAGATGTGAAAATAGTGCCGTATTCGTCAACTTGTCCGAGTCTCTCCCGCATTAAACTGCAAAAGGGTTAAAGATTCTAATGATCGGATCAGAGTTCAAGATTCCAATGATCAAAATTTAGATGCTCTAATTTTCATACATAGATTCTCGGATTCTTAATTTTCACACCTTGTTTTTTATTTTTTTTTTTTTTACAATTTTCACATCTCTTTGCAAACAATCGATACTTTTGAGTGATTGGAAAAGAGAGACATTTGTACCGATATACGAGCCCGTATCTTTGGAACCACTATAACAGGCCCAATAACCATCAGAGAGCACGCCCAACGTACTACCTTTCACTATTTCCATCTCATTAATGGGAAAGCGATATATTCCACGTCGTCACGCTTTTTATTTGCCCACGGAAGTCGAAGAATCGCTGCAGGTAGACGCAGTGTCGTTGAAACTGCAGCTGCAACCTCAGCTTCTTCCTGATTCGCCAACGCATAATTATTCACGTGTGTACAGTCCGTTAATACACATGCCCGTGATTTCCAATTATCCGCAATTCCCTCGATATTTCACCACCCTCGCCGGCTTCGTCTCTCCTTCGTCAGCAATTATTTTCCTCCGTCGAAAACGTTCCATGCAACTGAGCACAAAATGTAATGAACCCTTATTTTTTTTTTTATTTCCTTGCATTGTTCTCGATAAGGGGAGCGATTTTTACAGAGGGCTCTTTCTTTTATTCTTACCTTTTCAATTTCCATAGTTGGTAATTTGTAAATATAAACAAGTGAAGCCACGAGTTTGTGGTAATAAAAGTTTGCGTTTTTTTTTTTTTTTTTTTTTTTCTTTTGGAAGGAAACAATTTGTTGGATTGCGGATGCGTGTAAAAATTATATACAGTAGTTAGAAGAAGTATTGGTGGAACAGTGTATTTACAGTGGCGAGCACGTCGATAGGGAAACGCTTTTGAATCGAACCAATCATACAATTGTGAATTGCGATCCTATTTGATTTTGTAATATGCTGTTTCAAAGAACCTATTTCATAGATTGAAAAACTGTAGACGTTATTGTTACTCGGTACTTGTAAATATCAATGAAATTAAATTTTCCTTGTTTACACTACCTTTCATAAGTATTCGGATACTTGACGTAGTCCGAGCAAAAGATTTACAGCGACTCGTGAAATCGATCAAATGGTAACGTTTTTATAAGATTATCTTACAAATGATTTTCGTAGCACAATTAAGTCTTCAATAAAGTTAAGCTCTTAATGATTAAATTCTACTTCAATCCCTGGACTAAAGCAATGCCAAATGTTATGGCATAAATTCATAATTTGAGGATATTAGGTTATATTTCCTTCAATTTTAATGGCGTATCATCAAAACGGACGAAGTTAAGAAAAAGGTAAGAGAGAAACACATTATTAATAGTAGTCGTGTACAATTATATAAAGAAACGCAATCCAAACGAACCCGTTTACTAAAAATTGCACATTAAGTATATGTTCGAAGTTTCATAGTTAGCGAAAACATTTTGATTGAATAAGAAATTTAATGAATAGAAAGATCTGATCAATTTCGTGAATCACTGTATATCTTTGGATGTATTGTAAGTATCTCCAAATAAGATCAACATTAATCGACATGCAAATTGACACGCGGAAGAACTAAGATGCTTCTTAGTTTCACGAAGGAAAATGTTGCAATAGACACCAAAATTATTCACAGTGTATTTGATCTTATAAATTGATAATTTGTTTTTATATTACTGTCATCAATGGATACTGAAAGTTTGACATTTTCGAAGCTTAGAATTTGCAAACCGTAGAATTTGTAAAGCTTGGAATTTGCAAGCTATAGAATTTGTAAAGCTTGAATTTTTTAAAACCTGAAATTTTGAAAACCTCAACTTTTCCAAGCTTAGGATTTACAAAGCGTAGCATTTGTAAAACTTGATATTTTCAAAGCTTAGAATTTGCAAAGCTTGGAATTTTCGAAGCTTAAAATTTGTAAAGCTTGACATTTTCAAGGCTAGAAATTTGTAGATCCTAAAATTTGAGAAGCTTAAAATGTTTAAAGTTTAGAATTTGCAAACCTTGGAATTTGCAAAGTATAAAATTTGTGAAGCTTAAAATCTTCAAAACTCGGAATTTGTAAAGCGTAAACTTTTCAAAGCTTGGAATTTGCAAAGCTTGGAATTTTCAAAGCTTAAAATTTCTAAAGCTTGACATTTTCAAGGCTAGACATTATTAGAGCCTAGAATTTGAGAAGCTTAAAATTTTTAAAGTTTAGAATTTGCAAACCTTGGAATTTGCAAAGTATAAAATTTGTGAAGCTTAAAATCTTCAAAACTCGGAATTTGGAAAGCGTAAACTTTTCAAAGCTAAGCATTTGCGAATCATAATATTTGCAAAACATAACATTTGCAAAGCTTAGCATCTGCAAAGCGTATAATTCACAAAGCTTAGCATTTGCAAAGCTCGGAATTTGTAAAGCTTGAAATATCCAATGCATTGAATTTCCAATTATTTCTTATCGAGAAATACTGAGGGACGTGATAGTGCTTCTTTTATTCAAATAAAGACAGAATTTATTATTTGTATCGTTTACATGGGAAAACGGTAACGATGCGAGGAATAAGAAGTATCAGTAATATCGAGAGCGTAGACTTCGACAGAATCCAAACGCATCGCCAATTGTGCATTGCGATCAGACGTGATGGCATTTCTTGCCGTGAAATCTGAACAGCGCAATCGCGCTGCGTGGCCCTCAAACGATTAACACGCTGAGAAACGTATATGAGAAGGTAGGAATATCAGATATATACCACGGTTTTCATCCGTACTGATTGCGAGTGCTGGCATTTTCGATAATGGTATCCTTCAACTTCAACTTTATTCTTATCTGTATTGATTTAACAGTGATTCAGATCCAGAAATTGTGATCCCATTACACGAACACGTGGAATACAGGAATTGTTCCTAATGTGAAACAAAATACATACGCAATAAAAAAATCTTAAACGTATCTTTTATATTTCCTCTTAATTTGAAATTGCTATCGTCACTCTCGCGTCTTCTAAAGACGACAAATATTTGTTTCAGTGTAATAACGAAGGTTCACTTTTTTACGTTTCTACTGTTTCTATTTGACGGAACCTCTTCTGTTGTTCAATTTCTTTAAGACACCAACGAGACTATTAAGCACACTTAATCTCTGTATTTCGTTTAAAGCTTCAAAAACAAATTAAAACTTACTAACAAGTAGCGTAAACTAAAATTATACTCCGAATACATTAAGCAGCTTTGACGCGTTGTTATGTAAAAATAGTTCAGAAGTCGTTTAAGCAAGCATCGTCCCGCAACGAAACAGAAATTTAGAGACCATTAAAACGAAAGATTAATTGTTTGCACAGTTAGACCGAAGAGATTGACCTGAATTTGTATTCGCATCAAACTCGACCTGGTATCATTTTATAAATCGCATTAAATCAAATATCGCACCATTTGAATTGGATCGAAACCTACTTGAATATTGTGATTTCAATTGTGATACAATGTAGTATGAGACACTTGATTAACCCTGTTAGCTGAGTAATTTTTTCGTTAGAATCTTCTCTATATGCAAAGCTCAAAATTAATAAAAAGGAATTAATACTGATCAGGGGGAATTTTAATTGCAGCGAATGCAAGTATAAAATAATTAGTTTTCGATACAAATATAACGATGCTTTAGACAGTAAGGAATTACTGAAGAAAACGAAGCAATGCGTGCAGAATATTGGTAATTCATAAGACGAGTTAACTCGTCAGTCTCAGTTAACTGGTTAACCCTTTCACTGTTGACGTTAAACGGACACACCTAAAATTATAAATCATTAATCTAGTGATGATACATTAGATTTTAAAAAACAGGTTCAAAGAGCGTTTATGGTTTCCTTATTTGTAATGGAAACGCATAGAATCTATAAACTATTTTTCAAATTTTGTGCTACTTAGAATCGACTGAAATCGCAGAATATTATCATTTTAACCAACAGAGAAATGGTTAATAGTTATTATCTAATAGTTTTGATTGTATTGGGTTGAATGGAAAATTCATTCCGTTGCCACAAATCAGTCGGAACAGTTTTTGGCCTGGAATATTGAAAAGTTCTACACGGGTAAAATCACGAAGCTAAAGAAAAGATAACTAAGTAAAGGTTATCGAGAAAAACGGCGAAACTTCATGAATAGAATTTAGTACATCTGAATAAAGAGGATCGTCCTTCAATTTGATCAACAAAACAGCACGAACTTTCCGTTTAACCTAATGGTTCTTTAACCTTGAAACTGTCTAGGGGTTTTATCGAGCTACGAAAAAAGGAAGAAAAGAGAAAGCAATATGAGATTACGCAGGTCTGCAGAGCAAAATTTGTGTACACGATTATGGTGATACCGACAAGAAACGTTTGGCAACTCGAAAATTCAAAGAAATCTGAAACTTTCAACATCTATTATTTGATTTCTTAACGAAGCAATAAAGAATGGAAAAGTGAGAAATAACAATTTGAGAAGTAATGATTGTTGTCCGTGAATATTTAAATATCGATTAAAAAGGAATATGGCAAAACCAAATATGTCAGACAATCCGTAGGGAAATCAACGAAATTGCATTTATAGAAGATAAAAGATGAATATACCAATTGAACAACGATTAAGAAATACATTTTACTATGGATACTAGGGTAGATGTACCAATTACTGCCACTTTAAGGTTATCGCCTAACATTGTTTAACTATTTTAGAACGTATTTAACCTAAAAATCGTTCCAGTTTGGAGCATAATATTGTTCAACGTCTCTTTTATTTCTGAACATTTTTTTTACGTGTTGAATATAATGAATTAATTACTAATTCATTGAAAATATACAACAAAGTCTAATGTCCCTATTACTGTCACTTGAAAAGTTGCCATTTAAATAGAAACACATTTTACATATATTAGCACGTCAGTTTGTGTAACAGATATAAAATGTATAGTAAACGTATCGCCTTTACTGAATTATGTTACACGTCACATATTTTCTAATTACATTGGCAACCTTTTAATGTTCAGCAGCACGTTTACCACTTAATATTTCTTTTTAAATATTAAGTGTAAACGAATATACAATGTCTACGTGTTGTTACGTAAACCGAAGTTCAAATTTAGTATAAAAATTTGCTTACTTACGATTCTTCATACATTACATTGCTATTAAATGAAATAATTAAAGTGTCGGTTATATGGACAATGACGGTAACTGGGACATCTACCCTAATACAAATTGCACTTTTTAAATACGTACTGATTTTTCACGATTTATCATATTTTCGAATCGCTATACTCAACAATTACAAACACATGAAGTATCAGGTTTTGTGGCCTGACCACGGAGCTGTATTGCGGACCTGTTCTACTTGAACGGCGTGACTATCATTTATCCTAACTCCTTGTCACCAGATACCATACTATCCACTCTTCGAAACCAGTTGATCAGACTGTTTCGTGACTTCAGTTAGAATAGTTTGCTGGTATTTCCATGGCGTGCGGATTATCTGTTCCCCACTGGCTTTCCTATTGGGTGTCAGGATCAGTCAGGGGGTTCTTGAATTGCAGATGAAATGAAAATACGTGACGCGCTTAAAGGATTAGAAATGGAATAAGAATGTCTGGACTTCCCTTCCTTTCCTTGCACTGATTTTTATTGAATTCTCCAAGCTGAAGAAGAGAAATGGAGAAAGTTTTCGTTTGTATTAAACCACCGCGCCGCATTCGGATGGAATTTTGTAAAAAGTTAAATGAAAGGACGTGGTGCATTTGGAAAAATGCGGGGCAGCAGTTTATCGATGGTAAATGTTGTAATCTCTTTACGTTTGTTAAATACTAGGGTAAGTGTGGATATTACTGCGGGTTTTCAACGAACGCGTACTTTGACATAGAAAGTAAGACATTTACGCGAATAAATTGACAACTCGTACTACTGTAGACTCTCGTATTAAGCGAGTTCCTTGCAACGCGAATTTCCATAATGCGGCAAAGATACTGCGACTATTGTTTTCGTATAACGCGATTCTTTGTGCAATGCGCTATAGGGTAGATATACCAATTACTGCCACTTTAAGCTTATCGCGTAACGTTAACTATTTTAGAAATTATATAATCTAAAAATGTAGTTCCAGTTTTGAGCATAATATTGTTCAACATCGAGTCTATTTACGAATATCATTTTATATGTTGAATATAATGAATTAATTACTACGTAATTGAAAATGTACAACAAAATCCAATGTCCCTATTACAGTCACTTGAAAAGTTGTCATTTAAATAGAAACACGTTTTACAGATATTAACACGTCAGTTTGTGTAACAGATATAAGATATTATAGTAAATATATCGCGTTTACTGCATCATGACACGTCGCATACTTTATTATTACATTCGTCACGTTTTAATGTTCAACAGTATATTTACCTCTTAATATTTATTTTCTAATATTAATTGTAAACGAATATACAACGTCTACGTGTTGTTACGTAAACCGACGTCTAAATTTAGTATAAAAATTTGTTTATTTACGATTCTCCGTACGTTACTTTGCTATTAAATAAAATAATTCAAGTGTTTACTCTATAATAAAAATGAATAAAATGAAAATATTCAAAAATTAAAATTGTTGCAGTTGAGCACGACATTGCTATTTTCATTGCAACCGATTTCTTCTGATTCGTTAAATTATTCCGTTTGTAGATCTTAGGTATATGGAACAAAAAAGTTTTGTTTAGATATACAAAATTTATTAGTAATATGTATTCTTTTTAGTAAATCTTTTGTCTAAGTGTTTAGAACTAACATTACTGATATTTTATTGTAACTAACGTTTCCAATAATGTTCGAATATCAAATTGCAACAAACGAATGGAAAATTAGGTCACTGCTACTCATCTCTTATTACCTATCAATAACAAACATATCAAAAATCCTTTGCTTTATTTTCATGCGGTTATACACCGTGGAATGTTAATTTTACAAGTTTCACCAGTAATTGGTACCACCCCATTAATACCCACGCTTGAATTACATATTACATCATAATTTGTTTACATCACGAGATTGAAATTTTATTATTGCCGGTAATGCAATAAAAATTACTTTTTTTTTGTCAGAACATTCCGAGTATGGAAATTTTTTATTTCCCAAAAGCATGCACGAAAAATGATTTCTCTTCCATCAGATGTCAGAGGTCAAACTTTCTGGCATAATTCCTGCACGAAAATCGTCGGGATAGTTCTGCGTCAGTAATTCTAACAATAGTTCGCGACTCGTCAGGAACAATGCAACTTTGTACGACCTTGAGCAACTAAATGGAAGTAGCGTAGATCATTGAACCTACGATGAAAAGGATCGCGTTGGTAGGCATTTGGAGAACTATAATTTCTCGTTTCGCATCCGGCAGGCATCCACCCACGCAAAAATCATTACATGTCTATAGTTGGGTCCTTTTGGCGCTATGCAACCGGTGTTGCATAAATTTCTCTCTAACGTGGCTGATTTTGGTGGCCTTTGCGATCACAGAGGTAACTGGACCGTGTGAACATCCTACATAAGCTATATTAACCATAACGTTCTATTACCGGTTAATTATAAAGCTTTTTATAGCTATTAGATGTTAGAATCGTATTAAACGTTAATAGGAGAAACTAGGTCACACTTGGTTAGATTTAACTATAATAATTTGACTTTAATCCCCTCTTTTTTTTGGTAAATAATTTTAATAATTGAAGCTATAAATTTCAAAAGGCTACAAGTCTATTAACCAATATATTGAGACGAACAATTTTCTCTTTATTTAGCTCATTTAACCCTTTAATGCAAAAACCTGTGAGTGCTACACGCTCGCTTAAGCTATGCTTCTATGAATATAACTCTACACTATTATTATTAATAATTTCTTCTATCTATTATTAATAATCTCTAAGCGATGCTTTACAAGTTTAGTCTTTAGTAAGTCTTTAAAGTCTTGAAACACTTTTTCAACACCCTGTATAATGTTTTATTTACGTAATAGGAGCTGATTCGTTTAACCTCTTCGCTACTGAAGACGTATATATACGTTCTGAAAAATTGGACGATCGTTTGGAAAAAATATACGTATTCGTTTTTTGTAAGACGATACTATTTTCATTATAATTTATACTTACAGTCCACCATAATTAATTATCCGAGATGTGCAAATATTTATAGTCGTGCTGCTTTTGTAACAATAAAAATAATGCCCATCTGTGCATTAATAATGCTTTTATTTTTAGAGCGCGATAGCGAAAGGATTAATCAATGATATAATTTCCATGAAGTTCTAGTACCAACTTTTCGAATGCTAAATAAGTAAATGAAAAGGAAGCGGTTATCAAGAAGTAGAATGAAAGAAAGTAGTTCACGAAAAGCGCACCAACTTTTCTTTCAGCTCAATACAATGAGTACAAAAAGTCTTTCTACGTTAACGTATTTACCTATTTCGTCATTTAGGCATTGATTAATTAGGCAACAATTAAACGTTAACTGTTGATACTAAGCTTTTTAGACACTAACTAGGGCACGAAATCTGTCAAATTTCGATTAAAATCTATCGCTATTAAATATCAATGAAATTAATATGAGCTTACAAGTAGGGGCGCACTATTACGACGTCACGTGAAATCGTATGATTTCAGTTGACAGTCGTAGAGTGAGGGGAAGAGAAAGTGACGCGAATTATTAATCATGCGATTTCATGTGACGTGACAATATTACATTTCTGCCGTAATTATTGAAACTTCCGCACACGATCAATATTATTGACAATATTATTGATCGCGTGCGGTTTATGTTGAAGGACCGAGGTTGAATATTTATGTATATTTTTATACATCGCGAAACATGCGTCAATAGTGGAAAATGGTGGGGATATTGACAATAATATTGACCGTCTATGTTGAACCTTCAATATCTGCATCAATATTCACAGTACGCGTTCACTTGTTTTCAATTCAATTTGCATGGATGTTTAGCCCTCTAATTTACTCTTCAGGAAACTGACAAAACTTCCAATTAAAAGGTGTATAAATATTGTCAATAATATTACCAATAATATTGATCGTGTGCGGGGTCTTCAAAATATCGAAATTGACAATATTGTTGTTGAACTATTTGATCAATATTATTGTTAAACTTTTCGCTATCGGCACATTGGAACCAAAGACTAAAAGCGTAGGTAATGATAACGTTTATTAATATAGAAATGATGTAGATATAAATATAGGGTTATCCAAAATAGACTATAGGAACACCTACCTTCATTTTTTTTCTTTCCCTTTCTGCTTTACCCTTTTCTAATCTGTTCTTTATTTCTATTACCTTCGTTCGTTCTCGTTTCAATTTTTATTCTTTTCATCTCTATTTTACTAACAAACATGGCGTTTGACAAATATTCTCATTCAACATTCTAAAGGTACTTTTGGATAATCCTTTATTTGGATACTATACATAACTAATTGTACCGTAATATTGACGTACGAATGATTCCAGAAAATTGTATTGCGTTGTAGAAAAAATATACGTATGCTTTTAACGAATGTAAGTGCAATTCTTGAAGACGTATATATACGTCCATAATAGCGAAAGGGTTAATATTGATCGTGTGCGTGTAATTTATATAGAAAGGAGAAATAACACGTCGTACCACAGATATTTATTAGAAAATATTTGTAAAGATACTTACATAGTGTAATAAAATGAATGTTGGAGAAGAAGACAATATAAAAGCTGTCTACTTCCCGTATTGCAACATTTTGTACATTTCGATTGCATTTCAAATTGCAGCAAATCCATTTTCATGCGATACAGTCTAGTACCAGAGTTACACGTAATATAATTTGATCGTTTGTACTCGTTGCGACTCTTAATCGCCAAGATAAAACCAATTTTATAAACTGCCGAGTACAAAGGTTTAGGATATTTACGAAACCCCTTAATTCGACGGATTTTGGATTTCATGCTTAACTCTTTAATATCCAAATATTTAGCATAATCGTTATTTGTACGTTCGTGGTTTTTATTTGCTATACAAACACAGTTTATGCTAATACTTACACCGAAGTTACAGGATAATAGACAATAATACATTTTTACGAACATCATTTTAATAAAATTCATTTAGTACCGATTGTGTGCATCACATATGTTGCATGGAGCAATGAACACGTTAAGGTTATAGGAATCGTAAATATCATTTCTAAGCAATTTATGTCGACCTTGATTGATTTAATGATGCGAATATTTATCCTAATTCAACATTCTTTTTCCTCCGATTCCGCAATACCTATTTTTTCAGTCACTCGTTAAATTATGCAATCATTTTTCGTAAATTTACTGTTAAAGTGCCATATTCGACGACTTATCCGAGTCTCGAGTCGCTTGTATTAAAGTGCGGAAGGGTTAAAAGCTACAAAGAAAGGCGAACAATTTGCCTCTACAATGTATGGAAATGTATGGAAATGTCATGCAAAGTCTGTCAGGCTCAACGTCACTAGTTAAGGATTAAATTAAATTTCCCATCGTGTAATGGTAGCCCAATGTGTCTACGAGAAATGCTTAAAAAATGCTACAGTAATAGTATGCAATAAATAGGGTACGTAGGTAATGTGGAACAGCGAGCAATATAAAACTTTGTAGTATCTCGATAGGTAAATAACAAATTTTACCGACAACCGTGTATACGAGTTGCTTGCAAGCAATAATCATTATCGAATATTGAATATCGAATATCCATTACTGAAGAAAAAACGTTTTTCTCTTTCGCGGTGTGCAAAAATTTCTGAGAGACGAGCCAAATAGTTAAATATTTTAGTGAAGCTAAGTTCAAGAGTATTACTTTCGTATGATGCACCATTAATTGTGACTGTTTGAAAATAATTTAAATAAATATTCGTGTTTCATAACAAGAATAAAGTTTATTGAGTTTTCATTACAAACTTCTTCTTAGGTGTTTCATATTAAATACCTCTTCTTTTTCGAACTGCTTAATTTCACGTTTATTAGTTATTTCAGTATAATCCCAAATCGTTTGAATTCTATCACACTTAACTAATTAAATATGATTATGTATTAGTTTCTTTATCCCATTGAGTTAAGTTTATTAAAAAAGATAAATTCCTCTATTCTCGGCAAGGTCTTAAAGTCAGATGTTCCATATTACCAACGTTTGCCAATTATTATTATTATTATTATTACTATTATTAATTCATAATCATCTTGCCTTGCATCTCAAGCATGGCTTCCGGTTTTCTTACATCATTTTTCTTCCACAAAAATACAGTTAGTACATGGATAATACATAGGTAGAGTAACCTTCCAATTAAACCTACAGTAAATCGCTCTTCCCTATATTACTGCTCTATTGTCTCATTTAATTGTACAGTTATCACGTATAAAAGAACGAGTAATCTAATTAACCTAACACTTAATATTGTATGCCAATTGCTATTGGCATTAGGAATGTCCCGTTGACCAAACTACCGAACCCTCAACCGCTAACCGGGACAGTTTAATCTCTTTACCCGGTGCCCTTCATTAAATTTTCAAATCACTGTTCAGCAAGATCACCGTGAAATCACGGAGGATCTTAAATCCGGCGCATTCCGATCGTTAAGCGTTCATCCAGGTCAAGGCTCCACGCGATGGAAACGTGGATTCGCAACACACCGCCTCTCTTGAACAATGGACGCGCGATAGTGCGCTAATTAGCAGGCGAATTTTAGGAAAGATACCGAAACACAGGCTAACCGTGCCGTTTCACGTAAATTGTTACGTCTATGGAGTTTGCCGGCCATGGGGCTGCAGAATAGGCAGTTGAATGAATAGTATGTTCATAAATTGGCCCATTTAGGCGCCTGTGAATGGGTAGCCCACTATACATTTGTCGCTTCCATGCGATCACTATGCATGGCCGGTTGCTCCACGTCAGGAGCGTAACTTTGGCGTCTTCGAAGTTTCATCATGGAACGTATAAACAGTTGAATACTCCGCATTAATAATCATTAGTAGACTGCGGATTTTTATGCAAGTATAGCGGAATAAATTATAGATATATGGATCCATATAAAGGGTATAGTGGAAACAATTGCGCGGAGTGAAAAAACACTTTTATGGAAAGTTCACGCGTAGAAGCTTGGAAAAGTTGACTAGAGGTTTTAGGTTGGGGATAGTTTCACACTGGGCTGAACTTAAATAGAAATAGCAAGTATCGTTAGTTGAGAAAAATATTTTTAAGTACAGGGGAATCTGGTTATTATGATCACGGATAATGTTATCTGACGGCTATTGTTATAATAATTAATAAGTCAGGAAACACTTTATATAAAATTAGTTAAAAATAATCCTCTTATTATAATCAAACTACGCTTATTGGTATTATGTGTGATAATTATACTTGGGGTCAAACAATAAGAATTCTTAATAAGTTCGTACTAAATGAAACTTTTCTTTAAGAATTATTTTTAACCGAAGCATACCATTTGTCTTTTATTTGAGAGCATGGTAAGAATGATTAGAAAATACGTAAGTATAGCAGAAAAGAAATTAGAGAAACAAGTTTATGAGAATTTACGCGTTCTTAAGAAAAAAAAATTACCCCATAGTCTAGTAATAAAACTTTAAACTTCTTGGAGATTCATTTAGAAAATGTCGAAATTCGATTTGCCACGAGATTTCCTTGTACGTTGAAATTCGTAGAACACCGGTAATCACGAGGAGGACTGAATGCTTTATAGCTGATGAATTGCAATTGCTTTATCACGTTTCACAATTGTTGCCACGAGGTTGTGCGTGATTAAATCGCGGTTGTTTATCCAATCAACCGTTCGTCGGGAGAATCGTAATTTTAACGCGGACAAATGTTTAGATACCAGCGAATAGATGCTGCTTCGATGGCGATCATTTTTTGACCTTTGCATCTCATGCTAACTCGTATTTTCGTTCGGCTCACGCTTTGACATTTTGCCAATAATCCCGATTATTTGAGTTCGTCAGCTCACGGCCACAGAGTCTTACGTTATTTTCACTGGAAAAACATTTTATGGCATCGATTCTGTCGCAAACATTTCTTAATTGCGAACGTTTTACGGATGCAACATCATAAATGCCCGATTAAAATGGAAATTTCATTCGATTACGTTCATCGATAACAAAAGTCGCTTTTTGGATGCATGAAATGAAACCATGGAATGTTTCTGTGCGCACAGGTAATAAGAATTTTCTTTGACACCAATTTTACTCTTTCAGTTCTTCTTTGCCATTTTATCTTCAAACTTTTTCACTGAGAAAGTAAGAAAATTTACCAGAAAGGTCAAAGAACTTCATTTACTCAAGTTCCTTTAATAACAAGTTTTTACTAGGAGAAAATGAGCATGATGATGTTAAGGGGAACTTGATATAATATCTGATTAAGAGGAAAAACATTCAAACACCTTTTAACCTTTTAGGGACTAAGCTATTTTTCGATGCATCCGACTTTATATGATCTTACATACATTGGCTACGAAATGCGTTCAACAATGACATAAAGATCGTGTACGAATTAAAGGCCACAGCCATAATCAGTGCTAAGTAAATTGAGTGTCGACGATTTGAAAGAGTAACCAAAAATTTCTTCTGATACCTATTTTATCCTTTGATTCGTTTTTGTCGTTCCACCTTTAAACTTTTGCTGCAAGGAAGTAAGAAAATCTACCAGAAAAGTCAAAGAACCTTATTTACTCAAGTTTCCTCAATAACAACTTTTTGCCGGGAGAAAATGATTATGTTGGTATTAAGGTAAACTCGGTATAACTTCTGATTCAGAAGAAAAGCACTTAAATTAGAACCATTTTAAGGGTGCAACGCGATAAACATTTGATTAGGAAATAACTTTCATTCGATTGCATTCATCGATAACAAAAATCACGTTGTGGATATCTGAAATTCAATTTCTGTGGGATTTATCGATCCATAAATGTATTAGATTATATACCAATAAGTAATCCACTATTTCTAAATGTATCGATAAATTTGTTTCATCAAAAGATGAAGCGTTGCTTCGAGCAGGAATCCATAAGTGGCCTAAAAAGTCTCGTAAAGCATTACAGAATAAATGTAATCGTATTTAAGTTAAGATAGTTGTTCAATCTTATTTAAAGTGCATATCGAATTTAACAAATAAAGTGAACTACTCGTTGGTACACTTAATAATAACGTTTTCTTTTAATTCTTATTTTACCTTTTTAGTTCATTCTCGTAATTTCATCTTTAAACTTCTGCATCAAGGGAATAAGACTATCTACCGTAGAAGGGCTAAATTTCCACTAATAACAACCCTTTATTGAGCGAAAATGATCATGCTAATCATGTTAAATGTTAAGGGAGGCGAGGTATAATTTCTGATTCAGGGGAAAAGCAGGCCAACCGTTTCAGAGGCTGAAAACCGGCTTCAAAAACGACTTTAATATCCATCGCTTATGCAGCTGGCAAGTTTTAACGAGACACCCCCTCCAAAGTTGAGGTTTACTCTGCTTGCGCCGGTTTAACCTGAAAAGCCACGGATTAGGATCACGGTTAATGCTTGCGACATTGCAGTTTAAATACTCCACGGATCTGTCTTGAAAATTTGTATTCCCAATGCCAAGAATCACTCCTTCTGGGCGAGGGATTTACTTGTTGATACTACTTGAATCTCTCGCTCCCCGGCAGTGGCTTGAAAAAATATTTGCGCGCCACTGTATTTATTTTATCGTTTGGATAATAATTAATTCCCGTGCCGCGGACGCGTTTATGCAAAATCACATCTCCGTGAACACGGCTAAAGCAGTTGGATAAAATCCTAATTTGATGGGGGTTTTATTCGTCACTTCCACTATTTTCACATTAATGAAGCTCATAAATTACAATGCATCGAGTAATCCCCTTAATAGCTCCCGAAGCGCGATAATGAGATCCTCTTTAATTCCTGGACGATACTTTGATTGGACGTTATTTTGTTCGCTGATTAATCATAGTCCCTGTTGTTGACTGACGCGCCGAGTCATTTACCCGTGCGCCAGATGCGTTCATCTAATCTCCATAAGCTCAAAGCAACTTCTCTTAACTCGTACCTTACGCGTTGATAGCTGCAAATTTGCTAAAAAGGGAAATTAATGCGTCGATCGATAAAAGATGTATTGTAAGGCAAAACAACGTATGGCTTATTTTCAAAAAATTGGAGTTTACGTATTTAACACGACGAATTACACTCGCGGTGCAAACTATGGTTTAATTACTATAAAAGCATGCTGTTTTTATTTACAGCCGTGATAAAGATATGTTCATATTGCATATAATTTGCCATACATTCAGTCATAAAAGTCTATATATTGATTTTAAATTTCAAATATTTACATATTTACGTACAATACAAAATAAGATAATAATAATAATAATAAAGATATTAATATTGACCTAGAAGCTAATGATAATACTATCCACGTTATAATCAAATAAACCGGAATAAAAATCTTAATAGTATCCATAAAATGAATAAAATGAATAGCTTTTCAAACAAAACAAAAACATCCTACTACTTAATACCTTAAAATCTTAGAATTATATATGTATAAATGTTTTCGAATGAATTACGTGCGAAAATGATCGATATCCTTCAAATAACGCGCGTTGATATAATTGAGATCACGTTGATTACAGTTCCGATAACAGAAGCTCAAATATGAATTCCTATAACCGACGCTGAGACCTATTTACATAATTCGTATAAGCGTGGTTTGAGTAAACGACGTCGAACTGCATATTCAAAACGTCAAGTAGCAGTATCCCGCAATTGGAAACATGTGACTTATATCGTTTCGCTTTACAACCGCAAATATTATCTCTTCCAAACGTGCTGTTAATGTACTTAATAATCTTTCGAACATTTAATCGGTCTTGCGCTCGCTTCAATTCCCTTGTGTTCCCAATCAAATTTCAAAGAGTATCGAGTCCATTAAATTGGCAAAACTTCCTATCAACCTTCCATGGTCAACGATACTAAAACTTCCCAAACGTACACTAACAAATCCCTTTGCAAACAAGCAAAGGGATCCTCTAACAAGACCCATCTCTTCTATTATTGATCCGCGTCTCCCTTTCCACGTGGTGGATCACCGGATCCAGCGAAACCAATGCTACTCCCTGGATCCTGCAATGCTACCCTTGCAACTGGAATACCATGTGAAATTTTAAAGGTCAAAATCTGCGTGCTACGTTCACAAAGGAAATAATTGTGCTCGATGGTGTGTGGCAACGGGAAACGCTGCAATTAGACAAGAGATGAACACGTCAAGCTCTGAGGACGTTGTTCCACGTACAGAGGATGCCTCGGATTCTGATGATTAATTAACACGGAATTTAGGTCACGATTGGCTAGTCACGCGTGTCTCCTTCGCCCTTTAATTCACTTTGACTCTTATATTTATCTAATCTTCGCCTCGCCGGAAATTGAAGAATGCGAGAACGTGGGTGTAAACGGAACGTCTCACCTAAGTTTAGCAGGTCAGAGATTCGTTCGTTATTCATTTACGGAAATGTGGTGAAGACTTCGAACGCTTCGTACATGGATTACAAGAGTGCTACAACTCAGAAAACGAGATATTTTAATTATGATTGAAAAACAACGGAATATAGACGTCTCTGCGCATCGTAAAAACTTTATGAATCGAGTTCATAGTTAGCCCGCGTTGTTATTAATTTACAACAAAACGTCAAAGGTATTATAAATAAAAAATCTTGGATTTCCAAGCGTTTCGATTATTAAGCATTTGGACTCCCAAGCGTCTGAATTTCCAAGCGGTTGGATTCTTAAACTTTCGAATTCCGATGTGTTCACGTTTCCAAACTTTTATATTTCTAAGCATTTAAATTTTCAAGCATTTCGATTACTAAGCTTTTCAATTTCCATGCTTGTGGATTCCCGAACATTTTACTTCCCAAGCTTTTCAATTTCAAGCTTTTACGTCCATCAACTTTTCAAGTCGTTCGAATAGTTATAAGCGGTACTGTAAGTGTACGAGTTTCACTTTCAGCCACCGTAGGTGGGGCAACCTGTACACTAGCAACAGAAAGTTTGGAAGCACTAGTGTTTCTTAAGGTACCACGTTTCTCTGTTACGTTACTAATGAAGCGACGACGGAGCCACTGATTAACACTTTGATGTTGGATAACTTATTAGTGTATACACGTCTTTTCAAATGCAAAATCCGAGAGTTGTTGACGTAGTAGTACGTTTTTAGTAGTAGATCGTTGCAAATAGGGGCTTCGATCTTCAAATTCATAATAATTTTGCTTACATAACACATTTTTTAAAGACGTGGAAGCAGTTTTAAGTTTTTCAATTTTCTTGAAAAAAAAAAGAAACTTAATTTTTCTACTCGTTTTTTTATTGTAAAAAATTTTCCGAGGGTATCCAACTCATGGATGTGAAAGTAGAGGGCTAAATCTTAATAATAACTCTGAATTTACTAAAAGTTTATGAACAAAACGATGAAAAATAATATTCAATGACAGTTTCGAGAGACTATAATTTCGCGACCCGAGAACTCAATGCGGACAGCTTATAGGTTGAGAAACGCTGGTATAGCTGCTGTTGGTGGTGAAAATTGAGCTTTGGCCTTTCGCATATAGGGTTTCAAATAAGAAATACGCTATTCATGCAGTGGCTACAAAAAGAAAGACAGAAAGGGGAGAAGAAAGAAATAGCCTGACAGGGTGAGAGAAGTGAAGTACATTCCGTTGGTCGACTTGGATTACGGTGTGCCTTTGCAGAATGATATAATAGAGATTCCTGACAATGTAAAATATCCAAGTAGTATAACATGTTGGTACGGTATTAATTTGAGGAATGGTAGGTGTTCAATTTTATGTAAAGGATCACGCTAGACGTAAAAGGTCTGTCCTTGTTGTTGATCATTTTATATGCATGAGGGTGCAGGATGAATAATTGGATCTTCGGTTTTTGATGGATCACCTCTGGAACAATCTTGTGCCCGGAGAGGTCATTAATCAACGCTATTCTTATTAGAAATAATAACTTTGTAATACTATCAATCAGTAGATTTATAGTATTAATTTAAGAAGTTTTTAATACTCTTCGAACACAATTAAGAGGCAACGGGGCAAAATTTATCTACAATGGTTTATAAGGGGCATAATATATTGTTCATTTATTTATTTATATATAGGGTGTTCGGTAACTGATGGTGCAATTCGTAAGAAGGTGACTCCGCGTGAAAAAATAAGTGACGTAAAACAAACGACGTGCACATATATCGTATATACAAATATAGAGCAATTAAAACAACGTATAGGATAAGTGTATCACGTACTGCCACTTTAAGGTTCGCGCGTAACTTTATTTAACTATTTTAGAACGTATTTGACGTGAAGATCGTTCCAGTTTGCAGCGTAATATTGTTCAACCGCTCTTTTATTTATGAACATTCTTTTTATATGTTCAATATAATAAATTCATTAATACGTAATTGAAAATGTACAACAAAATCCAATGTCCTTCGTACTGTCACTTGAAAACTTTTCATTTAAATAGAAACACGTTTTACATATATTAACACGTCAGTTTGTGCAACAGACATAAGATATATAGTAAACGTATCGACTTACTGAATTATGACACGTTCCATACTTTCTAATTATATTGGTCACGTTTTAATGTTCAACATCACATTTACCTCCTAATATTTATTTATAAATATTAAGTGTAAACGAATATACAATGCCTATGTGTTGTTACGTAAACCAAAATGCAAACTTAGTATGAAAATTTGTTTACTTACTATTCTTTATACATTACTTTGCTATTAAATAACGAATTCTAGTGGCAGTTATAGGAACAGTGACAGTACGTGGCTCATTTACCCTACCAGATGCATTTGCATATTTAAAGCATTGAAACGAGTACAACTTCTACGGCAAAAAGCACGACAACGTCAACAATTCTGTGGCTGAAATAACAAAATATTCTCGGTAACATATCATCCGTGTATTTTGTAGAAATCCAATTGCTCGTTAATGCTGCAACTGCCCTGTTTATAAAAATAATAATCGGTGTACGCCATTCTATGAAACGTATCTTTGTCGTAAGTGCTTACGTACCGAGTGAATTTTCAAATTCAATTTTCTCGAAAACTAAGCCCCAAATGGAAGAAAGTTATTCTATATTTTTTTCATATCTTTTTATGAAGAATCACCTGGTGCTTGTGTATATCTAAAGTGTGTTATAAGTTTTGCTCCTTGGCAACAATTGTATACGAGTATTTATTTTTTTTTTTATTATTATTATACGAATATATATATTTATACGAATATCTCGGAAACTGAGACCGACCACACCATACATGTATAAGGAGAAATTGTTCAGAATAATGTTCCAAATAATATATTTGAAGCGAACTTGGTGCATGTGCGCCTAATACGCAGCTGTACCTAATAACTTAACATGAAATAATACAACATGCCAAACAATACATTGAGTCGTATTACAGTCTACACATTGGTTTAATAAACCCAGTCTTACACTTTGGCCTAGACTTAAGCTAATATCCTAGTTCTCTGAATAACAGCAACATCGTGTTGGTAAGAAATTGAAATTGTGCTGCAAAACTTATTTAAAGAACCGATCATCGTTACATGTATTTATTCTGTACGAGAACGTTAATAATGTAACGTGTGCTCTTTTTGCAAAAGTCTGCCAATTCTTCGTACTTCATTATCCTTCCAACGGATCTTCTTTGAATGAAGTATTCTACTCGGCAGTTTTTTAGGAAACTTCGAGAAAAGCTTAAAAGAGGAAGTAAGAGGAGTTTTTTCAGTCAGTTGTTTCTATTCCGGGAGACTTTTTTCTTTTAAGAAAAACGGAGTTTTCACTTTTACGGTCGGCTAATGCGCAGCGGGATTTCTGGCGTATGAAAAAAAAGCGCCGTCCCTGTTTGCTTCGAGTACTCTCGCAATCGATTGTCCCATTTCGTCGCGAAATTCCGACGTGAGCCGCGAATGAAGCAGTCACGATCAAGATTTCCTTTCCAAAGGACGGTGCTCAATAAAAGGAAGTTTCTCGAATAGAGAGAAAGCTTCTCCCCTCTGTCAGAGTGCTTTACCATCTGGACAACCGTTCCAATGATTAGAGTTCCTCGGCTGGCTCATAAGACTAGACATAAAGAACGTTTTTCATTACAACATTTTTTAGGTTCCGGTGAATTTTTCTGGTTCGCGTGATCGTTTGCTGATGCAACCCTTGTTGCTTTAACCCTTTGGCATACGAATATTTCAAAGCGTATTCACTGGAATTTTTACTACTTTTTATTATAACACTATATCGAATGCGAAGCACTAAAATATTATACGTAATTCGTACCTAGTGATCGATCGATCTCTCAATACTGCAAATTGAAATGAAATGAATTAATATTTATTAGAAAATACAGCATGTTTTCATTTTACGTGGTCCATAAATTAAATCACGAGTGTAACTCGTTGTTTTAAGCCAAAGGGTTAAGGAAGATTTACAAAGATAAATAAAATCAATTGAAGTGTGAATTTGCTAGACTTTTGCCGAATTTATGTTTGAAATATAATATTATTGAGTTGAACGGGAAATTCGTACGATTTTATTATATCGCATCTGTATGTGTTTTCGTAGGAATTGAATTATTAATTCAATGATATAATTTCCATTAATTTGCATTACTTTCTGAACATTTATGTGTGAAGATATCAAAGCAAACAAATTTAACGTCATTAACGCGAGGAAGACAGAGCTTGATGCCGAAATATTAAAAGTTGATCTAATTTAAATATTAAAATTTATTAAAATATTTACTAAATTAAATACGTTTCATTTATGTTCATTAAATAATTTCAAAGGCATAAACGATATGCAATCATTTTTCGAAAATATTCTACGTTAAAAAGGTAATATAATTTTAATATTTTTAACCCTTTGCGGACGACGAATAGTAAAACTTAAAAGAGTATTTTGACTTTGAATTCCAAGCCTTCAAATTTCTAAGCCTTCGAATTTCGGGTCAACAAATTCTTAAAACTTTGAAGCGTTTACCAACGATATTAATTTAAATTTTCTGCTTTAACAGTGAACAGTGCGTCCATAAAACCAGAAAAGTGGCGATTATTTGCAGACACTCGTCCGCAAAGGGTTAATTTTGAAGTGTGTTGGACGTGCATTTTTCCATCTCTCTAAGGTTTACAAATTAAGTGCCTAGATGAACAATACAAAATTATCTCGTAGAAACGCATGAATTTTCCGTTCGACCAATAAAAGTTTCCAAATTATTGTAAAGAAATTTCCTAAACTATAAGCATTCATTATTGCTACAATTTTCCCCACTTTATTACATTCACTATATTATTATGTCATCGCATAATTTCTGTCGTATTTCTTATTAATATTTTCCACATTTCGTAATAGTTGCTAAACTAATTCAAGCAAAACTTGCTTTAAATTCTTTGTTTATTATTTGTAGCGTCCTGTCACCGCAATTTCCTTGGTGAAATTTCGCGGGGTTGTAAGGCCCGCTACGCTCGGTCGCGACGGTAACGAGGGATGCTGGGTTAGATGGAAATTAATCCTCTGACCCTAGTTGACACTTTGCGTTTCACACGTGTCTTGTTCACAACTCCGAAATTAACTCGTGGCGCGTGACTATTTGTACTTCGGTTTGTTCGCGTTTTTATCGCTGACAGGGTTCGGGTTTTGCGCGTTGTAGGTGCTCGTTTCAAGGAGACTGTAGGACGATTCTTGTACGACTGACTCCTCGCGACCGGTGACGACGATCGCGAAGATTCTGATTTTTCTATTTGCTTGCTGATTGGTTTCTTCGCATTTTTGACAGTTACCAATCAGCGAGCCTAATCGAAGCCCCGACACACCTCTTTGCGCCCTTAGCGCGCTCTCTTGGAAAGGGGTGTCGCGGTGCGTGTGGGGGTGACGACATTCGACAGCGCTGCGGACATTCCTCCAGGTAGTTGACCGTTCGGTATCTTTACCGTTACAAACACATGTCGAACTACCCTTCGGAACTTCCTGGTTTATGGTACGGCTACGGTTATTGAGAGGCGAAAGAAGCGACCCTCTAGTACCCATCGGGCCTGAGTTGTACCTCGCTTTCTCTCGCCAGGAAATATTATGACTCTATAGACATGCGAATTGTAACTAAAAATCCTTAATCTCAAAAATAACCATCTATGCACGTCCGCGCCATAAACCGCGTTGGCGATGGTCGTCGACAGCCCCCGCTGTGCGATTGACCGGGGTTCTGGCGTTTACCGTTCGGTCTTGGGGACCGAACATTATTGAGTATTGTATTTCTAATTTTACATGTTTCTCAGATGTCTTTCCAAAATTCTGGTGATTTGAATTTGACCAGAAAGCACAACAAAACTTATGCAACGACCTAATAATATTCATGTTACGTTCATCACGATATTCCTCAACAAGTAATATTATCTAGTAATAGTAATAGTAATAGTAATTTAACTTTTACAATAATAATAGTAATAGCAATAGCATTTAACTATTAGAGTAGTAATAGTAATAGTAATTTGACTTTTACAATAATAATAATAATAATAGCAATAGTAATTTAACTATTAGAGCAATACCAGTAACAGTAATTCAACTATTACAGTAATAACAGTAGTAGTAGTAGTAGTAATTCAACTATCACAGTAATAATAGTAATAGGATTAGTAATTCAACTATTAGAGTAATAATAGTAGTAGTAGTAGTAGTAGTAATTCAAATATCACAGTAATAATAGTAATAGTAATAGTAATTCAACTATTAGAGTAATAATAGTAGTAGTTGTAGTAATTCAACTATCACAGTAATAATAGTAATAGTAATAGTAATTTAACTTTTACAATAATAATAATAATAGCAATAGCAATAGTAATTTAACTATTACAGCAATACCAGTAACAGTAATTCAACTATTACAGTAACAGTAGTAATAGAAATAGTAATTTAACTACTACAGCAATACCAGTAACAGTAATTCAACTATTAGAGTAATAATAGTATTAGTAATAGCAATTCAACTATTTCAGTAATAATAGTAATAGCAATAGTAATTTAACTATTACATCAATAATAGTAACAGTAACTTAACTGTTACGGTAATAATAGTAATAGTAATATTAATATTATAAGTAATCGCCGTGAGAAGAACGAATTTACTATGTATTCAACTTAATAGTTGCACGATTAAGAATAGATAATACTTGAATGCAAAAATTCACCGTTGCATCGATACTTTTTCTACCTCGTATATTTTTCAGCAAAGAAAACAAAAAATGTATTACATGACACATGGAAGCATTTTTATCGTTCCAAACAATATTAAATATACATCGCAAGCTCAACCGTATTCCTAAGAAGCTTTTTTTCTCAAGTTCCTCCGCAGAGACCTCAAAGTACGCCACTAGTGAACCCACAGACTCGCGAATTATTTGCAAGCAGCCTCGGGGCTTCAATTTCAGCATGGACGAATTCCGTGAAAATTTTATCAGCCAGTTGTCGCCATCTTTGTTTCCTATATACGTATAGCGACGCAGCCGTGTCCCGCGCATCGTTTTGCGTAAGTTTAACTGAAGAAACTTGTGCTCTAACTGCGTAACGGCAATCGTCGTGATCCCACGACGAAGTTGAACCTCGCAACTTTCTTCGTGTAGCTTATAACGCGATTGCCTCGGGGGACAAACACGGAAAATCATGGATAGAGATAAAGAGATTTGAATCTAATAAATTGCTGAAACCTGCGCGTACCGTGGCCACAAAGAGTATTAGCAAATATCTGTATTTTTCAGTGCCACTGAAACTTTATTAAACATAAATTCTATTGGAAAAAAGAAATTTAATTGGAATTTGTATAACGTCAAGCTTTTACAGTTATACAAAGATGCTATTAACCGTTTGATAGAAAATATTGTACGAAACGTTAGATTAATATCTATATAAAGTAAAATTAAAAAAAATAATTCCTTTCAGTGACGTCAACGTTTACCATGAATAGACTGCGGATCTTTATTGTGTCATAAATTTAATATAATTGCTGTTATTTGCTACATTTTATTTCCGCCCTGAGGGCAAGCTTGTTTTTTTTTTTTTTGATAAAATGAATTCGTTAGTTAAAAATAGTGGATTAGTTATTGCTATATTTAATATTTACTTCTTTATACAATACGGGGTATCTAAATCAAATTTCTTTTAATATTTAAACAGTAGCTATATCACTTTTTATCCTATATTATAAAGTAATTGGAAGAAATTTAGGTAAAAATCAATCTTTTGCGATTCTTAGCGAGTCTTTTCAAAATTTCTGTTCCAAATTTCATCGACCACGAGTTACAGGGTGGCAAGTGCCTCATGTAGCTACGCCCTTGTTTGATAATTTATCGAAACTGGAAAGTTAATTGTTTCATGTATTTTCACCAGGAAATAGAGTTGCTAATTCTTTGGAGGAAAGTAATTGGTTGCCGAAGAGTCTAAAGAAAAGTAAATTTCTCTAGAAGAAGTGGCTACAGAGGTTTTCTAACGCGATGAGAAACTTTAAGATGCTCGAAACAATGGGAAAGTTAGAGTCAGCAAGGAAATTTTTACTATGGCTGAATTTCTTCTACGAGATACGTGTTGATCTTCTGCTTGGCCTATTTTACTGTAGCATCTATCCAGTATTTTTCTCTACCCTCGGGGCGATTTTCTACGCTTCTTCTGGCCATTTCAAGCCGCCACGAAAAATATTCTACGTGTGAGCACCCACTACATACGTAAGAACGTATCTAAGGTTCAATGGAAAATCTGTGGACCATCCTTTATTCTTCTGAACTTCATTCTCGTCGATTAAGCCACGTTGTCCCCAGGCAAACATATTAGTGGGTTCATTTATGAAAAATGTAAGTCTTGCAAAAGGGCACAGAATGCATTTAACCCTTTCCTCTGCAACTCGCTCTATGAATTATAGCACAGATTCAACAAAAACGCATAGCATTGAGGATAAAATTGAACTCGAACTGTAATTTTAGCTTTGCGTTATACGATTGGAGGTTGTTAACACTGGAACTACTAAGGTCGATAAAATGAAATTTATCGTATTGAAAAATATCCGTGGCAACTAGGGATGGGACACTCGAAGCCCCTCGAAACTCAAAAAGTTTCGAATTCCCGAAACTCGAAACTGTGTACAACTTTCATGATTCGAGACTCCCGGTACTTAGGTAAAGAATAGCTTGTATGAATAACAAAACTATTACCTTGATACGAATTTATTCAACTAATAATCTAACACAGCTTGTGTTTAAACTTTAGATTCATTTCAATAAGTACAATTATATTATCGACAATTATACTTTATTATCGTCGTTTAAAACAAAAATAAAAAGTGGTTTTTCCGCTTATTGACTTGTTTAAATTGTAACTATACTTAAGTTTCACCTAATTAGATTGAATAAATAATTTGATTTTCTAATTTTAGTGAGTTTGAATTTCTAAGTTTTATTAGGATCATAATTGCTGATAAAATCTGATATTCCTTACAAATAAAAGAAAGAGTATAGGGATTCAGGGTTTCGAATGTTTCGTGAGTTTCGAGGCCTCGCAAAGATTCAGATTCGAGTTTGGCAACTCTAGAAATTAGGTTTCGATCCACCTCTACTGAAAACAAAATTCTCCAATGTAATCGAATTTCCACTTAAACCTTCACCTTTAGTCTATTTCCACTTCCACTGCTTTTATCTCTTTTTCTTTTATCTTTCGTCTGTTTTCTATAAATTCTCATCCAAAATAACGAGTCCTGCATTAACTTCCCATTCATTGTTTTGGAAAATTTTACATTATTCTTTACGTTCAACTAATCGTAAGTAAGAATATAAATGAAATGTTTCTACACGGACTTGTGGGTTAAACCACTATTTTACCACCGCGTTTTATTATTCTTTATCACTTTATCGATGTCAAACAGTCATACTTCAATTACTAATTGAAAGTGATAACAAATTATAATTTTCTTCGTCATAAAAGGAGCGAAGACTCGAATTACAAATGGTCAAATTTTCGATTTAAAACTTTCTGCAATAAAAGTAAAAATTCCCAATAATTCCTAATATTGCGTATCATCAGTTACACAAAGGGTTAACTGCTTAATTTTAGATATACATAATCTCTACAACCAATTCACGACAGTTAGAAACATCTAAAGCGTTGGACACCTGTTTTTTAACAGCTCGTATAATTGGTGTTAAGTTTCACTTGGTCATTTTGTAGTCCAGTGAACGATCATAAGAGGAATAAAATCCTGTCAGCGGAGCACGACGTTTCCGAATCAGACTCTATTCATGGATAGGAAGCAGAGATGCATAACGAAACACGCAGGATCTCAACTCTCTGGCAACGATCCAGCAAACCTGTATTCCATCCCCTCCACTTTTCTTCTTTTTTATTACTCTGCTCCGGGGAATGCTTATTGGTCATGAAATTCGGCTTCGACTGTGCGACTCTGCTCGTTTTTTCTATTTGCTTTTAGTAGAACAGCATTCTCTGGTAATTGCTCTACCATCTCATATTTGCAGGGGAAAACATTTCGGCATTATTAAGGAACGGATTTGTCCTGAACGATGAAGTGCCATGGAATTGTTTTTTTTTTTCCTTTTTTTCTTTTTCACGGCGAAAAGAATAATGATTGCGTGATTCCGATGAAGTGTGAGTTTCCAGTCTGTTGGGACTTTCTGTTTAGATCAGATGTTACGCAGCGTGAGAAAGTTTGCTCATAAAAATTTCCGCTATCGCCGTCGAGCTTTGGCAGATAGATGTCTATATTGAATTCGATACGGAACGAGATACGTATCACACCGTGAGAACTTTCAAATTGAAGTAGTTTTTCGAATTTGCTGTCTTTGATGCGATTTTCAACGTTCCGAACGTATGCAGGAGTTCCACGAAATTCTCTCGCGTTAAATTTCTTATTTTTAACATTTCCGCGAAATTATAGAGTTCGACGAATTTTAGATGCGAAATATAGAGGAGATGGTTTAAATATAGGCTACTAGTTTTATTTTAACGCTTATCGCTGAACCTGTTGAAGATTCTGAAACTTTTACACGTCAATATGCATATCTATAACATGTTAGCTTTCTGATGTAGAAATATTATTAAATAATATTCAAGTAAAAAATTAAACGTCGCATAAATGCATAAATATGAATGGACTAGTAATAATACTGAACGCTATTTTAATCAAATACGAATGAACTTACTCCTCAACCTAATAGTAATAGTCTTAAGATTTTTTACTTGTTTGGTTAACTTTGTCCGACTTAGCGCTGAGTTTACTACTTGAATCCAATTTTAAACTGCAGCGGAATCCTCTTATTATGATCGCCTTGGGACTTTGGGATCTTTATGCATTTATGTCAAATTTATATTTGCAAGAAAGAACAGATTCCATATGGTATATAAAAATATACAAAATATTTAAAGCACAGTAAAAAATAACAACATTTACAGAATTAAACAGATCTCTTCTAAACTCCACTCTTTCGGTTTTACTTAAAGAGGTACGAATTTGCATAAACATCCATTGTTTAATTATCACGTTTGTATATAATTTTATGATTATTCTGTCTTTGTTAAGAACATGCAAATTTTTAAAAAGTTGTTTCTCTAATTTCTCCCCCTCTATTGTATTTACGTATTTTCCAATGATTCTTACCATGATCTCATACAAAAGATAAAAAGTATGTTTTGATTCGAAATAATTCTTAAAGAAGGGTTTTGTTTAGTACGAATTTATTACGAATTCTTGTCGTTTGTTCCCAATTATAATTATCACACGTGATACCAATAAGTCTGTTTATAATAAGCAGATTATTTTTAACTAATTTTATATAGAGTGTTTTGGGACCTATTGATTATGATAATAATAATCGATTGATAACATTATCCGTGATTATAGTAACCGGATTCCACTGTATAATGAAACAGAAAAATTCATAAAATATAAAAAAAAAATGGAAGCCCTACTAAATATTCGATTATCTGAAGAATGAAATTTTTTTCTCAACTAACGATACTTGTTATTTCTGTTTAGGTGCAGCCCAGTGGGAAACTATCCTCATCCTGAAACCTAGAATCAACTCATCCAAACTTCAACGCGTGCACTTTCCATAGAAGTGTTTTTTCACTCCGCGCAAAGTGGTTGCTTTCGTAGTTTCGATGATGAAACTTACAAAGACTACGAGTTCACTGTCTGAACAGCAACAGTGTGCGGACGAGTGTTTGTAAAAGGTGACGCGAAAGGTATATGGATTGTTCGGAAGAAGGAAACGAAGCAATCAAAGTGTGATCAAAGAGCTAGCACAATCTCTGAAAATATTCCCTTATTATTTTTATCATAGAAAAGGCTAGTTATCAAGAAAAAGTAACAAAGCGTGCATCAGCGAGGATAAAGGAGCGATAAAATTATCGCTGGCTCGACAAAACGATACAGATCGCTGGTTCAAAGGGACAGGCGATTGTGCAACGTCTATTTGTTCCCCGAATGTCTTTTTTCCGCTGCTTCCAACGGCAAAATAAAAGATCCGGCTGTTGAAGGTTCGCCGTGAATAGACGCGAAAACGTCGTGCTCGAAATTCGATTGGAAAGCTAAACTCGATTGCGTTTCCCCGCGAAAGGAAAGATTGCCAGAGGGAAGAAATGAAAGAAGTAGGAAGAAACGTAGGATGGATCGTATGCAGTTTACGTTACACGGGAGTCTACGTTGATTTTGTGAGGCTGAAGAGGATGTAGAAGCGAGAGGAAGTGAAAATGGACCATTAAAGGAAACATGGACGCACCTAATGCCATCGGCAATAACACGCGGGACTTTTGCAGTGCCAGGTACAAGAATTTTGTGCCTCCGGAAGGCGGTGAGTGCCATGTTTTGCCTGTCATATTTTCACCTTTTATACATTTTTTAAATTCAAACTACGATAAAACGCGTTCCCCACGTGTTATGGAGATCGACGTCGTTCGGATTTCGCGCCAATTGAATGCGACGCCTTCGTGGGTACAGCGCAAATTGGACGAGGATGGCGACTGACGAAGAGAACTTCCCAAGTGTCCCACTCACGTGTTTACGAAACTTTTGCCAGCTTATGCTGCCATTGGGAAAAAGTTTTCGATGAAACACGGTAGCGTGGATGTAACTAAAAAACAGTAACATTTTTTAGATGCAAAATGCTACTCCATAAATAAAAAATATATTGATTAATGAATGCAAAATTATCGGTAACACTGAAAAGAAATTCTATTACTGGTATTTGTCAGTAATACGACAATATTTCGTTGGACTTTTGTTGAGTATAACATATTGAAAAATATACGATAAAATTAGTGTTTTTTATTAAAATGAAAACTTCGGATTACGTAGGAAACGCCAAATTTGAATTTATGACGGTTAATTAACATTTATACCATAAAAGAAAATAATTGTACTTATAGTATATATTAAGTTATTAAAGTGTGCTCAAAAAATGTATAAACCATCTAATAGAATAGAATTTGCTTATTACGATCACTTTGGGACTTGCAATTTTTTATAAGAAAAGAAAAGGCTAACATTGTGCAGGGGATAAAAAGTGTTCATTATTGAACTCATTTTATTGCAAACAGTTATAATTAAAGTGCGGATCTTTCTACACTTATGGCAAATTTAAATTTGCAAAAAATAACAGATTCTATATGATACATACAAATATACAAAATATTTAAAGGACAAATTACTGTTTACTATTACTGTCAATGCAAAATTATTCGAATAAATCATCGTTATTGATTCGAATGATTTATTCGAATGCATAGAGAATAATTCGTTACGGAAAATAAATAACTATTCTGAGAATAAAGTTTCTAACTAAACACAGAATTTATTTAGATAATTATCACAAGTAAATAGTAAATATTTATTCCAAAGGATTCATATAATGAAAATTTAATGTATTGGGACTCGAACTGAAGTCTTTTGGAGTTGCAATTATACGTTTAACAGTGCGACTGGTAATTTATATGCGCGAGTGATCGTAACTTTCGCAGTTAAAGTGTAATTTGCTTTAATTGTTAATGATTTTCGAACAATTAGCCGCCTGCCCCCAAAATGTGCTGCTGACACTTGGAGTGTTCCCCTTGCAAGGTTATATAAGCGAAACACGACAACTGGCAAATGTCAGTTGAATTATTGGGTCGTTGCACATGAAATGGTGGATTCAGAGATACAATTGAAACTACAGTAACACGATGCTCATAAAACTTTATCAACCAGATCAAGTTTCTGCGGACTCAATAAACTTACAACGAGCTACTAGATTTTCTGCAACATTTTGCAAAATTCATATGCATGCAAGTCATTATTGTGACTTATTAAGTGTACCAATAAGTAATCCACTATTTTTTTAATAGATTGACAAATTTATTTTATTAAATGATCCAATCTTTTTTCAATCACGAATCTGTAACTTTGTTTAAACAATGGAACAAAGTATTATAGAACAATAGCTGTTATAAGTGACATAATGAGCTGAAACGAAAACATAATGAATCATATTCAATTTTTCAAGGACATAAATATATTCTTAGCTTTAAACAATCATAGGTAAACCTTTGATGGTGGTTTGTGACTAGATTGCGGATATTTAAGCGTTTATGGGAAATTTACCTATGCGAAAACATACAACTGTATTTTTTAATTATTTTTTCGTACAACTTTATTTATTTTTACAAATAAAACTGAAAAATGCTATCTTATACTTTTACAAATAAAGTTAAAGTAATGCGATCTAAATCAAGGGCTGTTCCATTCGATAATTATTCCAGCTCGTGCTTCGTTTTGGATACTTTGTATGTTCTTGGATATTACGTGGATTCTGTACCTTTTTGAACAGTTAAATACCCCATAAATGCATAGACATCCGTAATTCAGAGACTATGTTTGAACAAAGTTTAGATTACTTCAATTTTGTATTATAAATCCGCGTAAACTTTATCCGGCACCTAATAGCTAGTATTCTAGGAATATCAAACTATGCTGTAATACTCCGTCAGACGTTTTAACTAATGCGAAATTCCGATGGGTGACTACAGTCAGCTATAATATAAATGGTCTTTCAACAAGAGCTTAGTAAGTTCTGCGTAAATGAAATGCGTTTAAATTAAGTAAGTTTGAAAAATTTTTATTGTACATTGTAATACGATCCTTTTGAATGAAATGTGAAATAGTTACGTATTTTGCGACACATACTTTTTACAGAACATGAAATTTCATATTAAATAGACTGCAGATTCTTTTGCATTTATGGGAGACTTAAATGTGCAAAAAGGCACGCAATGCACGTAATATGCAACAATGAAATGAATATTTGATATTAAGTACAAATTATTTAATATTTTGCAATTCTTTAACTTTGTTAATAAAAATATAAATTTGCATAAAGATCCACACTTCATTAATAAGTTTTAACGGTATAAACGCTATATTTAACTGTGTATCGTTGCATGACTAAAATTGTAAGCACGTACAGATAAAAATGTCACCATAGTTATCGGAAATATAAACCATAAGGCAAATATATCATAAAAACATCTGGAAACTCTTGTTGAAAGACCTTTTATAAATAACAGATATGCCTTCACCCAAAAATAATTAAAGCAATGCAAAATTTACTCTGCAACGCTTAAAGGTTATTAATAATAGATAGAAGAAATAATCACTAATAACAGTGTGCAATTATACACAGAAGCACAATTTAAGCGAGCCTGTGACACTTACGGGTTTTTGCATTAAAGGGTTATAGGAGCTAAATAAAGAGAAAAATATTCGTCTCAAAATATTACCTAATGGACATGTGCCCTTTTGAAATTCATGGTTTCATTTATTAGCATTATTTTCCAAAACAGGGAGTATTAACGTAAAATTATTATATTATACTTAAACCTGTCCAATTGTAATCCAAGTTCTCTTATTAATTCTTAATATGGTTCTAATATATAATAGCTACAGATAGCTTTATAATTGACCAGTAATAGAACGTTATAGTTAATATAACATGTGTAAGATGTTCACACGGTCCAATAACCTCCGTGATGAGTGACTATGGTTACCCTTGGTATCGAAAGGGTTAGTTTCGGTGTTAACTCAAAGTTCTAGGAAAACCTTGGACCTTGAGGTTAACTGGAGGCCCTTGGGAACCCTCATGCTTTGAGATTAACCGGAAGATGGGATCATCGATCCTAGTTGGACGCCTCAAGACCTCTGGAATCCTCTAGGGCTTCGAGATACCTTAATTAGAAGACGATAATGTTACATCATGATAAATGTTGTATATACTTCCTTCAACCGTTTCAGTGCGGATCTTCTCCGGTTTAACTTCTAACTGACGACCTTCATATTCCGTATCGACTCTCATTTCTTCGTAGGACAGCCAATGGTTAATTACTTAAAATGTAGGGAATTATTTAATGCTGTTTATGGGAATACGAAATTAGTCTCCAGTTTCCGGAAATATATAATATTAACTATTAACTGGTGTAATGCTTTTCACAAACACAAGTGGTAGGGATAGGATTGATCGTAAGTTCGATATGTACTTACGAATCTGAATCAATTTCAATAACCATGTTTCGCTTCACGGACTTCGAATACATTGTAATCTGTTTATTACGATCGTTTTGGGACATGCAATTTTTGAAATCAGAATTCTGTAACAGGTTTATACGTACACGTGAGTGTAAAATTGAATTATGCATTAAAAGGCAACACATTTGCAATTAAAACTAACGGAAAGAATAGCTAGGAAGATCAAAGAATTTCTAATATAATATTCATAAAGGTTTCGAAACTATTCGATCAAGATTCGAGTATGTCTACTTGAAGGTACTGTTTTTGTTTGTCGAAGTACTTATAGAGGGTTCGAACCTATCTCATAGAGGTTCGAATACACTTGCAATATACGAGTAAGTATGATCCTCCGCTCACTTGAACGCGCGTGGCAGGAATACAGGGTCTGATTGGCCAAAGCGGAAGGGGCTCGTCTCTACCTCACACGCATTTTCGATTCTGGAATGACATTGGCCAAAACTGTCACACATACACTGACGAGACCGAGTGTGCGTGGGATTCCTCTTGCCCCTGTGCCTTCAAGTGAGCGGAGAAAGTATGTACTTGATCCCATTTCTAATAAGTGGGATAATTGCAGATCTCAAATAAAAAATGCAAAATAATATGTAAATCCGGTACTATAGATAACGTTTTATGAACATTTCGCTTTTTAGGTATCGTATAAAATAACAGAAAGGTGGGAAATGAAACTTTTATTGTAAAGTTAGTTAGAAATTCATTTTTTGGGACTATTGGTGACCCCAGTGACACCATTTAAGGATTGAAGTAGCTTATTGCAGCAATACAACAAATTCTTTAAAATACGTAAATCTCTCGCATCCACTTGTGCGGAACAAAAAGGTGCTCCGTCGCTGAAGGGTTAAACGCTCTTCGTTGACGACAAGCGGGGCACAGTTGCGATCGCTGTGGACGGAATACTTTCGTGTAACGCGTACTTACCTTATCGACGTACCGATTGACTACATAAAACGCTTATTAAAGTTAATGATGTCGTTGTTTGTTTACTCTCGTCGCTAACATATCTATAGGATTGTAAGCATTCTGTTGTAGCATATATTCGTCTCGTTTTATTACTGTTTTTAATTGAAGAGTTTCTGGAACCTGAAAAATGTTCTAGGAAAATAAGGCGAATTTATATTACGACCCAATACACGTATTTATCTCGAACAGTGATCATTTTTATGTTTGGCTTGTGCAAGACTAGTCGAATTTTAGTTACTGATTCTTTATTCGTATTAATTAATGTCGAGTAGCATTTTCATTCGTCGATATTAATTTCATAGGATCGCACAAGATTAGAACGGTGATGAAAATTAGAGGAGGTGGTCCAAGTATAGGCTACCACTTTTATTTTAACGTTTCCTGCCGAACCTGTTGAATGTATATCTATAGCATATTAACTTTCTCATGTAGAATTGAAATATGATCAACAAAAGTAATGTTTGCTACAAATTACAAATTTAAAGTAATAGTGAAAATTTTCATTTTTGAAAACGTGTCGGTTCAAATACGAGTCACTCGTAAAATAATCTAAAATGTAAATGAAAAATTTACTTTTAGTATCCAGAAAACTGTTCTTTTTATTGAAAGTAGGCAAACAGAAGTTCTCAATGTAAATAATATAGTGCTCTCAGCAAATTAATTCCAATGTCAACAGATCGTTGTTAAAGGAACGATACAAAAGAAACCTGTGAAAATCTTTACGATCGCGAAATTCGTAACAATAATACTGTTTGCAATAGAACACGTTAATACAACAAACAATGGTTTCTAATTCTTCTGCACAACTTTATTTGTTTTTTAGTCATAGTTTTGCGCTATTAATAATACACGGCAGCACTTAATAAATCCCATACTTTAACTAGCTCATATTTAGACCCTAGTTTATATTTGGATCAACTCCTTTACTTTTTAAAACATTACCTGGAGAATTATTACTTATTATAATCCTTTGCCTTGCGGCTAAAGATGTTATCCAGTTACACTACATTTTCCTTACGCTACTTAATTGAACTTATGCTGCTTATTATGCGCTTACATTACACCTATACTATAATATTTTTACTCTAACGATAATGAACTACAATAATCTAATAATTTAACTCAAAATAAATTAACAAAATAGAATTTGCATTCTTACATTACGCCTATGCTGCTCGTACTTTAACAATACTAAACAGTAATAACTTAATTAAGAATGAACTAACGTGATCTACGATAACGAACTGCTGTATTTTTATGCATTTTAAAAATCAGGTAATGTATTTTTAAGCTCGAGTATTTCTACTAATGTCAACGTGTCTAAAAACTTATGACCTATAGTGCATATGCATTCATAGCATTCAAAGGGTTAAAAGAAAGTTCACGCGTCCCTTGATTTACGCAAATAATTCATTCCATGCGGTTTTCATTTTCTCGCGTTTTTCTTAAAAGGAATTCGTTAAATAAAAAACACGGTATGAAGTATGAAAATGTATATTTTATACATTTTATACATTTTCATACGAAAATCCTAAAAGAACCGTGTGTAAAACAACACGGTGTAAATTGAAACGTATAAAAAGCCCGCGTAAACCAAGAGAGTATTTGCCGCGTGAAAACAAGCTCGCCTAAATGAAGCGGCGCATAAATCGTGGCGGTGAGTGTAATAGCATTTCAGCCAGACTTACACTAAAATCTCCGGTAGCCGATTCAGTCGCTATGATACACCTGTATCCTATGCGTAATCACATGAAAGTCAAACACACGCTATCTCTGGTCGATTTGCAGTTGTATAAAACGCCAACGCGTCTCTGGGGAACGCGTTGTGACGGTAAAGCTGCTTATCTGTATCTGTTTTCCTTTTTTCTCTCTGCAGAGCTATGGTGTGAGCCGGTCTGGGACTCGTTACTCTGTTGGCCACCTACCAAAGCCTCGATGACGATCAAGCAGAGATGCCCGTTCGAGGATGGATTCGATACGACCAGTAAGTGCACGCTCGCACGATTGATGAATGCACATTTAAATTGCTTGTTAGCGAGCCTGAATCTCCGCGCACGTGTAAAGGGAAAGGGTGACAGGTGGGAGGAATATCGAGGAATAATTAGAATCCACGTGTGATTTCTAAGAAATACGAACACTCGCGCCGATTAAAAGGCAATTGATCGGAAATTATTTGGGGGATCTACTTTGGCCCGTTGCGGAGGCGGATTTTAGGTGTTGAATAAGCAGGCTATACAGCCTGCGGTGGCAGATTTTACGGGACGGTGGTTTCGAGCAAAACTTCGCTTTACAATTGGGGCGTTAACTGCAAGAAGAGCGTGGGCGGAACAATTTGATTTCGAGGAAACGACGTTTAAACAATTAAAAGTAGCAGCACTTAAACATTAACCGTTTGCACTCCGTTGGCTTTGCTATAGTGACATTTGTGGTTTGTACCAATGGTTAAGATTTAAGTTTCTTGAATTCTGTAGGATTCCGATGTTTGGTGAATATTTTTATTCGAACTAAACTTAGTACACGAAATCTTACAAGAGGCACTTAAGAATTATAATTTCTAGAACTAGAAATCCTTCTTTTCCTTTCTATCGGTCAGCTTTTGCTCGTCTCTGTTCTAGACAGTTTTGTATGCCCTTTTAAAGGCTCGGAAGTCTGTCTTTGAAAGTAGTGGGGATGAGGATAAGGACCAGTAGGAATTTTGGATATTGCTAAGGTTCGGAGGGACAAGCGTATGATTCAGGATCGGTGAGTAAGGAAGTCAAGGGTCGTATGAGTAATTATATACAGAAGATAGAACGGTTAGGAAGGAAATCGAAAGTTAGCTTATCTTATTTACTAGCCTATAACGGTATCCAACAATTCTATATTAACCAATTCAGTTTTCATTCCTTCGAGATCAAAGGAAATTTCTAGCTTTCAAAATACATGACACTTTAAGTTGTCACGAGAATCAGAAAAGTGTATCGTAGCTGCTGTTATGTCATATTATTAAAAATAGTTTAATGAAGCAAAGAGTTAATGATAATTACGCTTTCTACTATTGATGTTAATAGGAGAGCACACATTCTAATTTTTAGTTTCAATGGTAAAAAAAAATATGACAGCACTGCGACATTGAAATATCAATCAGAATTGAAACTATGCCTAACGCTCTTTTTGCATGCAATCATTTTTTCCTTCTCTATAGAATAAATTATTTTATCCGCGTTTAATGTTAAGAAAACTACAATCAGTAGTTTTATTGTTATAAATGATTTTGTTGAAATATTAACGTAATACGTGCATAAATTCAACAATTTGATTATTTGCTGATAGGTTTTACAAGCAATTTAGAATATTAGAACAAAGCTGATAGTAAATTTTTTATTCGATAACGTTTATATTTCTGAATTCTGAAATATACTATATATAAATGATTGATAATATTTATAATATTTATTGGAAATGGGTTATAAAATAATTAAGCAGTTTATATCTTTTAGTCTCACTTTATTAATACGGCTTTAAAAAAACACGTCTGACTGTTTCTAGTTCTCGAAACCGAATGGGGCGAACACCCAAAAGAAGGTTGGGGTCAGCTTTTCTTGACGAGACTGTTTATGGCTTTGCCTGGCGACGAAGTCTCTTGACTTCGTGTAACGAAATCCAGACACATCTTTCTATCGCCTTAGTTTAGTCTATCAGATAAAGGAACGTTGGGCATTATTGCTTTTGCTAGCTTAGCATTAGTATAATTCAACAATATTTATATAATATAAATATATAATAATATAGTAATACAATATTAATGTATAAATATATAATATATATAATATATAATATAAATATAATATATATAATATATAATATAAACATAATATATATAATATATAATATAAATATAATATACATAATAAATATAAATATAATACCCTAATATTTCTGAAAAGAAGCGTAACGAATATACATTGAAATCCAATATTTAGCTTCGCGTACATTTTAATAGAGAAATATCTGCAGTAACGTAAGACAGGTGATACGTGGGTCTGTCAGCGAGTAAGGGATGAAAATTTGATATGCATCATTTGGATTTAATGATAAGTGTTTAGTCGATCCTTTCCCTCGGGATCGATCATTATTTCAAAAGCAATTAGCGCGACAACAGCGAAGAGCCTTGGAAGGTTCAACGCTTTTTGGCATTATTGATTAATTAATGTAGCTCGAAGGCGGGAAACTTTTACATTCCTTCGGATCTAAAGGAGCATTTGCATAGGAAATCGATCTTAATTTCATTACCGTGCATTGTTTCGCTACTTCTTTTTTAATGAATGTTAAGGAAGTTGGATGAAACGCTATTATGCAACGTGTCCCACTGTCTTCGGCCTCCGATATTCACTGGAATATTAACTACCTCGCGAAATTGCTCTGGTTTATCGAGTCACGTACTGGAAATAACTTCCTCCAGCATTGGCGACCTGGAATTGTAGTTCATCTCACGGTCCACGCCATCAGAGTGACAAGCAACAGTTATCTATCCACATGTACGCGTTTAACTTCACGCTGAGAATATAAACGTTCACTATTTGTAACTTTTAATTGTTCCCGTTTCAGAAAAACTGACCTGTATAAAAATTTGTAGTACACGGTAGGAACACGATTAATTGAACACCCGTTATCAAAATGGGGCGTTGATGATAGTAAGGGCGAACTTAACAAACACGTGTTTCGAGAAGAATACTTTTCACCAACACCGTAAACGCTCTGATCATTTTTTTTTTATTTTCTAAACAAAGTTAATATTTATACGGAAAAGGATGATGAAATCCACAAAACATAACAACTAAAATATGCATTATGTACCGTAAAGCAATTTGATGAAGTAAAAAATATTTTTGAAAGTCTTGAATTCACCTTTACTACCCTCAACGTCTCAAATGTTAGATTATCCAAAATTAAAGGATTCACAACACAGCGATATTTGTTAAATTATGGTATCTCATGCATGAGATCCATAAGCTCTTGATTTAATTGGATACTGTTCTTTCGTGATACAATTACACGTATTAAATAGTTATGAAAATCGTATGATATGATGATTATTTTAAATTAATATTTAAATGAATAATAAACATTATAAATTAATGCATTTAATAAATTAATATGTATTATGAATTAATACATTTAACAAATTAATAAATATTATAAATTAATACATTTAATAAATTAATAAATATTATAAAGTAATAAATAATAAATATTACATACATAAATAATAAATATTAGATTGTTCAGGAAATTCGTAGTGATATTTGAGAAATCCTCAACTGCAGAATAATGAAGAAATTTCGTATTATTGAATAACGTCGTACATATTGGGTCATTCTATAAATAATGTCGTTAATTAGATTTCCTTAACCCTTTCACGTTCGATATTGCGTATTCGCAACATAATATTTTTTTTATTGAATTTTTTAAAGTTGCATTAACCACAGTTACTATTTACATTAATATAGATTACAAAATAATTAAATACAATTTAGCAAATTAATTTTTTTTCAGTAAAAGTAAACGATAAATGTTTCTTAATTCGATAAAAATTTGACTATTGATTCTTTTTTAATAAAACGGAAGGAAACGCACTTTGGTTATTTTAAATTTCCAGTTTAACTTAAAACGCGATTGAATACGTTTCTCACGAGATAAAATTGTTTAGTCCTCAAAAGGTTAAAAAATCGGTAAATTGTACCGCAATTATAGTATAATTCATTTTCTATGGGTACTGCTATAATTATATTACTATTACACAATACTCATTTATTTGCTATGAACAATATCGTAATTAGATTCTAATTATCCCACAATTTCACTCAATTTCACTCTTGTTAGATGGATATTTGCTTTTAACTCTCGTTATGCGTGATAACGTAATAATCGATCAGTTTCCATATGAAATGCAATCATAATTTCAATCGTTTCATTCTCCAGTTTTCCTGGTACTAATTACTTCGGTTAATTCAGGTCTTGCCGTATTACTAATGTAATATATTATATTATTTGCATTTTATCATTTCCAGGTTGAACTGAAATTCCAACGGAGATTTAATTCTTAAATCATTTCCCCTTTTTCGGAATATTTTATGGATGCACATAAATTTCGCAGTCTATTAGCTACCATTCTAAAACGGAAACGCTCTTCAAAGCGGAAGTGATCCTCTGATTGAACTTCTCCGAATAATTATACCGATTTTTGCTGCGTGTCGCTTGAAAGTGAGCTTAATTCGTTTTCCCGCCCAGCAACAAGTATTCCTGATTGCTTTTAACATCCTTCTAATTGTCAGATCTGAAAAAAGCTGCTTGAAAAGGGCAAATGCCAGCATTTGAATTTCCTTACGAGCAGAATATTAAACTCCAATAAACCGTGACATTCTCTTATATCGCCATTAAAACTTCAATTTCCGATATTAATTTTAGCCGATAAGCTTTTTTAGGATTATCACCGATTATTACCTTTCAAAGCTTGTAACCCTTTATAACCGCCATTTTATTCGTTTCCGAGAACAAAAATTATAACGGATTACGGATTTTCAGGCCATATATGAAAAGTGATGAAGAATTTCCTATGAATAAGTTGCAGTGATACAACAACAAAATTAAGTGGCTGAGTAACAAGTAAATAAACTGATATTGTTCAATCGCGCACTCTATTGCATATTTATAACTCATTTACAGAAGATTACATTTATTTTCACAAATGTAATTCAACATAACAAAAATATGTAACTAAAATTGTCCTTTACTGATAAATTAATACACAATTTAGAGGACAATAACATTTTCAAGTTATTTACTCAAGACTCAATAAGATTGTATTTACGTTTTGTTTTTATTTTATACGCAAGAGATGTAGGATTTAATTTTCGCCACGAGTTAGATTATTATTTAATTAGTTTTATAATTAATTTTTATAAGTTGTAAATAAAATTCTAACAAAATACAGGTACAGTTATAACAATAAGTTTTATATATTTTAATACACATATCTAGACTTTCGTGAAATCGTATTTTCAGTTTATATATATTTTGTCATCAAAAAATAAAAAAACGCCTCTAGTTTTTTTACAATCTCTCTAATTTTAATTAACAAACGAATTACTATTATTAAATCGATCGAAACCCCAGTATTTTATTAAATATTTAATATACAAGGAAGTGTACGTAAAATTTTACGCCAGACCGTAATTCAAAAGAGTTTCAGAATCACTATAAATTTAATCTTCAATAAATGTTGCGTTACACGATCTCATTGTCAGTTAAATATTCACAAGTAAAAACTAGGATCTTGTGGAATTCCTGCTCTCAAGTTTCCGTTGAAATATTGTACAGTTCTGTTTGCTGCAAGAGAATACTTTAGAAAAGAATTTGAAACACCGTAACAATGACGAGAAGTATGAAGCGGGGAAAAATCGTTTGTCTTTTTCATCCACTCGGTGAATATTCATTTTTTCCCATTTAAAAGCTGCAGACTGGTGTCTCCTACCAGCCAGCTGGCATTTATAACCGACGGAGAAATTCAATACAACCACTTTTCAAGCGATTCCACGGAGAAATGGCGAGCAAAAAGAAATTACATATCGAAGAAAAGAAACGGAAACTTTTTTTCCCCCACTAACAAAACCGCCGAGCATCGTTCGAGCATAGAAGAAAGAAACTGAAGGCAGATGCTTCTCAAGAGGAATCATTTTTATTCTTGGATACACTTTCATATTTTCATGCAGATTTAAATGTAGGCGTTGCTTAGAATCTCTCGCTACTTTGATTGAATAGAACTATTGCTATAAGTGGAATAATTAAAAAGTAGTAGAGGACAATTTTGTCCAGAGATCATAGCTGTTATACAAATTACAAATTTAAAGTAACGGTGAAAATGTTCATTTTTGAAAGTGTCGTCCAAACAAAGGCGGATTTAGTTACAGGCTAAGTAGGTTATTAACCCTTTGCACTCGAGAGCCTTCAAAGCTAGCTTATTTTGGCGATTTGGAGTACAAAGGGTTAATATTAGTTATGAATTTTTCGTGAAATAATTAGTCTTCGAATTGCAGTAAAAATAGGAGCAACATTTAAAAATTTAATATCATTCGAGAGCTTTCAAAGCTAGTTCATTTTGGGAACTTAGAGGATTAATAGCATTCTTCTATACATTTGTACGAGATGATACGATTTTAACGCTAGGTTTACGGACATTACTTGCATAATTTGACAGGCTTCCGGAAAAATACGTATAATGCATATAAATATTCGAAATTAGAAGCGTGAGGATGAAGAGAATCGCGTAGAATACATATTCATACTATTGTATTAATTAAAGATAACATAAAGTACTGGAAAATAATATTTATGGTCTCTATAATTGTAGGTATGAAATCTGAAATGACGACTTCCGTAAACCTAGTGTTAATGGATTTTACAATTGACCATCATGAATTCAATAATGTTTCACTTATACTTATATGTCCACTAGCTTTCATTTTTATCATAAATTATCTAACACAATTTTAAATTATAATATAAAAATGTTATAATTATAAATTTTAAAATTTTCATCGTCACTTTAAATTTGTAATTCGTAGCAAACATTACTTTTGTTCAACGTATATCGATTCCGCATCAGAAGGATAACGTGTTACAGATATACACTGATATGTAAACGATTAGGTGTCTTCAACAGGTTAGGCAATAAACGCTAAAATAAAAGTGGTAGTCCGCATTTGGACCTCTTCCTCTATATTTTGTAAAATATATTATTAAAAATATGGCCTGTGGTAGAATTTTTCTCCGCTGCATAACAGCTAATGTATTAATATTGGGTTGGGCTAACCTTGGCATCCTTTCGAGGAATACGAAAACTTTGGCTTTCTGGTAGAATAGCCAAGTCAATTCTCTAAATAACGAAGTCTGAACTCGGAAGATTCGCCGTCCGTGATTTCCGTGAGTGTGACGTAGTTCGGGAGGAAAGAAAAACTGGGAAAAGAAATTTGCATGACGCGGATTAACGTCAGGCCAGATGTGACCGTTGTCGTCGTTCTTCCATTCTCCACGCTGTATCCGATTCAGCCTCGTTTCCGTGTTGAATGCACCACGACCTGGATGCAAATTTCTCGCGTTGTTACAATACGAAATCCGGCTGGGGATTTGAAAATATCCCAGTTGACAGTTTTAATGCAGTATCGCGTTGGATCGGCGAATTTTCCGTCTCTCGGCTTCGTTGGAGGATCGTAAAAGTTGGATCTTATAAAAACATGAGCCGTTTCACAAGTATTAAAAATACAGCGTATTATATAATCGGCAAGAAACAGGTTCTGAAAAAGGTAGAATAATTTTTGTCCTTTTGGAACTTCGTTTTCTAGTAAAGCAAGTTTGAAAATTCGCGAAATGTTTACGCGTTTCAAATGACGAAATAGTTTGATCGTAATTGATGAAATTGGACATGATTAGACCGCAGATTTTCATGCGTTTATGGGAAATTTATGTATGCAATAAAATACAGGATTCAGATAATATACAAAAATATATAGTATATATAAAAATGTTTAATTCTATAAATATATCTTCTTATACATAAAAATATTAAAGAGTTAAATATAGTATGAATAATTATACGTAAATAGGCTAATTCTATTAATTTTAATCTTAAGATTCTTATTATGAATTCTAATCGTCTTCATGTTGATAATGCATAAATTACACCTAAATTACCGAAAATTTCTTTCTTACCTCTTTCATTTATAATAATTTGTGAAATAGGTGGTGGGAAAAGTTCGCGCGGATTCATATTACAAAATTAAAGCGAATTAAAATTCCTTCAGATGTTCTTTTATTTAACTAAATTAATTTCATAAAATACCTAAAACGTGTAACGGAATAAATGCACCGTAAACTTGTACAGTTTGCTTCTTTTCTTCTTCTTCTTCTTTTAATCGATCTTTTGCAGTCGATTTAATCGTGATACAGTTCAAATCACTGATTGAATTTTATAGCTACATAGAAATGCTGATTTCCTTTAAACCTTAGCAGTTGTATTATTGCGAACTCACAATTATCGAATACAGTAAAAGAATGGTTTTTTTTTAATGATTCTACCTCACATGTGTACGTTTAGACATAGTAACATTAATGCTCAATGTCCACATTATATCTACATTATACTTCTCAAACATTTTACAATATTTTCACTATATATTATCTATTTTATATAATTCGTTTTAACACATTTCACACGAATACATTTGGACCATCACGTAACATAAATTTGTCTACCCTTTAAAAATTCGTCCTTCAAGATGTTAATCAATTAATCAGATTACAAATTTTAATCGATTAATGCCCAATTATGCTTTCTAATATTTCTCCCAAAATACCTATCACAGTTGAATTACTTTATACCCACCATGTATTTCATCCTTCCCAATTAAAGCAAACGTTTTGTGTGTACCGTTTCGCTTTACATTTTCGTAACAAAGTTGCAAATTGCGTGGGAGACGGTTAAACAAGCGTGTTGAATGCTGAAGGGTCTTTAAAGCCGGTGAGGTGTTCAAGCAAATTGTTCGTCAAACAGAGCAGCTCTGGTCATGATAGATGGACTCGGTTCTAAGTTTGTTCTTGCTACCAGGTAAACGCACCGTGTACAGTAACTATGGTGTTTGCTTAGAATCCGTGGAGAAGAAATGTGGCTACAATGGCCGTTGGGAGGGTCAGAATGGGACGAGCAACGAAGATTCCCCTCATGGCTGGGCAAATTATACGACTTGCTTAACACCAGAAATGCTCAGATTGCACGGGAAAGTTTATACCAACACCATCGAGGGTAACGTGAGTAGAAGCTACATTCACGCATAAAATTAAAGCGAATCGTAAATGTTAGATGGTAGAATAATTATTAATCCTTTGCACTCGAAGATTCCCGAGCGGAGCTATTTAAAATTTGCCTTCAAATTCGAGGGCTTCGCTACGAAGAGAATGCAAATAATTTCCAGTTCACAATATAAGGACAAAAAGAAATTGTAGTAACTTCACGTATTCTTCTAAACAAATTGCAAATTAAATCTGTTCGGGAACGTTTTGTTTATGTAACTGTTAAGAAAGAAAACTTACTTTTCACTCGAAAAAAAAGCTTCAAGTGAAAAGGGTTAAAAATGGGCGAATTTTGCAGATGAAGATGGACATAGCTGAGAAGACCAGGACTTTGGAGTTCGTGGGTTTAAGCATCTCTTTAGTAGCGCTGCTAGCTTCACTTGCCATATTCTGTCGTTTTAGGTGAGTCAATTGTTATTAAAATGGTAGGCTAAGTTTAACGTGTAATATTTCTTTTGATATTTGTCCCAATTAGAAGTCAAATCGCTCGAAATTCCACAAAACTTATTTCGAATGTTACAAAAGCTTATATATTACCTTATTAATTTCTCTACCTGTATTTTGCTAAGTTAATCGATTTGGCAAATAAGCGGCTGGGGGCTCAACTAATAGAAAAATTGACATAATTGAACTTAATCAAGTAGCTTAGTAGAGTTCACAGTATGTAAACGAAGAGCATGGACGCATTACACGCAATTTAATTAATATATATTAATTCAAGTGAAAGAAACTTTGATTATCGTAAATCTATAATGAAATATTGGGCAACTCTTTCTATAACTATTGGAACTATTCGAACCTACTATTAAGTAAATGCGTATTACTTTTTTAAATATACTTTTGATCGGTATACAATTTTTTACAAAAGGATTAGTTGTTATAAAAATATCGCATCCACGGCCTTCTTTTACAGACTGTAAATGCGAAAGTACAATGGTATCCCGAAACTTTGTATAGCCGTTGTAGATATGTTCAGCTAGAAAGATGAGAAACATGTTTGTTGCACGAAACTGGGTTAAGCCTTTGCAAGGACTTATCATTAATGAAATGGAAACTCTAATAGCGTCGCAGATTCCAAGATACGGGAAGGCCATTTATTTTCCCCAAACAAGATATAAACGATTCAACGCCCGTTTCGTGAAAATTACTAACTAACAATAAGCTGAACGCGTGAAAGAATATGCCGAAGTAAAGTGGTGTTGAAATTTGTGTAAATCAGATCGTTGAGAAACACCAGAACCAGGATACACAAGAACCTGTTCGTCGCTATGGTTGTCCAGGTTCTCATTAGATTAACGGTGTACATAGACATTGAAATCCTGAGGAAAAAGACTTATGGCATTCAACGGGGGATAGGAAACACCGTAAGTACTCCCATAAGAATGTCTGATTATTATAGTGGATAATTCTGTGTCCAGATGGCAAAATGTGATATACAATGGCTCGCAATGAAAATAGTCAATTATTCTCGTTTATTCACGTAGACATGAATCTAACTTCATTATTATAAAATATCAAATAATCATATGAAGTTTTGTGGAGCAATAATGAAACACAGCCTTTACGAAAATGCATACAGTAAGAAGTCGTCTACTTGTTCTTATTTAGCAAACTTAAAGATCGATTTGAAAAATATATAAACTCGATTGTATTTCGTAGATTTTCTTTGACTATTTTACGAACAGTGCAAATTTTCTGGAAACGGGGATTATGAAATTTTCTGATAGTTATGGAATTATTAAACAATAAATAGTGCACGCAAAATTATTTACTAAAATGTTAATGTCTACGTATTACTTTTGGGTGTTTCTAAAATATCTCTGCGAATTTTGCGAACAGTCTAATACATATAACTTAAAAACCAATATAAAAGTCCAAACTGTTAATCACATTTTACCAAAGCTAAATTTTAATTGAATAAGTGAGTCCACATTTTTTAATAGTGATATATATAATGGCTTATGTAAAAAAAAATATGTTTCTTTACAAAAAAATCTGCAATATAGTTCTAATTTCTTTGTAGCATTTTTTAAGCATTAATTTAAATAATACATAATATATAAAGTTAGATAACTTAAGAAGTAATGTTCACAAAAGTCTAAACTTTCATTCACATTTGTGTAAAATTCGTAATTCAAATTCACATTTGTATAAATAAGTTTGAAAAACAAGGATCTAAATTAGGAATTGTTTAGCTCTTTAAATTACCATCATTTCTCCTATACTTTGGATATTTTACATAGCTTTGCAAAATATATTCGTTCTGTACTTGTTCCTATAAAATTCCAATAAATGAACACAAATGTACAATCCATGCCTTAAAGAACTAATTTCTCTTCTGATCGAACAAGTGAACCCAAACCTTTGATCAGCAATGGTTTATGGAAAAGGAACATGTTTTTCACGCTGTACAAACTGGCTTAAGGAAGTATATAGGGTTTAGGGAGTCTGAGTTCGAAAGTTACTTGAGGAACTTTTTTTTTTGCTTGCAGCCGGTACTTTGTGAGGCCAGCTACGCCCTTCTGGAGTACGCGAAAACCGCCATGTTCATGTGGATGTTCATAGAAGGCCTGTTCCTCCACAACATGGTCACTGGTAAGCGACTGAACACTAATTCCTCAGGCTTCCCTTTGCATAGGCTGCGCCAGCACTCGAGATTAAAGCTTCTAGAGCTTGTAGCCCTAAGGCGTTTCGATTTTAATTAAAACTTTTAGTTTCTCTGTGTTTCTAACTAGCCGAAAGCCACATTCGCGATAAAAATTTAAATTTCCGTGTCCAGGGTGACATTTTTACCGCTGTCTCGCTGAAATCGTTTCAATAAAAGCTACTTTACTTTTTTGTTTATTTATTCGCGGACCAGGGTCTAAGATGCACAACTGTGTACAAGTACGAGATTACGTATAATAAAATAAGTAAAATAATATGGTATTAATTAACCAAGAGTTAGCGTTAGGTGTAGATTTAAATTATGCTGACAACAGAAGCATGAAGATAATTGAAAAGTGAATTATGAGTAAACCAAAAAACGATAGGAGCAAAAGGTTTGGATCGTAATCGAATCATCTACTAGTTAATGCCTTTGTAGTTGAAGTCTCGCAATAGTCAATAGATCTCGAGAACATGTCGAAATGGCTTGAGATATTATTTACGAGGGAGCATATTGCAGTGAAAGGATCAATATGTATGAAATTTATTTTGAAATGCTTTAAACGGAATAGTAGCTCCTTCTTAAGCACCCTACAGAGTGCATGGTTCACTACTTGATTTAAAATACTTAAGACTTATTTAGAAAGTAATAATTATGATTTCATAAATAATGATAAAATTGGGGGGTTGATTTTTATTTTCTTTTTTTTCCTTCTGGAAAGGTAAAGAAATTCTGTAACATCACTCATCTTTGTTCAATAGAAATGATTTCATTTTTTAACAAAATATTCATAATATTGTACAGTTGTCGTTGTTATCTGTAATTATATTGCAGAGAAATTGTAGCCAATTAAGTGATAAACTTGCAGATCTTATGATTAAGGTTGTTAACATTAATAAGGGTTGGTTTCGTTATCAACCACCCAATTAGTAATAACTAGACTGCGAATCTTTACGCATTTATAGGAAATTTAATTGTTGTAGAAATGTACAGAACGCATGCGTTTCGTAACAATATACGAAATATTTATAATAAAGTATACGTTATATATACTACAAAAATGAATGGAGAATTTATAGACAACACAGAGCAAAATTAGTTAATAGAAATGTCCCCTAAAGTGAAAATCAACTTCAAGAAATAATAGAATTATTGTAAAAAGAAGTTCCATTTACTGGTTGCGAAAATCTCGTAGTATCAATGCTACAACACATCAAAGCAATCATATGTGGACGTAGAAATATTAGAAAATATTAGGTGATTCAAATATTAGATAAAGTATCGTTCCATTATTAAGTATATTTATTTCCCTCGCTGTTTTCTTTTTGATACTAAACGATTATTTTTATTCTTTTACTTTCCCCGTTTATTTAATATTATAATAATTTAATCTTCTCGTACGTTTTTTTATTTGTGGAGCAACAGTTTCGCACCTCAGTAATTTTAACGTTCTTAATTAGTTCCACGTTCTCAGGTTTGACCGAAAACTTTTTGCCAACGGTAGTAGAATCACTACTCGACCCGTTGTACCACGATTTTTGGGACACCCTGTATATCAAGTCTTAAAAATGATACCATTTATCTTCTAACAGTTGCCCCAGTTAGAACAAGTTCGCTTGCAGAGCTGTTATCTCTGATGAGAGCTGAGAGTTTAATTAAAAGTTCCCGGGGCCAAATTCCATTTTCCCTTTCGATCGCTGTTGCAGTGACGGTGTTCCAAGAAAATTCCTACTACCGGATGTATCGGTTCATTGGCTGGGGCTGTCCTGTGGTAATGACTCTGGCCTGGGCCATTATCACCGCCTTCTATTACCATCCGAAGTCAAAGTAAGTCAGGAAATCTCCATTTCCCTCTATCTACGTGCAATAAGATTGCGGTTCTTGTATCAGGTTCTCCAGATGCTGGTCTGGATACAATCTTTCTTCGTACTTTTGGATCTTAGAGGGACCCAGGTTTGCAGTGATATTGGTAAGAAACAGTTTCGAACATTTTCTACCCTCGATTGACAGTGAAATATTGCTTAGAACATAGTGACTCTCAACCGAATCGATATGCTAATTGAAGTGGAGTCTAAATGTTTGAAAGTAGTCCAGTGGACAAAATTTTAATGAAAGAAATAGAACTGAAACATGCACCCCAAGAGATATAAGATTAATAAGCAAATGAAGTTACGATAGGACGTAGTACTACGTAGTACCCTGATACACAGTGAAGCTAAAGATGTTATTAAGTATTGCATTGCAACGGACAAGAAATATCTACAAATGTTTATGTTAGGGGGAATTCGCAACTTGGCTGTTTCTAAAAACATTTAGTTTATTTTTTGTATTGTATTTCTCATGTTAGATATTTATTCTTTTATGTAAAAGCAATACATATTTGAAAATTGCTTAATTTCTAGTCGAAATATGACACAATCAAGAATTCGATTCTTGCTGACCGATTATACGAAAAACCTATTATCCGAACAGATCCCCCCCCCCCCCCCAATTAATTGAGATAATCGACGTTCTACTATACATGCTAGCTTTAGATTTAAAAGGTCAACCTCGTGGATAAGAAACCATATTCTTTTCGTACAGTGAGACCGTTAATAATAATTACTTATTCATCTCTATTTTACTTTTTGCATGACTTACAAACTTGTCATTCTTGATACTTTTCAATTACAGTATAATGTTCAATTATTGAAATCGAACTTGGAAAAATTGAAATAAATAAGTAATTATTAACGATCTTAAAGGCGAAAGTTTTAATAGGTGTAATATTTAAGGGCTAATCGATTCATAATTATTAATGCGAATGTGTTTTGTGAATTAATTGACTATTTTTCATATTTTCACAGTTTTAGACATCAATTGTATATTATTTTATTCACCTATACTTCGTTTTAACTTTTGTAAATCAAATAGTACCTCAGTCGTTAGATAAATAAATAAATAAGTTAATACCAGTAAACATTGCTCCAAATACTATTCTTTTGTTGGGGGTAAAGGGGATGATTGAAGAAGAAAAGTTAAGAATGAAAAAAGTAATTTTATGTACAAGTGACTTAGCGAAGTGTACAAATGATATATTGATTTGAATCCCTCAGCTCAATTTTCTATTCCTGCTGAACATCGTCAGAGTGCTGGTGGTGAAGCTGCGACAGAGCCATACCAGCGAAATCGAACAAGTCTTGTAAGTTAATAATTAAATTTCGAGTACTACCATAGAATTTTAAATTGCAAAATAGTTAACATTGAAATAGTATTTTCTATGGAACGGGATAAGTTACAAATTTGTAGATTTTTATATAAATTGTATAGCTGAAATGATAGCATAAATTATCAATATATGATTAATAGACTGCGAATTTTTACGCAAAATATTATTTTTAAACTTAACTTAAATAGAGATTCATTTCGCCTTATAGATATTACAAGTATGTTACTTTTATTAGTCAATGTGACTGTTAGCACAGCTTTTAAGACAACTTTGTTTACGCTTGCTAAATATAGAAGTCGTACATGGGGAAGGTCTTACATTTGTAATGTTCAGTAACAGTGAGAAATGTGATATGATAATGGTTTATGGTGCGCGCGGTGAAAATGCCGTGAGTGCTAAGATATTATTCGAAAACAAATATTCTGATCGAAATCAGTCATCACGTTTCATTCTCTTAAGATTAAATAACAAGGAACGTTCGAATTTATGAGTTATTTCAAGTCATGCTATGAGACTCGCCCCGTATATTTTGTACATTCATGTTTATTTCAATATCTCATAAATGCATCAAAATTCGCAGTGTAATGATCAATATTTAATAACACAATATTTATAATAATTTATAATAATTTATGTTCGAATGCCTTTTACTTTTTTTTTTATAGAAAAGCTGTGAGGGCTGCAGTGGTGCTTTTACCACTATTAGGCATCACTAATGTTCTCTTCATGATCGAAGCTCCTCTGCATAATGTAAAAAAATTTGCATTATGGTCGTATTCCACGCATTTCCTACAATCTTTCCAAGGGCTCTTCATCGCGACACTCTACTGCTTTCTAAATGGCGAGGTAAGATAACCGATTTAACAAATCTACACGTTTCTATTTCCTTGGTACTATTAAATAGTCCCATAAGTAGAATGCGAGTTTTTGCGCGTTTACCAAGTATTTAAATATACAGAAAGGTACAAAATGTACAGAATTTGTTAAAGTGATAAAAAAACTTTGGTACTTAAATTGTTTTCTGCAAAACCACCTCCATTAATTGCAATGATGAGATTAAGTGACCAATGATTTTTAAATGCGTAGGTGAGGCTCGCCTTGGACAAAACTATTTCCGTCTATCTTTCTTTAAGAGGGACCGACCTCCAAGCAAGGAGACAGTCGACTTTCAGTGGTTGCCAGCCGCAAAGAATTGCATCAGGTGAGAGAATAAATGATTTCATTCAGTTTTTCAGACACCAGGGTGATTTATGGTGGTTTCATGCAATCCGGATTCAGCTGTACTTTAATATTTGATGCATTGTTCGCACTGTTTATCGAACGTTTCATTATAAATGTTGATTTATTGTCCAACATCGAATAAAACGAATGGCTCCATAATTTATAAATATTTATCGATGCATGCAAATGTTTGTTTGCTTTTGTATGGTAACCGGGTGAATATATTTATTTATAATTTTGATGTCCCAGGAAGAGTTGAATGTATTTATGTACGCATGTTAGATAAATTATGGTATGCAAATGTGTGTTTAATGTGGGTTCTACGTCCTTTTTGAATGTTTGTTAATTAAAAGTGGAAGGAAAAAAACTAACGGATGGTGATATCGTTTGACCTAGTTTTTGCGCCGAACTAATTTTCTCCTTTAATTTCCACCACCACAATTGCAAAACTACAATCATATTTTGCTTGTTTTTACTATACGCAAAGACTCGTCGGTTTTTCCGAGAGAAAAAAAATTTAACGACTATTATTTTTGCGTCATTCATTGATTACATCTGCGAGGAGCAAAAATAGAGTCGATTAATTCGATTTCCGATGATTTCAAAATTCCGTGAGATTTTCACAGAAGCGAACAAACATCGTGAAACGAACAAACAATTGCATTCTACACCGTCAATTTGCATGCGCATCGTTTCACTTTCGTTTGTAACGCGTTTATTACGTCACCGACAAATCGACACAGCATTTATCTAAACGGCGTTAAGAAACGCTCATTTTATCTCTCCCTTTTTCGCCCTTTCGCGTGTCTCGAAATTAATTACGTATTTCAATTTGTACAAGAGCGAAATTAGTTAAAACATTCGCACTTTGCGGCATACGCGAAATTATTTTTAAAACAAGGTCACAAAATGTTGAGAAGGGTTGTCGCAGAAGCTCAGGGAGTTTCAATCAAATTAATGAAAGCCAGAGCTCCCTCCCCCTCTTTTTCTCCCTCTGCGTGCTTCTCGAGTGTTCAAAGTGTTGGCTGAGATCCTCCTACGCTGAATCGATTTCGTACGGAATTTAGGGAGTGAAAGATACGAACTGTCTGCGAGGTATCCGAATAGCAATCAAGTTAAACTCTCTCTCTCTTCAATTCTAAGCAGGTGTCGCATAAATATTTAATCAAATACCTTGGCTTAAGATTGAAATTTCAAGAAGCTTGAAAAAGGGGAAAAAGTGCACCTTAGAGTATGAATGCAAATGTTTACATTGTTCATGTATAGATTTGATTCGATTAAAAATAATCAATAACATTTAAATAACGTTAATTGGTATTTCATAAGTAATGTATTTCAATTGATCTTATGTTCTTCGTTTCGTCAATTAATAGTGAATCGAAATACAGATTTAATTCGTAATTAAAAATTTCTATATCGTTCCAAATAACGTTCAGAAAAAACCTTGAATAATATAACAGGAATAATCGTAGTAAATGCACAACGGTGTTACTAATACTAATATATGATAACATAATAAATTATCAGTTTTCACATGAAAACACAGTCACAATTTCAATTGCTCGATTAACCGATTTTCCTTACTTACTGTCTTACTATAATTCTGTTATTTCGAAAATAGATTATTTCTCATATGACTCTGAAAGCTTATTTTAAGGTATTTTGAAAGTTTCTCGAGTCGCCCAGGTCTGAAGTGGATTTGTCGAAGGAAAGATTTCAGTAGGAAGTAAAATGTTAACAAGAGGAGAGAGCGAGTAGAAGAATGATGCAATAATGACTGTTGATACTCGCAGTGATCGAAATGGAAGAGGAAGAGATGAGATCCAGCGGGTGGATAAGACTATGCTGTCGAGGTGGAAACACACTACCACCGGACAGACCTGCCGAGTGAGTAATGATCGAGGAAAGTTCGCCAATCCGCGTTTAGATCATTACCAACATCGACGGTCGATCCTCCTCGTAACATCATACTAGTAGGTAAAAACACGCAAAACATGCACGCATCACGCATACGCTACTGCACAATTTTATGTTTTTAAGTTGCCTAATTAGCATTCATTCCACCCATTGAATTGAGCTTTTCTTTAAATGATTCAGGAAGCTTTTATACTTAAGCCATTCGCAACCGCGGTAATGTCGCGTAAACTGACTCAATTTGTAAAAAGTGGATGGACTTACCGAATTAAGTTACCGAAGTTACCGAATGTCTCATTGCTTTGTTGTTTTGCGATACATATTAATTACGAAACACAGTAAAATGAAGTAAACAATTTTGAACATAAAAGTACATTATTAGTGCACTGCGGATTTTTATGCAAATTCGTATTTTTATCAACAGAATTAAATAAATGGAGCTTCGGTAGACATTTGTAACACCCTCTAAATGTAATAAGAACTTGTTGCTTTACTTTGAATATTTTAGATATTTCTGCATGTCGTTTGCTCTTGTATTTTTGCACATAAATGCATAAAGATCCGCAGTTTAGTCATACGTGTTTACAATAAAATGAGTTCAATAATGAACATTTCTTATCCTCCGCGTAATTTTATCAGCCAGTTATTCTTATCAAAAATTGCAAATTCCAAAGCGATCGTAATAAGCGTATTCCACTAGTATACGGGTATGTAAGTAACTATTAAGTTACATAGGTGTTATAGAGGATTCAATTGAATGCCTGTCGCTTGTGGTTTGGGAAGTTTGGAACTTCCTGAAACCGTCTCCTTTCTCCCTGGCGCTTCCTCTATATCCCTCGTTCTAATTCGTCGGAGGTACCCTCAAACGTTTACGCACGCACTCATTGGACACGGCTAAAGCCCTTATGTACTGGCTATCTTTCCTGTTACGATGACGGCAATCTCCCCCAATGAAACTAATTTGTAAAAATATTATCACAGACGAGGTACAAAATAGACCCATCATTTTATCGAACTTCTTGTCGCATTATCTGAAATACCATCTAAGAAATCAGATTTTTCGGAAGGATTACTTTTGAAATAGTTTTCTTTAGAAAAAATCTCTCTATTTTTAATAAGTTTTAGGTTTAGTTCAGCGGTTTATTAAGTTTAATAAATTTTAATTTTTAATTCTTTTTTTTCTTTTCTTTAAAGAAGAATTTCTTTAGAAAAAAGAATATCTTTTTATTACCTGAAAGGAGACGTAAAAATTCTAAGAAACAGTAGAATCCGATTAATATAATCACGAATAATGTTATCGATTGGTTATTGTTATCATAATCAGTCGGTCCCAAAACACAATACAAAATTGATTAATAATAATCCACCTGTTATAATTAAACTTTGGTTATTATTGATAGAGAATATGATAATTACATTTGGAAACAAACGATAAGAATTCTTAACCAATTCGTGCTAAATGAAAGTTTTCTTTGAAACTTAATTTTAACCAAAGTGTACCTTTTATCTATTATATGAGTGAATTGCAAGAATGATTAGAAAATACGTAAATAAAGTAAAGGAAAAACTAGAGAGGCAAGCTTATGACAATTTGAATGTTCATAATTATGTTGTAATTTGCATAAACATTCGCAGTTTATTTATAATTATTCTGCGACAATCTCACGCGTTATTGGTCACTTTCAAATAATCATTTCCTGTTTAATTTTTTTGGTCTCTCCAAACTCCGTTTAGATTTTCCAAACATTGCCAAGCTTGTCCCAAACTAAAATCGTTTTACAATTATCTTGAATTTCTTTTTTGTGGCTTCTCCAAACTTCTGCATTTCCGAAATGTAATTCTTCCGTCGATTGCTTCGATTGTTAAGGAAAGCTTTTAGAATGAGTCACAAAAGTATTTGCACAGGAAAAAAGTAATAGAGATATGAATGATTAAAAAAATATTAATCGAGCCTCTAATACTGTTCTGTTTCATATCATTATTAGTTAACAATTGTTTATTAACCCTTTCGGACTCGATGTTGCATATACATATTTATATATTTAAATTGTATTTTGTTACAGTAAAAGTAAACGATAAATGTTTTCTTATACAACAAAACTGATTTACAAGTTCGATTATTGAATGTTTTTTAGAACAACAGAACAAAATGTATTTTGTTTATTTCGAATTTCCAGTTTAGTTTAAAACGTGATCGAAAGCGTTTCGTATAGAACGTGTTTCTCACTAGACGAAAACCTTTTGTATTCAAAGGTACATTCAGTTACCAATAAAGCAACATTGACAGTTCTGTTATTACTTCTCTCTTTCTCATGTCCCTGTAACTTTTTTTACCTGTGCCAATATTTTTGTTACTCGCTGCATATTTACTGCAATTTATCGATGTTGTTCTCTCGTTCATATTTTCTATGTTTCCAAATTTGTACATATCACTTTTTGCTTCGAGCTTCGTATCCTTGTAGCACTGTTCTAAACACTTTTTCATGTGTTTTTCACGTGTGCACGCTTCATTGTTAGAAAAAAAACGTATTGTCGTCGCACATACATGTTTTCGATTGGAAAAGGCTTTCATTTCGAATTTCAGAACGGCAGTCTGACCGTGAAGCCTCTTTGGACTTCTGAATATTCGGCTCGGAGCGTCAAGATTTTATTCAGGCCATAAACAGCCGAATTTTTAGCCCCTCTGTATGATCGAGAGGCACTTTAATGGACTGTTTTATGTCCAAAGACTTATGTTTGCGGTAATGGACGATGATGATTATACTACGTAATCAGACCTGTTCGAACTCCGATGAACTTTTTGGCTTTGTTTTTACGATCGTAAGATTCGTTAATGGTGCTAGGTCTAAATGCATTGTAGAATACGACGAAGTATTACTGTCATTTTACTGAAGTGTCTGATCGAGTGAATCCTTACGATGATCGACGTGAAATGAATAATGCAAAAGTATGATGAATGAATCGGGAAGATTGTCGAAGATATATGAATGTTTGCTGTGGCGAATCGTTTAACGTAACTCGTAAAAGAGAATTTGAATATATGTCTAAGGTTGGCGCATATGAAGTGTTGCTTTTACGAAGTTTCAGATTAATGAATGGATATCGTCTTCTTTAATTTTGTAAAATCGTTAATTGTGACGAACCATATTAATTCTTGGTCCAAAAATGCTGAAGTAGCGGCCATTTTGATCTACTACAAAAGAATATTATTCGTATACGTGTTGAAAGTTTCCATGCGAAATTTGTTGCTGTTTCCTTGAAAAGCTATGCTAAACATTATACACGGTGTCCCATTATTGAGTACAAGTAATTTATACGCGAAAAAATAGGACGAAAAGATACAATAATATTTATTCGTACTAGGCTTTATTTTCGAGGAAATCGACAAAAAAAATTTACATAGAACTTTACATTTAAGTCAAGCTTTACATTACAATTTTATTGTTGTACAGTAATAGTTCTATGCATGTTTGCGTTTATAAACATTTCTTATGTCACACATTGCAACACGATAATGGTAAATATATTTGCGATAATTTCTGAAGTAATCAAATTTATCGTCCGCGAACATTTTGTTTTATTGGATAACCGCTTTTACACAATATAACGAGCATAAACATAAACACAGATACGTATATGTATCTTATAGCAAGATCTGCTAAGTTAAACTACTAAAATGCACATATCGTAACTAAGTAAATATTTAAAGCCGATTTTCTCAAAAAAGAAGCCTTGCATGGGAAAACGTTACATGACTAATTCAATTTAGTTTTTCACGTACAATCGACCTGTTCTCAATTGCATCACTAATTACGGGACACTCTGTATAATATTATTATAAAGTAACAGTAATCTTCTATATGAATTTGTATCGATTTCAGTGAGGCGATCGTTATAACAGTCGGATCAAAATTTGTCCGGTATTCGTTGAGCGAAGGTTAGAGGAGAATAAATTAGTTGTAATGTAGATATGTGTGTATTATAATAAAATTGTGAAAACATCAGTGTTTGACATCATGAATAATCGGAATATTTAAGCAATTCTTTGTGAAAGTTCAAATTTACTATTATATACAAATGTACTACGAAAGCTATCGAAACCCGGAATTCGAAGATCAGATAAACAGAGAAGTATTAATCAATATTGATCGGCAAAATTGAAGATTAATCATTTTTCACTGAACAGAAAGTGAAGAGGAAGATTGGACAATCCTGAAATTGGTGATTTTTTGTAAATATATAATAATGATACTAATTAATTGCTGGAGAGAAGTATACACAATCATGTAAAAATTATCTTAATTAAATGTATGCGTGTAATGTTTTGAAACACTCATTTATGCTTAACTTTTTCAATTTGAAAACGCAACATTTCGTATGCACCAACCTAGTAAAATTAACTTTCGTTGAAGAAGGAGAATAAGTTATACGTGTTAACCCTTTGAGTGCTAATAATAATTTTGGAAAATCGGCGCATTTAGAGGGTTCAGAAGCCAATAGATGTAAGTCCACTATTCTTCGAAAGTTACGCAGTTCAAAAACTTCCTTATCCTAGTAACTTTCAATTAACCCTTAACTACTATTGTCGGTTTGTGTGAGACCGCTAATAATTATTTATTCGTCTCTGTTTTCCTTTCTGTATGGTTTACGAGCTTCTCACGCTGGATATTTTTCAATTGTAGTATAATGTAACTGTATATTAATTATAGTATAAAATCGAACTTGCAATGCTTCATTATTGATATGCAAAGCAAGAACAATTTGTTTTTGATTTTTTATTCGCCACCTTTATGTTGATGATGACGCAATAAAGATTAGTGATTAATAGTGATTACGGAAATTTTAAGAGGTATAGTAGATAAGGGTTAACAAATGAATTTAGTCACTTTTCCTATTCGTAAACAATAAATTTATATTCACCACGGAATGGCTGTACAAAATTGTTCAGAGAAACAATCAGCGTAAATCATTTTACAATCTAGTTTATGTCTTATTGTTTCTTATTTGAAAAATAAGTTTATGCTGTCTTACTTGAACCACACGAGTGACAGTGAATTCAAATATTTACCTGATAGCAAACGAAATTTTATCCGATCGCGATGATAGTAAGAAATATGTAAAGTTAACAAAATTTGTGTATAAATTTATACGCATGTCTATAAATATTTAGCCAAATAAAGTGAACCTTGATGATTCGGTCAAATACATAAATTGACTTATTTAAATTTTTTAGTGGACGCTTCACATTTAATTTGGTTTCTTTAAAAAAGCATTGACAGTTTTCTGTTGTTTCTCTTCCAACTAAGTTTATGCGTATGTTACTTTATAATAAACATTAAACTTTGCATCATTAACAACATTATTATTTCTCTATAATTAATTTGTGAAAACTATATTTATCTCGGTTTTAATTTTTAATGTTAATGGACCTATACTGATTGGCTGCTGAACCCTCCATATAATATCTAATGACAATATCGTCGTATTTATTAATCGTTACAATGTTTCTAAATTCATGTTTGACAAGCATATTTTATATTAATTCTTCGTTGCTTTAAATGATACGAATTTGTAAACTTTATGTATCGTATTCAAACTTGACTGCATGTATGCCACTAAAAGGGGTAAATTTAGGAGAAATCTTCAGGTGAAATTCAATTTATCTTTTTAAACCTTTGTGTGGAAGAAAAGCTGGACAGGGGAGGTATTTATAGCTTTAACTGGATACGTGTATAGCTGTTTATATGTTTCAACGAAAAACGCCTGTAACACATTTTTTTTATAAACCGCGGACTGACTATTGCAACAGAGAATACTATGTAATATTTTTAAGCTTTGTTAAAGAGCGCAGGATAAATTAGTTGTAAGTCGAGCTAATTAGCGAACGCAGCGTTGCTTGGAAGACTTTGTAGCTGTACGTTTTTTAACATGTAAATAAATGATCGTGTAATTGACCATTCCTCCTATGTTTATCCCTTAACTAATTTTTGAAACAGAGTAAATTTTCGGTAAGCAATATTTAATCTTTAGTATTTTTAAAAAATCTTTATCGCCGATAACGAAAGATTTGAAAAAGTAAATAAAATGAGTAATAAAGAGTCGATAGTGAACATATTGAAAAAGTTAATAAAATGAATGATAAAGAATTGATAGTGGAAGACCTGAAAAATCGAATGAAATCGATAATACACATAGAGAATTAATAATGAAAGATCTGAAAAAGTTAATAAAATCGATAATAAGGAATCGATAGTAAAAGATAGGATTCATTTCCATGTCAAGATTCTCAAATAGATTTTCTACAATTTGTAATAAAACTCTATGGTTTCTTTTAAAGTGGATAAAAGTTACGAATTCGTCATGTGCCATACTCTTCGGCGCGAATCTTGTTTTGTCTCTCATGATGTTCTCCAAGTGAACGAAATATCGCTATACCTTTTATCATACTTTACATATCTCCCAAGAAACCAGTGAGACATGAGAAAGTACGGGTAATATTCTTCTCATGAGATCTCGCCTGCAATATTGAATCAAATCCTCCACTCTGCGTGGAATTTCATATCCTTCTCTGTTCTAGTATTTCAGTTCATCACTAGACTGCGGATTCTTATGCAATTTCCTGTTTTTACAAACATAATTAAATGAATGGGGACTGTTCCACTTTCCAAATATAAATTATATATAAATATATAAATATTACAAAGCGTGCTTTATTTTTAAATTTAAATTTTCTATAAATTCAGATTTATCTAGAATCTAAATAATCGCGTGAACTGTACCAATTTCCTCAAGTGCTATAAATTATAGCAATTAAATCCTAAACGCGCGAACCTACGAGTGTCACAATCTACGTTACTGTGTTACTATTACTATTAATCAGAGTTGGGCATATTTCATTCGAATAATGCCGAACTCTCGGAAAGTGTGTTTCATCATCGGCAAACTCTGTCTTAGGTAATGACAACAATTCTACGAATGAAATAAGATCTTCCGTGTACCGTGAGAAATGCATTGAGCAAGAAATGACATGAAAACTTGTAACGGATCTGTTCTTAGTGGTAGAAACAATTTTGATGGATAAGGAAAGCTAAGTTGATGGTATAACAGGTCTACTTGAAACTTCGAAAAAGTAAATTTGGAGGAAAATTATGGTCGCACGCTGTTCAGCGAAACGTTAACAGAGCGTATTGATCCACTTTCACTATCGTGCCTTTCCTCTCTGCTGCCTTCTCTCACGTCACCATCGCGATCTCTGCTGTTCCCCGTTTTACTTTCATGATTGTGCTGGTAGTAGTAAGCGTAGGCTAGTTTATAACTTCTCGTGCCTGTGAAACTTGGCGAACTAAGTTTTAGTTCTTCCGAAGTTCGATATTGCTTGCTCGGACGTGGAAGGAAAAGAAGAAACAGGATTCTCTTGTCCACGTTTAAACAAAGGAATACGAACAGTCACGAATATTGCAAAACTAATTAATCCATGCATTTCTCTTCTTATGTATATTGATGGTATTGACTGATGCAAATATTCTTCGTAGGAATGAAGAAGCTTACGTAAAATATATCCGTGTACAGTGTGTACCCTTCTCATAAAGGAACATAAGTGCTACATTTGCACAATTGTAGAGTAGCCACAAACATTCGACCAGCATTTTTTTAGATGCCATCATTTAAGGGGCAAGAACCGATTCCAAAGTAAGGATAGTAAAACATATCTGGTCGAATATCTCGTAAACTATTTGAGATAGGCTAATATTGTAAATGGATTAATTTGGTATTTTATATTGACAAATTTGACTGTATAAACGGATTTGTAATATTTAACTAGTTCGGGGCACTCTTAGCCATTTTTGGTCACTCGCATACAGCCATTAACCCTGTGCGGACGAGTGTCTGCAAATAATCGCCACTTTCCTGGTTTTTGTCGACGCACGTTTACTGTTAAAGCAAAAAGTTTAAATTAACATCGTTGATAGACGCTTCAAAGTTTTGGGAATTTGTTGACCTGGAATTCGTAAGCTTAGAAATTCGTAAGGCTTGGAATTCAAAGTCAAAATACTCTTTTAAGTTTTATTATTCGTCGTCCACAAAGGGTTAAACCAATAGCCGAAGTAACTCTGAATCCTCGCCTGTCTTGGATCGTTGATCGTTTCTCATCTGTTCTAGCGACAATCTGTAACTTGGCCATTGCAGAACCAGGCTATCTAACATCAATGTTACGCCACATTTACGATTAGTCTGGACGTTCATGGTCACCGTACGACGTGTCGCACCTTGAGGACAAACTTTACATCAGCTTTGCCTACGACGCTTACTTTCTAGGGGACAGCTGCGAAGAGAAGTATTTGTCATAGGTGTTACGATAAACTAGAGTTTGAAAAAGGCTCGCCCTCAACGAGAGGCCAAGAGAAGATAGAACCGCTACAATTCACACGGTTCCATGTACGTTTTCTCTGGTCGTGACCTTAGCCGTTTTTAACCCTTTACACTCTTTAATTTCTTTATTTTACCTATCAACAGCTCCTTAATTAATTTACGAAAAGAGGGTCTCAATAAAATGTTGTATTGCAACAGTGCAGATTGTGTAACAAATATATTGTTCATTTATATTAAATATAGTAAGGTAGTAAATAAATAAAAATACATATGGTGTAAGACATGTGATGTCGAGCCCCACTCAACGTAGGAGTGGTAAGGATTAATGTTATCCTACAAGTATTGACAAAATATAGAATGGACTCTACAAAACTCTACAAAATATAGAATATAGAGAATCCATTTCCATATAGAATCATTAGGGGACTACCTGGCCCCCTTACCATTTTAGTGTCACATGCGATATTACCAGTTCAGACTAGAATAAAGCAACAGCGCTCTTAAAACGGTGGAAATTATAACTAATACAAATGTATGGCTATGCAGATGTATGTACGCGTTGCATTTGCGACTGTAATAATTTTTGTTATAGTTGCATATTCGATGTATGAAAGAAAAAAACAATTTCTCGTGGTATTTTATTGGCGTAAGTTAAAGTAAAGTTACTCTACTATGTATAGTGTTTAAAAATTGACTGCGTTTACAATTGTTGAAAGTCTCTTCACTGGTTTTAGGTAAAGAAAATAGTAGAAAATATACACAAAAATCAGAGATGGAATTTTTTAATTGGCACTTAGATGTTTATAAAAAATTTCCGCGGTATTTTAGTGTGAAAAGCTACAATAAAGCTACTATTCTGTGTATTACTTAAAACCTGCCTATATTTACAGTTATTAAGAGTATCTTTAATGGTTCTAAGTGGTAAAAATATTAGATAACATTTACCAAAAAAAATTCCATTTGTTCTATTAAATAAATTTGAATTGAAATTTTTTAGTTGATCATACTTTTAGTTGATGTATGAAAGAAAATAATTTACCGCGATTTTTCAATATTGTAAACTACAGCGATGCTACTATATTGTGTATCATTTAAGAATCGATTACATTCACAATTATTAAGGGTATCTTTAAGAAGTTCAAGTAGAAAAACAGTAGGGAATATTAAATATCTCTTTTAATTCAGGATTCGGTGTATGAAAGAAAATATTTATCACGGTGTTTCATTATTGTAGGCTATTAGTAACACATACTATGGCATATAGTTTGAAAAATGATTATATTTACAATTATTTTAATGGATATGCATTAGGCATGGAGTTACAAATCGATCGAATTAAATTATTTTGTTCTACCTTCTCCGACGTTATATTTAGGAACGAGAATTACATAATAACAACGACGCTAAAAAGAAAACTTATTCTTCCTTAAAAAACGTTTTAAAGAATAAAGAAATAGGTGTTCGTTATAAATATCGGAAAGGGAAGGGAAGAAAAATATTAGGTTGGCCAAAAAGTTTCGTCGTATTGTAAGAACCCATAGAAACGAAACTTTGTTAAACAATGTATTACCAATTTTCTTTAACAATCTTTTACCTTATTAGATAATTTTATCATTTTATTCTTGAAGAATTTTCATTTCTTTTTCAACGAAAAACTCGTCTAAGCCTGTTCTATAAATTTTCAGATTTTATAAGTTTCTTCCAATTAAAATGTTCAATTAAGATCTTGAAAACTAAAAATCTGCCATTTATTCGCTCTACTTCTTGGTTCGTACTATATTGTTAAGTTTACAGGAGTAGTATAATATATTGTGCTATAATTGCACCTCAATTTCTTCTATTTCAAGACTATGTTAATCATGATAAGCACAATCGATCTTTATGACTTTATTTTCAAATGGTACTTCAAATTGTTTACTTTCAAATCGTATTCGCGTTCGCGAACTTGCCATCGTATTAACTTTAAGTATCGCAATGCTAATTGCTAAATGCAAATTGCTAACATTGCAAACGAAACAAACGACAAGACTTTTTGACCAACTTAATAATCAAGATTTACCCTAAATTGATAAAATAAATAGGAAAGTTGGACGACCACGAGACCAAGAGATTGCACGTAGTATACAATTATTATTAACACAGTACAGGGCTCCTTACATCGATAATGTGTTACTCTACACACAGAGGGACACAGATATTTACAGAAACCATCGAATGTACACGCTGAAATCTTCCTTTAAAATCCTACACACTTACCGATCGCGTTGCCTACCTAAACAATAACTTCACATGTAAAAATATATAATGTATATATAATATTCATACGTGTATAGCAATACGGGTCTATTTATACATTAATTCGATAGGAATTTCGACACAATGGACATTCGGAAGGAAGAAACAGGGATCTATAGATCTAGGCAAAATACGCGTCGATCGTTTTACAAAATTATTCGATCGACCGTTCGAGTATTTTTCGAGAGTATCTTTTTGTTTCTCTTTTCTTTAATATCGTTACTGTACATCCTCGTTAATCTACTCGTACAGTTGCATCTAGCCGAAGATGAATATTCGTACACGCAACGTACGAGTTTCTTGAGCAATGTGCGATAAGTTTATCGCTGAATCGCTTGAGAGAATCTTCCGGTGACGATTGAAACCATCGTGGAAGTCATCGATGCAACGTAGGAACCGACGCAACTCGCTCTTTTACGCTACAAAGCTATAATTGCGAGAGTTATAGTCCGCTTCGAACAGGGATTGAAAAGATTCGCAAATTAACTGTTTCAATCTGTTAAATAAGAAAAATATCGTAAGACAAATTTATTAAGTCGATGCATATAAAGTGTAATGATTAACTTAGTATGTAAATACTAAAAATAGAGAAATTGGTAAAATATACATATTTTTTTAAAGATTCTTTTAAAATTTAAATTCAAATAAACAATGTAGAATTTATTATTACACGCGTTGTTTTTATTTAACGATATATAAAGTGCATGGAATAATATAGCCTTAGAATAATCGTCGTTATATTTATAAATTGTTTATTATTTGGTGATCAAAAACATTTATCTCATTTCGCGGTGTTAAAGCCAATTGTTGAGAAACTTTATTTTAACCGTAAAAAGTTAAGCTTCACTAAAGTGCTTTGACACAAAAATTTTAAAATGTTCAAAAAGTGGAGTTAATCACTTTAGTAGTAAATTAGATTAAGGAGGAAGAAATTGTTTGCAATATACGTGTGTAGAAATTAAGGATAATTACAGTAAAATTATGAAATAATTGATATTTCACATGAATAATCGAAATATATACTATATATACTTGATAGGAGTCCAAATTTGTAAAATATACTACAAAAGTTACTGAAAATATAAATTCGACATTTGAAGAAGCTTATATAAATATTAGAATAATTAAATGTTGATTTTTAAAATTGAAGCCTGACGATTTTTCACTGGACAGTAAATCAAGGAGTAGACCAAAAAAAAAATGGAAAACTGGCAATTTATGCGTGTAAAATAACGAAGCCAATTAATTTTTGCACGAAGTATGTAGAATCATATAGAAATTATATGAATCAGGTACACATTCTTTTGAAAAATGTACTCTTGTCTAAAGTTTTACTTTGAAAAACAATACTTAATATGCATCAACATAATAAATAGTTTAGACTGAAACATGTTCTGATATTAATTTTATACATTTTTATGTATCAGTGCATCTAATAAGTTTAATGCTTTTTCACAGCTGTTATAGAAAACGATGGTTCTTTGAAGCATTATCGTGAATCGGAAATTGATATTGAAACACGGTTTTCAACCTCTGCTTTCGAATCACTCGGTCAAGGCGACTGCAGAGCAAACCCCCACCACTCTCCATACTTTTATTTCCTATCATTTCGTTTTGTTATTCGTTTAACGGACAGGGAACCCAATTTTATCATGCGTTCGCTATCTAAAATATCTAAGAACTGCTTCGAAACAGTGATTAATTCATAATCTCGAGCCAGCAGTCGTCATTCGATAAATTCTCCCCGTGAACTGCACGTTCGGAACAATCTTCTCGAGCGTATTAATTTTAATAAGTGTGAATCCACGAATGTACAGGGGTTATGGCAAATGCTGAGGAAGCTTCTCTTCCACGGAATCTTACCTATTAACAATATACATAAATATACAACTAGGGGAGGCCGTGGATTCATCAATTACCAAAATCAACGTTGCCTAGCAGACACGGTGTGAATAGAGAAAGAAAGAAAAGAAACAGCAAAATACCAAAATTTCTCCAAAAATTTCAATTACTTTTACCATTGCCTATTCATGCATTCTCTATGGGGAACATCATGGCGGCAACTTTGACTCTCCTCATCGAAAGCAGTGCCTTCTTCGCATACGAACCGAAAGTCGAGCACCTGTTTGGAGGTGAATCCAGGGGAACAATAATGAAACAGTCTACAATCCCTGTTATCTCCATAGAAACGGTACATCTCTTTCTCCAAGCAGTTAAAACCATCCTGTCTCCTCAAGGCCGTCGATTTTCTACTCAGAGACCTCATCGTGGTCAATTCCACCTGTTCAAGTTGCTTACTCGTAATCTCAACAGCGGCTGTAGTCTCAGAAATGGAAGAAATGGCAGGAATTTCCGTCACATCTTCATTTGTAGACTTAGCGGATGAAAAACTAGAAGTTTGCTCTTCCGTGGTGGTTACCGGTGCCTCTGTTGTCTTCATGGTGGTCGTAGGAGCTTCCGTAAGGTGCTCAGGCTCCATGGAAGTAAACACCATGGGCAAAGTTGTCGTACTGATCACTTCCACATCCATCAAACTGAAATTCTTAGGAGTGGCCGGGCTCTCGGGCTCCGTGCTGGTAGATTCGACTTGTTTTAAAGCATTTTCTATGATGGAAGTTAGGGTTGAGAGTCCGGTTACGGGGTAGGGCGTGAAACCTTCCTCTTCTTCCTGTTTTATGTTCGTTGGAGTCTTCTGCTCGCTCGGACTGGAATCCTGATCGTCTTTATCCTTCTCCAAAGCTTCAACCTTTTGGTCTTGATCGTTCGCAGACACCAGAAGTCTATCTTCTTCTTTATGATGGTTTAAGGACTCTAATTTCTGTTCCAAGACGTTCTCTTCGCTCCTGATAGACTCAGGCGTGGTCGTAGGCGCTTCCATGGTGATTATCGCTGTGCTTTCCGTGGAATCTTCGTCCAGAGTCGTGGTGGACATCGTAGTGGTTGGTTTACGAGCCAGCAGAGTGAATTTCCTGATTATAGGCTTGGGCGCCAGATCGTTGTAAGACTTGGGCGGCTTCGCTGGCTTCGGATTCAGAAGACTCAGCCTAGGTTTGATGATCACGGGGTTCGGTGTTGTCGTTGGAGGAATGTAATTGTAGTTTTTTCTCGCAGAGACCGGTTTAAACAACTTCGGAGGCGTAAAACGAGGCGTGGTAGTCGTGGTAGTGGTTGTCGTAGTCGTAGTAGTCGTAGTTGACGTTGTTGTTTGCAATAAATCTGTCTTCTCCGTTTCAGACTCTTCTTCTGGGATTTCAGTTACAGCTTCCTGTTCCGTCTCCGTAGTCATCTCCGGGTTTTCTTCGTCTTCTTCAACGCTGTTCCCCTTTTTACTTTCATCGGATATAATTGCCTTGAGGCTCTTTTCATCGCTGAGACTGTTTACGTCCGAAGAATCCTGTTCTTTATAGTTCTCGGGCTCGTAGTTATCGTCCACGTAATCGTGAGCGATATTCTCCACAGATTCGGACGACTTCTTGTTCTCTGACACGTCTTCTTTCTTATCTTTGGGTAACTCGTCGGTGAACTTGAGGACTCCTTCCGTACTTTCTTCCTGATCGCTCATGGTAGAGTCGTCTTCGTGTTCTTCCATTGTTTCCTCTTTGGAGTTCGCTGTTTCTTCGGAATTAACGTGTTCCGATGAAATTATGGCGTCCTCGGAGCTTCCTCCTTCCCTGTATTCATCGTCAGGACCAACTTCGTGAGTATTTTCGTAGAAAGCCTCGGTAGAATCTTGATACTCCGTGGAAACTTCGCTAGAATGCATCTCTTCGCTCTTGATCGTTGAATATTCCTGCGATTCTTTGTCTACTTCTTCTTCTTCTTCTTCATCTTCGTCGTCGATTTTTCGACTCTTTTCCCGTTTGTAAGAAGAAATTTCCTCCGAAGAGTCTTCGAACTTCATGCTTTTGTTCTTGCGAGTGGTCTTGACGATCGCTTCGTGGCTGTCTTCTTCAGTATCTTCTTTGCTGAAGACAGTAGAAGACTCGTCTTCCACGGTTTCGTGCTCCATGGAAGATTCTTCTTTGTAATAAGTCTTGTCTTCCTCCGAGAAGTGCTCTTCGGGAGCATCCGAGTGCTCCATTTCGTAATCAGACTCTGCTTCCATAGTTTTGGAGTCCTTTTCGTCGTGATCGTCCTCAGCTTCGTGATCGTCCTCAACTTCCGCGTTTTTCTTCTCTTCTTCAACTTCCTCTTCATCCAAAGTTACAACTATCGTCTTGTCCTCTTCTTTCAAACCCTTTTCCACCTCTTCGCGGTCCTTTTCTCCGGGATCTTTCTCTTCGTGATCTTCTTGCACGGTCTTAGGTTGCTTTTCCAGGGTTTCATACTCATTAGCCTCGCCCTTTCGATGTTCTTTTCCTGAATCCTGCTCCTTGCCGTTGCTAAGACTCTTAAAGTAGCCATTATGGTTGCCCACAGCCCTGGTATCGACTTCCTTCGAGTTTTGCGACTCTGGTTCATCGAAAATGTGCTTATCAATCTGCTCCGCCTCGGAATTTACCGTTTCCGTAGTAGTTTCCACCTTTTGCTCGGCAATTTTATCTTGAGGAAGTGTAACAGGTTCAGTAGTCTCAATTTTGAGCTCCTTTTTCCTCGAAGAGATCTTTCCACGAGAGGATCTTATCCTGGAACTCTTTCTTCTAGGATTCGGCTTCATTTCTTTAGGTATCTCCCTTTTGCTTTCCTCTTCCGGGCTCTGCTTCTGTTCGCTTTCGCTATTTTTCGACTTCTTACTTTCGATGGCTTTGCTATCGTCGTCTTTGGAATCCTTAGAGTTCTCCTCGAGCTTAGAATCATCCTCCATTATAATTTCAGTAGTCTGTTCTGTCGTAACAAGTATTGGAATCTCAGTGGAAGATGGTTCCCTTTCAGTAGTGGTCAAAGGAACCTCTTCATCCTCCGATTTGAATTTCAGATACTCGTTTGGATCCAGAATTACCACGTCGAGGACCTTTTCCGGTTCTTCGGGCTTCGAATCGGTCTTAGAAGTTTCCTTCTCTCTCGTAGAACTCTGCGCTGTGTCGTCTCGAGATAAATCTATCTCGATTTCCTTATCCGCATCCACGTCGATGTATTCTTCAGCGTCAGAGTCCTTGGTGTCTAATCGCAAAGGGATTTCAAAGCCCTCCGACTGGTGGCCAACTTTATCTTCCCCCACATTTTCATCTTCGATGTCGTCAGCATCGTCGTATTCTCTCGCCTTGAAATTTTTAGAAGCCCTCGGTTCCAAATCCTCCAAGGAATCATTCTTCAGTGGGCCTCGAGTTTTCTTTTTCCCTTTCGAAAGAGAGGCTTTCGTTTCGGAATCAGTCAACTTGCTTCCTCCGAAAACATTGCGTATACTATCTTCGTTGAAGTCTTCTCCGAACAAAATATCCCTAAACCGCATCAGGCTCTCCTTGATGGACTTAAAATCTTTGTTATCGTTCTCGGTATCAAATTTATTATTTATCTTATCTGCGTCTGACTCCTGAACGTCCTGCTTCCTCTTAGAATTTCCACTGTACACAAATGAAACCATTGAGTTCTTAGTCTGACCTACGGATCGCTTCAATCGCCATCTTCTTCCTGCGGAAACTCTTCTAGGCACTCTTCTGTTGCTTCTGATCTTGGGAACGTCTCTGTAGAAAGGATCGAAGGACTCGTCTCCTTCTTTATAGTCGTCGTAGCTAGCAGGAATAGTTGGAATAGGAAAGGTGACCAGTTTGGAGGTGTTCAAAGGTCTACCTGACTCGTCGCTAACGCTGGCCTTTGCGGTAACGATTACTCTAGATTGGGAAGGTAGCAAGGATGAAGGATTCTGGATTATTCTTCGATGATCCGGAGGTGGTAGGTTGATAGTGATTTGATGCGGCTTTAAATGAGGGATCTGTACAGGGGATAACACGTGTATATGTTGAGTAACGTGTTCACTGGTGGACTGAGAAATTTGGGGCGGTTTCGAGGAGGTTCTTGGGGTTGGATAAAACGATCTAACTGTGGTTTCGTCGGTTGCTGGTGTTGGCAAGAAGTTTCCCGTGATTCTCTGAGGCTGGGAACTCTGGCTGCTGGTTTTCGTCTGCACTGATCTCGATGGCTCAGGTGTTGGCACTGGGGATATCGTTAATTTTGAGACCTGCAAAAAGAGGTTATGGGAGAAAATTTATGAAATCCAAATGAAATTACCAAATGGAGGGTAGTGCAGTTAGGGATCAATAGGTTGTCCAATAATTAGGATGAGCTAATAATTTTATAATACACCAAATCAAAATTACCTTTCCTTTATTGGTCGATTGGACAGCCTCCAAAGGCCTAATACTTTGTTCCTCGTTTTCCCTGTACTCCGAAGTCTCTCTAGGATTACTACTATGAATAGAAAACTGCTCCGTGGTGCTGGCAATCCCATGGTTATGAAAAATAGGATTGATCAACGCGGGACTATTCCCATTGCTATTCAACAGAGTCTGAATGGTGGAAGAAGGAGTATGGAACAGTGGCGCCACCGTTGATGGCTCGTTATGAATAATCTGCGGACCCACGGTCGAACTGAATCTAATTTGGTGCACCTGAGGTGGTTGAACAGTGGTTGAACTAACTCCTTGGTTGCTGAATAATTGATACGAAGTTGCCTGTTGATTATTATTCCTTTCTCCAGTGTGGAAGATGTATTGATGATGATATCCCCCGTTTTTATCGTCGTAAAGGGATTTGGATTGACTGGTGTGAACTTGGGGGAAAGGAGGCTGGGGTTGGAAGTGCTGGGGATAACCGGTGGGATGAGAAAAGGAGCTGGAAGGTGTAGTGGATGGAATGATCGGTTTAGGAGTTGTAGTGGTGGTTGTGGTCGTTGTGGTTGGTCGTACTGATGTACTGCGCTGGTGATCGTCCACTGGATCCGATGGGTCGATGTCATCCTCGCTGTTTTCATGTAAACTGCAAGCAAATTGGTTAATTGGTAGCGATGATCGATAGATAGTTGTTACGAAATAAATTGCGGTTCGCTGTAGTTTCATATTTAGAGCTTTGTGTGTAGCGCAAATATTTGATTCATACTTATCGTGGAACATACGACATTCAATACACAATACTTATATATTTATTACAATACAATGTTTTCGCTCGTTGCAGTTCATTTGTTGCTAGTCTGCTCTATAAAATTGCACACAGTAGCAAAGAAAAAAAAAGATCGACAGATTTTTCTTTAAGTGTGTTCAAAATGGGACTTAAAATCATTGAAGGTATAGTGTAATGATTTGGACAATTTCGTAGCGGTAATGAAAGTCTCGAATGGGAAGATGATCGAAGACGATGCCTTCTGCCATTAACAATGACAGAATCAAAAGATTTGTCAAAAATGGTACGGACACAATAGTTGGAAAACTTGTATTCGATATAAGTGTAAGTAAAACGTTAGTTATCAACTTCCTAAGAAAAATTTAGGAAGTAAAGAAGTCGTAATAACCGCAAGTTATTTCCGGACAACCTAATACGTATTTAGATAAGATAAGCTGGTCCAGACAAGGGTGATTTATGAATCAGTTGTTTGATTTATGAGTTAGGCGCCTGGTGACGGGCAATCCGACACATAAATCCTTCTGTCAATCTATGGATTGCCTGCCAGCAGGCGTTTAACCCTTTGACGCTGGCCAGTGGTAGATAAAAACGTAGAATTCAATTTGATGGTAGTTGTTCTACCATTAACAAGAAATGTAACAACTGTTTTATATCTGCAGCTCAGAACCAAACTGAGCCAAGTGCTGTATTGCAAACAACTTTTCATTCAGGCCATTTGATGCACTGACTAAAGACTGATGTACAGTGAGCCACAAGATAAGTAAGATCTATAAACTTCCAGATTTTCCAATTTTTCTTCCAATTAATTTCAAATGATGCTCCTTTTATGAAACGTCATTGAGGAATCTACCTCACTCGTGATTTTATATTTTATGACATTTCGCGCTATTTTTAGAGGAAGTGATCCAAATATAAGCCACCACTTTTATTTTAAAGTTTATAGCCTGACCTGTTGAATGATATATAAATGTCTAAAATTTAAATTGTGTACGTAGAGTTTCATGACTAACTGTACGTTTATTGGACCAAAAATATTACCTTCGTTATTCATTATCAACTGCCACGGCTAATTTTGCAAAACTCCGTCGTGCACCAGTAAATTTCAATTTTCTCAAATTTCACCTTCATCATTCCTTCTCACTTTCCACGTGTAATTTTACAAAATCCTATCATCCAGCGGTAAATTGAAATTTTATCAAAAGTTGCACGCGTTACCATCTATCATTTGCAATTCTGCCCGCAATTTTCAAGTACCTTACACGCCGGATATTTTCTATTTTCACGGAACTAGACTAAATATCAACTTTTATAGGTTTCATAGCAATTAGGAATGTTTTTGCACAAAGCTAATGTTTGCGGAGTCGGTATATGATATAGGAAATGGTAACAGATGGCAGGTAAGGGGCAATCGATCAAAAATCGTCGACACACGCAATCACCACGCCTCTCTATCTTATATCACGCGAGCTACGAAAGTAAAACCGGCAGGTATGCGAACCAATGCACCTTTGGTCCTTTCGAAATCGCGAATAGGTGAATGTCCAGACATGTACAGACATTTTGTACGCGACAGGTGAACCAAGTCGCGACAATAATTATTTTCTCCGTAGTTTGAATTCCCGTTCGTGGTGTCCTGTCGCGACTCGAGATTAAGAGAGAGAGATTGTTGCATACTGGTTTTGATTCGGCGAAGTACAGTCGATATCGGTAAGTTTTATCTGCTAAGGAAACTTTTATCTTCGAAGTAGAGCTGCAGGATAGTTTTTCATTTTAATTTAGATACTTAATGATGCAATGAGGTTATTAAATTCGCATTTTGTTTCATTTCCATTACGTTGGATTATTTATTTTACTGTACGTGAAATTATAGGAATTTAGTGAATCTGGGTTAAATTATTTTTAAATAAATAATTTAGAAGATAACTCTCGTAAGTTTCATTCACGAGTTAAACCTGCACCTACAATTTTTCATGCATCCTATCCTAAACTGATTGTTAATTCCTTGGCTTACAACGACGAGTCACACTCGTGGCAAATATTATAGATAGACTTATTTAAGATAAGTTCTGCTTGCGATACGATGTTCCATTTATTTTAGCCTTACTTTCTCTTCAGATGATTAAGAATCACTAAATATAAATTATCCAGAATATTCTAATAGTTTGAACAAATGTGAGAACTGTAACCTGATAATGATAGCTTACATAAGTGCAATAATAAGAAATTTGTAGGACAAGGGGTTAATATTACAATATATAATTATCAATATTGCAATATTATATTTTCCAATAATACAATGATACTGATGGCGATCTCGTAAGTCATATTGAGTCACACTGAGATTATTCACATTTGAGGCCCTTTAGCGTGAAAATTTGTGTCTACTTTTATATTAAAGCTAGAGTGCATAATAAATAATCGCCGAGTAAAATAATAATAAACTTATTTACAATTGTCACAGTTTTAAAGCTATATACGATATATGCGTCCCACAAAAAATGGACGTTGGCCTTTAATGGGTTAATTTACCTGAGAGTGACCGCATTGTTTCCATAAAGTTCCAGGTTCAGGTTGTAGAATCGCTCGCTCTTGCTGCAATCGACCTCGTCCACCCTCTCGCAGACCCTGGTTTCCTGATCGAAGACGGTTCCGTTCAGACAGAGGAACTTTATGTCCATAATCTCGTCTGAAACCAAGTCTCATGGTGAAGGACAGGGTCATTATTCGGGGATGCTCTTCTGGGTCACGGTTCTCGAGACGTTTAGACGCCTCTTACTACTCGAAACTAATGTTAATTACTAACCTTAGTTACTTGTAAAACGCGACCTATTGTCACGCAATAGTAGTAGCGTAATAAATAATATTAAGCGTAGCGCACTAATTACCGAATAACTTTCTTCTTTCGCGTGGAAGGGAAACGTAAAGGATAATTAATTAGTATTTGTAACTTACTATTTTCAAATAGATGGCGGCAGAATGTTATGTAATAAATAGGAAGCAATAGTATTAAATAATTATTTTTGAAGGGAAATTGGTTTATGTGGAAGCTCTTTAAAGGAAAGTAAAGGATAATTTATTAATATTTGTAATTTTGTTTTCTTACCTAGAAACTAGGTGACGCGAAAAGTTAGTGTAATAATTATTGAGCAATAATAGTACAGCACAACTGATCGTGATTAATAACAAAATTTTTCTCAAGACGAATTAATGCAGCAGTTTTCTACAACTAACGTTAGTGCACAATTACAAGATTACGGATTTTTATACACATTAACATTTTTACAGACACAATTAACTACTGCTACAATTGTGTTAATATCATTTCATTTCATATTATTTCTCTGCAATTAAGGGATCTTTGGTCCGTTGTCCTATAAATAAATAATCACATAAACAATTGAAGAAACAAAATTTAAACAGAAATTCTTTTGACTCTCAGAATATTATAACGCCTGCCTTACTTCAGATACTTTTTTTTTTAATATTTTGTATATTCTACACCTTCTTCGGGTACTCAAATTTCCCATAAACGCACAAAAATACACAGTTTGATAATTACTATCTATTACGAGTAACGAAAAATATTTGTATAAAAAATACTATATGAAAAAATTCCCGTTGATAAATATCTGAAAGTACCAAAAGAAAAAATTCCAATAAAATGTAATTTTTGTCCAGGAAAAGACAATCAAATTTCTGAAGAACCGTTCACTAGAAATCAAAATAAAAAAAAGAGAGATACTACGTCAGGTGTGAAGCAGTTGCTTGATCAAAGGTTAAGCGATCGAATCGATCCCTCGTGACGAGTCGAAGCCAGACGGTCCCGACTTAGGTCAGTAAACGTTCCTCGACGACCGTGACATTCTCTTCCGAGTGATCTCTCGATCGATTACAAAACTTCGATCAACGATTGCCGGGCCCCGGGCGGGCCTCTCGATTCTTCGATCAATCGAACGATTTGTCGAACTATGACTCATACTCCGTCTAACACCAACTTAATTGTCGTTTCTAATTATCACGGCACCAGCTTTATTATCAGTAAATCGATCGATCGCCTGGGGAGTCCGCAGCGTTGAACTAATCGATCGGAAACCGATCGAATACAGTTTAGAGTGACATTCAAACGTTCACTATCGAACAGAATCTTTCTTCTCGAGAAATTTGGCGAAGCGACGTGTGGAGATGGAATTTAATTACATTAGTAAATTAATCAATTAATCTTGCAGGCGTGGTACAATTTAATTTGGGATAAGGAAGCATTTGTTTAGTATTTTTTGATATTTACTTATACTACCGAACAAATTAAAAATCTATACAATTACACTACCAATCTGCAACTAAAAATCTGTAGAAATAAAGAACATTTCTATCAACATGGAAATAGGTGAATATTTTAAATTGATAGGTTAATAACAAAGTTTACAATTAATACCAAAGTCTACTAGGTGCTAGAAAATTATGGTTGTCAGTATAGAAAGTGGTATAACAAGAATTACAATTTTGACTACGTACAAGATTATTAAAATAAATTAAAATAAATGAAATAATAAACTAAATGATTCAGAATGGACAAATCGATTCTTTAATTCCATGTTGCATAGTACAAAACTATTCAAAATGGTGGTTATTTATCAATCCACATTGCGTACTGAAATCAAAGTCTGTACTGTTGTACTGTACGAAATAAAATGACTTTATGATCTTTAATTGAATATCGTAAGTCGTTGTAGAAATATTACTGAATTACCTTTTTGACCGATGGTGCAAACGTGGAACATCTGACATCCGGCCTCAACATCCGCATAATATCCACCAATCACCTTCCCCTGACACGAGAAATTCGTCTCGGGCAGGTTGTCGAAGTCCAAATACTTGAGAACAATAATTACAAGTATAGAAACATTTATAAGGTGTAATTACTTTAAAAAATATTGTCAATTTCTTAAGAATCATATTACGAATTATTTTATACAAAACGTGTTCGAAAAAAAAAAAAATAGAAGTTGCAGCATAAATTAGAAACATTTTTTTAATAATATCAATTTTAAGAAATTATGTTTCGATGAGCGTGCTTCAATTTTCAAAATTTTACTCAACTTTCCAGTTAGAAATACAATGGAATCCTGTTTATTATAATCACTTTTGGACTTGCAGTTTTTTATAAAAATAACCGACTGAGTTACGCGGTGGATAAGAAATGTTAATTATTGAATTGATTTTATTGTAAACAGTTACGGCTAGACTGCGGATCTTTATGCAATTTATGGCAATTTTAAATTTGCAAAAAAAAAGGACAGATTCTATATGGTATATAAAAATATACAAAATATTTAAAGTCCAGTAAAAATGACAACATTTAACGAATTAAACAGATCTCTATTGAAGTCCACTCTTTCAGTTTTACTTAAAGAGATACAAATTTGCATAAACAACCGCAATGTAGTTATCACATTTGTATATAATTTAATGGATATATTATCTTTGTTAAGAACATTCAAATTGTCATAATCTCCTCTATTGTATTTACGCGTATTTTCTAAAAATTCTTACCGTGCACTCATATAAAAGATAAAAGATAGGATTCGATTAAAAATAATTCTTAAAGAAAAGTTTCGTTTAGTACGAATTTATTAACAATTCTTATCACTTGTCCCCAAGTATAATCATCACACGTGATACCAATAACCGGAGTTGGTTTATAATAGGCGAATTACTTTTAATCAATTTTATATAGAGTGTTTTGGAATCGCTTGATTATGATAATAATAGCCGATTCATAATACTATCTGTAATAGTAATAACCGGATTCCACTGTATTTGCAATATTTCAACGTTACTGTGAACAATTTAATACTCACGCCAGGTTCCCCCGCGCTGCATAACAAGGTGCCATGCTGGAGGTTGAGGATCGACAGTAAAACTGCGTCAGGAAAAACAATTACGTCTCAATTAGTAACATATTTCAATTTCCAATCGATCAATACTTTCACGCGACGAATAAAATAAAGAAAAGATGTTTTACGTGGAAGTACATGTGTTAAATGAGACGGAAAATTATTTATCTATTTAGAAAAACGAAAGAAAAGGTTGCGCGTGTTAGGCATAAGGATAATTTACTGGACTAATTTATGCGTTTGCGTAACACTTCTACTCGGGAGACCCTGTTACACCAGTTACAGTTATAATTACAAGCAACTATCGACACGCACAGAGGTCGTTGCTCTGCAATATTCTGTACTTGTTCTTCTGAAAACAAAAAATTTATCATCTATTTTTAACGTTTCAATGGCCATTAATGTTCAAGTAGGCAATTTTGTAAATGGTAACTTTCGACTGCATTATTACTAAATTGCAACAAATGAAAAGAGATTATTAGCTTCCACTTATCTGTTTTAGCGTCTAGAAGCTTAATTCCCTATACTTTACGAAAACGCGTTAACCTATGATAAATTAGAAAAACTAGAATGGCACACGACAAAATTTCCTTACTTACATTTTATCCGTATTATTTTATTTTTACACGCGTAATAAAACCTATCGATTTTTCGTCGTGTAGAAGTTTAATTTACTATGATTTTTAAAAACCCATCAAGTTACGATAAACTGACAAATTGGAATTTTATTTTGATTCTAGCCTATTTTATTTTAATTTTATTCTAAATTTTACTTTAAAGTCTATCTTAAATTTTATTGTATATTATTTTGTTTTACGAAATGTTCATAAATTGCTTTCCTAATAAATCCTATCTATTTTTTACGATGTAGAAGTTTAACTCAGTATAATTTACAAAAGAACATGGAATTGCAATAAATTAAGAAATGAAAATGATGTATAAGAAATTTATCATAAATTATTTTAGCTATATTAATTTATTTACATACATTTTTCGCTTATTTTTTAAAAACATACATAAGCTACTTTCAAACACTTAACTTGTTGAAAAACATCTCTTATACTAGTATATTTAGATCGTTTAAAAACAAAAACACTCTGAGTGATTCAAAACATATGGAAAAAGATTTACTACCTAATTTCCATATATTGGGGACTTCTTTCAGTTTGTACAAAATTAGTATCTCTCCTGTTAAACGATAACTTCTTCTAAATTCCTGTTATTTGCAAAACTCTTATGAATCACACAAAAAACAGCCATTTATACTTTCCCACTATCAAAGTCAGAAAAAAACTCTCCTTCTTTTTAAAAGAAAAAACTCCCGGATCTCCATAAATTTTGTCCCCTCCCACGCAAAGAATTCGTGCAATTTGACCTCAACCTTTCTTCCAAATGTTGAAACAGTGAAACAAGGAACAACCGGATCCACTTGCGGGGGTACACCGCCCAAACGGTTTCAAAAAACTGAATATATACTTTTCGTACATTTTATGAACCTTTCATACGTCTGAAATATTGTCTTAAAAGGATTTTTTGAAGTTCCAATACGTGACAATGTTACAGTATTGTCTGAACTCACGCGTTATGTCACGTTAAGTGGAAACGTGAAACTTTCATCGCATTTTTCTCGAAACCATGTTTTTTGGTCTGGTACCCAACAGGTTTTCGATACTATTCATCCGATTAATTTGAAACTTGAATATGTTATAAATTATAACTCAATACTCTCGAAATTCGAATTTTTTGAGACCCTAAATCAACGATTAAGATCTCGATAAATCTTCTTTAGAAAGTCAAATTATTTATTTAATCTTACGTGAAACTTTTTAGTTACAATTTAAGCATATCAATAAGCGGAAAAGCATTATTCTTTCTCGCTGTAAACGACTATAATAAATGATGATTATCGATTATATGGTACAATATATGACTATCGATAATATATAATAATATATATAAAATAATAAAGTGAGCCTAAAGTTTAAGAGCAAAGTGTATTTGATTATCAATTAAATAAATTCGTATCATAATAATATTCTCATCGTTTATGCGAACTATTATTTACCTAAGTTTCAACAAAAGAAACTTAAAATTTAACAGTTTAAAATACCTCAAATTCTTTATCGTCCAAAGAATATGAAAGGGTCAGAAGAAGACTATAAATTTAATATAACGTAATTCAATGTTTTGGACAGTTCGTCGTATTCCTTGATTAAAATCCTCCGCAGCGAAAGGGTTAACCCCTTGCACTACGATTATTTTATTACCTACGTACGCTAATATTAACTGGTTACTGTTTTTATATCATTTAACATACAAATTATTTAAATATCGTTGGCAATTTTTACGTAAGAACCTCCAACCTTGCAAGACCAAGCTGAAATTTGAATTCAAATTAAAGTTCACTCTCGGTAATATCTGGTTTCGTTGAAGCTAAGCCATAATTCATAGAACGAGTGTAACTCGTTATTGTAGGCCAAGGGATTAATCCTTCAGAGACGGTGCGGTTTTCTGTTCTTCACACGTAAACAGATAAGACTTTTGTATTTCAACAAATTTGTCCCATTATAGTACTTCTTTAATTCACTATTTGCAAAATATGGAGTCTAGCTACGCGTGTTATAATCATCAATGAATAGTTCTCTCTATTTTAAATAAATATTAATATTTTTATACTAATCGTAAAAAGAAACTAGGGTCCGTACATCGTACGGATGCCGTCCCTGAAAGGTTAATCGGAGAAAGATGGAAAGAAGAACTAAAATTACCAATAACCGATTTCAGCCTGTCACCGGATCCAAAGTCGAAGCATTAATTTCAATCGGTCGATGGTCGCCAGAAAAATGATTATTAAATAAAATAGAATGTCGCGATGGAGAGAATTGATCGGTGATCGAGTGGCCAGTTGTAGGCCGAGGTCATCCGGTGTGCACGCGGGCCATCCAATCAGAAACGTCCCCGGATCCTGTCGATCTCTCGCGAATCTAATATTCGTGATCGAGGTCTTTTGCATAGCTTGCAATCGATTTCCACGCGATAGATCGCGACTGTGACGCGAAATTCGATCAAGATCGTAACACGAAAACGGGAAGTCTTTGAAACGCGAAAGGAGAGAAATTCTGTTCGATGATTTAGGAGTTTGATTGATCGCCGACGAGGCGGATGAATGATTAACTATGTTGGTGAATAATTATGACGTAAGGTGAAACTGAGGGTAATTTAAAATTGAGTGGATTAGTTGAATGAAGCGGAATTATAGATAATTTTAAAGGATTAAATGTTTTTATTCTAGTACAATGGTGCTATTAAAATTGACATAAACTGTTAAGGTGATTTCTCAACTTTTCAAACGTGAACATTGCGAAATTGTAAAAAAGTAAAAATTGATATTTTGTACGAAGAAAAATGTTCCGGAACGATGTAATAATATACGTGAATTTTTGGTACTGTTTAGATATTGTATTGTTTTATATATTACACAATTTTTCTAGAAATTATTACACTCTAAACAATACCCAAAATTTTACTCATATATTACACATCATTTTTACAAATTATTGACATGATGGAAAACTTTTTTTGATATTGTTTAGATATCGTATTGTTTTATATATTACACATTCTATATTTTTAATTTCCACATCACATAGATGCCAAATACTGAAAACTATCAGTTCACTTAATAATCTGCATCGCTATTTAATAACTCCACATAATTTCTAACGTGCAATATATAATACTTGTAAAGTATAAAAGTATCCTCATAAATATATTCTTATGAAATATTGCAAAATAATAAAGATAATAAAGTACGTTACATCTTTATGTGCACAGTAATAAATATTCTAGAATTATGATTATAAAAAGCGTTTACTGCTACTTATCAATCTCTATGTTCAATAATTACGAAACATTAGCATAATGCGAAAAGGAGGCAAAAAGTACACACTTTTCCCAGACTCTCGCCTTCGAACCCGATGATCGTTCTTTCATCTATAGAAAGCTGCTAGAGGATTTATTAATGACATTGCCTACGGTGAAATTGACAGAAACTGTAGTCGCATATGACATAATCGGAAATACTTCGGCGAAAGGTCAACGATTCTACAAAAAAGTTTTAGAGTAAGTTTCAGGGGAATTTATTGAAAAGTGATCTTATACTTTGTATCGTATAAAGTGGAAAATTTGCATTCAATTTTTAAGTGTGTTTCGCATCACTTTGTAAAAGTGTCTCAAAGTTGGCGTGCATTAGAATATATTAGTAGACTGCGAAATTTTATGCATTTATTTGCTATCATTTGTTGTAATGTTTGTCAAGTTTTATTAATCATGAGAAACTGAGTACACAAAAAGTTAATTGCGCGAAAATTATTCGCAAGAATACATTATGTTACACGGTGTAGAATATTACAAATTTGAACAAAGAATTATTAAATAAAATATTCTACCGATTATTTAAAGGCAAATTTTTGTGTAACAAATAAATTGAAATATTCAAACCACTAATCTTTCCCATATAATTTAGTATTAGATTTATTGTTATTATTACATTTGTACATATTACGATTGGCTAAGAAATTTCAACGCCCAAACCTATCTTAATCTAATCTAACCTAAATATTGCCCAATTGGAATTTCCTCTTTTGCAAGACTACATAAAGCGATTTTAATTAGCAGAAATTTTTCACGTTTCACGATGTTCCGCTAAAAGCCACGAATATTCCGAACAACTCGATAGAAGATGCTACATAATACAATATACCAATGTTACTTGTTACCTTATTGCACGGTAACTTTTGAATCACTCGATAGAAATTGAAACAAACAATCGATTAACACCCGAGTCATCTTCAAGCGACTCGAAAAGCACCGCACAACTAGTATCATCAATCACGAGCATCAGGAATTAGCAAGATCACACGTTCCACTTCTTCCAAGAAGATCGTAGCTGAATTTCGAATAAAGCCAAGGCATTTCCAAACCAGATTCCACGTAGTTAAACGCAGTCCATTTGTCCATAAATAATTTGACATAAGGGGGACGAACCGTGGATCTTGGAATGATTATAGCTCGCATCATCGTCAGCAGCGGCATCTTTCATAACATCTAGATTCCATCTACGTTCGCGTAATTTATCTGCCATTCAGATTCCAACCGTTAAGTTTGTTAATCGAACCTGCGTGGATGCATACCTATACCTCTTTTTCCTCCTAGTTACTTTTTTTTTTATTCTTCTCTTTCTCTACGCGGTAGCATCAGTCCGAGCGAATGCTAGCAGTGATATAATCCCTTCAGCATGTAACGCCTGTGTGAATCCCGTGACATTTAGGTCTGCCAACTGGCCGACCCGATGCTCGTCTTCGCGAGACAAGTCTTGACAAGTCGTCTTGCTTACGGATCAGTGCATTGGGTGTCACGTTTTGGGAGCAAGAAACACCTGTTGGCTGCTTGCTACTGGGTTTAACTGCCGAGTATATTCGATACCGTGAATATAGCAGGCTTTACTTTTAGCTTGTATTATGTATTCGATTACGCGGGTAAAAGTCAGATCCGATTACTAATCGGTGTTTAAAGATTGGTATCACGAATACACCGAGTGACCAGTTAAACTATATAATATTGATATAAAAGATGATGCATAATTAACAGCTAGCTGCTCAGCGATTTATTCACAATCTGTTCCCTCGCGCAAAGTTAATATAATAGATATATTCTGATATAAAATTGAAAAGCATTTATTTTATTTTAGTTTATAAGATCTTCTTCGTCTTTACTTTACACGCTACTTTATACGATCTTATAGTGCAAAATTGTTATTTTTGTAACAATTTTGTAGTACTAATTGTATATAAGGGGAAACACGTTAATAATAATAAATAATAATTAATAATATACTCAATCTATATATATATTTTTTCTTATTCTATATTCGATACAAATTGGTTGCGGATGAAGGCAGAAAAAAATTGAACACAGTACAGAAACTTTAATAGACCCTAAAAAATGTAACAATATCGACTCAAATGTATTTAGTTTTTGAGGGAAAGTCTATGGGTTTACATTTATTCTTGCCACTTATCTTCTTATCTATTCAGTTTCTATCTTCAATTTATCGTTTGTCTTCCCATAGTTTATTATTTATTATTTTTCTTAATATACAATGACTTCTTCCTTATGATTTTGATTATTAATAAGAATTTAATTCTTCGTGTTTTCCAATTGAATGCGTATTGGGCACTTATAAATGTTTTTAAATAAATTATGTTCAAAACATATCAAGAGCCTATAAATAATACGCGTCCGTATAATTGAAGTTACGTTCGACCATAGTACCGAAAATACAGCTATGAGTTTCCACAACTGAGGCTGAGGATTGCTTCTAGTTCGTATAAACGAAGTTTTATTATAAGGGAAATATTAATACGCTTGGAATTTGTTTTTTAACATCTAAAGTGATTCCGCTGTCCATGAATTATCGCTGAATGAATAACTTAAACTTTTAAAAGTTTATCACGTACGCGTTTATTAATGAAACGGTTAATACAGTTAATCATGAGAAACTGAGTACACAAAAAGTTAATTGCGCGAAAATTATTTGCAAGAATACATTACGTTCCATGGTGTAGAATATTACAAATTCGAACAAAGAATTATTAAATAAAATATTCTACCGATTATGTAAAAGCAAATTTTTGTTTAACAAATAATTTGAATTATTCAAACCACTAATCTTTCACATATAATTTAGTATTATCCCATATACCTTTGCAATGAGGTAAGGAATCCAAAATTAAAAATTTCTTTGAGCTACAGAGATAAAGAAATTGGGGCTGTTTTATACCGAGTGGCCTATTAAAACAGTATCAAACAAGTGTTAATCGTTTCGGTAGTCAAACGGAATCAGCAATTATCGGCTGAAGTCTCAAGTAGACCTTTTCTCTGCCACTTCACCAATCCTCGTTTCTCAAGATTTAATTGTCCCATTGTTGACCCCCACTGCGAATCACCATAGGTACTAATTGTTTTGTTCGTTAGATAATTCGTGGGAAATTCGATTGTTTCTGCTGGTGGTCACGATTCCGAATAATCGACCCCCTTAATCGATCGATTATATAATTCGATAATAAATCCTTTCGTGAATTATCACCAATTTCGTTTCCTTATTGCTTTTACGTATACTATTACGAATAACAAGTAGCCTGTGATTAGTGGGAATTTACGAAAAATTATTGTTAAATAATTAAATTCAAATTGGCATGTGGAAATATAATTACGATATTGCACGGGGCTGGAGAATTCCCATGATTATTATGCGTGCAAGATATTTCTCTGGTGTTATTTTAATTATAGTACGGATCGAGTGGCTCGTTTTCATAAACTGACGCTCGTTAAATAAACGGAAGTCGTTTGTACACCCACACACTCGCTGGAAACGTTAGCAGAACGAATTTCCCATAGGCGAACTGCATAAGCATTCGGAAAATTAAATAGTACAGCCGGAGTGCTATTGCATAATCGTTAATTGAAGACTACATTAGTTTTCTAGTATCAGAGTTACAGTGACTATAAAAAGCATTTGCACATCACCGTATTTATCATCGCCAATTGATTAGATTCAAATGTATTAAATTTCTTGTCATTAAATAATAATCTTATTGCCATTATAAAAAATTTATCGCTCTGCAATTGAAATATAAAATCTAATAAAAAATTACCTAGTTGAAGAATTGGGAAATGATACGAATGATTTTTGTAGCCACCGTGTAATTTGACATTTCAGAGTGACTACAAATTTAATACATCCTGCAAAATGACAATGGAATCTTAAAAGTCACGTGATTCTCCGCATGATCTAAAAAACCAAACGAGAGATTTTGTTTATTTAAAAGTAATTGTAAAAATGTAATCAGAGTAGCGAATAAATATTAAGAAGTATTCTACTTTCTAATTTTGTCGTCAGCTGGATACATGAATAGATCTTAAAATCTAATGAAAACGAGTACATTTCTAAGAAATAGAAAGGTACAGTAGATCTTCTCTCCTTTTTTATCCAATTTCGAAAAGAAGAAAGGAATTCGCGAAACGGAACAAGGTGAACGAAGAAGACACCAAAGCCGAAAGAGAAACGAGAAGAAACCCAGACTCGATTATCGCAACAGTTACAGCCATTACCGTGATATTACCGTTACAGTAGCGTCTCTAAGATCTTACTACATCCAGCGAGCAGATTGCTCAATTTTGCGCATCTCTCGAACGCTCTCCACTTTGCTCGCGATTCCTTTCAATAAAACTGACAGTTTTCCGAACCGTTCACTATTTTACACATCGGGACAATTATTTAGAAATACTTCTTTTTCCCCATTTTCCGTTACTCATTTCCCATTTCCCGTTTCCAATTTTCTAATTTGATTTCCATTTCTCATTTCTTTAATTGCTATTTTTCCGTCTTCCATTTCTATAATTCCAATCTATCTTTCCAATTTTCTGTAGTTGCATCTTTGCTGTCTTTCTTTTTTTCTCGTTTCGTTTCTTCCTTTCCTTGCCATAATAATCCTTTCCCTTTCTATTTCGTTTCTCTATTTGTAAGTGTCCAGTGACATATGGACGGCAGCGTATTTCCTGGATCGATGGATCGCCCACGCCGGTCGTGCATTATCGACGTTGCTGCTGTTACCACGGATATTCGGTATAAAAGGCGCCTGTATGCGCGCTCGAGAAGGTGAAAGGTGCTCTTCTTACGTGATTTTACAATACACCCGCGTGCCAGAGTGCCCTTTCGACTCTAATAAAACCAGCTGGCTTTCAGCCGATCCGATCGATCTGCTTCCTTCTGCGGATCGTCCTCAAAAAAGATCTTCAGCCATTAAGACCGAATCCGCAGATCTAAAAGTCACCAATTCTCCATGACGCTAGTTTTAAAATTCCTATCAAACCTAAATTGTTTTTAGAATTCTTATTTAAAGGAAATTCCGGAGCAAAAGAATTCAAATAGTTTTACAGTTGGTTGTGAATACGTTTCTAATTTATCGTAACACATATTTAAGCAATTTTTTAGTCAACAGTACATTTTTCTAATTTATCAAAGCGCACGTTTATACAATTATACAGTCAGTTGCAAATTTCCCTAATTTATCAAGCAACATATTTCCGATATTATGCAACTAAAATTAATATAAATTTATATAATATATAATATAAGGTAAATAAAATAAAGCGATAAATACTATCGATTATAGTATAACAAATAAATATTCTAAATTAGAAGCTCAAATTTCCCAATTAGTAGATAATATTCAGAAATCAATTCTCCTCGACTCGACGAAGGAATCAATGATGAAGATGCATGAAGATGCAGCTAACCGGAGGCACTTAAAAATCGGTGTTCTCGATCAAGAAAGGACAAGACCAACGCGGGAAGAAGAACAAGATCCACGAGGATGAAAGTGAAGGTGAGCTAAGAATCGTTGCAAAATCAGGCCTGCGATGGTAAAAGGACGAGAAGCTTGCAATTTGGCCTATACGTCACCGCTTTCTAACGATTATGATATCGTGACGTGTCGTTCGCGTAAATGGAGCGGCCGAAAAAAACCAGACGTGGCGTGTAATTGTTACATAAAACATCTCTGACTGGAGTGGCATATAAATATTATTTCATCCACAGTCCATAGCATTTCGAACTACATAGTTTCAATGTGGCAGCTAGCGACACGTTAATAACACTATTGCGCGATCAGGAATTTTCCCGACCAACCATAATTTTTGTTATTCCGTTAGTTGCGAACGTTTATGGATTCGTACATTTTCCTTTTATTACGTGGCAATTGGTTTTGAACAGTGGAAGATGATCGCATCTTTATATTTGAGAGAATAATAATTTTATAATTCCCTGTTGCATGAAGAATGATTTCTATAACAGAAGATGGTGTTTTTAAATTGTTTAGGTATAAATGTAGAATGCGTTAGTAGAATATGATAAAACCTACTGTAATTTATTACGATATAAAATACTATAATCTGTTACAAGTTACGTGTTAACTAATTTAATCCTAAAGAAAGATTATCAAATATTAATAGCACAACCATTCCTGTCTTTTGTTTTCTTTTATTCGCAAATTTTAATTTGTTAATTGACTGTCACCGATTGGACAAATGAATCATTTTTCATTTCTTCTAATTCGATCATTTAATTTACTTGAATGATCCAAAATATTCCAAATATTAGGACCCTCAAACATTTTAATCGCTTCTTCTTTCTCCAAAGCCACCGCAACAAGATAAAAATACTTCCATCAACCATTAAGAGAGGATCTCATCCGGAATCGTTCAACCTTTTAAATATTTATAAGTACCATCCGAATTCTTGTCCTTTGTATACTTTCACCCTGACTGACTGACTGACTGTGGTCTCGCTTTTTTTCCCATCGTGGCCACATCAAGAAATATTGATGTATTAGAAACCCGTTGCCGACCACAGTATTCGGTGGACTTTCTAACAGAGACGAGAAGATATCTTGGCCAGCTGTTAAATATTTATTCTTTGCCGGCAGCCGGGGGACGCAAGTGCGAACAATGGACCTAATAGAAGGCTTGGTTTCAATGGTAGAAATGTAGCCGAAGAAATTATTAGCATATGTATGTAAGTAGAGGTACGCATTCAAATGATGTTTGTAAAAGTGTAGTAGCATGCTTTTTGTGGAGTGGGTGGCGCGGATAAGGATCAGTTAAATATGTACGTAGAATAGATTATAGGGAGTCTGAAACGAAAAAAAGAAAAAAGAAAACGTGAATTTTTATTTTTTAAGACAGAAAAAATTTCTGAAAGAAATTATGATGGCTCCTTCTTGACAAATGCTTGGTAATAATTACTATAGTACTATAATAAAAATACTATAATAAATAGTACTATATTATAGTTATAGATTATACTATGATACTAGTTTAAAACTATACTAAGTAATAGTACAATGCTGTACTTACTACAATACTAAAATACTAGTATAATACTACACTATAATACTACTTTCATACTATATTAAACTACTAGTATAATGCTATACTACAATGCTAGTTTAATGCTATAGTAAAATACTAGTATAATGTTATGCTGTAATGTTAGTATAATACTATACTAAATTATTGGTACAATAGTATACTAGAATGCTAGTTTAATGCTATACCAAAATACTAGTACATAATGTTATAGTACAATGCTAGTATAATACTATACTACAATACTAGTATGCTACTATATTATTACACTAATATACTACTACGCTGTAAGAGTACTCTATAATGTTGTGTTATTATTTCACTATGCCATGGTATAGTGCTGTTGTGATGTACTATACTACTATAGTGCCATGCGTTTACATTGTAACTATAATTGTACATACATACATAGTTCATACGTCGAAAATTAAGATTTTGTACTCGTTTTAATTTCTTTGGAAGATTTTACTATTGCACAAATAATAATGCAAGCAACAAATTCCAAAACAGCACAAATCCACTTTTAGCACCGTTATGTAAGTTACAGATATAATTATTTCCAACTCACTCGAACCAAAATCATAAAAGAACATTTAGAACAACACAAAATGAAGTGTGTAAAAACATCTCCAACGATATTCACAAGAATCGAAACAAGTAATGGAGAATTAAAGAAACTGAAGTAGGAGGATACTGTTTTTCTGAAAATGTTGCTTGATGGATTTGTGCCATTTTCAAATCTACGGCTTCGACTATTATGATTTTCTAATGTATACAACTTATAAATTTTGTAAATGACATACAGTTATTCATGAAAGTTTTCGTGCACTTATATATTTCAATATGTATGATTTCTGAACATTTTATAGGCACTGAGTTTGTTTGTTACTTAAAATTACACGCAATTTAAAACGTACGTAGCTATTTTCATCTTTTTGTTCGCAAGAAAATATATAAAAATTAAAAATTCAATCTTATAACGTCTCTTCTTAAATATTCAAAATTTCGAGAGGTATACGGAGAATTTTGTGAATGAATATATTATTTTTGTTGCGATTATCGTAGTTCTATTTTAAGATAAAGAATGGTTTAAGGAAGTCGGCTATTCTAAATTATCACAGATGCTTTGATACATCTGGTCAGTTCAGAAAGAACTTTCCGCAGTACATCGTCTTCTATAAATAGAGCATATTAGCATAATTATGTGTCCGGACAATCAGACCGGCGTACTTGTTCGACAAGAGTAGGCAGACAATGTCAATCCAGGTCAAATAGTAGAATGAAGCACGAGCCACAAACAACGTAATTTATGCGCTCCTTTCATTTTCTAAAATATCCTCGGTTATTAATATTTCAAATAGTTACAGCATCACAGAATTTAGATCGCACCACTATCGCTAAAGAACGAAACTACTTTGTAACATTTATATGAAGTTACATATTAATTAATATTGTATTACATAATAATTCTGACTTGTGATTCATTTTAATTCTATACGCAAAATATAGAGTATAATTTTTTGCAGCAGTCTTTATTTTCTGTAAAAAATTGAATTTCAATTTTCGTTGTATATGCAACTAAATTTTTATGGGAATTGTATCCAATAATAAAAATAAAGGCTGTATATCTTTAAGCTCTTAAAGGAAGTTAAAAATACCATAGAAAATTATAAAAAAGTTTACAAAATTAAATAAAGTAGACACACGCTCCTCACATTTTCATACTCCATTTTCTAAAAACCAGAAACTCCTACGAGAAAAAATGATCCTATCTTTTTAACATCTTTTTCTACATAGAATCTTCTAAATTTAATGCATTCACTCGAAGATATTGAAAAAAACTGGAAAGAATTTTTATATCTATCGGCTGACAGCGGATAAATTCACTGAAACAAGACTCTTACCGCAGGAATCGCATAAAAGTAGTCATGTGGCGTAATGAAAAGGACAAAAAATGTTTCATAGCGGTTTCTAATGTTCAAGAAAACAGTGCTTGGGGGAATTAATAAAGGAAAGTGGCGCGGTTATCGAGCAGATCAATTTATTTCACCGTTGGAACGTGCCGATCCCGATTTAACCGATCTACCTGCACTTCTAACGGCGCAAACACGCGTATTCCACTCGAGCAGGGCCACGATCTATCGATCTCTGCACGCGTTCCGCGCGGATACGTGAAAATTGCTCGAGCCGGCAGCTAGGTGTTTCGTAACGCGTGTTTCATACGATCGCCGCGAGTGAACCGGCTTTCCTCGGTTTGCATATGTCGATGGGAAATACTTGTACTACTAGCAAACATGTATACGTGTTACTCGTATGATTGTAGTGCAACACTTCGTGTGATATTTGGTCGATAGTTGCGTTACGCTTACGCGATACTCGCATGATATTTGGGTGGTAGTTGCGTAACACTTTATGACATCTGACCGACAATTGTGAAGCGTTTGTGCTATACTTGTATGACAGACGTGCAATGTTTATGTTATACTAGTGTGACAGAAGTATAACATTAATGTTACACTTGTGTGACAGAAATGCAACATTTATGTTACACTTGTGTGATAGAAGTGCAACGTTTATGTTATACTTGTATGGCAGACATGCAATGTTTATGTTATACTTGTGTGACAGAAGTATAACATTAATGTTATACTTGTGTGACAGAAATGCAACATTTATGTTACACTTGTGTGATAGAACTGCAACGTTTATGTTATACTTGTGTGACAGACGTGCAATGTTTATGTTATACTTGTGTGACAGAAGTATAACATTAATGTTACACTTGTGTGACAGAAATGCAACATTTATGTTACACTAGTGTGATAGAATTGCAACGTTTATGTTACACTTGTGTGACAGAAGTGCAACTAGTAGTGTAAGTATACATTAACACTAGGACTAAAATTTGCCATAAAAATTCTATAAACTTACAACGGTGCATTTTCTGGAATATTCCGTGATTTTCTATACAAAATATTAATGGAGATTTATTGTACTTTAATCACATGCACTTTGCAAATATCTATCGTGTCTATTTCTTTGGTACAAATAAGTATACTTTAATCGTCAGTAGTTCTAGTGTTAATCATTTTCATATAGAATCATTCGGGTCTACCTGACCCCTTTATCATTTTAGTGTCACATGCGATATTACTAGCTTAGAGTAGAATAAGACGATAAGATTTTTAAAACGATGGGGATTATAACTAAATATTGCGACAATCAATTGATTTCGAAAATCCAAATCTGTAATAACGTGTATATATACAGGTGGACAAAATTATAAGATGCCTTGACAATTTCTGGGATGGGAGGTTAATTTTGTATTTATATTAAGGAGTGTCACATGTGAAATAAAATCATTTATTGTTAACAAATATCTTCGTAAATTAAACAAATGTTACAACAAATATCCAATTTAAATCAAGATAATACAGTTTCGCTTGATCAAAATTATGACACTATCTTTGGTAATTAAAAAAATATACATAATTAATCAAAAGTATCACTTTTTTCCGAATTTCAATAATAAATAACCCCCCTTTATTTTATACGCCTTCAATCATTCGATTTGGTAAACTTTTGTACAATCTTTTTATACAAATTTGTTGCAAGTCTAACAAAGGCACACAATTTATGATATTTCCTATATAATGAGTCTTATACAATTATAAATTATTATTATACAAATTTCAAGTTAATTTCAGACTTTCATATGTAAAGTATTGAAATACAAATTTCTGCTACTTTCTAGGAACCGATAATTCAACAATACATTAACAACAATCATAATCACAAACATATTGTAATATAATTACAAACTGTAATATCCCACCTTTTACTGTCTCATACAATTATTAATTATTATTATAGGAATTGCAAAGTAATCTTATACTTTCAAATGTAAAGTATTGAAATACAAATTTCTGCTACTTTCTAGGAACTGTCGACGCAGAAAAGTATTATAAAAGAGTGTTTACAGTGCGTGCGAAGGTGTAGCGTGCATGTTGCAGTGAACCAGTGTAACTGGTGCCTCCACTTCCGGTTTGAATCCGGACGCAGGCCGCGTTTCCGTGGGTTTCTGGATTACGTGCCGCCGCGACGGTGCGTGCTGGTTCATTATGCTTAAGAAAGCAAGAAAGAGGCGAGAATACGAGTCATTGCTATTCGAGGGCCGCCACAGGAAACGGAAGTTCCCGATTATCCACCAGACACGACAAGTATTCTCAGATTGCCGCGTATTCCGTATTAAAAAATCATGCTAATAGGATAATCTTGGGAAAAAAATTGTACGTTACCAATACAAAATATTCTTCTACTTCTTGAAATATCGAAAACTTGAATGTCGCTGTCATTGTTATTACCATTCTTGCTGTTTATGCATTATTATGTTTAACTTTCGTGTAGAAATAATTTCAATTGCAGAAACAAGTTTTATTGCAAAATTAGAAATATAATTCTGGGATCAATAGTGAACTACTTATGGGTTAGATTCTGATTAAAATAGCAGTTGTAAATTATCAGAAAGATGTATTAAATTTAAAAGAAAAAAGATACTTTTTTCATATTAAATGTATTAAATAGTATTGCAATTTTAAACGAAATATGATAAATTCAACTGTCCTCAATTCAAGGAAATTCTTAGTATTAAATAATATTGCAATTAATTAGTAAAATTAAATAGTATTGCAATTTTCAAGAAAATGTAATAAATTCAACTTTTCTTAATTAAAGACAGTTCGTGCGAGTGATGCATGCTACTCATTTGACTTTTCTGACATGTGTCGTCAGCGACGCGTGTATACAGGAACACGTGTCTACTCACGCAAGCGCGTACACGAAGCTCGAGGGAGTTTCATTGAGGAGCAGAAAGATGAATGAGCCAAGGAAGCGGACGTCATTCACAATAAATGTCACTCTCGCGGATACTCACGCCGATAGTCACGTAAAACTTCAAGGAATCTTCTATTCTTGCACGTGCCTCGTTCTTTACGGGCGAATATTTTAATTAACAAAGCTAGTTAATAACTAGTTTCAAATTATTACAGATGAATATTTAATAGATATGTTTCATGATGGGAATATCTTTAACCCTTTACAAATGGTATGCAATATTATATATTATACATTATAATATATACATAATATATATAATATATATTATATATATAATATAATATTATATTAATAATATATATTAATAATATTAATATATATATAATATTAATATATATATATTAATAATATTATATTAATATATATATTAATAATATTATATTAATATATATACACATATATATATATTAATATATATATAGAGTTATAAATACACTTTGTTTCAAATTTATAACGTACATAGAAATTTTGAACCATTTCCAGCTATCAAGAAAATATTGTTTCAAATATAATCATAGTATATTTCATATAGGGTTATCCAAAAGTACCTTTAGGATGTTGAACGAGAATATCTGTCAAACGCCATGTTTGTTAGTAAAATAGAGGTCAAACAAATAAAAATTGAAAACGAGAACGAATAAAGATAATAGAAATAAAAAACACATTAGAAAAGGGTAAAGCAGAAAGATAAAGAAAAAAAGTGAAGGTAAGTGTTCCTATAGTCTATTTTGGATAACCCTTTATTTATGTATATGTTTATTATATTTATATATATAGTATCTATACATTATGGAGTTACCTCCTTTTTGCAGCAAGCTTTCAGTCATAACCTTCATAAAATTATCAAACGAAGTTGAAAACTTAATTTCATTAGTTGGATAATGATACAGTTGTACGATAAAATTTAATAGAAATTTCAATTAGAGGCAAATGTAATATTTCGCTAGATTTTTATAATAAAGAAACTCTTAGCTGTGGATTACATTATATAAGTGCAATTAAGTTACATAAATTACGTAAAATATAACTTCCTATTAATATTGTTGCACTAACACCAATTTGATAAGAAAGTAATAGAAAAACAAATAGAATAGTTGAGTTTTTATAGTATTTCAAGTATATTCGAAGGAATAATTAAAAAGAGGTTAAAAACAAACTATTACCATCAAAACAAAATATTTTATCTTATCTTTTAATGGAATATTCGTTTTTGTAATACAGACCAGACTTGTTTAATTTTATTACTATGTGTTTTTCTGACAAACACTGCTGGAAACCATCTGTAAAAATCGCATAATCAAAGAAAGTGAAATATCGACGCACGTGAAAGGTGACCACTTACTTCCACCTGCGTTTATTATAAAAAAAAAAAAAAAACGGAGGATAAGAATGATAAAAAAAAAGGTCTGTTTCACGATATTAAGAACACGTTTACTCACAAGAGTTTATTATCACATAAGCAGGAAAGGAATTGTATTTCCTGTATTTCCTTTCACGATCCAAATACACTTTTCATCACTTATTTTTAACGATTTCCTCTAATAAATTTGTAACATTGCAAAATGATACGGTAAAATCATGAAACGTGTCTTTAAACATAAATTATCCATAAAATTGGGTCATTTATTCGTAAAATACTTTAAAACAAGAATCTCATCGATATCTTTCCGTTGAATTCTCGTTCCAGAATGTCGATGTCTAATTAGGCACCATGAATTGGTATTTTAATTGGTTACTTATTACCTGGTTTGATGGCCAATAAAGTCACCGAATTTTTATGTTTCCGTTTTACTTCTGGCAAATAGTGTTATGCATTAACCGAAGTACTGTTAGCATTTATGACTGCTTTAGACTGTTTGTATTTTACAATTATACTGCAATTTTACCATAACTCTTTCGAAGCTAATCCTTAATTTGTGTGACCAGGTGTAAGGTATAAACGAGTAAAATTATACTTGAGGATCTTGCAACAAAATGGGGGAAACTGCACTTTTAACAGATTTTTTTAGTTATTACGTGCAATGTTTGGAGGACTTAGAAGTCAATCAGTTTAAGTAACGAAATATGCAAACGTAAATAATGGATTATTTAGAACATGGAATGAAAAAAAATATTAACTTTTATTGTCGTTCGAAATACGATTTTTATTTGAACAAATATGTTCTTCTGTAACATAAACGTAACGATCTATAGCTTTTGAAGAAGAATCTTGATCTGAAGAATTTTGCGAATAATTCTGCGGTCAATGTACAAAACTATTGTCTTTCAATGAAAATTTCACATGGTGGTCAAGTTGTTACGTCACATAAAAGTTTTCGTGCTGAAACTATAATAGAACATTTCTATTCATCAATGTTACTAAGTTGCTAAGTACTAGTTGCATTATTATATTCGATACTGTACTAAATATCTATGTTAGTTTACTAGTTTATTAAATAAATTTCAGTTTCTTTTAAAAAGGCGTGCAAAAAACACCGTGTAAAACAATGAAACCGCGTAAAAGAAAGAAACCATTTAGACAAAACATACCGTTTGAAAAGAAATTTGTAGAAAAGTAGAAAATTAAGGCAAACTATACAAAAATCAATTTAGAGTATATAGGTGCATCCAATTAAAATGTTTTACTCAATAAACATATTTCAAAGTACATACATACATATCTGACCGGTACCAAATTAGTATACTTACTGGATGTGTTCTACGGGAAATATTGATTTAGAAAACATACCTATATGATTTTCACGACACTTTCTATCAATTATTTAATGCACGCTTTCGTAACTGCGTTAAGTAAAACATCTTCAAAAACCCCGTAATGGTAAATAAAACATGTAAAAGAATCAAGAACATGTAAAAGTAAACAAAACGTGTAAAAAAAAAGAGAAAAAATCAGCGTAAAAGTAAGTAGAACGTGTAAAAAGACGCGTAAAAAAAAGAGGCCGAAGTGTATCTTACACTTACGCTACCAACTGAAACGTCAACGCTCACCACATTCAATTACACGCTAAATACACTTTTCAGTGAATTGCAAAAAAAATCATTCTTCATAATCACGGACTTCTTTTACACCATCATTAATTCTCCCCTTATCGTCGACTTTGTATCGGTTATCTAACATTAGCCGACCTTACCGGCTTGTAGGAAATCGTACGAAAACCTCGAGTAACCGGTCAGCCAGTTTTCCTCGACAGGGGAAAAAGGCTGACGCCGGTAGCATGATTCGGCTGGTTGCGCTTAAAGTATAAAAATGCGCGTGAAAGGGCCACGAACGCCCACGTGGGCGTTTTCGACGGCTCCTATTTTCACTTAATGGCTACTCAGCTCCTACAACCATACAATAAGGAGTCTACGTGTCGATCGCGTAACGAGAAAACGGGAAATTTGATTTATAGTATTCTTTACGACGGATATTCGTGTTAATGGTTGCAATGTGAATTTTAAGTGGAAATTTAATTCGCTATACAACATGTTTAAAACGATTTTAATTGAGTTTAGCTGCAAGCTAGATGATAAAATAAAAAATTGTGGTATGAGAAATGTTAACATTGCAGCGTAATTATTCGATATATTTCACAAATAATGATAATATTATTTGTTTCCTTCGGGTTGCAAAAATATTAAGAAATTAATTTTATTTCGTACAAATTTAATTATTCTATAATGTAGAACTGCGAATATTCTCTAAAGCTATTCAAACGAATTTACTGCAGATTTTTTCCCGCACGGTATATCGAAAGAAACTTCGATATCTCCCCATTGTATCCTCGCCTAATTACTCGGCTACCTAATTGTAAAATGTTGGATGAATTTTCTTCCGCGGCTTACAATGCAGGCAAGGTGAAACTCGAACGCAGAAACGACGAAAGGTCGTCAGGCGAACTTCAGAGGCTTCAGGTGAAACACACCATTGTTCTCCGGCCGACTATTAATTAGTATTAATTAGTAGGATGCATGGAATTTCGTTTTATATTCCGGCAGCCGTGTACTCTTGTAAAAATGCATTCTGTGAATGAAAGAAAAATTACGTGAAATATGCGAAAGTTTCAAACAAGGTAAATTGAATATCTAGGAAATTATTTGAATAAAAAATATGATTCGTATGACTCTTCTAATTTAAATTCCAAGTCTAATCAGAGGTAATGAAATTAAAATCTAATAGGCTGTTCGAAAAGTTCGTAGAGATTTTTGAGAAACACTGAAAAATGACATGTGCACATTAACATTTTAGGAAATAATTTTGCTTGTAGTATCTATTGTTTGATAATTGTATGGTTATCAGAAAAATTCATAATCCTTTTTAATTTATTCCATTTCTGACCATTAGTAAATTTTATAAACATTACAATAAATGACAATAAAAGAATAATCTAGGCAACGATTAACAATTCTTCCTACCTTATTATTGAAACATTAGGTTGTTTAATGTTGTCCAGTGGAAAAAGTTGCCTTACTTTTAACTATGTATTGTACATTAATTTATTAAAGTTTCAGTGACCCGAGTAGAAACAGTATTTGTTCGGATTAAGAATACTGTTATTTAACTGAAGTTCATAAAAAATAATCTCCTTCCAATTCACCAATTACACAACACAAATGAATATTATCAAATGCGCTACGAAGTTTTCGAACAATCTGATTATTACAGAATGTTTGTTGCGACATTTAAATTGGTTAAAATTGTAAACTATTGTGTTATCCGTAAAGTTTATAGCATTTTTTATGGTATTCAATTTTATTGTGTTATTGATGAAATTAAAAGGAAATTACTTTTTACTAATGTTTTCTAAAATACTAATATTATTAATTTGAATAAGCATGCACTATTTATGACTGAACTATCGAAATGCAATAATTAAAGAACAACACACAAAAATGATTCGATATTTAGAAAAATTTGTTAATCGTTATCAGTAATATTCTGTTACTATTATTTGTTGTAATGTTTGGTAAGTTTTATTAATCACGAGAAACGTAATACACAAGAAATTAATTGCACAAAAATTACTTGCAAGAATACATTATGATCTACAATGTAAAATATTACTAATTTGAACGAAGAATTGTTAAACAAAAGATTTTACTTGTTATTTAAGGGAAAAATTTCGTTCAGCAAACAATTTTAATTATTCAAACCACTAATCTTTCCCATATCATATAGTATTACATTTAATATTATTATTACATTTTTACATGCTACGATTGGCCAAGAAACATCAACGCCCAAACCTATCTTAATCTAAGCTAACTTAAATATTGCCCAATTGGAATTTCCTCTTCTGCAAGAATACATAAAGCAATTTTAATTAGCAGAAATTTTTCACGTTTCACGGCGTTCCGCAAAAATGCTAATGAATTATTCCCTCCCCTCGTTTCGCTTTCCATTTTTTCCAAACATTCCTCGCCGCGATTCCTACTCTTTATTGGCGCGTGCAGTGATAACGTAGAGCGTTCCCTTTTCATTTTTCCCCGCAACGCACGCGGGAACGTTTAATAGGGTATAAAATTGTACACGATTACAAGCACGCAGCCAGGAAATTATCAGCATGTAAAACCAAGCAAAGGGTTCATTTCTTCTGAGGAATTTTAATTGCACCAGAAAAAGGCGTCACTAGTTTACACTATTTTTTAGCTACGCTTTAACGAGTTTATGAAAGGAACAAAAACACGATCTAGATTCTAGATACACTGATATGAAAGAAATTCAATTTTTGTTCGTTACTGCGCAACAATTGATTTCCATTATTAGCTTCGTTTTAGATTTATAGCAACTTTTATGGTCACTTTAACCCTTTCGCTACGGTTCCTTGGAACTAATCGTAAGAATTAAAATAACAGACAAGCCCAATTTTTGTTAATATGAAGACGGAGTAAATATAAATATATAGATGCTTTATATAATTAGGTATGGTTTAACATTACAGTACGAATGAAAATAGAAATAATGCTCTACTATAGAGAAATAATATCCCTGCTTTTAATAGGGTTAATAATGGTATGTGCAAAAATGGGATTGCAAAATTGCTACTAGACAAACTATAATAAGATCCTCTGATGGAAAGATTAAAGGGAAATATATTTAAAGAAATCTTTCTTAATGAAAATCGCAAACAAAGAAAAAAAATTCTTTTTGCCAAAGAAATAGTATAAATAAATAACGAAATTCTTTCTGAATAAATAAAAACCTGTAAGAATCTGCTTATGAAGAAATGAATAAAAACTAGTGCAAATTTATTTCCGAAGAAATGAATAAAAACTAGTGCACATCTGTTTCTAAAGAAATTAATAAAAATCAGTGCAATTCTGCTTCAAAAGAAATTAATAAAAGCTAGTGCAAATTTATTTCTGAACAAATTAATAAAAATTAAAGCAAATTTTCTTTTGGAGAAATTAATTAAAACTAATGCAAATCTACTTCCAAAGAGATTAATAAAAACTAGTGCAAATCTACTTTAAAAAAATGAATAAAAATCAGTGCCAATTGTGAAGAAATTGTGAATCTCTAGGTTGGAAAAAATGTTGAAAAGTAAAGTGCGTCAATGATGACGATTATTCGACAACGTGAGAGAGTGAAATTAAGATCGTGACTGACTAACGCGCGTCTTACGTGACATCGGCCAGAGACACGCTTCGAAAGGTCTAACCGCATCCTTGCGCCGTAGTTACGCGGTTACGTAAGGAGAAAAGTCAGACAGCTAGACAGCGCGAGCAGGATAGCGAACAACACGTGGAGTGGGGACGAGAAAAGTCGAGAAAAACGTATGGAGCCAGACAAGATTCCAGAAAATGCATTGCTGCCGATAAAAAAAACGCAAGATATGTTGTTTGTACTACTTTCTGTTTGTTGTTTGGCTAAGAAGATTGGCAACACTGATTGCAATGAAACTGTTTAACTTTGATTTAAGTTACATTTGAGCGTCTGAAAAGCACAAAACAGCGTCAAACGACCATTAGGCAAAGAAATATAAAATATATGCTTGAAAACAATCAAATGTCTGTAAATAAATTTTGTAAATTTTACAAATATTTCAGAAAATCTTTGATACATTACAAATTTAATTGTCTTGGCTAATTCTACTGCTACAGACACTTAACTCCTTGCCTTATAAAAAGTTACACTCATGGAACAAATTATGAACTAGTTACAATGAAACATACTATATTTTTTTAATAAACTTTAATTTCAATCCTAAGTGTAATTGCAGTCTACAAGATTGAGAATTGCAAAGTATAAATTACGTATAATGTTTTAAAATAAATAAAATTGACTTTAAAAATAAATGGCGAATTTTTGTTAAATATTGAATCATGCTTATATATGTATAATCGTTTACTAGACTTTTACGCGTATTGCACTTTTATTAGGGAGAAAAAGTAATTATAAATAGAAACGAGCACAGATAATGCCAACAAAACATTTGGACCTATGTCGATTAAAATATTCCAAATCTTTTCGAGGTACTTGTATTGAGGATTTTCATAAAATATTTGAAAATTTTAACAAACATCAGAAGATTACGTCAGAAACTATTGCAGCATCTAGGATATTATTTTGAAAAAAAATCCTTACTACAATTGCTAAATTGATGATTCATTGGCAACAAGCTACGAAGAAGACTATCCATTAATTAGTCCCTAATGAATCAGTCTGTTCGACAAATCAAGATATCAAAAATATCGAACTTAACAAGTTTAACGAGTTATGAAGCTTTCTAAACAGACCCTAGGCCCCGTGTTTCTTTGAGTAACGATTAATTAAACTTCTCATCGATTCCCTAATTAGACGGGCAATCAATACTCCATTGTGATGCGATTATAATAACGGTTGTACGGTCGCGTGCAGGGAAACGAGTTCCCCGGCTTGTGCCGCGCCAAAAGCGAAAGTTAATTATTTCGTTCGCTCGGTCGTTATGCAAAATTCCGTGTGCTGCGCCGTTTATTTATAGCATGACTGGACAGTTCCATAGACTTTCTAGGTTTACTCTCCGCGAGCGGGGTCGTAATTTTGACGACCTTTCCATTAATGCTTCTGCATTATGTCTAATTACATAATACCTTGGGAGATTCTACATAGGAAGGACTCTGCAAGGTATTCTGCAGTTTATATCAGGTTGATGCATACGAAATTTTGTCGTTTTTCCCAAGATTGAGATTGGTAGATGGACGCTATTCCTATAATTTTGCAAAATTGATACTTGAAAAGAATCACATTAAAGAAGAAGAAATTAGCTGTAATGTGCATATGTACACGTATGAAAAATATTGAAAAATTGGTCTTGCATGTATCATTGAAATCATTAGGACATACAGATGATTTTTCAAATAGCTGTAACTTTATAAAAAAACAAGCTTCTTTAATGGAATTTCGCTTATTTTTAAGGCAAATGAAATATATATATATAATAAATAAAAATATAATAATATATAAATAAATATGTATATATAATTTAATATATAATATATGATATAATATTATATATTATATGATATATAGTATATAATACTAAATTAAATAATGTATAATATATAATATATAATAATATAATATATAATATATAGTATATAATAATATAATATATAATATATAATATATAGTATATAATAATATAATATATAATATATAATATATAGTATATAATAATATAATATATAATATATAATATATAGTATACAATAATATAATATATAATATACAAATATATTCCTATACGATCAACAAAAAATTGTTATCATTATTTTCTGTAGACCGTAGGTTATGTCTAATGTAAAGAAATCCTTACAATGTAACAGTCCCCTCTTTAAGGATGGATGTCATCCTTTCGGGAATTGACCAAAATAAAATCGATCCAAGAGATCGAAAAGTAGAAGGTCCAAACTGTAATTCGCTTCCAGTCGTAATAATTTTACAAAAATATTAACGAAGATACGCAATATTGAGTTTAACAATTTTCCAGCAGCTCTTGAGTGTCCCTAATTCAGTGACCAGGGGACTACAGTAGTTCATAGTACGCATTAGCAGTCCTAGTAGTATTAGCCCGCGTAGGTGCAACACTTCAGTGTGCAGTAGTAGTTTCCGTAGCAGAAGCATCAAAACTACACGTAATAACAATATCAATACCATAATAGTAATCATACACATAGTAGAGCTGAAAATATCCAGATTATGACGTCATAGATTATTCGTAATCTGGATTTCGAATATTCGATTTTTTTTCCAAAAAAAATCCGGATTTCTGAATATAGGGTGGATTTACATACATACATCTTTAGGCAAACATTCAACAATACAATCGTATACAAATTTATGATCTGCCTCTATTCTTATCTTAAACAATATCTTTTTTAATTATTGAAACATTATGATAAACGTAACAAAACATAGTTCGTTTTACAATTTTATTATTTTAAGAATTGCATTTCTGCAATAGATTTAACTCAAGCCACAATTCTGCGAATTTTGTTTCCTTTTCTTATTATTATCCAAACTGTTCGAATCATCCGGATAATTAAAAAATTCGGTAATAATTCGGTCATATTGTAATGGTAGTATACATAGTACGGTACTAATAGTATAGTAAATACAAGTAACTTTTGCTTACCGATGCAAATAAAATTCAATGGGGTAAAGGTAACTTTCCACGTGACAGTAAATCGTGACTTTTACGGTCATGACACTAAATATCATGAGTTTTGTCGTCGTGAAAACCAGGTGTCCCTCGTTATCTTGACATTGGATCTGATGTCGCGATATTAATGTCACGAAATCAAAACAGGTTTGATTTTCTAGATGCAGTGTCACGACGGCAAAAGTCACGACTTTTAGTGTCACGTGAAAACGTACCTTAAGGCTTGGAAGTATGTAATTCATGTAACAGGAGCTCAGCCAAAGTTCAATAAACCTAGCTTTGACATGAGAACTACCACGTCAGAAATGACTTGTAAATAAACAAGTCAAAACGACTGGTTACAATTTTACCACAAAAATTATATAAATTTACAACGGTGCATTATTTAGAATATTTCTTGCTCTTCTGTGCAAAATATAAATAAAGATTTATTGTAAGTACTTGAATCGCATGGGCTTTGCAAATGTCTATTACTTTTATTCCTTTGATACAAATAAGTATCCTTTAGTCGTCAGTAGTTCTAAGTTCTCAAAGAACATTTTCTTCCAACAAATGAAGCTCCACTATAAATTAAGAAATGTGAGCAATAATACTGAACAAAAAGAAACATTTTTTATCCAATAATCACATATTCGATTTTGCACTCATTGTTAATAATGGAATTAGAAAGATACAAGAATTAAACTTCTGACGTCAAACAACTCTATTAACAAATACAGCTGACTATGAACCTAAGTTTTAGATCTTCATCGCTTAATTACTCAAAATCAGGGTAAAAAAGAAAACCAAGTTCGAGGGGCCGAAATAACCTGTTTTCGATTAAAGAAAGGAAAGATCGTGAAATCTTTTTCCCATCTTTCACCATAGATTTATGTTAGAATCTGAATAACAAATTAAAGGAAAGGGAAACGAGTATTTTGCATTTCGCGCCTCGCTTTTAAAAGCGTTGGCTGGCGATCCGTTTCCACTGATTTTAATTGAAACGCGGAAAGCGGCGCTATCTTTTCGATCGTTCGAAAATATTCTTCCGCATTGTTCACGCTTCTGCTTCGAGGCGAGTAACCACGCAACGCGGTTCGTTCACCATTAGCTGGCCAGGGACTTTCTTCTCTCGATCGCGACACGCTAAGGAGCAACGGTGCTCGTTTCCATGCGTGGCGACAACGCGACGCACGCCCTCGCATCGTAAACGTAAATGATTCAACAACCGCTCGCAAATGATTCATTCGCGACGTTGTTCGCAAATTCGTGCTATTTATTATTATTCCCGGACTTCGTCTGGAATCTTTTTCGTCTTAGATCAATGACATCTTTGACCGGAATTTCAGCACTAACGCGTGAGACAAATCTTAACTGCTAATTTATTTTGTATTTTTCAACAGAGAGTAATTAATAAGGCATTAACATGAATGTGATGAAACTATTAGGTGGGGGTTTGGTTTTAATTCACACGTTAAAAATTTGCCTGAATTGTTGATAGGTTTATGATTACACTTGCTTGTGAATTTCAACCGTGTTAGGATTCTGTTAATTGAACTTCAATTATACTAAAATTGTATGTAATGTAATATGGTATCCTTGGCAAAAAGCTTTCGGCCAAACGCGATAATATAGAATTAGCTAAAAACGCTAATGTTTTTGTGACGCAAAGTATTATGGTGTAATTATAAAACCTGATAGAGAATTTATAGATAACACGGAGCGAAATTAGTTAATAAAAATGTAGGCCAAAGTGAAAATCAGCCGCGAAAAATAATAAAATTAATGTAAAAAGGAATTCCATTTACACGTTGCGAAAATCTCGTAGTATCAATACTACAGCTTAGCAAACTAATCATATATGGACGTAGAAATATTAGAAAATATTAAGTAATATAAATAGTAATAAAATAGAAAAGTAATATAAATATAAATATTAGGTAAAGTATCGTTTTATTATTAAGTAGATCTATTTTTTTCGCTGTTTTCTTTTTAATAGTAAACGATTATTTTTATTCGTTTCCTTTCCCCAATATTTATTTAAACTTCTCATATATTTCTTTTATTTATGGAGCAGCACTTGGCACCTCAACAATTTTATTGTCTTTAGTTAATTCCACGTTCTCAGATTTCACCGAAAACCTTTTGCAAGGGATAGTAATATAATTAGTATAATTTCGAAAACATTGTAGTACATTATAACTAATAACAAAATATCATTGATATACAACAATTATAATATAGCATTTATTCCTTTCATTCGAATAATTTCATATTCACATAAATTCATATTCTTTAATGGCGAAGAAAGTAGTGTTAGTCATGAATTTCACCTATTATCCGAATAAAATTCTTGCCCATCTCTGCTTAAAGTAAATAGTTGCTGTTCAGGCGAAAGTTAAACCAAAAATATTGATATTGTCAAGATGGCGCAACTTCTGCGGCCATTGCTGTAATCATTTAATAGGAAAGCGATTGACTGGAGGAAAAAATTAATAATTTCCTGAAGATTGCAATTTCTATTGCTGTAAGACTTCCTTGGGACATCCCACGAGAGCATTTCCCTCGAAAGATGCGCGAAAAACGCCCTTGCAGTTGCAATACGAATGCAACGATCAAGTGAGTCATTCCTCGTCTACGGTGCACTCGACAGCTTGCCTTTTATTGGCATCTGCCCGACCTCTTTTAAGGCCGTTTGTAAGTACGCTTTCTCGTTATGATCCGTGCTGTCATCCTGTGTAACATTAATCGATCATCCTCTCAGCTCGACTTTTTTTTTACATTCATTCACATCCTACGTCACGCGTTCATCATTAGTTGTGTGAAATCACTGTTCAACGTTTTTTTTTTTTTTTGTGATATTTAGAGCTAGAGAATTGTTGCATAATATGTTCGGTTTTATGTACGAGGTGTTGGAACAGTTTTTAAATGTTAGTTGAACGAAATGGCTTTTTAAGTACGTAGCGTAATGAGTAATTGCAGAAGTTATAGTGTTGAGCTGACGACTTCATTGCCTGCAAAATTTCATTCTTTCGCAAGGAAATTTCAAACTCGGTAGAAAGCTATGCATAATGTGGAGAAATGTTTCGAAGATTCATTTTTGTAATAATTATATTTGAACTGGGGATCTTTCTGAGAAACCGAACAGATTCGGAATGCATAAATATTTTAACAAACTGACAATTTTCTTTATCTCATTTTCAGTGAACAAAGTTTAATATCGGAAAAGTGATCTTTCTATTATCTGAACACTTTTGTATTCCTATTAGGTACATATATTTGAGGCAGGATAGTTGGTACTATTCATTGGTACGTCTAATATTATTAGATAGTTGCGTAAAAAAAGACCGATTTTGCGTAGCCCAAAATGCTTTACTCATTAATCAATTAAAAAGAGCGTTTCTAATTTGTGTACCATGATTCGAAAATATTGATGAGTATCAGATTCAAGTAAAATTTATAGTTTATCATTGCCACGCGTTTCTTTCGGGTAATTGTATGGTACATTCTCAAAGTTTACAATTTCAGTGTAAAATTTATGAAGCCAACGTTGACTTGATCATTCATAAATTATATCTGCCAGTGCATAAATAATATTAATAATAAGAGAACTTCTACCGTAGCTTAACTTTAATCTTAAACAGGATTTTATAAAAAAAAACATTCGAGTTTCACTTGCATGCATAGCTAATATTATTTCATTATTTGCTATTCCCTTTTAAAACAATTAACGATCTATTAATAGTGTTAAATTCAACAAGCTCCAAGTTTTACATTTATGCACAGTAAATGTATTTTAATGTTACTTTTAATTAATTAATGAGTAAACAATTTTGAGTTACATAAAATCGACCACTTCATATGCAACAACGGAATGTCTGAAATTTCAAGGATTAGTATGCTGAAAATTCGAACGAAGCTTTAATAAGTAAACCGATTTCCGGAGACCCAGGGTAAAAGTACGGAAATGATGAATTAAAATGCACGATACGCGGCCACTAATTAAGCTAGAACCGACGGATAGATAGACGAAAGTCACGGCTGCATAATGCGCTCGCTCGATTTTCTGCAGCTGCACTGTATAATGCAATCAAGCCGTAACGACAAGCGGAGAAAGTGCATAAAAAAAACGAAAAGAATACGACGGGCGAGAGGAAAAAAGGTGAACAAATTTAGACACTTGATACCACGGAATTCGATGCATTCGTGCGTAAAATTTCAATGCATGAAACATTAACGTCGTCGTGGCTAAACACAATAAATCCGTGCGATGCAATTTTCTGGGTTAAATTAGAAATTCGTTGTGGCGAATGTAAAAGTCGTAACGAAGCAAAAAAAAAAAAAGAACGTGTTGCGAGACTTCGTGTGTGGAGAATAGGTAATACAAGAACTTCTTGTTAGAATTTGTCGGATGTTTAAATAGGTACAAGATTCTTACAAAGTGGCGAATCCACCGTTAGATATCACATCAACCCGATCTAAAAGTTACTACAAAATTACTTAAAAATGTAACATATACATAAAACGTATATATTAAAGAAACTGGCGAAACTTTCCATAAATTTGAAATCACCGCGGACTAACTTATAACTAGCGTATGTTTTGCACTTTCTCCACTATTTCATTTTTCCATAAATGAATAAAAATCCGCAATTTAACTGTAAGATACGGACAGTGTCAAGATTTGCCTCCTGTTATTGCTGTTACCTTATCTCCGCAATATTAGACTATTTTATTAACTTCAAACACTTGTCAATTTCTGTCTTCTTCCGAAAAGGTAAAAAAATGCTCTAACATGTTTCATTCTTCTTTAGTACAATTCAAAGTTTTTAACAAAATACAGTTACAATCTAAGCAGATCAAAACTTTGTGAGATATTAATTATTAATTTCTATTTCTGTATTTTAATTTTTCTTGTCACAAACGACCATAATAAATTATGATTATCGGTAAAAGTGAATCTAAAGTTTAAACACAAACTGTATTAGATTATTAGTTAAATAAATTCGCATCATGGTAATATTCTCGTTACTTATACAAACTATTTCTTTCCTATGTTTCGAAAGTTTCGAATCATGAAAGTAGCACAAAGTTCCGAGTTTCGGGAATTCGAAACTTTTCCAGTGTCCCATTCCTAATAAAATGTTAAATTTACATAAAGACGCGCAGCCCATTTATAACTCAACACTAAAAGACAACCTAAAAAAAAACAAAAAAAAAATCACTTACAAAATTCACGCATAAAATCCCTTGAAAAGCTTATTTTAAAAATCGCCGAAGAATACAGCGGAGAAAATTCCCGAGATAAATTGAAAACAACATTCTGCGGATCCTCGGATGATCGTCCTAAGCCGGAGCTAAACTGAACGGGAAGTACTCATCCGCTATTAAAAAAAATGCGAAACCAAAGAGGCTGGAATAGCAAAATGGAGGATTCGCAGAAATACGATCCATAAAATTCCGCGTCCAAACGTGGAACGACGAGATTTGTATTCATTGCATTAGCCATTTGCGTGTTCGAAGAGGACCACCAGCCGCGAAACGTGCGAATATACCATTCGCACAGGGGTATTTACATTCACGTAGGAGCTAAATGGAAGTTGCATCGGCGGAGGAATGCAGTCTCGTGGGACATCCGTCCGTGAAACGTATGCATCGCGGTCGAAGCACGTGGGACGTTCGTACATCCACTTGTTTGCGATTTTATTGCGACTGGTACATCCTCCTGCCTTCCCAGAAAATCCTTTACGTCTTTTGCCCGGACAGGCCAATGGATCCACTTGTATACGTACAGCGGTTCCAAGTAAAACTCGGACGCTTACATTCTCATGCTTTAAGAAACGATTGACAAGCGTTCGAATTTCCAAGCATTTAAATTCCTAAGCGTTCGAATTCCCATGATTTCGAATTTCCAGGCGTTCGAATTTACGAGCTTTTGGATTTTTAGGCGTTTCAATCTCCGAGCTTTTAAATTCCTAAATTTTTCCATTTCCAAGCGTTTGGATTGATAAGCTGTTGAATTCCGAAGCGTTTATGTTTGTAAGCTTTTATGTTTCTAAGTATTTGAATTTCTAAGCCTTTGAATTTTCAACCGTTCGAATTTCCAAACTTTTGGATTTTTAAACGTCCAAATTTCCAAGACTTTAGAATTCTAAGCATTGGAATTTCCAAACATTTAGAGCCTTAGGCGTTTCAATTTCCAAACTTTTCGATTCCCAAGCGTCTGTATTTCGAAGCGTTTGGATAGCTAAGCTTTTGAGTTCCTAAACGTATAAGTATCCAAGCTTTTATATTTCTAAGCATTTGAACTTCCAAGCCTTTGGATTTCCAAGCGTTTGGTTTACTAAGCTTTTGAATTCCAAAAACCTTTGGATTTCCAAGTTTCTCAATATCAAGCTTTTGTATTAACAAAATCGTCCATCGACTTCTAAAATCGTTCGAATAATTATAAGCGAAACTATAAGCGTCTGAGTTTTACTTTGAGGCACTGTAATTTGTAGTATACATAAAGTGTAATATAATAAAAGCCTCGTACACCGTCCTATAATAATCGCAATAAGACGCCAACCGCGCACTATTATCGAATTTAGTAACTAAACAACAGCTGATTGCATCAGTCGATTCTAACGAAGAACCTTAAGAAACTAAAATGAAGAAACTAATCAGTGATCGTTGAGCAATTAATGCTGCCTGGACAGAATTGCACCGAAACTATTCACGATTCTCTGACCGTAGCGCTCGATTCATTCGCAATTCTCGTATCGTGGCCGACGTACGGTCTCGTGTTTACGTTCACGTAGGAAACACCTTGAGTCGACACGAAAACCCAGTTAGCACCGCGATACCTGCTGCGAGGACGTGCCCGATCCATTACACCTAGGCATTAACTTCTCTTTTGATACTTGAAACTTCTCGAAATGAGACTGTGCATGTTTAGGCATTTGTGGGAAATTTAAATGTGAAAAAAGATGCGTGTACAGCGAAGCTCTACATAACGCGATAGTTACGTTCCTAAAAAATACCGTGTTAAACGAAATCATGTTACGCATAATCGGAAAATATGTTTTTCACCCCTAGCTTTGCAAGCTGTTTTCATCCTCTCACCATGGATGATGGCCGATAAAAAGAATATATATATATATAATATGTCAAATATTTTTTTAAAAACTAGGCTAGACGTACACTTTAAGGTTATCGCATAAGTTTATTTAACTATTTTGGAACGAATTTAACCTGAAAATCGTTCCAGTTTAGAGCGTAACATTGTTCAACCACTCTTTTATTTATGAACATTTTTATTTTTATACGTTGAATATAATGAATCAATTACTGCCTAATTGAAAATGTACAACAAAGTCCAAAATGTCCTTCGTACTGTCGCTTGAATAGTTGTCGTTTAAATAGAATGAATCTGCGTTGAATGTTTCATGAAAAAAAGCATCGCATCAATTTGCACACTTAACAATTCTTATTTTTAATTAGAACAGATGCAATCTAAATTAATTTTCCACCGGTTCAAAAATAAGTCAGATAGTTATCCGTCGATTTCAATCTATCGTGAATCATGCAGGAAAAGTATGTGGAAAAAAAAGTTGAAGTCGATGTAAAAAGACAGAGAAATGTATAATGCAGCCAGTTGCATGCTCTTTGCACTTCCTCTACGCATTGTTCCGTTCCCTCTGCTTTTCGAGGGCCACGTATGCAACGAGGCAACTTAAGTTAGGTCAACCCTCTGCGAATTCCTCCTCGATGCACCATTGTTCTCCCGATGCACCATATTGCATTCCTTTATTTCGAGCACATAGCTGCAACGGGGGCAATTATTTAGCAGCGAGGGGGTCGATAGTTGCTCGAAATGATTTTTCGTATAACACGAAACTCATAAATAGTCCGCGGATCACTATGCAAATGCAGATTTTCATCAACAAAATTAAAGAAATGGAATCTAAACACAGGGTTGCTTAATTCTCTAAGGAGCTTAATCTTGCTAATAAGCTTAACCCTTTGCGGACGATGAATAGTAACACTTAAGAGAGTATTTTGATTTTCAATTCCAAGCGTTTAAACTTTCCAAGCTTTTGAATTCCAGACTGTTCCATTCCCAAAACTGTGAAACGTTTATTAACGATATTAATTTAAATTTTCTGCTTCAACATCAACGTGCGTCCACTGAACCTAAAAAATGATCCGGCGGCTATTTGTAGACATTCGTCCGCAAAGGGTTAATCCCATTTCTTTAATGTTATTTACAAAGACCTGAATTCGCATAAAGATCCGCAGTCCGCTTATCACTTGCAGCTAATCTTCTTTACACTAATCGTAAGTGCAAGATTATATTTTTATGGATAAGATAGAATATGTGACAAAAAAATGGAACTGCATCTTTATATCTGCAAACCATTCGATCGTAAGGTTTGTAGAATTTTGATCCGTATTAAAGTTGATCTTTTTGCATCCTTTCGTAATTTAAAAATTAATATAATGATAAAAGGTGACTCACCATGCAATAAAAATCCATGCAGCGCGAGGTTCATGGCTACGATCAATTCCTTCAGCCTGAAACAAAAATGTATTTCATTGTCAGTGGTTGTTGAATTTTGTGACCATTTTGTTTTCAAGTCTAGCGTACAAAATTTTTGAACCAGATAATTCTTTGGTGTAGATAACGAATTTTGTAATTTCTTCTACACTGCTTACCAAAAGAAGATCTTAATTCGTTACAGAAGCTCTTCAAAATTGATTTACAATTGCAACTATAAATCTCACTCAATTATTTTGCAATTTCGTTGGGCAATAGCACTATAACTCTTATTCACCTGCACGTTTCGCGTACATTCAATTTGAAAGCCTCGTTTAGTAAGAATAATTGCTTTTAATTGGTCAGCCAGACGCAATCTCCGGTGAGAATTGAAAGATCGATCAGAAAATTCCTGCTTTTCAAGAATCACGGATGATGGACGGTAATAATGCAATACTAAGCGATGCTAATTGCGGTTAAATTGCACGGAGGCGTTGTGGAATCTTTCAGCCAAGTAAATTCGTCCCTGTCTGACTGCAAGCTTAATGTTTTCTCTCTTGAAGCTGGTCAGTGTAACTTTTAAACACGTGTCTCACTCACAGTCAGTGAAGTCATCAATAGGTGATTTAGAAGCATTCGTAGAAGCTGGTAATAATCGGAAATTTATAATATTTATTACTAGTGACGTCTGTCTGGAATTTTTCTCTTGTTTCGTTCTATCAACAATATTTATAATTGAGATTTCAGAAGCTTGCTGGATGATGGAGAATAATTTTAATATAAATGGGCTATAAATTATGTTTTCCATTTGCATAGCTTAGAAATGGTGTTTTTATTATGGATTGCGTTGCTACTGGATAAATGCAAAGAATAGCGAGAAGAATATTGCACACGTGTTAGTATTACGTGTACCCGATGAATAAATCACTCTTTGCTGATTTGTCATCTTCGTTGCCACAATATCTGTTGATTCATCAAGCTAAAAAAGGGGGTGGCATTATACCACCTTTGGCAAAATGTTTTCGGTCAAACGTGAGAACGTGGAACTAACTAAGAACACTAAAATTCTGTAGGTGCGAAATGCTGACCCACAAATGAAAAACATGTGGGAAGATTACATGGATATAATATCAAATAAATGGGCAAAGGAAAAGAATAAAAATAATCGTTTAGAAAACAGCGATGAAAATAAATCTACTTAACAATAAAACGATACTTTACCTAATATTTTTATGTCCACATATGATTATTTTATATATTTTCTAATATTTTTATGTCCACATATGATTATTTTATATAGAATTTCATTTTGCAGTAATTTTATTACTTCTCGAAGCTGATTTCCACTTTTGGAGACATTTTTATTAACTAATTTTGCTCCGTGTTGTCCATAAATTCTCTATTAGGTTTTATAGTTATACAATCGCAAAAATGTTAACGTTTTTAGCTAATTTTATATTATCGCGTTTGGCTGAAAACTTTTTGCCAGGGATAGTACTCTAAGTGTAAACAATATATTTTTCACTTTTTTCCCCATTAAAAGAATAGTGAATTATTCATTAGTACACTTAATATAAAAGAAGTTCTTCCTTTATAGCAGAAAGATTTTAACCCTTTGACGCCGGCCTCAGCATCTTGTACCGATCATGAATTTACATAAAATTATGCAAGCTCGTACCTTGTCTAATTAATTCTATGACCCACTAATCCATAATTGAGGTATTGATACATTTCTGGAATTACTTCCTTTATACTATTACAGAAAACAGTTGTTACTAGAATGCAGATTTTTATGCGAATTCATATTTTTATTAATAAAAATTAAGGAAGTGAAACCTGAATAAAGGGTTGCTCCATGTTTCCAACGTGTTATACATATATATAAAAAGATAATCTTAAATTATCTCTATTTAAAAATTTGGTTGATCTCGTTTGAGAGGGGGACAAATCGAGCCTTTTATAAGAATATTGATAAATTCAAGAGAGTTATAAATAATAGATTAAATGAAAATATGCATAAATAATTTTATAAATATAGATTTTCATATCTGAATGAAATTTCAATAAGTTATCGCTATTTAAAAATTTGGTTGATCTCGTTTGAGAGGGGGACAAATCGAGCCTTTTATAAGAATATTGATAAATTCAAGAGAGTTATAAATAATAGATTAAATGAAAATATGCATAAATAATTTTATAGATATAGATTTTCATATCTGAATGAAATTTCAATAAGTTATCGCTATTTAAAAATTTGGTTGATCTCGTTTGAGAGGATGACAAATCGAGCCTTTTATAAGAATATTGATAAATTCCAGAGAGTTATAAATAATAGATTAAATGAAAATATGCATAAATAATTTTATAAATATAGATTTTCATATCTGAATGAAATTTCAATGAGTTATCGCTATTTAAAAATTTAGTTAATCTCGCTTAAGGAGGCGACAGTGCAAGCATTGTACAAAAGCGTGTATTTTACTTAAGCTACTATAATAATGATTTATCTTTCTCTTTTTCTTTTATCTTTTATCCATTTTTTATAAATTCTCGTTCAATGTAACAAATCAATTAACACTAAAGTTACGAAAGCTGCCAAAATGACGGGTCATTCGTTTAGCATAAAAATTATATAAATTTGAAGGGGCACATTTTTGAGTGGTTTCTATACAGAATACATGCATCATATGTTTTTTTCCCAATCATCTGTCATTTTTATCTCTTTTGTACAAATAAGTATATTTAGTTGCCGGTAATCTTAATGTAAGTTATGCCATATAATTAACTAAAAATTCCTCTAGAAGAATTAATAATAAATATCGTTGCATGAAAACAAAATAAAAGATAATACAATCCTAAGTCTCTTCTTTTGTCTGTACAAGTAAACCACCCAGGGGCGAATTTAAGATTTTAGTTAAAATAATACAGTATACAAGAGATAATTGTAAAATGAATTGATATTCTTTTCCAACTTACGAATAAAAATCAATGGCTATTTACAAATTAATCATGTCTTAAGTCATTGATCCCCTTAAATTTTTACAAATTTAAATAAAGCACTATCGAAGATTATCGATAAACTATCGATAGTTTATTCAAAATTATCGGGAAATAACGATGGCTTTGACTATCGATAGTTTTCCACCACTATTCGAAACCATTCGAATTACGCCACGAATAATTCTCGCATCATTAAAAGTAGAAAAGATATTTATATGGCCAGCTTCAACTTGAACAGCCTGTATTCCTTCGAATATATTCATTATTCTAACTTCTAGGGCACTCCGTAAAGCTACCTTCAGAGGGAAAGTAAGTTTCCCAACGTTTCACTTTGCAGGAAAGAAACTTCTCCCTATAAAATGCAGATTATTTCAACCCAGATTAACTCAATTTACCAACCAGCCATGCACCCCAATTTATGAACAATTTATTGCGAACTTTTTCTTCAAAAAGACTTTCACAAAATTCCTTCATCTTCCCCATCTCCGTAGGATCTTTTCAACCAAGCCCGGCAAAAAGACCGGCCTAGCAAGATTTATACGCGTGTGTATACGCACTTGCGTCAACCGGCCACCTGCTGTCACGTTCCGAGCAGCTTTTGCTCCAATAAACTGCCCTGCACAGTTTTCTTGGTCGAAGGCCCGAGCGGTGATGATTCTGCGACGAAAGTAATTGGAGCAGGACCCAAGGATCGCGAAACCTGGCCAAAGGAGGAGCGCAAAAACGGGAAAAGAAGTCTGCTGTGCCAGAAACAATTCCCGTTGGCCGTTTTGTGCCCTCAGAGAGGCACCGTTAACCGCTCGCGTTTCTACGTGCTCGACCTGAATTAGTTCCGCTGCAACGCGGCCATTGTGCCCCCCATGAGCACTTTCGAGTGCGCCACTGTCGATCCACTGCACATGTTCGGATTTTATCGATCATTCGGATCGAACCGCGTTCGCATAACACTGTTCAATTTCTTAACCATTTCGACCTGGATTCTTTCTGTTTCGATTCGAATTATTTGTCGCTTAAAAATTGTTACTACGATAAGGATAGTTAAACGTAATTATATTGCAAGTATATTCGAACCTCAACGAGATTAATTCGAAGTTTCTATAAGTACCTTTAACAAAGGGTAATAATACATTCAAATGTATTCGAATCTTTGCGAGACAGATTCGAACCAATTATAAATACTTCGATTAAAAGAAACAATACTTTGAAGTATACTGGAATCTTGATCGAATAGATCCGAAGCTTTTATGAATATTATATCAGAAATTCTCTGATCTTCCTGATCATTGTTTCTATTACTTTTAAAAGCAATTATGTTGTTCTGTAATGCGTAATTCAATTCTACGTTAATAATAATAATTCAATTCTTGGTACATCAACGAATAAAATGCATTTATAATCGATTATAACGTGTATCGAATACAGTACTTCCAAACTGATTTCCAAGATTCGACTACTACTTATAAGAAACGTACAAGTACTCATTTCAGGGTTCGATACCGATTTGCATAAAATGAATACACATCAAGTATAATTATTGAAACATTATTGATTCTGAGTAGTATTCAAAACCAGTGGAATGAAACATGGTTATTGAAATTGACTTGGATTCGTAAGTACATATTGGACTTGATATCATCTCTAGTTGTACGTCAAATTTGGAACTTGTGTACCAATCTTTAAAGTTGGGACGTATGTGTCGCAGCATTTTTTTTCACGTGGGACATATATGTCCCGATAAAAGTAAAGATAAATGAACGTTCTCGATCTTGTATCAATGGCTACTATACATACGTTACTGTAGAATCCCAAAAATTGGTCAATCTTAAGTTTTACCGATCAATCCTAGCATTTACCATTGTGAGGTGATAAAAGTCCGAAGACTATTCTGGTAAACGCTAACATTTACCAATACCAATTGGTAAAAGCTTGTTTTGCCCAATCGTAGTTGTGCTATTTAAACGAGTGTGGGTTTTTTTTAGATTTTTAATTACTTTTTGACCACTTAAGTTTCAAAGTATTCTAACAATTACTTATCTTACATAGTTTTATGAAACTCAAATTTTATATAATACGTGTGTTGTACTGTATCTATACTTTTGATTACAATTGGTTATTTAGAAACTGTGTACATGGAATAGGAAATTAAAATAACATTGTATCGTGAAACTAAAATTAATAAAATTCCCAATGAAGGGGTTTACAAGATGTTTTCGGACCTAGGATTTACCAATTTTCGAGTTTTTACAGTAACATACATATATATTATACATACATATATTTTATACTATAAAAGTATTAGGATGACTTGCAGCTTTGGGCGAAGCATCATCTCGCAAAAAGGAATATTACAACTCATACAAATCGTTTTTGTTCTGGTTAATATTCACAATAATAGTAGTCTTCCTCATGTCTTAATTACAATATTCCTCAGAAAATAACGTCACAGCAGAACGAATTTGTTACTCAACCTAATACAAAAGAAAAAACACAGTTCAACTTAACTCTGGTGCGTTAATTTACTGCTCATTGCAAGTGAAACTAAAAAAAGAATAATATGACGGATCGGGGAATCCAACGAGTAACACGTAAAACAGTTTCGTCAGAGCTTGTAATAGCAATGAACCACCCGATTGTGGTATTTTGTTTCGCGTGGCGCGTCTCGAAAACGTCCACCGTGGTGCCCCCTCTCTTCTTGGATCGCGACGGCCCTGGTGATGAATACGAAATGGTGGAACACGGCCACCATTAACGTGCGTGCAATTCCCGATGAGTTCGTGCTCTTTCGTCTTTTGTACCGTAACCACTCATCGAGGACTCGTCGGGAATTTCACGTGTCGTACGTTTCAGAATAATCGTCAATTACGGCGTACCAGACGTTCAAAAGCTTGGTAAACTTCCACTATTTTTATTCCTTCCGTTTTCCCCTGAACATCGACGAAAACTTCAGGGTAGCTGCCCACAGAAATGCACTTCAACGGTTTAGAAATTTCACTATGGATTTTTGAGAATTTTTTTGTTTTCGGTATCGTTGAAGACTTTAGGTTTTTTTACGCGATTAATTGGAAACTTCTTTTCGTTTGCTTTTAGATATTAATGAAGACATTGGGATGGTAATTTACGATGATATAGAATTTGGTCTCAATGTAAGAATACCAGAATTTTAGAAATTTGATTATGGATTTCGAGAATTTTTAATTTAGATACCGGTTAAAGACTTTAGGTTTTTTATATGATCGATTGGAAATTTCGTTTTATTTTTCTAAACATTGATGAAAACTTTAGAATGGTAACTCATGAAGATACAGAAACGACAGAATTGTAGATATTTGGTTGTAAGTTTCAAGAATTTTATTTTAGTAATTTTTCTCATTTTATTTGTGCAATTATTGGAGGAGTTTAATTTATACTAATTTTTTCCTTCTCTAGAAGATTTTGAAAGGATAGTTAGACTAATTGATAGTGTCTCCAAGTCTGTTTATTTATGATTAATAAATAAGTGGAAGCTTGATTGCTTCCAGCTGTAATTAATTTCGATTGATTATTAAATCTAATTAATGTGGATGTTATTTTATTTGGAGCATGAAACAACTCCTTACTTAGGTCTCACTTTTTTTTAATTTTAGGTATTAATAAAAATATGAATTTGCACGAAAATCTGCAGTCTAGCCATGACACTTCATTCTATCTTAATTTCTTCATCATAGATTACTGTTTATAATTGACAGAAACTTTTACGTTGGAATATCATACCTGATTTAAGAAATAATTAGAAGCATCCGGGAAAAAGTCCAAAGTCTGAAGGTTCTTTGGCCTAAGAGTTCATGATCTTATATAGATGACAACCCTAACTTTACCAGTAAACATTTGTTAATATAGTAATCTTGCCAGTATTCAAATATTAGTAAGCACATGCTAGTGTAGCAGCCTAACCAGTATTAATATGCTAGTAAGCATATTCTAATGGAATAATCTTACCAATATCAATATACTACTGAACATATGTTAGCATAGTTATATAGTGCCAATATTAATGACACACACACATTAATGACATTATTTTTGCTTGTGAGCCTGTTTTAGGGCAACGTGGATGAAACTAGTTATGCACAATATAATTGCACATTATAATATATTAAACATATTTATAACGTATTTAAAAAGGCACGTTTCAATCGACGCGTTGTTAGTTTAAGCAAATATCATGGAACTTGAAATTTGAATTGTTTTAAGTAAGAAAATTGCGGTGGAATAAATTGTTGCAATTCCTGTAATGCAAATTGAGTGCCCCTAGGTATGTGAAAAATGTGATTCATGCAGAAGATTGGCTCGAATGCAACGTACGTACGTTTCTTTCTCTCCTTTGCATCCGCAGCGATACTCTTTCGACTCAAAGACGATTTTCACCTTACGTAAAACCGGCACATCGGCCGTGACTCGTTTCCATGGCGAACGACTTTCCCCGATTCTGTATCGCGAACGTTGCACGGTTTAAAAACGATCGATGCCACGCCTTTGAGCAATTGCCAGAAAAGCATGCAGTTCTTTTTATTATCAAGCAGATTTAACGTCGACTTTAATACGGAAAGAATAATTTTTACATTACTTTTTTGACGTAAAAAGTTTCCATTTAAAAACTTGTCCCATTTTCCAATACTTTAAATCTGCTTCTTTTCCTTTCGGCTACTGTTCCTTCCTTGGGATTTTAATATCGTTTCTTTTTAGCATGAATCATAAAGACCGAAAGGTTTTTAGTTTTATAAATATGTAAATTATGAAACTATAAGTGGTGCATATTTTATTATGTAAGGGATCATTATAATAAACAATGATTTTCATCTACATGTTCTTCCTCGAGTTACTCAACACTTTTTGATTAAAATCTCACTTCAAAATTGCACGGGAAACTTTATATAATACCTACATAATCTATACTTCCCACCTAGAAAAAAACCTTCAACTTAACAAACCAAAAAACTACTTCTTTCACTTCACTATCATTTCATAAGAGTTCTTAAGCGAAACAAACACTGTCTAACAGTATTCAGTTCTTTTGTACTGAACATTAAAATACCTAATTTTTCTGTCAGAACACTGCTAAAACAAATACTCAATTTTTCTCGTGAAACATTACCCAATAATATTACATACTTATACCTAAAAAATTCCAAACAATATCCATCTGTTCACTTAAAATTTTTTCTAAAAAGAAATGTATGTTTTGCGTCAAAGCATTTTTCAAAGAATATTTAAGTTTTCTATTAAAATTATATCGAGTAAAATCTAATTTTTTTGGCAGAAAGAGAACATAAAGAATATTCGATCTAATTCTTTTACAGAAAAGAAGCAACTTGTATATTTATTTATAGAAAAAACAAAAACTTAAGAATATTGATATTCCTATTAAATATTTCCTGTAAAATATTAAAGTTTTTATGTCAAAGTGATTCTCAAAGATTTATTACATTTTTTCTACTAATAGAATCAAGTATTACCCACTAAAATTTGGCATTTTTGCAAAACAGGAACAATTTCTGAAAAATATTCATTTTCTTACTAAATATTTCCCAAAAAAATACTTATTTTTTCATATCAAAATACTTCTCAACGATTTATTACAATTTTTCTATTAAAAAAATGCTCCCTGATCGATATTCTTATTAAAACAATTAACCAATATGCAAATTTTCTTCATCACAAAGAAATGTCTAAAAAATATCCATTTACCTGCAAAATATTTTCCATAAAGTGTTTGTTTCTTCGTACCAAAATATTTCTCAAAGAATGCTCAAATTTGTTTATCAAGATAAATTTGCAAAGGCTGTTCCTTTCAAAGGAGTTTCTATTCACGCTTTTGCAACAAAATATTTCCCAACAAAATTTACTTTTTCTACCAGGAACGCTTTCTAAAAAATACCTCTAAGATAGTTTTCAACAACGTCTGATTTTCAAACGAGTTGTAGGAAAAAGTCACCCAAAAATCAAGGATACAACGCATTCCACAAATTCATTGCTCATTTGGCCTCCTCTTTTTTTTCCTTTCCTTCGATACGGCGATCGACGGGAATAAAAATCAGCCGAAACTTCGCAACGGTAGAACTCAACGAGACACGGCTGATTTGCTCGATTGTATTCGCCGATTTCCACGGAGTTCGAGTTCTAATTCTACTTGGCTAAGAAGGAAAGTGAAATTCCAAATCGAGCGTGCCACACTCAGAGATGGAATGCTCGTTTAACATATGTATGTTAAACTTTTGACGGATCCCCCCCCCCCCCCCACCACCACCTTCTCCTCCTTTCTGTTTCTTACGACTTTTTTTTTTACTATTTTTGAAAGTAGAAAATTCAAGGACGTCTGGAGTAACCAGTAGACGAGCCGACGGTGGTTTTACGTGCTGATAAATTCCTATAAAGGAACTTCTAGTTGAATCGTTTCGCTATTGCATATGGATTTCATTGATAATTATTATCGAATGGTTGCACGCCTCGTTAGTGGTCTGTGATAATTGTTGGATAAACCGTACGACTCGATTGTTAAGTGAAACAGTGTGTGAAATAGAAAAGGAAAAAATGACAAGTTACTAAACGCCGTTATCAATGAAATTGTAACTCGCCGTAAAAAGTGTACATTATACATAAATTTAATACAGTAAACCACGCATCATTTATTATAGTTAGAAAACAAAACGAATTTTTAACTAAAGTCCCATTTCTTTAACCATTTAAGTGATAAAAATACAGTTAGTGTTTTAATGAAGGTAATCGCTTCTAATTATCAGTAAATTAAATGGAAATGTATGTCTTACCCTGATATTTTGTTTATTTTCATACTTTTTATTAACCAGTATAATGCACCTATTAAATACCCTAGGCACATTTTATTTCGCCGTTACGACGTACGGACTAAGCACTTAACGAGTTAATTGTACTTATAAAAATACGAGTAGCATAAAAGGTCGCAGTTTAATCATATGCATCCGTTTAATTTCTAACCAGTAATATGTTAATGTATTGTAATTTCTGAAGGTTCCGAAATCCTGAGTGTTTCACTTCCAAAACATTTAAAATTCTAAAGTAGCAACAAATCACATAACCGTCTTAACCCTTTGGCTTACAATGACGAGTCACACTCGTGGCACGAATTATAAATAAGTTCATCAAACGTGAGTTCTGTTCGCTGTACAGCGTTAGTTTTATTCTAGTTTTAGTTTCACTTCAGAAGATTAAGGATCGTTAAATACAAATTGCGTAGAATATTTCAATATCTTGAAGAAATACGAAGACTGTTATGTATTAATGATAACTTATATAAGTACAGTAGCGTAAAAATTGTAAGGCAAGGGGTTAAAACCTATTATTACCAGAAAGACCGATATACATATATTTACATGCACTTATGGAAGTCCCGTAAAACGGCAGGTCTATTCTGTACCTCTGTGGTACAAACGGAACTAATCAATGTACTAATTAAATTTCCAAAGCTTAGATAATAATCTAATACGCTGCAACGTGCAAAACAAAGTTCACGCTAGAAAGTCGAACGGAGCTGACGGCGCGCATAGTTACGGAGACAATGTTCGCCACGGGGGATCTAGATCATCGAGGACGAGGATCGACACGCGAGGCCGCGGAGTAATTTCCGGTTCATCGATCTACAAGCGGAAACGAGAGCCGTTCTCTGCCGCTCCAAGAAGGATTGTGAAGTCGACTGCGGTAACGTAACTCGTTCGATCGTCCCCGGAAAATCGTTTTCTTCGAAACCGAGAAACAGTTCGTGACTCGCTGGAACTGAGTCGATCGATCGTTTTAGAAAGTCGAGGATGCGCCCGAGGAGGATTTTAAATCAGTCACATATATATATATACGTTGAGAAATGAATTCTCCAGGTGTCGTTACCTTGACACTTGACAACGCTATGATGAACATTGTAGCACGGTTGAGATTGCAAATAAAAATAAGCAAATGTGTTTTAAAAGAATGTTGCAAACTTCGTTTATGAGGAAACTTTCTTCCAAGATCAGTTTGTAAATGGCGGGATGTATAATGGAAAATTGTGGTTTTATAATTAAATTAGAAAGTAAATTTATGATATATTAGGTTGGGTAATGAATTCGTTCGTCTCGCGGTGATGTTACCTTTTAAGGAATATTATAATTAAGAGATAAGGAATATTATTAATTATGAGTTGGGATATATTGCTACAATCTCGGAGAGGACGCACAGGATTCAACAATAATGCATTCCTACGTTGAAAAATATACTAAATGATAGATTCCAGAAATGATAAATAAACGAGATATAATGCCGAGATTTGTTGAGAAGAGTTTGCAAATCATTTTTACTTCATCTTCCTTGAAATTCATTTCTAAAGCAACAAAATTGCGAGAGATAAAGGTAAAATGAATTTTGAACTTTCGAAAATTAAAAAAGTTAGATGTAAAACTGAAAGCTTGTTTTACCCTCGAAATAAAATAATTTCTACTTTATATATAATATATGCAACTGCAACTTTATGCAAATTTAAATTTTCCATAAATGCATAAAAAACAGCAGTCAAATTATTATATACAAGATAACTCTATTATTATATGTGTACATGGAGGTTTACCCAAGTTAACCAGCTCGATTATTTTTTAAACTAGTGGACGAATAAAAATTTCTTTTACCATGAACGATACGATTTCGAAGGATAATCAAAGTGATAATATTTGACGTCCTTTCACGTCTACTTTTTAAATTCTCCCACGTATTTGATATCCACTAGTTACAAAAATAATTAAATTAATTAAGTTAGGTGAGCCAGCCTATATATAATAATACACTAAATAAAATACAACAATAATATTGAAATATAATAAACGATATATAATAATTTTACCGTGGATTTTTATGCAAATTCATATCTTTATCAACGAAACTAAAGAACTGAAATTTAAGTAGAATTTAAGTAATGGAATACATCATATATAATCTTTCGCACAGTTTTTGCCATAAATGCATAAAAATCCGCATACTAATATATTAATATAAACGCTATAAAATTGTATCCATTCCTGCACGAATCAATTTCGTCCAATTGGCATCGATTCGTTCTCGGTTGAAGGATAGAGCTACCATAATTTCATCCGCGCGACGATTCATCCAACTTTCCTGCAACCTTACGTAACCGGCTAATTATCGAGTCCGTCAATCGACTCCGCCGCGTGTTCTTACCTAATCGATCACTATCGCGATGATCCTCATCGGGCCAAAAACACGAAAAATCGAACGCGTAGCTTTCTTTATAGAACACCTGTCTCCCCGGTTTAAAAGCTGCAAGGATAGCCAGGGCGCTATCGATCGAGAAAATCTTCCTGGAGCTCACGGAACGAAGGTAAAACGTGATCCAACTAGGGGATCCATAAATCAGGCGAAGCGCGCGATCGAAATCGAGAGTGGCGAGCGGAGAATTCTAGATCGCTGGATGAATGGACTATGGAATATTTCTGTTTCCTTCGGTTCAGCAAAGGATGTGTTTCAAAAGATTGTTCGCACAACCTAATAAGAAATATCTAAACGAAATCTAAAGCGCTGGTAAAAAAGTTGTCGAATTTTTTTAGTGCATTTTTAGGTAATAATTTTTTATCGTTACCTAATATATTTTAGGTATAATTCATTTTAAAAATGAATAAATTCATTTTAGAAATAAAATAATTTGATTTTAGGTTTAATTCATTTTAGGAGTGAAGAAAACTTGTTGCACTTTTTAATATTAATCGTAACACCTTATATAATACTATTTTTTACTGTTTTTTTATTGGAATATTTTATATAATAGTTCTTGTTACTGCTAATCATAATACTTAATATAATACTTATTTTATTATGAATTGTAATACTTTATGCTTGATTACTAAGATTCTAATTTTAAAAATGTGGAGTCTTGTAAAACAGTCTTTATAGAAATATTAAATAGGGAAAGAATGCAATGATAAATTTGACGTAATTATTGCCTAGAAGACGATAAATCATATTCGATTATTTGTCTTCCTATTTAAATGTTAAAAATATATATAATAATTCGAAGAAAAATCAAATCCAAAATTAATTTTCAAGTTTCTAATGTGCAAATTTAATTAGAAAGAATATCTTGTCGAGTATAACGATTACACTGTGGATGTTTGTAATAAATAATGTGCAAAAATATATAAAATATATTGAATTAAAAACGATATTACAATGTATAGAGAATGAGATTATCTTCATTTTAGGTTCCACTCCTTTAATTCTGTTTATAAAAAAATGAATTTGCATAAAGATCTACAGTTTAATGGCAATCTTAATTTTATTTGATCTTAATTAATCTCATAGATCTAATGACAATGATCCGTGAATTTGACAGATTTCAGATGTCATGCTTAAAGTTACAGAAATCATAAATAATATGTTTAATATTAAAAGTAACAAGATGATCAAAACGAACCATTTGTAATTTCTTAAAAAAATGGTATAAACCTAAAACAGTGCATTTTTTAACATTTTCCGAATTTTTCCATAAATAGAGTGAACAAAGATTTATTTTTCTTGAATTATATACTTTTGCATACATCTTCACATTTTAATTACTTTAATACAAATAAATAGATTTTAATCCTCGGTAGTTTGAGTGTTAAGCAATTTATGTTAATAAATAGTTATCCTAATTCACCCCCTCCTCCTTCTACAATATTTACCTTTCTGAAAATCCGTCAAGTTATAAAATCAATGTCTATAAGTCTAATGTTAAAGAAGGAGAATATTTTGAAGAAGTGAGAAAGTATATTGATATAAAGAATGCTTCTTAAACTTTTATTATCCTTTCATTGGATTTCCAATGTTAGTTCCATAGTTCAGCTCTCTTTTCAATTCTACCATCGAGTTAATCATTGCATATTGATAATAAATTCGATATTGCATAAATTTTCGAGTAATTGTAATGACAACCTTTAAAGCATGCTTAGTTTGAATTTGTGTGGGATTTTACGGCCTCCATAATCCAAAGAGAGGTTAATGTAAAAAGAAGAATGTATTTAGAGCTCGAGCAACGATTTAGATCAAGACGGAATCGATCTTTAAGTGGAGCTTGCTCTGCCGCATCGTGGGAATCGGATGATTTAGACAAAGACTAATTGATCACTGGAAACGATGCTGCGTTTGCTTTCACTTTCCATAAAATCGTCTCGAATTCAAGTATAATGCTCGAGAAAGATGGAATCGTGCAAGGAAACCGAGAAGGAGAATGGATATTCGCTCTGCTTTCAAGCAGACATCCTTTAAGTTAGTTCACTATGATTGCGCGTGGTACAAATACGTTCAACGCGAGTGAATCTGGTCCACGAACGAACTGTATAGAAACATCACGAGCAATTGCAATAATAATGCGAAGAAGAATTTATTTCTTCAGTTTCAACATTCAAAAGACACATGCGCCACGTTTGTATATAGAATGAGTCTCGCAACTTGATCGTCTCAAATAATCATAGAAATATAAAAATATAGAAAAACAGAAATATAGAAATAAAGAAACTTAGAAATAAAGAAATATAGAAATATAAAAATATATAAATATAGTAATATAGAAATAGAGAAATATAGAAATAGAGAAATATAGAAATAGAGAAATATAGAAATATATTTGCTATAAAAATAGCAAAGAAGGAATAAATAGGCGATGGAAATAAATCTATTTTCATCACCTTTATACAAAATCACGGCAAATTCGCAAAAATGTATTAGTATAAGTTTATACAATCTTTTTTGAGAAATTGCAAACAATTGTGATCGCTTTGATAGTTCTTGTGTTAAATGGCGAAACAATCTCGGATAATTTGCATAAAGGTCCACAATCTATTCATTTAATTTAATATAAAGTCATTCAAATTTTAAGAAACTCGAACTCTAAAGGTGCTCAAATTCTAAATAAGGTAGACCGAGGCGAATCGGCTATAAAAAATCCGTTTATACTTATTACATCACCATATTTTAATTATTCATATTATCTCATCCCCGTCTCGTGCACTTAACCCAATAGCGTATCAATTGTTTTACGAACCGAATGTTTATCTTAATCCGATTCGCTCCGCGATCCGATTCGTCTCGGTCTATTATACTCGAGTACTTACTCGAGCCTCGAAGTACTCGATCTTCCCAGTACTTAAATTCTCGAGTAGCTGTCCGCGATTTTGCTCCCGCCATAAACACAAATTTCGTTTAAACGCAACGTATGGGAACATACGTCTATTTATAGAAACCATTATCATTTCTCTTCCAACGCGAAAGAACTCAGAGTGATGTCAATCGTAAAAGAACAATAAGGTATTATAAAAGCCGCGTACCGTACGAAAGAGAAATAGCGTCACGATAATGGCAAAACCAATAACTATCTCCGTATACCATTCCACGTGTTATAGTCACACCATATACGTGAAATAACCCGAAAAAAAAGATCGTCGATTGTAGCAAGACTTTCGTCTAGCGAAGTCTGGACTAGAACGGCGATTGCAGTTCAGATTATGTAAATTGTTACATATACAAAACAAATCTCCGTTCTCCGTTCGATTGCGCTTAAATGGCCGATTTGTTGATCGCCCCGCGATACCCCCTTATGGCCGACTCGCGTGCCTTATTACACTTTCAAAATGCCCGATCCAACAGGCAGGAATTCGAGCGACAATATTTTCAGCGCTACGAAATACCGCGGAGCTGTGGCTTTATTAACATACAAAGAACGGATAACCCGTTCCTGTTTAGAATAATAATTTTATTTATTTATCATGTCGGGTATACGTGATGCAGCGGGTTTAAACAATCTTCGTATTCTCAAATTTTCGAGATTCTTAAAATTCATTTGTTGGTTTACAAAATTCTTGAATTTCCGACTCTCTCTCTTTCTTTTGAAAGCACGCAAGACTTTAATTATCTAAATTTCTAAGATTATTAAGCTTCCAAGTACCTAAACTTAACTCTTTCAGCGATTATTTAAACGATGCTGCGTTGCAATAATTGCAAACTGCTCCAGGTAGCATCAAATTTAGGAAGAGGATGAAAAAATTCTATGCTTTTTCATTATATATTGGAAAATATAAACAATCTTGATGGCAATCTTTTTTCTTAACTCCTAAACAGTTTTCGTTACCCATATATCGTCGTTGGCCTAATAATTTGTATACAGATGAGGTTCAGGATAAACTTATCATACAATGCATTTTTCTGACACACTTTAAGGTCTCGAGACCCCATTTCTATCTTTACTTTTACTTTCTCGACTATGTAAAATGTATATTATATCTACGTATGAAGTAATAAAATGAATATAATTTAAACAAGCAATTATGAATGATATAGTAACGCAATTTGTTAACAAAGATAAAATATATAAAATAGAATATATAGATATAGATATAGAATACACAAAATATACGTAGGTGTAACATACATATATATTTCGATTACTTAATCATTATAATCAACAATCTGCGGATTTTTATGCATTTATGAGAAAATTAAATAGATAAAACAGTACAGAGTATACAGAGTGTATAGAAATGTATAAAATAGACAAATTAGAGATGATATTTTAATGCTTAGAAGATGAAAATCTTCTATTTAGCGTCCACTTCTGTATTTTTGTTTACGAAGAAATAAATGTGCATCAAAATCCGCAGTCTAATAATCAACGACGGTTAATCGGGCATTGGAGTACCTGAACTCCCAAAGTGCCTAAATCCACAAGATTTCCAAGCTCCCATGTAGCTAAGTTTCAAAAGTATCCGAGTCAACGAGATGCTCGAGTTTCTAATCGCCTAAATTTAGAATACCTGAATCTACTACGAGCAAGCGAATTCTAAGGCTTCCCAACTATGAAGTACCCTTATTCATTATCCTTAATTCGAGCACATATCTCACGGCATAATTCAGTGTAACCGACAGGGAAATTAAATTATCCCTGCACGTTGCCCATTACAAGAACGACATTAAACCAATCATTTATATCTCTCTGCATTTCCGTGTTACAATAAATTCGCTATCGCGCGATCGCGTAGCGTAACATTATCCATATTTAATGCGCTTCTTTGATAAAACAGAATAAACGTTACGAAACTGTTACGAAAGTCTACCAGAACTCCGTTAGACTCCGTGAAATGTCAATTTTCTGCTCGCAGCGTGATAAATAAACTTATTTACACTTTCGATATTGCAACATTTTTATCCGTGAAACCCGATCGAAACATTATTATAATCCCGTACGATCTCCCAACGTGTCACCGCGGGATCGTGAATTTTATACAACGACGCGACGGACCGCTGCACGCGTGAAAATCGAACGTACGATAAATCAGCCGGCTGTCGTTTCGCCACTTTCATAGGAATTCATTAGAATTCGTTAGAAGTGTCGCGACACGTTCCTGTTTCATGCATTTCCATGCATTTCGCTACCGAAATAGGCAAACAAATACCTGGTACAAATCTTTTGAATATAAATTTGCCACGCTACAAGTCCCGCTAATTAGCGGAATTCACAGAAATGGCCATGGAAAAGATTCGTAACTTGCATTCGGACGTACTGAATATCCGATCGCCTAATTTATGAGTTCACGGGGAAACTGTATCGGTATTTAGCAACTTGGGAAATTGCCTAAGAATCGCCAAAGAAGGATGCGAAGAAAAGTTTTCAATCGCTCGCGGAATGTTCGGTTTCTCTTCATTTACGAGTAGAATGCAGATTTTTATGCATTTATTGGAAACTTGAACGTAGCAAAAACAATATAGAACACGTGCACAGTGTCTCGATTAAAAAAGGCCACCCAAATTTCTCCTTTATTTTTATCAACACAAAAAATGTTTATGGCATTATATTACAATTTCGTCACACTTTTGATATTCAATCCGAAGGTCATGATTTAGGCATACTGAAATGTATTTTTTCGTTCGCTACAAGATGGAATAAAAAAAAGGTATAGGTATGCTTTCCTTGAATAAATATCCATGACCTTGAACTCCCTCCCCCCCCCAAATAGATTAACTCACTTTTGTAGTATTCCTCCTTTGAAACCATTTAAATTGCACCACAAATATTTTTTGTGTTATTGAAGATAAGGTACATATTTAGATGGCTTTCGTTAGCTGAGACACCGTTTGTAAACATCAATAATGCGCGATATATTCAAAATGGAGGATACGTCATAGTTAGATTGCGGATTTTGATGCATTTGTGGGAAATTGAAATATACAAAAGAGCATAGAATGTATGTAATATACGTAATAAATAAAAATATACATAATATTAAAAGTAATGTACAAATTGTATTTTAAGAGCGTAGCAGCCTCCTATTTAAATTCCATTCCTTCAATTCCGGTTATAAAAGTATGAATTTGCATAAAAATCCGCAGTCTAGTTGTATTATTTAGAGAGCGAAGCGAATCTGTTTAAGTTACAGTCTTTCAATTGTGCTCGCAAAAATACAAATTTACATAAGAAGGCTGCAGTCCATCGACGAGTTTCCGGGGTGGAAGTATCACGGAATTGTACAAGTTTAAGTATTCTGGTATGACTTCTTAAAATGATCGCGATGATACTTTCTCCGTTTCAAAAAAAGTACAGCCATCGATTACTTCGATCGTAATATCGAACTTAGATTATACGATCTTGTAAATTTCACTTTACGGCTGTGACCGGAACACGTTCGACCGTTTCAGCTACATTTACATGCTGTTACAGAATGCTGCACGCCCACGTAACATCGATGTAAACGAGGTCTCGTGTATTGGAAAGGATTTTTCACAGTCAAACCCGTTGTTCGCCGAGACGTCAAACGCTATGAATCAACGATCGTAGGACTTTTCTTAAAACGTCATAAAACTCTGGCTGACCGATCCAAAACGGTCGGGAGATCATAAATATTGCCATGGAACATCATAGAATCGTAAGATTTGCATAGACCACCCCTATGTCGTGAGATCCACCAGACAGGCAACATGAGATCACGAAAATTATGACTGAACTGCGAAGTTTACGCAATACATACTTTTAAAGCCATCCTTAAAGAAACGGAGGCACAAACACTCGTTTCATCTTCTAAGAATGTACACCAATTTGTGCTTTATTTTAGATCTTGTTGGGATTTGATGGGTTATTCAGCGTAAAGGGATTAGTATTCTACAATTGTTTCTATATTTCACGCAACACTGTACGTTACTTTACAATATATCACAAATAATGTACACGAATGAAATTATGCTAATCACGTGAAAATTGATAACGCGATATCGAATTACAATAAGAGATGTCAGAGATTGTTGTACTTATTCCTAACACTTTTATATATTTTTGCGCATTACATGCATCCTGTATTTTATATATAGTACATAGTCAAATTTCCCATAAATCCATAAAAATCCGCAGTCTAATTATGACGCTGAAGCAATGCGAGTTACTAAGATACAAATTTTAGGGCTGCAAAATATACTCGTTAGGATTATCCCAAAGTAGGACACTCTTAGGATCATTATACGACTATGAAATTCACTATGAGCCACTTAGAAGCTATTGGATCTCAAATTCCACGACTACAAATTGTAGGATCTCTTTGGTACACTGATTTTCAGGTTAGGATTTTGGGCCCTGGACTCTGAAATCTAGGATCCATAATGTAGTTCACTGATCCAGAATTTAAGGAGCTAAAATCCGAAAACTAAGACTCTAGAATGTAAGGATCCTATATTTGTGGTTCCAGAGTCCAGGCTTACCACCATTACATCTTTCAAATGCTCCAACTTCCCTGAATTTCTTCCAAGTACCGTAATCTTTATCCCATGAGAACAGATCTGTGGCGGCTCTCCTGCATCTACCACTAGAGGGACATACGAAATAGGCTTTCTCGAAAGTACTCGCTCCAACTACCTCGTCCATATATATACCGCCTTTAACCTTCCTTCCAATATCCCAAGTCTAAGGCAGGGCCTGCTAGGTAGCCTTACTGATGAGTCCACTAGCAGGCCCAGGACGAAACGCCAACACCCTTCCGTTTCCTATTCTATCCCCTCTCTACAGCTCCACAGATCTAACATACTAATATAGGTTTCAGTAATTTGAAACACTTTCGCGAACAATTTATCAAACCTTTCCCCTTTGAAAAGAAGCCCCTTTAATGACCAGCTTCATTTCTATCAATGTCTCGTTTATCGATACGCATCGACATCAATCGATCAGCCGCGGTAATCGTGGAACCTTTCGAAATCGGCGATAGGGAAAATGAAGTCCTCGCGCAGTGTGTCGAAGAATCGAGATATGGATGTATTCTATGGAAGTTCACGCAGCTATCTTCCAATCACGACAGATCGATCTATCGAATCTATTAACATCGAATGGGATACAGATGTCACCATAAAAGAGGTGCTCGGTTAGAAATGGGATTTGTCTGCCGATCGATCCGAAAATCTGCTCGAGAATCAATCACCCCTGGAGCATCATTTGCATCACAAAGCAGTTCTACCAACTGTATTCTACAAAGTTCCTTCATTCATAAGGTTAATAGCTCTATTTGAGGATGATTGATCGCAGACCACTGTACTTTGAATTGCAAAAATCCGTGGATATTTCTTATGAATGAATACCGTGACACAAAAAGTATTTCTTACGGGGTTACGGAGTGCGATAGAAAGTTGGGATTTGTAGTTTTAGCGTAATAATGCCATGGGCGTTTTAGAAATCGATTTTCTCAGAAACGAAACCTGCTGTAAGAAAACTTATCCCACATTTTTGACCTGATTTTTTTTTTCGAGAATAATTTTATTTTGCTAATTATTAGAAATTTTACTTATCCTTGCAAGAGAAAGTCATATGGTTTCAGAGACATCTACAGAGAACTAGAACTGCGGCGCAAAACCATATAGACAACGTAATAAAAAGAAATCATTATAATGGTATCATAACGGAATGGAAGAACTATTATAGAAGCCATGGTTTCTTCTAATCTTCGTTAAAACGCTGCTTAATTAAACAGATTACCGTAATTAAACAGACAGATTAGTTAACTCACTTTTAAGTCATGCACTCTTAAGCCACTTTCACACTTACAAAAACGACAAATCCAATTTACTGCTATTAATTACACGGGAAATATTGCACAATTTATTATAATGCTACGTGGTAAACGATCGTAGGATCTCTGTTAATAATTCTCAGCAGTTCTTTGCTAATATTTTAAAAAGTATTGCAGCTATAGGGAAGTTTATTTATCTTTACGAATGTTTTGGCTCTTTTTAGCAATATTAGGCTGGTGCATATGAAATGTCGCTTTTTAAACTAAAAGTTTAAACTAGAGATGAGTCACTCGAAACTTCGAAACTCAAAAAGTTTCGACTTTTCGAAAGTCGAAACTCTATACTACTTTTATGATTCGAAACGCTCGAAACGTAGGTAAATGATAGTTTGTATAAATAAAAATGGAGAATATTACCATCATACGAGTTTATTTAACTAATAGTAATTTAGATTAATCTGGTTTGATACGATTAACGATTGGCCAAAACTGAAAGAAAGTATTCGCCTGTTAATCTCACAAAAACAACATTTCATATGCACCGACCTAACGTTAAATTATTCATTTCAAAATAAAGCTGTAGATCATACAAACAAAAACAGATAAGAGTTCAGCTTCTTTTTTCACAACGCGATCTCCACTCTGCATCAGCAGTTCAAGAAATCGGAATACCGTATCGTAAACTGCTAAATCGAATTCTCAGAACCAGATCCATTAGAACACGAAACTATCAGCATATTATTTCATTACACCGTGGATATTTATATAATTTGCAAGTTGCACGACGAAATTATCAAAGTAACAGTTGAGAAACGGTCGATTTCGAATATTTATATAATTGGTACGGGAGCAAGTGTCGCTAAACGGAAAGAAATGTCTCAGCTGCGGTGTCGAGGATGAAAAAGAAGAGTGAACGTTCTTTCCGTAATACGACACATTCGGGAAAGTCTCACAATGCATTTCGTCGCGTAAAAACCGGCTTGCATAACACGGTATCGATTATCCAGTTTGAGAGCTATCGATCCCGGGTGCGAATGAAACAAGAAAAGCAAAGAAAAAAGGGTCAACTTCTTGCGGAGCGTTTCTGAATCCATCGCGGAGAGTCTAACTCAGATTCGAGAGTATGAATGCATTTTTTCTTTTTTTTGTTCGTGTATTGGCAGCCACGGTTGAGGAATTGCGAGCAGAGATTGATATAGTCGAGAAGAAAGTTACGGATACAGGTACATAGCTCGTGGATTAGAGAATGTTTTAGAGAAATTTTAGGCTTGTAAGGAAAATTTTGATTTATGAGATACATTTACAAGTAGTCGTGCGCGGTTAAAATGACGTGGAATCAAAGTGGTAATAATATATTACGTAATTTACAAGTTAAAGGGAAAATATTGTTATAACGGCGAAACACACTTCAATGTATATTAGAGGAAATATGCGCTACCACTTTTATTTTAACGTTTATTCACAGACCAGGTACAGGATAGACCGATCATCTTATGGGACTTCGTGTCACATGCTCTGAAATACCGATAACCTAAAAATTCAGACTTTTCGGAAGAATATCCTTCGTTTTATTATCTGACAAAGAATGTAAACACTTCTAAAGTATTTTAATATACAAAATGTAAGAGAAAACGCAAAAGTTATACATTTTAGACAATCGGAAAGGTAAAAATGAAAATGGATTTGGGGCTCATGAGCCCCAAATCCGGGTGACAAAGGAAAGCATTGGATAAGTGGTCTATCTTGTTCTTAGTCAATGGTTTATTGCCTAACCTGTTGAAGGTACCTAATCGTTTACATATCAATGTATATCTACAACATGTTAGCTTTCTGATGTAGAAATGAAGTATGTTGAACAAAAGTAACGTTTGCTACAAATTACAGATTGATAGTAACAGCGAAAATTTTCATTTTTGAAAGTGTGGTCCAAATATGAACCACTCATAAACTGATCAAAAATAAAAATGAAGACTATTGCTTTTTTTTCAGAAAACTGTTCTTTTTATTGGTAGTGGGTAAAAGAGCTCTCGATGTTAGCAGTATAGTGCTCTTAGCAAATTAATTCTTACCTCAACGGATAATTATTAGAACAATTAAACAAACATATCTGTGAAAACCTTTACGATTGCTAAATTTGTAATAATTACACTGTTTGCAACGGAACACGTCAATACAACAAAGGATAGATAGTTACTAATTCTTCTGTGCAACTTTATTTGTTCTTTAGTCGTATCGTTCCTAACACAGGGTTGCACTTAATAAACCCTATACTTTAACTAACCCTTATTTGGACCATTTTCTCTATACCTGATTTTGAAACTAAAAAATATATTAAATATATTAAAGAAGCTACAAAACTAAATCATTTTCACCTAAATGCAATGAAAAACTACACAATACTAATAACTATAATAATAATACACCGAAGTACTATAATAACTATAATAATAATAATAATTGGGAATCAACCGAAAGAATCAAGAAATTATTATTGTATTTTAAAAGTGAACGTAATTTAATTCCTTCAATTTTGTTAATCAAAATATGAATTTGCATAAGTAACCGTAGTCTATTTACAATAATAATCACATCAGATTCTTGCGTTGTCCGCAAATTAGTTAATATATCTTCCATCATCCGCAGAACGATAATTAAATACTTTGATCCACTTTTGCACACCTTCCTCCGCACGTTGGCCATTTTTGTAAAAAGGAAGTGCAGCAGTGGTCCTGCTGAGAGGGAATGTGAAATGGATACGCGTCGATCGTCGTCGCTGGTGTAATCAATACCTGTTCGATGACTTCCGGTTCGCGGATTATATAGCGAATGACAAACTTGACGAGATATTTTCCGCCGCGTATTATCTAAGACTCGAAAGTAGATTAGCAATTTGCATATTACTTCGAATACACATGCGGACCTATTTCGTTTTATTGTGCTCGATTACTCAAGAAATCCAGTTTCGGATTATTACGTAATTTCCGGCCCCAAAGCTTGAAATCTTTACACTGATCGGCAAACATTTCTTTCGCTTAAAGTTATTTTACGGCACGAAATAATTATGGCTGCGCGAAAGATGGAAACGTACCGATACTTCGAAATACCACAATTGATGTCCTTTTAGCAAAAAAAAAGAAAAAAAAAAATACACGGAAATAAACTTCGTGTGCTATAAAAATAAATGTAATCCGAATGAAGTTTGATATTTAGTGAATAATGGTTTTTTCTTCTGTTTTTTTTATGGGGAGTTTAACGTCGCATCAACGACTAGGTTATTAGCGACGGTATCATTAAATTGTAGTATAATTTGGTCGATAATTTTAGTTCCCCTAATGAACTGAAAAAAATCGTCCATCTTGTTGATTACGATAGTAATTTTAATTGTATTAGTTACGATAGACATTTACTTAGGACACGACAGAATCAAATGGACTATTAACCCTTTGTACTCCAACTTCTTTCAACTTTCTTTCCACTAATTATTATGTTAACACATTGTGGATGGATCACGAGAATTCTCGTGTTTTCTATTCTAGAGCTCTCGTGGCCAATCACGAGAATTCTCGAATTTTCATTGTTGTCATTTAGAGTGGAGCAATGTAACGGAAAACGAATTCGATGAGGTTATCAGTTCCATATGGAATTAAAAGTGATTAGTCTCTTGTTGTTAGTAATAAAACTGACTTGATTTTTTTATCACGTTGATATTTTATAGCGTTCAATAAGCATGGTGAACGATAAAGAACATGATAAAATTTTAAATATATTTGCTAACAATTTATCAGATATTCCAAGTGAAAGTGAGGATATTGATCATTGTGAGGATGATATTGAAAGTGAAAGAAGCGAGGGGATGACAGTGATAGAGATAAAAGCTCTGAAAATGGTTTTACAGTACAGTTTTACATTACAGAGTGCTTTACAAAGTATCATACTTCAAAAATATATTAGCTTGCAAGAATATGTAATAAATAGCTTCAAAATGCAATTGGTATTTAATTTTAAAACGTGCCTTTGAAATTTATGTAAAACCATTTTTGTATTCATTCACCAAAAACATAGCTTGCCACTGGGTAAAGCTAGCAATAAAACTACTGGTTCGCAATGTGTTAAGTGGTTTGTTTAAAATATACTTCAAACGACAATTGATTGATAGGAACCAATTTAAACAATCTTTTTCTCACTAATTATGTTGAAATTAGCACTGGAATTTTGTTGAACTTTGCTTCCCTTTTGCATTGCGAAGTATAATACGTAAGTATAATAATTTAGTATAATAAAAATACGAAGTATAATAATTTAAACTGGCAATTTAAAAATATCGAGTGTGAATCGACACAGGAGTTTCAAAATTGACAATGTAAAACGAGGTTGATTATTCCAAGACAATAGTTTATACCAATAACAACACAGACCATGTACCTATCTTTTTCACTAAAATCGAAGTGAAATATAACAGCATCATCATTCGAATAATTACGAATAAATAACGCGTATTAATTTCTGCCCCTACCTGAGTGTAAAATAGGACAAAATAGGACAATAGCCTACTTCAAAAAAAGGACAAATCTAAATCTTGAAGAAACAAATAAATCCAAAGAATAGGTAATTACTTAAAAAAACAAGAACTTTGAAATAAATGGCAGATGGTCAGCGTATCTATTAACTATTTGAAGTTTCGAGAAGTGTACGTAGACTTTCGTGAGCGACTGCATAGTAGGAAGCAAACGTACCGTATAGAATTAAAAAAAAAAAAAGAAAAAAAAGCGAGTAGATCGAATCAGGTGGTTAATTATAACCAAAACCGAAGGCTTAAACTGAAACGGGAGAAAATAAGATAGGATTTATCAACTAGTTTCCGCGAATTTTTCTCGTTCACGGCTGGCGGTCTTACGCACGATTACCGACCTTTAGAAAGAATGCAGACATTTGAACAAGTGGTTATCGAAAACGAAAGCTAACTGGTTACCCGGTTGTCCAGCAACTATCGCTGCTGGCGGTTCTAGTCTTCTTGTTAGTCGGCCGCAATGACCAGCGCCAGGTATATCCTACTCGATAGTCGAAGTTTCTCTGCTTCGATTCGGAAACAACATTTATGTAACCCCGTAGCTGGCTGTGAAATGTCAGCCGTTTGTTGTCGAATCGTTTCACGCGGTTTTCTAAAGCAGTCACGTGCTGCTCCTTGCAGTTTCAAGTAAATATCGGCGATAAACTCGTGATAATTAGGGCAGACGTCCCAATTACTGTTAGTGTCTCTATAACCGACACTTGAATTCGTTTATTTAATAGCGAAGTAATGTATGAAGAATTTTTATACTATATTTGGACTTCGGTTTACGTAGTAACACATAGACATTGTATTATTCGTTTACACTCAATATTTAATACGAAATATTAGCAGGTAAATGTGCTGTTGAACATTAAAACGTGACTAATGTAATAATAAAGTATGAGAATTATCATAATTCAGTAAATGCGATACATTTACTATACATCTTATATTTGTTAAATAAACTGACATGCTAATATATGTAAAACGTGTTTCTATTTAAATGAGAACTTTCCAAGTGACAGTGGTTTAAAAGAAAACTTCTCAAATTCCTGATAGTCAGGAAATTATAAAAAGGTAAATACCATGTGCAATATTCTTCTATAATGTTTTTGAATGTTCCTCAAATATCGCTACGAACTTTCCGAACAACTTAATGAAAGTATAAATTTGCATAAAAATCCGTAGTCTAATGGTGCTCATAAATACACGGAATATTTTGAAAAAGTCTATCGATGCAAGAGATTCTAAAGTTATTCAAAATTCAAAGAGAACGCAAGGCTTCTTTCTAAACCTTTTTTAACACAAAAAGAAAGATAAATTTATGTATTTGGACTCCAAGCAACAATTTAAATGAAACTGAAATCTAAGTATTAAATAATGCTAAATGTTGAACAGTATTAAGTACACATGACAAATATTCGATAATCTTGAAATTTGGAAGATAATCCAGCAGAAATAATATTTTAATATCAATCATTCACGTCTACGATCGATTGACGTTAAGTTTTGAATAATAATCATCTTCGTAACAAGAGAAGAGCATAAATTCATCGGATCCCGTTGCCTCGTATCGTTAATTAGCCTGTAGATATCCAGAAACAGTTTTCATTAATGAAAATCGTTTCCCCAATGGCTTCGGATCGTTCGATAATTCAACAGACGATTCACGGTCTAAACCGGTTCCACGAGTGTGGTCCAGCGACGGAGAAAGGCGTTCATTCAATGGCCTAAACAATAAATTATTGTGTCGAATTGAGCCGCATAAATTGAATAGGCGAACAATGGAATTTACGCTATCCCTTCGATTACGTGGCTCATTGTGTTTCAGCAGGTATAAAGAAAAAGTCCACGTGGATAAATGGCGGGAGATACGAACTCTATGTGTAATCTTTGATAAATTGTACTTATCCGGAAGCTCGTTGCGATTAGGGAGATGAATAATATTCGATTCCCTTTTACCTTATGGAAAGTGAATGAGATTAGAATTTTTAAGCGGCTTAAGTGAAATTTGAGTGGAGATATAAATTACTGTCTACGCGTTGCGTTGAGATGAAAGAATATTGATAAAAACGCCTTTTCATCGGGAAACAAACGGTGTTATCGTTGTATAAATTAATAAAATTATTATCGCACGAAGATTCTACTTTTAAAGTTTAATATGGGAAAAATTTCATGTTAAAAATTCCCGTTTATTGATATTAAACGTACAAATTAATTCGGTGCTTTTATGTTTGTCGTCTTGAAGATTTCGTTCACTTAAAAGCGTCATCTATTTTGTTAAACCGGGATTCATAAGTCAATTAATTATAATACTCAAATTATTTTTAGTACTAGAAATGTATTTGATCTTACGAAAGTATGTATTGAATTTTGCAAAAAAATGTCTCAAATTAATTTGTGTATCTGATAAAAAATAATCACAAAGAGGAATGCTAAAAAATATTAAAACAGAGCAAAGAATCAATCTTCGAAGCAATGTAAAATAATATAAAAACTTATCATATAGTTATGAATATTTAAAAAAAAAAATTTCGTGTATCATACATTGAAACGCTTTATAATTATATTGCTAAAAAAAGAAAAAGCAATAGCAACGTTTTAATATTTCTTAGTTCGAAGAATTTTCACTGGAAAATTTTATCCTCGTTTAGAAAGTGTTACCAAAGAAAAACAGATATCATTTTAATATTGTCCACTAATTAAAAAAAAAAAGAAGAATCCTCCCATATTAGCAAAAATAAAATATTACACTTTGAATACTTTCTATTTTCGTTGAATGATTCCCTTTTTTAATCTCTAATGATACTGTACCTAATTGCACCGATAAAAACCAGTCACGCATTAAATCAAGGTTCGATAAATTATTGCCATACTTTCGTATGACAATGAACCGATCCTTGCATTGTGGGCAAGGCAATAAACATGCCGGAGAAAAATTGCTACAGCATTTTCTTCGCGTACACATCAGTGATTCGCCAGGATGTCTGGCATTTAAATAGACATTTCACGATGTAGGCTAAAAAAATAAGCAGCAGGATCGTTCGCGGTAATCGTCCGCGATCGGCGGTTTCTAATTGGTAGAAAGCACCAGCTGCTGTTGGTGATACATTCTTTTTCCCGTTCCGCTCGAGTGGGCGGCAAAAACAGGGACAAAAGAAAAAAGAAGAGAAGGCGGATGATCGATGATGAACTTCGCCAGATAGAGTCGTCGGCGCGATATTTGGTGACAATGACCTCGAAATTTTTATTGTATTCAGGCCGAGTTGGGGAATATTGATAATTCAAATGGTTGGTTATTTTAACCCGTAATCACAAATGTTGCAATATTGGTGTCAATTAACACCATATAAAGTCTTTTCCTGCTGTATTTCTAAATTTTTTCGCACATATGGAAGTAGTATAATTATATTCTTATTTTAAATTGGAGCTAACTATATTTATAGATGAATATATTTTAAGTACATCTTATCAAAAGATAATAAATTCCGCATCTCTCGAATGTCTCGTAAACCGCACGTCTATGATTACCGGTTAATTATGGAGCAATTAAGAGGTATTATGATTCTTTTAACTATAGTAGATATAGTAAACGCACTAATAGTTATACTAATTCCATAAGGTATTAGATCATCCCATAAGTGACGTCCTTCTTTGGCATAATTTTAAGTGCAGACTATTAACCCTTTGCGGACGAGCGTCGACAAATAGTCGCCTAATCAGTTTTTGGCTTTCCGAACCCATGTCGACTTTTAAAGCACAGAACTTAATGCAATGAATACTTAACGTAATAATAAACATTCGAAGTCGTTGGAAATTAAATGGTTTGGAACTGAAAAGCGTGAAAACTCAAAGTCGTGGAATTCAAAACTAAAGTACTCTCACAAGTGTTATTACTTCTCGTCCGCAAAGGGTTAATACTTACATTTATTTTTAGTCGTCAATTCATCGAACACTGACTTTTATGATTTCTCCAATTTCTCAGAAAAATTATAGATTTCTTTTTCAACAAATCTCGGATGCGTATGTTTAAAGAAATTTAATAAACGACATTACTTACAAGGTGACCAAATAACTATTAGGTGTATTGGTATATGCTAGTAGTGTAGTACATATGCAAGTATTTAACTACCCTTAGAAAGACCACAATACCGGAAACGAACCTACCAAGATATCAAAGTGTCAAGGCACCAAAGCACTGTGCGTCGTTGGATAGAAGTCTCGCGGAAGGAATGCGGTTCTAATTGATTACATGCTCACCTTCTCTGACACAATTATAAAAATAGGTCACACGTACTTATATCTAACCGAAATAATATCAAGCGAAAAAGGAGACACACCGAGACGCGTAATAGTGACAAGCATGTAAATAAAAGAAACGCTCTTATATACCATATAATAATATACAGTATATGTTCTCTTGATAGGGAACGGAATACAGAAAAAGTAAAAAACGACAAAATTGTGTAAACGGTAACCACAAAAAGAAAAAAACTCTTTATTTTATTTCGAATCCAAAGTGAACGCTGACTGTGCCGAGTCGTGGCAGGGAAGCGACTGCCTCTTTTTCCGCTCTTCCAGACATCGGTCTCCAGGCTTCGCTCTCCCATAAACGTGGCTCGCGGGCCCACTTGACAATTAGTTTGGGTTTTCCCGAACATCATAAATCTATCGACCGGTCGAAGAGACTCTTTCCAGGGTATTGCCAGCACTTCAAAAATACGTTAAAGAAAGAACTATTGATTGAATACAACAGTATATTAAACTTTTGAAGGATACTGGTACACATGTGTACGTTTTATTTTACCTTAAGTTCGACCTAGTAACATTAATGCTCAATGGCCACATGTACTTTATATTTCTCAAACATTTTGTAATACGTTCACCACTATTTGTTTTCAATATTTATTAAATAAATGCATGGGAAACATTGAATAAAATAATTTTATCCAGTCTCCAAAAATTCATCTCTCACAAGGTTAATAACATAATATTGTATATAATGTAAATTATACAATACGCCATTTCAAAGCACCAATTTTGTAAATTAAGAAACTATATACAATATTGTTACTCGTTACATGTATACAGTGAATGAAATTAAATTTCGCGTATAGTTTCGCAGATTTGCTTGGTGCCAGGCCAAAAAAAAACATGGTTTCAAGAAAAATACGATTAAAATTTCAAGCTCCCATTTGACGTGATATAACTTTGTCAATTATTGGAATTTCAAAAAATCCTTTCAGGACAATATTATAGACACACGAAGCTTTAATAAGATGTACACAAAAATTTCCAGTTCTTTGAAACCGTCTGTATGGTGCACCCCTTTAATTTGTTAACGTTAGATTAGATCCTTCAATGATGACATTTGACGTTTTCAATGCCTCTGGTTTTAATAGAAAAAAAATTTGATCGGTCTGCTTGTAACGAAAATAATTGAGGTGGTCACGTTAAGTGGTTCACCCGGTATGAAGCTATCCGAGTACCAAGTATACCAAAGTACCAAGGCACGAAAGTACCAACGATTTCGAGATACCAACGTGTAACAAATTACATCATCGAAGGATTATCGAATTTATTACATCTCGAATGCAAACTACTATTGCACTTAATGCTCACCATTTCGACCGAATACCGATCACCATAGTCAGCCCTATTTGTTATTGATTCGCCAGATTTATTACCGGCAATTCGCGAGATCTCGATCGCGTTTCTCGCTGGCGCGAATAAGAAAGCATTCCCTACGACGTTATCTAACAACGAGAAATCTAGGAGTTCCGTTTCACTTCGTGGCGAGTTACCATAAATCAAAGCGGCCGCTCGCGTATTATCGTCCCTATCGAGGCAACGTCGATGGCTAGCTCTAAATATGCTAATAAATCGACTTGTAACAAACGCACGCGGACTTGCGTGACGATCATCGAGATCGATTCGGTCCTTCCTTGATTATACACTGCAAAAGCTTTGCACACTTCCGAAATAGAACGACCCTAATCAATTATCCGTGCACATTACTGTTAGTACCTTCGTTTAAGCTCGTTTGGTGTTATTCGCAATTAGGTAAGAAATGTATGGAAGTTGATACTATAATTGTTTCGGTTCTATACCGTAAGTGGAATTTTTAATTCAAGCTAAGTGCAATTTTTTTTAGTACCGCAACAATTAAAATGTTTTAAGGTGTTCAGATAAAAGAAGGAGTAAAACTAGAATGGAACATTTTAAAGCTATTTAAACAAAAAACGTTTTAATCGTTTCTAATTACTCGATTCAAGTAATCCGTTTAAAAAAAAAAAAAATACGTGTCATCGCCTTTTAGTTGATCATTTCACGTCCCAAGTACGAGAACGGTTCCCCATAGGATTGGCTTCACGTGACACATCAATCAGTGACACCTTTCTTAACGCCACGCGGGCGTCGCAGCTGGCTAAACAAAAATAAAGATTCCACGCGATCGGGGGTTCCCTTGCGCAACAGGTGACCAACCTTCGGCCGTGAAAAAATTAAAGAAACCTCAAGACGAAACAAATACACTCCTAACGCTTAGGGTCGCCATCCGCCCGGATTTTCCTGGATTTGTCCTAATTTTTATTAGGGATGGGCAATTCTAAATCGATTCTTAGATATTCGATATTGAAACGAATCGATCTTCGGTTCAAAGTCGCCATAATGAATGGTTAATTAATTCTTCCTCTCTCGAGTCCTAAATAAATAAATAAATAAGTATACAAATGTAATTGAAAAGTTTATATGCAGTATGTCATCATAAGACACAATTAGTATCTCAGTAGTGTAATAAATGTTATACATTTAGTATTGAGTTATTTTTTTTTATTGAAGAAAATATGAATTAAAGCGTTGCATTTTAGATCCGATTTACAGATTCAAGTTTCATGAGAAAGCAATGAGCCATACAGTATGCATATGGATATAAATTTATTTATGCATTTAGGACTTGAAATGTCAGTATAGTATATAATAATTTAAGCAATAAAACAATAAGCCATGCATTATACATATGGATATAAATTTATTTATTTACTTAGGACTTGAGAAAGGAAGAATTAACAATAATCTAAGTATAGGAATATCCAAAATAGACTATAGGAACAATTACCTTCACTTTTTTTCCTTTCCCTTTCTGCTTTACCCTTTTCTAATCTGTTCTTTATTTCTATTATCTTCGTTCGTTCTCGTTTCAATTTTTATTTTCTTCACCTCTATTTTAATAACAAACATGGCGTTTGACAGATATTCTCATTCAACATCCTAAAGGTACTTTTGGATAACCCTTTATACATTAATCATTCATTATGGCGACTTTGAATGGAAGATCGATTTGTGATTAAAAAATCGATTCGTTTCAAAATCGAACATTCAAGAATCGATTAAAAAGAGTCGAAAATCGCTTCGAACTAGTAATATCACATACGGCAGTAAAATGGAATCCTCCGTACGATTCTATATGAGAATGAATAGTCCATTCTATGCTTCGCCGATGGTTCCGTGTTCGAATGGATGATATAAATCGACCTTTACACATCGGTAGTCCAATGTATTTATTTGTATCGATTCATCCCTACTACCCTTTCCCTAGTCGATGCGATCTTTTTCCTTAACCCGGGGAGGAAATACCGAGACAGGTCCCCGTTCATTTAACCCATTGTCCCTTTTACCAATTCAAATAGGATTTATGCAAACGCGGGTCTCACCGGAGATCATTTCTGGTGCAACGCGAGGTAATTGATTGCCTTCGTACTTCCCTGTGGAAAATCTCCGCTAATGTTGGCTCTGGTAGATTCGAACCTGGTAATTTAGTGATGCCTATGTGGTATTAACTAGAGTTTAGCTCCGTTGGTTTTATCGGACTGCTTGAATACCCCTCTAATAATGGGCAGCGATGGTGATTGATTGGGGGAAATACAGTGGCTACAAAGAGAATTGCGTATGGCTATATTTTTTCATGCCAGCTTAATACAGGACTCAATGGTGCAAATGCTGTTCTAAGATTTGTCTATGGTGTCTTTGTGGTCTGTTTTGTAAGAAAGTCACTATGGAGGTTAGGCAATAGGTGGAAGTTTGATGTGGTAATTTGGAGGTCCATGTAAGTTATTAGGTGTTTGGTATCATGGGTATGGAGGTAGTGTTTCATAGTGTAGAGATTTGTAGGGTATTTTATAGGAAAGCTTGTAAGGAAGTGAAGTAATGATAGCTGGGGTACCTATGGGTGTCCATGGGGATAAATGTGATCATTTGGAGATATTTATAGTCAATTAGGCATTGAGCACTGTTGCTGCAGTCTGATAGTATCTTTAGCCGAATGCCTGTGATGTAACGGATAAGAATTCTGGGCTCAGTATAATAAATTAGGGATACTTAATTTAACCATTATCATTGGCAATTAAAGATATTGTTGTACTAGCTATGCCAACAATGTTGATGCCAAAGCTGTGTAATCAGCTGCGGGCTATTACGCTAATTAGATGATTTAAAAATGCCCAGAGGCTGTTATTAGTATACAGCTGGAATTCCAGCCATTTAAAGGTATCACAAGGGGAGTACTGAAAAATGTCTTATTTTACCTAAGATTTCTTTACCTCTGCTTTCATATTATGGAAATTATACAGAGTGTCCCAGATTTTTTCCAATATATTCTGCGATCGTAAGTAATTAAAAAATGTTATATATAAAGGTAGGTCGTTCGTAAAAATATGAAATACGATGGGAAATATAATACAAGACAAGAATATGTAGACAACGAATATAATTAATTATTAATTATCGTGTTACCATTATTTTATTGTGTAAGGTCTAGTTTTTTCTACAGCATGACTGTAGTTCAATGTTTTGAGAGTGTAGTAATACTACTTTCATAAAAACGTGGATAACTTTAGAATTTATCGCGAGACCATTAGAATTATTAAGAATTATTAATTTCCTATCGGTCCAATATTTTTATCATACCTCTTTAATGTAGCTTCAAATGAATTATAGTTACATAACATTTTCTGCTTATTTATAGGTCAGTATATAAAATATACTGACGAAGTTTCGCGAAAAAAAATCTGAAACAAATCTGAGAAAAAGAATATTTGAGCATTTAAATATTGATGTTGTTGCATATGAAATGGTCGATTTTATGCAGCTCAAAGATTTCTATTCATTAATTGTGCCGGTGATTATGAAAGTGGTGTAAGTGAGGAATTTAAGAAATAAAATGAATGTATCGCTTATTTTATGTTACACTGATTTATGCTACTTTCTCCTTCCTTTTTGTTTTGACTTGCACCACTTTCGTAATCACCGGCACAATTAATTAAAAGTAGCACTAAATGGCACTTGTTTAATACGAACATAAATAGCTAAATATAACACAATCCGTAAAATGTTAACTATTTGCATTTCAAACGCTTGGAACGATATGATCTACCATTAAATTCAACACACCTTTGTGAAAATTTCTTGTGAAGAAGAAAAGATTTTCCTTTAATTTTCGTTTGTTTCGAGGGAAATGAAAATTAGGCTGGTGAAAATGATTATAAAACCCTTGCAAGAATTTTTACGTGTTGGCATAACGGAGCCAAGGGAGTGCAAAAGGTTAATTCTTTTAAAATAAAAGAGCAAATAGCAAAAAGCAATGAACAATGAATGGAAGTCAAATTCGAATGCTCCTTTCATACGACTTGAAATTAAGTCATATTTTAAGAGAAGTTTACAGTAATGCTAACACTGCTTTCAAAAGAAATATAGTTTATTAATGTACAATTTAACATTCGACATTTATCACATCGTCACTATCTAACAAAGTATAAATACAGTCATAACAATAAGTTTTGTATGCTTTAATAGACATACGTAGACTCTCGTATTTTTCTAAACGCTAACCGTATCGAAACTTTACATATACCTATTCAATAAACCTTTCTCAGCGAAAGAAGAAGCAAAAAGGAAAACAAAATGTGAGAAACTGATTAGTCGGACAACATAAGAATTGTCTAACAACTCAATCATCGAGACAACAATAGTTAACAACATAAAAACCAACTACATTCTCCCAGACTCAATACCAAAGAAATCGAGACACTTATATATCATACTCTTAACCTTGGAAAATCTAGAAATCAACCCCAACGTTTCTTATCTCATAACTAGCACAGATCCTCGTATTGTTAACCCTTTCACTGCTAAATACGTCTAACATAAATTAATTTCTTAATGTGCCATTACACAACGTTATTTGAATATTTATTTTAACAACAACGCAACATTTTCTTATTTTACTCTTCACCTTAATTATTTTTTAGATGTAAACTGTGCTTGCATTTTTAATTATATTGATTCTTCGTGTAGAAACGATCACTTTAATGTCGCACTGCAGTTAAAGGATTAACAAAATCTTCAGTCCGTACAACAAATTCCTCTACTATATCGACACGAACTTCTCGAATACAGCAATGTAATAAATTCAGATATAATGATACGACGACAATCCCGTCAAAAGAAACAAATATCAATTTAACCTCTTGCGCTAGAAATTAATTGTACAATGCTGATGACGAACCTATCCATAACAATCGGCGGTTAACTATTATTCAAAATCGTTTCTATGCGAACTTTAAACGTATTGCACGGCGGCTACGAAAAGTATTCGCACGTCACTGTATTTATTTTGGTAGTTGAGTACTAACTAATTAGAAACCCCGTAAAAACGTTTCACATGCACCAATCTAATACTTTAAAACCGATGATTTTACCAGTCGCGGTACGATTGGCGTTAAATATGAACTATTCACAAGCCAAAGTGATTAACTCCACTTTTTGATTATTTTAAAATTGTAGTGTGTCACATCACCCGATTGAAGCATAACTGTTTACATTTAAAATAAATTTCCTTAACACCACTGAAATGAGAAAAATGTCTTTCGTCATGAAATAATAAACAATTAACGAAAATGATAACGCGTATTCCAAAGATATGTCATTCTATGCATGTTACATGTCGTCAAATAAATGCCACGTCTGTCACGATACATTCTAAAGTATTTATTCGAATGTACATTTTAAAAGGGCTTCTAAAACGATACTGTATACTTATTTTATCAATTTCCCTACTTTCCCTTTTGTGGAGTTAATCGATTCGGAAAATGAGCGGCTGATATATGAAATTCAGAGATGTACGTAGACTTTTACGACTGGCTGTATTTAGATAAAGTCTAGACAAAGCCTAATAGGTGATCTAAGGTCAAGGGCTATTAAAATAGGCAAACCTGAGGTGTCCCGCGCGGGCCTCGATAATCCTTCGGGATGGATCTCGGTTCTCAGCTGTGGGATAAGCAACTGCGGGATGTTGGCCTCGACAGAACGAGCTATCTGTCCCTGGAAGCACGCAGGATCTCGCGCATGTTAACGCACAGGGCTTCCTCACAACGGACACGAGTCATTCTGTGCGGACACCCACGAGTCCCTCATCCTCTCGATCGATCCTCGAACACCATCGACCTCTATGGGCTTTCGATCCCCTATCCACCTGAGTATCGTCACCGGTAAACACTTTCTCTCTTTCTCTCCGCTGGCACGAAAATAACCGCGATTGCACAGAACACGTCGACGATTTCTTCGAGTCACGAATTCCTGGCTGGGCCGGCACGTGCCCAGAATCGCTTTCCAGACACCTGGATTTAAGACTCGGGATCAAGACTCTAGCTACTAGAGTGTCTTGCGAGCTTCGGTCAATTAAATGGGAAATTTCGACGAATTTTTGTAACAGGACCACGATATTAACGATCACTTTGGGGCTTCCGGTGAACACTAACGTGAAGGAGTGGGGAGGTTGGGAAAGGTGAGATTTCGCGAATGCACGAGGAAACACGCGGGACCAAAAACACACCAGAGAATTTGTCAACCTCGCTCCGTGGAAGCGATCGTCAGACTAAAGTCGACGTTCCACTGGAAACCGAGTACGTGCATGGCTTTCTTATCCCTCCTGTTAGCTCGAAATCTATGCTTTCTCTCTCCTTCGTGTGCAGGACGGTAATGGCTCTCTATCGCTCTAAGGACCGTTTCGCTGGCTCTCCCTCTCTCTGTGCCTCTGTCACCGGGGATTCCGTGGTGGGGATGCCAAATCCAAGGATACGGTGGACGGTGGAAAAAAAAATAATTTGAAAACACCGATTTTTTTTAAATATCTGGGGAAAATCGTAGACTGCTTTATGGGGATTTTTTTAAGCCTTTTTGGGGGTGGTTCAGCCATTTCCTTGTGGTAACAGCGCATATAAAGTGTACACGTGTAAAATGGAAGGGCTCGGTGTAAAAACGGATTCGGTCCACCGTCGGCAAAACGCGACTTTTTAACCCTTTCGCTGTGAAGGACATATACTCCCGTCCATAATTCATTGGACATTTAATAAATTTTGTGAAAGAATCATTTATGCTATAGTTACAAATCGAAGCCACTGTTTGCTAATTATTTACCCGGGGAATGCATTCAATCATATCATTGTTTCAGATGTTACTAAAAGTTAAATTCAATAAACGGTTCATTAAAAAGTTGCAAGTGTCCCGTCATTTATAAATTGAATCTTCGTTTGCTAAAAGCATACATATAATTTTTCTACAAGTTAATAATGTTTCTATTAGGTTATCTATATTATTTTACGATTGATAGATTCATATAAAAATTATATTAATAAAAATTGTAGTAACGCCAGATTTACGGGTAACGATTGTATAACTGAAGGGATTGTTGGAAAAAATAGGTATTACAGAGTCCGAAGAGAAAGGATGTTGAATTAGGATAACTAGTCTTATCATCGCATCAATTAAGGTCAAACATAAATTGCTTAAAAATAACATCTATGATTTCTGTAACTTTCGGCGTAAAGTCTGAGTTCCGTAAACCTGGTGTTAATAAAATTATTATTAAATATTATTAATGAGAATTGTATTAATAAAAATTGCATTCGTCTGTGCATTGAGATGCTTTGAATTTTTAAGTGTCGCAGCGAAAGGGTTAATTATGAATTTCCAAATTTGCTGTATCTTACGTGATTTAACTCTTTGAGTGGTGAGTAATTTGGAAAAATCGGCACACTTCTGAATTTATTTTATATATGGTATATACTTATATGATCTTTAATATCGATATTCTTAATTGAATTTGTTGTAAACATTTTGTTGTAAACATGTTTGATAAATATTCTCTATTAATTCTTCAATGTTTTTAACGACTCGAATTTGTAAACTCGATAGAATATTATATTCGAAATTGACTCCACATGTACGACCATTAACACTGAAAGGGATAGTACAATAATTAATTATTATAACCGGAGAACGATGGAAACAGATCAAAAAGAAGATAAACGAATGACTAATGGTAAAGTGGTAGTGCGGATCTTTATGCAAATTCATTTCCTTATGAATGAAAATAAAGAGATAAAAGTTAAACTGGAAATAATTTCACCCTCCAAATATATAATATCTTTTTTAATTTGAATATTTTTTTCTGTTTTTACACAATCTGTATATTCCACGCTATTCTACGTATTTAATTTTCCCATAAATGCATAAATATCCTCAGTCTATTAACACATTGACTGCCACGCGAGTTTTGTATGCTTTGCCCTGGGGGCCACAGTGGAATTTAACATGTTTCCATAAAGAATATCGTAATATTTACTTGGTGTAAAATATTATGTTCCTATAGAAACGTTTAATCATTAAATAGTGGACTTTTTATTTCGTAGTGCTGTCTGGTTGTCCCTGTTCTTCAAAATTGTTTAGTCGACGCCATTTATTTTGTTCTAATGATCCTAAACAATTGTGGACACGTCATTATGCAAATTTAGATTTTTGCAAATAAAATAAAAAAAGCGAGATCTAAATACGTGGTTGTTTCGCCCTTTAAATACTATAATTTATAGTTTACCTTCGACATTTTCTCTATCTTTTAGTACCATTTGCATTCTGTATCTTTTCACATATTTAAATTTTCTATAAACGCATAAAGATCCACAGTCTACTGATCGTGGTCCCGCTAAGAAGATAAACTCCGGTTACGAATGACGAACGTGGCAGCGAACGTGTTAATAAGCAAACCAAGTAAAGAATCAACTATAAAAACTCATCAAGTACAATCATCCCTCCGACTTACGTGTTAATTGGTTCCGAAGGGACCGACGTAAATCGAAAAAGGTCGTAAGTCGGTGTATACGTTTATTTATAATGTGTTATGGTTCATACACGTATATATTAACACTTTTACTAGAATTTAGTAATCGAGGTCAATATATTTCCTATTATTTATTATCCGCTTTATTTCACGTTTAAGTTATATCTATGTTGTAAATAATTGAAATCAGACACGATACATTATGTATTAAGCTAAGATAACAACATCTGACGTGTGACAAGTTACGTAAATACTGAAACTATGTATATGAAAACGGAAGTCATCCGAAGTCGAAAGGCAGGGATTGAAATAGATAAATAGTTAAAATTAAATAAATATTAACACTTTTACTATACAACTACCTCTACATACAGTTGTCCCTCGAAATACGCGGAGGTTCGGAACATCGACGTACTGTATAATTGAAAATCCGTTTATTTTCAGTCTCCTCTTTAAAATCCTATCACAAATTTGTATATAATTAGATACTCTATAGAGAGATACTCTATAGTTAGATACTCATACATAGTTAGACACTCTCGTCCGAAAAAGTTAATCATATGTTGCGAATATTTTAAAACATAATAGAAATATATATTACATTTTATAACAAAATATGTACACTTTAAGAAAATAAAAGTGTTATTCAAGAATTCGCAGAATCCATTATTACTCAATGACGGTTATACGTATCGGAAAAGTTCTTCAAAATGGTGAATTTAACAATATATTTCAATTTCATAAAAATCGTGTGGTTAATTTTAAGGTAAATAAATAGGAGAATGTAGCCTAAATCGAATTTCTTTTATCCTTTAATTGTTATAAAATACACTGCGCTTTGGATATTTTAGATATCTTTGTGTATTACGTGTATCCTGACTATAATTATTCATAATATACTATGACCACCTATGGTAACTAAAAGTTTTCGCAAATACAGTTTTGTTTAGGGTGGCATTTCTGCAATCTTTGATAATATTGCATGACTTCTAAGTACTCCTCGCTATAATTGTGTTATACTATGCTACCGCACATAATTATGTTGCCATTTATAGTGCTTATTAATTCTTGGTTGTCAGATGATAGCGAGAAGCTATAATCAAGTATAATATTCACATCCCATAAGCGAGCAGAAATCCTGTTACAGAGGACTAAGGAAGTTAATTCGCTACTTCTTCATGAATACAGAAAGATCTAAAAGGAACTTGTTATTGAATTTAAATGCATCGGAATGCACTTCTAACACCACTACAATTGCTAAGAACACTAGCCTTGAAATAAAAATAATGCATTAACTTGAAGGGAATGGTTTCTAGTTGCTTTGGAATGGAAAGTAATAATCGATCAAGATCAAAGATCTCTACAAGGAAATCAATTTTCCGCCACTAAAAATAAACCACGCATGAAAAAAAAAAATCCGTAATGCAATGCAATCGAGAGGAGAACTTCGATTTCGATTAAATTTTCCCCGCAATCGATTTTGCCCAAAATTGCAAGTTCATTTTTCACACTGATAATAGTCTTCGACGCATAACGAAGTGAAAGAAGAGAAAGCTCGGGTGAAAAGATCGATGTAGCCAGTTTATAACACCCCATAATTTCTGTACACGCGCGTAAATAGAATCCCATCATTCGCCAAGCGTTATTTTTCGAGTATACAATTTCGCATTATACCTGAATCGATGCATCGCGTTCCCCGTTTGGAAAGTCTCAACGTGAACTACTACCTTGGGGAGATCGAGATCAATTGAGACATAGATTAATCAGCTCTGAAAACCTATTAAAGGAATCGCCAATTACGGTGAGGGATAATGCGTGGGCGTGGTACGGACGTCAAAATGATCTTTTTATTCGTGGGCAGGATATCTCTGTAGCAATAAGGCATTTGGACCTTGAAATTAGGAGTTCATGCGGGACCAGGATTTGCTATAGTTATGTATATCTGATTTCATATTAATCTAAAAGCATTTCAAGGTTTCGCAACGAATTAATTCGATGGTTCATTAAGAAATTATTACAGTGACAAAAGCATCCGATTTTGCAAGAATTATTTCTACTTTATCTCTGGCTACGTTATAGTTTCGGTTAGGTTCGGGTTAGGTTAATCTGGAAAGCCTTGCAAGGCTTTGCAACGAATTAATTCGATCGTTCATTAAGAAATTATTATAGTGACAGAAGCATCCGATTTTGCAAGAATTGTTTCTACTTTATTTCTGGCTACGCTATAGTCTCGGTTAGGTTCGGGTTAGGTTAATCTGAAAAGCCTTGCAAGTCTTTGCAACGAATTAATTCGATCGTTCATTAAGAAATTATTATAGTGACAGAAGCATCCGATTTTGCAAGAATTGTTTCTACTTTATTTCTGGCTACGCTATAGTCTCGGTTAGGTTCGGGTTAGGTTAATCTGAAAAGCCTTGCAAGTCTTTGCAACGAATTAATTCGATCGTTCATTAAGAAATTATTATAGTGACAGAAGCATCCGATTTTGCAAGAATTATTTCTACTTTATTTCTGGCTACGCTATAGTTTGGATTCGGTTCGGACTAGGTGATATAATTGCAATCATGGTAGTTATCCTTAAATATACTTATGAAATAATGGAATATATTTGTTGGTAAGTAGCCTATGACTTTTTTCCAGTACTGTATGCAAGCATTTTGCTGTATTTATTCAAGTTATTGTTCGCATTTCGAAATACAAAATAGAAACAATATTAAGAATTGCAAACGTAACGCGTATCAACAGAAACTACCTACTTTTTGTATTTTATACAATGCGTTTCATAGATATCTTGGACATGTTCTTATTAGACAGACTGTGGCAAATAATTGGAGTTAAAGTAAGCTTCATTTTTTACTTATAGATGTTTTCGCAGAGGTGCAGAAGGGAATGAACAAAATGTTTGTCTTATAGAGGTTTTCGAGTTAAAGAGGTTCGACTGTTTTTCAGTTTGCCCACCGACGAGATACAAAATATACCTATCATCCAATTATTTTTCTGTCAGACGGTTTTGAAGTCTCGAGATCCCATTTACCATTTTAATTTTTACCTTTTCAATCGTCTAAAAATGAATAACTTTTCTGCTTGCCTTCACATTGTTTATATTTAAATAATTCAGAAGTGTTTACATTCCTTGACAAATAACAGAACGTACAGATATTCTTCCGAGAAATCTGATTTTTTAGGTTATCGGTATTTCAAACCATGTAACACAAAGTCCCATAAGATTATAGGTTTACTCTGTATCTCGTCCGTGTTTTGGCGAAAAATGTCCACCAGACGGTACACTTTCAATTGATCGATCAGTATTGACAGAAAATCGACTGGTTTCGCCAATGAAACAGAATTCGAACGGTGAAACAAGAAGTAACGAGTGAATTGTCGCGAAGGCCATCCAGCTCACTCACTTTTCCCTCGCACTTTTCTCAGCTGATTCTTGGGCTCTCTTGTATTGCGGCACTCTCTTTCTCTCCGCCTTCCTGTCTGTTCTATTTTCACGTCACACTCGTATCCAGCGGAGGGAAAAGTATGAATTCCAACCGGCTATCTCAATGCCGTGCGATCGAGTTCTTTTTTTTTTTTTTTTTTATCGTTTTCAATACTATTGTTCCACAACCGATCAATCACACGCAATTGCGTGCTTTCAGATCCGTAAAATGACAGAATTTGAACATTTTTCTTTCAAGTACAGTGTATTCCATACATACTGATAGAAAGAATTGTTTATTTGAATTCGTTTGGGTGGTGGGGTGAAAAATGGATGCTTAAAGGATGCTAGTTGGAGAATTATCGATTTGAAAATTATTCTTTACTTTCATAAATTGGATGGAAATTACAGTTTGGAAAAAATGGAAGATTGGATTAGAATTGGATTTTTGAGAAGATGGAAAGTAATTAGATGTTTGGAAAAATGGGGAACTGAGTGAAAAATAGATGCTTGAAAGATTCTAGTTGGAGCATTATTACTGGTGGATGGTAGTAGGTGCACAAACTAATTCAGAGTCTTTATCTTTAAACACTTGGCATCTTTGCCAATTCGAAGTCACCTCTTTTCTATTTTTCAAGTGAAGAATTTACTTCATAAACGTGAAAATGTTAAAAATTCTGAATATTAAAATTGTACTTGATTTATTTTGTGTAATTAAATGTTAAATCTTATGAAATTCTAAAGGCTCAGAATTCATTTTGTACGCCTAATATTTGTTAAACTAAATTTTAAAATCAATTTATAACCGTTTATAAATTATCATTGCTTAATATATATACTAATTTATTGGTATACGAATCGTATGTAATATTTCTAACAGCTAAAAGTAACTGAAGGTAAGATCAAGTCTAAACCAAGGCTAATTAAAAATAACTACAGTAAAAAATCCTAAGTCATAGGGTTGACGTTAGTATTGAGCCTTACACATTTTATCTACCGTTCTCTGTTACAACATGTTTAATCTTTAAAAATTGCAACTGATTAAAGGTCAATGGGAGGAAAACTGGTTGTTTGTTAAATCGTAATGAAATTTATGAATTCTCGATCGAGGAAGTGAAAGGTTTTTACAGGAATAGAAACTGAATTCTTTCGTAATTGGTCAGAGATGCATCTGTGCATCGAAAGGTAACAGTTTTATCAGCAACGAAAAGATCACAAGCAAAAAGAAATGTAATTACACTTTTGCAGAACAAAACATAATTGCCAGAATAGCAAAATCATAAACAAAACAAATATACATTATTTCCCTATTTTTTAAAGGAAAAATAATTCTAATCTTTAGTTGAAATTCTTAAAATGAGAGAAGAAATTTTCGGGGCAAAAATAAACGTAAATTTTCTTCCCACTTCTTGTAGAAGAATCGCAATTAGTAAGTTCAACTTGTAAAATTAGAAAAATAGTGCCACTGCATTTGCATTTTAATTACACTAATGCAACCATCGAAAAAAAAATGGCTAAAGTTGGAAACTCATAAAGGTACGAATATTCTTTCCATTATTTAAGGAACAGTTGCAATTAACAAGTTCAGTCTCTAAAAATAGAGCAACTGCACTTGCATTTTAGTTGCACCAATGCATCGAAAAAGAAAAATTGTCAGAGAATTAAACTCATGAATGTATGAATTTTCCTTCTATTATTTAAATGAGATTTGCAGTTCTTAATTCTAATTTGAGATAAATTAGAAAACGTAGCGCAAATGCATTTCCATTCTAGTTACGCCAATGCATCGAAAGAGAAAAAATTGTCAGACCATTAAACACATAAATATATGAACTTTCTTTCTATCATTTAAATGATACTTGCAAATTCGTCGGTTTCATTTCTAAAATTATGAGAAACAGTGCAACTGCATTTGCATTTTAGTTGCACCAATGGATCGATAGAAACGAAAATATCGAACTCTTAAATTGCAACCTCGAACCCATAAATTCTACCAAAGAAAAAAAAAAAAAAAATTACCCGCCTTAAAATTTACGGTAACCTATAATTTCAATTTTTAAAAACACCCCACGCTATGCTACTATTACCTTATCAATTTGCTCATTTTTACAGGCATTATAAATTTACTGCGGCTAATCCCTTATTTCTATAAGCTTATTATAACTGCTTCTCGTATTATTTCTATGGTTAGTTATCAACTTTCGTCGAGATCTGTCGACACCGTGATCAAGCCCAATTAAGACTACAGAGTGTAATTAAAATATCTCAACTACACGGCGCGGCGCGGCGTGGTCGTTCTAATTATTACACAAAGCCGATCTCCCCGGCTAATGTCTCCATGTAAAAAGAATCTGATCCCGTGTGGCTGGCAGAAATCGGTGTTCTCGCATACACAACGATCGTATTAAAGCTGGCAACAGCAGAGAAAGGCGGCCACCCACTGGCTTACACAACCCTTTGCTCCAGTTATTAGTATGTGACTCTTTTGCGGGTCGACCGACCTGACGAACCGTGGCGCGACAGGATTGTCATTCATCTTATACCGTGCACATAATGATCATTTCATTCGGAACCCCGTTACGAGCAGTCGATATTTCTAATTGAAAGATAAATCGGTATTCCTACTTGAATTTCAAATTCGAGAATTCAACCACGCAGAAGGAAATTAGTTCGCTGGAAATATTTCTATTTTTATGAAGAATTTTTATTCACTTATCGTTAGAGTAGCTGTTGGGATCGATTCATTTGAAAAATTTGAAGATAAACGAATTCGTTAATTTTAGTAGAAAATGGAATAAATGAGTGTAAACTACATAAGAAGAATTGTTATTCGTTTAGAGTAGATATTAGAATTGATTAAATTGGGAAATGTAAAGATAAATTTGTAGAAATTAAGTAATCGAAAGAACAGAAAGAAAATTAAAATACTCGAAAGAGACTATGACAAATAAAACTAGTAATTTAATTCTTCGTTAATTCTCTTAGTGTTATGCTTGTCTAACTTTTTGACAGATGTATTAAAAATTATATTAAAATGTTTAATAGTGTTACACTATTTTATTTTTGGTTACAAAAGTCTTCATACACCTCTAAATTTCATATATGAAAAAAATACAAGAGTTTCGAACATTCGAACAATAGTCATTTAATTGTTAATTAAAATTAGACATATTGTCAAAACATAATTCTGTTCTTCCTATTCGTTTCGAATAAAATATACATAAATTTAAACTACAGGTTCACGAAAATTTACCTACGTGTACTAAAGTATACAAAAATTATTGTTATAATTGTACTTGTGTTTTGTTGGATCCTTTGATACATCCTATAATTTGTTTAGCATAAATAGAATTACATCTTACGCATTAGGTATACCAGTAAGTAATTCACTACTGTTTTAAAAAGTACAACTAAAATGTAAAATGTGCTACCCAGATATAAAAATAGGTTAATGAATTTATTTTACCGAATAATCAAGCCTCCATTTTAATAGGAATTTTTAAGACTGCTATGTTATTGTTTCAAAAATAAATACTGAATTTGACGAAAGAATTGAATTATTCATTGGCGCGTCCAATAATTTTAAGAGCAACTTTGTACATGCAATCAATGATATTCACTTTATTAAACGTCATCTAAGAATTTTCATCAATCGTGATTTTATATTTTATGAATTTTCGCATCACCTTTATTATTCAAAAATATGTAAATATACGAAATGTAGAATATGTATGCAGACTTTTATGAATGACTGTAATCCATTCATCGTATTTACCTTCACTTATCTTTCATTAACAAATCAACGCTCAATTGCCAATTCATCGGTGGCATTATATAAGAAAAATTCTAGTTGGAAGCAGCAAAGGTAAACGAATAGCTTTCTAGTTTCAATTAAATCATCAAAAAACAACGAAATTTCAATGTCACACCGCGTGTGGTTGATTAATGATCGTCAACGTGGACGATGAAAGTGTTATCATTTCACAATGCCACGTAATAGGGAGGACTATTGTCAGGCTGGCTATCTACGTGCTACCAGAACTGACTGGCACAACAATACCAGCCCAGCCATGGTCTCTGCATAATATTAACGCCACTCTCTGTCGTAACTTTATTATCGTGCCTAGAAATATGCCGAGCCATAGAAAACCGATCATAATTACCACTGACACCCGCAATTTCCGTCTAAACCCTCGTCCCAGAGCACGAGGAATTAATTTGCGAGGGAATAAAACGGTTTTATGGAGGGAGGAAATCGTTCTCCAGTCGCCATTTTCTAATTTTGCAATTTGCACGCCAATTCCAGGTTAGCATTTTATATAGCCGGGCTTTTGCTTTGCAAAATATATTTCTTTGCGATTTTTCTCGTGCAAGAAATATTTTTTGCAATTTTTCAGGGCTAAAAAATATTTCAGTAGGATTTCTCTCGCACGAGAAATGTTTTATGCAATTTTTCAGGACTAGGAAAATCTTCTTTACGATGTTTCTCGTGCAAGAAATATTTTTTGTGATTTTTCAGGATAAAGAAAAATTTCTTTAGGATTTTTCTCGTGCGAGAAATATTTTTTGTGACTTTACAGGTTAAAATAAAATTTCTTTAGGATTTCTTTTAAAAACGAAAAGTACTTAAAGAATATTTCCTGGGAAGGAAGTTTACGTTAACATTTTGTAAAAGAAATATTTGAGAAATTTTTATTATATTATAGATTTAAATATAAAAGTAAAATGGCAAGAGAGTTCTTCCTTAAAAGGAATGAATATGTGTTTTTTTCTAAATTATTATTAATTAAAAAAAAAGTTACAATTTATGTGATCCTATGAAAAATGTAAAACTTAAAAATCTTGAGTTATAATCGTAATGAGATGCAATTGGCGTATTCTAAAAATACAGCCGTTTAGCCCTTTCGCAGAGAAAAACTGATCTAGCGAAGCACGCAGTGATTCTGCGTTACGCAAATGAGTTTTGCAACTTAGTTACACAGACTACAACATTAAATACGTGCAGCGACTTAAACGAGAATAAAGTGGCAGGGCTACTTGAAACATTTTGTGTCGATAATAACTAGGCCACGAATTTTTATGCATTTACGAAATTTAGGTACACAAAAAATCAGAGGAGAACGCAAAAAATAGAAAAGATACAAGATATCCAAAGTGAAATGTATATTATTTTATAAAAAAGGTAAAACAATTCTCCACTCAGGATCAATAAATATCTCCAATCAATATCTGCAAATCTAGCGTTAAAAAGGTTTGTAAAATTTTGATTTTGCATAAATATCCACACTCTAGTTACAATATATCCTTTAATTGAAATATTTTACATAATTTTGAACATTTTGTATATTCTATATCTGGTTTTCGTTTGACAATAATCAAATAATAAAATCAAGTATAATAGACTATCAAAGTTTTAAGTATTTTATGTTGTATTTTGTTTGTGTTTATATATTTTTACTTTAATCCTTAAATTTTAAATTTAAGGTTTACAGCTAGCTTCGAATTTATATTGCTTCGGATGTGTCTTATATTGTTTGCGAAAATTATTCAAAGTCGCAAGGAAAGGGTTAAAAAACATACATGAATAAATAATAATATTCTATGTAATATTATGAATAATGAAAAACGACAAATAACGCCGTGGAAATGATTTAATCATGGGTTTGTTTTAAACGAAAGTGAAAAGATCGACCGACGAGTTTGAAATGCAATTTATTCTTCGGCGCACGCGAATCGCCAAGCAGTTAACCTTTGATAATTATCGAACTGAAACACTTCTGGTCGAGAAAAATCTTCTAAATGTCGCTGGCCACTCTCTCCTTCGTTATCGTGACGTTGCATCATTGATTACATTGAAATGAACCGATTTCTGCCTCTTATAACAGTAAATTAATTTACAGTTCGAGAAATATTCCGCAGAATTTTGTTCCTTATGGCATAAAAGAAGGCGTACGATTGAAAAATGTGAAAGTAAATTTGAGAAAGTGTAATCGCGCGTTTTTGTAAGAGTGATCGATGCTTTAAGCGACAAGACAAAAATTGCAGATTGTTGCAAGAAGGCGCGTATTAGAAGGAAATTACGATATTGAAATAATTACGTAAATTAAATTATATCCACAGCTCGAATTTTCAGAAAAATTAGCAATTATTGATAAAAGCTGCGAAAAATGATCGAAAAAGTATATTGATACTTTAAAATTGTAGAATTCTCATCGTAGTAGGAAAAAATATATTTTCATTTAAGTTAATCATGTCAACTTATATCGTTTTCAATTTTGCGAAGAATCTTATTCTATTTTGAACCGACGTTAAAATATACCTACGCCCTAAAACAATCAAACATATGTAACATATTGGCAATCTTTCATAACCAAAAATGTTAACGCGACTTTAAATAACGAAACAAATAAAAAAAAAAAAACAATTGTAAAGCTATTTCTAAAAGTTTCGAACGTACTCCATAAATCAAAGGTCCATGGAGTGCCAAAATTTCAAAAATTTCTAAGTTAAAGAAAAGGGATAGCGATAGTGGTTTATTCTGTATCGCGTTTATAGGTGAATAATTTGAACAAATGTAAAATAATGGTACGTAGAACGCAATGGCGCACGTGTGGCCCGCCATATCACTGCGGCAAGCAATTTACCGGTCGGTCCGAAGGAAAAGCCTTGCAAATGTCCCTTGCTCTTTTCTAATCATATTAGCATATCTAGGTGAACCGTGCTCTCAGGAGTGATTGTACAGATACGCGATACCAGAGGCCATTTCCTTTTATCGTTCTCGCAGACAGAGCGACAAATGCCGCGTAACTGCCACGCGGATATGTGACTGTCGTAAGGCTCTCCCACTCGTTTCACGCCACGTATTACGCGAGTGCAAATGTCCTATCTATTTTAAGTAATACGACCACTAAAAGCCTTTCTGATATCTTTCGCTCATTCTGTTCGACTCTGCTATCGCGTTCTAGTAAAAGCTTGCGATTATTTTATAACGAATTACAATCGAAGGGTTCGCAACAAAGACAATCCCTGTCAGTATTTTGTCTTTTTTTTTTAGGAAGAGAAAAGGAATAATTAAGTTCAGCAGTTAACTTCTACTAACGGTACTATGTTTTATTATTTATTTATTTATACATTGTCATTTCTTCCTGGGTTGGGATGAACTTTCGGAATTACAGTTTAATTCTTTGGTACAAAATCGTTATTATTTAATATTGTAGCTAAATTATTAACTTATGAGCTAACGATAAGTAAACTATGGCACAATTATGGGAATCTTACAATTCTATCTTAATAATTGTACCTATTTTCTCGATGCTACTATATTACATCTATCAGCACTATAACCATCCATAACTTATTTCTTCATTAAAATTCTATATATAACAATTTCCCATTTACTATTTATAAACTCTAAATAAACTATATAATCTTTTGAAGGTCCTTTTTCTTTGAATTATAAAACTTTCCTAGGAAAAAAGGGTTGCGATCGAATTAAATAAGATCTTGAAGACCGTAGCAGGATTGAAATATGTATGTAAAGTAAACGTAATTAATGGGGAACTTTGTAACATCTCAATGATTAAATAACGAATTCTGACGAGCACCGTGTACAGAAGTTCCTTATAAACAATAGCGAATCATGCCGACAATTAAAGTGGATTTATATTATACGTTCGAACGGTAAAAATAAATTCATCTATTTTTGGCAAATTTTTGAACTCAAATATTCCACAAATACAGATGAACAAAATTGATTCTAGTATAATTTCAAATCAAACAATTACGTTAATCCAAAGACACATTTGGGTTATATAAACCCATCACAGGAGCACAGTGAAAAGAATAACATACTAACGTTATTCGTTCAAGAAAAGTTGAGATTTCTACTTAACTTTGTACACGTAAGATTGTCCGACTATAAATAATAATAGCCTCAATTGCGTCTACCTTTTTTACTGCATTTTTCAACTGAAGATAATATACATACTTGAGTGAAATTTCACCCCGTGATTAATGTGATTCTTTTCCTATGATAGTCTTCCCGGCCGCACAAAATTTCAAGCGATCAATCATTGAAACGTTTGAATGCAACGTGCCACGCGAAAAATCGACATATCGATATCCATTGGGTCGAATCGAGCCGAATGTGCCAATCAACGGGTGGAATTACGTCAGGAATGGCTGTGGCGGCGCCATTTTCGGTGCTCGATTGCACCATTTCGCGATCTTTTGGTAGGATAAGCAAGAATTCCAGGGGACACTCGCATCAGACAACGAGAGACGCGTCCTGGAACGCGTTGAGTCACTGCGGAGGGAGAAAAAAAAGGAGCGAAAGAAAAGAGTTCCGACATGAAAGTACCAAGAAACCGTGACTTTTTGCGCTCGATGTGTTTTATTATGTAACCTGTCCTTTCGATCTACCCGGGAACCTTTATTTCTCCACCTCCGACATCTGGCAAGCAGATCGGCCGCGGATTCTCTTTCCAGGCGCGGGTTAATTGAATGATCGCGTATCTGATCTGTCGGACACGCGGCGTTACGCGGAAGATCTATTAAACGATTAATATCGCGAACTTTGCGTCGAATTTTTAGCACGGAACGCACTGAAATCGTACTTTAGTAACTTTTTCGTTGCATCATAATATTTTCTTGTTATTTTTCGCTTCTTTAAAAAGATCTACTGTGGAACCTAAACAAAAATCGATATTTTCGTTCATTTACTTAAAGAATAGAGTTTCCAAAAAAGTATTTGCAACGTTGTTTGTCATTTTTACAAATGACAAACGACAACAAAAATTTGGCAAAAGTATTTGCCAAAATTCTCTTAAGCTGCACTAACAAGTCAAATAACACCGAAAACGTAAGCCCATTCGAAGAAAAAAATATTTATATTCTTTTTCAATTTACGGACAAAGATAAATGGCTATTTACAAATTCATCTCATATGTTTTAGACCACGAAAGATATTAAGATAGTAGAAAATTGATAATCAAATATGAAACTGCAAGTTTGTACAAATTAGTTCGAAACATTTAGACATTCCGAGTTGAAGTGATTGGAATCGAAAGGAATAGAAATTTTTAAAAATCCTTTTCTTGGACCTTGCACTGTCCACATGGGTGTAATAATGTAGCAAGGACTTTGCCTGCGGGGTGACCATGTTGGGTCACCCAGTTCATGCAATCTGGAACACCCACGCCTTTCCACGATCTGAAATCGTGATTATCGGCCAATCGACACATTTGACACCCTGTCATCGTTCGACCCCCGTGGAGAACCAGATCAGAATAGAAGGACAGTCCTTTCAAATCTCACATACATAAATTTTACATGGCTGACCTATTACGTGTCTAATCTGTAATCTATAGTTTGTAACTATTAACCACTTGGAGATCAAATTATTTTACAATTCATTCCAACATGCTCAATTGTAAAATCCAATTAGATACTACGGTAAAAAATTAAAGAGAGAATCCGAGTACTAACATAAGTCCAAGAAAACAAATCTGCGCGTTTACAAACGAACTGAATTGGTAAAATAGATTTGAATTCATTCTGGATAAAGGAAAGTATACAGTAACCCTATATGACATATATTTTACGAAGTTAACTTATTACGTGTCTAATCTGTAGTATATAGTTTGTAAATATTAAGTACTTATTGTTAGAGACTGAATTATTTTACAATTCGTTTCGATGTGTCTAATTGTAAATCCTAATTAATGGACCGCGGATATTTATGCAAATTTATATTCTTATAATTAAGACTAAAGAATTGGAATATAAATGGAGTTTTTTTTTCACTCACCTATTATAATATCGTATATTTTACTTCGTAGACTTGGTAGATCACAGGTATTTCGTAACTGTTTGCATATTTAAATTTTCCATAAGTGCATAAACATCCGCAGTTTACTAATTAGATACTGTAATCGAAGGAAATCCGAGTACAAAGTCCAAGAAATAAATATACATGTTTACAAATGAACTGAACTGGTGAAATAGATCTGAATTAATTTTGAATAAAGGAAATTGTGCATTAACCCTCTATAACATAAATTTTACATAGCTAACCCGTTACGTGTCGGATCTATAATCTATAGTTCGTAACTATTAACTACTTAAGCACCGAATTCCTTTAATATTCATTTCAATGTACCTAATTATCAGACTGCAATTTTTTGTGCATTTATGAAGAACTTAAATACGCCAAAAAGCAGTAAAAGCGCATATGAAAATATTTACAAAATATTTAAAACAAGAAGAGAGAAAAAATTCGCTTTCGCTATTTAAAGTACAATTTAGGTAAAATAAGAAACATATTCGTAATTTGAATACATTTCAGAACTAAACATTAATATAAATATACTTTTATTTCCAAATATTGTTTAGTTTACGAACTAATCAAATCCTAAATTCTGTAAATAATACTAATGAATTTTTAAACAACAAAATTATAAGTTTTTCTGAACAAAATAACTAGAAAAATTTGTCATTTCGTGCAATATATCTCATTTAAATATATTTTTAATATTTAAATATATATTATCACTTAAAGATAATTAAGCAGACGAAGTGCACGCTTTCAAAATTAAATAAAACACATAAAGGATTAAAGGGTTAAGCTTTCAAAAGTCCTGAATAAGTGCTTTTAAATATTCCGAGATTTATTTCCGAATAAATTCCAAAGAAGTCCTCAATAAATATGTTTGAATATTCCACATTTCTCATGTCCACGTTAAACATACTACAACAAAAAGACCAAAGAATTTCTTCCAATCGTAGATCATTACCTCTCGAGTACCGGTAATAGCCTCATAATTTAAGATCGAAGTGCGTGTTTTACCGTACCGCTAGTAGTGTTATAAGAGCCCAGTCACTTTTCTTTGGTCTGGCAGAAAAACGCAACAAAATTCTTCGCTACCATTAGGGGGAACATATTTATAATCGACTATTTCGCGAAGGACCGTTCTCAGGACTTTTACTCGGGCTTTCGTCGGTAGCACGGCAACAAAATGTTCCAGTTTCGATAAAGGGGCGTTGAGTAACCGATAATGACCGCGACCGAGATAGTATGACATAGCTGCTACCTGAGAACAATCGTATGCGTGCAACGTTCTATTGTCTTAACCCTTTGCGGACGGGTGTCGGGACAAATAGCCGCCTAAGTTTTTTGGTTTTTTGGTCGTATTTCGATTTTTAGCACTAGAACTACCAAAATAGTTAAAATGACCAATTTTTAGTCAGACCTGAGCACTTCTGAAATGACATTATTTGCAATATTATATCAACTAACATATTATTTTATTTCATAATTATTTTCAAGCCTTTAAACACATTTGAAATGATAATATTTCAAATATTATTTCAAGTGACATGTTATCTTATTTCATAATTATTTTCAAGCATTTGATCACCTTTGAAATAACATTATTTGAGATGTTATTTGAAATCGACTGAAATTAACATAAACGATCCGAAAATACTTACAAAGATAGAAGGAAGGGGTTATTAATTGTTTTATGATATAAGAGTTAGTTAAAAGTTAAACTGATTAGTTGTCCTCGCAATTCTAGTAATACAGTTTGAAGCTGCTACATTTGTGCGATTAAAATTAATACAGATCAGAGATCTGTGTTACGCAAAATTCTTAACGACACTTTAAAATTGATTAGTTCAAGAATTGGTGATCAATCGATTAAATGATTTTATCTTATAACTACTTGAAATAATTATTCGAAGTAATTGTAAAATTATTCAAAATCTTAAAAATTGTGGATGGCCTAATTACCAGACATGATTCTAGTTTATACTAACGCTTTTTTGTTTAGTGGTACTATTTATTCTATAAAATTCTGCATGATATTTTAACAATTATTTCTTTCGTCTTTGAAATAAGCCATTATTTGAAATATCTTTATTTTAAATGAGTCGATATTATTTTTATTTTCAAATAAAAGTACGGAAAATTACGGTTTGAAATAAAATTTGCCCAGGTCTGTTTGTAACTTATAATGCTCTCCTCGTTTAAGGGGTTAATGATTAAGCGAAAAATTGTTAAGCGTTACTACAATTCGTCCACAAAAGGTTAACCATGTAATAGTTTGATTAGCCCTTTGTAACTATGGGGAAGAATGGTGAGGGATAAAATTAAATTTAGATGGATACTTCGAAAAATGTACGGGAAAAGATGTACTCTCCTCACTTAGAATCAAATATCAAAATAGAAAGTGTTTATTAAAAATATTATACAGTAAATACAGCTGATTGTACTTATATATATAATAAAAAGCTTAATTAAGCGCCTTAAATATAGCTTACATTTTATGTTGCAGTATTAGTTTCGCATTGGAATACTTCCGGACCAATTTTAATTAAATATTTACTATCTATATATTCTATTGATATTTTGTTCAGTTCTTCCAGCTTAGCCTACCTATTTTTTACGTCAATAATGACCTGTGAAATTTATAATTTTTAGTGTTTTATTTGGACAGAAACAATATTTGTAATAGTTAGCTAAGCTAAGCTACTTGGATGCTTTACACTCACTTTTCCTGGAGATTTATTTTTAAAAATAAATTCCAGTGCCTCATTTACTTTCGGTAAACCAACCGTTAATGCATTAGTTGGATTGATCAGACCCTCCTCGATAAATTGTAAAACATCATCCCCAGCTTGTCTAGTTAAACAAATATAAAAGACAAATGTAAAATAGACGACCTGAAAACAACTATAATTTATTAAACCTAGGTATTAAATTGTCCTACGAATTTTGTTAATAATTTTCGCTATTGCTCATAACTTGACGAAACATTCGTCAGTGGACAAAATTTATGGGACATTTCATTCTAAAAATATTATACCGATATTCTTCGAGCTTCTTCTTCCTATACTCTGTCAAATTGAATCCACTAACAGAAAACCCATCCTTTGGAGCCTCAGAATCTTTATCTTTTACAGTTGCTGTTGTTGCTGTTGTTCCAGCAATGATTACCCTCCCTTTGCAACAAATGATTTACCATAGTTGAATAAATCAGTCCTACTTAAAATATTAGGTTGTATCAGACGAAATTGCCATTTTTGAAGTTCGAAATAAATACGATGTATTGTTAAACCTTTCGCCTACGAATATCTACAAAAGGATTATGTACCTGTATAGTAGTGTTTTTAATTTAAATGTTTTTTATTTATTGTAGTCTTACAATTAGTTACATGTGACGATAAAAATAAATGAAGTTTCGTTAATAATTTGAAGCCAGCAATGTTTTCCCTTCCTCTTGGAAAAGTAGATTTTTGACACTTACATTGTTTTCGACAAAATCTCCTCAATTAAAGAAATGAGGCTTTAATAAAGATTTGTTTCGCCTCCTAATCGTAAGTATAATAATCTGTGCTTCTCTTTGGATATTTTATATATGTTTGCATATTACGTGCATTCTGCGTCTTCTTTTTGCAAACTTAAATTTGCAAAAAAATCTTACTATAAGTTGTGAGCAATTTCATGTGGTACAACCTGACACTACTTTTAAAATACTTATGTACCTTCACGAGAGAGATGATGTACCACAACGCCAAAAGTATCATCGCGCAGTAAATCTTTTATTGGTACATCGCTTTTGTAGATATCGGTAAAACTATTTAACACCTTCTTAAAATATTTGCCATCTTCATCGTTAAAGATTTCTTTGATATCTTTATCAGCGGCCACCTCCTCAATTTGTTTGAGTAATTTACGATCTTTATATTTAAAAGATGCGAGCACACCTTTTTCTCGAGCAAGAGCTGCTCCCTCTTCGGTTGCGCAAACACTAATTACCTGAATTAATAATTGTCGCGAACAATGTGTGATTTCTTACAATAAGTACCTGTCTATTAAATTTTTGCGTATCAAATGGCCAATTTTATGCATTTCACCTTTATGTGATCAACCAAACATTTTTAACATAGCATAAATCGTCGGAAAAATATCCAAACAATGTTTGCATATTTACACAAAATCATAAGGAATTGTTAAAGGACATTATAAAAATGGTTGCTCACGCAAGGGTTCGAGTTTCCTAATCCCGAATTAATTCAAAGACGCGCTTCTAAATTCTGTGCAATCTCACGTTCACACTGATGAATAGATGTCGGATTTTAATGCAAATTCATATTTTTATGAATATAATTAACACTTTGAGTGCCAAACATATTTCAAGCGTATTTCATACAATAATGAATACTGTCGAGTACCAAAAAAATTAGACATATTGATCGTTTTCTAAATTCTAAATCAAACGAGTCAATATGTATCCATTGTATAGTATTTAGTCCTATTCAGTTTTAGTTACTTAGTAAAAACAATGCTTTATAACTTTATTCAAATAACGCCAATCTCGAAAAGCTCGATAATAGATTTCGAATTATTCTTTTCCTTATTGATATATAACTGGAAATGTTCAATAATGACTTAAATCGGACATTATATTTTTCTCCAAAATCTGTTGTTCCTATACACTGATACATTGATATAAAAATTATTTTTATCAGACTAAATAATGTCTTATATAACTTTTTTTAAAATATAAGACAAATAAGAGTCAAAGCCTAATATTTTTGCATGTTATTACATTTTAAAGCAACCAACAATTTATCAATAGTATTACATTCAGTAAGCTTCAAGCATTAGATTTATAGAAAATAAGTACCATTTGTAATACTATTATTTTTAATTGGCTATGTTGACCCCGTTTCAAATTGTACACCTAAATGTGTCGCAAAAATGAAGCGATGACGTGTATACTCGTCAATCACAGAGTAAGTGTTGCTGTTAAAATATTGAATTAATATTTTTTATTTGTTCGTTCTATTTCGTCTTGGCCTCTAAATATTTTAAACATCTTAAAATCTACGAATACGTTTTAGCTTTCACTAAAATTACAATTTAAATAGCCAATGGTAACTACTTTTTACGCACGACGAGTATACTGGTCATAACTCAAAATACTGCCATTTTTCCATGACGAGTATACTCGTCAATCACAGCTAATTGGTTAATCAATGATTAGAAAGCATTTAGCTATATAAAATCGACCATTTCATATGCAACAATCTAATACTCCACATATTCAAAATTTAATCATTAGGGCCTAACCTGAGCTTTGAATACATTTGTAGCAAGATCAACAGCGGCTAAACCAACACCACTTATGCCAACATTAATTAAAATCATATCCTCTTCCTGAATACTAACTTTTCTTTCTAATGCAGCTAAAGCAATAAGATAATTATCAAGTATGCTCACTGCATTGATAGATTTTACTTCTGAAGGTACTCTCCAGATATCCTACAAGTTCATCTTTGCAGTGGAATGCAAACGCATATGAAGCAGATGTTTAATCGAAAAAAATTAGCTTACAGTAATTTCTGCTATGCATTGTTGTGCTAAACCTCCGTAGCGATTTTTGTTAAGAGCAACAACTTTATCTCCAACTCTGTACCCTTGTTTTTCTGCCTCCTCCCCAACTTTAACTAATTTTCCAACAAACTCATAACCAAGAACCATGGGTACAGTTGGTTCAACTGTGTATAAACCTTTTGATAATAATGCATCTGATGCATTTAGAGCACAATAATCAACATCTACAAGAACCTACCGATACAAAGATATTACAAGCATTTGCCTTTTGATAATCAAGATACTGTAGTATTGTTCATCATCTCCAAAAAAATTATCTCAAGGTAATTATTTGAATAATGTGAGAAAAAATATGAAATGATTTTTTTTATTGTAATAATAACTTTGGGGAAAATTAATTTGAAACATAAAGTTGTTTTAACTTATTAACTAAATAAGATTTAATAAAAAAAATGTTATTGAATTTTTTACAAAAATCTGTACATTTAATGCCATTTAAAGCCTTAATATAACATTGAAGGCTTTACTTGAAAATTGTATTAGCAATAGTTATTTGTTTTATGGAAATAATAAGTTTTAACTAATTACAAGAGAAAATTTAAAAGCTAACTATAAAAGTTAATATTGAATTTATTGAGAAAATCTGAAGACTCAATGCTATTTAAACACTTAATATAATACTGAAGGCTTTACTTGAAAATTGTATTAGAAATACTTATTTACTTTATAGAAATAATAAGTTTTAATTATAATAAAAAAATGTTAGTGCTATTTGAAAAATTTAAAAACTGAAATATAGAATAATACATAACATAGATGATCTATATATTTAATGAATATTATATCAATACATTATATTATAATTATTTCATTAACACTAGAACTATCAACAATTAAGGTGTACTTATTTGTATCAAAGAAATTAAAGTAATAGATATCTGAAGAAATATATTATGCAATGAAAATAAATCTTTATTAATTCTCTTCATATAAAATTATAATAAATTTGCAAAAACGCATTGCTTTAAGTTTATACAATTTTGATGAAAAATTGCAAACAGATCATTTTGACCCCTTTGATAATTCCAATGTTAAATTAAGATATGTTGACTTATTTGCAATGGTTGCAAGCTTAGTTCAAATACTAGATAATAAGTCAATGCAAGACACTATGTTTAAAAATACTCAATATTCAATAACACTTTGTCTTACACATATTAGAATTAAATAATAATGTATTTATCACAATCACTGTATTCAATAAGATCAATAAAAATAAAAGAAGTTTACCAGCTTTGCATAAAAATAATATATGAAAATGATCAGTAGACTGAGGACTTTTATGCAAATTCATATCTTTGAAAACACATCTAGTGGAATGGAATCTAAACATAAATTAGTTTCATCTGTAAGATATAATAATGTGTGCTTTACTTTGAATATTTTGTATAATTTTGCATATCCCATGCACCATGCACTATTTAACATAATTAAATTTCCCATAAATGCATAAAAATCCACAGTGTAATAATTAGTAAAGGTTTGTCACTTGCAATAATGACTAATAGAAATTTAAGCTACCAATACATTCATTGTAAATAAGTTAAGGTTCTATATTAAAGAATGTACCAAATTTGTATATGTAATTAAATCTATAATACCATAGCTTCATGTTTTAAATTGCATTCCCCAAAATTATGTTACCATTAAAAAAATCACTCTATATTGTTTACTTATGCTTCTGTAAAGAATTATCTTCACCATTGTACAAACAATATCAACGTTATACAAATTACACATTATAAATGATAAAAAGTACAAAACATCGTTTGATTCAAGGTACCAAATTATTAAAAAGATCCAATGATTCAATCGTCACAAAAAAGGAAATAATTGAAAGTATAATTAACATTGAAAATAGAATACAAAAGTATCTCGAAAGTACTGTAATTGTTAATCTTTGTATTTTTCACTTACTTCATTTGCTTGCAACATTTTGGGAGATTCAAGATTTTCTAAAATTAGGGGCTCGGAGAATTTCTTCAATACTGCGGCGGTAAATTTGCCTGGCTCAGAAGCCGGCATGCCATTTTTCGCATTTTCGTTTAGGTTAGAAGACTTGTCATTCGCAGCGGAACAAAATCTAACGATTCTAGTGCGCGTCGGCAATTTTCTCAAGTGACTACCGCAAAAATGCGTGAAAATTCTTTTGCTCACCGCCACCGACATTTCCTTTTTCTTTCAAATACAGAATTATTACTCGAAACACAGTAATACATCAACCACACATTACTCTGTATAAAATCCATTGGTCGTTGCTACTGCGCATGCGCGGTGCTAGTTTAATATCGATCTTTCAAGAAATCGATGAGAACACCTCGCTATCGATATATTGAAACTTTAACGTTTTTCGCAGTTTAGTTTTGGTGGCGCGATTTTAACAATCGTTGCGTGTAAAGCGGTGTTTAACTTAAGGAATAGTATGGAAAAAGTATTTAGAACTAGTATATTGTGCTTGAATCGTAAAATTATTGCTTTGAGCTACAAAATTCTGCATAAATCTGGCCACCTTTGATTGTTTCTAAGCAGCATTTGGAAAAGGTCAGTGGAACATAGATTTTTTCTTCCACTAGTCCGCCATTATTCAAATACGTTTGAGAATCTTCTATGAAACTATTGGGCTTTTCTATTGATTGAGATAATTAGACTGCGGATTTGCATACAAATTCTTATCTTTATATTAAGGAAATTAAAGGAATGGAATTTAAATGGGGGGTTGTTTCATCTTTTAAATGAAATAATATGTATTTTACTTTGAATATCTTGTATATTCTTGATTTTCTGCGTTCTGCCATAACGATTTGCAGATTTGAATTTCCCATGAATTCATAAAAATCTATAGTCTAGCAGAGTTGCACGTATTTTATTCGAATTACATTTCGAATAAAAACTCTGACTTATCGAGTCGATTTTGTTACGTCTTTCGTTGCTTTGGTTATTTTCTTGATTCAAATACATACGTTTCACCGATACTTTTCACAGATTATTCGAATAAAATGTTATTCGAAAAATTTATTCGAAATATTGTTCGAATAAGATTTTATTCGAAAAATTTATTAGAATAATTTATTCGAGACGTTATCCAAATAAAATTTTATTCGAAATGTTATACGAATAATTTATTTGAGATGCTATTCGAATAAAATTTTATTCGACTAATGTCAAACTTTATTAATAATTAATAACCCTTGCATTAAAATTTGACTATAAAAGTATCGTCCCTCAAATTTGATTCGTATATAATTTTGTAAATTAAGTAAATTTAGTTCGCATTAAGAGGTTTATGTGAAGTATAGATAAACACATATACATGCTTAAGAAAGTATATATAAAAGTATAAAATATGGCTGTTTAGAATAACTTACCTATCGCAGAATGTATGAAATTTGCAAGCCTCCACGAAATTTCCGAGACTGTTAAAGGAGATGTAGACTGTTTCAGTGAACACGGCATAGAATCCATAGTGAAAAATCTACTATGAAATAGAAGAGAACGAAAATGAATTAAAAAAAATATAGTATACATAGAATAACTTTAACTAAATACAATAATGATAGATCTTTTATTTCATAATCGCACATACTTTATACATACTCAGAAATTTAAAAAATTAATGCTAGTATGAAGAAAATAATTAGAACGGTGGGAAAACAAAATTTGTTTCTTTCCAAAAGTTTGCGTAGGTTTTTATTTTCAATTAAACTTTTAATTAACAGAAATTCAGATTTCACAAAAAAATAGACAAAAATGAAAACAGAACGTTTCGCAATATGACGCAATCTCGATGCTTGTTGTTAACAAAAAATTCACAAAATCATAGCAAATAAATAAAACTCATTTTTACACGTGTTATTAAGTACAAAAAATTCTCTAAATTTTAACATTTATTAATCGTACCTGTTAAATGAAATCAGATTTCGAATTACACACTTTTTTCACTTAATTGTTTCACCAAAATTAAGAACATCTTTAATTGATAATTAGAAGAAAATTCGGAAATAATGATAAGAATTAAACGGGAAATACAAGTATATAGTCGTGGAACTCTTTCCTCGTTGATGTTCAAAAGAGGAGTGATTTGGTCGATTTTTGTTTCTTCTGACAAAGTCGAGCCTCCCCACCAAGCATCTGGCACATTTTTATTTTATTTTTTTTCGAGCACCCCCACTGGCATCGCTAGGTCATTTATTATTGCTCCTATAATGAAAACATTCTTTTATCGACTAGATTTTCAAGTACAATACTTCCATTTACTTTAATTAAAATCGTAAATTATTATGTAACGATTATTTCATCAGTTACATATTTTATGGAATACCATATAAAGTATCGAAAAATTCCTTTTTTTTTCTCTCTTTGTTTGTTGAACAAACTATTATGTTAAGTTTTTATTACAATGTACAGAGTCACAACATTTTGAGGGGATTAATTACTTGTCCTCGAGTAGCTTTGCCATGATTACAATATAGTAATTTATAGTTAGTTTCTTACCAAGCATATAAAAGGTTGGAATGATAAAATGAAAAGCATTTGAACTTTATTTATTAAGTTAATGCGTCAACTGATTTTCCTCTCTTTTGTTTTAATGATTGTTACATGATTATATCTTATAACAGATGGTTTCATAGTAATTCAATACCTATAAATGACTATGAGAATTAAATACAACGTTCGTCTAACAAAAATGACTGTAGAAGTTTCGCCTTACACTTTATTTTTTTAGTCAACAACTGACTAAATTAAAAAAAAGGAACGGTTTCTGTATGCTAATTTGCAAGAGAGAGAAACAAAAAAATATAGAATGTTGGCCACTGAGGTGTGATTGATACAAACATGATCACATTGTAAATTTGATTAAATTTATTCGTTGACAAATATTATTAATTCATGCATTAAACAGTATGGCCAGCCGTACCCATTTCTATCACATAAATGTTAGTCTCACTTAAAAACAAATGCGCAATTATTGTAGATACTAAAATTTCATGACCAGATTGAAGGATTAAGAAATAAGGCGATGACAAGTATGACTAGTATAATGATTATAAAAGTAGAACTTATTTAAACGCATCATTGGGTTAGTTCAAATAAAGACTAAATTATAGTTAGAGTACGCTTAAGCTGATCGAATCTCACTTACGGCTCGCTAGTGAGACAGAGAAATGATAGCAACAGAAGAAAGCAAATACAATAACATAATAATACACTTCACGATGGATATTCTAGTTTCATAGTAGAAACATGAAAAATTCCGTAGAAATTCACAATGCTTATATCGATAAACGCACGTTGCAATTATAATGATTGTAATGTCGAATCCACAACAACAATTGATATCTCAAATTCAACACACCTCTCTCCATTCTCTTCAAAAATCAATTTCGTCTAAAAACATTCCTTAACTTAAGGACAGACGCGATGCAACAAGTACAAAACATCGTGTAGATACAATATCGTTCTGTAATAATACTCAATAATTACTAATTCACATCGAAGACAAATCCCATGTATCGGAGAGACACAGAATAATAAATATAGAAATTTCCAATAAATATTAAAGAAAATAATTAGGGATGAGACATTCGAAACCCCTTCGAAACTCAAAAATAATTCGAACCTCTTCAAACCTAAGTATAATAAATTTATATCATGACAATGTTCTCATCATTTATACAAATTATTAACGAGAATATTATGATATGAATTTATTAATTAAAATTAATAAATATCTTGCGAAATCGTTTTGAGTATTTGTTTATTGTTAGGTCTACCAATAAGTAATCCACTATTTTCAACTAATGAATTTATTTGATCAAAAGAACAAACTTTCATCCAAGTAGGAATTTACAGCTCATCAAAAAAATGCAGCAAATACAAACTACTGGTGATAGAATAAGTATTTAAATAATAAGTATTTAATTTTATCAAAAATAAATGCTGAAATAAATAAAACAAATGGATTATTTATTGGTACACCGAATATAATACATATTTTCTAAAGAGAATTTGTTTCGATTTTAATTCTTGACAAAACGGCGAATTCAGCATGTTTCGAGTTTCGTGAGTTTGGAGGATTTTGAGGCCTCGCAAAATTTCGCGAATCTAGAAATTAGGTTTCAACTCATCTCTAAAAGTAATGCCTTAAGTTTGAGTCTGTCATTTATACAATCATTATCTTCACAATCTAATGTGATATCACTTGATCAGAACCTCGGGTACCAATCATTGTCTTTAATTAAAAAATCTACCTACAATTACATATAATAAACAATATACGAACACTTTTGTTCCCCTTCTCAAAAAAGTCGTTCAAGTGAAAATGCTAGGTCTAAGCATTACTCGTTGGTAGCATAGCTGGAGTATAGAACACATACGTCGACGAAATCTGTCTATAAATTTCCTTGTCTGTTTACTTTTAAACATATCAAACAGTATACTGTGCATTCACGTTCATAATACTGTGAATGAGCTCCACCTTAATACTACGCAGAATATTAGGATATTACTGCACCGGTACTCTATGTACTCTTGTTGTTGTTGTAGTTGTTAGGTGTACAAGTTTTTTAGTACAAAAGTTCGATTATAAACGTTAGAAAAAACTATTGTTACTCCTTCTTTTCTACTCCCCCCTCGCTTAGAAACTGAAGTCTTAACTCCTGGAATGTTGTATTAATAATACTTCTATGCTTCGGGTATTACTCATATAATCGGCGAAAACTTCTGTTTCTCTTTTTCTTCGTTATTGTGCAAAAATTCAGTTCGATGATTGATAGAAATCAGAGGAAGATACAACGTGATTTGAAAAAATTATTAAACAACTATGTATGTTGATTGAGAATGGTTGGAAAATTATTGTGTTAAATTATCTCTATGTATTGTGCCAATTTTACAATAGTTTAAATATCAATAAATCCACAGGTCTGCAAATTAAAAGTATGCCCCCCCCCCCTTCTTCTTTTTCATGAAATTCTTGCTAATCATACATATATTTATTTTTTTTTTTTTTTTAAATATCCTTGCTATAAGAGTCATCAAAAAATCGTATTCAATGGATACTTTCATCGTTATTATATAAAATCTACTCGAATTACAACAAACGGAATATTGTATCAATATGTAAAATCGTAGCTATCGAAATTACAATTTTTTCTAAAATCAGAATTGCTTTGAATTTCATAAAAAATCTCTAACTCTTGAGAAACGTCTGAACTATTATTATTTAGTGACTTATAAATATGTAAGCCTTACGTCCATATAAAACTGCACCATTCTTTTCCCCCTTTATACCTCACTGTAAAATCCGCGAAGAACCGACCAAATACAAGAAAACCACAAAAGAAAACTTCGTTCAATTGAATTAATTTTAAACGCGATTTAAATTAAGGACTAGTTAAACTTAAATTCTGTCTAAAGAATCAATTGCCTCACCATTCGAAGCTAATTTACACTTTTTTTGTGGTTGATTGTACATGGTCTGCAAAGGTACATGAAGCAATTCCATGACTTCTATAAAATTAGGCTCTGTAACAGAAACGATAGAAAAATTTGTATCATCTTACTAATGTAACTGAAGGGATCATAACGAAAGTGACCCTTGTTAATGGTGCAACACCATTAAGGGAACATCCAGTATGAAAATTTCTTCATTTATATATGATTTCAACTAGATTTTCCAAAATTTTATATTATAAATATTTGGTCCACAGTATCATTACAAACAAATATATTGGGTCCCGCGGCTAAAAGGTTGAGAAACGCTGATTTAATTAGATGTAGTTGTTCTGTCAGATAATAATTATAGATAACGCCTACAGTAATTGTGTAATATTTAGTGAATCTTTTGTTGAAAAAATTTGAATCTATCAAGTAACAATTGAAGATACTAAAGTAATCTTTTGTTCTTGTAGAAAGTAACAAAAATTGATAAGGATCGTTTTTGTTATGAACCCTCCAACTGATTCTTACCATAAAATCCCAATAGATATTTACCATTTTCCGCGGTGATGTATCCATGTCTAATTAAAAAGTCAAGTGCAACGGGCACCGACGTGGTTTTGAAATGCGAGGATAGTATCCTTTCTAAACATTCGTTAACTGGAAGTAATTCAAAAGTCTCTACTTCGCCGTCATTGTTGCTCGGTACAAAATCTGGCGGTAGTTCAAGGTCGTACACAAACTCTGTGTTGGGAAATAGACCCCTTTCACTTTCGAAGAACAGAGATACACAACCGGCACTCTTTAGTTTTGCAATAAGATTATTGGGAATACTGGCCTCTTCTCCAGCCTCTTTTATAGCAGTTTCATTAATCCCATAGCCAACACTCAATCCACCGCTCACCATGTTATCCCAATAGCCAGGCCAGGTCTGCTTATTTGGACTACGTTTTTGTAACCATATGGATAAGCCTTTCACAGGATCCATAACATAGCCATTAATATCTACTCCATATTTGCGAATTCCGAATAAGCCTAGAAAAATGTTGCAATTGGTAATACCTCTGAAAGGGAGAAAAAAAATGGAAATGGGGTGAAATTAGGGATAGCAAGTAAGTAGCATGTCTGCCAAGTTTTGCACATGAAAGATATTTAATGGTACCCTAAATTAGTGTTGAACAAATATAATTTACAACTATTCTTAGATATTATACATTGCGTTTATAGTAGCTAAATTTTCGATTTGTGTATGCTTACTGTAAAAAAAGGAATTGACAAGATGTCATCAGTTTTCAATAATATGTCTAATATTAATTAACAATTAAATTAAAATAATCAAAATTCTTGTATTTTTTTAAATGGTTGATATTTACAGGTGTAAGTGGACTTTTGTGACTGACTATACATAGATTTTGACATGGAAAAAAATTGCATTAAATTTTATCTTACTTTAGAACATTGATGAAATCTTATTTGCCATCCCTGGCTGAATTTATACATACATGTAGCAGACCGGTCCATTTTAAATAATGGTGGGGTGTTGAATTGTGTACGAACTTCATAACACTCTTCTCTCCATCCTTTTAATGTTATAAACTTTCCACCTGCACGCCATTCCCTCAGAACTTCTTCCACTCTAGCACTTCTTTCTGCATAATCTCTGAATGCTGGATTTAACTGCACATACTCTGGGTGTACTTGAAATACCTGTAAAAAATATTTGAGACAATTAATCAAGGTTCTTCAAAAGTTGGGTAATAGTTTGGAATAATAGGTATGAAATTACCTGTGGATAATTTAATAGTTCCTTCATCACATCAGGACGTACAAGGCCTACTTGTTGTCCATCCACAACAAAGGCTCTGCATTCACCTGCATGAAAGCCTAAGGAATTTTGTAAATTTAGAAACATGATTTTTTGCCAATGAAGATATGCAACAAGAAATAAGAAACACAAGTAACATAATAAATAGGAACATAAGATATAAAAGGGGAAAATAAGCAATTAATAAGCATTTTTCTTAATACAGAAATACAATAGCTACAAAAAGTATTTGTACATGTGTACATTTTTCCATTAGGTGCTTTTTAATCATGTTTTATATACCATATCCTCTACAACAGATTTATATAGTTGCACAAGAATATTATTAAATAATAAGAAGCTTAATTTAGTTGAACTCAATTGATTAATATTTAAATGAAAAATAAATAAATTGTGCAAATATAATACTTTTTATAGTCACTGTATATTAGAGTAACATCAATTATACTGCATTCATTCAAGCCTAAAAAAAGAAGTGAGGGCAAAGAATTCTTAAAATTGTTCATCAGTGGTACATTTCATCTTTACATTTGTTTATAACGATTATCATATAGATTATCTTATGCAGATATGTGATACACATCCTTGACGTCTACTTTGGTAAATGTACATATAGCAACAAACTAGTCAAAATGTTTATTATGAAAAAAATAGGAAAAACCGTGCACACAATGGAAAGAGAACTACACGGGAGAAGTTTTCAGGAATTCATTCATATTTTCATGGAAAATCTACGGAGTTCTTGTTAATTCGCTGCAAATACGTGAAAGAATACACAACAGACTCGAAATCAATATCTCAGTAGACAGGACGCAAAGCCACGCATTTCTATGCACTAATCATTGCGAAATCGGATAATGGAGACAATAGGAGGTCGAGGCGCGGTTCGATCAAACGACTTCGCTTACCTGACAGGTAGAAGCAATTAAATTTGTTGGCGAGCTTCAATAAGCGTGACATCGGTTTCTTATCACTATCCGTCATGATGTTTCGCTGTCGTTAGCCAGCTGTGACAAAAAAATGCTGGCATAGAGCATAATATATATCAGACACGAGCTTCTCAGAATTTCTGCGCATTGACTGATACGGACTAGTTTGATACGGTATACGATTGGTTCGCAATTTGTTTTATTTGTTTCGTAATTGTACGTAGCTTCAAAACTAAGATACTAAAACCTGTTCTTTATCTTTTATACAAATTACAAAATGTATCATTTTGCATCATGATAAGAGTAATCATTGATAAGGTCAATGATTAATAATTACATCAATTGAACTGCAGCGATATGCAACTACCTTTGGATAGCCTTCGACCCTTGCATCTGTTTTAAATATATAACATTTGTAATGCGCAATACTATCTAGGAATCACTATACAAATTAATAGAGAAATCCATGAAGGGATTTGTCATGTAAATAATAATATTGGTAACATAAAGAGGCAATTATAGTATACAGTTCCAGTATAAGTGTCGCATTTAAGAGCAATATAGTTGTTGATATTTCATTTCAACAATGTTTCTCATTTTGTTCACCCTTCGAGTGCTATAGTTAAATATGCTCCTACTATATTCCCTATAGATGGTGTTGATGAGGTGCACGGATTATACTGTGTTTACAGTAGGCGTCGTGTATTTGTACGTTTAGTTAATTTAACGTGAAAATGAAACTGAAAAAGGCTGCAAGACATTCTATGGAAGACTCAGGATCTTCCGAGTCCGATTCGGAATACGATTCATCAAACGAAGAAGTAAATATTGCTAATACTTTAAAGTATTTAAGGTAACTTCTTTCTAACCTATCTTTTTCACGTGTACAGTTGCGGGAAGCTTATGCGAAAGGCTTATTAAAACCCGGTCTCAATGTAGTAGTCGAGGAAAACAAGAAAGCACACAAGAATTGCGTTGTAAGTAGGCCACTGTAAAAGTTAATTTAACAAATAGGATGGTGTTTACCTTCCGAGGATATTATAGGAGAATCATGATTTTTAGAATCTTATGAAGGAAAAGCTAAATGCGATTAAATTAAACTTACCATGGGTCGAAAGGTTAGATATGATTAATGCACCTGCACCTTTGGCACCTGAACTGGCATTGCAAATGCAGGAGCAAGAAGTCAGACGGTCTAAACAATTAAAGGGAAACCAAAAGTTACCTCAATACGATCCAGCAGATGATCCAGTCTTAAACGATTTTCGGAGAGAAACAATGTTTCATAGGCAAGCACAGGGTGCTGTTATGGATGCAGTAGCCAGATTAAAGAAGCTTGGTATCCTAACAACCAGGCCTGATGATTACTTTGCTGAAATGGCAAAGTCTGATGCTCACATGCAGAAAGTCAGACAAAACCTGATGAGAAAGCAAACAGTAGCACAGAGGTCAGAAAAGATCAGGCAAATGAGGCAACAGAGAAAAGTCGGAAAGCAAATGCAGATAGAAGCAACTTTAAAGAAGCATGCAGAGAAGAGAAAATTAATGGAGGAGGTGAAGAAATATCGTAAGGGTGCAAGACAAGATCTAGATTTCCTAGATGATAAGAAGAAACCCAAAAGCAAAGGAGTGGATCCAAGAGTGGCAGCAAAACGAAAAATGAGAGATACCAAGTATGGTTTCGGTGGAAAGAAGAGGGGTAGTAAGAAGAATGATCGAACGAGCTCTGCAGATGTGTCTGAGTACAAGAGGCCTTCAAAACCTGGAAAGGATTTGAAGAAAAAGGGAGGGACAGGGAAGCAGAGGGTGGGGAAAAATCGTAGGGTACAGATGAAAGCAAGGAAGAGAAGACAGTAGGAATGTAAAATATTTTGTACTCAGTGAATTGATTAAAGCAATCCCCCCCACTGCGTTTGTAAAATAAATCGTTTTGTACGTAATAAATTACCTGATATTTTCTTCGTTTCTATCTCTTACTCTTTATTGAACTATTCCCGGGGTCTGTCAGCAATGAACAATTGCAAACTGTATTGGACAAAAGAATTTTGTCCCATACGTAACTACGTTCAAACGCATTCAGCGTGAAAGCATTCAAACGTATGCAAAGGAGGGATTACGTGAAGACGTGTAAAGAAAGGAAATCTTTCCCCCTTTCAGAGATCTTTTTCAAGTTAGGTAGCACTGTTTCGTGTTCAATCAAACGCGAACAGCTCTCCAAAGCGTCATCGATATGACGCTCCCGAGCTTACTACTGCGTCCTATGTGTATGTAAGGACACTTCTATGTACACTGGAAAAATATACGATAGCCTAACAGAAACGCCGTCGACTATTGTGTGTCCCTTATCACTCATACCTCTCACGAACTTCTGAGGAAGGAATTCTTTTCTGTCGCTGATAGTGGTCGCGAAGTCTTGCGTACACGTACACACACGCAACACAACATTTTTTCCAGTTCGAGTAGTTATAGCAATTCCTGTGCTTTATCTTTTAGGTGTGGCTTTATTTTATTATCGATAGTCGGAAGTTTATGTTTATATAATTCCAGGAATTATATAATAAATTTATATTTATAACTTTAGAGAAGAACAATTTTAAAGATAAAAGCGCTCTAAATCAGTCTTATATTTATAAAACTGTTTTAATATTTAATTACCGATTTATACAGGGGCTTTTCTCGTGTTGTTAAAAATTGAATGCAATCATTTAAGTTACATCGTCATAAAGTTACACTTAAAATACAATAAAAATAAAAAGGTTTATCTTCTCTATGAAATAAGATCAGGAAAAATCATGTAAGTAAAGTTAATATCGTAAAAGTAACGAATTGAAACGACATACTAATATTAATAATATATGTTAGTGTATGATGAATATAATTAAGAACTATAAAGAACAAGAAAGAATAAATAGTTTAAGTAACTTACTGCCATAATGCATTCGATTAGTATAGATATAAATAATCATTTATGTAATATTAAATATAGATAGTGGATTCCTTGTGTTCCTCCTAAAATTTCGATAACTTTTACTCCTTATCCTTTTTATAATCGAAAATTCTTCAAAGTCATCTATTGTGAAAGAAATGAGGTATTTTATAGAGTAGAATATTTTTCATTAAAAAAAGTGCATTACGCTTAATTAGATTAAACGGATAAAGTAGAACAGTTGACTGATCAACAACAGAAAAGAAATATAGTTAAAATTTAATTTTAGAATTTCCATAGACTTTCAAAATAATCTATTACCATGCACCAGTACAGGACACAAAAATAACAAGACAAAAGAACCATAAGCGACGTATAAAAAGAGTAATAGAAGGGGTTGCATGATGGATCACTTAATCTACAAAGTAACTCTCCAATATTTGTTCAATACACATTAATGCTCCATTAAATTATGAAAAAATCGCGAGAATACGGGTGAATGATAACAGCACGAACACACGTGGATCAGAGTAATCTCCCTATGGTATCGATACCGGTGGAATACTTAACATGTGTCGTCCATTAGACAATCCGTTGTATCTACAGAGCATGTTACATGCATAGGAATGCGATTACACCGCATATTACATGCGCGACCACGTTTGCAATCGCGTGGAGATACGCGTGTAAATACATACAACCCCTTTCCTTCGGCAATCTCTACTCTCTGCAGTGTATAATTTATGATAATTCCACTTGATCTTAAGATTATATTAGGTCATCCCATAAGTTCGTATCGAATTTTACAATTAACCCTCGTATAATACCGTAGTTACGTTCCTAAAAACTGTCGTGTTATACGAAATCGTATTGTACAGAGCCAAGTATTACTAATTGTAAGAACAAGAAGCAAGAATCAAATTGAACAACTAATAAATGAATCGCGGATTTTTATGCAAATTCGTATTTTCATTCGATTATTATTCGATGTGCATTCTGTGCCTTCTTGCTCATATAAATTTCTCATAAATGCATAAAAATCCGCAGTTTACTAATAAAACTGCTATTTTATTCCTCAATTATCTTTAATCGTGTTAGGGCGAATTCTTGTTGCATGAATGCCGTATTATAGTGGGTATTTCCACAATTTTTTAATCGTGTTGTAAGAGTACCGTGTTATACGGGGATTGACTATATACTAAAAAGGTACGGTCAGATAAATATAGTAAAAATAGTTCCTAATCCAATTAAATTTATGATCTATTAATCGATAGATCTTTAAAAAAAACCCTTTCTACTGTGCTTCAACCCTGTATCCTTGCCATTAGAGTGGTTTTAGACCAAGACGTGATTCATAATTTAAGTTCCATATCTTTTGGTCTGTCGCATGAAAAGTTATGGTAAAACTTGGATATACTTTAATCACTGGAATACATGTCTGAACATTTTTTTTCAAATTTTTTGGCGGATGAACAAATTGTTAAAAAAATTCACAAACGCCGATCTTTTATTGAAGTTTCCAAGCGACTATGTTTACATGTCCGTAATTAGTTTTACACTTACAGTTGGAGCATGCTGCTATCTCAAATGATTTTCTTAAATTGAAAATATTTCAAAAATATTGCGAGATGTAATATTACCATATTGCGGCACGAATTTATGAGATGACGTCCGTGAAACGTTAAATTTCGTAATTTTGTATAAGTTAAAACCCTTCAGTTCAATTATCTTCAATAATTCGCGCGGACAAAATGAAAGATCATACTTTGGCAATACGGTTCCTTTAGAAGTTAGAAAGATTAGTTGGAAATTGATCGATCAAGTTTCAGGAATATATGATGCACGCATATTGAGGGTCATCGATGCGATGGATCCTCGAGGAGGGCTGGGATGGTCAGCAGAATATGGGATAACACGCGTGATTGGGTTCCGAGTGTATACTTGTTATTTGACGAGTGGAAATACCAGTGATCGAATCGCATGCATAAGGCCTGAGCCATTCGTGTGCAGCCACGTGCACGTGGCCGTGTATATTTTTTACAATAGCCTCGGGTTATTGTATTTAAATCCAGGAGCACTCTCGCGCTGTGTCTCTCTGCTCTGTGTCCGGTGCAGATACGAGAGTCCTGGGAATTCGCTCTCCAGGTAACAGCTGTTTTAGAGGGAATTTCCACATTTTTATCCCCATACAGTTCTACCAATTACGCGGGTGGCAGCACCATGTTTCTTTTCCTTCGCCATAATTTCAATTGTGAATCTTGCAGCAAGAGGGGGACAACTATACCTTCGACAGTCTCAAGTGAATTAAAAGAAACTGTTTTGAAAATTGTTGTTGCCTTCGGTTAACATTAAAAAGAAAACAATAATTGGAAAACAAAGTAGCATTTATTCAGTTGATCTGTTTTTATTTCAATTTTTGGTGAATTCTTGAAAGCTGGAGCTGTCCCTGATTTGCACTAAAGTGTTAAAAAGAATGCTTATTTTTTGTAACCAATGCATAGCAACAAACGTAGTTTGTTAATTTATTGGTGTTTTATTAATCAAACGTAGAAGAAATATGTCGACATTTTCTGTTGATAGTAAAAAACATTATTCATGAGATTACTCGTTATCGTCGCCTGGAGCTAGGTTCAACATTTGTAATAAAACGCTCATTTTCTATTAAATTTACATTAACTTGTACCAAACGATGCAGAACTTTGTTTACAAATACGGTAGATGCATCGGTAAATGCACATACACTAACGAATGGATATTAAATATAAAAACTAGTAAAGTATGTTATTAAAAGAAGGAAACGAAAAGAAAGATAAAAAGGTTTTCTATACAGAAATACGTATTTTTAATTTATTAGTTAAGAGCGTTTATTCACTGAAACTAATATTTTCGGTTTTCTAATTTAATTACTTATATTTCCTATTTCTTTTAAGTTGTTTTATGTATCTTATATAAAAGTTCAGACATTAAAAAATTTGGTTTGAATCACCAGAATGCTCATTAATGCTATTAATCCCTGAAATTCAATCTAATGAGTTAACGATTTCGTTAAGTGTTCATTCATTGGCAAATCTATCCTATTACACGTAGTAACTAAAAAATTTTAAAACTAGAGCTACTCCCCTTTTGCTGCAAGGTCCTAAATTTTTACTCGAAGTATTTTTAAAAATGATAGCTGATATTACTTCAGATCATCCATTTTAATTACAAAAAACGAGATTGTAGCAATGTGTAAAATCGTAATTTACAGTTTCATTCAAGCCTTGCATAATAATTCGAAAATACGTGTGCACTTTCGATTTTTTACGAAATAAATAATTCCGATTTTTACAGTAATTGTACAGCATTTTAATCCGACGCGAATGGATTAATTGCTTACTTTCGTTCAACTAAAAAATCTAAATAAATTGAACAATTCCTAATTCTCTTCCTCTAACTTCTATTGTTGTTTCAGTTTTCCGAAAAAAGTACCATTTCTTATATACTTACAGAATTATGTCACCCTTTTTTTGCAATACTAACTCAGTTCTTAATGCAACTTAAGTTCTTTTAACAACTCTTTCCCATCTCACGTCATCTAACCTTGTTAAAAGTTTTTCTATTCGTCTCAGTATTACAGAAAACTTCTGCTGGGTGTAGCTCTTTTACATAATGGATTAATTCCCGCGAAGATATTACGTAAACGTGTTTGTGAGACGGACTGTAGAAATAGGAATTAATTGAAACGCTTGTACAGGTGGACAGCTCCCTCTTTATCAGGGTTGGCAAATCGTTCAGTTTTTAGATGTCCAGTTAACACGATCAGGCTCGATGGTATTCATAGCCGGAGCACAGTCACAGCGTGTACGAATTTCATCGAACAAATTCGAGAGCTTTTTCCGTGTGTATGGAATCATATACACGATCCTATGGTTGGAGCACGGGAATATGGACAGGTATCTCGCGCAGATATTTGTATTGATGACAACCGCGACGTGACATGTATCCTCCGTCGACTGCTAATGGGTGAAATTTGTTTCGCCATTGCCTTCAGGCATTTTGCTCGATTTCAAATTTCACCAAATCCAACGCAACGCTCTCTATCTCATTCTCTGCCTCTGTTAGGGAGAACGCGGGTATTCGTGTTCGTGAAAACACGCGACAGAACAACGATAAAATATCCATCTCAATTATTTAGGCTGGATGTCGGGTCGGCAAGACATTTGCTTCGTGTTGGGTGCATATACGAATGGTATTAATCAATGAGAGTGGTGATAAATTGGGTAAAGGCTCTTTTAGGTAGACGTTCTTAAGTAATTGGAACGTAGTGGTTTGTTTAATTGGTGGACTTTTATAGGTAAGTTAGTTTTTGGTTGTTAAGGGAAATTTTAAAGCGTATAAGGTATGGGTAATTTTCATAGAAGTGTTTGTATTTACTTAGAAGCTTCTGGGTATTTCAAAGTTTAGGGTTTTAAGGATTAATGACCCTAAAAAGGTTTTGGGAACATTAGAGGGATACAATTTTCAATATTTGAAATTGACAAACCATAAAATTTTCGAAGCTTAAAAATTTTTATGCTTGGAATTTTTAAAATTGACAATTATGAATATTTAGAATTTTCAAAACTTGGAGGTTTTCATGCTTCGAATTATTAGACTTTACAGCTTTAAAAGCTTAGAAATATCAATGCTCGAATATTTTAAATATTAAAACCTTCAAAACTTGAAATTTACGCGGCTAGAAAATTTTTTGAATAATCCTCTAATATAAAAGTTAGGCCATAGAGTTTCGATTTTTAAATTTCTACATCTAGCAGCGTAAAAGTTTGACGTTGAGCGACATTGCGTAATAAACTTTCGTAATAATTGTAATATCATAAAACTCTTTGTGAACGTGTGTTTGAATCGCGCGAATCTGTTTTCAACTCAATAAATAGAAGGCGAATGTCGATAAGTCAGAAACGGTATAACGTAACTGAAATCCGCGGATTTTAGCATGAAAATAGTTGGGACGGCCGATGTATTCCATCCGTTGAAGGATATAAAACATTTTCCAGATATCTCTCAGCTCAACATGATAGACTTTATCTGGTTCTGGTCTTGAAAACCATTCTGAAAATAGATTTGATGAAGCCTTTTAGAGGTTTCAATAAAAAGGAGAAATATTCTTACCGATACCTTCTTAAACACAAATTTTTATGTATTCTTTAAAATCAGTTTTCCTGTATTTCCCACTATACGACTTCTTTTCTTTTCTTTTTTCTGCATACAATTATTATGGAATGTACAAAGTATAGTCGTGTGCTTGAAATGTCTGAAATGGAAGTTGTTGCTGGGTTACTTTGTAATCCAATAGACTTGTCAGTTTCTGAGTCGTAAGGTTGATTTAAAGTTAGATTACGCGAAGTTATTTGTTGAATTTTTAATTCCACTTAAAATACTGTTGACTGTTCGAAGAGATTCCTGAAAATTTTTATATTAGATTTTTATATTAACTATATCGCGATTAGATTATATTAAGTGTATCGCGATAAATTTATTATGGTATTTGCGATAGCAAAATCTCATTACCTAAAACCTATGATATTTAAAGAGCCAAGCATCCCAGAATCTGTGTCCTACTTCTTCAAACTTATTTATAACAACGTGAACTTGTATAAAAATCCGTAATCTAGTTACAATATTATTCGAGTGAAACAAATTACTATTAACGTCGCACTTCTCTGAAGATACGAATTTGCACAAAAATCCGCAGTATTTATTAATCTTTATTGCACAAAAATCCGTGGACTAATTTTTCCATTCCCCTGCTATCAAATTTATTAAAAATATACTAACTTTTATTTACCCACCTCAAAGTCAATGTCCAACTGGTTGCCCAAAGATCCAACAATTAATAACACTCCCTGAAATGCAGACACAGTTCTTTCCACCATACAAACTTTCATCCATTCCTTCTACCCCCCCCCCCCCCCATTAAGACGAAACATTTCCATTTTCCCCCATCTTTTCTACTATGCAAGTTTGCTTCACCCCTAACGCAGACTTTGCTTCACCCACTCGGCTAACGACTTTTCCCGGAAGCATAAAACAGTACTCGCGTCGGCACGTGGCGGTGTTAGGGCCACATCGAATAATGCAGTCGTTCATAGACGAGATAGTTAGCCATTGGTTACTTCTGTGTTCCATAAAGCCCACGGTAAATCGACTGTGAGCCGTGTGTGGAACAGCAACGTCGCTCTCTCCGCGTTGCACGTAACGGCGGCGGTGGTACGGGGGTGGGAGATCAGGGTCAGAGGATGGGAAACCATTATTGAAATGCAGTAAATGGCCGTGAGTTTCAATTGCCCCTGGGTGCTTCGTGCTGTAGGAAAGAGAGCCGCCTACCCACTAGCTGTATCCCCACCCTTTGCGAAACCACCCTTCTATGGGTGGAGGGAATTACGAGAATTCGCAATGATTCCGCTTGCTGTCGGCGCACGAAAACGCACGGGAGAAACAGGGATGGTAGGCCTACGGGCTTCGAGCTGGCCTTCGATGGGCCAACTATTATTATCCGCCCTAATGCTTCCTACCGAGATGCTGCAGGGATTTTTGTACCTGGCTATGGGGAAGCTTAGAATGGGGTTTGATTACGTAATATTTGACAGAATATTTGACAGGGCTTCGTTGAACCTATTGTCGAGGAGTTTTTGTTTGATTTAGGGCGTGGGTGATTGAAAAGGTGTACATTGGTTATACAGAAGTGCGCCGGAACGAAGTGTTTCAAGGCTGTGAGGACTTATAGTATTCTACGAGAGGTGTAAAAAATGTGGAATTAACGTAGGTGTTAAAGTCAATCCTTTCGACTACAGTTCGAGTTTTATTAGCTATGAAAGATTGATGTTGCGAGTGACATTTTTCGCAATACATTGAGAAAGCTACATATTAAAACTACAAATTAAGCTACATATTAGGTGTAGAAATTAATTCAGAACCTTTACGTTTAGACTCGTGGCATCTTTAACAAATCGACATTGGTATTTTACTATTTTCCATTCGAGGAATTGGCTTCATAAACTCGAAGATACTAAAAACTTCGAATATTGAAACTGTATTTCATGTTTAGCGAATAACTATTAAATCTTATGAAATCCTAAAGGGTCAGAATTAATTCGTGCACCTAATAATTCGCCATAAAGTTATTCGGTGAAATGTAGAATTAATTTCTAGGCATAAGTGAATTAAATGCATTGCATTTGAAACCGATTAGGATTAGATCTAGCAGTGGAAGATTCTATTCAATCATCCAGGCGAGAAACATGTGACCAATTCCACAGAATAATTGCTGTTTGCATATATTATGTATCGCGAGGCGTGTTACACAACAAGCAGCATTATTTGAACAACGTGAACACGTTATAATAGTTACAAGCAATAGTCCAATGCATAGTCGTTCCGCCATCCCTCAAATAATATAACGGTTGTGTTCCTAATTGGCGTTAATCGGGATTAGATCCGGATGATACGGATACACATCGAATTTTACAACTTATAACTTTAAAGATTCACTTATATAATACGTCCTACGTATATACAGGGCGTTCGGTAATTAATGGTGCAGCCAAAAAGAAGGGTGACTCTATATGAAGAAATAAGTCGAAAACGTTGAATAACATTTTTTCATATGAAGTTTGGTTTTCAAGAAAATCGACTTTAAATATTCGCCGTATATGCGTGCACTTAACTGCATCTCGACTTCACGAATCTCGCTATAAATTACTATCTCGGCTCAAGTTTGCGTTTATATTGTACTGGATGATTAAAAATACACAATAAAACAAGATGTTTGTGTAAAATAAATTTTATTATTTTATAAATTGTTGGAGATATTTTCCGTTCTTCCAAATACACAATTCTACTTTTTGCAAATTAAATTTCTGTTAACGCTTCTAGCATATTTTGCTGTTTCAATTTATCGAATCCTAATCGAATTTTATCTTTTAATTGTTCGACAGTTATAACTTCATCAAAATGTACAGGTAATTTAATGTAACTCCGTCAATAAAAGTCGAAAGTAGTTACATCAGGTCATGGTGGTCAATTTATTATTTCATAGCCATATTTAAATTCGATTTCCTCGAATATCAAGCCTCGTATTAAAAAAATTATTATTTTACGTTTTCCACTTATTTTGTCACGTGGAGTTGCTTTCTTTCGAGTTGCACCATTAGCTACCGAACATTCCGTATAATTAATTCCAAAACTTATTTTAATTCATATTTCATCTTTTAATTGGCTTAATCTACGTCGACTAATTGGTCGACAGATTAAAACCTTGAATATCCAGGCTCGCCGAAAGTAATTCTTCATTCTCATCCCTTGTAATCTTAATTCAAAACCAACAAACTCTCCCGACGGATATTTCTTAAATTATTGAGAATCGAAATATTGAAAGCGACCTGAAAACAATTCAAAAACTGATATAAATTTGTGACCTATTAAATTATTCCTATGCTCTATTTGTATCTCGTAGCCACGCTCGAGAATATTTGTGTATCGATCGCATTGTAGATTTAGAATTATCTGTTATTCGAAATATCTCTGGACGTACTTCCGATAGGTGCTTAAAATAAGAAGAAAGGAGTTTCAATTATTTAATTAATATCACGAGCTTATTAAACATAGAAAGTGTCATGATTCGCTTTCTGTCATCGCTTTCCTTCATTCGATCGTTTACAATTCCCATCGTTTTAAAAACGCTGTTGTTTTCTGTTAGTAAGGGAACCAGGTAGCCCCCTGATGATTTCATATAAGAATGGATAATCTATCCTATGCTTCGTCGATGCTACATACATATGCATACATGCGATGCTACATAATATTGCGCAATCTAAACGGAGAGTCGCCAAAATTCTGTGTACCACCGAACGCGTTAATGATCGAGTTTGGGAATGTATTTAGATGGAAAAACAAGGTACGCGTCATGGATAGGCGGTCACGTTCACGCGACTAGGCGGAGGAATAAGGGCCGAGGGCGCAAAACGCGATCGTTTAGGTAACGCAGTCAGGGAGACAAATGCGATATCGCGTCTCACGGCTATAGCGGAATTTCAATGGAGCAGATGATATTCAGCGATTCGCAGACGTCGGTAACGAAATTGGACTGGCGTGTCAGTGGCATACCAATAAGCGATACGCGGACGGCGAGCCCCGGCCACGCTTTATTTTCCCTGAATATGACGCGACCTATTCGCGAGCACGTATTTGTCAGCGAGACCCGCGGAATAGAGCCACTCGACTGTTTTCTGAGAGAGCCGGCCTGACATTTTTATGCGGGTCATTTGAATGTATGCACAATGCCAACGCGCGTTTCGACCTAGCCACCCTTCGCGTTACGACCCCTTAAAAGTATCGGCAGATATGAAGATTCTACCCTGCGTGTGATTTCTAAGTGGACGTGGCGTGTCTCTGGTCCTTGAATACTTTGGTTGAGAAATCGCGCGAACCATCGATGAGCCACGCTGAATTTTGTGCACTGATCGTTTTCGTTTTCTATAGTTTCTTTGCCTCCTTGCCAATACTTATTATTAGAGTGCGAATTTTTAAATTCGTATCTTTTCAAGCGCAATTAAAGTAGTGAGACTTAAGTAGGGATTTGTTTCGCCTTCTAAATGTTAGGTGCAGCAATAAGTGATTCCACTATTTTTAAATGGATCGATAAATTTATTTTTTCATAGATAAAGCATTCTTTCGAGCAGAGGCCTTAATTTACCTGAAAAGTCTCGTAAAGTATCGCAAAATAATAGTAATTGTAATTATGATAGGACAAGTGTTTGGTTTTCTTTTAAGTAGAGATTGAATTTAAAAAATGGGTTACTCATTGGCACACCTTATATAACTTTCGTTATTATTATGAAATTGTTGAAATGGACGTTACACTGTACTTTCAGTGATTGTATCTTTACCAAGTATATAATTGATTTTTCCAGCAGTTTCTGCTGCTTTACTTCGTATTTTGAACACATGTAAGGAAAAATGTATCAGTTCGTTTGTTTTGCCACTGTGCGCAATTTTGTACAGCAAATTAATAGCAAACGAATTACGAAAAGAAAATCGTTCAAGGATAATACGGTATCTTCGCTTTAAAATGGTATACTATATGATCGACGTAAATTAAATTCATATTATCAATTTATTTCCACGCAACCTGATATTCAGGCTGTTACGAGATAGAGATTCAATCTTTTTAATTGAAAGAAGAAAAACGAAGGATGACACGAAAAAAAAAAAATTAAACTTCAATTTTCTCGGATGTTTCCTTAGATAGGATATTTTAACTTAGTAGGGCAATACAAAATTGAAATCTTTATCGCTCAATTAAAGCCAATAAAATATTCCTAGAAAATCCTAACTTTTAAAACTAGATACCAAAGCATTCATTCATACACAGAAATGGAGTTAAGTGGTATTTTCCATTTCATGCATTGCTTGTCATAAAGTGATATCGTACGTCCTGTTTCCTTCATGCTTTTCATTTATCCATACGCTTGTCAGGGATTCAATGAATGCAATCAGTATCGTTAGCGCCATCTTCTTCATTGACGCTGACCAAGTTTGCGAGATCTAGTGGTATCGGTCTCGCGCAGTGGATGATGGGACACTCGCTACAATTCAATGCGATGGCACAGTATGATACGAAAGACAGAAGCTTTCGAACAAGTTTCGCAACCACAAGAGTTTCTAAATTATATAATTAGTACTTTCCGGTTTCGATGGTAGAAGTTTATAAACTTCCGTTGGTTAATCCGTTAAGGAACGACGTGTTTCAACGCAACATTTCATTCGCAACTTTTTTCCAGCCGATTTACATCGCTGAATATCATTCTTCATTAATCCATTTTGAAAGGGCATCCCAGGGATTCGTGTAATCATTTTTTTATTATTATTTCTTTCTCCACGTAGGTTATACAATTCTGTGGAGTTTGAAACAGCTGGAAATAAAATGTTGCTTTAATGCAACGTTGGTCCTTAATGAGTAAAGTGTTTTATGGGATTAAGTAATGACATACTTTATTATTTTCATTTATTTAAAATACAGAAGTGAAAAAGAGGGAACTAGATTAAATTATTTTGTTATACAGATATGTTGTGTTTAACAATTTTTTAGCTCTGGACTTGAAAGAATTGATTAGAAATCTTGTTTTAAATTATTTTTATTGTACTAATTATTCGATAGAGTTTCGTTCGTTTCGGTGAATTGTACTGATATCAATGGACTTGTTTCGTGGTTGGAATCGATTTTTTGTTCTATGAAACGATATGTTGCATTCAAGTTTTAAATATTTAAATGAAGAATCCTTCATGCTCACGGAATATAGATGAAAGAATATTTTTACTTACACATGCAGTTTTAACTTATCCTTGCAAGCTGGAATTTAAATATCTCCAATTAAAATCCGGCTCGGGCTGCCTTTAAAGCTGGAAATTTAAATTCTGCCGATAAAGCTTGAATACCTGGCTGCCTGAAATTTTCGCCTCGCCGTAGAAAGACTATTAGTTGCTATTTATTCTTTGTTACCTGTAAAATCCATTTTTATTTCTTTTATTTACTCCCAAAATCCACGCGATATCTTTGAAAAAATTAATTAACGATTACAATTATTCATTTCACGCATTTATTGCGTTGCACGATAATTCCATAGTGATATCATAGTGATATAATTCCCTTTTTCAAGAAATTTGTGTCTTTCCTCGCAATAAATTCATAATATTATTATTATTATATTACGAAGCGCAGAGAAAAATGATTAAAGTTCGTAGAGTCATTTGAACTTATTATACTTTTTAAAAAAAGGACTCCTATCTTCACTTTGTTACACTACTCTTTGATGTAAGAAAATTTTCGCAAAATGTCTGTTTGCTCGTGTGAAGATTAGATACTTCAAGCTTTAAAATAAACCCAAGTTGACGAGTATACGATGCGTCTTTACAAAATTATAACAGTTCAATGATTGACGATTTTTTGATCGGAAACTTTTGATCCTTTAGTTTTGTTCACGAATTTATTTATACTGGGTTTATTTGGTCTTGTTATTTGATTGTTACATTTAAGTAGCCCACTGTGAGTTGATTAATCTGTTAACTGAGGAATTTTTCATTGAGAAGCTTCTTTATACGCAGAAATAAAAATGAATAGAAACGAATTAATATTGTTTAGGGGAATTTTAATTGTTGCGAATACAACTGTAAAATAACGTGGTTCTGATACGAATATACGGATATTTGAGAAAATAAGGAATTTCTGAGAAAGTAAAGTACTATGTCCAAAACATATGACAATCCATAAGACGAGTTAACTCGTCATCCTCAGTTAACAGGTTAAATGAAGAATATTATTATTTAACAAGAGTTCGTAAATAATTCTACCAATTACACGACAGAATATTATCGTAAACGTTACGAATTAATTCAACCTAATCCAATAAACCTAATTTAAAATTCTCAGAATTATTTTGTAGATGTTCCATTATAAATAACAGATAAAATTTCTAGTCTGTAAGTTCGTAAATCATAAATACTTAAATAATTGCTTCGAATGAAAAATGGAGTACGTTTGGAAATATTTTTTCGCGAGAAAAGAGAGACATCGATGGACTTTGTAGACGTTTTCGCAATAGAGACACGAATTGCCAAGCATTCCTCATGTATGGCGGAGCGTGCAGCGGAAAATCCTTTTTCTAGGGACTTTCACACGCTTACGTGTTTTATGTTCTTTCCTATTATGACTGTTGCGTGCCCCGGCGGCGTATCGAGAGCTTCACCGATGTGCTCGACGCGATACGATGATCTCTGAATCGACCAAGCCCTCTTCACCAGCAAAATCGATTTCCTAAACATGCTACGCTATGCCTTATATTTAACGGAACATAACTTTTTTACGCGCTAAATATTGCCATCAAATCGGACTAATTGCGAAATTTTTGGACACTGGAAATTAAATTCTTCCTCTTTTTAATCTATTTTTAGAATGTGACGTATCAATGGATATTTCATAGAAATGAAATTCTGATTTCGATTGCCACTGTTCCGTATTCCAGTTTAATATGTTTCAATCATTTCTCAATTATCTTATATATTTTATACAATAAACAGCGTTCATAGAAATATTCGCGATTTTCGCTGCAATCTTTACGAAATTCAATGTACTATATTTTAACAATTTTTTAATTATCCGGAATATTTTTTTTTAAATAAATAGCTACCATTAAAATATCTGTAATTTTATTTGCAATCGTAGTGAATTTCAGCTTAATACATTTTTATTATTCGTAAATTATCCTGAGTATTTTTTTTTTGCAATAAATAGCTTTCATAGAAATATTTGTGATTTTGGTTGCAATCGTTCTGAATGCTAACTTAATATATTTTAATAATTTTTAAATTATTCTGTGTATTCTTTTACAGCAAGTCGTTATCGCTATAAATTCTAATAGATTCTACAATCCTTTAATTATATTTTCTGAATTCTTTGTCACTCAGAATTGAAATTTCCTATTTCTAAATTTTTGAAGAGACCCAGTATCGTTTCGATTTTGAAGATGAATTTGCTTTAAAGGTAGATATAATACCAGGTTTCTGTGTCAAAAAAAAAAAAAAAAAAAAAAAAAGAAAAAAAAATGAATGAGTATCATCGACGTTATCGGCGTTATTTTCAGATATTTCCAACAATATTCGGCCACGCGCTCAAACGAAGTGAAAAGTGTTGAAGTGCTTTCGAGATGGTCGAGGAGGAGGCAATATTTTACGAATATTGAAAAGTTTCGACGAAAAAACACCACTCGATTTTTAATGTTTCGCGAATTCATCGAGAGCTCAACAATGTCCTTCGCAATTTGTTTGCGCGCGACTCATCGATCCCCTGCCCTCAATTTCCGTCGCTTTTATCGCTTACAGTAATCGCCACGAACTTTTATTTTCATCTACCAAAGGATCCACCAAATTCGACTAAAACTCTTTTAATTAAATTCTTAGGAACAACAGTAATTATTTCTAAATTAAACAACGATACAAGTTAGCATAGTCCCGATTTTGTATTAACCCTTTGACGATGACTTCAGTACTTCACATTGACCATGCATTTAAGCACAATAACATAAACTACTTGCCAGATTAATTTCCTGGACTATCAATCTGAAATTAAGCGACTAAAATGTTTCACGTGTTACTTCATTTATACTGATGAATAATTTAAATAAAACAAATATCGTCAACGAACGTGTTTTGAACAGCACAAATAACTGGATCACATTATGAAATATAAAGTGTACTATTCAGCAATTAAACATTTGTATTAAAACATAATATTTTACGCAAATTATATATTACAGTGTTCTATATTGATGCATACGTATTAAATTCTATCGTGGTCCCCGGAACAAAGCATACAAAACTAGCGTGGCAGTCAACGTGTAAACGAACAAAATTGATACAAAAACGATGGAAACTTTTGCATACCCCAACAACCTTCACCCTAATAATTTTTCAAAGTTAATTCTTGTCCAGCCTTGGATCGAAAAGAATTAAGCGAACAATGAGAAGCAGTTTTCTGTATAATAGCAGTTGGTGTCGTTGCAAGCGGGAATTAAAAGGGATTTCACTCCTTTCTGCAAAATGGTTGCCGGCAAATGGTAGTGGGGGTTGGAAATTGAGCAAAAACTCGACAATATCCGTGTGTGTATATACATATAAGTGACTCATCGATTCGTTCTCGTGGTGTTCAGACTCAAGACCCGGGCTGATCAACTTTCACGTCCGCTCGTTTCGCGTGGAATTACCAAACGTAATATTGCCGGGGCCGTTTTATTCTTTGCGGCGTAATCAAGTCGCGAGCGTCGCTCAAAGGGCCATGCAATAAAAGAAGTCAAATATCAATACGGCGTGTCTCGAAAGAAATGAACGGTGAGAAAGCAGACGAAAGCAGCGTTCGAGACGCGCGCAACGGACCCGGAAATTGTACAGTCGCTGGACTATAGTCACGTCCCTGAAATGTGCTCTTTGTTACCGGTCTTCTGCTCTTAATAAACTCTTGATATTAATCGTTGCCCTTTCTTCTTACGTCTTCTTTTTTTTCCTTTTTTTTTCTGTTTCTGAAGACTTGCTTCTGAAGAAGACTCTTTGGAAGGCCCTTCTTATTAGCGCACTGGGCAAATACTCGAAACGTATCCGCCTCGATTTCTTCCTAGTTATTAAGCGGATGCTGGCTGCAGTGTGGACGTGTTTGTCGCGAAATCTCATTATAATATACGGCGAAATCCGGTTTCCTTGCATTTAGCCGAGGTGAACAGTTCTATCGAAATATAGGTCTTCTTTTCATTTTTATAGTTTGGGGGTGACTATAAGAAGAAGGGGTTAATATGATAATAAAAAAGGAGGACTAAAATGGTAATTAAAAGGTCGTGACGAAGAAATAGAAATACCATGGTGGAACAATGTTTTATTGGATTTTGAAGGTACATAAATGCGAAGACGGAGTTTCGGAATGGTTTAACAAGAGTCAAATATATTTCCATTTTTGAAGCAATTTTCAGAAGTTGCAGACTAAATTAAGCGACAAGTTTCTGGGGCGAAGTTCATGAAATATACAACCTGACTTAAAATACGATGCCATATTTCAAACTTAAGGATAATTCTAATAAACACGAATGTCATCAAGATTACTATTTCGGTGGTAAACTCTTAACGATAAAGGAACTTGTTGCGAATTCAATATGAAAATTTCCAGGGAACGTACTGATTAACAAAATTTGATTACCGAAAAGTACTCGTAGACAACTAATTTCGTGTGAAATGTAATTTCATGAAATTTCATGTGAACGATAATAAAGGATGAAAATCAGACGTGAACTTCGATTTTTAAAATGGTAATATTATTATAATACTATTTCGAAAGTAAACTCCTAAAGGATCTCATTAAAAGCTCACTATGAAACTTTCCACAGTACCTGCTGATAAATAAATTTGATTACCAAAAAGTACCCGTAAATAACTCTGTGGTCAGATGGCAAAACCCGATATCTCATATTTTCGTAATTTTACATTATAGCCATTTGAAAGTTTGACGGACTGTGAAAAATTAGTACGTTTTTGAAAAGTACAATTTGTTTTAGTATCCATAGTAAAAATTATTTCTTAATCCTTGTTCGATTGGCATATTCACCTTGTCTCTCTTATAAACGCGATTTTATTGATTTTTCTAAAGATTGTCTGCCATATCTGGTTTTGCCATCTTCTTTTTCAATTGCTATTTAAATATTCACGAACGACAATGATGATTTCACAAATTGTTATTCCTCACTTTTTCATTCTCTATTGCTTTTTCATGAAATAAAATGGCACACGTTGAAGATTATTTATTAAAATAGTCAGAAACACAAAAATTTGAAATGTTATATCTTTGTGTTTCAATCTCCATCGATTCCATTAGAATCATTTAACTCGTTAAATTCTGCAGCATCGTTAGTGATCGATAATGATCAACAAAACTCGTGGCAATCCTTATCCACAAGAATGAAATAAATAACATATCACAATATGCCATCTTTCCATGACAAAACGTTCGACATATCATAAATAGCCGCCGTGCCTTTTTCTTCAAACACGCGATAAAGAGATGTCACCTTTTACAAATTAATATCGATATGATTTAGATACATATGGAAAAATATATCTGTACTTCAACTTGATACGAAAAAGTGACATATCAGGTTTCGCCATCCGACCACAGAACTAATCTCATATGGAAGATAATAATGAATGTGAATCAGATGCAATGTGTGATTTTTAAAGTTCATCACCGCATCGATAATGTCTCCAGACAAACTAAAATATAAACGGCGGGCAAAAAAAGAGTAACAGGTAAAAGGATCGTTTTTACTCGACCTGTCATTTGTTCTACTATTTTCATATTTGGGTTATCGCGAAAGGTCGTGATAAATATGTACATAATTAAATTCTGTGCCGTTGAAAAATGAACAGTAAATGAATTAGAGCGCCGAATCTAATTAAAGGATGATATTTGGGCGAGCCAGTCGTCTCGACAACGATATCAATAACACATGCCTAAGTGTCTGGCGACACGTTGACTATTGGTAATCTTATGTACCCAGTTTCAACGCATCAAAGTTTAAGCGTCACCTTTAGGTATTTTTCAGTCGAATGAAAAGATCGTAGAATGGAAATTGATATCCTTCCTAAAAACTCCTTTGGTTCATTATAAAATGATACATTTGTCACGATAGTTTAATTTTTCTAGCACCATTTTACTATATTATTTTGTATCGACTTTGATTTGAAATATTCGTAGGTTGTAAACATTTTGTTAAATATAGTGTTGCATGATGTATTGTCGTTATAAACTAGGCTAGTGAAATAGAGATAATAAACGGGCAAGTTGCACGCAAAATTGGTAAAGATTTGTCACGATAGTTTAATTTTTCTAGCATCATTTTACTATATTATTTTGTATCGACTTTGATTTGAAATATTCGTAGGTTGTAAACATTTTGTTAAATATAGTGTTGCATGATGTATTGTCGTTATAAGCTAGACTAGTGAAATAGAGATAATAAACGGGCAAGTTGCACGCAAAATTGGTAAAGATTTGTCACGATAGTTTAATTTTTCTAGCATCATTTTACTATATTATTTTGTATCGACTTTGATTTGAAATATTCGTAGGTTGTAAACATTTTGTTAAATATAGTGTTGCATGATGTATTGTCGTTATAAGCTAGACTAGTGAAATAGAGATAATAAACGGGCAAGTTGCACGCAAAATTGGTAAAGATGTCGATACTTCGTAACATGTTCCGTGATTCTTTGAGTGGTTGAACTGCGCTTGCAAGATAACAATGGTCTCTCTTAACAGTGTTTGTTGTCATCGTCAAACATGACACGAGTCTGTCCAAAGACTCGGATAGTTTACCGTGCAAGAATTACTTTACTAAATCTGCATTTTTTGTCACACGAGTTTGAGTCTACGCAGTCCCACTTACCACTTTTAGTCTTACATTTTCGATTGCATACAATCCATAGTTTTGCGTTCGCTTCTACGTTTTGCATATTAGAATGATTTACAAGTATTTATACTCTCCTTCAGGAAGTTATTCTTCCGAGAATCCTGAATTTTTAGGTTATCGATATAAACGTCATAAAAAGAGAGATTGGAAATTTTGTTCTAATAATATTCTACTGTCAGCGTATTTTGTGTGTTTATTAGGCGTGTAAATAAGCTGCTCTTTTTCCATTTTGTTGCATGGTATTGTATCGGGGAACTTAGACATTTTTTAATAAAAATTAGGTGCGTATTTCATAATCCAGGTATCATATTCCATGCAAAATAATCGCACAAAATGAAATATAATATTAGTAAACGAGTATATGTATGTTTGCAAAGATATACATATACACGTGACTACTATTATATTCTGTTTTGTGTAATTATTACGTATGACATGGAACAGCCGAATTCTCAATTATGCAAGCAAACATGGAAAAAAATTGTTTTCTGGGTTGCCAGATACAATAACATATAGCATACTGTCAATTCTCAAGATTGGCGATGCCCGGAGAACTTTCGGAATATCTGTATACCTAGGACGATCATTCTTAAAACATGAAGTCACCGAATGTACGTTTTTATTTCGCGCGGTTATGGCTTCATGCAGAATTAACACGAGTCGAACTTCCTTCTACCATATTTCCTGCATATTTATAACAGTTTATTCACGACGTGCACGTGGAAGCTACTGAAAATTCGACTAGAATTGCCTTTCCCTTCTTATGAAAGTTGTAAAGGTGCTGGAATGTTTCAGGGAACTTTTTGCGAAATATTGGAACGCCTGATAATTCTATAGATACAATTAACCCTTTCGGTGTGGCATTTTAAAATTAAAAGGATTCTCGGTGCACAGGTGGGAATCATTTTTGTTAATACTAATGTAGTACGAGTATTTATATTTAGGTATTTCACTTAATTAATTGTAGTAAAGTAAGTATAAATTATAATTGAAATGGTATTGCGTTATAGAAAATGAATACGTATATTTTTAGCAAATGATTGTTCAATTTTTGAGGACCTATATATACACACTTTCGTCCACAAATTATCGGACAGTAGCTTTTTACAAAATGTGTGTTGAATTAGACCTCCAATAGCATCTTAAAAATACAGTATCGTTTAATGTTTTTCCCGGAGTAAATAATATTGGCGAATATCTGCGTCGTATTCTAATCGTAACATCACTTTTTCTTCATTCTTAATTTATTAAGTGTCCGATGAAGTATGAACAGGAATGTACGTCCTCCGTAAAGGAAGGTGTGGCGGCTCTCCTGCACCCACCACTAGAGGGACATACGAAATAGGACTTTTTCGAAATCACTCGCTCCAACTACCTCGTCCATATATATATCGCCTTTAACCTTCCTTCCAATATCCCAACGTCTAAGGCAGGGCCTGCTAGGTAGCCTTACTGATGAGTCCACTAACAGGCCCAGGACGAAACGCAACACCCTTCCTTTTTCCTATCCTATCCCCTCTGCACAGCTCCACAGAAAGGGTTAATTACATGTCTATTATTATATTAGTTTCAGTAGAGCTACTCTTCAGCAGAGCTTTCCGTAGAGCTACATATTTGTTAGAAATTTTTGGCGGAGGTGTCCACTCTCTTACGGTTCTGGGGTAAGTGCCGTGCTGTTCCTCACAGTCCTCTTACGAGAATATGCATCATCTTCCCCACTCCGTGGTCAGATCCTTCTAGAACACCCTTATCGCTCTGCACGCGCCACGCAGCACCATGACTTCGGGTCATCGGCCACGAGGCACGAGCATTTCGGTGATCGACAAAGAAGAGTATCAAACTCTCTAACCATGTCGACTCATCCTTATCAACATCCCTCATTAACCTGCAATCCTAAACCATTCAGTCCATCCCTTAAAACCTTTCCCTGACAATTTATAGATCCGGCCCTTTTTCCATCTTTCCCATCCTAATTAGATAACTGATCTTTCCTACAAGACCGTCCTTTTTGCCTTTGCTGTTTTTCCTCCATCAGGCCCTCACTGATGGAATCTCCATACAGCACCCCATTTCCCTTTCCCACGGCCGGATCACCACCCCCAAATTCCAGAAACCCCTACCCCTAGGCTTTCCTCACAAACCGCAGATATAAAAAGGAACCAAAAAGGTTCAGAGACACTAGTTTTCTTCCAAACCTGAGGCACGACGAATCTCTGTGCGAGTAAAATATTGTAGTACACTGTATAACAATACGTTAATAAAACCAGTGAAATCGACCCTTTGAGTACCTCGACGACAACCATAACACCCGCGACTCTTAGAATTCGTCGCGGTCCTAGCTATCGGTTACCACCGATCCTTCGCCCGATGACAGACATAGGTTTTCGACATCGGCACCTTAAGATCCTTGATAAGTAGATCGAAGCACGAGGGTACGATGACCCTGACACGTGTGTCATCCTTGCACACGGATCGACGCTAACATATTTATATAGTCAGTTACAATATTACAAATATTTGCATACTTCAATGCATATTATTGTTGGATTTTTGCATAAATCCCTAGTTTATATTTTGGAACAATGCTAAACGTTTTGTTTTACATATTTTTCTTGTGTAAATATGGGGAAATAGCACAATAAATTACAAACGTGCGTTCGATGACGCTCTGGCATTGTCGAGGGATAGCGTAAAAAATGGTCAGTCCGTATTTCGTGCCACTGCCGTCGTTTACCTGTGTAATTGCTGTTTTTTCCCCCACAGAAGGGTACATAGGTAAAACTTCCCTCGGCGCAGTATATACCGAACCACGCTTTGTTACCAGTCCTGTACGAGCACTAAGAAAGAACGGCTGCTGAGTTGACAGCGTCGCCCACAACTGAACCTTTATACATAGTTTTCTTTATTTTGTATTACTTTAATAAATATTCGTTTTTCGAAGCAAACTCTGTAATTATTCAACAATTATATTATAGAACTGTAAAAATAGGGAGAACGATCATAAATATATCACAGATTTTTGAGTTGGCTAATTGTTACAATTGTCTGTTAATAATTGAGTGCACACGTGGTATTATAGAGTTATTTGCATTGGTAGGATATTTTCTGCTACAAAATTTGAATTCGGAATTTCGTGTTTGTGCAACTTGATCCGCAGTTTTTAAATTCGTAGAATTCTGAGCTGAGAAATTGTATACTTTTATTTGCATTAATATTTGCAATAGAAAAACGAAGTATTTCAGCCTTATTCAAACAAATTTGAATTTCAAATGTTAACCAATTTTTATATTAGAAATTTCAAAATGGAATTCAGTAGTTGGCATACAATTTTCAAGAAAAAGCGAAATGCAATGATTAAATTTTAATCAATCTTCAAAAACAAGACTTGAAGCAGAAAAAGAATGCAATGATTAAATTTTAATTAATCTTCAAAAACAAGATTTCAAAAAGAAGAAGACGATGTGTAATGGGTAAATTTTAATTAATCTTATAAATTAGAAGAGTACCGTTTTCAAGGAGAAAAAAAAAGAGGATTGTAAAGAAGTCAAAGACCCATAGTTTGCTCTAACGCCGTTAAAAGTCCATGTTGACTCCCATAATTCACCGACTCGCATAAAACTTTACTAAATCCACATAACTAAACCCATGACGCTGGGCGATTTATGTTCTGTTTAATATTTAGAGAGGCTACTAATATTTAATGCAAGTGTTAAATATTTAGAGGAGAGGGGGGGAGGGGGCGGAGAATATGTAGATGAGGAGACGATGTTATCATTACCAGCCCCTGCTGATAATGTACACAAGCTTTCGTGACCGTTCGATAACGCGATGGACTTCGACTTTCTCTTGTAACATCGTGTCGAATCGCTCGAACGCATTGTGATTGCGGTTGCTTATCAGCCGGGTTCGTGTATGCTGAAATTTTCTATCATTATGGGGCGTGTCTTCGGGAGGAAATACTGCCTCTGGAAACGGAATCGACGCACGTCGATCTTTACGCGGAAAAAATTTCACCGATAAGCTGATAACGCGGTATTTCTTGTTCCTTGAAACGATCAAACGGGAAGGGTTGGCTGAATTTTGGGAAGCGAATACGTTTAGGGGATACGTTTATTTCTAGGGAAAAATTTCTACGTTTAGAAAAAGTTTCCACATTTGGAGAATTTGAAATTGTATTGGTGAAATTATTCGATACAAACTTTTAACATTTCCTTATGATTAGAATTTTTGTATAAAATATTTAAGTTTTGAACAGAATTTCCATTTTTATACTTTTAGTAAAAGTTAAACTTATAATGTGGTCAATTTATGAGGGAAACTTTTTTTCTAATAATATAATTTATAATAATCGAAGGGATCTTTATACATTTTGTTACCTAGAAATATTTAACACTAAAACTACGAAAATAGTCGAGATGGCTGGTCACTGATTTATTATAAAAATTATATAAATTTTCAGAATATTTCGTAATCTTCTATATAAAATATAAACAAAAATTTACTTCACTTGTATTGTATATGATAATATGTAGTAATTTTACTATTCTATAGCTGAAGTATTCTATATCTTAGAATATTTACAGGAACAACTATTAGCATTATAATTATTCAGTTACACATGTATAATTTCTAGTTAACCGAATTAAGATGCTCGCTAAACTTCCAATTTTCCCGGGTTTATTTTATTTACCAGCCTTTGTACGATCGAATTTAATATTTCAATAAACTCGCCGGCAGAATAGACCGCCATTGCAGTATATGATATGTAAATAATCAGTGTACCAAGCTTTTAGTATTTCATGAACAGCTGTTCGGTGACATATCTGGGTCACGTTGAATTCTAGCTCCTGTGCTAAGTGCCATAAACGAGGTCTACTACCTCGGTTGTCGTTGGAACAAAACGCTATTTCTCCAAACAAAAAGTTCCTAGGAAATATTTTTCATTCCTAACAACTCATAGGAAACATTTCATAAGGAATTTAATACATTAGATACCACATTTAACCCTCTATAATCTGAACTTAATTTAATTTTACGATGAAAGGAATCGTAATGAAATAAAAATTTTCATTTCAATCTGGAAAGCAGGGATTAATGATTACTATATGGCTGTTTGGTATTAATGCGATGGTCAAAAATAAGATGCAGTATAGTGAGATGCAAATAAGATAAGATTGAACAAATTCGAATTAGGTATGGGACACTGTAAACCTCGATCGAGATGTTAACCAGCGGGAAGATTAGATAAATGTAATATGAAAAAATGGGAAAAGGAAAAGAATCAAAATATTCGTTTGTAACTCAATAAAACGAAAAGTAGATTAAAATTCCTTTTAAAATTGAAATTCAAATAAACACCGTAGAATGTATCACTATAGGTGTAACATTTATCTAACGACATATAAAATGTACATAAAATAAAGTATTCTTGAAGTAATGATTATTATTCTAATAAATTGTTTATCATTCTATAGCTAACGAAATTATTATGAAAGACAGCGCAGTTCAAAGGGTTAAAACTAATGAATTTATATATCTAGTAGCTTCTCTAATCGCCCATATTCCAAACTATTTGTTGATTTTACTTTGAATTATGTTCGGGTATTTTGATTGTTCTTAGACTAGCAGGCATAGGCATACCTGGAGCCGGGTGTCCGAGGGACAGCATGCTTTCTGACCTTTGCACATTTGGTGCGAAGGCTGAATTTCTACATTAGTACACGTGCATTTTTGGTTCTTGCTTTCCCTCCCTGACCGTCGTTTTATGGCATGGGCCGTTGTTGTACACGAGCCACACGTTCATGCAGGCGATTTTCGTTACTTCACTGCGTTCCCTCAGCAAGGAAACATCAACCAGCTTTGTATTTAGCTTTACTCTTATTAAACGTTTATTTTATTTAGTTTCAATAAAAACTATATTCGGAAGTATAACCCCAACACTATTAATTTAATGCGTCTTTCTATTACATAATGCATCTAATTTACATCGAATGAAGAGCAACTTAGAGTGCTGCTCAAACGCATATTCCCTCTGAAACGTTTCATTATACCCAAATTCTTTGTGAGTAGGATTGATTTGCCAATTAAAGATCTCCTAATAACAGACGTGAGTCGTTTAAGCTGCCAATGGCGTCCCGGATTCAAGCATGAATAATAAACTCGTGTCCAGGCATTGTAGTGTGTACATGCGGGCTGGTAAACGAGCGTGTACTCGGTTTTTCCTCCACGTCTCGTCGTTTCTCTATCAAAGGTGTGATTAAAAGGCGAAAACACTTTGTTCGACGAAAGTCCAAAGCCGGAAGGGGCTAATGAAAGCAACTTTGCTGATTTTCAATCTAGCCAACTCTGCCTGGCCCCTTTCCTTTTTCGATGGAAACGTTTTTGGTGCAAATTAAAGCACCCGGATCGCGCTTCTTCGACCCGTTTCGTCTGATTACCACGGCTACTGCCGGCAACTTCCGTTGTTTCCGGCGCCAAACCGGACGTCCTCAGTTCTCCATTGATGAATTCCCCGCGATTAAGGAGATCCGCAGAGTTTGGAGACTGTAATCCTGTCTTTTGGCCTAAATGAGATCTCCACGGACGCAGGACACAGGCTACCCCCCCCCCCCTTTTTTCCCTTTCCTAGGTGAGTAAAGTTTGGCGATGCAAATCCAGGGTGTTTAATATCTTAGCATCGGTGTAATGAGACTATTTCGATATTTCATCCGTGTTTCAATTTGCAATTTTTTTAGAAGATTTTCCAACTTTCCAATACGCAATTATTGAAAATATTACTATTTTTCAGACGGCAATTTGTGAAGGTGTTACTATTCTTCAATATGCAGCTTTGCAAAATTTTTTAATATCTTTTAATTTACGACTTTTGAGAATTTTCCAATCTTCGATGTGCAATTATTGAAGATGTTACTATTTTTCAGTTTGTAACTTTTGAAAATTTTACCTATCTTCTGATCTGCAATATTTAAAAATCTTGCTCTTTATATTTTTCAATTTGCGATACTTTAATGTTTTCCTATTTTTCAATCTACAATTTTGGACATTTGTACTACTTTTCAAATTGCAGCTTTTGAAAATGTTGCTATTCTTTAATATGCAATACTTGACAATTTTCTAAACATTCTTATTTTGCGTATCAGTTTCATTTGCATCGAGAAGGTAATTCAAATAAATTATTTGCCTCTTGCTATAATTGTTTAAAAATTCCTTCTCAATGAGTAATCACTTTTTAAGCAATATGCAATAAGGAATTGGATTTATAAAATAATAAAAATGCAAGTGATAATATATCAGGTCTCTAAAACAATCGTATACCGTTTAACAGTACGTGCAGATATTTTTGTCAAATAAGTTAAGTGTATGTAATTACTAATTTAAAAAGAGAAACACGATAAAACGCGTTTGCAGCGAAAGCTCTGCGCGATCGTTCTTTTTAAATATTTTACAAGTTGAAAAATGGTCGGCGTGTTAATCGTATTTACTCCGAAGTAACAGATGATATTCGTTTGTGAAAAAAGTCCACGCTTTAAAGCAGGGAATCGGAATTTTTAATCGCGTCCCATTGAATAATTAAGGATTCCCATGTAGGAAATCCACAATGTGTAGCTCAATCGAAAGAGGGATTAGAAATACGAGACTCCGCCAAGAAATACTTCATCCTCATCTGTTAATTCTAGGTACGCTTAAGTTCAGTTATGCTGAAAGAGAATTGGAATTTATACAATTGAAACGCTCTGGTGGAAAGTAGCGTAAGCGCCAAAATTGACATTTTCCTTTTCTTTATAAAAATTATTCTGTGTGCCAATGGGAATATTGTGCTACGCAATTTGGGTGCAATTTAATTTCATTGATAGTCTTCAACTTATTATAATAGAATACATTATACTTCTAAATAAAAAGAAGTTATTAAACAAACCACTTCTTTTGTAATATAACTATTTTAGAAATAAGCAAGAGCAGCGTTTTCAGTGTTTAACGTGTTCAATGTGTGTAATTGACACATAAAGTCTTCTCTGAAAACTAAAACTCGGAAAACTAAATCATAAAAGATTTTTTTACGAAATTGAATTATCTTTTGCGGAATTCTCACCGGATTAATTCGGAAAATAGAAAATTTGATTATGCATTTTAGTTATTTTATTCTTAGCCACAATATTAAAGTAAAAGTAATTAAAAATTTCACGATAATGACAAGACAGATAAGTTTTCTCTTAGTCCTACAAAATGCATATATCGGTACTTGCGATACTTTCCACAAGAGCGTCTCGACTCACGTCTATGAAGAAACAGACGAATTCCTTGTTGGAAAAAAGATGGTGGTTTTGAGTCGATTAAGTTACGTGATTCTGACTTTTGGCTTCCAAATTATCATTCAGAACAAATATTTAATCCTGTTTCGGTGTAGAAATTAATTCTGAGTCTTCAGGACTTCATAAGATTTAATATTCACTAAGAAAAAATCGAATACTGTTTTAATATTCAACGGAACTTTCAGCGTTTCCACATTTATCAAGCAAACTCGTCACATGCAAAATAGTACAGTACCAATTTCGATGTAACAAACATGCCACGAGTTTAAAAATAATGGCTTCAAATTCATTTGTACACCTAACAGATTTCTATCTACAGTCGTTTATAGTGAGCCTGAAAGCAAACCGGAATACCTAATAAAACCAATTTAATTCGTTATAAAATAGCCCACTGCGTCTTGAATTTTATCTAACCCGTGCTGTAATTTTTTTTTTTTAACAAGGCCATAAATGCGCAGCATAATGCAATGCATTAATTTGTACGGGAAATGCGCAGTAATACGAGCAAGGAAACATTTCTAAGAGATCTGCCGACTCGAGGGACGTTCCTGTAACGAGAGGCAGCATCTCCATGGTCGTATTCCCAAACGCAAATTCAAGCTGTATCAATAATTACGCACGTCACCTCATCAATTAAACCCGATTCATTAAGCTAAAGACAGCAGCCGGAAAGGGTTGGGAATCCTCTTAGAGAGGGGCTATCGCGCAAATTTCTTGGATCACGCAACTGGGAGTATCTAAATTTCCAGACTCCCGCACCCCCCCACCCCGACCCTATCCCTCAGAACTCTACCCACTGTCCGTGTAACTAACTTTCGTCTTTAAAGTCTGCGAGTGTGTACATTAAGGTCTTTGTACGTAAGACCTGGCGGGCCTCTACCCCTTTCCCCGTCACGATCTCGGCTCTCGTGCATCTTGCATCAGTTCGCCTCTGAGAGAGGTCGACCACGCCGGTTGATACCGTGGTACTTCCTAATTAACTCTCTGGATTTCCTTGCACGCCTCCGTTGCAGTGTCATTATCCTCACGCCTAGCTGGAAACCGAGTGTTGCTTACACATGAACCGACTGCCTGCTACCTTACTCTAAACGGGTGCAAACTGCCTGCATTCGATGTACATACAACGGTATACTATAAGCTCCGGGTTTTCTCTTCTTAGAGGTTTCGTTTGGAAAGTAGATTAACTTCTACTAAATTCTTTTCTCTGCTTCTGTTTTTTTTTTTTTTATTCGGTTACAATTTAACGTGAAATGTAAATGGAAATTAAGGGAATACTATTGCGAATTGACGCTATTTGGTTAGTTATAATTTTCCCTTTTTAGAAGTTAGATTTCATTAGATATAAATGTAAATTTAAGCGTTGCGTGTAACCCATTTTTGAGATTAGGCATTGTAAATTGTGGATTAAAATAGTATTATATTTTTCTATTTATATTTGTATTTCAGTATAGAAACTAAAATGATTCGTCGCTCGTCATATGACTACCGTGTTAGGTTTATTGTGTGGTACAAAATTGTTTTAGATGCTTCCTAATTGTGTATTTCAGTAGAAGAGATACAAAGATACTAATTTCCAAAGTTTATTATGATTCGTGATTATACGATAAGGTAGAAATGAGAATCGCTGACAAGAATGTGAACGTGATAAATAATGAAGCCGGATACAGACAGACTGGAGAAAGCTTCTTTGAAATTATGACAAAAATAAAAAACGAGGCTGTAACGTTAAGGAGATTTATAGCTGGGAAACAGTCGAGTAGTAAAATATGTTTTCGCAGCAATAGTACAGCAAATTTTTACAGCAAATAAATTTTCGTCACGGTATAATATAGTAACCAACTATGCTTCGCTAAATTAACACACTCTGATAAGTAGATTTTATTATACAGAGAATACATACATTTCTTCGAAAATTCCAATTGAACTAACTTAATTAATCCCCATTAAGCAAAATAGCGTTCCTAATTAATGTTTATCTAAATGATGATCAGGTGTATAATTGCGGATTTTTATGCATTTATAAAAAATTTAAATATGCATGCAACGTATAAAAGTATATAAAATTCAAATTTAATTCTGTCTCTAATTTCAGTTTGTATGATTGAGTACCGTAAACATAAATTACGTGTGATATTTTAGCGTTTTGCATTTAACTCAGTGTAATAATTCTACAAATCTCGGTCAAAATGTTCTACAATTTCTCTATTATTTAAAACGATTCCATACGTGATAGTAACTAAAAAAAAAAAAATGTTTTACACTTTCAAAAACAAGTAACAATATTAGTACGAATATTGTTCGGAAAAATTTGTAAGACAAAGGTTTAAAAGCAGGCAATCTTGCTTTAGCACGTTCGCGGAAAATTCTGCTTCACTATCAACTCGAAGCTCACAATCGAATCGAATCAGCCGATTCTCCTAGCACTTTTTAACCTAACCTCAGCTACGTCTGTTCGAATTCTTCCTGACCCGAAGACACATTTTTCCGTGGTGAAATTACCGAAAGAAGCCCGTGGGCGGTCGATTCGCGAGAGCTTGATTTTCTACACGATCAAAAACGTCCGTAGCGATATCTGGTGTTTCTAGTACGGCTCTTGGTATTTGAACGGAAAAGCGAAGTCGCTTGGGATGTGACCGTGGGGATGGTTCAGGATGCCGCGGAGTCCCATGGGCGTTTCACCTATCCATGTGGTTTCATATCAACCGATTTTAAAGTCACCGTCAGACGGAAAGTTTATGCCCGTCCTTCGCGACTTCTTCCATTTGCCCTTACACGCCACTCGTTACGAGCTTTCATCCTTTTGCGTCGCGTATACCGGATGAAACCGCCGGATATGTTCGTCAGGATATTTCTAGGATAGTTTGAATCCCCATAGTGGACGAGAAGAATGGAATCATCGTTTTCGGACTGTTTTCGGTTTAACCGTTTCAACGTCAAAGGTTATTGGAAAAATCTTATCGAAAAGTGCCAATATCGCGTTTCGTTTATTCCGTGTCGAGAAAACCGGAAACGACGTAATATCGCGGCTTTTATTCGAATGAAGACAACATAAATTTATTATTCGAGCTACTACTCATTTGCCAGATCGACTAACTCCACGGAATAAAATGGAGGGGAATCGATCGTTCGTAGGTTACCTGGGTAAATGTTACGAAGCTGATATCACGGAATTAGAAAGTCCACGATCTTTGAATCGTTTGAGAAAGGTTCCACTGGTACAGAATTACGGAATTTGAGATCCTACGGCCGTGTAGTTGTCCAGGGTGGTTCTTACGTGTCCTGGGATATGCAATTCGGTATCCTATAGAGCCCTCGGGTTCATTGCGGCGCCAGCATCACAGTTGATTATCACAGTGAGTTTGCTTGAAACAGGAGAAACGAATTTAGGTCGCTTGTGCATCATCTACTGGAAAGCAGATGAAAAGAACTCGTTCCTTCCGAGAATTCAACGTGGAAACGAGAAATGGATTATGTATTCTAATTTCCTGAATAATTTTTAGTCCGACTGCGCAGTATTTTTTCTTTTCGGCGAAAAATTGTGAAAAATCCAAAGAATAGTTTTATCATTTGCACGTTCGGAATAGCATTACTTGTCAAAGAAATTTGTTATTTAATCTTAACGTCCGCCGTTCATTTAACAGTTTGCATCAAAGCATTGTGTGAATTTTATTTAAAAAAAAAAAAAAATGGTGCACAGAAGTAATCGTTATTTTGTCTCCTTGTTTTCTCGCAGTATTTCTACGCTTTTTTATTATTATTGTATCTATTTTCACGAGAAACGCGTTATCGTCGGTTACGTATTTGCGAGGACAAAGAATATTTCATCATGCGTGCGTGGGAATATTTTAAAGCGGTCGGGAGATGAAAACCTTTAATAAGGTGAAACGATATGCGCTCGTCGGAGGACGATGCCAAATGTGAAATTTCAATGAGCTGTCCTTTGCTCTTCTAATCTAGAAAATTATATTCTATGGAATTTCATTCGCGATGAACAAAGCGTCGATAAAACTCGCACTCGCACAAAAGTAAGTACGCGAAACACTTCAAACGCTATGAAATCACAATGGTAAGCGGAGTAAAACATCCATAAGTAATTAAAGTTTCACAGCCATTGTTGATTAACCATCGAATACAGTCTTTTGAATTTTTCCTTTGGAAGAATTTCAGAAACTTTATTTTCTAGCATAAACATTTCAAGCATTCCGTTCGATTTATTTGAATAACATTTGAAATTGTTTCTTTTCAAATAAACAGTTACTTGGAATTCGAAAATTGTAAGTAGTCGAATAAAACTAATAAATTTCTCAAGAAAAACATTTGAATTTAATAATATTATGAGAAACTGAAAATAAGGAACCTGTTATAAATAAGTAATTTGGCTTAATATATTGCTTTTTATAATTAAAACTATGGCAACACCAGCAACTGGTTATTTTTATGTTTCCTTGATCCTATAATTGCATTATAAAGTTGAAAATATAAATTTCACAAAGACCGTGAGTGTATAATCGGAATAAAGAATGCACGAGGTTTTACAATTTAATTCAACAATATGACGTTCGATTTTTCCTATGTCTTTGTTCCATTAGGAAAAATGCTGATAGGTCTAACAATAATGAAAATAATCGAGATGGTCACGTTACGTGGTCGATTCGTTATACTAAATATAGAAGTTATCGTTCGAAAGAGAAATGACCAGTCTCTCAGTGGTATAACATTATAAACCGTGTAAATTCTTCGCGTGTTCGCTAATCCCTGCGAATACGTAGTCTGCTTTTGCATGAATATTTAGGCGATTGTGTGGCGAGGCGCGGGCGGGAAAATCGGCTATTTAACATTCGTTAAAATTATAACGTTCGAGCAGGTCCGAGTGGCTGTGTAATCGAATGCCGCGCGTATAAATATATAATCGTGGCTATGGACGGTGGCTCGTGCACGCAATTCATGCGTCAAGCCGATATTTCCGTATCGGCAGCAATTTAGTGAGGGCGTCTGAAATTCAGCGATTGCACGTCGAATTGAATTTTCATCCCCCGTGGAAAGTTCGACCCCCTTTGCGTTTCACTGTACGCTCAATATTACACCTGTACGAAGAAACAGGAATTAATGTATCGTTATTTTAAATGTGCAATTATTAGCAACGCGAACCACTTAGTTGGCATCTGTTATTCTTAAAAATCTTCTTCCGTAATATCGATGCACCTCTTTGATTCGTAGGAAGACATTTTGGAGTCTAACATAAGACACAGCAGCGTGCCAGTAAAAAATAAATACGTTGTTATTGCCTTAAGCATAAATCTGCCCTGCGTACTTTATTATTCATTACGAATATTATTTGACTGCGCAACCTAATAAAAATTAACGTTTCGACGCATATCTAATTATAATCGATGAACCGATTGTGACTTACAATATCGCAAAACCACCCCTTTCGTGTTTTGCATTGTACCGGTGGAACCTTGAGTTCGATAAAGCGTTTAGCCTCTAACAGCCGCGCTGAAATACGCAAGTAATCGTCAGACCTACCCACCGCCGCGCCGCCGTTCGAACGACAAACAGAACGCAAGAGGGTGAGACGATTCCACCCCCTCGATCCTCCCCGCCCCTTGGTGGTCGTTTTCGAGCTCCCGCATACGCTTAATGTCAGCGCGTTTGAAAATCGGGACAAGGGCGTAATTACGCGTTAAGAACTTGCCGAAGAGCTTTCAAATTAAGCGAACGGCTGCAATTTTCGGTGACCTTTCCGAAACCGTGTGCACCCCATGCTTTGCCGCTACACCGTGTCCGTTCACCCTGTGCATCGTGAAATGGAGCAGCGTGTGGGTGATCGATACATCGGGACTACATCCGTTTGTCTGTTCTGATTTTGCGGAGAGTTTCGGATAAAGGGGCGAAAGAGGTGTCGAGTTGTGGCACGAATGATGTTAGGTCGCTCAATAGCCGGTAAGTGTTTTTTGCAAAAATATTCTTGGCCAGAGCTTTTAACCCTTTGCACCTCGGAGCATTTTTTGATAACTATAATTATCGGCAATTCCGATACACTTTTCTGGCTCGTGTGAGAATTTAAAGTGTTATATATAAAGCGAACATTCTGAAAACTTTTGTAAAAATGTGTCTCCCTTTACACTTGTTTGTACCAAAGAAATAAAAGTGATAAGACATATTTGCAAAGATCATGTGATTGAATCGCCATTTATAATTTGTACAAAAAAGCACCGAATATTCTAAGAAATGCACCGTTGCAGAAATGAAAATTCTCCGAAAGAAAGTTTTCCAAAAGACCCAATATAATAAACTGCACATGGATAAAAGTAGATTCAAGTATCTAAAATACTTCCCGCGAGTAATAATATTAATTCGTTTGAATGAAGCGATGTTCAATGTCAGGTATACGACAGCAAACATCATTAGTTAGTCTTTAGAACACGTCTGCAACTGCAGGCATAATATTTGTACCACCTAAACGACTTGCCTACGACCGCGCGCACGCGACCAAGTAATTATAATGCAAGTGCATTCTCGGTGTCCTAGTATACTTGAGTATTACCATTTGCGGTTGTCCCAAAATGGTCCATATACGTTCACAAACTGTCCTTCCATGGGATCGAAGCTAATCAGGCTGTTCTTCCTGTGGTTTGCAATATTATTGTCCATTACGCAGCGATATATCATGTTCGCCTATTAAAATAGCAATACGCAATATTAAAGAAACGTTCGAGGCTGGTTATGCTTCTTATCTTTCGTTATTTATGATAGGTATTTTGGTCGACGGTGGTTCTAGCGTTAAAATATATTAGGCTTTACGACAAAGGCACTATATAAGCAATTATCATTTTATCGAATAATTCGGTATACTTTTGGTTTTGTGGTTCTTTCAAGTAGTTCCCCCCCCCCCCCCCCCACTCATTAATGTATTCAGTTTCTGGTTATTAATAAGGTACTTTTGGTATTGTGGTTCTTTCAAGTAGTTTTCCCGCCACTCATTAATGTATTCACTTTTTGGTTAGTAATAAGGTACTTTTGGGATTGTGTTTTTTTCAAGTAGTTCCCCCCCCCCCCCCCCACCAATTAATGTATTCAGTTTCTGGTTATTAATAAAGTTTCACCAACATTGCGATGAATTATAACAAAACGCATTGGATCTAATAAGATTTACTGCTTCTTTACCGAAATAAAGTTATTAATTACCATTGCTCTTCGTTTTAACCAACTCTGGATGCTGCTCCTTAATTGTGGCATTTAAGTGGCTCAACCGTGAACAGTACTTGTCTAAATTGATAATATTGTTACTTAACAATGCCTCGTTAAGATAATTCCTTTCCAATTCCTCCAATTACACAACAGAACTTAATATTATAACAAATGCTACGAACTTTCAGAACAACCCAATACACTGAGGTTACGTATGTTCATTCATTGATTATTTCACGTATTATCATTAATTTCGAATTCTTCTTTTTAAACTAAATTTATGTTCATACGATGCGTATTTCTATTACGAAAGAAACTCCGCTTGATTTTTTGGTCTAAATGAAAGTAAAAAATGCAAGGTCTAAGGAGAATAACATTTATTGGTTCACAAAAAGGCCAATAAATTATGAATAAAAAGAATATTGATATATCTTGAAATGTTAAAGAATATACAGCTTGTCTTGGTTTAAACAGGCCACCTATTTAAATCTCATTCAATTATGATGACACAAAACGTATTTTATTCTATTTTAAATAATATCAAAGGATTATTGCTCGTTAAAGATTTTTTTCTATCCAAAGTATGTAACTTCTTTTTCAGGCAACTTTCTACAGAAATGCATAGCTTAGTAAACTTGGCACGAAGTTTTATCAACCTTTTTACGGTTGACTAAACATAAGATAGACTATGCATTCTCATATAGAATTATTAATTAATTTATTGTTTCCTATATAATTGATCTGTAACAGCCAGATATATAATAAAGTGTATCGAAGTATATTTTCATATGTATTGGACGTCTATCATTTAATCTTCTATAACCCGAATTTAATTTACATTTACGAAATAAACAACATTACAATTAAGTGAAAATTTTCATTTCAACCTGGAAATCAGGGATTAATAATCGCTAGCGTTAATATAACCGAAAAGGGAAAAAATGAGAATCACAGAGTAATAGGCTAATAAGACAAAATTCAACAAATAATAGTGGATTAACTTTATCAACATTATATAATTCTTCAAATAACAATTCTAAATTGCAAAGGCCGTAAAAAAGCTTTGCTTTTTCACACAATCCGAATTTCAATTTGTAATTTATTATGTTTCCCATAAATGGACGGTCTATTCTGTACTTAGTCAATGGTTTTACGTTACACGTCAAAATTAACGAAAGTCACTACTCGATTCTCCATCATTAACCCGAGAAATTGTGAAATAGAAAACTTGCTTCGCTAAGTTGCGAGCCACTCCCCGACGAACTATTTTCGCTCGTGTTGTACGGCGCGAGATTTCACGGGTCTGAATTTTGACCGGTCTGAAGGAGGATATATCCCTTGCATCGTTTATGACGGCTTTCTGATTCCGAGATGAGTGTACGTGGGGCGCATAAGATAGGCTCTCGCAGCGACAAATCTGCACGTGACCCTAATACGGGTTACCGCGTTGCCCGGATTCGCGCGTTCCCATGTGCATCCTAAAGTCTAAACACTTCTGTATGAGCTGAAGCTCAGCCTCGCCGCAGCCTGTGTATATAGACGGGCAGTGTACGTGCACGCGTTTATCCATCTGCATCACGTGTGTAACCCGCGTTTACAGAAACAACTTGATCCACTTTTCCGTACGCCGCTGACCAAGCCTTAAGCTACCCACTCAATGCCAATCTTTTCATTTTCCTGCCTCCCCTCCTCCCCCACCCTCTTCCTTTCACCCTTCTGAAACTTTTATCAGCTTGGAATACTAGATTGCACGCGATGCTCGGCCGCTTTTGTTTATAAAGGAAAAGGGTGTAAGTTTATGAGCGAATAGGAGTCCCTGGAGTCTGCGAACTCTAGGATTCAGAGACCATAAGGTCCATTGTTCTTCGAACCGATAACGTTTTTGGTAATTATACAGGGTGTTTCGTAACAAGTGGCACAAGCTGGATTAAATAGATTCCACTGCTCGAAATGAGACAAAATTGTACGGGAAGCGTCGTTTTCCAGAGAATCGTCGAGTCACGTGTACTTAATAACCGGTGCCACGGATTTCATTACAAACCACCGCTGCGACTGTTTTTGCACATGGTGCAATCCAAAAATGTTAATGTAGAAGTATAATACACTAGATAGGTAGAAAAGCTTTAATCGTTTTTTAATCAATTGTGCGACAACCGCGTGCCGTCTTTTCAAGACAAATTTTGAGCTCTTTATGATAAAGAAATCTTATTGCAAACCTATCGAAGATAATAGTAATTCACTTGGTACTGACTAAGTCACTTACACAGTATAATTATTAATTCCTAATTTCCAGGTTGAAATGAAACCTTTCACTTAATTATACGTTTGCTCATATCCTAAACATAAATTAAGTTCTGGTTTTAGAAGATTAAATGATAATAATCCAATACATACGAAGATATACTTCTATGCACGTTATCATAGATTTGGCTGTTACAGATCACGTACATTAGAAACAATTAATTCGCGCAGTATTTAATTTTAACTCCCATCGTTTAAAATACACTGTTATTTCATTCTAATTTAAACCAGTAATGTCGCATGCGACACTAAAATGGTAAGGGGGCCCCGAAATGATTCTACACATATATAAAAATGGATAGTTTATCCTACGCTTCGTCGATGGTACCACTGTCCTGCTGTATTTATAAAGCCACCGTCGCGTATGAAGAGCTGAATAAAATGCAAAGGCCATTATAACAGGATGATTAGAGTCCACGCATTGGAATGGCGTTGGTATGGGTCAGGTCGGCGATCGGCCAGTGGCTGTTGTTTTATTCAAGAAACTGAATATTGAAACGAAAGTCAATATCGGCCGCTTTCAGGCGGATGCTTCGATATCCGTGTGGGTACCACGTATCCGGAAACGTCTGGATGGACACATCCGATCTACGTTTCGCGCGGAGACAAACAGCAAGAGAATGAGACAGGAAGGGAGGCAGAGTGGCAAATTACTGGAGTGTCTAATTGACCGGGAGTCTATCGTTCGCGATTACTGCGGCGTCACTCAGCTGGCGTCTAATGGCTACGCGGGCGACGCTATCGTTGGAAATTACGCGAGCTAGAAACGCGTCTGAAACACTCGGTTTGTTCGACGATGTTTGCACCAGGTCGTTCCACGAACGACACATTAGTTTGCCCTCCTGGAAATTCCTTTCAATATTGATTCCCCCGGTTGATACTCCGCGACGTGTGCACACGTTGTTTGACGAGATATTAATGTCCCTACGCCTGGACGACCATGTCTTGATAAGGTTTAATGCCATACCACGCGAGTATCGATTCGACTGCTGCGATACCGGTCGTTTTGGGTTACGCCAAATGGGCGACTGGTCTCAATTAGTGAATTTAGGTGGTTAATGTACCGAATGTTTAGCTCTGAAGTTTGATTGGGGTGACCTATGAGGCGTTCTCCATTAACGTACACAGCTATTAAGTAAAAATAACATTTTTGCGAGATGTTTGGTGAACTGGTGAAATGTAGGGTGGAGAGAATGATTAGGTCTGAGGTATTCTAGTAGTCGTTTGGCTTACGCCAAATGGGCACCTGGTCTCAATTAGTGAATTTAGGTGGCTAACGTACTGAATGTTTAGCTCCGAAGTTTGATTGAGGTGAGCTATGACGTGTTCTACATTAAGGTACAGAGCTTGTGGAGGTGTGGAGAGGGAGAAGAATGGAAAAAGGAAGGGTGTTGCGTTTCGTCATGGGCCTACTTGTGGACTCATCAGTAAGGCTACCTAGCAGGCCCTGCCTTAGACGTTGCGATATTGAAAGGAAGGTTAAAGGCGGTATATATATGGACGAGGTAGTTGGAGCGAGTGCTTTCGAGAAAGTCCTATTTCGTATGTCCCTCTAGTGGTGGGTGCAGGAGAGCCCCCACAGAGCTATTAAGTAAAAATAACATTCTTGCAAGATGTCTGGTAAAACAGTGGCACGTAAGAGTACAAAATGATTTGATCTGACGTGTAACAGTAGTCATCCAAGTTACACAGCAGACAAGTGCCTTGTCTCAATTGCAGGATTCAAATGGTAAAAATAAATAGTTTGTAAGGTATCAGGGTAAAATAGCGGGTAACGTAGAGTAGAAAATTATTAAGTGGAAGTATAATGTGCATTTCGGTTATGGCAAATAAGTACCTGGTCTCGAATAATGAATTTGAATGGCCGACATCGAAAATGTCTCGATTTGAACTACTACTGAAGCGATCCGTGCGATTTTATGCAGTAAAAATGAAACATACTGGGAGGTAACGCGATCTTTTAACCCATTGATATCGGGTATCGAGAGGCAAAAGCTTCACGTAGAATTAAAATTGATGGTAGGCATTATATGATTAAGATAGAAATTAAATGTTATGTCTCTAGTAATTCGCTGAAACGTTCCAATATCCCGATTTTAGATTAACCCATTGCACTCTCATTTTTTGTTCAATTCTCCTTTCAATAACCCCCTAGTATTTTAGGCGTTTTATTTGAAATGTACCGCTAAAGATAGCTGGTTGATGAGAACCAATTTAAACAATTTTTTCATCGAAACAATAGAACAAATAGGACTTTAACTGAAATTTATTTCACCCTCTGAACATTGTATTTTCTGTTTTACTTTGATTTTCTAAGGTAACTTTATATAATATATGCAGTTTGTATTTTTTCTTTGCGAATTTAACGACTTGCACTGAAATTGCGCTATATACGTTGATTCGATGTACAAAAATCTGTTTTGGTAGTTGAAAAGTGTACAGCGAATTAAGAATTGTCACGAGTACGTTTTATGCATTGATTGCGAAAATCGGTCGGAAAATTGTATAGAAATCAAGTCGTTGCAAATTACAATGGATGAGTTTATCACGGGTACTCGCTAAATTATTGCCAGCGCAGGCGGTTAAATTTTCCACAAGTATGTAAAGATTTGTAGTTTAGTTATTATAGTAGGTACGCGAGGTATTTGAATTTAGACCCATGAATGGGAATATTTATCGATGATTTCATTGACGCTTCCACATGCACTTTAATCAATGAATCATTAATGAAGTACAGGGTCTTCAATTGATCAATCGATTGAACAATCAGGTTAGATTAAACTAGGCTTCAAATGTATTCGTTGATATTATCAGGGTGTCTCATTATTTCCTACGATAATGTGCTTTTGTATTCTGGCTATCGCTGTGGTTTTATCAAATAGCGTTTAATGTTGAGTGATATTCCGATGCTCTATCGTGACAAATTGGGTGACTCTTTATCTAAGATTAACATGTACACAGTGAATCACTTAGGAGCTCGACATTAGGAGACCAAATTGCTATTGTCGTTTTTACTCCAAATAACGAAATTTGTTCCATGTATCTTAAAAAAAAGAAAAATATTTTATTCTCTGAAATTGTGCTCCGTATTCGAAGTACTATTTTAATTGAATTGTAAAGAATTTATTATCTAAAATAGTATTTGAAATAACTTTTCGGTAAATTTTACCCAGCTCTGCTATTTCCTTATCAATTTGCTATTCCACTTGGCTCGATTTATAATTCCTGGGTCACGTAACTTTCAAATATTATCAGCGAGAGTTCATAAATGTTTAAGAAATGCAGGTGATTGAGAAATATTGGAAGCTCATCAATATTCATCAGTATTCAACGTCTTTAGACTGCTGAATTATTCATAACCATCGAAGAACATGCACCTAATTACAAACATTCTAAAATATTCAAGCCGTTGTAAATTCGTTAATCGTAAAAATTCGGGTTCATCGTTTTATACGCGCATTTTCGAAACTTTATTCATTAATCCTGTATATCTCAAAATTTACTACTTTTTCCAATAAAAGAAGCTACGATTATTGGCTACAAGTTTCATCTGAATCTAAAAAGCAGGAATTTATAATTATTATTGAAAAATAATAAATATAATAAAAAACATAAATAAGGATATAAATATTATTAGAAAATAATAAATAAATCGTATAACTGTTACTTTGCTTGAACTTCATTATTATGCAAAAGTTGACTTTTCAAAGTTCCACACTAGATAGCCTTCCTGAACTGTATAATTTTAATTACGGCTCTGAATAGTCGACACTTCGTTAGCCTCTGTAGTCACTATAATTTCCGAATGGGTATAACGCAGTTATCGCCAGGTCCTTGATGGTGTTGTCAGATGGTAAAGCCCTTTATTGTCCCCTAATGCAGACCGACGCTTGCTCTCGTTTTGTCGAATTACGCAGCTATTGACGACAGTGACTAGCTGTTCCGTTGGATCGATGATCTATCGTGTGATCAGTCCTTTCTGTGATAGTATCTGATCATGGTACTACGGTATCCCATGTTAATTAGTGCTATAGGTGTACTCTTACAATGGTATACTGCTTGATAATGTTAACACTGGAACTGTAGTCGATTAAATTATCCTTAGTTGCAGTAAGGCGATTAATATGAGAAAAATACATTCGTACTACAATGGAATCCGCTTATTATGATCACTTTGAGACTTACAATTTTTTATAAGAATAACCGACTGACAATACTATGCAGAGAATAAAATGTATGAATCATTGAACTCGTTTTATTGCGGACAGATATAGTTTCGGATAAAATTTGTTCATTTCGAACTTCGTTCTGGGAAAAAATGAGCCTAAAAATTCTTGAATTTCTCAAATAATAACTATACGATAAATATCAAATTTATTTACTAAATACTTGTATATTTTGTAGGGATTTATGTAATTTATTATTTATTTATTTATTTATTTATTATTCATGGCACAATCGCCAAAAATGTCGAATAAAATTGTATCATTTCAAACTTCGGTCTGGAAAAAAAAGTAGCTAAAAATTCTTGAAATTGTCAAATAATAACTATACGATAAATATCAAATTTATTTACTAAATATTTCTATATTTTGTAATGGTTTATGTAACCCACGTTACAATTGCCACAATCGAACGTATACTCGTGTAACGTGAAAACGTGAACTAGCGCTGTTTCGGTATTCCTACCTTCAATCGAATAAATCAAATCCAGCTGGAAATTAAATTATAGAACTCGAAATGACTTTTCGAACATTGAAAACGCCCTGTACAACCGATTGGTTCCGCGGGAGTACGGAATGAATAAGGATAACGGTTCCCAGGAACTTTTCAAGCCGCTTTTTTCCGCGTGATCGAAGTAGCAGCGATTTCAGGCAACTTTTCAACTTCCTTAACGCTCTACCCATCGTTATCCCCGTTTCCTTTCTTCTCCTAACATGAGAATCGATGCAGATCGAGGGTACTACTGCCACTTCATCAAATTAACAAGAGCCCCCGGGAACTTACAGCTCGCGAAACGAAGCAGCTGCAGTTCGCGGGATAGTTACTACACGGCGCGTGATATCTAGCCGGCCGCTGAAACTTCGAAACTATGCGCCTAACTTTTTCCGTATACTTGCAGGACGGGACATCTTGCAGGAATCCAACGGAGTATTAATATCTTTCTACGGCTGTTACACCGTGTTCCTGGGACATCTTGCACCTGCATACAACGGTTTGTACCTGCTTTTGTATGTTTTTATTTATTTATTCATATATACGTATATAAGGGTCGGAAGTTGTCAGGAATGGTTTTGTCCGAATAAATTCACACTGACGTGGTATTAGGTGATATGGTTTTAATAATGCGACTGATCTCGTCTGGTGATCGAACGTAAACTGAACTCCAACGAAAACGCTTTCCATTTATGTGATTTGCTAGCCTTTGATTTTACCCCTGAAAGAGTGCCGCGTTTCTGTCGGCACCCGACACAAGGTTACTTCGCGCCGCGACTTTCAAGGATCGGCTGCTACATATATTTATAAACGGACCAAAGCCCTTTTGCATATAATGTTTACAAAGAGAAAAAAAGGCAAACTGCGCATAATATATCAAAGAAGGGACATACAGAAAAACGCACGATACAAAAGGTATACCATTATCCGATAATTCTACGTACGCGTTTTTTAAACGCATGTAAAGACCCACTAAAAAAATCAATACGATTATAGAGAGTGCTAGAGTCGGCAATAATACGATAATGATTATTTTAATGTGTCCCGATAATTTTATCGCTTAACACTAGCGGTGGGACGAATTCAGATTCACAATGTTGATGTCCCAATTACTGTCAGTGTCCTTGTAATCTACACTTTAAGTATTTTATTTAATAGCAAAGTAATGTAGGGAAACAAATTTTAATACCAAATTTGGGCTTCGGTTAACGTAACAACACATAGACATTGTATATTCGTTTAGACTTAATATATTTAAAATTAAATATTTGGAGCTGTTGAACATTAAAACGTGACCAATGTAATTGTAAAGTATAGAACTTATATCTGGTACACAAACTGACGTGTTAATATATGGAAAGATTGTTTCTATTTAAATGACGACTTTTTAAATGACAGTGATAGGGACATTGAATTTTTGTTGTACATTTACAATTAATTTGTAATTAATTCATTAAATCCTATATGTAAAAAAATGTTCATAAATAAAAGAGACAACAATATTATAATCCAAACTGGAACGTTGTTTAGGTTAAATACGTTCTAAAATATATAATACTGTAACACGATAATCTTAAAATGGCAGTAATTGGTACATCTATGCCAAATTGTTCTGTTGAATGAAAGTCTCAGGAATGGAAGGATTTTACAAGCGATAACACATTTTTCGCGAAAGACTTGCATTGATTGGTTTCTGGGTCCATCAACAATAGGCGTTAGGAAGTAAGTGATCAACGCTATAATTTGTTTTACATTATTTCAATTTTGTTTCAAGTTGAAGCCAGTGAAATAAAAATAAACATTCCTCGTTTTTTCTTCTTTTATACTTCGTATCTTGTAGGAAATTTCCTTCGAAATTCTATTATTTTTCATTAATGTTCAGTTTGCCGTCGAAAGCCAAGTAAATTCTCCCAAATTTCATAGAAAAAGTCAAAGTGGGATATAGTAGCAAGGTATCACTGATATGTGTGATTGGAGTTGGAGAGAAGTAATCATAGAAGCACTCGATCATGTTCGAACCTGGACGTTGGCATGACCACGTCAATATACGTCAGGGAAAATTGCTTTTATTTTAATTGAATTTTCAAAAAAATAGGTGGCCTATGACATGCCAAGTAATCAGGTTACACTATAAAGGACTCTTCTATCAAATGCATTTGCTACACTTTATCGATATTATAGAAACATTTAAACTCAATTTATGCGATCAATTGTCGATTAATACAAAGGATATCTTATTTGGGAAAAGGAAAATGATTTGATGGGAAATTCATTTCAATCTTTACTATTCACTCAGCGTTTAATGTTGATCCTGTTGCGGTCTTTGAGAATTCGTTCAATCGAATCGCATCCTTTATTCTTTAGGCAGTTGTCAAGTTAACAAAGATGTAAACTTTATTCATTTTCCAAAGAGATTACGAGTAAGTTTAGTTTCTTTACCCTTTTGCGTTTTTCCTTTTTTTTGATTACATAATTAATAACTAGTAATTAATAATAACTTAATCTACTCTACCACTATAAATATGTATATAAAATATACAAAGTATACAATAATAAAATTAAATGTATAGACCATTAAAACATTGCATAAAACAATAATCAATAGCTAATATTAATACAAAAAAGAAACACTTTCTTTATGCAATTGTTAGTAAGTTTTATAATTCTGAGAAAAACAAACTTTAATATTTGTAAATTTAAGTTTTAAATTCTCTGTTGTGGGTTCATCTTCCGCAGAATTATAAAACTTGCTCAAAGAATAAAGGATGTGATTCAGTTTCTAATAACTCTTTTATATCTGCTTCAAAGCTAGGAAATGTTTTAGAAAATTAAAAATATGATTGGGTTAAACGCATCGAAATGTCCAAAATGGAGAATAAATTATAGTATTTATGGGCTAAAACAAATTCTGCTTCTTTGATTGTATTTATAAAACTATGAATTTGCATAAACACACGCAATCCAGTAACTATAAATAACTTAGAGAAAAAAATGTATAAATAAGGAAGTATTTAATAGAATTTGCCTAAATATTAATAAAAATACAAGCAGCATTAAAATTGGAAAAAGGAAAATACAATTAGAATGAAATGCGAAGAAGTAACGTTCACCTTATTTAATAATTTTCTGAATTTGTTATTATTAAATTGCGGATCTTTATGAATTTATGGAAAACTTAAATTCGCAAAAGGGTAGAAAATATCAGAAATAAAGTGCAAACAGTTTAACGTTTAGAGAGTAATATTTATATTTATACGTTCGATTATTTAGATATTTAGATATTTATATTTAGAAATTAATATTTAAATAGTGAAATGAATCAGTATTTCGCGATTATTCGTGTTTGTAAAAATATGAGTTTTCATAAGTCATTGTATAGTAATTAGCAAATGGGTATAAATCTTCAGATCATGCAAATTGTATAAAAATTAAAATTATTATAAATTATTATAAAAATTATTATAGAACCTGTTCTTAGTTAGCATCCAGTCAAAATTGGTCTCTTTAGAATCTACTTAAATTAGCATACAGTCTTAACCAAGCTAAAAGCACAACTAATTCTAATTTAGACTCAATTTACCTTAATTTAACGCACATCGTAATTTATTAGATTTGTAAATAAGTTCTCACAGTCAACTTTAGACGAGAAATTGCAAGTATTTCCGGATGAAATCTCAGCATAGACGCGAGAAGAGCTTGGCATATAACTTTAAATGGCTCAAACCACAATTTCCAATAGTTTGCATACTATCAGAAAGATCTCAAGCAGAGAAAATCGGTGTCGCGTTAGTTGACCGAGAAATATTACGCAAAGCGTTTTCACACTTGTTTCGCACTGAATAATAAGTTTCACGAGATATCTTACAAATTTTAAATATTATGCATGTCCTCACATATTACACGAACTTTCTACTTTTTTGCGCAGACAAATTTTAAATAAAAGCATAGAAATAATAAGTTAAAATAAGCCATTTAAATATCCCCCTCTTTTTGTGATATTCATAGTTTCATTACATTTTTGGTGCTCAAGATGAACTAAAAGTTATAGTTTAGATATATTCAAATGTATTTCTTCGTCCACTTTAAAATGCAATGGAAAGAATATCGATGATCTTGAAAAAACTATAAAACATAATCTAAATACAATAGAATTGTTCGGCCATATTCTTTTTTGAAACAATTCGATTTATGCCGTGAACATTCATGCAATTAGAAACAAGGAAGATATTTAGGTGTACATTAGTATATGAGACATTCACAAGCCAAAGTGAAACTCCACTTTTCGAATTTTATCAAAATTTTCATACTAAAGCACTTGATTGAAGCTTAGCTTTTTATTGTTCAAACAAATTGCCTTAATAATTGTGCTGAACACCACGAGATAAGAAAAATGTTTTTGGTCACGGAATAATAAACAATTTATAAAAATATTTTTATACAAAGATTATTCCAAGGATATATCATTCTACGTATTATATATATCGTTAGATAAAATCTACACTAATAACAATACATTGTACAGTGTTTATTTGAATTTTTCACGAGAAATATTACAAAAGATTGTACATTTACCTTACCAATTTCCCTACTTTTTGTTTCATGGAGTTAGTCCGTATTAGTTCCTATTTTCCCTTCTAATCCATCAATTACTCGGAATTAAACCTTACTATAGGGCAGTGATGGCGAACCTATGACACGCGGGTCAGACACTGACTCACGCAGGCTTTTTAAACGACCCACGAGTTGATTTTTATAAACTTGTGGAGCTGTAGAGAGGGGATAGAATAGGAAAAAGGAAGGGTGTTGCGTTTCGTCCTGGGCCTGCTAGTGGACTCATCAGTAAGGCTACCTAGCAGGCCCTGCCTTAGACTTGGGATATTGGAAGGAAGGTTAAAGGCGATATATATATGGACGAGGTAGTTGGAGCGAGTACTTTCGAGAAAGCCTATTTCGTATGTCCCTCTAGTAGTGGGTGCAGGAGAGCCGCCACAAACTTATTTTTTACATCATAAAAGAGAGAACAGACAATCAAATGTTTTGCTCTTCACTTGCAAAAGTAAACGTTGTGAAACAAAAAGGAAACCTAAACTTGTTAGAGGATTTTAAAAGTGAGAACCAAGAAAAAAGTAGTTTTTAACCATCCGCCCCTCCTCCTTTCCAAGTGACGCCACTGACTTAGTGACCTACGAGCTAGTACTAAAAAAAATAACAAAATTTTACCCACGTCTCGAAAAGGTTCGCCATCACTGCTATAGGGTTATCCAAAATAGACTATAGGAACACCTACCTTCACTTTTTTTCTTTCCCTTTCTGCTTTACCCTTTTCTACTCTGTTTTTCATTTCTATTGTCTTCGTTCGTTCTCGTTTCAATTGTTATTCTTTTTCACCTCTATTTTACTAACAAACATCGCGTTTGACAGAAATTCTCATTCAACATCCTAAAGGTACTTTTGGTCAATCCATTGTTATCAACTTTATAACGCCACACAAAATAAGAACAATGGTAAAAATCACATTTTGAAGTGTTGCTTGAAGAATTCTTCATTATTTCTAATAACGCAAATAGTGTCCAATTGCAAAACCAGCGAGAACTTATTTATCCACCTAATATATACTAAAACACACGTTTATCTTTGTAAACAAAGCATCCAAGTCAGCAGAAAATGGCTCGAATCACCTAATCAGGCTTTAGTAGCACATGTCTCCTTCAGAATCGGTTCAAGACGCTACGCGGAAGTTTTGCGGAGTGCTGTACACGATACAGACGGCGTGTCACGTATCAGTGTGCTAGAATTGTTGCGAAACGTTCCGCGTCTGAGCACGGTAATGCAAGTTTGAACGCGGGCCTATAGAGGACACGTCGCGTAGAATACCCTAGATCGGAGTTGCTGGCTAAAGGATCTGTTTTGCGCTGCAATAAGAACAATTATGATAATAATTGAATGGTTAACGATGGCACGGTAAGAAATTCCTGCCAACTCCGCCGACTGTTGTCATTAATACTTTGCTTATTAGATTGTATCCGTGTCGTGAGCTAAATAATGATTCAACGCGTCGCGGCTGCTAATGGAAAACGTAAAACCGAGTTGCTCCGATGAAATGTAGCTGGATGTATCTCTCGTTCTAAAACGGAACGACGTAAGGAAAGGCGTATTGGGACAGGAGCCGTTTTCTTAAACGTTATAACTAGACTGCGCATCTTTGTGCGATTATGGAATACTTGAATGTGCAACAAGGTATATAATGCGTAAAATATATTAAGTGTACCAGTAAGTAATCCACTATGTTGTTTAATAAGTGTAGTTTAAATTTAAAATGTGCCACCTAGGTGTAAGAATATATTGAAGAATTTACAATATTTTATCGAATAATCAAACTTCCGTTTTAGTAAGAATTTTTAAAACAGGTATTTTATCTTGATAAAAATGAATGGTGAATTTGATTCTTCATTGATACACTTAATAGAAAAGTATACAAAATTCTCAAAGTGAAACCCACCAATAGGCGGAATATTTTTAATCAATTTTACGTAGTGCGTTTTGGGACAGACTGATTATGAGAACAATAACCGATTGATAACATTATACGTGGTTGTAATAACCGGATTCCACTGTGCCATAATTATATTATTATTACACAATACTTACCTATTTGCTGTAAGTAATATTATAATCAGACACTAATTATCCTACGATTTCATTCAATTTCATTTTTATGCGGTGTGTACACATACATTTGATTATCACTGTACGCCTAGCGATTCTTAACCCTTTACGAATTTTGCAAACATTATTCACCGAAATGTTGACTATTTTTAACTATAACACTATGTGGAATGCAAAACATTGAAATATTATACGTAACTCGTACATACAATTAGTAATCCTCAATCTCATAATCTTACAAATTGAAATCAAGTGAATTAATGTTTATTAAAAAGTACAGCATGCTTTTATTGCAATTAGTCCATAGGCTAAACCACGAGTGTAACCCGTTGTTATAAGCCAAAGGGTTAATAACGTCTGGCGACTCTCAGTGATATTCCGTCTAATATCCCCGACTAAAGCGAGCGAATCTTTCATGTTGCAGCTAATTAAGTTGTCTATCGACACGGGACTGTAATCCAGTTATATACGAACTATCTTATGCACTGAACCCCTTAGAAGTTAAGCTTGGATGTTTGCCATGCTCGCTAACAATAGAATAATACCTACCAGTCAGCCGGTTTTTACTCGGAATTTCAAATTTACTGCCATTATCTTAGCTCTTCGAAGGAATTATTCCGTCACGGTAAGAGCCTTGGCTGCGTCTATAAGTCAGTTGTTTGCAAAAATATGTAGTCCTCTGTGGATGGAAAGTGGCAGCCCCTTTGTGTCGGTCGCAGAATGCATGGATTACACAAAGGTATCGGCGCGACTGTGGCATGCGATTGAATGCTGCCACTGTGCACCATTCGATATGTGATCTGTGCCCTATCGTTGTGGATACATACGTGCATATGAATCTCGCATAATTGATAGACGTGCTTACAATCAGCGTACATACGATCCCGTACGGATAATCTTCAAGCGTTTCGACTTTCATCCCCCCCCCCCCCGTCCCCTAACCTGGGAATTCGCTGCCTTTGTGAGCTCCTATTTTGAAGATATATTCCATAATTGATACGCTGATTTCAGCTTATTTGCAGTTATTTACGGGGATACGGTAATCAAACGGTATAAAGATGTAGGAATATCCGAATACAGGAGAATATCGAAATATACAAATATATTCCCGGATATGCTTTGAGTTTTGCAAAACAAACCTGTTCTGCTTTATTTCCAATACTTTGATCAAACTAAGATCCTTCGCTCATGAACGATTAGGTCCGGTTTGTAACTCTTCTCTTTGCTCCCACGCATAATAAATAAGTGACTCGAAGTAAACTTTTGAATTCCCAAGCGTTTACATTTCTAAGCGTTTGAATTTCCAAGCTTTTGGATTTTTAAGCGATTATAATTTCAAGCTTTTGGATTTACAAGCATTTGAATTTCCAAGCTTTTGGACTCCCTAACATTTAAACCCTCAAAGCCATTGGATTTCATAACTTTCCAATTTCAATTGTCGAAAATTAAATCGTTAAAAAATTACACGACATACGTAGTGTATAAAAATATACGAAACACCCAAATTAGAGATATTTTAATAGGTGGAGAATAAACCTACCCTGTATTTAGCTTCCATTTCTTTATTCTTATCTACAAATGTATGAATTTACATAAACATTAGCAGTCCATTAATTAGATATAGATATACATAAGCAATGGTACATTTGTATATGTTCAATATCTAATAGCAAAACTACGTTTTCGTTGAAAAGGAACGACGCACGTTTGAAATTGCAGCGCACGGATCGAGATTTTAAGAACAATTTAATGCATACGAATAAAGGTTAGCATATCTTTGCCAGTTTCACAGGCGGAATCAAAATTTGCAGCTGGTAACTTTTAACGAATCAAGTTTCCGCCAATCACCTAAGGTTAGAAGACTTTACATCCCTCCCCTCCTCCTTCCCCACTCTCTCGATATTTGCAATCTTCGCCTTTGACAGACCGAGTAACTCGAGTCGACTAAGAGCGTTGCCAATTTACATACACGGTTATCGCAAAACAACTTTCCTCCGCCGTTGAACGTAACAACTTGGAAACTCGTCGTCGCGGTCGCCGCAAACTTTATGGCGGTTTTCCTCAAAACGTGTGCCGAGGAACGTGTAGGGGCGCGGAGAAAAAAAGGGGAAACGAGTACTTGGAGAGTGAAACAAAACGTTGGCGTCTCTCGAATAAGCGAGACCTTCTCCAGAATGCTGTAAAAAAAATGAAGGGGAGAGGGGAGGAAGGGTGATCATTAAAACGCGGTAACGAGTTGCTCCTTTGTCCTCGCGGAAGTTTACGATTCGTTTTAGCGAAATAACTGCTTTACGCCAGGCATTCCGTGGTTTAAGCGCGGTCAAGTTACTGAAAACACCGGGGAAAGATGATTTTGCGATTCTCTTGCTGTTTGATTGTTACTGGCATACATTTTGGGGCCGTAAAATGTAGATGTCGCCATTATCGGGCGATTTAGCTACCACGAATGCGAGGGTCATTCAGTAAGTAAAGACACAAAAGGTCTGTTTTAAATAATAGTTAAATAAGTAGTACAGTGGAATTCGGTTATTATAATCACGAATAATGTTATCAGTCGGCTATTGTTATCATAATTAGACGGTCCCAAAACAGTCTATATAAAGTTAGTTAAAAATAATTTAAAATCTATTGCAATTAAACTTCGGTTATTGATATCAAGTATGATAGCTTCACTTAGGGACAAACGATAAGAATTCTTACCAGATTCGTATTAAATTAACCTTTTCTTTAAAACTTACTTTTAACTCAACCATACTTTTATTATTTATACGAATGTACGGCGAGAATTATTAAAAATACGTGAATACAGTAGAGGAGAAGCTAAAGAGACAAACTTGTGACAATTTGCATATTCTGAACAAAGATAGTATACCCATTAAACAATGTTCAAATGTGATAACGAGACTGCGAATGTTTATGCAGATTCGTATCTCTATAAAATGTAAAATTGAAAGAGTGGCGTTTAATAAAGATCCGTTTGATCCTCTAAATGTTGTAATTAAAGAGAGGAATCGTGTTCATTAACATTGATAGAAACTTCATTAAAATAGTTGAACTGACTGTAAAGAGTGTCTCGATGTTCCTCGCTTAGAAATAATAATCGATGTTTACTAAAAATGTGAGATGTCGTAAAGCTAAATCTAAATAGAATATAGTTGGCATCCCTGTTAGTAGTTTAAAACAATAAAATCCTCAAAAATCGGATTCTACTTATCCACGAATAACTATTAAAAGATTACTACGAGAATGTAAAATAATTCCAAGTTAGTCGAACTTCAACGGCATACTGTTCGCTTTCGAATTCAACTTGCTTTCGTTCGCCCTTTTCAATAACTCGAGAAATAATCGCGCGAACATTTGAACCGTATTTGAGAGCGTTGATGTCGGGGATTTACAGTCTAGGGAATTTCTTGCCTGTTTCCATGCGGTTGCAAACGACGAAACTCTTTCGCATCTTACCAGCCGCCGGGCTGGAAATCGTTCTGCGGCCTGCATTATAGCCATAACGCAGATTTACGATGCACACGACGTCCCCTGCAATATTTGCAGCGAATTTGTCATTTCGCCGTGCGGTTATTACTTTCTCGTTGTTGCTGCTCGTGCTACGCCAACCATGCTTGCCTTCCATGCTAAACGGAGAAAAACGAGTTCCTCGCTAGGCTTACCGACGCGTTGCATACCCGTAGTACTCTTAAATGGTTTTCTAACTCGATCTAATTGGCCAGCAATTTTATCGAGGATCGTCGAAATATTTTATGCTACTTCCTGCAACGTAGAGAATTTTTGTCACGGCTGAGAATAAATTTGGACTTGTTTGTGACAATATACTTAAAATTGATAGAATATTTCTGTAATCAAATACCACGCATTAGGTGATATTGTTACATTTATAATTTTGGCTTCATTTACAAAGCCTTTAAATATTTGAATAATGTACTGACTTTAAATTTGGTGTACTTCTCTTTTGCCTGTTACTCATTTGGTCCCCATATCAGGATTATCTTTGCAAACTAATAGAAGGCATTCAATAACGTTTCCTACGACTACTTGCCGTGAGATTCGGTCGTTTCATGCCAATTTATGAACACAACTATACGTAAATTCACAGTCAGAGTTAAACTTATTGTCATTGGTAAAAGGCGTACTATGCTTGAGCTTCTTTTTGCTTACAAAGATATCAACGAATTTATTCAATGTCCAGATTTATTAGCACTGTTCCGTCTTAATAATTCTCCTACATCTATTAGATCGCAAATACTTCTGCAACGAGTATTTCGTATTACCCGTTATGGCGAAAGCAATAGGATTAATAGACTATTTATGACTGTAAATTATTATTGCAAATCGTTGGATATATTTTCTTCATAAAATAGCTTTAAGTGTCAAGTATTACACATATTATTCTTCTCTTTATAATTTCATATATTTTACATTCCAAAATATGAAAAATGAAAGAAACATATTTTCGAAATCTCCAAACTATAAAACATATTTCTACCCAAGTCCCATTCGTTCGATGCGTCTTTCTGAAATATGCATTCGCATAAACTTTCGCAAATGAATCTTTTTGTTGCAATGGCGAGTTTTAATAATAATGATCGATGGAGGATCTCATAAATCATCATTGCAATATTCTGCAACAAATTTCTACTCATAGGAAATTTTTTTTACTCCGGCAAATCGATCAACGATGGATCCCTCATCATACACACGTATTGAAATTTTATTGATGCGGCTGCATACTGTAAAATCTTCTGAAACTTTTTTAATATAATTCAATATCGTGGCAGAGGAAGGATTTCGAAAAGTAGGAAAATTTTTAATGAATCCGTGAAATACATTCAAACCCCATATAACGCGGCACTTTTGCGACGCGATTAAAGAATTATGGAAATCACAATTATAACGCGATACTCTTACAACAAGAATTCGTTCTAACATTGTTAAATAATTAAGGAATCCTCGGTATAACGCGGCACTTGTTGACTATTTTTTAGTAACCCGTTATAGTTGTCAAAATAAAATAGTAGCTTTAATAATTTCCATAATCTATCTTTGCTTCTTGTTCTTGGTAATCTTTAGCCCCGTATAACACGGTTTCGTATATCACGGCATTTCTTGGGAACGTAATTACCGTGTTACACGGGGTTTCACTGTGTAGCATTAATAAATTTTCCCGCCATTGTTAGCGGAATTCTCGAAACGAGACATTCGTTAATTCGCCACAAATTCCCGTCTAGCTCGGCAATTAAGCGAACACTCTCATTTCACGAAACCGTACACCATAATCATTCGTTTCCCATCGGCGGTTATGAACATGGCGCGTCTCGTTCATGGGTAAAATGGCGCCGCTGACGTGCGCCGCTGCCAAACTTGCGGTTCTACGATTACAACCGCTATCTCCGATGATTGTTAAAAATAATATTTTTCCAACGCATGTTCCGCGAAACCAGCCCCGTCTTTAATTGGATCAATTATCATCGAAACGATTTTTTTTTTCAGGAGAATTCGCGCGCGTTTAAATGCACACAAACGATCTCAAACGAGCAATACGTACGCTTTTTTTACCCCTCCAGCCCCTATGAAATAAAATATCGAAGTTCCTCGTTTAATTTAACTAACTTGTTGGGATGCGCGAAACATCCCCTCCTCCTCTCCACCCCCCCCTTCTTTTCTCTCCGGCGTTTTTTATTTTATTTTTCTTTCTGCCGGAGTATTTCTATTTTATTTTTGGTCGTGTTGTATTATGCGTTCGACGTTTCTGAACGAGGGTTCTCTCTCTCTCTCTCTCTCTCTCTCTTTCGCTTTATCGATCGATACGCGGTATTTTCCACCCTTCCCCCGTTGTACCCCTCTCCGTCCCGCAGGCTTGTCGGATCGACAGTTCTTTATTTGTAAAAATGAATTTATTAAACTTCGAAAAAAGTGCCGATACCACTCATCGTTATCTAACTCGCCCGCGGCGGTTTCTTCCTATTCTGTACACGCGAAAACAACCCGCCGCGCGTACACATACACATATGGGAGGCGGTTTGATAGTTTTATTTCTCTCAACATGTTGATTTTTATATGGTAAAAGTGTTTTTGCTTGTTAATTGATAAGTTTCGATGTTTCGAGGTGAAACAGCGATGACCGAGGTTGGTAGTATTAAACAAATGGTTGCGATACAGTTTTGTGCGACATGTGACAAATTATTAGGTTCAGCGATAAGTAGACTGCGGATCTCGATGCGTTTATAGAAAATTCAAATATGTAGAAAGATACAGAATGCCAGTAGTGTTAAAAAGTACAGGAAATATTGAAATACAATGTGAAATATAAATTATAGTATTTAGAGGGTGATCTTGTTTCTTTAATTTTACTTGGAGAAATCTAAATTTGCATAAAGGTCTCTAGTTTGGTAATAAGTTATTTGTAACTAGACTCCGGATCTTTATGCAGTTATAGGAAATTTATGCGTATAAAAGATACAGAATGTTAGTGTTAAAAGGTGTAGAAAATATTGAAATACAAAGTGAAATATAAATTGTAGTATTTGGAGGGTGACACCACCTTCTATTTAGATCTCGTTTCTTAAATTTTAATCCGAAAAATCTGAATTCGCCTAAAGATCTGTAGTTTATTTATAACAGTAACGCGGCCTGAATGTTTGCAATATAACAATTTTAAAAACTTTATTGACTGAAATCATGGTATTAGGTTGGTGCATATGAAATTTCGTTTTTCCAAAGGTTAAGATTACTGAATAAATAAAACTTTATTAATTCTGTAAAAGGCTTAATTATGATAAGTCACATTAACATAAGTCACAAGTAGAAGAAAATTGCTGCGATATAAATACGTGTGTGTTATAAATTAAAGTTATGAAAATTCTAGTGTTTCACATCATGAGTAATCGGAATATTTCTGCAATTCTTTATGAAAGTATTTGGAGAAGATTATATAAATAGTACAATAGTGAAACATTAATTTGCAAAATTCGAGACTTATAATTTTTGACTGGATAGTAAATTAGGAGGAAGATTAGAAAATCCTGAAATCGGTTATTTTTATAACTACATAATAATGAAATCAATTAATTGTTCGAAAGAAGTGTATAAAATCATGTAACAATGATTTTAATGAAATATACATGTGTAATATTTTGAATAATTTACTTATGCTTAACAGATTATTATTAGATTCGAGTAAAATATTTAATTCATCATTGTCGATATTTAGGCGATTATAATGTCAAATTTGTCGAACTAATGTCGAATTGTTAATTCATAAATTTTACCTCTTCATGCACAAATAATATTAATAATAAAACATATTCCAAAGCATTATTGCTTAAGTTTAATTTGGAGAAATGTTCCATAAAGAATTCGAAATCTTCCACGAATGGATCAAACGAATTCGTCTTCCATTCATGGTTCATTTTATTTTCACTATCCACCATTTCTTCTCGAAGCACGTGACGATCTATTAATAATGTTAAACTCATAAAGCTTCAAGCTATATATTCATGTAAATAAAGCATCCTCTGGTATTATTTTAATTAACCGGTAGCTGAAAAACTTTGAACTATATAAAATCGGCCATTTCATATGCAACGACCTAATATAATGTTATAAAGTTTGAAGAAACCGTAAATGAAATACGCGCTAGCATATTAGTGGTTTAATATAGTGGTACATTAATAAGTTCCACAGTGAAATTGCATTTTAATCCAATTTAGCTCTTTGTTTGAAAATTTCCAACTCTTTGTTTCTCTATATTTGCGATACTCAAACGAGTGCAGATGCAACAAAGTCCTGTAGTCCGTTCAGGATCAAGGATACGGGTATATTCGTCGTTTGTGGCCGTCGTCCATTATACACGTTACACTGACAGTCTAATATCGTCCCTGGAGGTTGCAGGATTAACTTGAAATTTAATGGGTTTTCGAATTGCCATGGGAAGAGAGTCATTTGCGAGGGAGGTGTTCGGGGCGCAGGGATTTATGGGGGCCGGGCACCCCTTGAAAAAATAAAAATAAATAAATCGCTATCGGAGGCTTAATGGGTTATTAATTAAAGCGTACTTTCTGAAGCTTTTCAAGGAGCTTCGTATTTGTTATGCAATAAATCGCTTCTTATCCATTAATTTATAGGTATTCGCGTTAAATTACACGTGTCAAGAATCGGCGAAATATATCTTATTCGTTAGGAATTAATCTGTACGCGGGTCTATCTACTTTTAAGAATTCATTATTTCAGAATATTTGACAGCATTTCCAGTGAAATATTACATATGATTTTAAAGCTTGAAAATATACGGGGTCAGCGGAAACCGAGGACAGTTCAAAGTTCGGTAAATGTTTTACGAGCAGTTGGAAGTCGAAATTCTTCGTAGTACCTTTGTCTCTCCGAAGGGAGTGTGAAATTGAAATTTCCTTTTCACTTTGGCACACGGATACGTAAAAATCTATTAAACGAGCTACAAAATAATTCTACTATTTTCCCCCCCCCCCCCCCCCCCCCCCTCTAGCCCCTTCTCAAAAGAGTCTACGGTGAATTCGGTTAGAAAACGGATTTGCCGTTGAAATTTGTAAGTTTACCCTCATCCTTTGCTAACTCGGTGCTTTTTACTTTTCAGGTTTATCTTTTCATAATTTAAATACCCATCTCTGTTAAATCAGGATACACGAGACCTGGAAAAGTTCCGCGGTATTTTAAAGTTCTTCCAAAGTGAAGCGGTTTTTCTCTACCAGCCGCAAGCACGATTTTTCCCTTCGAGGATAACGAATTTCCTCTTGAGATGCACACGTGTTCTTCAGCTTCGTTGATAATAATTGCACCTAACATGATGTCTAAAGAAATAAATGTTTAACCTTAAATAGTCGGGCAACGAATTTATTATGCTTGAATATTCGAATAGTTTAATTCCGGAAGATTTATATATAATAGATACAATCGAATCTCGATAACTCGAGTCTCAAAGGAAGAACTAAAATGTTCCAGTTATAAAGATTATAATATAGAAAATTATTGGCGCAGAATAAAAGATAATAGAGTTGCGCAAAATAGAAAGATAATAACAACAATTTTAATATGTCATTTCTTTTATATTACTCAATATTAATTCAAAGTTCAATATACACGTTTGTCAATAAAATAATATTGGGGTTCCAATCCTATTTTTGTGTTTTTCGTATCTTTCTGTTATTCTTTTTGCTTCTGCGTCGATAATTTTCGATTTGCAGATATTTAGCTATTCTAAATTCGAAGTTTATCTAAATATATAGCAAATAATTCGAGTTAAAGTAAGTTTCATTTCGATTTACTAGAGATTTTCGATTCGATTTTAATTATACGTACAATTATAATAAATACAATTTCATGATCGAAAAATGGATCATTTTTGAGATAATTAATCTAAATAATCACTTCTCCCCTACTTGAGACAAGGAATACTTGGAATAGCTGATTACTAAATATCCAATTATAAAAATTATTTGAATATAATTAGATAGTTATAAAGCATAGAGATAAATCAGAGAAGGAAAAAGAATATTAACAAGCATAGTGGGAGCAGGTATCAGTGACATTAAGATCCATTAAATTTTCCATGGCTGGGCGATATTTCATGGGCGCTCGGCTTCCATCGCGAGCGCGTAACACTGAAATAGAAATACTAATGTTCTTCTGCAGGGTGGAAGCTTTGTAAATGCGCGGAAACAAGAAATCAAGAAACACTAGACGGAGCTTGTTAAGGAGAACTTCTTTGAAAAGTTTCCGTTCGACGGTGAACGTCTCTGTAAATTAGTGAGCCCGGTCTTCGGAACGTGACTAATAAAAAGCGGTAATAATAGCAGTTTGCCTCGCTTTCCTATAACTCGAAACTAGTCGCGATTCATTTCCTCGAACGGTCAGACCTTGCGTCGCGTTTCATTCTTCCTCTTTATACTCTCCGATACTCGATACTTCGGGAAAGAATTATCAATCCATTACCTGTATCGTTTCATCACATTACTTTGCCGCTTTAGTAATTTAATATTCGATATTACTTTGCGATACGGCTTCGTACATCTCTTTTGCTGGATATTAAGCTTCCTTTGGAGGATGTATAAAATTTACAGTGGCGACGAAAAGTATTTGCACGTCACTGAATTTTGTTCCGTATTTAAGTATCAATTAATTAGTTCCAAATATATTAGACAGTACTGTTACGCGACTATACAAATGTATCGCTTAGTAATAATTGAAATATGAAATTTAATAAAGGATCACTTTGTTGAAAAGTTGAGGTTTCCTATGGAAGATGTATAAAATTTACAATGGCGACGAAAAGTTATTTGCACGTCTCTGAATTTCATTCCGTATTTAAGTATCAATTAATTAGTTCCAAATATATTAGACAGTACTGTTACGCGACTATACAAATGTATCGCTTAGTAATAATTGAAATATGAAATTTAATAAAGGATCACTTTGTTGAAAAGTTGAGGTTTCCTATGGAAGATGGATAAAATTTACAATGGCAACGAAAAGTTATTTGCACGTCAATGAATTTTGTTCCGTATTTAAGTATCAATTAATTAGTTCCAAATATATTAGACAGTACTGTTACGCGACTATACAAATGTATCGCTTAGTAATAATTGAAATATGAAATTTAATAAAGGATCACTTTGTTGAAAAGTTGAGGTTTCCTATGGAAGATGTATAAAATTTACAATGGCGACGAAAAGTTATTTGCACGTCTCTGAATTTCATTCCGTATTTAAGTATCAATTAATTAGTTCCAAATATATTAGACAGTACTGTTACGCGACTATACAAATGTATCGCTTAGTAATAATTGAAATATGAAATTTAATAAAGGATCACCTTGTTGAAAAGTTGAGGTTTCCTATGGAAGATGGATAAAATTTACAATGGCAACGAAAAGTTATTTGCACGTCAATGAATTTCGTTCCGTATTTAAGTATCAATTAATTAGTTCCAAATATATTAGACAGTACTGTTACGCGACTATACAAATGTATCGCTTAGTAATAATTGAGATACGAAATTTAATAAAGGATCACCTCGTTGAAAAGTTGAGACTTCTTTAAGAAGATGCATAAAATTTACAATGGCAACGAAAAGTATTTCAACAAGACGTGTCATGAATTGCCATCATGCCTTTTCCTTTAAATACGCGATAAAGAAATGTCATATTTTACGAATTAATATTAATCTCGTTTAGACGCATAAAGAATAATACAGTAGCTCAAAGTAAAACTCGGACACTTGCAGTACCGCTCATAATTATTCGAACGACTTCAAATGTTCAAATTCAAATGGTTGGAAATATAAAAGCTTGGAAAATTTAAATGCTTCGGAATAAAAAATCGTAGGAATCAAACATCTTGGAAATTCGAACGTTTAGAATTCTAAAGTCTTGAAAATTCGAATGTTTAGAATTCTAAATTCTTGAAAATTCGAATGTTTAGATTTCTAAATTCTTGAAAATTCAAATGTTTAGAATTCTAAATTCTTGAAAATTCGAATGTTTAGAATTCTAAATTCTTGAAAATTCAAATGTTAGAATTCTAAATTCTTGAAAATTCGAATGTTTAGAATTCTAAATTCTTGAAAATTCGAATGTTTAGAATCCTAAATTCTTGAAAATTCGAACGCTTGAGAATCCGAAAGTTTGGAAATTCGAACGCTTATCAATCGCTTCTTAAAGCATGAAAATGTAAGTATGTATCCTAGTTTTACTTTAAGCCACTCTACCTCAACATTTACTTAAAAAGTGCCGTATCAGGTTTCGCCATTTGACCACAGTAATATACTTTAGCCTCTCTAGTGTTTTCGGTAACTCTAGTGTCGAACCCGTAAAGCAGTGAGTGCTACGATCAGTAAGTATTAAAAGGGGCGTGATAAAGGACGGGGACGAAAGAAAAGCCATTCGTCTGCGGTCGTTCTGACATTCAGCGACGAAGGATGACCAAGGTTGTACAAATGAAGGACCTTCCACTCTCAGGGCAGCAGCACAGATAAAGCTGAAGGATCGATCCGAAAGCTTCCCCACCACTGAAGGCTTGGCGTTGAACACACGCAAGCGCAGCGACGCGAAAATCGTGTTTATTATACATGTTTTATGAACGGGCACACACGCGCGTGTTGCCCCACTCGCAAAAAGCAATTTGTTCCTACCTGCGTATATTTCGTTCGAGGCCGTGCTCTCCTCAGCCTCCTCCGAGCAGTTATGCGGACGCAGTTACGAGCTTTTAATTGAATTTTCTGGCTGAGCATTCAGGTCGATTGTGGTTTCCAACAGATTTTCATTTTTCTTTTCCTTTCTTTCCTTCTAGAGATTTTTGGTTTTACGATCGCTTTAGGAGGGAGAAATTAGGCTGCAAATATTCATTTAATCACATTAATGCACTCTAAGTTTTTTTTTGTTATTTGCAAATGTAAAGATTTAAGGGTGGCTCTCGTTAACTTTCCATTCTGTGAAGCTTTTACGTTATTTGATTACTTTGGGCAAGGTATTATTGGGTTGCAACTAGTGGTCGCACAAGTTCGGGGGCATAATTGTGAATACCGATACGTATCAATTCCCGAAGACCCTGATATAGTACGAAACTAGCATCAAGATAATTTGTAATTGGTATTGGTAAAATATGTTTGATGTCATCTCGTGCAGTAGCGATCCAATACAATTGCGTTGCAATCATGGAGATATCAATAAGACAAAGGAAACTGTGTATCAGTGATGGTCCATCTGTGATACCAGGGTTGCACATGACTTGCTACAATTGTTTAACTCATTTCAATAACCAAAATAAACTAATGTTTTCATTCACAACAATACGTAATCGACATTAGAGGATAAAAAGTTGATCGTCACTGGCTTATGTTCTTACACGTTTTACGATATAGATTCTGCTTGAATCGAGTTCGGGTCTTCGTAATTATATTTAACAATAGGTTTACGGACGTTAATTGCATAATTTGACAGGCTTCCGGAAAAATACGTATACTGCATATAAATATTCGAAATTAGAAGCGTGAGGATGAAGAAAATCAATTAGAATACATATTCATACCACATTAATTAAAGTTAACATAAAGTGCTGAAAAATAATATTTATGGTCTCTATAATTTTATTTATGAAATCTGAAATGCGTCAACGTGACGAGTTCCGTAAACCTAGCGTTAAATAGGTATCAAACATAATACAATTGATACGTATCGATAAAATAGTTAATTATTTCAATTCATTTCAAACAGTTTGAAAGCGTATCGTACATAAGATTGATACGCAAATATCAATTCTAAACATAAACATATCAATAATGTCAAACATGTTTCAGTCCCATCACTAGTTGCAACATATATTTGTTCGATTTTATTAGTTTCTTTAAGATTATTGACTTATAAATTCCGAAGTAAATTCAATGAATTATGCATGTGCCACGTTAATCGATGATCTTTTTCTAATTTTTTTTTACCCACCTGAAGCATTTCTCTTTTGCAAAATATCTGAACTTGACACATTAGTTACCAGGAGTCGATAGGCTTTTCCTATGAATCCTATAAATCCTTATAAATCGGCTTTTTGTTCTCCACGTTGTGACTAGTAATTCAATCAGTAAACAGGATGATACTTTAAATCTCTATTTCACTTCGTCTGTTTCTATAAGATTAACACCGTTCGGTATTACCAGAGTTGCGAGCTTAATTGATTTTATGCGTCCCACTTCGTAACCGGTAGCATAATGTGTTTATATTCAAGTGGTGAATAACTCTTTATTAGACGTAGTGCAACAACGTGACGTCGGAATTGACGTCACTTCTAACTCAACGGCGGTAGGGGAAGTAAGAGAAATATACGTAAAATGTGCTCGATTTTGATAGTCAGTTACAAATAAAATTAATATACAAGAAATTCAGTGAGTAGCGAAGAAAATATAAACGTTTGTAGTAATTATGCGCAGTCAATTTGACGTTTGCGTCACTATTATTTTAGTGATATGAAGTTAATTTCATGTACGCCACCAGTTGAAGGTTAAAGAACGACTTAGAAAAAAACCGAACGAAATTATGTTCTAACCAGGATTGCCACATTAGTATAATGTAAAATCCGGGGAGACATAATTTGTCACCTGGAAACTGTATTCAAAATCCGGAGACCGAGATAGCAAAAAAAAGTAACATTAATCAATTTTTATTTATGAAAAGATAAATTACCATTTAACGACAAATTACTTTTTGAAGCGTATATTTATTGTCGACTAATTCGAATGACAAAAAACATAGTTGTAAATGTACAAAATTTAGAATGTTATACTTTTCTTAAAACGATGATATGTTAAAAAGAATGATCACTTGTATCGTGAACAAATAGAAACCGAATAGCCTGTTTTTATTTTATACAAATAAAAGCTTAATATTCATCGTAAACTAATAATCCATCTTAAATCGTAGTTTTAAAACGATACTTTTTATTCAATATTGCACGCAATCCAGCAATTCTTTTTGTTTTCGTTTCATTAAAAATCATCTTTCCTATGAATCCGGAGATATTCCTGACACGAGTCAAAATAAGGGTCAAAACCGTAGAGGTGGCAACCCTGGTTAAAACCCAATAATACGTGAAAAGCAATTTAATTAAGCGTGTAATTGTACGAGCGCGGAAAAGTTATTCTGTTGTTTGTCAAAACGTCTAATTCGAAGGCAGGGAGATTTAGAATCGGTTTTCAGATCGGATATCGAAGCTATCCTATCGAGATCAATTGATATCGATCTTGTTTCGCGTTACAGGTCTCAGTAAAAATGCATAGTATCCGATTCGAGCCATGTACGCATTGTTTGACCGTATTTGTCTGCGTCTGAATGTTAACAAGATCCAGCGATAAGGTATTCCGTGGGCGAAGCGTGGATTTTCCGCGGCATCCTCGCGAATTTCTCCATTTCACGGACGATTTGTCCACGGGCGAAGGGCTTTCCCGCGCATGGTCACTACGCGACGACTTTTTAAATCTCGTCTGACATCGCATCCTCCCACTCTCCTTGCATCGATTTCACCCGCCAACTGATCCTAGACGCCGTAAATCGCTCGTTGTTAGTTCCGCCACATTCGAATTGTTCCTTCGGAATCCACTTTGTTCGCAAACTTATTTTGAATGGAATCTATGACCGAATACTTGCAAGTATCAACTCGGAAAACTGACTAGTAAGTTGTTTGCTCGCTGGAAAATGCTGGGGAAAATTCAGTAGTCTCTTACTATGGATATAAAAGCATTTTTCTGTATACTTTTGATGGGCTTTTGTAATTATTAAGGTAAAATTTTGTTCAACTTTCGTGATCTATAATTTGGTACGTTCTATTTTTAATCGTTTCATTATCGTTTTATTAAGTGTACACCTCGCAATAATAAAACTGAGTTGAATTACATTATCTCCATAATTATAATTATTCAATCTTCTCGTGTGTTTCTTTTATTTGTGAAGCATCATTTCGCACTTCAACGATTTTCCTGTTTTTAGTTATTTCCACGTTTTCACGTTTCACCGAAACCTTTCTGCCAGCCATAGTAGTATCGAATGATCCAAATTGAAATTACTCCAACGAAATTTATTCCTCATCTTCTTTAGCGCTCTCTCAAACCGCGTGCACACTTTTGTTTAGTTACGAACGTTAATAGTGAAAGATCCAACGATACAAGAATTTAATATTAAGCGTATGCTGGCTTAGTAAGTTTCGTCTATTCCGGTAGCATTCAAGGTGAGCCGAGGAAGAATTCGATGATGGGTGATAACCCGATAAAACACGGGCAGCTTCGGTTTTTCGTTTTATTAGCGGGGTGCGGCCATGCATAGCAGCCGAGAAGTTTGCTAGGGAGAAGTCGCTAGTCATTCGTCTGCCGGTGTCGGTGCTTTCGGTCAGCTTTAGAACTTCTTCGGTGATAGTTTGTCGAACACCGTGAGAACAAGTGAAGGATGCCGGTGCTTCTTTTCCCCATCGCTTTCTACTTCCCCCTCCTCCTCACACTTCTTGATAAAACGGATAAATTAATTGCTTCTGGGCTCGAGCGTGCTTGCGACGTTTTATGCGTCGCGGAATAATGCGAGAATCGTTTTTACTGTGCCTTGAATAGTGAAATTTATTCGAATACGTATAAAGTACTGTTAGGTTCATATCTATTTCGCGTAGATTGTTTTCTAGACGATGAAATTGCTTGGCTGATGGAGAAAAGTGTATAAAATTGTGTACAAATTATTTGAATTAATATATAAATCGTTTTTATTTAAAGCGGTAGTGGAACTGAGCCAAATATCGGCTACCATTTTTATTTTAGCGTTTATTGCCTAATTGTTGAAGATATCTAATCGTTTACATATCAATGTATATCTATAACACGTTAGCTCTCTGATGTAGAATTGAAATATGCTGAACAAAAGTAATGTATGCTACAAATTATAAATTTAAAGTAACAGTGAAAATTTTCATTTTTGAAAGTGTGATCCAAATATGGGCCACTCGTAAAATAATGTAAAATAAACACGAAAGTTACTGTTCTATTCTCAACAAACTCTCCTTGTTAATGAAAGTGGATAAAAGATGCTCTCAATGTTAACAATATAGTGCTCTTAGCAAATTGATTTTTACTTTAACAGATAATTATTAGAATAGTGAAACAAATGTACTTGTGAAAATATTTACGATTTCAAAATTAGTAACAATGACACTGTTTGCAACATAACTCGTTAATGCAACAAGCGATGGTTACTATTTATTCTGCACAACTTTATTTGTCCTTTAGTCATAGTTCTAAATAATGAGTCGTAGTTCTAAGTAATAAGCCCTATTTTAAACCCTTAACTAGCCCAAATTTAGACCTTAACCCATATTTGGATTCGTTCCTCTATAAGTCCAATTTTTAAAAACAATGAATTAATGCAAAAACTTTAGTCAATCATGAATGTCCGCTTTAAAAGCCTTAAATATCTCAGTGCACGAATAAATCGACTTATACCACTTTAAAAAACAATGTCTAATATGTGAGTATTTTGAGAAATTTACTTATGTCGAACATTTTTTTAATAAATGTTCTAACCTAGTAATAACATGGTAGTGACACATCTAACATCATACTTTTGCATATTACTGATGCTAATACAACGATAGTATAACAATACATTTATTACTTATACTGATATAATCGTAGTATTCCCGACAATAATAACTTTACCCTTTAACACTTGGAAATTCGATCTATCCCTTAAATTCTACATCAGAATTTCAATGTTTACGAAACATTTGAATCCCCCAATCTCGAGCAAATTGCAAGAAAGTCGATTCTCTGATAAGAAGGGAATTCTTCCATTTCACTCGGTTAGTTCTAGCAAAGTACTTAGTATCAGGCAATTAACGAACAAGTGCAGAATTTTGGATGCGGTGCTCATCAGCTGGATCATCTTATCCGGCCGGCGGAAGTGGGCAGCGGGGGTCCATTATCCTGGCGAAAAGTTAAATGAATTATCTTTTCAGACGGTAGTGGTTTCCTTTATAGGCTGTTGGAGGGCCATTATAGCAGGAGCGTGGAGTATAATTCGCGGAGGATGCAAAACGCGGAAAAGTTGGTAAAACTGACGTTCCGGTAATTAGATTCAACGGTGCAAAAGGGCAACCACGGCTGCTTGACAGCGGAAAACTTGCTCCGATCCATTTCAATGAGCGATTATAAAATCCGTCTGCGGGGCTATATACGGAGAAACTTCTGCCCCGGTACCGGGCCGTATTTTGCAATTATTATTTTCATTTACATAGTAACCGATCCCCCACCCCATTCACGTCTGATAGACTAGTTTATTCCCTTTCTCCTTTCTTCTGTCGAACGGATCATGTCGGTCCGACTAAAAACGGAAGTATGACGCGGAGGGGGCCAGCGTTTAATCGGTCCTTCGGCGATGCCACGGGGGAATAAATGACGGGAATTAATTCCAACTGACTTTTATGTAAATCGAAGAACGCAATTATCGATACGCACCATTGATCAAGGAACATATGGGCTGGCCTCTTATATTCGACTGTTTGGACAATTCGTAACGCCTTCGATAATATTGCGTTAATAATGCGTTTTGTATAGTTGGTAATGGTGCTGTTTGTATATAAATTTTAAACACGTTTCGCACAAATAACATCTTATCCTTTTAAATGGTAAAACAACTGATTCGAATGATGATGCATTTAGTTACGCTTTACACCGTCTATAATAGATTATGTGTTTATATTGTTGCACGTTATTTTAGCGTCGAAATATTTGCTAAAGTTTGTGTAAGTACTGATTAGGAAGTTGCAACTTCGAACGATTCTGTTATTCAAACTAGAAACGTAGACATTTATTACAAAACTCATATTTAATTATTACTAAACTAAGGCCGAGCGGCGTTTATATGTATATGAGAAAGTTATACAAAATATTGATTTTTGCAACATATTTGAAAATCATCAAAATCAGTGAGACCTCCCAATTTTCTAAATAATTATCATAATTTTTAAGATATCCATTTGACAAGAATACGAAGCCCATAAATGCGTGCATTACGCCTTCGCGATATCCACCGCAACCCCTTCTATCTCTAAAGCGTAATTTATCTGGCGACATAACTTCAAGAACACCATAGAAAAGTCGTTATACACTGAATCCCTCGTGAATCGTTTATTCACCTTTGCTCCGACGTCACGTGAAAATTCAGGAAGCATCTTTGACCCAAGCCTTCCATCCAAGCATCCATTTTGCAATCGTATCCCGCCTGTAAGCCCACAAAGCATTAAAAGTAATACATAATTATTCACGGTTCATTTAGTTTTCCCATTTCCTATTGCCCCGCCCCGTGACTACGGGGATCGGTTCAGCTTGTCGCGAAGCGGCGAGGAAGCGAAGGGTACGATACCTAGAACGCGGTAAAAGAGAACGAACGAACGATAGAGGGTGGAGAAAGCTGGCTGCGCTTGTCCGCAGGCTTGTTTCTGCGCTTTGAGCATGCATTCTGTTGTGCCGCGAACACGGGCGAGTTAACCAGCTCGCGACTATCGCGAAAATAACGCCGTGGAAATCCGCTTGAGCGGAAACGGGTCGTCATTCCATCGATCCAATCTGCTACTCGCCTCCCTCTCATCCCCGCCCCCTCCTCTTCTGTTCACTTCTTGTTTTTTCCATCCTCCTATGGCTCTTTTTTTTCCCCCTCCCCCTTTTCGTGTTTTCCTTTTTTCCTTTCGTCGCTCCGCTCGACCTTCGCTTCGCGTTTCGGGCGAGGAAAATCCGGCTACCAAGCGCAGAGCTACTTGATTTATATCACGATAGCTTGTTTGCGTACAAATATATTCCTGATGGAAATCGGCCGCTTTGACTCTCCAGCCCGCTTACCCCCCCCCCCCTCCTTCCCTTACTTCCGTGTAATTTTATTAGCGCCGACGTTGGAACGCGTTCCTCTGTTTGTTCTTCCGATTTTCTTTTTTTTTGGGGGGGGGGGGGCAGTGTTTTTGTTTTGGATAATCGGATGCGATTCGATTAGCGCCGCTGTACTGTCAACGCTTTCGGGAAATTATTAGTACGGTTAACTCGTTTATAACACGGTACTTCTGAAACTCGATTTCGATATAACACGGTTCAAAAATTGGGGCGATTCTGTGATACGACGTTCTTATATAGGTCGTCGTTCGCTTGTCAGCGCGATGTAGGAACAGCGTTAGACTGTCATTGGCAAATTCACAGCGTTACATGTATTCTAACGCGTGTTTTAAAAATTTAACACTAGTTATACAAAGGAATTAGAACGTTGGCTTTAAAACAATAAAATTAATAAAATGCTTCACACAGTACGATAAATAATCGGATTAGATTCTTCTCAGTGTAATAGTAACACTGATTATTTTTATCCAGTTTTTCGGCAGTTTGTAGGCGCGTATAAGAATGTATTAAAACAAGATATTTCGTGGCTCTTACGCAATGTGTCAAGAAAAGTGTGTCCACTTAACGACGACAGCACAACGCTGACACTTTTCCCTATCGTTTCGATAACCACGTAAACGTTTTGCTGATTATGCAACGATCGCACTTTCCTTACACGTTGACTACTACAGACGAATTTTATAGGCTTTGCCCTGGGGGTTACAATAGAATTTAACATGATGTCATACAGCACGCTGTAGTATTTAATTTGGCTGAAATTAAAACGTTTTAAATAGTGCACTATTTGTTTAATAACTTTATGTAATTATCTATGTTGTAAAAAATTGGTTACTTGACGATATATTCATTTTATTTCAATTACTCTGAACAATTCCTGCGCTTCGATCACTGATGACTATCATGGCCGCGCTGAGAAAACAAACTCCTGTTCAGTATTTTCTTTTCCTTTTCTACTATCTTCTTCTTTATGCAGTAACTGTGCTGTTACATTAATTTACTTGAGTTGAGTAAATTTTGATGCAGAGTAAACAGCATTGTGGTCAACTAAGTGTTATCGTTTCGATGTTGTGCTGATAAATAAACGATACGTGTGAAAGCGTCGATGATGGTCTAAGGTCGTATTTGCGTCTAGTTGCTAAGCGCGTGAGCGATGACCTTAAAACGGTTTTCGTATAGCACAGATTCATAACCTTGGTCAACTCTCACATAGCAGGAATGTTTCGAGTAGACATTCACGCACTAATTTAAAAAATACCTGAGTATCGTCACATTTCTCGTGTATATGTGTCTCTATTCGATAGAGCACGGAACGCATCCTTCTTATTTTCAACAAAAGTAGCACACCTAATATACACAACTGTTTCCGATCAATGAAGCAGTCAGTATTCGAGAAGGGGGAATCCGAGAACGAAGCATCTAAGCAATTTATTAGAATTGAAAACTAAAATCGAATACGTCAGTGGGAAGATATCGTTGATACTTATGGTGCATATTACGGTTAAATAAAGATTATTGGTTTTGAATATAGATCGTTTTGATTTCGAGCTACGTAAACGGTATTTTCATATGGTACAACCTAATATTATTAACCTCTTAACGCTTCAATTATTCTGCAGTTTATCGGTCAAAAGGAGCAAATTTCATTGCACAAATTCATAATTTGAAGATATTGTATCATGTTTGCTTCCTTCTGGGTAGCGTTCAGCGAAATAGAACGCGGCGGAGCCAAAATAGAATTGAAACGCGAACTATTATTAATAATAATGGTAGAAAGAAATACAGGACTAGGGAGCCGGTGTCATACACGGGCTTTTGCGTTACGGGGTTAATTGGAATGTATTTTCAGGTCAGGTTGTGCTACATTGTACAGGTCGATTCACCTAAAACAAGCCATCTAATTATTAGGTATACAAATGAATAATCTAAATTGTTTGAAGTAGTAAAAAATTGACAATAATATTAAATGATTTTCCCATCTATGATTGTGTATTGTTGACATATAAACTATTGAAAACAGCTTCCAACGCAACGTAAAAAAATTAACATTTGCGGAATTGAGAGTAGAATCGTATGTCCGCCTTCGCTATTTTAAATTGGAAAGGTAAGAAAACATCATACAATCGTGCATTAGGCACAAGAGTCACATTAAATAAATCAGGCATATGAATTTTTTTGTTTAGCCAAATTAAAACTTGCTAAGAGAAAAAGGTGAATTTTCAAGAAAAAAAGATTGAGAATTCCTACTGTAGTCGTTTATAATTGTAGCATTAATTATTAGATGTACAAATCAATTCTGAGTCTTCAGGATTTCGCAAGATTTAACATTTATTCATAGATAGAACTTGACAAAATTTAGGGTAGGGGCATGGGCAAATTTAGAAAAAGGAAGGTTTTTCAAAAATTCTTTGCAACCATACCGTGGGACATTAAATGCAATAAAACTTTGAATTTAACTTTTGTCCATATCATATATGATTTTGAAGATACCAACAATAATATAAAAACTTATATCATCTTTAAGGGCGTGTTTCCACTCCTAATATCGCTTCTTTGTTAGAACGAAAAAATGGATCCGTTAATAGGATCGCTTGAACAAACGTTCGTGCAAAGTTAGACATTTTTCCGAATTTTCGAGTCACGGAACCTATGTTTCCAATATTCTCTCTAAAGTGTACCTCCATTTTCTCCTCGCAATTAGCGACAATTTTGATGTATCCAGACGAAGATAATAGCATCGTCGAAAGCAAATTGCACATGATAAATCGACGATAGCAGTGGAAAGAGGCGCGAAATAATAGGAACGTATGCAGGTATTATCAGCGCAATTTTCCGTGCTCGGTGCGTTGAAGTATCGCTTCTAGATGTCGTTAAGTCGAGTTATCTGTACACGAATAATTCCATGCCGGCGCGGCGTCGGGGGCTGCACCACTCGGTGCACTACATTTCACTATCTCCGTCATACACACGATCCCGCGTTGCACACCAATAGGAAGGGAAAAGCTCGTGGATACACACGACCTGTGTACATGTACAGGCCGCATACGGGTCTGGATATATCTTATGCAACCGAGTTTCGTGGCCCGCCCACTATCTCGGATCGCTACTTATGGCTAGACACGATCTCGCGACGCTACTCCATTTTTCTTTGATAACCTTTATACCCCGTGCTCTAATAAATTCCGATTTGGGTCACCGATGCATCCATGGGGTTGAAAACAGCTATTGGAACGGGAAACACCCGTTGAAAGGGCATCTGGGCAAACAGTGATACGTTTTTGGCAGATCCTCAACTACCAAAGTCGTGAATCGGAGGGATGGGTAGGATGGAGTGAACTAGAAGCTAGAAGCACCTAATCCGAAGTATGAGATTATGGTGAAACAGAGTTTTTTGACTCGTAGAAATTCTGTGAATTCAAAATGATACACTTTTAGGGGTTACTTGTAATTTTTTGTAATATCTTTGTAATTCATTTCTGGATTGTAGGGGCTGCGAAGGTCCCGTATAAATTTAATTTTTTCTCGAGTAATATAACACTGACCGTATTTTGTAAGTAATTTTATTGGAAACGTTAGTTACAATAAAAATAATATAATATGTATGACATATAGTATATATTATAATAAAATAAAGTAATAAAATGTAAGGAATGGCAAAAGGTATGTTTCGGTGAGAAATAAATTTTAAAGAAAAGGTTCATTTAGTACGAATTCGTTAAGATTTCTTATCATTTGTCTACAAATTTAATTGTCACACTTGATACCAATAAACGAAGTTTCATTATTCCTAACTAATTTTATGTAGAATGTTTTCGAACCGCCTGATTATGATAATTATAGCCAATCGATAACACTATCCGTGATTATAGTAACCGAATTCCACTGTATTTCATACAAAACTTCACACTTTCATCGTTATTTCTTTCGTTCATTTAACCGTATAACAATTCTTATATTATCGGATTAATCAGTTGCTCGCATTTTATTCTTCTTTCTGCTGCTTTCTTTCGATGAGAAAGATTTATTGAATAGGTATATGTAAAGTGCCGTTACGGTTAATAATTATAAGAAACGTGCAATGTCCTTTTTGGTAATACATTTTATCAGTTTATTGGTGAATTAGAAATCGTGTAACGGGAGATATAACGGCTAAAATGCATGAAATCTTGTCAGACAATTACGATGATTTTCATGGAACCGCAGGAAAGCAAACTACGACACTTCGCGTAGAACGAGCGATATTAATATACACGAGGCTATATTAGCGGCATGCATGAAATTTGAGTCAGGTATTAATCACATCCCAGAGTTTCCATACTAATTTGCTGATACCGATGAAACGCATTAAACATCCCCAGTAACAATAAATTTCTAATACAATCGGCGGTGTGTTACATGAACCACTGAACCGATTAAAGTTCTCTGTACATGTGCAATATTCGCGAATTAGAACGGTTAAATGAGTGCTTCGTCAGCCTTTGCCCGATTATTAACTGGTCTAGAACAAACCGATAGTGTAAACTTGTGCTTTACAGTGCCTGCAATTCGTACGAAAAAAGTTAATGGCACAAGTAAAACTATTAGCATTCACTAAACATAGAATAGATTATTTCTTCTAATATAAAATTATACTGCGGCTGCTTGACTTTCTTACTTGTTTTAGTATCACATGCGATATTACTATTTTAGACTAGAATAAAGTAACAAAACGTAAGCAAATATTGCGATAATCAGTTGTTTTCAACATAATTGGTCTCTGAAATCCAAATCTATAACAATGCGTATATATACGGGTGGACAAAATTATTAAACACCTTGAAAATTTGTGGGATGGGAGCTTGATTTTATATTTATATTAAAGAACGTCACATGTGAAATGAAGGCATTTATTGTTAACCAATACCTTTGTAAATTAAACAAATGTACAATTTAAATCAAACGAATACAATTTTACTTGGATAAGATTACAATACATTATCTTTAGTAATAACTAATCAAAAGTATCACTTTTTCTTTCCGAGTCTGTTAATAATGAGTGGACCCTTCTTTATTTTGTACTACTCCAATCATTTGATTTGCTAAACTTTCCTACAAGTTTTTTTTTATATAAGTTTGTCCCAAGTTTGATCAGGTATGCAACTTATGACGTTTCCTATAAATAAGAAATTTATCCTATACTTACTCAATGATGATTTAGAAAGTTTACAAATTCAAGTATTTTAAGGAAACGAATGATCAATACAAAATGTTCACCATTGTAATAATTAATACAATGCTAATATTGCTATTAAGGATTATGAATACACGTTATTCGTGAAACTAAATCTAGAATCTTTCAAAATTACTTATTGCTAAATTGCTAATGCGAGTTCAATAAGTTTTCTTCCATTTTTTTCTAGATTATTGTAAGTTATTTTAGAATCCCTCAACTTCTCTGTATAATTTCTTAACGTTCACAAATGTTTTTCATATGGTAGTATATCAACATCGTCATCTTTAGTATTCGTAACAATATTTCTAAATGTATACTTCTGTAACGTTCTATACTCATTATTTACTATTTCAAGTAACGCGAATTATATTTACTATATCTCAGATTAGACGTAAACGTATGGCCATATCACTGAAAGGGTTAATAATAAATTTACTCGGCGTAAATAGGCGTTAAATATTACAGATGCAATAATTCTTAGCAAACAAACGAAGAAACTTTTGTCGTTCAGTCGTTCTAAAATGCGAACTGTACTAAATTCGCGGAGCAGGGGCGATAATACGAGAAACATTTATGATAAACGGTGGAATATTAAATGTCGTAAGTGGCTCGTTTTTGACAGGCCGTGAACAGAGAGACTCATTGGTCTGGTTCGTAACCGGGTAGCCGGGCGGTGGCTCGTAAAAGATGTTATAAAATTCCAGAAGGAAGTTATGCGTGTGTCTAAAAAGCGTTATTAGGTCGACTTTATAGCGGCAACTCCGACTCCGGGCGAAGGAAGTTCCCGGGCGTTTCTTTAAACTTACTTTCGGCGTGCTCGCCTGTGCAAACGTGTTCGCAAACTCAATCGGGAATTCTCAATGCACAGTAGACACCTTTAAGGAGAAATTGGCGTGCCGTTGAAGCCTCTTAGCGAGTCTACGTGCCCTGATGAATCGGGGCTTTCTTAAATATCTCCCACAACTCCAAACACCCAGCCAAATTTATAGAGTGTCATTCATTTTAAATTGTACAAAAATTGCCGCAAAACGTTTTGCAGCATTTACATGCAACGTAACTCGTAAAGATTTAAGATTCGAGGAGTTGGTCCAAATATGGGCTAGGATCTAAATCTGGACTAGTTGGAGTGTAGAACTTATTAAGCACAGCTCTGTATTGGAAACGGTACAAAACTGCGACCGAAGAACAAATAAAGTTGTACAAAGAAATAATAACCATCGTTTCTTGTTGTTCGCATATGTATTTCTTTATGAAAATGCTAACGAGATCATCAAGTAGAAATACAGTTCTTCTCAATATGGAACCTGAGTTGTCAGTAGATTGCAGATCTTTAAGCATTTATGGAAATTTAAATATGTAGAAATGTGCAGAATGCAAATGGTATTAAAAAATACAGAAAATAATGATAGTAAAATACAAATTATAAGGGAAATGGTCTAAGTATGGGCTAGTTAAATAATGAAACTTATTAAGTACAGCTCTGTATCGGAAACACTACAAAACTACGACCGAAGAACAAATAAAGTTGTACAAAAGAAATAATAACCATCGTTTGTTGTATTAACGTGTTCTATGAAAAATTGTGTCATTTTTACGAATTTCGCGACCCTAAAAGTTTTCTTAGGTATGCTTGTTTCTCTTTAACAAGGATCTGTTGAAGTAAGGATTAATTAGCTAAGTGCACTGTACTGCTAACATCGAGAGCCCCTTTTTACCTACTTTCGACAAAAGGAACAGTTTTCTGAAAAAGGAAACAATTTTCACTTTTATTTCACATTATTTTATGACTGGCCCATATTTGGCTCACACTTACAAAAATGAAACTTTTTACTGTTACCTTAAATTTGTAATTTGTAACAAACATTAGGTACTTTTGCTCGGCGTATTTCAATTCCACATCAGTAAGCTCACTGTTTCTCGCTGTGTTAAGAAAAAAACGTGGCGTGGCTAAAACTGAAGAACATCTTTTCCTAATATAAAACCACTGTATAGTCGCGTTTAAATCGATGCGAATAATTAGAAGAGCGCAAGGATTAGGGTGGCTCGCCTTATTTAATTTCGTGCTTCCGAATGCGGCGCGTTACACGTTTCACAAATACTAATAGGGTGTCACAAAAGTAACAGGATAACGGTAGCGCAACTTCAATGACGTAGCAATATTTTATACGGACCTTTTATCATGGCGAACGAGGCCGGCAGGGAAAAGTTACGAGCGCGGGGCGCTCTTGTTCTAACATTTATATTGCACCGCGGTAATTGTCTTTTTAACTCGCGCAGTAGCGGGGTTCACGAAGCGACAGAGTCCGTGAGAGGACGTTGCGCAATTTCGCAGCCGGTTTGCGAGGCTGCCGGTTTAAAACATCTCCTCGATGGCTGACTGCTACAGCAATGGGGACCACTTAAGCTGGTCCACGTTTGACGCGTGTCAATGACGTGTGTCATTGCTTGCACGTACGACGCGTGTACGTGGCCGACGTGAGAACCTCCCGGTATCGAAAAAACCCGGTATTGTTCGATCATCGAGTTTCCTACGTGAATTTTCTCGCGCAAGAATTTTTCATCTCCTTTTTTTATTCGTCCGCGATGCACTTTGTGCATAGGGGATAAAGAAAGGGATGCTAGCGATATTAGAAAGCTGGATAATATCAGGGGAAGCGAATTTTCGTTTCGTCGAGGTGACTTTTAAAATTGGCTGCATACATTTTTGAACGGTGTCTTGGCTCGGATAAAAGGTAAAGTAATATGAGGAACAGAGTTCAGGGCATCAATCGATTGAAATTTTTAATCCGATTAACCGATTTATGCTTACGATTGAGAAAAGAGCGATCGTTGAAAAATTGGGGATTGATTTAATTAACGAATGAAATTGATTATCAAGCGTTGATTGAAGAAATTAATCGTCGAAAAATCGGGGTGGATTTAATTGATTAATGAAATTGATTGTCAATCGTTGATCGAAGATATTAATCGTTGAAAAATCAGCAGCTGATTTAATCGGTTGATAAAATTGTTAATCGTTGAGTGAAAAAATGAATCAATGGGATTTGAATAAGGTTTCGATGTAATTCAGATTAACTATATGATTAAATTTCCCATAAATGCATAAATATGCAACCATAGTACAATGTAACGAATGTCTTGTTAAAGGAATTGAAATTTATTAGGGAAACGTGAAAGATCTTAGAATATTCCTTTGCTTTTCTGGGAAAATACAAAAATTGACAATGGATACTTTTGTTACGAATCATTGAGTTTCTTTATTCGTTTCTTTCTTTCTCTCTACAATATTTTGGGATGAACAGTAGCTACTAAACCTAGGTTTATGCGTTTTCTACGAGATAATTTTGTAACATTGTATTGTATAATTCGGGGTGATTTTTATATTTTTATATCTTCATTTAATAATAGAAAATAATAAATATTATTGGAAAATAATGTCTACAAACAATTTCAACGACAAAAACGGTACAGTTGAATGTAATAAAATAAAAACACGAGCACAAAGTTCCTGTTCAACCTAATAATAATACGAATTCGCATAACCAACTGCAGTGTAATTATGAGTGATAAAGTATGCATCACTTTAATTTGCAATATTAATTATCAATCAGAAAATAATAAATATTATTGGAAAATAAGGTCTGCGAACAATTTCTGCGAAAACAATATAACTGAATGTAACGAAATAAAAACGCACGGACTTTCCGTTCGCCTCAATAATAATGTGAATTCGCATAAACAATCACTGCGTAATTACGAGTGATGAGATTTTATAGTACTCCAATTTCCACTATTTAAATTGCCAATATTGACTTGAAACCCTGAATTAAAAAAACGATACGAATCCATCGAGCAACATTTTGAGATAAACAATTTTCTCCGTATTCATTTTCTTTAATTTTCCACTAACTTTCTTATTCTTGAGACTACTGCAAAAATTAACTGTAACAAACATTTCAATTTCATATAGTATAAAATTGTAATATCCAAGTACTGTAAATATCCAAGTTTTATTTTATAATTATGAGGATAATTATGAGCGGTACTGTAGATATCCAAGTTTTACTTTAACCCGCTGTATAAAAGAATCAGTACAGTCTGTCCTATGTTTAGTCGCTGCCACTAGTAAAATCATTCCGCAAGAATTACCCGAAATCTCGCCGCGTCTCTCGAATCTCTCCAAACACAAAAATCCCATATTCCTGACCAGCAGTTTCGCTGTCCGTTTCACGGTATCCTAACTCATCATCAAACCTTCTCCTTTATTACTTGCATCCTGCGGCGCGTTGTATTTCGAAAAACTGCGCCGGAAAAGGCACTCTATCCTTTGTCGCGATGGTTGTCTTTCCCGAAGCATTGTACTATGGTTAACAGTGGGGGTTGGCGCGTCGCGTCGCGTAAGGGGAGAACGCGCATGCCCGTGTCTGGGGGTTGGTCGCGTTGCTTATGAGTCTCGCACCCGGCTTCGTCGGCAGTTATCGGCGGACCGCGATTCAATCCTCGTCGCTCTGATCCGCGGTAGTGGCGAGATGTAACTGCGTCGGCTCACGGACACACAGTTTTCAAACGTGCTCCGTTTCCGCTTTTCGACGTTACGCGTGTTACCCCGCGGAACATTCTCGCTGGTGAAAACACCCTGGATTTTCAGTTATCGCGACACTCATCTCGATAGTGTAGTGTGTGTTAGAAAGAAGTATCTCTTCTTTCTTTTTTTCTTTTTTTAGTCGTTTGTTTGTTGTTTTTTTTTGCTTGTATTAGTGGCCAGGACGTCAGCCGCAGTATCATCGTTGAGAATCGTGCGATGGGACATCGATGAGGCTGAGAGGCGTCTAGAAGTTAGGTATGTCTATCGATAGCTTCTTTTTTATGGTGCCGAGTGAGGAGTGTCTATAGGTGTACTTTAATATCGTGACATGGATGATCGTTCGAGAATTGATAGGATCATCCGGGGCTCGCTAAAATCAACATATGCTGTTTCTTTACGAGAAATTAATCCTTCTGAAATCTGCAAGCTTTGCCGTTTAATTTTTCGATGTGATCTGGAGAAGGTTAAATGAAAGGATCGATTTGCACTCGTAGGTTGGAAAGTGTTCGCGAGTATTTTCGGCTGGGAAAGTATTCGAGAGTGAAAGGGTGAAGGAGTATGTATCTAGGAAACGGTCGCCATCAAATACCCATAGACTGCGCGATCATTAGCTCCATTTTGCTCGTAGAAGCAATTGCAACAAGCGTTCTTAATCAGAACCTTAATTCTACCGGCGCAATGACTTTAACCTTCGCGTCGGCCCTTGAACTCGCTCGACCATTGTTTACCCTTTCAATCTGTGGAAGTCGAATTTCAGTGAAATTTCATCCAGCCGCAAACTCTTGTCCCTTTCACTCGTAAGATACGTAAGATCGTGGCGGTGGTAGTGCTGTCCCATTGTACAAGATACTTTTTTTGCCCGAGCCTACGAATTCCATTCTCTCTCCGGCTTTCTCCGTCTGAGTTTCATTCTTGTTTACTCGATTCAACGTTCGCTTTGTTATCATTGTAGTTAAGGTTCATTGTACTCCGGTGGGAACTTCAAGGCTAACCTTGGAGCCCGCAAACTCTGTCAATACATTGATTAGCCTATTTTTGTTGGGGTACGAGTACCGAATATCCTCTCGTGTAATAATAAGGCGCCTCGTTGTTGTATCGTTTAATATATTCTACATTTCACGCTACAATTTTCTTTCTCCCTTTCTGCAAATTAAGTGCTCCGAAGTCTTATCATATTCATTGCTCGCTGCTTCTCCGAGAATATCACAGTACATCTTATGGCAAGCAGAACTGCATGCATCGCGTGGGTATTAATGTTAACAAAATTTGTAGAAGGTTATACTTCTTTGAAAACTATGGATCTTTGTTAATAACGTTAATGCAGTTTTCGGGAACTATTCGTAATCAGCCATTTTCATTTATTTCTGTTAATTAAACAGTATTTTCTAAAAATGAGCTTTATCCCATTAATAAATTATTATTATTGTTATTATTATTATTATTATTATGCATAGTGGCTACAAAACGTATTTGCATATAGTTCTATTTTTCAACAGGGCAATTTTTTATGTTTATGTTTCAATCGAGAAGCGATAAACTTGTATAGTCGTATAAGTGTAGCGCGTTTTATGATAGCGCGATGATAGAACACAGTGATCAAATACTCCCCTACTTTTTATTTCCTATTTAATCAAAGTATTGAAATCGCTAACTGCAAAACTTTAGACACGAATTTAATGTGTAATTTTGATTCTTATATCAACGTTGTGTCAGACGTAATTATTCTGAGAAAATCATTTGTGAAATAAGATTAGAACAATATCATCATTTGATCAACTTCGCGAGTTAATATTTAAACGCAGAGATAAATACAGTGTTGTGCAAATACTTCTTGTAGCCACTGTAATTGGCGCAAAAATATAATCTCAACGAAGAATACAGCCTCTAAAACGCTCATACAATTGAATAAGCAACTTCTTATTACTAATTACAGATTAATAGCGTTTTCCTATTTTCGCAAATTAATAATCGTCGTTCATTAAGATGATTCACATACTTGTAGAATTTTCGTTGAAATGACAAAAAATACAAACTTTGCATAATAATGTTTTATAATAATAATAATAATAATTCCCAAGCATTGTGTTATGGTATCAAATAAATTTCAAAATATAACAGAATGTTCAGTATATCGTCATTAATTATACTTTGTTTCGTCTGTCCAGTTGTAAAATATTATCAAATACATGTAAAATGTAATGCGTTTCATATGCTCCGATTCGATATTTTGTTGCCTTAATAGGTTTTATATCTTTTGGAGGTGTATCGTATCAATTTCAGGCATAGGAATAATAATAGTATCAAACAGGTCTTAGTCCCATGACTATTTGTAACTTCTAATATCAAGTTGTATGCTTATGCGAACTACGAAGTTTGATCAAAAAGTTCGTACATTTTTTAATTTCTCGCGGTAGAAACGTCCGATTGAAGAATAGTCATTTTATGACGTTGTTTCATTTGTTGTTCAGATATACCTAAATTGGTGGTCATATATAATGCATAGTATAGATTTTACAGCTAGTGAAATAGGCAGTGCACTTAGTAATTTTCTAAATTGCTCCACGATGGTGCAATAGTTCACACATTATTGCTTAATCGACAATGTTTATCTGGAAATGACGTCATAATGATACCACAATCACTGCACTCGCCAAGTGTAACATCTTGTGCCTTGTTTCTCATCCCAAGAACAAATAAAATCATAAAAGGACATAAAACAGAAAATTCTGAATGAATTGAAGGCTACACTAAAAATAGTTTGAAATGTGGAAAATAGTTTGGGATAAATATGTTTGGTTCAGTGAAAATACGTTATTTGTAAAGAAAGCATCGTTAATACTGACAGATAAAGACATATGTATGTACTTCTTGAAACAACCAAAAATTGTACGAACTCTTTAATGGAACATCGTATTTTATTTTAGCGTGTATCATCAATATATCGTTTGCCATTTTTATGTACATTTTTATTCGAGTTCCTCTTAGAATAACTTTATTCTCATCGCGAATATTACCATAGATGGTTCGTATTATAGCCTATATTCTTCTCGTTCTACCAAATTCTTCTTCAGGCATTCTGTTCAATTCTTGGAAGGTCTCTAAACCATTATTATGGACCCTACCTCGAGAATGCCCCACAAATACCATGTGTCCACGTAAACGGGAAATTACGCGAAGATTTCTAACCCTCTGTCCAACTCACGGTCATTCCCCACCCAAATCCATGGTCATGCCCTTCCCCAAATCCACAACCATTCCCCTGTTCAAGAAAAGATTCACCATAATCGTAGATGCATTCGCTATACAGGAAAATTCAATCTGAAAAGTATCGTGTTAATCAACAGAATACCAAAACAAATGTCTATTAACGAAAATTACATATTAGGATGTTTGGAAAGTTCGCAGCGATATCTAATTGTAAGAAATATTCAAAAATAACACGTATGCAATTATAATAAGTGTACGAATAAATAATTCACTTTATTTTGTTAAATTTTACATTTATTTTTAACCACATCAAATACTTATCCTGTTTTATACATAATTTCTTTTATTCTGTAATATTTAACGTCATTTCTAACGTAAAGTATGGATGGCTTGAAATAAAGCTTAATCTTTTCATCCAATAAATTCGTGAACATATTGGAAAATAGTGGAACATTTGTTGATACACTTAATAATTTTATTTTAATGTGCATAGTATAATACTTGGTTTGACTTATCGTCAGCCAATTTAGCAGTTTCATAATTCCTTTTTCCAATAAATATTTATCAAGCTTTTAAATGAAGTTTCTTAAGTAACTTTTTTTATGCATCTACTTTATCGTAATTTTATCTACTAAAGTTGTGTAATAACTAAACAGCGGATGTTTATGCAAACTCATAACTTTGTAAACAGATTTAAGGAAATGAAACTTAAATAGGGACCAGTTTCATGCTTTGGTTATTATTAGATTACGATTTTTTTATACATTTGTAGGAAATCTAAAGATGCAAAGCAGTGCAGAAGACACATGATTCGCAAAATTATACAAAATACCCAAAGTATAGTAGAATTTGTAATAGAGATTAAATCAACACCCAATTTAAGTCTTGTTTCTTTAAATTTATTTATAAACATATTAATTTGCATAAAAATACGTTACTAATAATATTCCATAATTATTAGTTATTCATAAATATTCTCTACGATAAATGTACAAATACTTTCGTGAGTCATTGCACACTTGTCAAAAACGCTACAAATTTTCCAAACAACCCAATTTTTCGATTACTTTTAGATACTTTTAGATAATAACAGATGTTTCATTCGATTAGTTCCACAAAAATAAAACTAGAAAAATTGATAAAATAAGTATACAGTCCTTTCTAAAATTCCTTCGAAGATTTAAATTCAAATGGACCCTGTAGAATGTATTATTATAAGTGTTGCTTTTATCAAGCGACATATAAAATGCATAAAGTATTATATCGCTGAAATAATTGTTATTACTTATATAAATTGTTTCTTATTCCATGACCAAGCGCATTTGTCTCATTTTGTGGTATTCTACCCAATTATTAATGCAATTTATTTTAAATATAAACAGCTAAGCGTCAATCCAATGCTTCCGCACTAAAATTTTCAAAAATTCAAAATGTACAGTTAATCACCTTGCCCTGTGAGCGACTCAATTCTGTCTTTATTCATCGTCTGTTAATATCTCTTTTTGTTTAGTGCAGTGCTTCGTGACCATTTCGAAGCCACGGAACATTTTTGATAACGAGAAAATTGTACGAAATACTAGTATCACTAAGTGCATAAACTTAACAATGTAGACAAATAACAGATCGTACCTATTTACATTCATTCATTCGATTTCAACGCTCCAACGTTCTTTGGATCATTTTCGATCCAAACGTGTTTTTATTTTTCTAAACAATTTCCTAGTTTTGAGAGGATCTTAATAGAATTGTAATTAACATGTACAATTTCTTTCAATTTTTTTGCTTTTGAAGCTTCTTTTTCCCAAAATTATAAAACGTTTCCAAAGAAAGCAGGTCACGAATAAATCGTATAAAATCACGCAGATCGTTGCACGGTAAATAAGTTCGGAAAACACTGGTAAAGCACCACTGATTTAGTGTCTCGTCTCGTCGGGCAAACTGTACATATCGTTTTTTTTCACAGATATCACAGAGTACACTGTTTCATCGTTTTATCAAGCGCCACAGTTCCTTTGACCGATTATAGCCGTCAGAGGGTTTATTTAGGCTAGTATTTGACCGATTTCAAGCTCGTTAGCCCGTAACATTATTGTTCCAATGGGAGCACTAATTATGAACGGAGCAATATTTGCCGGGTGTTGTATGTGAGTCGATGAACGCTAATGTTTCGAGCATGTTTCTGAGGTTGCCGGGCGCCGCGTGTACAGTCGAACAGGTTCGCATAGTTCGCGAAATATAGGCGAGTTGTGGCATCGGTATGGCTGATATTACAGCCGGTAATGTACTGGCCATCCCGTGCGCCGCGGCATTTCTCAAAACTTTGAAGCGGTTTGTGGTTACAGTTGAATTGCTTCATTAGATCTTACTTGTACGGAACTAAAGCCATCCGGTTCAATCCCCAATGCAACGTTCCTTCTCTTTCTCTACCTCTCTCTTTCTCTCTCTCACTCTCTCTCTCTGTCTCTCTCTCTGTCTTTCTATGTCTGTATGGCTCCCTTTGTGAGATTTCCATGGCATCGGTTTCGGTTTTCGAATGGCAAAGGCCTCCCCGTTGCTAGTTAATGGCGAACGTATACAGGGTGTCCTTCGAAGTGATCCCCCTTCCTAAATTTTCCCCTTGTCATTCATTTTTGGGCTAATATTCGCTTGCGTTAACCCGTTAACCCTTTACTTCACAACGAGTCACATTCGTTGCATGAATTGTGGCGTAGATTCAATAAGATGCTAAAGCAAAAATTATTACTAGACCGCGAATGTTTACGCATTTATTGAAAAGTTCGAGTTTCCAAACAGTATCGAATGTACGTGGTATGCAAAAATCTACAAAATATAAAAAATACAGCGTAGAAAAGATCACCATTTCTTTAATTGTATTTGCAAAAATAGTAATTTCCGTAACATTAGTTGCATGGGTTCATTTCGGAGGAAAAAGTGTGCAAACAGTGCAAACATTTTGGAAAAAGCGATTACGAAACTTTCTGACAATCGTACAATTATTAAACAATAAATACTAGACCCAAAATTATCTACTAAAATGTTAATGTGTACATATTAGTTTCGAGTGTTTCTACAATATTTCTACGTACTTTTTGAACAATCTAATAAATAAATAGAAGTTTATGGAGATAATATATATATATATTAGAGATAAGAATAGATATTTTCTATTGCTAGTTTATTTTATAACATGACTATTCCCATGAATACATTATATTCCATGAACGCACCGTGTACAGGTATGGGAGTAGAAATTTCTTTGAGATTTTAAACTTCCTTTGACTGACTTGGTGATCGTACACGGTGAATCGAGAGGAGGACGTTTATTATGGGAAAGGAGGAGGAATGGAAATATGGAAACGAATTGTAAGGGAAAGCAGGCTAACGTTTCCGGTCGCCAAAACGAACTTTCGTTACGAATGCAGGTTTTCAAGCAATTTTCATGAGAACCTTTTCCTTGAAAAGACCTCTTTCTACCCCCCTTTTTCTCTTTCCCTGTGTCGGCACTCGATGTAGCGTGAATGCTGATAATACAACACAGCTCCGTGCAGCGAAATTAGCTCGTAGAAAACATTAGCATTTATTAATATTCATCGCGAATTGTTCATTAGACGCAATTCTTAAAACAGTGGACGGGTATATAGAAATTACGACGTACATATTCGTATGGTGTGTGCTTTATCGACGTTTTCTCCAGCATGTTCGTTTAATCCTTTCACGTGTTTTGTACTCGTATCTTAATCTTTCTCGTTCCAGTTGGCGTGTTTAGGGTGTTTCCAGTGATTAAGTTTATGCATTAGTATTTATTCACTTTTTCAACACATTCCGCGTTTATGCGAAAATATTAGATTCTTCTAATAGTTCGTAGCGTTTGCAAGTAGTATCAGCATTAACCCTAGGGACATTTGATTTTATTTAATCGATTCTTGGATAGTCGACTTTGAAACGAATCAATTTTTTTTTAGCTACGAATCGATGTTCGATTTAAAATCGCCATAAATAAATATTCAAATTTAATCGAAAAATTTATATGCAGTATCTCATCATGAGATACTATTTGTATCTCGATGGTGTTATAACTGTTATAAATTTAGTATTGAGTTATTTTTTTTTATTGAAGAACTTGATTTTGTAAACTGCCTCTAAAATGCCATAAGAATTAATGCATTGCATTTTAGGTCTGATCTACAAAATGAATTTTCCGAACAACCTAATATGTGTACTCTATTTGAAATTGTGTTCAATATTTTTGTCATTTGCAATCGAATCGTCCAAAACAATATTTCTTAACAATTGTTTTCTAGTTATTTTGTCGGTGGTTGTAGGAAAAGTGTAAAATTCAAAGGAAGATAATATAAGATTTATTCTAGACGCAGGATGATATATGCACGTCATTAATGGCAGACAGAGCGAGGCCAATACGAGTACTAATTGAAGAATAATCTGTTTTTTATTTCTGTATCGCGATTCGCGACATGCGACGGTGTTTTAATTGAAACTGAAAAATCGTCTGTGTGTTTCCGTGCCATTAATTACTCGGCTTCCTTTGATTTGCTGTCTCGTATCTTCGATATTAATTCTCCAATAAAAATGTTTGTTCCCGGGTCACACAAATGTAAAGTGTTTCCTCTCGTAATAGATTAATTCCCGTTCAATAAACGCAATATAGGATTTTGGATTAAACGCGGACGAGTCTCCGTCAGTCAATTATAAAACGGAATAATACACAAATAACACCGTAACAATATAATTGCATGAATTTAAAATTAAAAGTTTTTTTCAAACATCGAATCTAGAAACTTTTAATGATTTACTAGTCCATAATGTGAGCACGGAAATTAAATTATATACGTTCTAGGATTAATATAAACCTAATTTACAGTGATTCATGGAATCGATCAAATGGTGATATTGTTCTAACTTTATTTTACAAATGGTTTTCTTACGAGTAGATTAATTACGTCTCGAACAAGGTTAATATAAGAATTCAAATTGCACATTAATTTTGTATCTAAAGATTTGTAATTGGTGATTATATTTTGATTAAATATGAAGTAAAAGGAATGGAAATATTTGATCAGTTTCATGAGTCACGGCGTATTTAGGATAAATGTAATTTAAATTTAACTAAAAATAGGGTAAACCTAACATGAACCCACCGGGAGTTTAAATCCATTTAGCTTTTCTATAAATTTAACTTAAAGGTAGCTTAAACCAAATTGAATTATTTTAAAACTGAGTTAAACATAATTCAAATAAAAAAATAGTTAGTCCAAATGTAAATCCTAATTGAAGCTAATGAGGACCTAGTCTAATTCTAATTTAAATCAAAATCCAATTCAAAGCTAGCAAAAACCTAGTTTAAACCAAGCTAAAAATATTTTTCACTTAGTATAAACTTAACTTAATTTTTTAAATTAGATTCATGTTAACTAGGTAACATGAATCTAATTTCAATCGAAATCCAATTCAAATATAGCAAAAACCTAATCCAACCCTACTTTAAATCAAACTCCAACTCAAACCTTTCAAAGACCTAGTTTAACCCAAATTCAAAATACTTTTGACCTAGTATAAACTAAAGCCTAGCTAATATAAACTCAATCTAAATCAAAACCTAATTCAGATCTAATAAAAAAACCTAGTCTAACCCAAATATAAAACATTTTTGACCTACCATAACCTAAAACCTAGCTAATATAAACCTAATCGAAACCTAATAGAAAACCTAGCCTAAATCAAACTTGAAATATTTTTGACCTACTATAAACTTAATCTAACAAAAGTTCAACACCCAAACGAAACTCCCATGTCATCTTCGCCTAAACCTGTTTGAAACTTTAAAAGTACTCCGTACAGCATGAAACACATAAAAATACCAATTCCTTGCACGAACCTCTCTCGAAAATCAGATTCTAAAGTCGGGATACGAGAGGGTGGTCGGGTAGGACGGTGGGTGACGAAGGGGTGTTTCACCGGCTGATTTACCCTACGCAAGTTCCGCGGCGTTCAATCTCCATTCGCCGCCACTTTTGAATAATAAATCCGCTAATAACAACGGGGCGATATTAAATTCCGCGTAAACGAAGCAGCCGTACCCGTCGACGAGTCAATGCACCCTTTCCTCTGCACGTGTGTAAATATATGTATCGACTGCTAATTGAATACGCCACCCCCCACCCCCCACCCCCACCCCCCATCCCCCGTCCGAAGTTTAATAATATCAACAGTGATGCATACGTTAAGCGACGGCTAAATTAACCGGTCTACCAGTTCTCTACGACTATACGTAGACTCGTAACCATCATTAACGTCCTTAATGAAAGTGGGGGGAGGGGATGAATCGCTAAATATGGATATTTAGCCGCATGGTAGAGCAAGGGTGTCTAAGTCGGATAAAGAGGTCTGTAACAGGAGGAAATGTATATGGAAGAGACCTAGAGCGAGAGATATAGACAGAGGAGCTGGCCTGTGGAGTGGTCTAGCAGCGGAAAAGAGGCTTGCAAGGGCAAAGAAAAGAAGAGGCGGAGGGAAATTTCGCGTGCTGAAGAGAAAGGCTTGGATTCCACATCCACCTACTCCTCTTTCCTCGCCCTCTTTGCGGAGCTTCCTCCCACTGCTCGACCTTCCTCAAAACATCAGCTTCCCTCTTGGTCTCCGGGGGTCAATGTCTGCCGGCACGGCAACCTAACCTTGCGATGGTGGCGCCGTGCAATTGCGATCCTGCGCGGGTACCATCATAGCGCCTGTACGACGCGACCCAGATGGATAACTTTATTTAATGGCTCGCGTACCACGCTTTGAAATTTTGTCAGTTGGACAATCCCTTCCCTTCTTCCCGAGGGAGAGGTGGGTCAAATAGGGGAGTGGGTAGATGATAAACGTAGGACAGGAATGGCAAATAGGGTTTGATCACAATGTGCTGGAGTAAGATATAATGCAATGCAATTTTTTCATCGTGTTAATAAATAAGGATAGAGTCGCAGAAGTCTATGTATATCTCTAGGTTTTAAATATGTAACTGTTTGAGGCAGAAGAATTTTTGTTTCTATTTTAAAATTTGTAAGTGGGTTTAGAAAAATCCCAAACACGATTCTTTAACGTTTGAACTTTTATATGACACGCACAGAAAAAGTTGAAAGAAATAGGTAGTGTCATTAAATTAGAAAGTTAAAAATATTGATTTCACCAATGAATATACATTGTTAGTCAATGGATACTAGTGAATAAATACTCTCAACTGATGAATGAATAATATGTATTTTTCCATTTCCTTTTGTAGTAACTTGTTTTACCTGTTTTTTGTATTTGCTGTTCGTTCAATGGCTAAAGTTTCATTACATTATTCTAGTATCCAGATTTTAATCCCTTCATCTCGTCTTTCACAGATTTTTTCAGGTGGCAATTTTCTGTATAATATATTCTGGCCTCAGTCTGGGTCAGTGTCTGCCTGCTCGGTTTCCGGTTCTCAGACACTAGACACCGGCCTGTGTATACCTGTGCGGACAGGTTAGGTGGATCACGAGGTAGGGTGTCCGGTTTCTTGCCACACTTTGTCCCTGACAACGATACCCCACTGCGTGTTCATAGTTTCGTGAAGAATAGAGGAACGACAGGTGAAACGTGCGTCTCCTCTCATTTACAAAAAGTGCAAGAGTATACGGTGACTCACGAAATTGATCAAATACTTCCACTCCTTTTATCTCTTATTAATCAAAATATAATTACTAGACTGTGGATGTTTCGTATATTTATGGGAAATTTAATGGCGGAAAAAAATACAGCACTCGTAATAATATGTAATTTTCCAAAGTGAAGCACAAGTTGGAATAATTAGATGGTAAAACAACTCCCAATTTAGATCCTATTTCTCCAGTGTTATTTGTAAATATGTGAATTTGCATAAACATCCGTAGTATAATAATTGTTAAGTACAAAACTTTAGATACGAATTTAATATGCATTTTGGATTCTTACATTAATTTTGTTCGGGATATAATTATTGTAAGGATATTATTTGTAAAATAAGAGTAGAGAAAGGTTACTATTTGATGAACTTCGCGAGCTACTGGATTTTGTATACTTTTGCACATCATGCGCATTCTGTGCTTTTTCGCGCTCTGAAATTTTCATTAAATGCCTACAAATTCGCAGTTTATTCATTGTATTTCAGTAATAATTAACTGATTTTTATAGCCACTTAAAAGTTCGATTAATTTAATTATTTTTGTTTGAAATCTTGTTACAATTCATGAATTATTGTGTCTGCAAAATGGATAATAATTTAAGATTCTTTTTTTTGAGTACTCTAGTGTAACATATGCGTTTTATTAATCATGAGAGGATTCAGTAGTAGAAAATCGAATATAGTCAGACGTATTAGGTTAAGTAATAAATTCGTTCGCGTTTCTTTACAAGAATAGTAAGAATTACTTGTATGTTAAACTATCGTTGTTTAGACCAATGCTTTTTCTTGCCATATTATCAAAAGTGATCCATATTTGATCTTCAGTAATTGTTTGTTTTAAAAGTGGATGCTTTTAAATTCCAAACGATTAAATTTCCTAACTTTCGGACCTCTAAGCTTTCGAATTGAGAGGCTTTCGAATTTAAAGACATCGAACTTCTAAGATTTCGACTTGCTAAGCCATCGAGGTTCCAAGTTTTCAAGTTTGTAGAGTTGCAAACTTTTAAATTTCCAGAGTTTTTTAAATTTCCACGCTTTTAAATTTCAATCCTTTTAATTCCTATGCTTTTAGATTCAGAGCCTTTGAATCTGCAAGCGTTTCAATGCGTACGAATTTATTATTCAATTTAATAATCAACAAACCAGTATAATGGTATGTCACTCACTTTTGTAGGTATTATATTTAGTGATTACACGGCAGACTCATCATTTGCAAAATGGGTACCGCAACTTGAAATAGAACAAATGAAATAAAAGTTCATCGGTGGATTAAAAATATTAAATTTTAAAGCTACTGATTACTAATTCTTTAGTTTAGTCTATCAAATTATATTTCACATCTATATTAATTAAGAAATAATTTAAGAAACGAATAAGTAGAGTTAATATTTTTTGAGGCATTACAATTGAACAAAGATTCATTAGTAAGTTAACGTTATTATAATTTGAAGCTATAGATTACCAATCTTGTTGCTTATTGCGTCAAATTATATTTCGTACCTATATTGATTTCTAATAAAACAGAAAAAAATAATGTGACGTCAAAAGCAAGAAACGCAAGAACAAATAAATGGTGTCAATATTGTTTTAGACATTATATTTAACGGTTGCATGGTAAACTCGTCATTTTCAAAATTAGTAGGTACAAATTTAAGTAGGACAAATTAAATAAAAATTCATTAGTAGGTTAAAGCTATTCATTACCAATCTTGTTGCTTATTGCCTCAAATTATATTTCGTACCTATATTGATTTCTAATAAAACAAAAAAAAATAATGTGACGTCAAAAGCAAGAAACGCAAGAACAAATAAACGGTGTCAATATTTTGTTAGACATTATATTTAACGGTTGCATGGTAAACTCGTCATTTTCAAAATTAGTAGGTACAAATTTAAGTAGGACAAATGAAATAAAGATTCATTAATAGGTTAAAGCTATTCATTACCAATCTTGTTGCTTATTGCCTCAAATTATATTTCGTACCTATATTGATTTCTAATAAAATAGAAAAAAATAACGTGACGTCAAAATCAAAATACGGTGAAACGGATACGTGGCGCTAATATGTTTTATTTATATTATGTTTAATGATTGCACGATGAATTCCTCGTTTTCAAAATTAGTATCGGATATTTAAATAGGACAAATTAAATAAAAATTCATTGACAGGTTAAAGCTATTAAAATTTGAAGCTATTGATTACCAATCTTTTTCTTTAGTGTCCGAAACTATATTTCACGTCTACGTTAATTCCTAACAAAAAAACTGTGTCTTCGAAAGCAAGATACGCGAGAATGAATGAGCGGTGGCATTATTCATGGATCGTAATATCGATCTGTGAGTGTAAATCGCGATTACGGGTTATTAGAGCGCGCACGCGCAAAGCAAAATAGCGCGCGGTCTGCGTATGAATGACGGCAGCGGAGGGCACTTATCGTTTTCGTTTTACGCGACCCGGAAAGTGTAGCATTATCGTAATCCAAAAGGCCACGCGGTGCAAAGTGCAAATTGGCCCACGATCGTAATCTCTTTGCCGTTAGGATCGATCATGCTTGTACACAACGCTGGTATTTTCAGGGTGGAAGCTTTTGGTCAAACTTCCTGGATAAAACGGTGACATTTTTAGCGACATCCCTTTGGCCCTGTTTTCGAGCCGTGGCATCTTTTACCCAGATTATTGGTTGTGTTATTTGCCAAAATAGAAAATCGTAGAACTGGGGCATTGCATATTATTTGCGAAGAACGAATGAATTTATTAACCACTCTAATTGCATCGTATTCGCTGCCAACGATATGACTATTTTGAAATTTCGTACGATTTTTGTCCATCGTCAATTAACGATGAATAATGGTGAAGAAATTCTCATGAAAAATTAGCGAAGGTGTATTTTTAGTATATTAGATTAGAGCTGCAATGAATGGGAGAACTATTAAGTTGCTGCATGAATTCTGTACTCCGAATTTTTAGTGCCACAAATGGAATAATGTTACAATTTCTAGTAAATCCTAAATATTGATGGTATTTATAAACTATTAGATAATCTCATAAGTAATGTCTTAAAATCCAAAAGCTTGGGAATCCAAAAGCATGGAAATTCAAAGACTTAGAAATACAAAAGCTTGGAGACTTAAATGCTTCGCAATTCAGAAGCATAGTAATCCAAACGCTTGTAAGTCCAACATCTTGGAAATTCGAGCGCGTGGGAATTCAAATGTTCGGAAATTTATCCGTTTATCAAATCCCTGCTTGAAGCATGAAAATCTGAGTGTCCGCTTTTCTTTACTCCGAGCCACTGTACAAAAACTAAATCATGCCCAACCTCACCACCCCCTCCCCCCAAAGTTTCTTTCTACGAGGTTCCAACGCCACTTTCGCTATAATAATAAACTATTGTTAGCGCAGACGATCTTTCATAAGTTGCACGAGGGTAAAATTCTACGACAGGCTCCTTTGGGCTTAGCTATCGTACAAAGCAGGCAGTCTGGAATGCAAGGAGAGTCGAAGGTAGCTGGCGATGAGAGGGTCCGACCTCTCCTGAGATTCCTGTGTCAATCAGTCAACCGGAATTCGAGAGCAGAAAATTTTTCCTACCTTCGTCCTCCTCTCTTTGTGCATATATATATAAAAGGGGGAGGGGTAGACATTTTTCTAGGGGTGGAAATCTCAACTGTTGCGCCCTGCGTCGACATCGTCGATGGAAAACGCGGACCCACTACGAAAACCCAATTACTAGGGGGCCGCTGCATGGTCCAAACGGCTCTTTGAACTCACACACACACACACACACATACAGGTTCTACCCTCGATTAATTCTACATTTTTCTACCCCCTCAGAGCTGTTCGATGGTTAATCGATCGACAAGGAACGCGTGGAAAGTGAATTTTTGGCGCTTAAGCGATGGAAACGATTTTTGAAAATGGATTTCTTTAATGGGTATCGATGGAGTAGCTGAGGATGGGTTTATGGGGGTGGTTATCGGTTAGCAGATATTTATAAGGTCGGTATTACGAGATTTATTGGGTAATTTAACCATCTTAACAAATCCAATGCGATTGGATTTCGAAACTTGTAATCGGTATCTAAAATTGTAGGGTAAATGGATTAAATCTTAAACTGGATTTATCTTGTCTGGAACTGTAGAATAAATGTTTCTGGAATTGTGGAACTGTTTACTATTTTTAAAGTAGGATAAGTTAACTTTTAAGAAAGCTTTGTTTATATTAGCAATATTAAATTCAAGATCGAATTAAGTCGATTTTTATTAGGAAATTTAATAATTTTCGAGACACTTCTTTGTAAAATATAAATGTGATCAAATTTCGAAACTTGTAATCGGTACCTAAAATTGTAGGTTAAATGGATTAAGTCTTCAAATAGATTTATCTTATCTACAACTGTAGCATAAATGTTTCTGAAATTGTGGAATTAATGGAAGGAAACTATTTGCTATTTTTAAAGCAGGATAAGTTAATTTTTTAAAAAGAACTATGAATAAATACTTGTTTATTATTATTAACAATATTAAGTTCAAGATCATTTTGAAATTTCGTGATCTTTTAGGAAAGGTTTGCAAACTAGAAAATAAAGTATAAATAGAATCCACTACTTTAATTCATTTACAAACAAATACGTTTTAATACTATAGGCTATACTATTGCTATACTCTATAGCAATTTTTTAATCTTTTAATTATCCATCATCCATTATATTGAGAATCGAATAAGCAATAGACTATTTTTAAAGGTCGATGAATTTATTCTACCAAGAGAATAAGCTTCTATGTAAGAAAAACAGTAAGTAAATAATAGCAATTATACTTCAGATCAAGTAAGTATCCAACCTCGTTAAAAATAAATGCTAAATTAAACAAAAGAAGTGGATTATTCATATATTAACAAAAATTTTAATAGCATAGCAATTTCTTAATCTTTTTATGATAAAAAATGTCCGAATATTTTTAAATAGAATAAAATATTATGTATTCCAATGAATACCTAATCCACTTCTTTTTTCAAATTCAGCATTTGCATTTAACGCAATAAAAATACATGTCTTAAAAATTCCTTTTAAAATGGAGGCTTGATTGCTCGATAAAATAAATTCTTTAATCTATTTTTATACGTGGGTAGTGTATTTTAAATTTAAACTGTATTTATTTAAAAAATGGCGAAATACTTACTGGTACACCTAATGTGAAAACTCTTAAGAAATCATGAAATGAGGTAAATGTTTACTTTTAATTTGTACGTATTATGTTAGGTTTATTCTTCACTCTTTTCTATTCAAGGGCCCATACAGATTATTTTTCTTAGCAAACGGGAATGATTCAAGGGCTGCCGGGTCTTTGAAAAGCTGTAATTGAATGGAATTAAAAAGCTTTTCGGTGAAATTAAATGCAGAATTTTAAGCGTACGCAGCACGCCCAAAAATTGTCTTTCAGTGCTCGAATTTTGGAACCGCATTGCGGAATGTGGATTTATTTTCCACCATTGAAACTATCAGTGGATTTATTTTGACCGCCGGTGCTGCCGTGCCCCTCGTAAATTCTACGGCTTTGATTCCATACGGTAGGGAAAAAAAGCGGAAAATATTAAATTTCGAGATCCAAGTGCTTGAAGCTGCCACTGGTCATAGCCTACTACATTTTACATCAAAAGGATCTCGTTTTTAGAATCCTTTTATGTTTCACCCTTTCACAGTGCTTTGAGCACGTGTCATTTATTGAATACTCTTATCAAATCAGTTATACAAACTTTCACAAAAATAGTCACCTTTTTATCTCAATAAATATTTTAACTTCGATTTATCTAATATCCCACCAACTTGGCGTTTCACCATTCTGTACTAATAATTTTACCTACGTAAAGTAACCGAAACTTAGTACAGTTTTTGAAGATTGAGGATATTAAGTAATATATATACATAATATATATTAGGTAAAGTATCGTTTTATTATTAAATAGATTTATTTTCCTCTTTATTTCCTTTTTCATAGTAAACGATTATTTTTATTTCTATTCTTTCCCCATTTATTTCATTTTATACTTATTCAATCTTCTTATATGCTCTTTTTATTTAAGCAACAGCATTTCGCACCTAAAAAATTGTAGCATTCTTAGTTAATTCCACGCTCTTACGTTTCACCGTAAACTTTTTGCCAGGAGTAGCATAAATAACGTTGGAATCACGCGATACTGAATTTTGTCGAAAACTAAGCACGTGGACAAGAAGTCTTAATACTCGACTCCTTGCCTATGCCATCACTGATAGAAACACTACGTGGAAAGACGCAAGTCGGAAGAACGTAAATCTGGATATTACGGTATAATTTCTACCCCAAATTCAACTTTAAAATATACGAAGCTGGAAAATACGTGGAATATCCAGAAGATATTCCTGCAGAGGAGCGCGCGTAGGTTGATTTTACGTATTCCTTTTGTTTCCGGGATGTAATAGGGTCTGGGGATGCGAAAAAGAGGATGGCGGTAAGGAAAGCGCCGCCATTTGCGTAATGCACCGTAGAAATACCATATTGGCCAGTAAATGATTAAGTATCGATAACGTATGGCAGGATATTACGGGGACGAAATATTTCCCAAATAGTGGAGTCTCTCTCTCGAAGCAATCAGCACGATAAGACGCTCCAGGCTGAATGGGAACCGTGCGCGACGACATATTAACGACAGATAGAGTATTAGCTGGAATTCTCGCTAAAGTCAATTCTACACGCGAGCTGTTCGATTTCTCGACTCGAAATAACATTGCTTCTCTCCGTTCGCTAGTCAATCTTCATGGTATTGACCTATTTAAAAATTGCTTCGATTTAATGTTAGTTAAATTTGTTAAGTTTTATATATAGGGTGTTTCAGTTTTTTTTTCTCGCAGAATTTTATCAATATTTTCCGTAATTGTAAATAACCAAAAATGGTATGCAAACGTAGGTCGTTTGATGTCGTGTTAGAAAGTTATAATAAATATATGAAATACGAAAGGAAAGATAATACTATTGTTGGTAACATGTTTTCGACTGTGGTGCAAGGGAGAGGGGATAGGATAGGAAAAAGGAAGGGTGTTGCGTTTCGTCCTGGGCCTGCTAGTGGACTCATCAGTAAGGCTACATAGCAGGCCCTGCCTTAGACGTTGGGATATTGGAAGGAAGGTTAAAGGCGGTATATGTATGGACGAGGTACTTGGAGCGAGTACTTTCGAGAAAGTCCTATTTCATATGTCCCTCTAGTGGTGGGTACAGGAGAGCCGCGACACGACCAATAGCGATAATATAACGTTAAATGAAAACGCTAATCCTTTTGTGATGCAAAATACTATTACACGGTAAAATCTAATAGGAAATTTATAGGCAGCACGGAGCATAATTAGCTAATAGGAGTCTCCCCAAAAGTGTAAATCAACCACGAGAAATAATAAAATTATTGTAAAAAGAAATTTCACTTAGCGGCTGTGAAAATCTCGTAGTATCAATGCTACAACACATCAAAGTAATTATATGTGGACGTAGAAATATTAGAAAATATTAAGTAATATAAATATTGGGTAAAGTATCGTTTTATTATTAAGTAGATTTATCGTAAATTTTCGTAATTTTGGTCGAAAGGATTGACATTAAAGCTTATGTTAATTCCACGACACCAATTTTCTGTAATACTCAAAATCTGGAAACACTTTTTTAACACCATGTATAGTATTTTTAGAAATATTTAAGATTAAGTTTCGATTAGAATCAAGTTGGCTCTTGGAACATTTTCAGTTACAATAAATTCTATTGTAGTTTATTTTAAATAAAGACTCGAATATAAATTCGTGGCAATATCTTTGGGTGGACAAAAATAGAAGCATAATCAGCGGTGATTCTCGAATATAGCGCCACTTGAAACCGCTGTGGAATAATGAAGCGAATAGAGGCGGTCTTTCCGTCGTCATCCTCCAATTAGGCGAGCTGGTAACGATCATTTTTTCCCCGGCGAAATTTCGACAGCACTTTATAAGCGGTCTGATCCTAGATTAGAGTTAATTTTGAAACGACGGACCGATCGACCGCCCGTAAGTGGATTCTTCTCTTGGGCGTCGTCGTCGATGAGTAGGATTACGTATCAACCCACCGGATGGAATATAATCGAGTAACGAGCAGTCTAAATGCGCCCTGTCGAATACATCGATCGATTACCTGAAAATCGTTCGGAAGACCAAATGAAATCTTTTTTTCTTTCCCCTTTTTTCTTTAAAAATCCATGGATAGAGATAAAAAGACTCGTAGCGTAAAGGGAAGTTACAATGGGAGTTAAAATGTATCGTTGAGGGGATTACACTTGGTTCACGGCTTTTAAGAGATTCTTTTCTCCAAGTAATAAGCTTCGCTGGAATTATTTTGCGAAACGGGCGCAAATTTTAGAATTGTCTTTTTTTTTTTTTTTTGAAAGAACAGTGGTTATGTTTGATGAAGTGTTAGAGCAGAAACAAAATTATGTTAACATATATATAATGTTGGGTTAGTGGGAAAATAATGTGAACGCTTGATAATTCTATAGTTGCTCGAATTTTCGTGAAAATGGTGTTAAAGTCGTCTCAAGACTAGTTGAACCTGAGACATATTATAGGAAACAATGGATACCGCATATAGTAATCGATTAATCTTAAAACATGCACAAATATTAGGTTGACCAAAAAATTCTGTTGTATTTTAAAGATGCGTAGAAGCAAAATTTTGTTAAACAATGTATCACCAAGTTTTTTCAACTATCTTTTGTCATACTAAGCATCTTCATTATTTCATCCTTGAAGAATTTTCACTGTTTCCAATGAAAAATTCGTCTACACGAGATTTATGAGCATTTAGATATATAAATTTTTTTCCAATTAAATAATTTGGTTTTATATATTCTGGTTTCATTCTTAGTTGGTATTGCATTGTTACGTTTATAGTAGTATTTAGTATAATATTGTGCAACGAAAATGTCGATTTTTCTTTAACTTCAAAGTAACGTCATGACTTTTTATCAAATAATACTTTCAAATGTCTACTTTCAAATTTTACTTATGTTTGTCAATGGAATATTAAATTATCTATCGCAATACTAATGCTTGCGAAAAAACTTATTTACAATGGACGTTTTGGCCAACCTAATACACAGAAGTATTGTACAAAATTGGTGCAATTAAACGTAAAAAGCATTATTTAATAACAACTTTACGAGTCTCCAAATTTTTGTTTCTTTGTGTCACAATGTTACAAATTCTCTTTTCAATTAATAAAAATATATTGTGACTTCAATTATCTGATACGATTGCAATTATTTAAAGAAACTGTCATTACCAAAAGACGTAGTTACTGAAAAGTTTCAAATATAGTTAGGTACATTTATAAGATAAAAAAATAATCGATTTCTGTTGTAGCACTTTTTTCATAATAATGAGGCTCAGGCGGAGTTTATCTCTTTTTTTGGAATTACTTTCCGTTGTTATTTACTTTGTAGTCGAAACAGCAGGAAATTTAGTGGTGGAAAGGTTATAAATAAATATCAGGCAGAAGGAAGCTAAAATGCGGGAGAGATAGAAGAATATTCTATGAAAGCAGAGAACGTATGAAATTGAAACTTCAGAAACAGTCTCGTGAAAAATATCGCGAGCCAGCTTCTCTTATCTGATGTTCTCTAGCATACAAAACTTTGAAAACGTGCCTGGAAAACACTTTTTTTTTAGCTTCAAGTAGCACAGAAAATTATAATATTGAACATGTAATTGAACCAAGATTTTAAAATCATTTAAAATCAGTCATCGTTGATTGGTTTACAGAAATCAGTTGGGTTGAGAAACGTTGGTCGTTTTGTTAAATTCCACTTTCTACTGCAATCCTCTTTTATTGTTCTTTTGACATTGGTGAAGAAATCTAAATAGGGAGTCGATTCTAATGATTCAGTTAGTGAAACTAAGAAGTTAACAGCTATACCCACTTGTTATATATATTTGTATTATTATTGGTTAATTCAGTATATCTTTCTGGATTTTTGGACGATTTCAAATGAACGAGAGTAAAACAATAATACATTTTTTGTTCTCATTTATTTGTATTGCTCCGTTTCTTTTTTCTAATTTATTTATTTAAGATCGCATCAACTATCATAAGTTATTTGCAACCACGTGTGTTATACATTAGTATACAACAATACATTACAATATGTATTTATGGTAGGTATATATTTTTTACTTAAGTACATGGTGTGCTTATAGCTATGGCGAATTGTCACATTTAATAGATATTTCACTTTTACAAACATACAAATTATAGTTTTCTTAAAAGCTTCATTTGTTCCAAGTAGTTAATCATATTCTTTCCATATTTTCTGTCGTTTAAGCTAATTTTAATATCTGAAGATAGTTTTTGTGTCTGGGCACTCTTCCATTATACGTTCTACTGATAACTCCACATTGCAGTCGTTGCTTTTTCCTGTGTTCGTTTTTGTTATCAAGTGCTCATGTATAAATTTCGTATCGCCTATTCTTAACCGGGTTAGCAGGGTTTTCGTTTCTCTCCTATTCGATTCTTCTCGTTGTTTAAATCTCGTATTTATGTTGCGTACGTCGATCCATAACGCGACGAGAATCATCCTGATTAGCCGCATCTCTGGTTCAAATAGTTGTCCGTCAAACGCCATAAATCCTGTTCGATCCACCGCCTAATCTGTAAATTCAAAATGAGTTATTCTACGCTCGGCGGCTGTGTGCCTTTCTGGAACGTTGGTTGCCCGATGTTCCATATACACTCACATACGCATGGTTTCACCTAACCGTGTTCGTGTGGAGGGTGAGCTGGTTGACCTTTTGACCCACAATTGATCATCGAAATGCCACTGTAATCGGTCATTGTTAGCAAACAGTCGAAGTGGCCGTAAATAGAGGCGCTGGTGAAAATTAAATTCAAAGTCGCCGACTATCGATTCGTCTCTGTTGCACGTGCTTCCCCGAACCCGTTAGCATTTAAAATATAATTAATTAATCTTCGTACGTTGAGAAACGATGGAACGATTAATTTTAACCGGTCGTGTAGCCGTTTCTTTCAATTCGAATTGTTTTCACGCCGTTTCTCGACAAAATGGGCCGATTCATTTAGGAAATATAAAACAGGTTACCTTTGAATTATACTATTTATAAAATAGAAGATTGTAGTGTTTTTGCAAGTAACTCTGTGAATGAAATCTAATTTAGCAGCTTATTCTGTTAGCTTAAGATTCTAACTTAATCTAAATTTCGAAACTATCGCTATTATTATTAGACCGGGGATTTCTATGCATTTATGGGGAATTTAAATTTGCAAAAAGGCAAAGAAAACATATGATATGCAAGCGTATAGAAAATATTGCAAATAAAGCGCATCTTAAAATATTTAGAGGATGAAATCTACCAGTTATTATTTATGTTAGTTTAAAGGTAACGTCTTATAATCTTACTAAATTCACTTTTCAAAAGGTATTAATAATAGATTTCGAATTATTTTTCGCTTCGTTGACACGTGATTTAAACAGAAAATTATCAAATGTTTAACTTTGCTGAATATTTTGTAACCAATTGTATTTCTTTTGGAGATATTTAAACTTTTGCGTTTGACCAAATTAAACAATAGTTTTCTAATGATATTAAAAAGGTAGTTACCACTTGAACGTTAAATATAATGGTTCTCTTTAAGTAAAAAAATATAGTAGTTCTAGTAACCCATTAATCGACGTGTGTAATACGTTATTCCAGTACAAGTGATTAATGAACTACCATTTGATAAGGTTTCACATGGAAAATCCTCCGCTAGCTAAAGGGTTAATTTCGAAAAATTCTAAAGCATCAAATCGACCCACTTCCGTCCCCCAATACGATGGAATAAAATTGCCCGTGAATCGAACTGTGGGATCCGTTTGACAAACGGCTTTGGTAATTAAATCGAACATCGGTACACGGGGAGTCAAGCGGCCGGAACAGTTGGTAACTAATGCAAGCAATAACGTCGCTTTAAACTGAACCTAATGACTATAACTATGACCGGGATTAGTCGTTAACTTGGCGTAAACGTTTCCTTCGGGACCGGCCTCTCGACCGGACCCATGGAATATCGCTGACCGAAAATGTCGCCGCACTCGTTGCCCCAAAGTGTGAAATACGATCACGATGGAATACCTCTCTATGGGCTTTCCTCGGCCCTCTAGCGATGTTGTAGACCAGATACGGGATTTATACCGGGCTCTCGTATGAATTCGATCTAAACAAATCACCGTTTACACTGAATTTCACTTTTTCTCGGACGCGAACGGGTGTGTCGTATCGAATTCTCTGAAACCTGTGAAATGTGATTCTTGCGAGGAAAATCGGATACCTTGAAAAGTTGACAAAATTCGGAACGTTGCGTGGAAACAAAGTTTTCGGAAGTCTTGGCATACCAGCTGCCACTTTCTTTTTTTCTCGATAAAAGGAATTCACTCCAGTGAAATGCAATCGTGGATATCTTTGAGATTCTAAACGATATCGGAAAAAAGTTAAATGCAGAATTTGATGGTTTTGAACCGTTCGAATGATTAGTAATTTTAGGTACGCTTTGACATCGCGATCGTCGTCTGATTAATTATTACTAATCTGTAGATTTTTATGCATTTATAGGAAATTGAAATATGTAGAAAGTTACAGAATGCAAATTGTATTAAAAGATAGGGAAAGTGTTGAAAGTAAAGTGTAAATTATATTTCAATCTCACTTCTTTAACTTTATTTGTGAAAATTTGGATTCCCATGAGGATCTGCGGTTTATCACAATGTTTTTGAATTCAAACTTGGTGAATATTTTTATATTTACAATATTATTATACTCTATGTATCGCATTCAAAATTAACACTGTAAGGGTTTACAGTAGAACTACTAAGATGGTCAAAATAACTCCTAATTTTTTACAAAATTTGTATAATCTTGCAACCATTCTTTGGATTCCTAATTTCGGTTCCATTCTTCAGCTTTCTTACTAATTCTGCCATCGAGCTAATAAGAGCAAACTATTCGCATTGCGAATAAAATATTTACATATTTTACGTAAAAGATTTAACGAGATAATATGGGATTACCTAAATTTTCAAATAATTGTAATAATACCCTTTAAAGTATGCTTAGTTCGAATTTGCATAAATAATCCGAAGAAGGGTTAAATATTATCAGAGAATTTCTGTAAATAGAACGAACGAAGATTTATTGTCCGTCCATTGTATATTTTTACAAACGCTTTATCATTTTAATCATCTTGGTGCTAGTAAAAATGTTACTTTAACCGCTGGTACTTTTAATGCCAATAATTTACGATACAATATCATGGCAAATAATTTACAATGCAATATTGCAGTAAATAATTTTGAAAGAGCTTGATTGTTCCTAAATTTCCCCACTCGTTCAAGAGTATTTCGCGGGACGCACGCAGAGAAATAAAATTAACCGATGGAAGTTCATTTTGACAGGTGAAAAGCATGTGCAGGCGAAAACTGGGAAATTTTTATCCCGAAAAATTCCGCATCGATCGTCGGCTAGATTAGTGACCACGCCGGTTAATTGTTCACGTATGAAAGAGCAGGTGCCCTGTCGACTGGGCTTAAAATTACGAATACGTCCACGTGAAGGGTTGCGGAAACGCGAAAACAAGCGAATCCGGCAACTCCCGGTCCGGTATAATATCACCGGTTAAAATTATTATTCCGAGGTTAAAAGAGCGAAGAGGCAGGGGGGAAAGGAGTAGTCGAGCGTTGTACGACTCGTGTTGCTTGTCGTCACGGGGTTCGTTAAATTTTTTAATCCCATCGACGATACTGTGCTGCGAAGCCGCCCAGCCGCCATTAATCTTTCACGCATCCGCCCGATGATCGTATCTCGTGATCCCGGCGAATGTTTGCTGAAACGGTTCTTGCTCGATGATTGAAAAACTTTCTAGAACATTTGGTAATACCTGGTTAATGGAAACCAGGCCAAGTTTTCAGGGAAAGAATGTTCTGGATTAAATTAGGTACTCATTCCTGGATACTGAGGATGTTTACGCATTTATGAAATACTTAAGAAGCTATTCCCATTCGAATTGATGAGAAATCGTTTTCATTGCATTTTCTAAAGGTTATTAATAATTATTCCTTGGGCTTATGTTGTTTTATTGAGAGTTTCCATAAAGTCATTATGTTTTGGGTTATAATATATAACATTTCATTGTATTTATGGATACGCAAATTGTTATTTCGATCAAAGAATTCACAGGCAACGTATTATTTTCATTAATTAATAAGTGGGATTCGTAAATCGCGATACAAATTCATTGCTGTTCGTCTTTACTTAACTTATTATTGATAATTTTGTTTCGTTTAACAACTTTGTTTGAAAAACTTAACATTAAGAAAAGTCGGGCGTTTTAATGGTTTTTATTTGTTGTTAATTGATGGGTATTAAAATTGAATTCAGTGGAATAATGAAGTTATACAAATTTAAACGTCGTTTTCTAAAACCTGTATCTTTCAAACTAGTTAGTATCATACCTTAAGAATAAATTTTCCTCAAGTTTTACTCACACATTGAATTATTATGTCAATATCACCACTAGTATTTTTGTCGCCCAAAAGAGTAGAAAATTTTTACTGTACACGATTTCCATTTCGTCAAAATGTCGAATTATAATAAAATGTATTTGCACAAATGTCCGCAGTCCATTATGAAATTCCATAATTCCTCAGCCTAAGAATTTTCTCTTGGTGCTAATTAAAAAATTCTACTTAGTTAATGATATCGTTACGATGTACTGAATTTCCATGCAATATTTTCTTAAGCAACTCTGCAGATAAAGAAATTCAATTAAACAAAGACTCTCTGCAAATTTGATTGCAATGTTCCCATTATTATTACTGCTCTTAAATATGACTTCTACTAACTTACTTCGTTAAAAAATTCTTTTACGAACCCTTGCTTTGCTATATTTTATTAGTTCAACTTCATTTGCAAGACAAAGTCTTGAAATGGAAAGCAAGCGCCGGGAAAGTGAATTAAAAGATGAGAATTTTAACTTATTCTCATTTCGTTTAGACTTTAGAGTAAAGTTTAGGAAATTTGAAAGCGCGGCCCATTGAATTTCGAGTTCGAGGAGGAATATTTTCCGTAAAGCTTGGACACGTACGATTCTACGCGAGTTCTGCCAATATTTCCTCACAGCTCACAAGTGTCAGCAGTATTGCGGAACACATTCCGTAGCATTCCTGGAGTTATGCTTGTATCTGCCAGTTGCGCGGGATCGTCGTAAATTTTGCGGATCTGTAACCGTTGTTTGATGCACTTCCAACTTGATAAAGTTCTATAGGGCGTGCAAGATAAAAAAAAAACCCATAAGCGCGCGTTAAATTCATCGATCCAACCATCTGTCAATACACATTCGATTCTCGCGAATAAAAAGAAAAAAAGAAAGAAATTCTGAACTGAGGATAATTTATTATACGAGATTGTTTTACCGCCACGAATATTTCGAAAATACAGTGGCTGCTAAAAGTTTCCGATCAAGATGCAAATTTATTATACTAATATGATAAATCATAGTTGGAAATGATGGCCCGTTATATAAATATATTACAGCTTCTAGCTTATAAAATAGGTTAGGTCCTATTAAATGATTTGTCGAAAGAATTTTATTAAAGTATAATTTGAATTGAAATAGAATTATAATTTGGTCGGCAACTTTTGTCACCCACGCAACCAATATATTTTAATAAATATATTTTAGTAGATATGTAATATGTTTTGTTAATATATTTCCATAGATATGCAATATATTTTATAAATATATTTTTAATAGATATGTAATACATTTTCTAAATATATTGTAATAGATATATAATATATTTCATAAATATATTTTGATAGATGTATGATATATTTCATACATATATATTTTAATAGATATGTAATATATTTTATAAATATATCTCAATAAATATATAGTATATTTTACAAATACACTTCAATAAATTTATAATATATCTTATAGACAAAATTGCAAAGTGAGCCACTGTAGGTTCAAAACCTATTCGAGTTTACAGTTAATCTACTCGAGCGGTCTGATGCTGAATGCAGCCTAATTTATGACTATTTGTACCTGAATTAATCTAATGTAGAAATGATTGAACCTAATCTACCCTGTAATAGAACAGATTCTGTCTAATTCGGCCTAATCTGGGATTAATCCAGATTAATTCTGTTTAATTCAGTTCTGATCCGGACTAATCTACTTTATTCTATAATAATCAGACCTAATCTAAAGCCGTTCACGTGTGATACGTTTCGTGCGCCAGATTTACACAATATTCTAACCCGAACCTCAGTAACAACTAATTCAAATTTAATCTGCAACTAATATTAACCCTTTGCGTTCCAAGACTTTTCTAATAGTATGATTTAGCAGTAATTCCAACATGATTCTTGAGAAAATTTAAAGCATTACGTATTTCGTAAAGGGGAAAATTTGTCTTTAATTTGCCTCGTTTTAAAAGAAATGCAACTCAAATTAGTGCGAATAAAAGAGATATATTAAACCTTAACTTTTAAGGTTTATGCATGTCGTCGTAGCAACGTCATATGGCTTAACCTAATTCTTACATGACATTCGCATAAAAGTGTTTAACATATGAGTGATCTAGCTTATGAAAAATTCTAAACTATAGCTTTAATTTAATTTGAAGTTAACCTCGCTGCATTCTTCTCTCTAGCTTGAACCTCGTTACATTTTTCCCATGGACTATAGTTCGCTTCGGAACCCTTCAATTAGAGTAGATGTATCATTTGTGGCCACATTAAGGATTCCCGTATTATTTAGTGACGCATAATTCATCGCTTTTTGAGAAGCCTATCAATATCTTGCGTTTGCTTTACTTCCGAAAAATCTTGAACTGTCATCCATTAAAATAGTGCACATAATGCAGATAAATATTTTTCATTAAATTATTCCTCAAAGCGTACTAGTCGTGCCTTTCTGTGTTCGAAGTATTTGGGGTGAAGTAATTCACCATTTTGATTCCATTCCCTCAATTGGGTTAATAAAAATCACAAATGGTACAATGGCTCAAAGTATAACTTCAAAAGTTGATAGAGGCTCCCGTTAATCGAGAAGCTTGAAATTGGAAAGTTTGGGAATCCAAAGGCTTAGAAATTCGAATGCATAGAAATACAAAAGGTTGGAAAGTCAAATTCTTCAGAATTCAAAGGCTTTAGAATCCAAACGCTTGGAAATTCAAAGGCTTAGAAACTTAAACGCTTTGGGAATCGAGAAGCTTATGAATCCAAAAGCTTGGAAACTCAGGCGCTTAGAAGTCTAGTCTCGGAAACTCAGAAGCTTAGAAATCTAGTCTTGGAAATCCAAAAGCTTGGAAATTCAAACACTTAGAAATATAAAATCTTGAAAACTTATACGCTTCCGAATTCAAAAGTATATGAATCCAAACGCTTGTAAATTCAACAGCTTAGCAGCTCAAATGCTTGGAAATCGAAAAGCCTAAGAATCTAAAAGCTTGGAAATTCGGACGCATAGAAATCTAAAAGTTTAGAAATTCGAACGCTTATCAATCGCTCCTTAAACTACACAAGTCCGAGTTTACCTTAAGCCATTGTATCTACGTCTCTATACCGAAAACCGTCCGACAGTGTCTAACGAATGCGTAGAAAGAAAAGATTCGATACGGTCGCTGGAAAAACAATCAAACATTGTCTGATGGTGAAACAATTTTGCGGCCTGTTTACGGGATAAATTCATGTGAGGGTGCATTGTGCACCTGAGCACAGAGACGCTTTACATAATATCTTTGCCATTGTAAAATGCAAAGTACTGCATGGGCGAGTCTCGCTGAGCCAGCCTTTTCCTTTCGCCGCGTTCGCACTCGGCGTGCAGAGTGTGTGCGCGACAAGGGACGTAAGGAGGAACGGTGGGGGACACAGAAGAGGAGGGGTAGGGTTAGCAGGGGATGCCTCGAAAGCAAGTTTTTGTCTTCTCATGTAAATCGCTACGTAGACGGGCCGATTGAGGGCTTAAGCACATATTTTTGTATTCTCTTCTTAAGGCGAGCTCCGATCGCGTTCGCCTCGAGTGGAAATCGATATCACGTAGACACGGTGAACGGGATAAAGGGGAGTTTCGTGGTTTGAGAAATTGTTTCAGAGCCGCGGAATGATTTTACGACGCGAAGGTAGCTTGGTACTCCGAGCGGAGGCGATTTTAGGAAATTGCTATTCCGAGGTTGGATTTTTAGATTATGTCGCGGACAAATCGACTTACTGTTACGATTTGATCAGGTATAGTGGCTTACGCTCAAAATCGTCTCCCATATTTACTGTTTCAATTTCATCTACAAAATGTATCGTATACATATGTGAGTCGATCATTTGACAAATCGATTAACTTGACAGAACAAAAAGTGGGGAAATTGATAAGTTAAATATATATTCCATTTTAAAATTGCTGTTAAAATTTACTACGTTGCCAATTGTTTTTTAGCATTTACGGCTTGCAAATTAGTTTTGTTTGGTAAAAGGCACCAATTAACAGTCGAGAATATAAAAAATACTGTCATATATTTCAATGTAAATTACAGTAGATAATAGACAAAAATAATAAAACGATTTGCATACAATTTTCACGAATTTTGCGTATATTTTACATATTTCGACATTTTAATTTTGCCTAAACATCCTCAGTTTATTAATGATCTTTGCCGATTAATTTTGGTAATTGAAAACACTATTAGCGCCTCGAAACGCTCGGCATTCGTTCTCCTTCGAAGAATAGGAAAGAGTTGAAAGAGAGATATGAATTTAACGCAATGCAATTCGTTATTTTGACGACTTCTGCATATTCTTTGATTAAAATTTGCCGTAGCGAAAGGGTTACTATGAACCACTGTACGTTAAACCTAAGGCAAGGAAATATCTGGCCTTTTATCCTGATTGAGCCATACCACTGGTATATGTGAAAAATGCCATACCACAAATAATCATTATACATCGTTGATATTTACTAGGAATACCTCTGTGCGCGAAGCCTAAAATTAGAATTTGCTTCTGAAGAGCCTTTACACACCGCAATATCTGACGTGGATCTTTCCTACTAGTTTTTATCGATTGCCGTCATAATCATGTTCACATCCGACAACTCTTTTTCATTTTAACATACGTTGTCCCCTATCTAGGGCATCAGCCCTGTCTCCAACAGCCTGACGTGGCTTTACACACACGTTTCACCGTATCTAGGCATTCATAGTTCGCTGTAAACACACACGTAAGATGCTAACACGTTGAATGTCGGACGATTTTTGTACCTTTCGACCACCACTGCGGAGTCATATCACTTGTTCCAACAGGAGTACATTGTAAATACGCATGTATCACATTTATCTTAATAAAAAATGTAATTGTTTAACTTCTCTACAATATTTCTGATACAGGGGTGATTTACATCAGGTTGGAAGATGAAATACTTTCGAAACTGTTGGTTGCATTGAAAAAGGGTTCAGACAAAACTGAAATAGTTTCGAAGGATTCGGTACACGGTATTATTAGTATTTTTCTAAGTGCATGCGTAGAAGACATATGAAAAGTTAAATTGTTCTTTTTAAACAGAATCATTTGTTTTTTTATTACACCAATCGATTGATTTATGCCATTTTCTGTAAAAATGTATTAAGTTGTTTGTATACAAAAATCATTTTCCGAGATGTCTTTAGTATATAATATATTAAGTGAAGTGTTGATGCAACCAATTATATTTAGTTCAATTATACGCTCTATTTTTGCCCACAAAGTAATAGATGTTAACGATAATACATAAAATGGTACAAACAAATTCGATTCGTTGTCTAAAGAATTTTTTTTGTTTCCTGCTGTAACATAAAAATCATTGAAATGTTTAGAAATGTGATTGTATCAACTATTTTCAATATAAATAAATACTTACGATTTGACAATAGTTAAAAATTATTGTCGCGGTAAATGTTAACTTTGTATAGAGATATCTCGTCATTCATCCGCTGTGTGTTAAAGAATAAACTTGAAAAGTAAAAAAATTGCCAATTACCACGGCAGCTCGAAGAAGATCTCGCGAAGTTGTCTCAAACAATTTCTGGTGAACTCGGTCGTATGCAACGGACTGGGTGATACAGCTCCGTATCTGCGTACTTGAGCATTTAAAATGCTCCCTTTTCGCTTCTTTTTTTTCCCAGTGTCACTTATCTGCCACAACGCTTTTAACTGTGTGCCTGTGTACAAAGTGTCTACACGTTGGTATTCTCTAACCTGCTCGTTGTTGCATATGGAAATGTACACACGATGCACGGGCTGACACTTCTTACGTGCACGGATATGCTTGAGCATTTAAATTTATTTTTCCGCTCTTTCTTTTGTCCGTGTTCCGAGCAACGTTTGCCCAAGTTTGGTATGGCTCCACCGGGTGCTTCAACCTCGAGACGATTGTTCTTTTGTCTTCCGGTATTTTTCACCTGTCTTCCGTGAGATTTTAAAGAATTAGCGAACCGTATCTCTTCTTTTCTCTCCTCTGTGCAGAGCATCTTTCAATAGGATAGTTTCGAGGGAGACGCAGCACATTTTATGCGTATCTCGCTTCTAAATTTTTATTTGCAATTTATCGAATCGTTTATTTGAACCTCTTTGATAAAATATAACAATGAATCCATAAAACTTCTTTAAACTTTTTGCTACGACTTCTTCGAAGTGAAGAATAGAACTGCAGATAAGGAATAATTTTTAGTAATGTAAAAATCGCTTTATATCATAGATTATGGTTTAATATTATTGCACGAATGAAAACAGAGATAATACTACATTGTAAGGAAACAATGTGGATACTTTTAGTAAATAGTTATGCAATCTTTGAGGCCTTATATATATACGCTATTTGTAGTGAAAGGGTTAATAAAACATGCATCTCTTCTTGAGAGTCTAACGTTAGATTTATTTCGAGATAGAAATAGATGTACTTCTTTATTTGTGCTTTCTTCTTTCTACTTTTAATCTTTTTTTCTCCCTTCCACACATATTGTACTAAATCATTTACTCTAAAACCATGTTGAATATAGCATTCAAACCCATTTCCTTATTTTTTAATATTTGCTCTGGAAGTAGCATTTGTTTTTTCCTTTTATTATATTCAGGGCGTGTCTTAAAAATGAGTTAACCCATACGCGCAAGAATGAATCCAAAATGTAGAACAACTTTGTTTGATTGTAAGCTCCTTTCCTAAAAAAGATCGGGTTTGAAAATTTACGGAGTACGCATACACTTAATTAAGCTCCTGGATTCATTCCTTTTGTTCCATTCACCGCGAGATACTCGGTAAATTATATCCCTCTAGTAGTATTTATAGCCCGAACGTTGGATTGTTCAAACAAATCAATTATCCAAATAATGTATTCTCCGATGAGTTTGAGTAATCGAAGTTCCATCGAAGTTGGGCTACCGTACCTAACTTCTCTAACAAAGTCAAGTATGTACCTTCTCCGGTCTTACGGTTCACTGGAACAAAAACAACCTCTAATTCCTGATTTATCTTTCGGCCGAGTCCATAACACGATTTCTAAACGTGCCAGTTCAAATACGATTAAAAAGGGATTATCAGATTTAATCGAATGATCGAATTTTCCAAAGCTTTACAATAAAGCAAAGCCGGGGGATGCTTTAACTCAAAACCGTGACAGCTTTCAGCAGGTGCAGAGTTAATGACAGGACACAGGTCGGCCAATTATTTAACCAATTATTTACTCGGGTTCGGCCGGTAAACCAGTTTTATCAGCAGTTTCACTGACCACGGTTCGCAATCGCAAACAAGCCACGGCGATACAGAGGCCCGTGTGTCTCGGGCATGCACTCTTTTCGCCGCGTATCGATTCCTCGCGTCGTTACGTGGTACGCGTGTACACGTTACGTTCAACCAGGCCACCGGGTTATCTATACGGGCCGTTTTAACGCGGACCATTGTCCTTAGTGAATCGCATTCCGTAGATACTGTCAGCTGTCGCTGTCGTTATTCCTGCTTTCTCACTATCGTCGGTTATATCGAGCACATTATGCGTTGCATGTGTTCCTGCAACTCTGATGCGATTGTGCAGTTGAAAATGTCGGGGCTTGATAAATCTCAACGGAAGAGGTGAAAAATTTCACTCTAATTAATAGCTAGACTAATTATTAAATAGAAATCTAAAAGATTGTAAGAGTTGCAATGTACAGAAAGAATTTTAGATTATGTGAAAGCTTTGGTATCACCGGAGATTGTTTTCGAACTATGGGGACGCTAATTTTAGGATCCTGGTTTAGTAGGATTCATGCTAATCCCTTTCCAAGGGCATAGAATCACCCGCACTTGTCTCATTTCACCTAGTTTCTGTACACAGGACCACGAAGCTTAGATTACATGGATTTTGGACTGCAGGTTTTGGGTCTTGGACATAGGTTTTTGGAGTTAAACGTAGAATGTAGAACACCGAATAAACCACATACGAAATTTTAGGACTCAATGTCCAGTGTTCTAATCTTCAGTATTCGATCTCAAATGTCCGATGTCGATTATCGAATGCTTAACGCCCCATATCGAATGCCTTATGCCTAATACCAAATATGCTATGCTAGTACCCAATACCTACTGCCTACTATTCAATGCTTAATACCTAACGGCCAATACCCAATCCTTAATGCCCAGGATCCAGTGCTTAACATTTGTTGTCAAATGCTAAATAATTAATATCCAATACGCAATGTCCAGCGCCTAGTAACCAATACCTAATATTTAATGCCCATATCTACTGTCTAATACCCAATACCTAATATCCAGTACTCAACGCACAGAGTTTAATACCTAGTATCCAATGCCCATATCCATTGCTTGATGCGAATTGTCTTATGCTCAATGCAAAACGTTCAATGTTTAATAACACAACACCCAATAGTTAATATCCATATCCAATGCCTAATACCTAATATTCAGTTCTCAACGCCCAGTGCTCAATACCTCGTATCCAATGCCCATATTCAGTGCCCATATCCATTGCTTAATGCGAATCATCTTATGCTCAATGCAAAATGTCCAATGCTTAATACCCAATAGTTAATGTCCATATCCAATGCCCATATTCAGTGCCCATATCCATTGCTTAATGCGAATTGTCTTATGCTCAATGCAAAATGTCCAATGCTTAATACCCAATAGTTAATTTTCCTTATCCAATGCCTAATACCTAATATTCAGTGCTCAACGCCCAGTGCTCAATACCTAGTATCCAATGCCCATATTCAGTGCCCATATCCATTGCTTAATGCGGATTGTCTTATGCTCAATACAAAATGTCCAATGCTTAATAACCAACACCCAATAGTTAGTATCCATATCCAATGCCTAATACCTTATAATATTCAGTGTTCAACGCCCAGTGTTCAATACCTAGTATCCAATGCCCATATTCAGTGCCCATATCCATTGCTTAATGCGAATCGTCTTGTGCTCAATGCAAAATGTCCAATGCTTAATACCCAATAGTTAATGTCCATATCCAATGCCTAACACCTAATATTCAGTGCTCAACGCCCAGTGCTCAATACCTAGTATCCACTGCCCATATTCAGTGCCCATATCCGTTGCTTAATGCGAATTGTCTTATGCTCAATGCAAAATGTCCAATGCTTAATACCCAATAGTTAATGTCCATATCCAATGCCTAATACCTAATACCTAATATCCAGTGCTCAATACCCAGTGCCCAATGCCCAATACTCAATACTCAGTGCTTAACACTCATTGTGCAACGCCAAATGTCTAATGCCTAATGTCCAATGTCTAATAAGCAATATCCAATAGTAAATACCAATATCCAATGCCAAATACCAACTGTCTTATGATCAGTGCCCAACGTCCCTTACCCAATATCCATTATGGTCACAACATCCCAGTGCTTAATGCTGAATCCCCAATATTCATTGTCGAAAATTCAAAACGACGGAATTCAAATGCCAACTAAAATTTGAAATCCTCTGGTCTACAAGTGTTCCATGGTGAGGTCCTGGAATTCATCTCTATTTAACACGGCGCTATTCTAGAAGAACCTCTCAACTTATACCTATGTATTTCGCTAGACCCCCTTTTACATGGTGAAAAAAACATTTCCCTAGAAAAGAGCACTTGGCCAGTAGCTAGGGGAGTACTATGAGCCATTCCGTTCAAAGATGCATAGAATTTTCCGTGGCGTCAGCCGGATGATTCAATGGGTCCGTGAACATCCTCGAGCGGATGGAAGTAGGATATGTGTGTCACTCGGTTGCTCGTATTCCCATTGTGCTGGTGCACACGTACACAGAAGGGTGCTAGAAACACTCGTCGCGGATTTGTCATCGTAAATCGTCGACCGGGATAATCCTGGAAAGGGGCGGAGGAGGGGGGGAAGTGGCGTTTTTCCGGCAGTGCTTTCAGCCTGGGACACATTTCACAATTAGCCGGTATTACGTCGACAGGATTAAAGGCGGACGCGAAAAGTTGCCGTGTGTCTCGTATCCTTGACGCCCGCCCGCGTTATTTATGTGCCAGTCCTTAATTAAGTTCAGCCTGTAATCGGTGTAATCCACTTTGGCTCAGATCCTTCGGATTCTTAAGTACGATTCAGCTGACCTACTCTCCCTGCGCGCGATGTAGAACATGTGTGCGAACGTGTACGTGAAGCTGACAAAGGGGAATCGTGATTGGTTCACAGTATCCGTGCATTCCACTTCATCAAGGAAATGCGCGTGTATGAATCAGTTCTTCCATCACACGGCAATCATGATTTTCTTTGCTAGAAAGCCGACTTTCACGGTACACCGATTTTACTCAATCTGAATCCAACGTGAATCTAACTTCAGCTTAACCTGAACTTAAATCGAAACTATTCAATACCTATTTTTTGTAGTCTTACTAGTATTGTAAGGCGTCCTTTAGTGTGTATGAATAATCTCAGTAATGCGAAGCATTAGCGGCTTATGTGACACGAATGAAACGTTGCGAACACGAATAATGTTAACGCGTGTTAAACGGTAGCTAATCATAATCCGATTGCAAGTAGAATCTAACGCAAATCATCAAACCATTGATTGAATTTTTATTTGGAATTATGTGATCTACTTTACTAGATAATGTAAAGAAAGTAGCAATTATAAATTTATTTGTGTATTAATTTTGTATCGTAGCGTAGTGATATTATAAGAAAATTCTGTCTAGTTGTGTAAAATTACATTTGAAGGTAATCTAGACCACTCAAATCTTACAATATTAATTGTCTGGCTTTTCTATCAGAAATACATCAAAATTGAATTTCTTACCGTATTTCGCAAGACTATCGTAACAATAATGATATCATAAGAAAATTCTGTCTATTTTTTCACATTGTTGCATAAAATTATATTTTAAAGAGGGCTTATGCCACTTAAATCTTGTAATATAAATTATCTGTTCTTTCTATGAGAAATATATTTAACCCTTCGCACTGTAATTGTTTTCCTAGATTATTCTTCTCTTCTCGAAGTCTATGTATTGTTACGTAAATCGAAGTCCAAATTGTTTACTTACGATTCTTTATACATTACATTCCTAGTAAATAAACAAATTAAAGTAGCAGTTATAGAAACGGTGACAGTACTTGGGTCATTTACCCTATATGCCGTATTCGGTTAAACGTTTTGTCTGATTATCGTCCGTCGTTATTTAGTATTTTCAGTCCATAAGCAACTAGTCGAATTCTGCCTGCTTCCGTTATTCTAGTTCACGTTTTTGGTCGAATTTCCCTCGGTTGACGCGTCCCCTATCGATTCCCTGGCTTCGCTTCCTTGAGAATCCCGTCGTTCTACGAGTCTCGAGTCCCGCTAGCGTGGATTCTTTCATTTCGCAGGTCGCATCCGAAAGTTCGTTTCAGCCGCAACTCGGGCTTTTGCATAAACGGCAGCTCGCACCCGGGAACGTTTCAATATCGCGGCAAGTTGTAGAACTAATATTCTCCGGTGTGTGCGCGAACAGAGTAGAGCTCACATATTTACCGTGACACAATTTTGGTAAATAGAAACGATGGAACGTGTAATCGGAGGATCGCGAGTTTCCTCGGGTTCCGGAATCGATTCAGATTCTTGTTTAAATTGTCCGGAAACGTTCACCCTGCCGGGGAACTTCCTCCTGTTACTTGCAACTTTCCGGGATACTTCCGATCGATATTAAAGATTTTGTAATTTCGTTCCTACTGAAACAAATCGTGTTTGAATCCATTGCTACCTTAAACTTTAGTAATTAGATTGTGGATTTTTTGGTGCAAATTTGTATATTCACGAGCACGATTAACACATTGACTGGCAACTATACGAGGCTTCTTGTAATGTATGCAATGTAAAGGATTATGTTGGGAGTCTGTACAAGTTTCGTATGATAATGTATTGTCATGAGTACCATCGAGTTATTAAATATGAAATGGTAGAAATTAAAGATGCGACACTCGAAATCTCGAAACATCTCGGAACTTAAATAATTTCAAATTACCGAAGTTCGATACTTTGTGTTACTTTTATGATTCGAAACTCTCGAAACATAGGTAAATAAAAAAATATTACCATGATACGAATTTAGTTAACTAATAATCTGATAAAGTTTGCGTTTAAACTTTAGATTCGCTTTAATCGATAGAAATATCCGCAGTCTACGTAATAATGATGATGACAACGTTATTTCCTTCTTCTGCGGAATAGTAATTTATTCAGAGTGTCCCATTTTAATCTACTATCGATTATTGATATAAGAAATGACCTTCACCTGATCTTGGCACCTTTGCCTATCTATTTCCTGCCTGTATTCTAAGATATTTCCATCGATTTCCAGCAACCTTTTAACCCTTTGCACTCCGAACATTTCTTGCTATTACTTAACAGCGACTGCGACATACGAAGTTTTATACTCAAATTTACTGCAAGGGAAAAAGTTGACAAATGCTCATGGGTTCACTTAACTTTATTTTCTTAACAAATCTACTTTATTCTAATGCAAATAAAGCCTGAAGTTTATGTTACGAAATTTACTGTGATGTAATACTACCATTGACAAAATGTTTTCGATCAAACGCGATAATATAAAATTAATTAAAAACATTAATGTTTGCTATCGTATAATTATAAAATTTAGTAAAAAATATATAAATAACACGGAGCAAAATTGGTTAATAAAAATGTGCCTAAAAGTGAAAATCAGCTTCGAGAAGTGGTAATATTATCGTCGAAAGAAACGCCATCTGTATATTGCAGAAATCTCGTAGTATTAATGCTACAGTGTAGAAAAGCAACCATATGTGGACGTAGAAATATTAAAAAATGTATTAGGTAATATATATATTAAGTAGAGCGTCCTTTATCTTTTTGTAGATTTATTTTCCTCACCGTACTCTTTTCATAATAAACGAATATTTTTATTCCTTTTCTTTCCTCAGTTATTTAGTTTTTCGCATATGTTTTATATTTGTGGAGCAGCATTTCGTACCTCCAAAATCTTACTGTTCTTAATTTCACGTTGTCGCGTTTAACCAAAAACTTTTGTACACTTGGAGCGGAAACATTGAAAATATTCGTATGGTCGTTAAGGGTTGAACATTTGTAAATGTAAGCTTCCATTTCTACGTTTTCTACCCTTTGTTCGGAATTATAAAACTTTGCTAAAGAAAAAGGGATGTGATTGTATTTTAATGGAATCTCGAAGACCGCAGCTGGGTTAACCATTTCTCCTCTCTTCCCCTCCTAACTCATTGAAATGTTTGCATTTATAGATTGAAATAGAACGTACCGTACTCAGCCCGTTCCTTTTCAGTTTACATGAACTTTTAACACTGCTTGTAAAATTTCACGTTACGGTTGAAAGTATCCTGTTTAAGGAAGAAACATTTGATCGTTTCTTGTGTAACTTCTGGTGGTTACATGGATGTCCTTTGGAGGAAAATGGAAATCTGCATGGGGAAACATGCATAACGGATAGCTCTGAAAGGTCGTTACAGGATTTACAGGCGTATTGTGAGCGATAAAGCTAATAGAAACTTGTCATGTGGATCAAAGAGAAGCTTGGTGGGTACGTTGGCAAAGATGAAACTTAAATTGGTATTGTGTTAAAACAAAACTATTGCTATTTCTCTTTAAAATGGAGGGACTATTAATAACAATCTAAGAATCCATTTGCTTGCCCTTTGATAAACGTGTGTTTGCAAAATGGAACCGTTATGTGGTTTTTCAGAATGAGAAAGTATATTTTTCTTGCAGAAGCGTTTCATTTTGTAATGCTTACATATGTAGTCGCGAAACAGAATAAGAGGTTGAAGGTAAAAGAATATTTTAAAATATTATAGCAACGACAGAAATGGTAAAATATACGTTTCCGATGGATTAGGTTAGATTTCGGAATTGGTTAGGTTCACGTTAGGCTCAGATAAGATTAGCTGACCTAAAATATTAATAACTAATTGAGAAATTCTAAAAATTATGGGTGTTATTTTATTTCCATAGCTTATTATTTTATTGCGAATTTTTATGCAAATTTATATTTCTGTCGTTACAATTGGAGAAATGAAAGCAAAATAGGAGCTAATTGCATCCTCTAAATATTATAGTGACTGAAAAAAGTATTCATACACTACGTACCTTTAACTTCTATTAAAAATATCTTTTTTTAGAGCAATGACTAGTTAACGTATTTGTATATCAATAATCTGTCAAATTTCAGCTGTCAATCACAAATGTATTCAAGATATATGTATTTGCATGAATTTATTTCGGAGAAAGATACAAATTTCTTGTAAAACAGGATTATTATACTTCCTAATACTCGTAGAATTATCAACCCTTTCGCTACGAAGGACGTATATATACGTCTTCAAAAATTGGCCACTCATTTGTTAAGAGCACACGTATTGTTTCTCTAAAATACATTGTTGCATCTATTTTCATTTGCACAATAAAGGTAGAATAATAATTGACGATATAAGGCGTCTAAATATTTATACTTATCCCGTTCTCGTATTAATAAAAGCTGTCCTTTATCTATGGTTTCAGTTTTGAGTCACAAGAAGCCGTAGTGAAAGGGTTAAAAAACAAATATTACATGCAAAATTATCCAACCAAATGATAATTGTAATGATGTTTTTCAAACATCGTTACGAACTTCCCAAACAATTTAATATAACCACTAAATTGTTCTGTTGAATGAAAATCTCAGGAATGTTAAGGTTTTGCAAAGGATAACTCATATTTTCGCGAAAAACTTGCATCGATTGGCTTCTAATCCCTCCAACTATAAAATCAGAATTAACCAGAGTCAATTTATTTTATGGTAGGTATTTCCATGATTTAAAGTTTGAAAGTAAAAGCAACAATGATACCATACGTGGTTCACCATGAAAAGGCTACTTTCCCCACAGAATCTCTGGCAGTTTTCTCCTCTCTTTTTTTCTCAACTCGAACCTGCCATACGCATTTTTAACCTCCCATTTATGTTTCACCGGAAGAGGGATGGCCTCGCCATCCTTAACAAAGAATGTGTGTGGCTTATAAATAAGGGCTGCAAGTCGGGATTGAGAAAGTGTTTGCATGAAAGCTGCCATTTACTCTGCGACATCTCAGAAAGCATGTGTCGAACGGATGCAAAAAGTCCCTCAGAAACTCTATATGTGCATGCGTGTGTAAAGAAGCCTGCCATTACATGTCCATTTCACATCCCCGAGTTCTTGCACTAATATTTTTCTTCCCCGTTTTTGTGTTTCAGGTGAGTTATCGGTGCCAAAATGTACTTTGCTACTTCCTGCGTAGCTATTACGTTAGCGCAAAAAGTACTTGGTAAAGAGGTAAATGTATTATACTTTTTTAGTGGAGTGAAATATGTACGGAGAGTCCGAAATTATAATTGAATTTTAGATTTTTCTATGGCAGAAATAAACGCGAGATCTTTGAATTCACTTATTTACTGTTTAAAGATTTTACTTTCAGTTAAATTTTTTAGTGGAGTTCATTAAAAATGTTGCAAACTAATGTTAGCTCAAAATTACAATTATCATATAAATTTTACTGATTCATATAAATTTTATTGAACGCGTTAAAAGTAAAGCTAATCTAAAGTTACATTTATCTTTTAGACTTTTTTCTAACAAAAATAGACGGGATTTTTTAAATTTTTTATGGTTTAATGATTTCACTTTGAGTTGACAATTTTATAGAAAATGTTACAACATAAAGCGGGCCAAAATTATCAGGTTTAATAATAATTAATGTCATCTTTGTATCATGCATTTGTGAAGTTAAAGAATGACATTAATTATTACTAGACTTGATACAATTATCTTATACAATTATCTATTTTTCTCTGACAAAAATAAATGGGATCTTTGAATTTTCATTTTTATGGTTCAAAGGATTTACTTTGAGCTGACAATCATACAAATTTTATTAAAAATGTCACAAAATAGAGTCAGACCACAATTACAATTATCTTTTACATTTTTCTTTAACAAAAATAAACGAGATTTTTTAATTTTATTTTTTATAGTTCAAAGGATTTACTTTGAGTTGACAATCACATAAATTTAATTAAAAATGTTACGAAATAAAGCCAGTCCAAAATTACCATTATCTTTTAAAATTTTCTCTAACAAAAGTAGACGGATCCTTCAATTTTCTTTTTATGGTTCCAAGCATTAACTTTGAACTAACAATCCTATAATTTTATTAGAACTATTACAAGATAAAGCCAATCTAAGATTACAATTATCTTTTAGACCTTTTTCTAACAAAAATAAATATGGGTTTAGAATATCTTTTTATAGCCAGAAGTGATTATTTAATAATTAATTAACATTAATTATTATTCGAATAATTAACATTAGAAATGTTACAAAATAAGATCAAAGTCTTACACTTAAATTAGAACGCATCCTTTATTTACTGCATAGATTGTACAATTCGGATAGTATCGCAAATAATTATTGTAAAAAAGTATATTGGATATTTTTAACATTAGCTACATACGAATGAACTAATGAATCTTTGCACTGACCTAATATTTTCGCCTCAAATTATGTACCGCAGATCGTTGAAGGGTTACGGTAGCCCGGTGAGTCACTTATAATTATGAACACTAGAGTTGGAATTTGAATATCAATGGAAAAAGTGAACGATTGAATGTTGGGGCAGATTATACGGCGTGTGAGGTCTCCAGATGGCCATTGACAGCAGTAAATAAAGGGCCACTCGGATTAGGTTTCTATGGGGGGATAATTCAGAAGGGGAATCGTGAAAGAGAACTATGAAACAGGTTTTAACTGATCTTTGACTACCTGGTCCTGCCTAAACGGGGGTCAAAGTTATTCAATCTTTAGCTAGAATTGATTCAAATAAAATTTTGTTTTATTTTTAAATGCTCAAAGTTATGTTTCCCTTTTTACCTTTGGACTATAACGTAACTTAATCTGGAGTTACCTTCAGTAAACGTACCTTAACTCTTTCGCAATTTCATGTGAGAGAGATTTAGATAAAATTTAGTCCATCTATCACATTGTTAAATAAAATTGTATTCGAAGAAATTGCAGATCGTTTAAATTTTGTAATATAAATCCGTACAAACTTATTTTGGCGCCTGATACTTAAAGACTTGAGACCTATTGTTTGTATAATTGCTGTATATTATATACGGCGTTATTTAACAGTAGTTTCACATGAAAAAATGAATTGAAAATATACCGAGTGGCGAAAAAAGTTCGCGCTAGTTTATGGTACGAAACCTAAGCGATCAAACATTATTCCAAATGTAATTTTATATAACAACATAAAAGATGGTCAAAATCTTCTAATAACACGACTATTATTACGGTACCTTTTCAGAATGCTGTAAAAATTCAATTCGAATACATTTCTAAACGAAAAACCGCACAAATTTCGTCCGCTACCGAATAATTTTGGTTTAGGTTAATTGGTGGTGCCGCGGGAGTATTTTTTTCATCGTTCAGCCAATTTCATCGGAAAATTCGCTTATTGATTCTCGCGGTTATTTAATCGACGTGTTCTAACGTCGAACAGGATGGTTTGCAGCCGCGTAACGAGATTCGAATCGTTTGTATATCGTTGCAGCAGCCAACATGTCGGGGCTACAGTCGAGCAATATCCCAGCCAGCGTGCTAATGTATTTTTAATACGTTTCCTCGGCGATTAATCAGACGGCCGTGGTCGACCGTATGTTTTTAATGTTCGACGCAAACACTGGCCACCCTTTCACGGCCGTTGAAAATTTAAATAAGCCGCGCCAGCGAACGCGACTGGAGATAAGGAAAATTGGCATGAAAAAAGGGAAAATCGTTAAATCGCTAAAAAATCGTGTCCCGTGCGCTTTTTTTTCCACCTGCGCTCCCAACATTTTGATCTGATTATAATTCATTAATCGCTGCAAGTGGAAAATTATGATACAATTAGAGAGCAATTATAATACGGTAAAGTTTCACATATCCAAACACTGATTTTCCAATATCCTAATATCTGAATGTTCTCAAATCCGAATGCTTTAGCGAGCAGCTGTACATATTAAGTTATTTGGAAAATTTGCGGCTCCTTCGATAATATTCAATCCTGTTGCGTAATTGGTGAACTGAAAGGGGGTTATTTTTTTATGAACTTTAGTTAAATAATAGCATTCTTAAATTAAACAAATATCGTTCCTATTTGGGCTACTTAAAATCCAATAATTAATGAACAATACATAATAACTGAAAGCAAAGGCAACTCTTTTGATTGAACAACACTGAACAACCCAATGGTTCAATAATGAATTAATGAGAGTTGTTAATCGTAGCCTATGATATATTACTACTATCCTTTATTGTAATGTTTGTAAAACTTTATTAATAACTAGAAACCGAATAAATTAGAAGCATAGAAGAATCACTTGCATGAGTTCATTTCGAACGAAGAAATTATGCAAACAGTGCAAACTTTTTATAAAAAGGGAATTACGAAACTTTCCGATAGTCGTACAATAATGAATCAATAAATACTATACGCAAAATTAATTACTAAAATATTAATGCGCACATATTACCCTTGATTATTTTTACAATATTTTTACAACTTTTCTCAACAACCTAATAAAATCGGCCATGTTATACACAATAATCTAACAGTTAAAGGTTAACCTTTTTAATTCAATTTACATTTTTAAAAAAAAAAAGCCAGGCAAATTGAAGACAAATTTTCCCCTTTTCGAAATATGTAAAGCTCAAGTTCCCATAAAGGATGGAAACGCGCGTTGAAATTACTGAAAAAACAGTTTTGGAGCGCAAAGGAATTGGAATTATGGAAAGCAGGTTTAGTTTTTATTAAAACACGCAAGAAAAACTCTTTTGGATTGATTCTTATTTCGATGTTCTTTCAAGCGCTGTTAGACGCAGTCTGAAAACTCTGACCCCCTTTTGTTCGTGTTTGAGGGGTCCCACACTTTATCGAAACTTTTGTGTATTGATCTTAGTATGCTCATATTACGTGGACGATCTTCGACGACATAGTTCGCCGAACCACGTCCTAATTAGACAGGATGTTTATTTCTGACTTTTAAATAAGATTCTATTAAAGAATATATTGATTTTGTATATGCCAATGAAAGGGTTAAGTTATTCCAACTTATTAGTGTGAGAAAAGTCGAAATAAATAGGCGCCAAGACAGGCCATGTGTTTTATGTTGGCGCGCTCCCCCTTCTTAAGGGAAGTTCTGCCCGAGTAGCAGGTTAAGAAAAGGCCACACTGGCATGGACGTCCTCACGACTAGGGCTTTTAGGTGACACTCTTGTTTTGGCAGTCGACGTGACGCATTGTAACGAGTAGAATACAGATTCACTATTTTAAATCGCCCACTTATCATCATTTATTTACCGCTCGTCATTCCAATCCTGATATTACTTATTCCCGACCATCCGTCTACAACCTCCAAACATACAAAAAGTTGTATTCGCAAAAAAGGTTAGACGCGAATGTTGGTTCGCGTGAAATAATAATTCCCCGAACAGCGGTGGTTTTTTCGCGGCTAGAAACAGGAGGAGGCCATTTAACCGCGCTGTAACCGGTGGCTTTAATCTGCGCTGACGGGGTGCGGCTCATTAGATGCGATTAGTCTGCAAGCAGACACGCTCCTTTATGTCCACACGTACATGCTTACGCAGGTATACGTAGACGCGCGAATAACCAGCGCAAACTGCGTTGCTGTCCCCATCAGGATTCAAGCGGCGTGTCCTCTGTTGCACACGAGAACGTGTATTTGCCCGCCTGTAAATCTATAGACGCGCAGTAGTAGGGACTTATGCCTGTGTACGCGCTCACGCGCGCGGCCGAGAACTTGCACGAGCATAGTCAGCAAGTTCGGCGACAATGAGGATACGCTTTTAATAAATCGCCACCTTCCACCATGCACGATTTCCGCTCGCCTGCCTCCTCGTTCCTACGTGAAGATTTCGAGCCGAGGGTGGTACGTACCCGTTTAATGGCTGCGGATTAATGGGGTGCAGGTGCGCCGTCGCGTCGGACGCTGCGCCTATTGCTGGAGATCCTTCGGTGATGAGACTTTTGTTTGGTGAAACGATTAATGATTATTAGACCGCTGATCTTTACGCGAATTTGTTTCTTTATTAGCAGAAACAAAGATACCGGTGCTAATTGGAGGCTAGTTTTATCCTTTAAATATTATAATTGTTTGCGTTAGGTAATGTAGCTCGTGTGCACTGACATGCTGAGCCAGGTGAAAAATAATTTGGCTATTGCTGAGTTCACCTTTGTGACTGCCTTTATTTTTTGTGTTACGTCGTGTCGTTACAAAGTTTGCTTTCTTAAAACTATCCTATCTTCTACTCGATGTATTTATGTACAGATTCGAGAGCGTGAGGGCGTGTCTTTAATTTCAAGGTGGGAAAGTGTGTCTGCCCAATGAGATGAAAGAATTTGTCGGGGGTTGAAATCTATAATTGTGCAGTCACGTCTTCTGGGGAAGGTCCGACACGTCAAGCAGGTTTTGTCGTTCGAGGGCAGTTTACCGTTATGGAGTTCGTAGTCGTCCTGTATGCTAATGGCTTTTTTTTTATATGTCTATTTGCTTTGTGTACGAAGTCGGTAATGAGTGGTGTTGGATTTTTTGGGTACTACAAAGTTTGTTGTCTCCGGCTATAAGTTTTTAATCCTTGAAAATATTAAGGGACAGGTCAATAAATGAATGTGATGTTTTCTAGTCTTAACAATAATGTCCCCTTCAATTTTGTTGGATTCCGGGAGAATTGACAACACGTAGAAGATAACTCTCTAGAGGCTTTATTAATACGGTTACTGCACGTGACTAGTGAATACGGAAATCTGGCGGTTCTATGATTTTGCGAGCTTTTAAGTACTGTTGTTGGGGGTGACTATAATGGCAAGGACAATGATCGAGGAACAGGGTGACTAAGGAAAGGTACGGAGTACAGGATGACTAGAAAAGGTACGGAGTACAGGATGACTAGGAACTGAGAATAGGGTATTTGTCAGATGCATTTGGTTTAAGATGAGTCTATGGTGTTTACAGTGTGAGTGGTCGTGTTGGTCATCCAACAATTTGAATATTTTATATACACTTTTGTGCATCGAAATGTGCAGAAATTTCCCATAAATAAATAAGGATCTGCAGTCTAACGATATTATATTCGTCCGTAGTTCGTATCAGGTATTCTTCCGAAAAAAATTGGTTCTCGAATCGATTCTGAATCGCAATCGATAAAGATCGATTCACCAGAAGTAGATAATCGAACTTTGAAAAATCGATTTATGGAAAACCAATCGAAATACAATAGAATCAGTTCAATAATGAACATTTTTTATCCTCCGCGCAATGTTACCGGGCGGTTATTTTTATTAAAAATTGCAAGACTCTAAAGTGATCATAGTAAGCTGATTCCGCTGTATACGATCTTTTAATTATTATTAATGGCGCGGTCCATGGAAAACACGCTAAGGCTACTAGCTTCGTATTGTTAAATTGTCCATGGGGTATCGATACTATTTATCCTATCTGGTATTCTTCCAAAGGCCCCGGTGTTCACGGCAATTTGCATTTCATTAACGTTGCGCCTTGTCCCGTTTAACGACGCGCAAGCCAGGAGAACAGAGCCCCGTGCACAATTAAAAGTTGAGGCCGCTGAGCTATTTGCATATGGTGTAAAAACTCGTTGTTAAACGGTGGGGCTCGCGTGACGCACGAAGGATCAGGGGAAAGTCTCTGCATTTCCGAGTTTTAATGTCATCGGTCCACGGAAATACTACTTTAACCGGTTTATGGCGCGGATACACACGCGTGGCGGTCAGCTGCGCGTGTTCGCCACGTAAATTCCCTATGAGCCACTTCCTCACGTGCCTAGCAATGAAAATCTGCTTCTTTGGGGACAAAGTGTTAGCCTGATCGATAGCCAGCCGAGCATCTTGAGCGCCTTTGTAGGAATATATTAGATTCTGGCACAGTGAATCAAATTAAATCAATAGTTTGGTGTATAGGGGATTAGGGAAGCTACTAGGTATGTAAATTCATTAGTTCTAACCCTTTGCGCTGCGCTGTCTTCCATAATAATTTCGTTCGCTATGGAATTATAAACAATTTATTTAAATAATAACCAGTTCTCCAAGGATATATTATTTTATATACATTTTGTGTGTCGTTGGATAAAAGTTACGCCTATAGTGATACATTCTATGGCGTTTATTTGAATTTCAAGTTTAAAAGGAATTTTAATCTACTGTAGTTTTTGTTTCGTGGAGTTATTCAATTTGACAAATGAGCGGCGCAAATCTGTCTTACATATGAATTGACCAATTTTATATAATTCAAAGTTTTTTAGCCATCAGTTAATTAAAATAATACCGAATGACTTCTCTTTACATAAATATAAAGCTTGAAGCTGGCTGAATTTAACATTATTGATAGTTCGTCCCGTGGTTCAAAAAGAAATGGCAGGTAGTAGAAATGAAATGTACCATGAATGGAAGTCGAATTCGAATGTTCTTCTTAGGATGTTCTTTGAAATCAAACTTCGGTCATAATGCAGTGTAAGCTGCTTTAGTATTAATATTATTTATGCATGAAGGGATATAATTCGTGAATGAACAAATCGACGTTAGCTTGATAGATTATATACTGAAAATTTTTTTAGATTATATTTGAAAATGTACCTTATACTACCCCTGGCAAAAATTTTCAGCCAAACGCGATAATATAAACGTAACTAAAAATGCTAACGTGTTTGTGATACAAAGTACTATTTTATAACTATGAAACCTAATAAAGTATTTATAGACAGTACAAAGCAAAATTAGTTAATAAAAATGTCCTTAAAAGTGAAAATCAGCTTCGAGAAATAATATAATTATTGCGAATAGGAATTCCATTTACTGGTCGCGAAAATCTCGTAGTATCGATGCTGCAATACATTAAAGTAATCATATGTGGACGTAGAAATATTAGGTAAAGTATCGTTTTACTATTAAATAGATTTATTTTCCTCGCTATTTTCCTTTTCATAGTAAGCGATGTCTTTTATTCCTTTCCTTTCTCCATTTACTTCATATTATATTTATCCAATCTTCTCATATGTTTTTTTATTCGAGGAGCAGCATTTCGTACCTTAAAAATTTTAGTGTTCTTAGTGTTAGTTCCACGTATTCACGTATGATCGAAATTTTTTTTACCAAAGGTAGAAGATTGCATATTCACTGCTTCTAGTAATCACCAAAAAGAAGACAAAAAGAAAAAAAAATAGAAGGAAAGAACGAGAACCGAGTAAATTGAAATGACGTGTATAAAAAGTCCGCGCGAATCGGGAGATTATTTGCCGCGTGAAAAGGAATTTGCGTAAGTAGATTGCCCATCTATTTCTCCTTGGAATACCATGAAACGTGTTTGGAAAGAACGCAATCGATGATGGGTAACGGGAGAACGTTGGAAGTCACGAATCAGCCCTTGTCGGGACCATTTAACTGGCACAGTGAAGTTCGTGGCTGAGAGTGATTAATCTTCGTGAACGGTGCATTCCTGACGTGTATGCTAGTTAAGAGGGTCGTGGACGCCACTCGAATCACCGTGAAAAACCATGTGTGCGTTGGGAGGGCGCGTCGAGGCGAGCATTGCTCTGCTGCGCCTTCGAATTCGTGTTTTTCACGCTTCCACAAGAACACGACAATCACAAAGGAAACAGAACGGCACGAGAACACGTGTAGCTTGGCGTGATTTTAAGCCGCCTGTTATGAATGGCCGAGACATTTCCTTCGTCTGCAGATTGCGGGACCCATTGTATGCTAAACTTACAATATGAAGTCTTCTGACTTTTCTAATCTGATTACAGTTTTTCGAGAAGCCCGCAGGCAGCTTGATGTACATTTATGTTCCGTTTGTGCGCGTTTAATGGATATGCACGGGGGAACGGTATTATTAGTAGACTCGTGTATATTTGTGCTTTTATAGGAGATTTATATGCGCACGAAAGCGAACAATATATTGGGTTGTTCGAAAAATTTGTAGCGGGTCTGATGATATTAACTTTCGTTTTGTAATTAGTGGGACTCGAAAGGAACCATTTTTTATGAAGTTTCGTATATTAGCACGATTCTTAATTCGAAGAAATATTGTTCACAGTTGAGACACTTAAAATTTGATAAGTAATGTACAATAGTTAATGCAAAAGGCAACATTTTTTTATCAGATAACGATGCTTCGTTTGCAAAGATTTGTTAATGACAAGGAATTAAGAACAATAGAAGCCTAGATAAATTACTTGGAAGGATTTTTTTCAAGAAAAGAAAGTATACAAACTTTTTTTAAAAGGAGATTAGGAAATTTCCTTACAGTCACGCAAATATAAAAAAGAATAATAAATAGTATATGCACAGTTATTTAATAAAATGATAATTGTATATATGTTGTCTCCAGATATTCCTCAAATATCGTCTAATGCATAATGTACAGAAATATATCAAATATTCAAATCAAACGAGACATTATAATATTTTAAGGGTGAAATTAACCCGTATTTAGGTTTCACTTATTTCATTTATATGAAGAAATGAGTTTGTATGAAGATCCGCAGGCTAATTATTAATATAATTTCTAATTGCACAATAAGTTTGCCCCTTATTCTATCTTAATCTTTACTAATTTTTCATATATCTACCCTCTTCGATATAAAAAAACGACACTATTTAATAAATCTGTTATCATTAGACTTATTTCTATACAAATTTATATTTCTATCAATTCAATTAAATAATTGGAACCCGAAACTGTAACAACATGTACTTTACTTTGATTATCATTATATTCTGTACATTTTTGCACATCTAAGATGAGCGTATACTTACTTTTGTCTCTCATTGTACCTTTGACCGACTAACAAAAAGGAAAAATAATTTTGTACAGTTCCTGCCCAAAATTGACAAAAACAGCTGTCGTGTAAACGCTGTTCCAACGAACTCAAAAATTGTCTTAACTTGTAGCGGAAGCATGAAATATCTAGAATAACAGTGGGAATCTGTGCTTCGCACGTGGTCCGTAACATCGTCGATAAATTCTCTCATTTTGTCAGGTTTCTTGTTATCCTTTCGCTCTCTTTCCACGCCCTCTCTCTGCTCGTTTCTCAGCCTCTTGCTCGCCGGGTTGTCACCAGAAAGGTTCATTATCGCGGGACAGATGACGAGTAAACGTTCGCTTAATGAAATCTTCGCAGTGATTTTACGAGGGAAGTTTCGTGAACCGGAACAAGGGGGCAGAGAGGGTCGCCGTCGACGAATACCACGTTCAGCCTGCCTCTCCATCTTGAGGTTCGTGTGTACGTACGTACAGCATTCCCCGGCGACGGTTTTAGAGATTCCGGAAGCTGGTGATCGGAGCTTGCCGAGAGTGCTTGGAAATTAAGCGGAAATACGCTTGGAACACTTGCGATGAAAGTATGCACCTTGATTACCAAATGGGGGACATTTTGGGCCACCACCCTTAGCCCTGCGAGACTGGTTGAGGTTATGGTGTTGGCGGTTTTAGTGGGACAAAGCTTTCTTTAGCAACGCCTCTATAAATTTTTGCTACGTTTATTCTTTGCAACTGGTGTAAGCAATTTTTCCTTCTTCTCGAGTCGAAAGTATAATTGAGGCGTTCGGTGCAAGAACATGTTAATTCGAGTTAAATTACTTTTACGAGTTTAGTATTTTGTTTCTTTAGATGGAATGTCTTGTTTTTTGTGCTCAATTTTGATAGAGTGATGTATTCGGAGTATAAAAATGTTAAGGTTCATTTGTCCTAAAGTTTACCGTTGCTGAGGTATATTTGACTTTATTCATCCTATTACTTTCATTCGTTGTATCTATGCACATGACTGGTGTTTCCGAACATGCTTCATAAACAAAGCCAAGTATCTCAAAAATGGACTGCTTTAAGGTGAATGTACTTTAATACTTTTGTATTCATAATAGTTTGTATTCGTTCCATCGAAATCGAGCATAAAAAGCTAGACATTTGATTTTAAACTAGAACTACCGCCGACTGAACTATATTTATTTGTACCAAATAAACAAAAATGATGGACATTTGTAAAGCCCATGCAATTGAATTATATTAAATCTTAATTTATATTTTGCACAGAAAAGCACGGAATATCTTGAAAAATGCAACTCTGCAAATTTATATAATTTTTATGGTAAATTTGTAACCTGACATTTTAACTGTTTTTGTAGTTCTGTTAAAATAATATAATAATGTTAAAAATAGAATTTATTTTTACTAATTCTACAACTGTTGTGAATAACATTTTCGTGTATTGTTTGAAATAACGAAGATACTCAGATGGACAAAATACCTGAAACATACTGTATATGCTTCTGACACTATGCGGTCCATAGACAGGAAGATATTGAAATAATTTATGTCGGTCAATTTCTCTCGCCGTGACCCTGGTCTGAATCTTTCATGCTCCTGTTTCGGCCAGAAATGCAATCGCTGCACCAGGTGAATTTTAAATAACGAAGTTCAGGCTATATCCGCAACGGGAGTTAAGCCCATTAATAAACAGGAAGGAAGATCTTCCATGCATAGTGATTTATCTCTAAGACTTATTACTGTTTGACCCAAATCAAACTGCAGCTGGTATCGAGAAACAAAAAGAAGCTATCCGATTCTTGTCCTTTAATTGCAACGTGTCTTTAATTTCGTTACTTCTGACGAGAAATTGCATTCTTAAATAGTGCATAGGTTACACAGACTGCGATGCCCATGAATGTAAAAAATTTATTGGTCACCATTAGCTCACCGTAAGCCCCCAACAATTTTCTCAGCCGCAGGATTTACCATTTGGGCTTCGAAATTGAGGTACACTTCGGCATTTCCGTGGGATCGTAACGAGGGTAAACGCGATTTCGCAGAGCTTCAGGATGGAAGATACTTTCTAAAAACAGTCACTCCCTCTTCGAGGGAAAGCTTCTCCTTATCACAAGACTAAGCCCCGGCCAGCCTAAAGAAGGCAACCCGGGCTGACCCAGAGGGCAATCTTTTATTAAATCTCACCCTTGGCTACCCTTTCCCTCGACTCGATTCTTTCTCCATCGGTTTCACCTAATGAGATCCTGCTTTCCGACCGGTTAATGACAAACGTCTGCTCAATATCTTCGTCTGTAACCCCTTAGCCTACTAATAGCGATTCCACGTTGCTACACCGTGCACCCAGAAGCCGTGAAATAGCTTATAATACGGATTTAGAGTGAAAAGTTGGCCCTGGTCCGGATAAATCGTCGAATAATTCCGAAGTTGTTTGAATAGCCGTCGATCTTGGAACTTCCTTTCTCTTAGCAGCGGAGGAGGTGGTCGATCTTAATTTTCCATCCGCTTGGACGGGGGTGTTAAACAATCCCGGACTCATTGTGCCAACGGAGGTTTAATTGAAGTAACTTGCTGTTTACGCAGCGATGTAATCCCTGGCCTCCAGCGTGATTTCGTTCGTCTTCTATTGTTACTCTCTCCTGCAAATCCTTACGTATTATCCTTTTTGTGACTATCTGTTGCTTTAGAGTTCGGATTAGAGTGGGATTATTGTGAAATATGCCAGGTCTAGAATCCTACGTAGATTCATGAAACCATGTTGGTCTAGAAACCGGATCCTTATCTGCGTTTCTGTTGGAGCAGTCGAGATTTTTCAGCAGGGATACTTATTGTAATCCGAATTATTACGTGGTTCGATAAGTTCGCGACGTAATACGTTTATATTGCGTTTCACAATATTTGAATGTTGAAGGATTAGAGCTCGATGTACTATTGTAATAAATGTGGACTGCACTATTAGTACAATCCTCTATTATAAGCTTGGTTTATGTTTAGTTTTATCTCAGACGGTAAACATCAAAACATATAATTCAACGTATGTTTGTACAAACAAAAAAACATTAATTAAAATTGGTAGAAAACTGATTTTCCAATGACGCTTAAGTTTGTTCACAACAAATGCTTTCTAACTGATTTTTATTATTATTTGGACCTTTGCGTTGAATTGTATAATGCTTTCTGTTATGTTTTACAAACCGTCCGAAGTCGTTATGAAATTTCGTGATTTTATCAAAATAATTTGATCAATAGTTAATAATTTTCATTCACTTCTTATAAAGTTTTTTCACTTGCGACTACACTCTAAAGAAATTCATCAGTGTTCATTGCAAGTGAATATATAGCGATATAATAAAGTTACAAAGTTACAAAGTAAAGAATCGAGTGTGTATCGTTTTTGGAAATGTACCCTAATCACGTTGCATATTAAATTAGACATTTCAAATAAGTAAAATGCATTTCCTGTTCTTGTATTCGAAGACCTAACACTCAAATATGAAACCAATTTTGCCGAGCAGGAGTACATACATACATACATTTAAAACAAATTAACTCGTTGCCGAAATTATTGGCTCAGAGATTGATACGAATTACAGCAATTTTTCATGATTAACCCTGGTTACGATTGGAAATAGGCAGCAGTTAGAACGTCTGGTTTTGAGAATAAGCGGTGGGAAACTACAATGTGTGTGCAAATAGAAGGTCGTGAAAGATTGATAGTGTTAGGGAGGCTAGGTATCAGCTATATCTTTAATGCGACAACAATTGAGACACGTGACTAGGTCGTAAAACTAGAAGTCGTTTCTGAGGCATGATTCATCAAGGAAACACAGTTCCAGCTACCGAGATCTTTGCCCCTCAATTGGTCTCCAGTGACTCGTTCAGCCTAACCTAATCAAGTGACCTAGTTTCATAACCGTGAGACCTAATTTATCGGAAAAGCGAAATAATTAATTAGCTGGCAGGCAAAATTTGTGTGCTCCGATAGAAGAAAGTTCATCTAAAGTTCAAAAACTGTTTATAGAAGGGGCCATAAATCTTCTAAGTCCAACATAATCTAAAAGATACCAGGAGATTCTTCATCGAAACACCTTAAATTATTTAAAGGAGACCCTTCCATACCGCAAGATCTAAAAATCAAGTAATCAAGCCTGTCGCTAATGACCACGTTATCGATGCCGACGCTAAACTCGAAACGAAAAAGTAAAAAAAGATTCGCAAAATTCGAAATCACCCATAGATTACGACCTAGCCTAAAGCAAGCTTGAAAATCTCTCGCTAAACAGTGATAGCATTGCGACAGGAACAACTTCAGTGTAATTAATCACGGTTGAGAAATCCGCCGGTTCACAGGGGGGGTCGCTGAAAGCATCCGGAAAGAAAGACTTAATCGACACTTAATTGATTCGCGTAAACAGGCTCTGGGGAGCGAGTAGGAATCGCGGGAGCCGTGGCGCGTTCGCATCAAGGGCACTCGTGGAGGTAATTACTCGCTACTAATGAGCAGCGTTGCCGTGGTGCAATCGATAGCACGCCAAACAAGTCGAACTACGCCGGCATAAGCGGAAGTTAAGTCGAACGAATGGGAGGGAAGTGGTTGGAGCATGTTGAGGATGGGGTTGGAGGCGTGCAGCTCGGAAGCAAATGAAGCGAGTCTTCCCTGGCGTTGTCCTTTCATCCCCCCGTGATTTCAGTTGGCAATGAACTGCACACGAGGAAATCTGATCCCCCGAAGGGGCGAGATTTAGATTGTCGCCCTGCTCCACGTCGTGTAGGATGGTACCAGGGACAGGGGTATTAGACAAGTTGTTTGATGATCCGGCAAATTCGAACGACGATATCCCTCTTGTAATTCGACCTGGCTGGATCCAATGTCTTCGAATTTCTTCCCGGACCTGTGCTCCTTTTGCAAAAGGGTTACGGTCATTTGTTCCCTTCGCCCTCGGGGGGAATTGATTTCGTTTCTTCCGCTTGGTCTCGACTCTGGGCCAACCATCGTTGATCTTCTTGATACGGTAGCGCCTAAATTAACGGAACACCCGTTAGTGAAACGTTCGCGTGTTCGAACAACATCGATGGCAAAGGAAAACAAATGTACACTACCATGCATGTGTACTTCGATATTGTTGTGAAAATGGGGCTTACACTGTTAGGGCAACACTCTGTTGTAAACTTGATTCATGTTTGGTTTTATCTTTGGCGATTATATAATGTCTATAAACACGAGGAAGTATTATTTGACGTACGTTTGTACAAATGAAAAGGCATTAATTGAAATTGGTGGATAATTGATTTCGTAAAGATGCTTAAGTTCGTCTACTACAAGTGCTTCTTAATTGCTTTTTATTATTATTTGAACCTTCGTGTTGAATTATATGTTTTTTGTTATGTCCTGTTAGCTGACCGAGGTTGTTATGAAATTTGGTGATTTTATCGAAATAATTTGATCAGTATTTAATGATTTTCATTCATTTATTACGTAGCTTTTTCGTCTGACACATCACGCACTATCTACACTCCGACAAAACTCATCAATGTTCATTGCAAGTGAATATATAGCAATACAATAAAGTTATAAAACTTTTTACCGTATCGTATTTTTTTTTATCTCGGTTATTCTAATAAGTTCACAAATTTATGAAGTAACTAATTTCTTCTACAATTTTCCTGTTATTAAAATTTTAACGAACTTTTTAAAAATAAATCGGAGTGTAACAAATATTCCTGACAGCTGGAAGAATAAATAATTTCGAAGTACGTCTTGGAAATATCACGACGTTTTGATAATAAAAATGGCAGCTCCAGTAGAGCTCGATTCTGACTTGAACGTCAGCGCGAGTGGTGATTAATTCTTGGCGACAGGCTTTTGCAACGATGAGCCTGAATGAATTTATGCGATAAGAGAAATACTGCAATAGCCGGTGATACGTTATCGAGCTTTTAATTCCGCCTCTTTAACATCTCCCTGGTGATGTATCACGTTTTAAATCCCAGTTTAGACACGGGAACTCTTGGATGATATATAAAAGTCTGCATACACGGCCAGAGGTAGCTTTGCCTGCAAGCTGGAAACAATTTTTTGAGATTTACTGAAATAATCACCTGACCTCTTTTCCCCGTATGGAATGGAGAAATTTGCGACCTGGAATATTGGTACTAGGATCAGGTACGAGCTAATTTAATGTCGCAGTGATATGATCCAACTGTTAAAATTATTATGCCATGCTGAAAAATTGAATAAAACCGGAGTACAGGTTTTGTGAGCGTATCCTAAAGAAAGCAAACATAGCCGACAAAAATTAGATTGCCACTCTCGCTCCCAGAGGGTTTCATATTCCCGGTTATGTTTATAAGATACCGTATATGAATGCACTGGAGAATACTGTTTAAATACGCAGAATTAATAGAATATTTGAAGAGCTACTTTATTAGGAAGCTTGGGGAACTCTCGTAATTGAAAGTATATCATAGCTATTAGGTGTATGGAAAGCGTTTTAGTCTTCATTTAAAATGTTCTTTTAATTATATACTATGTAAGTAGTACGAAGTAATGTTCGATATATTTTTTCGTTGCATATCTTAATTTCCTATAAAAGCGTGAAAATCCGCAATCAAATAATTACAAATTATGTTTTATAAATATTCTATGAACAACAATAAAATGTCTGCAACATTTTATACCTCTAATTAGGGATCTTCGATTACGAATCGAGCTTTTCGATTTTCGATTCTTTTGAATCAATTCATCGAGCGTCTTGGCTTTATTTAATCATTAATTAACTGCAACTTGTCGTACGTTTTCATCTTCGAATAAAGAATATTTCTCTGCTACAAATTTGATTCGGATAATTTAATCGTAAGACAAATGACGGAAATGATTTTGCTTGAATCAAACAAAACCTTTCGTAAGTTAAGTAAGATTAATCTAGTTAACGTTGATTAACCTTAGCCACCACGTTAACCCTGAACAAATTCTGGTGAATTTTTTCTTTTGTCACGTCTTAAATATAAATATGCAGATCGAATCTGGAAACTTCAAAGTTTATACAAGATACCATTAGTATTTCAATAGTGATAAATAAATAATAAGTAGCTGGTGTTAAACTACTGTTTCAATCGAATTTTTAAATATTTTCAAGAAATCGTTTCGATTCAGGATCGATTCAAAATCGATTTCTTTACAAAAATCGAACATTCCCACCTCTAATAAAAGGAAAAGTCAAATTCCTAGAAACCGTTTCAAATAATAATTACCATATAACTATAAATAGCCTCTGCCAAACATTCGTCGCTTAACATATCCACGAATTACGTATTACATCAAAGCCGAAGAAGTCTCTAGCAATAATTGCTCGTTAAGAGGCTGATTCAGTAGCAAAGGCAGGTTCCTGACCAGACATCGATCCGCAGGATTAATAAAATAACAACAGCAGACTCGTGAAGGGTCTTCAAGGCTTTCAATTTTCTCTATTTAGGCTGTAATGAAGGACCAATCTTCGCGAAAGGGTGACGCGAAGAAAGCAAGGCTAACCAGCCTGTGAACCCCTCGAGGTCTGAGGTCTAGGTTGACGGGAGCAGCCAGTAACCAGCGCGCTATTTCGCGCGACAGAACTTATCTAATATAGCCGGTCCTTCCCTCGCGTCACCAACAAACCTTGTAGCGGGATTCCTGCTCCCTTTATGCCACGCAGCCGCACTTCTCCGAACTTCGTTCACGCTAAGAAGCCGAGCCCACAAAGAGGAGAACCGTAGCGAATATAAAATAACTCTCTGTCCCTAGTGAATATTACTCGGGAATTCGCGGGGAATCTCAAGTAGATCGATTCTTTTAATTTTTTAACGCGACCTCTGGCTGCGACTTCTGGAAGGACGCGGTTTCTTCGGTTAAATACTGCGCGGATATTTTTTTTTTTTTTGTAACCTGCGAGTGGATCGTGATTCTAAACTACGAAATAAGTGAATTATATTTGAGAAAGAATAGAAATTAATATGGATGTAGTGATGTAAGTGTTCGCACTACTCACGCGTCATTCTTTGTTCTCACGCTTCTGTTATTACTCTCTACACACATTTACTCTCTTACTCTCGATGATTCTTGTTGAAGATTTCAGACGAGTTTCGATTTATAACAAATACTTCAATTTCATATTTGACAATGGTACAATGTAAGGCAAATGATTTGAAATAACAGAAACTGGTTAAGAATTGTAGAAATTACCAAAATAATTTGAGTTATATGTGAATTCTACTAGATTTATTAAAATATGTTATCGAATTAGAATAAATGATTAGTACAAATAATTAATACAAGATGATATCGAATGGCACCTTCAAGCACCTATTATTTCGCGGTTCATTAAGAATTTAATGCAGTCTAATGTTTGATTTCTTCCATTAATCCCTTAACGCTCAAATTTTTCTGCAATTTATCACCATCCATTACAATTATTTTATTAGCTGCATATGCTAGCGTTATCTAAACACCGTTTTTATATCACGTTGCGTACAAGTTATTTGAATATTGTGGGCAATTCTTATTTAATAACTCCTAATATCATAATATAAAATTAAAATTACAGTTCTAGTTCAATTTCATCGTCAATCGTATTCATTCTCGTTCAATCTACATCGTAATTCATAGAAAAAGTTTGACTCGTTATTCTAATGTAAGCGATTTATCCAGTTTTAGTTTTCTAGTATACTTACAGAAGTAGAACGAAGGTAGAGATTTATTTCTCCCCCTAAGTGTTTTAAAATGAACTTTACTTTGTATATTTTTAATAATTTTACGCGAATTTTGCTCTTTTTCGCACATATATAATTTTAATGAATACATAAAAATCCGCGGTCTAATTATTATCTATTTATAAGTATCACCAATTTCAGGAATCACTAATCTCCCTCCTTATTTGCTGTCCAGTGAAATATTGTCAGTTTTATAGTCTGCAAATTAATATTGAACGATCCTGCTATTTATATAATCCGCTCCGAATCCCAGTTCCAATAGCTTTCAATTTAGTCTTTCATAAAGAATCGCAGAAATAGCGTGATTATTCATCATGTCAAATACTGACGTTTTCATAATTTTCATATAACACACACGTGTCTACATTCTCGCAAATCGTTTATTCTTTAACATGATTTATCGCAGTTAACCATTTTACAAAATTTGAAAGGCCTAGTAAAGGTAGTATCCATGTAGTAGTCTCAAACTTTGACGATACGACATTTCATATGCACAGATCTAATATAAAATCATATTTGTAAAAGAATTTTTTGAAATTCCTACACATTTGGGAGATATTGCCGTTTTTAATACCGTGCCCAGGTAAGAGCTAATGCAAGCATGGCGGTTAATGCAGTTTATGCTATTTTCGTCAGATAAACCCCACTTTTCCCACCCGTAATAAAAGATACTTAAGCATAACTGGCCAGAATTGTATGGACAGTTTTACGGGACCTAGAATACTTACCGTAAAACGAAGTTATTGTTAATAAAAGAATGACAATTTGCAACCGTAACAGCACAAATGAAACGATATCTGAAATATTTCGGTAGCTCGAGTTTAGGTTGATAGGCTAACTGTAAGAAATTAATTAAATTGAAAAGTTGAAAAGCAGTACTTTAAAAATCACGCTTCGAGATAATTGAAAAAAAAAAGATAGCTTTAGTTTTCGTGTATTATCAGCACCGTTAATTTTATAATGCTGCTCCAAGTTGAATATGGTTATGTGCTAATCCAGATGAATGTTTATGGGTATATGTTTAACTATAGTTAAACTTTGTTCGTAAACTCAAAATTTGGCGAGATGATATAAAATTATATAAATCTTCAAGTAGTTATATTAATATCTTCTAAATCTGAAGAAGTGTTAAACACAACTGGAGTGCAAATTACACACACATATATGTAGAAAATATATATATACATACAAACAGTACACATCTATGACAGATGCTTTTTGCAATCATTAAACGCGAGGATTTACTTGTAACATGGGTATACGGTACTTATTTCGAACTGTTCTTGATCTCATCGTGTAGTCCTGTGCATTCACATATAATTTTAGTAGAGCCATTATCCGAATACCCTAATATCTGAACGTTCTACTATCCGAATATTCCGTTATCTGAACAGGATTCTATATTCATTTATTTAAAGTCACGTCCCCGTTACGGATATTAATAAGAACATCGTATTGCAATATATTGTTTCCACGGATTATGTTGTATAACACCAATGAAAGTAAAACGTAGAATTATTCGAAAATGCAGCCATGATGTACACTATGTGCGTCGTACATGTTTAGCTCTAAGTAATTCGTCAATTGAAAAGATACAATTATAATAGTTGCGCATTCGTGTACAAATAATTTCTATACTTTAGGTTGCAAAGTTATCGAAGATAATAGTAGTTATCTAATTTATTAAATAAGTGATTGTTGGCAAGAAAATACAATCTATTTATAATCGAATCCATCAAAACTCTTACACGCACTCAATACTATACGTAATTTGTTAATTTACAGTTCGATAATAAAAATAGAGTTAAAATTACAATTGATAAGAGGGTGTTTCATATCTAAATCGACGACATGTTTGGGAGTTCATTTTAACCCCTTGCCATACCATCCTTTTATTATCAATACACGCCACGTAAGTTATTCATTAGCTTTATACGTTATTATATACAAAGTATTGAAATATTGTATGTAATTTTTAATTAGCGATTTCCAATCGTATTAACGGAAACAAAGAATAAAGTTAAAATTTAATTCTGTTGCAAGTAAAATCCCTTTCTATTGAACCAACACCATAATTCGCCTTACGAGTGTGACTCGTTATTATATGTCAAGGGTTTAAGCAAAAAATATTGTATACACTATGAGTCGATTGGTCTTCGTTTTCAAGATATACATAGATAAAAATACTGATAGTTATCGAGTTAGGACACCTATTAGGACACTTCAATTACTTCACTTAAACATCTATTTACTTATCGTTGCATGAAATCGAGGGTGTATTTACATTGGCTCAAAGTGAAACTCGAACACTGACATATTTCATGTTTCAAGCACGATTAGTATACTCTTATACCTAATCGGTGGTTAAGGTCTCGTCAGGGATCCCATAGAAAAACCCAGTATTCTCGACCAAATGTTTAGGTGGTGGCACCATCTTTGCGTTTGCTAGCGAGAAAATCGTCTTCTACAAAATTTGCATTCGGATCAAAAATCTGTTGTTCTACGCGTGATAAATCAGTGGCATAGACACGGTATGGGAATTGGCTTTCTCTTGGGGACGGACGAAGCGGAGAGAGTGAGGAAAGGTACGTCTGTGTCAAGGACTTCCTCTATGCCACCCTCCAGCGTGGGTCATCTCTTCATTAGGACCTAAATGGAGAAAATTGAAAGCGCCATATTGAAGGCTGCTCCACACCGTAAGCAGCACCGCTTTGTTGGTTGCAGGTTCTTAGGCGCCTCTATCCGCCACCGGCTCGAATCGAGTAGAAATCGCGAAACGCGCAATGCTCATTCAAACGCCTCTGTTTATCAATTGCTTTAATCGCTGGCTTTCTGTTTCTATTGGTTCTCGCGAGGGCTTTGTGTCGCGAATGGTTTACAAGAGTCTTCAGTCTTGAAGATGATGAGGATGAGTAAGGAGATAGCGTGAAAGGCAAAGAGATGGGACTGATGAAAAGATGGAGAACAGAATTGGAGATATTTCTCCAATTGCAAACAACGAATTATAATACCTTTAAGATACAATATTTCACCAGTAACTTTTACTGGTTATATTAAATGTTAAATTTTACTGGTTATGATGATGAACTTTGGAAAAGTTTCGCTGCGTTCTTTAATTGTTGGATACACTTTGCGCCATGCGTATAAAATGCCAAAGGTTAACCCGACCCGCTGACCATAAACAAAGTTGCGAATGGAGCAAAAACTAATCTAACCTAAAAGATAGACGCCGTTTGCCAGATTTCAGTGGCATTCGAAACCGATAATCATTTAATCGGACCGCCAGTATAATAGTCCATTGCTTACGGAATTTTCCCTTTTCTGGCCAGTGTCGTTTGCGGCGAAAATTGTGGAAATGTTGGAAAACGAACGGTAATGGGTCGTAAAGTAAGCTGCGATTATCGGGATTTATGCGACCGCCGCGTTTAGTTCTGCCAAAATCCTGCTGTTATCCTTTGTAGCCGTTTTTCTTCTTTGCTGCAATTAAATATGGTTTGCCTTTTCATGTTCCCTATTTTAGTCGCTTCCTTTTGTACCTATGTGTTCGTATTCTTCGTGTATCCATTGATGATGACTTCAGCACTCGTATATTATTAGGAGATCCTATACGTAATGTCCATTCTCAAATTTCTATAAACAAGTGAGCTAAAAATTGTTTAAAGGAGGGATTCAATAATTCCCTGAGAAACGAAAGAAAATAATAAAAAGTAATGTTCAATAAATCAATGAACGATTAAAAGCAAGTGTAAGTGTTAATAATTTCCACTTAAAATGAAGTTAAGAAACAACATTACAATGCGTCCAGAGTAGAATTATTAGAGCATGTAAGCTAAGAATGTGGAAAATCATTCTTCTGATACTAAAGTGCATTCGTTTAAATTGAGACAAAGTAACTTTGTAGTTTATTTAAGCGCTTATGCATCCCAAATCTTGTTCGTTGCTAAGTAATATAAATTGTCCAATATAAATAGCTACTGTTGTAGGAGATTCTACAAACATAATAGAATTTTCGAATGCAGTATTCAGATAATTTTATAATGCAATTTTGTTCTACTGTACCAAATTCAAATTTAACCCTAAGAAGTAGTCTAGTTACATCTAGTGATCGGACTGATACCGATACTATTCGTGATATTTGAACAATTTAATACCAAACTACTTAATAAGAAAGCCTAAGAGGTATGGATATTTCAGGTACTTGGTATCAATGTTCCATACTGATACTTCTTGGAACAATATCCGACCGATGCTATACCGAATCAATATCCGTTTGATACTTCATAAAGTTATCGACACCAGTTCGATACTCCGTGAAAGTATTTGATCGCTGTTTGATACTTTATGGATTTGTCGATACTCATTTGATAACCCACCAAAGAATTGTTAGTTGTTTAACATTATTTCGAAATTACCAATATATGGACTCTATAAATAATCTGGGCTTTCAGAATTATACGTTAAAATAATGCAAGAAGTATGTAAATTTGCATAAAGGCGAAGCGATGAATACTTAAAACGCTGATCCAGTAAAATCTAATAAAAAGAACGATAAAATATCGATACTTTCTTATAACTATCAAATAGATATTAATGCTTTCCTGTGGGTATCGATACTCTCGTGTAGATATCACACAAGTATTGATAGTTTTTAATAATTCTCGGGGGGAAACACTAGTTACAACTAAGGTGACCAATATTTAATAAATTATAATTAAAACCATAAGATATTTATAAACTTTGCCCAAGAAGATAAGAGATTACTTAATTCTGCAGCATCGTTTGATAAATATATATAACTTGGAATCGGATAAGACATAAATATAATATATAAATCTATTCGTTTTATAATTCGTTCGTGCAATGCTAATATAAATAAATATAATACAAAATACGAATTAATTACTTTGTTCAATATGCATCAGTAGTCCTAGGAATGTTTATATTTGTGATAATCACGTCGTAAAAAAATGTTACCTTTAATTTCCCTTAAATTAATACCAAACATTCGATTACACTCCCTTAAATTTAATCACAACTCAACGCAACTGTCGCGACTCAAAAACCATCAAAATCTCTCTAAATCTTCTAAACCGTTTCTTTTCGCGTGCCCTGCCGATCATTCCAAAAGGAACGCCTAAAAAGACATTCGCGTAAAGTTTCCCGAAGTAGTCAAGGTCTTCAGAAACCCTCTAAGAAGCACTCGCACGACTCTGTCCGGTGATGTAATTAGTTAATTAACACGAGGAGGTGAGCGCGTCAAGGGCCATCTAAAAATCATCGCCGTTCGACTGTGCTCCCCGTTAAAACGCCGCTGAAAAGCGGTCTCCAAAAGCGCGAAGTGCAACCACTCCCGCTCTCAAGCCGCGCCTTGTTAATTCTTCATAGGCTGCGTCGTTTCACACCGGCTTAACGCGTTCCCAAGAATTCTATGTCTGCCTTCTTTTTTTTATTGTCCAACGTTTGTTTTTAGCCTGACCAAGCGTAGACCGAATTTCTGTGAACGTTTCCAGGGGTTAGGTTATGATCGTTGCTCGACTCCCATGAGTCTGTTTGGTCGAGGGGTCTTTCTCGCTTGGAACCGCTTATGGGGTTTCCGTGGAAAGCTCAGGGATGCGTTAAGGAAGTGTTTAGCGTTTAATGGCGCCCCTGCAGGGTCTTCTCAGCTTCTTTGATCCGAGCTACGTCGTTTTTGAACGTTAAACATCCAAGGCTCGGGTTAGGTTAGACCTTACTCCTTCTAAACATACGTACGCGAAATATTTATTACTAGGCTGCGGTTTTTTGGGCGATTTCCTACTTTTGCTAGCGTAATTGAATGAATCGGTCTTCGATGACGATTTGTTGCTCCCTTTAAATATTATAATATATTATATATATTGAAATATGATAACATGCGCTTCACTTTGAATATTTTGCGTGCAAAATATAGTGTTTTGAAAATTTCAATTTCCTATAAATGCGCCAAAATGCGCAGTCTATTCTTTAGAAATAAACGTACGGAAATAAGAATTGTGGGCTTCGTAAATTTCGAGTTACGAGAGCTTCGAGAGCTTCGACAGTTTCGAGTCCATGCAAAGCTTCAAATTCCAGTTTTGCAAGTCCAGAAATTAGGTTAACGGCCATTTCTACAGGTTGGTATTGGTTTCGATGAATTATTATGGAATTACCTTAGCTAGGATTTAGTAATCATTTCAAAACTATGTTGCTGTTCATCAGTGAACTGTCTTTGTAGAATTTATGCAGTGGTTTTGGCGTTTGACGTTAAAGGAGTGCCTTTAGCCATGGATTAGTGGTTATCCTGTAAATTGTTATATTCATCGGGGAATCCCCTTTGAAGAATCTGAATAGTGGTTTCGGTGCATTTTGCGCTAGATCCCTTTGATCGTAGATTAGTGGTTATTTATGGAAATACATCATTATATTCGGTGAAAGATTACTCTTAGAACATTGTTGTCTCTCATATATATTCAATTGTAGTCTCTAATAAATTCTAAAACATTATCCACAATAGTCAATACATTTCTGATTACATTAAGTGCACCAATGAATAATCTTATGCAAATCAGCATTTATTTTAAACAAAATCATTTTACAGATAATTGTTATTATGCGATGCCTGCTATTCGAATGTTTCCAGGAAATTGCCTATTTGAATCCTTCGATTAAACGAATTTGTTAACTCGTTTAAACGTATTAGATCACTTATTGGTAGACCAAATACTTTTCTACTTGCCAAAGTAAATTGTCAATTTGAATACTTTCCCGCCTGAATGGAAATTCCAAACAACTGTCACGTAACATCATTTGCATCGTAAGAAAAATGTAACTCGTTATTTCCCGAGGAAAAGCAATCCCGTTGTAACAACAAACCTTCCTCGGTGAAATTACCTCTTTCATCGGTTGCGTCTCGCGAGAAAGAACAGTCGTGGAATTTCTTTGGTCGACCGAGAAAAAATCTCTAGCTCTCCTCTCTCTCTCTCTCCCTTGCTACAGAAAAAAAGAAAACGAAAAGCAAAAAAAAGAGGAAAAAGGTAACCAAGGAAGAATGAAAGGAGACGAAAGGAAAATACCATTTCACGGGGGCTAAACGTTTCCATCGTCAAAACGAGCGGTTGGATCGGGAACAAAGGCGAGATTTCAGGAAATTTGCGCGCGCGCGCATATGAGAGCACAAAGAATCCCAAAAGTTTGTTTCCCTGTTTAGAATATTTCAAGCTTCGCGGAAAGAGTAGGGGAGGCTCGCCGTGGTCCACGCGAAGGCAAGAATTAAATGCGGACGGCGTTTCACAACCACCCTCGTTTTTCATCCCTCACCCGATCCCCACTCCTTTCTGCTTCACCTCTTCATTCCCTCTCCAACGTTGTCCCTTTTCTTTCTTTCTTTGCCCCTTTCTGGACGGCTCGTATTTAGGAAATTGCTAGCTTGGCTGCTCGAGTAATCGAGTGTTATTTTAAGAGCGAGAGCAATTAACGCTCTCACCGGTTACCCATGCAGCGAGCGTAATTCTCTCCGGGGATCGCGAATATTTTTAACTGGCTGCACATACGAGGCCAGAGGAATGAGATACGAAATTCTGGAGAATCTTGTTGCAGAGATAGACGTATGTATGTTTCGTTCTCCCCTTTTTTTGTTTGTTTTGTTTTATTTTATTTTACTTTACTTTTTCCTCTTGCGTGCGCGCGCGCGCGTGTGTGTGTGTGTGTATGCGTGTGTTCGGTGGAGGAACAATTTCCCCGTGTTCAGTACGAATTTCTTTCGTCGGAATTTACGGCGCGTGTTTCAAATGGTTTCGTACGGTTGAAATTTATGTTGCCTTCGGTGACCATCGCCTCTCTGCCCACTAGCAGGATTCTTTTTTAGAAGCCCGGCATTTGTGAAAGGCAGAGGGGTTAAACAGGCGAGACGAAAGCCTGCCATGAATATTCATATTGAATTTCTTTGTATCGCTTCCACCCCGTACTCTTCCCACGCGTTTTTTTGCGGAGAACAGTTCGGACGGGGTATGAATATTTTCCTAGTGAGACTATAGTGATTTATACAATGCCGCTGTTAGGGACATTGGGTGAAAATTGGGAAGAGTTTTTTCTTGGTTTAGGGTAGACGCACCACGTACTGCCATTTTAAGGTTAGCGCGTAAATTTATTTGACTATTTCAGAAAGTATTTAATCTTAAAATCGTTCTAGTTTGGAGCATAATATTGTTCAACATCTGTTTTTTATTTATGAACAGTTTTTTATACGTTGGATATGATGAATTAATTACTACGTAATTAAAAATGTACAACAAAGTCTAATGGCCCTATTACCGTCACTTGAAAAGTTGTCGTTTAAATACGAACACGTTTTACATATAGTAACACGTCAGTTTGTGTAGCAGATATAATATGTTTAATAAACGTACTGCCTTTACTGAATTATGACACGTTTCATACTTTATAATTACATTGACCACGTTTCAATGTTCAACAGCACATTTACCTCCTAATATTTATTTTCACATATTAAGTGTGAACGAATATACAACGTCTATGTGTTGTTACATAAACCGAACTTCAAATTTCTTTGGATTCTCCGTACATTATTTTGCTATTAAATAAAATAATTAAAGTGTCGGTTATAGGAACACCGACAGTAATTGGGACATCTACTCTATCTTAGATTTGGTTTGTCTGTAATGTACAATACAATATACAAAATCTATGCGGTATTATAAAATAAGGGATGTTCGCCTATTACTAGACACCTAAGGTTTTCTTTAAATTCGTGAAGAAAGATCATGCTTTATTCCTTCTATTTTGCATTCATTTCAAGTTAATGTTATTAAGATGAAAAATAAACCAACAAAACGAACAACACTTTGCGAGATATAATTTTAAATTAAACATTAAATTTTGGTATACGTTTTTAAAGGAACTCTTATTGGTATAGCAAACATTTGTGACGTAACTTAAGAGAACTGCAAAACTCTGCAGTTTGAACATTGAATCCAATCTTCATTCTAAGTCCCTAAGTCTTGTCGTTTGTATTCTTCATTACGAATTTTATTTATGTTTCCTAGTCTCCTTTTTTAATTTTTCCTCTGCTCTTATAATGTTTTTTTTTCTGTTTTCACGATATCACCGATTTGTAACTGTTTTCGATTTTAAATATATGACTGGTGTCTAATAATAGACGAATTATAGAACTCTATGTATCGAAGTAATTATTATTGCATAAAATACAATGGAATTCCATTTATGTGAACTCGCCAGGGGGAAAAGTAGTTCGTATAATCAGGTCTTTCACATAGCAGGAGTTCACCGATTTCTCCTACTACTAGTGACTTTTCGTTCGAATAACGGGAGTTCACTTTCAGATAAGTGGATTCAATCATACACCTAGCTTACCCTTCCAATGATAGCAATATTTCAATGCTTTTTCAATCTCGTCGCGATTTTAATTTTTCCGAAAGAACAAGCACAATCCTTTTACGATCCGAGCTATTTTTAGAAGTTCTAGATGCCATGCTTTCGAAATGCAAGTGGAGTATAATTATTACACAACGATATTGAACGACTGCTTCTTAATGCGAAATACAAAAATCGAAGGACAGTAGTAAGTATGTAAGTACGTTGACCTGTTTCGTTATGTCTTTGTTTTCCTTTGTAACAGACGTTCATACAAATGTAGCGACGCTCGACACTGGATCAGATAATGGAAGCTCAGTTAGACTTCACTGAATTGGGCATTTAGAAAAAAAAAAACAAATCGTTTCAATAAGTGGAGTTCAGATAAATGGAGTTTTACTGTATTTGTAGATTTATATTTGACTTATATGGGACTATAAAACGTTAGGTTGAATAATAAATTTGTTTTGTAAACTGTGGATTTTTTGCAAATTGATATCATTATTAGCAAAGTTAAAGAAATAGAAGCTGATTGTAAGTGGAAGGTTCATTTGCCCTGAAAATACAACAATTTATGCTGTACGTTAAATATTCTGCGCAGTTTTCTATATTACGTATATTCTGTGCCATTTCGAATATTTAAATTTCTCGTAGATGTATAAAAATCAGCAGTCTACTAATAACTATCATTGTTAAACCTTAGGTTTCGTTCGACCAAAATATACAACACCCACGCGTGGTTATAAAATAATTATCATTCGTTAAAATATGAATAGACTTAAATTTGGTTTCACCCGTAATGCACAAGACCTGTGCGAAGTTCTAAAATAATTATCATTGTTCGAAACATTGGTAGACTAACATTAACCTAATCTATAGCTAATGCAACTCGGTGCAAGTACGGAACTTGTCTCAATTCAGATTGATCTAGGTGTAATCTATACTTAATGTGCTATAGCCTGATCCAAAGTCAGTTGCTGGTAATTTTGATCTAGTTTAGACTTAACTAGCTCTAATCTAATGCGGCATTTGTTAACGTTGTGTTCTTGTTCCAATCCTGACAGTGACCTAATCATAACCCGTTTCAGTTTAAGTTTGACCTAATTCGTGTCTACGTCCATCGCTATGGATCTTTTATTCGCTTCTCTTATTCAATTAAACATTGAACATTCTTTGAAGTATTAAAATATAGATTATAAATACAGATGTAATCGATTAAACATTGCAATCTTGGAAGTAGTAGAATATAGATTATAAACACGTGTATAGTCAATTAAACAGTGAAGTCTTGCAAGTACTATAATAATATCCTTATTACTAGGATGTGATATAAATTCGTCCTACTTTACCAGAACGTTTTTTTAGGTATCAGAAATTCTAAAAAAGAGGAACGCTTCATCTATTAGAAAAACGAAAAGGAAATTATTGATCAACGTGGCGCGTACATAATTAATTAAACTTACTTCTAAATTAACAAATCAATGATCTTAAAGACACTAATAAAATGGGACGAATGTATGTTACAACCCAATATTTAGAAATAGTAAAAGTATTAATCCTTTAAAAAAAGAGAATGAATTATATATATATATATATATATATATATTTGCTGCTTCTAATTTCGATTTATTTAACGCCTCTTAGTCTACATAGAATTCTTTGACTTTGCTACAGAATTTATATTTAAGATCACAATTATTATATTTATTGACAGAAATAATTTGTTCGTAGCTTTCATGGTTCTGTAAGAGAATTTTATAAATGTAGATATTTCTAACGCGATAAAAAAAACAGGTTCATATGAAATGATTGAAGAAATATTTGTACGAACTTATTTATTTATTTATTTCCCTTATTTTAATAATGCACGCATATTTATTTTCAACTTGAAACAGGTTCCATAAATTTTCATTATCCTTACTTCAAAACCTTTTGACTTTCGTGTTAATTTAGTGACTTCAAAGCCAAATTTCCCTTAGTTCTTCATTATTTTATTCAACGTAAGTGGTCTGCCAAAAGTTCCAACTTAATTTCATATTAAACATTGAATTTGCTGCCACGTAGAATTCGTTCACGTAAATTAGCCGGCGAAACAATGCGTCTGCATCAGAAATAACATTTGGCTAATCTAAATTCTAATTTCCGCGTAATTAGCATGTAGTTTCCAGAAGCTTTCATAGTGTCTCTCCCCAGTACGCACTATTCCATTAGGCACGTGTCTCGCGAATGTCATATAATCCGACTTCCTAGTATAAGATTCCTAGTATAAGAAAAGGAACGCGAATCGCAACGTCACAGCCATCTTTGGTCCGTGAAGTATTAGGAGACACGATGTTATTAATAATTGCCGCTCTACCCATGGGGGATTTTTACTTATGCAGGGTACAAATTAGAGATCATGGCTTTGAACCAGATGTGGATTTAGGTATCGGCTAAGTAAGCTATTATTTAGGGTGGCAGCTTTTATAGGGGACGATATTTTGGCGAAAATTTTACTTTAGGTTCTTTTATACATAGTATTAGTACTTATACAAAGTACTCTATAGGTACTTTGACTAAAAATATACTCGAATCTTTGCAAGATAGATTCGAACCCCTTACAAGTACTTTGGCAAAAGGAAACAGTACTTTTAAGTATACTCGAATCTTGATCGAATAGATTCGAAACTTTTATAAATATCGTATCAGAAATTATTTGATCTTCCTAACCATTGTTTCTGTTACTTTTAAAAGTCATTACTTTGCTCTGTAATGCTCAATTCAATTCTACATGTACACACACATATATATAACGTACGTCAACGAATAAAATTCAATTATAATCAATTATAATGTATATCGAATATGTTATTTAAAACCTGCTATAGAATTCCAATGTCCAAGGTTTAAGTATTACTGATAAAAGATTCGATTCTTCATAATATCGAAGTACTTATAAGTATCTACTCGAAACCTGCAAATACTTATTTCACGCTTCGATACCAATTTGTATAAAATGAATATAATTCAAGTATAATTGTTGAAACATTATTGCTTGTGAGTAGTATTCGAAACCCGTTAAACGAAACGTGGTTATTGAAATTGATTCGAATTCGTAAGTACATATTGAACTTGATCCCATCTCAACGTAACACATGATTTTTTTTAAAAAATGTTAATACATTAAGATATGTTTACATCTGTCTTGTTCGATCCCGTTTAGAATACTGCTCTGTTATTTGGTCTCCGTATCATGACTACCTTCGTAAACAATTCGAGAGTATTCAACACCGGTTTTTACGTTCATGTGCTTTTCGTATGAATCGTCCTATGGCAATCGATGACCATACGTATGTTCGACTTCTGTCTGATCTCAATTTATTACTTATTGAGAAACGTCGTATCTTACTTGGACTTCATTTCGCTTATAATATTATCAATGGTGTTGTGAATTGTTCTCAATAACTGGAGTCCTTTAAGTTTACCACGTCTTTCACATTACATTAACAATGATCTCAACTCGATTCTAACGAATGCTAACACGTACTGTAAATCCATCGACTTCTTTTCTACTCCCGCTAGCTTTAAATCTCAATTATTGCGTTGTTTAAACTCTTATGATTAATCTTATTGTTTCTTTGTACTCTAAAGGGTTTACCTGCGTTAATAAATAAATAAATAAATAATCGTGCGATTCTTATTGATTTTACAATTGAGTCAATTGACATCGTGTGATTTCACGTGACGTGACAATAGTGTGTCCCTGACTTAATTGTTCTATTGATTTCAATTCCCGACATGTCGGAGTGCTTAACTGAAGAAAAACGATGTAATCCATATTACAATCCTGGTCTATATTTTTATCTTCTCTTCTACCAAATAACGAAAGTAAGGAATTCATAATATGTAAAGTGTATAATTAATCCCCATTATTGCCTCGCTTCTTTAATTGCGGTTGTAAAAATATGAATTTGCATAAACATCCGCAATCTAATCATCATAAATTAAACAAATTTTTCAGTATTTCTTATATATTGCATTAATTCAACTTAAGCGAGTAATTAGTTTGGGGGGGGGGGGGGGATATGATAGCCAAGGGAGGCAGAAATTTTATTTCGAGGAAAAACACGTGAGACATATTTCCTATTTCTAAAATCTAAATCTATGCTGAACGTTCAACTAAAAAGGTTATTTTCAATTTCATTACATATTATTATCTGTTTTATTGATTGCATAAAAATATAGCAAAATTACAGATTGTCCCTAGATGGACAAAAAGGGTTAACCCTTTGCACTCCAAAACTTTTTTAGTAATATTATCCACCAATAATTTTCACGCATTTTTCTGATCTATGAAAGCTTGAAGCGTTAGCTGTTTCGAAAAGGGGGAAATCTGTCTGTAATTTGCTCCTTTTAAACAAGAATAAAACTCAAATTAGTGAATGTGAATAGGAAAATTTAAATTTTAATTCTCGGGAAAAATTACGCGTGTCTCCGTAGCGTCGTGAACGGGGAGTGCAAAGGGTTAAAATATATCCGCGAAGTTTAAAGCGCGGTGAGTTCTAATTTCGGTGCAACGGGCAATAAAAGAAAACCCATTAAAATGCCATTCTTCTTTCCCGCTCTCAAAAATGTGACCCCAAATTACGAATCCCCGGATCTATTTCCACTCTCGGCGGAAAAAAAACACTTCAGACCGGGGACACTTTCAGTCGGCCGAAAGAACAAGCCGACAGACCTGTCCGCGGGCTAAATTAATTAAACCCCGTTGGCCTGCACGCGCGCGTTTCAATTGACTGACGTCCGACTAATTTTCGATGAATTCCTCGTTGCGTGCGCGTTCCCGGCCTGATATAACGCGCCCGCCTCCGAACATTCCCTCCGATGCATAATGATAACCGTTTCGTTCCGCACCGTAGAAAAAGCGAGCAGGGCGGCGAGCGCATAGATGCGAATAATTTGAATAATGAAAATTGAAACGACTAGCCGGTAGACGCCTGGCAAATAAAAATGCCACGTTTCCCCTCCCCCCTCCCCCCCGCCACGAAAAGCTGGAGATTTCGAATTTACAAAATTACCAAACCATTGCTGCTTGCTTTAGCCAGCTCCCGTTTCAAACGAACGCAAGGTTCGACTGAAGTAATTTCACCGGGTTTATCGCGACGTGAAGCTGCGTGTAAAAGTGATCATTTGGAGCGCCTGGGCGCTTGGAAAATGTCCAGTCCGATGCGAGAACAGTATAGGAACACGCGACATTAGACAGGAATGTGTGTATCCCCGTTTCGCCCACCGTTTGCTTAATTAAAGTCGGCGAAGGCCTACTCTGTCGAGTGGAACGACCGATAGCCCCTGCCCCTACACCTGATCCCCGGAATAAACTAATGGCTAGCGAAATTATGCGTTCGAGGCAAAGGGTACCATGCGAGTGGTCGTGGTAGTACACGGGAATTGATTCTGCATCGAGAAACAAATATAAAACGAACATTCAGCAGCAAAAGTCTACGTAAACCTCTGAATTTGACATTTTTCAAACAATGCAGAAATGGGTTTCAATTATTTCGGGAATATTAATTCAGTTGTTAATTAGAATTGTCGTGATTAGCGATGTCTCTGACATTTCATAAAATTTGTATTGTAGAGGGTTTTAGAATGTGGTTAAAAGTGTGTATCGCAATCGTTCAGAGACACGAACGTTAATTAAGTTTGAATAACGTTTCGGTGTCATGGCTTGCACGAGAGCAGTTCGAATTAATTATTGCTTCTTTATTTGTACTAACTGACGTCAAATATCTATTTCGTTCATTGTTATTAACCTTGTAGAATTGTACAAAGTAAGGACAGTGAAGAGAATTACTTTTTATAGTATTAGTTGAGGCACATTTCATGCATTTCCTATAATGTAAAATAGTCCAAATACTTATGAATTACAGCGTATTCAGACTTTCCCGATATTCTATTTTTGGTTCACGTATGTTCTCTTGTAAATAGAGAAAACATCGCCATTTCTTGGCAACCTGATTTGTTTTAATTAATACGTAAATCAAAGGAAGTGGTCCAAATATGGGCTACCACTTTTATTTTAGCGTTTCTTGCATAACCTGTTGAAGATACCTAATCGTTTACATATCAATGTATACCTATAACATGTTAACTTTCTGATGTACAATTGAAATATGTTGCGGAAAATTATTGTTTGCCACAAATTACAAATTTAAAGTAACAGTGAAAACTTTCATTTTGTTAATGTGTGGTCAGAATATGAGCCACTCATAGAATAATCTAAAATGAAAATAAAAACTATTGTATTTTTCAGAAAACTGTCCTTTTCATTGACAACGGGTAAAAAAACTCTGTGTTATCAATATAGTGACCTTAGCAAATTAATTCATACTTCAATTATTAGAACAATAAAAGAAACATATCTGTGAAAACCTTTACGATTGCGAAATTCGTAATAATGATGTTGTTTGTAACAGAACATGTTAATACAACAAACGATGGTTACTATTCCTTCTCTATAAGTTTATTTATTTTTTATATGGCAGCACTTAATAAGCCTTATATTTTAACTATCCCATTTTTAGGCCCTAGCTCCTATTTGGTCCACTTTCTCTGCTGTTATTAAACTAATCGAAACTAGTAACTATTATAATAATAAGAAATGTATCAATAGATTATGATCAAATTAATGTATTTTCATGATCTGTATTTATTACAGCTATTTTATTATTATCATCATTACCAGTTTTAGCTGGAGCAATCGTTGTATTTCTTTAAACACTTGAAATTTATTGGTGTACATAGACTTTTGAGACTGACTGCTACATTACATTATGCGCATTCGACTACGTTTCCACAAAATGGATAAAGTAAGTGAACTAGGTGAGTCTGAAAAGTGGAAGATACCCTGCTTGGACATGTCTTATCACTATCCAGGACTAATATATCCCAGGTTGTCCCAATGAGCCAAAATCTGCTATAAAATATCGTAGTTTCATACAGCAGCAGTTGCCAAAATATATACAATTTCTTTGCCAAAGTTGGCATCCCCGGTACACAAATTATTATTATTATCTTCGATGGACTCTTTTCCGAAACTTTGAACTTTGGTCTTTCTCGTAGGTTAACAGGTTAACAGTCGTGACTTCTAACTTTCCTCTTGAAATTTAATTAAATGATTCGGCGGCATTGCCTTTCACTTTCAAACGTGGTTTGCTGGAAAACACGGCAGGGTTCTAATTATCCCCGCTACGTTGCTCCGGTTGAAGTCCTAACAAAGTATTCACAGTGAATTCAATCCGCGGAACATCCCAAATGAACACGTAGAACATCTCCCATGGGGGTCAAACTTTCCCAACCAGCTGAACTTTTTTATTAGCGTCCTCGTGGTAACCGACAGGACGATGCATGAAAAAGGGTCGTTGGAACCGGGTCATCATCGACGGACTTTGCTATTTCCACTCTTGCCATCTGTCCAGGAACAGCAAAAATTCCTCCATTCGGTTGATTTATGATGATAATGGGACAGTTGTTAAGATGGATCTTTTTGTTTCGAACATACAGTGGGTAAAAAAACTAATTGCCTACTGCGAGGTTTATTTTAACATCTAGATATCATTTAATTAGGTCTGAGCTCGTTAAATTTCCCAGTTTGTGATACATCAGAATCAGATTTAGGTGCAACTCCTGACAAAAAGATAAATAATATTTTTTTAGATGCGAAGTGCTGTTCCACAAATAAAGAAATATATGGGAAAGTTAAATAAATGTAATATGGCATAAGTGCGAAAAGGAAAAGAATAAAAATATTAATTTGTTATTAAAAAAAGCTTAAGAAATTATAAAAACAGTTAAAGCTTCAAATTTCTCATATTTCCGATTTCTATTGCTTCAAATACTCAAAGTACCGAATTCTCAATGCTTTGAATTCTTAAACTTTGGAATCCAGTAAGCTTCGAATTCCCTACATTTCAAATCTTTGAAGCGTTGAATTTCCATCGTTTCAAGTTCTCAAAATTGCGAGTTTCTAAACCGTGAAATTTCCGATATTTCTCATTTTTAACGCTTCAAATTCCCAAATCGGTGAATTCCCAATGCTTTGAATTTCCAGACCATTCAATTATCAATGCTTTGATTTCCCAAGCTTTAGAATTCCCAATGCTTTGAATTTCCAAATCTTCCAATTCTCAATCCTTTGTATTTCCAGGGCTTCGAACTTCTAACGTTTCAAATTTTCATCTACTTTTGTATTCAACTTAGAAATTTAGTAAACATATCAGACATACATTTCAAGTGTGTCAATTATCTTTGCGATAGAAAATCATGCGATTCTAAATCAATTAATCGAACAAATATTTATTGTCCCTTGCACACTGTGTTTTATTATTATTTCAACTAAAATGACTATTCATTTGGAGACCGGCAAAAATATGACAGCCCAGGGCGATAAAAACTTAAAATTCGCCTCTGAATAATACCCTTATGCAACTAGAAAAATTTCGAATCGCGGAAATGAAATGTCGAATCAGCTAAAAAAAAAGAAGTGCTGCGGCAAAAAATGTGAATAGGTATGTGGAAATTCCTTTTTGCCTGCGCGCTGTATGCCAGTAACTTTTCCAATAATTCCGCTCTTCGTCGTATTTTTTATTCAAAGCGCTGTTAAGGTATATCCAGGTAAAGTAGGGAAATTGATTTTGTTATCTGTTCGATGTGGTAACGCATTTTTAACATTTTTGACGTTCCGTTCATTTTTCCGATGGTATAAGGAGAAAAAATTACAGCTACTCCTCTCGGTCGTGTTTATACGCTTTATCAAAGTAATAACGGATCGTTAGGGGCGGTGGAATCGCGGCTGCATGGCTGCCTGGATGTGCACGCGATTTTTATAGTGGAAGATCTACGATAGGCAGCGGGAAAACAGATTTTAATGTGAGCGTGCACCGAACGTTCAGAGTTTGTTATTGAAAGTGGTTTCGATTATGCATAGGGTGTTTCTAAAATTTGTTTCGTTTTAGAAGCAAAGGCACCGGAACCATTATTATTAGATGCATGTATTCAAAATTGCATTTATGGGAAATTTAAATACGTAAAGAGACACAGAATGCGAGTAGGGTAAAAAAATACGGAAAATATTGAAATACAAATTATAGTATTTAGTGGGTGATACAACCTCCTATTTAGATCTCGTTTTCGCGATTCATTTATAATAGTACCACGACCTAAACGTTTGCAATACAACAATTTTAAAAACTGACTGACTGGAATTATGTTATTAGTTTGATGCATATGAAGTGTCCTTTTTCCAAAGTTTAAGATTAAGAGAGGATACACTTCTCTTAATTTTGTAAAATGGTTAATTGGAACAAATCCCATTAAGGAAGAAGAAATCTGTTCTAACGTAGATACACGTGTGTTATATTAAAAAGTGGTTAATGAACCACGAACCTAATACAGGGTGGTCACTGAATGGCTGAATGATATAAAACAAAAATAACTTTCACAAACACACGTTTTTTTTAATTTTTTATTATTTTACTTGGAAATATAATTAATGGATATTTTTCAGTATTATGTGTGAAGAACAACATCCCCCAAATCACCACCATCTTCCAGCTCACAAATACGGACTCTTTCCACAGCATTTTTCATAACTTTACCGATGTAATTCCCTTGGATTCTCAATACCCGAACATCTAAAAGAGTAGAGTTAAATCTAGAGTTTGAACAATTTGAAAGATTAATTGTTATAGTTAATTAATTCTAGTTCTAGTTAATAGAAAATGTCAATAAGTTTTACTCGTTGCTGGACATCATACGTATCCATTTTAATCTCCACTGGATGCATTATAATTTACAAAACAAAGGAAATAAGAAAGATTGAAGATGAACAAGTTATAACTTTTTCAAACCTTTCAGTCTTTCAGTGGCCCACCTGTATAATAAAGAAACTTGTTATAGAACCAATGGAAACTTTTGCGTACTTCTAATGTTTAAGCCGAAGCGTTTAGAAAATTGTTAAATCTGAAAATCCCATTGAGATCTTAATTAAATATTGCGAACACGTCGGGTATCGTTTGAACCCAAAAATCCAATTCTGCGGCAAATTAAACTTTCCGTTTGGGGGTGGGCGAAACATTCGGGCTGCCCTTATGCGCGGCAGGCTAGCAACTTCAGAGACATCCGGCCATTCTTCAAAGAAGGAACCCCATAAACGGCTGTCCCCGGGGAATTCATATATTCCCGTCCAGCCATAACTGTAACAGCCATCTGCCGAGCTGTCAGCTCGTCGGCTGCCGCGAAATGTGTCTGCACGCTCTTCCCCGGGATTCAAATTGCACCGAGAGGCCATAAAGTGAATCTTCGGTCCCCTGTCGGCGAGTGTAGCGAGCTTTTCACTGTTCCACGTGAAACTTAACGTCCCCGCCACTATCGGCCGTCTGCTATCCCCACAAGTTTCCACGAAAGTTGCTAGGAACTCGAGCGAAAAGCTCGGCCACGTTCGAACGATCGCGAAAACGCCGAAGACGTTTGCTCAGGTAACTCTCGCGAGACTGGACCTCCTCTCTGACTATCGCTGGCCTCGCAAACGGATCGATGCATTATTTCTGGGACGTGGCGAACCTGTTCAGGAAGATGATTCAACCTCCGGGGACTTCATTGTTCCCCGTGATTGTTGCTAGCTTATGGGGTTGCTTGTTAACGGATACATAGTGGCCCGAGAAAGTATTTGAACGCTTGGTACATGTTAGACTGCGAACATTTATGCTAAAGGGTGGATGTACCCATTACTGTCACTTTGAGCTTATCGCGTAACTTTATTTAACTATTTAGGAACGTATTTAACCTAACAATCGTTACAACATTAGTTAACATCTATTTTATTTATGAACATTTTTTTATATGTTAAATATAATGAATTCATTATTAATTAATCGAACATATACAACAAAGTCCAGTGTCCCTATTACCGTCACTTGAAAACTTGCCATTTAAATAGAAACAATTTTTACGTGTATTAGCACGTCGGTTTGTGTAACAGACATGAAATATATAGTAAAAATATCGAATTTATTGAATTAAGATAATTCTCATACTTTGTAATTACATTAATCACGTGTTAATGTTCAACAGAACATTTATCTTCTAATATTTATTTTCAAATACTAAGTGTAAACGAACATACAACTTTAATATAGTTTAGTATAAGCATAAATTTAGTATAACTTCTAAAACAGTATTAAATAAAAACCTCATTGAAATAGAAAACACCGTCACTTTAAATTCAGGTTATTTTTATCTTAGATTCGGATTAAGTTTCTGTTAGGTTTCCATTAAGTTTCCCGATCTCCTTTAATTGGGTGGTTTGATAGTGAACCGTTGAGCACTCGGTGCTTTCCTGTTATAGTTTTGAGTAGCATAATTTGATCTGTTAAAGTAAAAGACGTTCACCATTTATTCTCTGCTGGAAAATCGTGGAAAGGAGGTTTACTTAAACCAGCCTCACACCACTGTGCACTGAACAACAGGAACATTCGTGGCTACGCCAGCCTGTTATCTGGTTCCTTCGCAGAATATTACCGGTATCGTCGCGGTGACTCGCCTTTTTCCCCGCCGCGCTGCTCCAATTACCTTCACTTCTGCATCTCCCCCTTTTTCTTCCTCTGCAGACCGGAGGAACTCTGTCCGGGCGAAATTCATCAACCCTCGAGCACTGACTTCTTTCCTTCTTCCTCTTACACGTTTCATACTTTCATACAGTTAGGCAAAAGGTTTAGAGCACTCAAAATAGGAGTTTAGAATTAATATTTTTCTCGCCAGCATCGAGTGTATTCATGTTTTCATGTCGGAATATTGTTGATTAATCACGAGTCGCCAGTTTTTGCACTTGCATTAGTTTATGCAGTTTTCAAGCCTAAAACAGTATAATAGGACCTCTATTATCGAAACATCTATTATCCGAATATTCTTTTTAAGGTTTTCCTTTTTTAAGGTTTTTTAACTTTTCAAGAATAGATTGACAAAAAGAATTGTATCGTTTGAAAGAGCATTGAAAGTAATCAGTTTCAGATGAAAAACATCGAATTTGTTTGCATATATATTGAGATAATATCCGAAAAGCAGTTCACAGTTTTTATGGTTTGGTAAACTATTAAGAAGTTGAAAGATGGCGAGCGCGCAACGAACTTAAATTGTCACTGTGGACACTTTTCAATTATGGTATAATGTTCAATTACTAAAATCGAGCCTGTAAAATAGAGATAAGTATTTATTAACGGTCCTACAGACGTAAGTTTTAATAGGTGTAGTAGTTAAGGTTTAAGCGTACTTGTTCAAGCTTCAAGGAAGTGTTATAAATACATAGAACAACCCTAAACTAAATTTTCCTAAAAACAACAGCCACCGTAAACCACAGCCTATTTAGTCTAAACCTAAATCCGCCTGTGAACGCGACCCTAAACATATTCTCTTTAACCTCAATTGTAACCGAAACACTCACCCCTAAAGCTAACCCTAAACCACTCTGTCAAACAAACGAACAACGAGCGAGCACATTCTGATCGCGCTATTTATTACTCGGTCGCGAAATGTCGTCGAACGCACGCTTTATCGGAAATGCAGGGGCCGTGTTGCACGTGCACGCAACCGAGGCTCGTGCATCACGCAGCCAGGCCGCTCTCACCCCCTGCCCCATAGCTTTTAAAAGGCCTCCGCCAGGAGGATGGAAAAAGAGCGGAAGAGGCCATTTAAGCTGAACGCGGCTCGGTACCCGACTGAATAACACAAAGGTAGCGTTCCGTCCCCCTCCCCCCCTCCTGACTCCCTTCACTGTGGTTACAGACTTAATGGCGTAAATAGTCACTCTGCCCCTCCCCCACCCCCATAGAATCTTGTTCTTTCCTTGCCAGGAAAATTCGATTGCCACGGGACGTTTTCAGACACTTTCAAAGGTGTGTTTAGGAATTTTTTCTTTTACACTTTACATTGCAATTGCTAAACTCTGCCCAGGGGAAAAAGTTTCCGGTCGAACGTGAAATCGTGGAACTAACTTAAGGATATTAGAATTGTGGCGGTGCGAAATGCTGCTGCAGAAATAAAGAAATGTAGGAGAAGATTGAATAAATATAATGGGAAATAAATGGGGAAAGGAAAAGTATAGAAATAATCGTTTATTATTAAAAAGATGACAATGGGGAAGATAAATCTACTTAATAAGAAAGAGATACTTTATCTAATATTATCGAATGTTTCTAGAACCTGAATGAAATATAGAATCTGATCAAAAAGCATCTCATTGGAATGAGGCAATACATACACAACAAAAATTGTACATAATTAGGTGTACATAATAAAAATACATTCATGTATGTGCAAATGAAGTGTAAGAGGGAAGAACAAGAAATGTTATCAGACAAGATTGCGAAAATCGATTTTTACTACTTTTAGTTCACCCCTGAAACGACAAGATTCAATGAATATAACTATACTGTTTATTTAGCTCGAAGTACAATGAAAGTCAAAACTGAATATACATTTTAATACAATGGAATTGTGTAACAATTTATTCACTGTAAATTGTATCGCAATTATATTATAATACATTTATCGTAATTGTATTATAATTTATTTATCGCGAGTAATATTATAATTGTACTACTAATTATACAATATTCATTTATTTGCTATAAATAATACTGCAATAATTATACTGTAATTCCATTTGTACCGCAATCAATGCATTAATTAGAATATAATTTCATTTTTATGAGGTGCATACTAACTTTGATTCTCATTGTAAACAGTATGAAATGCCGAAATATACAAAATATACAAAATTCTGTAAAGCTAATAGTGTAACAGAATAATTAAATAACATCCACCAAATATATTCGTGTCTTAAAGAATCAGCAAAAGTATTGCTGATTTCATGCACAGAATTTAATTACTGAAAAATCTTTAACGGAGTTCATCGTTGAATAAAATTAATTTGATTGGCAAAATGGTGTATTCGGTCTGCGAAAGGGTAAATTTAATTAGCAACAGGGTAATTTGATTTATAGAAAGGTGAATTTGACATGCAAAAGGATGAATTTGGAGTGCAAAACTTGTAGTATTCTTATTGAACGGTAAGAAAGAAAGAGGGTTGGAATAGTTCTTACGCGTCATTTCCTAGTAACCGAGGGCTGCCAATTAATGTACCCTGACCTTACTAACGAGTACTTGGGTTATTGCGCGGCGCGTTTCAGATGATAATGAGCGCGGACGAAACACGCGCTGGTCGTCCATTAGCAGAAACGAGACCGTTAGTGTATCCGCTTGGTGTTTGTATCGAAATCGATAACAGTTGATGGCGTGGGTAGCGCGAATCAACCGATTGAAACCCGACGTTGGCCCCAATAACAAGCATCTGCCACAATATTATCGATACAGCATGATAGATGCACTTCCCTGGTCTACCATTCGCCTCTTCCTCTTTTTCTCATTGTTCTTCTCGTTCAGCGTGCTGTTCCTCGGCAAATATTCTCTTCACGACGTCTGAGAAACACCAAATTTCCGAATTTGACCAGCTGCGAATGGAACAAAGTAATATTTAACGTGTTTTTGTTCAGTTATTAATCTTTTGAGGGCAGGATTCGACAAATTCTTGTCCGATTATTAATAGTATCGTCTATTAATGATTTCGAACCATTTTCGAATTATTGGGACTACTGAGGCCCGCACAAAATAATATTCAGAACTTTTTAAATGGGTGTTGATACAATTGTTTAAAGTTTTACTGGATTTTACATCGTCTTAGCAAATTTTTAATAGTGCTACGCATTTATTTTACAATTATTGATACGATAATGAAATTATGGAGGCAAGTAAATTATGAATTCATTTTGAAAGTTCATAGAAGGGTTAATTTGAATTTCTTACTTTACAAATTGACATACAATGGCTCAAAGTAAAACTCGGGCACTTACATTTTCATGCTCTGAGAAGCGATTGATAGGCGTTCGAATTTCCAAGTGGTTGAATTTTCAAGCGTTTGGATTTCCAAGCTTTCGAATTTCCAAGCTTTTGAATTCCCATGTATTTTAATTCCCAAACCTTTGGATTTTCAAGCTTTTCAGTTTCCACGCTTTTGGATTCCCGCGCATTTTAATTCCCAAACCATTGGGCATTCAAGCTTTCCAATTTCAAGTTTTTTTATTAACCGAAACGTCAACAACAAAAATTCGATGGCTATTTGCAATACCGCTTCGCAAACAGTTAAAAACTGCGGCACTATCCTGAACGCAATTTGACGAAAATTTTCGCCGTTGCATCACGGTGGGAATGTGTAGCAATTCATGCAAGCTGTTGCAATGATAACAGGAAGATAGGAGAGCGTGCCAAATAAGCTGATTGAAACGCCAGCGCCATCGTGATTCGTTATTATCCGTGTTAGAGTGGAGAGGCCATTGTGATCTGCTTTATGATGCTCGCATATCCTCGGGCTTGTGTAAGAAAAAAAGGGAGAGTTGCAACTGGGAGAGGAGGAAAATGAGAAACAGAAGACAAAATGAGGATACTTCTCGAAGGCGAGGCGCATTCAGTCCTGGAATGCGTGTGCAAGAACCCTTTTGTGACGATGACAAGCGAACGACTAGGAATTTAACTCCGTTTAAATTATTTAAACACGGCTTTTCCCCTTCCGTTTCAGTTTTCTGCGAAGTACAGACAATGAAAGCATTTCCTTTTTTTTCCCCCTATGAGAAAAGGTTAGAATTGAAGCAAATTAATATTTAACCCTTCAGTGACAGGTTTAGGATTTAGGTTATAGGATTACATGGAATGATGCTCAATCTGAAATTTCGAAACATTCTGAAGCTTTGGAGATATGTATTAAGCAATTTTTTGTTCCTGCGTAAATTCACTTTCAATGGTGGAAATTAACCCTCAAGTATTCGGTTATTTTTTATTGTTGTTACTAAGCTTTCAAATCTCAGATGAGATTTATTCGCTACAGAGTAAAGTATATGTATTGGGTTGCAACATATATTCGTCCCGTTTCTTAATTATTTCTAAAATCGTTTATTTGTAAATTCGACAATAAGTTTAATCAATTATCTGTGTATCATTTTGATCGATGATCTTCTTCAATCTTTCTGATAGCCGAATCATTCTTACCTAGTAAAATTCTTGGGAATTGGGAAGACGTCTAATGATTAATGCTTAACCATTAACCTTAAATAATAATACATGGGTTATTCACACGTTTATACCTATAATTCGCAAACTCTAGAACAGTGTTTTCCAACCTTTTTTTGTGCCATGCCCCACTTAAACCTTTCTAAAATTCTTATGGCCCCTATGTAACATATGCATAATTTTTAATTTTCAAAAATTGAATTGTTCACTGAAGAAACTTAAATGATAGATTTTAAAAAGAAATCACTAGGAAATTGTTGAGAAAACACACGTCTATTAGCTATGATGTAACGTTTGTCCAGCTCGAGTAGCGACTGAGAGTCGCCATACGGTTAACTTAAACTGTGGACGAGTGCATTTTCGAATTGTCTCCCTTAACCCTTTGCGGACGAGAAGTAGTAACACTTGTGAGAGTACTTTAGCTTTTAATTCCACGACTTTGAGTTTTCACGCTTTTGAGTTCCAAACCATTTAATTTCCAACGATTTCAAATGCTTATTATTACGTTAAGTATTCATTGCATTAAGTTTTGTGCTTTAATAGTCTACATGGGTTTGGAAAGCCAAAAAATGATTAGGCGACTATTTGTCGACGTTCGTCCGCAAAGGGTTAACAATCAACGTGCCCCCCTGTGGGGCGTGGGCCCCACGTTGGGAAACACTGCTCTAGAAGATCGCACAGCGTATCTAGACTTGTGTTTAGCAACATCGAAGATTTATCCTTTCCTTAGCTCTCTTGGAGTAGGTGTATAGAAATTAACTAAACTCAATAGCGATGGGCTATCTATACACCCGGAAACTATTTTGAATAGGAAGGTTAGGTTCAGGATCGTTCTTCGATTCCCAAGGGCGTCTAGATTAAGTTCTTGGAGCAACGGTGTGTAACTATGATCGTTATATTGCATAGAACGTTGTAGCTTACATGTACAGTATCTTAGAAATTTATGTTGCATCCTCTCAATCATATTAATACGTTTGTATTTAGAGGTGTTTGTTTACTGAAGCGTCTCAGTCAAAGAACTTTTAACTCTTAACTACTATTGTCAGCCTGGAAGACCGATAATAATTACTTATTCATCTCTACTTTCCTTTTTTGGGCATGATTTACAAGATTGTTACTATGGATAATTTTCAATTGTAGTACAATGTTCAATTATTCAAATCGGACTTGTACCTCTTCAGTATTTATATGCAACGTAAGAACAATTGATTTCAATTTTTTATTGACCACTTTTATGTCACGATGACGCAACAAACATTAGCTAATAGTGGTTACGTAAATTTTAATAGGTGTAGTAGTTAAGGGTTAATTTATCAATTCAAAATTGAGCTATTGAAACGTTTCACATATTGTTTCATTTATACTAATAAGTAGACTGCGGATCTTTATGCAAATATATATATATATATATTTTTACCAAGATTAAAGAACTGGAGGTTAGATAAATAAAAAAACGAGCAAAAGAAAAACTAGAAAATGAATTCTCGCTGAGAGCTTAACGACCAGTAGCCAATGTCTAACTCGTGTCCTAAATTAGAACCTAAATAATCTCCCTTGCCTTAAAATCTTCCGGCGAAACAACATGATGAAACAGTTTAACAAAGATATGCCAGAGAAATGCGGGAAAGGAATAAGACGAGAAACAGCGTGGAAAAAAGCACACGAAATACAGGACAAAATGCAGAAGACTAAACATCATAATGGGAAAAAGCGTGGGAAGGAAAATACCTAGAAAAGGAGTGGCAAAGAATAACGAAAACGAGCAAAGGGAGATAGAGAGGAAGATAGTAGTCGAAGGGAGTAAAAAATGGGCGAGTATGAAACGTTGGCTGGCAAAAACGCATCGTCGAAGAAGAGTAGAAGAAAAACAGACGGGCGGAAGAAAATGGCGAGAGGATGAAGACGAAAGAGCGGAGGAAAAACGAGGCTGGAAAGGCAAGCACTTTGCCGCTCTCGCAAGAGAGCAGTCCGGGGTGAAAAAGAAGCTGAGCAACGGGATAGAATGAAGAAGAGCCGAGGTGGAAGTCGACAGAGACACTGAAACTGGCTAGCACGACCATTACGTGCCACTCTTTCTCTTCCTTCTCCTAGCGTGCTAATAATAATGCACTCTGTGTTGTAAAGCTCAGGGCCAACGGATTTAATCCGGCTGCTACGTTGACCCCGGTTAATTCTGCTTGACTGAAGGTTGAAAGGCATCGACGGAAAAACAACTGGAAGCGTGGAAAATTCGTTTCCACGTCAGAGACAGCCATTGGGATTGGATGCCTCGAGAGTGGTCCTCCTCGTTCCTCTGATGATGATGATAGGGGCTGTTAACATTCTTCGTGAAATCTTCTGCTGTTTTTCGCTCTCATATGAGTTAGGGTTCAGCTGTTTTGGCTCTTAACACGTTCACCGTTCAGTGATTTAGCGTAATTATTATTATTCGCACGTTGAAGAACGGAAGGAAATGCTTTTCGTTTACTTTGTAAGCACAATTTATTGTAATTTCTTCGTCGTAGTTATAGGATACTAAACTTTATTTTAATAAAATACATTTAGTATCCATTGTGTTCCGCTAATTATGAATGCGGTATAAGTCGAAACAAAGAAGAAAGAAGAATATAAATCAATGTAACTTAAAATAAGTGATACGTTCAAGTTTTTCGATTCTTGACCTACATCACTTTCATAATGGTATTGTTAATTGTTCTCAATTACTGGAGCCCTTTATGTTTACCACGTCTTTCACAGCTATTCGACACCAAACTCTTACGTTAGAAAACGCTCATACTACGCTATATGGTATTAACAATGGTTTCAACTCGATTCTAAAGAATGTTAACATGTATTGTAAATCCATCGACATCTTTTCCACACCCGCTAGCTTTAAATCTCAATTATTGCGTTGTTTAAACTCGTACGATTAATCTTAATGTTTCTTTGTACTCTAAAGTGTTTACTCCCGTTAATAAATAAATAGATAAATAAATAATCGCACGCTTCGAAATTCAAACTCTTAAAAATCCCAAAGCTTCGAAATTCAAACGCCTCCCGAAGCATGAAAATACAAGTATCCGATTATTACTTTAATTCACTACATCCACAAGCTAACATATCAAAGATGTACATTGACAATTGTGCAAACATAATTAGGTATCTTCAATAGGTTACGCAATAACCGCTAATTTGTACCAGTTGCTCGATAGAAATCAATCCCTATCCTAAATAAAGTCTTCCAGCGCCTACATCTGCTCGAACAACCTTATTTTCTTCTCGCCGTTCTTTCGTGTCTTGCCACAATCTCGCCACCTTCTTCTTTGCCCATCCGTCTCTATCTTCATCCCTTACATACCCTTTTCCATCCTCCTTGGTCATCTTTCACCCAGGACCAGCGGAGTCTGGCTTCCAGCTGGCCTGGCGCCTTCGCCGTCACAGAGAAATTTTATAGAAGCGACCGCGCCCACTGCTCATTAAAGCAATTAGTACCTGTAGCTGGAACAGTGGCCCGGCTCATCTCTCTCGTCCATTTCTGCCGTCGTGGCGTGTTGCTTCTCTTTCTTCTTTTTCCTTCGTTCGCGTTCCGGCAGCGTTTTTTCCCCGCCGCGAAGCAGGAGGAAATTAAGCGGAATTTTTTCGCCGACCAGTCGCAACGCGTTTGATATTAATCCTTAGAGGATCAGGCCTGTCGCCACGCATCAGTTCCTTTGAGATTATGCTTGGAAAACGTTGAGATTTCTCGACGTTAGATCGGCTGCTCATGTGCGATAAGCGTAAACGTTTTCGCTCTCCGAATCGTTCCACAGTCTTAAGTCCTTCAGTTCGGGCGACGGGTTGCTAAGCTATTTTCCTAGATACTGTGGTTTTTTTTGTTTTGTTTTTTTGTTTTGTTTCGTTAAGGAGAAATTTAATCCCTTGCAGTCGAGAATTATGAAAACTGGTTCATTTTATTCGTTTGTTTATTAGACGGGGGAGGAAAGATACCCAATTTCATGAAAAATTCCTAAACGCAAATAGCGAAAGTAAAGAGGCGAAATGTACAAATAACGATAGAAGATAAAATTATTTTAGAATAGATGTATAAAACACGGAGGCAGAGAACAATTCTGACGACTGAGGGTCAAAAGGTTAATATTCAGATGCGTGGCGTATATTGCTGCTCATAATTATAAGAACAATAGAGAGTTTATTATGAAAGATAATTAAATCTTCTATATGTTATTAATGAGTTAATTGAGGCGTCGAGAAAGCAAGCACGTGTTTCGAGGTCAACACTTTTTAGCAGCTCCGCAAACGCACTAACAAATTCTTCGTCTACAACAACTTAATATACACTTTATAATAAATACTTGAATAAGTTCATCATTGCAGAATAAGAGGGTAATAACTAATTTACGTTTTTTACGTAAAATTATAAACGGGTCAGTGAATAATCCTTGCATTACCACTGTTATTAATTTTAACATTTCAATACGATTTTCTAGTATTCTATTATTATTTACACTTCATCTCTATTTATTCAGATTCAGTAACATGGATTCCACGAACAGGATCCTTTCCCTAGCTAATAATTACAGTAATAGCGTTGACTTCTTTGCACGAAAGTTTAAATCCAAAGTTTATAATCTTCTATGTAACACTTGAGATGTTAACTAAAAACTGAATACTTTTATATACACACGAGCGATTCCAAATGCATCATTTTGCCATAACGTAAGTTTGTATATAAAATGCACTACCTGAACCGTTTACGAATGAATAAATAAATATTTGTACCGAAAAGAAGGACGAAATCTACAAGACAAACAGAAAAGTGCGTTGATTGCCAGAAATCAATTTAATAAGGTAAAAACTATTTTCAAAAGTATCGAGTTCGCCCTTACTATCTTCAACGCCTTTCGAAAATAATTTCCTAAGGTTGCAAATGAAGTTGCGCAATTTTAAATCGCATTTTTCATCCGCAAAATGCGAAGAAACGCAACGGACAAGGCTTCACGCTTTTTTCTGTCACTTTGCCGCGCAATTAAAATATAAATCCGACAACACGGGACAAGGGACACCACGTACGCGTAAAAATTACTAGGATTCGCAGGGACGCGGTTATGCACTCGACCAAAGTTACATATTTTCCAGCGCAGACTAGTTGACCCGCTTTCGTTTCATCCTGTTTCATCCCTCCTCCCATTGCCGCGCATATTTTCCTCGTTTCAGCCTCTGTTGTCGTTGGTGGAATGCACCTCGAATGATTTCCCATCGCGACTATTGATTATTCTCTTTTAATTCCCTGCCTTTTCACGTGTAGGCTCGTATGACCGCAATAGATTTCGAAAAATCCGCACAAAAAGTAGCTTACTTCTGTCACACTCGTAGTTTCATTAATTCCGCGATAACGCAATTGTATTGGGGATGCCGATTGTTATTGAGAAAATCGATTCGTCGGATCGATACAATTCGGGAGTTATGAAATCGATTTTGTAGAAAATCGCTTGCCAAAATATCGATTTATCAAAAATCGATTTTGAGCTTGAAAGAAATTTACAGGTAAATACAGTGAATGTCTAAGAATTTTTAATATACTTTGTATGGATTATTAAGGTAATTGTAAAATTATATTTCAATAAAAATATATGTGTAAACAATATATATATATATATATAGATAACGTTAGATGTTGCTTTGTTTTATTGTTGAGCGTTTCTCATCTCGCATATCTCGCGACAAGCGTTCAAGATTGCAAAAACGGAGCACTGCGTATAGTTGCGAATTTTCGGAACAACCAGATACAAGCAACGAGGGACAACGACACATATTTTTATTGCTTCGATACAGTGGACTCGTGGGACAACGAAGCCGTAAAATTGCAAAGCGGATCAGCTGACCCGCCGAAGTGGCGCGGTTCGTTCAACTGCGACACTTTGGAAGGACTGTGGTCCGCTTAACCCCTTTAAAAAGAGGGTGGGGCTTTGTGCATTCCGTCTATTCCCTCCACGCCTTTGTTTCTACGGCGAGACCGGTGAATCGTTTCAAGCTGACACGTCCCCTTTGATGCTGGCTCGCTATCCTAGCCCTTGTGAGACGTTTGATCGTTGACTGGGATTGGTCCCAAGCAAGATCGTGACAGGGTACCTCTCTGAAAGTCCTCCTGTAACTTGACGATGTTTGGTACTCTCGGTTCACTGGAACGGAAGGCAAACCGTCTGTGAAAACATTAGAAGGTCATTCTACGTAGAAGTAATGTCCTTTGTTGGATTTCTTTAAACGAGCGGATTCGAAATTTGTTGATAGATGGGATCTAGAAATTTCCATTGAAATCAGGAATATTATGAATAACAATGTTGAATAAATCGATGATTAAGAAGAAATGTATAAGTATTAACTTCTTGAGCGTTGCAGTTGATTATTGAAAATCTATTCTAGGGTGGAAGCAACATTTCCCTGCTGGTGTATATACATATAAGCAAAAGCTTCGATTTATGCGTTTTAAGTATAAACTCCGTGCATTTTCGTTCAAGTTATGCGCAGAATCGATACCATGCATGCGTGTTTTATCATTGCTACATTATAATTGTAATATATGCAAAAGTATATAAAATATCCAAAGTGAGGATAATTAGGGGATGAAACAACCCCTAATTTAGATTTAATTTCTTTAGTGTTATTTGTGAAAATGTGAATTTGCATAAAGATCCCCAGTCTAGTTATTGTAACTCACTATTTCCGAATTATTCATGCATATATTGTTTCGAATAATGTGAAGTACCCATATTTGTATATTTGTATTAATAATGCGCGGCATACATACTTTTGAGGGTGTGCAACTGTCAATGTACTAATATAATAGGTACCAATCAATTTTTCTGATTACTTTGTTTCAGAATTAGGGGGTAGAATGCTGTGTTATGGATTTTTGTGCATTGCAACTAACTATAGCCGCTGAGATCGATCAAGAAACGCCATAAAACTGGTAAGTACTCTTCGTTTTTACGAGAAATCTTCAGGAGTTATTGCAAAACATCTGATATCAGTATCATTTCAGTTGAAGTAATATTTCCTACAGCTCGTGTTGATCGGTTACGGTAAAATTAACATTCTGTAATTCTAGTATAATGTAGTTATAATTCTAGTGTTAAATCTTCCCTAAATCTTATATATCGCTTCTTCTTCTCTATGATCTATCGCTAAATCCGATTGCTTCGCGCGCATTTGAAAGCATAACAGGATCCGCGCGGCTTCTCAGATTCCGTCTAAATTCATTCCGCGCACGGTCAGGCGAATAAAAACATTTAGGTAGGGATGCGTGGCAGGCAGTAGCAGCAGGGGTTGAAATTTGCGAGCGCGTAGTTATTACCAGCGCGGAAGAACGCGCTTTGTGTCGGCTGTCTCCCCTTGTCAGCTTCGTCGCGCACAAAGGATTCTCCTTTGTGTCTGGTCATTTTTGCCACGGCTCCGAGAGCGTGTCAGGCCGTTTTATCGGACGCCATCCGATCGCTGCGCGTTTCGACGAGTCGCAAAAAGGCCGATTGATCGAATCCAGACCGGCTACACTCGCTCTATTGTCGTCCAATTGGAAGAAGATCTACTCTGCCAGATAGGATCTGTTTTCTTTTGCATTCGCACGACGGTAGTTTTCCTTGATTCTTCTTTTACGTAGCCTCGATGGCGTCCATTTGGTCAGCTGCTTCTCCAACTGTGCTGTCTTTTGGTTTTGCCTCTCTTCTTATTCAAGCTTCCCTCTATTCCTTCGGATCTTTGCTTTTTTCTTTTTTGGCTTTTCTCGAAATTATCTTTCGCCGATCATTACTGGATTGCGAATTTTTACGCATGCGTGGGAAATTAGAATTCAAGAATGAATATATGTTATTTATTTGTTTATTGATTTACGGGATATGCATCTATTAGTGCTGCATTGTACGAAGTAGAATGGAAATTGGAAAAATTATGAGAAAGTGAAGAAGCACAGACAGAGATGAATTACAATTATCAAATCAATATGGCTTGAAGTGACACCTTAAGTGTGTGTGACAACTGATTAAACAATATTGGCGTGTCTAAAGATTCTATTAAAATGATTAAAATAACTATACATTGTACGATGATAGAACATAGAAATATGTGGGAATTCAAAACTATGTAGGTTCTTCGATGATAGTCCCGTAAAAGCGTGCCGAAATTAGTAGTAAATCGGACCATTAACCCTTTGACGAGTACATCATTTTGTTTATTCATATATATATACATATTTGATTACATATATACATATTTGATTACATATATATACATATTTGATTACATATATATACATATTTGATTACATATATATGTATATACACATTTGATTGCATGTATTAATATGGAAGGTGAAAAATCATAACAAAGATAACGGAACATTATAAAAGCGGTTTCCATTAAATAGAGCACAAAACCATAGCTCAACTTATATAACATAAGCCGTACATGTACAGAGTTACTCCTTTGGGCCCAACAATTTTTAGCCGTCCATGTACAGCCGTACCCGTCAAAGGGTTAACAAAGTTTGGAGTGCAAAGGGTTAAAAGTGAAGTTGCAAGCACTATATCCGAGTCTGTGCAACAAATAGACCCTGGAATCCTCAGGATATTCCAAAATACCATTCGCGTATATACGGTACACGTAATCCACGTCCATCAAACGAGCGATATATACGTTAGAACAGTAACTCGGCGCAATAATGCGCCACGTCGGGTATTAGTCGCAAGCTGCTCGTTCGTTATCAAGGTATCCGCTTCTTCCAGGCGAGGAAGGGTGCAAAATGAAGCGTCGGTGGGCAGTATCGAATAGTGGAGACGCGACTATAACCAGCCCAGCCGCTAACCCCTGTTCTAATTAAGCTCGGCTAACCCGCGAGTTAGGATTATTACTTGGCCTCCGCTAGATAGAGAGAAACCGTGTGCTGTTACCGTCACTCTGCCCGTATATGTGTGAACGCCTACGAGCGCGAGAAAGAAGTTGGTGGTGTCGTCTGGCGTCCTGCCAACCATCCGCTTCCGTTCTCGTTCCTGTGGGAGCCGCCGACAGGAATTCAACGCGTTTAGACGTTACCGAGAGGAAACTCTTTGAAAATTCTTGCAAGTACCGATGTGTAAGCTTTCCCTCGCTGCCTTCGTGTAACCCGTGTGTACGTACGTGTGTAATATGTATATATAATATCGGCGAATGTATGCCGCGATATGGGAAGTTATTTAGGCAAGTTGGACCGACGTGTTGATGCGAGATCTCTAGTCGACGAAGATAATACTAGTAAATTAATGAAGAACCATTCATTCGAGGATGAAGTTTTGGGGAGCTCAAAATTAAAGCTCTGTAAGTGGAAGTCGTACTGGGTTTGTAGAATTAATGGGATTTGGGTTAGGCTTGGCGTTGTTTGATATATCTTAAAACGGACTGAAGTGGTTTTTTTGGATACAGTGAGTTTGTTAGGTTGCTGCATTAGTTCTGGCCTTAAATTTTGTATACACGCTGTATGTTGCTATACTGTTCCTGAGAAAAAAGTTTGCGACCAAACGCGATGATATAAACGTAGTTGAAAACGTTAATGTTTTTCGCGTGAAAGTATTATTGTATAGCTATAAAATCTAATAGAGAATTTATAGACAGCACGGAGCAAAATTATTTAAGAAAAATGTCCGCATAAGTGAAAATCAGCCTCGACAAGTAATAAATTGTATAAATTTATACCTATACATTTTCCAGATTTGCCATGATTTCCTATAAAAGGTTATAACCATTTTCATTAGATATCTATCATTTTAATTTCTTCGGTGAAAATGATTATACCTAAATTGTCGATGATTTTAGTGTTAAAACAGAGCCCCTAATTGTTTTCTGACATTTTGTAATAATAGTGTAAAATGTAACTTTACAGTATATTAGTTGAATGACATTTAAATTACACGTGAAACTTACATTAAACGCACTATGACGCAATTCAAAACACTTTTCCTTTAATAATAAATGCAATCACTTTTTAGAAGAGGAAACCGTATAGATTTCAAACGAATGAGTTACTATTACAAATAGTATTAGAAACTGTATAATTTTGTAGAACTATTGTTAGAAACGTCTGCAAGAACGGACTTTTTTCACGATATTGTTAACTATTGTAGCAATCTAATACTATAGCAGCGTATATGCCAAGTATCCTAGTTAGAATTCAAGGATTCAAAACCTGAAAATGGAGAACACTGAAACGCGAAACAAGTTTCCCGAGCTGTATTCTTTTGCCAGCAGATGTGGTACACGACGCGAGTGTCTGCGTCGTGTACGTGTACTAACGTTTCAAACAAAGTTCCTCAGAACTACCCATACTTGCTCCAACAGTCTTTTAGCCGTACGTAAATGTTGCATGATACACAACCATCCTATACGTTGGAACCAGAAAACTTTATGCGAAACTATTCCGCAACAATTTGTTTTTCTATTAATACAGTACAATTCCGATAATCCAGCGTCCAATAATTCGACACGCATAGCTTTGGTGAAAACCTTATGAATATCATTCGACGACTTGTATCGCGAACCATATTTCGCGCAGACAGAATGAAATATTTTTATTTCTCCAAACGATATAGGATTCGGTAAATAGACTCTTCTTTGAAATAGTAGTTGCATAAAGAAATAGTATTTCAAATATATACTGTAATACCAACTCATTAAATATTCCTTTGAAACGTAAGAAAATAGTATGTTAAATAATACTAATTTAAACAATGGTACTAAATAAGAGACAGTATGGGAAATACGTAGTTTTCAAGTTGAACATTTTCAAGTACGATATAATTTTATCACTAAGCCAAGACTTTTACTTTGTTTATAAGTAACTGTAAATATTGCACAAAAACAATCTTCACAAGTTATCAATTCACTTCATTTGCATTAAATGGGAACACATTTTTCGAATGTCTTATCTTGTAATGAATTTCGATAAAGATGTTAATATAAACAGACCAGCTAGAATTTATTAGATTGAGCATTGACAAAAATTTCGTTCCAATAAGTGGAGTTCAGGTATGTAAATGTAGTTCTACTGAAATTTTGAACTCCGTAAAAGTTATTTATGAAGATTATCAACATCTCATATGTTTACTGAGATGTAACATTGACTAACCATAGGATAGGCTACCGATTTATGGAAAACATCATAAATTGCATGCCGGGCTAGCCTAGAACCAAATTCATCTAAAAAAAATTGTATAAAAGTTTACCAAATCCAATGCGTGAAGTAGTATAAAATAAAGGGGGAGTCTACTTATTATTAACATTCGGAAGAAAGTGAAACCTACTTTTGATTAGTCACATACATTTTATTAATTACCAAAGATATAGCGTCTTACAATTTCGTCCAAGCGAACGTGTTGTGGCAGCTCTCCTGCACCGACCACTAGAGGGACATACGACGAAATAGGCTTTCTCGAAAGTACTCGCTCCAACTACCTCGTCCATATATATACCGCCTTTAACCTTCCTTCCAATATCCCAACGTCTAAGGCAGGGCCTGCTAGGTAGCCTTACTGATGAGTCCACTGCAGGCCCAGGACGAAACGCAACACCCTTCCTTTTTCCTATCGTATCCCCTCTCTACAACTCCACACGTGTATTCGTTTGATTTTAATTGGATATTCGTTTAATTTACGACGATATTGGTTAACAATAAATAGTTTCACTTCCCATGCCACGCCCATTAAAATAAATATAAAATTAAGCCCTTCTCCCAGAAATTTTCAAGCTGCCTTATACGTTTGTCCACAAGTATATACCTATATTACATTATTACAGATTTAAATTTTTAGAGGTCACTTATGTAGAAAACAACTGCGTATCACAATATTAATTTATAATTCGGTTTTTGTCTTCGTCTACTCTAAATTATTATAGCACTGTCGCATGTAACGTTGAAATGGCAAGGGGACCAAGTAGCCCCCTAATGATTCTATGCAAGAATAAATACTCTATCGTGTGTGATTCGTCAATGGTTATAATCACCCCTAAAAACATCCGAGTAGGTTAATTCGCATTCATTTTAAGGCGAATACGATAAGTCGGCGAGAGGGATCGGGAAAACTAGAGCTAGCTACGATAATATGTCTTTCGTGTCACGTAGCGGCCGATGGCATTATGATAATGTCGCGAATAAGGATTCGGGAAAGGAAATGTGAGCGATGAGTGAAGTGGCACGGCAGGGACATAGCAACCCGTCGAGGATCGCCCTAATCGAGATTCGATTTTTCATTTTGTTTTACGTGCCCAACTCAACACCATGATCACCTGCGCCCTATTTTTCTCTGCACTGAAATTCGAACACGTTGTTCCCCTATTATGTTGTGGCCAAGGCTAAAAAACTGTTGTAATGTAGGTTTAGGTTCTCGAAACTGTTATGAAGAACTTTTACTCCGAATAACTGTTATAAAGAACTTCAATTTCGGATTACATCGGTTTAAGTTCAATTTCTTGCGTCAGTTATCGTATAGATGCTATAACTGTTTTTTTTTAGGTGCTATTTCAGTAGCTTCTGAAACGGTATCGAATGTGTATATATATATGTGTAAATATGTTTGCTAACTTTGCTGTTCTTAACGATCAGATCAGTTGTTGATTATCTTTTCAAGATCTTCGCAGAGTAGAAAGGAAAACGTGTTCCAAATATTGATCTTAACGTTATGTTAAAAAACCATCGATTCTTTCTGTGTTTCGAACATACCAATATCAATAAGAACGTAATATATTTTATTAGTCGATCTTTTCAATCTATGTTCCTTTGTATATCTTCCCGTTTCATTCTTCTTAAACGAACGTATTTCACTTTTTAATGTATTACTGTTTAGTTTGCAATGGTTTTGTTATAATGTGCAAATTTAAAGCGGCTACTAAGTTCATAATTATGAAACAAATATATAAAACTTTTTATAGGTTGTAATAGTACAACTATATAGTTTCGGAACCGTTTCAGAAGAGATAAAATCTAGAAAATAACGGCTATAGAACCTATATGGGAGCTGATGGAAGAACCTTAACTTAAACCGATATAGTTCGATTTTTAGATTCTTCGTAAACAGTTTCGACCAGAACTTTTATATAACGGCTTCAAACAGTTAATTTCGCAACTTTTTCAAGTCCAGGTTGTGGCGAACAATAGTGTTCTAGCGCTCGTCGGAATTTTGAGATTATTTTCCCGCCATTATTGGCAATTTATGGTTCGGCCAGAGTTTATTTGGTTAGACTTCGAGAAACCGTCTGTAATCCTTTTCCCGGGGATTGATGGTTAGTGCAGTTTTATTTTTACTTTTATTGTTCATGGAAGCGCAGTTTACTTTCGCTCTTAATTTAGAGGAGAAGATTGAACATTTATAACTAACAAGGAACATTCAGCAACTCGAAAATTGAAAGAAGTCTGAAACTTTGAACAAATGTTCTTCAAATGATCCTATTAATGGATTCATTTTTTGTTTTGGCAAAGGGGTGAAAACAACCCCTTAAAGACGATACGTTTTCATATTATTGTCAATATCTTCAAAACCATATAAGATATGAAAAAAAAGTTAAACTCAAAGTTATATGATATTTAATATCCCACAGTATGGCTGCAAAGAATTTTCGAAAAACCTTCCTTTTTCGAAATTTGTTCCCCCCTCCTTCTTAAATTTGTCAAGTTCTATCTGCCTATATATATAAGCAATTGTTATATGGAAGCGAATAAGCCAAGTGGAAAAGAAAGGGTTAAAGTAATTGAAGGTTTCATAATGAAAAGAAGCCGGCCAAATTTGATTTTCTCCCGCCAGAATAAAGAAATATGCCAGCATTTTGTAATTTTAGATCAATGAATTCAACCCCTAATATAATAGCAAGTAACTGTTATTATATTAATATTAATAATAATATAAGTTAATAATTAGTATTAATATTAATATTTTTATGATCTTTGGGATCATATGTATGTTTGCAATCAAGCTTCCGTAAGTTTTACAAATTCCGTGTCGAGTTTCTGAATTGTTTCAAACGTTCCGGCATAATCGCAATAGCCGTACCTCATTACTAATAGCGTTCCAAAATTATTTGTACAACATGCACATTATATTCGTAAAAATTCTCTGCGATAAGTATTCAAATATGTACCTACACATTCGTGAGCGACAGTATGCTCGTTTTTATAGCTTGATCAGCTTAAGCTCGGCGCACGACAAGAGATAAAATTCGAAAATTTCGTGGAAACGCTGAGAGCTTAATTCGCGAACAGGCTTAATGGAATACTTTGAATTTATGACCACTGAATAAAATATGAACGGGCCGGAATATCACACATCGTGAATAATTTTGCGATTTCCTTACACGTGCACGCGATTCGGTCCATCGAGTTCATTACCATATAAAATAAAAGGAAAGAAAAAAAAAAGAAAAGCTATTTCAAACAGGATCGCTGTGATTTTAACAATCCCGACGAAACAACCTTCCGAATCAAATCTTTCAAATCAGGAGATACCATGCCCTACGTTAACCACAAATGTCAGCTCGATTTCCTTGCCAGTCCAATCGCTCAGAGTAGCCTTAATTGGACAGAAAGCTAATTAGACGATGTCGGTTCTGCGTCCGGCGAGGCAATCCAGGCTGAAAGTGAACGGTGAGATTTATAGCGAAGAAAAGGCCATGTAGGAGGACGAATCTCGGGGGTTGCCAAGATCTATGGCTCCTCCCATACCCGATACAAGTACTGTATAACGCCGGTAAGTTGGAATCTGGAAGGAATGACGTTCGGATTGGTTACAGGCCCACCTTCTTCCACATAATTACAAAGGTGCGTACTTACTTGCGTTACTGGTCGAAACTAGGGTAGATTAGGTCCGATTAGTATATACAGTATTGCCTTGGATATAGGCCGAGGTTTGGGGCTGAATCTGGCCAAAATTAAAGGGACGTAGATCTTTCAGGAAATACTGAGTGTCTCCTTGTTCATAGAGAGCGAGTGAGATAGAGATACACAGCAGGGCTGATCGACATTTCACGGTAGGTGTAAAAACATATGCCTTTGGCCACCGGGACAGTTCCGAGGCCAGTTCCAAGAACTGGTGAAGATAGCGAGCGGCCAATATCCAAGGCAAAACCCCGGCCAATATCCAAGGCAGTACTGTATACAGTATTGCCTTGGATATTGGCCGGTCGCTATCCCCACCAGTTTTTCGAACTGGCTTCGTGGAGTGAGCGTCCGACCCTATCCACTTAAGATATACATACGTTTATGTTTTTAAATCTACCGTGAAATATCGATGAGCCATGTTGTGTATCTCTATCTCACTCGCTCTCTATGGAAAAGGAGACACTCAGGATTTCCTGAAAAATTTCATCACTCCCTTCAACTTTGACCAGATTCGGTCCCGAACGTCGCGTCGGCCAATATCCAAAGCAAGACTGTATATCCTATAGATAGGTCCCGATTACTTTTATCGTCAGTGTTCCTATAACCGACACTCGAAGTATTTTATTCAACAGCAAAGTAATGCACGAAGAATAGTAGGTAAATAAACAAATTTTGATAGTTAATTTGGAATTCGGTTTACGTAGCAAACACATAGACATTGTATATACGTTTACACTTAATATTTGAAAATAAATATTGGGAGATGAATGTGCTGTTGAATATTAAAAGGTGAACAATGTAATTATAAAGTATGGGGTGTGTTATAATCTAGTAAACGCGATACGTTTATTATAAGGGTCGTCCAAAAGTACCTGTAGGATGTTGAATGAGAATATCCGTCAAACTCCATGTTTGTTAGTAAAATAGAGGTGAAAAAAAAAATTGAAACGAGAACGAACGAAGATAATAGAAATAAAAAACAGATTAGAAAAGGGTAAGGCAGAAAGGGAAAGAAAACAAGTGAAGGTAGGTGTTCCTATAGTCTATTTTGGATAACCCTATACATCTTACATCAGTTACACAAACTAACGTGATAATATATATGTAGAAATTGTTTATATTTAAATGAGAACTTTTCAAGTGACAGTAATAGGGACATTACACTTTGTCGTACATTTTCAATTACGTAGTAATTAATACATCATATTCAATGTATAAAATAATCTTCGTAAATAATAGAGATGTTAACTAATATTATACTAATAACTGGAACGATATTCAGGTTACTTAACTTCTAAAATAATTAAACGAATTTGTGCAGTGAGCTTAAAATGACAGTAACTGTAATTATACGAAACGAAGAAGCAAAGTACAGTGGCGTTCTTATGATGTTTATAGGAAACATCATAAAAACTGAAATTCGGATTGTGTGAAAAAGCAGAAATTTTTTAAGCCCCTTGCGATTTAGAATGACTCGTTTAAGATTTATATTGAATTCGACCATCCACGTTGCAAAAGTTAACCCTCTATCCATGTATTAGATATAATTATACGTTTGTTCATATGATAAAAGTAAACGAAATTCGGACTATAGAAGATATAATGATAGAAGTCCAATACACATGAAGATATACTTCTTATTATAAATCTAGCTAGTATAAATCGATTATATCGGAAACAATTAATTCGCGCAATATTTATTTATAATTCCCATCGTTTTATAAACGCTGTTGTTTTATTTTAGCAAAGGGGCCCTTCTGATAATTTCTTATAATAATGCATAGTTTATTCGATGTTTCGTCAATGCTAGCAGTAACTAAAAGTATGCTGAAACACACCCGTTATACCGAAATTCAGGCGTCGGGCCAGGGATTGATCGTGCAAAAGCTTCCGTGTAGCGGTCTATGATAAACGTTCCACGGATTTTCAGCAACGTCTCCGTGGATTATATGAAACACGCGTTCGAATCGATAACGGGAATCGGAGGAACGTTAATTCGAATTGTCAAATATTGAAGCTGCCGGCCGGTTGAATATCTAGTCGAAATCTGTCGCTCGACACGGTGTAATCCTATTACCAGGGCTTACTCTTTTTCACCGTGTGCACCGGGTGTCATTCGGTTTCGTGTTCGTCGGATGCTCTTCGATGCTATTGCAGAGCAAATGTAATGGGGTATTAAAGTCCACTTCTCCTTCGACAGTTTTATTAGAAGCCTGCGAGTGTGTTAGGAAAATAGTCAAGTGTATAGAGTTGGCACAGGGCCGTCGCGTGTACACGAGTCACCCTTTTGCAAACTTTAAAAATTCAACCCTCCTCCCACCTAGAAAATTAGTAACAGTGATTAAAAAAAAGTAGACGTTTCGGATATGTTAGATTGTTCGAAAAGTTCATAGCTGTATTTGAAGAATATTCAAACGCAATACGGAATATATAAGTTCAGTGTACGAATGGAATTTATCCGAATTAGGAAGTTATTATTATTTAACAAAACTTTGTAAGAAGTAATCCTCCTCCAATTTCACAATACGCAAAAGAATTTAACGTTGATGTTGTCGAAAATACTACGAACTTTTCGAATAACTGAATATATTAATTAATATAGTCTAATTAAGATACAATTATAGGAAAGTATAGTACAAAAACGTAGGTTACAACATTTGTAATTGGCATGCTTTCATTGACACAAAATTCTTAATTAATTCGCGTAGAAAGTATATATATATATATATATATATATATATATAGTATTAATTCGAGACATAGTAGGACGTAAATAGAGTAACTCGCATTCGACAGCGGACGCGTTTAGAAAAGAGAATTCTATTAATTCGAGTTTCTACTTTTTGTTATGAAATGCCACCCTTGTGGGGTGAACAACATGTCTACTATTACACGGCTAACCTTCGTCGGCATTCTCAGGACGATTCTGTTTTGTGTATGCGTCATTTCGCGTTCGGCTGCGTTCGGCGATTAGCGGCGTAATTTGACATCTCTCGGTCGTAGGATTTGTTCAGTTACTCATGAATCGTTCGTGTATAAACGTCGTACGGCTCGTGATGTGTATATTGGGGTATCGACTGTCTCGAGAAGAATTCAATCAGTTTTAGAATAGAGTTTTTTGTTTCATTCTTGGTTTGCTACCGTTGGTATTTGTGTCTTATTGTGCGTTTGTATTCGGCGGCCCCCACTCGGATTCTTGAACCGGCATAACACGTAAACAGAGTGAGTAAACTATTTTATTTTTAACCCTACGACTGCTATGGTCGCATATATGGTAACGTATGCAGTGTGATTTACCGTTTAACCCTTTGCTCTATTAATTTTCCAATTGCTGAGAAGTTTGAGTTGGATATTTATTGCTTACAATATCGTATCGAATATAATACATTGATATATTACACGTGATTTGCATTAATCTTATAGTTTCATAATACGTTTAGAGTTAAAATTATAATTTATTGGAAATGCAGCGTCATACCAGTATTCAAACATTCGATTTCATTAAAGATAATAAATGACTGTCTAAAAACAGCGATAGTTTATCGGTATTCGTAATACCGATTTAATCTCTGGAAATGTCTTCTAAATATTAGGTGTACCGATAAGCAATCCAATATTTTTAAACGGGTTGACGAATTTATTTTATCAAAAGAATAAACTTCCCCTCGAATGGAAATTAATATCGAACAGTAATCGTTAGCATACAATAGTATTCATTAATAGTACAGTAGTAAAATAAATGCTAAATTGAAGAGAAGAAATAAATGGATTATTCATTTGTACACCTAATAAAAACAGAAAGAACAAAGGAACCGCCGTGGGTTTCATTTCGCGCGAGTCAAATTTGCATTTTGGGGAGTTCGAATGCTCGGTGTAACCGCACTGAATGACGATACTATTTTTCTCCAAAGACCCTCAATTTTTCTCTGTCGGGCAACTGAAACGCACGGCTAGAACTCGCTGCGAAATGTACAAATTCGTGCAGCACGGCGTGTATCGTTAATCTTTTTCCTTAAGGCTTTTCCTTCCTATTGAAAAGAGAAATACTTCCAAATTAACAGCAACAGCAAACCCGCCTTTTAACCCTGTTTGGTGAACATGGATATCGAAATAAGTTGGATCCTTGACTAACTACACGATAGACCACTCATTTGTAGGAAACGTAAATCGAGTGCCTAGTCAGAATGAATTCAAACTTATATAAAAAAAATTGTGCAAAAGTTTACCAAATCCAATGATTGAAGTAGTACAAAATAAAAGAGGATCTACTCTACTTATTAACAGCCGGAAAAAAGTGATGTATATTTTTTTAATTACCAAAGATAGTGTCTTATATTTTTGTCCAAGTGAACGTGTAATCGTTTGATTTAAATTGAATATTTGTTGTAATATTTGTTTAATTTACGAAAGTATTGATTAACAATGAACAGTTTTAATTTACATGCGACGCTCTTTAGTATAAATACAAAATTAGGCCTTCATCCTAAAAATTTTCAAGGTATCTTATAATTTTGTTCGTCAGTATACGTACACATTATTATAGTATATAGTTTAAACTAGGAATGTCGCGCGTGACACTAAAATTGTAAGGGAGTCAGGTGGCCCCCTTATGATCTATATAACAGTGGTTAGTCTATTCTATGCCTCGTCGATGGTTCTATACAAGAATAAATAGTCCATCCTATGCTTTATCGATGGTTGGACTATAAGTTCCACTGATTTGTCCGCTCCAATAAAAAGAATTAAGCGGACAACGCTTTCCAGCGATTCAACGGATAACTTCGGTCCACCATAGCCAGGCAATCCTGGCAAGCGCTATAAATTAGCCAATACAGCGAGTCAAGTAACAACTTAAGAACGTTTTACAAAGTTCCGAAGCACTCCCACTCGCGCGCCTCCTTTAAGAGAAGTTCGGTTTTCTCCTGGAGGCATTAAATATTTTTCCTCGGCCAACCGTGGTGTCTTCCACGCGTGCAAGACATGCTCATCTTTATTGAATAAAAAGAAGCGCGTCAGGTCGAATTTCCGAGCGGCGTTCCCCATTTTTGCCAAGTGTTTTTCTCAGAACACGCTTCCCTTTCCCGTAAAATATTAATCTCCAAGCGGAAGACCGTCGGAGCAGCACTAACAGGGACTCATGTAATATTTAATTATGTCAGGAGGGATCCGCCGGCGAAGGCAAACTGATGTCGACAGTCGAGATTTCGCGAAAATATCGCAGGACCCTTCTCGAACGTTTCAACTTTGCCTTCGATTTCCACTGTTGCAAAAATCAACCCTCCGTTCAAGGAAATCTTTTTCCTGCCGGTTACGAATTAAATTCTACTGCCGCAATTGCGAAATACTGGCGAGAATTAATCGGAAGCCTGGGCTAGCGGTTTCAGGAAAATTGGAAGCAGATTGGGCTTCCACCAAACGTTTGACTGTTTCTGGTCACGTGTACGGAGCTACCTTCTCTTATGGTAATCGCAGATAGCTACGGGTTAAGTAGCACGCCCACGGAGCGACGCGCTCGAAACCGGGGACCTCCATTAGCCACGATAGAGAGGGTGTGTTAAGAGTGTTAATGCGACTCTCGGGGCTCGTCGCTTCGCTGCCTCCAGTTAAGGTCGATTTCGGACGCAAACTGTTCTTCCGATTAGCGAGCGCGAACCTTCATAACTGTCCATTACACAGGCAGGTCAAAAAATCTAGGAAAAAGTGCAGCAAAATTATTAGGTCGACCTGTAAATGCGCGCAACGTTAATAGTTTTTCGCATTGACTAAGTACAAAACAGACCATTATAAACTTTATACTGAAATTCGGATTGTGTAAAAACGCAGAGTATTGTTACAGTACGATAATACTATTGGCGTTCACTAAAAGTACAGAATATAGTACATCCATCCATGCGTTTAACTTTGTTCAATTTTATCTCGTTAGCGTATCATTGTATGATTCCCATTTTTTTCCTTTTTGGTTATATTGATACACCAGTCATTTATACAGCATAATTATTACTTCCTCACTTAATTATAATTTTGTTCGTATCGTAAAAGTAAATTAAATTCTTATTTGTAATATATTTTAAACGCGAAGTTATATAAGACATTGTGTATAGTCCGATAAAGAATAATTAATATTAAGGTAACAAATTTCTGGAAAAAATATAACGTCTGGTTTTTAACTATTATCGAATATTTACGTGCGTTGTGCCAGGATAATTTTACACGTCATTCTATCTCAAAACTAGAAAACATTTGAGCAAAATGAGAAAGAACACGATTAGGTTAAAAATCACCCGAAAATCGCAGCAAGATTGACTTATTCCTAAACTAAATCTTTCGCCTCGCAAAAGAAAGTGCGCCAGCACGCCTAACGGTTGCAAAAATTTGATTAACGTGTAACAGAGAATTTTTGAGTGAACCTCGGGGGATTATGTTGTCCCTTGAATCGATTTCTCAAGAAAAATTACCCGGGGCCACAAGAAAGGAAACATCGTTAGCGTTTCGAATGCAAATCTGGTCTGGAAAAGGAATCCGGGGCATGTCGTTTGATTCAGGCAAGGGCCAGCCGCGGGTGGAAAGAAAACGAAGGATGAAAGCCGCGGCGGCGGACACCTTGATAGAGTCAGCAGATAGCAACGGGAAATACCGTGATGGAAATGAAGATAGCGGCGAGCAAAAGAAGAAGAGCAAAAGCAACCAGGGATACCACGAGTAGCCGAGATCCCGCGGGATCTGACGCTGACCGAAAGCCAGAAATAGAAGATAGAAGGAAGAAAGACGAGAGGCTAAAGCGACGCCGTGGAGTAATGGAGAATGGAACCGGTGGCGGTTGTTCCCGTGGAAACACGCCTTATACTTTCCGTTGTCGCTTCTAATTTGCTGGATTAAATCTTGCTATAACGCGTTTTGTGGTTCTTTCTGATAAGACACTGAAAACACCAGGGGACGAAAGATAGACGAATAGGGGAAAACCATATAGCAATTGACCTCTTAACCTTTTCGCTACGGCGTTCTAAAATTAAATAAATTCTCAATGCTCAGATGGGGATTATTAAACAGAGGAATATTGTAACAATATATCATATTATATTATCATATTATCGTAAGATATAATATTATCATAATCGTAATCATCACCTTCAAAAACTCTAGTAAACGCTACATTTTCGATATTATAAAATTTCCCATTTCTTCTTTTTTATCTTGGATTGGAAAAATCATTATAATAATTTTAATCTTGATAGATAATTTGTATGTGATATACCTTATGCAAAAACATGGTTATTGAAATAAATCTACAAGTTTCGACCGTTTACAGGTTAAAGAATATTAAATTTCAAGTAAAAGTTCAAGAAGTGCAAAAAGATAACTCCTAACGAAAGCTCTATGCGTAAATGCGGATCATGAAACGTGAAATCTTTGTAGGGTATGCGAGTGCAAGGATGTAAAGGGGTGTTCTTGATTTTCCCTCGGTATCCTGAACGTTCAAAATCAGTACAACGCCCAAGGGTGTCCTAGAATTCTAATTTCCCCATGAAACCCTCAAGGGTGCCCCGGAATTCTAATTACATTACAATAATCTAATTTCTGGCCCAAGTAAGAATTTACTTTTAACAGAGGAACTAAATTCCTGCCCTGTATATATTCAACTCGTGCTTCCTTCAAATTGATTCAATCTACCTTAACTCTTGCCGATTCTTCAAGGAACAACATACAGTCCACAACAGAAAGTTTCATTAATTTTTACTTATTTAACGCCACTTATGTTAATCTTTACAGAACTCTCTGACTTCGCTTCAGAAGTTATATTTAAAATCGTAATTAATTGACAACAATAATTTGTTCGTAGCTTTTATGGCTTTGTAAGGCAATTTTATATGTATGAACATTTTCAACGCGACGAAAAGATAGCTTCATATGAAATAATTAAAGAAATATTTAGATTGACATTTATTTCTTTTAATTTAATAGCGTGTACATTTACTGTAATGTTAAATTCATTAAAAAATTTGATTTGGAATGGTGTCGTATAATTTTTTAATAACATTTCGGTGAATGGTTGCCTATCCTCAATCGCAGTTTTTAATAAATTGCACGGTGCATCAAATTTTCTGTACTTAATATTTAGTAAGAAAACGGAAGGAATTATTGAGACAACCTAATATTTCATTTGCTTAATTATTCTACTGCTTCTCTATGACAGATGTCACTATTGGTGTTCCTACACTATCTCCAACATACACCCCACTGTGTTTCATACTTTACCGCTAACATATACATTTTACTTTCCAACGAAGCACTCTTTTCCGCCCCAATACCCATTAACTTTCCACCCATTAGAAAGCCTTCGCTTGAAGATTTATTCCTAAAGCCGCTATTCGACAACCGAAGGAAATTCGAGCACCGGTAAAGGCGAGAAGTCACTTGGACCCGGTTCGAAGACACTCAGCCCCCCAAAAAGCTCTATCTCGTCTGTGAAAAAGCTGAAACAATGCAGCCCAAGGGGCCAAGGAAAGAGGAAGGAGAGTCCGCTGAAAAGGCTGAATAATTTACCGGTATGAACTGGATTCCGTCGTGCAAGTTGCCAACTCCGCCCCGACATTTTACAGAAGGGGGGGAGGGGGGGGGGGGGGGGGGCGGCACAGCGTTAAAAGCGATATTCCCTAAGTATAGACTAACTTTCTCCTTTGATACTCTCGGACGGTGCTCGCGGCCGAACGTTCGCGGCTCGCGAACTTTTCTTACCGGAGGGAAACGAAGTTCAAGATGAAACCACTCGTAGAACACGCTCAGCTAATCCAAATAATCGCTGTGCATGCTGCACGCTCGTCCGCGGAATATCGATTAACCGTCGCCTCCGCGATTCTTGGATCGCTCGAACGACAGCGTTTGCGGCGACAGAACGATCGGTTTATTTCCTGTGACGTTGTAGCTTGCTCACTGGTAATTCTGCGTTTGCAGAATGCTTCCGCTTCGTTTGTATCCGTGGCCCTCTTGTCGTGTAATTTAACCACAGACGAGGTACAGGATAGACCGATCATCTTATGGGACTTCGTGTGACACGGTCTGAAATACCGTGTGGCGGATCTCCTGCACCCACCACTAGAGGGACATACGAAATAGGACTTTCTCGAAAGCACTCGCTCCAACCACCTCGTCCATATATATACACCGCCTTTAACCTTCCTTTCAATATCTCAGTGTCCAAGGCAGGGGAGGAAGGTTCCAACCATCGAAGGGAACGGACGTAGAATTTGTACCTCCGTACCCTCGCCGAAACCTACCAACACGAGTGCCAATAGTGACACCATACATAGTGCAAAGTGCTGTGTCGAGTGACGCGATAATTCTTACAAAGGTGAAATCGGGCTTCGCCGATCAATACACACCCCAACAAACAATCATTTTTAGCAAAATCGATTACGAAAGTGTCAATAAACCAGGGGAACCACCCCCAGAATCTATCTTAAAACATGTGACAACCACACCAAAGGGCAAAGACCCAGCAAAAGTGAGCGACAAAAAAACCTACGACAACACAGCCAGCCCCATGGAATCTAACAAAGAAAAAACGGAATTAATAACATATAAAAACCTAAACATCCTAAAGGACATCGAAATAATAAACCCAGGAATGACAAGATCGTTAAAACAGATCATGAAGACTAAGCAAACAAAACGATTCAATCCTATACCAAACATCCCAAAAAAGGAGGCACCAGCAAACAATCAGATAGCCGAAACAGAAGAAACCCAGCAACCAATCAATCTACAAATTACAAGCGCAGACGAAGAAATGATATACGAAGATATCCCACAACCCGCACCCAAACCAACCTACGACGACCTGCTAGGCAGAATCGAAAGCCTACAGAACATAATAAGAAAGCTCAATGAACGACTGGAAAATAAGGACAAACAAGCTAAAACTGCACAGATAGCTAAAGCCGCCACCAAGCAAATTTTCCATCACGCAAACAAATTTGAAGCGCTTAACATGGACGCAGAAAACACAAACAACACAAGTGCCACGCAGGTAACCAAACCCTCAATAACGGCAAATCAACCGGAGAGGAAGAAGCCAAGGCACGACCAAAAGCAGCAGACCACCGTAAGCAAGAACACGCCGCACCCCGCCATACCTGGACCTAGCGGTACTCACCCTCACCCCATCAAAAAGGTATCACCCATCTGTTCACCCCCAAACCATAAACCATTACCATCGAACCCGAGCAACCCCAAACATTCGAGACAGCCACCAATTAATATATTAGAAAAGTCGGCTAAACAAATCATAGACCTTTTGAATAAGACAAAATCATTCCAAAACTTCCACATAAAACGACTAAGCGACTCCAAACACCTATTGTACTTAAACACACTAATAGAATTCAAAAACGCGTGCGCCTTACTAAAAGAAAACAACACAAAATACTTCACGTTCACACCAAAAACAGAAAAGCAAATCACAGTATTGCTTAAAAATCTCGACGGGGATTTTAGTAGCGAAGAAATCTTACAAGAGCTAGTAAATACAAACACCTCAGATCTGAATTTCCTGTCGGTAACTAGGTTCCAAACCCTCAAATCAATTAAAGACAATAAAACCCTCCCCATATACCTCGTGAAACTCTCACCCGAAAGCAAAATAGAAAAACTAAATAACATAAAAATACTACTTCACACATCCATAAGCTGGGACAGATTGAAAAAAAAAACACAAACACAATGCAGAAGATGCCAAAGGATTGGGCACGCAGCAATAAACTGCAACCTGGAGTACAGGTGCGTAAAATGCGACCAAAAACACGAACCAGGCAAGTGCGCGCTACCCCCTCTCACCGACTCTAACCGAATAGAAGCTACACACAAACCCTACTGCGTTCATTGTAAAGATTACGGGCATCCCGCCTCGTACAGAGGCTGCCCAAAACTTCTTGAAAACAAACAAAAAATATTGTTAAAAAAAGAACTACTCCTCGCGGAAAAAAATAGAAAACTAAAGAGTCTGAACACTTTCATAAACCCGGGTATAACTTTCAGCGACGTACTCACTAAAAAAATTAAAACACCCACAACCACCAACATCCAAACACCACATCAAATAGATATCACAAACAACGATAAACTCACAAACACAAACCTTATCGACGAAATCAAAAACACAATAATAAACACAATCAACACCCAGATAAACCACCTCTCCACACAAATACAAGATAACACCAACAAAATAATGACAATATATGAATTCCTCGACCTAAACCACGACATTCAAATTCAATAGCCCGCGAAGCAATAAAGTAACTACCGAAAATCTAAAAATTGTATCCATAAATGTAAATTCTATTATCACAAACGAACGCAGAGCAACACTACAAGACTTTGTAGACAAAAAAAAACCAGACATTGTACTGCTTTGCGAAACAAAGCTAAACCCAAACCACCAAATGTACTTTAAAAATCACAACCTCATACGAACCGATAGGCCAAACTCCAAACAGGGTGGGGGAACCGCAATCCTAATTAGAAAGGACATTAGATATAACGAAATCAAAATTGACCCAAAAAATCTCGACAAAACCATAGAACTCACAATAATCCAAACGACACTATCCAGAAACAGAAAACTTTTCTTTATAGCAGCTTATGCAACAAGCACCGGTAAAAAAGAATTTATTCCCACACTAGAACACATATTCCAAAAACTCCATTTAGATAAAATAGAAAACTACTATCTCCTAGCAGGGGATCTAAACGCCAAGCACACATCCTGGGGGAATAACACAAACAATAACAGAGGCATCACACTACACAGATGGACAATAGATAACCAAATTCAATACAAATTAGAGATGAGAAGTTCACTCACACCGTCCTACCCGAAAGGAAACTCTTACATAGACTTATGCATCTCCGACAACAGAATACAAATTACAAACCTAACAAACAATAAACTAAATAGCCTAAGATACGACAGCGACCATAGAGCACTAAACATGATAATCAAGATAGACAAAACACCCCTACTAGACTTCGAAACGAACGATCTAACGGGAAAACTCAACTTCAACAGAGCAAAATGGACAAAGTTTAAAAAACACCTTCTAAATCATTCACGCATAGAAATTCCAAACGACCGAAACATACCCACAAACGAGATAGACACATACATTGACAACATCAACCAAAACATAATCACAGCAATAGAACACGCAGTTCCCAGGTACAACACATCCGAAAACTCCACAGAAAAATTCATAAACACAGAAATAAAAAGGCTCAGAAAACAGAAAAGCAAAATCCTCACATTACTAAACAACCACACGAGACACAAAACCAACTCCGAAATAAACACAGAACTCGTGAAACACCTAAAAAAAATACTCAAAAACACTAGACATCAAATAAAACTAGAATTCCAAAAATCAGTCAACAAGTACTGGAGACAGAAAATGACAAATATATCAATAAAAAATCCCAAGGACATGTTCCCGAAGCTAAATAACCTGTTCAGACCCAAACGACACGCATCCATAGAAACTCTGAAAATACCGACAAACTCAAACCTACTGCAAGATGCAAACATCAACACATCCTCGCTAAACACAGACAAAGACGGAAATTACACCATAGACAACCAAATGGACAAGCTAAACCTCCTAGGCGCTCACCTCCAAGCAGTTCACATTCAAAACACCCACATGGGCAAACAACAGTTAAGCAACATAATAAATACGAAAATCGAAGAGCTAAAACAGGAGATATCCACTGACACAAAAAACAAAAACACAGTCTGCACGTTCACACATCTAAACACATCTGACCAACCAAATGAAAACCAAACGCCACCAAATTACTTCACAAACCTACACAAACTCAAAGACATATTCAAAAAACTAAATAACAAAAAATCTTTTGGCCTCGACAATATACCAAACATAGTCCTCAAAAACCTCCCAACACAGTACATCCACTTCTACACAATACTATTTAATAACTGTCTAAACTCAACCTACTTTCCAATAAAATGGAAGGCAGCAAAATTAATAGCAATAAAAAAAAAAGGAAAAGATAGCAGCGTACCATCCAACTATAGACCGATTAGCTTATTGCCAAACATAAGCAAAGTATTTGAAGCAGTAATCAACTCAGCCATTAACTCACACTGCATCACAAACAACATCATACCAGAACACCAATTCGGATTCAAACACAAACACTCAACAACACACGCGATCACAAAATTCCTCTCAGATGTGTGCTGGGCTAGAAACGCAGACAACTGCACAGGGGCCTGCCTCATTGACTTGGAAAAGGCCTTCGATACGGTATGGATCGAAGGTCTCTTCTATAAACTAATAAAGAAAAAGATTCCAAAACATCTACTCAAAATATTATGGAACATGCTAAGCGGCAGAAAATTCTATGTATACGAAAATAACACAAAATCATCAGAATACTTTTCAATTAAGAACGGACTTCAACAAGGAACTGTGAACTCCCCCATCCTGTTTAACATATACATAAGTGACATATTAAACTTATTCAACCTAAATAACGACAGCAACAAAAAAGCCATCGCCTTCGCAGACGACCTCATAGTATACATAAACGGCAATAAACCATCCGTTATAAAAAAAGAACTTCAAACAATATACAACCAGGTACACGACTACTGTACCACCTGGAAATTAAAAATAAACGAAAGTAAATGCGAAACTATCCTGTTCAGGCCCTATATATCGATAAGATCAACAGCAAATTCAGATGTAAGAGCGCACAGCAAAAATTTCAAAATACTCCCCACCAATAATGTATATAATGCAAATAATAACATACCCAACAAAAACGTAGTGAAGTACTTAGGCGTAAACATAGATTTTAAGCTAACATTTAAGGATCACGTAAACATTCAAATCATCAAAGCCCGCAAAGCATTTCTGGCCCATAAAAAAATTTTTTACTCCAAAGACCTAACAGCGGAGGTAAAAATATTGTGCTACAAATTATTAATAAGACCCATCATCACGTACGGATGCCAAACATGGTTCAATATTAGTGCTACGGTTATGGAAAAAATACGCCTACTCGAGAGAAAATGCATTCGAGCCTGCTTAAACAGATATAGATCGCCAGAGACAAACTACACTAAATACATCAGCACATATAAACTTTACAACATGGCAAAGATAACACGCATAGACATTTTTATACTTAAACAAATCAGAAACGCATGGTTCACAATCCATAAAAACTCTACAAACACTCTAATCACTCACACAGTATACCCACAACAACTCTACTTTGAAAAAGCCAGATCCACAGGATACATTCCACCCGAAGCATTTACCTACTTAGATCCAATAGGCATTATCCAAAACACAGAACACACCCCACTAATATACCATTACAACAGAAAATCTGACGACACAAAACTACTTTACAATCCAGACATAAATCTAAACAACAACAACCTCAAATTTCTACACAAACTCACACTCCACGACACCAAAAGCAACTTCACGAAAAACACAGACAAATATTGGTGGCTCGAGTAGGAGACGTACAATCAGAACCGTAGCATTAATACAAAACTATAAAACTGCAATCCTGCACATAACACCATAGCAGTCCACTGTACAAGTATTAAAAATTCTACTTCCTCACACTCCCATCCCCCCCTTATAGTCAAGTTAAGTATAGTTTTTAAGCCTTTCTATACTCTTAAAGCTACCACTATAATTATACCTATATATATATATATATATATATCTATGTAAAAAGAAAAACAAACCCCTCCTACCGATAAGTGTAAATAAATATTATTACTGTACATTATTTAGGCTACGCGTACTCTCCCGTAGAGTCATTAGTCTATAAGATTTTCTGTTAATATAGTTTTAGATCCTATTTGTACGTTTAAGGAACTGTTAATCTGTTATGTATATTTTATGGCTAATAAACGTATGTTACAAAAAAAAAAAAAAAAAAAAAAAAAGTGTCCAAGGCAGGATCTGCTAGGTAACCTTACTGATGAGTCCACTAGCCAGGCCCAGGACGAAACGCCAACACCCTTCCTTTTTCCTATCCTATCCCCTCTCTACAGCTCCACAACCGATAACCTAAAAAGTCAGAGTTTCCGGAAGAATATCTTTCGTTTTATTACCCGACAAAGAATGTAAACACTTCTAAAGTATTTTAATATACAAAATGTAAAAGCAAACGCAAAAGTTATACAGTTTAGATAATCCAAGAGGTAAAAATGAAAATGGTAAGGGGGCTTATGAGCCACCAATCCGGGTAACAAAGAAAAGCATCCGATGAGTGGCCTTATCCTGTTCTTAGTCAATGATTTAACCCCTTAACCAGAGCCGGATTGTAATTTTGGAGGCCCGGGACTATTAATCGTTTGAGTCCCAGGTAGGGCTTGAAAGGGTTCCGAAATTAACTGTTTCAAACCGTTATATTAAAGTTCAGGTCGAAACTGTTATGAAGAATATTTGGTATGAAGAACCTAAAAATCGAACTACATCAGTTAAGTTAAAGTTTCTCCATCAGCTCTCATATATGTAGGTTCTATAGTCGTTATTATTTTGGTTCTATCTCCTCTGAAACAGTCCCGAATTTATATCGTTGTACTATTACAACGAATAGGAAGCCAGTTGTTTCATAATTATGGACTTAGAAGCCGCTTTATGTTTGGACATTGTAACAAAACGATTGCAAAGTGAACAGTATTACCTTAACAAATGAAATATATTCAACTAAGAAGAATGAAACGGGTTTTTATGAAACGGGAAGATATATACAGGAACATAGATTAAAAAGATCGATTAATAAATATATTACATTCTTACTGATATTAGCAAGTTCGAAACAAAGAAAAAATTGCTGCTCTTTTTAACATAACGTTAAGATTAATATTTGGAACAATTTTTCCCTCTTACTTTGCGAATATCTTGGAAAGATAATCAATATCTGATCCGATCGTTAAGAGCAGCAAAGTTAGCAACCATATTTACATTATGTACATACATACATTCAAAACCGTTTCAGAACTTATATAGAACTTAAAAAATAACGGCTATAGCACCTATAACGAAAAAAAAAAATAAATAAAAATATTCTATTTAATGTTGCATAAACAAGTAATTGTAATAGTAATCGTACATTGATCCACACTTCATGTAATCAAAGGGTTAACAACGTTTGTAAAGTGGTACTAGAATGAGGTTGCATCCATCCATGACGCAATGCGCTCTTAGTTTCTTTTACAAATTAGGTTAAACTCGTGTGTTTTCTACGTGAGACATAAAAAGGAAGTAATTTTATCTCCGCCATAGACAAAGGAACAGTTTACGTTGCCCCAATGCACAGGTGCAATAGCAGCCAGTTAAAGAGAAATAGTATCAAATTAGGAATAGGAAAAGAACTATTTGTTCGAACTATCAGGAATTGCCGGAATAGCCCGGCTGGCGATCGATCAATGGCGAAAGAAATCCATTTCACTCCGGACCATGGACACCAGTGGAATTTCCTTGCGTTTCTATTGATGGAATTGTGTGTTTGACATGGAGTGTTTAATCTTTCCAGCTTGGGGGAATTTAATGTCGTCGCGGCGAAGCTTTCTCTTAACGTCGACTATCGAAGGGATTTGATTTGAGATCCCTTCCACTGAAAATTTTTTTTCCCCGGTGCGGATTTGTATTGGGTTGAACGGAAAATTCGTGGCGAATTTTATATTCAAAAGAGTATTGCGAATTTTCCTAGTTAAAGGAAATTTAAAATCGCTATATTGTAAAGGTAGAAAATTGCACATTTCACCTTTTTTGTCATCCGACTACAGATATATGAGTAAAGAAAAGAGTAACTTGAAGCTTATTTTTAAAATCGTTGATTATGAAATATTATTTTTAAACGCATTATGAAACGAATGATAACAAACGGATGAAAATCTTGAAATGGTTGAATGGTTTTGTGGGCAACTGTATACTGGTGACAATGATCAGGAAAATTGCACTTATATATAAACTAGTATTGCAAATGAGTTACAAATAATTTCCATTCTACTTGTCCAATTTGAATAAAAAAATAATATTCGGTCGAAAGAAAAGTTGGTGGCGAATTTTATATTAAAAAGGTGTAGTCGAATAATCATAGTAAGAGTACTACTAAATGTAATTCACAGAAAGATTAAACTCAAATCATTTATTTCAAATGTAGTTGAAGCGTAACCAAACTTTTCAAACATTCGAGCAAATTGACTATCTCCAAGTTTATTCGAATAATTCATGTACTCGATTCGATTCAAACAAATGAGCTTCTCTTGCCTTCAATTTCAGGTACATAGTTATTTGAATATTTCAACTACTTGGACAGCACTAATAGCAGAATTAAAACCAAACATTTGTTTCTATTCACCCGTAATTGCAATACTCCTCAAAATCTTCACTTAAATCTTTCGACCAGCGCACTATAATTGTTTCGTTTTTCGACTCATTGATTCGCAACAGATCCATCTACCAGAAGTAGTTCTATTCACGGAAGTTCTTCCTCAGCTCCATCAAGATCAAAATCACCTATCTCCCTATAAAACTTTTCGTTTCGAGTTTCCATTTGCCGTCAGCTCTCGATAGTCTTGTTGTGTGAGAAGAACCAGCCAGCCACTGCTGCTCCTCTTTTCACTTTACCACTTCCATCCCCCTCTGCTCTCATCGATTACTATCGTCTCTATTTTTCACGTAGCTTCTTCATTCCGATATACATTACTACCGTGGTGGGAGGCTAGGGGGAGGGGCGGGAGTGAAACGTTGAGTTGCCGTTGAAAACGTCCCAGCATCACGTGGAATTTCCTAACAGAGGCAACGAGTGACGCATTCGTCGTAGCCGGGTTCAACTCTCTCATTCCCATTCCGCTTCTGGCTACTCCCAGTATCGCTTTAGCCTGGCGGTTCGCCTTTTCTCTTCCATTTCTGGCTCTCGGTCAGCGTCAGATCCCGCGGGAGACCAGGTACTCGTGGTCCGTCGAAGGATGCTTTTCCCTCCCGTAGCAGAGCGAAGCTCCTCTGCTCCTTTTTCCTAGATGTCTCCGGCTTCCTCCCCGCCCCGCCATACTTCACAGGATAACGTGGCACGACGATGGTATTCCCGGTTCTCCTGGACCCGTTCGTTCGAGTTCGTCGAAATCCTTAAGGACGTCGTTGACCTCCTTTCCCCGACGCTTCTGCAGCTCTCCCGTTTTCAGGCTACAACCTCCTACAAGCCCTCCTCCTCTTCCTGCCGTACACCCACGACACTTTAGCCCCGAGGCTGCTGCTCTCCTCTTAACCGGACTGTGCAGATTCAATCTCGGCTCGAGCGGATCCTGTCGTCCTACCTGCTAGAAGAGGAAGAGAGAAGGGGGGGGGGGGGAGGGAGGGATCGACTCGATCTCAAGACTTCGTTTTCGAGCGGACCGGGAAGCCTCGTGTCGGGCCCCATCAACATAGCAGCGATGTTATCTCGTGACTCTTCCAGGGAGATTCTTCCAGAGCTGCTGTGAGAAGGGAATCGAAGTCGGGGCTGTCGCCTTCCCTAACTCTTTCCTCCGCCTTGTTCCCCTTTAGCTTTTAGAGGATGATCGTTATGGCACCTGGCGTTCCAGCTATTGAGGCTACGTTCGACTATCTTTTGCCTCGAAGGCGGTATGTTTGGCAATTCCTTGTCTCTGAAAGCCTTTGAGTTAGTGTTTTTTTTTCTTGGGGTTTCTTTTGGGGCAGTAATATTTTGCGGAGAGATAAATTTGTCGATATATTAAAAATTATTGGATTGCTACACCTAACAGTATATGTTAAAATAATATTCCTTATAAGTCTCGTGGTTAGGTTTTTCTAACACGTGCACAATGGTTACACTATACATGAGCTGATAATTGGAAAATATGGAACGCGTTACATCGGTTAATTGCTTATCGATCATCAGTTAATTACCTGTCGGTGTGTCGATCAATTGGTAATTAATAAAGGCTTCATTGAAAAATTGCTGCACGCGTCTGAAAGATTTCCAATATCTTGCTTGTCAGCTGTAAAATCTCAAATGTGAGTCTAATGCTTGCGGACATACGGGGTGGGCCAATAAATTGGCGTTTCATCCGATTATACCAAACAGCAGTCAATATTTTGCAACAACAATTCGCAATTGTATAGGCAGTGTTTTACAATTTCAATGACAGGCTGAAATAATAGTCGGGTATTGATCACCTGGCTTGCATTACAATATCAATTGAGGCTCTGAACACTATTCTCCGGTTGATTGTACATAGTATTACAATATCAATCAAAGATCTACATGCTGTTGCTATATTGATTGCACATTGTATTATAATATCTATGGGAGTTCCCGAGTTATGTTCTCTCAATGATTGTATATACAGTAGTTTCCAATATCAATCACTGTTCCAAAACTGTATTTTCGCCATTTATTCCAAAGTGTATAGCCAAACAATCCCTCAGAATTGATTTTAGTTGTATAGTATAATATCAATCAGTATTTCAAACAATGCCCCCGTAATACTGATCGTGCTTTGCATTCCGGTATCGAAGACATTTATTAATTAACCCTTTGCAAGCGGAGCAAAATCATATTGAACGAATTTTCGTTCAATTATTACGTTTTGTGCATATGAAATATCGTTTCTCAAAGTAAATCTTAATACAAGGGAGTTTATGAGAAACACATCTTTGTTCATTTGTTTTATATAAAATTATAGAAGTTCTTAAAAATTGCGTCGGTATGAATCTATAAAATTTATACAGGAAATTACAAATGAATCATTATGGCCAATTTAGTAGTTTTAGTGTTAACTCTTTGAAGCACAACGGTGTGCAAAATGTCCCATCTTTTCTTTTTATATCCAATTTGTACGGTGGGATTTTTTTAAACCCACTTACAAATTGTAAAATAAAAAAAGAAAACAATCTCGTGTCTCAAGGAGTTAAATAAAGCTAAAAATGCTTCTACTAAATATTGTTACTCATCAATATAAATAATAATTAACTATTTGAAGATTTTTGTGACATTTCTGAAATTTCTGTCGGAATAAATATCTTGTAAGTTCGGCGTAAAATTTTTGATTTGTTTCAATCTTTACTAGCATAATCGTGACAATCGCGCTTCGTTATAGTACCAATAATCTTTCAAAATTGTTTGTATAACACACACGGTATTTTCAGAAAAGTTCTTTATAAACAAATACTTCCGTGAGTCTCTGTATTGTTGCGTATTCACATAATTTCCCTCTGATAAATGGTCACGTTATTTGATCGCTAATTGCAAATATTTACGGCTAAACTACACATCGGTTGCAGCAGATGCTAAGCGAAACTCAAAGAGAACCTTAAAACCCAAAACTTTTCACAAGTATAGCCATGCATGTTTGCTTCAAATTGATCGCTACAAATAAACACGTAAAAGACAAATGACAACTTTAGCCTTTTTATCTTGTTTCAAGTCATCGGACATGCTACAAAAGTCTAAATAAACTAAAATTACAAATTTGCCAAAATTAATGCTCCAATACACGCATTTCTAAGAACTGTTTAACAATTTTACGTTTTAGAGCAGAAGTTGGCAAAACTATGGCAAAGTTAAAAAAAATGAAAAATTCCGTTTGTTTCACTGGTAACATTCATGTAACCGCGAATTATTTTTAAGTGTACATTTCAATCCATCTTTATAATTACATACAATTTAAAATAAATATGAAATTGAATTAAGCTTACAATTTTCCCTGCAACAAAATTAAAGTTAAGATGGCCTTTGTCATACGTAGATTATGGATTTTTATACAAATTCTTATTTCTACTTCTACAATTAGAAAAATTTCACATCAATGCAGATGATTTTCACTTCTAAATATTTTAACTAGTCTGAGGATCTTTATGCAAATTCAGATCTTCACAAATAAAACTAAAGGAATCAGATCTAAACAGAGGGTTGTTTTACCCCATAAATACTATGATTTGCATTTTATTTTCAATATTTTCGGTATTTCTCAATACCATTTGCATTCTGTATGTTTTTACACATTTAAATTTCCATGTACAATAAAATAATATATACTGTATTGAAAAATACCGAAAATACTACCCTAGAATAATTATATATTAAATAATGCACATATATTATTACCGTATAATAATCATATATTAAATATAATAATATATATATTAAATAATATGCACAATATTGAGGTACTTTTCAAAACATATACTTCATTTCAGATATTTCGTATAATTTGGCATCTTTCTCCAAATTTAAATTTCCCATAAGTGCATAAAAATCTACAGTCTAGTCGTAATCGAATCATTCAGAGTGTCTTTTGCGAAAAGATTGCCGATCTCTGTTCTAGAAGACAGTTTTCGGCGCCTAGAGACATCGTGTATAGTTATCTTATCGAATCGTAGTATCTGTCGCGTCACTGAACCGTCTATGTTAGGTTGCTGATGACGCCTACCTTAACGTTAACTTAATAGGTGAAGGTGGTTTTTGCCGCGAACGTATAGTGCACAATTGTATGTTGTACACTCCGATCGGACTAAGTGTGTCGTGTAAATCTCCGTTGAGATTGGTGCGTGTGTCGTTGATGAGTGCTTGTCTGCGACTGACGTCTGTCGCGTCTCCCCGTGAAGTTTCTCACCTTCGTCGATTAGGTATGCACGCTGATTGGTTAATGAAAGAATAAGTCATTTGTCCAATCAACGGCATCCCATGTCCCGCCCACGCCCGTCTATGCGCCCTTAGCGCGTCCTTACTAGAGAGAGTGGAAGGGATTGGGGGGTGCGTTAGGTGTTCGATGGTTTTGGCAAAGTCCTGTTTCCGAGAGTTTTCACCTGGTCGAAACTTTATGACTTATTCCCGTTAGGGATCGCGGCGGAGGACCCTTGCGAGCGAGTCCCCGCGATATTGGGAATCCTTCGGAAACTTCGGGTTTATAACACGTCATTAGCTGATGAGCACGGAAAAGGTAAAAATTTAATTTAAGAAAATGTGTTTGGGATTAAGTCCCTTACTACTTTAGCTTACCACTCAAAATTCAGCCTATTATGCGTTCGTGCTGTAAACCATTGCCATCGAAGACCTCACGCATCCCTTTGTGTGTTTCCGAGACGGAACAGTATCGTAGCATTCATTTATCTTCCACAGCCACTCTGTCATCGAGGACGTTATCAGGGGGGGGGGGGGGGGTGGGTAATTTAACTAAACAAGCCGATTCCGGCAACGAGCATCGTAAACAGGGCTTCGATTGGATTCCAATAAATTCACCTAATGAATAAGTTCCATAAGTCATTCGGGACACGCGCTGAAGTCATTCGTTACGTCGTTTCCGTTTAGACATGGCGTTGGTTCGCCTGAGTCGTATAAACATCGATGATCCTGTACATTGCATATAGGATGACTTTGTCATTCGATGATATTTATGGCAACCATTGTGTGCTCTGGTCATTCACTCTTCGTTAACGGTTCTCTGTCTATCCAGGGCGACAATGTGAATTATTTTGATTTGGGCCGAAAAGTTTCGTTGCATTTTAATCTCCTGCCTTCTAACGACGAATTCCACTCGTGACGAGTTTATGGACTGATTAAAACGAAAAGTATTATACTGTATTATAGTATTATACCTATATTATACTATATTATTTATATTATAGTATAATATTATACTATATTATAGTATAATACAATTATATAGTATAGTTATATAGTACTAGTATAATATAACTATTATACTAGTTATAATAATACTAACTACTATATTATAGTATTATAACTGTGTTTACAATTGACTTTAATTTCAACTTCAACTGCTACTTCAGTACAGAATGTTGAAGATTATTAAATACAATCTGATTATGGGATTGCTGTGTTTTGCATTTTACACAGTGTTGAAATAGTGAGTTGTTAATTCAATTATTCGTAGCCAGTAGAAAAATCATACGGCAAGAGGTTAAAAGAGATGACTGAAGTGGAACGTTAAAATCAAAGTGACCTTCGTTAATTGTTTTACAACGTAAAATCTTGATGAAAGCTTTCGTTATTTTCCATATGTATTTTTTAACATTTTAAAATATAACCATTTTTTTGGTCACAAATTGTCGGCTTTTTGCGAAGTAAGAATCGATTTTTTGACCATTACTGGAATCTTCAACAAACAATATGGAAATATTTTGCCATATTATACAAATTCATTATTTACATTTTTTACGGCATGGAATTGTTTTACGATTGGACGACTTTTTCAGTCTACAAATTTTTGAATATTCTTCCATTAAAAGAATTTGACAAGAGTCGAAATAGGGGCAAATATTTCAGTATTAATATATTTTATATTTCACACTATTTTATCCGAGTTTATATTGCATTTTTATTTTTAATAATAATACAACAAGGCCACGTTATGTCAATGCTATATTAAAATAAAACAATAAATTCAATCAATCCTTACGACTTTTTTCCAAAAGATACATCGACATGTTCATTTACGTATCTTACTTGCAATTTTAAAGTATCACTATTTGTATATCGCAATTCGAACGCACACTATAAAAGAAGTGAAAGGAATTTCTGTCCAATCTAATACTATATTATAAAAACGTACTTAAGATACTTCCAGAGCCCAAAATAGTTCTCATTCTTTGCTCACGAGTCATGAAACGATTTGAAAAAAAATCATCTAAATGTGACAGAGATTATACCGAAAAATCACTAAAAGCAGTTTCAAAAGGTAACATGAAAATTATGTTTGCTTAAGATAGGGTGCTTCGCAAGATTCTACAACAGAATCTACTGAAGATTATGAACCGTAGGACACCCAGGGTTGACGTTAATAAAGTTTCAGCAGAGAAATGAAGCAAGGGCGTGTTTTGAATCCGAGCAGGAGGATTTCGTGCTGTGCCGTTTTTTGGTTTACACCCTGCCATAACGAGCGCCCTCGAAGAATTCGCCAAGGGGATTTCGTACCGCGAATTTTAATTAGAATACCGACCCCCTCGAGTAAGAATATGAAAAGTAGATCTACTTTTTGAGACGTTTTCGTGGTCCTTTTTAGGACAATTTTAATTGACACGCACTGGAAAAAAAATGTGTCTTTAACCAGTGTTAGGTATCGTTTAGGTAAAATTGGGAATGACGAATAAATAATTAATTGTTAGCAGATTATTTAGTATTGAAATTATTTGCTATTCCAATTATTCATTATTCGTTTGAAGAACATTAAATATTTATTATTCACGTTTATCGTTTACGTTTCTAAATCTTTATGGAGCAGACGTTAATTCACATTGATCGTGTGCAGTGTTGGACAACTTTCATTCTAAATAGCGAATAAAACAGTTAACCAATAACTTTTGAATAACGAATAATTTATTTGGTTTCATATACGAACGACAACTAAATCAATTTTATTCGTTATTGTATATCAGAATAAATATTGCAAACTACTTTTTTTAATAAAATTGCAACGTTACGAACTCACAAATCACAGTGTTTCAATTGCGATCAATGCTTTTCAAAATGTTTTATTAATATTTATGGTAAATATTACAATGGTCAATCATTGGTGGTTCTGTCAGCTGCTCTTCACTAATAAATCAAAAACCTTCGTGCAACTTTGCATTTCAGTAGCCAAAATTAAATAAACGCGTCGACAGTTGCATCTTTATCTCAAAAATTAAGGAAACGCATCGAAATTTAGATTCTTATCGACAAAATTAAAGAAACGAGTTGAAATTCGTAGTAATCAAACATATAAAACGTATATAGCCACTATACAAACACTTTATCATCATATTTACTTTATCTAGTTATCGGTAGAAAAGAGGCGAATTGCCGCTAAAATTTTGATGCTATTTACCCGATTTACCGGTACTACAATCACCACGTTACACCATTACAAATATAAATATTTCCCTGATCCCGCGACGTCGCCAAAGCTCCACCACTCTTTACGGATTTAATTCAAGTCCAACGAATTAAAACGCATTAAAAAGAAAACGCCAACAAAGGCGAGTCAAGGAGTATTCGTATCCGGGCATAAAGTATCGCGAAGATTTTTTAAAACCACCCCCCTAATTTCCTGCGGAGGAAGAGGAATCTCACGAAAGGAGGGAACGGCAAGGAATCCCAATAACTTTTTGTCATGAGTAGCGGTGCAAGCGTGGTTGCACGAACGAAACGAAGACGAATAAGCGTGGCGTCGTCGCATCCACTCGACTCCCAAGACTCGTCGCAAGACGAGGGGGGGGGGGGGGGCGAGGATACGATTCCTTCTCGTTCAAACCGGTTCCCAACCCCCCGTGGCCCTTCCACTCGTCAAGTCGATGTCACTCCAATTTGTCACCGCCTCGAAACCGACGATTCTTCGCGGTGGCTGCTTCTCTTGACGAAACCGTGACAACACGGTAGTAGTTTCCCCCAGTTTTTCTCCGCGACGTAATGAACCGCATTTTCACGGCAACGCGGTGTCACGGCGCCAAGAGCGGGGAGGGCGGAGGGCAGAAAGAAGGTTGGAAGGAATGGTCAGAGCTTTGTCAAGCGGGCCGATGGCAAGAATTCTCCCCGCCTCGTACTTTTCACCGCGGGCCAGGAATTTCGCGAACGTCTCTAATGGCGGCTCGTGGCGACGTTCCAGACTGATAATTCGTTTAATTACTCCCGAAGAAATTCCTGTCGTTAAAGGGGACGATTGTGCCGCCGCGGACTTCGTGTAACGACAAAGGGAATACCTCTCTGGCTCGAAGGATTTGTGATACATTCGGACAGTGCCTCTCAGCTGTGCTTCTCGGCTGTTTGTTAGGAAGTTCGGAAAGTTAGATTGGAGAAGGTGGTTGTATAATATAACACTGCCCGTTCAAAAGTTTCCAGCGTAGTATGATTTTAGACAACAAAAAAAGGAAGCTTCGCTACGCGCTGTGGTTATTTCTGTAATCTCTGGTATTTTTTAATTGTTCTTAGCTGGACTAAAGATACATCGTAAACACTGTAGTAGATTTTAACTTATGCATCGATAGAAACGTTTTAGGGATGACGGACGAGAATTGATGTTCTGGTAGAGATGGTTTATGGAACGATAAATAATTCTGGTGTTTTGCGACATTTTTATTCATTAAAAATTGGAATCTAAAGATTAGATTCAGATCTTCGGGAAAAATTTTATTTCTTCATTTAAATTTGACCTATTTTTAATTGGCTTATGTTGTCTCGATTCATGCAACATGATTATTATATCAACGTATATTTTATTTTTAATTTAAGTTACTATTTCTGGAAGCTGAAGTTACATTTCACTAACATACTTTGCGAATGTTATTCAAATTTTTGTTGAATTATTTTACTCTACAAGTTGAGGAAATAATTGTAATGAATTTCGACGCAAAAAAGTCTCTAGATTACTTTGAGTTTCATTTCTCGGTGTAAGCTTTTAAAAAAGGATTTTAGTTTTGAAGAAAATTAAGTAAAGTTTTGCGGAAAGTTAACGCTAGTGGTTTTACCAAATCGTAGTAAAGGGCGGAGAGGGGTTCTCACGATTATCGGTGGTTGTTTTGTACTTGGACATTTCTCGGTTTGGGGCACAAATCAGGATTAATGACCTTTATACCCGAAATACGCTTAAAGCTCGCCAGAATCTGGGAGTTTCAGGTACACCTGACTTGACGTCTTGTTCGGAGATGTTAATTAATGCTTGCCAACATGGCGGTCTCTTTATCGGCTTTGCTATCCTAACTATTTCCATACTAAATGGCAGGAAAATACATGTTCAACCTCTACAGAACCCATTCACCGACGTATCTTCTCACGTTTGCCTGTATTCACGTATGAGAACAAAGGAACTCTGTTTGACGTGTATTCAGACATCAATAGTAGCGCAACTAATCAATTAAAATCCGTACTTTTTTTATTTATAATAACTGCACGCTTACTGTTACCATTTTAGTGTCGATAGTAGCAGATCAAACTAGAATAAGACAGCAACGCTTTTAAAACGATGGAAATTATAAATAAACATCGCGATAATCAATGGCTTTTCGACATAATTGATCTTTAAAATCCAAATTTATAATAATGTGTATTTATACTGGTGGTTAAAATTATAGGACGCATTGAAAATTTCCGGGTTGAGAAATTAATTTTACATTTATATTAAAGAGCGTCACACGTGAAGTGAAATCATTTATTGTTAACCAATGCCTTCGCGAATTAAACAGATATCGGAACAAATATCCAATTGAAATCAGAATAATACAGTTTCACTTCTTCAATTCTTACAATTTCAATTCGAAAATCTTGGAAATTCGAACGCTTATCAATTGCTTCGAAAATCATGAAAACGTAAGTGTCCTGATACTGTCTATTACCTTTTATTGTAGCATCAAACACTTCCACTCAAATTCACCTTTACACTCGGAGAGATCACAAAAAAATATTTTCAAGCTTCAAATAATACATCGAATATTCGAATCGCACGTCGCTATTCAGAATTATTCATTTCTCGTCGTGCCTTTATAATCCATTCTCGAGTACAATTCATCGACAAGGCGTCGACTGTTCGTCCATCGTCATTGTTCTAAAGTCACTCGAAAATCCAATTCCGGCGCAGCATCGAGATAATGTTAATTAACCGGCGAGCAGGAAAAGTGTCTTAATTACCACGTTGTTGTCGCGCACTGTTCATCCGCCTGCCAATAGAACCGATGATCCATAACCTATTGCCGTGTTCTCCACTCGCAACACGTCATCGCCATTCTCATACGATGGCGCAGTTCGCAAGCGCCATAAATATCTCACTAATTCGCCCGTACGAAATAAATCCTACCCACCTGCATGAATACGTTGGCCCATATTTGTAGATTCTATGCTATGATTCTGCAGGCATATGTGGAAATTTGTCGCACGAATGCAAATACGCTGCAACGGCCATTGCAGATTTGTGCAACGGTTTCGATTTAAACATAGTTTATGGCAGATACGCATTCTGCATAAGACAGAGAGACTAGCGTACGTTGCTACCTTAATTAGCGGATTTCTTTCCATTTGATATTTACTCGCATTCAAAGCATTATTTCTGCTTCGTTTAGTATCATTGGATTATGGATTTTTATGCAAACTCGTGTCTTTATAAACTTAGATTGAACTTTGATATTGTTTAAAATTAGGATGAAATATTTTTTGTGTTATCGTTATTAAATGAGATTGAAATAGGTGGCCTGTTTTAAGCGAGACACCCTGTACGCTATATTACTATGCGATTAGTACAATGCATACCAATTAGTTTAGGTATTTTGTATGGATTTGTATATCGTATGTATTTTATATATTTTTGCACATTTAAGTTTCACATACAGAGTATTTGTACACCGTTTTGTTTATCTTGTCATTTAGATACTAATTGAAAAGATCGAACTAAATTAAATTTTTCATCGTTTAATAGTAGCTTTATGTGACTATAAAAATTTGTTGCGGCAAATTTGAAAGTTAAAACTTAAATAAGGGGAGCCTAATTGAAAAATGTATGTATCTATGACCACTTGCGTAGTCACTGTAAATACATAAAAATCCGCAGTCTAATTACGATACATAAAATTATTTAATGGTACTTTAATATCGTTATTGAAGCAACCCACTGAATTTCACTAGCTCTTAACATTTTACAAACTCGCATAAGCTAGATTTCTCTAAGCCAACAACTCGTAGCTGCATTAATTAGTAGCAATATTAATGTCTATAAAAATTTAACTTCATGCATGTTTTCCGGCATGCATAATATAGCAGGAAAATTTTGAAAATTAGAAACAAGTTCTGCATTTTGCTACGTCTTCACATTTTACAAATTTGCGTAATTTAGATTTTTCTATTCCGGCGATTTGTAACGTCATTAATTGCGATTATTAATATTTTTCCCGACTTGCACCAGATGGGAAACAAATTTTGAAAATTGAAAGAAATTTCTGCAGTCCATTTCCAATGTATTTCACTGCATCTCCGCATTTTACAGGTTCGCCTAAGCTAGATTTTTCTAAGCCAGCGAATTGAAAAATCTTGTAACGTGTAATCAACTGTACCGTTTTATTGTACGCTTCTAATAAAAAAAAGGAACTACGTGTATATACGGTTGCGCGTAATTCGATGGTGGGCAAGGCCGTGTCAACGTGAATTTCACCCGGCGCAAATCTATTCTTCGAGCGGAATTTCCGAGTCGAGCGCACACGTGTCGCGACACAATTCTTGCGAAATGACGTTTCGACAATGAATGCTTGTAAACGAGTGCAACGCCGGCCCGTAATTCGTGCATGGGATAAAATTCCTCGGTCGCTTGTCGCTCGGCTTTGTTAATGCGCCCCCTTGTGCACGCCTGTCCACGTGCCACTGTTAGTTATCGATACTGTTGGGTATTCCCAACATGAAGAATTGTTTCGCATGAAAAATCTGACGTGTCCAGATGTAATCAAACGAAAATTTATATTGAATAAAATAAAAGACGCGTATGCCGCGTTCTACCCCGTATATTCTGAATGAATTGCGCATTATACGAAACGTTGGCGTATACGAACGGTGGACATCGTAAATTGAATCGTCTAAATTATTGTGAAATAAACGATACGAAAAGCTTTTCTATGTTTCACGAAACGGTGTGATCAGAGAATAAAGGAAATGGTATTTTCATTAATAGAAAATACTTAATAAGAAAACAATAATAGAGACTCGCTGTCAATTTTGTTTATATTGAATATTTTTTACAATTTTTACCTATTTTACCTTTCGTGACTATAAAAAATGCCTCTGTTTGCAGCTTCTTCTTTTTACGAAGATTTTAAGAAATTTAGCTATTGTTTGCTTTAACCCTTTGACTACGAAAGGCGTATATATATGCTCCGTAGATTTTATATAATACAACATAGATTAATTTCGTAACTTATCATTACATAACAATATTTTAATACGCATCTAACATTTTATTACTTTAAACTTGAAATTAATTTATTCACAAGTAACTATATTTCGGATATTTAAACTATGCGTGCGTTTTTTATTATCAATGTTTCGCATGCGTTGGTCGTGCGAATATCGCGCCTCAGTCAAAGGGTTAAAAGTGAATTTCAAGAAAGGAGGATTAGAAAGAGTTTGCAATTTTTGTTTAATAAACATCGGCATCACATCCCGTTTATTTATCATTTAATATATTCTTGAGTGTAAGAATTCATTAATGCGAAGTCTTGTGTACTATTTACATAATAATTAAAGAATAGCGATAATAAAAGAAAACGTAACGATAACGAAAACGTTTCAGTAGAGAAACAGTAAAAATTAGTAGCCTCATTGGAATATTCTATTCCATGCATCTTATTATCACTTATTATAGTCAATGTTTGTGAAACTTTAACAATAACTACAAATTGAATTTATTAATAGTTTGGAAAAATAGTCTGTTTGGAAAAAGATGAAATCCTTTTGAAAATCGAAATTATGAAACTTTTTATTTGTCGTAGAATTGCAAAGAATATACAAAACTATATAGTGCCCAACGAAATTGATCGAATACTTCAATTCATTATATTTCTTCTTTAACAAAAATTGAATCACTAGCTTTAAAACTTTGGGAACATGCTTAATGTATAAATTGGCTTTTTATATTATTCTTATATTAAACTATACACAAAATAATCATATAAGCCACTCATTAGCCAAGTAACCTAACTTCACAAAATAAGAAGTAGGGAAATTGATCAAATAAATACGCAATCTTTTCTAAAATTCCGTTTAAAATTTTAAGTCAAATAAACATATTGAAACGTACCATTACTAGCGTAGCGTTTATCCAACGATATATAAAATGCATAGAATACCATATCCTTAGAATACTTGTTTTGATTTTCACAAAGTTATTTATTATTTCATGACCAAAAAGATTTTTCTTATTTCGTAATAACAGTGGTGTCATTCGATCAAACTCGTGAATCACGAATGTTCCTCAAACATCGCTATAAACTTTCCAAACAACCTAATAGAAAAAAATGCTATAGAATTCAAAATTAAAAAATGGGAAAAGCTCAGTGCATGTAACAAACGAAAGAAGCAAATGTAAGCCATGAAATTTTGAATAATCGTCGACGGTTTGAATGGGAAGCCACAATAAAAATGCGGAGTAAAGACACTTTATAACCTGAAATGGTCAGAAACGAAGAAAGTTTGGACATGGAGGATAAACTATCGCGATACATCGAGAAAAATGAAATTGTCGGCAGTTATCGGAGCGAACTGGCAGCTATAATAATCGATCTCCATGCAGCTAGCTCTCGAATCGAATTCGAGCCTTCCACTTTGGACAGGCAAAAACAATGACAACGAAGTATTGTGCCTGTTCTATCGATGTACATATTGTTGTAACTGTTTCCACCGGGGGGAATTTTTTTCGCTGTTCCCCGGCACAGAGGCTACACAAGAATAGAATCAATTTTTTTGCGATTTTCTTCAAGTGTTCATTCAGTTTTTTATCCGTTGAAATTACTGAAACGATTAAAAAGATATTTTCTTGGAGCACGTGTGCAATTTCGGTTTGTTATCTGCGGGGATAAATTTAATATATAGCTCGAATCAATGTTTGAATTGTATAATTTGAAACATTGGACGCTTTAGTGGTGGGGGGGACGATAAAATCATCGAACCCACACTACGATAATAATGTACTGTTGATAGCTTGTTGATTGGACCTGTTGTATTCATTAAACATAGTATCGTTTATTACTGATTAATTAAATGTGATTAAATTTACCACATTCAATGACAGTAATGCGTGTTTCGTGTAATTCTGACCAAAATTGGATAACAAAAATGACAAATATGTTACATTTTCTACAAAAGACATTATTTGACTGTTCGAAAAGTTCGTAGCGTTTTCCATGGTATTAAATTTTGTTGGGTAATCGGTACAATTATAAAGGGATTACATTTTACGATTTTTTGTTACATTACGATACTTTTAACTTGAACAAATACTACTTAATTAATTGCAATCATTAAAGAGCCATGAAAATACACAGAACATATAAGAAAATCCATTATATTTTTTTTTATCAGACGGCACTAGACTTTGTGTTTCGGTAAAAAGCCAATAAAAGCTGTTAGATATTACCTGGTCTATTTTATTGTACCATTATAATAGAACAATGCATCTTGTAATATTTGTAAAATTCATTCAAACGTCAACTTTTTCTCTACTTTACCCACTGGTTTCAAGAAAGTAGCTGGCCAAAATAAGCCTTATTGTTAAACTGCGTATTTCTATGAGTTTATGGAAAATTTAAATGTGGAAAGAAGTGCAAAATGTACGCGGTATGCAAAATTATACCAAATATCGTGTAAATAACAATAACAATAATAAATTAATAAATAGATATATTTCACAATTAAGCATTAAGATTGTACAATGGAAAAATCCTGAAATAATCGTTTATTTTTTCTATGTTTCAGGTGAGTCCACACATTGTCTATGAAAATGCTAGCGAGATCATCAAGTAAGCAAAAATATAGTTTATTCAGTATGAAACTTGAGATATCACTAGACTTTGGATCTCTATGCATTTATGGGAAACTTGAAAGTACAGAATGCAAATGGTATTCAAAAATACAGAAACTATCAAAAGTAAAATACACATTTTTAGATGAAGTGGTCCAAATATTGGCCTAAGTATAGAATAATTAAGGTATAGGACTTATTAACGGCTTTACACTTTCAATGAAAAGAAAAGAACAGTTCTCTGAAAAAAAGAAACAATAGTTTTCATTTTCATTTTAGGTTATTTTATGAGTGGCCCATGTTTGGACCACGCTTTCAAAAATAATAATTTTCACTGTTACTTTAAATTCGTGATTTGTAACAAACGTTACTTTTGTTCAACGTATTTCAATTTTACATGAGAAAGCTAACATGTTATAGATATACATTGATATGTAAAGGATTAAGTATCTTCACTTTTCGCTAATAAACGCTAAAATAAAAATGGTAGCCCATATTTGGACCACTTCCTCTAGTATATAGATGGTGAAACAACACCTTACTTAGATCTACTTTCTTCACTTTTATTTATGAAAATTCAAATTTGCATAAAGATCCGCAGTGTAACTATCTCACTTCAGTCCTAAAGAACCACGCCTAAAGACACGAAAAACCCACGCGAGGAACACGATTCTCCCAGAATATATCGATCACGCCGAAATGAAACTCGTCGGGAAACGGAATGAAAAATTTACAAGAAAAAGAGACGGACATAGGATCCGTACGAAAGGTAGTCTTAGGACAAGGGAAACTAAAGATCAACCTCTCACCTGCGAAACGACAAAGAAGCCACAGGAGCGCTCCGCTCGAGTGGCCTTTCACACGGCCAGGAAAATGGTGAACGTCGTGGTAAAAAGATGGTGGAAGACGGAACTAACCGTCGAAAGGGTTGACCTAAATTCACGATGTCGAAGAAAAGGGTAGAGAAAGAGGAGGAAGAAGAAGAAGAAGAAGAAGTCACGTGTTGGATGCATCGATACACCTGGATAGGTTGGTCCTCGCCTGATATTTTAGGGGGGATGGGGAGGGGGGGGGATGAAGAGGAAAGGTGTGTAGGGTTCTTGAAGGCAGCCAGTATCGTTCGCAGGGGGGAGTCGTGGTAGGCTCACAAAAAGCCATTGTTACGCCGACTTTAAGTTTTCGCTGGCTGCTCACCCTTCAGTCAGGTTCCTTTTTTCGAGCCGAGACGTGACGTGAATGCAGCCCTTTGTGCCGAAGTTTGACGGATCAATCCGTAGCTACGCTCGTCGACGTTTAGCCCCGCTTCCGACTACGTGCGACCACGATAAGCAGAACAAATTGCCATTCACTCCCGTTGTCATCATGTTGAGAAGCTTTTAACAGCGTGAAACGACATGGTAGCTTTGGCACTTAAGACCTTTTCGATCGGGTTATAGGGTAAATGGCCCACGTACTATCACTGTTCCTATAACTGCCACGTGAATTCGTTTATTTAATGGCAAAGTAACGTATAAAGAGTCGTGATTAAACAAATTTTCATGCTATATTTGGACTTCGGTTTACGTAGCAATATATAAACATTGTATATTCGTGTACACTTAATATTTATAAATAAATATTAGGAGGTAAATGTGCTGTTGAACGTTAAAACGTGACCAATGTAATTATAAAGTATGGAACGCGTGATAATTCGGTAAGGCGATACGTTTACTATACATCTTACATCTGTTACACAAACTGACGCGTTAATATATGTAAAAACGTGTTTCTATCAAATGAAAAGTTTTCAAGTGACAGTACGAATGACATTGGACTTTGTTGTACATCTTCGATTAATTGGTAATGAATTTATTATATTGAAGATATAAAAAAGATGTTCATATATAAAAGATATGTTGAACAATAATATGCTCCAAACTGGAACGATCTTTATGTTAAATATTGGACTTTGTTGTACATCTTCGATTAATTTGTAATGAACTTATTATATTGAAGATATAAAAAAGGTGTTCATATATAAAAGATATGTTGAACAATAATATGCTCCAAACTGGAACGATCTTTATGTTAAATATTGGACTTTGTTGTACATCTTCGATTAATTGGTAATGAACTTATTATATTGAAGATATAAAAAAGGTGTTCATATATAAAAGATATGTTGAACAATAATATGCTCCAAACTGGAACGATCTTTATGTTAAATATTGAACTTTGTTGTACATCTTCGATTAATTGGTAATGAATTTATTATATTGAAGATATAAAAAAGATGTTCATATATAAAAGATATGTTGAACAATAATATACTCCAAACTGGAACGATCTTTATGTTAAAAACGTTCTAAAAAGTGTCAGTAATGGGTACATCTATCCTAGGCTATGGTTACTCGAGCGTTTGCATACTTTTATTATTCGTTTCATTGAACGTACAAATGTTGCAATTCTTTAGTTGGGTTAAGTTTAATCATGCCGAGTGATTTCTTGAATTATTTATGCGCTATTTTGAACTCTTAACAATTGGTGATAGATTTTGTATCATTTTGGGATTACTATTTGACATTCGCGTTTAATCCTCGTAGTTAAAAGTTGACGTTCGATCGCAACACAGCTGATGCGTCTCTATGGGCATGCATATACATGTGCATAACATAATGGCGCATATTGTATGCACTGGCGGGCAGTGGTGTGGTTCTTGAAACAGAGGCTAGCATCACGTGAGTACGTGAAAGTCCTGCGCCGAGTGATTTGCATGTATACGTGCATACATCTTGAATATAATACCCGAAGATGCATAAACATGCAGTCGAATCGCGGATGAGAAGCTTTGGACAGGTCGTTGAACTGCAAACGTGTTTTTAATCACCCGTGAAACGGTTTTCCACGGAAAATTGCTGCGACAGTTGCATATTAATAACCTTTTATTAGAATTCTCTTGAAAATGAATGTTACATTGATAGTTGAAATATTAAAATTCTTAATATATTGGACGCGTGCAAAAGTTTCGATGGATTCGATTGTAACTGGATAGATTGTGTTTTATTGCCAACGATCATTTATTTGATAAATCAGACAGGCGATTTTTTCGATAACTTTTGTAAAAATTTATTTTCGATAACTTCTATAAATTATTCTGATTGCAGTCGAATTTCTCTATCGTAAACAACTCTTCTCTTCTGCAGTCTATTTATAACATTCACAATATTAATAATATTCCTCGAAAAGTAACATCACCGCGAAACGAACGAATCATATCACTCGACTAAATCGAATCCTGACCAATTTTCGAGTTATCCATCCGTGGGATCCTAACCCCGAAAAAAATCTGGCATCAGAAATTATGGAATCCTCTTCTGTTCGTGGGGAACATTTTTCAAACATTCGTAAATCCACTTTGAAACCGATCTGATCGTGCTCAGCCAATATCCATCGGAACTCCGTCGAAATGAAATTTCAATCTGTCGTGAGAGTGTCCAAACAGTCGGCTCCCGATACAACGGGGCTTCGTCGCCGACGGGAGACGTTCTCGCGTCTATTTCTGGCTTCCGTTCTCGTCTGGGAGGACACGAGTATGTGTAATGGCTTTCTTTTTTCGCGTGCCCGAGCTTGAAATATGCGTGGCCGACGAAAAAATTCAGATATTTCCGTTTCAATTTCGAGCTCCCCCAACCTTCCTCTTCGCCTTTGTGGCCAGGAGAAAAAAAGGGAAATAGTTCTACGAACGCGAGTCACCACGGTAAATGGCGGACATTTGTCACGATATTTGGTGGATCGTCAAATTTTTATGTTAAAAGTTCTGGAAAATATTATACAGTAGGGTACCTTGTAATGGGCGACCTTATAGCGAACGAATGCTAGTGTAGTGAGCAGCTTTTCCTTATTAAATGAAAATGGTGCAATGAACAGGAGTGTCCAACCCGTGGCTGTCATAAACACGGCTAAACAAGGAATTTTAACGCGTTGAATGCCACGTGGTACGCCGCTACGTCGCGCAGCATTTCAATTTTTATTACTACACTGCGGAACATAACTATAGCACCGCTACAGTTTTCGAGAATTTCGGGGTTTTATTAATAATTTTTAAAGGTTACTCTTACTCATTATTTCCTTTCACGCGGAATAATCGAGATTTTTCAAGAATTAAATAAAACATTGAATCGAGTACAGACCTTCATAGATTTTATAAGGAGTTATTAACCTTTAAATTGAAAAAGAAACTATTTGGTAAAGCTTCTAATGCCATAAAGTGAAGAATAAATGAGTAAGTATAGTAATGTGATGCCTTCAATATTAATAAATTACAGCAAAATGAAAATATAAGAATCGTGTGATTGTTAATAAGCTGTGTTAATGGAAATCGTGTAACTTAATATTCTTTTACATGTAACTTATGTCACATTAGTATTGAAATCATTTTTTTCATTTTTTGTCTGTTCTACGAAATATAATAAAAATAATAATGGAAGATTATAGAAGTTATTTTCGTTAAATAAAACTCAAAAATTTCGCTCCAATTATGGATATCCTATTGTATAGGAATAGAAGTGCTTGGAAATTTGATTTCGATGAAAAGGTCGATGGAATTTTTAGAATTTAACTACCGCGTGGTATCGGAGCTTAATATTGGAACGTGTGAAGAATTTGGTTGAAAGATCGCGTCACCATTAATTTAATTGGACAGTAATTAAAATCGAATCGATAGAGGACGTGTCATTGATAATTTGGTCGATTAAAAATTAGATCATGAGCGCATATCGCGTTTGCAATTCGTCATAAATTATTGACTTATTGTCAAGCGACGCATGGCCCGGCTAATTAATTAGTTATTACACGGACGCCGATCGAATAATCGGTATCCTGTTAAAGACTAATAATAATCGACAAAATACTTTGAAATTTGTTATTTAATCAGTCAATGGATAATTTCATATCCCGTCACCTAGACATCGACCAATTACACATTTATCCTATCAGTTATTTTATTAATTTAACCTTGTATTTCTACTCTTGTCTTGATATTTTATGCGCAAAATGTCGATTAAATTATTCTTTTAAGAATTGCATTTCTGTACACGTATTTTATGCATAACGCAAGAGTGAATATGTTTCTAAAAATATAAATATGGTCACTCGATAACTTCAATAAAGAAAAAAAACATTGGCTTGGTGGAATTTTTAAATTTCGATACCGCGGACAGAAAAATCCGAAACAATTCCCAGACCCGGTTTCCCATTCAGTGAAATATCTAACTTCTCCATAACCTTTCATGCAATAAATCAATGTAAATAGAGCTTAAATTGCGTATTGCGTTTCGTTCTGCAATGAAAAGATTACATTTGAGAGACGTATTTGTTAACATGTCACAAATTCAATTTTGTTAAGCGATCTCTTACCATGTTTAACCAACTATACCCTTTTGGCATATAAAATTCGGTACGAAATTGTCGAACGAGTTAATATTTTGAGGGTGAATTCGTCTCTCAATTTACGCGGTTCTTTTTACACGGTTTTCTTCTCCGCAAATAGAGTCCACCAGTATGAAAAAATACTAATAGAGAACACGATACAAGTTATAAAAAGGTAGATTGCATATACGTTGGCAAAGAAATCCTAATACAAATTTATAAAAATCATAATAAATTGTATTAGTTGTTGACGTTTGAACTGTAATTTAAAACCATTCAACTCTTTTTTTAACTGGCGCAAAATCGCTATCTTCATCGCTCGAATATTTTCCGTTCGCACGTATTGCTTCGATTTTATTATTTAGAGTTTTATTACAGGCAGTTGTTTCAGTTACAAAGAGAGAGAGAGAGAGAGAGAGAGAGAGAAAAAGAACTGATTAAAATGAAATCGCGTAAACTGAAACCGCGTATAAAAAGTCTACGTAAATCGAGAAGTTATTTACCGCGTAGAAAAAATATTCCCGTAAATGGAGTGGCGTGAAAATCGATTTATGCTCCATTTTATTAATTTTAAGCTCCTAAATAAGCTATTATTATTATCACTAGGTGTACCAGTAGGCAATTCATTAGTTTTTTAAATAACCACAGTTAAAATTCGAAATATGCTACCAAGGTGTAAAAATAGGTTGATGAATTTATTTTATCGAAGAATCACGCTTCCATTTTAGTAGGAATTCTTATGACAGGTATTTTAGTGTGTTAAAAGTAAATGCTGTAATTGACAGGAGAAGTGGATTATTCATTGGTACACTTAATATTATTATTAGACTGTGGTTTCTTTATGCATTTATGGGAAATTTCAATGTGCAAAATACTATAGAATGCATATGATATGCAAACATATGCAAAATATTCAAAATAGAATACTCCTCATGATATTTAAGGGATGAAATTAATTTCTATCTAAAATCCTCTTCTTTATTTTTGTTCCTGAAAAATTAAATTTCCATAAAGATCCACAGTCTAATTATTATTATAGAGAAGTTAGGAATATGAGATAGGGTAGGATATGCAAATTTAACCTGAATTTGGAAACAGTAAGAAATTTGAAAATACTGTGAAGTGCACAATATTTATGTTTATACAGCACAATTTCGCATGAAATTCCCTAAAGTAATTCGTCTAATTTTCATCTTTACAGCCATTCTGAGACATTCTAGACGAAAAAACAAAATAGGTATCCCACATTCCTATCCTCTCCTGTATTATCGATCGCTCAGCATCGATACTATTTATGACGTTTCCAATCAAGTCCCCATCGAGATTTCCAGGCCGTGCCGTGACAACACGCGTTGCTCTCTCATCTCCCGTGGGCGAAACGCCTGCGATCGATTATATGATGGTGATTCTATCGCCGTTCGTGTATACGTGGGGCAACGCGTGAGCGAGCGTAAAACCGCAAGGAAACTCCTTAGCCGAGACTTCGTGACGAGCAGCCATTCTTGGAGTATTTTAGGGTTACAAGTTCCGGCGTAGATCGCGGGGATAGGCCCCTCAGGCTTATTTATGGATCGAATCCGCGAGATTTCCGGGGGAGCTCGTTTTCCTGGTCTTCTCTGCTCGCTCGTCCTTTGATAGAGCCGCCGTTCCCTTTGATGAAATATTATCGATAATTGGACCGCCATCCTATGCGTGCTGAGGACTGATGCGTATCCGCGTGCTCTGCCGCGCGTGGACACGCAATGCTTAGAGTAATTTGATGCCTCTGTGGATTGTGGACCTAGGATATGCGCTCGTGTACGTTGCTCGTGATATACCGATGTTTTGAAAGGACCCAGCTTCGTCAGAGGAATCTAACGTGAAACTGGAAATTTTAACTGAATTTTGGATCTCGCTCGAGCTCCTGTTTCATGGACCGGGATTGGTAGATTTTATTTTAAATTTGATGAAAGTTTTTTAAAAAGCAAAAATTAAAAATTGTTACCGGTAGTTTATTGTTTAGCGACTAGCTTCCTTCTACAGTATGATTTTAGTTCAACGCTTTGAGAATATATATATATATATATATATTAATGATAAAGGCCTTCGGGGTAATAAAATGCTTCTATTGTAACTATAAAACTAACTATAAAAATATGCACATCAGAATTATTAAGAATTATTTTATTCCCATCGATCCAATATTTTTATCATAACTTTTCAACGTAGCTTCAAATGACCTATAGCTATAACACCATTTTCATGCTTATTTGTAGTTATAAATTACAAAATATACCGACAAAGTATTGCGGAAAAAACTTGGTACACTCTGTATAACTAACGTAACTGCAACATAATGTTATTCTTACGCTGAAATTACTCACGTCAGAAAGTTTTAGACGAGGATATTTGACTATGCGACGGATTGACGAGGGTTATAGGAAAATGATAGGACGAAAGATTAATAAAACAAATGGGTCGGGATATTTTATAGTCAGAGGCTATAACGCAAAGCAATAGGCAGCGGCATGATCACGATGCATCGTTTCTGGGGTATCGTATTCACCGACAAACCAATCTGGTTGCCACAATAGGGTCGACGCTATAGTAACCGAGACGTTTTCTTGTGATTCCGGTGACGTGGAGTTTTCTTGACGAGTTCCATGCAAACGCGACCGTTGCCGTCGTCGTCACGGCGAATTCAATATGCTCGAACATCGATACATGGTGTGTATAACCGGTGCGCGCGCGTGCATAATCCATAAGCTGCTCGAACTTTAATGAGGCGAACCTCGAAAACGTTGCTCTTTTGATCGACAGCGGCTACGTCGCGTTCAAAATTTACCGGGACAAAGTTGCTGAATAGCGTATTTTTTGAGCTTAAAATTTTCATGCTACTATTAGGATATTCGATAAATAAAATCGGAAAGGATACTCAATTTGCAAGGAACAAGTGCTATGTTAAAATGAAGAAATAAAATGATCATTTGCGAATTTTTGTATATTTTTTATCTTCTAACATACATGGATTGGAATTAAAATTGGGATAACTTATTGTTTATTAATGTATGCATAATGTTATTTTTTAATTCTAAACTATGTATCTCAGAAGATAAACGATATACAGAAATTCGCAAACGATTACTTTGTTCCCCAACTTTTTTCACGGATGATATGAAAAGGTTCTAAACGTACATCCCCAATTCTTCAATAAAATAAAAAATGAAACAGTTCCCGTTACCAAAAGCTACTCGCCAAAAATGATCTCAAGTTACGGAACGTATCTTGTGCCATTGGAGTGGTAGTACTTCCGTCGTATTAACCCAGAAAACAGGTGCTCGAACGGGCGACTCATTAAAATTTAAACCAGTCTCATGTACGTAGGAAAAGTGCAGGGGTAGGGGAAGATAGAGAGCAATCGTGGTGGCGGCTTGTGGTGGATTTTCACTAACAATAAGTGTCGCCGGAAAGGGGGAGGTTGGTGACTGGTGTCGACAACCCCAACACAGCGCCAGCTACATCCCTCCTTTGGCGGGCGGTGGCGGTTGGTCGACGTAAATGACGGTGGCATCGATTTGCCATTTGTCTCGGTCTCGTCGGGCAACATTATTTCCTGTCGAGTCCCCTGTCTTACGTCTCCCGACCATTTGCCGGGAATTCGGGAGACGCGTGCTGGCATGCCACCGTTGGACGTCTCCACAAAGGTGGGCAACGCAAGTAAGGCCATGGGAAACGCGTTCCTGACACCTGACGACGAATGCACGTCCCACTTGGTTACGTTAACCTCTCTATGGCAAAGGACACCTGGACTAGTATTTGCTGAATGAAGATCATGTGAATTAGGGTGCATTCGGGATTCGCTCAGCTTGGGTTACATTCACTTTTCGCTTTGTGAGAGTGAATTAATAGCAGGGCTTGAAAAGCTTCGGAATATAACTGTTTCAAACTGTTACGAGGAACTTTTATCCCGTATAATGAATCTAAAAATCGAACTTTATAGTTCTTGCTCCAGCTGTCATATATTTATTATTATTTTTTAAGTTCTATCTCTTATGAAACGGGTTTGAATCCGTATCCTTGTATTATTACAACTGATGGTGAAATTTAAGTTTTATCTCCGACTTTATCTATATCTTATAAGGTTAGATGAACATTTAAATGGTTTCTAAGTACGTGAAATGATATAAAAGCAGCAATCATCTAACACTAGTACACGTAGGCAATAAAGTAATCGTGGGACGAGGGGTTAACATTCTTCCAATACAAACTAATACAATAAATGTTAACACGTAACGAAACTTTTAAGAATAGCCCTGCTGCATTTATCGGTAAGCTTCGCGTACATCAAGTAAAATGCGAGGACTATTGCAGCCGAGTGATTACATCAACGTGGAGCGCTATCATTTCTAACTTAATAAGATGCCTGATAAACGAATAATGAAAAACTGAAAAGGAAAGTTGGAATAAAGGAAGAGAAAGAGCTGTGAGCGAAGCAGCAGCCGGGTCAATGAGAGGGCGCCACAGCAGCATAAGCGGGAAAAACTTGGAAGCCTTGTTATCACGGTCGTTACCACGATAATATCGCCTTGTTGCACGTACAGTTACACGGCGCACGACGATATTTGCCCTAGCCAGGCTGTGCATGCAACATAGCTGCTGGTTACGTGGTTACACAATGGCGACCAGCCTGTAAACCCGCTAACGAGAGACCCGTAGCCCAACACCTGGCTTGAAGTTTACTTTGGCCCACCTCCTGGCTGCCTTGGACCGGGAATAATGAAGGATAACTGTTATTTGATTCAGTTTGGCTCGCGGAAAATCCATGATGGAGTTGCGTGTGCGGATTCCGCGGCGATCCTCGTTCCGAGTTTCCGGCATAATGAAACGCGGAATGCGAGTCCCGCCGACCGGCGGATCGTCAGCCTTTGAAGGAACGATTTCGAGGATTGTGTTTCGCCCCCTTTTCCGCGTCTGGATGCCCGCACTCGTTTATCGTGCCAGATTATTTTACCGGAATGCTTCATCGTCTGTTGGATCGATGGAATGCCTACCAGTCTGCCGAAGACCGGGCGTGTTTTATTACATTCAACTTCGGGGTTACGTCTGTTTGCTTTTCGATGGACAGCTTGATGGACCAGCTTCGAGATGATTCTGGTGGATGCTGCAGTTGGAATGGAAATTTTGCGGAGAAGAATTTTGGGCGAAGTCATGGAAGCACTGCTGCATCTACGAATTTGATGATTTTAACCATTCGCAGTACTATGTCGAGTCTAACCCGACATTGCAATTGTTTTTAATTAATCGTATTTCGAGGCCAGCTCAATAGTAATATTATACTTGATAACGATACATTGACATAAATACCTTGTTGTATTAGTAACATGCTGAAACATTGAAATATAGGCAAATTATGTAGTGATATTATGTAACGGTGATTAAACGATTATGGATTAGCTGGAACGAATCGGCGAAAATAACTCGGGCCATAAAGAGTTAAATATGGTTGTGGAAATCGGCATTTTTAACAAGTTTCTTGGGTTCTAATTATAGGTGGCCGACTTTAGTTTCCAGTTTCTAGGAGTTCCTTTTAGGGCACTATTATTACTATTCGCAATATTATTTACCATTGGCCGTGATCTTGGAGTTATTTGCAAAAAAACTATTTGGCATTATTGACGTTGTTGTTAATTATTAATACTGTTGCTAATAGCGATGGTTTTCGCAAATAAGAAACAAAACATTATTAAACGACGTATTATTGATTGTGAATTTTTTTAACAATATTTTATCATATTAGGATGCTTCATCATTTCATCCTTGAAGAATTTGCATTCTTTTGCAGCGAAGAACTCGTCTAAGCGATTCTTCAATTTTCTTGCAGTCAGATGATTCGATTATGATCCTAAAATGTGGAGATCTGCCAGCATTAAAATATTCTATCATTTACAATACTTTTTCTTACTTTTTATTGCATTGTTACGTTCACAATATAGTGTCAAAGGTGCATATTATTTTCTTCCATTTCAAGATAACGTTATACCTGATAAATATAATCACTCTTTGCAACTTTGTTTCAAGTGATACTTCAAAACGTCTACTTTCGAATCTTATTTTGCTAAGTATCTTTGCTAATGAACCGTGCCGCAAAAAATTGCCAAGACTTGTTGGCCAACTTAATAAATAGCCATATTTTTAAAATTCCGTTCAATCTTATTCTGATTTTATCATTATTCGGTCTTTCTTTTAACGTTAACTTGAGAGGCTTTTCTGTTCGCGTTCATGAATAATAAATACGGCTTCAAAGGGCCCACGCGTGATCCGAGCTTAATGATGAAGTTGCTGGGGTGGGGATGATAGAGATCGCGTATTAATCTGAGAACTTGCTGGTTGGTCACACTTTCCGAGAACGTAAACAAAAGGAGAATTCCAGTTTGCGGCTTATCGCAGCTCCAGTGTGGCGGGATAAATATAAACAGCTTGTAATAATACCGAGCTCTCGCCTAGCAGAGCAGGATGAATTCGTCGATGCTCTTAAGCTTGCAGCAGCCAGAGAATTCGATTAACCGGGGAAGTAATTTAAATGGAATAATAGCGATTGTCTAAATCGTCCGTTTCAATACAAAATTTATTATTAACCGAAGCAAAAGTGTCAAATACAGTTATCCGTGGCCGCTTCATCTGGTCACATTTTTTGTCGAAATGAAAATAATTAATCGAGACGAAAATTGTTGAAATTGCGACGAAATATGTTGAACATCAAGATAATTTACTTGCAATTGATATATTATTTTTAAGATAGTGGCGTGCACTGTATAATATAATTGTATTAGGGGAAAGTTGGACAAGACGAAGTAGTTTGACAAAAAGGTGTTCTCTGTTTTTTTAAATTTTGCACGTGCTGTTATCTTGTTGATAGCCATTGTGATCTTTTATACATAACATACAATAGTCTACGAAACTATTAGGAATGAGACATTCGAACATTTTTGCCTCGAACCTTTCGAAACCAAGGTAAATAATTATTTGTATAAGTAACAAGAATTATTGTTGCGATACGAATTTGTTTAGCTAATAATTCGACTGATTTTGCGTTCATCTTTTAGATTCATTTTAATCGAAACACTTTCATCGATTCATGACAATCGCGAGAAAAAAAATTGCTCGAGTTTCCGTAGAAAATATGAATATAAATTCGTTTCAGTTCCATCATATATTTTTTTTCAACCATCTGTCACTTTTATTTCTTCGGTACAAATAAGTATATTTTAGTCGCCGATAATTCTAGCGTTAAGCGAGAGTTCGCTGTATTGATAATCCTTTATCGGTCTTTTATTAGAAAATATATTTCTAGAATATCCCATCGAAACACACTAAAATAACACAAGCTATAACGTTTTATTTATTGGCAGATATTGATTTCACGCTTCAGTTTCCAATTAATACGAATCTCAATAATAATTCTTCTCCAAGGATAGAACTAAATCTCTTAATATATTAATGCATCAATCCCCTATCTCTCTACTTTCTATTTTAATCAATTCTTTATGCATTCATCCACCTGAAATTAGTTCTCCGTTGCCCTGTATAATTCGCAAACAGTCTATCGTCCCCCGATCCATTAAAATTAAAAGAGTAAAAGATTGAATGGTAGAATTTTAGGGAATATCGAACTTTGCTCGGAGGGTTTCTCATTTTATGAGCGTTTCAACGTCTGCCAGAGGTTAGGGGCTAGGTTATCGATCTAAAAAGAGGAAGGCACGAAACTGTATTTGACAAACGTACCATAAAGGGATCACATTCAATCAATATCCGTGACGTTGTTTGCACACAACGTTTGTATTTACTAAAGATGGATGGTGTGAACATCGGCAGGGAATCCCAGGGGATACACTGCCATAGGGATACAATAGTACTTGCGTGATCGTTTCCTTTATGGAAATCTCCTTTATGCGCCGAAGCAATAGTGTTCTTTAGCAGACAAATATGCATTGGCTCAAAGTAAAACTCGGACACTTGCAGTACCCCGTTCATAATTATTCGAACTATTTTTAAAGTTGATGGACGCGCTGCTGTTAACCCTTTGCGGACGAATGTCGGAAATAGTCGCCCAAGTTCTTTGGCGTCTTGGGAATGTATCAATTTTTAAAACAAGAAATTCAACTTAAGACGGTTAATATACGCTGCTGTTAATAATTGGACGAGTATTTGTTTAATATCGTCTTCAAAAGGATAATAATTGAACGAAAATTCGTTAAATATTATTTTGTTCCGTCCGCAAAGGGATAATATTAGGTCGTAACATATATATTCATCCCGTTTCATTAGGCTTTCTAAGATCACTTATTTGCAAATTCGGAAATAAATTTACTCAATTGTGGGCAAGTCATCAAAAGTTTGGAAATCCGAAAGCATGGGAAATCAAACGCTTTGGAATTGAAAAGCTTAGTAATCCAAACGTTTGGAAATTCAAATGCTTAGAAGTATAAAAAGCTTGGAAACTTAAACGCTTCGGAATTCAAAAGCTTAGGGATCCAAACACTCGGAAATTCAGACGTTTGGGAATCGCAAAGCTTAGAGATGTAAAAGCTTGGAAATTCGAATGCTTAGATATATAAAAGCTTGGAAATTCGAACGCTTAGATATATAAAAGCTTGGAAATTTGAAAGCTTGAAAGTTCGAACGCTTAGAAATTCGAAACCTTGGAAATCCAGAAGCTTGGAAAATCAAAATGCTTAGATACGTAAAAACTTGCAAACTTAAACGCTTGGAAACTGAAAAGCTTGGCAATCCAAATGCTTAGAAATTCAGGCGTTTGGGAATCCAAAAGCTTGGAAATTCAAACGCCCGAATGTCATTCATCTAATAATTCACAAATCAATTTCGATAGCCAAATGAAGTTCTTCGCACGATTAAAAATCATTGTGACTATTTACTCTTCGCCTGACTAATTCGCTTGCGAGGGTCGAATAGTATTGGGAGAAGCAGGGCGGACGATACAGATGGAATCCTAAAACCTGTGACGGATAAAGCGGTGCGAATGGCATCGCAGCGCGTTTTGAAGCTTGTCTGTACAATTGTGGTTAATTACTAGCATATTCATGTACGCGATACATGCTCCTTAGTCGACGAGAACGGTGAGCACGACGTGCCTACTAATCCGGCACGCAGATGCGACCGTAATTCGTTAGTTGCTCAGGACACGTTCATTGAATTAGCGCCGGGCTTAATTAAATCGGCCAGATAAACAACTTCCCTCCATGCTGGACATCTGGTCGTAACCTATCTATATCCAACCGATATTAAACCAACCTTTTTCCTACCACTGGCCGGATTTGATTGATCTTTCGTACTCCTATATACGTATATCTGCAACCTAGGCTGGCAAGCAGAGCACCATGCGTGTAACTTTAGATTTTTTTATGAAATTTTGTAGCTTAATAAAACGATCGAAGGGCGGAATTTCAATTAAGGGCGCAGTGCATAAAAGTTCGCAATTCATGCTGCACAGTAACAGTCAAAAGTGAGTATACACTTTGGGAAAATGAAATTCAGTGGAATTATAGGATAATTAGAATCTGGTTATAAAGTTTCTTATAGCAAATAAATAAGTATTGCGTAATAATGATATAGTTATGTTATTACTTACAGAAAATACAATTATAGTATAATTGCGGTACAATTTAGAAGAAATAAATTATATCATAATCTGACTTTTGTAAATTGGGTACTCAGTTTTGGCTATGAACGTATTTCGGATATTTTGTGTACTTCTGCATTTCATAGAGTTTAGAATAAGAATCGAAAGTGAGTACACACTACAGAAAAATGAAATTATAGCATAATTATAGTATTGATTATAGTGCAAATGAAATTACAGTGTAATTATACTATTGTTCGTAGCAAATGAACAAATATAGTATAATAGTAGTACGATTATAGTATCGCTTACGATAAACAAATTCTAATATAGTTACAGTGAATAAATGTATATTTGTAAAGTGTATAATTACTTTTGACTGTCGCTGTATTTAGGAATAAAAATTGAATTCAACCACTTAAACGAGCGTTATTATAGTGATCAATTCCACGTTACGGATCGTTGGCCATCAATCATAGGTGTCACTTTTTAATTGGTCAGCTGAACAACGAACAGAGAAATCATTTTAACCGGATTGGTAGTTCCGGTGTTGAAGTTAACGATCAAATCAAACAGACGTGATTACAAAGGCCAAAATTTAGTAAACAAACGGTTCCTAATTCGACTCCACTTTGTGCAACAAATTTGTTCCTATTCTGCTTGAATTTAATTTTCGTATTATGTTCTTGATGAATTGGAAACTACGAGTCGTAAGTATTTTGACAACATATATATATATATTTATATATTTAGTATGAATTCCTTGCGATTTATGTATTTCAATAATTAATTTCGCACCCAAAGTTCGACCTTATTTCGAGCCATCTGGCGGTGGCGTCACCGAACTATCCGAGAGATCTCGTTCGTTTGACGAGTAATAGTTCACGCGAGAAAAATCCCCTCCCTCTTCTCCTCTTTTGTTAAAAAAAAAAGAAAAAAAGAAATACAAAAACTGGTGGGACAGAACAGATTTTTCTTGGACATCCGCTGGAAAGTATCATCCCCATAAAAATGGTCAGCTGGCCGAGATAAAACCGACGCTGGCGAGAAATATTTGCCAGTCTATCGGTTTGATCGTCCCCCGGTATCGGACCACAGATTTTTCGTTGTTATTGTACGTATGTGTATCTGTGTATGTGTGTGTGTGTGTGTTTTTTTTTATATGCAAAATAACACGGCCAGCATATTCGTCCCGACGTGTTACACGCCGCGTCTGTTCAATTGGGTTCGCTCGTGTAGCGAGCTTTAAAAAACGATCGACGCTTCACCGACACCTGTCAGACAGAAAATAACTCTTGTCATCGTCGCGATCGACGGGGCTCGCGGGCTAACTGCAAAATTGTCGCGTTGCACGGGGACGACATCAAAGCCCCGTCGATGAGTATTTCTTTGATCGCGGAGCCTGGGAATTGAAATTGTCGATATTCCTGTTTCGCTAAACTATCGGAGATGCCTGTTTGAACAGCCGGATCTTTGATTAGGGAATAGAGGTAGTTCGAAAGCTGCTCTGATTTACTTTGCTGCAAATCTGGAAAATAAATTGTCGTCTAGCTTTTTTTCCTCCTTTCCGTATCTAGATGATATTTCGCGCTTTTAGTTTGGAAGTAAGTTTCCAGAAGACTCTTTTGATTTGGAAAATATTAGTCTTGCCTGAAAGTCTTGCTGTTTCTTTATAACTTGGCATTAGTGTTGCTGTACGTAAGTTGACGCGCAAGTAACTTGCAAACGCAAACGAAGTTGAAACCAGACATTTCGGTGTTTCGCTTGATGCAAAATTGTGAAGATCGATTTTATTTACCTTGTTCAATGTTACCTTAAAATGGAAGAAAATAAGACGCATATTCGACACCACACGTTATGTTGCTATTGTAAATGTAAAAATGCAGTAAACATCAGGTTGGAATAATGTGAATAATAGAATATATTAATATTGACATATCTTCATTTTTTAAACCCTTAATCAAATAATTTAATTCCAATAAAATTAACAAATCTGAAAGCTTATGAAACTCACATCAGAAGATGATGAAAACTCTTGAAAGATGAAATAATGAAATCTCTTAATATGGCAAAAGATCGTTGAAAAACCTCGGCAATATATTGTTTAACAAAGTTTCGTTTCTATGCGCCGTTGAATTTTAAAAACATTTCTCGGACAAGGGAATAGAAAAAATCATTAGTGATTAAAAATTTCTTTTCGTTATATATTTTTATGGACCATTGAGAAATTAGGTGACAGGAAAACATTTTAATGTATTCAAAATGCACTATCTGACTAAAAATAATGTATCTGCTCAATCAGACAGTCAATATTGCTTTACAATTTTTATCCCCCATTTTCCCCAATGGACAGAAACACGTTTTTCATACGATCTACTGAAAATCCATCGAAACTTGCACTCGTGCAATGGTTCGAGGTCGGTGTGACGAAAAGGTCATGGAGTATTGCAAACTATGGGAACGAAATTCCCTAGGATACTTAAATCGGGCTCGTAAAAGCTTCCAACTCGGAAATTTTGTATCTGCCCGTTATTCAATTATCTGATTTCCCTTTAAGACACCTACGCCTGGCTCGTTCGCAGTTTAACGGCTCACGATACCGATTCCATCCCCCCCTTTTACCCGCTGCTTGCTCATCGTCGGACACAGAATCGTAAAACCGGTCATATCGAGCGTCGTAAAAGCCATCGAGCTTCGGCTCTGAAAGGGGGCAATTACAGTCGCCGCGAAAATGAAAGTAAAAGGGAGCACGGAACGACTCCGGGAAAAATTCTTTTCCCCTTTCATCTTTGCTCTTCATTACCCGAGTGTCTCTATTACTACCCGCCCATTTCCCTTCACTGCAAATGTACGGATAAATATAATAATCGGCGAATATGTCAGTCGCTGTTAGTTGGTGCGATATACCAAAATACGTGTATTACCCATTGAGAAGTCTTTTATCAATTTCTATAAGAAATATAATAGTAGCTGCGTATGGAAATCTTGTTCGTTGTATTTTGGCAATGCGTGGTGGTAACAGAGTCAGATTTATATAGACATAGGTTAAGTGTAAAGCAAAGGGATTCGGATATATTCAATGTCAGCATTTGCGAGCAATCGATAATTACTTCTGTCGTTTAAACGTGACTAGAGTGGGAACAGAGAAAGCATTATTTCTTTTGCAGCAAACGCTTATTGGGTAGATGTACCAATTATTGCCACTTTGACTATTTCAGAAATTATTTAACCCAAAAATTGTTCCAATTTGGAGCATAACATTAATTAACATCTCTATTGTTTACGAAGATGTTTTTATATATGGAAGATGATATATTAATTACTAATTAATTGAAAATGTACAACAAAATCCAACGTCACTTGAAAAGTTCTCATTTAAATAGAAACAATTTGTACATATATCAGCAATGCAGTTTGCGTAACAGATATAAGATGTACAGTAAACGTATCGCGTTACTCAATTACAACATGTCCCTTACTTTATAATTAAATTGATCTCGTTTTAATGTTCAACAGCACATTTTCCTCCTAATATTCATGTTTAGATATTAACTGCAAACGAATATACAAAGTCTATGTGTTGTTACGCAAATCGAAGTCCAAATCTAGTATAAAAATTTCTTTATCTACGATTCTTCGTACATTACTTTGCCATTAAATAAAGTAATTAAAGCGTCGGTTATAGAAACACTGACAGTAATACGGACATCTACCCTATTCGTGAGCAGAGTTGACAAATGATGAAAGAATAGCTCGCGTTACATGAATTTTTCTGAAGCGGTGGTCAAAATGAGCAATCGCTCGGTTGATTTAAACACACCGTAATAGGAATGCGTCCACTTATCGATATCAGCACGGCATCAACTTTGCTCCGTGCCGCCTTGATAGCAACCTGAATGTTTTGCTGGTCATGCGACCATCGCACGCCGTTTGTATGCTGCTCGCACGCTGATAACAAGGCGTTCATTACCGTTAACTCGTTCGTAACGGAGTGAATGAATGGATTGCGAAAAATTGATAGTCTCGAATATGTCGATGATTGTCTCGTTCGTTGCTAACAAGTGAACAACTGAACGTACCGTTGCGCAGGTGTCGTGCTGTTAATCCTTCGACTAGCGCGCGATCGGTTTAAATTAATGGCTCACAAAATGCTGCAACTTCGGTGTATTTTCCAGCGACGCGAAAGGCAATGATTTAAACCCATCACTTGCGTCGATGCATCAGCGACTGTAGGCTGCTTAACCGTTAATTGCTATTGTCAGTCTGCGAGGCAGCTATCAATAATTACTTATTCATCTCTATTTTACTTTCTGCATTATGAATACTTTTCAATCGTAGCCTAATATTCAATTACCGACATCGAACCTGTAAAATGGAAATAAATGAGTAATTATTAGCGGTCTTACGAACGTAAGTTTTAATAAGAGTAGCAATTAAGGATTCAGAGTTCCTCTCTTGTAGAATTTGTAGGATTTGGGAAGCATGCTCGTCGAAGAGGACGAATTTACGTTGCAACCCAATAACTTTTAATCAACTTCGATAACTTATTTTTACGCCTAATATTTGATTCGTCATAATGAAGAATAAATGATTTCCTCGCTTAACTATCGGAACAATAAAGAATCCAAGAAACGGTGTATACCCAATAAATTAGAAATACACGCGGTACACGCCAGCTAAAGTGTAGGTTTCTTAATCAGTGCTTCTAATCGGTCGGAGTCTGGGTTCATCAATCTCTTCGCGTGAGCGTCAAAGAGACTGAAAGTTGTATACTTAATGATGCCGAAGCGTAACGCTCGCGGGTCATGCAGGAGCCCCCCCCCCCCCCCCCACGTAGCAGCCTTTCAAAGCAGTCCGGGTGTCTTGTTAATTATTCGACGTTTGCTTTAGTTTAGACCGCGTAATTCGCGCATTATTCAACAGAGAGCCGGTTATCAATAACATATGACGCGGAGCCCACGGCTGATTTGAAATTACGCGTTTAACGAGGCTTAAATATTGCACGCGTACATACATATGTCGTAACGCCACGGTCGCTAATCCGGGCGCAGGATTTACGTTCGACCGGGTCCTCCGCTCGTTCACGTTCAGATCGATCGCATTATATCGAATAAACCGGCAACAGCCCACCTACCCCTCGTGTACTTCGTTGATTATATTACGTCGAACGATGCCGGATCTGTCTACGGTTGTTATTCCTCGTGTAATCGCTGTCAGCGGCAGCTTACAAGCGTGATCAAATAGAAAAAGTGTAGAGTCGCGATGCAAATGGCAACCGCGTCGCGTGTCGAGAACGTTTAGGAATTTTTAGATCACCCGGTAAATAATGTACAAATATATAAACATAAAAATATGCGAATATGCAAATATACAAGTATACGAATGTACAAATGTATAAATGTACAAATGTACAAATATACGAATATACGAATATACGAATGTACAAATGTATAAATGTGCAAATGTACAAATATACAAATATAAAAATATACAAATATACAAATATACGAATGTACAAATGTATAAATGTACAAATGTGCAAATGTACAAATGTACAAATGTACAAATGTACAAATGTACAAATGTACAAATATACAAATATACAAATATAAAAATATACAAATGTACAAATGTACAAATATACAAATATACAAATATACGAATATACGAATGTACAAATGTATAAATGTGCAAATGTACAAATATACAAATATAAAAATATACAAATATGCAAATATACGAATGTACGAATGTATAAATGTACAAATGTGCAAATGTACAAATGTATAAATGTGCAAATGTACAAATATAAAAATATACAAATGTAGAAATGTACAAATGTACAAATATACAAATATACGAATATACGAATATACGAATGTACAAATGTATAAATGTGCAAATGTACAAATGTACAAATATACAAATATAAAAATATACAAATATGCAAATATACGAATGTACAAATGTATAAATGTACAAATATACGAATATACGAATGTACAAATGTATAAATGTACAAATGTACAAATATACAAATATAAAAATATACAAATATGCAAATATACGAATGTACAAATGTATAAATGTACAAATGTACAAATGTGCAAATGTACAAATGTACAAATATACAAATATAAAAATAGACAAATGTGCAAATGTACAAATATACAAATATAAAAATATACAAATATAAAAATATACAAATGTGCAAATGTACAAATATACAAATATACGAATATACGAATGTACAAATGTATAAATGTGCAAATGTACAAATATACAAATATAAAAATATACAAATGTACAAATATACAATGATTAATTGATATACTGACATTGATATATTGATATGAGTAGATGCATTGATGAATTAACATTTAATTTAACCCTGCTGTTCTCCTTATTATTATTTATTTTGCACATTTGTATTCTTCGATTTACACTGATTCAATGATCGAATATATGACACTTCATGAATATTATTCATTGGATGAAACTTATTAAAATTTCAGATAGATTGAATATCAAGAAGAAATATATAGAAACGTAATACAAAATGAAAAATAATTATCGTATTGGGTCATATAGGCCCAAAGAGAACAGCAGGGTTAAGGAAATCGTTGATCCTTTAGGTTGAATTTTAAGGATTAATAGCATGAATGCGTATTCTGATGATTCAGACTAGATTCTTTAATAAACTTCAAGAATGGTTATTAATTAATTGATTGAATAATTTTTAGTAACATAATCTGTCCATTTATGACAAGATCCACCAAAATTTTTGCACGTAGCTAATAAATTAAGATTCGATCTTCGAAATGAAAATTTTTACCCGTCGAATTTTCTAGAAATTTGGTTCCTTTTTAGTGGCCGCGAGATTAGCGTAAGTCTCTTTGTGGTTGGTTGAAGTTCAGCGTTGGGTATAGATAACTTAACTAATTTTCAGCCGAGGATGTTGTGCCCCTGGCATTCAGTTGACGAGGCTTTCTTCTATAGAAGGCACTCGTGATCGGAGGATCGACGTAAGCCCTTTTGTTGCATGGCGTACACGTGTTCTAATTATTATCCTTGTCAGAAGCCGATGTACTCTATTTTGTTGAGGTTATTTAGGGAATATAGTGGAATTAACTAGCTGAGAACATTCACATTTGCATGTCTAGGTTCACCTTCGATCTGCTGATAAGTTTTCAAGTCTACTACGCGTTTTGTCACATTTTCTACATTAATACTCATTTATTCAGTCAGTAAATTATTTATTTCCTCGTGTTTAATATAATTACAGTAGACCGCGAATGTCTGTACGCGTTTGGAATTTAAATACACGCAAAAGATTGGGTGACACATTTGGTATGGAAGAATATACGAGATATAAAGATAGTAAAATATTAGGTTGGCCGAAAAGTTCTTTTGCTATTTTATAGTGCGTGTTTGAATTTTGCGATACATGATTGAGAGCGCCAACAATTTTAAAATTGCAAAAAAGGTCTGAAAGCAAACATTTCGCTGTATTTTCTAGGAAGAAAAGTCGTAAAATTTGTCGATTCATTGCATTAAATTGCTATTGCAAAAATAAAAATGCAGTGTAAGCCTGAAACTAATAGTGTGAATAATAGAATATGTTAATATTGGAAGATATTCTCCGTATTAGGACCCCATAAAATCGTTCGATAGAAGAAAATTCACAAATATGAAACCTAACAAAATCGTCTAAGCGAGTTTTTGAGAAACATTGTAAAGAACAAATGAAGAAATTATATAATGATACAAAAATTGTCAAAAGTAAGTTCTCGAAACATTGTTAACTAAAGGTCTACTTCTGTCTTGTCTATAAAATACGAAAAAACATTTCGGCCAACCCGATACACATTATATCTACAATAATACTCAACATATTTTATTTCCAGTCATTTCACGATACATTTGCAAATTTTGCTCTTACAAATCAATTATCCTAACAGATGTATCTCCTTGTTAGTTCGGATGATCGGTATTCTACCATACATTATATTTTCTAGAAATTCAGTGATTAGTTCACAACAAAATTGCCCCCCTTTTTGATTAATTGTTAAACAAATCACTGTAGAAAGTTTTGCAATAACAGTAGGATCACACGGAGCGCGAAAAACGGGCCTAAAATCAGTGGTTGCAGGACCAACGGTGGGTGTTATTCCTTAATTAAACAACGCCGTTCTTGTTCGAAGGCAATAAGGGCGAAATTGCCGCGAAGCGAACGGTTCTTGCCGAATCTTGGATTTCGCTAGGGAATTTCACTGCGAATATCGTTTTCGCCCGGTGGAAACGGTCGATGATTTGCGAGGCAAGAAACAATTTTGCAGAGACAAAGGTCGCGTGAGGCCGCCGCGCCGCAGACACCATTACAGGGCATAGATGCGTGCACGCTGCCATTTTGTTCATCTGAAATTCATGGCGGCTCTCGTGTCGCGTTTAGACGCCGTTCACGCTGCCATTGTTTCCTCCGACGAGATGGAATTTTGTTACAACTTCCGCGGGGCACGTTCCGCCATCCTCGGGATTTTATTAGTCGCAATTAAAATGGTGCACGTTGACCTCATGCACGTGCAAGCGAGTTTTGATGAGCGGATCGATTGATGAGCCTCGACTCTCCGATGTTTGTACATGCTGTTTGCTAAATTGTGTGCACGTTTTTGAAATTAGATGAGCATGGTTGCAACCCCAAATGGCAGCCGATGTGGCGTGAAAAGGGAGCGAATGTTGGGATTAAAGGCGACGTGATTTTAGGTCAGATCCGACCAGACGTGTCAGTTATTTCGGAAACAGTATTATTAAATATTTAGTTTAACATATTTTTACTTTGAATGGCCACTGGAAACGCGTCTTGGAATATGTTAATAAAAATAGTTTGGTACCGTTAATTATAAATTTATGGACTAAAGTTTTATTTTAAAAGGCCGCCGTAGACGTTTCTGAGAATATTTTCATAGAAATAATACGCATTTATTAATTATAAAGGTTCTTTCATATAAATGTGTCCATTAAACTTTTATATTGGGTTTTTCGGAAAGTTTCTAACGTTTTTGATAACATTAAATTCTGTTGTGCAATTCGTGGGATTCGATGGGAATTATCTTAACCGATATTATTATTAATTTAAACGAATATTATTCTTGATTGAGTTATTTAACCGTGACAATTAACAAACAGCGTCTAGGCAATTAATAACTTTATTTCGACACAGATTCAATAAATCTTGTTGTAAACAATTTTTGAAGTTTGTGAAACTTTATCAAAAACCAGAGATTGAATACGTTAGCAGTTAGAAAAAAATAACTTCAAAGAATTCACTTTGGAAAAAGATGAAAGCTTTTTGAAAGAAAAAATTACGAAACTTTCTAATCATCAAAAGTGTGTAAGATTGTTCAATAAAATAATAATTGAATAATTCTCGAATATCGTTACGAACTTTCTGAACAATCTCTTTAAATCGTTCCTTTAACCCTTTCATTACTGTCAACGTTTATAGACGCGAGAAATTCGCGTGTATTGCATTATTGATGACTTTCTCCAATTAACCCTTTCGCTACAGCAGCTTGGAAGTAAAATCTAAAACCATAGCTAAGGAACAGTATTTATCAACATGCAAATAGGATAAATATAAATATTTAGATACTTTATATTATTAATCGTGGTACGATGCTCGACTCGCGACACGATTGCAACGAATCACAACCGCGAAGAGTATCGTGTGCGCTCACGACAAACTAATGCCGTAAGGGCGAAGTTCTGATTGATGAATAAAGGTGAATAAATTTGCTCGTTGCGAGTTACTCGGTAGAGTGTGGTGTATTTGAAAAACTTGTCGGATTGGGTTACTTATCGGTTTTCAAAGTGGAGGTGTCGATGGTGTTTTGCGTACTACCCTTGAATCGGTTTTTGAGCCAATATATAATGTGGGGGCGTTATGCGATTGGCCGAATATTGAAGGAGGGGGTAAGAAGGAGTCAAAAATATGGAAGTGTAGTGGGACATGAGACAAGTTGGTGGAAGGAGAAGATTAAGGTGGAAGCGGCTTGAAACTGGAGGGGTGTGGGAAAAAACAGAAAGTAGAGGAGGGTGGTGGAAATGAACAGGATGCGTCCTTAACAATTTTATGGTCGGAGAGGAATTAGTTTGAGGGCTTGATATTTCGGATGGAAAGGAACGAATTGGTTTATGACTGTACGGTACTGGTCGGTCGGCTGCAAGACCGAACAATCGTGGTCCAATATTATCGCACGAATTGCAACAGGAACGATACTCTGTTTCAACAAAGGCAATACGTATACTTTTAAGAAACGATTATTCAACTTTTGAGGACGCACATATTAATTTTGGCAATTGAAAGCATTATTGGCGTTTCAAAACGTTTGAAATTCTTTGTCACCTGAACAGTAGAAGAGGAATCGGAAGAATAATATTTTCGACGATTCATTATTTCGACGACTTCTGCGTATTCTTTGATTAAAAGCCGCCATAGCGGAGGGGTTAAGAAAGGTGCATTTATTTTGAATAATGCGCCCGTGCAAAGTCATTTTATGCTTCACCAATTTTCCCTTGGTACATTAAAGAGAGCGTGAAATGAAGGAAAATAAAGCGTAGAGGTAACATCGTTTGTGTATATACACGTTGAAACTAGGTGAGCCGCTGTTTATCATCAGCTTTTCTTTTTATTAGCGAGGAAAAGGAATTTTTTTGTCCCTTAAGTACCGGCCTCGGTCCAGGGACACTTTGAGAAGCTTCCGGCGGAATATTAGGCTCTCACCGGAAGACGGGAATAAAATCAACGGTGTCCCAGAATTGGCCGAACCCGGAGTTTCTTAAAATCTCGAGGTTTCCCCGGGAATTAGTGTTTTTATGAAAATTACTCGCGTAAGAAGTTGAAACACCGGCTCACCGGTTATTCGCCGAATTAGAGCACCGGGGACGTTTTACTTCCCTGTGAGAATTTTTATTTCTCTGCCATTTATATAATTAAATTGCGAATTGTCGTTTCTTGCTCTTCCTTAACTTTTCGTTTTACTGCATCTTGGTTTCATTTACTTGGGACTGGAGAATTGCTTTGGAAAATTATGCCGGAATATTTCAATTTATTTGTAAATTTAATTCCACCGGAATCTGTCTTTCTGCACGGCATTATTATTGGGTTAATTGTATCTACCTTTTGCCAGGGATAATTATAGTATAATTTGTAATAATATGCTTAATATTTCAAGGGACAGTTATACCTGAGTTTGCATTGAAACTTTCGCTTGATCCTTGAGCGACGGGAAATTTACTGTTACTGTACCGAGCAAAAAGATTTTTATATTTATTATTATATTTTTATTCCTATCTATTTTATCTCTATTTATATTTTCATATATTTTGTATTATTATTTCATTTCTATATGACTTTATTAATATTTCAAAACCCACAAACCAATATCAAATTCCCATAAACACAAATAACCCTTTCTGCTCTAAATAATAATTCCTTGATTTCGATACGAAGAAAGACGGATCTATGTGACGAATAAAAGTCGCGTCACCAAAGGATTAAACTGATTAGCGAACCAATTAAACGCACTTTAATTTAACCCATTTTCCTCTTTTTATTTCAGAAGAAACCAATGAGCGTCGATTTCTTCGAAGGACGCTTGTCTGGACGAGCGACTAACCATCCAACAAAAACGTGAGTGCGAAACGTTATCTGATTGTAACTGGAACTGTTGAGAAAGTCTTGGAAACTTTCCGCGTGCAATTATCGGAATTAATATCGCACGGAACATAGGCCATTATTTAGGAATCATCTGCAGAACTTAACCGACAAAACGAACATTTTTTTTCTCCTTGAGAAACACGCGTAGCTTAGCCTATTTTCAGCGAGCCGCGAAATTTCAAAGTAAAATGGGAGAGGGGTGGGGGGATGGGAAAGCGTCGCGTAATTGCTTACTCTATCGTTCACGAGCCGCGAAATGGCGAAGCATGTCCCATAATTGTTCACCCTCGTTTTTTACGTGTCACGGGATCGCGATAAACAAAGAACATGGGGAAGAAAAAAATTTCCGCTGGTACAACGACTAAGTGCGACCTCTGAAACGACTTGAAACTAAAATAATTCACCTAGAAATATTTTTCCGCAATTTTTTTTTTTTTTTTTTTTTTTTAGTTCCTTTTGCCGTCGACAATTCGTCCTATTTTTGTATCGCTGAACGTTCAGTACTCTAGTGTGGCCTACGATAAGCCATACTTTTGCTCCGCCAACCAAAAATTATTTAAATACTTTTACCAAGACTTTTCGTAAATACACGTTGAATCTCGTGAAATGGCAACGGATTAATTCGTACACCTAATAGTTGGCATTAGTTTTCATTCAAGATTGCGGTGTGCAATGTACCCACAGTTACTCGCAAACTCGAGCGTACTCTTTCAAACTCAATGAAAAAGATGGCTAAAAAATGGTTAATTTTCAGTGTACCCAAACTATTAACCTGATTGAACATATCTTGGAGAAGTTGAAATCCAAAATGATAAATTATACTATTACGAATAGAGAAGATTTCAAAATGAAATTGAGAGAATAGAACAATATTTTACATTCTTTATGCAAAATTAATCAATTCTATGCCACGAATATTAAAGGTGGTTAACAAAATAGTAATCTACATCTATCATATGTATAACAAAAATTTTGTGTCAGCAAAACAATTATACTTTTACGTTTCTTATTAAGTATATATAGTTTTATCTCAAGAATTTTGTGCGTACTGTCTGTCAGAATATGCGAATGAAATATATTGAGTTTCTACTTTTGAACATGTGCGTGTATATTTACTTTTTAGTTATTTTTCATCGGCAACATAGGGTGTACGCTCAATTTTGTGAGTAATGTGTTAGTACGACGTAAAGGAGGCAGAATTCTTGTGATCGAAGAGGAAAATGATAAAATGTTTATCTATCTACGTACGTATTGCAACGATGAAATACTTAATACTTAGTGTACGTCAGCTTAGGTTATCTAGAGGATGTTAAGTTAGGAATTTCTTGGACACCATGTATACATTGACGTAGGGGGGTTTAAAAACGCGTCGGCGCGGCGTCGCAAATGTATTCCACGCCGCGATTTCGTTTTCGCTGGTAGTGTCTACAAAGTCGCGGCATCACGGAACGTAAATTTTGTCGCGCGATTATCTACATAATGGGCGAGCGTCGCGCGCGTACAGAAAATTTATCGTCCGACTTCCCGATGAAAATTCATATCTTTCCCGCTTGTGAAATTTTCCTAGTCTCTCGTTCGGACAAAGAAACAGGCCTGTTTTCCTCTATTCTTACTAAATTCTACAAATAGGGTTAATATTTTTGATGAATGCTGCACTAACGTAGGATTTCGATTATTAATTTTGCACACTTAATAATATTTTTACTGACTATTTAAAAGTACTGCCTATTATAGTATCAAATGTTTCCTTCAATTCATACTAAATTGAATTAACATCTTAAATTTAAGAGTCTTTATTCTTGGCCTGTGCTGCAATTTTTATGACTGGTTTTGGTTATCGTTTAACGTTCGATGAAATTCAATTGTAGATCTTTTTATAGGCTAGGAGTGACGTAATTTATACCTGAAACTCAATTTGAATCAAATTCGATCCCAATTTATCTTTAATCTTATTGTTTCTGGTAAAGGGAAGCTTCAAAAAATTATACTGTGGATGTTTATGCATTTATGCGAAATTTAAATACGTAAGAAAGTGTAGAAATGCATAAATAAAATGAAACGCAAAAACGTGTAAAATATCTGAAGTCCAACACGTGTTATAGTAGACTTGTTAAGAAATCGCTTAACTCAAGATTTCGATGATTTTTAACAAGTAGAAATTAACATTTTGAACAACTTCTTCTTCTTCCATTTAACGTTGGTTGGTCTTAGCTTTCAAGACGAGTTAGGCGATTATTCAACAAGTTTATCGTTGTTACAATATTTAGAGGATAAAATACGTTTCTATTTAAATTGCTATAACATTTAGGTATTTGTAAATAGGGTAGGTGCACCAATGAATAAACACTTAAGGAAATTGTTGACTCTTAGATCAAATTTTAGGGATTCACTCTCAATCTACGTTTCATTGTTACTATTATTATTAAAGATTCAGATCACCACTCTATTTTAAAATATCGTCAAATTGTAAATTTAAGCAAGGAAGTTTAGTTACTTTGATCGCCAAATTGAAGAAAAACTTGGGCGTCAATTAATATTATTAGTGACTATTCTGATGATGTAAACTCGATTCTTTAATGTCTGAATTTTCATATAAGACATACGAATAATCTCAAAATAAATAGGAAGTATAAGTGATTAAATTAATCAGGCAGAATTATAATAATAATGAATGAACATTGTTAACCAATAAATACCAGTGAAGAAACACTCTTAACTAAATGAATACACAATAAGCATTTTTTGCATAGTAGAAGAACTTTTTTTACCTTTCTTTTTCGTATATTTTTCTCTTCTTTGGATTATGGGTGTTGCAGAGGTCCCGCATAAATTCAAAATGTTGTCTCACCAAATTTTGAACACTGCTACGCGTTTAGTTTGCACCTATTAACTTGGTAATAAAATCAACCCTTGAGGGACGACACTGTTTTTCGATGCATATAACTTTATACCACATCATACACGTTATAGATAGATTTTAACATTTTCCAAGCGAAATCTGCAACAAAATTTTCTAACAAAATACATAAAATTGTATAAAATGAATTCGTGTATCGATTTCGAACTTGAGAAGCGATACTAAGATCCGTAGCATACACAAATGCAGTCCCTGATAGATTAAAGAGAAAAATAAATTGTGAACAAAATTTTAAAATCCGTACGTAAAAGGGTTAATAATTCATTCATTGATATCTATCCATTCACTGGTGCATCTACCCTATCTAAATTTGCATAAACATTCACATTAATTAAAAGATTCTCCTACTATGGGTTAAACACAAAAAGAAAACAGTAAAGTAAGTTATTAAAAAAAGAAAAGTAGGAAAAGTTCTTCTATGCAAAAATACGTACTGTTCGTTCGTTTAGTTTATTCGCTCGTATTCGTTGGCCGACAATATTCATTCATTAGCGAAACGAACATTTCTGGCTTTTTCCAATGGGAATGTTTTAAGAAAAGAATTTCTATTCGGCTTTCAAGCCGATGTCCTTTCGTTGGGAGACACCCAGTATGGTTCACCGTGGGATGTGTGCGCGCGCGCACGTATGCACACAGGAAGCCCGAAGGAAATGTCTGGCAGACGCCGGGGAACGTGATATCCGAAGTCACTCACGAATTCATAGGATCCCTTTCTTCTTTGTTTTCCTCCGCGCGGCCGTGTAACTCGCACGCGACCACGCGTACCGATTCGGTAATGTTCCCGAGGATTTCCCGGCAATCTCGGCCCGCTTTCCTCTAAATCTCCCGGCAATGAGCCGCGTGATGTTTTTCTTCCCCTTCCTTTCCAACCCTATGCCCGTCTCCCACGTTCCTGGCTGACGGTCAGGAGCTGAATTTTGGATGTCGCCGGGAGCTTCGTATTTCTTTGACCAGCAGCTCTCGTTTTATCATTTTCTCTCGTGCAAGATTTCGAGGCTGTAACGCGTGGAATAAAGTAACCGGTGTTTCGCGGCGAAGGAAATTAGATTTCGGGTGCAAAATAATAAATAGACTGCGGATTTCTTTATGCATTTATGGGAAATTTAAATATGTAGTAATAGTAGTAATAGTAGTAGTAGTAAGTAATAACACTTTAATTTGTTTTCCACATAGGAATACAAAGAGATCCGTTTCCGTAACTTAATTCACTCATTTCTCTTCTTATTTTATCTATATTTCATCCCGTATTATCTATACTTTTGTCCGCTGCGAAGAAATATGGAATGCGCGTAATAGGGAAAAATATATAAGTGTAGTAGAGATTATAACATCGGAATGAGAAACTTTATCGTGGATATAAAAGTAGATGGATGAGGAAAATGTGGAAGTAAAGGAAAATTGTTTTAAACGCAACAATTTGTCCGAGAATTTCGCTCATTATATACATCGTGTTTTATATTTACAACCCTCCTAAAAATTTACATTTATTTCTGATTAGAGCGAGGATTATATTTATTTTCATAAATTTAGTTCAACGCAATAAAAATATGTAACAAAAATAATATGCAATTTAAGAAATAGTAACTTGTTCACAAAACTGTAAAATGGTATTGCAATTTTATTGGTTTCGTATTTGTAACACTTGTAACATAAAATAACGAAAGCAGGAGTATACTCCTATTTATAAAAAAAAAGGTATGAGATACTATTTGAGACTAACTATTGTATGATTATATTTGGAACAATGTTCTCTTATTAGCTAGAAATCACTCAAAATTTGTATGAGCATTATAATTATGATAGAGAGTGTAAATTCGTTCGTCTCGTTGTGATGTTATTTTTGAGGAAATTAACGTTAAAAATAAGAAGGAAAGAATGAGAAAAAAGTGTAAAAAATGAAAGAATAAGTAAAAAAATATATACATGTTTTAAAGGAAGCGAGATGCGTCTTCTAGAATTTTATTATAATAATCGGAATAGAAATCAGAATCATTTTCGTCTGTGAATTATAGATATTCATATTTAACGTGAAATAGAAAGAAAAGATGGAATTGACATATCCCGATTTGCAATTTACTGATAAATGGCACTTTACTTTGGCTTTTCAATGGAACTAGACTAAAATGTAGTAAAATGTCCAATTTTTTAGTAACCGATAGAAAGATGATTATAATAAATTATATATATTATGTATAATATATTATATAATATAAGAAATTATATTTTTGAATATATCCTCATTTGCAATTCAATTTCAGATTTAATTATTAGGGATTTTTATCATTCTAGTTATTGTCCCAAGTAGCAATGAATGAGTGGTTTAATTGTTATGCAAGAGTTTAAACACAGAGTTTGATTTAACTTAAAGTTTAATTAAAGTCAGGTGCGCATATTGTTAGGATTTTTTTTTACTAAAGATTGTTCTGAAATATGATTATGTTCTTATTTTGCTAGTAGTAAGTGTTGAAATCTTTCCTGGAAAGGACTTTTTAATCAGAGAGAAAATTATGGTTTACCCTTATTAACGGACAATCCAACCGGCCGATGAAATCTTACCTGTGTTGTATTTTAAATTCAATTTTCTTCTACTTTCATTAATTCCCAAGCACTTCAAACGGTTGCCAAGATTAATTTTCTTCGTCGTCGAATCGCGAAACGTTTGGCACAACACGAAAGTCACTCCCATGTTCTTCAAATTACTGTAATCTTGATCCTTTCACTTCTACTTCTTCCTTCTTCGGTAATTAAAAGCACGATTTCTCTGAATTTAAAACGTTAGAATGCGTACATCAGACTGAAAGTTTCCTTTAATTTCGTTAATTATTATTCGCGTACAAGTTTAGCAATTTAATCAGCTTTAATTTAGATATAAACATTATTGGAAAAAAATACTTGGTAAATCAATTATTGTCAGCTTTGTATACTTCGTGTCATCTAGTAGCTTAGTAAGAGTACTTTTACGTGACAAAGTTGAAAAGACAAAAGTCACCTGATGAAAATACTTGATTGGATTAGAAAGCTTCATTCATTTTTCGTTTTCCATTCCAAGCTTTGCAACCAATGCCTCAATTAAATAATAAATAAATTAAAAGATTAACGACGAACAAAGTTTAAAATTCTAATAGTAGGAAAGCTTCCCAGTCTGCAAATTCAAAGTTTAACCCTTTGACTACTGTATACTTGAAAGGTATACAGTACTGCCTTGGATATTAGCCGGGGTTTTGCCTTGGATATTGGCCGGTCGCTATCCCCACCAGATCTTGGAACTGGCTTCGGAACCGTCCCGGTGGCCAAGTACATATGTTTTTACACCTACCGTGAAATGTCGATGAGCCCTGCTGCGTATCTCTATCTCATTCGTTCTCTATAAACAAGCAGACACTGAGGATTTCCTGAAAGATCTACCTCCCTTCAACTTTGGCCAGATTCTGTCCCGAACCTCGGCCAATATCCAAGGCAACACTGTATATCCACGCCCCATACATTTATCATAATACAAAATACATAGATTAATTTCCCAACCTGTTATTTCATAACAATATTTCAAAGTTCAAGTTAACAAAAATGCAACGTTTTATTATCTTAAATTTCGAATCAATTAATTCACAAACAACTGATTTGCATACGTAAACTGTGCGCACATTTTTGATTACCGAATCGCACAAGTTAAAGGGTTAAACAGCAAACAAGTATAATGCGAATCTTTCGTAGAGCCAGTCTTGCGAATACCGTTCCAACTCGACGAAACTGCGACAGATCGAACCTTTCGAGGTTCAATTAAGAGTGGAAGCGGCAGACGGTGCCCGGAAGTCGTCCCCGGGGGGCGTAGAACTCGCAATCGCACCGTATCCACTACGGGGCAAAATTTCCCCTAGCATTTTACCCCAGGGCCCCGCCCTCGTTTGCAACAAAAAGAATCCCGGTCGAGCGAAACTTGCGTACACACAAGGTAATCCGCATAAATTCCTGGTAACAGTCGCGTTTCCATCCGTTCAAGGGTGCAGTCTAACCGGAAACGAAGAAATTGGGAAGAAAGGAGTACTGGTCCGACCAGCCCACTCTATACCATAGGATTTGGGTCAACAATGTGGAGGTTCGTAGAAATAGCTCGAGGGAATAGACTGGTGTAACCGATTGAAAGTATTCTACTCGATTTGGCCGCGATTCCGTGGAATCTCCTGAGCGTGGTAATGCAGACACCCGCTTTACTGCCGGTTGCATGTAGCAGGATAATCGTCGACCCAGTTCGCCAAACCAAACATGCTTCACCGTGTGTTTCTAGCCGTTGGTCTTGGACTGATGCTCTTCGGTATATCACGGCGACAAATCGAGGCTAATTGAAGTTTTATACTATATCTTTCATTCACCGAAACTTGTACTTTCCAATAGAATTGAATAGAAGTTGTAGAGTTCGAGGTCGGTTTTTGGGTTGCGTCTAAGTTATTGCTTTCAGACCATGATTCGCATGATTCTTCGGTGCATTGTTGGTCGAATTGAAATCGTATAAAGTAGCTTCCATATATTACCTCTTTGCGCATCAAGCGAATAAAAGTCGCGTCGTAAACTATCCAGGATTAATTTGACTTTGAACTCTGGACATTATTTATCTGTAAATGCAACTGCTGCCAAAAGTTTTCGGTCAAAATGTGGATTTATTATGTCAATAAGATGAAGAACACGGGAGAATAAAAGCCATTAATGTGCTTAACTTATATTATTTTTAAAATTAATGGTATATCTTAGATACTGAGTTACAGCAACGAAAAATGGTAAATTTTATTAAAGAGACAGTAAACATAAATGAATTGATTTATTTATGTTTCACGTAATGTAATTTTGTTTATTACATATATAGTGGAATCTGGATATTATAATCGCGGATAATGTTATAAATCGGCTATTTATTTATCATTGAAATATATGTAAAAAGGTATAAAATGCAAATGGTACTCAAAAAATATAGAAAGCATTAAAAGTAACATACAAATTATAGTAATTATATATAGCAGGAAGAAACAGTTCTCTATTAAGAACTCGTTGCTTTAATTTTATTTCTAAAAATCAGAATTTGCAAAAAGATCCGTGGTCTAATTACAAATTAATTAGTCGATCGATTTCTTTTCAAATTTTAACCTATCTCAAGTAGGTCACTGTCAGAGTAGTTTAGCTACAGTTAAACTATAAAACCACCCTAAATATACCAACGTTGTTGTCGATACTTAGGAAAGCTTTGAAGTAGTCGTGAAAGCTTCAACTTCGCTTCACTCGGAGTTTGAAACGTTTCAGTGGTCGAATAGTAAAGTGGCTCATCGTTGCGCGTACTTAATCTATATCTGTTCGTACAATAAAAAGGGATTAGGTTAGGCTCTCTCGTAATTCAGAAATTGTTGAAGCTCAAAGCAGTTCAAAGGCGCCAGCGAATTGTAGCCGAAGAGCGGTTTTGCAAAATAAATTCCACATGTTTCTACACCACTAGCTTCTGCTTAATATTTCCAGGGAAATAGCAACTTCGGCTAGTTGGTGAGCGTTTAATTGGAATTGTAAATTGGTCGCAGAGTGGACGATTTTATTTTTCGAAATTGTCGCGAAAATTGGAAAGCACCGGCTAACTTCGGCCTCGGTAATAGCGTTAGTTTGCTTTTAGATTGCAAAGGTTTTTTCCTAATAAAGTTTAATTTCGGTGGATCCAGTATTTTCTGTAACTACTGCGTGAAATTGTAATGGCGAATTTGCATCAACAACAGTACAAATCCAACGATAACACATTTATCTCATCTTTCCGATTCTCCATCGTATTAAAATACATTTGCATCGATTATTAGGTTGTTGCATACGAAATGACCGATTTTATGCAGCTTAAAATCTCCTAGCCATTAATTAATTAAATAACGCGTTTCTAATTTGTATAAAATATCCTGTACATTGTGATAATGTTATACAATATACATAATATTTATTATTCGATTCGAATCTATAACCGGTTTATAGTTAGGTGATTTTATACAATTGACAATCTTTTGTATAAAAACACGCTGCAGTTATTTGCTATTGAATTTATACCACTTATCAGATCGGAGAAAATGAAACGAGTAACCTATTGATCAGGATGAAAGAATTGGATAAACCTAACATCTATCGAGTGAGCATAAATGTTAATGCAAGATAAAAGTCGAAGACTGCGAACATAATAATTAACAATATTAAATAGAAACATTGAACCGGATGATAATCTTCTGGATTCAAGCGTTGACAGGTTTATTCCGCTAATTGTAAGAACCTAAAAAATAATTAATATGAGAGTTCACGCAAGAGCATCAACTTAAACCGATATAATCCGAAATTGAAGTTCTTTATAACAAGTTATTCGGAATAAAAGTTCTCCACAACTGCTTCCTATATTATAACAGTTTTCGAGTCCTGCTATAAATCAACCGAAGAAACATATTCGGATGCTAACGCAATTTTAACGGTGTACCGAAGTCGAAACCATAATCAACGCAGGATGAGTGACTGGTTGAACGGCTGCCAGAAAGTGCAGTGACCTAGTTGAAATAAAAATACACGCACCCCTCTGCGAGACCATTCAGCAACGATTCGCTCGAACTCCGTGTGGCGTTCCTATTTTTTCTCTCGCTCGTTGGTGTTCGTTTTTGCTAACTCCCAGCCACGTCACGGCTCCCGAAAGTGGTTAGTTATGTCGCACGAAGAAGCGACCAGAGAACTGCCGGCTAACGACACGTATATGTGTATGCATCTTCAAAATAGAAGCCTTCCCCTTGGATTCCCCTAGCGAGCATTCCTGCAGGCGTTCTGCATTTTTTCTTCCGTCGACAATCTTCAGACTGTCATCATCTACAGTTGGAACAGTGTTTTTCATGCCCCCCACCCCTCCCTATTTTCGACACCCAAAAGCATTTCTAAATCGAGGGCTCCAGGCTTTGTTGGTAATTAACACGTTTGCTATACTCAATCTTCGTCATATTTTTTTTTGGAAAAAGGAATTTGAAATGTATGGGAAGGGCTTTAAGTATCTACCAAAATTGTTTCTCGTTTGCGCTATTAAACGGTGACGTTTTAGTTGCGTGGATAAATGAATATTATAGTTTTGAGCAACATATTCCGTGCACAAATTTTGTAGCTCATTGTATATATGTACGTTAATTATTAAAACTTGTAACTAGTCCCATTTCTCATTTGTACTTGTCATCTTAATACATTATGCATTATTTAACTCATTGTCTTATAACAGCGAGTTGCACTGCAATTACGCGCTGCAAATTATGCTCTAAATATAATAAGATATGCTACAATTTTTAATAAACTTTAATTTCAAACCTAACAATAAGTGTAATTGCAGTTTATGAGATTTGGGGTTATCCAAGTATGGTATTTTAATGCTTTAGTTTGGCACAGTGTAAAATAGTAAATCGCTAGCAGTATAACGAATTGTTGTCTTTGAAAAATTCCTAGGACAAGGTTTAACACTAACTTTACGGGATACGCCAATTTAACGAATTTTGGATTTAATCCTTAACGTTATAGGAATTATAAATATTACTCTTAAGCAATTTATAGTGACCTTAGTTGGTCTGACAATACGAATTGTTACACTAACTCAACATCCTCTTTCTCGAATCTTGTAATACTTATTTTTCCAAAAGTCTGTTTAATATATTATATCTCTTTAATATTATACGATCAGTGTCCATAACTATAGTCTTAAACCAATTGATAATAATAAAATTATAGTAACAATTAGACTGCAGATGTTTATGCAAATTCGTCTTTTTACAAGCATAATTAAAGAAATAAAGTTTTAATAGAAATTTGTTTCATCTTCTAAATCTAACTTTGTACATTTTATATATTTTTACATACCATGTGTATTACGAAATTTAAATTTCCCATAAATACATAAATATCCCCAGTCTAATAATATTAATAATTTGTAATAAAAATACTTACAGTTAGAGTGGTTGGTATTAAAAGATCTTCCACTATCATTTTTGTTCCCTTTTGGTAATCAAATACCATTGTTTTACGAAGATATTCTCGAATAATTTATCGCTTATACAATATATCATTATTTATTTTGTAATTTATATTCGAATAATTTGTGGAAGATGCTGAAGTAATAGCATGATTAAATTAAGTTGCGCGAAACTAAAGAGGAAAGAATTTTGCTGTAAAGTATCAGGCTTTTGAAATTCGTCAGGATATTAAATAAGTGGAATCTGTTTGGGAAGGTTAATTTTGATGATGTCCGAAGTTTTTATTGGAAAAGTTACCAGCACGAGAATTTTGTTACGAACTAATATCTGAGGTATTCGTGTAAGCCCCCGTCGGAATGAACCGCGGGATAACTTTGTTTCTGAAATGATTTAGCTTTCAATTGCCTTTCGCCATTCGCTGTAATTTTACGAAAACATATTAGCAAAACCATTTTTGTTCCCTTTTCGTCACCAACCGCCTCACCATTGTTTCCTCAAAATTACATGTCAGCTTATCCATTAAATGTTTGCGGTTTGTAAAATTGAATGTCAAGCTACTTTTTTTTTTTTTATTCTTTTACCATAACTGTTTACAATCCCGCAGAGATCACAATTCCAAGATTATCGAATCGCTTCCTCTGAATATTTTAATCTTACTAATCTCTATAGCGACACGCGTAAATTTCCACGAAAGTTAAAATTCAAAGTTTTCACGTATTTCCGTCAATTCGGTTTCCGTTTCTTTCGAAACAAGGCAAATTAAATGCAAGTTTTTCCCTTTTCCACGAACATAACACTTGAAATTCTCTCACGAGCCAGAAAAGTGTATCGGAATTGAATATTACAATTATTAAAAAAGTTATAGAGTGCAAAGGGTTAAGGTCTTGTAACCTGCACCATCGACACCTAATTCCGCCAAATTCACAAAAAGACCAAAAGATCTCCATGGTTCACCGTTCAAACGTTGACAACGAGTCGTCCAACATGAAGATCCTGAAATTAGCCTGGCGGGGAAATTGAAAAAGGCGGCAATTTCAGGTGCAGTTGCACGCACACGCGGAGGATTACGCTGGAGAGTCTGCAGCCATGCAACTCGCATTACCTAGCCCCTTTCTCCGCCCATTACGGAGGACATTAGCGCTGCCGGCGGTTGTAACAGCCGGGGAAAAACAATAGGTATTCCCAGGACACTTGTCCGCCTCTGTCATACCTGTCCATTGTTTGCGAAGACCGCCTGGCGGCGTTGCTGTCGCAAGAGAACGTAAGGACCGAGGAAGAGATTCCTCTTCTTCCTCTTATTAGGATGAACAATCGCGAAGGATTCGACCCACGGAGGCGAAACGTGCCTTTTTAGCGGAGTAAATAAGAGAATCCGTAGAAATCGAATCTCGTCACGTTCTTTTTTTTTTCTTTTTTTTTCGTTCCCTCTGAGCTCGACGCGTGTTTGCCACCTTTGTCGAGGGGTGAATCCATTATGGCTGGCTTGTCCTATGGGTATTCCCCATTGGAAGAGAGTTTCTTTGAGAAAGCTTCGATTTCTTTGAAGTTAAAGTGGTTAGTGTTTGTATTGCTATTACTATTGCAGTTACTATCTCTCTATTCTTGGACGGGATTGCGGGCGCTCATACAAATTCATAATTTTGTAAATATAACAGTGCAGAAATGAAACTTAAATTCAGACTACTTTCGGATTGAACAGGAGCATAGTTAAGGTGGGCCAAATTGGACGCTTGCTACCTTTTGACCTTTTGAGAGACAAATTTTTAGAGACCGGATAAAATTATTTTGTTCAACGTTTCCCATGTATTTATTTAATGTACATTAAAAGAAATGGTGAAATAGTAGTGAACAGGTTATAAAATGGTTTGAGAAATATAATTATACATATATATATATATATAATATAGTTACTACTAGGTCGAACTTAAGGTAACATAAAATGTACACGTATATACCAGTGTCCCTCAAAAGGTTAACTTGTGGCTGAGGAAATTTGAAACGGAAATTTTGGAAAGATTTGCTGAGGATTCTAGAAAATTCATTTTAATCCTCTATTGCAGTTCGTTCCCGATTGGGAGCTTAATTTAAAATGTTCCATAGTTTAATGAGTCAATAACCACTGAAAATTGAATATTTACGAAGTTCCCATTTGGGAACAGTCATAAAATTCGATAAATAACATTGTTTATCAATGTTTTGTTATTTATTCCATTACCATGTTAACATTTAAGTAGAACAACAGTCATATATATATTTTTTAACTTGTTATACAAATTCATGCAATAGAGGGTTAACTAAAGATGGGACATTTAAAAACCTAGAAACCTCGAAACCTCTCGAAACTCAAAAAGTTTCATCTATCTTTATGAATTGAATAAAATCTTGGAAACCGCAACAGGGTTAACAATCTTCCGACTGTTGAATCTATTAAAACTCAATTATAGATAAAAGTTGTATTGCTATTATCTTCAGTTCATTTCAATAGAAGAACCTAAATCAGGTTTTTGAGTAGGAATTATTATCAGTCACATATTTTGGCTCGATTCCGCAATGGGATAGTTTCTCCGACAAAAATTGTAGTTTTAAAAGCGAAGTTGGATCGTATAAATCGACTTTCCAAGACAAACAGTAGCGTTCGTTGAATCGAGCGATAGGTTCAGTTAGATTCATTGTTTTCCTTTCTTGCAGAGTCTACGTTCGATTAATTTGTGTTTGCTAAGGCCAGGTTCTTGATATTTGATGTTGTAAGGCTGAAAATCGTTGCTATAAATCTGTCAGGTCTGGTAATAATTCTATTCCTCGAAGCCATCAACTAAGTCTTGTATTGTAAGTTTACAAAAATTAGAACTACACGAGACAGTATTATATTTGAATTAATTCACACAATTAAATCTTCTTTACGTATCATGTAACATATGTACATTCTTGTGGTCCAGATAAAGTAAAAAAAGAACAATAAGATTTTTTATTGTATATAACACGATTTTGACACAAATGAATTTGAATTGGACTGATTCTCAGGTACCGAATTAACTCCTTGGCTTACAAATTTTTCAAAGATTATCCACTGAAATATTGACTATTTGTTACTGTAACACTACATCGAATGCAAAACACTAAAATATTATACGCAATTCTTACCTGGTAATCCTCGATCTCTCAATCTTACAAATTGAAATAAAATAAATTCAAATTTATTACAAAATACAGCATGTTTTTATCGTAATTGGTCCATACACTAAACCACGTGTGTAGCTCGTTGTTATAAGCCAAAGAGTTAATACTGTTTTTGAAGTTCACAAACGTATGCTACAAAAACGTCATTAATTATTACCAGACCTGATAGTTGCTATTAACTTTCTACAGACAGAGTAAAACAATATTTAACGAATTTTCATTCAACTATTAACCCTTTGAGTACAGGACTTAAAGAATTCTTTTTTAATTATTTCTAATGCTACGCGGCTATTGATGATTAATTTTAAATTGTATTTCTTGCTGTAAAAATTGATACTATCCAGAATATCAAGAACAATTGGACGATTATTTGCGGTACCAATCGAATAGGGTGAAGTTTATATTGTAGGTTAACTAAATTTGGGGTTTGCGAAAGAGGGAAGGATTGGAATATTCACCGAACCGTGAAGCAACTTAACGCTTTTCAACACCATTGATCACTTCCTTAATTAATGTTCCATTATTCCGGCGCACACAGAGCAGATATCACGTTACATAATTAGATCGCGACGCTATAATTAGATGTGTCTTTTACGTTATCCTAACTGCAGCGCACAAGTGGAGTGAAACTTAATGGTGTACCATGAGTTTTTATAGCGAAAATACTGATTTTTCGAATAATCCAATTACAATTAGATAAGCTACTCAGGCAACATAAATACCACATATAGTATCGTTTTATTATTAAGTAGATTTATTTTCTTCACTGCTTTTTCTTCCGATAGTAAACGATTATTTTTATTCTTTTTTTCTTCCATTTATATCATACTATATTTATTCAATCTTCTCGTATGTGTTTTTATTCGCAGCATTTCTTAACCTCAAAAATCGTAACGTTTTCAGTTAGTTTCACGTTCACACGTTTGACCGAAAACTTTCCTCGCCAAGAGTAGTACTAGGAACTATAAAAAGTCTTTCTATCGATTAATTTGTTTGGTCTTTAGTAACTTGAAAATAGTCGACTCGTGTAACCCGAAATTCTTAAAGGCAAATTCCCTGAAAAAGGAAATTGATTGTCGAACACGTTTCCTCCACGAAAGCATGAGTAACTTTTATATCCCCTAATAGACTGTAATCATCCACACGAATGGCAGTTGCCTGTAATTAGAATGTGCGAGGAGTTACTCGCCCGGACTGCAATACTTCCGTATAATTTCGTTTTCACCGGGTAAATAACGCCGATAACGGATCAAGCGTACTGGTTCCGTATTATTAAATTATGCCTGTATCGCGTTAATTCCATTTTAATTTTTGTATCATCGCTGCTCGCTGAGTCGCGTCACGAACGCGTTCATCGTGGCCATGTAATACACCAATTATTCCACAGATATGGTTTTTATCATTATTCGAAGGGAAACAAGTCCGAGAGGTAATTTCTTTTTAGAGAGTATATTTCCAAATTGACCGGAATCGGAAAATTTCTTAAATCTTTACCGGAGTCATTACTGCTCAAAAATTTTGGAAACTTCGTTCTTTGTGAAAAGATAAGAATACAGTGGAACCTCGATTATTTCAATTAATTGGGGGACATAAATGTTCGGATAACGGAATTTTTGGATGATAGAACATTTTACTTTCTTGATCTTGATTCTTTATGCGCTTAAAAAATATTGGCAACATTCTGTTAGTAACAGTGACGTCAAATAGTATAATCAAACTTGATTTGATTAAAGATTTGTAAATTCTAAAGCGTTTTAGGTAATAAATGATGTCATCATTTTAACAGATTCAATTTAGTAAAGTTATATTCTTTTTATGTTATATCATCACAACTATAATGATTATGTATTTTTCAATATTTGACACACTAATATAAACATAATAAAGTAAACATCGCCATATTTTTGTTACATAAAAATGAGTAAAAACCATTGCGATTAAACTGGATTCTTAAAAATTGATGTCAGCAATCTCTGCCCTTGTTATTCTTGAACTTATACAAACTTGCATTCAATAAAAATATCTGTACTTGTTGTTCAATTTTCTTTCTTACGCTATCAATCGATACTTAAAACATAAATATGCAAATGTCTGAGTTTCAATTTTAACCACTGTGTGAAAAACTATTCCGCACGTCACTGTATTTTTTTAATTTTAATACAGCTTAGTTATGTTCAACTATACCCAATTTCGTACCATTATTTAATAGTACTATTACGTGAGTAAAATTATTAACTGATAGAAAACTTAATACCCTTGAATCTAATTAAGTAATACTTAAATGCAAAAATACAGTGGGTGTGCTAATACTTTTTTTTAACCGCTCTATCTGTGTTTCCTCTCATTAACCGAATGCTAAATTTAGAATCCCGATGATACACATTCCCCTACTGAAATTTCTAAGCATGTCGCGAACGTCATCCAATTAAACACCCTAAATGCCAGAACCGTCAAGATTCCGCTATTCTGATTGAAAATTGGGCTTCCAAATTCTCCACGTCATCCCCCCAGCTCGGTTACTCTAATTATTAACATTACAACAACTCGGCAACGCCGTTCCAGCATCGGCTGGCTATTATCCCGTGCCGACCAACTGTATAATTGCCGTCTAATGATCTCCTCCGAATTATTGGCTAACCCACTGTTAAGCAACAGCATGCCATGTGCGCTTTAATAACATTATGACGCACAAATGGATATCGGTACGGCGACGTTCTATCCGTGTTTATTGTTCCGTTGCTCGTGACTCTCTTCTAACACCAATTACCCAGTGCGTTTCGACTGCTATTTCTGTGAAATTAATGCCCGCGGCACCCTATGGGCGTCCACCCCGTAGACCGGAGACCAATATGGCGACTATACGCGGGTGGAAGGGAACTGGGGAAATCTCCATTGCGAAGATAATCGTGGCCTATTAACGGGATAACGAGATTTCGAGCGATGCTTCGGCCCGTGTTATTCTTCCACTTTCGTTGCAGTTAACCCACTATTGGCGCCGGCTAATGTGCAACTTCGGTTTCATTTCGCGGCGGCTAATTCGCCCACGCTGCTTTCCGGATTCATCGATTAATTTGCAGGCTACGGTAATGTTTCTCGACCTATGAACCGCTGCGTTCTTTTTATTTGGTCGCTGTATAATTTCCGATGTATTTTTCGGCGGAAATTTGAGCCATCAGAATTTTGGAATGACATGTGAAATTATGAAAGCAGTACTCAGTAGTAGACGAAGAATTCAACGTTAGTTCTGCTTGAATTAGGTTAGCGATTATTACGCGAAATTTTGAAAATATTCAGTTTCTGTATTTCGGACATCTGGTTCAAAACTAATAGCCCTGATTAAAAATCAGCAGTTTTCTGACTTAAATAACTATACTTCGATTACTTTACAAGAAAACTAGAGTGCGTATAATATATGGAAGTAGTCGCCGAAGAGTTAAGGATAATATTCTTCTTTTAGTAACGTAATGTTTAATTGGATGCCATCTCCAAGCTCTTTTTAAGCTCTTCCAAACAATTAATCAACTATATGACTTCAAGTCATGCACGCTTTTGCTACCACACTTTAAAAATAAAAGCATTATTAACGCACAGCTGGGGGTTATTTTAATTGTTACAAAAGCAGTACGGCTATAAATATTTGCGTATTTCGAATAATTAATTATAGCGGTCTACGTATAAATTGTAGTGAAAATAGTATCGTGTTACAGATAACGAATACGTACATACATATATTGTCGTGTACGCGTTTTCCACCGACGATGTTCGGTGGTTAAACTAGTACGTCGCACACCGAATTAACTTTGTGCGAATTTTTAGTTGAATTAAGTGGACTGTATTCATTTGTGGAAGTCAATGTAGCGACTCGAAATATGATATGTACTGTTTATTTGCTTGTCTGTTCGAAGTTCTTGTTAGCTCTGCCGTTTTCTCGTGAGCGTCGTTCTTTATACATTTTTTGTTGGGCGTGTACAATTACGAGGAAACGTTGATACGTTGGGAAAAATTGTGAGGTGGGAAAGGCCAGCCCCTACAAGAAGGGGTAGTACGGGGACATACCAAAATTACAGAATTTGGGAAAATGCGCTGGTCACCCGAAGGTAGCGTTATGCGCCTTCGATTGACCGTGGCGCGTAATAAACCTGGTAAGCCGGGGTTTGGAAAAAACAGTCATAAACAGGGTCGACGAGTAACTTCTAAAACATCTGGCACAGGGGGATAGGAAAGACAAATTTCTTTATATGATGGTTCTTGAATGGTTACTGTTGCTAAAGGCAATTATTAAGATTCGGCGTTTCGTTTTGGAGGCCATAAAATAAGGCTCGCAACGCGACATATGTTGCCCAATCTTTCAGGATGTATATACATATACATCTTTAATAGCAAATCTGTTAACCATACCATTAACTAGATAAAAGGGAAAAAAGCTTTGGAGTTATTAATAAAAGCCGTTAAAGATACCTCGTCTCGTTATCACTGCCAATTAACTATTCCTAAATCGGTAGATTAATGGGCGAACGTACTATTAGCAAACGAAATGCCTTTCATCGGCAGACGGATACACATAGTGGACAAACGAAACAATTGGGTTGGGTGACGTCAATCGAAACGATCAGAGCGAACGCACAATAAGTATCGTTTTCAACGATAGGCTCCGGTAGGTGGTGTTCAGAGGACACAGTTACCGAGCCGCGGATCGACAGGGCTTAATTAGTGAATTAATTAAACGCCAATGAAACAGCGGAGCAATATCTTTCAACCGGCCAGCCAGGTATCCTGAAAGCCGCATAATACTCGCATCCCTGTCTGCCGGTGACGTGGCAAACTGGAGCACGAATAATCGGCGACAATTAAATGGTAGAGCAGCACCCGATCAATTTTCCGGGGCGTGAATCCGTGGTGGCTGCCTGAGATAGCGATTCGCGATGAAACTCGTCACCAGGTATGCTTTGCTGACCCCAGGTGGCCAGTAATTGGCACCTGTTCCACTGTGTACGATTATGTCTTCATAGTTGGTCGAGTGTGTACAGTGAGATCTGGATAAATGAACTCGTTTCGACCAGTTCCAGCTCTCATGGCGTCGTGCTGATATAACATCTTGAATCGTGACCAAACCTAACTCAAACGCATTTAAACGAGTTATCATATTTCCTAGTTAAATCTACTGCCGTCCAGAATTCTAAAATCGTATGCTGTTTTTCTTTGGCGAAGCTTCAACGTAGAAATTGAAATGAAATTTATAGTATACAATTGCTATTATAATATAAAATAACTATATTTGGGACCATTGTATTTTTGAGGGGGTTGTAATTCTTCATAGCTAAACAGCATTTGAAGCTGCCGTGTTGTAAAATTAAGAAATCTGTACATGGCACGTTTTGATATCTGATCATAAAATTGTTAATATTAGGTTAGCACATGTGAAAAGTTGTTTTTCGAAATAACAACATTAAGTATAAGTTAATTCTTCGAGATATAACATATATGTATATATTTGATTAAAATAATTTTCATATGATTTCAAACACTTCCACTGACTGAAGTTCCAACATTTTGAACAATTTAGCAATTTTGCTTCGCAGTCTTTCTCATTCCCTCGCACATTCTTCTTATTTCATCGTTATCACCAATTATCATCATCGTACTTCTCCTCCCTACTTGCTCGACAATACTGTTCTAATCGATCGTTCCGTTAATCGAGGTTCTACTGCAATTCGAACATCCGGAAGTCCCCAAAATCGAGGGATCATCGATTCCCATACCCCGAGCATCATTTTTTTTGCGCTACGCGATTTCCCGCAGTATGACTGATCTCCGAAGATGTCTCTCCACTTTGGGTATCAGCTCACGTACCTACGTATCCCGGGTATCTGCTATCAGCGTCGTATTTCTCGCGCGGAACGTGTCAGCGTGCGATAAAATCCGAAAATCGCGCAAATACATCGATCGCGTCCCACTTTCCATGGTGCAGATGGGGACACCAGCGAGCAGGTTCATGACTGTGTGCGGCGTCCGTGCGGCGTCGAAGCGATTGATGGGATCGCAGCTGTCGCGTGACACCCACACCCACACGTAGAAACACACACACACACACACATGTGCGCATACTCGCATGCATACGTGCCTCTCTTCTTGGAGAGATTTATCGGGCTTTAAGGGCGGTCGATTCAATTACGCCTGTGACTGGGCCCCCAGCGTTTCGTCTTGCAGCGCGCGAAAACAAAGATTTAAGCGGGCAACGTGGCCAACGTCCGGATAGTTTAATGGCATTACCGGGGAATTACAAGATAAACAGAGATTATCTGTTCTCGCGAGTGGCTGGTGGCTTCTTTCCGGCGCAGCCGTGCCAACTATCCTTGGCCCTGTGCTAATGGCTTGGCTATGCCGCGACATGGAATAAGAGGGTGGGCGAGTCGAAGGAAATTTAGTGTTATTGTAGCCTTTAGAGCAGACGCCGCTGACGGCTCGTATTTAATGTCGCTCCCGGTGTCTCTTTAAGTGTTTCGGAGAAATTTCATTTAGCCGGACTTTCGGCTAGCGTGATGAAAGGGAGGATCGTTGACGCTTGTTTGTTACCCTGATGGGAATAGAATATCGCAGGCGGAAACTTTAAGTTAAGGTCAACCCCGTGAGCGCGCGGAGAATTGTAACCAGTTGTGTTGTGCGGAGATCGGTATTTATTAATCGAAATGTATTAGGTATAAACGGGATACGAAAGCTTAATATACACCAGGGTACCCTAATAACTAGACTGCGGATTTTTATACACAAGGGAGACATAAATTCAGAGGAGTTTCAACCTTTAATCCTCAACTGCTGTGTTCTGTAACGTTAAATTAACGGATGAATGTTAATTAACGGATTAAATTTAGTTGTAGTTTTAGTATCTTTTCCAGTTATGCGTATATTTTAATAATATTTCTGGCAGACTGTCTACCGCTAATAAAGAGAAGACTGTGGGGACATAAAGACTACGAGAAGAGATAATTTATAGGAACTTCTCATGTAGCGTCTAGGAGAAAGATTGAACTAGAGAAAAATGTAACTAGTGAAAAATATGACTAGGAGAGAAATTGAACCAGTGGAAAAATGGAACCAAGGGGATTAAGTCGAGACTGAACTGGTGATAAAATATAACTGATTAATCCTAAAAGGAAATAAGGAGTAATTATAGAAATTATTAGGTATCGGGAATAGTTCGTGCAGCTTTTCTATCAGAAATATACCGAAATCAATTGTATTATAGCTTTCAAGAAAAACAATGCAATAATGGTGTTATCATTATAAGATTTTGTCTATCTCTCACTTTCTTCAATAGATTTTTATAGTAAGAAAGTTCAGGTTGTTTAAATTTTGTATCGGGTTGAACGGAAAGTTCGTGTCGAATTTCGTATTGTCAAATTTGTTGTGTAATTAAATCATTCTGCTATTTTAAACGCTTTTCTGAAACTAAACTTCAACTGCTACATTAAGATTTAGGGACGTTGAATATTTATGAAGTATTATGAAATACAATATAAATATAATATAATGCTTTACGAATTTTCCGTTCAATCCAATATTAAAATAACGTAAATTATATAATATCGAAAATTGTACTTGTTTAGTAAATGATAGAAAAATCCACAGTCTACTTATTATCAATCATTGGCAACATTTAATACTGATAAATATAATACGGATCATATACTAAAGTCAACAAAAAGTTATATATTCTTTCATACTAAAACAGGAAGAACAAAATGATAAAAATTATTTCTTCTCTTTCTCTCTTCTCTCTCTCTCTCTTTCTCTAAGAATTCCGCACTTGGCAATGATTCGAACGATTTAATGACATCAAAGGGTTCCGTTAATCATTGTTCCTCGCCTCGTTTAGTAGACGAGGCCAAGCTTTTATTTCACCTCGTTCCTCGTTTCAATTTATCTTTGACACAAATGCGACCGTGATATTCATTACGGCGAAATTGTCTTAACGATAATCTGTCGACGCAGAGGAGTGCGGCTTCAATTTCTCTTCTGCTTCCGCTTCCATGTTCTCTTCTTGTCTCCCCCCTCCCCCTGCCTCCACCCTGCCTCACACCTTCTGGATTTTTTAAATACTGGAGCGACGGTCTGTTTCACGCCTTCTTCGTTCATTAAAGTCGATGGCGTTTTATCCAGCAGGATCAATGGGAACGCGAGGAAAACGTTTTCATGTACGAGTGCTCCCTTTTTAAGGGCTCTCGGAATTTTTCTTTCTAACCTTTTTAAATACCGTATCTTTGTATCTCTCATGGACACGTGAATTCCGTACTTTTAGAATATTTTATGGGTTAAGATGGGATAAAAAGGAAGTGCTTGAAGTTGAAGTTTCAGTGAAAATGTATATAATAGGTGTACAAATTAACTCAGATCCTTTATCTTTTAAATTTTAGTTTCTTTATCGATTCGAACTCGCTATTTCACTATATTTCAAGTGATGTTTAGATGCTCCATTAATGTGAAAAAATATATTATGTTTTGGGAAATTCTGAACGTTCAAAATTAATTTGTACACTTAATATTATAGCGATGCGCTACAAAAACTAACAATATGATTGTTAACATTGATTAAAGAGCGAAAGAAATGACTGATAAATAAGAAATACATTTAAGCTTAAGACACTTTGTTTATGGTATTTGACGATACTTCATACCATGAAATATTTTTTGCTTTTCCTTGTATTACCTCTTACATTAATCATTTTCTTAATACGAAATATCTAAATGGTTTACATTATTTCACTGCACGAGTAAATATAAATAGAGCAGAAAAAATACAATTTTAGCATTTATAGCATTTTCCCTTACGTGGACACAAAATAGCCTTCCAAGACCTTAAGTGTCCTAGGGTTAATTTTATTTTAGATAATTAGCGAGATTTTTTTAGTAGCATTGAACATATAAATTCTTTATAATCCAGTTCCTTTAATAGCTCTTAAAGATGTTCATAATTCCCAAATGATTTTTTAATTTTAATTCAGCAACTGTTCAAATATTTTTGAATACTTTTGAAAAGATTTAAATTTCAAGTATTTGTATAATTTAGGGTAGATTTTAGGATTCTGAAAGTGGTACGAAACTTCATAAAATATAAAATTACAAACGAGGAAGATTCTTAATATTAGAAGTATGCATCATTTATTACACGAATAAAATTGTCTTTAAAAGAGTAAAAGATGTTATTTTGTTTATGTGGAACAGATTATAGTGCATCGAAGATGCATTGGAAAGTCCAACAATATATAATTATAATACATAGATAGATTTCCAATAATTTGCATTGCCTGTATATGTATCATCTTTGTAATATTCTCGAAATGTGTCGAAATTCTTATATATATTTTTCAAATATTTAAAAGTTAGATCTTCGGACGCAAATTTTAACGATTAACTGTATCATGCCATCTTATATTTGATCGTACAAGTGGCCTAATTCCCTCGTCGAAAAGCAATCAGTATCGTAGTAAAAAGATATTTGAACGTAAATCGTTCGGAGGCCGTGGAAATTTACTTTGCAAAGTTGGCCGAAAGATTTTTTTTACCTCCGATCGCTCACCGAGAAGTTGAGAAACGTTTTAAAAAAGTTCTCTCAAAAATAGAGGAACGCTGTCCGAGGTTTGCCTGGAAGATAAACTTCCTGCTTTTTAAGTTTCATCTCGATGAAGCTGCTTTTTCTCCCCCGATGATAGCAGCGAGCAGCCTGCAGGGACGAATCAATCGATAAACAACGTTAATCGCATTATAATCAAAATATTTCCCCGCATAATCAATGATACGTATTCACCGGGCGTACCTTGCCCCATGAATTATGCAACACCTACTTCCTGATATAATTTTTATTAACGACAGTGCCTCTAATCCTATAGCTTGTGTCGTATCCAATAACTTAAACCAATCAGAGCAAAATGAACCCGCGTGCTTTCTTTGTCGCTCGAGTATTGATTATTATATTCCTTTATTATTTTCTTCGTTCCAACATTATTTATCGTACGAAGTATCTTACAAAGAGTATGGAAAATGTACTGAGATTTCTTGTAATTGTTATTCCGGGGCGAATATATTTTTCGCGATATACTCTGCGAAGTAATAGTTAATATCTTAATTGTTTTTAAGCATGGAACCTTAAGATTTCAGAAAATTAATGTTTCCTAGATATTACGTAATTATGTGACGTAAATGATTTCCGACACGATATTAACACTATAGTTCGCACGAATTAAAATCTACCCACTTATTTGTAGTGAAACGATTAAAGCAATAGTTAGTGAAATAGAATTGTTTCTATTTAAATGAGAACTTTTCAAATGACAGTAATAGGGACATTATACTTTGTTGTATATTTCCAATGAATTAGTAATTAACTCATTATAATCAACGTATAAAAAAATGTTCATAAATAAAAGAGACCTTGAACAATATTACGCTCCAAACTGGAACGATTTTTAGGTTAAATAACTTCCAAAATGGTTAAATAAAGTTACGCGATAACCATAACACAAGGTTTACGAAACTCGTCACGTTGACGCATTTCAGATTTCATACCTATAATTATAGAGACCATAAATATTACTTTTCAGTATTATATGTTAACTTTATGTTAGAAATGTCGAAATCGGTAAGCGGTCGAGGTGGGCCATATGCGTTTTGTCAACGCGCTTTCCCCTCGCAAGGGTAGTTTTCTTCGGGATATTCGTATCGTCGGTTGTAAACAACCCATGCTGGCGAAGGCGTCCTCAGAACTAACGAATTGTCGAAGGAGACGCACTCTTGTACGAGCTGTCGCAGCGAACAGTCAGTAGAGTAAATCGAGTTTTAAAACGCCCTATTGAGTTTTTATTTAACCACTCGGAAGACATCTGATCTACCTTACATTTAATTAATACAATGGTACGAATACGTATTCTAATTGATTCTCTTCATCCTCAACCTTCTAATTTCGAATATTTATATGCAGTATACGTATTTTTCCGGAAGCCTGCCAAATTATGCACGTAATGTCCGTAAACCTGGTGTTAAAATGGCAGTAATTGGTACATTTGCCCTAGCTTCTAAATTCAGCCTGTACATTCGCCAGATATTCCTACGTATCCGTCTTCGCAACCCCTTCTCCGTGTCTCACCTCCACTTTCCCTTTCTCCGCGTAGCCGCGTCTTCCACCCCCAATTTATCTCTTCCTCTTCTATGTAGCGGCAGCGTGGCCCCGACAGCCGACAGCCACAACGTGCGTCGCCGAGCAAACTGTTCATCAACCCCTGACCCTCCCCACCACGTCCCTCTGTCGCCGTGAAACTGGCTTGCCAGTCGTAGCAACTCTTCTTCGCCATCCCCCGCGAACCTCAGCAACCAGCCACCGACAGTATCACTGCAACTGCATTCAACTTTCCATTCGGTTTCGAGTTTGAGTTGCTCCGCGGTTGACGCTTTCTCCCTCTTCCTTCGCTGAGAATAAGCGAGCTTTTCGGGATTTCGGCATTTTTTTTATAAATGAAGTATCAACCCCCGATTGTTTGTATTTTGGTACCAACTTTCGATACATGGATCATAAAATAAGTTGGAAAGAATTTTCATAGCGTTTTTTATACCAAATTTAATGATAAAATTGATATAATTGGAGATGATTTTGTTCGAGTACGTATTTGATATCTTGTTGCACTACATTTTGCCTTCTTTCTTTTTCTCTACCCTTTCCTTTTTCGTTTGTAATGTAGAGATTCCATCCTTACAGAAATTTGCATCCTTTTATATGGATGAATCGGTTCACCTAGTTCTTGCACTCGCAGTCAGTAAGAAACTCTAAGAATTTTCTTTCCAACTCATTTATTGTAATTTTGCGAATTTTAATGCGTAGATTTAAAAAAATCTGAATTTTAATGTTAGGAATGCATGGGATTTAGACGTGGACCATGTGATGCAGAAGGAAAGAAAAAGAAAAAGATGTAGTAAACGCATTTTCTATAGTTGGACGTTTACAGCAAAATTGCTTTCCACCGTCAATATCAATTACAATCCTTTGAGACTTCTTTCATCTTCCGTAATTACTTCTTTGTCCCCTTTTCTTTTTATTTCAGAGCACTTGATTCTCATCGTGAAGTAATTAGTACGTGACGTACACGTTAACTTCTTTCTTCATTTTTATCCTTCACAAATTTCACTGAAATATTTTATTCAGATTTCGATACATTTTAATGTATTTGTCCTTAGATCTAATAAAAGGAAAATTTAATGATAACGTCATTTTTTCCATCTTTTCCTATGATGCAAAAGGGTTAAAGTATTCCAGCTATAAAGAAAAACCCTAATTTCTGGTATCCTAACGAACTTTCGAATAGAGTGAAAGTTTTCGCATTATCATCCGGACCGTCAGAACGAAGCGTTGAATTTATCAGAGGGCTCAAAGGGTTAATACAAGCCAGGGCTTAGCTATGCCGTTCAATTATCATGCCTGGCGCATCATGAAACATGCAAACCATTATGCTTGCGGTACCAAGCAGATTGCCGACTGTTACAGCATCCCATAATTAATTCATCCATCGTCACCATAAAAGTACAACCTAACAGCCTCTTCCCGTCCTTAACCTGATTAACTAGTCTTCCATTCCAACAATCAACAGCCACGAATCATTTTCTGAAGAGATTAAAAGAAATTGGACTACCGTAGACGTGGGAAAGCTCTAGCGTCGCAAATACCTACGCATCGAGGCGCGACATGTGCGTGCGAGCGCATAATTCTGTCTGTTCAGGGACGAAAACGTCATTTGACGCTAATACACCGACCCCCCGACGTGGCATCGACTGTTGACGAAATTATGGCGGAGGGGAAGCACTGGTTCAGGGACACCCGTCACAAATGATTCCGCGATTAGGTGACGCCTCGTCCTATAGTGCACTGGTTCCCAACCGATGGGTCGCGGTTTCCCAAATGCAAAGTAATTAAATTAATGGTTAATGGTGATTAAATTAATTAAATTAAATGATTTTATATCGAATAGCCAGTGACTGATAAAAGTGGCTGCATTATTGGCCGATCGATGCAAAATTTAGAGAAGGCAGAGGGGTACGACTCACAAATATAGCGGGTTATTCTATTGGATTGAACAGAAAGTTCATGCCGAATTTTATATTGGAAAGGTATAGTCGAATAATAAGTATAATAAGAGTATCACTAAATGAAATTCAATTTGCGACATGTTAACAAACAGGTCTTGCAAATAAATCCTTTACAAAATCTTGGAAATTTCAGTGCTTGAGAATCCAATAGCTTTGACGTTTAAATGCTTGGGAATCGAAAAGCTTGGAAATTCGAACGCTTATCAATCGCTTCTTAAAGCATAAAAATATAAGTGTTCGAGTTTTACTTTGAGCCACTGTGTCCCCCTCTATTTCCACAATTTTCGTCTGAAACGTTTCGAGATAATTGCACGAGAAGATTAGAACCTATCTTTAAACTAAAGCAACCTTTAAAATTGTCGTATTGTAAAATTAAGAAAACTACGAATGTCACTTTTCGCCATCTGATCACAAATGTAATATTGCACTACAGGTGAACCTCCTACAACGCGGTACCTTTAGAACGCGGTTGGAAAAATGCGGCAATTTTCTTACAACGCGGTACTTTTACAACGCGGTTTAGGAAATGTCGAACGCTTCCTACAATGCCACAATTCTATAGTGTACTTTCAAGGAACGTATCTACCGCGTTGTAAGAAGTCCACCTGTATTTTTATGGTACATTGAGAAGAGTGGAAAAATTAAAATTGACATAAATGGATGATTCGTATAGAATGGGGAAAAGGGATGTCATTCAACGTAGCAAGAGCGGAAACAGGAAAAATACCTAGCTAGTGGAAAAGATGAATATTCTTGCTTCGACACTCGAGGCAATTTATCGTTGGCTGTCGAGACAGCATTATTCGTGTTCCAATGAATCGCACGAGAGCGAACTCTCTCGACGACGATGCGTCTTCCGCGAAGTGGAAATTCGAAATCATGAAGCCAGCCAACGCTGGCAGCGCGTTTCAGTCAATAATGCTAATCTTGCATCCAGCAACTGTTTGGTGGACGCGAGAATCCTTTAAAATGGCACGATATATAGTGATCGGTAATAGCTTTTGGCGATCAGACCGTCGAATGCAGCATTGGTACCGCGATTAATATGCATTTAACGTTAATTAATGCACAGACGGGATTACGGCGATTTTTTCGGACACTCCAAGCGGCTTAAAAACAGCGCACGGTAATCTCTGACCCATGATGCATTGTTTCAGTCCCGAAAGCTGAATGCGAAACCGATGATCATCTATTACATAAGGTAAACCACGCGTTGCTATTTTTATAGTGCGAAACAATTCTTTTCCAAGGTCCTATTTTTTTAGGGTTCTTTATTTCGTTAAACTCAAAAATAGGATTTTCAAAGCAACTAATTACTTTGGGAATATTAAACGTTATGTAGTAGATTTGGATTTTTATGTCGTAGATAATTATCATTGGTTATGTAAACAAAGGGACGATATCAAAGAACGACTCCATAGTCTCGCATTTTGCAGTAATATGCGAAGAATTTAGAGTCTGTACGAAATACGAAAGTGATCATCAAACGGTTTAAGTAAGGATCCTGTAGATCATGCATTTAACGTGTTGTGTATTGAACACTCTTAAGAATTTAGATTTTTAAGTTTCTGTACAAGTCTTCAAAAGACTTCATTAATAAATGTAGATATATTGAACACTGCTATAGATTGCTTCGTATTTTAAATAGATATGCGATGCAATTCATGAAATACTGTATCACGTTATATTACAGTACGGTATTTACCTATATAATAAAAATGCAGTAAACTTTTAGTTATTACAAACAATCGCTTAAATAACAGAACAGAAAAGTGTTCGGCCAAAGTGTAATTTTATTATATTAATAAGATGTCGAATATCTGATAATAAAGATCCATTAGACAAATATATTGTTTTACTATATCTTATAAAATATCTTCTTATTAAATTGCTTCTGAAAAGAATTTTATTAATGTGTAATTTAAACTGAAACTTATGACCGCCACTGTGTGGAATTAAGTTAGCCAGTATTCTGGGAGTAGAGAATACTATTCGTTACTAGTGATTCGTTCCAATACTGTACACGTATAGAATACTGCGTAACTGTAACATAGGAGACCATAGGGGATCTGTATGTTGGTTGAATGGTATCTTATGTGTGCAGGTTATTGGAGCTAATCACTATTAACGAATTCGCAAACCGAGTTCTCTAAGTATAATAAACCAGACCCCATCCAATAAGTGTTAGAAATAAATCATTTGCCATTGGTGTAATAGTATGCTAAAATAATACAACATAATATAATGTAATATATACATATATTATATGCTAAATAAACTCTACAACAATTACGCACAATATAAAATATCATTAAAAAATGTAAATATATGAGTATCTAGTTTGCAACTTACATGACGTTATAAAGGATTAAACTTTAACTGTAAATTTAATTTAGTGGATATTTTGGGGGAAGATGATGCTTTAGAGAAAACTTTAGCTATAGATTTAATTTAAGCAGTATTCTGGGAATAGAGGTTACTATTCATTAATATTGAATCGTCCCAATACTCTATGCATGTAGAATATCGCATAATCCTTGCATAGAAGACTGTGTGTGTTTTGAATATAAATTCTGTAGCATAGATTATTGGATTTAATCACTATTTGTGTGATAACGCAGGGCTTAAGTTCCTAAACAATGTCGCTTTATAAAAAACGCATTATGTGGAATCCAAACTTATCCATTAAATTAAGAAAAAAATTCGTTGTTTAGGAAAACATACAAATTACAAACCAAACGCAAAATCAACCCTTTGATGACGAGCTCAGTATCTCGTATCGATCATGCACTTGCATATACAATTACCCAAACTCTCTGTCTAGTTAATTTTGTGACACACCAGTCCATAATTGAGCTGTTGATACATTTCTGTTATTACAGAAAACAGTTGTCACTTTTCGCGATAGTTGTTGAACAACCACCATGAAGTTTAATTCTACGTTAAGTTCGTATCTACTACTAGCATTAAAGGGTTAATAAAAATCAGTTTTACATGTCTTTTACACATGATACTTATTGAAATATTCGATCCATGCTTATGCGTTCTACGAAACTTGCAAAAACAGTATGATTTCTTTATTTACCGCAAACAAACTAATGAACTATTCACCGCTTCAGCATCGTGTGAAACGCGAAGCATCGTAATATTACAATTAGCTCGCATTTAATAATCTTCAATCAGTATATTGAATAATAGTATTCAAAAGTGAAGCAGCGCTTGAAATTAAAATGAAACTCAACTGCAAATACCCGCAGTGTTTCTTTGTTCTATTTAAACCACAAATTCACCACGAGTGGGACTCGCCGTAACAAAGGTGTTAAATAAGTACCGCTTTGTACGAAAGATTACCTCTATAATAAACTAGACCGCGTCACCCAAAAATACCAAAACCTCCCCGGCGTGAAACACGGCAAATAAATAGCACTCCCATGAAAATTCACAGTCGCTGCGCGTGTCGGCGTCGAGTGCTAACGTCGTTCGTGCATCAATTAAGTTATCGTTCTAACGGGGTGGTAAGTAATATTGGCGTGACCGGGGCTGGCTGGATTCTACCCGAGCTCCCTAGGACGTCATCCCCCTTTTCTACACCAGGACGCTACTAGCGCTATTAAGACGCGGTGCTCTGCCACCTCTAACATCCGCCCCCCCCCCCTCCCTCCGCCCCTTTCTGCTTCTTCTCTCGCAAGGCATCCAAACCGACGAACCCCGTTCCACCCCTCGCCAACCTGTTCGTCTCTCGATCGATCTTCATCCAACCGGCTGCTCTACAAGTCGACAAGCTGCCGGTGCTCACGCGTCGACACCTCCGCAACCAACTTTCTCAGCTTGAACAGGGTGTCTCCACTCGAATCGGCGCTATTGAATTTTCATACGACGCCTCCAGCGGCGTAGTGGCGTTTTTTACTCCAGTTAACGCTCCCAGGATTCATCGCGGTTTTCGAGAGTTGCGACGGTGAACTAGGCGAATCGATGAATCGAGGCTGCACACATTCGCTGCTTCCTGTTTTCCCGAATATCTCTCGAGGACTTGGGTTTCAGTTGCCGAAGCATTCTTCGCTTACTTAGTCATTCTATTGGAATTTTTAATCGGCTAGCTGTTGGGTGGTAGAATTTTAAATTTGCCCTCTCAGACTTCATGTTTAGAGATTGCGGGTTTGATAAGGGTGATCTGATTTTTAAGAATTCGGATAGTTTGCGAGAGAGTTGAAGATATAGTGACTCGATAGATGAGCGTATTCTTGTCCTTTTTTTAAATGCGTGTACTTAAATTGTGAGCCACAGAATTGAATCGATGACGAACATACTAGTTGAACACCGAGCATGTGCAGCTATTACAATATTGAATTAAGTTATAATGAAATGACTGTTTTATTTCTGTGTAAAATCAGTAGTCTTATTACTCATGTTTATTTATTTAGTTAAACATATGTGGTTTGTTTGTTTTAACTTCGTTGCATTTTAAAAGGCGCTTAATTGTTGAATTGACATCTGATATCTGGACTGTGAATCTTTATGCAAATTCAAGATTTTATACAGCAAAATAAAAGAATGGAATTTAAATAGAGACTGATTTCATCCCTCAAATACTACCCCTGGCAAAAAGTTTTCTAATGTTACAACACATCAAAGTAATCATACGTGGACGTAAAAATATTATAAAACATTAGGTAATGTAAATATTAGGTGAATTATCGTTTTATTATTCAGTAGATTTAATTTCCTGGCGTATTATAAACGATTATTTTTATTCTTTTCCTTTCCCCATTTATTTAACATTATGTTTATTTAATCTTCTCATATGTTTTTCTTTATTCGTGGAGCAGCAATTCGTACCTCAAAAATTATACTGTTCTTAGTTAGTTACACGTTCCCAAATTTGACCGAATACTTTTTGCCAGTGGTAGTATCGCGACGTATATTTTATTTCGAATATTTTGCATCTTTTTGTCCACCGTAAACACCCCGTATTTTTTCGCATATTTAAGTTTTCCATAAATGCTAGAGATCCGCGGTCTAGTAATATCTTTAGCTATTTCAGAACGTGACAAATATAACTAAGCGGTTGCTTCGCTGCCTTAGAATATTCCTTAGCTAATTCTCCTAGAACCTCGAACAAGAGTCAGATATTCTGAGCCATGCAAATCACAATAATGCCACGGTTCTAGCAGCGGTGCAATTGAAACGACTGGGCACTTTAAAACCATCGAGCCTCTAGAGTCCAGTCTAGACAGCCCGTTTCCTTAGACGACGCATTAGCTGTGCTTGTTCTGATATTCCTGCACTACTTCCGGATCTTCGTGGCTTCCGTGTGCTCGTAAATCGTTCTCCCGTAGTTCCCTTCTCGCGGTCCAAAGACACCATGTACGTCGACACGTAGACTCGCAACTAAAGGTACGACTCTCCAGCGTCCGGTTTATCTTGGAAATATCCGCGGCACCTACAGAAATGCTCGTAACGTCCGCGTTGCGTTACGTCGAAGAAGATAAAAGGTTCTTGACGATAAGTCGCGCGCTACGTGACCCTGGGAAAAGGTTACCTCTTATGTGCGACCAATGACAAGTCTTTAATTTGCTTGAAAAGATTCCTTGCGGGGGTTAGGTTAGGGTTAGGTTTAGTTTCACGTTAGATTTTCTTTAGGTCACTCGAAGAAATTTGGGTAATCGTATATCCCGAATATTTTATTATTTAAGAACAGACTTGGTGCTCATTCGAGAGCTGATTTCAGTCTTTATAGAATACTAAGAATCGTCTGTTGCTCGTAGAAAATATCTGGCACTTGGAAACGGTAACTATAACACAACTATGTTGAGGTACGATTATGCGAACCAGTATGGCGAATTTATAGTATTTAGAAATGATACAGATATAGTAAAAGTTATTTTTTGAAGAAATAAGAGAGAGAATGGAATACACTGAATTTTGGAAATTAGTGCCTGAAATATACAAACCTGCTCATTTTGGTTGCATCAACGTACCTTTGCGAATCATCCTGTTTCAAAATGAGATATGAGGAGAACATATATAGAAATCAGCTTACTGATTCTCACCATAATGATTCATTAAGAGTATGATGTAACTGTTGTAAACCTGATTTATATATATATATAATATATAATAGTTAGCATTTTATATATATTATATATATTTATATTATATATTTTATATTATATATATATATATATATATATGTATATATATTATACACTAGTTTGATCTTTTACCTTATTATATAAACAAGATAAATATCCGCTTAACATAGCAAACATATTTATGTTACCCTAGAAAGAAAAAGGTTGAGTATAACTGTGTTGAATAGTTAAAATTGTTTTCAATAAAAATCAAAATCGCATTTTGCTTGGATCATCAACGACCCAGATTGTCTACGAAGGGTTAAGTTAGGTTACTTGAAAAGTCTCAATTGGACTTTAGACTGGTGGTACATAAATCTTGAGGAGCAACTTTGCAACTCGATTTAACCTTAAGATTTTGGTAATCAAATTCTCAGCGGGTGTTTAATTGAGGATTTCTTTAAGTTAAGTCGATTAGTTGAGCTTATAAGTTCGAGTTAAGTTAGATTACATTGTAAATTATGTTCCACGTAACTCGAGAAAGTCAAACATATCGGAATATGGATTTCAAGTCACGTTTCACGTATAATACTGTTTAAAAGTATTAGCACATTTGCAGAAAATTACGTAAACTATTAGGAAATTATTAAAACCTCTAAGAATTATTATCTACCTTAAAATTTCAAACTATAAAGAATTTATATATTTAATTTTACACTAAGAAACGTATCAATGCAGTTTTTTTTTTTTGTAAACATTGCGAAGTAAGCTTGAAAGTTACATTTATATTTTCTGGTAATATTGAAATGCTTCGTTTACTAATTACCAATGAAAAAAATTTGCAAACTTAGAAAATTACGTTTGAAGAACTTTTTCCGCTACCTAATAACTATTATGTCATAAAACCATTAAAAGTTATATAACCTAGATTAGTTATCATTATATTTTATAAGAAATTATCTAGTTTCCTAAAACTTATGAAAGGAAATTTTTGTATAGAAATAAATTGTACCGAACTTTTTTTCACTAGCTATAATTTAAAAATTTAAATCAGCGAATCAAAAGAGTATTTAGTAAAAATTCAATATCTGTTTTATGAGCGGCGTCAAAAGGTGGGTCGTTTAAAAATGAACTCGCCTGAAATATATAAAAGCGTAATTAAATAACTCAGCAACGCCAGTGGCCGAACAAACGGAATTTGATTAAATTTTAAACAGCGCGGCGATACGATCTTCGGTATCGAATTTTCATATTTTCTTTAATTGAAAGCCGTATCGGTACGGCATTTAAAATTCATATCGGGCTACACGAAACACCCGCATTGTATAATCTCCTCCATTACAATTTAATTATTATAAACGCATTAAAAGCTATAAAGCAACGGCAAAAAAGAAGAATGAAGCAGAAATAAATTTCATGCGACACAACAACAACCGACATAAAAGGAAACTTCATTATTTCTTTTTTTTTCGGTTCATAATATAAAATTAATAACCGAAAGAGCTGGAAGAGAAAACGTTTTAGATAAAATAAATAACGATTCAATCGCGTAATTTGGTGTTTAAACGTGGAAGTTACTTTTCACTCCATAATTTCATAATTTGATTTGCCGGAGAAAAATTACCTCCTTCAATTTTACGAATACAACCAGCCACAACGAAACGGCTATAATTATTCGACCGGCATGGCGAACGCGTTAAATGAACTGGAATTATTTTATTTTAAACAAATATTTCGGTCCATTAAGCGTCGCGATATATTTTACGTAACGTCATTATGCGTCAAGCCGCGCTGAAACGTCCTCGCGGCGAGTTTATTTCCGCCACCGAAACAAGTCAACGCTAATTCTCTCGGCGACCATGCAGTCCGATTTCCCATAAGAATTACACGTGAAATGTATTAATGTATGTAGCACCGCGTACAGAGGACTGGTAATGAATATATATCGTCCGCGTTTTGCAAATAGGGTGAATCTGTTAAATACATGAAAACGAGACTATTGACCCTTGACCTCTTTACCGTTCTTTCTATAGGGTGCCGGGGTAAGAGGCTGAACACGTGAAACAGGACTGTTAATCATTCATTCAGCCCGCTTTCTCTCTGTTAATGGGCTGAATTTATGGTATATTTGAATAACAGATTGCTGACTTTGTACCTTTTTCCGTGTGTAATTTATGACAAGGATGAACCTGTGTGTTTTATGTTGAAAATAAATTACGTCATGGAAAATTAGGTTATGGCTTGTTCGTGAATTTATAAGCTTCGAATTTGGTTCATTTAATATAGCCGAAGCTTAAACTGTTTTATAGACAGTGAGAAAAAGAAAGAAATTAGAAATATGCGTCGGAAATAATGTTAAACGTTACGGAATAAAAGAAATTAGGTTTAACCCAGGTAACTTAGGTATGGAATATATCCCACCTTTTTTATATACTAAACTTGCATGGTAGGATTTTTTAAACCCACTTACAAATTTTAAAATAAAAATGAAAAAAGCTTGTGTTCTAAAGAGTCAAGACATGATAAGTACTTGATACTGTTAAAAATAAATATAACATAAAAATGGATTATTCATTGGTACACCTAATACAAATACTGTTTATAGTCACTGAAGGTCTGAGTAAACTGAAAACAATCTTATCACTAGCCTTCTTTTGGACTTTCTGCTTTCAATTACAGTTTATACTGCCATTTTCATGAACGTAACTTCGATATCCTGTACGTACTTCCACCCCATTTTTCTACTATGGCTATCGGTAACATGGCGCAATTCAGACGTATTGAACAACATTGACGATATCCCATACGAACGGGGAATTACCGATGTGAATTCACCGGTGGCTCGTTCCCCGGGAACGTCTGTCCACATTTGACTCGGTTCTCGAGACGGCGGACGCTTTCAAGGGCGATTTCATGCGACGGCGATTTAAGATCTCCCTGGCCTAGGCTGGAGTGGGCCGATCTCGTGTTCCTTTTTTTGCACACGGACGCGAACACTCATAGACATTCGGGATTACCGCGAACAGAGAAGGCAGGGGACAGGGGACCGAGTTTTTCTCGATGACCGAGCATCGACCACTACTTTCCTCCCCACTTTGTCCTCCTGTCGCACAGGGTGCTTCGTAAAAATAGGTACAAACTTTCCACCAACAGTGAGTTCATTGGAAGGAACAAAAAAATCTCCGGGGAACTTAAATTGTGAAATTTCAAACACACGTTTACTCATATTAGGGGTAACGTTGTTCTTCCTTAATAAACTTCACTGGAAATATTTAAGCCTCACCATGAAAGGGTTAATTGGGTATCATTTAAGTTTTGCTAGTTGTCTACTTTGAGTTTAACGTTATGGGACACCCTGTATACGGTAGTTTCTCTTTCTTCTCTATTCGGTAGCTCGGTTACCAACGTTACAAGTCTCAAGACTCAAGGGGGCGACCTCTTCTGCTCCCCTATTTCCAGCCTTTTTCCTGCCTCCTTCCTGAGATATATAGGCGGCCACTAAACTTCTGTCCTTGCCATCAATTTAGCTGCACGGGGATCGTGCTAGCGGACACAGCGACTCTTGCCCGCCCAGGCCTCGTTTGCCAAACGCCTGCAGGCCTGGTCTTTTTGTGGACCAAACCGGGCGCAGGCTATCTCTAGTCCCGTGCGACGGTCATCGGTCAGACCTGCCTCGTGAGGACCAGTCTTAAGACCTTCTGATGGAGGACAAGACGGGCGACGGTGTGTCACGGTGACTGGCGAAATTGAATCGTAGATCGAGCCGCTTCGATTGAAAGTTTCAGTGGAATTTAGGTCTCTTGGGTTTGGAGGACGTTATTTGGCCACTTTGTTCTGGATACACTTTCAACAATAGCAGGGAATAAGTTAGCGTAACGGTGAGAACTGGAAGATTCGTTAGAGAGTTCTCGCGTTAAGGTAGATTTATATTATCCGTTCAGCCACGTTTCGTATACAACAAATACAGTCGGTGAAAAGAAGAGCGGTATACAATGTATGTATATAATTATACTTTTCGTCAACTGCATTCGTCGGAAACGGAACGTGTCCGAACGAATAATGTGGCGCGATCTTTATCTGGTTTTCGTTCAGTTGTAAACTGAATATTGCGCTACTTGGTTCTTTTAATTGAAAATAACGAAAACAGACGTTGTTATATGACGTTTCATTTATTTTCGAAAATCGGACGGTGAAATGAGGACGATGTGAAAAGGCTCGTGGGAAACAAAACGTCTTTATTGTCGTATATAGCAGCGATTTTCAATCTTTTTCATTTCGTACCACGCATAAGCTAGTCGCTAAATTCCTACGACACAGCAAAAAATATACTATATCTTTTTTATCAGTCGCTGACAAGAAATATGTACATTTTACATTGATACAAAAATAATAATTTTTTCACTGTTTTTACTCGACATTTACAAACTCGTGACGCACTAGTAGGTTGCAAATTGGCCGGTAAAAATAGCTGGTATATAGACATAGGTGCAAGGAAAGTATGTAGATAGTTAAGTATGCAAATACAGTAGCTAGTTAAAAGTAAAGTTGAACAGAAGGGAATACATAGTTTGATACAGTTCAGGTACTCAATTTTACAGCTTTTGCACGTGCTGCCACTTTATTGATAGCAGTAGAATTCTTTTCTTTCTCCACTACAAACAAGTGTGCAAATATTACACTCGTATTCGAAACTGCGGGTATATCCTAACTGATTTACCATCATTCAAATTAAGTAGTACAATAAATAAGGAAAAGCAATACGCGAAATTTAATTTCATTTACGTTTATACATAACGGATAACAATAATGTCTGTATTTATTAATAGGATCGCAATCTATAGTTGTACGATAGGTTAAATTTAAAAGACTTCCCCTATTTACACGCTCGCCGCTGTATATTTAATTTATCTTGCACGAATTTAGGAATAAGGGATTTACCTATGAAGGGGGAATTATTTTAGATCGAAGTTTTAGGTTCTCCGCGTGCAAGTCATGAGATTTTTAGCAACGCCTTTGAATGGACGGTTTTATGGGCTCGGCTCGTTGGCAGGGTTTGTTTTACACCCGTTCTGCTGCATTCTGCGTTTAAAAGATCACCTCCTGCGAGAGCGGTTTCTCTTCCATTCTACGGGTTCCCTGGGACCAATCGTTTACCCAGTGAATCTTTTACAAACGGACATTACGCGTACCTTTATCTGTGGCTGTTTGTATAAACGATAGGCAAACAATAATTTCCATGTATGAGACATTTATGCGGCACCATAAATAACGTTCCTGAAATTGCGCTGTCCGCGCGTTATAATTCAGTGAAGTTACAGTTCGAATGGAAGTAAAACAGATGCTTTGTTGAACTTTACTTCTCCGGACCACAAAAATGATTAACACTGAAACTACGGTAATGTAGCGTACGAATTAATTTTCAGCTCGCGGCATTTCATTAGATTTAATATTTATTTATAAATAGTCGAATACGTATAATTTTAATATTCAAAATTGTCAAGAAAGATAGAAAAGTTGCGATTTTTAATTAATAAACACGCCAGGAGATTAAATGTAATATAATTTTTCTAATATAATTCTTAAAAGGCAGAATCAAAATCAGACGGAGTGCACTTTTATCGAAATAATTCGATAAAAGTCCGAAATGAGAGGATTTACAAAACGTTTTCGGACTTTTATCACTTCACAATGGTAAATACGGGGATTAACCGGTAAAACCTAGGATTTACCAATTTTCTGGCATTTACGGTAACACATGCAGCATGTCGCAGCCCAAATTAAACGTAAAATGCATCTCATCCTAAAGCAATCAATGAGCGAATTTTATTTTTCATTAAAAATCCCGGAAAACCACGTTGGCACGAGTGCAAGTGTTACTTTATTTCCAATTAATTTAAGTCGCGGAACGATAGTGAAAAAAGGCAACATATATATATATATATATATATATATATATATATCCGAGCTTTGGAGCATTAAATGGTCAGATAGCACGTTGTCACATTTCCTCGATGTCCGGTGCGTCGCGTTCACGCTGGCGACGTTTTAATATTTCAAATTAATGTAGATCGACGAACGCAAAACGAGAGGAACATATTTGACCGCAAAAGATTAAATGGTTTCCCGTTACATCGTTATGCTTTCAGTGGGATACAACGCGTTTATGCGCTCCCGAGCTTCTAATATGACGAATTAATTTGGCAGTGAACGGATATGAAATGGGGAAAAACGTGCTTGCCTGGGTCAGATTGGATCCATTGTCATTTTGTTGAATCATGATTATCTCGTATCAACATGAACGTATTTTCATTCCAGAAGTTTCAACGTTTCGAATATCGTATTATACCAATAGTTTTAAACGATAAAAGATGGGGCAGGATATCAAAAGGTTAAATCGCCTGTTTGAAATGTTTTCGATACGTTCAGGGTAATTCGAAGCAATTTGGAATATTTGAACAACAATTATATACAGTCAGTTTGCAAAAATCTACGTACACTTCTAAATTTGAAACATTCAAGCTTCGACGAATTCGAGAACATCAATTTGTTTATTATTTAACGTTTGATAGATTCTAGAAAAATGATTATGTTTGTCCTACTTGCTTATAAAAAAATATACATGAACTAAAAACACGATTTTACGAAGATCTTCGTGCGTGTATTAAACTGCACAAAAATTATTATTATAGCTATCTTTATATTTTAGTGATATATCTGTGACGTTCTATAATTTAACATAAGCAAAATAATACTAAATTAATATTGGGAGCAATTTTATTCGTGTAATCAATGATACTTTTTTACGAAACATCTTTTAGAAATTTTACTCGTTTGTAATTCTATATTTCATGAATTTCCACATTATTTTTATCTTTTTAAAATGTGTCCTAAAATATGTATATATTTGACATTTAATATATTGTATGTAAACTTTCGAGACTGACTATATTAATTTTGCTATGAATTTCTTTATTATAATTTATTCGTTTCCATGATGAATTAACGTAAGATTATTTCCGTGCGGTTCATAATAACTAACTGATTACTGGTTCAACTATTTATTAGTTAATTATAAATTCGTGTTTTAATCTGCTGTCATAAAACGCGTATTATATAATCTTAATTTTCGCCGACAGTTTATGAAACAAATAACAATAAGTAGACTGCGGATTTTTATGCATCTATTTAATATTTAAAGTTAGTTAAAGATAAGTATTAAAATGTCACCACTAATTTGACTATATCATATGTTTCACCTATTTAATTTCCTTATAAATGCACTAAAATCCGCGATATAATTATTAATATCGCGATTATTATAGATTGGGAAATATTGCTATAATCTCTATTTTGGTCTCATTGTTCTATGGTCGCAAAAATATAAATTTACCGAAACATCCGCAGTCTATTAATAACACTTGATACTATTTTAATGAAACGCGAACGAACTTTCTACTCCGCCTAATTCAAACTAATATTCCCAGTTTTGTTAATCCCCGAGTGCTCCGAAGGCTAACCTAATCAGAACCTCAAACTTCAGAAGCCACTCACGAGCAAAGAAACACAAAACTCTAACTTGTACTCTTCAGAAAAGTGATTCTTTGTCCAACTACTTCTTTGGTCGATATTTCATCAAAAGTAAATGATGCTCCTTTTCAGTGTTGGTACTAGTATCACTGTAGGAGGTCGAGAAAAAGAGTTTCGCGCGAACGAATAGAGGCAAGTTTGTTTGCGGACCAGAGCTGCAGATATTACGTCCAAGAATCAACTTGGTGCATGTTTCTCCCGCTAGATGCACAGTTTCTCACGAACATGTGTCGATCCCTGGCCCTTGTGTGTACGGATGTCCACAAGATCTTTCCGTCTTCTCGAGAATATCGTGTCCTCGAGCTAGGATTTGTCGTACTACCGTGTCGTATACATGTATATACACGAATCGAGATTCCATGTGCTACGTCCAATACCTGAACGATTCAGACAGCTGTGTATAATATAACATCCACAGCAAACAATATATGCAGTGCACTCACCAAAGTATAGTTTCACTTGAAATAAGTTGGATAAAAAATAAGATAAAGTATCATTTTAACATTTAACTATCGACACAACGTATTTTAAACATTAACACGCTAACCGGGGAATTTCTTATCGTTAATCGGAATCTTCTTTACACGAAGAATTAAAAATTAATAGAAAGGAATCGATATTGGTTAGGGAATTTGAATTGTCACTAATGCAAGTATAAAATAATGTGTTTTTGGTGTAAATATCGGATAGTTCGGAAAGTTTGCAGAGATATTTTAGAAATGTTCAAAGGCAATGTGTACACATTAATATTTTAGTAAATAATTTGGGTGTAGTATTTATTGGTTGTCTATGAAAACGTTTCATAATAAACTTTTCCAAATATTTTGCGTTTCAGGTGCGTCTTGTACTTTTAGCACATTTAAATTTTTCCATTAATGCATGAAAAAATCCGCAGTCTAGCAATAATATTTACAAATTATTTCTCTAATAAAATTCAGATTATGTCTGCACTGTTTCTAAGCTTACTGTAACAAGTTTCCAAACATCATGGAACAGTATGGTGTATGCCAGCGAAGTACATACAAGTATGGCTGAGAAACGCCGGCAAGCATATTTATTCTTATCGTCCCTTAGCGGAAATTGAAAGTGCTTAAACGTGGATAGGTATCGCTGTTGCGGCTGTATACGATGAAACGTGCGAATCTGGTTTCGAAACTACTTACCGGATTTCGAAGCACGCGAAATATGAGCTGGATTTTCGCTTACCAGTCAAATTATTTTCTTACTCTACGAAATTCCTCAGTCTTCCCGGCTATTTGTCCTTCCCCTGTCCCCTTATTACCACCCTTGGCAGAAATGTCAAATAAATCATATTAAAAGTATTAATAATTAATAATAACAAGTCAATTAATATAACACCTGTATAGGCAACGCACTGCAGGTAGCCCAAATACTGATGACCAATACACGAATCATATTTCTCGGAATATTAAATATTTTCACCAGAAACAGTGAAATTTTAATGAAATTCTCGTGACACATCGGTTGGGAATCACTGGTCTATTCTATTCTATCATGTAATGTACTATTGTAGCTTATTATATCTCCTGCATTGCACAACAAAACATTGTATAACAGTTATTAAAACTGGAACTTTTTGTGTGTTACAGAGTTCACGCTTTTGAGTGAATAATGCGGTGATTTCAAAGTGTGCAAGACATCTAGGATAAACTAGAGTACAGTGCTACAAGTGGTAAGTCGAATTTCCCCTTAAACGAACTGATATTCCTCTTAGCCTTGAAGCTCCACTTAAATTACCATGGCGTATCCTTAATAGATTCAGAATGAAATCAGGTTATGCAGCTTAATAGCTGCAGATTATGTAATTAATTTCATTTCATTTCATTTTGTTCGTCTGTAAATGGCGAATAACTATGTTTTCTCATAATTTCTTCAACATTGTATCTTCTCCTTTTAAATCCATCATTTTTCTTACAACTTTTATCTATTTTTGATTCATTACATTTTCTTAGAACTGTTTACGTGGATTCAATTTTCAAATTTACTAAATCAGAATTAATAATAAATTATTTATGTGTTACTCTATCTTAAGTGGCCAATCGTTATATTGTCTACAGTATACATACTTTTTTGTGTTTGATTAATCAAATCCTAATCATCACAATTCGGTATGAAGCTAATAGAGTACGTATCGTAATCATAAACAAAAGAAAACGTGTAGTTGTAATTGTTAAAGCAAAATTCAAATTATTTCAAGGTTTAGAAAGTGGTAAAAGTGTACATAAAGAAATCGGCAAAAATACATGGTATCAGGAAATGTACAAATCGAAAAGATATAGAACCTTTAAATACTGAACTGAACTATCAATTTTGTTCGTTTCTATTTAAAGAAAAGAAGTTTAACCTGTTAACCGGGGATGAGGAATTAACTCGTCCTTTAAATTACCAATATTCTGGACTTAATGATTCGTTTCCTTAGTAATTCTTTACTTTCTAAAGAATTATTATATTTGCATGAAAAAATAATTATTTTATATTTGCATTCGCAACAGTTAAAAGTCTCTTAACTAAGATGAATTGAACCTTTTTATTAATAGTGAGTTTTGTGTATGGAGAGGATTCTGATTAAGAAATAACTCAGTTAACAGGTAAATACAATAGAAATTAATTGTTCCAATAACCGAAAATTTCATTATCCAACCACTTTTGCCTCCCTATTAAATCGAATATGAAAATCTATTGTACTAGTATTCTAATTTCTAACAAAGGAGCAACGCGAAAAGTCAAAGCATTTCTAAACAATTTACAATACATACTAAAGATAATTAATCCAAGAAGGTATGGACAATCGATATAATTAAATTTTTAAATTAATTTCCATATTTATTAATATTTCTCCTTTATGCTGATACGTTATTTTCTACCAAATTTTTCTCGTCGTCAAACGTTCTATTATTTCTCTCGATTTAACATAAATTAAAAAAGCACAGATTAACCTGACATAACCTGAATTCTAAAAAAAGAAAAAAGGACCCGAAGGCACAGAGAAGAAACCATACTGAACGAAGCAACGAATTAAAACTTTTTCCCCCCGAGGGCAAAGATCCGATGGGCGGGGACAGCAGACAACGGTTGGGCATGGAAATTATTTCGAAATTAGAGATAAAAGTGATTTAGAAAGGGGAGGCTCGATTCCCCGCGAAATGGAAAATTCTGTCTGAATCCATCCCAGTTTTATTTACTTCTTTCAAAGAAACACTTTGACCTCCGAGCCTCTGGCTATCTTACACATTCGCCATTTTGCATAGGGAGAGATGGAAAAGAATATAATTTTGAAGGCAAAGGCAAAATGGGAGGGGCTAATTAAACGAGCGTTAAAGGGAAATGAATTTCAAACACGATTTCCCATATGTGCGCGCGAATAAAAGTCGGAAATGATTACGTGGCCGGTTCCTTTTCCATAGAAATGTTTCCGTGCCACTGAAAGTCAACCTTTACATCGATTAATTTTTGTCCGGATCATTATTTCAACAAGACTCCGTTTGTGTTGTTCAAACGGAAGTAAATCCAATAGTTTGAAAAGTGAAACGTTTAGAAATTCAAGAGGTTGAAGACTCGAACGTTTAGAAATTCAGAAGCTTGAAAATCCCTAATAATTTAAACACACAATCATTCGAACATTTATATCTCCCATTATTTAGGACATTAGAAGCTCTACTGTATTATCACCTAACAAAGATTCCTTAAAACAATTCCACTCCAATTCCACCACTTATACAACAAAATTTATTTAATTTTATTTAATTCTTTATTTCGTACCTTTCGGTTTTGAAAGACTTCCGATTACATCGAATCTTAATCCTAACTTTTTACACAACCTTACTATATAACACGACTTAAGTAACCTAAATTTGTACTTTATAACAATTTTTATGGTCACCTAACAATAAACTTAATATAAACTTCACCTTAAAATATGAAATACATGAACGTAACACTAATCATGAATCTAGAGCTCGAACAAAAGCAAAACCTAAACTAAAAATCCCCGAACTTGCGTAAATACTCACAGTCTAATCGTATTATAATTTTTAACGCACTATTGCTTAAGTTTTATTCCAACATAAGTGAACAAAATAAAAATGTTACGAACTTTCCGGAGCAAGCCAACATTTGGATCCCCAAGAATTCTCAAATTCCTCCACCGTAGCTTGAAACTCGAAACCTAAGCCACTTGAACATTCGCGTGTTTCCTCGCGGAACGATTCATTTCCTGGCGGATGTTCCGTTCGACGACGAACTTGCGAGGCCACTATCCGCTCGCGCGAAGATAAACGCCGCCAGATCGAGTCCCGGCCTGATCTCGAATCGACTCGACTCAACTCGTCTGTCTAGCCGGACCGATTAATCGATAAGCCCCACCGCCGTCTTGGCTGAAAGCGAAAGTGCTCCTTCGAGACGAAGCGATCACCGAAAGGGAAGAGAGAGGGATATCGACGTTCCTGCTTCCTGCCTACTCTATCCACCTCGTCCCTGCATTCCTGTATCTCGTTTCCCAAGTGCCTCTATACGCTCGTGACATCGTGTTGCTCCGTTCCTGGCTGATCGATACTTCGTGATCATATCTGAAGCCGAATGAAAAGTCTACGAAGCCTTTCGGTTCCTTTTCGCCACTACCGGACTCAGATTAAGGGTATTTCGGGATCCAGGAAATATCTTTTAACTAGTTTAACCCCTTGCCTTATACGAGTTTTTCGAAGATTATTTACCAGAATGTTGATTATTTTTTACAACAACACCAAGTCGAATGCAAAACACTGAAATATTGTACTTAGTAATCCTCAATCTCACAATCATACAAATCGTAATATAGCAATTGAAATATTGTACTTAGCAATCCTCAATCTGACAATCATACAAATTGAAATATAGCGAGTTAAAGTTTATTAAAAAACACAGCGTTTGCGTAGTTAGTCAGGCAACAATGGCAAACCAAATTCGCTAGGCAAATATAAGCAATTGAAAGATTACAATTAATTTGGACTCCATAATTAATTTTCCTCTTTAATTATTTATCCAAATTAAAAGCTTCACTGTTTAAGAAAAATTCGCAAAAGTTAATCCTCCTCCAATTCCACATTCCGCAAATGAATTTAATCACCGCTATCGGAAACACCGCGAATATTCCGAACAACCCGACGTATTTAAATAATTATCAGAATCATCTCACGTAGCTTTCCGTTCGATTTTCCAACATCTTCGTAGTAGCTCCGAAAGGAAAACTACATTAGTTTCCCAACAAACATCAGAATCAGACCGTACCCTAAGCAAAAACGGAACACTTTTCCCCACTCCATAGTAGCAAACTTTCTCATTTCTCATCCCAACAGCTGTCCACCTAGCCAGAGACCCAAAGCTAGCAATCCCTCCGGCTGCCCTCCGGTCCTTCGTCCTCTCTCGTCTCGAGTCCTCGAGTTTTCCATATAAATATACATTCAGCCGGTCAGACAGGGGCTGCACAGACACTCGGGGCTGAGAACCTCTGAGATCCTTCCTTTTGGCTGCTCCATTCTCGCTTCGACGAGAAGAGGATGTCCGGGGGGGGGGGGGGGGGGACCATTGTCTTAATTGAGAGAGGTTAATTCGAGACGGACGAGTTCTGAGAGTTATAGACATTCTGCCGTGTTTAGCTGGGGCTTAGACGGCTCCTCTTCATTGCCCGATAGCGTAGACACGGGCACATCCACGTCCCGTCCGTGTGTCCGTCTGTCTGCCTCCGTTTTTGTCCACGTGGATTTATACATGTACCGTGCTCTGGGATCGGATCGACCAGCCTGGGACGTACGTGTCGTATCTCGTGTAGATTATGTGCGAGCCGCTAGATTTCGTTACGAGTTACGGCCACGTTTCATTCCGTGTCTTGTAATTTATCTCTTATCAGCCACACCACACAAGGGTTGCAATGGGATTTTTCTTTCTTTCGCCGTCTCGCGTGTGAGTCGAGAGCTGACTAGGCAATTCCGAGTGAAACGTTCGTCGGACAGGATTGCTATGATTTTTGGAATCTGCTGATAAGTGGATTAGCTGATTAGAAGTATCAGCGGCGGGTTATGCAGTGGAACCTCGATAACGAGAATGTCATTGGGAAGTGCCTTAAATCTTTTAGTTATAGAGATTTTTGGTCATCGAAGCTTTCGTGTGATAGGGGTTTAATGCAAATGAAATTTCGAGTTAAGAGAGGTTGAGATACGGCAAGTGTCGCTTTTGGGTTTTGCAATATTCACTTGTTTTTTTACTAATTGTGAGTAAATTGTGCATGTTTATGGATTTCTGGAAAATTTAAGTAGGAAAAAAGATATAAGACGCAAAATTGAACGCAAGTTAGAATCATTAATGAGTAAAATAACTCCCAATTTAGATCCTACTTCTTTAGCGTTACTTGAAAAAGTGTGAATTTGCATAAAGATTTGCATAAGACTTTTAAAACGATGGGAATTGTAACTAAAAGTTGCGATAATCAATTGTTTTCGACATAAATGATCTCTAAAATCCAGATCTAATAATAATGTGTACATATGTGTCATCATTCATCCCTCTAAGAAATTATAATCAAATCAAACCTCTCATTTCAACCCAAATCTCATGAGTTAATACGTACCGTGTATAAGTGACTAGCACCGAAACAAAATTTTCCATAAATGCATAAATATCCGTAATCTATCGATGACCGATTTGGGATCTGCTATATACCCCAAGTACCATAGCCCCAAACACCATCGCGAAAACATACCAAATAACCCAAAAAAACGGGGATGGCAATGGGCCACCAGTTACGCACCCCTCGCGTCACCCCATAATTTCCACCCCGAAAACGTTATTTCTTCCATCCCGTGGAAAGTACGATGACAAAACCTCGTCTCGTTCGAGGTTTGTGACCCAAATCATAGCAACGAACTACTTAGCCCCGTTCTTCACCCTGTTCTACCCCGGCGTCGTTTTTCTCTTTCGCGTCTAGTCATTAAGGCTTTCAGGCTACTTAGACTAATCTAACTTTTAACGGACCTTACGTTGCCCGACTGACAAGAAATGTTTTTGAGTCAACGTAGTGGTGGACAACATCAGACACCCCCGGCGCGTCTTACCGGAAAGCACCCTTGCCTCGACAAGTACCCTCATTGCATAATGTACTCGCTGAAAGGCAGGAGGAATGAAACAGGGCTGCGTGGCCGCCGAGGCGCATCTCGATTCGAGGGCTCATCGTTGATGAGAGTGCACGAGAGAGAGAGAGAGAGAGAGAGGGAGAGAGAGAGAGAGAGTCAAGCTCCGCGACGCGACAAAGGAAGGGGTGAACCGGTTCCAGTAGAAATCGTGGCAGTGTGTCTCTAAAACGTGACCGAGCATAACGTAAATTACGTTGGCAAGAGTGGACGAAGGAAAGAAGGCTTTGAGAGCCGAAATGAAACTCGCATTAACCCTTTGACAACGACTTCAGTTCCTCATACTGACCAAGGACAATAACATAAACTGCTTGCCTGATGAATTTCCTGGCTTATAGTTGTACAAGTTTCCGAGAATTGCGAATATTTCGCTTGATTAAGCACAAGTTAAAAGGCAAGATAACCTTATTTCGTAGGATAAAAGGCCTTACCTTTTTTCTAAATGAAAATGTTGGAATAATATTATTTAGCAGATACAAAAATGTATCTTTACATTGAGAAGCACTGCTTATTAAACAACAGGCCTAGCTCAGTCACTGGAGCCGATGGTCCTTTAGCCGTACCAGACCTAAGGGTCTGGTGCAATAAACATATGGAAGGCCCGGGGCCGTCTTTTCTAAATATCGGCTTCAGTTTTCCACGCGTACTCTCAAGAGCGTTCGAAGCGTTCATTCCTTGCAATAGCACAGCGGAGTAAAGACGTATTCCTCTAGCCTTTGAAAATAAAATCACTCCATTAAAAGTAAAAAGAGCATTCTTACTCAACACACAACCCCAATATTCCATTAGGTTATGGGGCCCAGTGTCGTTGTAAATTAAGTAACTTTATATAAATATTTTGTGTGTGACTCTAGTGGTAAAGAAAAAAAAAAAACTAGTTAATAAAAACTTAGTGAAGTGTAAAGTAGAGTAAGAGTACTCTAAGTGCAGTGATTGAACAAAAGGGTGCAATACCTTAATTAGTGACTAGTGTTAATTTAACTAACCAAGAACAATGGCAACAGGAGTGACCCTGAAAAGAAATATTAAAGCCTTTGATGGCGAAAAATATAGCATTTGGAAGTTCAGAATCCGAGGACTCTTAACCGAGCTAAACGTAATCCACGTGATTGACGATCCAGTTCCGGATATATTGAGCGCGGATTGGATCCAAGCTGACAGGACCGCAAAGAACAATATTATAGAATATTTGTCAGATTCGTATTTGAGCTTCGCTCAAACGAATTCGAGTGCACGTCAAATATTAAGTAGCTTAGACGCGATCTATGAGCGGAAAAGTATTGCTACTCAGCTAGCGCTAAAGAAAAAATTATTAGGGCTAAAATTAAATAATGAATTGCCATTAATAAAACATTTTAAGGTGTTTGACGAACTCGTTACCGAATTAATAGCTGCGGGAGCCAAGCTAGAGGAATGTGATAAAGTGGCACATTTATTATTAACCTTACCTTCATCTTATGATGGGGTAATAACAGCTATCGAAACATTGACAGAGGACAATTTGACTATGGCGTTCGTGAAGACAAGATTGCTGGATCACGAAGTTAAGTTAAATAGTGAAAATCGTGACACCAGCTTAAAGGTGCTAAGCGTTGAAAATAAAAATAAAGAAAATAAAAATCACAACGCGAAAATTTATAAAAACAAAAACTTTCATAATAAAAATAAAAGACAGTTAGTGAAAGTGAGTGCACCGTATGGTAAAAAGAGATGCCACTATTGCGGCAGATCAAATCACTTACAAAAGGACTGCTATTATTATAAGAAGCAGCAAAGAAATTTTAATACCGAAGCAACGAGGACAATCCAAACGGTTGAACTCATTCAACCATCCACGTCTGCTGGAAATTCATCAGGTTTTGCATTCATGGTGGGAGAACACCAAGAAGACGAAAGAAGCAATAAAGACAATATAACATTTGTCTTGGACTCCGGTGCATCGGACCACCTCACAAATAGGAGGGATGTAGCCGAAAATTTCAAGAAGCTTGCCGTGCCAATGAAACTTGCCGTGGCGAAGAACGGCGCATACATTCTGGCGACAAAAAAGGGGGACATAGGCGTCGTGACAAACATGGGCGTCCAAGGGACTTTGGAAAACGTGTACTACTGCCCTGAAGTGCCATATAACCTATTGTCGGTCCGGCGAATGCAGCAGGCAGGAATGACTGTGGTATTCGACGACCAAGGCGTAAAAGTAGGTAAAAATGGTCAAACCGTAATGTCAGGTAAGCCTATGAACAATTTAACTGGCATAGAATTTATAATAAATTCAAATTCAAAAAATCGCGTTGTTCAAGCAATTAGCGCTGAACAACACAGCTATAATTTATGGCATCAGCGATTAGGCCATATTGAAAAAAAATAAATTTTTAGAATTAAAAAATAGAGAAATGGTTGCGGATATAAAGCAACTAGAAAAAGTAAAAGTAGACGATAATTTGTGCGAAGCTTGTGTAAATGGAAAACAAGCGCGACTGCCATTTAGAAAAGCTAAGGATAAAAGTCATGTGAGACGACCATTATTTATAGTCCATACAGATGTTTGTGGTCCAATCACTCCTACCACAATTAATGATAAAAATTATTTTGTACTCTTTGTTGATGAGTACACCCATTATTGCGTAACGTATTTGATAGCCCGTAAATCCGACGTATTCAATGTCTTCCGAGACTATGTCGCAAAAAGCGAGGCTCATTTCAATTTAAAAATAGTAAACCTATATTGCGATAATGGTAGGGAGTACTTGTCAAATGAAATGAAAGATTATTGCGTTGAAAAAGGTATAAGCTACCACTTGACGGTTCCACGCACTCCACAACTGAATGGTGTGTCCGAACGTATGGTGAGGACAATAACAGAAAGGGCTCGGGCTATGGTAGCCGGAGCTAATTTAGAAAAAGTTTTCTGGGGAGAAGCCGTTCTGACGGCTACATATTTAATTAATTTAACCCCAACAAAAGCTTTGAAGCAATCAAAAACACCATTTGAAATGTGGCACAATAAAAAGCCTCAATTAATGTATTTACGAGTTTTCGGATCCACTGTATATGTCCATAATAAAACCAGAGAAACTAAATTTGAAGATAAATCCTGGAAAGGCATATTAGTTGGATACGAAACAAACGGTTACAAGGTGTGGAATGTTGGAACTGGCAAGTTTGATGTAGTGAGAGATGTAATAACAGATGAAACTAATTTTTTGGTTTCGAGACCAGTGATGGTACAATCTGAAACTGATAAATCTAAATCAGTAAACTCTCAAAAATCTAATGATAATAAATTAGATGTAACTACATCAAAGAAGGTAGAAGCAAAAGAAAATGCTGAATTAAGTCGTGAACTTAATAAATCTGTGATAGAAACAGATACTCGCAATGAATCTTTCGATAATAGTAGTAATAGTAATAATAATACTAATGATAATAAGAAAAGACAAATGTCTCCCGAATTAAAAAGGAGTGAGAGGATCAAACATCGTCCACCTATTTCTTATGATGAAAGCGAAGTGCCAGAAGATTATCTTTTGTCTACTCAATCCATAGTTTGCGAAATCCCTAAGTCATATCAAGAGATTGAAAATAGGGATGATAAACTTAAATGGCAACAGGCTATTAAAGAAGAAATTAATTCTCTTTTAATAAACAATACATGGACAATAGTACCAAGGCCTGAAAATAAAAATATTGTTGATTGTAAGTGGGTATTTGCTCTAAAAAATGATGAGTATGGAAATCCATTAAAATATAAAGCTCGTCTTGTTGCACGAGGTTTCAGTCAACAATATTTAACAGATTATAATGAAACGTTTGCACCTGTTGCAAGAATTTCAAGTTTCAGATTTATTCTGGCATTCGCTAATCAATTTGATTTACTAGTACATCATATGGACGTAAAAACTGCTTTTCTGAATGGTACGTTGAAAGAAGAAATATATATGAGAATCCCTGAAGGAATCAAAAGTAGTAACAACGAAGTATGTAGATTAAATAAAGCACTGTATGGACTCAAACAAGCAGCAAGGTGCTGGTTTGAGGTCTTTGAACAGGCACTTAAAGAAAGAGGTTTTAAAAACTTTTCTGTAGATAGATGCATCTACATGTTGGACAATGGAGATGTATCACGAAACATATACGTTGTGCTTTATGTAGATGATTTAGTAATAGCTACTGCTGATGTTGGGGGATTAAATAGTTTCAAAAACTATATGAAAAATAAATTTTGCATGAAAGATTTAAATGAAATAAAACTTTTCTTAGGAATTAGAATTGAAAGAAAAGGGAATGAAATATGTATGGATCAGAGCGCATATATAGAAACAATCTTAAAGAAATTTAATATGTCAGATTGTAAGGCAGTAAGTGCGCCCCTAGAAAGTAAATTAGATTACACGGCATTGAACTCCGATGAGAAATGTGAAGCTCCTTGCCGAAATCTTATCGGATGTTTAATGTACGTGATGCTGTGCACCAGACCTGATCTGAGCACAGCTGTGAATATATTGAATAGATATTTAACCAAGAGTAATAAAGAACTCTGGAAATGTTTAAAGCGGGTACTCAGATACCTTAAAGGATCCATACATATTAAATTGACCTATATCAAAGGCAATTATAATGATATCTTATGTGGTTATGTTGATTCCGATTGGGGAGGAAGTGATAGTAATGATAGAAAAAGTACCACAGGATTTTTATTTAAGTTATATGAACGATGTACTATATGCTGGTCTACTAAAAGACAAACATCGGTAGCTGCCTCATCCACAGAAGCCGAATACATGGCCCTTTTTGAGGCAGTTAGAGAGGCATTGTGGTTAAGATCATTGGCCAGTTCTATCAAAATAAATACTTCCGAACCAATAACGATATATGAAGATAACAATGGATGTATCAGTATCGCTAATAATCCAACAAACCACAAAAGATCAAAACATATTGATATAAAATATCATTTTTCCAGGGAACAAGTGGAAAATAATATAATTAAACTAAAATATATTCCCACAGAAAATCAGCTAGCCGATCTTCTGACGAAACCGCTACCGGCAGTAAAATTCCTGGAGTTAAGAAAAGGAATGGGCTTAAAATAAAAATTATTTAAAATAAAAAAAAAAAAAAAAAAAAAAAAAAAAAATAAAAAAAAAAATATATATATATATAGATATATGTATAATTACTATATAGAATTTTCTTAAATTTAGTTAAGCATATAATCAAGTATTTTATTGAATGGTCTGATCAGGTTTTCCTGGGTTTCCCTGATTCTTCGCAACAAATGTTGGGCCATATGTAGTTCCCAGGGAAGGCGAAGGAGAACAGTCTTTACTCTTGTTTAAAAAAAAAATTAACCGATTCATTTTTGAGGAGGCGTGTTGGAATAATATTATTTAGCAGATACAAAAATGTATCTTTACATTGAGAAGCACTGCTTATTAAACAACAGGCCTAGCTCAGTCACTGGAGCCGATGGTCCTTTAGCCGTACCAGACCTAAGGGTCTGGTGCAATAAACATATGGAAGGCCCGGGGCCGTCTTTTCTAAATATCGGCTTCAGTTTTCCACGCGTACTCTCAAGAGCGTTCGAAGCGTTCATTCCTTGCAATAGCACAGCGGAGTAAAGACGTATTCCTCTAGCCTTTGAAAATAAAATCACTCCATTAAAAGTAAAAAGAGCATTCTTACTCAACACACAACCCCAATATTCCATTAGAAAACGTATGCGATACATTTTCAGTATTCACGTTTCAAAGAATTGCGAATAGTTCGGTTCATTACAGACGAGTTAAAACACAGGAAAATATTATTTCGTAAAATAAAGGAATTTATCGTTTTTCTCGAATAAAAATATGTGCAGCAAATTTGTAGCATTTAAGTATTCAAAGAATGGTGAATATTTCGATTGATCACGCAAGAGTTGAAAGACAGGAGAAGATTATTTCATAGGACAGAAAAATTTACCTTTTCTCTAAATAAAAATATAGGCAACAAACATTTTTAGTATTAACGTTTCAGAGAATTGTGAATATTTCGGTTGGTCGCGGAAGAGTAGAAAGACAGTGGAAGATTACTTCATAGGACAGGAGTATTTCAATCAATTTATTCCTCGACACTGCAACTAGCAAAAAGGGTATCGTAGAAGGTATCCAATAACACACGTACCGAGCGTCCACTTTCGACGCGAACATTGCTGACATTCTGAATCCTTCCCTATCGCAAAGGAGACGAGGGAAAGCAGGAGGTAGGAAAAAATGGGGAAAAAATATCGAGAAAATGATAACGACGCAACGAAATCTGAGACGTGATCAAGCACGTGGGAATTTCGCTGTGAAAGCAATAGAGGGGCCAAAGAACGACGGCCATGGGAGAGCGACAAGGATGACACGAGATTTCCTTCCGTTTTAGCCAGTCTGCGCTTCCGGTATTCTGGATATCCCTGTTATCGAATGCTTTTACTCAGCTCGTCCGCTACAACGTCCATTGCGAATTGTTTCCTTCATTTTGCGCGATTTTCCCCTTTGAAAAAGTACATTCCCGAATTTTTAATATTCCTCCGGCATTTTTTGTTTACCTACAATGACAGGTGCAATGAATATTTGAAAGAGTGTATTTGGATTGTCGGAAAGATTCGTAGCATTTTTGACAAGCATCTACTACCCCTGGTAGAAAAGTTTTCGGCTAAACGCGATAATACGAAATTAACTAATGTGATGCAAAGTTCCATTGTATAATTAGAAACCCGAACACAGAATTTATACGCGGCACGGAGCAAAATTGGTTAATAAAAAGATCCCCAAAAGTGAAAATCAGCTTCGAGAAATAATAAAATTATTGTAAAAAGAAATTTCATTTACTGGTTGTGAAAATCTCGTAGTGAACGTAGAAATATTAGAAAATATTTAGTAACATCAATATTAGGTAAAGTATCGTTTTATTATTAAATAGATTTATTTTCCTCTCTGTTTTCTCTTTCATAGTAAACGATTAGTTTTATTCCTTTCCTTTCTCCATTTATTTAATATTATATTTATTCAATCTTCTCGTATGCCTTTTTTTATTTAAAAAGCTTCGCATTCTTTAAATACAACTTCGTTCATAAAGTATCCTGAAAACAAATTGGAAGTTGTTGAAATTTCACCGGAAAGATTGTTTCTAGGTTCAACCATTTCGCACAAAATTTCTCCGATAGAAAGTAAGCAATTTTCCGATAGAAAGAAAGCAGCCTGCGGTTAGAATAAAAGGCATTGCTTGAAGGGAATAAATTAGAATAAAAGAGTGGGCGTAACAGCCACTGAATTTGTATTTCGTCCGCTCGACTTGGCGCCAATTAAATTTTAATATCATCGGTATTCCTCCGCCCCCTTTAATCAAATATCATTCGTCCTGCATTAAAGTAGCTCGGAATCCCTTGGATTGGGGCTGGCCTTACAATTAAAACTTTGCTCCCGGCCCCTTTCTCTTTCAGCATCGTTCTTTACTCTCTTAGAGTGCAAATAAACTGTTCCCAAACCCCGAGCCTCCCTTGTCTGAAGATGTTTTGTCGCGTTGCATTCAGCAACGAGGCTAGAAAGAGGTTAGCAAGGTTATGCGAACGATGGGGACGCATAACCATGGAAAACTTGACTTCCTCGGCTTATTGTTCCTCTTGCTAATGAATGTTCGCTATTCCTTGGGTAAAATTGACAGGCTCAGTGCAACATTTCGATTGTTCGTGCCTGATAAGGGCATGGATAAACAAGTTAAACGAGTTATGTTCGAATTATGTCGAGGAATTTGTGTACAGTTAGTCGCAAAAGTCTATACGTGTCGTTCATTTTGACAGTGGCTTAAGTCATTCATTTTTTTAAATTGAGATGTTTAAAGGCTATTTAAAAATTTTGGTAATTGATAAGTTATCAGTGACAGCATGGTAGTATACTATTTTTTTGTTTCTAAAAGCGTATAATTCACTAATCCAATTGTATTATTTATTAATTATAATTACCTAAAAAGTATGACGTTTTTGGTGGTTATAAATGGACTTGAAACATTTTCAAAACAAACGGCTCATATAATGTTTAAAGAAGTAATATGAAATACTATTAAATAAATATTAGACTGTAATATAAATTTGTCCTGCTCTTCGAAGAAAATTTAAGAGTATCAGAAATTTTACGCTAAGGAAATCAACGTTTGACTATCGAAAAATTGAGAAGCAAATTGATCGAAATGGCAAATGCATGATTAATTGATTACACTTATTTCTGAATTTATTTCTGGAATATGTGTTACAACCCAATAAAATAGCTTTAATTTATTTATTAATCAACTGTAAATGGATTGTGAAAAAGTGGTGATGTTTGTTCCATTTGTTTTCAACAAAATATACATTAGAGCTTTAGTGGTAAAATTCTCATCCTATATTTGTGTTTTGTTTGTTTAATTACCAAATTGCAAGTTTCACCACCTGTTACGTGAATTAAAATATTTTGATATATGTGTGACATTCTATAACTTGCTAAAAATAAATAAAATAACATTCTCTTCACTTTTAGGAGCGATTTTATCTATATAATTGATTGTTCGTTTATAAAACGTCCTCTAGAAATTTTCCGTTTACGTGTAGCATTACACTTTATACCTAAATTTTTTTGGTAACATTTTTATCACTGCAAAATGTGTCTGAAGTTACATAAATATTTAAAGTTTCCCGACTGACCGTAGATGTATCGTTTTCTTTCAACGTTAGAAATCGGTTTCTTGCTTTGTTTTCCATTAGCTTGCAAGCCGTGTAACTTGGATATATTTTGGTGCAAGAACTTGTGGGAGTTTTAAAATTCGAACGAAGTAAATCGAATCGCAATAAAATAGGAGAAGCAGATTTTCAACTTCTGAAGAGAGAAGTTTTCAGAGAAAATAACGACAAGGGTATTTCTTTCGACAGGATTTCGGTCGGGCGTAGTTAAAGTCAGGATGAAAAACTGAATGGCTGGTAAGTTGCAGAGCAGATGTCGGGGAGAAATAAAACTACTTTGCTAGGGAACGAACGATATTCGACAACTGGCACGGTTTCAACTATTCGTCAGCGGTCGATCATCGACTTAAAATTTCATTCTGCTGTCAGACATAATAACTCTTCTTTAGAAGCAGCTGTTGTTTTAAATTGACTTTAACACGAATCTAACTCGCACTTAACACGCGAATTTAATCTAAACCTAATTTGAATCTAAGGAAAATCTAACACGAATTTAACTTAAAAGTAATCCGAACCTAATGCGAATTTAATCCAAACTTGATTCGAATTTAAGCCAAAAGTACAAAATTTAATTAGGAAATAATTCGAACATAACGCGAACCTAATCTAAGCCGAACTTTTAACATAAATTTAACTCAAGAATAACGCGAACCTAACGCGAACTTAATTTAAACCTAATTAAAATGTAAGCTGAACTTAACATGAATTGAACTCAAGAATAATCCCAACCTAACAGGAACTTAACCTAACCTAATTTTAGATTATGAGAAACCTATTTTTGCCTATTATAATTACAAGGGAAGGTTTTTAAATGTCAGACTTCGTTTGCATTAATTTTTGGAAATATTATAGAGGACCAAAAACTAAGAGATATTTGTTTCTTCTTACATTGGCCTGTTTTCGTAACCAGCTCTAAAATTTGATAAGATGAGGTACGAAAAATCCCATTATTAGCTTAAAGATTATATGATCAAACTTATTACTACGCCATTCTCGTTTCCTTTCGCTACAGCTATTCTCCTTTCTCGTCGCAGAGTTCGAATCTTCAGCTCGAAAGTATTACCACAACAAAATCGATAGCTATGGCTCAATAATTTCAACGCGGACCTCGAAACACATGAAATCACCGACTCTTATTATCTCGTCTGTGATGAAACCACAGACGAGGTACAGGATAGACCGACCATCTTATGGGACTTCGTGTCACATGCTCTGAAATACCGATAACCTAAAAATTTAGACTTTTCGGAAGAATATCTCTCGTTTTGTTATCTGACAAAGAATGTAAACACTTCTAAAGTATTTTAATATACAAAATGTAAGAGCAAACGCAAAAGTTATACATTTTACACAATCGAAAAGGTAAAAATGAAAACGAATTTGGGACTCATGAGCCCCAAATCCGGGTGATAAAGAGAAGCATTGGATAAGTGGTCTATCCTGTCCTTAGTCAGTGATGAAACTTCAAGTGACATCTGTCTTACCATGGGCAGATAAAATTCAAGTAAAGATCATTCCTTGAAAATTGAATACTCTCTGTTATCCCATTGCTCAGCAATAACGAGTCACACTTGTTTTATGGATTATGGTGTAGATTTGACAAAAATGGATACTGTTGACGAGAAAATTTCATTCGAACGATAATTTCAGCTTTGTATTATAATATCGGGGGTTACTAAATAAATATTGCCCATAATAGTCAAATAATTTGTACGTAACATAATAAGAAAGCAGTGATAATGCTAGCATACGTGAGTAACAAAATAATAATAGCGCAAGGGGTTAAAACCGCCGCACTCTAACTTTAACACTTTGACGCCGTCGTCCTAACTTACGTTCTTCATCATCTGACTACTTCACTTATAGTACTTTGCTTCGCTTTTAAGAATACGTAGTTATTCGATTTTAATTAAATAAATCCTAGTTTATGTAAATAAATTCACTTTAAATTCTCGAAATTATCAATAAGTAAATTAATTTTCAACTGCATGGCAATTTTTTCTATTTACTAAATCAATTTAATGACCATATATAATGGCACACGTTGTCTGATGGGACATCCATGTGTGAGCCATCGATGGTATACGCCGGCGTCAACGTATTAACCCCTTGCCATATATAATAACGAGCTACACTCGTAATGAATATATTAATTTAAATACAACGAAGACACACTGTATCTATGATAAACATTGATATCAATTCCAATTTCTGTTTCAATATACAAGATAGAGGATTATCAACACCAAATTAATTCTAATATTTCATTGTCCAATATGTGGCACAGCATTATAGTAATAATTACCTAATGTTACAAGATAATAATCCTTGGAAAATTCGTACGACAAGGGGTTAAACTCCTCCAACTGAAAACAATTGAATAGATGCCGCTAAATTTCCCACAAACCGAAGCCCCGTATTACCAGCAGGAGAAAAATGATCACCCTACAATTGCCATTCCCCAAATCCGGCATCAGACGCCCTACAGGGGCTACGCAACCTAACCTCGCAGACGCAAACAGCTCATTCCACCTTAGCCAGTCGCCCTCCCCTCGCCAGTACTTTTTCCAAGGCCAATTCAACGCACTGTTCAGTGCAGTCCCTCACAACATGGCTCTGTGTAGACCAGTAGAGCCCCTGAAGAACGTCCCTAATTGCCCGGTGGCGGAATCGTCGGTTCCGCCATTACCACGGACAAAGAGTGGATCCGTTCTCCCGGTCGGGTGGATCGTTGAAATATTGCCAGGTGGCGGATATCAGCCACGGCCTACCGAAATGGCTTCCATTCCTTTCCGGCAGCTGACTCCGGATTAACCGGGCCGCGAGGGTTCCTTCGGGATAGCTGACTGAGGGGTATTAAAGGCGGCCCCTGATATTGCTTTCTTCAATTTGCAACCGCTTCCAGCATTGACACATCCTCCCATGTGCCGATCCTTGCTCCTGGTGAATCGAACGCCTAGCCTCGAGAGGTTTATGAACTGGACGCGCTCAACCTTACACTTCTCCGGGCTTCTCGATTGGTCCGGTGATCAATTCCCAGGTGTTTCAACCTCCCGACGCGCAACGCTTAAATTTCTCTTCGGTTCTTTGGTCGAAGATGAACAAAATTTCGTGGCGTAAGTTTGTAACTTGAAAGTAGTGAGTTACGGCGCGTTTGTTTATCGCGAGTGAAATTTTTGTTTGTAGGGAAAATCACGGGATGCGCGTAATATGTGAGAATACGTAGACTATCTAGAATGAAGCATATGTTCGTGAATTTAGGGGGTGGAAGTAGCTTGTATGCCTTTAAAGATATGAAATTGCATACAAATTCGCAGTCTATTAACTTAACTAGTATTATTGGCCTGTGAGACTGATAATAATTACTTACTCATTACCAGTTTGTCATATTATAGTATAATGTTCAATTACTCAAATCGAACTTGGATTCCTTCATTATTAATGTGCAAAGCAAGAACAATTGATTTTGATTTTTTATTTACCACTTTTATATCAATGATAACGCAATAAACATTCATTTACGTAAGTTTTAATAGGTATAGTGGTTAAGGGTTAATTTTATTTTATTAAAGGTTAAAGCTATTCTATTTACTGTTTCGAAATATTTCGTCCCGATTCTGTTGTCTTAAATGTACGTAGACGTGTGCATGTGTGTGTCGAGTGAGCTACGTAATTCTCGAGCCTCTTTCTTCTTGCCTCGGACGTTGAGCGGTAAACACGTGCCGCGAGTTATTGTAATAAAAGTTTCTAGAGTGTTCTTAAAGTGTCGTTATTAGCAACAAGCCAATACAGATAGATTCTGGTTAAAATCACACCTAGAGTCCAACATTTTATTTGTAGTTTTTGTAAAATATTTCAAATTAGTGCGGATTCAACTAATAAACAAACTATGTTTTACAAGACTGCAATTTTTGGGGGAAATTTTACCTTAGGCGATTTTAATTAATTTTACGATTGATCATCATGAATTGAACAACTATTCAATGTTTCTTACGTACAGTATTGTCTTAACTAAAATGAGCATTTAGCTGCAGGGCGACAAAACTATATCTTAGAACGGTAAAAACTTAAATTTGTCTTTGGATTCAGGTCTGAGCAATTGATCTAGTTAAGAAAAATATTGCTATTGCACGATCTTACATTTATGGTTCAAAAACTGTGTATTGAAAATCCTTTGATGCTCTTCTCTACGTCGTTTACCAAATCAATATGTACATTTCTACTGTTAACTTATCTTACGTGTGCACTACTTTGTACACTAATTGGTCATCCTGTTAATTGAATTAAATCAAATATTTGGCGAGAAAAGAAGATTGTGTATAGAGATTTCGTCTCGTGGGAAGATGGAAGATATAGTGTTTAGATTGGAGATCCATTTTGGTTTAGAGTTTAGGGGTTAGTTGAAATCATTTGAATATCGTGGACAATATTTGTTTAATAACCTCCAATCTTATAACACAAAGTAAAAATTCAATTTCGTCCACAATACTGTTCGTTCTTGTTGAACCTGTGTTACAATACATAGCACGAGTGTGACTGGTTATCGTAGGGCAGAGGGTTAAATCAAGAAGAAGTGGACAGTAATTATACCGAATAAATAACAACAACATATCAGAAACTATGCTTCTATTCTCCAAGATGGTCATTTTTAACCCTTTAAACGATTATGTCGTATATATGCGTCATGATTAAAGTCAGTACACAGCGGGAATGACGTATATATACGCATCGTGAAAATTCTTGTGTATACAGAAGAATAGAGTTAATTTTTAGCAGTTTCCTTATGTAAAATTCTTTTAAATATTCAGAAGATAAAGATAGTTTGTTACACAAATATGTAATAATGTATGCATCATGTACAATTATACGATATACGTTAATATGGAAAAATTCGTGCCATCGTGAAAAGCACTTTCAGTGATAAATAATAACGCTCAAGGGGCTAATCGCCATTCATTATGCTACCTATGCATTCCATAGAGCAACGCATCAATTTTCAATCCTCTTTTTCCCTATAAATAGCTACTTCCACCTCGGTCGGACAGTTTCTCGCTTCCCTATCGCAAAACATCTGTTGATGCTCTAGATATCCATCATTCTTGCTCCTTCACGGGGAAAAAGGCGGGCCGTTAAAGGCTGCTGACGATCTGTCGCGAGTAACGGTAACGATGCGTGGCTGATTCATAAGCGTAGAAGAAAACGCGAAGAAAAGTGAGCTAACAACCGAAGAAACGGAACGTCTGCTACGAGGGCTCGTAAAAAACTTCCCCCTGAATCATCCTGGCCACAGTTTCGCAACAACTCTCGTTACGATGTCACCCCTGCACTAAAGTGGAGACCGTCTGCGCGAACCGCCAGACGTTGTCGTTGTTATTACCACCGACAAGGTAAAAATAACGTTTCCCACCAGCTTCTTTGCTCGTTTCGCCCAACGCGTACCCGAGTATTTGCCTCCCCTCAAGAGGTACTGCTACTCATGGGGTTAATTTGGGGTGACTTGAAGGGTGATTCGAGTCCTCGATAAGAGACCTAATAGTGACGGTGTTTAATTGTTGGATGCCACTTCCAATAGTAACGTACTTGTTCGGAGATATTTCTCTGGCTTTTCTAAATGGCGAAATAGATTTCTTATAGCTCTCGTAAGTTTCTATTGCTTTCTTTTAGGGGAAATTTGTTGCATTCCTTGCAGAGTTCAATTAGAATTTCTTAGCGAAGCCCAAATGGGGTTTTTAATTAATTAGGACAGCGATTAGTAACTTATGGCTTACGTGCGGCCCTCCAAGTAAAGTTAGACTAGTGAAAGTTCGTCTATAGTAATTTTAGTTATAATTGTTTACTTTTGGATATGTTTCGAATTTCGTTGAGTCTCGAAAAAACAAGAAAACTAATAATTGAACAGGTCTATAGAAGGAAATTTATATATATACAATTATGGTAGAATTCAATTAATTATGATTCCATTGTTATATTTCATACTTGTATATCATTAAAACTTCTTTAATGATATTTCAACGCAGTTACGTGACTCATTTGTCTAAAAAATAACACTGTCTCATATTGCTACCCGAATCTCTACTTGTCCAACTTCGCCTTAATCTGGAAAAAGTAACGAATTCGAAAGTTCTGTAAAGTACACCCTATTTATGTTTATACGGTACATTTCACATGAAATTCCTTCAAGTTATTCGTCTTACAACTATTCTCAGACTTCCTATGTCAAAAAATAAAATAGTTATCTCACATTGTTACCATCTCCTCTATGCTATATAGTTTCTCGTGACCTACCGAAACAACAGTTCCACAAATACTCGGAATATTGTTTCGGGAATGTAAAATACGAGGCAGACGTTTCAAAATAGAATTCCAGTGGGACCGTGTCGTGAGCGCGACGTATCAAAAACGTGGACAGCAGGCGAATGCGTGGTACGAAGATTTGCTTTTAAGCCTGACGCGCGTGGAGCAGCGCGCAGGGTCGCATTAGATATTAGCTGACCGGTGTAGGCTTGTTTCGTATGTCGCAACAGTGGCGCTCCGGCGTGGCCTAAAATTAGATTCAGCCGGGACAATGGACCCTTCCCGATGAAACGTGTCCGTCAGTGGAAAACAAGCGGCCCCGGTGAGATCCAAAGCGACGATACACCGAAAGAGCTCTTCGTTGAGAGGCTGTTCTTGTAACCGGTTTTTAAGGACGATAATAAAGGGAACGACGTTGGGGCTGACGTTCTGTGAAAGAGTAATTTTGCTCGTGACAAGAATGACTGTAGCGTCGTCAGTCTGGCTATTTACTTAGTAATTTAGTAGGTGGCAGGTTCTTTCAGAAACAGGTTAGGCGATGACAAAAGAGATTGGATTACAGACAGGTCTCAGATACGAAGGAAAGTTGGTCACATTTTGCATTGTTCTTTAAAAATTTCGCGTACGAAAGACTAGTATACTATTCTGTTCGAAAAGTTTCGAAACGAGTGAAATTAAATTCGAATTACTTATTTATTCATCAGTTTCTGGTTAGTCACTTTAAAAGTAATCCTCATTGGTTGCAATACCTATTGTGCCTATTCTTTTTCTACTCTTTGAAAGATTGTTGACATTTTACGCCGAATTGACAACTGTTTTACCTCGATGTAAGAGAGTTTGTTAAAATTCAAAAATATATTGTGGTCCAGGTGAAATTAGGGAGCGATTAAGTCATCATTTACCTTAAATTTGTTTAAGAAATACGAAGCAATAAAGTTTGCACTTTTGGCCCATTTTTAAGAAACTATAACTAATAAACCATTTCAAGATATTTCTATTATCATATATCGATTCTACTTAAATTTCATTTGAATTCCAAAACCTGTACTACTAAATTCATTTTAGCAAATTTCTATTAGGTTCAATTTTCATAGTACTTATTGTACGTCAATTCTACGTTTTACTCAAATTCTGAAGCCTATGGTACTAAATTAATTTCAGCAAATTTCTATTAGATCCAATTTAATAGTGTCTATCAATTCTACTCAAATTTTACTTGAATTGTAAAATGTATACTACTAAATTCATTTCAGCAGATTTCTATTAGGTTCAATTTGCCATAGTACCTACTGTATATCAATTCTACGTAAATTTACTCAAATTCTGAAGCCTATGCTACTAAATTCATTTCAGCAAATTTCTATCAGATCCCATTTTCATAGCGCATATGAACTCCACTTAAATTTTATTCAAATTCCAAAACCTATACCGCTAAATTCATTTCAGCAGATTTCTATTAGATCCAACTTTCACAGCATATATCAATTCTACCTAACTTTCATTCAAATTCCAGAACCTATACTGCTAATTTCGTTTCAGCATACTTTTGTTACATCCAAATTTCATAGTATACATTACCCAAAATATTTCTTGCACAAAACTTAATTTTTAGAAAAATCTTTTTAATTGTGTCCATCATCGAAGAAAGTGAATATAATCCGAAAAATGCTAAATTTGGATTGCAACGACCTGTATAATAAAAGAACTCTTTCTTTATGCTCCCAATTTTTAAGTTTCAAAGTGTCGTAGCGAAAGGGTTAAGATTGTGTTGGCATAATTTCGCTCGAAAAGTCTATTAATCACTGTTTTAGAATTTTTCTAAAAATTCCCTCCGTTAACGTATGGAAATGGTCTCCATAACAGTAAGGGTTGAGGATGTAGGGTCTTCGAGATCGCTTACGCTCAGAGTTTGAGTTTGTAGGGTGTTCGCGCGTTGATTTTGCGCCTTTAATATCCAGTTTAAATATTCATGAGGAAGGGCGCGAGATATAGCATCTCGGGGCGCCACAAAGTCCCCGACGCGCGTATTTTCGAGCCCTGGACACCGGCTTCGTCTCGCGGCTGTTTGGTGCATAACGAACGAAAGGTGTTTTTTAAATTTCATAAGGTCTTCGTCGACTGAAAAACGGCACGCAATTTTCTCTGAAAAGCGGTCTCCATTCTTTTGCCGGGTTATTCGCTGTTAACTTCAAGAGGATGACAATGATTCTCGCCAGCCACGAGAAAGACCCACTATATTTCCGCTATCGTTGAGATAAATATTCATAATGAGTAGAGTGTTCCAGTAGAATCCGTGGAATTTAAATATCTCCATTAAATGTAAAGCTTTCCTTTCTCTTCGGGATCACTCGATCGGTGGATTGCGGATTTTTATGCAAATTCATATTTTTATCAATAGCTTTAAAGATATTGGACACGAATCTAAAAAGTTGTTCCATCCTCTAAGTATCATAATTGCTATTATACTTTGAATATTTTGTATACAGTCACATTCCATTGATTGGTTTTAAAGTAACTGACGTACGTTGAAAAAGACAAGTACAATGAAAAATCGTCAGTCTTAAATTTTATAAATCAACATTCAACTATTTTAGTATTTGTATAAGGTTTTGTGAATGCCAAATTTATATCTTCAATACCTTTCATTGTCTATTTTACAAGTATATAATTCTATGAGGAATCGCAGAAATATTCCGATTATTCGTAACACCAAACATCAAAGTTTTCACAAGTTTACACTAATATATTATAGTAAATTTCTTCCTTTTTATTGTGATTTGTTATAATTAACGGTTGGACAAAACTAAAAGAACGATATTCACTTGTTCATCTCAAACATTTCATATGCATCGACCTAATATATCAATCTTAATGCGTTCGATATACACTGATACGATTTTTTTTTTTATTTCAGTCCATTTTACATCTTCGAGACACGTAATGCAAAATAAATAGTCGAGTATCAATTTCACACATAAGAATATCAATAGTATCGAACTGGTTTTTGTCGCACTAATAAAAGCCTGATTTAACTATAATCCTAACCAATTCTTTCAACTCTCAAGAAAATATAGGGTTATCCAAAATAGACTATAGGAGCACCTACCTTCACTTTTTTTCTTTCCCTTTCTGCTTTACCCTTTTCTAATCTGTTTTTTATTTCTATTATCTTCGTTCGTTCTCGTTTACAATTTTAACTTTTTTCACCGCTATTCTACTAACAAACATGGCGTTTGACAGATATTCTCATTCAACATCCTAAAGGTACTTTTGGATAACCCTTTATTATTCTATATATAAAATTAAAATCACGCTATCGGCGTTAACACAACGAAAGAATAGCAGTCACGATCAGAAGTTTAGGAGTATTTTAGCATTACGAAAAATCGAATCTGTCCGTGTTCGAAGACAGAGGGAAACGTCGCGTCGTAAGAATTCCGTTTACTTCGTAGTGGCCCACTTCACGTGCAAGGAACTCATTTTCGAAAGTGACTAATCCATAAAAATGCATTTCGCTCGGCTCAAAGGATGGATGCCCCGGTATTCATACTTGCATCAGCGACGTCAAAAAGATTAATGCTCCGCTCGCGGCGAGGATAGCGGCGTTTTTTCTTTCTTTCCCAACCACCTCTATCTTTTTTTTTCTTTTTTCTTTTTTTTTTTTTTTTAATGTGAAGGATGCTGAGGAAACTGGTATCCGGAAAAAGCACTTTCCGCCGAGAAGAAATTACATTCGCGTCTCCCTTTCGCGGATTTCTTCGTTTGCATAAAAATCTTGATAACAAAATATTGTAACTCGTATTTTCTGCTGTACGTTCAAGCAGCGCCTCACTTGGTCCGGTGTTTTTAGAGGGCGAAGCTGGAAAAGGTGTCCTTCCTTTCTCTCTTTCTCTGCGAGCAGAAATTCCGTTGCACCCCCTTGATGGATGTTTCAGGGGATATTTCCATGACCACGTTTAAATTTCTCGTCTCTGAAGGGACTAATGTCAGACTGCGTTTTGTCTGACGAAGGTGGAGCTTTTTCAGGGTAGGGAGATTAAGATTTCCTCCCGTCTCCTTTCCAAATTATATTTCAAACCTTCCCTTTGCGTGTCCCCTTCATCTTCCTTAGTCATCGCATTATCAATATTATCCCATTTCGCTGTTGTTTCCTTTCGAAAAATTATAGTTCAACTAAATTAGCCACCCCAGGGCTACCATTTAGTAAAAAAATTCAATTCGAAACGACATCTGTCAATCCCCATAGCGATCACCAAACTTTATCCCAAGTATTCAACCCCTCTCCCCCTCCTTCGTTTTCCAACAAGAAACCCCAATAGGCATTAACGTTCAGCCCCAAAACTCGAAGCTCTTCGTCTCTGTACGCACACAAACTTATCAAAAAGCACCGATGCCACTGACACGGACAAATTTCCCGCCCTTTGACAGGCCGAAACCAAGAAATGGCGGAGGAGCAAAGGCACACGCGTGAGACGAAGAGGATAAGCTTAAAGAGAGAAGAAGAAAAGGACGATTGAACGGCTATAAATCACTATTAAACCTTGAAAGGATGGAGTGCGCGGCTTGTCAAGTAATCTATCAGGACAGTGTAGCTAATATAACGGTGGAGTAATTGCGGCCGGCGTGCAGGGAGAGTGGCTCGATCGATCCGGACTCGTTGTGTGCCTAATGACCACGCAAACGACGCGTAATGTATGCTACCGGCCCGCTGCTGAATTAGTAATCGCATTATTTGTGTTTACGCGGCAAGGAAAGTAGCGTTTATGACGTTGTCCAGTTGTCCGCCGCCCCTGTTTGGGGAAATTCGATCAAACATACTTGAGTTCGTGGACGTATCAATTTTTAATTAAGCCCCTAAAACCGAAACCCGTATATAGCCATTAACTGTACTTTGTTTTGCCTTTGTCCGGTTGTAAATTATAATCGAATATAGGGTGAATCAAAACGCACCGATAAATGGACGTTAAATATAAAAATGAGTAAAGCAAATTATTAGAAGGATGCAATGTTTATATTTTGATTTGTACTGATTCTTTACTTCACATTTGATAATTTCAACGTTGAACACAGCGAATTGAAATACAAGAATTATCTTAAAATTAAGAAAAATTGTTAACGTATTTAGGAATAAGCGTTTATTTAATGTTTGTTATAGGGTAAATCATTAACAACCTTTTAATACTCGATATAATGCAATGGATATATCCATGTAATTAATATAAAATTTAATTTGACATAAAATTTATTGTATTCAATTTCTTACTTTAAGCTGTTATCACGGATAAATAGAAAAATGCTGTATTTTATTACTGTTCATTCGTATTAATTTTTTTAAGTGTTCATTCATTGGTGCATCTATGCTATATCAAAATTTATGTGCTTGGTATGCACTGATACGAAATTTCGTTGGTTTATTTGATCTTATACCTTTTGATATTCCGGACATAGGAATATTAATAGTATCAAACAAGCATTAGTTCCACTACTAATAGTTAATAAATAGTCGAAGAAGTAAATACATCGCCGTTGTAAATACATCGAAGTAAAAACAAGTCATTTTTCCAAAGTTTAAGATTAGGGGATGAATACAACTCTCTTAATTTTGTAAATTGGTTAATTATAATAAATCACGTTAAAGAAGAAATTTGTTGTAATGTAAATATGTGTGTCTTGTATTAAACTTATAAAAATTTCAGTGTTTTACATCATGAATAACCGGAATATTTCTTCAGTTATTTATGGAAGTATACATTTAGCAAATATACCACGAAAATTATTGAAACAGAGATTTGGAAAAGATTGTATAAATAGTATAATGGTTTAATATTAATTCTTTTTACTGAATAGTAAATTACGAGAAAGATCAGAAAATTCTGAAATTAGTGACATTTATAATTGTATAATAACGAAACTAATTAATTATTGGAAAGAAATTAATAAAAACCTGTATCAATTATTTGAATCAAACATACGCGTATAATATTTTGAAGAATCTACTTATGCTTAACGTTGTTACTTCGAGAAACGACGTGTCACGTGCAGTAGTCTAATAAATTGCCACGATTTCGTACTTTACCGGTAAGAGACGTGCAACAATACTGTCTCAATCACAATGTTTCAAGTGGCGACCGTGGCATATCTGGTTCCACCATTTTAAGGCAATATTCCACGGCTATTTGTAAGCACAGTCCTCCGGGAAGGTCGTAACAGGAAGATCAGGGTAGTTTAAGATTCACAGCTGCAGTAAAACCTTCGGAATTCCTTGAGCTTTTGAATGAAGCACCGAACTTCAGGAACTTCTGTAATTTTCGAACTTGCACGATATTAGAGTTACTCGGACCCGAGAATGGCGGCAACCTTTGGATTGTTCTGTTGGACTTTGAACTTGTTGACTCTGGAACTCATGGATTTCGCCAATTGTCCCCGTCCGTTATCAGCGTGGGTGGGGGGCGGGACTCTGTTGCTTTTGATAAGGTTTATTTATGCTAACTAACTTAGACTTCACCGGAAGTCTGGACACTTATACCTCGCATCAATTTATTCCGCACCCTTGAAGCTTTCCGCCTATAGCGCGCATCGCCGGAGAAGAAATGCCAATTGGGATGAAAATCAGGGCCACGAAACGCTACAAATAGGTTATAGGCGGGAGGACTTTTACAGGGAACTTTCTGTGTCACCTAGTTTCCAAAGACTGGAACACGTTGCAACACACGGTATTGTTCAACGAATGTATCCATCAACCTCGCTTGACTCACCACTCAGCCACTCACCACTTCAGCTACACGCTACAAACGACCCAGTCACCGATGAGAAAGGAGCACCAGTTAATCTTCCGGAGGAAACAATTGCAAAAGCTTGTTGAATTCGTGTACGGCGTTCGAAAGGCCCCCCCTCCTGTGTTTTGTAACCTAACCTCCCAACGAAGGAGATCGTAGCGTCGCGTCGGTTCCCTTGGAAGGATATTTTTCAGCATCACCGAGAAGTTAATTAAGTTAATTCGAAACGTGCTCGGGGACAGAAAGAAAAAAGAGTGCACGGCTCGCGTAAACTTTCAATTTGAAATCTGCAGGCAGCTCCAAGATTAAGAAGTTCCCTTTGCCGAGGCCGTAACGCTTATTATCTTGAGCGTAAGACCTCGAAAAACAGGGAGACAGTAATTGCTGTCGAACTAAGGGAGAAGGATAGAGATAGAGACCCACAGAGGGGACGTCGAGCTATGTCGTGGTTATGCAAAAGCAGACGAGGCTAGGAGACCACCCCAGGCTTTTAGCGGAATTGCTTTTACTAACTGATTACATAACGTAATAAAGGTTATTTTTACGCGCAAGCCTCCGAAAATGTTGCTACCGCGATACGTCACTGAAACAAGGCCGCGGGTTCGGTCGGCTGGAACTAGTCACTTTATTTAAACTACGTCAATTTGCATTGCCTCGGAGCTGTTGTCTTTGAATTGGCCCCCCTTCTCTGCGAAGGTGATGGCATTCGAGGTGAAAACGCTCTTGGTTGATAAAGTTTTGGGGTTAGGGATTAATAGAAGGAACTCGATAATATTGGGAAATTTTAAGGTGTATTCATTTTATGAAGTGGTTGCAGATGTAGAATTCAGTAAAGAGTTCAAGATCTTTGCTATTAATATTGGAATCTAGATAGGTAGCTGCAATTGTTTACAAAGTAGAGGCTTTCTTACGGGTATAATTTAGAATATAAGAAATTTAATTTTTGAAACGATTACAGATCCTAAAATTAGTAAAGAATGAAGGATCTTTACCATCAGTAGCAGAATTTAGATGAGTAAACACAACTGTCTACAAAATAGGATTACAAATCAATAGTTCGAAACTTTGCTACGCATATTACTTGGAAAATAAGAAAATTGATTTCTGAAATGGTCATAGATCCAAAATTTAATAGACAGTATAGCAACTGTGTAAAATAAAACTCTGTAAAAAAAGGGGATTACAACTGAAAAGTTAGAGACTTTATTATTGATACTTCTTGGAAAAGAGGAAAATTTATTTTTGATATGGTCGCAGATCCAGAATTTAATAAAGAGTCCAGGATCTTTGCTATCAATGATAAAATTTGAATAATTAAATTCAACCCTCTGAAAATGGTATTACAATTGAATGGTTAGTAATTTTATTATGGATATTACTTAGAAATGAACAAAATTAATTGTTTAAATGATCGTAGGTTTAAATTTGAGTAAACTATCCTGGATCTTTACTATCAACAACTGAATTGGAATAATTAAATACAACCCTTTAAAAATAGGTTTATTATTGAATAATTAGAAATTTTAATTTGTAGTGGGGTTAAAACGTTTAAATACGAAATAATTCTGCTTTTTGGCAGGAGAATACATAAAAGGCCTATACATAAGGGCGTGGAGAACTCACAAATGTTATCAATATGTACTTATTAAACCCCTACCATGTTTCGGCGTGTGAAAGTATCATTTAGGGGAAAGTTGGTTGCCAAGCAACTGGTCACGGTTCGCAGAAAGGACGGAAGTGATCGGCCAGACAACACTTACCGAGTCCTTGTATCCATTGCCCTCGTTCCAGTCCTTCCACCCTATTCCCTTTGGGGATGATCCCTCGTGAAGGATGCTTGCTGCCTGACCTTGCACCTAATCCTAATTTCTCTGGCAGAACCTGTGCATCGATCTTCATCTCTGCGAAAACCACAAAAAATTGCATTGTCATCGATCTCTCTACTTTATTAGCTCGTCAGTTTGAGTTCATTACTGGGGATGAAATTAGGTTCATGCTGAAATGACGGAAATCCTTTGGTTAAGAAAGTTCGGTCGAGGTAGATTGTGTGCCTTTTGTTTAAGGCTAAAGTAATTTTGGTTTACTACTGGAATTATAGCATTCGATAGTTCGATAAATGGTAAAGTCAAAATCGTTGAATTCTTCTTGCTGATCGATCAAGAAATTGTTTGGATAGACTTATAGATAGGGTATATCACACGTTTACTGTTAGCATTAACTGTTGCATAACACTAAAACTGTTAGCGACTACGGGACATCATGGAAATGGAACTATTAAAAATCATGGAATCATGGAAATCGTGCAGTTATGCTTTGTACTGAAAGTCGTGCAATATTCTTAAAAATGCATTGCTGCAAGTTTATACAGTAGCATACATTGATATGCATATGCGCACATATTTAGGGCTAGTATTATTATGATATACATATATTAGGACAAGTTTTTAAGGAGGAGGGGGGTTGTTTGTTAGATTCTATACTCAAATTGCAAAGCGAGTTTGCTTTGTAAGAATGCTATTTAGCAATAGGAAATTTAATATACTTAAACCTAATTGATTAATACTTAAATACAAAGATGAATACAGTGATGTGTGAATACTTTTTCTAGCCACTACTTTACATGTCAAATCTACGATTTATAGGTAACTTAATAGAAAGTTAAAATAAACGCCAGTAAAAATGTACGATACCAATTGTATTTCTCTACATACGTTGTAGCATATAAATCGATTCACCATATAGCGAGCTTGTAAAATCGAGTAGACGTTATGGTAAACGTGTTTTAGTTACCTAGAACATAGACTGTATAAAGGAATCTTTCATCATATCAATACGTTCTATAATATATAGAACAAAAAATCCATACCCATATTACAATTCATCTTATTCGAATCGATGTACCGAAGGTTATTTAATAGTACTGTTTTTTTCATTTTTGCCAAAGTACTTACAGAGGAATTGTGCCTATCTAGAGGTTCGAACATATTTGCAATACACTTCATTCCATCACTATCAATCGGTGATTTCGACTCGGTACTTCTACTATTAAATAGACCCCATAAAGCGCATCATAGTCATCAATATCAAACCCTAAACCGTCAATGCAATGGATCCACCCTCCTAAAACATTCAAACCCACAATTCCCAAGATCCACCACAAAAAAAAAAAAAAAAAAATAAAAGAAAGAAAGCAGATTCAACGTTCAATTGAATCGAAGCCGTCCATCAGCGTCCCCTATCAAGGGACACCACCATAGACAACAGGGTTAGGTGTCATCGCATGCGTAGGTAGACGCACAGGGTGCAATTGACACGGGGGTCGCGTTACGAGCGCCATTTTCGTTCCTCCCCTACGGTCTGGTCGTCCAGAAGCAGATTCCTCTGCGTGACGGACGCGGATCCAGGCATGGAATCGCACGCGAATGCACACTCCACTTTCCCCTCTTCCCCTTGTCTGTTGCGGCCCCTTTAACACAGGAAACACTCGTGAGCCGCGTAGGTGACTGTGTGAATAGGATCCCCAACGATGGTAGCTCTCGAATTACCCGACACATCTCATCCCATGGCAATAAATACCTCGATCAATTATTCTCACATGGCAGCCAACCATACAGAAGCGTATCAACGTGTGCAGCTGTTTATTTCAGCTGAAACGATTCCACGATGACGATGTATTCACTGCGTGCTCTTTTTTTCTTTCCTCCGTTGGAGAAGGAGGCAAGTCTTGTAAGTTAGATCGCTCGAATTAATGCGGACCTTGGTGAAGGGCTCGGTTGAAGAGGATGGAAAAATGCTGCTACGAAGGGGATGCTTTCTGCGGGTAAAAAGGGTTAAAGAGGAAACTGTGGAGGAGTTCGAAGCTATCTAAAGGGATGATGGGGTGGGTGGTGGTGAAGGTGTGGAGAAAAAAAGGTAATGGGGGTGTGCTATACCGGATGAATGTTCTGTGGTTAGAGTTGACTCGGTTTGTGATTTAACAGTTTCGCTATGGTGGATTTAAATCGAAGAATACGCGGATGTCGTTAAAATACCGAATCGCGTTGAGGTAAATTTAGATTCTTCTTACAATTCTTTATTATTCTTCGGGTAACGATGAATTTCAAACTGTTTCAAACTTTAGAATTTTCATGTTTTTAATTTCTTAAACCATGTAAGTTCCAAGTCTTTAAATTTCCATAAATGTTTAAATTTTCAAGCTCCCAAATTTCCACGCTGTTTTAAATTTTCATATTTTTAAATTGAAAGCTTGTGAATTTGCACAAATTTTTTAATTTCCAAACTTCTAAAATTCAAGCTCTTAGATTACAAAGCCTTTAAATTTCCAATCATTTCGATACGTACAAAACGTGTTATTCAACCTAATAGATTTTGTTAAGAGATTCTAAGAGTCTATTATTAAAGCTATTATATTTTACAGGTCATTAGTGCATATTAATTCAATGTTTGTGTTTTAAACTCTTGAAATCTTTGTCAACTGGAAACCGCTACTTTTCTATTTTCCAAGTGGCGAATTTGCTCGACAAATGTGAAGAAGTCATCCAAAGTATTGGAAATTTTGATTATTAAACCTATACCTATTTGATCTTTTGTAGATATATATTAAATCTTGCTATATTATTTCTAATAACTTCTGAAGGCTCAGAATTAATTTTGTACACCTAATATTTCGCTCAATTCGTGTTCAATTAACACCGTAGACACAGTCTAGTTTGTACTCGAGTCTATAGTATACAGGAATAGTAAGCACTTGCATTGAATATATGGGCTAGATAGATCTTACTAATATTGGGAATTAGATACCGATTAGGTTAATACTATAGGCACAGTCCAGTCTAAACTAGAAATTGCAGTTGCTGTAAAAGCTATTTATTCACCACTGTGTATATATTTTGGTATCTACATATTACTTATTTATTTATTTATACATAGTTCTTCTCTTCCGTGTTTCGGCGGACTTCCGGTACTACATTATTTATACTTGTAATACAAACTATGGCTGCCGTTATAATAAATTTTTACTTGAAATATTAAAGTAGAATAACTACATGTATGTATAAACTATATAACATTAAATAAACTAATATTTAAACTGTTAATTTAATCTCTTAAAAAACGAATTCTTGAAGACCAGAGAAAATTATTTTATTCGATGTTTCATCTTCCATTGCATTCCATTTTCCATAGTAACATTAATACCTATATTATCTTATTTTATTACACATTCTCATACGTAAATGCCTATGTCCCATTCAATATGACCAATTTAAGAACAGGACAAAATCCACTTCTTCCAAAATTGAAAAATAAAACCGGTAAATGTGGACAAGAACTTATTAACACCATGTACTTATGTAGTAAAATAACTGATCTTTCGAATGCTCAAAACTAGAAGTCGATAGGCCACTTAGTTTTTCCGCTATTTCGTTTTAAATAAGAGTGTCCTATTCATCGATCGGGTAAATTTTATTTTGTTGGATAAATCTTATTAGAGGTTAGGTGAACAGAGGTGGCACTCGTCGAGTTAAAACGCAATTAGTTAAGGATTTAGGCTGCGCGATAGGGACAGTATCCTGGTAATAACGACGAGGGTACAATGGGAATAATATAGAATGGAAACAATGATCGTTATAATGGACACGTGACAGTGATGTTAACAATGCTGGTTCGGGATAATGCGCCGGTTCCTGAACTGCTCCCGCTGCTCATTGTCGGGAAATATTATTATGTCAACTGTGTAAAGTTTATAGCAAACAGTAAGCTCTACAGCTTTCGATTCGAGGAGCTTCCTTTGCCTTTCATTGCCAGCTACCAAAATCAATTTTTGTATTTTCGTATCTCATCGAATTCCCTACTTCCGTTTAAACGCTTATCGTATTAACATACGTAGCATTTTTTTTTCAATGACTATCATGTAAATTATACTACACTAATGGCTTAGTTCTCGCTACGTCGTAAAACCATACAACAAAAAAGGAATATCACGATAATATTTTGTTTATTTCCTTCCTCTTTTATTCATTTTAATGATATTAACAAGTTAGAGGTTTGTTTTTTCAGCTACGAGTTAACTCATAGTTTTAATATATCTATTAAGTTAACTTGGAACGAGGGATTATAAATAAGTCGCTCAGCAACAAACATAACTAGAAGTCAATGCAAAATAAAAACGAATGAAACATTATTTTCTCCAATTTGCTTAACGAAAGCCTTAAGTGTCCAACAATAAGGAAACTTCGCTTGCTAATAATTGCATCGTGGGTTAAATTCCGGTTGAATTTCAACATGAACTGTTACAGGATGAAAGTTTTTGTAATTTATCAAATGGTATTAGTGGTTGACACGAACAGCCAGCCACCTAATCGATATTCAAAGCCTCGAAAACTGTGGACTTGGCCACTCAAACAGGGAATCACTCCTCGACTTCGGCATCGATTAAGTCGTACGAGTGGTAGCGTAGTGGCTGATATTCAACCAGAACTGGAGGATTCTTCGAGCTCGGATCAAGATCAATTAAACAAATTAATCGAGCACATCTCGAGCTGATAAGTGTCGCTCGCGATACGTCTTCATCGCCAGCAGAAGGGCGCGTCTGATCGATACGAACTAATTTGTCGTTTCTCTCTCTATCTATCTATCTGTCGCTCGCTTGCTCGCTCGCTCGCTCCCACTATGGCCCTTTCCCGACGTGACAGATCCGAGAGTCTGGCTCTATTCCGTCTTCGAGTAATACCGGGATTAAGGATAAGTAACTTCGACTGAAGTGCAATGGAAACTTTGCGGGCAACCTTACGTTCGCCGGCGTACTACGCGAAGCTCTGATTCTGGAAAATATTCCGTGCTTGGACTCGATAATTCAACACTTCCAATTGTAACACGATGTTAAATTACGTTCTCAATGTCGAACTTAAACTAGGTTTATCTTTTTCTTGTTTCGTTCACATATTATTCACCGAGAGTCACACGAATACTAAAAATAGTTTATATATTGTGGATAATAATTCAACCTGTACTTTTGATTAATTACGTATACCTTTTTAATTACCAAAGATAATGTCTCATAATGTTGTCTAAATGAACGTGTATTATTTCAATTTAAATTTGATATTTGTTTAATGTACGAAGGTATCGGTTAACAGTAAATGGTTTCATGTGATGCTCTTTAATATAAATATAAAATTATTGCCATCATACCAGAAATTTTCGAGGCATCTTATAATTTTGTCCACTAGTATATATATATATTACTATACTGTATACACTATATTACTATACTATATACACTATATTACTATAATATATATACTATATTACTATACTATATATACTATATTACTATACATTACTATACATTAATATATATTACATTAATATATATATTATTATAGATTTGCATTTTAGAGATCAAATATATCGAAAGCATTATATCGTCGCAATATTTAATTATAATCCCTATCGTTTGAAAAGCGTTCTTGTTTTATTCCATTCTAAACAAGTAATGCCGCATATGACACTAAAATGGTAAAGAAAGAGGTATGCTTTGTCGATGGTGAAACACGATTAAACGAGGGTGGAAATCGTGTAACAAACATTTATATCATAATCGTACACGCAGAAGTCGAAAGGGAAGCACAGAGAAGCTGGCGTTTTAATTTTCCCTTTGCGAAAGGGGGGCACATTATCGCGGGCGTTCTAATTAATTTCAGTTAATTAATCGAGCCGTGTGTACGATACAAGGAACGCTTTGTAGAGACTTTAATGTGGAGTACTCGTTGCCTTGAACACAACGTGTAATGGATAAAAATAGGAAAAGGCTACATGAAAAATAGCGGCGGCGCGAGCGTGCCGCGGAGAGGGAGGATTTTAATTTCAAGCGAGTACAATTGCGCACGAGAGAGGGTTAAAACGTGTATCCTTCGCGCTCGGTTGCGGCAATTGTCTTTAAAGTGGCTTAAGTAAGTCACGTTTAGAAGAAAATTGAGCCAGCCGCGGTAATGAATTCCGCACGTTACGTTTACCTTCTGTCTTAAGTGTAGCCGTGCGTTTGTTGGGGTCGTTTAAAAAATAATTCCTCCCAGCTTGCACCGTAGTTGCAAATTTTCGGCAATTATTTACATTACGCGCGACCTCGCTGATGTTTACGATCTTGAAACGCGTCGCCGAGATTAACGTTTTAAGTAACTTTGCCCGATAACACGATTGCCGATTGATCGTAGCTTCCGAGACGTACGTATAAATATTTTTAATATCTACAGCCATTCATGGAAGTTCACGAGCACATTTTAAATTTCAAATATTTACGTACTCTTAACTCTTTGACTACGGGCTTAAGCTTTTTAACACATTGCGGACCAGTAGTTTTATTGCTAGCTTTACCCAGTGGCCAGCTATGTTTTTGGTGAACGAATACAAGAAAGGTTTTACATAAATTTCAAAGGCACGTTTTAAAATTAAATACCAATTGCATTTTGAAGTTATTTATTACATATTCTTGCAAGCTAATATATTTTTGAAGTATGATACTTTGTAAAACACTCTGTAATGTAAAACTGTACTGTAAAACCACTGTCAGAGCTTTTATCTGTATCACTGTCATCCCGTCACTTCTTTCATTTTCAGTATCATCCTCACAATGATCAATATCCTCACTTTCATTGAGAATATCTGATAAATTATTAGCAAATATATTCAAAATTTTATCATATTCTTTATCGTTCTCCATACTTATTGAACGCTATAAAATATCAACGTGATATAAAAATCAAGTTAGTTTTATTACTAAAAACAAGAGACTAATCACTTTTAATTCCATATGGAACTTATAACATCATCGAATGCGTTTTCCGTTACATTGCTCCACTCTAAACGACAACAATGAAAAATCGGGAATTCTCGTGATTGGCTACGAGAGCTCTAGAATAGAAAACACGAGAATTCTCGTGATCCTTCCGCAATGTGTTAAGTTAAAAAGTCAAATGTGCTACCTTTTCCCCTATCTTAAATTTAGACTCATTTATTGATATCTATGTATTAGTTTGGTACCGTTTTCTTTCATGTTTTTTTCTTACACCTACTTAAAAACTGTTCCACAGACTTTTGCATTGCGATTCTCACTTCGTTGCGAGCCACTACAGTTCATTCGATCATCCGCCTTCCGTGGACCCTAAACGTTTGTCAAAATTGTCTAGAACAATCGTGATAAAGTCGAAATTTAGCGTGAATTTGCTATCGCCGCGTTATCTAAACAAAAGCGACAAGTCTGCGGCTAAATAATTCCCCAGTGCACGTGAGTCCGTGCAGGTAACGACGCAGTGACAAGCCACGATACATCGTCCCATAGATAGGCAGTTCTCTACGAGAGCGATCTGTTATCAGCGTCACCAGTGCAATAAAGCAAATTGTCATTGATGTACAATCGTCGCGGTACCTTCACCACGTGCTACCCCATTCACATAACTTAAAAACAATTTGAACGTTGACGGAACAATATAGGTTGCTGCACCGTTGGTACCACAACTGGCAAAAACGTTTCGGCCAAAAGCGATAATATAAACGTAGCTAAAAAAACTCTAATGTTTCATTGCGCAAAGTTCTATTGTACGTATAACTATAAAACGTGATACAGAATTTATAGACATCACTGAGCAACATTAGTTAATAATAGTGTTCCAAAAAGTGAAAATCATTTTCGAGTAATGGGAATATTATTGTAAAACGATATGACATTTACACGTTGCGAAAATTTCGTAGTATCAATGCTACTACATATCAAAGTAATCATGTGTCTTTAGCTAAAATTAAAAGAATCGACTTTGACAGAGGTTTGTTTGTACATATTGAATAAAGAATATTTCAGTTAATTTTATCTTGAGACAAGAAATGGAAATGTGTTGAAGGTTTAAACAAGAATGTATTTTAGTAAGTGAAGCCATATTATGTTAATTAAAATTGGTTAGTGTGATCCGTAAAACTGATCTTAAACAAATTCTCGTTAATTTTTCCCTTTGTCGTGTCTAAAATATAAATATGCATATTTAATCGAAAGACTTCAAAGTTTATATAAGACACCATTGATATCTCGATAATAATAAGTAGTTAACATTGAGATAATATCTCGAGTGATTTTTATTATCCATTTTTCTGCGCGTCGATTCTAGCTGTTTCGATTCACGATCGATTATTTTTGCAACAATCGAGCATCCCTAATCGGTACTTCGAGGACTTTCCTCCTAATATTTCAATAATCAAGTTCCAACGTTCAATTAAATTATTCTAGAATTATCCAGGAAGACACGAGTACTTCCGAATGATTTGCCGTAGTTCAGTATTAGAATCTGTCCGTGTGTACAAACTTAAAGCCTAGTTTCTAAGTCTGCCTCGGTGTCTAGATTAGAACTTCATTATGACGAGAAATGCTCTAATGTTACCATGGAATTAACAGATCCGAGGATCAGCTTCAAGCATTGGGCCAGGTGACCGGTTTTGCCTGATCCGTTCCCCGGAGAGAGCGGCTAAATTTTCGTTTTGTCTCACGAGCTTAATTATCGTTCTAATGTTGCGTGTTCCGCTGAATCTGTAATACGGGCGCGGAATACGAACGCGCGCACGATTACGTGGTTTCTTGCGTGAAGTACGCGAGAATCCTCTCTAGCCGGGCAGACTGTTCCTTTTTGTTTCCCGCTGTACGCTTGCCAATGAGAAATCCCGAATCCCGTGCGTAATTATTGCTGCAATGCACGTCACGCTGGAGTTCTGTTACACGCACGGCGCTTGATTCGCCTGGCTCTGTGCATTAATGGAACTGCAGAGAGAGAAAGAGAGAGAGAGAGAGAGAGAGAGAGAGAGAAATACGAATGGAAAGATTAAAGTAGAAATTGAGTTGCATTGTTGAAACAAAATATACTTTAGCAATGTATTTCCTTGACGAGTACGAGGTGCTCGGTTGTAACATGCAGAGTATTGTTCATAAGTATTGGGTTATTCATAAAAGGTGGGCATTATGCATTAGTAGTAAAAATTGGTGATTGACTGCGGATTTTTATGCATCACATGAATGTAACGAATAATCTGTTTTTACTTTTGTCGCGTTCTTTGTCTTTTTGCTAGCGGAATGATACTTTTGTGATATTTTGTGATATCAATAGGATATTTTTAATTGACGATTTCTAATACATTTCGGATAGCTCAGCTTTTTAAGTTTACGTATAAATTGCATATACGTTGCATAAATGTTGCATATATATTTTGCATGTTAGTTATTACTTATTACTACTTTATTAGTTATTAATGTATGTAGAGTCACCTATTCATGTTATTTTCAATTTCGAACTATGTATCAGAGTGTATAGAAATTTGCAAATTGTTACTTTGTTTCTTAATTTTTGGTGCTACTTTGATCGATGATCGTCCTTTATTTTTCTGGTAATTGAACGGTTTTCCTCTTGTAGAATTTCTGGGAACCAGGAAACATTATGGGAGGACGGGATGAATTTGTGTTACAACTTAATATAATTCCCTTGAAGTATCTAAGACATTTTAATTAGATGGCATTGAAAGTTTAATACTTCCATAATTAATAGTTGAGATGGAATTATTATGCTAGATTGGAGAATTACGTTATAGAAAAGGCAAATATATTTGACAATAGCATTCGAAATAATATGAATAAATGAATAAAACAATATACATAATGAACCTAATTAATATTATTGCAGAAATGATCGTATTGTTAATGTTGAAGTAATGTTAATCGTTATGGTTTGATAGTTGGATTGCTATAAATTGGAGATTCAGGTTGTGCATTGTGGAAGATGAAACTTAGGTTACTGGCATTACGATTACACCAAAATTCACATTAGAGAAGAATTGGATTTGTGCTGGGGAAAATTATGTTTTCTTCTGATTAATGTTCAATATTGTATCTACAATGTATTATAATTCTGGCAAATTAAAATGTTTTATATGGATTCCAATTTTCCATCGATACGGAATATAACTGATTGAAAATTTAATTTAATACAGAAATAATCATTCTGTAATTACTTTTCAAACCTAGTAATTATTTGTTATGATTAACATTATTGTACTTATATTACATTATAATTCTGGGAAATTAAAATGTTTGATATTAATTCCAATTTTCAAACGGTACAGAATATAGCTTATTAAAAATTTAATTTAATATGAAAACAGTTACCCTGCATTTTAATTTTAAAAACGTAACAATTATTTACTATACTCAACATTACCATATTTGCAGTACATTAAAATTTTGGAAAGCTAAAATCTTGCGCATTAACTCCAATTTTCCAGCATTAGTAAATATGACGTACTAAAAATTTAATTTAATATCGAAACGATCATACTGTATCAATGTTGTAAACCTAATAATTATTTATTATATTTAACATAAATATATAATTTGTGCAGTCTTGTTAAAAATCAAAAGTGAGTATACTCTGCACAAAAATGGGATTGAGTGAAATTATAGGATAATTAGAGTCTGATTATAATATTACTTATAGCAAACAAATAAGTATTGTGTAATAATAATAGAATTATAGTATTGCTTATAGAAAATTTATTATAGTATAATTGCGGTACAATTTATAGTAAATAAATTATACCATAATCTTACTTTTGTAAATTGGATATTCAGTTTCAACTCTCACCGTATTTTAAATGTTTTGTATACTTTTGCATTTCATGCAGTTTACAACATCGCACCTCCCAAAAATGAAATTATAGTGTAATTATACTATTGATTATAACATAAACAAAATTACAGTATAATTATAGTATTATTTAAAGGAAATAAATAAATACTCTTAGTATTTGTTATGTACCGTAACTGCTAGTATAGCAACTGTACTATTGCTTACGATAAATAAATTGCAATACAATTGCGATACATTGTACAGTGAACAAATTGTAGTGCAACTTTATTTTTCTATAGCGTATACTTACCTTTGTCTACCATTGTATAATTTCTTTTAATTAAATCCCACACATTTCAAAGGCGGTCCATTAATTGGTAAATAGCAACTTTTAATACATAATATGGATTGCTCACTTTTGTTTAGAAAGGTTGCGCATACAAATGTATCTACTCGAAGGTTGTTAACTATGCAAAGAGAAACTGCATGGGGAAGCACAAGTATTCCCGTAACAATCACATAAAAGATTAAAGTATCCGGCATATACGTTCGCGCTGACCTAGTTGCGGTTAAGAGTTGTACAATACGCTTGAAAGCAAGTATTCACGTGCTGCAAACGTTTTACAGAAATGAAGGTGGAACTTAACGAAAACATCTCCGGCAGGAATACCAACTACCTCCGCCATCTTTATCTCCCCATTTTTTTTTGTTTTCTTATACCTTTTTTAATCCGCGATGACTTTCGGTCTTACCTTAATTTTGTCCTAGGCGAATTTAAAAATTCCGTACGAATGTGACTCCAAAATCACACTGGCAAATTAACCTAAAGACCCAGTTAATAATCGAAAGCATTAAAAGTTGGCGATTCATATAGAAATGAATTAAAGGAATCGATTGAATGTTTCGCACCAAAAACGAGCTTTCTCAATTTTTACCTTTTTTTCCTAGTCGTCCTTTCTCAAGGCTGATTCTCAACGATCCATGGAAGCAGCATAAACTGCGCGAACCCAATTCCGAAAATTGTTTCGAAGCTTTCGAATTCAGTGATTAGCCAGGTTGAAATGATTCGCATGATCCTGCTTTGCCACGTGATACATTCGATTCTCTTTGTTCCATTTCGTATCAGCGGCTTGCGTCGATTTAGAACAGAGTCTACTCCTGCGAAAAGTTCACTAGTCCTGTGGAAAGCTTTAATGTCGCTTGCACAATACACGCTGGATCGCGTCAATATTTTCTGTTCGTTGTTGCACGCGCACTGGGACTCACTGCAGGCGGATGAGGATTATCGATTACCAGTTAACGAGTCTGCATGCTTTTCCCTGTTTTCTACTACCGCATACCCGGACTTTTTTATATACTCTGCTTGGGATTACACCTGTACGGTCCATTGTGGGTATTCGGTTTAATCAGGAACGCCCCACGGCTCATAATAAACAGGGTTTTACTGCGGGAAGAACTGCTGGGACCGCGTAGTCTATTTCTTTAGGCTTCGCCTGGATTAGGCTGAATTATTTCACATACCGCTATTTAAGCGGTTTTGGAGAAAGTGAAGAGGTGCATGATTCAGCATCCCTTCGGAAGGCGTTTAAGTATCGCATTAGGTACTGAAAGAAGTTCGTCTGAGTTTCTCTTTTAGAAATGTACTAGAATCGAATTTTCGTAGCATTCGGTGAACCCACTTTAACAATTGTGAAATTGTTAAGAGGTTTCGTTCGTTTTTTATATTGTTAAAGAAAATCACGTTTGAAGGGAGTTTAGAACACTTAAATTTTGCAGTATAAATTGTTTGGCTTTTCTAATGGAAACGTATTCAATCTGAATTTTTATAGCCTTTAACAAAACCACTTTAATTAGCCCATATTTACATCCTAGTTCATATTTGCAGCGCGTCCTCTAATATTTGTAAATTGTCGTATATTCGTTCTTGGTGTCAATGTAAATCGAAGAAGTATAAATGTGAAAAGTAAGTGATGGGAATAATAGGGTTAAGTTTTCTATAGTATAAATCTTTATTGGCCACCTCCATGACGTCACAGTTAGAACGTGTGACGTAATCGTTGACCAGAACGGTTAACCTGTTCACTATCCAGATATAAAGTGTTATCCAAAATAGACTATAGGAACACCTACCTTCACTTTTTTTCTTTCCCTTTCTGCTTTACCCCTTTCTAACCTGATTTTTATTTCTATTATCTTCGTTCGTTCTCGTTTCAATTTTTATTTTTTTCACCCCTATTTTACTAACAAACATGGCGTTTGACAGATATTCTCATTCAACATCCTAAAGGTACTTTTGGATAACCCTATATAGTGTAGTTTCCATTTATACGATTATCGTTAGAAAAACAGTGTAACACACAGCTTAAAAGCCCAGCTTTTTATTTCCAAACACAACGAGTCGTAATACCTTGATCATGGTTGCTTTCTTCAGTCACAGAATAGCAGCTGGTATCAAATTTTAATGAGCTTTGTATCGCGTATTCCTTAACGCGTTATTTAGCTGGAGCCGATTAACAGGTTTTTCCTATAAATCCTATAAATCTCTATAAATCGACTTTTTCTTCTCAACATAGTCAATAATAATTCAACCAGTACACAAAAATCTTTATTGTACGTCATACGGTTCTATAAGATTAATACCTAATAAGATTATGTGTTTTAATTCCTAACCGGTAGATAATGTGTTAACCCTTTCGCAACTGCGAAATTGGTTGTCAGTGAACTAAGACTGTATAGGACAATTCAGACGCTTGTTTACAATGTAATGTTTCCTTGTAAATTATCAGTTTTTTAACCAACTAACATTAACTACCAGCCTAGCAATGTTAAACTATGCTATTATTAGATTTGGCCTTCCTTAACTAGTGCGAAACTTCGAGAGACGACTGTGATCGCCTTCAGTATCGAAAGGGTTAATAGAATTCATCCAACATTGAATGATATACGACGCAGTGAACGTGTTAAGAACGTTTTTCTGCAATTTCAGAGTTAGAATTTCAACGTATCCGCGATTGCTTCTCGAAAGTAGAAAGCAACACGAAAAATATTCCCACCTTGGCGCGGCATTGGCCATAGAAGCGTATCTTTACCAAATGCACCGGTTTCCGCCCCCAATTCGGAGAGTCCCCCCCCCCCCCCGGGTTCAACGTGGAAACGCGTCCCATTCGGGCGTCCATTATTGGCGGTCCACGATGAGCCCGTGAAATGCAGAACACTCGCCTGTTGTTTGTCGACTATTGTTTATCCGCACGGTTATGTGGCTCGTTGTTATCGTTTCCGGATACCTCCGCCCGGGGCACAATGAAAATTCGCGTTTCCGGAAATTTCCGGTCCCGTGGAGGATAACTGGACCGACTCTCTTTTTATCCCTCTTTTTATAGTTAGCTCTCTCTCTCTCTCTCTCTCTCTCTCTCTTTCTTTTTTTTTTGGAAGTCGTCCTTCGCTCGCCTCGTTCTGTCGCGCATTAATTTATGGCGCCGTTGATGAAAACGCTGCTCGTTTGAGCGGTTCTGATGTTCCCAGGCGCTTGAAAAACCCAATGGTCAACCTTCCGCCATTAACCCTTCGTACCTCGAGGGATTTTTTTTTTTTTTTATTTTTTACGTTGCAAAGTATTTTTAAAACGGAGATGGAAATTGTCAGGAATTACGTGTTGTATTGAGAAATAATAGAAGGTTTCTAATAAATTGGACGAAAGATACTTTTAGAAATTTGTTCCGTGGAATTTGTTGTGGGAGAAAATTGGACAAAATGGCATAATTTGATAAAATGGGATATGTAATAGAAATAAGAATTTAAAGGCGTTTCTTTTTCGGGATAACTAAACACTGAGCATATTAAATTATTAATTAAGTAATATTATACTAGTAATGGCGGCCATATTGTTTTTGCATCAGAGACAATTCTGTTTATTGGAAACAATTGAAAACACAGTACGAAATTTCTACCAAAAGGCAAAAAGGAAAACGAAAAGTACAAAAGTTGAGTAGATTGCGGATCTTTATGCAAATTTAGTTTTCTAGCACTGAAAATAAAGAAGTGGAATCCAGACACAGATTGGTTTCATCCTTTAACCTCTTGAAGAATACTGGTATACATGTACACATTATACTTCTCAAACATTTTAAAATATTTTTAGTATTATTTGTTTTAGTATACTTTAAATAAATGTATTCGAAACGTGATTTAAAGTAATTTCCTCTAATCGTCAGAAATTTGTCCCTCAAGAGATTAGCAAGGAAATTTTGTTACTTTAATCTCGAAGTTGAAGGAAAATTTAAACGTTAAAGGGTTAATTATTAGAAGATGCATTTTACTTTAGACATTTTGCGTATCACGTTTGCTTTACAGTTTTATGCACTCTTAAGATTCCGCAATAAATGTATAAACATCCGCAATCTAGTTATGAGATTCGTTATCTGATTTTGTTAGGCTATCGCGTACTGTCCAACTTTCCCCTATAAATTTATTTTCACTTGGACAATTTGTAGGGGTTCGTACTACATATGTAAATATTATTCAACTCGTTCTACATGATTGGAACGTGAACGAGGTCATACATTAGCTCATTTGAAAGCCATTGAACAATATTTGACTAAGCTGTAATTCGGCTGTTAGCGCAAATCAAACTTCGTGTCTGCCACGTATTCGTTCCTTGCTTCCATCGAACTATATTTGCATTTTCTTCCTTCTATTCAGTGTCAACCACTCCTATTACCAAATTCCCTTTTTTATTCAATTTAAGTACCTATAAATATTTCAAGAAAACATTGAAACCTTAGTATTTCAGTGATCAATGACGAAATGAAGTTATTAACGAAATATAAGTTAAGAATATTTAGATTTAGTGTTACAAGAATATAAGTAATTCGACGAAATAAGATCGTATATCTATCGCTTCACAGACAAGAATCCAGTGCTCCGTAATACAGAACGAAAAGGAAGAATTATGTAAGATTAACACTCTTTATATACAGAGTATTGTGTAAAAGTTTGAAGTTAGCTGTGTCACTGGTTTCATATTAGCAATTAAAGTTTTCGTTGAACCCAATATAATTCTCAAAGTGGAAATGCTTAGCTGAAAAGAAAATTCGAGCGATCTTAGAAGTCTTGCTATTTTTGCACGACAGTGTAGCAGGTTTCAAGGTGCAAAGATGAAGAAGAAAAATGAGCAGGACAAAAGGGTTACATTCTATGCTTTCCAATCGTCGTCATCATTCGACTTCCTATTGAAGGAGTCACGTTTGCTTCGCTGCGTTTCATGTAACAGTAGCCTGTGCAATTACACTTTGTCGGTCTTCGTATTTACAGGTTTCTTCTGGTCGATTGTAACACAGGCAAACACCCGTTGGAACAAAACACTGAAGAAAGGTAGCGGGAAATGTAGGTTCAAAGTGATGGAAGGAACGATCCAATGAAGCATTTCCTTTCAATTTCTAGTTACAGGCCATTACAATTGTCACAGGAACATTATTATAGTCATTTAAATGTTCCCCTTAACGTTTAACTCTTGGCTACAATATTGTCAGGTGTTCTCGAAGTAAAAAAGGTTAAACATTATTATTACAGTTAGTCGTAACAATATTCGACCATTTTAGGTACTCAGTAAATTTTATGTACATTTATGTATATGTCAGTGAGGAAAAGAATACCCCAAAATTGATTTGCAAAATCGATGAAGAGACGGATTTGATAAGATTATGAAACATTATTTTTAAACATGCATTATGAAATAAAGGAATGACAAATGGATAAATATCCTTGAATAATTTTGTAATCGACTAAGTAGATTCTGCAAAATACTATACTTATATTTAGGCCAAATAATTTTTACATAATTCTGTACACTTTTTTGCAACATTAACTAGCCTCATTAGTATATATTTATAGAAATCATCGAGTTCAAGATTTTCCGATATTGCAGTGAAAAAATGTTAATCTTAAATTTTGCAGATTAGATATTTAATAAAAATGAAACACTCGAAATATCGAAATCTTCCGAAACATAAGAAGCTTGATTAAAAGATTATTAAAATATACAATTTTCGACGACATCAGAAAAATCCCTGTGTAAATTGGAAACTAAATACTACAACAGTTTCATAAACGTGGGACTGAGTTTATAAATTCGGGTTATTTAAAACAATGAAAAATTCATACAAAATATTCGCCAAACGTGAGTTTAAAATCATTGCAATGATTTTTAAGTACAACGGTATTAAGAAACATATTATATATACGCGACAATCATAAAATAAATCCAGATAGACTTCGTAAAATTATTCAACACTCGAAGGGTTAAGCATTTCTCTCGTCTCTAAACTTACGAAAATTTGACTTATCGAGCTCTTCTTCCGCGGTCCTCACATCCTATCGTCTTTTCGTAAATGAACGTTAAATTTAATTAAAAAAAGGGGCACCGAATTAATTTGCACACCTAATACATTCATACGAAGATTGCAAGGTTCTAATCTAATAAAAAAAAAAAAATCGGTCGTTACACACGAGGAAAAATGCCTCAGACGGAAAGAAGATAGACGAAATCGATTTCCGTGAGGGAAGATTAATTGAATATCCGGCGTCGCACTGTGCCCCATATCGAACGAGAAAAAATGCGGGGTTCTGTCGTGGTATTTCTACTCGTAGGAGCAGCCGTGCTTTTCAGTGCGTGCCGTCGGCTCCGTGCCATGGAATTTTGTCGCTTCTCGATCGATGCTGGTCGGATTTCAATCTGTACACGCTGCATGCAAACGTGGTTTCTAGAAAATAAATCGCCTTTTCCCAGAGGAGATGAACGTACAATCCTCGTCTCCATTTTTGGGAAAAAGATAATTCCCAATTTGCAGCTACGATTAGCTTAGAATTCGTTATATTTACACCTGGCAGATTCGGTAAACGGAATTTATTTATTTATTTCTTCACAGGGGGATACGCATTCTAATTATCTAAAAAATGATCAATTTTTCGATTGTGAAATAATACTTATTTCAAAGCTATATTACGACATATTAATCATGCCTAATATGATATTATTATTAGTGGCAGCTTATACATAATTGTGATAGACACCTGTATTTTTTCTTTTTTTTTTTGTAGTTCAAAGTAAAATTTTTCTTAGTTTCTCGAAACATTTTGCGAAGTCCTGTTGCTTTTAATTCATTTCTTCATTATCAGTTATTCATTATCAACGTATATTATTAAGTTATTTCATATCATTATCTTTTATTGATTACTATTGTTGCGATTCAAACCAAAAATGTCCATCAAACAAAGGAACAACAACAAAAAATGCTGTCGTGGTAGGCCATTATAACCTTTTTAACTCTTAATTCACAATCACTATTGAAAATGCTATATAAAATACTGTGTATAGATCAAAACCGTGATATCTCATATTTCTAACCTATCTCGTATTCTTACTTTTTCTTCTACTGGTTTTAAGTCTCTGCTTAAAAAAAATCTTGACAATTTCGTAATGAAGTAGAAGAACCGAGAGATTTACCGCTAAATACAGGTAGTATATATAACTGACAAATAATAGAATGGCTATTATACCGGTATTTCATATTTCAGTACAAGTCTTTGTTCTATACTGTATTTATTTTTAATTTGTTATCTTGCGGTCTCTAAATGACCGTTTCTTTTTGTGAACATTTCAATCGCTGTCCTAAATTTCAAGTAAAATTAGGAAACCCAAATTTTGAATCAGTTTAATCCTTTAAGTGCTACGCATCCAGCGAATCAATTTGTACATTTCAGTTTACACTTCCAACAAAAGTAAAAATTATTAGTGTCTGAGTCGGATGCATGTACTTAATAAGTTCCATAAGTATATACTTAATCTAGCAATAAACCAAATTTTATATACTTCCCACAGCAAACCGCGAGCCGTCGATTTAATCTAACAGCGAGTCTTCGTATCCGTGGAATTTAGCACTGAAAGGGTTAAAGAGTTCAGTCGACTGACAACAGGTGACCGAGATTCATATAACCGCGATACGATTGTCTGAATATTGTCTGTCTCCATTCGTGGAAATCCTAATCGCCGCCCTAAATCTCGAGTAAAATTAAGAAACGGAAGTTTTGGTTCGAACAGTAGGTTTAAAAAATAAAGAAGCGAATTGTAGTGCGACCTAAAATATCGCATTGAAAGCATTCGATGGGAACAAACACTCGACTTTAGCAACGATATCCGGATGAAAAAGCACGCTTCGCTGGTGCTCCCGCTTGATTCCGCTCTTTTTTTTCTCATAGCACACACTCCGGAGTATTTCGATGCCGCGAAAATTTCACCAACAAAACCGGACGTCAATCGTGACGTCACCGTGAAATCATTACGGCTCATGATCGTTAAAACTAATGGACGTCTGTGTCACTCGAACGATGTATTTCGATCGTTAATGAGACGTGACTGTGACGGCAAACACACGATCCCGTGTATACACCAATTTTAAATGTTATTAATTTCGGCTCAGTTATTTTTCATGCTACATTACGACGCGCGATTAATCGCGCTCGTGAATTTGCTTTTCACGATTGTTTAGGTAAAATCCGAACGATTGTATTTTACATTCTGTGCGTGTAAAAGTTTCAATGGGTTCGACTGTGAAATAAATGTATAAAATATATTAGGTTGTCCCGAAGTTTCTTTCTTTCGTTCAATATTAAGCCCATAAAATTATCATAGAAAAAGGTGCAGAATTATCTTGGTTTTAAAAACCCTCCTGTTAAATACCAACTCTAGATGCTGTTTCTTAATTATGGCATTTAAGTGACCCAACCGTAAACAGTAATTCTTTAAATTAATAACATTATTGCTTAGTGAAGGTTTGTTAAGATAATTCTTTTCTGGTGACACTAATTAGTCAACGCAACTTAATATTAAGTGTACCGATAAATAATTGATCTTTCAATCCATATCGACCGATTTCTAAGGCCAAAATCGATCAGTCTGTGTTCCAAATTAATAAAAATTAATAAAAACGAATTAATATTGGTTAGAGGGATTTTAGTCGCTGTAAATATAAATATAAAATAACCTGTTTCTAGTACGAATATAAAATAAGGAATTTCTGAGAAAGTGAAGTGCTAAGTCCAAAACATTGGTAATTCATGAGTCGAGTTAACTCGTCATTAAATAAAAGATAATAAAAGAAGAGTGAGCTATTTATTGGTACACATTATCAAAAACGTCACGAACTTTATGAACAACCTGATATATTTGTATCAAGTTTTCCTGCAAGTATAACAATTTGCTAACGTTTCAAGGACTCTCTGCAATGCCCTGAAAGCTTTCTTAAAAATTGCATTCCTTAGAAGTCACTAAAACTTCCAAGAATTTGCTAGAATTTCACAGAACCCTCAAGAAATCTCTAAAGGTACCTAGAATCCTTTAGAGGTTCTTAGAACCCACTAGAAATCTCTAAAGATTGGAACGCGTTGAAATTCCTGACATACATTATGAATACTTTGGAAGCTTCTAAAATTCCTTAGAAATTTATAGAACTCTATAGAATCTCCTAGAGGATTCTCTAGAACTTCCCATTGTCCCTCAGAAGTTACTATCGGCTTGAGTAATAAGTTCCCCCGCGTTTCGTTAAGATAGCGTCAAGCATTATCACTAGACCACGGATGTTTATGCATTTATGGAAAATTTAGATACCCAAAATGGAGCAGAATGCGCGTAACACGCAAAAATATACAAAATATGCAAAGAATAAAATAGAAATAATTTTATTTCGAGGGTAAAACAATCTTCCATTTCTTTAATCTTCGAAAATTGTTTCATTCTTCTAATAATTATTTGTTGAAGTAAGAATTAATTTGCTAACATCACTATATATATTTTTTGCCCACTTTTAAGAAATGAACAGTTTTCCGAAAACAACCAATAGCTTTCATATTTATTTTTTGAGTGTCACGTATTTCCACTACACTTTCAAGAATGAACATTTTCACTGTTATTTTAAATTTATAATTCGTAGCAAACATTACTTTTGTCCAAGATATTTCAATTCTACGTCAGAAACATAACGTGTTATAGGTGTACAGTGATATATAAACCATTAGATGTCTTCAACAGTAGACAATAAACGTTAAACTAAATAAGGTTGCCCACATTTGGACCATTTCCCCTAATATCATCACGGGGCGAGCAAATTTATTGCTGAACAGAATACGATCCCCAAAATTCCATAAAAGCTACTGGAATCCACTTGGAAGCCCTCAGATGTTCGTAGAATTTGAAATCGCGATTCCCTTAGCCGGTAATTAGCCAGTAATTAAACTGAACGGCGTCTCCTCGAGCTACTCCTCCTCGTCGCCAGTATTTATCTGTTAAGGCAGCATTAATGCAAACGACCGGTTAAACGTTGCACGAAAATTGCATGTAAACAGTGCACTTTATTCGATTACGAGTCATGAGATGGGAGTGGCCAATGCAAGTTGCACCGATCTCGAATTAGACGTGATCGAATTAGTCGTTTGCAGAGCGTGGAACGAGTGTAGCTCGGTGTAATCAGCCGCTCGATATCGTTCTGCCAGCCGCTGATCGCGAAATTCCCCTAATGATGCATCAGCCGGCCAGCTATCGGCGAATTTATGAACGACTGGAATACTGGGGGCTTTACCCAGGATTGCGCTGGCTCTTAAGTGGATTTATGACGTGGATGAGATTTCTTAGCTATTCCCTGGGATTAACAGCTTGCGTGTATTGGTACTTCAGGTCAACTAGGGGAGAGGTCTAGGGAGGTTTATAGAACTAGTGAAATCTATAGTTCTAGTGGGATTGATTGTTATGCCCATGGCTCTGGCGGATTTGCTTATGTGCTTGGTAGGTCTATCAAATCTCGTAACAAAATCTACATTCGCGGTCAGGTAACAGTAGGATCTATTCAAATATGGATATTACCATTGACGAAGCATAGAATTGATTATCCATTCTCATATGAAATCAACAGAGGACTACCTGCCCCCCTTACGAAAATAAAACGACGGCGTTTGTAAAACGATGGGAATTGTAAATAAATACTGCGCGAATTAATTGTTTCCGATATAATCAATCTATAGTACCAGGATTTATAATAACGTATACAGAAGTATATCTTCGTATAGTGATGAGCAAAACTGAAGATACTTTCTAAAATTGTCAAGACTATTAACATTCTTTCGAATATACAACATTGTATTTCAACCAATGCAATGCTATATAGAAGTCAACAAGGTGAATCTGTAATAATGGACGATAAAAAACATAAAATAATGTTAAGTTGCATTAACACGATTTGCACACCATTGTTTGTCATATATTGTTTAATTGTTAGTATAACAATGTGATAGTTTGAAAATATATTTATATATTTTTAATAATAGGAAAAGTATGTTTAGTTTTGCTTATCACTGTATGTATTGGACTGCTATCATTTAATCTTGTGTAACCCGAATAGCATTCACCTTTATCGTATGAACAAACGTATAATTATATTTAATACACGGATAGAGGCTTAACTTTATCAACTTTCATGAACAGATTGAATATAATTCTTAAAATAACCATTCTAAATCGTAAGGGGCGAAAAAACTCTGCTTTTTTTACACAATCCGAATTTCAGTTTGAAATTTATATTTTCTATAAGTGGATAGTCTATTCTGTATTTAGTCAATGATATTATTATACCTGGGATTCCTTTGACGCGATTTTAAAGTTATACGGTTCCCATTAACACGATTTATTTTACTGTATTATTATTTATTTACCCCTTTCGCTTTGGGGAGATTTGCCTGAAAATATAAAACGAAAAAGGAGAAACAAGATAGAGCCTGTGGTCACAAAAAACCAAAATTAAAATAAAATGAAAGATAAAACTTCCGTAATTAATTAAACTTTACGCATTAACATGATTTATTCACAGTTTTATAGCTATTCGTTTTTCACTTTGCTTTGCTTTGCCTACTCTATCGCGTGGCTTTACTACTTACACATTTTCTCTTCAGTTTACTACACTTATTATAAATATACTATATTTATTCAATAATGTATAGATACGTACAAAAATTAAATTATAGTGTAATTATGGTACAAATGAAATTACAGTATAATTATAATATTATTTATAATAGATAAATAAATATTGTATAATAGTAGTACAATTATAGTATCACATACAATAAATAAATTATAATATAATTTACAGTGAACAAATCATAGTATAATCTCATTTTTTTGAAGTATATACTTACTTTTGACTTTTACTGTGTATATATTATATTTATTAACCCTTTTAAGCATAGTGCTGTGAAATTTGTCTCATCTGTTTAGTGTTTGAACATACATGATGGGAAGTTTTTGATACCATCTCAAATTTAATTTTCTATTCGATTACCATGTGCTGTTTTTAAACCAAGTAAATAATATAAAATCATTTCGTTACTTTTGTTAATAAAAACAATCCTGTGTAACTAAGCTTTTTGTTGTTTCACTTGAAATACGAAGAAGGGATTCACGACATTAACCAGAACACTGTACACGCAGACGATGAGTTTTCAGCAGTGCCAAAAAAAAGAAATGAAGTTCTCGTTTCGTGTTCTTGTAACGCACGCAAAGTTCACACAAAATGTGCGTTGACAAGAAAATGTACTTCAACAAGTACCACTCATAAACGCGAACAGCATGGCGAGACTATTTATATCTCGCTCTATAATTAAACACTTGAATAACTTTCTATCTTCTTCTTTACCCATTTTATGCAATACAAATTCTCTAATAATTGAAATAAATCTACCGCATTAAATTTTATGCAAATAAAATCTCTGCTCAATACGGGACTTTTTAGTTTCATAAAATTCCGTGCTTCAAAGAGTTAAATGAAATGCTTCAATTAAGGCACTTGTACGTTTTAAATTACTTTTTGCGTAGTTTACATGCTTTAAAACGAAATTTGTACTTTGTCGGCAATCAATATTAATTTGACTACTTTTGCACAATTTTTATTTTCCGTGCTATGCTTTCACCGTGTAAACAAAGTGGCTGTTGCACTTTAATAACGCTGGTCTTGTGTTATTTCTGAATATACGGTTATATGATTATAGTTTATAATTGTTTTTTTTACATTTTTTATACTTGCACTGTATTTTTATCGTGACCTAATTTAATCTTTAATTTAAAGCACTGTTTTTTCTACCCATACACAGCCTTCAGATTTTGTGTGAGTTTCACTTATTTTGAATATGTAGAAAAATCAATAAAAAAGTCACTGAAATACTTTGAAGCGTGTACTTTAAGCTTTTAAAATTCAAATGTTCTAGAAAAGTTAAAGAAAATTTTTATTTGCCGTTACTTTGCACTATGCAGCAACTTAGAAAATTGTGCTCATGAATAACGTCACGATGCCATAATCTGGCCAAAAATGCCAAATCGTTTAAATCACTTTATTTTATAAATTTTTACTAATATTGATGGTTTTTATGGCAATACAGTATCATACGAACTTTGTACAGATTTCCAACATAATTCTATACATTACATATATTAGAGGAAGACTTTTAGTTGGCAGTTAATGTGTTAAATATTTGTGTTTCAGAAATCAGCATTTTGAACATTTTCTTCCTTTTCCAATAGTAGGCAACTGGTATTAGTTTCAGAAGTTATCTTCAAAAGACTATTACTATTATTAGCTATTAATTGTACCAATAATTAACAATATTTTTAATACTAGCAATAATTGTTTGCAAATAACTCAACAGCTGAGAATGACTATTGAAAGAATTTTTAAAGTTATTAAAAATATCATCCTTTTTATAACATATTTAAAAGTCATCGAAATATTCGAAAACTTTGTCAACTTTCATTTAGAACCAGGAAGATTTTTATTTAGTAGGGTAACTTACAATTAGTGTACTGTTTGAATATAAAAGTGACATAATTGAAGATAAAGTTGGGAATAGTTCTCAATTAGATTTTGTTCACAAATTAACATCGATAGTACACAGAGTTATTTAGAATTATGAACTGGAGTTTACGCGGAATCTACTTTGCTTTAAATTACAAATTCCTCGAGACTACCACCACCCCCTCTCCACCTACGCCAAACATTCTCGACTCGTGTAATAAATTTTAAATGTGCAGGTTTGTGAGACTGAATTTTACTCCTTCAAGGGGCAAGTCCAACAATGCGATGAACGTTATATTAAATTTGAAATCCGAGAAGTTCTTGTTGCAAATATAAAACTTTCACTCTTCAAACTTCGAATCGTATCCGGGCGAGATTATTCGATAATAAAAAAAACATTTGTAGCTTTCCGGAAATTATTAGTTATCACGAAATCGTCTCCAAAAATCTTTACATCGAGCCACATTGTTACAATAATGACCAGATTGCATATTTCTATGCAAATTCATTTCTCTCTAAATAAAAATAAAGAAATAGTAACTAAATAGAGATTAATTTCCTTTTCTAACAATCAGTATTAAAATATCTGCTTTAATTTTACTATTTTATACTAATCATACACTGCTACTAATTTTCCAATAAATGCATAAAAATGTGCAGTCTAATAGTGGCATATGGTGAGAGAGCAAAGTATTATACAGGGTTTTTGTGGATGAACATAATCATTGAAATGATGTAAATACTCCAACTTAAGGCGAATTTAGACTTTTCACTTTGGACGTGTAAAGATTCTTTTCATTTACATTTCAAAATGAACATTGAAAGTGAACAGTGAAAGAAATAGAGCCTCGCTCTATATTTGATGAATCAAGTAGATGATTCTTCCATATTGAAATGGTAGTGATAAAACACGTCCAATTACAAATTAATAGTTGATCAGGACACAAAACACTGTTTCGGAATTATTCCTGGTGTTACTAACAATACGAAATATCTCTTCCGTAATAAAAATAATAATATAAAAATTACGAATGTCTTTGGAATAATAAGTCTCTTAATTGTTATCAAATTAATATTCGCGGAAAGGCATATCAATCTATGCACAATAAATTGAGTTTACTCGAGTTATCGTTTAATGATATAAAAACAGAATTAAAAACCATTCGAAAATCCTCTGCTAGGGTCAAACTTATTAATTCAATTCCGACGCTCATTATTTCGTTTGTTGATATTTCAAAGTGTAACAAATGTGTATGAAACAAATAACAAGAACAGTTTAACGTGAGAAATGGCGACAAGATAAAGTAGTTCCCTTACACAGTGAACACCCTTTAGAAGATTAGTAGACGGTTCCACCAGACGCCGTTATTTTCTTTCGAATGTCTCAATCGTAAATGACATGACGCCGTAGTCATTACAACGATAAGCCGTGTCATCGAGAGCATTGAGCCGCGTACGTAATCCGACTCGTGTCATAACCTAGCAGCACGCACAGTGTATCGTTGGATTATGGGGTTGCTACATGGGGGGACCGTGTTATTCCATACCGCGACCCTAGGGATACCCTACAAATGGATTTATGTATATTCCAATGCGATTCTTTTTATGCACCTGCATATAAATGTACTCGATTACAACCCCTCAAGGCAGCGAAATTAACTCTACCAAGGATGATGTTTTCGATTATCTATTCCGTGGATTTAAATTAACGTTAGAACAACTAAACTTGGGATAACGACGGGTTTTAGATTTCCTGTTTTAACCCTTCAGGGACGATCTTTCCGCTCAGTCCCTCAAATATAATAAACTCATTTAATAGCTGGTATCGATATAAGTATTTAGAATATACCTCCGTCTAAAGATACGTCAAATCGATGCCACGTCACAATTAACAATATTAAAAAGGTGCTAACCGCTTGAAGGTTAATTAACCCCTTGCCTTATAATAACGAGTTACACTCGTGGTGTAACCTGTGCGCAAGTTACGTTGAAAACACGCTGCATCTTTTCATAAACTTTAATCTACTTAATTTCAACTTGTAAGACTAAAATTGAGGACTGCTAAGTTCAAATCAAGTATAACGTTTCGGTGTTTTGCATTCGACTCGATGTTACAGTATAAAATAACCAACATTCCACCAAATAATCTTCGAAAAATTCGTAAGCCAAGGGGTTAACCAAAGAAAAAAAAAAAAAAAGTGTTTGTCAATCAAAGCTAGTAACCTAACCTCTGAAGATCCATTTGCATCGGAACTATCCGCAGTGGACCACGAATGGAATGCGTGTTGCGCGTTTAGGTGTATACGAAACACCATGGCAGCGCGTACGGAATGTAATACGGTGGCTGGCAGCGTCACATGGCTATTTAGAGGAACTAGCACGCCGAGAGCAGGGCGAAGGGAGGTTGGGAAGGTTTCTGGAAAGGCGACAGGAAAGGGTGGTTGCCCGCCCATAGGAGTTAGACGGGAAGGCGCACGAGGAGACGCTCGAGGCGATGTTCTCTCCTTTCCTTGGTCTGTTTCTGTTCTAACCAGCATCATCCGGCTCCCTTTTCTCCCTCCTTTACCCTAGCTTTCTTCTTTTTTTCTTATCGTACGTACATTCGGCGTCGCGTTTTCCTCGTTTTTCTTCCAACCATCTTCCCCCTTTTTCCGCGTTCTATTTCCTGCCCCGGCTGCGCCCGCGACCTCCACGTACGACTCGTGTCTTGTATACTCTCGCGTTTTTCATTTTACGGTGCTCTGGGAGCTCGGTCGCTGCTATTGGTTACAGATAACACTTGCGGCAAGCGTGCTAACTGTGAAAAGCCTCTGTAAGCAAGAACAGTGCTATGGGGTGATGGCGCCCATTGGACTGACGAACCGTTTTCCAAACTTCTCATTCGTAATGTTACGTAATCGGACGTTATGTAAGGACGTCCAAATTATGTATTAACTCTTTCAATTGCAAATTTCTATAGATTAACAGGTTAAATGATGTGTTGGTCATCGATGACCGATGCTGTGTTAACCTTAAAAAGAACAAAGAGGAGCTTGTTGAGAACACCTCGAAGTAGAATATATTAAAAACATGTTATTTGGCTGGTATAGAATATTTAGAAAAAATGAATTGTTGTTGCTCATGCCTTTGAAGTTAAGTAATTGATATAGAAGAAGCGTTTTTGGTTTTGCAAAAATAAAAATATAAAAGGACGAAAATGTAGCGTTTCAAAGGAGAACATAAATTAAGCGCAGTGTAACTCAATACGTTTACGATTTCTTCGCACTCTCCGAGTAAAGTTCATCGTAGCGAAAGGGTTAAACGGATCCAAACCTGCCGACCAGTTGTTTAAAGACAAAGAAGAGTAGAATCTAAGCTATTTCAGGCCGCTCTTCTCACCGCAACATTAATTCGACAAGTGACGCACGAGGGTGTACCAAGCAGGGCAATTCCATCCTCAGTTTTTTAATATCATTCCACTTTGTCTCGCCGGCCTGCCATAACTCTTTCCAAAGCGTGTTCCTAGCTTCTGGTCGGGTAGACAACGGGGATTCCCGCAGATGCGGCCCGTCCCATCCGCTCCGTTGGCTCCGAGGCTCGCTGGAGCTTGCGAAAAGCCAGACCATTGACACTGGTGCGCGGTACGCCATTGTTGCCAGGCTAATAAAGAAAAATAAAGGCTGTTCTTCCTGCAGGATATTAGCTCTTTCCTAGCCAGAGCCTTTCCCGGTTGTCCCTTCTTACCCACCGAGCAAGGAAACCCGGCCGACGTCCAGTTTACGCGTAGCTGCTCGGCTCCTTCGAAAATCTGCGCGTTGTTTAATCCAGCCACCGGCCACCCGACTCCTTTTTACTCTTTCTCCGAGGTAAAAGCAAATTACCAGCCTCTCTTCCACTTAGCCGCGTCCCTTTGTGCTACTCACTGTGCTGCTTCTCCCTTTTTCTGTTTTCTTGGACTGTAATGTTAAGGTTAGGTTGGGGATGATCGACTGCTGTGGCTTCGGGTAATCTATTATTGTGTTCCTTTTCTTTTTTTTTTCGTTGAGACATAAGTTGAAGTTTTTAGGGAGGAATTATTTTTTCGGTGATTGTAGCAGAATTGAGGTTGAATCTCTTTTATACTATCTTCTAGTTAGTGAATAGTTTATCTTAGTTATTTTGTCTTAAATCAAGTTACATTCTTCGCTTTCATTTTCGAAGAAAGGCTGTATTTTAGTATTAAAAAGAGTATATCGCACATGGGATACAAAAGTGTCACAACTCAAGAAATGCGATTTTTTTAATTACGACCGAAGAACAATAGAATATATACGTCATTGTACATCATAAATTTTTTGTGAATTAAAGTTCAGAATTAGCCCATATTGTTACTAACGTATAATAAAACGTCAGGAGTGTCATAACTCAAAATAATTTAGTCTTGTATGATTCAGAAGAACATGAAACCCGTCATAAGTCATAACTTTTAATTATACTTGCAACGATTGAATACGTGCTAAAGAAACTTTTAGTAAATGACTTTTCTTTACTTCTCTCTAAATTGAGTTGCAAATGTCAGGAACCATTTTTCAGGAAAGTTATTGGTTAATAGACGATTTGCTCTTGCATGGCAATCTAGCTAACTTTGCTATTACTTTTTTAAATACTTCGATATTCGACATTACCGGCACTATTCCAAATATTTTGCACATTTGCATAAACTTTCGTAGACTAGGGTAGATGTCTCAATTACTGTCAGTGTTCCCATAACCAACACATTAATTATTTTATTTAATAGCAAAGTAACTCAAGAAAAATTGTAAATAAACAAATTTTGATACTAAATTCGGACTTCGGTTTACGTAAGAACACATAGACATTGTATATTTATCTACACTTAATATTTATAAATAAATATTAGGAGGTAAATGTGCTGTTGAACATTAAAACATGACCAATATAATTATAAAGTATGGAACGTGTGATAATTCAGTAAGGCGATACCTTTACTATATATCTTATATCTGTTACACAAACTGACGTGTTGATATATCAAAAATTGGTTCTATTTAAATAAGAACTTTTCAAGTGACAGTAATAGGGACATTGAACTTTGTTGTACATTTTCAATTAACGAGTAATTAATTCGTAACATACAACATATAAAAAAATGTTCATAAATAAAAGAGATATTGAACAATATTTATGCTCCAAACTGGAACGATGTTTAGGTTAAATACGTTCTAAAATATTGAAATAAAGTTACGCGATAACTTTAAGTGGCAATAATTGGTACATCTACCGTAATTATGACACCCGACTACTAAAGAAAACGGGAAGCTTGTCGGTGCATACAATTCTGTGCTTTTCCCGTCTTTGTGTCTTCCTTCCGCTGTCTCCTCTGGTGTATTTTCCTTCCTCTAACCTTTCTTTACGGAAAGGCGATCCGCTACGGACGCGACGAAACTGTTCGTTCGTGACGCGGTTTCCAAGGATCCCGAGGAGATGGCGAATTTATGGCCGACTCTCGTTCGATTTTCCTGAAACATTGATCTCCCTTCCATCGTTGCGAATTGTTTCGCGTCGCTCCCGCTCGATTGCATTGAATTGGAATCCCTTTCTGGCTCCTGGGATTCTGAAATTGGGCCGAGAGGTTTGCTTGATTTATTTTGCAGCTACCCCCAATGAGAGAAGATTGCCAACGAGCCGACTTTGTTCAAACGAATTGTAAAACGTTCACATTTCTCTTAACTTCTTCCTCAGCCTTGTAAACCTCATCGAATTATCAAAATTGGAGCCCAATCATCTCCTGAAGCCTCCCCTAAAATAAAAAGATTTCGATCACCTTATTTTTATCCGCGGAGAACTTGGATATCCGGTTTTCTGGGTGGAACAAAAGGAAGACCAATGGAACAGTTTCGACTGCTGAGGGCCTTCCCCTAATTGCAGGCCGTGCCCGTTTCGAAGCTAACATGGCGAACCGCATTAATTCGCCGCCAGTGTGTTGTTTCTCAGTGTTTCATGAGGGTGCACAGGATAAACCGTACAAGCTGAATAAGTATAGGGGCAGAGGCTGATATTAGCTGGACGTTTGCTCAGCCGCCACTCTACTTTTCTGCCATTTCGACTCGATCAGGTTGCCCAACTGCGGAAGCAGTTAGACCAGCACGCACAGAGAGCGTCTCTTTTTTTTATAAGCGACGTTTAACGCGTTGGCCGTGTTTCTTGGGAATGAATAATTGGAAAGGGGAATTCAAATTGTTTCCCTCTGAGGGTGAAAAATTTCGCTCCACGAATCACGAAATTTTGATTGTATTTTTATTTAATTTAGTACATATTAGATGGCGAAAATTTTGGCGGCCAATTTGCCACAGAATCGGTTTAAGTTAATTGGATTAGCTTAAAAAATATCTGTGCTTAAAACAAGCGAATGTAATAGATTACCAAAGTTCGTATTTTAAATTTTGTTTCAAGCATTTTAAGTTGTACTTTCACCGAGCTTGTATATTTTTATTTTCAATTCTCAGGTTCTTGTTGTAGTTTTCATTTTTAGCCTTGAATTTGTTCTATTATTACCCAAAGCCATTTGAAGACGCAAAACGCAAGGTGTAGAAAATAGATAAAAATGATATCTGACCTTTTTATATAAACATTAATTATTGTTTCATATGAACTCAACGTTAATCGACTGTGGCTTTAGAGTGTAACGTAAAATGCGTGCAAAACTTGTGGTTAATGCATCGGATGATGTCTGACCTGGTTGTTTCTATTTTTGCTGTTGCAGATTCGAAGATGAAGTGGCCATTAGTGCTGACTTGCTTTCTGCTGCCGCATTCGTGCATCCTCGGTGCATCGCATGCCGGTAAGTGGTTATTCTTGCAGTTTCTTATCCTGTAATCTTGGAATAAATTATATCGTCCGCAATCATCTCGTTATTCCGCGTATCGACCGTGTGACAGGCCGATGAATACCTTTCTTGCTGCATCGGGGAATAAATTAGCTGGCCCTTTCACAACACTCGGCTCCATTTTCCTCAAAATACACCTCCCTTCTGTAATACAATACCTCTTCCCGATAAACTTTGCGAAATTTTAATTTAAAAATTAATTTGAAATCTTTTAAATTTGTTCGTTGAACTTCAATAAGAATGAAGTTGAATCTAAGCCACGCTTAACGCAAATTTAACCCTGGGATACAAACATTATTGAAATTCGCGTGGATCAAAGAGGTGGCTGAAGAAATAGCAAAAATGAACGAGAAAACGAAGACGAATGAAAGGATTGAAGTGGGAATCATGCAGAATGATATTACTAAGATGTTTGAATATTCTGAGATGACAGAAATGGCGAAATTAATAGAACTGGTTAAATTAAATGAAATAGTTGTAACCGCAAACATTGTTGGATAACAAATTTATTTGAACAATTATTCGATAACAAATTAATTTGAATATACGATTTTGCCTATTATGTAACTAATTGCACATGCATTATTCAGATAAGACGTGAAAAACATAACGGCATATTGCGTAAAACTAACTTAAAACTAATAAGAAATAAGTGAAGGAAAATATGAAAGGAAAAAGGAAAGTAAGTAACGTAATTTAAATTTAACGGTAATTATAAAATACAGCGAGAGTAGAACGCTGAGTGTAACGAAAATATCTTTGCTGAAATTTTTCCGCAATCCATTCAAAGTCTCTTTTCCCTACTATATCGCGTAATTCTAAAATTCGATACAACTTAGTTTAACTCCCGTACTACCTGAAAATATTTTACGTATCATCGGTTGAGAATCGCCGATCTAAACAATAATTTGAAATTTCCAAAGTATCGAATTCCATAAATCTTTCTACCCGAATTTCCATAAAACCGTAACCAAGCCAAAAAAAATTTACATTTGCAAAAAAATGTGTTCCATTCATGCGGCATTCACTTTTCCCGGATCCATAAATCTTTTTACCCACTCGAATATTAAAAAAAGAAAAGAAAGAAAGAAAAAAACGAGAAAAGTCGGACAAGACGTTCACGAGCGAACAGCGGCAACTCGTTAATAAATGTTCCCCACCGCAACACCGATCCTCAAAGGGTTGAACCGGACGATAAAACTGGCGCTACGATTTCCGGCGCTATTATCGCGTCATAAATCATCCCCTCGATCGACAGTTTGGGGTGCAAACAGGGTGGCACCCTCGGTTTCGGGCAACGAGCCGTGAAAACGGGCATCGAGGCCAGAAAAACACAGTCGAATTGGATCCACTTTCCTCTTTCTATTAGCCCGAACAGGGTGCAAAAGGCCTTAATCCTCCCCTTACTACAAGAAATTTGGCGTGAATAACACTGTGGGAGGGCGGTTTACGATCATCGTGGAAATATGGCAAGCGTGAATGATTCCTGAACCCAATGCACAGCCAACCGTGGCTTATAACTGTAGACCTTTAGGCCTGTCCACATGTAACCTGCACGTGACCAGATAAATCACCTTTTCTTCCCTTTTCCGTTTTATTGTTCCGCTTTCGGACGCCATTAATCACTATGCGGTAACTTTTTGAGGACAACTGATTAAGGTTTGGTCGAAGAAAGGTTAGGTGTGGAAGTTAGACGTGAAAGATAATGTATTTGGTCGACGGTGGTGGCGAAATATTCTATGTATGCGTGTCAGAAATTTGCAAATATTATTTATTGAGTTTCGGACGCTATACAATGGTTATGAAAATTATACGCACACCATCGACTCTTTGGTTTTAGGTACGGTCAAGCCTCGTGTAGCACGATAGTTACGTTCCTAAAACTGCCGTGCTATACGAAATCGTGTTATACGGGACTATTCTAAGGGTTACTAAAAATAAGAAGCAAGACTAGAGTCCAAAAGCTAATAAAACTACCGTTTTATTTGTTAACTATCAATAATGGATTACTAAAGGATAATCACCATCTGTCTTCTTACAACGAGACTTCCCCAATTGTTTAACCGTGTTAGAGTGAATTCGTGTTGCAGAAACATCGTCTTATAATGGAAATTTCCACAATTCTCTAATCGTGTTGCAGAGGTACAGTGTTATACGAGGGTTGACTGTACCACATAGTTAGATTCAACTATACCAAATTGTTTAATGATGAACGTAAATGTAGTCACATAAGATACTATTGAATAGCAGAAAATTTAGCACAATGGAATCTGATTAGGCAGTACATGAATGTAAAGATACAATGGTATGCTAATACTTGTTGTAGCCATTGTAAGTCTAGAAATAGTCCTAATATCAGAATTATAAACGATAATAAACCTAAATCACCGTACAGTAAGAGAGATTAGAATTTTTAATATTACTTATAATTTATTTAATAGTTAAAAGTCATTGTCACATTAATTATTTATTTTCAACAGAAGTTATATTTTCTTATATTCTTTACACCATCGATCTTTCACATGTTATTCGCATATTAGAACTTCTTTCACTACCTTTTCCACTGCTAATTAATTAATTTTTCATTTTAATTGTTAAGATAAACTGTTTGAAAGTATTTCTCTGATATTTTTAATTTCTCTGTTACCGTTCAAATTTGAATGGTTTAAAAAATTGATATACTTTAAAAATCATCAAAAAAGTTCAACAGTTACCATTTATCACTATGTCAAAATCATCTTTGTCTCATATATAACAAATGCAAGATATCTCGTCCTCTTTAACACTATGTGCACAACTACTTTGTATTTTGTATTTTGAGATCGTGATATTTACGACATTTTCGTAATGTAGGGTTAAATCGATTGAATGGCAGACGATCAGTCAATTGATCAGTTGATAGACGCGAAACTGTATGGCAGATGAATGTCCAATTTCCCATTGTTACGTTGCAGTATCCTTCTATTATACGTCTAATTTGCATGTGAATGGAACGTAAAAGAACTGAGCAGATAAGCTGAAGGCGCGTAAATATTTCGCAGGTGCTGCTAACTTCGGTAATAAACAGCTTAAAGGATCGTAATCGTATACTAGACGAAATTGTTCCGAATGGTTGAAATGGTAATCTTCATCTCGATTACGATCTCGCTGCGGCACATTATGCACCATTAGGAATATGCTATTATATATCTCCCCTGGTCGAGCTTGTAATAAATTTCTTAGTGTAGCTTATTACTATCATTAAAAGTGGGCCATTCTAGTGCAGCGTGGCTAACACAGTTTCATGTGAAACTTATCTAGTTAAGTCATTGAAGTCTGCCAGTTATATGGTGAATGCCTCTTAATTTCCTGCCAGAAGATTAATGTCCTTTAATAGCGGGGATTCATTTCAATTATGTGTAATAAATGTTAGCCGGCAATAAATTTCGGATATTCCCCGATTCAAATAAAATTAGATTCTTCGCCGACTTAAATTGATTAATTTATTGGCAGCAAGAATTCGGAATTTTTAATTTAACTTTTATCTAAACCAGCCTTTCTCAACCTTTTCGTTGCTTGATCAAACGTTTGTAATGTGAAAATTGTAACAACTTGATTGATTGGAGTTAAATTATGTAAACGAAGAAAACGGTAATTTCTACATGTGGAAAATAACAGTCAGTACATTTTTATCGAAGGTGGTTTAGATGAATTTCCATTCGCAACAAGTACTCCAATTTTATATTTAACTATAGAAAATGTCAAACTATTTGTAATAAAATAAGCCAATTGGAGATTATAAGAATCAGTAAATGATTCTAATGTCAGTAAGACATTAAGAATTCTAAGAATCAGTAAATGATTCTATGGTCTAACAAAAAATGTTTTGAACAAAACTCAATCCGTATTTAACTGTAAAAATTGCTTAATTTTTAAATCAGCGAAAAGAAATCATCTTCATCAAAAAATTAAAATTATCATGGTATTTTTAACTTCACAGTGTTGTAGACAATACCAAGACAAATTCAACGATTCACTATATTATAAGCTCGAAATGATCATGTGCTAAATAATCATCACGAATCTGCTGATATGATGTTTCATTTAGTAAACAATGTTTAGACGAAAACAAATAAGCGCAATGTTAAGTGCAATACGAACATTAGCTTCTATTACTGCACGAGCAATGTAATAGAATGTAATGTAATTATGTAACATATGTCACCTCAAGCTTATAGTATAGTAGATCGTTAAATTCGCCTTGATATTTCCTACGATACTGTCAACTTCAAAATACATGCTTTTCTTTGAGAATATAATATTTTTAATTCTTTCTTGATGACGATTTCATTTTGCAAACTTTTTTTTCATAGAACTGACTGAAAAATAATGATGACTGATCCTTGACACATTTTCTATAAGAGTTTTTAATAAATGTGATACAAGCTATTTTATGCTACAAATATATAAGCTATATAGATAAGAATATAGATAGAATACATAGAAAAACTATAAATGAAGTAATACAAGATAATGTTCAATGGCCCATAGGTTGAGAAACTCCAACTAAACTCCACAACTCGAACTTTACTACATCTAAAAAAAAGTCCCTACTTCAACCTTAATACTTTAACCCAAATTCTTACCCCCAATCAACAAAAGTATCTCCCGTAGTTTTCACTATTTCTAAAGCAAACTGGCCATAGTTTTTGCCTCAACCGAATTCCTGAAACAACCGTGTTGACCCAGTTCCGAATCCTCCCTATTTACCCACTTAATCACCACAATTAGCCACCGCATAACTCACCATCAAGGCTAGCCCACAAAGCCCTCCAATAACCTAACCGCACACATTTCGCCATTCTTGTGTCCACAAACGTTCCCCCAAATTCTTAAACCCTTCCGTAAACGCCCCTTCTTATACCCCGGCGCCCCAATTCGAAACAATTACACCTTGCACAGCATAGTTGTGGGGTCGATATCCTTTTCCTGTACGCTTGCACGCGTTCCAAGCCGTGTCCTCCGACCCCTGTCTCTCGAATCGCCACTTGTCCAACAGTATGCGAGACTTGTTTGACGTGCAGCAGAGGCAAATCTTTGTGACAATCCTGTGTTCACCCGGCTGGTACAACTTGGTCTCCAGACACGCGGACACTGTTCAGGGCCAAAGTGCAGTCACCCTTCCCTTAGGTAGAGGGGCAAAGGAACCGCATCGGAGAACTCGACGAGACTTTCCTCTTTCGACTTAATTGGCGGCTTCGAGACTAACGGCGCCAGGCGTCTATGGCAACTGAAGTGGCGCTTTGGCCACCGTCGCGAACTAAGAAGCTGGAAACTCGTTAACGGGACTCGCGAAACAATCGATCGCCTTCGAGATCTCCGGCCCCATTTTTTTTCCCCCCTTTATCGTATATCCTGGGAAGGGGGAAGGGTTTATGAGCGGGAATTATGGAATAGGGGGATCGGGGCTGGAAAATTGTTATAATATAGGTTTTGGTTCTTGAAACGGTTATGAAGAACTACTTTTGTTCCGAATGATATAAAGGTATGAAGGACTTAACTTTCCGACTATATCGAGTTCAAGTTCTCGAGTCAGTTGTCATAACCGCTATTTTTCAGGTTCTGTATAGATTCTGAAACGGTTTCGAATGTATGTAATGTAAATGTGTTTGCTAACTTTGCTGTTCTTAACGATCAGATCGGATGTTGATTATCTTTTCAACGTACTCGCGAAGTAAGAAAGAAAAACTGTTCCAAATGTTGATCTTAACGTTATGTTAAATAAACCATCGATTCTTTCTGTATTCCGAACTTCCTACTATCATTAAGAACGTAATATATTTATTAATCGATGCTTACAATCTATATCTTCTCGTTTCATTTTTCTCGGTTGAACATATTTCATTTTTTAACGTATTACTGTTCACTTTGCAATTGTTTTGTTGTAATATGCTAATTTAAAGCGGCTATTAAGTTCATAATTATGAAACAAATGACTCGATTGATTACGAAACAGAAGAAAAGACATATTTTAATTACTTTAAATTTCCAGTTTAATTTAAAATATCATAAAATTTATTTGCTATAAAACGCGTTTCTCACGAAACGAGAACGTTTGGTCTTCAAAGGTTTAAACAAAGCATTTCAATTTATCTACGCCAAAAATACTATGCAGTGTTAATTAAATCCGAAATCCGTTGTATCAAGGATTCATTGTTATCGAATTAAAACTTTTTCATCCGAAAGAGTTTCGGTTATTGTGAATTTTAGGGGAGGGACAGTTACCTCGACGTTCTACCCAGAGATTTATTTTAAGTTGCTCCACTTTCAATATCGACCGATCGATTAATTAAATATCGTCAAGCCTCTGTCCCACTTTCCAAAAAGTCGTGCCCTCTTTTGCAAGATTGAAGGCGTTCGCGTCAACTTTAGAAGATACGCCCGGCTACTGTTGATTAAATTTTTCAAACCTATTGACGTCACTTTGCCAATGAATGCCATTGATCAATGAAACTTGCAGAGGCGACTTAATTGTCATCGACGCATGAAGAATACGTGTATACACGAGGTTCTAAGTAGCTGGTGACAATGGGCTTCGAGGAGAGCCAACAAGTCCCCAAGTCATTGTTCTCAGGCGGCCATTAACAAGTTCGTAGCTTCTTAGTCGACGTCTGCGAGTTTGCGATGGCGCTTCAATCGGGAACAGGGAATGTCTGGCTGCTCTCGATGTCGCCAATTAACTCGAAAGTCCCCTGGACGCGAAAAAGTAAATCATTAACAATCTTTCTTAGAGCCCTCGCCTATTATCCCAACGGGGGGTAAAAAGTAGCTTTAATAACGCGGAATATATCAAATACAGTAGGACGTCGATTAACCAGACAACGTTCAATTATCCGGAATTATTGTTCGATTATCCGAACAATTCTAAATAATCTGACAATACAGATTTCACGAATACGATTTCTACCCATTTGAAATTATTACTAGCAACGAGAACATGTTTTAAATGGCACGAAGCGCGGAAAGAAAGCAACGCTGTAGAATAATTTACAAACGAGCAAAAGTTAGAGATGGATCACTAGCTGAAAAAAATTATTATTAAATTTTTAACGACGGGATAGTTTTCTGCTTCGGTTAGGCGAATAGAAGCTATTTACTTGTTTCAACAAATAGTAGTTTGATTAAATATTCTTTTCCTTCCGATATAAACTGACGATATGCCTACGAGCAATAATTAAATTGATTAACTGGCGTTAATAATATCATGTTGGTGTTCGTCCAGTGATTTGCATTAATTAAAATAATTACACTATCTAGAGTTAGTGTAACGATTTGACTCTATTTATGTAGATTTGTCAAAATCCAATGGCTTATTGCGTTTTAATCTTCTCAAATCGGTTCTTTTATTTAACAACTTTGCTACTAGCTGATTTGTATGTTTACTAACGAAATTAGCTATGTTAAATTTCACTATTGCGATTAAATATATCAGATCCATAATTTTCACTAAATAGTTGTTTCTGTCTTAAATTGTATCTATTAATCAGTTCCCTTAAACTTCGCGCGTCCCACGAAGGTTGCTGCTAAGAGATTAAACGCAAACATGTAACGATTAAAACTAATATAATAAATGATCAGTTTCCGTATGAATTGCAGTCACACAATTTCAATCGTTCGTTTGCCCAAAAAATTTGTTCATCCAATTCTTCAGACACCAATTGTTTCAATTAATCTTACAATATTATTAATAAACTAATTAACAGAGGTTAGAGAGAAGTTAGAGCTATTGAAAGCTTGTATTTTTAATCTCCAATCAAGTATAGCGAACTGAAACATGAAAACTAGCGACAGAAGGCTCCTTCAAAGGAAAAATCTGTCTTAATGATAGAAAGCGCAAACGATTCCCCGTTTGCAGGTGCGATCTAAGAAGCTTCAAACGTCTTACATCGATCTTTGGAATGGAAAAAAAGGTTAGCAGTCGTGTCCCCGGCATTCAGTACCCGTGATCAGCGATTCCCTTTGAGCCGTAGAATTTGATAACTACCTTAATTGGCAGCTTCGGGCCTCGCAGAAGCCGCCTTTGTCGATTGAAGTCGAGGCAGCGACACTTCACAGAGTGAGTTCAGCGGATGGAAAGTAAGAAGCTCGAAACTCGTTAATGGCATGGATTCCCGTGGGACAATGACGTAAAGACCGTTGTCGGCGACGTGATTGCGATATGATCCTCCTGGAACTAACTGTTGACCTTTTTCCCTCCCCTTCGACCCTACAAACTCCTTTGTGAAACATGTCGACAAATAGTTACTCGATCACTGCTTCAGAGGATTCCCTGCCGATTGCTAGACGTTTGGGGAAGTAATTGGGCCTGTTGACGGTGGAATTTGTTTATATATATATATATATATATACATATATATATATATTTGGGGGAAAGGAATAATGCTTTCTTTTGCAGTATTGTAACATATAAATGGGTTACTGTGGGATTAATTTCGTAAAAAGAAAAGTGGAGAAATCGATAAGATTGTTTTTTTTTAAAGTCTCCTTAAAGTTTGAAGTTTAAATTCAGACAAACGCTGTGAAATTTATTATTACAGGAGCAGCTTTTACCTAACGATATATATATATATATATATATATATATATATATATATAAAATATTCGAATAATCGTCATTGGTTTTATAAATTGTTTATTATTCCACGACCAAAAGCATTTTCGTTCCATCTCGTGAAGTTAAACCCAATTGTTAACCCTTTCGTTACGGCTTGGAATGGAAAACTGAAACCATAAATAAGAAACAGTTTTTATTGGCACGAATATAGAATAAATGTAATTTTCTAGTGCCCTATATAAACGTCTTTCGTAGCGAAAGGATTAATCAATTTCATCATCGTGTTGCAAACGATCGTTGACTTACTCCCCTACATTGCAACCCAACGTTTCGTTTATCGATGGCCTCTCGTATCAAGGGCCAAAGTTCCTCTGTTGTGCGATCAATATCCAGTATCCACGGGCATAGTCCCGCGTTGTCTGGAAAAATCAAGATGAAGCCTGGCTAGGCAGTTGCCAGGCTGCTTCGCGTTACAATGGAAATTCGTTAGATTTACCTCCGCTTCCCTTAATTTCCTCGCGGAGCCATACAGGGGGAGGGGCAGTATTTGCTTTGAGGCAATCTACACAAGGGGAAAAAAAGGCAGCGGGAGTGTGGGTGCACGCGCGTTCCCTGATAGAAGTAAGCTTTTTCATCGGAAGAGAACTAATTTTGCGACGATGAAAATGCACGTTTACAGATCGTAGCCGGGCAAGCAAGGGTCCAAAGAGAGAAAGAGAGGGAGAGAGAAAAAACGATGGCCCGGAGCGGAACGCTGAATTCGTTCCTCGTTCCTGGCTTTGGCTCTGGCTCTGGCTCTGGCTCTGGTTCTGGTTCTGGTTCTGGTTCTGGCTCTAGCTCTGGCTCTGGCTCTGGCTCTGGCGGTTTTGTAACTTTCCGACGAAAGTAGGCTCCCGGTTTCCCCGTATGCACCCATGAAATTAACGTTACACGCGGGCGAGTCTGATTCCTCACGGGTTTGGTTAACGGACTGCGCCGTAACGCATCATCGAGGAGAAATGCCCGGGTTAGGTGTTGGTAGAGAAAATTTCTCTAATTCGTCGCGTGACTTTGTTCTCGTACAGTTTCTGAAATTTGATAAGGTTGAAGTGGAGATTGAACCGTAGATAATATCGATATCTTGTCGATACTCCGTTGATATATCTATGGTATCGTTAAGATATGAAACAGGACGAATGCAAGGCATTAATAAGTTTACATATGTTTAGAAGTTAGCCGAAAAATATCTTTCGATTCCAGCAACTTCTGTCCTTAGTGAGCTTTTATTTTCTAAAGCCGAATATATAGTTTTTGGGGAGAAATCGATGGTAACCAAAATATACACGTCATCTGTAATTAGTTAAAAATTGATACATTTATATATAGTAACTAAATACATTATTAATATCTCTGCTTTTGCGTTAACGGTAATTAAAGTTCCTTCTGAATAAACTTAACGTTATTTGATCGGCATCGATAACATTCCGATATTATACAAGATATCCGCATCGATAGTCCCATTTATAGGCAGAAGTTCTATTCGACAGTTTCGATACGTTTGAAACTTAAAACAAAAGGGACAGAATGTAGTTTTCTTAATTTTAGAGAGCACGAGTTTCAGTAATATGTTCATTTGCGTTCTGTTAGGATAGTATTAAGTATTATTACTAGACTCCCGATGTTTATGCATTTATTGAACGTCTAATAGAAATAGAAATATCACTATATTTCAAATAGAATTAATCTTTAACAAACCTATCTATAATTCGTGCCACGATTGTGGCTCGTCACTGTAAACCAAAGGTTTTGTGGAGCTGTAGAGGGGGGATAGGATAGGAAAAAGGAAGGGTGTGTTGCGTTTCGTCCTGGGCCTGCTACTGGACTCATCGGTAAGGCTACCTAGTAGCCCTTGCCTTAGACGTTGGGATATTGAAAGGAAGGTTAAAGGCGGTATATGTATGAACGAGATAGTTGGAGCGAGTGCTTTCGAGAAAGTCCTATTTCGTATGTCCCTCTAGTGGTAGGTGCAGGAGAGCCGCCACAGTTTAATATTAATAACAATAATAATATACAATTGTACAAAGAAGCACGGTTCAAACTGAACCGTGGCAGTTGCGCGTTAAACGGTTAACAATCAAAATAGGAACGAGATCATCTTGAAACTAGTTTCTCACCTTGAAGCCCCCCATCGATTCCAACATTTCTAGAAGTCCATTGAGCAATGCAACGATCGTGGATGAAAAAGAGGGACAGAAAAAAGCCGCGAGGAGGAAGTAGAGAGGATCGACGGGGATCGAGCTAAATGGCACTGGAATGGGAGCGTTTTTTACGAGGTTACCGACCACTCGAGCAGTTGAGTGCCTTCCGCTACGTTTTCGCCACCCTAGCGTTTATGATGGCTCGTTCAAGGCGTCCGACCACGGCGAAGAAAACGCTCGCGCGATAATAAAGCTGGCGCGTGATGCAGTCGAGTTTTCGAGGCGAGAACGCACCGGCAGGAGCTTCGTTTTACTTTTTTTTTTTTTTTTTTTTTTTTTTTTGGAACGGTGCACGCCATTTTCTCCGCGAATTAAAAAGGTCCGCCATCTTCCCTCGTAAGTGGCGGCTGGCTTACACCAACATGGCGACTTACTTGGCACGCAATGGGTCCAATTAGATAATTGAAACGTTATGAAGATTTAGTAACCTCCTTCCCTTGCCCTTTTATGCAACTCTCTGTTTTTGTAGCTCGAGTTGCTTAAATTGAGACTAATACTAGCTGATAGTTTGCCTATCGCGAAGATAAATAGGCTAATCGCTAAAGCAATTCATTCGGAATGGCTTTCTGGTAGGTTGAGCAATAAATTCGGTTCTCTCACTGTGATGCTACTTTTCAGAAGAAGAAAGTTATTATGATATACATATGCAAACTTGGGAAAGCTTTGGCGTTCGAAGTTACGAATAATCGGGATATTTCTATAATTCCCCGTGGGAGTTTAATCTTGTAAAGTAGACGACGGAGACTGTTGGAAATGTAAATTTGACGTTTAGAGAACCTTATGAAAAAGTATTAAAATAGTTGAATGTTGATTTATAACATTTAAAGGTGATGGGTTTTTGTTGGATATTAAATTAAGAGGTGGGCCAAAAAATTCTATACGTGGCGATTTTTGTGAGTATAGAATCACGAAACAAATTAATTGACGCAAAAGGAATGATTTGAATTGAGTGCACATCGTTTCGAAAAATCCATTAGGTGTACAAATAAATTCAGAGCCTTTATTTCTAAACTCTTGGTATATTTATTGATTCGAAATCACTATTTTACTATTCTTCAAGCGACGAATTTACTTGATAAGTATGAAAATGCCAAAAATCTTCGATATCAAGATTACATATGATTTTTCGTGAATAAATACTTAAATCTCGCAAAATCCTAAAATACCCAAAATTAATTTCTGCATGTAATACCCACGTATAAACTTTAACCGTGGAAAACGACATTTCATACGCATTAACCTGATGACACTTTTCTTGTTAAGTAGAAACACTTCAATTACACTCGCACTTTTAATCGACGTCGTAATTTTTACGAATGCACTCAGCAATAACGTTCCTCGCAGGATAGCTTAGTTACCTGGGGTTAATGAAACGCGAACGAACTTATTACTCGACCTAATAGTTCTTTGGCAACTTCATTTCGTGATAATGATCTCGGTGCCCTGTGATCTTTCCACTTCATTCATACCTATCTGAGAATTATTATCGCGAAGAAAATAAGCCCCCTGAAGACTTTTCCACTCGTTTCTAAGGATAATCCCTTTGGATCTTCATCCGTTGTCGCTATCCTGTATCAGCGGGACAGTTCTGGGGACAAACAATAGAGGGTTGCACGCACCACTGGGCCCCGCAAACTCGTTCACCCTGTCACCCTCTCCTTTTCCCGCTCGACCAACTACGAAACCAAGAATCAGAGGGTGGACACGAGGAGTCGTGACCACGACCTTCCTTTGCACATCATTTGAGCTGGATGTTTGCAAGCCAGGGTCGAAATCACGCTAGACTAACTCCCGTAATGTTCGTACACGGGAGATAACGTGCAGCCAGGTGAAATTTCCTCTGATTCAGCCGTAGATAATCATCAACCCTACCCTTGTAATCCCGTGTATTTTTATGATTCACGGCGTTCGCGGCACCGTTGCAATTGCGGCCTGCTAATCGGATTTCTTTCGCTCGACAAGATGGGATACCTCGAAGGGAATTAAAAAGAGGTACGTTGGATTCGTGAATGAACGCACAGCTTCTAAAGCGATTTTCAGAAGGATTCACTCGTAGTCCGTATGCTCGGCTTGCTCTGGACGAGGGTAATAATTGTCTGGTCGTGCAGCTTGAAATTTCGTAGACAGCCGTGGGCGGAAAAAGAAACCTGGATCTCGTTTCTGTCAAGGTAGTCAGGTGTTCGGATTGCGAGATGAAGTTTAAGGTACGTTAACATTTCAGACGTGGTTTCGGAAGGGATATTATTATTTTTTTTCCTTTTTTTTGTGGGGAAATGATGTGATGAACAAACCGAGGGTTTTTATGCCAATTCATAATTGCAACATTGAAATCGGAGGAGGGAAACGTAAATCGGAGATTCTTTCACCCACTAAATAATCGTAATTTCTACTGTTATTTGTATAGTTTTGTGTATCACGTATTTGGCACTTTTTTGCAGATTTAAATTTCCTATAAATGCATAATGATTCGCAATGATTTCTAATAATTCGAATGCGGATTTCGACGCATTTATACAAAATTTTAATGTACAAAAAGACAAGAAATGCACGCAATACGCAAAAACATGCAAAATATCAAAGGTAAAGTACAAATTATTTAAAGACTATTTAGGCTCCATTTCCTTAATTCTGTTAATAAAAATAAAGAATATGCTTAAAGATCCAGAATCTACCAATAATTACTGTACAACAGCTTGGCGTCGATACAACGACGAAATGAGAAAAAAAAATAAATAAAACGCAGTGGTACAGTGATGCGCAAATAAGACAAGAAAGGTTAAAAGTTTTTTTATTATCCTGGTCCTCGAGCAATCTTCAACGTTACCAAATTTTCACTTCGTTCGAGTTCCCTCTCAGAAATTCAACGTTTAACATGGCACACTCGGCGATTCAGAGATCGAAAATTTTCCAATTATCTAAGTAAACGCAGATGGAGTGTCCCTCGTGAAATCGTGGCGTACAAAATTAATCAGATCGAGCGTTTCCATTCGTGACGTCATGTTTCAAGCAGCCCGTGAAATTTTTTGCTTTACGACCTGCACGAGAAAGAGGAGAGAGGGATACGGGTGGTACGCGTCTCTCTGCTGTTCCAGAGAGAGCCACGTGGAGGGTTAATCAGAGTCGAGGTAAACAAGCGGACGACCGGCTTGCCTGGTAATTAGTAAGGTCCGTTAAAGTGGATTCCGACACTAGCGCCACAAAAAAGGAGCGCTACGAGGACGATTAAAAGCCTGCTCGACTTCGCGCTCCCTTTTTCACGTTTCATCCCCCCTATAATTTCACCCCTCCCCCTCCCCTTCCCCCACCTCCTGCCTTTAGTTCGTTTTCGCCTTCGATTCCATAATTTAGATCAGAGTTTCTCAACTTACTAGCCGCAGTCCGATATTGGGCCGCATTTAGCTCTTAACGGGCCATAAATAGTTTCGCAAAGCTGTCATTGAAAATTCCAATAACTGCAATGATATAAGTAAAAAATTGCATCTGCAAACTTTGGTATATAGAAGAGAAACTTTTGATATTTTATTTGCAAGCCTTGAAAGTTCTTATTCCATGCCCTACAATTATAGGATTGTTTTCGTTATATGTGACAAGTAAGCAAATTTATCATGCTTCTTTATTGCACCAATTTGTAGTACCCATTATGGCCAATTTAATTGTGTCAGTCGAATGATTATGAAATGAATGGTTAATTATTAATGCTATTTTTGTACAGTGTATATTATCCCTAAAATTTGCAATTATGTTGGATTCTTGCATGATATTTTCGTCACTTATTATATTTCTCTTTTTTTTGTTTTTCTGTTGTTTTTTTGTTGCCTGCCACCTATAATTATTTTATTTTTTCATGTCTCAAAGGGTTTATCCCGTAAATAAATAAATAAGTATTATTTCGCATTATTTTATCCAAATATAACTCGATAACTGTTACAGCAAATTCTAATCGTTTAATTTAATTCAATAACTAGACTGCGGATTTTTATACATTTATGGGAAATCTAAAATTAATAGCTTATAACACAATTAGTCGCAAAATCTACGGGAAACCTTTGAATTTCAAGTATCTAAAAATATCCAAGAATTTCGGTCATCTCAAGAACGTTAATCTATCCATTATTTAAAATTGGATACATTTTGAAACAATGGTTATGTTTTTGTCCATTTTTTTATAAAAAAAAATATACATAAACTGACAATACAACGTTACAAAAATTTACGTACGCGTATTAAAGTATACAAAACTTATTGTTACAACTATATTCTGACACTGTTAGACTTTCTAACACATCTCTGACGTGTTATAATTAGTTTAGCATAAAGAATAACATTTCTCGCATTTTTAGGAGCAATTTTATATACATAATCAACGATTCCCACTTTACGAAACGTCAACTAAGAATCTTTCGCATGTATAATTATATATCATATGAATTTTCTCACCACTTTCATTATTCTAAAATATGTCCAATTAATAAAGTGTTGATTAACTGATCAGCACAAAACTTTGAACCGTACAAAACTTGTCGTTTCATATACAACCTAATACAATATTATTCTCTACGAGTTTATCCATTTATTAATACAATTTCGCACTGCTGAAGCAAACGCCAAAGAATTCTAGTCTTTATCTATTCTCGAACACGATCCGTTCTTCATTCGCATTCTCGATTCATTCCCAGTCCAATTTTTTCCTAGCCACGTTACAAATTCCACTTGCTCCTTCTTTTTTCTAACGCAAGGGAGAAACGCGTCCTTACGGAAAACGAATAATAATAATAACAAAGCTAGAGAGAGAGAGAGAGAGGGAGAGAGAGGGTTGATGAAAAAAAAGGAGGGAAAAGATCCGAGTCCAGCGAAGCGAAATACCGCACTGCTGTTGCTGAAGGCTCAGCGTCGACCGAGTTTTTCAGCAGCATTACCGATTTATATTTTACGCCGGATTTACCGTCGGATATGTGCGTTTTTAGTGTATATCCTTGCAGCGAGAATGCACCCCGTCAAACGTTCTCTCACAGCCAGGGAAACGTGCAAACGTGGCCCGTATTTTCCGCCTTTCTGTTTTTCACCGATCTCCTTCTCTATCCCCTTTTTCAGTATCCCTCTTTTTCGTTCTCTCCGCTCTTTTTGCTTTGGTGGAAAGAGTGAATAGCAAGGGGAGCATGGAGTGGAAAGTGTCCAGGTGAATGGAGAGCGCAAAGGCGTGAGTGATAATCGGGAAATTTTTGGCTGAATTACTTTTTTATATTTTTCCGCTCTTTCCGCTGAAAGCCGATAATGATTAATTTTTTCTATAATTGCAGCAGAATTCTTAGACTCAATGCCGTCGGCTTCTTTCATTGAATCGAAAAAGGAATATATGGGAATTATTTTTTATTCCGAAAATAATTAACGTCCGTAAATTTAGTGTTAACAATTCTAGTTGCGTCGCACGGTGACTAAAATCCCAATACTAACTGGACAAGAATAATTTCCTCGATCATTTTCTATTCATCTTCAATTCGATTCGATTCCATTGTTCTTTTACCACGTTAATTTAGCTGCGTCTTTTCGTTATAAAATTCGATACCTATCGCATTAAAAACCAAAGAATACTCGAGGAAACGTGCGGAGAAACAGAAAATTATATGACCCGTGTTAACTTTGCAATCATGCTATGTTGGTTGAGACAACTATACGCAGGTAAACGCACTTTTGTACGCGCGCAATTTCACGTGTAAACCGTGCTGGAACAGTGTCTCTGCTGATAGGCGAGGTTAAGAGAGGGTGGTAGGGTGAACAGGCGTCCCAGATAGTCGACGCTTTGTATTTGCCCATTAATAGTGAACTACCATCCTGGCTGGGTTGCCTAGTCGGTGCTGAGAAATTAGCGGAGGCGCTAATTGTGTTACGTAACCTAGTTAGCGATGTGTGCACTTGGAAATTTGAAGCGAAGATCCAGCCTTGCACCCTCCCTCCCCTATCGAACGAGCTTTTTCGTCCTAATTAGCTGATCGTCGACGTTCAGACTGTTCTTCCTCCTGGTCCTTCCTCTCTTTGATATTTCTTGAGAATTCCACGCTCAACGTTCGAATATAACCTTATTCTAATATTGTTACACCTAATTCCAAACTAGGGTGGATGTTCCAATTACCGCCACTTTATGCTTATCGCGTTGCTTCGTTTAATTATTTTGCTAGTTATTTAATCTAGAAATCCTTCCAGTTTAGTGCATAACTGGAAATTTGTTTATACAGGGTAACGTTTGAATTGTTTCTAATAGCTTGACGAAGAAATGTTTTAAATAAACGTGCATCCATGTTAAACGAAGAATCTACACAGATGTAAACGAATTTAGAATATTCATTTCGTGGAAGTGGCACCGGTGGAACTATTTAAAAGCGAACAAGCGAAATTATTTCATAAATTAATAAACTTAGAATGTTTAAGGGTGAAACGTTATTCATGAATTCTATCCTATTCGGTGGTAGAAGTGGAAGGCTACGAGAAATTTCTAAAAGAATATGGGTTTCGCTTTGAGGCGAAATAGGCCAACCATTAAAAGCTCTCGAAAAACTTGAATAATTCTTCGACCCCGAGAGGAACGAATAACCGCGGGAATTTCGAATTCCGACGAAAACTGAAACATTCAAGGCGCTCCGCTCTCAAAAGGAATGATACATTAACAATTCCTAAAGTTTCCTGGAATTTCGCTGCGGATCGATCGAGTGTCCCTAACCCGTAGAAAGCTTCAACCGGAAAAAAGGGTTGGAAAGTAACCTTTAACGAAACGAAAAATTGTAATGGATAACTTTCTTGAACGTACGAAACTTATCTTTTACACTTAGCAGATTCGTACTATAGGTACACCTTTTCTTCACAACTTCCTCTTAAGTGAAGCATAACTTTAATTTTTATATACTACATAAATACAATGGAGGCTTACGACTATTCTGCAGATTGTTATGCAAATTCGTATTTTTACAAGCGTAATTATAGAAATGGAACTTGAACAGTCTAAATGTAAGAATGCATGGATTGCCTTGAATATTTTATACATTTTCGTACGCTGCATATGAGCACTGTACAATATTTTGCTTTACTTCAATTTCCTACAAATGCATAAAAATCCGCAATCCTCGCGTAACTTATATTTGACAAAACTGCACGGTATTTTAAATTATTCAAATACATTTTCGAGAATACTAATGAATATTTTAATCCTCTACGAACTGAGCACAATATCATTGAATTAATTTTCGTGCAATTATTAATCCTTTGCGGATAGGATTTAACGAATTCTCGTTCAATTATTGCCAATAATGTCCGTCAATGATATTAATTGCAATTTTTTTGTTGAAATATCGACATCTGTCCAGTATACCGGAAATGATTTCGCCACTATTTGCTAACATTCTTCGCGAAGAGTTAATATATGGAGCAGGGCAAAAAATAATTCTATTACGCGTTATTAGCCTGATATTTGGAATTGTTGCGCGAGTTAGTGCGCGGTTCCGACAAATGACTGATAAATACAACATAAACGCCGTTCCCCGAAGTCGCTGGGGAACGTCACAATAAGCTTTTGAAATATTAAAAAGCAGCCCCATCATCGGATTTGCCGTTAAGCTGCGTAATGGTGAAAAGTATATTATGCTGGCTGAGCGTGGATAAGCCGCGTTACCGTCGACCAAAACCATCCCGTGAACCGTGCATATAAATAGGCTGTCGAACATGAGCACGCGTGTACTCTTATATTTGAACGCAACGAAAAAAAAACTTCACCTCTAGAATCTTTCGCCAAAGTTAAACCCAAGGCGAAATTTATTTATTCAATTGCGTTGCACGTGGCGGTATTTCGATAGAAAGAAAATCGCGCTAAATATAATTACTGTAATGAGAAACAAAACTTGACAACGACTTTGGAATGTAACTTACGAACAAACGGAATTTGTCGCGCTTTTAACATGCCAATTTGATCGTAAAGTGAAAATAGTTCGCAATATTCTTATAAATAGCAAATCAATCTAACAACACTAAACACCATTTTCTCCTTTCCATTTGTTTAGAACCATTCGACGTGATAAAATTCTCCAAAATTACGATTCTCTAATCATTTTGAGCAATATATTATCATCTCATTTCACATTCGTTACAAATTCCACGAAATTTAAACAGACTAAAAATACATATCCGATCGATTGATGTCACCTCGCGTGCGGCTGTATGAAAGGGTTAAAAAGCGCCTGAACTCGACGAGCTCTCTCGACGCAGTAGGCAGCGATAATTACGAGGTTCTCGCTGGTATCATCAAGGGCAACTGGGAAAGTCGGAATGAATGGAATTCGGGTCGTTTTGTCATCGATAATCCATAAGGCGGAACGACGCCATAACGTATCAAGACGTCACTTAATAGATGCCTTGTAAATGGAAAGGGGGGACAGGAAGACCTGTTATGCGATTGCTCATTATTGCTTTGCCATCCTGGCGAGCTATTCAACGATCCGCTCGGTAATAAAGTCAAAGTACCCTCCGATGTTGGTTAATTCTTTCAAGGGAGTGGTGAGTGAACCCTATGGTGCTCGTGGAATGGGTAATTACACGTTGGCTGGACGTGTTAATTTTAGGCGGAGCTGTTGACTTCTTCCTTCAGCGCGCCCCCTTATTCAGTTTCCTGTTTCCATTGCTTCAATGATACCTTTCGAGATTCTGGCTGCAAGTGGGGTTAATGGTAATTATTCGAAGGGTTGCACGTGAAACAAAAGGCAAACTTTTCGTCAAATGCTGTATACCTTCGAATATTGAATGGTTCGAAGTTCGACCGATTCGAAATTGGAAGAAAAATTTGGGTTATTTTCGAATTTTGAGGGTTCTATGTTACTGTTTTCGTTCTCGTCACTTATTTATAGATTTTTGGTCTTCTAATTGTTCATATTAAAGTGTTGAAACACTCTTTTTAACACCTTATATAGATTACTATGGAATATTGAGGAAATTTAAAAAGCCAATAGAAAATTATATGGTATAAAGTTTTCATAACAACTAAGTGTTTCTCATAGTTTAAGGTAGTTTAGGGTTAGATAGTAGTTTAATTATGGTTGGATTAGGGTTTAATTATGGTTTGATTAGGGTTTAATTAGGGTTTGATTACAATTCAATTGGAGGCCAGGTTAAGTTTACGTTAGATCAATTAATTCAATTTAGATTAGGTCTGAGAAAAATGTGGGAATATCAAATTATTAAACGATAGAAAGTATTAAAATTTTGCATGCACTCATAAAACTGATTATACCGAAAGCTTAATGAAATGCATATTCGTGGAAAAGATTAGAATCCTCCTTCTTTCATTGAGTATTATAAATCCTTAAAATTTTCAAACACTTCTTTTTTTATCACCCTGTGTAAATTTGCTTCAAACCTGACCTAGCGTGAAATTTATGTTTCCTGTAAATAAAGTAATCTATCCGGTAGTTAGTCAATGGTTTAATCCCATAATATCTCTTGCATTAGCCATTTTGTGGCTACGAACAGGGTGTCCAAAGAGATTCTTCACTTGTTCGACAGTCTCGTGGAGTGGTTAGGTAGACAGAGGCACAAAGGCGGATTTTCATCGGACCGGTAAATACACAGGGGCGGAGTCGCAACGATGGTGCGTTAAAACTAAAGCCGGTCTGGGTATCGGACGAATAAATATTCGGATAGCGGCCTTTATAAGCGGATAAACATCTCGATAACTCTCATGGCGGATGTGCGGGACGACGAGGGCGCGTAGTACGTCTCGACACACAATGGAAAACGCGAATCCTCTTTGGCCTCTTTCAATATCTTCCGATGCAACTCGAGACCTCTCGATACCCTCTTTTGTGCTTGTTTGGCAGACCGGGCGTGCGGAATGATTCGCTACTCTCGTTGGCCTGATGAAACGTCATGATTGCTTTGCTGCGTGTTTTCCTCCGATTCGCGGTTCACTTTTCATTCCGATATGAAGGCTGATTCACATGCTCCTTCACGTTCCTCGAACTTCGTATAAAATTCCGATAGAGAAGTTTTTTCTTTTTTTGCAACTTTTATTAGCCTTTTGCGATGATAAAGGAAACCACACCAGCTGATTTGTAAAGGTACCACCGTAGAGATTGGATGAGTAAGATGTATATCTTCTCCTAGTTATTCGCCACGAAAATTTGAATCGAGAATGTTGAAAGGTTTGGTTCTATCATTGACTATTTACAGGATAGATCAGTCATTTCTGGGAATTATCATAAATTGCTTGCCTAATTAGATTTGGTCCGAACTTACATCAGAAGTTTGTATAAAAGTTAACCATATTGAATGAGTAAAGTGGTACAAAATAATTAATAAAATAATTAACATTCGGAATAAAATAATACTTTTGATTAGGTATATGTATCTTTTTTAATTACCTAAGATAGTGTCTTATAATTTTGTCGAAGTGAAATTTTGTATTATTTTGATTTAAATTGGATATTGAATATTAGTTTGCAAAGGTAGTGGTTAATAGTAAATGATTTTATTTCACATGCAACACTTTTTAATATAAATATAAAATTAAATTCTCGTCCAAGAAATTTTCAAGGCGTCTTATATAATTTTATCCACCAGTATATATACACATCATTATAGATTTGGATTTTAAATTAAACATAATAGTGCCAGTCTTACAAATTGTTTCATAAATTCTAGTAACTCTTTCGCAAAAATATGCGTCGAATCTACTGAAGCTTCTTTTTACGAATAAAATTAACTTTTGACCACGTTATAATATTATTCCAACTTTATCTTTGAATTCGCCGTTTCACGTGCAACTGCCTAGATAACATTTAAATTAGATTTTGGAGCTGCTTTTTACACTGGGGATAAAAAATAAAGAGCAAGATAGATACGTTTCGCAATTAAACTTGCGACGAGTTCGACGATCTTCGAACGGCAGGGGTGAGTTTTAAGCCTCTACCTGCAAACCCTTCCGTTTTCGCCCATTGGTTCTCAAACAATCATCCCCCATGGACAACGCGGAGAATCCGTGGCACAAGGAAGCTCGATTTGCCCCAGCTGCTTCGATAGATCGTTAAAATCGACTGTAAGCTGTAATTCGAATCGACGAGGCGCGAATTTCTGCGTTCTATAATACCTTCTGCTTTTTTTCCCTCTCTCCCTCCCCCCCCCCCCTCTCTCCCTCCACCTAATTTCACGTTCGAATGTTCCTCGACAGGGTTTTATTAAACCGTCCGTGATCACTGATGGTGAAATAAAGAGGTCGAGTTTGTATCGTGCTTGTTTCGTGATTCAGTGTCTTCTTTCGATGCCGTCAATTTTATTCTTCAATTCGCATATAATTTGGAAGAAAGCAGTAGGGTAAATGATCCAATTACTGTCATTGTTCCTATAACTGCCACTTTAATTCGTTTATTTAATGGCAAAGTAATGTATAAAGAATCCTAGGTAAAGAAATTTTCGTACTAAATTTGGACTTCGGTTTAGGTAACAACATATAGACATTGTATATTTATCTACACTTAATATTTATAAATAAATATTAGGAGGTAAATGTGCTGTTGAACATTAAAACGTGAACAATATCGTTATAAAGTATGGAAAGTGTCATAATTCGGTAAGGCGATACGTTTACTGTATAACTTATATCTGTTACACAAACTGACGTGTTAATATATGTAAAACGTGTTTCTATTTAAATGAAACGTTTTCAAGTGACGGTACGAAGGACATTGGACTTTGTTGTACATTCTCAATTACGTAGTAATGAATTTATTATATTGAACATATTAGGATAAAATTCTCTGGACTTTCCCTTTTAATTTAAGCCAATAAGCATCGAAATCGGTCCACTAGAAGCCGAGAAATTTTGTTATAGGAGATGTTTGAATATAGACGAGATACAAGATCAACTATCCCTTACCGAATGCAACATGGATATCCAAATAATCCTATAGTTTCTTCACAATAACCTATCCTAGTTAATTGAAACTGTTTCATCTAAACACTATCTTTTATTGCAAAAATATACGAGTCTAAGGAGAAGAATACGTTTGATTATTTTTTAAACTACATTTGAACACCTATTAAAGTAACTCAATTTTCAGATCGCCGCCATTTTGAAACGGTTTAAAATTCTTGCATTCGCCTTAGCGTATAAAAAATGGGGAAGCTTTCTCTTTAAAATCCATTTCGTTTCATTTAAATCCTATTTTTTGTTGGAAAAATATGATTATCGAAAGAGAAGAGTACGTTTTATTATTTCCTAACCAACCCCAAAACATCTATTAAAAATTCTCAATCTTTAACTCGCCGCCATTTTGAAACTGAGTGAACGTTTTTAAAATCCCTACACGACCGTTATCGCTGAACCTTCCCCTTTAAAACACTTTTTGGTTCACCTAAATCCGACTTTCGGTTGCCGAGATATCATCGTTTGAAGAGAAAAGTAGTTTTTTAGTATTCCCCAAATTACATCCTTTAAAGGCAAGTTTAATTTTTTCTGCGTCTCTCGGTCTCCGCGAACTGACCTACCTCAACTACCTCAACATTCGTAGTATTGTGCAGGTCAGTTTTTACTATGTTTACTACGTCATTCATAACTCCGCGCGCGCCAACCGTAAGGGTAAACTTTAAACGGTCATATCTCGCGAACGAGTTGAGATATCGACGTGAAACAAAAAGCAAATTAAAGGGCACATTTTTCTCTATCTCCAGAGTCAGCCGTCTTCCATTTTTCACGATCGCAAGCGTAGTTACGGAACGAAGAACGCGGGGGAAGTAGGAATTTCTTTTGAGGAAACTACGAATCCAAAGTTCTTGAAACTTGGTGGGAGGTTGGATCTATAGTTGAAGAAAATTTGGGAATTTTTACGCGAGGAAATTCGAGGAACAATAGCATCTGCGTTTCGTTATTGAAAAAAAGACGGTGCGTAAGGATGGTAAAGTTTGGGAATTTTTTGGAGGGAAAGTATGAATCGAAACGTCTCCAAACTTTGCGCAGATTGAATCTGTCATTGAAGAGTATTTGAAAATTTTTTCGTAAGGAAATTCGAAGTACAATGGCGTCCATACAGTCAAATATAAATTATGTGGTTACAAAACCACGATACGAAGACGTGGTGAACTACTGGAATTTTTTGAAAGAAAACCACAAGTCCAAAATTCTCAAACGTGGGTACATATTTAGATCTACTATTGAGCAGTATTTTCCCCTTTAATTTAAGCCATGGGAATATCGAAATCGGATGTCTAGAAGCTGAATCATTTTCTGTTTATTATATGTGTTTAAATTTTGGTTGCAAATTTTTGAAGGTGTAGCCTTTGAAAATTTATTCTGGAAAGATTCATAAAGGAACAATTTATTAGGTATACCAATGAGTAATGCACTTTTTTTTCTTAAATCCAATCTTTGCTTAACTAAAGAAAATCAAACACATACTTTATTTTAAATATAAATGCCGTTATCCTGTGATGTTTTATTCGTGGGAAACCAATTCCACGAATTCCCGATTAAAAATCATAATATTATTCCGCCAATTTTAACAACACCACTGTACCCAATCCAAGTCTAATCGATCCGAAGCAAAAAGAAACATCGAGACCTGATCGAATACCAATAAATACACCGCCAATTGACCGTGACAAAGTACAAGATCCGAAGAAATAAAAACCAAGACAGGGCGAGATTTAAATGGAAGAACCGTCTCAAAACTATCGCGCTGCGAAATGGAGGCAATAAAATGGTTCAAAGGCACTGCAGGGAATTCGATGTGCTCCTGTAGAGCCAGGGATCTAAATGAAATAATTTCTTGCTGAACGATTTGTTTGCCGGCACAATAAAACACGTGCGACCGATGAAGATAAAGGAGAAAGGTACGATTGGCGTCGAGACGCGGCTTTCCCTCTTTCCCTTTTTCTCTCTTTCTGTCGATGAATGGGACGGGTTGGAGAGACGTCCATCGAAATCGGAAGACGGCTGGGTAATTCCGTACATGGGTCCACGAGAACAGAGAAGTCCTGCAGAATATCGAGAGGCGACATCAAAGAGAATTCCACTTAGCATTGTTCACATCCGTTTGCATGTACATTTGCGTTCGATTGCCGATGTATTGCGCGTATCGATAACGAAGCGTCGATTATAATACGACCGTTCGAATTTATTTTCTATTAGACGATGTTTGATTGCGATTCAACCTTCCAAAAGACAATACAATGACTCGCGAAATTGATTAAATACAGTCGAACCGCAATAACTCGAACCTCTTTTGTTTATTTTATTTATTTATTTTGGTGCATTGGGTTCTCGGACAAAAATAGCTGGCCAAAAAGGATTTTAGCGAATTGAAAATAACTCGTTTAAATATTACATTTATTCTTCCTCTAATGCGTTTAGAAAAATAGGACATTGAGAGATATATTGATTTTAGGTATTAGTATCAAATATTGCAATAAAATTTGTAACTTTTGTTTCAAGCATCGCGAGTTTCTCGTTTAACACCACTGCTTTAGTATATACGTAACTTGCGGTACGTAAAAAATACAGGATAATAATGTACGTATAATAAGATACACTAAATCGATACACTCAAATAAACAATTAATATGTTGGCTTACTCTTTTGAGTAACTATTTACTTATTTTAAATATGACACAGAAAGAATCGATGATTTTTTAACACAATATTAAGATGAATATTTCGAACACGTTTTCCTTTTTACTTTGCGAATATCTTGGAAAGATATTCAACATCTGATCCGATCGTTGAAAACAGCAAAGTTAGTAAATATTTACATTATACACATTCGAAACCGTTTCAGAAGCTATACAGAACCTAAAAAAATAAGAATTATAACACCTATATGAGAATTAATGCAAGAACTTTAACTTAAACCAATATAGTCTAAAATTTAAGTTCTTTATAACAGATATTCAGAAGAATAGTAGTTCTACTTAACTATTTCAGTAACCTATATATACACTTATTGACAAAAATTAAGAAACAAGGCACGTATTTGCAAAGCTTTATGTATTTCTTATCTTTTGAAATACACGGATTTGAATTAAAAGTAGAAGCACTTATTGTTTATTGATGTATGTAATACTATATTTTTATGCTATTGTAAATTCTAAGCTATGAATCTTAGAAGCGAAAGGATACACAAAAATTCGCAAGTGACTACTTTGTTTCTTAACTTTTGTCCGTAAGTGTATATTACAACAGTTTTTCAGCCCTGCTTCAAATACTTTCCTAAGTCGCCATCTACAATCTCTGAATAATCAACATTTACAACGTGTTCAACAATTCGAAGAAATCCTATTACAGCCCTCGGCGTTACAGAAAATGTAAACTAACCAAATCCGAAATCGTGTACTAAGTATTACAACACACTGTCTCCATGGTTAAATCTCCTTCCGGGCTTCGATGGTTGGGATCGGTGGAGCTTCTCGTTCAGAAGCTTTCGAATATCTGATCATGGTTGTGTGCGTTAACCGTGTGTTACACAGCCACGTCTCCCAGTGCCTTTGTGCGGTCCTCTGTCCCCAGCTGCCGAGAGATAACATCCAATTTGTGCGCAAACCAGCGGATTTCGCGTCGGCCAGATTCTCGACTTCCTCTTCTGCGGTCCATTCTCGGATTCTTTGGAACTCTTCCTGTTCCACCCCTCCCCCCCCCCTCCCGCCGTTCCTCTGTCTCGTCCCCCTTCCTCTCTTTATGTTTAACTTCGTTTCCTATATTCTTTCACTTTACCTGTTCCCCCTCGCCTTTTTCCTTCCATTGTCAAATAGCGCTCCTGAACTCGGCTGCGTCGGTTCTTCTACACTCGTACCACGTTTATGATATTTTTACACGAAGTTGTATGGGTTAGGTGTGCTTAAGTATACCGTGGTTCCGCGTTACCGTGTATCTTTCGTTTATTTCGTTGAACGGGATTACCCTTTAGCGTGAAAGAGTTATTAGCTATAAAATTGGTTACGGATAGATAGAAAGGCAAGCGTTTGATGCTTAAATATATTGATGTATTATAGTATGCCATATTGTTGTAACGAAACGTTTCACGTATCATGAATTGCCACCATGATTTTTTTCTTTAACACTAGATTTACGGAATCCGTCAATTTGAAGTTACAGAATCCATAGATATTATTTTTAGCAATTTATGTTGAGGTTGATCAGTGAGGAGTGCAATGATATGAATACATATCGTAATTCATTTTACATCCTTTTGCCTCGTTAATTTTTAGTACCTGTATATAATATATTTATTCTTCAGAAACCCATCAAACTATGTAATCAAAGTCCATAAATCTAGCGTGTTAAATTTGTGATCAAGAGATATCATCTTTCACAAATTAATATTGATCTTATTTAGATATATATATATAAAAATATGTACCTCAACTTTGAAGGAATAGTGACGTATCAAGTTTTGCCATCTGATCACAGAATTCATACTAAATATTTAAAAAGGTATACTAAATTTCTCAATTTCGATGAAACCGCACGAATTTATGGGCAATCCAGTACAACAATATTATAATAGCATTCAAGCGAAACAAACACCGTTGGATTTTATGATGCAGAAAGAAATTCTATACACTGAAACAATTACCTTATTTGTAAAATGTTTCGACTCGAATTCAGCCGACCGACTAATGCGAGATAAATCCTTGCTTCGTATTATGATAACAGTATTTTGCATAATAATTCGGTAGATAAGTAAAGGGAGGTCGGATTATTAATGAAGATTCAAGTTTGATAGATTTCCTTTAGCCTCCGCGAGTACGTAATTTATGTTAATTTGCGAGATTTATAAATAAAGTAATGCCTCGTGATCGACGAGCAGGACTTTCCTCGTCAGCGCTTTCAGTATAAATTTAAATATTAATTTATGACTGCTTTCGGAAAAAAATGAATGAACGCAGAGCTTCCTATAAATATTCAAGTAACCTCATTCTTCATTCTTTCATAAAGCAGAAGGCTTTCAGCTGTTAACAGCAAATAAATAAGCGAACGTTGAATGTGATACATTCACCAAATATTCTGCTCGCATCCGGAAAACCTCCATTCGAATTTCCATTTTACAAAAGATTAAACAAAAATATGTTCTACGATGAAGAAAATTTCCAATTCTCATTCGCTATCGCAAGTTGAAATCTTTCTGCATTTCTTTCGAACTCATCCCGAATTTTTAACCCTTTGCACTCGGATATAAGAGTTTATTAGTGATTAATACGTTCATTGCCGCGCCGAGTTTTTAATTTTATTCCTTTTCGTGGTTTTCAATTTATTTCACTAATGGCTCACGTTATTGGTGGCTATTAAAGGATGCGTTTCAATACCTATTAATAAAACCAAGAAAATAAGTATTGGGAAGAAGTCAAAAAAGTTGAAAGAAGTAAAACAGTCTCAACAGAAAGTTCAGCGTGGTCGTTGATGGTCCACGCGGTAATCAACGCGTTAAACTTAATATCAGCCGTTATTGCGTCAAAAGAGAACTTCCGAAGTGCATTCACAGCAATCTCAACACTCCTCCAGCCCACTTAATGTTTTCAATTATATTTTACCCGTTTTATGTTCACAATAAATGCCTTTAATAAATATACCTCGTATTATACAATTTGTTTCATAAACTAGAAAGTTGTAAGCTTGCAATGTTAACACCGAATTTACGAAACCCGTCAATTTGACGATTTTCAGATTTCATACCTGAACTTAAAAAATCATAAATATTACTTTTCAGTAGTTCATGTTGATTTTAATTAATGCAACGATAGGAATATGTATTCTAATCGACTTCCTCTCCCCTCAAGCTTCTAATTGTGAATATTTATATACAGTATACTTATTTTTCCGGAAACCTGTCAAATTATATAATCAATGCCCGTAAATCTAGCTTTAAGTTTACGGTTTTGGCCGACCTTCCATTAATACGTTTACATTTACGTTACCTTTGCCTTACATGCTTTACATTTATATTAATACGTCGATGTATAAACAATAACTGAATATTAATTACCAACTTAGTAGAATACACTTTTGAAAAAGCTTCCAAGTGCAAAGGGTTAATTAATTTTCCACTGTATAACACTAAAACTATCAAACCGGTCAAAATGATCGAGTGGCAATTTACCGTACAAATCACATAAACTTACAGCGGTGAATTTTCAAGAATATTTCATGATTTTCTGTGCAAAAAGAAACATGAATAAAGATCTCCTTCTTCTTTTTAAAGTATCTATTACTTCTATTCCTTTGATACAAATATAAAGTATACTTTAATCGTTGATAGTTTTAGTGTTAACACTAACCGTACCACGCCTGGTCAAATGATCGGTTTTAAAATATTTGATTTAACATTCTACACATTCATTGTTAACTTTATGACAATTCTTATATTGTGCGATTAATCAGTTTCTCATATTTCATTCATCTTCTGTGCTTCTTCTTTCGCCGAGAAAGATTCATTGAATAGATTATAGAATAATGTGCCGGGTACGGTTAGCGTTAATTATCAACATTTCTCCCTTTGCATTTCTATAAAGGAATAGTTTCTCCCGTTTTCTATAGTTCCACCCTTGAGCAATCCCGAAAAATCTTAATTCCCCTTTCCCCCGTCCCTATCCAGGTACTTTGTCTTCATTCCCACCCTTTCAGGGACCTTGGTCGTTGTCCTTTTTTCCCCTTTTTTCCCTCTCCGGTTGCATCCTCGCGTTTCCAACCCCTGATAAGTCCAACCTCGCCCCTTTCGAGGGCTGCAGGGTGAACAACAACGCACGATTTCCGGCCCTCCCCAACCCGGTTCCATTACCGAGCGCGTATTATTTCACATCAAACGACGCGATGCAAAGTAGCCGGGCGCAAAGATTCCTCTAGGCTCGCGCTGAATAATTAGACGCGGTTTTGACTTGCAAAAAACGCGCGACACATGCGTGAGTGTAGAGAGCGGGTCCCGTGAAGATGCCACGTCGGCTACCTTCGTTGGCGAAATCTAATTATCCCTTTTGGAGAAGCTGATAATGCACTAGGGATCCCTGCGAGCACCGAGAAGTGCGCAGAACGCGATGGAGGAAAAGTATTCGGTATTCGGAGTGGTCGGGATTTTAAGCGACTGATAAGGTAAATGACCCACGCACCGTCACCGTTCCTATAACTGCCACTTGGATTCGTTCATTTAATAGCAAAGTAATGTATAAAGAATCGTAGGTAAACAAATTTTCATTCTTGATAATAGAACAATTGTCGTTCTCGCTTTTTTAATCGACACACATTCTGTTGGTTTTTCTCCTTCAAGAAGAGAAAGTTTTTCATTTACAAAAACCATCTCTGCGCGTGTTGCGTTTCTTTACGAGACACAGCTCAAGAGGGTGCAGCTGTGTCCCGTCCTGGATTGTTTAGACGAAGTTTGGGACCGATATGGTCTATGGGTACGTGACGAATCCTTCTTCACTGACTCACTGACCTCTCGTCATTCCAACAGTTTCTTTCGTGCTGTAAAGACGTGCCCTTCCACCTGTTTAAATAAAGACAAAGTTTAGAATCAAAAGTATCTGAATTTTTCTATTTCATAAAATTCCACCACCTATATTTCCAATACATTCTTTTCTCATTTTAGTTAAAAGAATGATAAAGAATGTTAAGCGTGGCTTTGTTTTATTACATTCACTACATTTATTGTTAGAATTCAATGTTAGATTTATTTTCCATGTATAACATTTTAGGGTTTCGTTGGTATTTTAGACGAAATAGCTTACAGTGGCAGTGATTGGGTCATTTAGCCTATTTACAAGATTTCTCGTTCCTAGTGGTCTCTCTATCCCCTCTACTGCCGTTGTGGTGGGGAACGTGTTCTGAGAATCGCGTGAAACGTCACGTCAAAAGTAAGTTGCTCTGACTCACCGACCGGTTTTCGTCTCGAAATCTCCATAAGAATTTTCGCAACAGCACGAAAGGCTCCTGTTTCCCCCACCATGCTTCCAAGCTTCGACGGATGACGTAGCCTTCAACGATACCCAAATATTTAGCGACCACCAAGTCCGCGTTTCATCCCTAGACTGCGGATCCTTTAACTTATAGATAAGCTTATATATGTACAAATGTACAAAACCTAAAACCCTAAAATATCAAAGTTTAATAATTTAAAGCTCCCAAATTCCAACCTTTATATAATAAATCCTTATATAATTCAAAATCGAATTATTTTACACTTTCATTCGATTCTAAATTTTCCTATTTTTTATCAATGAAAAAGCAACGGAATAATAATTTACACCAAAAATTGTCGAAACAACAAATATACAGATATACGCTGTGCATGTTTCCCCAGAAATGTTAACGGAGTTATGAAATAATAAATATAAAAATAAATGTTTCCATAGCAATGGAGCGCAAAGGGCAAAAAAAGAATAGATTAAAAAGCAAGTGAAACTTGCTTTCGTGGCCAAGTACCTGAACATGGTTGGTTCCTGGAACATTTACCTTCGATTCTAAAAGGAAATATCTGGTGATAAATGGCGTCTTTATGCCGAGGAAGGAAGAAGGATCGATTAACGTCTACGTCTTTCTGGAAATTCCACGAATTTTCCAAAGCACGCTGTAATCGGGAATTAAGATCGTTTAAAGTGAACTTAATGAAATTACGAGGCGCGCACTACTTAACAGATGGCGCGGCTATCATTCCCTCCACTTCCGTTGATCGAGAAAAATGGCTTCGCGTTGAGTTCGATTGTTTCGCGATTTTAATTAGCGCTCCCTCGAGTGACTATCGCTTCGTTTTCTCCTTGCTGTGCGAGAAATTTGTACCTAAGAGGCAGAATATTAATTGCAAGAAAAGGGATGTAAATAAAAAGAATTCTTTTTACTCATTTGAACAAATAAACGAGCCGCTTTGTGAAAATTATTGGGTTGTTCGGAAAGTTCGTAGCGATGTGTGAGGAATACTCAAAAGTATTAGATTGATGTATATAACATGTGTTTTCAAAGTAAGAAGGTTGAATATGTGTAAATTCTTCAAAACGATACGCATACATTAGGTGGCGAATCTATACTACAAAATTTAGGCGAACTAACATCTTTTTAAATATAAAATCATTTATGGATGCAAAAAATTGACAGAATTTTCTTATGACACTACTATTATTATACTAGTTTTATCGAATGCTATGAAAATTCGATTTGCATACATTCTTGGTAAAAGAAATAGATAATTTATAGTACAAGATTTAAGTAACCTAAACTGTATTCAAACATAATTTTATTTAAATTTAAATAATAAAATATAATTAAAATATAACATAAAGTACATTAAAATACAATTTTACTTAAAATTTAATGTAAAAGATAGACAAATTCGTGGTGTAATTTAAGAAATTAAAAAAATTGGGCTTTTTATGAAAGAAATTTTTCTTTTCTTTTCCTTCTGACTTACAGCAATCTTATAATCACCGGCACGTATTTAGTTATATTTAAGAAACGAAACGTAATGTTTAAGGCTAGGACGACCAGCAATTATACTATACTTATTTACACCAATTTAAGTGTTTGGATGTTTACTAAAATACATAATAATCAAAATCTTAAAAAATGCATTACTGTAGATTTATACCATTTTTATACAAACTTACAGATGGGTCATTTTGACCACTTTCTTAGTTGTCAATTACGTTTGAGAAGAAACAATTCTCTTGGTTAATGTACGAATGGACTCGATCGAAATAGAGGTGACAATTACCGAAATCAAACAAATGTTTTCCCATACATTTCCAAATGTAATCCCGAGGATTGCAACGAGCACTCGAACAGCTAAAAAATTTCCAGTTGCAAAAGTTTCGTTTACCGTTGCAAAATTCAATTCGCCCCAGAAATTCGAGAAAAATTGCTGTTGGGGGAAAAAAATTTCATAGCGAAACCGCGTTCTACTCCGTCGTTCTTTCGAGGGCAAATATTATGCGAGTATGTCGTAACCTGCAACAGGGTGGCGGCGCCGTTAGACCCCGTTTGACCTCCATTAATAACGAACAGTTTATTCGCCGTAGATTGTAAACATAATTAAGGGTCTCGTTAACATGAGCAAACGATAGCAGGGACCTCTAGCTTCTTGTTTCAGCCAGAGTAAAGCTGACAGGTTGGGACGGAAAATATAGAAAGAGCCTGACTTTTTGATCAAATGCTCTACCTCTTGCTTGTTTGCTCGCCCCACCGTGGATGTTAATTATGAATATTTAATTTCGAGTTACACTGCCTCCCCTTCATGGGGCGAACAAACGGAAAAATTTCATCTGCTCCTTGCAGCAAATTTTGTTTCACCCAAGAAACCTTTCCAATTGATATTTAATAATTGATCGTGTCGATTTAATTGCACTTCTTTGTTTGCCTTTCACGTAACCGTGAATTGTAGAACGTAGAACGTTATTTGCAGGAGTTCGATCGAATAGTTCTGGTTTTCAGGTAACGGGGATGCGCAAATTTGAATTTAGCTGTTAGCAAAATGGCCCCAAAAAGTGCAGTTTTCAAGCAGCCGTTTTTTTTAATTCGGTTCTACGTTCCGTTTCAATGATACGAAATTTTGATAAGTTTATGAGTTTACATTAGTTTGTGCAGTTTGTAAGCCTGACTGCAACATAAAGCTTCATAAGAACGTTCTATATTGTACTCTTAGTTATTATACTTTAGAAAAAATAATAATTATAAGAAATGATGGTCCCATTAATAATCAAATTATATTGAAGTTTATTGAGTAAATTATTACACTAATGAAGCTAGTAATTTATACTTCTTTGCAACTGAAACCTACATTTATAATGTTATTGTTCTATTTTATTAATTACTGCGTATTATTATTTGTTTGATATTATTGAATGAAAAGGGGAAAAGAATGGATTGAAAGAGAAATCATTTTTGTAATTTTATTTTTGCAACTAAAGATATAGTTTTGTTTGTTAGGCTAGGAAAACATGTTGTACAGAATGAGAATTTATTCCGTTGCAAATTTTTATTTCAGTCAGAGTGCAACGAATGTTGTAATGGCCTGAATGGAAATTTATAACCTTGCAAAAGGCAAACTAATATTACGCGCAACAGGAATAGCGAGAATTTATGATATTACCAATTTTTATTGTCACTGGTTTTAATAAACGAACGCTGATAACCGATGTATGTTTCTTGGAAATCCAGGCATGTAGCTTTTTTTTAATAAAAATTCGCTACCATGAAATTTAATAGACAGAAATGGAGTGATATTGAATTGGAACTTATAAAAAGCTACATAATTCCTCTTCGTTTATATTTTATTATTCAAATTTGACGAAATAAATTGCTTCTCTAACTTTCCACATTATTTCACAATTTAACGCATTTGTAATATACTTCTATAAATAATAACAGGACCTTAATTAAATTTCTTTGCACTTCAAAAATACTAATATTTTATAACTGAAATATGATTATCATCGTATAATGAACAAAACACAGAGACACTCGAAACTCATAGGATTTTTCATGGATTTAACCCTGCTTTTGGGTCATTTTTTACTTAATTGTTTTCTCAGTTTCCTAAATCATTTCCTGACATTGAAATAAATATACAAACGTTGTCATTAATGTTTGTAAATTCATATTTCGATTTCTACGTTGAAGATTTTTCTTCTCAAAATTATAAAACTTTTCTGAAGAAAACCTATGACACTATTTTATGTCTTCAGTTATTAGAAAATATTAACTTTCAAAGAAAATTTAATTTAAAGGAGATCTTCGTTGAAATAAAACTAAAATTATTCAAGGATAAAACGATGAAACTGTTTAGTATTACAGAAAATAATTAAGAAATGTAGAAAGTACATTGCTTAGTAAAGTTTTCCATTAAAAGACGACAAAATTTTTTGGTCAACCTAATAAATAACGTGTTTAGCATTTGCATAGCAAGCCCTGTTATGCTCGACTAGAATAAAGGGGAAATTCTCGCATTTTATTATGTAGCGCGTTGTACGAGAAACGCGTTATACAAAAAAGTCGTTGCAATATCTTTAACGCGTTGTATGTACTCGCGTTATACAGAAATTTACTGTAATTAGAGGCAACATCCACAGCAATTATGTAATATTACGAATACTTTGTTAAAAATGTTGAATTCTGTTGAACAGAAATTGAAGATGTTAAAATATTTCTTTCCCCTTCTGGCAAAGGACAAAAATTAACAACTGTCGTGTTTGTTATTAACCACGCTGCGATCCTCGGGCCATTTTGTTACCCAAACGCGTTCCTATTTTTCTAAAACATTTGATAGTTAGAAACAAACGTAAAAAAGTTGTGTCATTAATATTCGTAAATTTGAGGTTCAAGTTCGGTTTTCTTCGCAATTATAAAACATTTGCAAAAAAAAGAGGAGAGCATGAATTAAATTAAATACAATTTTGAAAACAGCAGTAGGATCAATTCTTCAATTGAATTTGCAGCTTACGATTAGCGAATGGTTTTACCAATTATTAAAAATAATCTTTCTGAACCATTATAATTATTTATTATCCATGCAACTCGCCACTTGTTGTTACAATATAATTTGTATCATCATGTACACTAATGCGAGTTTATCCCGCGAATAAATAAATAAAATAAAATCTTTCGAAGCGCGAAACGACGATGTAACTTAAAAAATGATTCGCTTTCGGAAACTTTTATCGGGTGTTGCGCGTTGTCTCGTGGTATTTGACGACTCGATACCTAGTCGAAGTCCACGAATGGGCAAAAATTTATATTCGCGGCGGTTTGGAGGCTCGCTGAAAATACGAAGCGACTGCAAGAATATCCAGCTTCTGAATTATGAGGTGAATCCGGCGGAACTTCTCGAAAAGTTTTCCCAGCGAGTCCGGGCCACACTTTCCTGCTGTTTTCAAATTGGCCGTGCCACTTCCGTCTTATAAATAGCCCGCTTCCTTCGCGAACTTTTCTCCCCCGCCGTGGATCGCTTTCGACGCTATTTTTGCGATGTCGTCCCTATCTAACCGTTTATTTTCCGTGGGGGAAAATTTTAGTACAGGCATATGAAACCTTCAACTTCAACGCGTTCATTTCTTTTAATTAACCATCCTATAAGCGGAATACGGAATTTTGTTTAATTCAGAGAGGAATAGTGCAACTGATTCAAGTTTCTTTACCTTCTATCTGAAATTAAACAAATAGCAATTGCTTTTATACTGCGGATTTTTATGCATTTGTGGGAAATTTAAATTTGCAAAATGTATACAAGATTATTTAATAAAGGTGTACAATATTTATTATTAATAAAGGTATAGCAATATTTATTACAATTTGAGTAAAACGATTTTCTAATTGGGTTCCATTTCTTTAACCCTTTAAGTGTTTAGTCCTTACGTGGTATGGGCAATACGAAATTGTATCTGAAATGTTTAGTCAGTACGTCGTACGGGCAAAACGAAATGCGCCTAAAATATTTAGTCTATGCGTTATATATGTTTAAAAAAGGAGGAAGGTAAATAAAATATCCAGAAAAGCACATATATATATTGTTATGTCATTTATAATAGTTAGAAGTGATTTCCTTTATAAACAGTAAGCGCTTTTTACCATTTTTTGTGATTTTAATAAGCACTTAAAGAGTTAATTTCATCAATAAAAATACGAATTTGCATAAAAATCCATAGTCTAGTTATAAACAGAGTACTTATGTTAATGCACGTAAAATATGTGAGAAATACGTGCAAATATGTAAGGAATATGTAACAGCCATGTTATCGTGTATATACTGTACTTTAACTTACACTAAGGCATTATAACAAGTGTCATTTAATTAACTCGATGCCATTATGTTTAAAGACTTGTTGATTTCATTCACTTAAAACCGACTTTTCCTTTTATTAAAATGAAATTTATAAGCCACCTTCGACGAAGATTGAACAATTGACAACAATCTTTAATTTTCCGTAAATACACGTTAAATTTTCTGAAGTGACACTGAATCAATTTGTACACCTAAAATAGTTCGCGTTACAATAAATCATAAGCAACTTTTCTATGTTTGCATGGCAAGCTACGAACCTTTCGAACAACTTAATATTGTTCTTTATCGAAGATGGAATTACCAAGTTGACAATACAATTTATGGATTTCGTATTCTATTTATTATTATCGTCTACGTTGGCAGTTAACTCCCTCTGATGGAAGGTTTATCCTCTTGGTGGTCGAAAAAAGTTTAACGTTGTATGAAGAAGACGCAGAGAGAACAAAAGATAGTTTTCATATTTGATTGCTTTTCGCCGGAGCGCTTGAGATTATCGTTGTAAATTTTTCGCTGGCTTCACGTCGACGTACAAATTGATGATTATTTTATGTATCCAAAAGTTACGAAATGAAAAACATTTTTTCTACTATTCCTTTTATTGTGTGTGTGTGTGAGTGTGTGTGTGCGCGTGGGTTTGCGCTGGACAGTTATTGCACCGCGAGAATAGTGAAAAATATACGACTGAGAGATTTTTTTGCAATTTATATACCCATGGCTACTGCTATGAAGTGGACAAAGGGTTATTATTTTTGAGTTTCGCGTTCAAATTCCAGGCATCCATTAATTTCTTTCCTTGCATATTACGCCAGGCTGTTAAAAAAATAACCGGCTGAATTTCATTTTATCGAACCAAATATTATTACGACACGATGGTCATCGAATACCTTTCAACTCGGATAAGAAAATAATCTTCATTCACATTGTTTGTAGAAAATTGCTACAATGTAAAATTACACGATTTTTGTAAAAAGTCATAAATGGGTCATTTTTACCATTTTAGTAATCTTAATGTTAAGGGATAGACGAATTATGCTCGGTGTTCAAACTGATATATTCGCATTTGTTAAGTTTTAATCGTATATAAGCATGCTTTGATTAAACATTTGTATATTCCAAAGCTTTTTAGATACTAAACGATGTAATCATTTTAGCAGATCAAATTTAGTTATTATATTATCTCAACTATAATATTTTAATATTATTTATATTAATATAATTTAATTATCGCTAATGTGATTGCATCTTCGTCTTTCTGAAATATTTGTATTATTTTGTGTTTCCTGTTCATTATCGATATACGTTACGATTCGCTATAAAACTATGTAAATCGACAATTAGATTGAACGGTGTACACATAAAATGTGTCGTGATAATGCAATGTTCGAATACCGGAATGAGTTTGGATAACCGAGGTTCCACTGTGTCTGAAAATAACTTCAAAGTCAGCCGTATCTCTTTTGTGTAACCATCGTGTAACGCACGTGGTTATACCTTTACCATGTAAGATGGATAACGTGACATGCACGTTATCCCGTGGACCAGCAAATTTTCAACGTGGCTGGCAGCGGCGCGTAAATAGAACGCGATATTTTGCAGCATGAAACAATAACGAGCCAGCGTGGCCACAATGTGTGTGCACCGTTGTTCCGTGATATCGCGTCCGCCTGGCAGACACCATTGGCTTGCACCCACCGCCACCCGCGCCTCTTTTTTTCCATCGTTTTGTCTTTCTAGCGGTTGTCTGCTCGACGAAAATCGCGAAAATCCTGAAGCGTGATTTGCATTTTCCCCAACATCGACGGGAGTCGCTTCTCTGATGCTACTTATTATTTTATCTTGTCCGGAAATAACGACTAGACGCGACGCTCCCGAAGACTTTCTGGCTTAAAATGGGCGATCAAATTTACTTCTTCGGCTATTTTACGAAGTTAGATTATCCAAATTTAGCAGAATATGAATAGCTCGTTCGTACGATAGGAATTGTTTACCGATTTGGTTATTTTACCGAGTAAATCAGGGTTCGCAAGCTTTTTTTCATTTTTGTCACATCTTCAGTTCCCAAACATATGAATTTTAACCGATTCAGTGTGGTTTGTACTGGCTATTATATTCACGCTGACGAAACGCGTATTGTGCATTGGTGTATTGATACATTGATATATTTATATATTGGTGTATTGATGTATTGCTGTATTAATGTATTCATACATTGATATCTTGATGTATTGATTTATTGATATATTGATATATTGATATACTGATATATTGATATATTGGTATATTGATATACTGATATATTGATGTACTAATGTATTGATGTATTGATGTATTGATATATTGATGTATTGATGTATTGATGTATTGATGTATTGATATATTGGTGTATTGATGTATTGCTGTATTAATGTATTGATACATTGATATATTGATGTATTGATGTATTAATGTATTGATACATTGATATATTAATGTATTGATGTATTGATATATTGATATATTGATTTATTGTTATATTGATATACTGATATATTGATATATTGGTATATTGATATACTGATATATTGATGTACTAATGTATTGATGTGTTGATATATTGATGTATTGATTTATTGATATATTGATGTATTGATATATTGATATATTGATATATTGATATATTGATATATTGATATATTGATATATTGATATATTGATATATTGATATATTGATATATTGATATATTGATATATTGATATATTGATATACTGATATATTGATATATTGGTATATTGGTATATTGATATATTGATATATTGATGTACTAATGTACTGATGTATTGATATATTGATGTATTGATGTATTGATATATTAATATATTGATATACATACTGATATATCGATATATTAATAAGTTGATGTGTTGATATGGTGATATATTAATATAGTAATATATTGATATGTTCATATGTTCATATGTTCATATGTTCATATATTTATATATTCATCTATTCATATGTTCATATATACGTATATTCGTATGTTCATATTGATATATCGAATGGACGCATATAATGCGATCAATTTTGGATATGATACAGAGAGCTTACAAATTCGAGTATTTCAAACGAATGAATAATCATACACCTTCGAAATATTAAAACACTCGAAATCTTTTGTAATCTAAACAATAGGAAAGTATCGAAAGAAAAATATTAGTTTAATATAATGTAATTCAATATCTCACAATGTTGTATTTATTATTTAAGAATAAACATTTTAACACTAAAATTATCACGATGGTCAAAATGACTCCTTTGCAATTTTCTATAAAAATTGTGCATTTTTTGTTCTTGTAAAATGAATGTATAAATATTTCTTGCTCCTGAATGATACGTTTCTTCGAACATAAATTTAATCTTTAATATAAAGAAGTATACCCTAATCGTTAATAGTTCTAGTGTTAATTATGGTTTATATTATTATATTTTGCTGTATTATTCAGGGCCAATATAAAATTTTATTCTATACTTTGCTTGAATACGTATTTTTTGTGCAGGGAAATATAATTTGACGTAATGAAAGGAACTTTAAAAAATCTCTAGTATCCTGAATAAATTGATGCTGTTGCGAATTTTCATTCTGTAGACTGGAAATTTGCTGTTCGGGATATTGGAAGAGGAGAGATCGAATGAAGTTAATAATGTGGCAGGGCTTTTACATGCTGAAACAAGAATTTACGTTGTTAATCCGCAGTTTCCTCAATTCGCAAATCTCCTAACAAGCCGGACACAAATTTCCATTTTCTCAAATTTTGACTTCGTTCCGCGCAAATGAGAAAATATCAACACGACCATATTGCAATAAACGTTCATTCCAATAACTGGAACAATTTTATCATAAATATTTATATCTGTAACATAATTGACATTTTAGAAGCTCCAAATTTTATACAAATATTTGAATTTTACAAATTGTTAATCAAATTAATAACGGGACATTTTGTATTATCGTTGTTAATTTTATCATCAATTTTTATATCTCTAAAGTAATTGATACTTTAACAATTCCAAATTTTATGCAAATATTTGAATTTTGCAGATTAACAATAAAATTAATAACAGAATTTTTTGTACTATCGTTGTAAATTTTACCATAGATTTTGATATCTGCAAAATGATTGACAGTTTATGAGATCATTGCAGAATTTCTATCGTACTTTTTATTAATATTTCCAACATTTCGTAATAGTCGTTAAACTAATTCAAGCAGAACCTGTGTTGAATTTTTGTGTTTATAATTTTTAAATCTTTCAAATATCTTTTCAAAGTTCTGACTCTTTAAATTTTACCCGAAAATGCAACAAAAATTATGTAACGACTAGTAGAAGTTCCAAATTATCTACAAATATTTAAACTTTACAGATCATTGATAAAATTCAGAACAGAATATTTTGCTTGATCGTTGAATTTACATAACATTCCCACTTTTTCGTACGGTGTAATTTTGAATTTTGAATTACGCGCGTATTCCTCCCCAGGCTATTTTTCAGTTTGTCCTTTTTTGTCCCTTTTGTTGCGTTTTGCAAGGAGATGCAACTTTCCTATCGATTGATGGAAATCACGGCTAAATCCTGAAGCGTGATTTGTTCGACCAGTTATTGGTGCTTGTTTTTCTGTTTTTGAGGTACCGTGTACAGTGTCCGAATGTTTTAGAGATGAAGATCGTATGTGCATGAGCGAAATTTTAAAAACCGATTTGCTTTTGATGCTCTATTTTTGCGCGCATCGTCCAACCGGAATTGATTCGTACGTGGAAATTGTTTTGGAAGGGACGGAAAAGCATATGCATGTTATTTCATATGCTTCCGAACAAAAAAGAACCCAACCAAACTTCAAACAATTAAATTACATATCCCACTTTTTCGAAACTAAGAAAAATTCTAACTATTGCAAATCAAACAACTACCCATTTCTTAATTTCTAATTAAACAAAAATCGATCTAAAATATTACGCAGGTTTCGTAGCACTTAAAATATTCCACGTACAAATATTAACAAATTAAAAGGATCCATTTTGTTCCCTCGAAAAGTTCTACGAAATTCTATCCACCAAAAATTCTTGCACGGCTTTCCGATTCCAAAAATTGATTTATCAAGCCATCGGTCAAAATTCGCCGCAGAGAAAATCTTTTTTTTTTTTAAAAAAAAAAAAACCTCGTCACTCTGAAACATATTTTTTTTTTCTCACTCCGCGATAAATCCTTCGGTGATTATATAAATCGAATCACGCGTTGAAAAGAGTCTCCGGCTACGAGGCGTGAACGAATATTTCATGAATCGCGGAGGCCATCGATCACCGATCGCCGTGGCAGAAAAATTTAATGGTGTCGGTCCATTAAAAACATGATGGAGTCCCGGCGACTTGGCTCGCTGTAATGCGCGATAAAACAGCCGTTCAATTATTGCTACGGCCCTGATGTTGTGTTTCGAGGATTCGTGCTGAACGGGAATAGCTCTCTCCGCTCTCCCATTTGTAATCCCGGCTTTCGTGTCATGTAAACGTTCGAACGGACATCGAGGCAGGCACGGCTTGTTACACGCATATTCCGGGCGAAAAGCCCGCCCGTTCTGCTACTGAATCGAATATGTTTCACTGAATGCGATCGGCCATTGAGTTGTGAGCAAGAATATATATTCCACTCTTTGTTGGAGTGTTCCATTTTGTTTTTTTTTTTGCGATTTTTTATTGATCGAGAGATTTGAGTGGTCGAGTGAGAATTTTTCTATTGCTTAATTCGAATGTTCTTTCGAATGACATCTGCGGTCAATTGAGGCGAAGTTTGGAGAGGGATTGATTTCATATATGAAATTTTAGCCTTATTTCATAGGAATTTAACAGTTTTCGAGATGTTCGTATGAAACCTTTGCACTGTAAATGAAATCGTGTTTACGATGACTCGTGAAAGTAGTTGAACATTTTACAAAGTATCTCGTTAATCACTTCGTAACCTAATAAACAAACGAAATCTTTAATTGCTGAAATAAAATTAGAAAAATAATTTCTGTTTCAATTCATCCTTTTATCCTTTACATTCTGTAATATGAAACAAATAATGATAAGCAGTAATTCATAAAATAGCTGTACATCATTAGCTAACACTGATATTATAAATGTAAGTTTTAATTACTATGTGTATTATTATAACAAGTGACAACGGATATATATATATATATATATATATATATATATATCAATTTAAAATACAATTTCGCTTACAATAAAGCTTTTCTCCTTTGCATTTTATAATATAAGACGACTAACAGTATACAATAATTAATAAAATATCTGCACATCGATAGCTAACGTCATGATATAAATGTTATGTTTATTACTGTAATTAGCGATAATAGCTGTACAACATGTTCCATTAATCGTGGTACAATTGGAAATAATTTTATATGGAAAAGTAAACCGAAAATGTAGAACGACATTTTGTTATAAAAAGCTTGCTTTTTGAGAAAATTGAATTTAAAGATTCGTATAGTACACGTGTACTTGATTATCTCCAACTTTAATGTTTATATTAATGATTGGTCATGATATTATGATACATAGTAACGTGTTAAAATACTGTGGCATTAGTTAACTAAATGAATCTAACCCGAACCTAATTCATGGAACAAGAATATGCATTTGTCTATAAGAACGTAATTTTCAACAATTCGTTCAATCATGTGGATACATATATGTATAAATTAATAAAATGGTTAATAAATGTATTAATAGATATTATTATATTAACGTGTATCAATATATTAATAGTTCTCACTGGCATCAGACATTGATGTGAACATAATGCTTGGAAACAGTTAAGCGCCATGCATATCTATAAAATATTCAAAGTTAATTTTCTCGATGGCAAAGCCTTATGTGAAAAAATGTTGTTGCACCTTTCTGATTTATTTTCTCCCGCACAATCACTCCATTGGGAATTGTACCACGATTACTGAAGCATCCTGCATATTTTAGCCGGAACTTAACCAACAGTTAACTTTAAATATTATAGATCTTGAATTTTAAACCCAATCCAAATCTTACACTCACTTGAATTAAAATTAACTTGAATTATGGTGAAACATTGACCCTAACTCCAAACTTCGCCTAAAGTTCCACCCGATGCTTTTTCATCCTTAATCATTCGCTTTCGTTTTTCACGTTTAATAATTCGCAGGACATCCGACTACTAGCAGTAAGACACAAAGCGCAATGTAACTTATGGCAGTGGTTAACGAGCCGAAATATAAGAAACGACCAATGCAAAGAGCTGTAAAATAAAAAGAGGGTTAAGAGAAACGAGGCTGGAAGGTTGGGGTGGAATCACGAGGACCAAGATTTCTGCTTGGCCATAGTAATCCCATGAATAATTTTTACCCCCGAGGGGAAATAATTTAAGAGTCTAGAGACGGCTGGACTTACGTCCGGTTTTATCTTCGCACTTCCGGAAAGAGACAGACTTTGACGAAGCTTTTTTCCACTCTTAATGGGATATTTAAAATCTAAATGCATTTCTAAAACGATTTATTCAAGTAATTTAAAATAATATAGGATGTCTTATCTAAAACGTTACTTTATGCATTTACAATGATACAAAATGTTTTGCTAATTTGACTTTAATGGTGTCAATTAAAGTACTAAGTTTGAATTTATGAAGTAATCTTTGTTGATGCTAGTGTAACAATTTTGTGTTGACAATATTAAACATACTCCTAAATCAATTCCTCTATTTATATTCAAACTGTTGTGGTTAAATTCACTCGCAACATCAAATTTTCGTAGGGAAATAAAATTGGAATTTATGTCGTAAGGATTGACTTTAAGACCTGTGTTAATAAATAGTGAGCATTACGAGTGCCCGAAATCTTGAAACGCTTCTTTTAACACCCTGTATACTTCTGCGTCGCTGTACGGTTTAAGATTATATACGGCCAATACTTGGAGCCAGGCGCCACTCCTTTTTGTCTGACCACTTTCGACCTCGTACCACTTGATTCCACTTCACGGCCGGCGCTTTCACGCGGCACGTGTGGCATGGTAAATCTATTCACCTGTATCCATCGATCGACCCTGCCAACCCTCTGATCCGTGATCCGTGTGCACTTTATCGTCAAGTGTCGCGTGTCCTTTGCAACACGTGCGTTCAGCACGTGTGCACGCGACGGTTTTCACGCCTCATCCTAGTTCTATTTCGACGTTGCTACTTGAAAGATGTACGCCGCAGCGAAACGGTCCATAATATTTCTCGTCACCGCGAGACGAACGAATTTATTACAGAATCTAATAATTATCCTGCGAATTTTTATGCAAATTCATGTGTTTGTAAATAAATACAAAGAAGTGGATGCTAAGTAGAAGATAGTTTTATCCTCTAAGTATTAAAATATCTTCTCTGATTTGACTGTTTTATTATACTTGTATATGCTGCTTGTATCCTGTACATGTTTACCTATTTAATTTTCTCAGAAATACATCAAAATTTGCAGTCTACTAATGACGTTTGTGATAAATTGCCAACCGATCATGTTAATCATCTTATTTAGTGTCATGTGTGTTCTATCGTTTTAGTGTCATATGTTTTATATTTTAGTGTCCCAAAACGATGGGAATTGTAACTAAATATTGCTATAATCAATTATATTCCCCATAATTGATCTCTAAAATCCAAATTTATATTAATATGTAAATCTATAGACTGGTGGACAAAATTATAAGACGTCTTGAAAATTTCTGAGATAAGAGCTTAATTTTATATTTACATTAAAGAGCCCCACATATGAAACAAAACAATTTATTGTTAATATATATATATCAAATTATTAAATTATTAATTATATATAACAAATATCCAATTCAAATCAAACGAATGCAACTTCATTTGGACTAAATTATAAGACATTATCTTTGGTGACCAAAAAGGTATACACAACTAATCAAAAGTATCATTTTATTTCGAATGTTAATAATAAGTAGACGCCCTTTTAATTTCTATCACTTCAATCATTCGATTTGGTAGGCTATTGTACAATTTCTTTGTATAAATGTGTTCCAAGTCTTGTCAGGCACGCGATATATGATGTTTCTTATAAATCCTGTAATTAGTCAATGATCATAATACCAATTCCAATCTTAATTATTGCAAGTGTGATGTCTAAAGGAAAAAGTGGCAGAGAATAAGCACTGTTGGTTCACGAGAAATGCCACTGTAAATTGCCAGCACGGCGAAAGAACTCGCGTAACACGGTAAACAATAGACATCATGGGGTGACGTCACAGCAGGGGGTTAATAACCAAGGGGACGATGGAAAACAGGTTTCCGGTGGATGCCACCCACGAGCAGACGAAACAATGCGTTAAAAGTTACGCATTAATTGTTCTTAAGTTACCGACGATAAATTCATTAGGTTAGGGGAGTCCCGGGTAATGGTGTTATCGTGTTTTTCACCCTGTGGCCTATAGACCGTTTCTGTTCACCTCTCCGCCACGATTTTTCTTCTCCCTTTGAAAGCGGGGATTCTTATTCAACGCGTATTTATGGCAGACGTCACTGCAGCCTGGCTATCTGACCCTCTTGAATGTGCGCCTTAAGAGGGAAATTAAATTCATTCTATTTATTCATTCGACCGGCCATAGAACGAAAACTTGGCGGTGTTGGCGAGGGGGGAGGGATAAAGAGGTAGAGAGAACACAGGGTGAACGTCTGTCGTGACGTCGTCGTCTGGATGAAAGCTGTCCTGACTCTTTTAAACTATTAGCGAGGACGACACGAGCGCAATGAACTTTCGAACGAAGGCTTCAAAGCATCCCTGTAACCTCAGTTGTGTCGATGTCTGACGAATACTTGTAGAGAAAATCTTTCGGGAACCAGTTAAACGTTTTGCGATTAGGGATTCTAATATAAGGATTGTACATTTTGAAAACTAGAATTATCATAATTTTTCTCGTAATTCGCCTGTTTTTTTTACGAATAATTCGATAAAGTAAATATATAATTATATATATACATATATATGTAAGAATATATATTATATAATTATATATATACATATATATATAATAACGTATATAATTATATAAACATATATAATTATATATGTAAATATATATATTGTATATATATAATAACGTATAAGAACTTAATTTTTATATACAAGATTTTTAATGGTTTTGTATCATCTACTGAGATACTATCTTTTATCAATGTACATGTCCCTCGATCCACTCATTTTCAACGACTTACTCATCATCAAGAATTTTACTAACTATTTTAATATAGTTAAAAAATTTCTTTTAATTTTAATATGTACTTCATTTTTTAAATACAATTTCAACGCAGAAAACTTCGTGATAATCGAAGAGTTCGTCACAAAAACGATTCCTATTAATTTCTTTCATTTTCCAGAAGAACAAAGAAATATTGTAGTATTTTTGTTATTTCTATGATAATTTTATCATTTTTGTTAACAAATGTTCATCCCTAGATTAATATTAATAAATTTAATAAATTTCTATTTTTATTAACAAAAAGTGAGCAATGGAGTTTGAGTGGAAGATTGTTTCAGCTTCTGAATAAAATAATGTGTATTTTATAGCCTCGCATAAAAAAAATGTTATTTTACGTTTCCAACCATTCTGTATAATCTACGATTTTCTTTATTTATATTGCATTAGAATATGCAAATCTATTTCTAAAATAGTTCTTCCCGTAAATAAATACGAAATAAGTATTGTTAAATAAGAATAATGAAGTTTGGCAGGATAACCCAGATGCCTCGAACAATTAAGTTTATTCGAACACTGAAGTAGTACTTGACTTGGTTTAGCTTTGGTACCGAGCTAATCTTAGTTTGTATTTTCAAGCTACTGGGACACCTCTAATAGGATTCCGATCCACAACCGCATTCTCGACTTTTTCCTCTTGGCATGAAACTTCTCATTGCTGGCCGGTGGCTTCTTGTTAAATAAAAAATTACCCCATCTTCATTCATAAATGTTGCACAAGACCCCAATTTGGACTCATTTTCAAATAAAGAAGCCGGACGAAATGCAAAATACTCGTTGAATTCCATGAAAACGGGGCTCTTTCATCGCACTCTCGGCAAACATACAGACTTCTCTGTGTTCCAACAAAAGCGAAACTTGATCATCTTTTAAACATGGCCGCTGAAGGGAGACAGATGTCGCCTCCGAGTTTCCTTTGGCCACCTTAATTGCTGGTGAATCTTTTAATCCTTGCTGCCTTTCCAAAACGAACGCGTGCCACCGCTGAATGTCCCGTTTCCAATTACCTCGTTACACGTCCACCAACATCTAAACGTTAAAAAGTGTCGAATTATAAGCTTCATCGTGTTGAAAAGAGACCGGCCTTTTGCCCTAGTTTCGTGTCATCTACGTGAAACGGTTCTATTGAAATCAGCCATGAAGCGGGCCGCTCGAATGATAATATCGTTAAGGAGGAAATGAAAGACGGACAAGCGGATGTAAAAAGCCTATAAATGTGTTCCCACTGTAATCGTGAAGCAACCGCAGGAAATTTTAACCCTACGAAGACCGAGCTTCGAGCCAGAATACCAAAAGTTTAGGTAATGTCTTTGTTAAGTCAAAAGAGATTCTGTGGCGCGTTATATTTATATTGTATTTTACAATGATTTTTAAATATCCGACGATTAGATCTAAATGCATCTTAATTTAGCTATTTAAGTTCGACTTAAGAAAGGCCTTTGGGGTAGCAAAATACTCTTATTATAACTATAAATCTAATTATAAAAATATAAACACAGTCGTGTAAAAAGTTGAATGAAGAATTGGCGTTTCGACATTTTTTACAATTCGGTTCTGTGATTAAAAAATATAAAAAAATTCCAGGATGTATACGTAACTGGATAAAGCATCTCTGATTTTTCTTACAACTTTTTATGCGATGGATCAAAGAAAATGGAGCTGAAACTATAAATTACACTTACTTCTGCGACCAATCTAGTGATAGGGATAGGGTATTCAAACTTATCTGAAAAGGTTTTATTTGGAAGACCTATTTATTAACATGTCACGCATTGAATTTCATTTAGTGATACACTTATCAAGCGTCAACTTAATAAATTTAGTTCAACCCAATATAATAACATCTTTGATGAGTGCTCTTGTGTTTTGCAATCTTTAAATCGTTATTTTGGATTATTAGTAAGTAGACTGCGGATATTTATGCATTGTACGGATTTACTTTTCATTCCATCAAACTAATAGATACAGAAATATAAGGAAAAGAATAGCTTTTATGTTATAATTTTCAACTCAAATCCTCTATTACCAGAAAAAAAAATTGTATCTTGATAACGAACTTGCAATTATTAAATCTTCAAGATCCACAGTTGTTCTAAAATAATTTTATCCATATAGAATTACCATTTTTACCACTGTGCATCCTTTTTAACAATCAGATTAAACGACAAAATTCAAGGGTGTATTCATTGGACGTAGACCATTATTTCGCCCATTTCTTTTTATTAAAAAAATATTAAACGAAGGATTTATCGGACAAAAAAAGCTTCTGATGAATCGAAGCCCATCAATCCTAGTCGTTCCTAACCTCAGAAAAATTATTCAAACCGGATAGTTCGCCTGCAACCGATCAGAATAGCTCCCGTATGTATCGAATTCCTGGAAGCTGGTCGAAATGCGATTTATCCGAACCGTCTCACTTCTATTGTTAGTCGGATATACGCGATGACAGCGTTATTTTCTCTGACAACGTAACTCTTGAATCGACTGCCGGACACACCGGGGTGTTGCGGGGCGAGGGGATGAAATTGGTAGAAAGGAGCGTAATTTCCTGAGGGGCACAGGGAAATACGAGCTCACGGAGTTCCTCTTTCCGTCGTTTATCGACAGCTACTCGGACAATATTTTATCGGGAAAATATCGCCCAGCGCTAAATATGTTTGCTCCGTTATTGATACACATTGAAATCACTGCCTGCACACTTTTTTCGCTTCTTCCTGCTCTCTATTAGCATTGACTAACTACAGGATAGACCACTTATTTATAGGAAACGTGATAAATCGCGTGCCTGGTCAGATTTGCAGCAAACTTGTATAACGAAACTTGTACTATAGTTTAGTAAATCGAATGATTGAAGTGGTATAAAATAAAGGGAGAGGGGGTTTACTCATTATTACTTTTGATAAGTTGTGTACATTTTACTTAATTACCAAAGATAATGTGTTGTAATTTTGTTCAACTGAAATTGTTTTCGTGTGATTTAAATTGGATATTTGTGTCTGATTTACGAAGGTATTGGTTAACAATAAATGGTTTTATTTCATATGCGACGGTCTTTAGTATAAATGCAAAATTAAGCTTTTATCTCAGAAATTTTCAAAGCGTCTTATAATTTTGTCCATCGGTATATATACACATTATTATAGATTTGGATTGTAGAGCAATATTTATTTATAATTTCCATCGCTTTAAAAACGCTGTTGTCTTATTTTACTCTAATATGATATTAGAATTTGTAGAGGACAAAACAAATCTCCATTAAAGCTTCATATCTTGAACTGTGTTAGGTTGAACAGAAATTTCGTGCCGAATTTTGTATTGAAAAGTCGAGTATCGCTAAGTGAAATTCAATCTCTGACATTTTAATAAATAGTTCTTCGAAATAAAACCTTTTCAGGTAAGTTTCAATCCCTTATCTGTATTATTTAGTTAGTTACGGGCAGAAACGTATACTTTACCCGATGATATATACATCTTGAAATTTCTTCAGATGCAAATTTTACAAAAATATCAAAAAGCCAATTCCTTATTCAAGTTTTTACGTGACTGTGTTTCTATTTTCATAGTTAATATTATAGTTATAATAGAATAAAGAATGTAAATATTATTCTTTATATGCTACATATAATCATCATAATATATATATATATATATATATATATATATATATATATATTAAATAATTAACAAAGAATAGAATAAAGGATCAAAGGGTTAGATATAATCCCTTTAATTATCGGGAGAATTATTATTATAATACGTTTTATTCTAGCGTACATTGAGACGCAAACGCACGAAAAATCTCGAGTATTGTAAGTTACATTAGATTATTTAAGATGGTATAAAGAGTTTCTTGTTAACGATGACGAAGTATCAAAATTTGACGAACACTAACTTTGATCAGAGTGAAGATAGGCAAGTTTCGGCTTGACCAGACGTCTGTCGACTGCGGACCCAGTACTAGCAAATTTCGCCACCATTAAAGCCTGTAATGCGACGTAATTGTCGTATATACAAGCTGCTGAACGTCGCGAAACAGCAAGAGGGGTGTGTTGCGTACGCGGAAATTGCGTACGAGCTGTCATTGGCACGCCACTGCGCCAGCGATATCCAATTAATTTGCTGGCATTATTAAAATTAAAAGCCCACGTATCATGTCGATGTACTCGCGTGAGAGGGCCTTTATTTACTCGTTATCTCCTTCCCTTTCTAATTCTTTGATCGGACAATAGCTTCGATATTGAACACATTTAAATTGTAAGCTATCGATCGATAAAATTTGATAAGGCTGACAATGAGTTCAATTTGTAATATTAAAAGCATTAGATGTATCGAGTATCGATAAGTAATCCACTATCGTTTAATGGATCGAAAAATTTATTTTATCGAACGATGTAATATTCTTTGTAACGTGAATCCATAACTTTGCTGGAAAAACGCAACAAAGTATTATGAAACGATAACAATTACATTTAAGACGAAGTTCATATTTAAGTTCGTTCGAAACAAATGTTGAATTGAACCAAAAGGGGACATTTTTATTAACTAATGTTGCTTCGTGTTGTCTACAAATTCTCCGTTAGGTTTTCTAGTTGTATAATAGCACTTTGCACCGGCAAAACATTAGCATTTTTAGTTAATTTTATATTACCGCGTTTGGCCGAAAACTTTTCACCGGAGATAATATATTACTCGAGTATTATCGCATTTTACAATTAACAAATAAAACAAATACGATGTACATTTCATTAGAAAATATATTTCCAACCTTAAACCCCTTTAAATAGTCACAAAAGTAAAATCAGAATCCCACAACCACCAAAAAAAAAAAAAAGAAAAGCAGACTAGAAGATTTGAACTAATTTGGAGTTAAATATACAACGTTTAAGAAACCTCAGCCCCCTCGGTTCATTAATTAGACGGCTTCACAGCATCCTTTTAACAAATTGAAAAGCCCCGAACTCATCTATCAAGCAGAATACTTCGGATCCTAGTTTTATCAGCTGAAACCGTTCTTCGTTTATCAGCTCGCTAGCTTTCTTTCCGATACACGGCCATACATCAATGTGTACACATCGTGTAAAACAGTGTGCGCGGGGGCAAGCGATAATTTGCATGCATTTATGATTCACGAGGCTGGCACGGGCCAGCAATCCGGAAATCTTTTGAAACGTCAACCATCGGGGATCCGGAAATCTTGACGCGAAACCGCTCGCGAAATAGAGACGTCAACCCTCATAAATGGTCGCATTTACATGTGACCTGGATCGTGACTCTCACGTACGCCACCGCCGTCAAGTCTGGCCGACTGGAAAGAAAAAAGGATGTGCAATTGGCGGCGAGGAAAAAGATGCCTGGTGGGATGAGACTTTAAAGACGTGGCTCAAACGAATACATAACCTCACCGTAGGAAATTGGTGCTGACAGGTGCTAAGCTTCCCCTTTTTTTTGTCGCTCCCCATGCGGATGTTACCCTTTTTTGCGACGCTGTTGTACGTGGTTTATTGGAAGATTTGATTTAACCCTCGCTTGGCCGACCTTTAACCACGTCGTACGAGAACGTTCGTCTCCTTTTTTTTAGGTTTTAACCTTATTAATATACAGTGAGGGACGAAAGTAGGATAGAGTTTACAGAAATGGAATTGTACTACAATTTTTTTGCTGTAAATTATATGGTTATTATATCATCATTTATTTGTCGTAAGTAATATTATGATTGTACTGTTGGATTCCGGGTCGCGAAATCGAGTGAACAACACTTTTTAGAATCTACTCAAGAGGTTTTATTAAGACGCTTGGTGATGTACAAAGGTTTGCAGCGGAATCTTTACGCGAGTCCGACAAGAATAGTAATTCCCCATTTTCTGACATTGAGGTCTATATATACAATCTTACAAACTAGAAAAATAACGTGGAAGGGATTGGGGAAGGGATACTATGGAAAGGACTAGGGCAAAGGTTTTCGGTGACTAACTATTGTACTAGCATGTATGAGTTTACTGATTGTGAGTAATACCGGTGATGCACTATTTGCAAGGGATTGGAGTCACTAGGTATACAACAGTACTACTGTTGCGTAATATTTATTTATTTGCTATGAATAATACTGTTACTGTACTGTAATTTCATTTTGGCTATAATCAATATTATAATTAGACTGCGGATTCTTATGTAAATCCACATTATCATAAGCACAGTTAAAGAAGTGGGACTTGAATAGAGATTTGTTTCACCTTGTAAATGCAACAACACGTGATTTTCTTTGCATATTTTATATAGCTTTCCGTATCGCGTGCAGTTTGCATTTTTCTGCAATTTTATATTTCCCATAATCGCATAAATATCCGTAGTGTAATTACAATTATACTATAATTCCATTTTTGTGAGGTCTGTATTTAATTTTGACTCTCAAGTAGCTTGTAACAATTTCTCTATCAAGAATTTTAATTAAAAGAGTTAGTCCTTTTTATATAATTGACACTTGCATGAATTTTTTTGCAATAAAAATATTGCGCCCACAAAATCGTCGCATTTTTTGTACAATTACAGTTTACAGATTCATATATATCTAGCTTGTAAACATTTTTTTCATCAAGAATTTTAATTTAAAAAATTGCTACTCTTTATCAAATTTACAGCTGCATGAATTTGTTTGCAATAAAAAAAATGCGTCCACAAAATCGTCGCATTTTTTGTGCAATTATAGTTTACAGATTCACATATATGTAGCTTGTCAACACTTTTTTTTAACAAGAATTTTAATTAACAAAATTGCTACTTTTTATCAAATTCACAGTTGCATGAATTTGTTTGCAATAAAAAAAATGCATCCACAAAATCATCGCATTTTTTTGTACGATTATGATTTATAGATTCATATATGTGTAGCTTGTAAACATCTTTTAATTGGAACAATTTGTCCTTTCTACGAATATTGCGCTTGAAATATTCTCTTCGCAATAGAAAAATGCGTCGATAATATATTGCTTTAAACGGCATAAAGTTGAGATCGCGTTGAGGTGGGCAAATCATCACAGCAACCGAAATTCCAAATTGGCCGTTTGCCGCTTAATTATTATGCTGTTTATGAATCGGCAATTCGTATATTTTGACGCATTTACGAAATGTAATATTGAAATGCACATGACAAAGTAAATAACCGTCGGCTACCATATAAAATGCCTGGTGTAGCCTAGTCGTATTTAATTTCATTTATTTGGCCCCAATACGATTCCATTTAATTGGATTCGTGCGAGACGGGGGATGAGAGGCACAGTTATTATTAGATGAAAATAAACACGCAAAAGATTAAATCTCGGCAGAAATTTACATAAATTAAATCTAAAGAAAGCACAGAAGGGAATAATGATAACAATGGTATTGGTTGGAGTTCATTGCTCGATACTTGAATCCTACAATTGATCAGGATTGCATTTAATTATGTTGTATCGTTCAGTAAATTCCATTCAAAATTATACATTAGTCAAGAAAAGCATACTTGGAAATTTACATTATTTAATATCGATGAAAGAATTATTTTGTTTCCTTAATTCTGTTATAAATAAATAGAAATATGAGTTCGCATAAACATTATACTTTTATTGTCAAGTGTTTCTGATGTTAACAATAGTGGATGAGTCACCTAAGGCTGGAAGTTGAAATACTTTCGAAACTGTTGGTTAAACTTGAATAATCTTAAAAAAGGATTCATTCTACACCGTTACTAGTATTTTTGTCAGGCCAAATTAGTTTTTCCAAGTAGAATCATATATTTTCCATTATACCAATCGATTCAGCTCGCTATTTTCTATAAAGATATACTAATCTATGTATGTCGTAAAATCATTACTTTAGGAGATATTTTAATTAAAATATATTAAGTAAAATACTGATACAACCAATTACAGCCATGTTTTTTTTCAGCAGTTCCTAAAATATTTCAACATTTCCTCTATAATAAAATCACACATCAATTGAAAACATTTAGCGACGCCTGTATATAAATCTAAAAGCTGTAATTATACAAAAACGGAACACACAACGATTCTATGGGCATCTTATTTTCTTATTGCAATAAATTTCACGCGAGCGCCAATTTCATAAAATGGGCCAATCTTACTAATTAAAGTCCCTGGTAAGAAAAATGTTTACCAGCTACATATATGAAACTAAAGACTGCAATAGTACAAAGAAAAAAACACATGGGAAGTTATTCTACGTAACAAAAATAGGAAAAAAACGTCCTCACCTCGAAACCCACATCCCAGCGCAATAAATAATCCAGAAGTCCAATATTCTTGTATTCGAGCGTTCCCATTTAATCCCCTAGGAGGACACCCTAGTGTTCCAAACCCCCTATGTTGTTCTATACATCATCATTAGGCTCGCCCATGCTCGCAGGGGTGCACGCAAATCGCATAAAAGTAGAATCAAAATTTAATGATCGACTCTGCTCCTGTTTTCGGCCATGTAAACACGTATTCCTGTCATTTCTCAGCCATTCGTCTTGTCTTACCCTGCGGAGTCTTGGGAGTTGCACGGGGATCAACTCTGATCGCTTCCATTATCTTTTCTTGTAATCTGTGAGAGACACGGATGCATGTTAAAAATGATTGCGGGAATTGAACTGGATAAAAGTGTACGGAAATATTCGATCACTCGGCGTACCATTAAATAATCCATTTCTGCTGTTAGATTCAACAATTGTTTTTAATAAAATCAAATACAAATTCAATTTTAAATTCGCATTGCTGTTGCGTTGTTATATTTCACGCCTCCTTTTCGTCAAGCATTATTAGGTCATTAACCCTTTGGCCTATTTGATGGAATATTGGGGTTGTGTGTTGAGTAAGAATGCTCTTTTTTACTTTTAATGGAGTGATTTTATTTTCAAAGGCTAGAGGAATACGTCTTTACTCCGCCGTGCTATTGCAAGGAATGAACGCTTCGAACGCTCTTGAGAGTACGCGTGGAAAACTGAAGCCGATATTTAGAAAAGACGGCCCCGGGCCTTCCATATGTTTATTGCACCAGACCCTTAGGTCTGGTACGGCTAAAGGACCATCGGCTCCAGTGACTGAGCTAGGCCTGTTGTTTAATAAGCAGTGCTTCTCAATGTAAAGATACATTTTTGTATCTGCTAAGTAATATTATTCCAACACTATTAATTTGTCAACTGCCGAGAAGTTTTTGAGTTCGACATTTATTGCTTTAATACCTTATCGGATATAAAACATTGATATATTACACGTAATTTGCGTTTCATAAACGTTAAACTATTAATGTCATAATAGTTATTATTATAGTTAGAGTTGAAATTATAATTTATTAAAAATGCGACGTGCATTTGTTGCATTTACGCCATAATCTGTTTTACGAGCTACACTCGTCATTGTAAGGCAAGGGGTTAATATTTGAATATTTAATTTTTGGTTGAATTAAATTCAACGACTCATTTAAAAATAGTGGACGACTTGGTACGCTTAATGTAACTGAACCTGTTTGTATGAATAGTTTTATTCTATCTCGCATCGTTCGAAAGATACAGGGAATGTAAAAATCGCCACGAACATTATAAATTAGGGAATCACTATAAATCAATCCTTCTAATGCCATTTAGTTCTTAACATTTTTTCTTAAAAATAGCTTCTTAATGGTGCGAGATAGCACAAAACTTTTCACACAAAAAATGTTCAGTTTCTAGTGCCCCATGATCCTATTGCAAAAAATAGTCCCAGGCAAAGTTGCATTTAAGAAATGAAAAAATTGCTCTGCAAGCGTGCGAACTTTCATTAAAATCAGGAATTTTGTGTTCGATAAATTTGTCTGTAATTGGTGTCCTAATATTAACACTTTACCATACAATAACGAGTCACACTCGTTCTACGAACTATACCACAGATTCAACAAAAATGCCTATTATGCCTTTTATGAACTTCAATATTAGCTTTGTATTCTAAGATCGAAAGTTATTAAATAAAGATTAAATAGAATATTCAAATGATTTCTACGTGACATGATATAAAAATAGCGATCAACTAACGGTAGTCTAACTAGCTAACAAAATAATCGTAGGGCAAGATGTTAACAATCGTAGGGCAAAATGTTTCTATTGTTGTATGTCGAAATCAAATTCGTAATTTATTGTAAAGACCGCACAACGTATACTCTAATGTAAACTAATGGGTTATCCCGTTTATTGACCAAATTGAATTAAATTAAATTAAATTTGAGTAACTCTACAAAGATCTTCTCGTATATCTTAACAACATTTCGTACATCCAAAACCAAACAAAAAGAAAAAGGTGGTAGTATCTAAAAGCAAGGCTCAGTATCTCGCAGGTAGTCATCCATCCGAAGCAATCCCTGTACCCCCATCCTACCAACATTCTCTCTGTACACCATCTCTACGCTAAAAACCAGTTCCATCGAATATCAATCGGAAGCCGGGCAAATGGACATCGATCGTGCCGCGTGTGTTCGAATCCGGTGTCCTCGGCGAGTATACCGCGTTCACTTTCGCCCATCCAGAGTGTAATACGGTTTTTCATAAGCGAGCCAGCGGAGCGTGGTGGATCAGGACATGTGTGTACATACACGACCCACACTCGCGCCGCCATTTTATAGGGACCGCCAGGTATTAACCGTGCGTTTACCCGTTATCCTGTAAACTTGATTAAGGCGATTGCCAGGCCGAGTTCGTTACCAGGATCGAACGATTTTGCGTGACTCGACCACCGGTCCAAGCGCCCTGGCTGCTCGTTATTGCGGCTAGATCGATCGATCGTTTCGATTTGCGGTTAGGTCGGTGCGGTGGACGGCGAAAACTGGGCGAAAGAAACGGCTGAAACTAATCGCGACCCATTAGGCGACTCAATGGATGCTCGAAATGGTCCGTTTGCTGGTTGCAAGACGAAACCTGTCTGGGCTTAATGCCTTTGAGTATCGTTCAATAGTTTCTGCCCCTATGTTATAGTTAACATGGGGTTAATGGATGTGTGCAACAAATTAACAGCGAAGCTTTCGACGATTAAAACAGGGGAAAGTTGGAAGACATGGGGTTGCTTGATAAAACACTGGGTATTCGGTTTTATACAACTTTTAGGGGTGCTTTTGTTTTTTTTTTGTTTTTTTTTATACTAAGGTACATAAATTTAATAGGGGAAATGACCCACGTATTGTCACCGTTCCTTTAGCTGCCACTTGAATTCGTTTATTTAATAGCAAAGTAACGTATAAAGAATCGTAAGTAAAGAAATTTTCATACTAAATTTGGACTTCGGTTTACGTAAGAACACATAGACATTGTATATTCGTTTACACTTAGTATTTATAAATAAATATTAGGAGGTAAACGTGCTCTGATTTTCTATTAAATTTATGTTGTCTAAAGACACGAGATAAATCATAAGATGGCTATTAATTGTTCAGTTTTTAAGACAATTTTATCCTTTTATTGCGGTTTCAATATTTCTCGTCAAACACGATTCACTTTACGACAATAATAGATTAGTAGAACGTTTGATAGGCAATTCTGCAGTACTTAATTCGGTAAAATTAACCTTAATAATACTTCAATAACTTGCTTTAATAGGCAGATCCTTTTCAAGAGTCTGTGCTAAATTATGATCGTGTTAACGACACTTTTCAGGTGAGCAATTAACCGACTGAATAACAGAAGGCAGTAATTATTCGTAACTCAATTTCTCATAATTTGTAGTCCGAATGATTATTCCATAGGTATTTTTTAGGAAATTATCGCGGGATTGGTGGTTCTATCCTAATTGGGTCTTCAATCATGGAGGAATTCGTTATAAAACATGATTGATTCAACACACAATCGAATTGCGCATTAATTGGTCAATTTCTAGTAATTATTCTCTGCACAGCTGCGTTTAATAGTATTAATATTGAAACAAGAATTCTTTCTCCGATAAATACACGGTATCGCCATCGACGTTGCATAGCCGATCCTTATTACTTATAAACAATATTTCAACATTCATAATGCGGATTTTATTTACGCGAAAAGTCTAATTAGGTCAGAATTAATTCGTAATAAATTTTAACCGACGATAAAATATGAAACCAAATTAATTATCATAACTTTATAATATTTCTCCTCTGCGAAACAAGTTAATTATCGGCTACTTGTGCTTTCCCCCGAACAAGTAATCTTTCCTTTTTAATTCGGGAACACCGACGCGAAATAGGACAGGGACACTCTGAATCTGAATTTAATTGAAGAGCCGCAGTTTTAATGACTTTTTTCATTCAAAAGACGGGTGAACTTCGGTGATTTTCAGTCCTCCGAGAAGCAAATTAAATTTTTTTTTTTTTTCTTAGTACACCGAAGGAGACAAAGGATAACAGAATATTGTATTTGTACAATTCCAAATTTACCTTTCGACAGTTTTACATCGTCACAGGCGATTCTGCTATAGACTTTCGTTTGATTTTTGGAAGGCAAACTTCGCGGTGTTAAGATGAAAGGGGGAACGAAGCTTATGTAAGTGGAAAAAGAGGGATACAAAGCGCGTGAGAAGATGCAGAAGGTAGAATTTTACACTCGAATGTCTTCCTTTAAGGGTTAAGATAACTTCGTCGAATTTCCTTTTTGCCTTCGGGATTTTTTTTACTTCTTTCATAGCATTGCTTTCGTACATTCCATATTATTCCATTCTATTCAAAATTCCCCTTTTTCCCCGTAGTCATTTATTCCGGAAGAATTTAAAGTCAACTTTTTCCTCTCGTTACATTTCCCTTCCACTTTGTTCTCCGTTGTGCATCGATCTGTTTATGCATTCTAATCTCTCTGCTGCGTGCAATACATCTTTGCCGGCATAAATTTGCAGCAGAAGCATCGATCGCACGCGATCCCGCCGACTAAGTGCATGAAACTTTGCAAATGTTAAATCCCCTTCCTTCCATTTTCTTCTTTTCGCTATTTCCCAGTTGTCCTCTCTCATGATACTGATTTGTCGTTACGAACACATACACTCGCACACACGCGAGATAGAAATGGAAGAAACATACTGGTTCCGCCATTGGGAAATGATAATTTATTAGTTTAAGCTTCCTGCGATCAGAATTTTCGAGTAAAGACCGTAAAGTAATATTGGCTGAGGAAAATAATGGTCGAATAGGAGTTTAGATTGTTTCCTATAGTATTTCGCTGCGATACTTTAATCTACAATGGCTCAAAGTTGGACAATTATATAATACTGTTCATAATTGTTGTACTCGTTGTACATCTTCGATTGATTAGTAATGAATTTATTATATTGAACATATAAAACAGATATTCATGAATAAATGAGACGTTGAACTAAATATCCAAATAAGTAATTAACTAAATAACTAAACAACTAAATAACGAAATAACGAAATAACGAAATAACTAAATAACTAAATAACTAAATAACTAAATAACTAAATAACTAAATAACTAAATAACTAAACAACTAAACAACTAAACAACTAAACAACTAAACAACGAAACAACTAAACAACTAAACAACTAAACAACTAAACAACTAAACAACTAAACAACTAAACAACTAAACAACTAAACAACTAAACAACTAAACAACTAAACAACTAAACAACTAAACAACTAAACAACTAAACAACTAAACAACTAAACAACTAAACAACTAAACAACTAAACAACTAAACAACTAAACAACTAAACAACTAAACAACTAAACAACTAAACAACTAAACAACTAAACAACTAAACAACTAAACAACTAAACAACTAAACAACTAAACAACTAAACAACTAAACAACTAAACAACTAAACAACTAAACAACTAAACAACTAAACAACTAAACAACTAAACAACTAAACAACTAAACAACTAAACAACTAAACAACTAAACAACTAAACAACTAAACAACTAAACAACTAAACAACTAAACAACTAAACAACTAAACAACTAAACAACTAAACAACTAAACAACTAAACAACTAAATAACTAAATAACTAAATAACTAAATAACTAAATAACTAAATAACTAAATAACTAAATAACTAAATAACTAAATATTATGCTCCAAACTGGAACAATTTTTAGATTAAATAATTGCTAAAATAGTTACATCAAGTTACGCGATAACCTAAAAGTGGCAATAATCGATACATCTACTCTACTACATAACAGAAATCTCCGTTGCGATCTAGCAACCCTGACGCATCCTCCGCAATTACCAAACACTATAAAATTCCCGCGATAGCGTTCCTTAACGTTGCGCCGACCATTCGAATCAATTGAACACGTACACGGATGGCGGGGGGCGCTAGCGTCGTCCGCCAATATCACGTTGGATTTCGTTTTAATTCAGCCGCGAGCGAACAGCTTTATTGGACCGTAAACGTAACGAGAGGCGCGATCACCAATTACATCGACGGGAGTTTCTTGGTATAAAGCCGCTGGGCTACGACGAAGCGGCGTATATGTCCGATACTGCTCATATCCGTGAGATTAAGGCGGATTTAACGAGCTCGTTAATCTATTAGCAACGCCATCGCAGTGGCGATTCGAGGGCTTCGCCTGTTTCGACGAAACACGGAGACACGCTGCAAACCATTCCCTTGTTCACGACTGAATACCGGGGGCGTTCAGGCGGAATGTTGCGATGTTCTGTTGCCCCTGGAGAGACGTTAGAATATAGTGGATGCAGTGTGACAGGAATACTAGGCATATAGGTTTTCTCGGTGATTAACACGCGTCTATTATTTCTCTTTAGACTCATTTGTCCTCGATTACTTAGGTATACTTTATTTGTCGGTGATTCTGGTGGTAAAATGGAGAGCGCAAAAAGTCGATGAATACTGAAAATGGAATCGATGTAGAATCGTTTCGGAGCCGATGTAATGTATATTGATTAGAATCTTTGTCCCGTTAGAACAGTTATATCATTTCGGTTCTTCTTAACTGGTTTAACTAAGACAGGTATTAACAGTTATTTTTGGAACCTTTTCAATCTGTGTTTTATATTAAGGGTACCAATAAGTAATCTACTAGTTTTAAATGAGTTGACACATTTGCAGCTGCGAGCGGAATAATACGCGCACAATGAGAATCAAAAGTGAATATACGCCTCACAGAAATTAAATTATAATATAATTGTGGTGTTGATTGTAGTACAAAGGAAGTTACAGTATAATTATGGTATTATTTATAGCAAATAAATATATATATTGTGTAACAGTAGTATAATTCTAGTATTGCTTACGATAAATAAATTGTAACAATTACAATACAATTTACAGTGAACGAATCTTCGTATTATTTTAATTTTGTGAAGTGAATACTTATTTTTTTACTTTCACTTATGATATATTATTCATTCGTAAGTATTTTACTCGAATAAATTTTTATTCGAATAAATAGCTACTCGAATAGGAAATTATCCGTCATTTTCGATATTTTATAATTTCATTTCATTCACAATTTTTATCCTGAGGTTCTACACGTAATGATTTATTCGAAATATATATTCTTAATATCATTGGAATGATGTCCAACTCTAGTTAAGATAAATATTTCAACACGGAACCGTGGATGGATTTTTTTGGTTCACATTCCAATCGAACAATTATGTTAACTTTCTGAGTTAGAATAGCGGAATATAATACACGTAGTATATTATAATAATTACCGGTTGTTTAAACGAGGGGCGTGCGTGGTTTCGTGGTCTAACCTAACCGGTGCTTGAAGCGATGTTTTTTCGCGTCGACCTGCTGGGACGATTGTAAATTAATGCGGCTAAAATGGCGGTAGCCGGTAATTGAAACGCATGGAAAATTTCGTCTGGCCGTCGAATAAATTAATTAATACCTCTGTAAAAACGTGGCTTTCGTTTCGCCGTGCAATGATACCGAAATATAACTGGCTTTCAAGGGAACAGCAGGGATGAGAGGGAAATGATCGTTGCTAGATAAATTCCGCAATTATACACGCTGCTCTGTATTCAAGTGAAAATAATATTCGCGGTTTCGTTTCCCCGTGAATTTTTATTACCCTCTGCGAGATTAAATGACACGATTCTGTGTTTACACGTGCACGCGCCGGAAAAAATGTTCCTGTTTTATGGACTACCGGCGCAATGGGGGTTGAGGGTGTAAATACCCATGCGGTTATTCTCCCGGAAAAATATGGAATTTTGATTTGACTATCATTATGATACGCGCCGCTTCTTTTAGCATTCAGCTGGAATTATATTAACCCTTTGCACCTTCCGATTCTTTTTCCATTTTCTTTCCAACAGCTATTTCAGCTCAAAGTGATTAACTTCACTTTTCAATTTTTTTAAAACTTTCATACCAGAGCGCTTGATTGATGCTTAACCTTTTACATTTAAAATAATTTTTTTTTAATCCATTCGCTATGGTTTCTCGGAAACGAGGATTAAAATCGTAAATATGGAATGATCTTTATTAGTATGATAATGAGATAAGTATAAATATTTGGATGCTTTATATCATTAATTATAGTTTGATATTGCTGTACAAGGGAAAAGAGAAATTATACAACGATGTATAGAAAGAATATGGATACTTTTAATAAATAATTTTTTAATCTTACTCCATTCGTAGCGAAAGGGTTAATAATTGCACTTAACAGCGCGAAATGAGAAAAATATTTTTAGTCGTGGAATAATAAACAATTTATAAAAATAATAACGATTATTCCAAGGGTATATTATTTTATCAGTCGTTGAATAAAAGTTTCGCTGGTAATAATACATTGTGTAGTGTTTTTTTGAACTCAAATTTTAAACGAGATTTAATAAAAGAATGTATATTCAATTTTTCGATTTCTCTACGTTTTTTTTGTGTGGAGTTAGTGGATTTGGCAAGTGAATGGCTCAGCTATTACTTTAAGCGTTTTATTTGACATGTAATTTAAAAAAATAGCTACTTGACAACAACCTATTTTAGCAAATTTTTTTGTCACTAAATATGTTGAAATTAACATTGAAACTTTGTTGAACTTTGCAGTTTTTATTTTGCGAAATATAGCTAATACAGTTGTACTTCGAACTTGCATAGTAATTGGTTCAAAAGTAGCCTATGTAGGTTGAAAAAGATTTCTATGCGAATTCAAATGTTTATTAATAGAATTCAAGTACAAAATGGGTTATTTCCTCCTGAAATTAGGATAATATCTATTTCATTCTGAATATCTGGCATATTCTCGCTTATTACGCGCGTTCTGCAATTACTTGCATACCTAAATTTCCCATTAATGCGCAATAATTGGAATACATCGATGGCTATATGAATGTACCGTTTTAGATTAATTGCACTATTAATTTTCCATTTAAATGTATATAAACAGCGCTGCATTTATATATCTAGAATATCTTGACGAAATTATGCAAGTGTTTTGATAACATTGCATGCAAAACTTTATATAAAATAAATTACAACGACGACAGGACGGTTGAAATTGAACTTAGAATGAATTTTTTTTAGTTATTAGCAAAACTGTAATTAGTTTCTCTCCCTGTATTATATTTCAATTAACTATGAAGTGCAGTATGTGTAAAAGTCTAGTAAATTACTGGTTAGTCGAACCATTATAATGCAAAATTATGTACAATCAAATAATTACAAAAATACTTCCAGATTAGTGGAATAGTATATAGGTGAATAATATATTTAATTCAATATTATATATTAATACTAATATGTATTACGAATTAATGCTACCTGATACGATTAATATAAAATTATACATTTCTAATAGGTATTTTTCTCTTTAATTGTCCCTCATTTTACGCTTCTTTAATAATACTTTTTTTTTGTTTCAGTAAAAGCAACATTAACAACATAATATTCAAATTTTAAAGATTCAGCCTTTATTTTCGGGAAACAATTCTATTTCATTTAAAGCACGAGTAAAATTGATTTATACTATTTAATCATTCTTATGCTCATAACTTAGAGCTTTTTTTCGCGTAGTGGTTACTCACAGTGTTATCTTGATAATGGTAGGTATTTTGTTTTACAGAATGTACAAATTCTCACCCTACGATTAAACAAACCACGTAGGTGGCGGCCTTTCACAATTAAAATTCAGTTAATAGAGAAGTTTGTTGTTGGCAACAAAGAACAATCGTAGGTAGACAAAGTAGTCACTGAGGCGTTAATTTCCCGAATTAGAGTCCGTATCTTGTTATAGTGCGTTTGCCACCCCTTTATTAGGGGGTGCAAGGGCGCGTCCTGCTGCAACATCCACTTCGTTAATTCGATTAAACCAACTTCACTGTTCGTACGCGGTCGACATTTATAATATTCACTTTATATATGCGTTCGAGTAGTTCTTGCATCGCGCTACGAATACAGAATGGTTTCTCTTCGCCTGACAATTTACAAAATGTAATTACAACTTTAACACTCACATCTTTGGAAAAAATCTTATCTATCTATTAGTTCTAGCAATTAATTCGACGCCTTTTCTTTCAAAAAGTTTACTATTTATTCATAGGAAAATCATACGTATTTTATCCTTGAATGTAATTGCCATTACATTCGATGACTTTGTTCCACCTTTCAGAAAATTGTTGAATACGATTATTAATTTTAAAATCACATTTAGTCACAATTTTGCCTATTTAAGTTCGATTCTATTTCTACAATCATTAATTGTAAATTCGCATTTCCTATTAAGTTTCATCTGTTTAGTATAGTTAGTCGTTGCTATAAATTAAGTTGGATTCTATTCCTACGATTATTAATCTTTAAATCACATTTCGTCAAATGTTGCTTATTTAGGTTCGATTCTAGTTCTACGATCATTAATTGTCAACTCGCATTTCGTATTAAGATTTATCTATTTATCATAGTTAATTTTCATTATAAATTACATTTGATTCTATTCCTACGATTATTAACCCTTTGCGGACGGGACAATATAACATTAATCTAACTTTCGTTGAATTATTAACCTTTCGAGAAAGGGATTTAATAAATTCTTGTCTAATTAATAACAGCAGCGTCTATGAATAATGTTAAGTTAAATTTCCTGCTCTAAAAATTGATATATGTCCAAAAAACCAAAAACTTCGGCGTCTATTTGCGACACTCGTCCGCAAAGGGTTAATATTAAAATCACATTTCATCAAATTTCGCCTACTTCGGTTCGATTCTATTCCTACGATTATTAATTGTAAAATCGCATTTCGTATTAAGTTCCATCTATATTTAGTATAGTTAATCATTGTTACGTATTAGATTTAACTCTATTCCTACGATTATGTTAATCTTCGAATCACACTTACCAAAATGTTGCCTACTCGCTATGTATAATTAATTATCACACGTTGGATTTTAATTAAAACCATCATCATCGTCATGAAATGCCAACTCAGTTGTCCCTATGGTGTTAACAGAAGTCGAGGTTACCGCAGCTTCTGGAATTCAGCACAAGGGAAACTTTCTGGGGCGCCATTAAAAGCTGGGCTGATATTCAGCCGGCAGAAATTTATGTGCATCGCGAACGCGAGAAGCCGATTTATTTTTAAACAAAAGCGCCCAACCCTTTGCCCCTTTCCCCGTTGTCTGACACGCTCCCGAACAAGTTGCCGCGTTGTTCCCGCAGAAACAGACGCGAAATTATCCGATTTCGTGCCACGACCAGGCGCCGGAAGTTGCGTGCGTGCTGCTCCAAAGGATTAGCAGAACTTGTCGAAGGTGTTACCGTTGCGAGCCGTGTCTTCGTGGTATTTTTTGAAACTCCTAAATTAGTTGCTCGAGCTCTCTGTCTCACGTACTTCCTTCTTGTAAAACTTTCACCTATTAATCTTCCATGGGTACTCTTATGTTCCGCCATTTTTCGGATTATTAACAAGTGGACTGCAAATTATATATCATCGCAAGCACGACTGGAGAAACGAGACTTTAATACGGATTCGTTTCAATGCTCTAAGCGTAACAGTTTGCGAATTACTTTGGATATTTTATGCGTTTTTGCGTGCATTATGTGCACTGTGCCATTTTTTGCAAACTTAAGTTTTCCATAAATGTTTAGAAATTGGGAGTCTATTATTGAATAAACTGAATTTTGAATGAATCCCTCGGGTTTTTTTTATTAATCTATTTGCGTTACGCGAAAGAATGAAAAACATGCTCGTATCGACAAATTTTCTTGTTTATTAAGTGTAAATGCAAACACACTTACAAATTTTTAGTAATTTCCGGCTAATAAGAGAATATCGTTCCAAATATAATCATAGTAAGCCTCAAATAGTATTTTATACCTTATCCCAGATTTTTTCTGCAAAACTTTGGCAATATATTTTATAACTATAGATAAGCACAAAAATGTTGTGTAACTATAGGCTATTTGAAGCTTCGGTAAAAAGTTGTGATAAAAATATTGGATCAATGGGAAGGTATTAATTCTTAACAATTCTAATAGATCTCTTGATAAGTTCTTCTAAAGTTATTTGTATTTTCAGGAGAATAGTATTAATACACCTTCAAAGCATTAAGATAAAATCATACTATAGAAAGAACTAAATGCTCCACAATAATTGACTTACTTTCTTTCCAACAAACTTAACTACAACATATTCAGAAAAATAAACTGAAATGAAAATGAATTTTGTAAAGTAACAAATTTAACTCTCTAATATTATCGGTATTATATTGGCAAGAATAGTAAAGGTTTTAAAATGTAGTATTAATAATTAATGATTATATTAATTGTCGATTTAGTCTTGTCTTCGTATTTCATATTTTTGCTATAAGTTTTTAATACGACATCAAACGATCTATGTTTATGTAACATTCTTTGCTTATTTTTCATACTATATACATCGTGTATTCTTTACTATAGCTAGATTTCCGATAAACGCGTAAAAATCCATAATCTAATTATAATATAATTACAACATAATTTACAGCGAACGAATTATGGTATAATTTCAATTTTTAACGTGCACAAGTACTGTTGTATTCCGCTGAGGTTGTCAGTTTATTATATATAATAAGTTACAACGTCGAGCGAAATAAAGACGAAGTTTAACGTATACCAGAGTGTATTCGCGTTTTACAAGCGTAGTTGCGCATCCTAAGACGGTCCGGACTGTTCTGGCGTGTCAAGGGAAAAACTGTGATTTTGGAGACTCGGAAAATAGAGAGGTAGGGGTTATCTTGGGTTCGATGGTCAGTAAGGGATGAGGTAGCAGGATCGAGGTTCGGAGGTGACTAACTAGGATGAAATCATCAGCTATCGAAGGATTTTGGAATGTTTGCTGCTGGGGTTTGGCTTATCGTGTTTGAAGGAGGATGAAAAGGCCGCGTTGTCTTAATTAAAAATAATATAGTACTAATGATTACGTTGGCATACAACAGTAGTTTCCTTTCACATTATCTGTAATTCCAATGTACCACGGAATGTGTACGTAGACTTTCGTGACCGACTGTACATCCTAAATTAACATCTCCAATTATGAATTCAGCAATGATTGGTTCGTCAGCTCTGTTTAATAAATTTCCTAGGCCCGTACCCTATTAACCGCCACAAATATTCCTAACCCTTTACAATGAAGCTCCCAATAATTTCCCAGTGTGTCATAATTGTCTACCAGTAATTAGAATACCATCCATTGAATATGCAGCCGAAATTAACATTACCAATTACCAATTAATTAATTCTAATCTATATATTATGTAGGTGACATCATCAATCGACAACGTCCCGGTCAAGGAATGAACATTGATCGATAGCCGTCCGTTTAACGTATCGTCGAAAATCGTACAGCGCGTAACTCATGCCGCAGCATTAATATCCAACAGTGGAACGTATCTTGACAATAATCCCGGAATAGTCAACAGCTTATGTCAACACGATTCACCATTACTGGCTTCACCTTTTCGCCGGCTTCCGCGACAGAGGATCGCTCGATTGTCGCTTCAACGGCGCGCCACTCATATTCACCGGCGCCTAATCGATAATCCCGTCAGTGTTTCCGGCTTCTAGTTGCCGCCGGAGACCCGCGAACTAGCGTAAACATGCGCGCGCGTGCACGCATAGGCTGCACATAAATTACCGGAACAGTCGATACTCTTCTGACCGCGGCGCTGCGTGCGCGATAAACAGCCACCATGGAGATCCTCCTCCTGGCCCGGTGAAACGACTACGCCGTAAAAGAAGGCCCGGCCCAACTCGATAATCCCGGACGTCGTAAAAAGCTACTGCACCAGTTCTGCCGGTCAAGCAATTCCCTTTGTCCACTTCACGTTTATAGTCGCGGGGCTGACCTCTGTTGCGATTTTAATAATTTTAGATGCGGCTGTAACTTCGGACCGTACGAAGCTTTCCTGGGATTCCAGTGGTTCTTTGACGGGGTTCCGGGAAATTGTTAAACCCTCATCGGTCTTCGCGAGTTTACTCGATTCAATCGTGTCCTGTTTTCTTTAGATACGATTTGTAGGAAGCTAAAATTGTACACATTAACACTTTATCTATTAATCGGATTTGTTGAAAGTCTATAAGTTAACTCTGTTTTATTTCTTACATCTGCTTTGTTTTCGAAGGATCTTGTATTGTTACTATATTTGAAATAAGTGCAACTAATGTAAATAATGTTGATTAGATTATGTTCTAAATGGTACTAATGTTTAGGCATTCGAACAAAGCGATCGATGATGCGTGTATGCATTTTATTCGTGAGCTGTAAATAAAGTGTTAATTAAAGTTCTTCTACGTTCTTCTCGAAACTAGGAAATTGTTTACAGAAACAATAACATGTTTGGGTGGACAATGAATTGAGAACCGTTAAAGTATGCATGTGTTAGGTGTATCGAGAAGTAATCCACTATTTTTTTAACGAATATAGTTTAAATTGAATATATGCTACGCAGATACAAAAATAGGTTAATGCGTTTATTTTATCGATTAATCAAGCCTCGGTTCTAGTGGGAATTTTTAAGACAGGTACAAATAAACGCCGAATTTGACAAAAGAAGTGGACTATTAATTGGTGCACCTAATAAGTATGATTTGTCATCGGTTTACATTGGAGATGATTATTTTTGCTGTGAAATTTCTGGACTTGGCGATTCTAGTAATCCGCAAAATTCCCCTTCAATCAAAAGTCTTTCGTATGTTCGAAAAGGTTAAGAACCACTGGGGTAGGTTGATGGGAAGTTACGTTTTAGAGAGAACGAGTTGTAGGGTTGTGGGATTTTTGCGGAGATTTGGAGCTTGGTTCGCTTAAAAACTTCAGGATTATTGAGGTGTTTGTGTAATACTTTTCTGTCCACCAGTTTGTCGTAATAAGAAATCCGAAGCAGTCGTATAATTTATGATAGATAATAAAATTCCAATTCAACTATGAATGCTTCCCCAATCGTTTCCTTCCATAAGTTCAGGTCCCCCATTCGCCTAATTTAGGACCGAGGTAATCAGTTTCAATCATAAGCAACAAAATCATCAACCTCAATCTTCCATTGATATGAGAAGAGAATGAGTTGTATGAGGTTATGGAACTATTGTGAAAATTTGAAACTTGGGTCATTTAAAAACTTTAAGGCCATTGAAGTATTTTTATAATACAATCCTGTAGCCGTATAATTTATGGTAGAACAATTGAACCATTCCAACTGCACTATAAATAATCTTCGAATCGTTCCCTTCCATAAGACCAGATCCCCCATTCGCCTAACTTAGGTTCGAGGAATTCAGGTTCAATCATAAGCAACAAAATCATCAACTTCAATCTTCCATTACTATGAGAAGAGAATGAGTTGTATGAGGTTATGGGACTGTTGTGAAAATTTGGATCTTAGGTTATTTAAAGTGTTTCAGACCATTGAGATATTTTTATAATACAACCCTGCAGCCGTATAATTTATGGTAGACAACTGAACCATTCTAACTGCACTATAAATAATCTTCGAATCGTTCCCTTCCATAAGACCAGATCCCCCATTCGCCTAACTTAGGTTCGAGGAATTCAGGTTCAATCATAAGCAACAAAATCATCAACTTCAATCTTCCATTACTATGAGAAGAGAATGAGTTGTATGAGGTTATGGGACTGTTGTGAAAATTTGGATCCTAGGTCATTTAAAGTGTTTCAGGCCATTGAGATATTTTTATAATACAATCCTGTAGCCGTATAATTTATGGTAGAACAATTGAACCATTCCAACTGCACTATAAATAATCTTCGAATCGTTTCCTTCCATAAGTCCAGGTCCCCCATTCGCCTAATTTAGGTCCGAGGTACTCATTTTCAATTATAAGCAACGAAATCATCAATCTCAATCTTCGATTGACACAAGACGCAACCAACTACCGGGCATTTCCTCTAGAGTTTCCCCGTAAAGCGATGTTACCCATACACGCGGTATATTCAACCCCCTAAATCGGAATATCCCGTGGAGTCGCGACGAAGCACGCTTCCCAATTCGTATTTCACCATGTGCACGTATTCCGCCCACGAAGCGATATCCCGGTCGTTTCTCTGCGGTCTCATGGTGTAGACCCCCACCTCCCCCCTCCGCCTCTGTCCCTCTGGACAGACTTGGTCCACCAGGACCAAGGCTCGTCGTCCACCCCGTGTTTACGAAAGGTTTTACGATGTTTGCCGTCCGCACGGGTCCTTATTGTTATTTATAACCACGGCCCTGCCCCGTGGCGAGGCGCTAATACGTTCGGCTTAATGAAAGTTGCGGATGGATTTCCAAGGCTTGCGACGGAATATCACGTTCCCGGTGTTTGGACGACCCGGCCCCCTCGATTCTTCTCTTCTGCCGCTTTGTTTGGCCAAGGTGCCTGCTGGGAGACTCGGTTTCTCTTGCCGGATAGCGATAACCTCACGCGCAAAGGTTCATCGACTTCCTTTTTAAGAGATTACAGCAAGGCACGGATAAATTTACATGATCCGCATTGAGGCGTTCGAAGAATCACGTTTGTAGTACGTATGCACGTGATTTTGCTACCGTTGTAGTATTTATACTTTCAGTTGAATTGGATTGTTTAGTTATTTAACTGAGTTAATTTATTAGAGGCAGGAAATCGAATACTTTACCTATATCTTTATTAAAAAGTTGAAGAAAGTAATTGAAGGTTTATCATGACATTATCACCGATTATTAGTGGACACATCAGATTTGAAGATACGGTGGCTCAAAGTCAAACTCGGACACTTATATTCTCGTGCTTAGGGAAGGTTTGAATTTCCAAGCAAGAATTTCAAGCGTTTGAATTATCAGGCGCTTGAATTTCCAAGCTTTGGATTCCTATGCTTTTCGATTCCCACGGTCTTGAATTTCCGAACGTTTCAATTCCTAAGCGTTTAGTTTCCAAGCTTTTGTATCTCTAAGTATTGGAATTTTCAAGCTTTTCGATTTCCAAGCGTTTGAATTCTCGAACCTTTGCATTTCCAAACTTTTCAATTTCAAGCTTTTGTATTAACGGTAGCGTTCCTCAACTTTTGAAGTCGTTCGAATAATTATAAACGGTATTATAAACGTATCACTTCGAGCCATTGTAAGCGCACGTGTATTCCACCAATTTCTAAACACAATTTTCTCGAAACCTAAGCTTCCTGTGAAAAAAAATGTTATTCTACGTGTAGATTTATCTTTTTCTTTGTTGCATCACGATTATCGGGACACCCTGTACAATATCGTTGTTAACAACTCTTTATTCGATCCACTCACATGTCACAGTATCGAAATGTCTGAGCGTCGAAGTCCAAGAGAGCGGCCTAAAAAATTCTTCTCCTTGCGAAGAACGATATTGCCAACAGTGGCAAGCAAGGGGCACGCGTTTATAGGGTAGCAAGAAGACTCGCGCGGAATCCGCAGGAAATCCCGTCGAAGCATCACACGAGGCGCGTATAATTCACGTTTCAACGCACAATTCGAGGGAGTGGAGGCATTTGAATACGCCGACCGGGATTCTCTAGCCGCGTTAGTCGGTGAATCCGTGAAATATACAGTTATGGAAGGGGTGCATTATAAAGCGGAGGCTGGCTGGTCCGGGTTAGCTGGTTCCTTTCCCTTTCCGAATTCTCTGTACTCGCTGGGGAACTTTATAACGACCGCCAGTGTAGCTCAAACGTCGCGTCGCCTAAATTCTGCCGCCACGAGCATCTGCTGAATGACAGATGGATGGAATAAACGAAATTAAAATTCTCAATCTTGAATTTGTACCTTATGGGGTAGATGCCCCAATTACTGCCACTTTAACTAATACTGTTATCGCGCGAATTCATTTAAATATTTCAGAGGATATTTAACCTGATAATCGTTCCGGTTTCGAGCACGACATTAGTTAACATCTCTTTTATTTATGATGATTTCTTCGTATGTTAAATATGACGTGTTAATTACTAATTCATTGAAAATGTAGAACAAAGTCCAATGTCCCTATTACTGCTATTTGAAAAGTTGTCAATTAAATGGAAATAATCTTTACGTATATTAGCAATTCAATTTGGGATAGAAGAATTGACGGATAGAAGATAAATTGTAAAATCATCGTTTTGACTGCATTAGAAAAATTTCCATACTTTCTACTTACAGTACATTAATCGTGTTTTTATGCTCAAACGATACAGTTCATCTCCTAATATTTATTTTTAAATATTAAATATAAACATATATGCAATGTTCATGTTTTGTTACGTAAACAGGAAGTACAAATTTAGTATTGAAATTTGTTTAGCCTTGATTCTTCATACATTCGTTCGCTATCAAATGAAATAATTAAAGTGACAATTATAGGTACACTGACAGTAATTGGAACTTCTACCTTCGATGTAGGCTGCGGATTTTTATGCATTTATTGTAAATTTGAATTCGCAAAAAAGTGCACAATGCATATAATCTACAAAACTGTACGAAATATCCAAATTATAGTAGAAATTATGACACTTGAAAAGCGAAACTTATTTATAAAAATATGAATTTGCATAAAAGTCTGCAGTCTTCTTATATGAAAATGATGCGAGTCAAATGAGAGAAACAGAAAAAGGACTTCCATGTTTTTACACGAAATCGCATGATATAAATCAATGTAACGTAAAATAAGTGAGTACCTGAAACTTCTTAGTTTGTTCATTTACATCATTTTTATAATTATCAGTACCTGTTAGAGATATTCTTTAAAATATGGAATATTCTCAAAAATGCATCGCTTCAGGTTTATGCAATTCTTAAGGTAAATTAGCAAACGATCGTTTTAATCGGTTTGGTAGTTTTAGTGTTAAAGTTTCATTTATTTAATTGGGTTCACAACCACCCATCTAATTTATATTATACAGAGTATCGCAATAATTATGGTAGAACCGCGAAGTGGGTGAATTTACATGAAAAAATAAATGTTTTTTCGAGAGAATTGATCTTGAATATTCTGTGGGTATTTTATGTATTTAATTGAGCAAAAAATGCAGAACGTTCATAGTAAGTACGCAAAAATATATAAATTAACAAAACTATAATACAAATTATAATTTTTACTCAATGAAACAAATCTTTATTGATATTCCGCCTTTTTAAATTCGTTTTCAAAGTTTTGAATTTGCATAAAAGTTCACACTCTAATTTTGATTTGTTTGAAAAATAATTCTAACTTCGAAACTATTTTTAGTTGCTAAAATGTAGTTCGATAGATGTTAAGATAATTATTTTGAAGAGTCATTGCATGATACTCCGATAAAATTTGCATCCCCCTTCTATTTTTTCCACCCTTTCCATTACGCGCGTTAATTGGCATTAAATATGTTAATGAGGCGCAGCCAGCACTTTTAATTGACTGGTTAAGTGACCGTGTATTAAATGAAGCTTCTTTTGATATCGTTTAAAGAGCTTAGTTGCAGCCACGATTAAAATATTTCTACGTAGAAAACACCCAACAAATAAATGAATCTTATAAATCTTGTCAAACAGTTTTATAATCGTAATAAAGAAATGAGTGCAAATATTCTGCGTAAGTTGTTTGAAGGAAAATATTGGGTTGAACGTAAAGTTTGTGCCGAATTTTATATTAAAAAGGTACAGTCGACTAACCATAATAGTACAATAATATAGTAAGAGTATCGCTAAATGAAATTCAACTTGTGACATGTTAATAAATAGGTCTTCCAAGCAAAACCTTTTCCGGTAAGTTTGGACGTAATTTACTGTTTCAGCTCAATCTTCTTTGATCTTTCGCATAAAAAGTCATAGGAAAAATCGGAGATACTTTATCCAGTGACGTATACGTGTCGCAAATTTTTCAGATTTTTTAACCACGTAAAACGAATTTTAAGTAATTTCGCAATGCCAATTCTGTATTCAAGTTTATGTTTTTATAGTTAGTTTTATAGTTATAATAGAACCGTTTTGCTGCACCAAATGCCTTTCTTAAACTGAATTCGAACAGCTAAATTAAGGTATTCGTTGCATACTTAAAGAACATTGCGATAGATATACAATATAAATAGAATGCGGCACGTTCAACCCGATATAATGATATTCTTTCTTTTGGGGCTTCTACCATGGCCACGTAATGGCGTCCCATTATCTTCTGGTTTCTGTAAATAAAGGCGAGCCTGGGGGAATTAATTTCGCCTTGCAGGCTCATTCCATCGCTTTGATAATTCCCTTTGATATGATCCATTGTGATTCGTATCGCAGGCTCGAAACGCCGGCATAGCGAGATTTCCAAAACCATTGACGAATTAACAACCAATGCGATTATCGTCCTGTTACAACACGGTTTGAATGCCCTGCAACCCTCTTACGGCCAGAAAATTGTTCAACCCTCTTCCACCACGCAGAATATATTATTGAACTGTACTTTTGTTGAATCCTTATTAAGCCTTTCTTAAAATTCCTTTATTTCTTTCTTTCTTTTTTCTTCGTCTTCCAAATAATGGATATAATTTTCAGCATTCGTGTTATGAATTATGGCACAGGTTTAACAAAAACGCGTAGTATTGAGGATGAAATTTTACTTGAACCCTGATTTGGGTTTTGTGGTACAAGCTTGGAAGTTGTTAATGAAATATTGATTATTATCAGTGGATTGCGGATTTTGACGCATTTGTGGGAAATTTCGATGAGCCAAAAACAACAAGATCCACATAATACGTAAAAATATAGTAAATGTACAAAATGAAGTGCATTCTAAAATAGTTAGAGGATGAAACGAGTCTCTGCTCGTGTTCTATGATTCTAATTTTGTTTACAAAATTACGAATTTGCGTAAACATCCACCGTCTAATGATTAGAAAATTTAAACATACGAAAAGGCACAGAAAGATACTAAATATATTTAAATACTTACAAAAATTTTCAATGCATTTAGAAATGGAACGCCAAGTAAAACATAGTCTTCAAGGAGAACAGCAAGGTTACACCAAAAGTTTAAAAAGGTAAACAATGCGTTGTTTAATAAGCTTTCGATTCCAAACACATCTTTAAAACGCGACAGAACACTTTAATAGACCGTTATACATATTAGTGTATATCAGGTCCGAAGGGGTTGAAAAAGCTGCTCTTATTATGGGCCACAATCAGCAGCATTAAAATGCCGGTGAAATCGTCCTGCTCATTCGATTCTACATACGAGTTGAGCACATCTGAAGGGGATGGCTTGGGAGTAGCTACGACCAAGGTATGGAAGTATCATTGAATGCTGAAATATTAAAATGTAGTGACGGGATGCGTACAATGTTACCCCTGCCAGATATCCAGAGGGGTGGAAACGACGCTGCCGGAAATACAGCAGATATTGAAAACGCTTACCCCATGCCACCCCCCTCCCTCCCTCCTTGGCGATTCACCGTGTTCTTCTGGGGATGGGTTGGGATGGTTGTAGACATTTTTTTCGACCAGCACAATATGGTAGAACGAAAGAAAAATAGCCCGAAGCCTTATTAATGCCACGAATTCCTGTTTGAGCGAGGGGGGGAGGGGATACACGAGGTGGCCCCAGGGATGGCTTGTGCGTGACACGATCGACAGAAGGGGGCAAATAATTAGCCATTCCCGTTTTTCCACGACCCAACTCGATCGTCTGGCCTGGTCTAATAAATTCCTCGGCATCGGTACTAAATGGCGGAACGTTTAATGAACCTGAAAGGGGTTGGAAACGTTGTTTGTCAAAGCGTGGCCTTCCTTTTGGCGTTTTAATTAGAACCCCGGCGTTGTTTCGAGACTCAAGTTCGCTGTTCAAGCACGATGGCTTGATAATTGCTGCTTTTTGTGATAGTTTCTTCCGTAAATGGAGATTTTTGGTAGTTTTAAACATTTTCCTTCTTCTTTTTTTTTTTTTTTTTTTTTCATCGTTACAGAGGACTGTTGTAGATTGGCTTTTCCAATCTCGTTTCTTAAGATTCCTTATTTTGCTATGGAGAGCTACGGCCGCGAAATTAACCCTCATCTATATTCAAACAAGAGGAAACTCAATCGAGGGGGTGTTTCTTCGTCGAGTCTCGCGAAATTAATTTCCATCTTCGCTTTTAGTTTGCAAAGAAGTCAATGAGAGAGGCAACTTTTTGTTTCCAATTTTTTGGAGCATAATTAAATCGAACCTATAGATTCCTTTTAAATTAACGAAAATTAATAATGCTTAGAATCATTGTGAAAACATGTGTTGGTGACTTGTACTACCCTTGGCAAAAAGTTTTTGACCGAACGCTATAAAAACCCTAACGATGCAAACTGTACAACTATCAAATCTATTAGAGAATTTATAGAAAACACGAAGCAACGTTAGTTAATGAAAATGTCCCCAAAAGTGAAAATAAGCTTTGAGAAATAATACAATTATTGTAAAAAGGAATTCTATTTGCACGATGCGAAAATATCGTAGCATCGATGGTAGAACACATGAAAATAATCATATGTGGATGTAGAAATACTAGAAAATATTAGGCACATTATCGTTTTATTATTAAGTAAATTTATTTTCCTCACCTTTTTCTTTTTCATAGTAAACGATTATTTCTATCCTCTTCTTTCTTTCCCACTCACTCCATACTATATTTATTTAATCGTCCCATATGTTTTTTATTTGTACTGCAACATTTTGCACCTTAACAATTTTACCGTTCTTAATTAGGTCCACATTCTTGCGTTTAGCCAAAATCATTTTACCAGGGATAGTACTTCCGTTGATTTACAAATTATATAAATTTTGTGAAGGATACATAGTCTGCACATATAAAGTGCATAAACAGTTCACAAAACAAAATAATCGAGAAAGGTAATCATTTTCAATGTATTATTTATATAAATGAACATTTTTTAAATGTGATTATGTTGATTTTATCATTTAGGAATATAAGATATTGAACTAAGCATACCAGCTTGCTATCCTTAAATTTGGAGTTGACTTTCATCCCTTCTCATTCCATATTATATTTATTTCATCTTCCCATATGGTTTTTATTTGTACTGCAACATTTCAGGCCTCACAAATTTTACCGTTCTGTTAGTTCCACGTTCTCAAGTTTGACCGAAAACTTTTTCCCACTTTGGGTAGATGTATTTACCACGTACTGCCACTTTAAGGTTCGCGCGTAACTTTATTTAACTATTTTAGAACGTATTTAACGTAAAGATCGTTTCAGTTTCAAGCATAATATTATTCAACCGTTCTTTTATTTATGAACATATTTTTTATACGTTTAATATAATAAATTCATGACTAGGTAATTGAAAATGTACAACAAAGTCCAATGTACTTGGTACTATCACTTGAAAACTTTCCATTTAAATAGAAACACGTTTTACATATATATTAACACGTCAGTTTGTGTAACATATATAAGATATATAGTAAACGTATCGCGTTACCGAATTATCACACGTTCCATACTTTATAATTATATTCGTCACGTTTCAATGTTCAGCAGCACATTTGCCTCCCAATATTTATTTCCAAATATTAAGTGTAAACGAATATACAATGTCTATGCGTTGTTACGTAAACCGAAGTCGAAATTTAAGTATAAAAATTTGTTTGTTTACGATTCTTCATACATTACTCTGCTATTAAATGAACGAATTGAAGTGGCAGTTATAGGAACAGTGACAGTAATTGGGTCATTTACCCTATACCAGTCTTTTTTCTAAAATACTCCCGTATCGTCGTGTCTCTCACCCCTCGGAGTAAACATTTCCACCTTGGCGGCGCCTCAACAAGTAGCAGGGTGTGGTTTCCCGGGCGTAGGGTGCTCGCTTGTGTATTTAATTTCCGACGAAACGAATCGGATCGGTGGCGCGTGGAGCTGCAGAATAGGGAGAAAGCAGCAGGGGGATGAGTTTCGGGGGTTTGGAGCGCGAGAAAAGGTAGAAAGAAGTTGCGGAATCGTCGCAACGCCTCTCTAACTCAATTTAGAACGCAAGGCGAGACGAGACGCGGGATCTTTTCCGACGAAAAACACCCCTTTCTTACATTGAAAGGGCGGCGTGGTGGAAGGGGGGGGGGGGGAGGGTGGTTGTACTGGATACGTTTCCGCGAATCGATCGCGGCGCCACGGTTTCGAATTTTAGCTCTGTTGGCTTTTTCTAGACCGGATCGTGTGTACCGATTAAATAGTTGGGCGTGCTGACGCGAGACTCGATGCGGATACCGGCACGGTATTTTTATCTCGCGTTTTTACGCCCATGGAAAATCCATTTGGAGCTGTTTGCGTCGCTGTTGAACGGTGTGTACCGATGGCTGTGTAATTACTTTGTAAACACCTCAATCGGCGTGTTTTTCTTCTTTTTATATGCGTAATGTTGCTTTGCGTTGCATGCGATTCTTTTTTTTTTTTCTTTTTTGAGCGAGTTCAACGTGCGATAATCGTTTACTATTAGGTTGCTCGTCGCATTGTTCGCGGCGATATTTGAGGAATTCAAAGCCAATACGGAATAACGAATATGTCTCGTGTTTATTGAATAACGTTGTGTGGAATGTTTCTTTGGATGCATAGCTTTACTCAACTAATTCTCATATTTGCCGAAATTGGATTTCTCAAAGTAGTTTTTAATGTTCCTCTGATGTATTAAATTGCAGATCGTTGATAAAATTTTCTTTGTTAATAAGTCAAATAAATGATAATGCAATATTGCTACGTTTCGAATAACTTGGTCAAGTTTGAATAATTTTTTCTTGGGGCATTCCATCGATTTGAAGCTGTCTGGTTTCTTTTTACCAGCATCAGATGTTTCTCTTTCATTATCGCGTTTAAAGCAGGCAATCAAACATAGCTTTCATATGAATTACGAATTTCACTGTTTAATAAAAATTGGTAACAGATAATCGTCCTCTAATCTTATAATATATAAAAGAACTCACGAAGTTACATTTACATATATTGTATTTCACTTTATATTGAAATTTAAAGGTTAAAAACAAATTAAAATGGCTCTCCTATGCTCGGATACGCGCACGTGCCATTGAAGTACCATAAAACTGTCCGGAAAAGAAGGGGGGGGGGGGCAGACAAAAATGGCGTCGAATTAAAACGCGACGCCATAGACCGCGCGTCGTTCCATCAAGTTGAAACCGAAACATAGTTTCTCGCGCGACCTACATTTCTCCGGGCTTCGTATTCCATCGACAGGGGGAGAAAAAAGAGAGAGAGAAAGAAAAGAGCAAGAGCCAAGCGAACCAATTCCTCCATCGCGGAAAAGGTCTCCCCTGGATCTGAAAATGCACGCTTTCGAGAGTGATGAATGGTGTGCGGGATCATTAGCTAATTGTGAGTTCCGCGGGCCAAGTGCAGCTCAGAATTCACCGCTCGAGGCTCTTCGCGAGTGAGAATCGAGCACGAAGCAGCGGCAGATGCCGTGGAAAACCAGCAACCGTATGAGTGACAGCGTCGGATACAGATATATAGGAATTAGGGGACGTGTCTGATTCCCGATCGACGGACCGACGTATCAAAGATGAACGTGCCAATCATCCTGTGGAGATGCCCGTGACAATGTTCGTGCTACGACCCTCTTAACGTGCTCCGGCCCCGCGTTGCTAATCGATCACGGCGCTCCGGCCAGCTGACCGTGTGCCTGACTTGATCGAACAAATATCTTCGGGCGCTTGGGAAATGGAAATCGTGATTAGAAAAACAGAAATTTCCGGGCGTATCGATTACTTTTCATAGTATAGGAACCGGTCCAGCAATGTGGAGGATTCACTCTTAAGTATTCGAACCAGAGACGATGAAATTTGAATTTTAACGCGTTATCGTACTCATTAGATAAATCTTAAGATTTTGACCTTATGGAAACGTACGAAGTAAAATAAAGATTTAAAGTGTGATTTTGTATACTGGTTAAATTATGAACGACAGTATGGAGAACAAAATGTCGATATATAGGGATTTATAGGAAAAGCCTATTTATAATATTGTAGTATGAAGTATGATCTACTAATGAGTATATTAATGTACACTTTTTAAATTAACTACTCTATTAGTTTTAGATTTAAATAGGTAGGACACATTTATACAGGGTGCTTTGAAATATGTGGTCATAACTTCAAGGGTGAATTTAGTACACTAAAATAAGGGAAAAAGTTGATACAAAAATATGTCTCGTATGATCTTGTTTGCGAATTATATCGTATTTTGTATTTTTTTATAAAAGTATTATAATTATATTATCATAGTAGATTACTTTAAATCAGAGCTAACCATATGTATGGATTGCTCTTTAACCCTTTATTCCATGATTATATCTCACTCGAATATTATAGGCAATATTTATTTAATAACCTTCTAATCTTGCAACGAAAACCAAAATTGAGATTCAATTTAAATATCATCCCCAATATTATGCGTTTCTGTTAAATCTATGCCATAACTCGTAACACAAATTTGACTGCTTATTGCAAGGCAAAGGATTGAAGGAAAAATATCGCAATTTTTGCGCCGCGTTACAAGAAAGTTTACTACACTCCTGTATTTTTATTGCTCACGCCAAGCGCGATAGGTGGACGAACATTTTATATACGCTCTACTATATCTCCGCGACGTTTCGTCGCAAACGAGTATCAATTACGGATCAAACTACCGTGAACTTCATCCGAAGCAAGAATGTATCTTGATAACTCAAGTTTCATACGAGATGCGTCCGCCTGGAGGCAAGGCTGTTGACTCGCGAGTTTCTCGTTGCAAGAGTCGCGACTGTAATATCAGGCACGGTCCTGTTGGCCAGTTACGCCAGCTACACCAGTGTAATATTCATTTCCTCCAGTAAAAGCCCTTTCAACGGCTCTTTCGGGCTCCGATATCGGAAAAACGAGGCATTTCCGTTGGTAAATGTCACGGAGATAGGCGGACAGCCAGTGGCCACATATTACCAATCAATTTGCCTCTGTCGATACTGAGAGAGGACAGGGAGAAAGATAGAAAAAGATAGCACGAAACCGACTGCCAGGGTGGCCAGGAAAAGGGTGGACATGGTCTCCGATTGTGTGCACCCGTGTACATGTATGGAAAAGTGGCCGCTCCATCATATTTAACTCGGATAGCCAATCACCCTTGTCACTGGCCGGGTGATAGATTATTTTAATCAAGTTATTCCCGGCTGAAACCCGATCATTTCCCAGCAGGAGACGCTTGGGAGTCTCGCTACATAAAAATCGAATTAACCAGCGTAAATGGAGCCTTAACCTGGAAACCGTTGCCGCGTGGTCCGAGGGGTTTCCAATCGTTTGCCCGGAATTCTGGTAATTTCCACCCGACCCACCTTCGATAATCCATTTTTTAAGGCCGCTGACGAGCGATTGATTCGTCTGGCGACTCAACGAAATCCTTTCATTCGCCGCTTCCCTATGATTTACGAACTACCCTAGACGCGTTTCAATATTTTCGCAAGCCTGCGATGATTTGAGATCTTGGTTCGATTTGTAAAGTACGTTCTAACAATAAGTGCTTTAGGATTAGATTTGAGTGCCTCATTGAGAGCATAATTTCAGCTGTACGTAATTTCATTTAACTTTAACCCTTTCGGTGTTAATTAACTCTTTGTTACACGATAACGAATTCGTGGCATGAATTATGCTAATCATTAATAAAAAAAGATTCTACCCGTAACAAAGATGAATTTTCACTGTATTTTCAGTGCCACTCGGTAAACGATGATACAATCCGAAAGAAGGCGACTCTATATGAGAAAATTAATCCAAAACATGGAATAACATATTCTTCATGTAAGGCTCAGTTTTTGTGAAAATCGACTTTGAATGTTATTTTATATTACTTTACGCTGCGAGAAAACCACAACAGCTTTTTTGCCAAGCTAATAACAAAGAGGTTAATCAAACCCAAATGAATTCTTCGCTAACTTCTCCCTGAACAGCAATTGAACTTAATTTTGATACTTTTCATCCCCCACTTTAAGCTTATTCCACGAATCGTTGTTCCAGAAACTCTTCCCATGACAAAGCTTCTTTAATCCGCTCTTATTTCCCCATAATCGTTCCCCCACGGAGCTTTCTTTATAGCGGTGATCACGACAAGGCCAAAGACAGTGCGTGTTTCGTAGTTTTTAAAATGAACTGCTCCCCGTTGAACAGATACACCGGAGTGTCCCGTAATTGCCAGGCCCAAAGGACTCGTAAACTCGTACACTCTGCATGCAATTCAACGTTTTGCGTTTGAGGTTAGGTTAGGCGAGGATATTCCCGGAAGATGTTACGTCCAGCTTGCTAATTTTCGACACGTGATACGGTTGTTCTTTCCTGGAAAATAGTCCCTTTTTAAATGGCCCTTAACGAAGGGATGCCCTTTGTTTCTTCGATCACTATAACATACGTGCACGCGGTGTTTAATGGTCTATTTATGGTACATTGATTCCTTTTGTGGCAACGATAGGGCACGACCCTCCAGAGGGTCACAGCCATTATTTTTAATTGTCGATTTTTAGTATTTATCTATTTCAACATTTTAGCTACTACACCTCGATATAATTGCTTCCTATTAGGTCATTTTTCCAGTGGTTTGCTTTATTATTTCGCCATAAAAACTGCATATATATTTTGTGTAAGGTGGGAATGTCTTCATATGTTCCGATTTACATTTCTTTTCTCACAACGTTATGCTGATTGTTGGACCTGTGCTGTTTTGAAACGATGGCTTTAATTATTTGATAGCTGAATATAGAAAAGTTTCTTTAAAAAATGGATAATTATATGAATTAATTATGAATGAGACTGTTCTCATAGCTAACGATAATCTCATCGTTCTAAACAGTATGTTTACCCTAACCGCAATCATTTGGGAGTAAGGCAGATAAAAGAAGAAAATTCCTGAAACGGAAGTTGTTTATGAAAGGATTTATCCTTACTTTGTGGTATTCTTTTAATCAGGGCAACGTCGAAACGACCAGCGGAACAGTAATTAATTAGCAATTATATCAGAGCGGAGAAAAAGTCGGTGCCGCATCGAAACTAACTTTGCTTTCTGACCTAACTCTAATTTCTGCTAATTATATCGTGGCTGTCTGCTTCCTTTCTCGTGACTTTTCTCGCCATCATCGAGAATGTTGCAACCGGACTCGGTTATATCTCCTTTTTCCCACTTTTCACGATCCAAAGTAGAAAATTCGAGATCCAAATGTCCAAGATTCGAAGTAGAAGATCCACGATCGATAGTGAAACGTTTAAGCTTCAAAGTATCATAGAAGATCCAAATATCATGATTTCATGGAACACTTAATAAATTTAGTATTTAACAAAGTTTGTGTCATAGTTTCATAATGAAGCCATTGTTAGCCAATTATTTACATCAGGAAATGCATTAAATCATACTGTTTTTAAGATGTTATTACTAGACTGCTGATTTTCATTCATGTATGAGAAATTTAAATGTGTAAAAAAGCATAGAATGCGTTCAGTGTGCAAAGCGATACAAGATGTTTAAAATTCAGTAAAAATTAGTATATTTCAAGCCTTATTTCCTTAATTTCGTTAATAAACATATGAATTTGCATAAAGATCCACAGTTCAGTTATTGCGTATTGAATTCAATAACCGTTTGGTTGAAAACTGACAAGTGTTTGATCACTAGACTGCTCATTTTTATGCAAATTCCACGTTTCACCATCGAAAATAAAAAAATGGAATTTAAGTAAAAATTGGTTTTACCCTTCAAATATTATAACGTGCATTTTACATACTTTTGCATATTGTGTATATTTAAGTTGCCCATAAATGCATAAATACATAAATATCCGCAGTCTACTAATCACCTATAGACAGAAGTATAAGTATAGCGGAAACTGAGGATCGAAACTCGCCTCGATAACTATGCCTCATCATCTAACTCCAATTTCTGCTAATTATATCTCATATCCATCTGCATCTCTTCTCACAGTTTCTCTCATCACCGCCGAGAATATTGCGTCTAGTTGAGGTTAATTAGCGACGGATCAGAGACTGGGCTTATCTATCTTTGAAACCACAATTTCTCTTGTCTTTTTCGCATCTTACGGGGCGTGAATTTTCTCGTAGCGGAAAATAATCTTGAAAAAAAAAAACAAAGTGCCTTCGTTCTAAGCGAAGCCTACTCCAATCACCGAAAAATCCGAAAAAGCCTACCGTTCCTTGCGACAAAAAAATACCATTTGCTCAATCTTGTCTACGGAAGATCGTTCAAAGCTCAAAGAAACGACTGTGTAAAAAAGCATAAAAACCCCCGGAACATGAAATGGGAGGGGGTAACCGAGCCGCGGAGATGCTCTCAAGAAAATACACGTCGTAAGAGCGGCGACGTTATAAAGCAATGACGATAATGGTCGACGAAAGCATGGTACGGTTCGGTGAACGCGAGAACCAACCGTCCTCAGCCATCCACGAACACTTCAGCTGATACTTTTAAACAATCGTGGCGAATTTGCAAGGCCGGCCAGGGTTACAGACAGATTCCGCGAATATTTCGAACTGCAACGTGCTTGTAAAAATGAAGAAACTCCTTAGAGAGTTCGGATTATCCGGCAACGTCGATTCCCCATTCCCGTTTCCACATTTCTACGAGTTTAGTTTCTACCTGTAGCGTGAGATTACAATGAGAAGACGTCGCGATTAAGCATTGTTTTGCCGGCCGGGACGTTTTGCATTTAATAAGTCCGAGTGTTTCGGAATCCTGCCAGCCGGATGGAATCTTCTCGCGATTTCTCGAAACGTAATCCCCTTTCCCTCCGCTCCTGTAAAGCTTGTCTCTGGTTCCGTCTGCGTGTTTTTGTTTCCGCGATTACTTCGGGGTTATTGCGCCCGGATAGAACAGGGGAATGCAGTTGTGGTGGTAAGAGTGCATTAAAATGATTCAAGAAATGCTGCTTTAGATCGTTCTCCTGTATTACGTTTTCGTTTTTTCATTCTGTTAGTTCTCGCCGATAATTTGAGGGCGAATAATGGAGGTGGGTGGGTGAAATTGCTCAACATTGAGAGGTATGCGATTATTAGATGAGGGGATTTTAAATTTGGAATATTTGGCAGTGGGTAAAAGACTTTGATGGGGTTCTTATGTGGTTAGAATAGATATGTACAGTCACTCAGGAAAGTTTTCGTACGCACCTGAAAATTCGTATATTTAGAAGAATACACTTGTTTTGAATTTTAGTGTCGTTTTATTATATTTATATTATATATATTATTATATTTATCGATTAAAAGTATTATGATTAGATTGCTGCTTTTTACGCAAAATGCATATGGCAAAATATCATGTAAAATGTATTCAAAGATACAAAAAATATATGCAATTCGTTTAATTATTTTTGTCTGTTACCTACTGTAATTTGGATTGCAATATACATAGTAGAATAGTATTTATTTGGTGTCTTTTACCACACAAAATTAATTCGTAGGTCGTAAATGTTCTTTCAATATCATAAGATGTGATAAGAGTGTATTTATACTTTTTTCAATATTCTGCTTCTACTTAACTTAGAGCTTCAGTAGTTTTAACACTTAAGATGTTACTTAGTATAGGTAGTACTTCGAATCCGGGATTTTTCCGCAAGATAACCTTTACGTATTATCATTTTATGTAGCGTCAGTAATAAGGGCAGCTTTAATTAATATGAAGACATGATTATGAAGACATTTTTAACATTTGATTTCGAATCAGAGAGCCAGTCAATCGAATATACACAAATATGCAGAAATGAGAATAACGTGTGCAAAAAGATATGTAATACGCAAAATATGCAAAATTAAAATTGTATTTTTAGGATCCTCCAACGATGAAACAAATTTCAGCCCAGGCCTCGTAACTTTATCCATTTCTTATGAAAATATGTATTTGCATAAACATCCGCAGTTCTGCTTATTACTTAATATCTCATACTTTCATTTTATACTTTAACTATCTAATTTAATTTAATTTCACATTTCGAGTGTTACAAATACAATGAAATTCATTACTACTAATGAGAAAAATTAAAGAGCTTCTCCTACTGAAAGCATTTTTATTACGAATCTTTTTATACAATGCACGCTTGTGCCTATAATGTTTCAAAAACGATACTCGTTAACAAGGGCAATTATTTTACAAATTGCAAGTTGCACGAACGACTTCACTTAACTTCATTATTCAACGGTTGAAATTCGAATATGATGTTACACGGTTAAAAATGAAATCCCGTAAAATACTTAATTGCAGTACTCTTTTGTTCGACGCGTACACCGAATTAATTTCCCACGCACAATAGAGCCGGAACAGACAATTATATTCGCAACGTATTTCAATGGTATTAGTAAACGTATCGGCGAACTTCGACGATAGCAGCGATCACGAAAACACAACACCGTTCGACCTTCTCGGAGTTCACCTCGGGCTAGATTTGGATTACAGAAATTTTCAGGCAAACGGTTTAGTGATCCTTCGACCGTGGAACGATGCATACAGACATGATCGTGTTGCATTCTTCCAATTAGTAAAATTATACTGTTTTTCGCGTATTTCGTTTACAATTGTGATACCCTTTTAACTTTCGTGTGAGATTTTAGTAACATTTTTGTGCGTGCTTCTGTAAATTGTTTAAAAATGTAATCGTTACTGCAATTACTAGTAATAATTAACTCACTGCATTACATTATCTTAATAAATTTGGTATGAAATGATGTATTATTGGTACATCGTTATAACCAGACTGCGGATGTTCATATAAATCGTATTTCTTTAAGTGAAACTAAATAAAAATCTGTTTGTTCCCCTAAATGTTGTAGTTTGTATTTTACTTTGAACATTTTGTATATTTTTATATATCATTATTTAAATTTGCCATAAACACGTGAAAATCCACCGGCTAATCATAACCGATCGTATTTAGTAAAATGAGTTCAATAGCAAGCATTTTTTATGCTCCGCTTAATGATTACCAACCGCTTATTCTAATAAAAAAAAGAAAACAGTAAATCTCAAACCCGACCGAATATTTTTTCCGCTACCTCTAATATTCTTGATCAACGCCAGCATTAAATCCTACTATATTCCTACCATCCGTAAACCCGAACCGTGATCTAAAATTATTCTTCAATTCCAAAGCAGCTTCCATCTGCCGATAATACTCCATAATAATGCAACCTGATTCCTCTCTCCAATAAACAAATCCCCGGAAACCCGGCTCTGTTATCCTCACCACACCAGCTGGAAACAAAAACTGTGCAAAAAGAAAGAACAAACGAACCTTGAACAAGACCCCCCCACCCCCAAAAACTCGGCTGACACAAAAGAGTCGATCGAGCGGTCTTTCGAGCCATCCTCCCTTTCACCCCCCCCCCCCACCCTCTTTCACCACCGTTCCCCTCCATACCCTCGCGCTTGAATATTCCTCCTGGTCAGATTATATACCGCGCCTTTATTTATCGACCGTGCCTCGCCATATGAAAAAAATGTAAAACTCTCTATACTGACGCGCGCCCCCCGCCTTCTCTCTGTGTATTTTGCAGGTTGCGAGTTTCCGGCGCAGTGGAACGGCCGCTGGTTTCAATCGGGGAATCAGGGGCTGGTGAAGGTGAACGGGTCCGTGATGACCAGCAAGGGCCGCTGCATCGAGACCGAAGACGACAAGTTCCTCATTCATGACACGTGAGTCTCTCTCGTTTGAATTGCAAGTGAGATATAGTCTACCGTTTATGTGCGCCAACACACGCGTGCATGTGTGCAAGCCAGCACCACTCCGTACGTGTGTGTGTGTGTGTGTGTGTGTATGCTGGTGTGTACGTGGCACGTATCGACAGGCGGACGTCGATATGAAACGATGCACGGATCGTATTTCGCGTCCCTTTATCCGCGTCAGGTCGCCCCCCCCCCCCCCTCCTCCCACGCCCCGTCAGCCACCGAGCTTTTATTAATTAACTGCACCCTTCGTTGGCCGGACCCTCCGACAAAGCGCTCGAGGCGACGTTCCAACCGACAGCGGCGTATAAAACGTTTCTCCGACGAAATTCTGCGGGTGAAAGGGAGTAGGGGTTGCAGGAGGATGGGGTGGTCCAAGAACTAGTGTATCGCGCCCGTGTTGCAATATTATGATGGATGTTAATACTTCGCTGCCAGAGAATTCGAGTTATTTGGTGGGCGGTTGTGTACGCGGAAATGTAGAGGCGGAGGAGCGCTTTTTCGACATTTAATTTTCGGAGCACTCGGGAATTTAGGGTGGCAAAGCGTTTCGACTGGCCGGCGAAAATTCTTTCTTACGATTAGGGAGTTGTGAGCGGATTGAATTGATTGTTCTGATTATTCGGGATTTTTGTTTTGTGGTGTTGGAAATTAGGCACAGCCGGAGTTGGGTACACTTTATTTTGAATAATAAATAACGAATAGAAAATATATTCATTTTTGTTTTTGAAATAATAAAGTATGAAAATACTGGAGATTTATTTGTGAATAATGAATAACGATCTTATTCGACAAAATATTATTTGTTATTCTCGAATGAGTTTATTTTATAGGAACTAGGTATTTCTTTGAAGATTATTCGAGTAAAATATTCATTTGCTTACATTTAGTCAAATACTTATTCGAATCAAAACAGCTCTGGATACAGTGTTGCTGATGTATCCGAATCAAATTTTTATAGCATTTGACAAAGCTACTGCAACATGGTTTCATTAACAGATTTTGTCCACTTTTTACATTGCTAAACAAAGTTACATATTACAGTTGAAGGAATTTTAGTTTGCCTAAGCTTTCCAGTATAAATCTGCGCAAACTTTTTCTTCCGCATAATGGATTGCAAAAGAGATTCTAATTCGAGAATGAATTTTTTAATTTTGTATTTTTCCCGTGTTATTTGTATCCCGTGCAAAGATAGTTCCTTCGCATATTAATGCAAAGCCTGCAAAAGAAAGTTCAGAAAATAGGATCAGGTATTGTAGTGTTAAAAAAAAAAGTAGAATTCCAAGGGTTGATTCAAGGATATCTAGTGGCAAAATGTGGGAACGTACTAGGTTCTACGGTTCGACTATCGATTCCACACGGATCCCTAAATCCAAGCACTCGTTATCCTCAACTTACGCCACGGCCAGGATCCAATTTCGCGGAAAGAGCGTTCGCTGTCGTACGAGCAGACAGTATCTACGCGCGTCGCCGCTTTCTGTCCTCGCCGGTATCGCAGCGAAGCTTAAGGCGCGCTTCGTTCAACGTCGCCTTTAAGCCGCGACGATCGGTGATAAGCTGCAACCAGCCTGGGGAGTGCCTCCTCGCTTAGAAATTTCTTTTTCTTCCGTCGGAGACGAGAATTTTCACCGCAGAAACTCTTAGATAGCTCGAAATTCTGGGGAATTGTAAGGACACCTATTAGGGAATTATAGCAGCTTTAGGAACTCGTATTAGGAAGTGCTAGTGCACTTCTAGAGAATCTCTAGATCGGAAGAACCTAGGCCATTTTTAGACGCATATAGGGTAGATGTACCACGTACTGCCACTTTAAGGTTCGCGCGTAACTTTACTTAACTGTTTTAGAACGTATATAACGTAAAGATCGTTTTAGTTTGCAGCATAATATTGTTCAACCGCTCTTTCATTTATGAACATTCTTTTTTTATATGTTCAATATAATAAATTCATGACTAGGTAATTGAAAATGTACAACATAGTCCAATGTCCTTCTTACAGTAACTTGGAAACTTTTCACTTAAATAGAAACACGTTTTATATATATATTAACACGTCAGTTTGTGTAACAGATATAAGATATATAGTAAATGTATCGCCGTACTGAATTATGACACGTTCCATACTTTATAATTATATTGGTCACGTTTCAATGTTCAACAGCACATTTGCCTCCCAATATTTATTTCCAAATATTAAATGTAAACGAATATACAATGTCTATGCATTGTTATGTAAACCGTCCAAACTTAATATAAAAATTTGTTTGTTTACGATTCTTTATACGTTACTTTGCTATTAAATAAACGAATTAATGTGGCAGTTGTAGGAACAGTGACAGTACGTGGGTCATTTATCCTAGTAGCAATGTAAGTTAGTTACCTTCGATAGTGTTTTATACAAATTAGTAGAAAATTAAGTGGATCGATGACCTAAGATATGATTAATTTGTAAATAGCCATTTATTTTTATCCGTAAATTGGAGAAGAATATCAATATTTTTTTTCTTTCAATGGACTCGTGGTTTCGTTGCTATTTGAGCTACTGTATTGAAATTTCGAAATCAGAACTACATACGCGATTCAAACTACGCTATGGTGCCGCTAAAATGAAAAACGATACGATTTTATAAAATGAAAATACTAAATTACGTGAACGAAAGCAAGCGAGTTTATGAAAGCGATTTTCGTGTTTCTGTTTATGAAACAGATTTTTTGACATAAACTTTTCCACTTCACCATAAAAAAAGTAGTAAAATTGTAAAATGTATTAATAGAAAAAAGTATAGGGAAATGAAAAAGTACAAACGAAGATTGAGTTTTCGACGATTTATTTCTATAATAAATAATACACAAGTTATTTGAGGTGATGAAGTTGCGAGACTTGTTATTAATTAAATGTAAAATAACTCGAGTTCTGTTTACTTTTACGACCAAAGAGATTATAATGAGGTGAGAATTATCATTTCAACCTGAAAACCAGAAGTCAATAATTACCGTATAAGTGACTGACATCAACACAACGATAAAGAAAATAAAATGCAGCAGCATAGCGATATGCAAATAAGATAAAATTCAACAAATTTAAATACACATAACTGTTTTTAGTTCAATTTTAATGGTCGGATTAAACGTAATTCATTAAATCATTTAAATCGCTCCAAATCTAAAAGGGAGTACAAAATTCTTTGTGCTTTTTTTACACGATCGCTATTTCGGTTTGAAATTTATAATCTTTCCTACAAATGATTCGTCTATCCTGTATTTACTCAATGGTTCTATCTGTAAAGACGCGAATTCGCGTAAAAATCCGCATCCTATCGATAATGCTACTCGGTGCATGAAAGTTCATCCGCAAGGTTAATATCGTTGCGGACATTTTTTACCGTTTAAATGTTAAATTACGAGATCGCTCGAGGGGTCGCTATGAAAAAAAAGAAAAGAAGTGTCTCGAGGAAATTTCGCAGAGGGCGAAGGGGGATCTCGGGGAAATTGTTTATCAGAATTTCATTTATTTGCTCTCTTAGCGCGTGAAACCTTGTGGCGCGGAATGAAACTCGAGCAAAGTAGTACAATCAACGATAAGACGCGACCGAGATGAGGATCCTTTATTCCGTTTCGTTTTATCTTTCCTTCTGTGAGATTCTTATATTCCTGAGTGACCTTAATATCCGCGCGCGGAAGAAGAATGGGAAGACGTTAGGAGATCATTTCGTGCACTTTACGAAAATTCTATTTCACCGGTTTCGTTGCTCTCCGCTATGGAATAGATAGCGCTAGACGATGGAAGGATCAGCCATGGGTCGAAATGACGGGAATCGGACAAAATGCCTCTTATCGCGAAATTCTTCAAATTCTTAATTCTCTTTGTCGTGCTTAGGTCCTTTTGTTATCTCGTCCCTCGATTTCACCGTGTCTTTGGCGTTTCAACTCTTGTAAAATTAGGCGAATCGTTTTTGTCGTTTTGCGCGGTTGGGACTTTTAGTATTCCTTTTCGCCGGTACTCTCGTGGAAGTTTTGAAAATTCTAAAGAGTTGGTAACTGTAGAAAAAGAGTTGTGCATTTGGAAGTTAGAGAATTAAGCAATACAAAGGAGATCATGAATATTTGTGTAGATTAATGTTCGTGTCTTTTGAAAATTCGAATGTTTGGAAATATGAAGCTTGGGAAATTTTTATGAAGCTTTGCAAGATGTAGTGTTTGGAAATTCAGAGAGTTAAAAGTTTCTTGATTTAGAATTTTAGAGCTTAGGAAATTCAAGGATAAGAAAATTTAGAGATTAAAAAATGGGAAAATTCATAAATTCAATAACTAAATAACTTAAGGCTCCAAAACTTGAAATCTTTGAAGAATTTTATTATTTTTAATTGCTTGGATAATTTTATTATCTCTATTGTTTCTTTAAAAATTGAAAGGGTTGAAGATTTGATGATTTAAAAATGTAGGGCTTTGTAAATTTAAGGATATAAAAATTCAAAGGTTATTTTTAAGAATACAAACTTATGAAAGTCAAAGTGTCTGAAAATTTGGTGATTTAGAAATTCAGTGCTTTGGAAATTCAAAGATTTAAACATGGAAAAATTTGTATATTTAATAATTAAGCAATTTAAGATTGCACAACTTATTATTTTTTTGAAGCCTTTGGAAAATTCTATTACTTTTAAATCTTTGAACAATTCTACTCTTGTTAATTTTGTATAATTTTATTGTTACCAACATTTCATCCATTGCAATGCACTCTGCATTGGAAACTTCCACTTTAATTTCATAACATTCAAAGAGAATGATAAAGTACAGATGTGCTGTTAAGTACATATTAAATAAGCATCAATTTACAGTCAATATGGAGGAAGGTATTAATAATCTATCAGCGTTTCAGCGAAGGTAGAAGCAGTAAAAATGGACATTCAGAGTCAGTCGAGACATCAGACGGGAAAATCAATCAGTGAAACCGTATATTTAATGGCGTTGGGAAAATATCTTTCATTGAAACGCGACGAGTTAAATTTCTCCAACTGAAATGTTATTATTAGAGTTGCTACAGCATTGGCAAATTTTATTAACTAGGAAATCATATCATTGTAAGCGGTAGTAAAGAAGTTGGAAAATGGAAAATTTAGTTCAGGGAGCCAGATAATTAGAAAACTGCAATGTCGGTTTTGAAATTCCAATAACTGGAAAATTAGGATAGAGGAAACTCATTACTTTAGAAAATTAGAAGGAATTACTATTGTATAGAGAGCAGAATTGGGGAGTTGAATTATTAAATTCTTCTCTAATAGAATTCTAAAATAAATGAGTTTCAAATTTAGAAATACGATTAGGAGATTCAAAGAATCGAATGTTTAAATATTTAAATTCTTGAATAATAGAAAAGTCTATGATCAAACGATATAAATATTTGAAGGTTTAAATATCGAGAAATTCAAAATTGCAATATTAGCAAATTCAAGAGTTGCAAATATGTGGGCGCAGAAAATTGTAGTCTTTAGTTTCGAAAGAGAAAATAATCCCATCCTGAAGATTACATAAAGATTGAATGTAGGGAATTGTATTATTGATTTTTTTCTAGTAGAATTCTAAAATAAATAAATTTTAAATTTAGAATTAAGAAGATGAACAAGTTCAAACAATCGAATATTTAATGAGTGTCTTACATATTTTGGCATATTATTAGGTGGCTGCACATTAACAAATTCAGTATTGTTCGTATGAATTAAATTTGTTGATCGTTACGTACTGTGCTGTGCTAAATTGAAATCTACTGTTCACCGTTTTAAACAGAACATGATTTTACTGTGACAATTAGGTTCAAGAGTTCAACACTTAGCTTCAATAAGGTATCTATTCGGCTAGTTCTATCCAATTATCGATATTTTTCCACCCGTACCGCGAAGAATCATTTAAAGCTTCGCCACCTCGAAAAGTTAAAAACCCAATGAAACTCGTCATCCGTGGAATAAACCAGCATCATCAAATCTCTCCCGTAACTCAAGCTACCATGGGTGTCAGCTTCTCATTGACATGCAAACGGTCGAAGAAAGTTGACAACCGCTGGCTCGGGGACAAAACGGGCGTCGCAGCTCGAAAGAGCCCAGAGAAAGTTGCAGGCGGACAAGATAGCCGTGGTAGCTAGGCGAAGTTGAGAGTTAAGTTTTAATTAATGTAATGGAGAGTAGCGCGTGATTAGCCTTCCAATCAGTGAGCTCCTCTTTTCGAGGACATGGCGCGGTGAGAAGACGAAAAAAGAAGAAAAGGTCCAGCTATTGGGATAGAAAAAAGAAGGGGGTGGTGGAGGGGAAAGGGCAAGTTGGAGCAGGATGTCCTTTCGCTAGGCGAAATCTGAGCACAGAGGAGCTGGTAAATGGGCCAATCGACGGGCATTACCATTAAGATTCTTTGATTCGACGACGAGAAGCGATGAGAAGGGGTCAGGCAAATGAATTCAGGGCCAAAGGGTGGCTATTGGGTCCTCGGATATTTGGTTCCTCCTCTAGACTGCTTTAAATGACTTCTTTATAATGTCTCAAAATGTCTTCATTCTTTTAACATTACGCCCATTATCAAAGATCGGTTTAAGTATATATAGGGTTATAACATACGGTGGAAGCTTTTACGGAGCGGTGATTTACGGGGTAAAATTCGCTTTAGCTGATTCTATGTACATGAAAATATGGAGCTATCACGAGTGAAATAATATTTAAGCAATTTTTGGTGGAAGAAGAGTGCAGCAAATATATCTACGTACGCTATTGGCCAAAATTTAAGGGAAGCTATCGGAAAATATATTTTGTTCTTTCGCTAGTGTGTTGTAACTATATTTACTATCGTTGCAATTATTTTGCTGTCTTTCAATGAGTATTTAATTGAAGAATTATTAATGGCGTTAAAAGGTATTGATTAATTTGGAATTGAGAACGGAAATTGGATATTATATGAAGCTATATTCAACAATGGTGCACTTTAGACTCATTATGAAATTAGTGCGCCGTAGTTTTTTATATATGCTTTCAATACGTGTATTGATTTTCACGTATCCGATTAATTTTTTTAAAAATATCTTGGTCATTCTCACGTTAGACAGACCGAAGTTATTATTTGTGTTGATACATTCTTTTCAGCTTCTGAAAATTGTCTGTTATTTTTGTACATTTTTATAATAACTTAGCAGAAATTGAAAAATGAGTTAATAAAGGTAAATTAGAAATAGAATTGTACAAAATTTGGTTGGCATAAATTTAGCTGTAAATTTAATTTTTTCCGTTTAAGTATATATGTATATAATTGAAAACATTTTAACTTCTTAATGACCGAATTATTTTGCAAAAATCGGTCAAAAATTCTTTTTATGCGAAAAGTAATAATATAGGGAGTTGTGAGATAAATATTCAATGTTTATTGCAAGATTAAAGGGTTAAATTCGAAAAATAATTCATTGTCAAATGCTTCTCAATTATTGGGATTTTTAGAAGAAATTCGATTTCGAAGGATAATAAAATTAAGTTCGAAATTACATCGTTTCACAATTACTAATAAATAGGCTACGGATTTTTATGCATTTACACAGAATTTAACTATACAAAAAGGCAGTCAATGCATATGATTTGTAAAAAGACATAAAATATTTAAAATAACGCACCTTTTGCAACATTTGAAGATTGCAATTAATCTGTATCTTGTTCTCGTTTCTTCAACCCTTTTAATGCTATGACACGAATAAAAATGATAAGTATTCAAAACAAACACACGCTTAGGAGAAGTATAACTATCCTATTTAATATTGCATAAATAAATAAGTACAACTGTAGTAACATTAACCAGCGCTTTATGTAAACGTGTCACTTTTAAATCAAAAGAACTTCGCACTCGAAGGATTAATTATGGTTGCAAAAATATGAATTTGCATAAACGTCCGCAGTCTGCTGATAAATAAGAATGTTCAACATTCTGTTCCGTAAATCTGCTTCTCTTGTTCAAAATATATTACGTCCACGTCTGACGATGGTATTTTTAATTATAATAGTAAACAACGAGTAGATTGAAAATCGACAATCTGGTTTAAATCGAGTGCAATTACGGGGGCGTAATCGTCATTTCCACGGATCGGACGATAAACATTTAAAGAGGCAGCGGCGAAACGACGACTTCGAGGGTCCATTAATCCAATCAGTCCCGTTAATGATAATAATCTCATTATTTCTAATGCAGCACACAGCGTGAGCACGGCTGATACGAAATAATTGGGAAATAGGGGGCTATTTTCCAATTATCCGCTACCGTAAAAATCTTCTCTGCAATCACTTGATGACGCTGCACCCTGCCGCGTAAAAACCAATTGCTACGACTTAACAATTTCAAATTATTTTAACTACGAATGCCCGCTCTTGTTATTTCCGAATCAAATCAAAGTTTATACAGACTGTAATACCCTTTCCTTATTTTTGGCACGCTATAATTGTCCATTTAAAATATAACTGAACCCGAAAACACGATTATATCAGGGATGGGCGATTCTAAATTTGAGTTTTGATTTTTTTTTTTCTTAATCGTTTCTTGGATATTCGATTTTGAAACGAATCGAGTGTTTTCTTACAATTAGTTATAAATCGATCCTCGATTCAAAGTCGCCATAATGAATGATTAAAGTATACTTAAATTATTGTTAATTCTTCCTTCCTCAAGTACTAAATAAATAAGTATAGAAATCTAATTTGAAGTTTATATTGGATATCTTATCATGAGATACTATTGATATCTCGTTAGTGTTATAAACGTTATACATTTAGTATTGAGTTGCTTTTCTATTTAAGAACTTGGGTTTGTAAAATGGTTCTAAAGTTCCATAAGAATTAAAGCGTTGCATTTTAGGTCCGATTTACAAAATCGAGTTTTGCGATGCAGCAATAAGCTATGCAGTATGCGTATGAATACAAATAGTATTTCAGTGCGAAAAAATGCGGAATATCCCCAATATGCAAAATTATATAAAATATCGAAAGTACGGTAAATGTTATAATTTTTAAGGGATGAAACAAATCTGCATCAAACTTCCATTTCATGAAATGCGTTTGTAAACTTTTGATTGTGCATGAAAAATCCGCACTCTAACCGTCACGTATTGCACAAATACGCTAGTCATTCGAAACATGCAAAACTTGTAAACAATTTATTTAAACTTCATTCCATTTAGCGTCGTTCATTTGTCGTACAAAATTTTTGTTATCAATTTCTTGCAAACAATAATATATTTTACCCGTTAAGTACGAAGAAATATGAACAAAAAACAACAAATATGAATAAAAATTGATAAATATGAAATACTGTGGTATTTCAACTAAATACATGTGCAACGTTTTGAAGAATTTACTTCGAAAAAACGACATTTGGAAACGCTTACAGTTGCACCGTATCGCCGTTTTAATCAACACTGAAAGGGTTAACCTGACCGAATTTCCTGGAAAATCTAGTTGCACACTTCCGGTTGTGTTTGCCAAACGGGGAAAACTTGTTGGTAATTAAAATTAAAGTAGAAAATTGGTTGGTCTGTGTTTCCTCGTCGCGACTCAGGCAAGAGACAATCCCGAATTTTCTAAACGTTTTCCCAGGCTCTGATTTCGCGTCGCGGAAGTCCACTTGAACTCTGATTAACTCTCAAGCGCGATCAATTATCGAGTCGGGCTAACAAATCGTCGAGTTCCCGGCAAGTTTCCTCGCATTAAAATCTGATATCGAGTCCGATGTTGTCGAACAAGGAACCCCACTCTATGAAATTTTATTATTATTATTATTATTATTATCATCATCGAGGGGATCTTGTTTTCAGAAAGTTTTGAAATACAGCGATTACAAAAGTGTATTCGAATACATTTCCAATTTTTTAACAAAGGAATTTTTTTTATTAAATACTATATTTCAATTGCAAGTCGCATAAGAGTAGGGAAGAAAGTAGGAATGTGAGATACCAAGTTTATCCTTTGACATAGGAACTTTGAGAATAGTTGCAAGGGAGAAAATCAGACGAATGACCTTGAGGAATTTCATGTGAAATATGATGTATAAACATAGATACTGTACATCTTATGGTACTGTTTAATTATCTTCTTTTATCCAATTGGGAGAAAATCGGGCTAGTAGAAACTCGGGTAGCAATATGAGACTGTATTACTTTTGAGAAACACAAGTCATGAAATTGCGTTGAGGTATCAATGAAAAAGTTTTCATGAAATATAGGTGTGGAATATAACAATAGAATCATAATTTATTTAGTTCTATCATAATCATATATGTAGATAAATTTCGTTCTGTTATTATATTATATTGCCCAGTTATTATATTATAATTATTATATGTTAAAAACTAATACAATACAATATAATTATAATAGTTATTATAATTATTATTAAATATTATAATATTATAATATTAAATATAATTATTATAATTATATTGTAAAACATATAATTATTATATGTTTCCTTCATTTTTTCGTGACTCGACAAGGTTCGACACTTATCCAAAAGTAAACAACTATAATCAAACCTATTATATTATAAATATCAATCTAGTGTCTCATATTACTCGCCATTCTACTTTTCGTCATAAAATCAGAATCGAAAGCGCAATATACTTTAAATTCTCACTTATATTCCAAAGCTACGATTATTATAGAATACCTTACCGTCTTTGTTTCATTGAAAATCACAAAATAACCTAAAGTAAATTTTACTTTAATATGAACGCGCATAAAATTTATGTTACCGTCTAAATTAAAAACGTCCATTAAACAGAGGAACATTAACGAAAAATTGCAGCTGTTGTCGAACGTCATTATAATCTTTTTAATTATTAATTTTCAACGATAAATGCATAAAAATCCTCAGTCCACTTATTGAATTTAATTATAATAAATTTCAAATCAAGTTTCGAAGTAAGTCTCAAACTGAAGCATATAGTTTATGGTTAAACTAGTCGAAGTAGACATTAAAATCAATTGCCAGTTCTCGAGGGTCGATGCATCTCGAACGGAGCTTCGGAAAGCTTTGGCCACGATCCGATGGGTGTTCTGTACAGGTTCCGTAGGTGGATATCGATTATCTCGTGGCGTCGTTAACGAGGCGTCGCGATGCTCAGGCACCGAGATTACGTTACACTTAATACAGCCAGTGTCGTCTAATAGAATGGACACGTGATTGTTGCTCGCGAATTTTTTCCCCTCTGCTAACTCGATGAACTCTGATTTCCTTTTAATTAAACACACAATTTTAGGATCTTGTAGTGTAATTGTATGGCCTTTTCAGCTTTTTCTGCTAATACTGTGGAAAATCAGAGAAACTTGGAAGTACAGAAAAGGATTATAGAGGCTATTATGGAAAATTTGGGAGATTTGGAAATGTAGAAAAAGATTGTATGGACTGCTATGGAAATCCTGAGAAATTAATGTAATGGTCGGGAGGCTCGGAAATTGTCAGAAATGGTTTTGTCCAAATAAATTCACACTGACGTGGTATTAGGTGATAAGGTTTTAATAATACGACTGATCTGTTCTGGTGATCGAACGTAAACTGAAAGTCCAACGAAAACGCTTTCCATTTTATGTGATTTGGTAGCCTTTGATTTTACCCTTGAAAGAGTGCCGCGTTTTTGTCGGCCCCCGACACAAGGGTACGTCGTGCCGTGACATTCAAGGATCGGCTGCTACGTTAAGAAATTAAAATAAGATCGTATAGACTATTATGGAAAAATGGGGGAAATTTGGAGATTTAGAAAGGGATTATATAGATTGTTATGGGAAATGGGAAAAATTTGGAGATCATGAAAAGGATTATTTAGGCTACCATGGAGAATTGGCGAAACTTAGAAGTGTAAAAAAAAATTATATAATAGGAAGTTTTCATAAAAACCAAGGTTTCCCATAGTTTAGGTTAATTTACCATTTATGTTAGGGTTAAATTAGGGTTTAATTTGGGTTTGATTACAATTTAATTGGAGGTCAGGTTAAGTTTAGGTCTGACCGATTAGTTGAATTTAGATTAGGCCTGAAAAAAGTGCGAGAGATTCAAGTTATCAAATTATTAAAAATATGAAATTTTCTCTGGAACCTTTTGCAACGTAAAATAAAACGGAATTTACCAAAAGTTTAATGAAATGCGTATTCATGAAAAAGATTGGAATTTAATAAAAAAAGAAACACACCACCGACCAAATGATTGAAATTTCTGGTTTATATCCACACACAATAATTTCTTTAATAATTCAAACACAATATTTATGAAATCAGTAACAATTTCCTTTACGTTTATAGATTTTTCTTTCGGTACATTTTTTATGCCAGCACATCTCCAGTTGCGAGTTGTTTTATTTTCGAATTTTTGCCATTCCTCAGAACGATCGCAAACATTTGGCCGACAATGTTTATCGTAGTATGCACAGAGGAAGTTTATTAACTTTGCACAATAAATCATACAGCATATTTGAGAGTTAAATAAAGCAAGGGAAATTAATTACGAGTCTTTCGCGAGATAATTTCGGCGAATCGCAACTTCTATCGCACGTATGGCAATTTTTTCGTCGAAATTCTTCCTTCCCCCCTCCCCCACCCCCTTTCGAGCGCATAATTTAATCATACTCGAATATTGAAACGACAGCATTTACATTGGCCCTTTTTCAAGTGACGCTTCGCTGCAGTTTTTATTTGTTTACGATACCTCGTTACCAATTACGTGCCCCGTTGTTGCTGAAATTTTATTATTCTCCCTTTTCTCCTTCTCCGTATCAATGCAATTTGCTGTTTTTTGCTTGTTGGAAATTATTGGAACATTTAATCGCTCGATTTACATGCGAGCGAGATTAAAATCGGCAAACATATTCGCTTCTAATCGACCTTTTATGAAAAACGATTGTTTTGTATTCGACATTTTTATTAATGCACTGAAATAATATTGAGTTATTTGCTTTTATTTATTAAAGTACTGACGAACAGTGGCCCATTACGGAAAGTAAGATTAAATGTATATGCATAAAATTCTATGAAAATGTAAGCCAAAATTGTAAGGAAAAATTAAAATTTTGCTTCTAATTTAATGACTGGTTGCGATATGTTATTTTAATCGGTGCATTTTTGCTACTCAATTTTTATATTGAGTGTATAAATTAATTCTGAGCCTGTGGGATTTTCTAAGATTTAGTATTTATTCACAAAAAATTAAATACAGTGTTTAAATGCAAAATTTTCAGTAGTTTTACATTTATGAAGCAACTATTCGTCGCTTAAGAAATAGGAAAGTTACGATTTCGAACTGATAAAGATACCAAAAGTTTAAGTTAATTAGTACACCTAATAATTACGAAGCTACGGAGTAATTAAATTATGCAATATTTTAGGCAAACAATTTGACAACGACATACAAAAATTCGTAGGTATGAAATAAAACTTACGTTCTGGCAAATAATTTTTATGGATTCTGTATCTTCCTTCGCAATAAATAATTTTTACATCTCTACAGTTTTATAAAAATTGTTTGCAATGATTTATTCTAGGCAAATGAATAAAACGGCGTATGAAAAATGAATAAAGATAAAACTCGGAATTATTTATTCCAAGGAAGGTGGAAGCTTGTTTTTTTTCTTTTTTAAACAAATTTTCAACGTTTGAATATTTTTTAGGCAGACATGTGTTGGAATAAATCAATTTTAATGGCTTTCGAGATTTTGTCGCATCGACGAATGAATGGAAAAATAATTCGGAACGATATTGTACGAGGAGACGATGTGAAAATATGTAATAAAAATTGCTGTAGGGAGGTTAAAATTAATCGAACGAACCGAAATTGTTTTCGAAAATCATCCGGAGCGATTTATGCAAATAATATTCTCTCCCAAGAAACAAATTGTGAAGCTTAATGCAAAATTTCCATGTTTTATATTTGAATAAATCTACATAACCTCTGGAGAGTTCTTGAGGAAATAATAACGCCTCTGCTAGTGGTTAAAAATGTGCTTTTTAACCTACAACTTTTCACAAAATGCACGCCATTAATTTTAATCTTTGCGAAGCCTTGAAAATTATGTGCAAAAAGGAGATTTCCCGCGGAGAATTAAAATAGGTGTCCGTTACAATTAAGAGTGATTAAATATTATAAAAGTTGTACGCCAAAAAAATTAAAATCCACGGACGAGGGATCCATAAAAATTTCACAAAGTATTATTACAAATTGGACAAGTGGTCGAGATTATATTTTGAATCACGATTAAATTTTTATTTGAAAAAATTGCTTTTTTAGAAAAAGTATCAATAGAATCATAAAATACATAAAAGTGCCATAGAAATTATTAAAAATTGGAGAACATGTTAAAATTATACTTTAATGCGAAAATAAAGTTACACCAAAAAATATTTATTCTCACTAAAAGAAAGATTAACAAAGACGCCAAAATATCACAAAAATTACTGAAAATTGTGGAAGATATTAAAATCATACTTCAATTCAAAATCAAACTCACACCAAAAAAATATTTATACTCATTGAAGAAGAGATTAGGAAAGATGTCAAAATGCCACAAAAATGATTAAAAATTGGGGAAGACATTAAAATGATATCTACTTTAATTCAAGATTCAATTTACACCAAAAAATATTTATACTTGCTAAAAAAGAGATTAGGAAAGATGTTACAATGCCACAAAAATGATTAAAAATTGGGGAAGACATTAAAATGATATCTACTTTAATTCAAGATTAAATTTACAACAAAAAATATTTATACTTGCTAAAAAGGAGATTAGAAAAGATGTTACAATGCCACAAAAATGATTGAAAATTGAGGAAGACATTAAAGTGATGTCTACTTTAATTCAGGATTAAATTTACACCAAAAAATATTTATACTTGCTGAAAAAGAGATTAGGAAAGATGTTACAATGCCACAAAAATGATTAAAAATTGGGGAAGACATTAAAATGATATCTACTTTAATTCAAGATTAAATTTACAACAAAAAATATTTATACTTGCTAAGAAAAAAAAAATAAACGTATTAGCAAAAACGTGAAAATTATCTTCGCCAACGAGAGAATATCTTCGCATTGCGCCAAAAATTTTAACCACGGTCTGAAACTCATTTCGAGGCTGTACGGTGTCCCGCTATGGTGTGTCTCAATTCTCACAGGCCACCCCGTGAAAAATCCTCTTTCTTCATTATAACAAAAAATAGGAGCTAATAAAGGATCGCGGTGTCGCCAGAGACACGGAACCGTAGGAATCGCGTTGGAATATGAACTCGAGGCGAGATTAATAATAAAAAAAAAAAAAAAAAGAAAAAAAAGTTATATTGCCTTTGCATTGGCGACGGGGCCACACGTCGCCAGCACATGAATAATATCCTATGGATTTCCCCTCGGCGACGGCATTCCTACGCGATCGACAGACGATCCGCTGATTGGATTCGAATTGGAGGGAAAGTTTATCTGTCCGTCGACGCGCGTTACTTCCGGGAATTATTTCGGCCTCCAACCGAGCCTGGAACTGGCTGGAAAGGGTAATGATACTGGCTGACATCGACTGGTGATGGATATACTTTATTATGGAATTGTCAGCTGCCCAGATGAGATCCTGTCAGTGATGGGCGGGCTGCCTTTCGGGGACTTGCTTCGAATGCACCGGCGAACTGCGAATTTTTTTTTATCCTATTTCTAAGTTTCGGATTGACCAAGCTTTGTTAAAAGTTCATAGTCTATGGCAGTGATCTCGAAATTATGTTTCGCGACTTATTAGTGGATCGCGAGACGATATTAGATGGGTTGCGTTAATTATCAAGTCACGAGAGTAATTAATACGTTTATTAGACTTTTACCTGTTGAAAATTGTGTCGAGTGCAATCTAACTTTCTTTTGAAACGTAATATATCGGGTTAACGGATAAGTTCGTTCGCGTTTCATTGCGATAGTGTCAAGTATTATTACTAGACTACGGATTTTTATGCATTTATGGGGAATTTAAATACTTCATAATTATATTCGTCACGTTTTAATGTTCAACAGCACATTTACCTCCTAATATTTATTTATAAATATTAAGTGTACGCGAATATACAATGTCTATGTGTTGCCACGTAAACCGAAGTCCAAATTTAATATGAAAATTTGTTCACGTACAATTCTTTATACATTACTTTGCCATTAAATAAACGAATTCAAGTGGCAGTTATAGGAACAGTGACGGTAACTGAGTCGTTTACCCTATCGTGAAATACAAAAATCATACCAACGAAAAGCACTCTCTACGACTTCCGCGAATGCTACGAGGATTTTCGGTATCCGTGTTCTCCCCTATAAAATCGCTAGCGCACCTACAACAGAGCCTTTGCCATAACGAAATCATCGAACGCCGCGCGTTTCCAAGCGATCCGCTCTCTGAGGCTCGTGAGTCTCGTTCGCGGCGCAAGACAATGAACAATGGGACGAGCAGATTCGCATAGCTGAACGCCTCGCTGAGGATCCGCGAAAGATGGAATTCGAGGCGTTCGTTGGGAACCACAAAAGAGAGAGGAACGGAAGAGAAGCTATTTACCAGGCGGCGTCGCGAGCCATCTCTCCGGCGAGAAAGCACGAAGTTATGGATGCTAGGCGGTGGAAGGGGACAGATAAGAAGCGAACGGAGAAATATAGAGTAACGACCGGGACGTTCCTGGCGAAAGAAACGACCGTGGAATCCTCGCCTTCGCTTCTTTCTCTTTGCTCGGTGAGCTCCTTTAATTCTCGCTCGATACTCCTGCTCAGCGGATTCCTTATGGTTCCTTTTCCGGCTGCGCGACATCAACGTGGATTACTTAAAAAGTGCGGTCCGTCTTTGGTTAAGTTAGTTAACCCTTTCGAGCCGAGTTTTTTTTCTAGTTTCTCTTTATAGTTATTTCTCCATTAGGAATCAATAATAGTATGTTAGGGTTAGATACATATCGATTTGAAAATTGAGATATATACGTTCCCTTAGCTTTCTTTTTAATGAGATATTTTGGGACTGGAAGAGATAAAGATAAATATACGTTCTTGTATCAGTGACTTATATACACGCATACATATTTCAACCTTGTAATGCTTGAATAATTTGAAGGTATCAGGTAGCCATTTTGATAGTTCGCTTGAACATTCTTTGTGATAGATTCTCATTGTCTGCACATATTTTTGATGATTTACGTTTGAAAACTAAAAAGTCTGAGCTTGAAACAATTACGAATATTTTGACCGAACACAAGTGCCACGGGTTCGCCAAATTTATGTTTCTTTGTTACTAATTACCGTTAACGATTTATGTTTTCACTTTGTCTTGCTCTTACCTTTCTCTATTTTTGTAAGTGTATTGTAGATAATAATCGAGCAGCTGGAATTTTGGTTTGATCACGGTTTGGTAGTCATTGTCTGTGCTTAGGTCATTCAAAAATAGGTTAGAAAGCTTAGGATCTTCCTGTCGAGGGTGCAGTATTAGGGATCAGTGGAAGTTAGGAAGTTTAAGAATAAGTCAGAACGCTAGATGTTGAAGTGATAAATTTGAAAATGGAACATGTCAGTCAATGCAGCAGTGGCCGAAGTTAAATACATTAAGTAATGAATAATTAAATCGTTCGTTATAAGTGTAGACCAGTAGAAATTTCAAGTATATTAATATTGTTGTCCAAATAATTTATACACGTCTAGATTTGAATGCCACTGTGACACCAAAATGAAGACTTATACTATTAAATCTATTAGGGATGATTTGGATTAATTAGAAATTTTATGTATATTGATATCGGGATCCAAATAATTTATACAGCTTTAGATTTCAATCCCCTTGTGGTTCAATAATTAAAACCTATATTACTAAATCTATTAGGAATAATTTGAATTAGTTGATATTAGGATACAAATAATTTATTTAGGTATAGATTTTAAGCTCTTTGGGATGGCAGAATTAAAACCTATACTAATAAATCTTTTAGGAATAATTTGCATTAGTTACAAAATTTAAAGTATATCGACATTATCATTCGAATAATTTATACAGACACAAAAGTGTATATTTATAAAATGGAGCATCTTACAGATGCTTTAGAAAGTCCAACAAAGATAGAAACATAATTGTAACGTACTTAATACAATTCATTAGGTGTACCAATAAAAAATCCACTCTTATTGTCAAATTCACTATCTATTTCAATTATCCTGTAATATTTATCTATTATAAAATAAATTTATCAATTCATTTTTCTATTTTAATAATAAATCTTAAATTTAATCTATACGTCGAATTTATTACACAAACTATTTGTGACTTGCTTGTTAATAAACCTAATAACTAGTTTCCCCATATGTAAATTTTTCCTAGATCGAATTTTCATGTTTTACATATTTCTTACTAACAACTGGAAGAAACGTTGCCACTATTTAAAAATAATTATAATTTTAACTGATAAATAAATTAATGGCCATAAAGTGGCAATAAAATTCAAAACAAGTGTATTCTTGTAAATATTTAAATTTAAAGTAATGTATAAGAACTTTCGCGTATGATTATACGTGTATATATATATATATATATATATATATATATATAATATTTATTACTTTCTTCTTTTGTCCCATTTCCAAATATTGCCCGAAACATTCGAGCTGTAATTTACGTCACTTCGGATTTCACGTAACGACCAGGTGGCAACTCCGCGTTTAACCTATATTTCAGGAATAATTTTTCATTCCACCTGGTCTCTAAATTGGAGGATCATAATTAGAACGGAGTTTTAAAATATTCTACACTTTTGATTCCCCTGGTTGACCCAAAAACCCATTGAACCGAAGGCCGTCAGCCACTAAACTCTTACCTAGGCTTTCGCCCATCGCCTAGATCACAATAGTGAACATCGTGCTCCTAGGCCGGTTAGAAATAAAAATTAAGCCGGCCATTAAACGGGAACATTAGGGGCAGAAAGGGAATATAACCGGTTGGTCGGCTGATTAAAATAAATTGTCGGCGCGCGCGTCCCGTGAATAGGGCGAGATTAAAGAGCAGGTAGAGAATCGCGAGAGCCAGCTGAAAGTTTCAACCACGGGTCACGACCTTAATTTCTTCTCTCGCGCGCTTCTTCTTTGTCCGCTTTCGAGCCACGAAAATGGCCGCCGCGTGTCGTCGCCGGAGTATGAATAAATAAAAGGAGCCTGGACCAGAGAGAATTTGAGCCAAGGAAAAGAGAACCAGAGATATCGAGCCTTGTCCTAGTCAACTGACCAAATTAGCCTACCACGCTGACCTAATTAATCAAACTTCTGATAGAACTTTCGTAATCCATCATAATGTGGAACTTGTACAAATTGATTTTGCTTCGTCGGGTAAATTTCGAAGATTAGGAATCTCTTTAACCCTTTAATCGTGACCTCTATACGACCTATTAACGAATTGAAAGATTCCATTTTTAATATGAACGACGTATCGCGTACAACACATTGAAAAGTACTATTTTATTACAGACTACGCACCCATAGAATATATGGAACCCTGCTGTTTTTTTTTTTTAAATGTGAAACAACGAATAATTATTTAAAATAAAAGCACCGTTTATTCGTGATTACGATAACGCAACGCGAATCGTTGTGCTTTAAGTTACCCTAGGATAAATGTGCCAATTGAGCCATTCTCGGGCCAAAATGATTAACTCGACTTTTTGAATTTTTTAAAAGTTTAGTGCTAAAACACGTGATTACAGCTTAGCTTTTTATTTGCAATTGAACTTAACGCCACGAGGCGAGAAAAATATTGTTGATCATGGAATAATAAACAATTTATAAAGATAGTAACGATTATTCCAAGAACGTTTATTTACGATATACTTTTATTTATGAACATTTTTTTATACGTTGAATATAATGAATTGAAACGACTAATTAATTGAAAATGTACATGGAAATCCAATGTACCTATTACAGTCAATTGAAAAGTTGTCACGTAAGTAGAAATAATTTTTACATACATTAGCAATACAATTTATGTAACACATATAAGATGTATAGTAAACGTATCGCTCTTACTTAATTATAACAACTTCCATACTTTCTAATTACATTGGTCATGCTTTAGTATCCAAATCGCAATATTTATTTTCAAATACCAAGTGTAAACGAATATACGATGTCTATGTGTTGTTACGTAAAACTAAGTCCAAATTTAGTATAAAAATTTGTTTATTTACTATTCTTCGTTCGTCACTTTGCCATTAAATAAAATAATTAAAATTGATGGTCATTCGGACATCTATCCTATATTGAATTGAATTACTGCGATGATGTATCAATTTTTTTAGGATCGCGTAAATTTCTCCGAATCGCCCAGGTGAATTCGGAAACTGCAAAGGTTGATGTCGATTATTTTAGGGGGAAATGTAATTAGAAATATTTAATAACTCGATTTTTCCGTGTTTCTTTTGGGTTTGAGTTATGCCGGGGTTTGGAAATTAGTTTGATGGTGTTGCGGGGGTTAATGTTTGATTTAGGTAGGGTCTCTGATGGGGTGTTTTTGATATTTCTGAGAGGAGTTTGATAGCTTCTGTTGGGAACTCGTGGAGGTTGCGGATGACGGGTTATGGAATATTTGAAGAGCTCGATTCCGGGGTCTGAGTTACCTACAATATTTGTGGCCAGCAAACCTGAAGTTAATAGAACTAGCTGAACGAACACCGGTACGACTAATTATTTTTAAAACGGAGGAAATTGTAACCAAAAATTATTACTGGAACAAGTTCACGCGATTTCTCTCTCAGAGATAAATTGAAATGAAATTTACTCACATTAACACTGGATTTACGAAACCCGTCAATTTGACGGATTTCGAATTCATACTTAAAGTTACGGGGATCGTAAATATTATTTTTCATTAGTTTATGGTGACTTTAATTCGTGTAATGGTAGGAGTATGTATTTTAATTGCCTGTATTTCTCCTCAAGCTTCTAATTTCGAATATTTATGTATAGTATACTTATTTTTCCGGAAACATGTCAAATTATAGAATCAATGTTCGTAAACCTAGTGTTAATAAAACAATTATTTTTATCCAGTTTTTCTATTTAATCTCTTAAACAAAGTTTTGGTTAGTTGGAATTCTATTATATATTATAAATGCGTACCAATTCTTTTCGGTGTCTAATAAAAATATTCGTAGTTGCATAAATTAATTCGGTGCCTTTTGTATCAAATTTATTAAATTGCTGCATAAGAATTCAAGGAGAATTTTAATATTCAAAATAATTTCCATTGTTTCGAATGACTCTTTGTCATTTATGAAACGAGTGACGAATTTCTTCTTTGATGAGTTTAAGTCAATAATGTCATGAAGATTTTAACAAGGCACTAAATTAATTTGTACACGTGATAAAAATCGTAATTACGGAGTATCACGAATTTTATTCATTTATGGAAAAACATGGACTGCACGTAATATAACGCAAAAATATACAAAATAACCAAATTGAACCATAAATTATTAAATTTTCAGAGTGAAACATTTCGTATAGGTTCAGTTCCTTCAACTTCGATAATAAAAATGTGAATTTGTATAAGGAGCCGCAGTAAAACTATTTCAATAAATCGAGCTAATTTTAATACATAAAATAATCGAATAAAAAATAGCCTAATTCAAAATCTGTACACACAGTTAGTCACAAAAGTATCTAGCCATATTAAGAATTTAACAGTTCTTCTTTTAAATGCTATATCGTCAATGAAGAAAAAATAAACTCGAAAACTAATTTTAGTTTCGATGGAACGTTCATTGCAACAAAATTATAAAACCTTAGCTTCGAACAAATATTATAACATAAGTGAACAATAAATGGATAACATTTTTTCAATTGCACGATCAACTGTACTTAATCAATTAAAGAGAAGTATACGTGAAAATGTAGCCTTTTGATTAACATTTTCCGATTACTCCTCAAACGTTGTCAAATAACCTAGACGAAAATGGTTCATTAGGAATTCATCATTTCTCTATGACATAATGACATAACCTGAATCCGTCTCGCATAGTGATTGATGTCCTTTCCGTCAAGGTACATAGGAAAATTTATAACACTTCAACGTAACTGGCTAAAGTGCATTTAATTCACCTCATCGTCATGTTGAGTAAACTCGAACAGTCTCTTCGGCCAAGGTATAACCCATTTTGCGAGCCTTTCATAATTTAGTCCTTTGTCTCGAAACTCCATATTAAACCGTCGTTCAGACAGCTTTGATATTTTTCAAGATGTATTTTCATCTTAGAGGGACTATGAATAAATAGAAATAATCGAGTCGAGCGACGGATAATAGTGTCTGAGGTTAAGTTAGGTATTCATGTTAGGCTAGGTTGAACTTATATTTAATAGGGACGTCATTTCCTCGTGATTGAGCATCACGAGGAACTCGGAAACCTCCTTTTATCGATTTCTGATGCACGAACACAGCTTTATGGAATATTTTTTTACATTTTCGGACGAAGTAAGTAGTAAACTACAGCAATGGAAAAAAATTTGAAAGGAGTATACAATTTGAGGACAGTAAAGGCGAAAAAAGAAAACGATTTATTCGTTTATTCGATATAAACGGCGTAAACCATTTAATGTAAATGAAAAAGAAGAATAATATAGACTGATACTAATTTTAATAAGCATTGAGATTTTAGGAACAACTAATATTTCGTCTCGAAATGATATGAATATTACGAAGTCCAATAACTTATTCATTTTTCTGTTGCAAAGAAAATCAGTTGCTTTTTAACTAATTATTATCCGTATAACGAATAATAAATTAATAGAAAACGATGCAACTGTAGGAATACCAAACTATAGTATAATACTATGTTCAGTTAAATGATTTAACTAATACGGAAATTATAATCACTCTTAATATCGAAAGGTTTAACCCTTTCAATGTTGATCAAAATAACGGACGTGTTGCAGTTGAAAACGATTTTAGATGGTATAAAATATAGCAGAATTATCTTTATAAATTCTTTGCGTCTTCACTATAAATCAGTAAAGTATAAACATCCTTTAAATCCGTATTTTACGACTTAAATAGATCTTCTTGTCTATAGATTGTCGGTAGATCAATAATTTATACCTTTTATTATACTTTCACATCAATCAAATGGTTAATAGGTCAGGATTATAACATTTTAGGTATGACGTTACTCGATCGCAATATAAGCGTTGATTGTTACGTATGTAAATAGGTTTCGCGTGGGTTATTTTGCAGCACGTGCTGTTGCAATTTTTGAAATTTGCACGGATTGTTTGATAAAAAACGAAACAAATGAAAGTACGTTTGCAAATAACGCGTACAGGTTACAGGGGCGTGAAAATTAAACGATTTCAATGCACAGAATTAACAAGGATCCGATTCAATTTCGGCGATCCCTTGTCATGCAAATGGAAAGTATTAATTAACGTAATTTACGCGCGGCGACGAGAAAAACGATGCTCATTAAGTTTTAATCGCACGAGCGGAAGTACGTTCTCGCGCGTGAAATTCGCAGATACCTTTACCTATATATACACGATTCGAATAATCGGAACGCATAATCGTTAAGTAAATGAATGAAATTGCGATTTATTAAACGAGTCCGGTGCAAAAATATGTTTTTAGTAAGGTTACGTTTTTGCAAACGCGGAGAAGACATGTGTTGAAAATTGTTGGAAAATATAGGCTAAATTATTTATCTGAATATTTAGGCACTCGGTAATTAATTTATTTACAGGCTAGAGTATTTTAATGGTCACCTCAATCACTTATTCAACCAATGAGTTCCTTCGTTATTCATTTACTTAATTTGTTCATTTATTTAATCGTTTATTGAAAGAGTTATTTATTGTTTATTAATTCACTTAACTTATCCACTCATTCATCGAATTGTTTCCTCGTTTGCTTGGCTATTCATCCGCTCACTCATTCCCTAATGATTCAGTTATTCGCCCAATTATTAGGTATATCAATAGTTAATCTATTTTTCATCAAATTAAGCGTTTATATTTAACACAATCAAATATATAAGTTTCTTCGAAAAAAGGCTCATAAAACAAAAAGTAGAATTGATTAAATTGCGTCGTGATTCAACACAAGTGTTAATCGCCGATTTTAATGAAACTTGGTGAAAAGTTAGTATACGGAAAAAATATTCGACACGTATTCTTTATAGACTTCGATCCCTAAGGTGATTAGACATTTTTTAGTCCACTTGCCGAGTATTATAAGTCCTTAAAGTCTTCAACAACTTGCATAGAGTATTCGAAAGGGTTAATGTTTATACGTTGCTATCAATTACCAAAAGGAACATTTGTTTTATTTCTTGCAAATGACCATTTTCTTCAGCAGTTCAAACGACGAGAATAATCGTCCGTAACGGCAGACGGGGCTACGAAGATAATTCCTCGAACTTTACCCTTTGCACAGGCTTTTTCTTTGCGCCTATGATGAACCACCAGCTAGCAGGAAACTACCTGTAATTACCCTCGCCCCGTTTGCACATTTTTCTATCTCGGAACAGCGGACAGAAGATCTTTTAACCGGAAGAAACGGAGCAAAACAGAAAGCAATAAATGCGATTGGCAACCTGCTGAAAGAAATTTAATAGCGTCCATCTTTTAACTTTGATCTCGATTTCCTGAAATAGAGTGCAGGGGAATTTCGTGTTCCCTTTCCGGAACTTTCGGATTGTTCCCAGTGTAGCTGGCGAATAATTAATTCAGTCTATCTGGGGGGTAAACGTTGCGATTAATTGAACAGTTCCTCGTGTTTCTGATTCGATAGACTTTTTACAAAAACTTCGACTGACGACGAGAGGCAACAATAATTTTTTAAATTGCAGCTCGATGCACGTTTTTGCAAATTTTATTTCCTATCTTTTAACATAGCCTCTTCAATCGTCTTTTGTCACAATTTTTTCAAAACTATTATTAGTGTTAAGGGGTTATTCTTTGATGGAAGCGGGTTCTTCTTATTTCGGTTTTTAAATAAAAAGACACGGGTTTAGGGAAAAAAGGTAACTGATATATATTTGATTATATGTGAGAATGTAATGTACCAGGACTTTCAATGTCCTGTCCGCACCGACTCTTCATGTCGAACTGTCGAGAACACGACAGCCTTCGACACTTACAGTTTTACAAAACAATGGTCAACCTTTCCAGGTACGCTAGACCTTCGACAAGACCAGACGCTGCAACTCCGAAGTCTTGGGTTTTTTCCTATTACTTTATTACGCCTGTAGAAGCGACACTCTAATATTTTTGTATAGGGAGTTTTTCTACAGAAGAGCTGTTTTACTTCAACAATTAGGGTAAATGACCCACGTACTGTCACTGTTCCTATAACTGCCACTTGAATTCGTTTATTCAATTGCAAAGTAATGTATGAAGAATTGTAAGTGGAGAAATTTTTGTACTAAATTTGGACTTCGGTTTACGTGACAACGTATAGACATTGTATATTCGTTTACACTTAATATTTATAAATAAATATTAGGAGGTAAATGCGCCGTTGAACATTGAAACGTGATCAATACAATTATAAGGTATGGAACATGTCATAATTCAATAATAATTCTTATATCTGTTACACAGACTGACGTGTTAATATATGTAAAACGTGTTTCTATTTAAATGGAACGTTTTTAAGTGACAGTGCGATAGACATTGGACTTTGTTATACATTTTCGATTACGTAATAATGAATTTATCATATTGAACATATAAAAAGAATGTTCAAAAATAAAAGAGCGGTTGAACAATATTATGCTCCAAACTGGAACGATCTTTATATTAAATACTTTCTAAAATAGTTAAATAAAGTTACGCGCGAACCTTAAAGTGGCAATAAATGGTACATCTACCCCAATCATTATTAGACTGCAAATTTCAATGCATTTCTTAAATGTGAAATCATCAAGTGTCACTAATAAGGACGTTAGACTTTGTCGTGCATTTCCAATTAATTGTTAATCAATTCATCAAATTCAATGTTCATAGATAAACTCGACGTGAAGCAATATTACGCCCCAAACTGGAACCGAATTTTCAAGTGAAATCGTATCTAAAATAATTGAATAAAGTTACGCGACAACCATAAAGATGTCAGTAATCGGTACATCCACCTTATAACCGTCGCTTGACCTTAGCTTTCCCGGTATTCGGTACCCAGTACAGCTTCCCCTGTTTCATTTCGCTGCACCGAAAGCCAAACTTTTACAACGAAGACAAGGCTCCCTGTAGGATTCACTCAGGCTTGCCGAATCTCCCCCCACGATCTCGTGTCATTGGTCTGGGAGCACCGTTAGCCGCAATCGCCCAGCAAGTATCAATAACCTGGGCATCGCGTGGAATCACGGTCGAACGAGCGAAGATAACGAAAAGTGGCCGTCCCCCGTCGCGATAATGTCCCGATTTCCGGCCACGTAGCCATACCCCGCTCTTCTGGTCGGGTTTCTCGCCCCGAGGCCTGGTCACAGCGTGGCCACGCTCAATGGCGAATCGTCGGATGCCGAGCCTCGACAAATAGAGACAATTAAGCGGCTAATATGAGCTACCCCCGCCGTGTGTGTCGCTCCCACGAGTATACGGGCCGCGTGCGGATGAAAGGGTGCCGAGGGATGCGCGCAACAATGCTGCGCCATTGCGAACATCGTTGGGGAAATGCAACAATGCACACCCAGTCGACGAATCTCTATTGCCTTCTCTGTTCCTCTTATCTACGCGCCAGCTTCTACGTTTCTTTTTCGCGGATGATTTCGGAACGGTTGCGTACTCCACGCGATGCTCTTTCATTTTTTGCTCTGCTTGGAGTGCTCGGAGGTCTTGCATGGGGTAAACGTCGGTAATACGGGGCACTTGATTTTGAAATGGAACGATTTGTGGGTTTTTAATAAGACCAACGCGACTGGACGAAGAAATTTGATGTAGAATGTAAATTATATATAATATATAGTATGTAATGGTAATATTGTATATAATAGTATATATAACTGAAAGTGTGTTTTAAGATTAATATACATTCGTAAATACATACTTGAAATCGACTGTACACGCATATTTATGCATTTACAAAATATGTTAATACTTGTGTAAATAGAATACACAATTATACTGTAATATATTTATACTATAATGTATTATACTATAATATATTTATACTATAATATATTATATAATGTATTATACTATAATATATTTATACTATAATATATTATATAATGTATTATACTATAATATATTTATACTATAATATGTTGTACTATAATATATATATAATCATACTTAAATTGTTAAGTGCGAAACAATACAAATGATTTGATATTATACTAAAAAATCACCAGAATTAAAATTTAGCAGTTCGAAAAAGTGGTATCTAATGTGGAACACCTAGAAAGTTTACAAAGGAAACTAAAAGAATTCTAGCTTTATTACAAGACAAACGAACATTTGCTTAAACAGAAGTTAGAAATAAAGAAATAGTTTTTAGATACTTAGATATTTTTTCGATGCAGTTTACCTCCACTGAAATATTTTACCGTTTGACTCGCATTTCAGAAACGTTTGCATACCATAAAACAGTAAATTGTTTCTTTTTAATTATCAGCATCGCCCGTTATTATTTGACAAGGAACTAGTATACGCGTTATTTAATTATTTAATTACCAAGACTTTACGTTCTATGTGATCGTACATTATATACGTTAAATCAATTCTAAAACGGATAAGACAATTACAGTGAATCTGGATATCACTTAGGGATTGTATTTCAAATCTATTTGCCTTTTCTCTAGTTTAACATATTCGCAACAAATATTTCAATATAACAATAAAACGCATCCGCAAATTTGGAGAGCGAACCACCTTTAGGAATCAAATTTCGCGATCATGAAAATTTATCCAACTGCTATCGAATTTACCTTCCCTAACAATTCTGTCCCTTGCCTAAACTGTGACCAAACAGCAACAAACACGCGCCCACCCCCAGAAACAGCCCCTTGTGCAAAGCTCCAGCATGGAAACAGTGCAATCCCAGGATCAGTTGGCAGGGGGTGATCGTGACCCCGCATACGCTCCTGGAATTGCGTTAAATGGCCAAACAAATGCGTGAAATAACGTTGCGATTATTGTGTCCTGCCATTCTCTCGTACTCACAGTTCTCCCCCCACTCCACTCCCCTAAAACAAATATATGTACTCGTCGAAGAAACGAAGCATTTCGACGTTTCCACGTATTTTTATTACCTTGTACGTAATTGCTTATGATGATTACGAATGAGGGGCGGGGGATAAGGGAAGTTCGATGGGAGTGGTTTGGGAATTGGTGGACGGATGAGCGATGGTTCGATTGGCTCACTGATCTCTGAATAACTCGGTTCAACCGTAATGAAATGATGGCAGTTTTCTCGTCGCTAACCGCACGTTACGGGTCCTACCCACCTCCCCCTCCGCAACGGGGGTGGAAAATGTGTTTATGAAGCTCGGCTGCGACGATTTAATAACCGGCCTTTGGAACATGTGGGCCGCGATTCCAGGCTATTATCGGGGGTAATGGTTTTTTATTAGGTATTGTTTTTTTTCTACCCCTATCCTGGAATTCTGTTGCGAATTCGTGGAAGTGGATATTATCGTTGTGGTTACCAATAGTTTACGTTTTGATCGAACTAATAGTTCCATGCAGTACCGGCTATTATCAGGCTATCAATTTTCTAAAAGTTCTGGTAATATCGGGTAATCCTATAATATCCCTTAAATTCGATATCTGCTCTTTTTTCAAGCTTTAGGTAGTAAAACAATTGAACAAAAAAATGGAAGTGCGTTATACATTTTTTCTGTTATATATGCTACATAAAAATGTGACGTTGCTATAATAATGAATTGCTGGTATAATAAAAAATTAAGTGTTAGGCTATTCCATAAGTAACGGCGTTCCTTTGCTTAATTATTACTGTTCACGACGCGAGACGATCAACACGTGACCTACGCCAACACGTGAAACCTTCAAACGACCTTCGGTATCTACGGCACGTTGGAGAAAATTTGTTCTGCCTCGGTTTCGCATGCACAGACTAGCATTTACACGCAGTTATACAGGATAACGATCGAGGGGGTGGAATTTTTTCAACAACCCCGGGCGGTTAATTTTCCATATACCCCTTTCCGCGTCTTTTCTCTACGTTATTTGTCCGATTCAGCTGCACGTTCACGGGTGTAGCTGAAACTGCGTGGATGATATCAACGCCCTCGGGGCTCAGGAACGCACACGATGGGAATTTGTTGCGCATCCCCTTTCCAGTCGATTGTTTAATTAGGTGCTCCCATTCCATGAAATCTTTTGCACGGCCCTCGCCTCCGGGAACGCGTTGATTGAAGATGTTTTCGGCTATCTGGCGAATTAATTGAAATTGTCGGTAGCAGGAATGCACGTGCCTGAGATACAATTTTATTTCAGTTTTGGTCCCCTTCGAACTTTGCTTTGTTGTGTATAATGATGTTTTTTTTTTTCGAAATTCTCTGTCTCTTTTATTATTACTATTATTTTGCCGATTGATATTTTTAATTGTCTTCAATTACTCGTAATTTATTATGTTAGGTATTTTTATAGTATTACGCGAAATGTCGTTTTTCGAAGTAATAACGTTAAGCATAAATAGATTGTTACGATTCGATTTTTAGTTTTATTTTTACAGGATTTTATACACTTCTTTTCAACGGCTAATTACGTTTATTATCGTATAGTTATAAAAATGACCAATTTCAGGATATTCTGATCTCCCTAGTAATTTATTACCCAGTACAGAATTATATGTTTTAAATTTTGCAAATTAATGTTGAACTGTTCTACTATTTAGATAATCTTCTTCAAATCACAATTTCTATAGCTTTATTGTATATTTGCCAAATTTATAGTCTCATAAGGGATTGCAGAAATTTTCCGATTATTTATGATTTCAAACGCTAAAGTTTTCATAATTTTAATATAACACACACGTATCTACATTACAGAAAATTTCTTCTTCTTTAATGTGAGTTACTACAATTAACCATTTCACAAAATTAAGAAAGTTGTATTCATCCCGTATTCTTAAGCTTCGAAAATTAGAATAATTAAGAGTTTTGAACACAAAAGTTATGGCAAAATTTATAGAACCTATTGTAAGGTGATTTAATAATATTAGAATCAATATTAAGTCAATAATATTTAACAATATTTAGTTAATAATATTGGAATCAATATTAAGTTAATAATATTTAGTAATATTGGAATTAATATGAAATTAGTAATATGGAATAATAATGAGTCAATAATGATTAATAATATTTAACAATATTAGATTCAATAATACGTTTAATGTTTAATATGTGTTTATTACACTGAGAAAAATCCTTTGGTACACAGTAATTTACATAAAATTAGAAACTAAATGGGGCCATTTGGGGAAAAAGATAGCAATGAAAAATTCTGCTGAAAGCTATTAGAGAACTCGAAAAAGTTAAGAGACTCGCCATACTTGTTTACATAGATGAAGATGCGATTGAAGCAGTTACATTGGTCATAAAAAGTTCTGTGACTTTCTTGGCAAAGTAAAGGATCATATTTTACAGTTACAGAAGAAGCATTTAACTAAAAAGAGGATAAGATTAATATAAACAAATATTGAAGTGCAAGTTACAATAAATATATTTTATTATTAAAATCTCGCGGACAAAATGGAAAATAAAATTCGTAATATTGTGACATGAAAAAAAAAAGTTTTGAGACTCATAAATTGGATGTTTATATTAATCTTGTCCAAAACATAATTATTTTATGCAAACCACTTATAAATTAAGATTTCAACAATGTCACCATATGTTGCATTTCACGAGTCACTTTATAATCGCCGCCATTTTTCTGTTCTACCGACGAAAGCCAACAAAGACTTGACCGATGATTGATCGTCGAATAACTACGATTCGGTATTTTTTTACAAAATCAATGTCACGTTACAACGCCGTCAAGCAATATTAAACTTTCTACATGTAGGATACTACGATAAAATCGTTGGCACGTTTTAAAATTCCAAGCGGATTATATTGACTTTTCTGTCGTTTCAAATTAGTTGTCAAGATTCTTCCAATTTTACGCTCAAAAAAAGATATCTAGTTTAAACTAGCCAACTTCGGATCCAATAATTTTGCACAAAAAATTTCTCTCCATGTGAGAAGTTTTCGTCTTCGTTTTTTTTTTTTTTTTTTTTCCTCGAGGAGACTAATATTCCTGCAGCGAAACCCTTCGCCCCCTTCGCTGGAAAGCTTTCCTCTGGAAAAACGGCAACGGGGAATGTATATCCGATTTTCCGCGCGCGCGTCTTATCGCTCGCTACACGATTTTCCTTTTCCTCTTCCGCGACGCGACAAACGACGCGGATTAAACGAGTTCCAACGTCCGTCGTCTAGTATAATCGCGTATCAGCGGTGTATCTGAATTAAATGGCGTCCCTTCCTGCGCTCCGGTGCTCTTTGACGCGTCCATTTCGAAAAGCTTTGAGACCGCCATATCCGATTTTGCTTTTTCTTCCGACCCTCCGTTGGATTCTGCGAAAGATTTTCTTTTTCCAAACGGATGACGGGAAAGACGGGTTTAAGTTTCCTCTGTCCTTTTGCAAAGGGGACAGGATAATGGAATTAAGGTTGATTAATAAGTTGAAGGCGAAAGAAAGTTGAGAGAAAGTAGTTGGGAGAAAATAATTATGACGAATATCTTCTCTGCCCTCTGCAGTTCTGATTCGCCGATTCCTCGATAGAAAATAATATACTTCACAGCGGGAGTTAAATTAATTTGATGAAACACGAAGTTATAGTAGCGAGTTTGGAAAGCTTTCCCCTTGGGAATTTTTTTTATCATTTGAAATTTTAATATTGCTCGAAACTTTGTTTCCGTTCGCTAGCGAAATTTTATCTATTGGGTTAAATGAGAAATTGGTGCGTTTTGTAGGAGATAATTTCGTAACGTTCTTCTATGCGGCTAATTTGTTAACAATCATATTTTTGTTTTGATATCTTCATTTAAGTGTTCATGAAAAAATAGAGATTAACGAAGATAATATCATTGATTAAACAATCTAGTGTTTATAATAACACTGGATTGGAACGTAGTATGATAAAAATGCACAGACTTTTCGTTTAATTCAATGTATTACTTATTTAACTTTGCTGCGGCCATTTTTTACCCCAATCGTGTTTTTATTTCACCAAAATATTTCGTAGTATTGAGAAAAATGTCAAAAAATTGATACTAATATTGACAAATGTAAGCTCCAATTTCTATAATGAAGATTCTTCTTCTTCATATTATAAAACTTTCCCTAAAGAAAGATGGACGTAAATTGAATGGAATTTTGAAGACCGCAGAAGGATTAAAATAAATTATACAAATTAGATTTTTGTCTTCTATATAAGTTCGAAGGGAAATAATTGCAAATGCAAAATTTAATATAGTTTCGATACATCTTACTTTCGGCATCATATTGCTTAGGGCAGACTAAGTAGTACAAGACTATATATGGTCATCCATGCATAAAACTGATTCTTCTTGCTCATATAATAGCTTTGGAAATAGATTGTTTAAAATAAACCATGCAATAGAAGGCCGTATATCGTTAAACATACCTAAAACTGAAGTTGCTTGCTCAAAATCTAACTACAATTTTGTTAATTAGTTATGATGGCTTTAATATTAGATTGCTTAGTGTAGACGAAGTAGAACAAGACCATATGTAATCAGACGTGCCTAAAATTGATTCTACTTACACAGCACCTAACTATAATTGTTTTAAATAGTTATAATGACTTTGAAGGAATCTAACTACACTTTTTTTTAAGTAATTATAATGGGTTCGACATTGGCTTTCTTATAATATGCCAAGTGGTACAATGTATATGATTAGACATGTCTAAAATGTACTTGTTCAAGATATAATTATATTTTGTTCAAATAATTATAATAGGTTTGACATTAGATTGCTTAAAGTAAACCGAGTAGAATAAGACCATATATAGTCAGACATGCCTGAAATTGTTTGTACTTATTCAAGATATAATTACATTTTGTTAAAATAATTACAATAGGTTTGACATTAGATTCCTTAGAGTAAACCAAGTAGAGTAAGACCGTATATAGTCGGACATGCCTGAAATTGATTCTCTGTGCTTAAAATTTAACTATCATTTAATAGAATATTTACAAGAGTTTTTACATTATATTGTTTAAGGCATACTAAACACTAGAAGATCTTATATGCTTGAACATATGTAAGAGTGTTCCTACTTGATCAGGATCTAACTACTATCTTGGTAAATTAATATAATACCCTTGACATTAGATTGCTTAGAATAAATTAAGTAATACAAGATCGTATCTGGCCAAACATTCTTAACATTGATTTTACCTGTTGAAAATTTAACTATTTGAAAATGTAACTATAATTTGTTTAAGTTATTATAATGATTCTGTTATTAGATTGCCTACAATAAAGCAAGTAATATAAGACCGTATATGATCAAACATTTCCAAATTTTATTGTACTTGTTCAGGATTTAACTATAACTTTTTTAAATAGTTATACTAACTTTAACATTAGATTGCTTAGGATAGTCCAAGTAGTACAAGATCATATACAGTCAGACATGTTAAAATTGATTTCACTTGCTCAGATTCTAATTACAATCTTTTTTAAATAATTGTAATATTTTAAACATTAGATGGATTAGAGTAGCTCTAGTAGTACGAGGTCGTATATAATCAGACCTTGCCTAAAATTGATTCCACTTACTAAGAATCTAAATACAATTTTCTGATATAATTATGATAGCTTAAATATTAGATGGCTGAGAGTAATTCTAGTAGTCCAAGACCGTATATCATCCAACATGCCTAAAATAGACTTGCTCAGAATCTAACTACAATTTCTTTAAATTATTATTATGGTTTTGCCATTAGATTGTTTACAATAAAGCAAGTAATATAAGGCCGTATATGGTCAAACATTCCCAAACTTCATTCCACTTGTTCAGGATTTAACTACAACGTTTTTAAAATAACATAATGGCTTGAATATTCGTCTCTTTAGAGTATATCGAGTAGTAGAAGAATGTATTTGATCAAACGTGCCTGAAATTGATTCTATTTACCCAGAACATTGCTATCATTTCCGTGTGCATGTAATATTGTGGAAATTGCGTTAAACAAGACCGTTGGCGAAATACAGAGGAGGCTTTTATCAAAGACACTTAAGGCACAGAAAGACTACGCCGCCGGTGTACAATGGAATTTAGAAGAAAAGGAATTCGGGTCGATACCGCGGACGCGTTCGTTAGAAACTTCCCAGGCAACGAGGATCTGTTAAGTTTCAGAACGTCGGAACGCTTAAAGCCCCCGTTATACAAAGAAAATATTCAATTTCGAGTCTTTGTAGGATTTCATTATCGAGGGCCGGGGAAAATATCAAAAGTATTTTCCTTTTGCCCCCCTCCCTCCCCTCCCTACTCCTCTTTGAGTATTTCAGCTACCATGGAATGCTTGAAATCTTCTGTACACCGTTGAAACGCTAAACTTCCAACTGCAGCAGCGGCAAACTACTAATCTAATTTACATTTTCAATTCCTTCGTCCTTCCTAAAGATTGCGACTAATTGAAACTAATAGCCCTGTGTTACCTTCCGTAAGTAATTATCGAAGCATTAACGGAATAATTGAAGCGTAATGGAAGGTAGAATTTTGAAAATATTAAAATACTCTGTGTTGCATGGAAAGATAAAGGCAGCGAGGTCCTATTCCTTTAATTTCGAGCTCACGTGGAATAGGGGAACCTAAATTGGGAGGGAATTAATAAAATGGAGCCTTTTAATTCTAGTATTGCGAGAGTTAGTGTACAGTGAGGATTAAAAGTAAGTATGCACCTCGTAAAAATGAAATTCAGTGAAATTATAGGGTAATTGGTACTTGTAGCGAATGAATAAGTATTGTGTAGTAATAATATAATTATAGCATAATACTTACGTAAAATGTATTATAGTATAATTGCGATACATTTCACAATAAATGAATCATACTTTAATCATACTTTTGCAAATTGAGGGACACTCAATTTTAATAAATAAATAAAAAAACATATATTCGTCCCGTTTGATTAGGCTTTTTGAGATCATTTAGAAGAATGTTTCGAGAAATTATCACACTGGTGGGCAATTAATAAATTTATTTAGTTATTTATTTATTTACTTAATTTACTTAATTTAATTTGATTGTGAAACGACGGGTATAAAAACCCTTTAGTATACATGTTCTACGTATTTTTGATTTTGTGATAACGCTAATGTATATTATTTTTCTCTTGTACTTATTGGGCTTTTGCCCGTCAATAATAATAATAATAATAATAATACTTTTGCAAATTGGATACTCAATTTTGGTTTTTACCGTATTTTGAATATTTTGTATACTTCTGCGTTTCATACGTTAATAGTATACAATCAGAATCGAAAGTGAGTATACACCTCGTAAAAATTAAATTATGGTTTTGATTACAGTTCAAATGAAATTACAGTATACTTATGGTGTTATTTATAGCAAGTAAATTAATATTGAATAATAGCAGTAAAATTATAGTATTACGTACGATAAATATATTATAATATAATTACGATGTAATTTATGATGGACAAGTTATAGCATAATTTCAGTTTTGTAAAGTATACACTTATCTTTGACAATCTTCATTCACAAGAATGGAACAAGTGACATATCACAAAATGTTTGACATATCGCGAATTACCACTTTGCTTTTTCCTTTAAATACGTGATAAAGAAATGTCATCTTTCACAAATTAATATCGATTTCATTTCGAAGCATATGGAAAAATTTATATTCCTCAAGCTTTACGAAAAAGTGGCATATCAGGATTTGCAATCTGACCACAAATACATCTTTATTTATCCCCTTCATATAAAATCACAGCAAATTTGCGACGATTCATCGCAGTAAACTTATACCTACGATTTCGTATCTTCATCAATGTTAACAATCTTAAAGATTTAATGGACTCTCCTACTTCATTTGCATATTTTAGACGCACTGAAGTTTCTTACGTTTAGTCTTAACTTTATCGTTCTCGTACCAAGAGCTTGCATCCATTAATTAATTGGTAAATAAATAAAGGAGTAAATTGCTATGAGAAATTGCAAACGAGTGATTTCGACCCGTTCCCCTGTTAAACCCATTCACAGCTGAATAAACACTCTAATATTACCGCGAACAGAAATTTCGAAAAACTTCGAATTTACCACGAATCACAGTGGAAGAGCATTATATCCGTTAAAAAGGTCTCTGCTACCGGTACTTTCACCACGGACCACAGAAGTATTCCGGAGCATTTTAAAAACCCGCCGAAAAGCACACGCCTTTCCTCTTTTCACTAGCGAACCACGAGTACTCAGAGTGTTGAAGGACTTAAAGGAGCCGTGGAACGATCGAGGGTGGAAATTTGGAGAATAGACGCAGGCTCCGTTAGAAACGCCTTGCCTTTACGCGCGTTCTCGCGAGCTTTCACATCGCTCAGTGTCGATCTTGCCTCGGTGAGGTTTTCGTGAAGAGAGAGAGAGAGAAAAAGAAAGCAGCAGCAGCAGCAGCAGCAGCAGTTCCCGTTCGACGTTTCAATGCAAAAGCATCCGCAAGGATCTTCTCGCTGCTTATTTTCCCGGCCGCGTTCGAACGTTCTCCATTAGCGTTTCTTCGTTCCGTTCTCTTTTCCGCGAGCAGAAAATGGCCGACGAGGGGAAGGAGGGACGAGGTGTGCAAAATTCTCGTGAAGCTGGATTTTCCCCCGACTGCACGTAAACGAATTACCATTCGGCGTATGCGTGCGTGCCTGTGGAGAAGAAATAAAAAAAGAAAATAGATAATCGAATCCGAAAGCCGCGTGATGGCCGGAAGTGTGGCCGATAACGCGATTACCATTCAATACTTCGGTAGAAAATCGTTGTAAATGCGGCTGCTGTAAATTTGTAACGAGGAAAGATGGATCCCGAAGTTGTCAACTGTGTTTGGAACTCCGGACACTTGAAAGGGATAAAATGCAATTTTCGAGACCGTCCGTAATACGATACTTCGCAAAAAGTTTTCGATCAAACACGAGAACGTGGAACTAACTGAGAACAGTACAATTTTTGAAGTACGAAATGCTATTTCAGAATTAAAGGAACATATGGGAAGATTACAGAAATGTAATATGAATCGTTTGCTATAAAAAAGAAAACACCGAGGAAAATAAACTTACTTAACAGTAAAACGATACTTTACCTAATATTTACATTATCTAATGTTTTTTTAATATTTTTACGTCCATATATGATTAATTCGATGTGTTGCAATATTTATACTACGAGATTATCGCAACGTGTAAATGAAATTTCTTTTTACATTAATTTTATTATTTCTCGAAGCTGATTTTCACTTTTACTGACATTTTTATTGGCTTATTTTTTATAGTTATATAGTTTTACAATAGCACTTTGTATCAGAAAAACATTAACGTTTGGAAATATACGGAATATAGTTCAAATAATATACTTTGAAAAGTCATTTTCACCACTTTTCTTATTTTCTACGATATTATTCAGAATTGTATAGAAATCGAATTTTTATAACATTTGACAAAACTGCTATAATAGTAGTGCTGTTAATAGAAAATTATGCTAAATACATGAAAATTTGCTCTTACATTGTTAAAGAAAATTATAGTTGGTAGGAGTTTAGACCACTTAAATCTTCTAGTATAAATCTGTTAGTTGTTTTCTTTTTCATAGTGAACGATTATTTTTATTCATTCCCTTTCCCCATTTATTTCATATCTTCCCGTATGGTTTTTTTTCTTTGTAGAGCAATATTTCGCTTTTCAAAAATCGTACTATTCTCACTTAGTTTCACATGTTCACGTTCGACGCGAAAACTGTTTGCCAGGAGTACTATAATCATGGAAAACTCAATTTCTGGTGCTTAATGAAGCCTTCACCTTCTAACTGGTCAGAAATTTCGAGGAATTCGGAGGTTGTGCTATTTTGGATGACGTGATTCCCTAAGGAAGGCCTGTCCTTGTCCTTTCAAACGAACTGTAACACTTCACTCACTGAAGAGGGTGTGTCTTGAATCGGTACTGATCGTGAGTTCCGTTGGGAGATTTCATGCTTGCATTCTGCCTGACGTACATGTGCATCCTGTACCAGTCATGCGAGTTGGACTAAATAACGGATCAATCGATAGCGAGGCCAGTGGAATAGCTGACATCGCGATTTTTCCCTCTGAATTCTCCTAACACAAATTTAAGCGAGTTAATAAAATTAGAAACAATTAAGGGACCGATAACGAAAATAACCATTGTCAAACCTTAGAAATTATGTTAGAAAATTTACAAATTCTTGATTTGGTTCGATACGTATTTTTGCGATTTTCTGAACCGTTAACGAGACAATTTTTTTAAAACGAAGCTGCATTAATCGTTTTGAAATTTCAATTCTTGGGAATCGAAATTTATTCTTTGTCGACGTTTCGTAATCCCAACAAGACGAATAGTTGTTTCCATTCAGAAGTTACGAGCATGTTTCTTTGGAATGGTTTTGTTGCAGGATGTTTTTACCATAGAAGGAAATTAATCGATATTTGTTGGAATATTCGCGGGAAACTTTTTTGCAATTTCGACTGGTTAGGTATGAGGTTTGTAACGAGTTGCACCGAGAGGATATAATAAAACTCGGAGCAAAATTAGCCCGTCAAAAGGTGGAGAAAGGGGGAGTTTTTTAATTAGGATCCCATCGGGGACCCCTCGACCTCGTTAATAGATTCTTTTTTTCCGCTGAACTTGGATAACAACGCGGCGGAATGGGGGCGTTTTCAAATTTGCATAGGGACAGTAACCACTGGTTACGCCAGAGAAGACATATTGTATGCTTATTCCGTATCCGGTAATCTTTTTTCCAACCACGAAGATCGACTTCGCAGTTGGCCATACTTTGTTCCAATAAATTATTCAAATAAATACTTCCAATAAATTAGTCGAATAAATTCTTCATATAACGTTTCGAAGAAATTCTTCGAATAACATTTCGAAGAAAATTTTATTCGAATAATGTTCGAATAAAGTTGTATTCGAATAACATTTCGAATGAATTTTTTTAATAACATTTTATTCAAAAAATCTTCGAAGAGGAAATAAGATAGATGCAGCGATAAATGAACTCTTAAGAGGATTGTTGACACTTTAGGTCGAACTTCAGGGGTTAATAGCATTAATTAAAACAGTAATAAAATAAAATAATATACTTTAAATTAAATAGAATAATATAATAAATAAAATAAAATAGCATAAATAAAATGTCTGGTTATTCATATCAGATTCTTTATTGGCTGAACTTTCATATAAATCGTATAAAGAAACTTAAAAAAATTACAAAGTGTAAGCAATCAAATGAGAAGTTCGAAAATATTAATTTCTATTCGAAGAATTTATTCGATTCATTTATTTGAAACGTTATTGGGATAATTTATTAGAGATATTAATCGAATAAAATTTTTTCGAATAATGTCCAACTGTGTCCGATTTTAAAGATTTAACGCATTTTATTCTGCGTCATTGTTTAAATAATTAAACTTCCAATGGCTATGAAAAGTAAGTTTTCCGCGTCACTGCATGTCGGATTACGATGCAAGCGTTGCATAATTGATCAAATGCGAAATGGAAATTATTTTTTACTTGTCAACTGTGAATAAGTAACAACATGGCTGAATTGTGAATTGTAAATTAATGTAAATTTATGATACAGTGATGCATGGTTAAATTTAATCAAATTCGGCACCTGGTATCCATTGTTATGATTTCAATTCCTGATAAAATGAATAGTTCTTAGAAACATAAGGGAAAAGTAAATAGTTGGAGTTTCGAAAATTTCAAGTGTCGGATTCGTGTTTTTTAAACCTAGAAATTAGCTTTCGACCCACCTCTACTTAAAATTAATAATAATAATAATAATAGCAACAAAAACTAAATATGAAAGGATGCTTAAAACAATCCGTTATGGAAAATATCTACAAAAGAAGCAGCTTCCTCGTTTCATTAAATACAGAATCCAGTCATCCGCGAGTTCATCAATATTGATCCGTAAAAATTTGCAACACGGATCGGCGGATCAAGCATTTCGCCTCAATATTGCAGGAAACGCGGCGCGAACAAACGAATTTCCGTCAAAGATTCGTCGTCATTCGGCCAGAAAAAGCTAGCAAACAAACGCGGCGGGTGTTCGGTCGAAATTCCATGTTGTTCAATTTGTTAACACTTTAAAGAGCACGCCAGAAAGCGGGACGGATCCCTCTGGTCGGCTTACGGCCGGTCGTCAATAATGCAACGCGCGAGAACAAGCGGATTTCGGCGCGGAAATATTGCACGATTCCATTTGGCAAACCTTTAATCTTTAACGTTAAATCTACTCCTTTTTCTGTATTTTGTTCCCCGTGTGTATGTGTGTTTTGTTTTTGCCTTTGTTTGTTTTTTTTTTAAATCCTTTGTTTAACGTTCAGACTTAATCCTGTTTTCTGTGCGATGCCGCGAGCATTATTGTTTTTATTGCGCTTGTAAAATGCTGGCTTTCCTCTTGAATTATTTTTCCATCGAAAATCACGGATGAAGTGGGAGTAATAATTTACTCGGAAGAAAATGGAGCTTTCGCTTTTAAATGGGCATATATTTTTTGGAACGACTTCGAGAATCGATCTCCAGAGGAATATTAGATACTTGAGGGGTTTTACGGTTCGAGGCAGAATTAGGCCACTCCAGAAGGAAATAGCTTTTAATGGACGAAAGGATCTGTATTTTGTATGTTGGCCCTTTTTAATGAACCTTATTATTAGAACGCAAAAGTTCGCCATTTTTATAACTGGCAATTACTCTAATATGATTTATTGTATACACATTTTTAATATCAGCAAATATTCGCATACTTTATATGATTTATTATACAGTCGGTCACAGAAGTCTGCATACATATTTTAAATTCGTAATATTCGTGTATTTTAGGACGTATTTTAGAATAATCGAAACGTGGTGAAAACTCGTAAAATATAATATTATAAACGCGTTCCACAAAGGGAACATCATTGATGACACGAATGAAATTACTTTTTTACTCACACCGCTGTATTTGAAATCGAGGGATTCACGAAGACTTTTACGACTGATTCAACGTTAAATCTTTTTACTCGTAAACTTCAATAAACTGAAACTTCCGTAACTCGAAGATTTTAACCGTTCCCATGAGATTCGAGCTATCGAGGCTCGACTGTGTTACAATGATAGAATCGAGTTTCACCTTGAGGGCAAAAGGATTGCAAACAATTATCAGAAAGCGGGAAATGGTTGAGCCGATCGCTCAACAGACCGCACACAGTCGGATAAAAATTCGTCGGACGTTTAGTGCGCAAATAAAAGACAGGAGAACGGTATGCAAACCGATCATTTTTCTTCGGGGAAACAAACGTTGGAAATTCGTATCCGGCTACGCGAATCGAATCGGTCGTATCGCATATTTGCGCATTCGCCACGCGAAACTATCCGAATTATTTCGATTTAACGTACGAGGACCGGCCTTTGTAACGCGATACGTTTTCCACGTTTACAGCGCCGCCTGCGGCCACGTTATCGAGTTTCTAAATTCTGCGCGCTCGTGTCTACTGCGTTTACCCCCCTCTGTTCTCTTCGGCAAAATAAAATCGGTACCGAGCGCGGTTCGAGTTCGTTTCATAATTTTTCAAGCGGTGATTCGCAAAACTGCGCAGCCACAATAAACTCTGAGGAGTTTAATTATTGAGAAAAACAAAGCGATGTGGAATTGGCGATGCTGCTTACCATCCTCTGGTATTTATCGGTAAAATAAAATCGGCACATCGCTAGAGTTCGCTTCGCGATTTTTAAAGGGTAATCCGTAGAAATGCGAGTAAACTGCGATCGAATGGTCCGTGCGATGCGGGTTGCTCGGTTTCGGGCGCGTAACTTCTTCATCATTGAAGGTTTATTACTGGAAAACAAAGGGAAATAAGTAGATGATATTTTCATTAGAACAAAAATGATCCCTTTATTATGCAGCATCATTATGCAACATCATTGTTCGACGTCGGGTAATTAACTTCTTCAGTGTTTTAAGTTTTGTTAGTAGAAGACGAAGTAAAGTAAAGTATACGTTCTGTTCAGCCTCACCGAACAAAGAAGGACAATTTACATTTTAATGTGAAAGTAAACTCACAGAACCCACGGATATACCAGTTCAGTCCTACTTTTTCTTTTCCAATAATTCTAACAAACCATCAATAAAACAATAATATTCTAAAAATGTGTCCTAAATGTTTTTACAATCGTGTTTACTAAATCCGTATGATCAATGAGTTTATTAGTCGCGAAAAGATAATCAGCCAGCTATCATCCAACACGAGTTGTATATCTAACGTTATTGTGAACAAATAAACAATATTTTTGTTAACAAAAGAATTGTTAAAATTGCACACATCACAGCCACATATATCCCTTAACCCGCTGTAGTACATTAGGTTGGCTACGGTAGTACCGTCAAAGTGTTCGTTCAAAAAAACTAAGATTTGGTCGGTACACGTTCATTATTTAAAATAGAAATGATCCTTTCATTATGCAGCATCATTAATCAACATCGTTGACTAATTTAGGAAACTTAACTTTCTCATCTTTGGAGTTTTATAACTGGAAAACGGAGCAAGGTAGAACGTACAATCCGCGACAGGAAGATAAATTCACTATTTTTCACATGAAAAAGTTCATAGGTTCATATGAAATAATTAAAGAATTATTGGTATTAAAATTTATTTCTCGTATTTTAATAGCGTGTGCATTTATCATGACGTTGAATTAATTAAAAAATTCGGTTCCGAATAGTGTCGTATAATTTTCTAACTATATTTTGGTCAATGTTTGCCCAGCTGTCTTTAATTGCGACCTTTAATTCGTCTTCTACTGAAAATTGCTTATTATTTTTACGTATACTTCTTGCAAGCAATCTCCATCTATTTTTCTATTATATTCGTATACAATTTTCTCATTCATTTTTTATTTCGGCCCATACGATTGTGAATCGTTAATTAAAAATTACATTTAACATTGATAATAGAGAAAATGGTATGGCAAAATGAGTTAATTATGCGACGTCGTCAACTGACTCGTAACGTTGTTGCAGATTATGCTTTTTCCAATATTATCCGTTTATACGCGTCGCCGCGTTATGCAAGGCAGCCTGTGTAATATATGATTGTTTCACTATATTAAACGTAATTGTTGGGCGCTTAGTTAACCGGTAACGTAGCTAGTAAAACGCTATGGAATGGGAAATCTCGCGAAACGGTCGTTCTTAAAACGAAACACGGAAAGTCTTGGCGGGTTTTGGGGGGTTGGGGAATTTCAGGAATTGAATAATCGCCGGGAACAGTTCGTGCGCGCTCCATTGCACTTTACTCTAAATCATTTCAGCAACAATTTCCCGTGGAGGATATAATCGCGCTGCATTTCGCAACGAATGAACTGGTTTGGGGAACAGCGAGAGTTCGATTGGAGCTGTGCATGCATGCAGTTGTGAAAATTATTGCATTTCCCCCGTTAAACGCGTCAGAAATTTTGCTTGTGAATTAGAAAGTAAAGCAATTTGTTGCTTAAGGATTCGAGGCAAAGTATCATCCGAATCTATTGGAGTAGAAACAAAATTTGTTGGGCAATTTCTACGAGCAGTTCAACCCTTTGTGTTTATGAAAAGTTATTTAGGATTGAACATAAGTATTTTACTCGAATTAATTCGTCGAATAACGTTTCGAATAAATTGTTCCATACGATAAATTATTCGAGTAATTTATTCGAGATATTAGACGAATAAAATTTTCTTATATTACTATACAATTTCTTGTATTACTTGGTGTTTTAAATGTGTTACGAATAACAGTCATGGCCAGATACTTTTGTAGACTAGTGTATAATATGCAAAAATATACAGAGTGCATGAAAAATACAGTAGATATTGGAATCATGTAATCATGCGGTTATGTAAAAAATAGGCAGAATTTTTTTATAACACCACCATTATTATAGTAGTTTTGCGAAATTCTATAACGATTCGATTTGAATATATTTTTGATTGAGTTTATTGCAGTACTTGATAGGATCATATAATTGAAAGAATTTAGTTTTTAATGACGTTATTCATAAAAGGATTTCGATTTCTTATGAGAAAAAAGACATTTTTGATTATCTTTTTATGCCAATAAATTTTCCATTTGATATCAACTAACTTTTGTTTAAAATATCAATGAACTTCTGTTCTCAACAGTTTTTCATTGAAAACTCGCGGGAATCGATTTCTGGATCACTTGGAAAAATTTCCCACAGAAAAAGCAGATGATTTACAGTATACAATTTAAATCGTCTAAACTGTTTTCAAGTAGGTTCTATTTAATTTAACGATGCAAAGGATAGGTAAAATATTCTAATGACATTGTTATATCAGTTTTGTTAAGTGTTGTACAAATTTAATTTGAATGCATTTCTGACAGAAAACCCAGGAGAACTTTTTCCGAGTACCCCATGTTGAATGTTTATATTTATAATAATGTACAAATTGCTGGGCAGCTGTTTGGTTTGAAAAGTGGCTCGGTGAATAAATTTCTAGGGAATTTCGCCGTGTCTTCGGTTGGTTCACCATTCCCTAGTAAAATATTCCGGTTTACTGTAAATCGAGGGGCAGGAAGGTAATGCATAAGCAGCATCGATACAATATCGAGATAGAGTTCGACCATCCGGAATTCTGCTCGAGGCAGGAAACCCAGCGAATTATGTATCGAACGTGCGAGATTCCCTTGCGACCATGAGCTACGACAATCACTTTTGTACAATGCTACCAACTACCTCTAGTTATTAGTACCACGTAACCTATTACTTCGCTGAAAATTCCAACAAAATGCTGCGTATTTCGACTCATTTAATTGAGATTTTCGGTAATCGATTAATTCACTTCTCGCGATTGTAATTTATTTATTTATTTATTTATAAACGGACCAAAGCCCTTTTGCTTATAATGTTTACAAAGAGAAAAGAAGAAAAAATTTAGTCTTATAATTATATAGTTTATTTGTAAAAAAATAGAATAAGTAATATTTTGACATAAATAAAAGCGCATATTTAAGCCGATTATTCGTCAAATCAATTAACTCTACAAAACAAAAAGGAAAGAAATTATATATATATATATTTTAGCACTGGCAAAAAGTGTTCGGTTAAACGTGAGAACGTGTGACTGATTAATTGTAAGAACAGTAAAATTGTTGAGGTGTGACATACGGTTTCACAAATGAAAAAATAGCTACGTAAGAAGATTGAATAAAAATAATGTGAAATAAATAGGGAATGAAAAAGGATAAAAATAATCGTTTACTATGAAAAAAAAACTGCGAGGAGAATAAATCTACTTAATAATAAAACGATACTTTACCTAATATTTTCTAATATTTCTACGTCCACATATGATTACTTTGATGTGTCGTAGCACTGATACTACAAGATTTTCGCAACATGTAAATGTAATTCTTTTTTACAATAATTGTATTATTTCTCGTAGTTAATTTTCATTTTTGGAGACATTTTTATTAACTATTTTTGCTCTGTGCTGTCTATAAATTCTTTATTAGATTCTATACTTATACAGTAGTACTTTGCATCACAAAAACATTAGCGTTTTTGATTAATTTTATATTCTCACGTTCGCTCGAACAATTTTTGCCAGGAGAAGTATAAAATTTATTTATTTAGTGTCATCGATAGGAATGATAATGGATACGATAAAATTTACAGGGGAAATAACGTTAAGCAAAGCGATTGATAGTTTCTAGTTTAAAATCAGGGTTTCCAATTTAAAGAAATACAAAATGGGTGCATGATGGGTGGGAATTTCCGAGAAAAGCAAAATGTCTGGCTTGGTTGATCGACGCGGTTCACATTCCGTTTCCTACCTCGTAGCGGATCCCGAAACTTTCGATAACATCGTAAACTCCGGTGCAAAAGTTTGTACGATGGAGTCGCCGTGAAAGTCAGAGATTCACGATTCTGTTACTGGATTATTTCTTCCCGCGAGTTTCTCCGATAATGCTCACGCTCGCGCTCGATATTCTCGACCTTTTCCGCTCGTATCTTTACTCTTGGACCTCGCTTCCTTGCCACCTTCACCTTTCTCCTTTCCACCTTTTTTCGACGAGACAAATTTTCAGCGACAAATTTAGATCGCCTAAGCTCACGGAAGAAGTTCGATTAAAAACATTCTTCTAAGTCGGAAATCTTCCCTTCTCAATTCTCTATTCAATGTTTGTTGCAAGATAGAAAAATCAAGTTGTAGAAGTAATTTCTTCAAGGCTTCTATTTTCAGATTTTATTATGTTTTTCCTTACATTTAGTTCATTTTACTATTACTTAAATGTATTAGCTTAAATATTATTATAATAATATTTACATTTTGAAGCTTTCGATTTGTAAATTTAATATCCTGTTGTTTTATATTTGAACCAAGCTTATTATTAATCTCTATTATAATTTGTATATGATGCTATAGAATTAATCAATTTATAGCAAGTTATTATATTATATTTTATACATTAATTGTTTCTTTATTTATATTACTTTGCTGAATGAACTTTAATAGAGATTTGTTTGAATTATTCAGAGTATTCGGATATTTATACTCACATTATATTAATAACACTCATTTATATTAATAAAAATTGCCCCGATCTATGCGTCGAAAATGCTTTCAATTTTTATCGTGTCGCAAGACAATCGCAAAAATCCGAACTCTAATTCTGACAAATAACTTACGAATCATCAAATGTGCTCCGCTCAGAAACGAAGTCCCGAAAGGAAACGAATTACACCGCACGTATGCTTCGATTGGTAATCAATAACCGAAAACTAATTGAATAGGCAGAATGCAAGGCAATTATTTTTGTGCTCGTTTGGAATTTAATGTTTGCTTGCTACCCCAAAGCGGATCGGTACCATCAGTGCGCGGATCGCGCGCGATACCGCTGGGCTTTGCGCGCTCGCTTAAAATTTAATTCGAGCACAAAGCCTCGGCTTTGTGGCGGTTTGCCGGTCGTGATTGGCTGCCACCTAAGTTTAAGCTCGCTGGCTTTAGTCTCGCGTCGAGAAGCGTGGGTGCGCTTCGCGTAATCTGACACGAACGATCGCTCTGCGCGCGTACACGCTCGTTTGACGATGGATTTGTCGACGCCGGTGGATTATCCGTTCAAAAATCAGATCATTACGTGGAATGATATTTTTTGAAAAAACTTACGGATTTTCAGATATTCGCTGTTGAAATTGTAAGCGTTCGCAGCTTTACACAGGGTGTCTTGTAATAATCGACATATCGGAATATTTTAGCATTTCTCTTCTTCGATTTTACTTTCTCGAGAAGCATTTACCAAGCGATTATAGCTGTAGTATTTTTATTTACAATCTTTATGAATATCGATATATACTTTTTTATTAAATCTGATTGTACCTGAATATTTTTATATTATGTATTTATATTTGCGAATATCAACACACATTTTTAATAGAATTTAATTGTATTCTAATATTCGTTATATTATGAATTTACATTTATGAATATTAACATAGATTTGTGATAAAATTTGATTATATCTTAATGATTTTTAGTACTACATATTTTTATATTATATTTTATATACATTTTTTCTTTAATTTCATAAGTTAATTACCTATATATATATATTATTAAATGCAATTACGTATGTCATTATTTGGCTTTTGTGATAATTCTGGCTGCATTTAACTTTAATTTTACTAAAATTTGACTGAGATAAGTGTGGCAAATGGAACGTTAAAAATTGCTCACGGGCAACTTGATTCGATTTCGGTAAATTTTGTCAGCGAAATTTCAATATGATTACGGACGAAACATGTATATTATTTTATAATATCACTGATCAATTAATATTTCCCGAAATTAAGTACAAAGCATAATCCGCGACAGATTGCTGCATATAATTGTGTTTAAACGTTTCTGCCCCTCATGAATAACACCACCAAATAATTATTCATAGCTGCGTAAGTATGTGCAAACAGCGTATTGTACAAACCAAAAATTTCCAAAGATAAATACAATATTTCATTTCATACCGCGTCACAAATATTGAAACAATCTCTTAATTTTTCAAACGTATAAATAATTTTTATTTACCAACATAAAACAGTGGTTTCATTAATTTGTTCAATCTACTTTCGCTTCTTATCCTTACAATTAGCCCAGTATAGCAATTTTCCATTTTTAACCGTGTTATACGAGGGTTGCTTGTACAAAAATTCTCTTAACCAAAACCATCGATGATTACATTTCCCTTCTATGCTTCCCTATCCAATTCGATTCACCCCAATTGCTTTCCACGCGTGGATCTTATAACGTAACCCTCGACCCCGGAATCGCAGAAACACTCGGGATCCGAAATTTCGCTACCCCCAACCAAACCCAAAGCTTCTTCCCACGACAGCGCGATAATCAGGGTAACAAGGGCGGGTGGGGGGATGGAAAAAAAAGCGTTGGACGCGTTGTTAGGCGGACACGATCAGCGGCAGCCGGGCTGTTTGTATTGTCTAATAGCCGGATGGCGTGCAAGGGTGAGTTTCACCCTTCCTGTCGAATGGCGGCCACCACCATCTCGTTCTCGGACATGGTTTATTGATTCCTCCGCTGCGTAAATACGCACGCCACTCCGTGGTCCCTGCTAACGACGCCCACGAGGGCGTCGCGACGCGTACACGCGCAACCGGACTGCGGCTAACGGCCACGAATTATCGTACACGATCGCTTCCACCCGAGTTGACCCTGCTTTTTTCCGCGCTTTTGTTGCTTCCTGTAATCCCGTGGCTTTGAACCGTGTAAAAAGGTGAGAAAAAAAATATAGGGAGAATTAAGAAACGAAATTTGTTGGCCGATTTCTGTGAGTGGTTTTTAACCCTTCGATGTACGCACCCCAGTTTAGATTTAGAATTAATAAGACGATTAATATTTATTATATATATATATATATATATATTTATACACTTCCAACAGTTCATAAATTAAACGAATTCTGGAAATTTGTTCATCGATCCATTAGGTGTATACAAACATTGACAACGTTTACGAACAAGAATGGAGGTGATCTACAATGAAATCGGTCGAGCTGAAGCTGGTCCAAGTGCACGCTTACTCGACAAATCTTCAAACTTATTTTTTTCGAAAATAAAGCGTCGTATGAAAAAATTTGATTCTAAATTTTCGATTCAATTTTTCACGTAGAATCACCCCCTACTCGCTTGTACCACCAGTTACGGGACACCCTGTATATATATACTATACTCGATACTACAATATATATATCTATGTATATATAGATATATATATTGTAGTATCGAGCCGAGCCGTATCGCCTTGTATAGCCGAAAAAGGAAACTGCGCCGTTAGCGGGGATCGAAACCCAGATCTTCGGGTCACTAATCAATGTTCAATTCAGAAACTTTTATTTACATAACACTTAAAAAATTACAGAAACGTGTATATATATATACAATATTTAATTGCACAATATTCCTTGCATTTCTGCTTGTTGTCAGTCTACCGTAGTTCCTATCCTAAGGGATTAACCTACTTCTTCCTACATTTATGTACCCTAAAAATATTATATCTTTGTAATACTTTTCCTCGGAGTGTGTTTATATTGCAGTCTTGTTGTTTTAAGGTACGGTGGTTTTTCTTATTTACCCTTATACTGTAGGAAAATTGAATACAAAAACCTACTTCTAAAATGTACCTTTAAAGGTGCCTTTATTACTCCTGTATGTTTGTTTAGAGTAACTATGCGTAGCTTATTCTACCTTTGGACAAGTTCTTAATCTACATTTAATTCTAGATCGGGTCACTAATCGATCGCGTTAACCACTACGCCACACTCCCACGGGGCTTTTATTCTGTGTCTAACGTTCTTATTCGGCATATACTGTCTTTCTCTTCTTCTATTGGGTCTACTAGAAGGGTCCACCATCCTACAATATTTATATCATTTAAAACAGACAGAACTGTTTATTGGCGATTGTAGAACGAGCAATTAGTCTCCATATTTTATAAATAGCGAGCTAAAGTACTCGGACAAAAATTCATCTCGCAAACTATATAAAGCACAGCTGAGGTTCCATTATGGTGTGTAGATGCTTTTCTTGGTTCGGAGGTGGAAATTTGTTATTAATCGATGGACTCTGTAATGCTGATCGATATATTAATTTAATAAATGGAAATTTGAAAGAATCTTGAAAGAAAATGTGCGTTGCTCACGATTTTGTCTTCCAGCAAGACAATGCTCCAATACACAAAGCAAAAAGAACCATGTATTTTTTCAAGGCTTCAGGAATAGAGCTTTTGTAATGGCCACCACAAAGTCCACATTTGAATCCTATTGAAATCTTATGGGCCTTATTGGATAAAGGAGTATCAATTACCAGGAGAACAGATAAAACTTCGTTTTTCAGCGGTTTGCAACATTCAAGGGAATGTATAATGAAAAACATCATCGAATATTTAGTAGAAAGCATCCCAAAACGTTTAGAAGCAGTCATTAAGGCAAAAAGAGGAAATATAAAATATTAAAAGAATGTAAATACAGTAAAAGTTTATTCGTAACATTGTATTGATTTTATTGAAAAATATAAATTCCTCTATTTTTGGCAAGATTCTAAAGCCAGCTGTTCCCAATTACCAACATTACCTTGTAAACGAATTTTCGTAAGCAATCTCAAAGGTGTTCTTAGGGGTTCTTAAAATATGAGCCGTTATTTTTGAAAGCGGTATAAGTCCACTTTTGGAAAAAACTGAGTTAATGGTAATTTTAGTAAGATATAGATATCCTCTTTTTGTTCCCTTAAATATCTCGATGTATGAAAGAATGGACTTACACCACTTTCAAAAATAACGGCTCATATATAGAATATCAGATAAAACTTTTGCAGGCGTCACCCTTTTGTCCTGGAAACTGTATCATTCATTTTTATCGGTGGAACAACTCCAACAGAAATTTTTCGCATCCCACCCTTAACAAGCTGCCTCCCATCCACCTCATCGTTCTCAGAAGACCACGCTGCTCATCAATTATATCTCATTTATCGGTAACTCCGGAATTCTGCTTCACGCTCGATCAGATCGTTGTTAATAAGTTGCGCGACGGGAAAAAGGAGAGAGTACGGGTTGGTAACGGCGGATGTAAGGAAGGAGACCTGACGCATAGCCCGTTTCTCGTGGCGCGTTATTAATCCACGTACTTCGACGAGGCATCGGAATTATCGAGTGGCCGTGACGAGGTGACTTTAACGGAGCCTCTCGTTAAAATGCGAATACTTGACTTGACATGGCCGATTTCTCTTAACGCTGAGATAAATACGCTTCGCCTGTCGAGTCCTATTACTGCGAAGGAAAAAGAGAAATATTTCATGCATTCCCGTAGGAAGGAAATATAATTAGCGCGCTAATGCGATTTTTCCTGTTCGAATTTTTTTGTTTTTTTTTTGTTTTGTTTTATTCTCTTCGAGGATATCTCGTCGCGTGGAATTTTGGATCTCTTGGAATTTTCTTTCGCGATTCTCGTGCGAACCGAGAGCTTAAGATTTTTTTTTTTTGTATTTAACTTGCAAAGGAAGAAGCGAGAATTTTTTAATTCGATAGAATTTACGGGGATTGTAGTTTTCAGAGAAATATTGGACACATATTGTTTTTATATTTTATATTCTCTCGTCGAATGTTGACATATTTATCCGTGAATTTTGCGTATGAAAAGTATGTACCTAATCACAAACTAAAATTTTTATTTTTAATGCTGTTTGAGACCGCCTATAATAATTGCGTAAGGTTCAGCAGTTTATAGTAGTTAAGGCTTAATCCTGACATAAACATAACTTCGACTGAAATTTTGATTTCTTTACCAAATTTTTGTATTTACAATTTTGAATTTGGATATTACGAAAAAGTTACGAGGATTTTTTGCTGTACTGGAAAGGAAGATGTGTCGTTGGTTACAAATGCTGCTTGTTTCAAAACTACGAGCATCGCGATGAATCATTTTTAAACGTATTACGAATGGGGCCAGGAGATTTATGCGGTTCGTGAGCGTTCCACGAAATGCGTTTAGCCAGGGACGATGAATTAGCGATCGTTTGGTGATAAAATGAATCGGTGTTTTCGTTGTTATCGCGGAGGATATCGTTCGGAATTTTTTCACTGCAAATACTGCAGACGAAGTTTCAAAGAATCCGTAAAATTGCAAATTTTCTCAATAGGTATTCTATTTACAAATAATTGAATGAATTTTTACTATCTTAACTAATACTAGGGTGATCCAATAAGCAGTGAGAAAAAAGCTCTGTTTCAAATAATATCTTAATAAGGAGTATAATACTTTTAGAATCCATAAAATTGCAGATTTTTTCATTAGGTATTTTATTCACAAATATTTGAATAAGTTTTTATTATCATCATTAATATCAAATATTACAATATAACAAAGAGAATAGCTGCAATTCAAATAATATCTACGTATTAGATTATTAAATGTCATTGAATTTTTTTTAAAAAGTGCACTTTGAAAGAATATCCTTTTGCAGTAAGATTTTTGATTCTTGGGAGCATGAAATTATCTAAAATTTACTTTAGATGTGATAAAGAAAATGAGATAAATGGGATAAATAATTCTTTACTACTGGCACATAAAAATGACTAGAAACATAAAACAAATAATTACAGAAGAGGGATATGTCAGAATATAAGTAAATTATGCATTTAATAAGTGAAACAGTGTTGAAACAATAGTTGTTTGCCTTTATACTTACTGAATCACCCTCGTATTTATAATAAACACTTTGGGACATGGAAAAATTGCAAAGCAGTGTATTAAATAATTCTTACTGTTATTTTTAGTGGCATTAATTTGGAAATTAATTGTTTTCTTAAATTTCACCTACTGTTTCTAAAAGATAATTCCACAATATTATATTTTTCTAAGATAAACTTCCTCTGCTATTTCTAAAAAATAATTCCATAGTATTGTAGCTTTTTACTTTCAAGAACTAAAGTACTTATGAACAATTTAAAGTCGCCAAAACGGTATATTAAAGGAATTTTGCTGTTATTTTTTGAAGGTATTAACTTGGAAATTAAATATTCCGAAACTAATATTTTACAAAATGTTTTATTGAAGGACTGAAGTTTTTATGAAAAAATCAAAATTGCCAAAAAAAAATGAATACTGGTCGAAACGAAGGGACGAGAAAAAGCGTTTTTCATCAGACAATTTTCGCGCTGCAGCTACTCTTGCTCGTAGTTATCAGTCTGTCGATAACGGCGTTGTCATTACTCGTAGATTGCAACGGGAGGACAGAGAATGAGCTGTCTCAGCGCGATCCTCGTGATTTATTTATGCGATCGCATCGAAAAAACACGGGCAAACGGTTTTCGTCCGTTGACCCGCTGTGCAAACGGCCTTATAATTTATTGCCGATTATTTACTGTATTTCCTCTTTTTTTCCAACGCTGAACAAGCAAAATTGAGTTCTTGAAAATTTTCCAATTACTAAACTCAAACCTGAAAACAACCGAAATAACTACTAATCAATTACACTCCCGTTAAAAAATGATAGAGCATCGTAAAATCCTTATTTTTAAACAAATTCGACTCGGTGTAAATTATAAATGTTGAATATGTTTACTATTCAGTGAAATCATTTATAAAATTGCAAGTAAATTTTGTTCCTATCCTTCGGTGACTTGATTGTTCCCAGATTCGGTGTTTATTTATAAACGGTCCTAAGCTTTTTGTATACAATATTAACATAACAAAGAACGTAAAGAATAACAACAAAAATAGAGATATAATATCAATGCAGGGTACATAGTACGTAAACGCGATTAGAACTTAAAGAAATAAAGGGTTATCCAAAATAGACTATAGGAACACCTACCTTCACTTTTTTTTCTTTCCCTTTCTGCTTTACCCTTTTCTAATCTGTTTTTTATTTCTATTATCTTCGTTCGTTCTCGTTTTCAATTTTTATTTTTTTTCACCTCTACTTTACTAATAAACATGGCGTTTGACAGATATTCCCATTCAACATCCTAAAGGTACTTTTGAATAACCCTATAGCATTAACTAATAATCATCCGCAAGTGTTTCTTCTACACTTGCAAAAGTCCTGAGAAAAAATCTATTCGATTATCGAGAGTGCTGGTGTCATTCACAATGCAATTGATCTAGATTTGTAGATATAGAAACAAGCTTTAGTAGAGTCTTCGAACAACGCAATGTTTGGACAATGGAGAATTCGGATAATCGAGGTTCCACTGTACTCGCGATGCACTCTGGGAAGACACGTGTAAGTCGTGAAATTAAAATTCGGAATAGATTCAGCGGCGCCTTTACGTTCGTTTCTTTTTCAATTACACAGTATCACTTTCGATTCGAGATCGTCGAGATTCACTTACAACCGGCGTGTCCGCTGATGGAACTTCCATGTAATTGGAGTGGTTCCCCGGCGAAACTTGGCTGAAACATTTAATCAACATTCTCATCAACCCTTTCCACGGCAGAAGAACGTGTTCTCGTAATAACCTATGGATAAAATTCTTGCCGACTCTCCCTACCATTGCTTCCTACCGAATTAAGGGATCTCCTTCCGTTTTACGCGCAGATTAACCCCCTCGTGGTCGTAACGTTTACGCCCTTGAATTCCGCAGGCGAATCACGTGGATGCTTTAAGGTTTATAACTGTTCCATATTCTCGTGTATAGGAGTGTTAAGTTGTTGGCGAAGCACCGTCGTAAAAAGGGACATTCGGAGTCTGAACGAGGCTGAATTAATTGAGAATGAGGTAGAACTGTAGTCGAAAGGACGACGGTTAGGAAATGGCCAGATTTCGACTTTGATAATAAAGTAGAATTTCTAACAGTTACACGTTCACTCACTCGAACGGCTTTCAATGGTCTAATTACCTCGGACTGGAATCGATAGTCAGGAGACGAATTATTATGGACTTTTCCCTACAGTGAGAGTCAAAAGTACGGCTCAGAAAAATGAAATTGCAAAATTACGAAAAAAATCAGAAACGAGCGAAAATATCGAATAATTAGAGTATGATAATGCTATAAACGTATAGCAAAGAAATAAATATCGTATAATAATGATGCTATTATACATTATAGCTTGATTGCCGTACAATTTGCAGTAAATAAATTATACCATAATCTTACTTTTACAAATTGTGTACTCAGTTTTGGTTTTACCGTATTTTTAATACTTTGCATGCTTCTCCGTTTCATATAGTTTACAATGAGAATCAAAAGTGAGTGTACATTACACAAACGAAATTATGGTATAATTATGGTATTGATTATAGTTATGATATTCTTTATGGCAAATAAATAAATATTGAATGATAGTAGTACAATTATAGTATTGCTTACGATAAATAAATTATAATGTAATCACGATATAATTCGCAAGCGAACAAATTAGTCTACAGTCTAGTATCTATAATTCAGTATATAGAGATCAAATTACAGAATTCACACTTTTCAGTCTAGATTTTATAATCCAATCCCAAAGTGTTACGATTTACGATTCGGGATCCATAACCCGGACTACGTAATCTTTTCTACGACAGCAGAATCGTAGTTTCTGTATGGATTTCATCGGAACTTTCGTCTACCGCCAAACACGCGTTTCTATTTTAATACCCACTTTGCGACATTACCGTTGTAAACCAGACCAACCAAACAACGTAACTTTTAACAGTCCTCCTTCGCACATTTCTCTACTTCAACATTTTTCTGATCGCGCTTTTTCAATTGGTCGCCAGTCGGAACAAACAAATAAAGGTATACGATAACAATCATCGTTGGAGGGTATAGCCGTACTCGTAAAAGTCGCCGGTTCGATGTCGCGTCTAAAACGATACAGAACGGTCGGACGTCGCGTCGCGGCACAAAGCTTAAGGGATCGCCACGGAGCTCTCAGGATCATCGAGAAACGATAAAGCGTCCAAGTTGCAGTGGCAATAATCTGGAAGCTGCAGAATCGATCCTGAGAACATGTCGCAGCTGCCAGATCGGAAAGCGTTTATGGGCTAACGAGCTGGATTTTTCGACGATCACCTATCGTGCTCGTCGAAATTGAAGTCTGCTTCGATACTTTGCGAGTTAGTCAGTGAGAAAAATGGGCCCTCAAAGATACGGCACGCCAAATACTTATTGGTAATAATATACTCGTCGGTGAAAAATAATACTAATACTTATAGATAAAAATCAGCCCTTCACAGGCCAAAGCGATTAACTCTACTTTTTTACTTTTTCAAAATATTGGTGCCACAGCATATTGAATGATGCTTAACTTTTTGTATTTAAAGTAAACCCTAACAATTGGGCTTAACACGACGAAATGAGAAAAATCTTTTTGGTCACGAAATAATAACTAACTTTGCGTTAACTATAACAATTTGTCTTATGTAGTTTTAATTTTTGTACTCGCTCTGCTGTAACTTTACAATATCTACAATGTCAGTTCGGCTTTGAGGTACAGATCAAGCTAAACAAAAATATAATTATTGCATGGGTGCCTTCCCACCAAGGAATAACCGGGAACGAAAGAGCGAACGCCAGCTCTAAGAAGGCAACAACCCTTCCTCTAGATGAAGTATACTCACCTATTCCCCATCAGGAGCTCATCAGCCACTTTAAAAATATCGTTAGAATGCAATGGAATCAGACATGGACTACTTCAAATCGGACAAATATTCATAGTGTAGTGAAGGATTTCACCCAACAAATCCCTATCGATAAACTGAGTAGGAAAGAGAGGACAATAATGTCTCGTCTGAGGACCGGCCACACGAGAATTACCCATGAACATATACTCAGAAAAATGGAACCTCCGGTCTGCAACACCTACCGTAGGCAAATTACTGTTCACCGCCTTCTATATGAATGTAGAAGATTCGAAGTTCATAGGCGAAAGCACGAAATAAACCCTAACACTGCACTCACATCGAACAGGCACATCAAGAACACCATACAATATTTACTCGACTCAAGTCTCTATCACAAAATTTAGACGGTCCACATCAGGAACATCGTCGCTAATGGCCCAGATGTCGATGCGACGTTAACCAGCCACAAAAAAAAAAAATAAAACTGAACAATTCGCACACACCGTTTCTTTATATCTTTGCTCGTTGATAACATTCGCTGTACTACTTCTGCTCCTTCTTCTTTCTCTAATACTAGACATACACCTATACATCGATACGATACGCACATATTTATTAACAACTTCGATTGAGTCTCTCGTCAGCGTTATTAACATATGTACCAACCTACAAATAGCATTACTCGTTCTTTATATCAATATCGAAACTTATTACAACAACTGCTCGTTAGTGGAAACATGTAATAACTTCCGGCAACTTTCAATGACGTTGAAATAAACTTTAGACCGTTGTAACTTTTTACCCAGTATCATTATTGCGCGTATAACTTTACAATTTTACTTCGTTTGTTTATATGTCTTTGACTGACTCGCGTCTAAGAAATGACACACGCCGCTCGTTTACGTAGCCAAGAACTTTCGTCAACTTCGTCGTTGTTCCTAATTTATGGTTATTTTCTCACAAACGGCTCGGACAAATCGTAATGTTATCCCTTTAAGAGAGGATGAAAGGTAGAAAGGATTGCAGAAAAGTTGTCAGAGGGGTCGGGCGTGTCGACAAAAGCGTTCCGCTCGGTGCGTTTAACACTGAGCCGTTTGCGGTTCGCGAGCTGAAGGGCATAGAGTGCTCCCTCCGCTTCCGGTTGCGCAATAGTTACTGCAAATGCGATCACGAACGGCGAAACCGCTCTCGGATACCGTGTCCGCGGCTTCGTTGACATGCATACAAACTTGGACAACTTTCGAATTGCAGATCAGCCGCTTGTACGTGGAAAAGTTTCACTCAGCGTGTTCTTCGATCGAATCTGCTCGCGGAGTCGCTTTCCAGCCTGTGGCTAGGCTATTTCATTTTCATTCGGGAAATTTAATTGAGCGAAACAATTTTCATGCAAAATTTCCAACGAAAGAGAAAAAGAGGAATGTGGTAAAATATAGATACTGTTTAAAAGGATTGGGAGATTACAGTTAAAGAATATAACAGGGGTTGTTTCCGTATCGTTTCGATTCTGATTTCAACCCTTTCATTGTTAACGCTAGGTTTACGGAACGCGTCACGTTGACGCATTTCAGATTTCATACCTATAATTATAGAGACCAGAAATATTATACTTCAGTACTTTATGTTAACTTTAATTAATACGATGGTACGAATATGTATTCTAATTGATTCTCTTTATCCTCACGATTCTACGTTCCAATATTTTTATGAAGTATACGTATTTTTCCGGAAGCCTGTCGAATTATACAATTAACGTCCGTAAAGCTAATGTTAAGTCAGTACGTTGTACGGACACGTAGAAAAATGTAAACTGTTAGGTTAAACACGACATTGTAATGTAAAGCAGCTCCCAATAAGACGGGACTTCTTTCTGTTTGTTTATAGAAAACATCAAATTTGTTGGAAAATTTGTGGTTCGTTTATTGTAGGTGAATTAACACTAAAACTACCAGCGACTAAATTATACTTATTTGTATCGAAGAAATAGAAATGATAGATACTTGGAGAAAATATGCAAAAATCTTTTGCGTAGAAAATTGTGGAATATTCTTAAAAATGCATGGCTGGAAGTTTATATAATTTTTTTAAAAAAAGTACTAACGGTTCATTTTGGTCGGCTTGATAGTTTTAGTGTTAAAGTTGAACGTGTGGCAATTATATATAAAAAATAATATCTCATAAATGTCCACTACGAATTTTCTCACAGGCGATCATTTTTTTTATCGAAATTTCCTATCAGATTTTCGCATAATCGTAACTCGATGCCTTCAAAAGCATTTTGCATCTCTTTAATAGAAATAATGGAAATAGAACATTTCTTTGCATTAAAGTTATTGTCTGATTACCATCTCTGACGCCATCTTATTTATAATTGTCATATATTTACTTAAAACCAGTGGAAGAATCAGAAATAATTGTTTTCCTCTCTTGCTAAGTAAATTTTTCAGTCTTTCTGTTATTAATTTCAATTTTTTAATTCTTTGGGACATTATAGGAGTCCAATAAAGCTTAATCATGGAGCAAGTATTAGTTAGGTATTGATTGAGTACAAATTAGGTATAAATTAGATGAAAGTTAGCTACGGATTAACTATAAATTGGGTATAGAACAGATTATAGAGCTTAGATGTAAGTTAGCTATAGATTAACTATAAATTAGGTATAGAACAGATTATAGAGCTTAAAATTAGCTTAAACTCACTTACGTAAATGAAGATCTCTTATTGCTTTAATTGCAAGAATTTCACTGTACATATTTTATTGTACAATTCTTCTATCAAGAATAATCCACAGTAATATTTAATATTGTTCCTAAGCATAAATTTCGAAGCCGCAGTTATCTAAGGTGACCTCACATAACAAAGACATAAACCGGTGTATTTTAAAGATACGACAAAACTGCACGCGATATTCTTCGGAAATAACCGATTTATAAACGTCGGAAACCAGCAAACACGCTTCCCCATGCTCCGTTTTATGAACTATGAGCCCTCCTAAAAATATATGAAGAGATATTCGCGTTCTAAAACGTCTGAACTCGTCGATGCGTGTGCATCGATTCGCATGTTTCACGCATACATTTGTCTCCGAAGTTTGCTTTTACGTTTGTCCTCATTGATCGTACGTTTCGAGACCATCTCGCCTCTAAATGATGAGTGACTGCCGATAAACAGGGACAGATGCGCGGCGGTACTTTTTCCAATAGTACACATATATATCGTCATCGATACTATATCGTCCCGAAGAAACTTTTATGTTTGAATATACGTATTTCTCTAATCCTATTGCGATTCATGCAATTCTTAATTCGCAATGCAAATGTTTCACATTTTTTTGGGATCATTTGTTTGGAAATATACTCATTTATAAAGAATGTATGCTCGATTGAAAATTGTCATTTCAAGGAAATTTCTCCCGGAGATATAGAAGGCGAATTATACGACAATAATTAGTTGTATCGTTAGAATATTATTATTTCTAACTATATTCTTTATTACAGTAACGATAACAATACAATTTACTTTCCCGTTAAATTTCTTCTTTTTTTACTTTAGCGCAAGAAAGAAGTAGCTTCAATAGTGGAATGGTATTTTATTAAGGGATAATAAGGATTTGGGTTTCACATTCGTTACAGAAGTTTATTAACACGAATATTAATTAACCACGAATTTACAGCATATTCGAAACAGTAATCCATTTCTAATTATTTTTCGTCAGTTTATTCAAGCTATCTTAAAATGGTGCTGTCTCTGCTTATCGTTGCAAACGCTTCAATTATAACTTTCACTGTCTTCGAAGAAAAACTAAGGTAGATGTACCAAGTACTGTTACTTTAAGTTAACACTTAATTATTAATACCATTACTAATACTTATAAATAATATTAATTACACTTAACTTTATTTAACTATTTTAGAACGTATTTATCCTAAAAATTGTTCCAGTTTAGTGCATAGTATTGTGCAACATCTTTTTTATTTAGGAACATTGTTTTATATGTTGAATACAATGAATTAATTACTACGTAATTGAAAATATACAACAAAGTCCAATGTCCCTATTACTGCCACTTGAAAACTTCTCATTTAAATAGAAACACGTTTTACATATATTAGCACGTCAGTTTGTGTAACAGATATAAGATGTATAATAAACGTATCACCTTTACTGAATTACGACGCGTTCCATACTTTATAATTAAATTGGTCACGTTTCAATGTTCAACAGCACATTTACCTTTAAATATTTATTATTAAATATTAAGTGTAAACGAATAAACAATATCTATGTGTCGTTACGTAAACCGAAGTCCAAATTTAGTATAAAAATTTGTGCACTTACGATTATTCGTACATTATTCCGCTATTAAATAAACGAATTCAAGTGAGTTATAGGGACACTGACAGTAATTGGTATATCTACCCTAATTACAAATCAATCAGCAGGCAATTTTGTCAAAAAAAAAAAAAAGAAAGAAAAATTCTTGCGCCAAAAAGTACGCAAGACAGCCAGAATCGAAGAAGGTAAACTTTGTGTCTCCTAACTGGCAGGATGGGTGGAAGATCCAGGGGTTTAGGCAACGATTTCAGGGGTGGGAAACAGGAAGCAACGAAGGCAGGAAGAGAGGGAGACTATAGTGGAAGGTAGAAGTTGCGGAGCGGAGCTAAGTAAGCAAGGTGGCAACTAGTAGGGACACAAGACAAGCTCGAAAAGTTTTAAGTAGCTACGCGATACTACTTGCCCCTCTTGGTCCACTCACCCCTTTTCCACCCTTCGGTAACCACCACTGTCTCTATTGCGCCTCGCAGTTTGTCTTTTCAGCGTGTACAAATGCTTCAGATTTGTATGTGTGCACATATGTGCGCGCGCGCGCGCGTGTGTGTGTATGTATGTTGGTATTTGCACATCCCCATTTTTCTTTCACCCCTTGGAATTGTTTTTTAACGACTTTTTAAGGGGATGTTTCAGAGTGATTCCTTTGGGTTTGCGAGGCCGGTTAGGGGAATGTGTTTGAATAGAGGCAGTGAAGGGTTTGTCTGACTTTTTAAATATATAAGCGTCCGTTAAGTGTATTAAATACGCGGTGGACACTCGAAATTCGAATGGTTCGAAGTCCGGGGGAAAATTTAAAGGAATATTCTAAAGCTTCTAAAGATTCAGAGGTTCGAATGGAGATATATCGATCGCGTGATCGATGAATATTTGAATCAATTAAATTACTCGAGGATATTATCAATCAGATATTTTTGCAGAAGATGTGGATGCATTCGTAAATTTTTTAGACTTTCCTTCGTCGAATGTAATCTAAAATTGTGACGTCGAAATACTGAAATTATTCTTGTAATTTACAATAATAATACATACGTACAATAACAATGCAACAGTGATAATAATTTAAGTACAAATTTTAAAAAATTAATTCAATTATTGGACTTTGTACAGGTAGTAAACTTCATTAAAACGTTTCTCCTTCGATAATTGTAGATCGCATAATGCTGCAACTACAGTATGTCTTCTTACACGCGCTTAGGTACTAATTCGGTACAAAAGCGGAAAATTTTAGTGCTTACTTCGCGAGATAATGCCAGTGGCCATATTAGAAGCATGGGCTTTATTAGGTACTTTTATATACTGTCTAAGTAAAACATAGAAAGAGTCTTATTCCATGCACCACTAGATAAATTTAAGAAATTTATACAATATTTGGGTAGCATATAAAATACTTTATTTCATATTTTACCGCTAACATATTGTATATGTGTGTAATGGAATTTTGTTGATTTCTTTTGTTTCAGGTATGATAAATGCTATCGCTGCATCGTTATGCACTTGAAGCATCCGAATGTTCTCCAATATAAAGAAAGTAAGTATCGTTCGTTCAACCCTTTCACCAATGACGTGAGTCCCTGAAAACTAAAAACATATCGTAGAATTAAATTTGTAAAATTATTCAAATAAATCAGCGTTATTTATTGAAATGATTTATTCGAATAAATAGAAGTTAATTTGCTATGAATAATAAATCATTATTCATTTAATAGTATCAATTAATACTTTAAAAAGTAATTCTCTTCATTGTTCTTATTTTGTACAATTCCACAAGATTAATAACAATGAATGAAATTGATATTTGACGTCAGTTAGTACAAATAAAGTATCAATAATTAATTTTGACTTTAGACACGACTCCAAACGTCATTTAAACTTAATTCGTTAACGTTAAATTAATGTTCGTGTCTCTGAACGGCTGCAATGGATATTTTTAACCACATTCTAAAACTCTGTATACTATAACTACAATAACTGTAACAATTAACTCCCCTTTCAGCCTACTGTATCAATGAGTCACCGAAGCCTAGTCTACCCATCATGTGCAGCAAGTTGCCCAGCGACGCCATACTTATTTCTCTGTTTCGCACGGGGGCAGCTCCAATGCCCTGTCCTTTTAAAGGACCCCTAGAATTCACGTACAGTCACGGGGATAAAGAATGCAATTCACCATTGTCCATTGCGGAAACTTGCACGCAAGAGTCGCGAATATTATTGCGTTATCAGGCCTGTGCCAATGTGCTGTCTTCTGAAAGTGTTGGTAAGTACAATTTACCATACATCATACTCGACGCAATTAATTTATGCATTAGTGTATCTTAAGTATTAAGCTGCATCCATTCTTTTATTTCATACACCGTAGATTTGAATGCACCGATCGATGCACTTTTTTTCTTCTCTACAAGAAAGTCTTAAAACTGTTAGTTTAGGAATTATTGTAATTTAAAGTTTCCTTAATTCAAGACATTGAGCAACATATTTTAGAGAAAATATACAAATTTACCGAAGGAAACTTAATTCACGTTATAAGTAACATAAAATGAAAACACGAAGAAAGTGTTTAGAATGCGATGGAGAATCATTCGAACATTTATTACACCGTCAATATTCAACGACATAAGATGATACGTGTAAATTAATTCCTGTAAGCATAAAAGCTAAGGACTAAAGAAATTTTAAATTGCAATAATTTCTAAACTAGTAGTTTTAACACTTAAGTCATTCAATACTTTTATATAGAGAAGAAGAAACAAATTGATTAGTGCATATAAAAGTATAGGGGAAATAATATTTACCCTTAAAATCTTCTTAATACGCCTAAACATTCCCAAATTAATATCAGCAAGTCGTTTTTAAAACCTATCGAAAGTGATTTAGGTACACGTTGGAAAATACTTTCGCACGAAAGAATTGTTTAAAGCAGAGAGGCGTAATTTTTCTTTGAACATGAGGTAAGCCTCAGTTGGTGACGTTAATTAACACAACATACAGTGGAGAGAATTTGCGACGGTCAATAGAGCTTCCGGCGAATGATTAACGACCCTGTCAATTACCATTTGTTGCTACTACCCCCGTACCGAGCGATTTTCCACGATTATTATAGCGAGCGAAAACGTGCACTGGTATAATTCATTCTACGCGGCTATGACGCGGTTTATTAACGGTTAGAATATTTCCGTCCATAATTCTCGCCACGGACGATTTAGCTCTGCTCATAATTGAAATCGTTATGCATCGCGGTGTAATTGGGAGAAGTTAATGATAGCTAGAAAATTCATGCGAATTATGAGAATTCTTGTTTGAACAGCTAAGATATTGGACGGTTAACGTTTAATGTTGTGGTTCATAGGGATCTAATGATGGGTTATTGAATATATAGGTATACAGCGCGCTTTAAAAGAAGTGGGCTTCAGCGGCTGGATTCGGTACACTAAAGTAAGAAAAAGAGTTCGTATAAATATATGCCCTGATATAACCTTGATTACTAATTACAGATATTTTTGTCCTTCAATAATTCCTATGACACTATTGACTGCTTCCTTCAACTATTTTACGTTTCGTATAAATAATAACCTGTTCAGGCGATACGATTTCTTAATTAGATTCAATAAATACTTCGATTTTCTAAAAGAGATTTATTAAGATCTTAATTCTTGGCTAAATGAATATTCCTTGCAAACGAAACGAAGAAAATGAGCATTCAGGGTTTCAGAAATTTCGAATTTTGAGAGTTTCAAGGGTTTCGAGGCGTTGCAAAATTTCAGATTCGAGTTTCTCTAATCTAAACATTAGGTTTCGATTAGTTACTGTAATACCGGTAAATCGGTTTATTATCGATTCACTCGTAAATTTCGACGAATAGCATACAAATTTTCGCCTCTCTTTTACCAGTAATTACATAATGTAAATATAATAATAGAGAGCGTATATATATATAAGTCTTATCGTTAGATGTTTGGTTATAGCGAATTCCCACGCATTTCGTTAAATTTGGCGACAAAATTGCGAATATCATCACGTTCCTTTAATTTCAACGAGAGAAATACATTTGCACGAACATTCACGATACATTAGCGAAGCGCAGCTGGCAGAACCACCAATGATGGAACATTTTAACATTTACTGTAAACATTAGTAAAAACCTAAATATTCCGGAAAGTATTAATTTGAATTGAAAAAATTGCGATTTGTGATTCCGCAACGTTGCAATATCATTAAAAAAAGAATGTTATTTCCAATATTTATTCTGATATTTTCAATACCTTAAAAAATACGCGTAAACCGGTTGCGATCGAAAGGTTCGACGAAATATCGGTAAATTGACCATCCGTAATTTCAGACCTACCACCAATAATATTTTACTTTGCTTGCAGACGTAGAGCTAGAGTGTCTGGCCACGTGGAAAGAGGGGAGCACGCATAACCTAGTGGCAAGGTTACACGGAGCGCGAAAAGCTAGCGACGAGGACAGCTACAGATGCTTCATCTATGAACAAGCTCCGAATAATTCGTGGAATCTGGCGCAAAGTGCAGACGCCTCTTGCACGGGCTTGATAAGCGTCACGGAAGCCGCTAAGACATTCAAGATGAAACAAAGTGAGTATTTCTGCGCCAAACTCCCTGTAACGTTGCCACCGAGCTTTCTTACCAAAGGAACAGAGTATCGTTACCCAAAAATTCCCGTAATATCTGGGGCAGAGATCGGTAACCTTCTCACAAAGAAGGACACGTTGTACTCGCTAACTCAGAACTCCGCAATCTTTTCAGTAATAAGATTGGCTGGCTTACGACGAAGGGCACTTTACTATAATTTCGCGACGGGGGAAGTTCGAAGCTTAAAGTATAAGCAAAATATAGGGTGGGTGTCCCAATTACTGTCAGTGACCCTATAACCAACAACTTTAATTATTTTATTTAATAGAGTAAAATCATAACGCATTTAAAATGACAGGAATTGTAACTAAATATTGCGACAATTAATTGTTTTCGACACGCGTGATCGATCTCGCATTACAGTGACACGATGCTATGCGAATTAGACGACGATTGATAAATTTCAATACATGGATATTGTTGAAGGGTTATATTAAATAACTGACTCGCGTGGAGTAAAGTGGGTAAATAATTATATTTAATACGGTGGAAGAAGTATCGGTGATGTTCACAAGACGGCCGCACGGTTAGAACTGCCTACAAAATATGGCGACAGTTTGTACATTCATACCTGGAAATTCATTTCATTCATTTCATGCCTGGGTATTCGCAGGCATCCCCAAACCTTAATTAACCGGCGTTCCATGGTCAAGCTCTAAAAGAACTCGCTTCTACCGATATTTTAAGATGCGGTGTTTTCTACGCATTACAACGAAATGTTTGTCTTCAACAGGTATAACTAACTTTTAAGTAACATGCATTGCAGAGAGTTAACTTAAAAAATCGTAGAATCGTAAAAAAGAAAAAACGTCTACTTTCTTACACGGTGAATATTTTCGTTTGAAATTTATCGTCAAAGTCTATCCTCGTACTTAGTCGATGGGATCACTATGCACGAAGAGATGAACCGATTTACTGGCGGCCTATTCGCCGAGCATAAATTCCCTCGCAACATCCCTATGCGCATAAGCTCTATTTAGCCGAAAGCAACAACGATCCTGCGGGCAAATTGTTGGCGCCGCCGATACACTGACATCGTTAACTGATGATCGTGCGTCTTGGCACGAGGAAAACCGCGAGCATCGATAGCACCCAGGCTCGAAGAACGTAAACTATGAGGATGTCCATGGACACCAGATCGGATTCTTGGGCCGCGTGCTATCGGCACACTCTGCCGCGGTCGATGCCAGCTACTTGGGGTATTCCATGGTATCGCATAGCTGCACGTAGCCTTGACAGATTGCGATGATTCTGCCCGGTGCAGCCGATGGTTAACCAAATTGAGGCGTTCACCAACCTCGTTCGATCCTACCTGGACATTCCGGGAATTGATTTTATCCAACCATGAATCTTTGATCGGCCTAGACTGGAATTTTACACTCGGATTCTTGCTAAATGGTTAAAAGTCACCCTTCCGATATAGAATTCCTCGCGTGATTGAATTTTAGGCTTCGTTAGACGTTGTTTTGGAATTTTTATGCCGCTTGATTCTTTGAGGGCGTTAGGTTGGCGCGAGTGAAATGTAATTTGGAGGAATGAAACGGGTTAAACGTAAATAAATCCTTTGGAACGGTGAACATGTGTATATTTAGATCTGAACTATTGACGCTAAGTTTTTGGACATTAATATGGAAATGGAGTCTGTCGAGTTCTGATTAAAATTTATTGCTGTTAAATATTTGTGAAATTAATATGGTATTAATCGTTACGCGGAAAGGGGAAATGAGATTTGTTATATATTTGTATTAGAAAATATTTCATAAATACATAATTATTGCTAGATTTGAAGTTTGGATAAAGAATTGCTTAAACACTTCGATTATTCATGGTATCCATGATATTCCATTTGCCCATCGTTTTCATTTAATATAATCTTTATCCTCTATTGCATTCCGGTCTCGATTAAGAACTTAAATTCAAATATGAAAACAATAACAGGAGTGAACATTTTTTTATACCTGTATATGTACAAACTTCCCATTTAGGAACAGTCATAAAATCCAATAAATAACACTGTTTATCAATATTTCTTATTTATTTCATTACTATATTAACATTTATATAAAACAACAGTCATATATATATATATATTTTAACACGTCATAAAAATTCGTGCAATAGAGGGTTAAATGCAATCATTCATTCGTATCGAATTTTGTAGACCTTGAAATTTAGGCAATCTTACTTTTACAATTCTATAAGACTTCCCAATAGAAAACATTACCGTGAGATGAACGAATTTATTACTCAACCTGATAGATTTGATAAGTAGAAAATTTGATTTAGCTTCATATTTTTCACTCTCTTTTTAGCATTCCTCTTGCAGTTATAAGTAATTTTCGAAAATAAAGTAAGCATGCGATTGGATGGAAAATAATTGGAAGACCGCAGCGGGATTAAATTTATGTGGAATTGGGTTCATGGAACTCATTATATGGGCTGGATGGTTGATCGCCATTTTAATTCATCAGTCTCTCTGGTTATGACTGACGGGATCATCATCCTGTATTGGTCGATTCGATTCATTGCTCCAGTTTCGGTTTAAATACGTCGCTGTTGCTGCTCTATGAAACCGTGAGCACGGTTACGAATAGACAGTGGTATCAGATGGAGATGATCTTGTTGCTGGCTTTGTGGTAAACCGCGTTCAGTTGGATTTCCCGGGTACATGACTGATTGCGCGATCCTGCCACCGGCGAGATTTATTTCTCGATATCTTCGGAATAACAAAGCAGAGTACACCTGCAAAAGCTCCCTGTAAATACTTCGAGTATAATCGTATGTACAGTCAGCCACAAAAGGTCTCCATTGTACGTTTATTGACATAAATTAAGGAACAAAGTACTAACGTGTCTGTATATACTTTATCTTATAAAATCAATGGATGGGAATTACAAATAGGATAACTTGATGTTTATTTACATGGGATATAGGATAACCAATTGTATATCACATAAGGTTATCCAAAATAGACTATAGGAACACCTACCTTCACTTTTTTTCTTTCCCTTTCTCCTTTACCATTTTCTAATCTGTTTTTTTATTTCTATTATCTTTGTTCGTTCTCGTTTCAATATTTATTTTTTTCACCTTTATTTTACTGACAAACATCGCGTTTGACAGATATTCTCATTCAACATCCTAAAGGTACTTATGGAATATGTATACCCTATATATCAACTATTTTTAATTTCAAGCTATGTACCTAAAGGTAATAGTTTGTTTTTTAACATTTGTCAGTAAGTGTACATTTTAAATTTCCAATATTTATATGTTTGTATATTTTAGAACGTATTATAGAATAATGAAAATGCAGTGTGAATTCATGAAATATAAAATTGGAAGCGAAAGAAATTCTTAGAAAGCGTTTCATAAAAAGAACATCGTTTATTATATGAGTAAGATTGCACCTAAAAATATATAAAATATAATTTTATTTAAATCGAACGGAAGGATTTTCATTTAATTTGATTTATATTAAGAAGGAGTTAGAAAAGTATAAATGCAGTTATAACAATTAGTCTTGTATGCTTTAATACACATACGTGGATTATCATGAAGTTTTCATTTTATGTTCTTACGTTTTGTTGCAAACAATTCACACTGCACTTACTGAATATTATATTTGCATAGTCTTCTAAAATTTACAGTAAAATTGTTTCTAAATAAAGTTCATAATATTAGTCAATGTTTGTTATATTAAGTAGTAGTATAAATTATACATTTTACATTGTTGTATTAAATATAAATACTGAATACTGCATTTTTGCATAGCCTTTTGAACATGCAATAAAATTGTTCCGAAGGAAAATATTAGTCAATGTTTGATATATTAAGTAGTAGTATAAATTATACAATTTACATTGCTATACTAAATATAAACACTGAATACTGTATTTTTGCATAATCTTTTGAACATGCAATAAAATTGTTCCGAAGGAAAATATTAGTCAATGTTTGATATATTAAGTAGTGGTATAAATTGTACAATTTACATTGCTATACTAAATATAAACACTGAATACTGTATTTTTGCATAATCTTTTGAACATGCAATAAAATTGTTCCGAAGGAAAATATTAATTAATGTTTGATATATTAAGTAGTAGTATAAATTGTACAATTTACATTGCTGTACCAAATATAAATACTGAATACCGTATTTTTGCATTGCATTTTTAACTTTCAGTAAAATTGTTCCGAAGTATAATATTAGGTATTAATTAGGATAAATTCGGCCAGATAAGAATCTCCAATCTGGAAATTCGTGAATAAAACAGTGGATTTTGAAAATTTGGAAATTTCCATGGGAAGATTCGAGCGTTTAAGCAGCTTAGCAATTTTTCCACGCCTCTGTTGCAACATTGGCCCGGGTGTTTCGTTAACCTCGTTCCCTGGCGTTTCCATTTAAACTTTCCAGAAGGCAGATTAGCCCCTGGAATCTCTCTACCCCCTCCCATATCCCCTTCATGTCCTCTCACCGCGATTTTGTTGCAAAGGACACGTAAACGGGATAAATGTAAAAAGTGTTCAATTAATAGGCAAATTGAAGACTATACGTTCATTTTAATTAGCATTTTATCTAGTTATAATTTTAAAAATAGTAGCATTCTTAATGAACTTTTTTACGAAGATACATATCAAAGCTTTTAAAATATTAAATGATATAAATCAAATTTTGTAGCTCATAAATAATAATGATATATTTCTTAATTGGTTACGATAAATATACTTTAGCATGTTTAGTAGATTTTAATTAACGTTCACTTTAATTAATATCTTATCTAGCTTATAAATTCAAGCACAGTTGCATTCTTAACGACTTTTTTATGAAGACATATATTAAAGCTTTTAAAATACTATATAATATAAAGTACATTTTGTAGCTTATAATATAATAATTATGTATTTCCTAAAATAATAATTATATATTTCTTACTAGTTTTCAATAAATATATTTGATTATTTTTAGTAGATTTTAATTAACGTTCATTTTAATTAATATTTTATCTAGTTTATAAATCCAAAACTGTTGCATTCTTAATGAATTTTTTATTAAGATACATATTAAAGCTTTTAAAATACTAAAAAATATTAATTATATTTTGTAGCTCATAATATAATAATTATGTATTTCCTAAAATAATAATTATATATTTCTTACTAGTTTTCAATAAATATATTTTATTATTTTCAGTAGATTTTAATTAACGTCCATTTTAATTAATATTTTATCTAGTTTATAAATCCAAAACTGTTGCATTCTTAATGAATTTTTTATTAAGATACATATTAAAGCTTTTAAAATACTAAAAAATATAAAGTACATTTTGTAGTTTGTAAATAATAATTCGAGAATTGTTAATGGTTTACTGTAAATGTATTTTATCATTTTCTACTAGATGAATAATCTTTATATTTAAATAATATTATATGTAACAATTCTGGTAGAAGTTTTATTATATGAAGAAATTATTGGCATTCTATTAACAAAATTCTAATTCCCATCAATACTGCAAAAATCCTGAATTTAAATAAAAAATTGTAACTGAAAGCCAGATTTGAATAAACTACCCACATTAAAAAATAAATAATTATTTCTTAGTTATTTTCATTAATAAATAATTATTACTTAGTTTTTGTTACACTGTACGCAATCTATTATTGTAATACTTTACGTACAATAATACCTCGACTTACATTTTCTGAAACTTGTGTTATTTTTTTCAATTACATCGTACGTTGGTTCACAAACATAATTTGCCAATAATTTTACTATTATATTTTACTTCTTTGCCATTGTACCGATTTTAAGCCATCGCTCAGTAATTATTAATTAGCTAGCTTCCGAACCGAATTAAAAATTGTAACAAAATTATAATTTCTTTCGTCGCCTAAGTAAATAAAATTGATGTTATATTGGGATACAATATAAAAGAGTAGCTGCCAAATTATCATAAAATTATATTATATAGATTCGTGGATCTAATATATGTTTATCGCGATTCGAAACACGTAAACCGTCGAACAAAAGTGAATTTAGTCAGTCGTCTTTTATTTCCAGCGAGATACAAGGGATTTTTTTATAGTCTACTACTGTTGGCCATCATATTGTAAATATATCGGTCCCCTCCTTGGAGTTCGCCATTTTATGGCCGTGGCTTCTTTTTTTATACTTGCCTTTCCAACGTGGTCCGACGCGAACGGGCCAATCCTTGATTTGCATCGAACTGCAATCCCCTCTGAAGGAGAATGAAATGAATTCGAGGTGGAATAAAAAAGGGAATACCTCGGGAACATCGTAAATACCGGGGAACAATATTGTGAAGCATGAAAAACATGAAAGTAATTCGGCCTAGCAAAGGAACTTCGCGTTTCAGATTTCCTTTTATTATTTTATTCGCCGTATAAAAGTGAAACCGGCAATAATAACAGCCAGCGACATCGTGTCTTTTAATAAAATTACGAAACGCGAAATTTTGTATCCATGGAAATAATTATAACGACGATGATTCTTGCAAAAATCAAATATCAATATAATAATAATTTGTGATAATTATAATAGTAATAATAATAATGGAACCACATGCACGGAAAATCAAAAATATATGAAAGCAAAACAGAGTAAGAATAATACTTGTAATATAGAGGATTGACTTATCCTTTATAATAAAATCTCTGTCGTTCGAATAATTATTGCAAAACAAACAAATCTTCAGATAATAATAATAATAGCAATAATTAAACTGTGAATTTATGGGAACTTGGAACGAGCAAAAAGGCCGAAAATGCAACGTAAAACTATTCAAAGTAAAGTACAAATAATTGTACTTTATTGCACTTCGATTCCATTCTTTCGGCTGTGGTTACTAAAATTTGAATTTGCATAAAGATCCGCAGTCTAGTGACGCGTTAAGAAACTTCGTATTTTACAGAAAAATTATAATTTATGTTTGGGATGTAAAAGGGTTTTTAGGGAGTAAAAAGAATTAGGTTGTTACTTAAAGTTGGATAGAGTTAAGTTAGGGTGGGCTGTAATACGTTGCTAAAGGAATGCAATAATCGCGGGTAAACACGCGTGCACGCCGCTTGCAAACAGCTATCGTGTCGATGGTCGACTGCTCGCAGCTATCAATCACTGTGCACGAATTAATGGACCGTTAAAAATGCACGGGCGTCAAAGTATGCGGTGTGCAGGACGCCTCAACTGAAAGGCGATCGATAGCTCGATGGGACACGCATTCTGCGAGCGACTCCACCTGAATTATTTTTAGAAAACCGTCAGATGCTTGAAAATGTTTCGAATAAAAATCAAAACTCTGGATCAGTCTACGAATGCCCTGTTTTCCTTGGGTCATCTACGATTCAAATTGCCTGCAAAACATTGTGTTCAATGCGCTGAACGTGTCTGCCGTGTAGACTGTGGATCGTTATGCAAATTCATATTTTGCGAACGCAATTGAGGGATTGCAGCACGAGTAAATCGATTTTACGAATTGAAACTAATATCGAGTCAAGATCCAACTTTTTCTTTCAAATGAAATCGCTTTTTTTCAATGAATTAACACGATGCAACGGGTTAATAATGATTTTTATGCAATTTCACTGGGATTTCACGTATGTCTGACTAAGCGTTGACTCGTACTACTGAAAATCGATAATATTCATTTATTCCTGTCATTTTCCCGTCTAAACGTAACGATTTCGAAAAATTTTACTCAAAGATTATTCGTATACGTAATTGTATGCCACAGTATTAGAGAAAATATTTAAACTTTGAAATTTTCTCATTTATCAAAGAAAACTTCAAAGTTCTGCATTCACTTTAAAGTTTAATTTAATAAATTTCTTCTTCTCGTCGGACATTCTGTTAGCAAAATGTTACAACATTGCTCCGCTAACTGTGTTTGTAACTCTGTAACTATAAGATAAAGTAACTTTGGAAAATTATTAAATATTCCTTTGCCAGGAGATAACTTGTTGACGCAGTCGGTTCGTTTGGTAACGAGTCCAGTGGAAATGGACAATTATAGTGTTATATGCTCGATGGTTCATCATAGGGGTCGCATAATTCAATTTATAGTGGTCGATGGGTAGAAAAATGTGCGTCGGAAGTTTACGCGCAGTTTGGTTATCAGCGCGAGGACTTGGCGAACTTGAAGAGCACGGAATGAGTTTCTAGTTGTATTATGCACTTCGAGGTTGGAATAACTGCGTTACTGACGGAATTATATTATTTCGAGAGCAGAATAAAGCCTCCGCCCTCTTCTTCGACGTCTAATCGCAATTCAACTTTCGACACGTCTCCAACTTACCGAATGTAATTTATAAAAAGAAAGTATTATTATTACGGAAAATGTATTGATGTGCAAAATAGTAGAAGAAACATATTAAAGTCGAAACTTTATTATTTCAAAGTACGTCAATTGCAGGGAATTTTGTAACCTTTGCGAGTAGAGGATAAATTTTCTTATGATATGAATCTTTTTAATTATTATAAAATATAAGTTGGAGAGTAAAATAGCTGCAATACAAATATTAACCCTTTAACGATTATTGGTTCATATTCGACCCAAACGAGCTTTTACTTTTTTAAACAATTTTCTAGGTTTGAGAAGAACACAAGGAAATTGTAATTAATATGTACAATTTTAAGATCCAACATCTATGTTGAAGCTTCTTTATTTGAAAATTACAAAACACTTCTAAATAAAACAGGATATTATTGAATTGATTAAAGCCACGACTTAAAATCGAACTTCTATTATTTCAATGCGTGTCACTTGTAATGGAATATTTTAATCTTTCCAAATAGTGGATCGTTTTTCTTATGAAATAAATCTTTTCAATTATTACAAATAAATATATCGAAGTATAAAATGGATACAATAAAAGTATTAAAATCGAAAGTACGTCACTTGTATGGAATTTTTTAATCCTTTACAAACGGAGTAAAAAATATTTTTCACTCTGTTCGAAGTGAATCGAGGATGTATTTTTAATAAGCTATTATTCTTGTACCTTTTTCAGAGAACTCGCCTGATCGTTGCTCGTATCCGTCTTGGGTGGTGGAGAATAAATCATGGGTGGCCTTGGATCCAATAGCGTCTCGGCTGCAGGCTTCGCCTTACAACCTGACGCTCCTCGATCGAAATGAGACTCGTCTCGTGTGTCACTCGGTGGTCCCCATTAACGATCGTCATCATCATCCATTGAATCAGATGCAGTACATAGCTAAGGCTACCCTCGATTGGTGAGTTTTCACGTTTTGATAAGCATTACTATCTAGAAAGTTAGAACTCTACGTTGGCAATTCTCTTTGACCGCAATTATTATTTATGGGGAACTTTAATCATGCGACACAAGAATTAAAATCGTCTAAGATGAAGCATTGCTACGCTAAGTGTTTATAAATTGGATATTTTAAGATTTATGGATCAGAGTCTACGTTTGAAGATTTTTGAATTATAGTCGAAAAATTGTAGGGGCTGTAAATTCTTATGATTGACATGTACTTATGTTGAGGTTCGTTAATTAAAAAATTGAAGAATTGTAACGTTATAAATAATGTATAGGAACGACAAATTTCCGAAACGAACACGATACCTAATTCGAATTATTATTGAATTCTGTAGCTCCTCACGAATCTGGATCAACATTCCAGCACCCTTAAAGTGAAGTGCAAAAGTGCACACGGTAACATCCGAATGTTCAAAGGTTCCTTATTCAAATTCCACTTTGCAAATTTGTACGCGAAAGATTCCATTCTCTCTATTACCCTTACGGTTCGCGTAATATAAATGTTACATTCTGCTATTCAGTTCCCCGCTTGCAAAAGCTTCAAGTGGAACAGTTGCAAACATCTCGCGTTGCGAAACGCGAAAAAATCGTGGGAAACTTCATCCATGAAACGTGTACCGTCGTCATTGTTTCGCTAGAGCAACAAACGACGCAGCAAAGCGTTCACGTACAGCAGCATCGGTGTCGGGGCGAGAGACACGGCGTGTAATTATGACGGTATGCCACGATAATCCTTTCATCGCATACCGAAGACACTCGTGCGCGCATAAATAAACAGCTTGCGCCGGATTAAACAGAGATCCTCCGGTTCGGCTGCTACACGCGTCGGAATGTCAATATATGTGGCCTGCACTCAGCTACTCTCCTCTTGTTAATGCACCGGGTGCAATCGTGTTCGCGCCACGTAACGTATCGCTTTTAATCGTCCGTGCCACTCCACCGGGTGTCCCGTTATCACCGACTGCAAGATTCATCGACTCTAAATGAAATTTAAAAAAACTCCACATTTCCACTGGAATCTGTTAGTATTTAATCCAATCATACGGTAGTAGAGTACATGTTCAAATTACTGCCACGTTAAAAGCATCGCTTTAAGCAACTTCGATGAATTATTTTAGAAGTTATTTAACCGGGAAATCGTTCCAATTTGTTGCACGACATTAGTTAACATCTCCTTTATTTATGATGATCTTTTTGTACGTTAAGTGGGATGTATTAATTGCTAATTCGTTGAAAATATATAACAAAGTCGAATTCGTGAGTCACTGTATTTGTATGTATATCGTGTGTTGAATTATTACTAATGCTGAGCTAGCAAAAGCAATAATGCCCAACGTTCATATATCTCTAGTCTAAACTAAGGCGATAGAAAGGCAACCAGATGTATCTGGATTTCGTTACACGAAGTCAAGAGACTTCGTCGCCAGGCAAAGCCATAAACAGTCTAGTCAAGAAAAGCAGACCCCAACCTTCTTTTGGGTGTTCGACCCTTTCGCATTCGAGAACTTGAAAGAGCTAGACATGTTTTTTTAAAGACGTAGTAATAAAGTGAGACTGTAAGATATAAACTGCTTCATTATTTAATAATCCATTTCCAATATTATGGCTCAATACTTGCGTACATCGCTGTACCTATTATAAAGGGTTATCCAAAATAGACTATAGGAACACATACCTTCACTTTTTTTCTTTCCCTTTCTGCTTTACCCTTTTCTAATCTGTTTTTCTTATTTCTATTATCTTCGTTCGTTCTCGTTTTCAATTTTTATTTTTTTCACCTCTATTTTATTAACAAACATGGCATTTGACAGATATTCTCATTCAACATCCTAAAGGTACTTTTGGATAACCCTGTACAATTAAATTAAAAAATTTGCAATGTCAGTTGAGAGAAATTGATGTCTGAATAGTAGATTAGGACAAATGGTAGAATATAATTGAAACAAAGCACTGGGTTTCTGTTTTATTCTTATTGCGTTGGGTGTATGGAAGCAGAAAGTAGTATAAAACCGTGTATGGTCAGCCATTGCTCGGTTCAAGGCAGGAATTAGTCTTCTTCCTCTTGTTTTCCTTTTTCTTCGTGGCTGAGGACTTAATGGAGGGAATTCTTCACCTCCTGTATCCCCGTTCGTGGAATTCACTCCTGCTAATACAGCTCTATCAGCAAACTAAGTAAACTCAAATCAATTTTCGCAAATTATTTAAAATCTAATATATCAACACATTTACCGGAAGCCAATTAATATTAGTGTCGGTGCAAATGTATACAATTTTTATGCGAAATTATGAATGGATCGTTCATAATTTGTGGAATGGATCATTCATATGGATCATTCATAATGGATCATTGTGTAGTTGTTTTACTGCTTAACTATTAGGTGCGTGTAAATGTTTCGATGGCTTTTCAATATATGTATGCTTTTGAGGAGAAATAAGTACTTCCTATATCTACTATTAATATAATTTTCAAGAGGTATTGAAAACAATAGCAACTATCTGCTTGATTAGATCAACGATTTTTACTAAAATAACATAAGTTATCCGTTTGTGATAGAATCTATCAAAACTTTTGCATTCGTCCAATATTAATATTCCTTTTGAGAAAGATGTAATAAATGAACAATTTAACATTTGTTTGACAAATTCTGTGCTGCAGATATGAACTTCGATAGTGAATCTTGTTTATTGCTTAAAGGAAAAGAATATCAATGACGAATTAATAATTTGTAAGAATTTTAGTTAAATCTGACGTTCATACAAAATTGCAGGATACTGTATACAAATTAAAAGGACGTATTGTGATTAATTACTGTATTAAAATGTTAAGCTGCATAAAATTGGCCATTTCACATGCACTGACCTAATATAATGTTGCTATTATTCTTTCACCAGGATTTCGAAACGGAATAATAGATGAGCCGTTCATAGTCGAAAGTGATTAATTCCACATTTTGATTTTGTTTAAATTTTACTACCAAAGCACTTGACTGATGCTTAACTTTTTATATGCGAAACAAGTTTTCCTAACAATTGGGTTTAACACCGCGAAATGAGAAAAATGTTTTTGGTCGTGGAATAATAAACAATTTATATAAATAACGATTATTCCAACGACATATCATTCTATGCATTTTACATATCGTTATATAAAAGCTACATTCTACAAAGTAATAATATATTCTGCAGTGTTTATTCGAATTTAAATTTAACGAAGCATGTTAAAAAATATTCTATATTTACTCTATCGATTTCCCTACTTTCTGTTTTGCGTAGTTAATCGATTCGACAAATGAGCGGCTCGTGTGTATGAATAACCTTTACGTAGAATTTTTAGAAATTGTTACGTTTAAATGAAAAGATTACAGAAATAAGCGAATACTACTGATTTTCAGTGGTATGGGTCAACGCATGGTCAAACATACGTGGAATCTCAGTGAAATTGCATAAAATTCATTATCAATCCATTGCATTGCGTTGATTCAATAAAAAAAGCGATTTCACTTGTGAAAAAAAAAGTTGGATCTTGACTCGATTCTAGTTTCAATTCGTAAGATCGATCTACTCGTGTTTCAATCCCCCAATTGTGTTCACAAAAATATAAATTTGCACAAAGATCCACGGTCTACACAGTAGACATGATTCAGCACGTTAAACATAATGTTCCGTAGGCAATTTCAGTCATTGACAATCGGAGCAAAACAGGATATTCGTAGACTAACTCCGAATCTTGATTTTTATTCGAAACATTTTCAAGAATGCGACTTGATTTACCAAACGAGCTCTCAAATCGCGATCTAATCATCGGCAATTTCACGTTGTACGAGCTAATATTTTTCATCCAGCCCCAAATTACCCAACTTCGCTGTGCTCAAAACCACCCTCGTCGACTTGGAGCTCGAAGCACCCCAAAATTCTCGCGCATTATCGATGGAAACCCCATGGAATCAATCTCCGATCGCGGCAATATCCTCCCTTTCTTACTCGAGGCTCGCCATCCGTCACGGAAAATATGAATTCGCGAAAGCTACCACCGTTGGATATAAAAGAATGCCCCTCCAGAAGGGGGATGGAAGAAACTCTTGCATGTCGGTTCTCATAAAGTCGCGAGCTGGCGCGTAATCGCGGGTATATTAAAGCGCGCGGAGATCAGGCTGGAAGATTCCGCGAAATAAGAAGGGAAAAGCTTCTGCCCGGGTTCTGTTGCAGCCATGTCTGGGGCGGAGGAGGAGAAGGAGGAGGAGAGGGGATGGGACCACCGGCGCATAGCGAATATATCGCATCTTCTTTTGTTTCGAGCTTATTAAATGGCGACGATCGAAACGAACGAACGAACGAACGATTCTCGTTGAATGCGACAGATGCATTGTTGTAAGTGATGTAAAATTGAATTAGGACGCCTGTTGCGAGCGGGCTGAGTGCAGGGAATTGATGGTAATTAGGCTGCGACTGAATTCGATCGAGTTGTGTTCAGTGGAATGAGTGGGTTCGGGGGATGTTAATGTGAAAAATTCAATTCCGATGCAAGATGGGACACTTTCAATGTAATGGAAGCGTGATAAATATGACGCTTTTTAACGCGAAGCGGCGTGGAACTTTTTACTATTGTTCTTCGAAAGAGAAACGTTATTAAAGGTGTTAATTAATTTTGAACTTTCGGGATTTCGTTAGATTTGATTAATCGTTCGAGTACTGAGCAATTTTTAAGAGATTAGTAAGATCTCGAATTTATTTTGCGGAAATCGTGCAAATATGTTTTTTTTTGTAATATCAACATAGTTATTTTGATTAATTATTACAGTATTTTTGGATTTATATTTAGTCAACATCTTATGCTAATTATGTAGCATTTTAAAGGAGCTGAATTTTCAAACTCCGTGTGTCATATTCGAGATTTACTTTGAATGTACGATCGTAGCACTCAAAGGGTTAAAATTTATTCACAGAAAATCAAATATAGTTTCCGTATTCAAAATTTGCAATGTTCTCACGTATGTGAAGCCAATTCGTCGCTTAAAAAATAGAAACGCAGCGATTTCGAATTGATAAAGGTATCAAGAGTTTAAAGACGAAGGATCTGAATTATTTTGTACACTTAATGACTCGGCGATTTTTAATAATTATAAAGGACAGATTACGTAATGGTAAAAGGAGAAAACATTAACTAGATGAAAATGTAACATGCATTTATTAGGTTAAATAAAGGCCTATTACGTTATGCCAGTAAAATTTGTAAAATTGCACGATTAAAATATAAGTATACAATAAATACACGCAGAAATATCGTGATTACAATTACGACTAAAATAGTCATTTAATGAAACGAAGATAAATACAAATGCACGCTTAAAATGGATAATTCCGCCCTCTTTTAATATCAATAATGATTTATTCATACCGTAAATCGTTACTCATTATACAACACAAGTAATTCGACTGTAACGCGCATAATTAATCCCCCCCCCACCCCTATGAACGGTTTTACGTAACGCAAACATCATTATTTCAATTAATCGAACGCGGAATTAATTAAACGTGAATTGTGTTTACCTTAAATGGCAACGTGAAAAATGAAGGAATGGAAAATAGCAAAGCAAATCTCCTTTTAAAAGAGCAATCTCTAAAATTAGGATTACGTTAGGTTTAGATTAGGTTTGGATTAAGTTAGGTTGAGGTAAAAGTTGGCGAAAGATGTAAATTCAATACAGGAAGAATGTTTCAGGAGGTACATTTAGTTTGTTCAATCGCAACACGACTTAACCCTGTTTTTCGAGCTATTTAAATGCCACTTCCTGGCTTTTCGCTCGAAACACAGTACTCTATAGGCCCCCATTCACTGCTACGGCCTCTATTCAACCCCACTGATCCACTTTCACTCCCCTTTACCCCGTTCAGAAGGGGTTGAGCACCGATACCGAGATACATCAGTCGCGTTCGCTATCTGTTTCAAGAAATTTCACTGCTATTTTCTTGGATCTCGTACAGCTGTACATTTTCAGATTCCCTCTACACAGCAATCCACCATTTTCTATAGTGGTTGTAGGGATTTTACAGTTTAAAGGCGGGTCTGCAAGGATGAATCGCATTTTAGAACCCAAAAGTGGTATTAAAGTACAATTTTAGAAGCGAATACACTTCCTCACGAAATTGCAATTTTCTTTTAACATTGCAATATTTTGTTATTTCACGAGTACGAAATTTACGTATTTTCTAGGGGTCTTCCAAATGTTGTGTTTCAACTTTCCGAGGATTTATTTAGCCGTCATTTTCGATCCAAACATGTTTTCATCTTTTTTTTTAAATATTGACTTTATTCGGAAAAATTGTAGTAGTTTATAAACAAATACAAATATTTGTATTATCGTACGTTCTGTTATGCTTTTAGCGACAATTGAAAGAGATTATTTATGAACATTTTTTAAATTACAATTCAATTAATTCTGTTATCAAGTAGATTACTTAAATACAATTAAAATACAACGTTTAGAACTGATTTAAAGAAAATACGACTTACTGCTCGTCAAATCGTCTATCTATAATTTCTAAACGATTTCTAAAACATTCAAATAAAAAATTACGCGTAAGCTTAAAATGGTAACAATTTTCATTTTAATGTTCTCTTCAAATTCTCGTCAAATTCTAGTCAACGAATCAGGCTAAAGCGCAGAATTGTTTATTCCAATCTCATTTACGAATAGTTTCCCAAAACAAAACAAAAAAAAGAAGTCTAAAAAGATACGAACGTGCAATCATGCGACTAGTTGATAAAGCGACGTTATTCTTCCCGAGTTCAGAGGCCATAATAAAGCAACGGCAATTGCCGATCAGATTACCAATCCCTGGACAAGAACTTTCTCCATTAAGCGTTCTCGAACGAACAGTTCGCGCGATCTACATTGTGTCTCAGGTGGACGTCGAAGCTCTCGTAGACCGGTAATTATCGCGATGTCTCAAAAACGAGGCTATTTACAGATCGATTAAAATGTCAGCTCGGTCGGCAAGAATACTTACAGCACGGAGTCTCTGAAAAATGGCTTCCCGTCACGGCAGCTCCCCCCACCTCTCCCATTCCTGTATATAATAACCGTCAGAATGGATGCCGGGCGATATCCTCGCGGTAAATCATTGTAAATTCATTTTTTCTCTCCCCTCCCTTCCTTTGCCGGTGGTCGTTCGTCTCGGTTCTGAATCCCCCACGGAAGATTTATCGATCTTCTGTTCACCTTGGACGTCGATCGATTCTTTCCAACTGTGGAACGCGCGTAATTTATGCAAAACGGTGGACGATAATGGAGAACGTCCCGCTTCATCGTTTCTGGAAGACCAGCTGCATTTAGCTGGTCCTTTGACAACTTGGACAACCCTTGTCGACTTTTAATCCTACCATTGAGGAGAGCAAAAGACCTGCGATGGGAGGGGGGAGGTTGTTGGCAGCGGGGAACTCTTGGAAAAGAGGAAGAGATTGTTTGACGGGTTGCAAACGTTGCAGGAGTTTTTAGCTGGGTTCTCGCTGGCACTTTAATAGTCTATCGAAAAGTCGCGCAACTAAAATATGAATTAAAAATTAATGGAATATGATAAGTAAAGAAATAAACGAAGAGAAGGATAGGAGAAAAAATTGCAGAAGCTGAAATAGGGAGAAATGTAAAATTCGCATTGAAATGCTTTCCAATGTAGGATCTGCTTTTTCTTTTAGCTCTTTTTGGTTAGCGTTAGCATTTAGCAATTTAAAGAGAAGGAATAAAAATTGCTGTAAGCTTCCTAGTTGATTTGTTGCCTCATATTCGTTGTTGTAAAAAGGTTCGTCAGAGTTCGGAGATCTTTTAATCGATGTTTAATTGGCAGCTTATTTGCTAAATTGATTAACCCCGTGCATTATAAATTTTTCTGCAACTACGTACGTTACCAAAAACAAGTCGCTGCTTCAACTTTGCGTCGGATGGAAGATATTGAAATATTATACGTTACGTGTATTCGTTATACCAAATTGTAAAGATTCAAGAGAAGTTAAAGGAGTTAAATCAAACTTTGTTTAAATATTGCGTACATTTATTCTATTTTGGCCATAGTTGATTACGAGTGACTTCTAATTATAATTCAAGGGGTTAACTCCACGGAACAGCAAAAAGCAGAGATATTGATAAATTAATTATTCTTTAAAATGCACATTTCGCGCATGACTAATGGAAATTAATCGATTTGACATTTAACACCATTAAATTTATGTATTACGCAGTTGGAATCCTTATAAAAGATTTTAACTCGCCAGAATTCTAATGTATCATAGATTCAATGATATTAAATATAATAAATAATTATTAGATTCGTAAACTTACAATTGGTACAGAACGATCATTTCCGTATTAAATTATTTAGCCGAACTGCCTGTTAAACAAAAAAAAAAAAAAGAAAGAAATCAAATACCAAACGCAAACGTTCGACACTCTCTAAACAACCAGAACCGCAACCAGCATCAATGAACCGAGCAATTAACACGCTGTTTAATGCGCCATTTTCTCTGTTGAACGGGATATCGAAAGGGCAAAAAGGGACTGGCAATAAACGATCGATGCCAGCTACACAATTTTTATCCCGATTTCCACGCCGTAGTTTTGCAAATCCAGTCACGTGTAAGTTGAATAATTAACCTTTTGCGCCGGTTGCAATTGTTATTAGCGAGTTCTCGTGCTGCGGATGCGGATGCGACTGTGCGTTGATAAATATTCGGACGGCCATTGTGTTGAGCTGCCACGATCGATATTCAACCGGGCGTACTCCTTCCTCCGCGATATTTATGATCGTTGTTCCCTGTCCCTAACAGAATAGCATTCCTTCGCAACGCTGTGTACAAAGGAGCTTCGTTTCTATGGCCACCGAATCTCGTCGCGACTTTGTGAACCGGGGTACGTCGCTTTTCCTCCTGCCTCCGAGCTTTCGTTTGTATACCGTAGTAAGGTTTAGCAACGGGTGAAATGTTGTTTCGGGCTGCTTTTGGTTTTCGGAAAGGGAGAGATGTTATTCAATGTGAATTTCTTTTAAGAAAGTGGAGGGATAAGAGGAATGTACTTTTGTTACACCGATGAGGAATATGTTTCGTTAGTCGGTTGAAATTTAAGGGAATTGAAAAGGTTTTTTTTTTACATTTTATTTATTTTAGGTCGCATCTGCTTACTTAGCCATTAGCGACCACGTTAGTCGCATTACAGTTGTGAAATACAATTTAACATTATTATAAGATATTCTGTATATGTGTACGTCAGCGTTTCGTGGTTTGATACGTCGATATTAATCGTACAACACGTGGTTTTATAGAACTTCATTATTTGGGCGAGAAAACTTGTGTAATGTATATACAATTGAAGTGTATGACTTTTGGTGTGTCTGCTGTCGATTATTTACCTGGTCTTAACTAGCTATTACAGATTCTAATATAATTACTATATTTCATTGATTAATTCGGTATCTCTAAGCAGGGAGAATATACCTTTTATATATTTATTATCGTTTAGGCATTGTTTTAGGGATCCAGGTAGTTTTTCTCTAATTGAAAAGGTTATTCGAGTGGAAATTTAAATTTACATTTTTGTAGTTTTGTTATTGGAAATATTTTATATTTTGTGACTTGAAGAAATTCCACTTTTGCGAATCGAAATAATTTTACTTTTGTGAAGTGATACGATTCTATTTTCCAAGATTAGAGTATTATAATTTTAAGAATTGAAGAAACTACATTTTTGCGATTTCTCTGTAGTTTTTTTTTTATTTTTCGAGTGATATTTTTAAGGTGTTTATAATTAATACAAAATTATTTGCTATAGAAATTTATTTTAAATAGCATAATTTTAATTAATTAAAGAATTCTTCTGTTTTGCAATTAATTTGGAATTTTCTTTCTATATTTTTCCTTTCGATGCATTGTTATGTTATCATATATTCCTTATTTTTTACAAATCATTTTAATCTATATATTACGTTGTTATTTTAATATTACTTTTAGATTGAAAAAGAAGTATTTTTTGCAATTTCCTGTGCTGAATTTTGTTACAAAATTAAAATGTAGTAAAAATATTGGGGAACCAGCAGAGAGAATGTATTTTTAAGATTTCATAGGATATCATAAAAAATTCAAAGAGTTTGCAAATATAGTTTCCCATGAGGACTGAAGTTTATTTCAATTTGTATGGTCGATGTTCAGAACGAATCAACAGTGTGGAAAGTTTTTATATTCCACGATGCATAGAAGAGGAAATGTAAAAATTAAACATTATTGAGGTTGATTTTTATAAATACGTAATTCATGTCACGGCACAAACAATTATCGCTTGTTTGCACGCATTCGCTCGTAAAATAATTATTCGAGAATAATTGCATAGCATGTTGCAAAATTTTCCATTCAATTGACAACGCATCTGAGTTTATTTATATTTAATGGTGTTTATAGAAGTAATACAATGATTATGTGTTTTAACATCCAAAAACTCATTTTCCGTAATAAAACGATTTATTTTTACGTGTAAATGTCAATAAAAGAAAAATGTAGCTGAATGAAGGATCGCTTTTAATGCTTTTTAAAGTTTCAAACGAAAAATCTGCGTTAAAATAGTATTTCAAATCTGCGTGTTGAAAATACGAAATCCATGTTTTGCTTAACATTCTACGATTATTAATACTACATTTCCAAAAAATTCAATTTGACGTAGTATCGGTCAAAAATTTAATCGCTTATGTTAGCATCATATAAAACTTGCATTGTAACCAGAGTAGAAAAACTTTGTACCATTTGCACAAAAATAGTAAGCTTAAATTCCAAAATTCTCAAGTATAAATTGTACCATTATTCTTTTACAAGTTCTAAAAATCCTATCAACGATAATTCGACACCTATTCCACTTATTAAAAGAAAACTCTTTACTACCCCGACTAAAATCCAAAATTGTATAAATTAAGACTCTAGAACTAATCAATTTAAACTCTAAAAATCCTACATCTAAATCTGCCAAATTCCAAAAACGTTACAAACTATAATTCAACATCTTTTACCTTTATTAAAAATGAAAACACTCTCTTTACTACCCCGACCAAAATTAAAAATTCTAAAAATGACAATTCCAAAGCTGATCAATTTAAATGGTAAAAATCCAACGTCTGACGAGTCTACCGAATTCCAAAGATTTTACCATGATTCTACGCTCCCTTATGAAAACCCTTATCGCCTATAACAAGATCACGAACCAACCATTCCGAAAACACTCTTTATTGCGCTCGATGGCAAGAATTAAGAAACTCTCGAAGTGTAGAGGTAATTGAATTAAAGGGGCGAGCGTAATGCCACGTAGTGTAAATATTCCCGGGGCAGGATATCGGTATGACCAGCTCGATCGGAAACGCGTCGACTGCAGCCCTCTGGCTGGTGTAACGGGAGGAGGGCGTGTTCTTATCGGCGAGAAATGTTCTTATCACAACTGTATATCGAGTCGACGAGCGCCGTGCGCTGCATAAAACTTTCGTTCGATTCAACGTAGCCGCGAAACGAGAATCTATTTCTTCGAGAGGCCGCTTTCGACATTCTTACGTACACCATGCTGACTTCCGGTCCCAAATAACCTGAATAAACGTACTTTTTCTTTGCGCCCTGAACATCGTCTCCTTTCTCAGAGAAGTTTCGCGCTTTAACATTTGTATGTTAAGGATTTTTAAAAATTGGATAGATTAAAATTACGTGCAACATGCACGTGTATGTGTAAGCATATAAAATGGTAAGAGGAAAGTGCATGTTATTTTATTTCGAGGACGAAAAGCAACTTTCTATTTAGTGCTCGTTTCATTAATTTTGTTCATCGAAATATGGATTTATATAGAAATCCGCAGTCTTTTCATGAATTACTTCGAAATAGTAGTAGATAGCAGTAAATGTGCAATTTATCATTTCTTTCTTTCTGTTGCTTCTATTGTCCTATTTTTTTTATTCCTCTTTTTTTTAATAAGTAGTTTATCATCACATCAGCAACTAGATAATTAGCAACGGTGTTATTAAATTACGCTATTCGATCGGTACTTTTGGTTTCTTTAATGAACTCAAGGGGAACATGAATTTTATTGATTTCGATTGTTTAAGTTACAAATAGCTAATTTCTGTTTAATTACTATGTATGTATGACAAACACTTAATTTCTGCACTATATGAAACTTTCTACTTTGCATTTCTATACTGGAAAAGGGTATAAGGTTCGTTTGCATTGAACAAATGAATAAACTATTAAAAATCCTTTATTTTTAAAATAAAGGAACAATATTTTCATCCATCCATCGATAACCAAAATAATTGAGACGGGTTAAGTGGTTTACTTCGTACAAATAATTTCCTAATTCGTATCCAACTGTTAATATGCAATTCTCCCATCGCGAAATTATATAAAAGTATCCAGTTGCTTTTATTCGAAGAAAAAGGGGGGGAAAAAATCCATTACTGGGAAAATTGGCTTTAGTGACCCAAAAGGCAACAGGAACAGGGTTATTCTTGAAAAGGCAAGTCATGAAAAGTGATTTTCCGACGCGAGCAACCGCCGACAATAAAAAAAAGGGAAGATAGTCGGGGGGGGGGGGGGGGGGGGAAAAGGGAAATGGTTGACGGGTAAACAGATAATCGCGGGCTTCTTTCAAATGCTTTTACGATCGCAATGCATTTTATGTCATCGCCTAGAGGGAGACAGTGGCTGATTCCGTACAATGAGAACGCGCCGCCGTCTCCTCTTTCCCTCCCTCTTCACCCTTTCTCCCTCCCCTTCGTCGGAGGGCCATTAAGGTCGCGTACACAGAATAATAAAAAGGAACAGCACGGAAAGCGGCGGAAACCGCGATAATAAATCCCTTTGAGAAATTTGCAATCGTGGCGAAGTTGCTGGCAGGTAATTCATTTGTGGTAATGAAAGAATTCCGTGGAATTCGCGGCGAAAGGTGACGGAGGAACTCGCCGTGAAGAACGCGATTGTTTACGTACAATTACTCCCAATATCGTGAATAAATTTCGCTTTCCGTTTCTTCCTCACGAATTCCAAACGATATTAGCGGCGTAATCTGATGGGAATTTGTAGGAAATTTCATCTTATCAGTCGCGTGGTTGTTATTGGATTCGTACGATAGATTCGTACCGCAATATGGTAATGCTACCCATTCTCGACTGTATTTAAGTGATTTTAACAGCCAAAGTGATTAACTCCACTTTTTGAATTTTGTAGAATTGTAGAATTAGCAGCTCGGTTAATGGCCAATGAAGCGTAATGCAGCAATTCAAGCTTAGTTTAAAAGAAGCGTTTGAGGTGGCGGGATACTTCAATTGCAATTGTAAAAATATGAACACAATCATTGGAAAGCTTCGATAAGGAATTGACACTTTTGAATTGTTTAAAAATCGCTTCCGCAACTGCAAAGAATGTGAAACAATTTTCAGGCACGTACATCACTGATTAAAGTGTGTTTGTATTTTTTTTCGCCACTTTTTATTGGATTGAACAAAACGTCTGCGGTTTAAAATGTATCGATAAATATTTTTATTTCCATTTTTAATTTAAATTTACAAAATGAATAACAATTAAAGAGGTAAAACTTGCTGGTGTTGTACTAAACACTCCGAGTTTGTTTACTTACTGCTTATAAAATGCTCTAGGATCGTTTTATATTCGGCAATAAATGAATAAAAATGGGATAAAGATCCTAAAGAAGAATACGAATTGACCTTATGCAATTCAGTATTCTTAAGAATTTTTCATACTCTTCGACTAAAATTCGCCATAGCGAATAGGTTAAAAAAAAATTGACTACGATTTTCAAATAATTTGTACGTGACGTAATACGAAAGCAGTGATTAGTTAAGCTAGCATATACACTTATTGACAAATGTTAAGTAACATGGTACGTATTTGCGAAGTATTTTATGTATTCGTTATCTTTCGAAATACATGGATTTGAATTAAAAGTAGAAGAACTTATTGTTTATTGATGTATTTAATACTATATCTTTATGCTATTGTAACTTCTAAATTGTGAATCTTAGAAGCGAAAGAATACATAAAAATTCGTAAGTGACTACTTTGTTTCTTAACTTTTGTCAGTAAGTGTATCTACTGGGAAGTAAAATAATTGTAGGAAAAATAGTTGAGGAACATTGATTCAAATGATGATGGAAGTAGTCGTTATTCTAAGCTTCTAATCGTTATTTTAGTGTGACCTATATATCGGTCTCATAAGACAGATTTTAAATTAATTGAAAGCTGAATCAATTTTTTTTTTTTTGCGCAATTGCTTTGAAAATTGCTTTTCCTCCTGGAAATCACTCTCTTCTACCGTTGGTTTTCGAACGAATTTGAAATTTGCTAGTTTCTGCAAAGCTTTTCAAATGAAATCAACTCCCACCCATTTTGTTGCATTCTATTGAACGCTGCGTCTATAAAATTCGATTGCACGGCTTTTTTTAGATTATAAATTTAATCGGTACAATTTTTCGCTTCGTACGGAAACGAATTAAGCTACTTGTACTCTAAAACAATTATTTTGGGAGCGATGTTAGTTTTAAATTTGCTCGATTGATACGAAAATAAGAGATTAAATGACGAATAAAAACTGCAGTGACGCGTATATAGATAGGAAAATTCGATATACAAGATTTAATAGGAGAAAGATAATTAAAAAGTTCGAGGATTATAGATTTTCAATTTATGAGTATTAATACATAAGCATTAGAAGACTTATTTGAAATACTATCAAAAATATGTACCTAAATACAGTAATACATTAATACAGAAAAATCATAGGCTACTTATCAACAAATATATTTCGTTATTTCAGAAGTGTATTGAAGGATAAATACCATTATTGTAATGGCACACATAGTTGAGGATCAAAATAAGATTTATGGTCCAATGTATTTTTCTGTCACCCATTACCACTTTCATTTTTACCTTTTCAAATGCATAAAATCTGTAACATTTGCGTTTGCTTTTACATTTTGCATATTAAAACACTTTAAAAGTGTTTACATTCCATTTCAGGTAACGAAAAGCAAGATATTCTACCGAAAATTCCACAGATTCGACAAAAACGCCTACTATTAACGATGATATTTAATTTGAACTGTACTTTTAGCTGTATATACATTATAATACGTGGTTGTTGAGGAATTAAAATTTCTTATAATATTCGAATGATTTCTATTTGACACGATATAAAAATAGTGATAAACTAACGCTAGCCTAAATATGTGCAGCTGATAAAATAATTGTAGGGCAAGGGGTTAATACAAAAATTCGAAATTGAAAGGATTGGAAATTCAAAGGATTGGGAATTAAAATGTTTGGGAATCCAAAAGCATGAAAATTCAATTGCTTGCGAATCGAAAAGCTTAGCAATCCAAAAACACTTGAAAATCCAAGAGCTTGGAAATTTAAATGCTAAAAAATATAAAAGCTTGCGAACTTAAACGCATTGTAACTTAAAAGCTTAGGAATCCAAACGCGTGGAAATTCGAATGCTTAGAATTCTAAAGTCTTGGAAATTCGAACGCTTGAGAATCCAAAAGCTTGGAAATTCAAATGTTAAAAAATATAGCAGCTTGGAAACTTAATCGCATCCTAATTCAAAAACTTAGGAATCCAAACGCTTGGAAATTCGAATGCTTAGAATTCTAAACTCTTGGAATTTCGAAAGCTTGGAAATTCAATTGCTAAAAAAGTATAAAAGCTTGGAAACTTAATCGTATCGTAATTCAAAGACATAGGAATCCAAACGCTTGGAAATTCGAATGCTTAGAATTCTAAACTCTTGGAAATTCAACAGCTTGGAAATTCAAATGCTAAAAAATATAAAGGCTTGGAAACTGAATCGCATCGTGATTCAAAAGCTTAGGAATCTAAACGCTTGGAAATTCGGACGTTTGGGAATCGAAAAACTTAGGAATTCAAAGGCTTGTAAATTGAAACGCCTGAAAATACAAAAGCTTGGAAATTCTATTGCTCGGAATTCTAAACTCTTGGAAATTTAAATGCTAAAAAAGTATAAAAGCTTGGAAACTTAAACGCATCGTAATTCAAAAGCTTAGGAATCGAAAAGCTTGGAATTGAAAAAAACCTTAAGCGTTATTGTTGCTCGCGGGCGAATGGTTAAAAGCGAAATAAAAAGTAATTAAAGCAACGTGAGCGATGTGCTGCAATAAACACATCATCTACAGGAGTCGATGGGTGCTCAGACGCGTGATTCCGCCATTTTCTAACATTTATCTCGGGCGTAGCGCGCGACAGTGTCGCCAGCCATACATTATTCTCCCCGTATCACGCGCACAGTGAAAAAACATCTTCGCCCGGGCGTCGCGGACGAATTCATAAATCGATGAACGCCAACGGCAGAACCGTTGCCGGATACTTCGAACGCGAGGCTACAAAGCCGCCGGATATATATCCGCCTGCGAAAAAACGAAAAGCAAACAAAATGAAAAAAAAAGAAAAAAAAAAGACCGCGCGCACACATATACAGGGAACAGAGAATCCGCTAGTATACCGTGAAACAAAGTGAAACGAGAAAATCGTAGCAAGTCTCTGGCTCGCGCTTTTGCACCGGACACATGCTCGATTATACTTAAAAAAAAGAAAAAAAGGAACAGAGAAAAAAACGGAAAAACAAGGAACAATGATATCGATGTAGGTACATGTGTGCGCGCGTGCGCATACAGGTTTAATTTCGTAGACGTTTCCAACAAAGAGAGAACTATTTACGGGCCAGCTAACACTCATAACTTCCCCGTAAAACTGCCTTGTTTTTGATTCAATGGACCGGGGCGAAATGCATAAAAACAAGCTTTGATCGGGCTGGCAACGTTTGAAATTGTCCAGGCTAGTGCGCACACGCGGGACGTTTTAAAAAACCGGGAAACGTGGCTGGTTATTAGATCGCGACTACCACTCGGCAGCCCTGAAGGGTTTTATTGCACCCAACTTTGCCTCAAAGGACGCTTTTGACGAAGTCACACGACCAACCAATTGGTCGTTCGTGCAGATAACGATGATTGGCCGACGAAAAAAGCCGGCCACGGCTGGCCTACAGATGGTTTTTCTTTTTTTGTTCATGTAAATAGATTCTCCCGGCAGAAATGAGGCGATTTCTATGAGGAGATTTCAACCGGCAACATACTAGTTTCACGGATAAACGGAGCTGCGGAAAATCCCTAGTGGAGTGACTTGCTACGGTAGATGTACTAATTAGTGCCACTTTAACGTTCGCGCGTAACTTTATTTAACTATTTTAGAACGTATTTAACATAATGATCGTTCCCGTTTGGAGTATAATATTGTTTAACGTCTCCTTTATTTATGAACATCTTTTTTATACGTTGAATATAATGAATTCATTACTACGTAACTGAACATGTACAACAAAGTCCAATGTCCTTGGTACTGTCATTTGGAAACTTTTCATTTAAATAGAAACACGTTTTACATATATTAACGCGTCAATTTGTGTAACAGATATAAGAATTATTATTGAATTATGACACGTTCCATACTTTATAATTGGTCGTTTATAATATTGGTCACAATTTAACGTTCAACAGCATATTTACCTCCTAATATTTATTTATAAATATTAAGTTTACACGAATATACAATGTCTATGCGTTGTTACGTAAACCGAAGTCCAAATTTCGTATGTAAATTTCTGTACTTACGATTCTTTATACGTTACTTTCCTGTTAAATAAACGAATTAAAGTAGCAGCTATAAGAACAGTGACAGTAGTTAGGTCATTTACCCTATTACACGAATCATATTTCTCGAAATATTAAACGTTTCTATCGCAAAACATATTTTTGTTCGAATCGAATTAAAGCTCAGACATTTCTACGAAAAATCGAATTCTCCAGGTCGAAACCTGAGAGGTGACAACTCCGCTTACAACCTAATACATTTTCAACTACAGTGAATCGCAAACAAGCCTTAATGCTTCTTTTGGACGTCAAACGAACACGAATAGAATCCATTTCGTGCTCGCGTAAATTTTCGTCTTTGAAGCTGTTGCGCGCGCGCGCTTAACCATCGGCGCGTTTAATTTTCACTTTGGTCGGCCGGCTTTCATCTCTGTTTCCATTTTAATTCATTGTTCCGTCTTGTATCGGTCCACCGAGCATGACGGTTATATGTGTACACGCGAGCTATATAACTATATTATTTTCTCTCCGCGGAACACGAGGCAAGGGCGCGGAGACATTCTAATTCGATCGATATATCGTATTCCGATACGTGTGTTCAATCTTCGAGTGGAAGATGAGATGCGGCCCACTATTGTCATTTTCTGATTTTTATTTCGATCTACTCTTCAAGACTCCACCATCGATTTCACTTAAAATTACGCAAAAGAATTCCGAGGTATTTCGCGTGGTGGAATATGAAAAAAATCTGTGCGATGTATCAGTTTATCCTTTGTCAAGAAAACGGTTTCCAATCAGACTTGGTCGCTTTGAGAAATTTTCGAGATTATTTTAAAACAAGTTTTTGCAGTTACTTGAGAAATAATTCATTTTCAATGTAACACAATTGTTTCGTAATGTATTGTATATATATCGTAATGTATATATAAAAATGAATGAATGTATTTCGAATTAATAATTTATTTGGCACTTCGAGTAATGAATTGTTTATTGTTTAATATCGTAATTAGTTATTTGGTCATTTTTATTTGGTTTCGATCAGAATAACTAGTTTCTTAATACGCTTCAGTTTTCTTTATGTTAGGTGTACCAATAAGTAATCTAGTATTTTTAAATGAATTAACAAATTTGTTTTATCAACATTCAAATATAGGCACCTTTAATTTCCTCAAAAGATGACGTCAAACATTACAGCATGACAACAGTTGCATATAAAATACAATGAGTATTTGACTCTGTTCAAAGTAAATGTTGATTTGAATAAAATTCAATTATTAAATTAATTAGACTTCATCTTATCTTGAAAATACTACATTTTGTATTTGCGGTATTATTTTTATTCATAATATTAGAAATATAGATATACGAATATAACAAAATATTAACGTTTTAACGTGATAAATATTAGTATTAATAACACTATTTTATATTTACTTTTATTCCTGTAAATTATTCAATACTTTTTCTGAACGTCATTTGGAATCCTATAAAAATCATCATTTGAGAAATAAACGTTATTTCCTTAAATAATAATCAGTATTTCAATTCGCTATTAATTGTTCAAACGAAGAACATGAAATCAATTGAAACGCATTATTCATGGAATACCAATTAACGTTCTATGAAATGATTTCATATTTTTGCATTATTATTTGAAATAAATTTCATCCCATGTCTGTTCGCGATTCCATGGTTCGTTAATATTTCCCGCTGTATTTTTCACGTTTTTTGGTACGTTGTTGCTTCGTTGGTTGCGTTTCAACATTTGCTACTTTCGATTTTTTGCCTTTGTATTCTCTGATCTTTAATACTCGTAATATAGCGGCTTTTATTTTACAATTCTCTGCTTTATAGCTTTTCCAGGTCCATATTTTGTTTTCTTTTTTTTTTCTTTTTTTCTTTTTTTTCTTTCGTTGCTTTTGTTTCGCTATCCATTGTGTGTACTCTGTATTTATTTTCGTGCGCGCTGTACTTTTCAATATTTTCTATGTAGCCGGGCTTCTCCGTGTTTTTCATCTCAGCAGCTTCTATTTTTCAATATTTTCAAGCTCTCGCCTTCTATTCTTGGAGGTTCCCGTTCCTCCCGATATTTCTCGCCTTAGCTTTCTCCGCTCTGTGTTACGAAAATTAAGGTAACTGGCTGGTAGCATTAGGTATACTGTAAAATACTCCCGGATCTAAGAAATATTTAGGGATGTGCACCTTTTATAATCTTCTGCTACAAGAATTCTGCACTTTCACACTGTTTCTACAATATTGCTTCTTCTGAAGCCTTGCATGAATATTATAATCAGTTAACCTTGGGACATTTGACGTGTTGGAAAATTTGCAGCTTATTTTATCGGTTTCTTGACCGATTCGCTAATTTTACTAGATTGATAATAACTGAAGACTGAAGGCAACATTCGTACATTTGAGAGCTGGACGTGTGACGAAAATTTCTCGTTTTGGAAATTAACTGCATTGGTGATTCTAAACTTCGGGAATTCAAAGCATTGAGAGTCGAATGGTTTGGAAGTTTAAAGGATTGAGAATTCGGCGCTTTAAGAATTTAAAGCGTGAGAAATGCAAAATATTGGAAATATAAAGCGTTAGAGATTTATAATTTTGAGAATTCAAAATTTTACAAAGTTGGCGCTTTAAAAATTGAAAGCGTTGGGAATTCGAAGCTCTGGAAATTCAAAGCATTGGGGATTCGAAGCTTTGAGAATTTAAAGCATTGAGATTTCAAAGTGTTGGAATTTCTGAAATTTGGGAATTCAAGGCATTGGAGATTCGAAGCTTTGAGAATTCGAAGCATTGAGATTTCAAAGTGTTGGAATTTCTGAACTTTGGGAATTCAAAGCATTGAGGTTTCGAAGCTTTGAGAATTCAAAGCATTGAGATTTCAAAGCGTTGGAATTTCTGAACTTTGGGAATTCAAGGCATTGGAGATTCGATGCTTTGAGAATTCAGAGCATTGAGATTTCAAAGTGTTAGAATTTCCAAACTTTGAAAATTCAAAGCATTGGGAATTGGAAGGTTTGCAAATTCAAATCATTAAGAATGTGAAGCGTTAGAAATTCGAAATATTGGGAATGTGAGGTATTAGAAATTCGTAATATTGAGAATTCGAAACTTTGGAAATTCGACGCCTTACAAATTTGAAGCGTTGGAAATTCGAAGCTTCGGAAATTTAAAGCATTGAAAATTTAAAACGTTCGTAATTCAAAGCATGGAAAATTGGAAGATTTGGAAACTTGAAGCAATGGAAATTCGGCGCTTTGAGAATTTCAAATTGCACCGTTACACAATATTCAATGATTAATTTTGCATCGGTTCCGTAATTACATTATTAATTTAGATTACTTGGTTGCATTTGATAACGATAATATTTCAGTTTCTGTTTACGGCTGGTAATATTACCAATCGATTTCAGGGAATATTTGATGGAATGTTGGAGATTCGTGGAATCGAGGGTCCACAATTTCGTTACGTTTTCCGTGTCTGTGCATCGGGAAACATCCCAGATATCTCGGTTAACTAACGTAAATTATTCCACTCGTTTCAAGTACGAAGGGATAAAATCGGTTCTATAATTATTAGAATTGCAACGAAGCTGAATTGTAGCATAAAAAGTACTTGAGCGCCAACAACGTGCCATCTACGAAAGAGTTGGGCAAATTTGATTTCGGATAATAAATAATAAACAGTGAATAATTACCCCAGATTTATTCGTTAATAACGAATTACGATATTATTCGATAAAAAATTATTTATTATTCTCGAATCATTTTATTTTATTCCAACTATTTAAGATTATCCGAATAAGTGTTAATTCGTCCACATTTATTCGAATACTTATTCGAATAAAAATGTATTTATTCAAATGCTTATTCGAATAAAAGTTGATTTATTCAATTACTTATTCGAATAAAAGTTGATTTATTCAAATTGCATTTTTTCCCGATGTAAATCGTTACTATACTGCGGATTTTTATGCAAATTTATATTTTTAAGTACATAATTAGGAAAGTGAAACTTGATTAGGGTGTTATTTCACCAATTAATTATAATAATAATATGCGTTTTACATTCGATATTTTATATACTTGTGCGTATTATGTGCAGCCTTTATTTTTTACCATAATTAAATTTCTCATAAATACATAAAAATCCACAGTCTATTACCAAATTACGTTAAAAAATAATACGTTTGATTTTGACGATTTCGTTACAATTTGATTGTCTTGATATATTCTTTTTCTTTCATTATGCATAAATAAATTAATTTAGCGCGTCTTATTAATATGCGTGTAATTTTCGTCTAATTTATAATTTCCCTTAATTTTTCATTGCTTCTTTAATCTAGAGTTAGTTTATTTCCTCGTTAGAACTCTATTTGAATTAGATTCGGAACGTTTTACTTTTATCTTCGTCTACTGAAAGTAGAATTGTTCGATTTTAGCTCTCTTTGAATTTTTACAATTATTTCTCGTTCCTTCCTGGAGACAATATTGTGATCGCGTTTTATTGGAACAAATTCATGTATGCATTGAACGCGTTCGCTTCCTTGGAGAGATTCTATACGACTGCGGAAAGTGCGGTTACAGTTATTTCGAGGGGAAATAGAATATAGAGTAGGAATTTCTAAAATGCACTGCCTGTGTTGATTTAAAATTTTAGAGGGACCCGAAGTGTGCGATTGAATTTTTGAATGGAATAAAGTAAATTCTACGGATAGAATGCAGGATGTATATTCAATCATTCGATTCATCTACTATTTCCTCGTATCAAATTTTAATACTGCTTTCTCTTTTTTTAACAGTTTAAAAGCGAACGATTATGTTTACCATTTCCTTTTACGCTACTAAATTCGAGAGATTTGTTCCTAGAATGGTTATTCGAATATATTTATCAATTTTAGTCATTAATATGCCGATGATTATGAAAATATGTATAAAAAAAACTTAGAAAAACTGGGTTTCTCACTTATTTCGTGTTATAATGATTTACATTACAAAAATATGGAAACTTTTGCCTTTTTTTTCTTTTAGCTTTCACCACCTTCATAATCACCAGTACAAATTATATCTTTATCAAAATTACGTACATAAATTTCTTAACAAAAAAACGAAATGTGGTCTTTTACCATTTTAGTATCATTTTCAATGTTATCAATTCGGCGTAGGATAAGACTGCAGCGTTAATAGTGGCTGGAATTAAAACTAAACATAGCTATGGAATCGTAAATGAAGTATAGAATCATCGTATAGCAGAAGACAAAGTATAGTAGCACATGAATTTATTCCACCTCATAATAATTCATACATTTCCGGTTCATATATTATCTTAATCTAAATTTATAATTATTTAGACCTTAAGAAGCGTTCGCAACTTTCTATAGCTTTCTTTTACAATGCAAAACGAACGCAAGTAATAAAAATTACCAATTTTGACATTTCCGAAACTACAAAAGCAGAATAAAGTTTGGTACACTCTGTAAAAAAATGACAAAAGTTACTCAAACTATGTAATGATTCTTTTGTATCAAAAAACTTTCATTCAAAATAGTTGTCTTTTATTTCGGCGGTTCTAAAAATATTCAAGATAGTAGTTTTTATTAGTTCGACGTATATATTGGCTTAACTCTTTCGTCACGATATATTAAATTTAGAAACGTTTTCAGTATATATAAAGGAGGAAAATTTTTCTTAATATGGCGATTTTATTCGACATCCACAAACGAACGTATTTCATACGTACCTACTACAACTGTTTATATTTATTTTCGTATTCGGTATTGTTGTATAATTGTAAATAACAGGGTATAATTAATCTTTCTTTAGACTGCATTTTTATCATACATTTAAAATTTATCATTTATCATACATTTAAAATTTATCATTTATCATACACAGTTATATTACTAGGCGTATTATAAGAACTATTATTACCATTATATTAATTTTTCTCACTAGTGTATGTAAATGTATCGCAAAGTTAATGATGCATAGTTAGGAAACCGCTCTTTATATTTAAAAATTTGGTTTCCATTGTCATTAAGAAACAGTGAGAGTCAAAAATAAGTATACATAACTGAGTATCCAATTCACAAAAGTGAGATTATTGCACGATTTATTTACTCTCAATTCTACTGCAATTATATTGCAATACATTTTCTAATTAAAAGTAATTCCATAATTATGTTATTATTACACAATTATTATTTACTTGCTACAAGTAATATTATAACCAGACTTTAATTACTCTATAATTTCAATCAGTTTCATTTTAGTATTGTTTATACCAACTTTTGACTGCCACTGTATAATTGTCTAAAAATGGCCACCAATGGTAAACATCCCCATACAGAAAACGCACATTCGCGCGAACTTAAAGGGTTAACCCTTTGACGAGTACAGAATTCTGTTTAGCAATATAAAAACGTTTAGATTGATTTCATGTATCGATACGGAAGACGGAAAAATACAATAAAGATAATATAACGAGACATTGTAAAAGCCGTGTCCATCAAATACAGTACGTAAACCTAGCTCCAATTACGTAGCATAATTCATACACGTGCAGCCATAATTATCAAATGGTTAGCGAGTAAAACGAGCCCGTTAAACTTAAATCAAAGTACATGCACCTAGAAGAGGACCCATAAAGAGGATAAGTCTTATACTGTGTCTCGCCTGTGTTTATAGCCATCACTTAGCCACCCCCTGACACACATAAAATTCCAATTTTCCGGCAAACAACCGTTCCACGGTATTTCCGAGCCTCCCAAAACAAACACTCACCCCTTCCGCGCCCCATGAGCCAACGCAAACACACTCCACGCGTTGACACTCACTCCCTGGCCACTCTCCACGTCCAAAAAAAATCGACGGTTTCGTTGAACGCGTCCACGTGCCCCATGAAAGAGCTAACCACCCTCGAAATTCACCGCAAAAGATTCCAGTCACGTAGTTGGCCGGTAATATACGAAGGACACGTCCACCCCTGACTACTCGAACGGGGTTAAGGAGTGAACGTATGTGGGAGGGGTTGGGGGGGGGGGAGGAGGAGGAGAGGAAGTCATGGGGTAAACAAGCGTGTCTCTTCCTGTCGACGGAGATCGACTTGGTTAGAAGTTGAACGTTTCACCGGCCAATCGGCCGGAAAATTGCTCGTTGACCGGGGATCTAGCGACCGGAAGTGCGCCACCCTGCACCGGATCCTGCTCAAATCATCGTCCAATGTGTCGTTTACCAGCGATCTATGCCCCCGTCCACTTTTCGATATATTCGCGGGCAATATATCGCGAAATTTCTACGCACGAGTTGATTCGAGTCTTGTGGAACAACCCGTAGGTACACTTACGGTTTTCGAATACTTTCGGGATTCTCTGTTTCGGGTAGTAAAATTTCCGAGGATGTTGGATATTTGGCGTGGTTCAAAAGGGAGCATATTTGACGGTGGGGTGAATATTGAAACGATTTGTACACTTGTTGCACTTTTGGGAAGTTTAGGAGGGGAGTCTTGGAATTTTTACGTTGCACTTTTGCGGTATTTTTGGGATTCGCTGGGATTGGAATGGCTTCGTTGCAATTTCGGGGGAAAAGGTTGCTGCTTCTTCATCGTAGCAATTACGAAACGACCTGTAGGTGCACTTGTTGCACCTTTGGGAAGCTTGCAAGATGATTACGTGATTTATACTCTGTAGGAGTTTTATACTTGTAACTAGTGACGGAACCAATTCCGTGATATGTTCGTTAATAATTTATAAGCATCGTTTTATGGTATGAAATAAGTTTCGAAATGTTGTTGTAACAATTGTAAATTATAATCAAGCAGATCGTGGCTATCATAAGTTTCCGGCTAGACTATAATTTTGCTTTAATTTAAATTACAGATTAATAAAATCCTTTCCACAGGCAATTTAATAAGATGATATTATATAAACTGTGTTAAATTGATATATTTGTACCATGGACATTTATTATCAAGTATTCTTCATCTTATTAATATAACAGAGTTATATTTTGGCCGGAAACTTTTGGCAGCCACTCTATATGAATCTTAATACATTTGATATACACTGATACGAATTTGTTTTTGTTTTAATCGATCGCATATCGTTTGGTGACGTGCTATTCAATAAATTGATGCTCGAGCATCAATTTCAGAAATAGGAATTTAATAATATCGAGCAGGTTTTAGTCTCATCGCTACTTGGAATAAATTTGTTTGCTATTTTAATTAACATTTCAATTAAATGTCCTCCGAGAATATAATATTCATTGAACGTAAGAGATAAACGAAAAAGAAGAAATATGCGAGTCGATGAATTGAAATAAATACACAGTTCCGGAAACTATTAGGTGTACGAATTAATTCGGTGTATTTTTGTAAAATTCGCGGTATAATTATGGCAAATCAAATACAATTTCGATGCTCAAAATATCGGGCTAAACGGAAAGTTAGTATAGCATCGCATTTATATTACATTTCACAATAATTTTTAAATAAAATAAAATTAACGTAACGTAATTAATGAGTTGATGTTTCGCAAGTTTTTCCAAGAATAATTCTTCCAAGTGCAACGATTCGACACTTGTTGCAATATTGGAAAGCCGCAAGAAAAATTGTGTAGTTCTCTTCTTTCCGGTAACATAATTCCACGGTAATTTAATTGTTTCTTTCCCACAATATTATATTACCTTGACAGTGTTTTTCATTCGATAACGGGGTATCGTAAATTACCCTCTAAACGCGGGTAAATATCATTGGCAAGGCGGGAATGTCGCGAGATGCATTATCAAGGCAGACTGAGAAACTAATTGTAAGTAGCGAAATAAATCTCGCTGGGGGATGGGTCGCGCAAAAACTCGCTTCGTGAGGGAATAATGATAACGAACAACGGCCGTGAGGAAGAAGATTAGAGGGGTTGGAAGCGCGTAAATATGCCCCCGGAGAGATTTATGAAAAATAATATTGGCCGACGATCAGCTGGGGCCGACGCAACCTCCTGAAAGACCACCCGAGACGCCATTGTGGTAACTCGATTATCCCTGATTTATCACTAGTTAGTCCGCTCACCTGATTTTTAACACGATTTCATTAATTCGATCACAATGTTCTCATCGTGTTTTTACTGTGGAATAAAGAGTACAGAAGTTTGATTGTAGGGCAATAAAATTACTCACTCGAGAGAGTGAAAGTAAAACAAGTTTAACTCGTGATAAGAATTAACCCTAATGCAGTCTTCGAGTCTTTTTTGATCCATGGCGTTTTTGCGTACTGCAAAATTCATGTAATTGCGAATACAACTGTGACGAAGTTTATATTAATATGTTCGATTCTCTCTCCTTAACATTACGTTAAAGGGGCAGTTTAGAGATTAGTGTGATAAGTTGGCGATAAAAATTGGTACACTCACGGTCCTCGGGCCTTTTTTGACCCATTATGGACCAACATTATAAAGTGACGAAAATTAATTTTATTTAAATTCTATATGGTAAATTCGAATATAATATAGTAAAAAAAGTATGTTCATAATATAAGATACGTAGTATATTTCCAGTAATATAACAAAAATGAATTTTTACTTTTGACGTACAGATTTTAATTCTGCGCAGAACCTCGTTTCATTCTATCAATATCATTAAAAATATGAATTTGCATAAAGATCTGCGCTCAAACGACGATTAACTTATTTATCTTTCTTCTCCTTCCTGCATCAGAAATTTCTTAAGTTTCTCGATAGATGTAATAATTTCATCTACCAAACTAAGTAAGGTAGACGTACCAATTACAGCCACTTTAAGATTATCGCGTAACTTTATTTAACTATTTTAAAACGTATTTAACATAAAGATCGTTCCAGTTTGGAGCATAATATTGTTCAACCGCTCTTTTATTTATGAACATTTTTTTATATGTTCAATATAATAAATTCATTACTAATTCACTGAAAATGCACAACAAAGTCCAATGTCCTTCGTACTGTCACTTGAAAACTTTTCATTTAAACAAAAACACATTTTTACATATATTAACGCGTCAGTTTGTGTAACAGATATAAGATATATAGTAAACGTATCGCCTTATTGGCGAATATTATATTAATTATAATTATACTTTATAATTATATTGGTCACGTTTCAATGTTCAACAGCACATTTACCTCCCAATATTTATTTACGAATATTAAGTGTACACGAATATACAATGTCTATATATTGTTACGTAAACCGAAGTCCAAATTTCCTATGAAAATTTCTTTACTCACGATTCTTTATGCATTACTTCGCTATTAAATAAACGAATTCAAGTGGCAGTTATAGGAAGAATGACAGTACGTGGGTCATTTACCCTATTTCCCCCATCGGCAACGACCATTCACCCCGAATCTTTTCAAACAAAATGCCCGTCAGTAGCCGAACAATCGACCAAGGATCGTCTCTGCTCAATTTCCACTTATCTTGCCGGGTTTTCCCTGTCCGGGACTCGTTTGATTCGATGTTGCCGCATTGAGAGCGATCAGCGGGTCTGCGGCTGCGGTTGCGGCCGCAACATCCGCCGGATATCGTGCGCGCCACGCTCCACAGAGCACGCTGTCTGATGCGTCTTCGTCACGAAGATCGTTAACCGCGGCCAGGAGAAAAGCATTCGCGATGGAGGATTAAGGGTGGGGACCGAGATAAGTGGCTGGGAAGAGATAAAAGGAATACAGTGGGCGCTGTGCAACGGCTTCTACAGTGATGTTAGGTGAATACTTGATCGTTATATAGGGATTAGGAATAAAGTGCGTTAAAGGATAAATACAATAATTCACAAATTTCTACAAAGGAAGATTAGACACTCGTTCGAATGTATTAGCTAAGTACTTAAGACAACCTCTATGTATGAGTAAAACGCTGGTAATTCGAAGCTCTGGAAATTGGGGATTCCAAACTTTAAGAGTTCAAAGCGTTGGGAATTCTAAACGTTGAAAATTCGAAGCATTGGAAATTAGCAAGTTTGGAAATTCGAAGCATTGGAAATTAGAAGGTTTGGAAATTGAAAGCATTAAAAATTAAAAAGTTTGGGAATTCAAAGCATTGGAAATTAGAAAGTTTGGAAATACAAAGCATTGGAAATTAGAAAGTTTGGAAATACAAAGCATTGGAAATTAGAAAGTATGGAGATTCAAAGCATTGAAAATTAGAAAGTTTGGAAATTCGAAGCATTGAAAATTAGAAGGTTTGGAAATTAAAAGCATTGGAAACTCAAAGCATTGGAAATTAGCAAGTTTGGAAATTCGAAGCATTGAAAATTAGAAGGTTTGGAAATTCGAAGCATTGGAAATTAGAAAGTTTGGAAATTCGAAGCATTGAAAATTAGAAGGTTTGGAAATAAAAAGCATTGAATATTACAAAGTTTGGAAATTCAAAAGCATTGGAAATTACCAAGTTTGGAAATTCGAAGCATTGAAAATTAGAAGGTTTGGAAATTCAAAGCATTGAAAATTACAAAGTTTGGAAATTAAAAGCATTAAAAATTACAAAGTTCGGAAATCCAAAGCATTGAAAATTACAAAGTTTGGAAATTCAAAGCACTGAAAATTAGAAAGTTTGGAAATTCAAAGCATTGGAAATTAGAAAGTTTCGAAATTCCTCGCTTTAAGTATTCAAACATTTAGACAACGTGACGTGTGACGAAAGAGTCGCAGTAGAAGTGCCACAGAGCAATTTAATAAATTAAAAGGGCTATCCTTGAAAATGTCGAGTTTGTTGTTACTACCCTCGGCGCCTCGTATATTCGAAATAAATTTCTACAATAATTTAGAAAAGTGAAAGGTAACGCGAGAATTGAAAGAGTCTACAAACCTCCGTGTGAAAGTCTAGAAGATGGAAAAGGGGAACATCTGGTTGGGAATACGATGGCGGTGGAGAAGGAATCGGATGGAAAGATGGTTGTAGAAGGGTGGTAGACCCTCAGGTGGGAAGGGTGCACGTCAAATTGGCCGCATAAGCGTGCTCCTTTCATTGAATCGTCTAACGACCGGACATAAATTAGATTGGAAACTGGAGATGCCACGGGGAAAGAGTAGCGGCCGATTTTCTGCATCTGGTAACCACCTTTGGAACGAGGACAATATGTGACTCCAGCAGTTTTATTTCATTTTTGGCTGACGTTTTTCGATTCAATTTACCTAACTTTTTCCACTCCCCATTACGAGGACCTTGTAAAAAATTGAGAACTGTTATTATTATAAGATAATTCCAACAATTATGGGAGTGTATTTTCTTTTTTTTATTCTTTTAACCATTTATAAGCCCTAAAAAATTAGACAATTATTTATTAAGAATATCTATATTGTTTCTTTGTAATGTAGTATTATTTCTATTTTCATTTTGTACAATAATATTAGACCATAATCGATGATACGAAGCATGTAAATATTTATATTTATCCGATTTTTATACCAATAAAAATTGTTTCTCATTTTGTGGTTCTAACTTTTCGCTTGCAAGAAACCACAGCGAAAGGGTTAATGAATTGTTTTAACCTTTAACTATTGACGCCAAGATTTTTTAATTTGTGGAGCTGTAGAGAGGGAATAGGATAGGAAAAGGAAGGGTGTTGGCATCTCGTCCTGGGCCTCCTAGTGGACTCATCAGTAAGGCTACCTAGCAGGCTCTGCCTTAGACTTTGGAATATTGGAAGGAAGGTTAAAGGCGGTACAGTACTGCCTTGGATATTGGCCGGGGTTTTGCCTTGGATATTGGCTGGTCGCTATCCCCACCATTCGGAACTGTCCCGGTGGCCAAGTACAGTGCAGTGATGACTTGTTGGCGAGGCAAGCCGATTGGCTGTCGCATATTAGCGACACCTTCAGTCACACGTATTATATTCATTGGCTGAATCGGTCACGACTACAAGTCTACTGCGTGACAAAGGACGCGAAACAAAACACGTCGAGGTAGAGTGAGATAGGACGACTTGGAACTACAACTGAATCACATTGGTGTAAACCTAATTTTTTTTTCTCACGAGGATGTGGGGAAATGTTCAAGAAGATACCTGGCAGGGACCGCACTCGCGAATACTTAGCGAATATGAAGGACCTACTACTATGCATGTAGCATCCAAGAATTCGGAAGAAAGATTTTCTACTGGCTAATGGGCGGAGCGAGCGACCAACTCCCCTTGCCCCTGTGCCGTTCAGCTTGTCGGACGCTCGCCAACAAGTCATCACTGCACTGTACATATGTTTTTACACCTACCGTGAAATGTCGATGAGCCCTACTGTGTATCTCTATCTCACGCGCTCTCTATGAACAAGGAGACACTCAGGATTGCCTAACAGATCTACCTCCCTTCAACTTTGGCCAGATTCGGTCCCGAACCTCGGCCAATATCCAAGGCAGTACTGTATATATATGGACGAGGTGGTTAGAGCGAGTGCTTTCGAAAAAATCCTATTTCGTATATCCCTCTAGTGGTAAGTACAGGAGAGCCGCCACAAATTAAAGTGACAATTGTAACCAATTATACTTTCGTCCATCGCAAAACTAAATATACCTATTCAAAATTTATCAATCTGTAAATGTAGTTAGCTTCGCTTTAAAGTAACCCGCTATAAGAATATAATTATGATACTTTTATATTACGGAGAAAAATTAGTAACACAGCACGAAAAGTCTTCAATACAGTAATTTTTGAGATCAGTGTTGTGACGTGATTACGATTACAGGTTAAACCTTCCCCATTTTGAGGAGATGTCCGGTATTTATTTTTAATTTTAATAGCAACCGACTTACAGTTTGTAAGAGTTTCTGTCTTTTCCAAGGAAAGCTTGTACCTTGCTTGAATTTTTTAATCCACCGCAGGCTCAATTACTAGGTCAAATAGGAAATGAAGTCTCTCGGAGAAGTTTGCGGCCTGTAACTTCTGCGAGATGGAACTTCCTCGTTAACACAGTATGCTCGACATAAGTTAATTAATTATAAATGTACTACTAATTACAACGTTGCGGGGAAAAAATTTTGTTTCTCCAAACTGTTATAACATCTTACGAGGTCAATTTCGAAACTGATGTAGAATCATTAATGGCAAATATGGCTGCCAATGGGTTTTCCCCTTTCTTGAAATCGAACACTGTATCGAAGCTCCCCGAAGACAAAAAGTGCAACCGTAGTGAAAAGGTAGCGACAATGGGATTATATCCAGTTACATTGGTGCTTGCTACTCGAGCAGGGGCTTGAAAATGTACACAAGCCTGTAAGAAGCCGCTATTGCACCCCGGGGAGCCCTAACACCGTTCGAGACTTGCCTGGATACACTCCAGAAAGCCGGAATGTAAATGGCTACCGTGGCAACTCGATTAATTAAATTGCTCTTCCCTCCGTCACCATTTTCTGTTTCACTTTTATGCTTCATCCGGAAAGTTTCTCCAAAAAATCGATATTCCGGTAAAGGATGATAATTTTGAAAGTGGAATACGAACGTAAAAAGTGTCACTTTTAACATCGACATAATCATATTTTAATGTCACATGCGACATTACTACCTACTCTAAACTAAAATAAAACAACAGCGTTTTTAAAACGATGGGAATTATAAAGAAATATTGTAATAATTAATTGTTCGCTATATACGTGATGTGTAAAATTGGAATCTATAATAACGTGCATAGAAGTGTGTATCGGACTTTCATCGTTTGATCTTCTATAACTCGAATTTAAGTTGCTTTTACGAAATTATAATTAAGTGAAAAGTTCCATTTCAGTCTAGAAATCGGGAATTAATGATTACTGTATAAATGACTGGCGTCGATATTACCAAAATGGGGGAAAAATGTGGATCATACGATGATATGTGTGACGCAAGATGGTAAAGCAATTGATTTAGCAAATGACCGACTTGCCGTAGCGTGAATATACATAATAGCTTCTACACACCACAGTGAATTGGTTAGCTCGTATGTTTGAGAGCTGAACGTGTGACGGAAATGCTGAAAGTTGTGAACGCTCGTTGCTTTCAACTATTAACGATTCGGTAATTTTGTCGAATTGCTTCTGTATTTTCGTCACTATGATGCTGAAGTCCACGCATTTTACAGTTTTCTTAAACTTCGTGTTTGTTTGCCGATAAACTAGCAAAAACACGTTACCCTTTCAAGCCCCCTCAATTTATTCAAATGAAGTCTTTAAAAAAAAGCAACGGAATTATTTAACCTAAAAATCGTTCCAGTTCGAAGCATAATATTATTCAACGTCTCTTTCATTTATGAACGTTTTGTTATACGTTGAATATAATGAATTAATTACTAATTCATTGAAAATATACAACAAAGTCCAATATCCCTCTTACTGTCATTTGAAAAGTTGTCATTCAAATAGAAACAATTTTTACGTATGTATATTAGCACGTCAGCTTTTGTAACAGATATAAGATGTATAGTAAACGTATCACCTTTACTGAAATTGACAATTGAATTATTACTGAATTGACATTACTGCATTGATCACGTTTCAATGTTTAACACTACATTTACCTCTTAATATTTATTTTTAAATATTAAGTGTAAACGAATATACAATGTCTATACGTTGTTACGTAAACCGAGGTCCAAATTTAATATACAAATTTGTTTATTTACGATTCTTCGTACATTACTTTGCTATTAAGTAACATAATTCAAGTGTCGGTTACAGGGACACCGACGGTAATTGGGACATCCACCCTAGTTAAGTTAGAGTCAGTGAACTGCAATTTTACCCAATTTCCAACCTCTGGTTATAATATTTTGTTACGCAAAATTTAAAGCCCCCAAGGGTCCTTTGTATTTCAACGACCCAAAATCGTTTTTCAGGTATTATTGGGAATATCTGTAGGTTAGTGAACGATAAAAGGCGAGCTAAAACCAGACACGTATATCCTATTCATAAAACAGTGACTCTGAAACGGCAATTCCCAGGTTCTCGATACGAACGAGCGAAGCTCAATACATAAAAGGTGAGAAGAAATCAATGGACCGCGCGCGATCATGATCCGAATCCTGTTTTCGACGTACGCACGAAAACAGCGGACCGAACCGGAAGTCGATCTGTCGCCGTAACAATAATCCGCGGCAACGCGCCCGTAAGAACGGATGGGGATCTATAAACCCGAAAATCCGGACCGGGTTCTCGATCGCGGTTCATGGTTTCACGAGCCAACGAGAGAACCGATACGCCCCGCTTTATGTCCGTTTTCATGGCGCTACCGGTCGTAAGGAAAATACAGTTACTCACCGGCACAGAGTATCCATCGACCTCTTCTTCGCTGCTGTAACAAAGTGAACGCGTTTGATGAAGCTTTGAATAAAACAGCCGGCAGTGGAAACCATTCGAGAGCTGCCGAGGTGAAGTTGAGTGTTGAGAGTTTTAAGAAAATTACGACATTTTATTCTGTATCGAAAAGAATCGTGAGTTAACTTTAGGGCGCGAATAGGATAGACGTTTCGATTACTATTAGCATTTTAAACTTATCGCGTAACTTTATTTAACTGTTTTAGAAATTGTTTGTATTGTATATAAAAATCGTTCCAGTTTGGAGCATAATATTGTTCAACATCTCTTTTTGATTTATGATCACTTTTTTATACGTCGAATATAATGAATTAATTACTGATTAATTAAAATATATTATAATATCTGTAGTTTTTTAATTGGGTAGAAATCTACCTCACGAAGACACTTATGTAAATCTAAATAGCAAAGGTATTTAAGGGTTAATTATATTAAAGTTCATTAAGAATGTTTATTGCGAATTGAAGAATCGTGAATTAATCTTAGAACACAAACATTATCCAATAAGGAATTTACTGAATCTGCGAATTTTATATCTTCGTGTCAGAACATTGCAAATTTTGTTCCTGATTTTGTCCTCAAAATGTTATTAATAAAATTTATTGGAAATTATTAATAATTTGAATAATATTATAGTTTATTAATAGACTGCGAATCTTTATGCATTTATGGGAAATTTAGATGTGTGAAAAATGCAAAGTGCATGTGGCAAGCAAAAATATAATAAATATCCAAAGTAAAATATATCTTATGATGTTTAAGGGATGAAATTAATTTGCATTTAAACTCCATTCCTTTATTTTGGTTTACAAACAGTCGAATTTACATAAAGATCCGCAATCTACTTATTAATAATATGAGATACAAATTATTGGAGACTACTAACAGAAAAAGGATGTTCCTATGAAAGCCCGGTATTTTTGCTCTTGTATTTAAAGGTACATATTTGTATTTTTTCCCGCCTTTAAGCTTACATATTTATGCTACTAAAAATAATGGTAGGTAACAAGTGTATACTTAGGAATTCTGCGTATATAAAGGCCAGGTTATCTTTCAGATCGGGTATGCAAATTGTTGAAGGAAAGTTTAGATAAGAGGTGCTTAAGTTGAAATTCTCTATCTATGAAAGTTAGAATACTTCAAGGATTGGGTGTTTAGTTTGTTCGAGATTTTAGATAAGAGGTGTTTACTTGCGAATTCTGCTGCTTTAGAATTTAAGCTATCTTCCAAACTAAATGTTTCAATTAACAATGGAAGTTTTGCAACAGAAGTGAAGCTCTAAAAAAAATTATACTTTTAAAATGTATACTATCCTTGCAGGGGTTGCCAAAAGTTTCTGACCAATAGTGTAACTTTATTACGTTAATAAGATGCAGGATACGTGATAATTAGACTGATTGATGACTTTTATGCATTTATGGGCAATTTAAAGGTACAAGAAAATACATAATGCGTGTAATTTGCGAAACTGTGCAAAATATCCAAAATATAGTAGAAATTGTGATACTTTTGTTAGAAGACGAAACAACCCCGAATTTAAATCCAACTTCTTCAAGCTTATTAATGAAAGTATGATTTTGCATAATAATCCACAGTCTAATTAAAATAAAGACTCATTGCATAAGCATATTATTTTATTACACCTTATAAAGTATCATCTTATTAAATTGTTTGTAAAAAGAATTTTATTACTGTGTAATTCAAGTTGAAGCAGAGTTATAGCCTGCCTTGAAACTTATGGCAACCACTGCATTTTTAATCTGTCACTCTTTTATCCCTTTAGTGGTATGGAAAATTATCAACGCCGACTATAAACGTTTTTACATTTTAAATATAAAATGTTAAGCTTTAATTAAGTGCTTCGAAGCTAAAATTTCAAAAAATTCAAAATATTTAGTTAATCATTTTAACCTGTGAACGTTTCATTTAATATTCTTCGTGAAGTAAATATTTAGGAAAAAGCGACTAACCTTTTTTAACCATAAAATCAATTTTTCTTTACTCCAAATTTATTAAGTATCCGATGAGTTGTGAATAGAAGTGTGAATACGTATTGACTACAATTTCTTTTTGTTCTACGGCATTCTTTGCGAAAGTAAAAGTACATTTGGATCGAAAATAACCCGCGGATCATTAGAGATGGTAACTATATTTTCAATAAAAAAAATTCTAAAGGCAACAGCGGACACGAAATTTATACAAAGACGCGGAGCAACCTTAATCTTCTTTCGCGTTAAATAAAGGGACAGGATGATCCACCCCATGGACAAATACGCGTTGTTTCGCGTTATGAACTTGCTCCACTACAGATTCCTTAGTTTGTCGTAAAATGGAGGGGGGAAGGAGGGTCGTAAAGAGATTACGCTTAAAGTTAACGCGGCACCGTTAAGAAACGTCCTGATAAAATAAAATCTTAATCCTGCCCCGACCACGGAAGCGACCGGAGATTTAAGGTCCTTTACCCTTGTTTTCCACCCCCGTTTGGGCGAACATCCACTCCCCCCCATCCATTCGCTACTTTTCTTTTTTCCCCCCCTCTTTGTCGACCGCCGCCAGCTTTTACGGCTTACTGGCTCGATTATTAGACGTGTCTCGTTTTCATGAAACTGCCCTACTATGGGTTCACAGGGTTGTATTAACTTGTAATTTTATTGTGACGGTATTGTGCGCTGCCAGTAGATTTTTTCCTTCCAAGTTTTTCTTTTTCGTTTCCATTATTATTATTATTATTATTTAAGTAAAAATTATTTTACGTCAAGTTGAACAGAATTCTATTTAATTATCCGTTTTGGCGGTAAAATGGCTGCTGGAAAAGAAAAATTATACGTTGAGGTGAATAGAGATTAATATATTTAGGCGAAAGGTTTTTCGGTTGTTTCGAGTTCTTAATTGAAACTCGTACATGCTCATGCATCTCTTTGCTTAAAATCGTTTTTACAAGATGCTTAAAAAGCTGCACGAACGTTATCGTAAAGCCATATTAGTTCTATTTCGTATGAAAAAAATTGTAAAAGGATGATGTTAGTAAAAAAATAAAGGGAAATAGTTTCGAGGAATATCTTTTTGCTGGTACTTTTCTGTATAAGGGAAATGGGGTAGTTTGACAGAACGAGGTATTTAATTCTATACTTTTTCTACGTGCTACCATTTTGTTGATGGCGGTGTAAATGTCTTCTGTACGTAACACAAACTTATTGGAAGCAATGGAAAACAGTAAGAGATTTCTACCAAAAAAGCAAAAGCAAAAACACGGGCAGAAGTTGTGAAATTATCAACGGAACATCCAGATATTGTAATAAATCGTTGGATCATACGATGTTTAAAGATCGTTTTCGACTTTCAAGCATATTTCTTCTCATAGATGACATAAATTTTCCATTGATAATATAGAAAATACTCTTTTAGTTTACTATCATTTGGATTATGTGTAAAACTAAAACCAGTGTATGTAAAACTTACATACACAGGATCAAAAAAGTTTACATACACTCGATTGGAATACTTTAATTCTTATTAAAACTGTTTCGGATTGATTATTGATAATTTATGCCACCAGGAATAACTCATATTTCCATAGCAATCGATAAATAAGACATATGAATTATAGCGTATGGAGACACTTTATTTTTATTTATTTATTTATTTAAATTAATCCATGTCTTTTTGCTTTCGATGGTTTCTAATCTTTAACAATATACAGAGTCGAATTCTTACCCCTAATTCTTATCTTATTATTATTGTGTTCATACATATCTAAAGGTAACTATTTTATAAATCCGTTGCAGATAAAAGAGCAACCTTAATCTTAATAGTCAATAACAACACGTGCTTAACAATAAACGTAACACTAAATGCTTAACTTGCAACAGCTTAACTTACGTTTATAAAGAAACAGAACGTATTATTATCCATGCTTTTAAATTTCATCAACAACGAACAATATTCCATTTTTTAGCGTTAGTAGCTCTACTATGTTTATCAATTGTAACTCATAATAGAAAAGTGTTTTCGACTACATTGTAATACAGAAATATATTATTTAACAAACATTTATCGAGTGCATGGAAACTTTTTTCACCCAATATATGTAAACTTATTACTATTATATTGTAATATATTTTTTAACAGATTATATAACCCACGTATAGTGTTAAACTAATTATGCATAATTGTACGAATATTCTTGTCCTTACGAATATGCGTATTTGTCAAATTTATCCTGTATACACTTTGCATAAATCTTGCATAAACTCTGCATATTCACAGCATATCGTTGCTGTATGAATTTTCGCAGTCTAGTTATGACATTCAATGCCCAATTTTGTCACACTACTTCGTTTTATTTAACTTTCCTCTATTAGAGTAATTTCTGCCAACAATATATTGACAATAATATGTTGTTTTCGTTTTCAGTACCAATGGGTACGTGTGCCTGATGTTCCACAGAAGGGACAACCACATAATAGAGATGCAGCTGTCGGAATGGAGCCAGCAGCCTGACGACGTGTGCAACTCGAGTACGTTCCACTCGAGGCCGTACACGACGTTCATTAGTAAGTCAATTACGATCATTTATTAACACTCGACAGCGCGAATGCGGTATTTACGCGCGTTACTTGGCACCATTTACGACGCTCTTTCACTGATGGAATTCGCACGGAAGTTCTTGGCACTTTAATCCAATTATTTCAGAAAAAGTGAACGAAGATTGTTCGATTTAATTACCGGCCCCTGATAAGAAATAGCAATCAACATTCCTATGATAAATGATATATTTTATACCTTACGATGCATATTGGGCTAAGTTATTAATGACCGACGTTGCGTTAATGCAATATTTTATTCGTAGCTTTTTCGTATTTTAGAAAATTGTAGAGCTTACAGAGTGAGAGTCAAAAGTGAGTATACACTTTGCAAAAATGAAATTATACTGTGATTTGTTTACGGTAAATTATATTGTAATTGTTATATTGTATTGTATTATTTATTTATCGTAAGTAATATTATAATTGTACTACCATTATGTAATATTTATTGATCTGCTGTAGATAATACTATAATTATACTGTAGCTTCGTTTGAGCTATATAGTAATTATGCTATAATTTCATTTTTGTGAGGCGAATACTTACTTTTCATTCTCATTGTATTTCATTTAATAAGACTGCATAAACTTTATATTTATGTTAAGTATAATAAATAATTATTAGGTTTACAACATTAATACAGTACGATCGTTTTGGTATTAAATTAAATTTTTAATACGTCATATTTACTAGTGCTGGAAAATTGGAGTTAATATGCAAAATTTTAACTTTCCAAAATTGTGATACACTGTAAATACAATAATGTTGAGTATAGTAAATAACTATTAGGTTTCTAATATTAATATACACAGTAATTCTTTTTCTATTAAATTAAATTTTCAATAAGTTATATTCTGTATTGTTTGAAAATATATGTATTATTGGACCCGTTAAACAAATAAATAAAGGAATAAAATAATCTAAATAGATTCTAGAACTCATCCCTATAGAAATGAGTCCAAGCATAACGTAAATTGAACTAATCTTAAAAAAATAATTCACTTTATGGATATTCTACTTTTTTATAGTGCTCGTGAAACTGATTATCTTGAGTACTATTACAAAGGAAAGATTAATTCTTAACTAACATCTTCCTGACAAGATTAGAATTCTTTATCCACTCTAATCTTCCAAATTTCTGCAAAGCACTTATATTTACTGGGTTATGAACATTTAATGAGTACCACATTTTGTAAGTTACAATAAATATCAATTTTATCCCTTATAATCGATATTGGACTTGTTGATGAGTCCTCGAATTTTCTACACGAAATTACGAGACAAGTAAATAATCGTGACAAATAAAATACATATATCATCATTAGCCTGTTTGATACTTAAATCTCGATTGCCCTAATTGACAGGAACGTGCGCGATATTAATTGCGCTCGCGGAGTGCGAATGCGGAAAAGCGCGTTGCAGGGTGCAGTTTCTCGTCTCGCTGAGTTCGAAAATAAAACGCCAACTGCTAAAATTAAAAGTGATATTTCACTGTCGAAAGTTGTCGGAGAAAAAATAATAAAACACAACAAAAAAAATACATCGAGAGGGTTGGTGGTAGAGGGGGGGGGGGGGCAGAAACAAAAGAGAACTAGAAGGGATATAAAATATGACAGCGAACGAGCGAAGATAGCGCATTCCCAATGGAGCACTCTTGCAACACGATGAAATTATTTCGTGAGAATTCATGCTCCTCCCTATATACTTTACACGTGTATCGATAAATAACATCTTAACAATGCCCAACCGCGATAAATTTCCTTCTTCCTCTCAAACATACATTAAACAATCCTGCGATTACTCGACGAACGGCAAATTTGATTTCTTGACATCCTCTGTTACGTTGGCGCATATGAAACGTCGTTTTTCCGAAGCCTGAGATTAATACTACCACTGGCAAAAGGTTCTTGGTTAAAAATTTTGTAAAATCATTAATTGTAATCAACTATATTAAAGCAGATGGAATTAACTGCAATGTTGAAATGCGTATATTATAATAAAATTGTAAAAGCTTTAGTGTTTAACATCATGAATAATCGGAATATTTAAACAGCTTTTGTTATCGAAGATCAAATTTAACAAATGTACCATGACAGCTGTTGAAATTGTGATTTGAAGAAGAATGTATGCATAGAGGAATAGTTCAACATTAATATGCGAAATATAAAATGAATAATTTTCACCGAACAGAAAATCGGAAGAAAAACCGGACAATTCTACAAATTCGTGATTTTTATAAATATGCAATAATGGAATTAATTCATTTCTTGAGAAAAGTGTATAGAATCGTGTAAAAATTATTTCAATCAAATATAGTTGTGTATTCCTTTACCGAATTGCTTCTGTTTACCGTTTTTATTTTGAAAGAGCGACGTTTCGTATGCACTGTTTTACACCACGTTTACGAAATTGTAACACAACGTTCCTGACAATGCTGAGAAAAAGTAAAATCGAACGAAACTTGCGCTGTTTTCAAATTCCATTCAATTCACTTTTCTCCTATTATCAATGCAAATTTCCAGAATCGCGAATCTCTTATCTAAAACAAAACAAAAAAAAGAAAAAGAAGAAAGGAACAACAAAAAACCAGGAGGGGGGGATTTTTAATTCCACAAAGTGGCCGAAACGGTATGGGAACGCGCGAACTGACGCATGTAGCACGGAGTTTCCCGATGCCAGTGGCTTTTGTAATCGGAATCCGGGAAACCGGAAGCGGAGGCGGCCGAACGCCACTCCCGAAAGTGATTTCCTACCCGCCCCGTAGAATCGCGTCTCGAAATCAATCGACCACCCTTACCCCTCTTCCTCTGCCGATTCAATTCGTGTTTCTGGCTTGTTTCGATCTTATCGAATCACTCGGATCGTTGAATAACCGTCCTATTCCGCAGAGTGGACTACATTTTTCCATTTGCAATTAATACAAATAAATTGTGGCCATTTTTAAAATACACTGACTGCGAGAAGTGTTCGCGCGTACCTAAATTTCTTAACTGGTCTCTGTTTGATTAGGTTTCACAATTTTACAAGTTCTTTGCTCTTGTGCATAACGATTAAACTGCGGATTTTTATTCACGTTCGTATTTTTTTAAGAACACAATTAGGAAAGTGGTACTTAATTAAGGGTTGTTTCACTAAGCGCATTACTTTCGATATTTCATATATTTCTGCGTTTTATATGCGCCCTATATTTCTTACCACAATTAAATTCCCCATAAATGCTTGAAAGTTCGCAGTCTAATAATCGCATTCATGGTATTCGCGAAGAAAATGTAACCTAACGTTGACCTAACTTGAACGTACCTAAATTTCATCCAAATCTATCTTATACCCAAACCTAACATAATACTAGCTTAAATACTAGCGTATTAATCACTTAATACTATCTCAAATACTAGCGTATTAATAACTTAATACTAGCTTAAATACTAGCATAATCTAAACCACAAAAGGTAATACAAATGTAATCTAACCTTGATCCATTGGAAAAGTTACAAAACTACCCTTAAGTATCAAAATCATATCTGAATTTATCTTATACCCAAACCTAACTTAAGACCAGCTTAAATACTAGCGTATTAATCACTTAATACTAGCTCAAATACTAGCGTATTAATCACTTAATACTCTCTCAAATACTAGCGTATTAATAACTTAATACTAGCTTAAATACTAGCATAATCTAAACCACAAAAGGTAATACAAATGTAATCTAATCTTGATCCATTGGAAAAGTTACAAAGCTACCCTTAAGGATAAAAATCTCGACAAATAGCGGTGTAAGGGAGGTAAAAGGATTGTAAAAGTCGAAGGACAAATAATGGTAAACATGAAGGAGTAATTTCGGGAAGGTCTAGACATGGCTTGAATAGCGTAACGATAAATTCTACGCCGGCAGAACGACCCTGTCTTCGTCAGTGTTATGGAACGCGTAATCGGCTTAAGCAGAAGCTGTGCTGCCTCCGGAGAAGGCTAAGTTTACGACGGATTCGGCATATGATCCTTTGCACGATCGTAAAGGAGCCAACAGCGAATCAATTGTTAAGCCCCGTCGTTCGCGACTTCCTCTTTGTATCCTCCGCGTTCCCGTTTCGACGATGTTCGCGTCTGCGTTCCCATTCTTCACCACGAACACGATTTTAACTACTTTCTTCGCTCGCCACTGGAAATTAATAAATTTCCATCAGCAAAAGGCAAAATAAGCCGTTACGTTAGTTGAAACGTTTTTATCAATAGCAAGAGTAGTCGAAAACTATGAATTAAAAAAATGAGTAAAGTATTCAGCGTTACGAGGAAAATTGAATTTGCAGTATGAAAAAAATAGAAAGTTGGGGATTCATCTAAATTGTGATCGGAAATAACTCGTCTAAATGCAAAATTGTTACTAGAAAAATGTGGAAAATTGAGGAATCGACCAAATGTAAAATTGTCACTAGAAGGAAGTAGAATATTAAAAATCCATTTAAATGCTAGACTATTATTAGAAAAAAGTAGAAACTTAGGGCTTCATCTAAATGCAAGATTGTTATTTAAAAAAAGTAAAAAATCAAACATTCATTTAAATGCAAAATTGTCCCTAGAAAGAAATAAGAAATTATGGATTCATGTAAGTATAAAATTGTCATTAGAAAGTAGTAGAAAATTAAGAATCCATACAAAATAACTATTGGAGAGAATTAGAATATTAAGAACTCATCCAAATGTAAAATTGTCATTAGAAAGAAGTAGAAAATTGAGAATTCGTCCAAATGCAATGTAATCTTTAGAAAAAGAGTAGAAAATTGACGATTCATCTGAATACAAAATTGTCATTAGAAAAACGTAGAAAATTAAGAACTCATCTATGTATATACAAAATTGCTACTAGAAAATAGTAGAAAATTAAGGATTCATTTAAATGCAAAATTGTCAATAAAAAATAGTAGCAAATTAAGGATTCATCCAACTGCAAAATTAACACTGGAAAACAGTAGAAAATTAAAAATTAAGTGCCCCAAAAATCCTAGTTTTCCATATCAAATCAACCCAAATATGTAACTAACAATAACCAATTCGAGACAATAAGTCGAAATTAATGACCTAAATTTTGCAATTTTCAGCATCAGACCCCGTCACCAGACAGTGTCCCAACTTGGGTCGCTATCAGATCGTGTCTGTGTTGCCTCCTCACAGCGTCGAAACCCCAGAAGACGTATTGGGCGTAGATGGTGAACAGAACATGGCGAACGCCGCTGAGGTTCAAGATGTTAGGGTTACGTCGACACCATATCCAGGGCGCTGTCGTTACGGATCTGTTCGTCGACTGGATATCGGTTGCAAAACACCGGATCGTATGGAGTTCGCTACATCTTGCACCGACGAGACACCATCAGGTACGATTTGGTGATAATCTTTTCTTTCTTTTAGAATTTTAGACAAGAACAAAATTATATTTAAAAAAAATACAATCCACTAATTTATCAGTTGCTTATTAAGTGTCGATTCTATGACGTGAAAACTAGTGATTCTTTGAACTGGTAGATTCTAAATGAACGATAGAATGCGTAGAACACGTTCCGAGGCTCGTTCTGATTTTTTCCAATACACTTCTTGAGTTATTGATGATTTTAGACCTATTTTAGATTCTAGCTACTAGATGGAAGTCTACTGAATGCTAATAGATCTTCTATTTAATGAACTTTTGGATTAGTAGGTTCTAAACCAACGTTAGATTAACTTTGAATCTGGATAGACTAAACTTTTAGGTTCAGCTTTATTTCTTAAATCATCCTTCTTGAGTTATTGAAAACTTTAGACCTATTTTAGATTAGGTTCTAGTCATTAGGTGTTAAACTATTGGCTTTTTAGATTGGTAGGTTCTAATTTAACGACAGATTAGGTTTGAATCAAGATAGACCAGATTTTTAGGTTCATTCTTATTTCTTCTATTACTTCTCTTAAGATATCGAAGATTTTAGTTCTAGGAAGGTTTCAAACGGAAATCTAGCAACTTCTTGGACTAATAAATCCTCTTTTTATGATAAATTAAATTTACACTTGAATAAACACTATTTACAAATTCAAACTGTTTCCCTTAACTTTGCGATTAAAGTTCGAAGTTTCAACCTAGTTTGTCTTTCATTTTTAAAAGTACTAACTTTAAACGTTCATCGAGAATATGCAGCGGTGTCATTCGTCAATGTTCCATCTTCATTACAAACTTCGCAGTTCTTCATCCGGTTTCTGTTGGTTCATCGAAGCGAAAAGGTTGTAACTTAATATTACGAGTGATTAATGTTTTCCCTTCCTCTTTTGCGATCCTCGTTCTCCCGCTGACGTTTCTGCCCGTGTATTTCCCTTTCAAAACAAGGGAAAGGGAGACATAAAAATTCTCGACGTCCAACAAGATGATGAGGGGTAGCAAAGTGTCTGAGAACATTGATGGCTTCGGAGCATGGCTTCTGACGTTTCTCAGACAAGAATCGTGAAGTTCGTCGTACCGCTACATTCGAAGGGTTGCTACCCTCTTCAATTTTCGTAAAACGTTCCGAGATAACTGCTTCAGTTTCTTCGAACCGTTCGAGAAAAGCCACCCGAAAAGCAGCTGTAGAAATAACTTTACACCGTAAAATTAAAAAGAAAGGAAAAGAAGAATATTTGGATCTATAAGATGTTTCAGAATTGAAATTAAGTTTATTATAGATGTTCGATAAACTTGTGCTGCAATATGTTTAAATTCCATATTGCTATACTTCTAACAATAAGTATCGAACGATTAGATAAGGTACTTAATGTACCTTAATTCACTGTTCAAATTCAGTTTGAGCTTCCTCAAAGTTTTTAATGTAGCAGAATGCTGCTACTGTAATTGTAAAACTAACTAAACACGAATATACAATGCCTATGTGTTGTGTTACGTAAATCCCCGTTCAAATTTAGTATGAAAATTTCTTTACCTACGATTCTTTATACGTTACTCTGCTATTAAATAAACTAATTAAAGTGGCAGTTATAGGAACAGTGACCGTACGTGGCTCATTTACCCTATCCTAGCTAGTCATACATACTCTGCCGAAAATCATCGTAACCCTCTTTCAAGCGTTCACCGCAAGGTTATCATTTGTCTCACCTGTATCTCGTTCTCACCCCTTCGAAATCGACTGCACCTGCAGGGTGCAAGCATCACGGGGGGTCGAGTGAATCCTCGAAGGGTAGAGCAGCCCGAACAGGAACATCTTATCGGATTACCCGCACCAGGCCGAGTTATCCCCCCATCGAGGGAGACGCGTCTTTGCCGCTCCCCCATTTACCTCGAGCCTCTCCCTCCGCAGCCGGGAAAGTTATCGCAAGTGGCGATAGTTAGTTTGCGGAGAGTCAGCGGCGTGACGGTTGCCGTGGCTCCCCGCTTGCTTATGTGCAAAGTTTGTAGCTTTATTCGGCTGTACGTGTTTATGGCGCGTGCCTGTGCGCGCTGATGCGCTCGCGCTGAAAGATACGTACAAGAGAGGCGTGTTCGAGACTTCCGGCTGCAGTTACCTCCGCGATAGCCCCGGCACAGCAGCAGTATGGAGACAGGATTTTTGAGAAATAGGCGTGCAAGCTTTTTATCGACAGCTTCGAAGGGTATATACATGATAAATTACATTGCGATACTACAAATGCGATACCATTGCAATTTTGTTCGTGAACTTGAACCTCAATTCGCGACATAAGAGTTTGTTTACAATATGCAGTATTAAAAGCGAAGTTCCTCAGCCTAAGAAAAATTTATCCGAATAGGCCGTACCTTTACGATTAAAATGAAAAAGAAAATAATGAAGTTCGTATCTTTAATAGTTTCAGAGATAAAGATATTTTTATGAAGGTATTTCTCGTGAAACGCGCTGAAATTTGCAAACTTCAGTGGCCTGCAATTTTTAAACCATTTCATTATTGGCAAAATGATCGCTTAAACCGCCCATAATTTTGCATAGACCACAACATATTTCAATTTGAACAAAATCCCAGACATCGAGGGAAAAATGTGATCGATTTGGCGTGGACTGTCCCATATGTTATCCATCGAGTATCGGTAAATTCTGAAACACCAAAAGAAAGACCAAAATTTTCCCTGTTTTATTATAATTAATCCTAACATGTTGCACGCACATTACACCCAATTTCTTCTTCCCTAATGTAGTCTGTTTACAATTAAATATTACACAAAATCGAAGGAACACTATTCACCTGCTAATCTCAAACATTCGAGAAACAACATCTCACGTGTACCGACCTAATAGAAACGAAAACAATTATCTGCTTCATCATAGACATCACTACTCGCACCACTTGTGCACCTCACAAGTTTCCTCAGGAGGCCATAAAAAATTCAATCAAAGGAACGCGTCCCGGAGTCCACTTATCGCACTGTTTCCAAAAGAACATCCGCCATCCGTCGAACTAAATTCTAATCCCACGACAGACAAATACTGCTGCGGAAGTAGGATGTGATTAACGATTGCCGACAGAAGCTGGCTCAAGACGTTTCGAGATGTTCTCCCGGTCCAGGAGCTAAGATCGCTGTTTGTACGAAGTCTTAATGACCAATTCGCGTTTCTCCGACAGAAGGGAGAGGCTACAGCCCGGAACGCAATCCCCTTGTCGACAGCCGTAAGACACGAGGCTCGACCGGCTAAATCCTCGGTTATGTCAACGCTCTCCACCCCGTTAAAATAATTCCGGATACGGAAACGTCGCTGCAACCATCCTCCCCTGGATCCACTCGTGTTTTTGTGGATTAGGGACCGCGATACCGAGTTGACGCCATTTCCTTTTCCACGGGATCTTTCGTGGTTTATCTCTCGACAGAGAAATCTTTCATTAGCGGGTAAAGATTGCTTTTAGTTTCGTAACGAGTAGGTAGAATCTACGAGCAAACTGTTTATTAGGTTGAGTAATAAATTTTCCGTTACGAGGATCATTTAATGAGTAAATTTATTTATTTATTTATTTATTATTAACGGGTTGTTTCCTCTTATATATGTAAATTAGTACTATAGAATTGTTACAAAAAATAACAATTTTACACCAAACTTGTATATTCATTTACACTTGATATTTATAAATAAATATTAGGAGGCAAATGTTGAACATTAAAACGTGACCAATGACCAATGTAGTTATAAAGTATGGAACGTGTGATAATTCAGTAAACCGACACGTTTACTATATATCTTATATCTGTTACACAAACTGACGTGTTAATATATGAAAAACGTGTTTCTATTTAAATGAAAAGTTTCCAGGTGACATTACGAAGGACATTGAACTTTGTTGTACATTTTCAATTACGTAGCAACGAATTTATTATATTGAACATATAAAAAAAATGTTTATAAATAAAAGAGCGGTTGAACAATATTATGCTCGAAACTGGAACGATCTTTACGTTAAATACGTTCTAAAATAGTTGAATAAAGTTACGCGCGAACCTTAAAGTGGCAGTACGTGGTACATCTACCCTATTCAATTTCTAAATGCAAAGAAGTAATCGAACAAAGAATTTATCGAGCTTCTGTAGATGAGAAAGAACGAAGTCGACACTGCTGTTTCCGATTTTCGTCCCTTTTGAAAGCATATTTCGCGAAAAGATGCAGCTTCTTTCTGTCTGTGAATTTTCCGTTGTTTATTTCCGTTTTCAGCCGGCGAGCTGTCGCGCGGACGCTGTAAATTCTCATCTTTCTATCTTGCAGCCTCGATAAGGTATCGAGTCGAGACAACACGCCAGATATCGACGTGTCGAAGCGATTTACGGCTTTCGTTTATTTCGTCCCCGTTCGCGCCTTGCTACGACTCGAAACGTAGTCGACCTCTCTAAAAGCCGCCTCTCGAGAATATCTATATGCTGCAGCACCATTTTTCAAGGATTACTTCAAGCGATTCACCCGAACAGTTCAACATTGAAGTTAGTTAATTCCATAAACCGAAACAATTCTCAGTATCTTCTCAATTGTCACCAATAAATGTATCATGGAAATTGATATTTGCATCTTTTTGCGTTTTTTATTTAACTATTCTAGAAATTATTTAACATAAAGATCGTTCCAGTTTGAAGCATAGTATTGTCCAACCGCTCTTTTATTTATGAACATGTTTTTTTATAAGTTCAATATAATAAATTCATTGCTACGTAATTGAAAATGTACAACAAAGTCCAATGTCCCTATTACTGTCACTTGAAACTTTTCGTTTAATTAGAAGCACGTTTTATATATATTAACACGTCAGTTTGCGTAACAGATATAAGATGTATAGTAAACGTATCGCCTTACTGAATTATCACACGTTCCATTCTTTATAATTATATTTGTCACGTTTTAATCTTCAACAGCACATTTACCTCCTAATATTTATTTAATAAATATTAAGTGTACACGAATATACAATGTCTATGCGTTGTTACGTAAACCGAAGTCCAAATTTAGTACGAAAATTTCTTTACCTACGATTCTTTATACATTACCTTGCTATTAAATAAACGAATTCGAGCGGCATTTATAGGAACAGTGACAGTAAATGGATCATTTACCATATAGTCGATGGAAAAGGAAAAACTAGAAATTGTGAAACATACAATTTTTGAGGCGGACGGGTATGCCGCCACTATAAGGGTTGAATGCCGTAAAAATTTAATAATCGAAGGAATTCTAATAGCGCATAGTTGATTATAATTGAACGTTCTTAGCCGGCGTCGTCGAGGATAATTTAATTCTCTTTCGCGAACGTTAACCCGGCTCCTTCTTTTACGGTGCCTCGTTTCAATTGCTCTTATTTTTACGTTTCCCTGCCTCTTTTTTACTCCCCTCTCCTTTTCCTCGTGAGTTAGCCTGTAACTCGGTCGTGAAACGACTCTTAAGGTGAACGAAATCGAACACTTAAAATCGTTGCATGGATGATTACCCATTCAGTACTTTCGTTAGAACGATAAACGTTCCTCCGGTTGCTACGAGAATTTTCTCTCTCTCTCTCTCTCTCTCTCTCTCTCTCTTTCTTTCTCTCTCTCTTGAGAAACCGATAAACTACTCGGGAAATCGTGCTTTTATACTTCGATTCCCGATAATGAGGTCACATTACCCGCTAGCGTAATATTTTCATGCTCCCTGCATTCCCCCAAACGTTTTTCATTTTCCTTATTCCCGGAATACTCCTGTTACAATTAAATGTAGAGTGTGTTTTCCTCGAGAGTAATTTACATCCGTTAATGGTCGCTTTCGGGACCTACAATTGAAATTTCAAAGGAAGTTGATTGAATAGATTTACAAATAATTGCGAAACGCGGTGAAAAATGTAGGTATCCGGGATCTCGAAAATTATTCGCAATTTCTTTTTAGCCCCTTTTGCGTATTAATTTTTGTTTTCAGAAATCGGTAATAAACACCATGAAACTTTAAAAAATTGTTTCGGTGCTATGCCTAAGTTACGCTCCTCAGTGTATCTACGAATCCCGAGAACGTTGGATGAAAAAATTCTTATCTCGCGTCGATTTTATATTTTCGCGTTCTTCCGTCGTCTCCAAAAATCACGGAAAGCATCCAACAAATTACCAAAATACCCTTCCGAGTCTCGAAATTCTCGGAAGTATCGAAAATTCAGAAAACGTCGAGAATCTCGCGCATCCCTAGCGAGAAATTATTTGCGAATGATTTAATTGCACCGAAAATCCCGTTTTTCATTGTTTTATGCCTGCGGAACGATTATGGCAGACCTGAGGGTGTAAAAATCGATTTGTTTCAGAATATTGGTGCCATGGAACTTGGATTGAGAACGACACAGCTTACTTGGTGGCTAGTACCGATGTAGGACGCTACTGTCTCGTTTACAGCGCATCTGCCGCGGCGACAGGAAGTCGTGAACTCTCGGTGACGGGTCATCTTGCTTCCTGTCCGAGGGCCTCTCATCGTCATCTAGTATCGTGGCAGGTCAACCTCACGTCGTACGGTGAGCATTGTTGACGACGTTCCTGATTATCGCGTCTCTTCCAACCGCCCGGATCGTTCGATCAGGCCTACTGCTGATTAATTCATTCATTTCATCGATCTTACGTTAACGCATTCGCTGCGGACCGCGACGAAGAAATTTTCAAAAATTGGGTTCATCTGAAAGCTCGTGTCGCATTATATTCATATCGTATTTCACAATTTTTAGATTCGAATGTACCTTAAGTTAGCTGTTCAATTGAAGAAAGTCTTTTGGGGGTAGCAAAATGCTTCTATTCTAACTGTAAAAGTAACTACAGAGATATAAACATAGTCGCGTGAAAGCTTCGGTAAAGAATTGGCTTTACGAAATGTTTTAAAATTCGGTTCCGTGGTAAAAAAGATCCGAGATAATTGCAAAATATATTTATATGTCACTGGATAAAAATAAAGCATCCTCTATTTTTCTTGCAACTGTTTATTCGATAGATCAGAGAAAATGGAACTTAAACTGTAAATTACGTTTCCGCTTGTAATAAGAGGAACAAGGGGTTGAAACTTACGTGAAAATGTTTTATGTAACAGACCTATTTATTAACATATCACAAATTGGTTCTCATTTAGTAATACTCTTACTATACTTATTCGACTATACCTTTTCAATGTAAAATTCGGCACGAACTTTTTGTCCAACCCAATAAACTAAGTACTTATATCGAACACTAAATATACATATATGTAAATCGCGAACATCTCGGCAAGTATTATTGTAAATATAATCGAGCAAATTTTTCAGAATGTAGCATAATATTTTGAGAATGTATTATTCTTATAAAGTAGGGGGGTGTTGCGCCCCCTCTCCTCTGAATCCACAGTTGAACATAGCCCTCCACAAATTTTGGCTTTCGCTACGTTGTGACAAGGGACCAAAGTAATCTAGAACTGATTTTTGCAGCGCAATGCGGCGACATCTCGACGGCCACGTCCTGGACTTTCCGGATTTCCGCCTGGGTGTACATCCTGGTAGTGCTGGGCACTTTGTTCGGCAGATACATCGCGAGGTGATACCACTGAGTGAAGAAACTAAGCCACGGAACGGCCGTGTAGACAGGCTACACAAACTGAAGTCAGCACAGCAACTACAAAACAAAACAGAAGTCTCTATATAAATATAAATATATAAATAAAAATACAAGAATATAAATATATATATATAAATACAAAGTATATATATATATATTAAGATGGAACAGTTTAACGAAGGTTCCCGAAAGTGAAACCGGGAGAAAGTAACCTAATAATCAAGCATAAATAGTGTATAAGTGTTCGTGGGATGCGAGAAAGAAATTTCGGAGAGCCGGAGGGTGATGTTTTTGTGCGAAGTTTCACCTGGAAGAATTTCATTGTGGCTTTGATCGTGGCGGATTTTCTTGCTGAATGTACATAAAATCGATGTACATGTATATAATATAAAATTCACGTAAATAAGCTTGGTTTCATTGGAATAGCTGCTTTCTTAAGTATCGTCTTCGGTTAGGGTTACTTAGAGCCCTTCTTCAGGCGAGTATGTACCCTTGGGTGCTATTGCGTGACTGTTTTGGGTGCTGGGTCCTTGGGAGGTTTTTCGACTAATGGATAGTGGGCTAATCTTTCGTTTACTTTTTTTTTAAGAATTTTTATACTTTGTGCGTTTCTGTAAAATTGGAAAATTAGTCGATTAATGACAATTATTATTATTATGAATGGTAGTATGAAGGAAAGCATTTTTTAAAGAATTTTTAATGTATATATCTGCAAAATTGGGAATCTAGTGGATTGCTGATAATAATTATTATTATATTGTCTTATTATGATTAATGTAAAAATTGGAGGTATAAGTAGTGTACTTTTTTTGAAGAATTTTTTGCGTGTGGTTCTGCAAAATTTGAAATTTAGTAGATTAATAACAATTATTATTATTATTATTATAAATGGAAATATAAAAAAACGATATAAGTGGTATCCTTTCTTTTCGAAGAATTTTTAATGTACATTTCTGTAAAATTGGGAATTTAGCAGATTACTGATAATCAGTATTATTATTGTAACATGTTTATTAAGATTGATAATCAAAATTATTATTGCGTTTTCTTATTACGATTAATATAATAATTGGAAATATGAAGAAAAAATACAAGTAGCACACTCTTTCTTTAATAACTTTTAATCTATCGTTCTGTAAAATTGGGAATTTAGTAGATTGGTCGCAATTATTATTAATATCATTGTAATACACAAAAACTATCGTTATGATTTATTACCGATGATATGAAGATATAAATAATACAGTAGTTTTCTTGTTTCAGTGTTTCTAATTATTCATAATTTCTGAGGCTGTTATTACACTTGTGTTGAATTAATCTACCACGGTATAATTTCCATTATTTGCTCGTGCAATTGCACATCGCTGTGGTTTCGAACTTTCTCCGTCAATTTACAAATCGTTAAAAAAATTTCTCCCTCTAGCCTTAATTAACCCTCGCGAAATGAAAACCTCCCAAAAAACGTGTGCCGCGCATTGTAAGGGAAAGCAATTAAAAAAATAAAAAAAAAAAGGCGAACAAAAAAAAATAAAAAAAAAAAACACTGAAAAATGTAAAAAAACGATACTAAGGGTGCTGGGGCCAATACTGGGTGCGTTTTGAGTGGTGATTGTAGCCCATGTGTTTGAATGCGAGAGCAAAACAACCGGAGAAACGGAACGAGATGAACGAAGACGAAAAATAGGGACAGAAAATGCGAGAGTGAGTGTGAGAGAAAGGGAGAGATAGAAAACGGAACTTATAGCACTTATTTAGGTTCACGACGTGTCCGCCATGTTCAGAGCGGCGTGCCGTTCTCCAGGTCGAACGAAACGTGTATTTGCTCGGAACAGGAGCGTTTCAGCTGTAATTATACGCGTTTTAATTAAAGTTCCGCTGCGTTCGAGTGCAAAAGAGAGAGATAAATAGACATAGAAAAGTGCAGGAGAATTTTTCTGCTCGTGTGTGTATACGTGCGCGTGTATATGAGAATGTATAGAGTGAGAGTGAAGAAGAGAAAAAAAGTGAAAAGAAAAGAGTCTCGCTGCGCCACGAGTACCGGGGTTAAGAACGATTATTATTATCATTATTATTATTATTATTATAACTATCATTGTACGTGCAGAACCGAGCGTGTAATTGGACTTCTCCCTTCTTCTGTGTGTCTTCTTTTGAGTGTTTTTCTTTCCGTTTTGCTACCTATCGATTCTAGAGCTGTGCAAGATCCTGAAAATTCCCGAAACTTGGGACGCAATGGGAAGACACGCGAATCGGAACGGGACGAGATTCCAAATTTTTCCACTCCAGTAGAGGGGATAAAACTTGTGCATTTATCGTGTACCTCTCGTGTGCACTAATCGTGGGAAGTTTGTATTTCGGATTCCAGAGTCAAAAATGACAAAATGCTCAAATGTTTCGAGATCATCGATACTTCCGGGAATTTCGCCATTTGGAGTGCCATTGCAGAACTTGTTTTATAGAGTCCGGTCCTGGTTTTCGCGAAAATATGTGGACGGCCATATTCAACAGAACAAGTAACGTTATTTGAAATGACGAAATTCTTGGAAGTATTGAGAATCCAAAACATTCATGGGAATTCCTAATATTCTAGAGAATTCGGGATAGTCTAATGATATTCGGAATATTCTACGAAATCTCCAATATTCTATGAATATCCGGAATATTGTAGGGAATTCTAAATATTCTAAGGATATTCAGAATATTGTAGGGAATCTCGAATATCTTAAGGATATTCGGAGTATTCTAAGGAATCGCGAATATTCTAAGGATATCCGAAATATCCTATGGAATTCTGGATATTCAAGAGATATCCGGGATTTTCTTGGGAATCCCCAATATTCTAAGGATATTCGAAGTATTCTAGGAAATCGCGAATATTCTATGAATATTCTAGGGAATTCTAAATATTCTAAGGATATTCAGAATATTGTAGGGAATCTCGAATATCTTAAGGATATCCGGAGTATTCTAAGGAATCGCGAATATTCTAGCGATATCCGGAATATCCTAGGGAATTCTGGATATTCTAGAGATATCCGAAATTATCTTGGGAATCCCCAATATTTTAGGGATATTCGGAGTATTCTAGGGAAACCCGAATATTCTAAGGATATCCGAAATATCCTACGGAATTCTGGATATTCAAGAGATATCCGGGATTTTCTTGGGAATCCCCAATATTCTAAGGATATTCGAAGTATTCTAGGAAATCGCGAATATTCTATGAATATTCTAGGGAATTCTAAATATTCTGAGGATATTCAGAATATTGTAGGGAATCTCGAATATCTTAAGGATATCCGGAGTATTCTAAGGAATCGCGAATATTCTAGCGATATCCGGAATATCCTAGGGAATTCTGGATATTCTAGAGATATCCGAAATTATCTTGGGAATCCCCAATATTTTAGGGATATTCGGAGTATTCTAGGGAAACCCGAATATTCTAAGGATATCCGAAATATCCTACGGAATTCTGGATATTCAAGAGATATCCGGGATTTTCTTGGGAATCCCCAATATTCTGAGGACATTCGAAATATTCTAGGGAATCCCGAATATTCTAAGGATATCTAGAATATTGTACGGAATCCCCAATCTTCCAAAGATATCCGGAATATTCTAGGGAATCATGAATATTCTAGGGAATTTCGAATATTTTAAGTATTCCCGTCGATCTCGATATAAATTCTCGGGATCCGACTGGATATTTTCGGGTTCTCGCACATCTCTACCTGTAATCGATTCACGATCCCCTCCCTAGATGAAAGGGATGAGGTGACGTTAGATTGTAAGGGATATACGCTGTTAAAAGCCACTGTCACACTTTGTGTTAACAAAGTGAAGTGGAAAGAAGAATAGAGGGAGAAAATTTCCATGATACGATCTCCGATGTGACCCCTTAGTCGTCTCTTAAAAACTATTACAGTTTATTGAGTGCGATAGGAATTTTCTTTCTTACTCCCTTTTTTTTGGAGAGGCGTTTGATTATTCCTGGTTTGATATAATTTTAATTTTTATTCTAGCATTTTTACGATTCAACGAGTTTTGTTTCATTAAGAATTGGAGATGAAGTAATGTAATTATGACGAGGTACGAAGAGAGGAATTTGAGAGTGGTGGAGTTCGTGTAACGTTTTTGGTACAGGAAAGTAAACGTTGATTTTAAGGGTTGACTTGAAGGGGTTGATAAAAGTGGGACGATGTGAAACTCCGCAGAGAAAATAGACTGGGAAATATTCTTTGCGGTAGCAGTGTACTGTCAAGTGTCTGCTCAATCCTTTCCTTGCTCTGGAACATGCGAATTTTTAACGTATCTGGAAAATGAGAACACGGAGTGATAGAATATGGGAATGGAACTGAGAATAAAAAATATTAGGAATACCGGGAATTGAATATTAGGGAGATTAGGAACAGGGAAAAGTGGGAAGTTTTAGAAGTGAGAGAATAGAGAAATTTGGGAAATTTGGAAATTGGAAAATGCAAGACTGGAAAATAAGAAAGTTATAAAATAGAAATATTGGGAATTGGAAAATGGGAAATGGAAAGAGGTAAATTACACAATAGAGATGGAAGGAATTGAGATCATTTGAAAATTGGGAAATAAGGTAAATTAAGAAATAGGAAATAAGGGAGGGTGGGAAATGGAGAATGGAAAATTAGGAAATAGAAAAATTGCAAAATAAAGATATTGGAAGCTTAGATAATTAAAAGATTGGCAAATAGGATAAAGTGAGATGTAGAAAATATTGGAAATTGCAAAATATAAGATTAGGAACCGAGGAAACTGGAAAAAAAATAAACATTGGAAACTGAAATAATTGGAAACAGGGATAAATTAAAATGTAGAAAATATTGGAAAATGGAAAATAAAAGATTAGGAAATGTGGAAACTGGGATAACTTAATATTGGAAACTGAGATAATTGGAAAATTTCGAAATGAAAATAGTAAGAATTGAGATAGTTGAAAAATTGGAGAACAAAAGAAAAAGAGAAATAAGAATATACTAATTGAAAATTAGTGTAACAAAATTTTTAATATAGAATTGAAAAAGTGCGATAATGTAAAACTGATACAACGAAAAAAATGAGAAACTAAAAATACGATGGGAAATGTGAAAATTGAAAATTGACAGAGCGAAAACTGGAGAAAGCAGGAAACACCATAAATGGAGAAATTAAAACACCGCAAAAGTAGGAAAGAAAAAAATCCAAAGCAACGAAAGGATTCAATTATCCAGGAGCAACAAGGAATTACTGAGAGTGAAGAAAAAAACACGACATATCGACGAATCGAGAGGATTCGAACTCAGAGAAGCTACTATTTAACGCTAGATAGTTCGTTATCTTACCAACACCCTAAACTACTAAGACGAAGATAATTAAAAACAGCAAAAGGTGAAAGAAAGTGGGGGGGGGGGCCGGGGGGGTACGCACACCATAATACAAAAATAGACAACAATTTATCCAAAGATCCAAATAATATGAAGGAAACGTAAAACTTAACAAAATTGCAGAATATTTTTGACTTGGAACTATTTTAATGAATAAGGACCTGCCGATATTAAACGAACGAAGAAATGGGTCAGTACTTGATCGCGTAAGTTAGTCGATTCACACACTATACATACATTGGATAGCCAGATATACATACTATAAATACGAGTATAAATACTGAATATAAATACTGAATATAAATATTATACATACGATACATATACATATATATATATAAATATACGAGGATGATTCGATGTTGGCTATAAACACTGTACACTATTAGTTAGATAAAAGGAAAAAAGGAACGAGAACTGGATGTCTGGGAGAAATCATGCGAGTAGAGCTGGTTGCAAGTGTCCAAGCGAATTTTCTTATACAGGATGGTTTGTAATTGGTAGTGCAAGTAGATAGAGGTCTATTTTACGAGAAAAAGTAACAGGAATATATATATATATATATTGGGTTGTTCGGAAAATTCGTTACGCCCTTTATAACATTCACTTGTATTGTGTAATTGGTGAATTGGAAAGGAATTATTTTTTATGAAATTTAGTTAAATAATAGCGTTTTCAATCTGAACGAATAGTGTTCCTATTTGGGCGAATGAACGATACATAGTTAAAAGCAATTACTCATAATTATATTATGCATTTTTATGCATTTATGGGAAATTTAAATAGTCGAAAAAGTGCAGTATGAAAATAGTATACGAAAACATAAAAAATCTGTAAAGTACAATAGAAATTGTAATATATTCCTTCTGTTTTTTCAATTTTATTTAGAAAATTATGAATTTGCATCAAGATTTGCATTTTGCATTAATTCGAGCGTTGAAATGAATTTTAAGTTATGAATCTATTGCGAACAGGATTCAATAATAGCTAATAAATTTTCACCCAATTATAAACAAATGTGTCTACTACAAATATTAATCTAAATTTCTTGCTGTGAAGATCGATGTGCGTCCAGAAAACTAAAAAAAGCTTCTTATAGGTTCATTAAATGTTGTATGGCCGATTTCAAAAATATTCGACCTATGAAATTATGAAAAATGTTATTCTACATTTTCGTCTTATTTTTTTCTCTTAAAATCAGCTTATACCCAATTGTATCACTAATTATGGATCACCCTGAATTAGTCGAGGCATTTCGACGCTTTTGGTGTCATTGTTACGTCAAAACTCTATTAATTATCTTTCGATTCATTATAAATTGATTTGTAAATTATTGTAAATTATTTAAATGGCATATTTAAATTGACATATATTATAAATATATTGTATTGAGTTAAGTATCGTCTCCTATTTTAGTCATTTACGATATACCGTTATTGCATAACTCTGTGGAATTGACCAACATTAATTTTAATTTAAGTTGAGTTAAGTTTAATACCCAATAAATTTAAACCAAAGATCGGTCAACTTTGTATCATATATAATTACGGATTAATTTAAGCCCGACTGAAATCTACTCTTGTATTATTTCCAATTTATTTATATTATTATTATTATTAAGTACTAAGAATTGTTAATTAATCTGTATTATTATTTTCCCTTTTGTTGCTCTAGTCAATTCCAAGACGGTAAATGATAAAAATTGCTAATAATAATAGCAATAGATTAAACGAATACTTATAATTTTGTAGTAATATCTAAGTATTTAAACAATGACACGAAAACGTCGAGGCTTAGCCTAATTAAGAAAATCAATCTTGCTTTGTTAAGTCGCTTGAAGGTCACCAAAAATCGATGAGTAACTCGCCAAACTAAAGATTAAACGTCATCCTCCATCTACAAGCAGAACAAAAAATCAAAACTGGGCTGATCGCGCCATTTTTGTTCTCCCAATCGTCAACCTATCACGAGACACAGTTCCAATCTTTTATTTCAAGGAAAAAGGGAAAGAAAGGAGTGGGCAAGTTATTCTGTAAATAATAGGTTTAACAATTTTCACGTAGAACGAATGAATGGAAACGACTATTAAGCGAATTAAAAGCGAAATGGGCCGCGAAGGAAATGAATCGAAGAAGCTTTTGCTTGTAAAAAGTAGAGAAACACAGAAAGGGGTGAGAAATGGGGAGAAACAGAAGAATTGGGAGAATTCGGTTTTATGTAGAACGCGAGAATGTAGATTTCAGGGTATTTATATCGAGGGTTAAATAGTTATATACAAGAAAGATATTTAAATATAAATTATATTATAAATATGGATATAAATATGGGAGAATATATTATATATATATATAAATATATATATATATATATATATATTTATATATATATAATATATACTATGTTTTTATTGTTGTGAAGTTACTGAAAAAAAAGACCAACCAGTAAATATACTCGTTGGTACCCTCGTGTTTCATCGAAAAACCAACTTATCTTTATCTCTCGTCGCTTGACAGATTTCATTATCTCGCATTGAATGAAAATTGATTATGATTCAGCCTTTTGTCGAATGGAACGCTGACATTAAAGAAGAAGTTAATTATTCTTCCTTAATTGAAGAGCTTGGTATAAAAAGCGTATGGCAAGAAACAATATTTTAATTGATAAAAAAAATTCTTATCCAATCTCAAGTGATTTTCAATGTGATTAATTATTGGAACTGCTGACTTATTATATTCAATTACACGAAATGCAGCATATTTATATTAGCGAAACAAAACGATAAATTTGTTTATAGGAAAGTAAATAATTCACAGGGGAGTCGTTTTTCTTTATCATCGGGTGATAATGCAATGTAGGCGGAAGATTTAATTCGAAATTATTTCATCGCGAAAATTGAAGTAAATTCTTGGGTGAACATGATTTCAATGGATCATTTTCGGTATCAGGGGACGTCGGGATCCCAAGTTCTTCAACATAGCGAGTGTTTGATATCTCAAGTGACGCTTGGAATGGTTCTCGAGAGGAAAACAAACCTTTGATCAGCGTTTTAATCGACAAACTCGAGTCTCGTCATTAGACCGCGGGTTTTTATGCATCTAAGCGAAATTTAAATGCGCATAAGAGTACAGGAGGCGCATGATTCACAAAAATATACCAAATATCCGAAGTTTGCGTTATACAGAGTGTGGCAAAAGTACTAAAGAACCAATTGTAAGCGATTTAATCCCTTAATAATTCCAAAACAAGTAGAAACTATTATTAGATACTAATATATATTTTTTATTGAAGCTTTAAGAAAATTATTCGCATATGATTGAAACACAATATTAGTCAAATGATTTCCATTAACAGCAAGACAAAACATCAGCTCCTTTTACTACAGCGTATTACAAAATTATTCGGCACGGATAAAAAAGTAATAGAGATATGAAAGGTAGGGAAATATTAATAGAATCTCTAATATTGTTTGTTTTCGTACCATTATTAGTTAAAAGTTGTTTATTAAGTTGCATTAATTTCCAAGAAAAGAATATTGGAAGTTGTACTATTATTTCCCCATTTTTATTATTTCTCTGTTTTAAAAGAATTGAAGAACTTGAAAAAAATTTACCGATGGGGGAAACTTTGAAAAAGAGAGGTACTTTGAAAATTCTTTGCAGTCATACTGTGGCACATTAAATGTCATAAAACTTTGAATTCAATTCTTTTTCCATATCATATATGGTTTCGAAGATATTGACAATAATATGAAACTTATAGTTTCTTTAACCTTTTGATGAATACTGGTATATACATATGTGTACGTTTTATTTTACCTTAAGTTCGACCTAGTAACATTAATGCTTAATGGCTGCATATGTGTACTTTATATTTTATAATATGTTCATTACTATTTGCTTTACACCATTTCTTTTAATATACATATTAAATAAATACGTGGAAAACATTCAATAAAATATTTTTATCTGGTCTTCAAAAATTCGTCCCTCAGAAGGTTAAGGGGGTGTTAGAAAAGAAAGATTAAGGGTAATAGGATCATTTGAGCAACGTTTGTGCAAAGTATCAGATTTTTCTTAATTTTCGAGTTGCCAAACGGTCCTTGCTAGTTACTTCTGTCGCACTTTGTAGTATTTAGCGGCTGAAACAAATTTCTATTAATGTATCCCTAAACATACGAATTTGCATAAAAGTCCACAGTCTAGTCATCACGTATGGGAAAGAAATTCGATGATTTTCCATGATCCATAAACTTGCGATGCAAAAGTGATCGTTTGAGTTTCGATCGTTTCTGATTGATTATAGAATGGAGGAGTAAAAGTTGACAGACGTATTTTATTTCTTATTTATTATTATGTAATTAAATTTTTGGGTTTGAGAAAATGTTTCGTTCGAGCGAATAAACCATTGAGAAATGTTAAAGAAATAAAAGCTAAGGTTTTATTTTGGATTTTGTTCATTTTTGCAAGTATCATTTCTATTTCATTGCTTAATTATTTCGGATGACTTTTATTTCGTATGATTAATATTTTCCTGTGAAACGACGGTTAATTTTTTTTGTAGATTAATTAGGTGAACGACGAGCGATGATCTTTGGATGGTGGAGAAAAGCGTGTTCGATGAAATAATGATTCTGTTCCGAGGCGAATGCGACAGAAATGGATGAACATTTCTTCGATAATGTAAAATAATGTTTATATCGTAACGAAGATTCGACAGACAGGTATTTGCGAAGATGCGTGGTGGGAAATGCGATGTTGAAAGTGAACAAATACGATTTGGACTATTTTTAAGGTGATAGGATTAAAGATTAACAAATTTAAATCATCAGCATACCTAACAACAATGTAATTAGGGATGGAACACTTGAAACCTCGAAATTCAAACAGTTTCGAGTTTACAGAATTCGAAACTTTGTGCTACTTTTATGATTCGAGACTCTCGAAACCTAAGTAAACAATAATAATAAGAAGAAGAATATTTAACTAATAGTTCAATTGAATTTGTGTTTAGACTTTGGACTCATTTTAATCGATGCAGTAAACGAAACATATAAAAATTGATAATTATCTCACGAAATATTTCCGCTTATTCATTCATTTAAATTATAATTTAATTTAGACTCCACTTAATTGTTAGATGTACTAATAAATAATACACTATTTTTTAAGGATTCATACATTTGTTTCACCAAAAAACTGAGCCCCTTTTTCAACATAAAAATGGTTGCTGTAAAGAGCAATTATATTTAAGCAATTATAAGTATTTGATTTTGTTAAAAATAAATATTAAACTTAACTAAAATGTGAATTATTCATTGGTACGTCTAAATGATTTGATTTTCCTAAAAAAGGATTTATAAGGAATTTAATTTCCGACAGAATAAAAATACATACTTCTAATAACTGAAAGGAAGAAAATAAGAATTCAGGGTTTCGAATATTTTTGAGTTTCGAGAGTTTCGCGAACTCGCAAAGTTTCGCATTCGAGTTTCACGAATCCAAAAATTAGGTTTCGACTCATCTCTACATTTAATGTAAAAATCTACTAAACAGGAGACCGTAGAAATGAAATTACATTTCTAATACTGCGTTTCTCCAAATTCATCGAAGAGTTACAAATTTCAACTGCACATGTCAAATTCTACACGATACACCCAGTAGAAGAAGAGCATTCATATTTCTTCTAAATTTTCATAAAAATGCTAGCATTTGAAGGTCACAAGGGAAGAATTTAACGAGTCGCATATTTGTATGTTTAAAAGAGAGCAATTTTAAAGTACAAACCGTTTTAAATCAGTCCCATATTTGCAAAACTTATTTGGCATTCCGGTTTCCAGTTTATACAGGGATTTTCCTCATGCTGTTAAAATTTTTACACAATAATTTATTGCAACTCTGGCATAATTTTTTTGGTCAAACGCTTAAATATAAAATTAGCTAAAATCCTAAGTTTTCTGTGATGCACAGTGCCATTGAATATAAAAGCTAATAAAGAATTTATAAACTGCACGGAGCAAAATTGGTTAATGAAAATATGCATAAAAGTGAAGATGAGTTTCGAGGAACAGGGAAATTATCATGGAAAGAAATAGAAATATTCTAGAAATTGCATAGCATGAAAATAATCATGCATAAACATAATAAATAGTAGAATATATTGGGTAATATAAATACTAATCTTAATTTTCTTCAATATTAATATTAATATAAGCTTTATTTTCTTGGCTAACCGAATACCCATTTCTCTTTGTTTCTTCTTCACTTATTTCATACTAAATCTATTCAATTTACACATATGTAGAAAGTTGTGTAAAGTAGCATTTCGCATCTCAAAAATCTTAGTGTCTTTAATTGCCTCCATATTATTGTGTTTGACCAAAAAATAATCTTTTCTTCAAATAATTTATGCAAAAACACAGAACTATGGTTAAATTACAGTGAAAATAATACAGTTTATCTTCTCTATCAAATAAGAACAGAAAAAATCAGATAAGTAAAGTTAATATCATAAGAATAAAGTGTTGAAATTACGTAGGAATATTAATAATAATGAAAATAATATTATTTTATTATTATGACCCTGCGAAAATTCTTGAGTAAAATTCTTAACCATTAAAATTCCTTGTTGACTTATACTATTTAATTGTTTTACATGGACTTGTCAAATTATTTTCATAATACAACTGTCATACAAGTGCTTATATTTCGTAGTCGATCAAGAATTTTCCCTTTCTGTTTTGGATAATTAAAATAGTCCATTTTAACCCCTTGGCTTACGAATTATTCAAAGATCATTCACTGAAGTGTTGACTATCTTTTGCTGCAATACTATATCGAATGCAAGACACAAAGATATTATACGTAATTCGTACCTAGTAATCCTCAATCTCACAATCTTACAACTTGAAATAGACTGAATTAAAAGTTACTAAAAAGTACGACTTGTTTTTATTGTAATTAGTCCATAGGCTAAACCACGAGTGTAGCTCGTTGTTATAAGCCAAAGGGTTAACTACCAAACAACATCGAAAACACAAAATCTAAAACAATGGGCTCGTCAAGTTCTTCCCCTGTGGTCTTTATTTGGTTATAAGATGAAATTTCGTTAAATTTTAGTATCAGTGGGAGGCTCAGCAATATTGTAGTCGCTTACGAAGAAAGTTGTTACAAAGATAGACGTCGAATTTTACCTTCGATGTTTCAGAAATCTTCCCCTATCACCATGTTAACAAATACAGTGGCTCAAAGTGAAACTCGGACACTTATACTTTCATGCTTTGAGAAGCGATTGACAAGCGCTTGAATTTCCAAGCGTTCGAATTTCCAAGATTTTGGATTCCCAAGCGTTCGAATTTCGAAGACTTTAGAATTTTAAGCATTCGAATTTCCAAGCTTTCGGATTTTCAGGACCTTCAAATTGCCAAGCTTTTGAATTCCGAAGTATTTAAGTTTCCAAGCTTTTATATTTCCAAGCTTTCGAATTTCCAAGCTTCTGGATTTCCAAGCGTTCGTGTTTCCAAGACCTTAAAATATTAAGCATTCAAATTTCCGAGCTTTTGGATTTTCAGGCGTTTGAATTTCCAAGCTTTTGAATTCCTAAGCTTTTGAATTTCCAAGCTTTTGAATTTCCAAGCTTTTGAATTCCGAAGTATTTAAGTTTCCAAGCTTTTATATTTCTAAGCTTTCGAATTTCCAAGCTTCTGGATTTCCAAGCGTTCGTGTTTCCAAGACCTTAGAATATTAAGCATTCAAATTTCTGAGCTTTTGGTTTTTCAGGCGTTTGAATTTCCAAGCTTTTGAATTTCCAAGCCTTTGAATTTCCAAGCTTTTGAATTCCGAAGTATTTAAGTTTCCAAGCTTTTATATTTCTAAGCTTTCGAATTTCCAAGCGTTCGTGTTTCCAAGACCTTAGAATATTAAGCATTCAAACTTCTGAGCTTTTGGATTTTCAGGCGTTTGAATTTCCAATCTTTTAAATTCCGAAACGTTTAAGTTTCTAAGCTTTTGGGTTTCCAAACGTTTGAATTTCTGTGCTTTTGGATTCTCAAGCATACGAATTTCCAAGACATTAGAATTCTAAGTATTTGAATTATCAAGTTCTTGGATTTGCAAACATTTTAATTCCCGAGTCGTTGGATTTCCAAACTTCTCGGTTCCAAGCTTTTGTATTAACAGAAGCGTGTATCAACTTTTGAAGTCATTCGAATAATTATGAACGGTACTATAATTGTCCGAGTTTTGCTTTGAACCGTTGAATAAGAGTTGTATGCACTAAATTGAAGCGATTCGTTCCAACCCCTCGTCGCGCGCACACGTTACTGCCTGTAGAACGAAACACAACGACTACTACCGTCTCTAGGCTTAGAATTTACATGGTAATTTCGATTTTGTAAATTGAAGAATAAAAAAAAAAAAGATAGTCTTCGTAACCCTCGATCAAGAAAATCTAAACTGGACGGAAATTCGGTCAAAACCACGTCAAAATCAACTCGACTCTATCGCTCGTAACTATAAACTACCGAAACCTAATACAAAGCCGTTGAAACTTTTGTAATCACGTGTGATTATAATTCCCTATTTAATCGAATCGAATTCAAACGAATTTTAAAGAAAAAGTCCTTTCAAATACAATTCGACATTTCTTATTCACCGAGTTTCGTCGATTCTTGCACTATACTGAAAAGTATAGTAAATTTGCGAAAGTACGTCGAAATTTAGACTAGCAAATGAGAATAATGAAGAGAAATCGATGAAAATTGTGAAAGGATAAAAGAAAGAGGAATTAGTTTGATTAGATACGATTAAAGTTGGCGAAAGTTTGGAGATTTCGTTCGAGGGTTCAGACTATGATCATCTCGATATACCCGTACTAACCAACGCTAGATTAAGTATAGTCACGTGTAAAGGATGCCTGATACATTTTTTTACCGAAGAACTTAAGGACTAAAGAAAAGAGAGAAGGGGGATATCAGCTTTATCTGGAACCATGATAGAGTTAGGCGTGAAAGGGTGAGCTACCCCTTTTTCCAAATAATACTACGAGACGATCCACGTGTATGCGCGTTTTGTGCGCTCGGAATAATTCTCGGAGATAGGAGAACTCTACGATATAATTGGAATTTCGATGTTTCGAAGTTTCGAACTCTGTGTAAAAGCCACGATTCTCTGCGTGAACCAATGGCGTCCCGTCGTTGGAAGAAGGAAATGAGGAGATAAACACACACACACACACACACACACACTCACGAACTATTACGATGATACTTATTAATGTAAATGGTTTTTCATTACTATATTATAGATGTTACTTAATAATATATTTACAAATAATTAAGCCAGAGCCTGATGGTTTCATTTGCACCCCTCCCTACCACGATTTACAATCCCGTTTAACCCTTTGACAACCTATGCTTCTAGCGATCGTCGACAACCGTGCCTGGGTCAGTATAGACCCGCGGCTACCAATTATTTTTTTTCTTCTATTTTTATCATTTGGATTTGTGGTTCTTACATGTTATGGTAAATAATATTTTCAAGTTGAGTCTCCGAAATTTATATTATATATTTAATAGCTCAAGTAAATACATTATTTGGGTCGAATAAAAGGATGCAAATAAAATTTAAGCAATGTACAAAGGAAAATATAGGGAACGATAGCTATTCTTTAAAATGTATGGATAATAAATGCTCACGTTGCATAAGGCCAACTGTGGTACGAAAATTACTTTAAAATTAAATAAAACGTATCTACGAGTATCTGAGTAAGTGTTTGTTTAATGTTTAAGACACTGCAAGTCATTAACAACCTATTAATATGCAATATAATTCAATAGAAATATGCATCTAATTTATATAAAAATTAATTTAACATAAAATTTAGTGTATTCAACTTATACGAAAGTTTAGACATTAATGAATCTAGTTTGAGTCATCAGAATATTCATTAATGCTATTAATCCCTGAAATTCAATCTAACGTGAATGATTTCCTTAAGTATTTATTCATTGGTGCATCTATCCTATTGACATATTAGAGATCGGATCAAGTATATTGCAAGTATACTCCTATCTCACATTGACAAAAAAGAAATAGTATTTTCAAATATATTTGAACCCGCGCGAGGTATGTTTGAACCTCCTATAAGTACTTTGACGAAAGAAGACAGTACTTTTATTTTATACTCGAATCATGAATTTTATGAATATTATATCAGAAATACTCTGATCTTCGTGGTCAAACTTTCCATTACTATTAAAAGCAATTATGTTGTCCTTTATTGCACAACTTAATTCTATGAATACATGTACGTACAATGTAGATACGTCGAGAAATAAAATTCAATTATATGCGTTACATAGAATATGTTACATAAAAGATGTTACAGAATTCTGATTTCCAAGATTCGAATACTACTTATAAAAGGTTCGATTCCCCATAACATTGAAGTACTTATAAGTATCTATTCGAAACCTGCATGCACTCAGTCCAGGCTTCGATATATATTTGAATAGAATGAGTATATTTCAAGTATAATGAAAGATGATTACTAAACTTGAATTAGATTCACAAGTACATATTAAATTTGATCTCATCCCTGCAACTTGTACTTGGTCAATTTTAAAATAATCCGTATTGTTTAAAAATATTATTTATTAAGCTTCTTATTCTTGAACTCAATTTCTCAGATGATTTTTAATTCTTTTAGCAAATGTCATTGTATCAATTCGATGAGTATCGTTCAAATTTGTCGATAGAATATTTCCAAATGATATAATGACAAATATGCACTGCGACCCAAAAATTTGGAATCACTTTCCTGGTTATTGCTTCAATAATTTGTTTATTATTCAAAAATTAATGTTCTAAGTATTAATAGCAGTTTCCTTTATGTTTGTAGATTTCTGAGTGCAAGATATTTTAACCCTTTGCACATCGGGACTTTTTTAATAACTATAGTAATAGTAAATTTCAACACATGACATTAACTCCTATGAGAATTTAAAGTGTTATGTTTGTCGAGAAGGGGAAAATTTGCCTTTAATCTTGTTTCGTTTTGAAACAAATGAAAATCGAATAGATGTAAATAACTAAAAACCTTAAATTTTATTTTTGCGGAAATTTACGAAAATGGCAAAGGGTTAAAATAGTAATATCACCAAATTCCCTTTTTTTCATAAATCTTACATTCCCTAGTTTGTGTATAATGATTCCAAACTTTTGGCCGGTATGAGGGATAATAAATAAAAGAGGTGAACCAGAAATTCCGACAATAAATATGTTTTATTACACATATATCTCATACGAGGGTTACACGATATTAATACATGTTCATTTAACTGTCCAGCAATCAAACACGTTGTATTCATCATTTTCATTTCATCATCATTTTTTTTTTCATTTTTTCTTTGTTATATTTTTGTCTCTTGCGATCATCAGCGTCTTATCGTCGTGACCATGTCGGTTGCACATCGTCATCGTCATCACCATTGTCGATCAGTCGGTTAAATACAATTAAAAAAAAAAAAACAAGCACACATATCGTCTCATGAAATAATCATGGCCGCAGTTGTCACTTATACAAGTTAAAAACATTATCATTAGTCACGAGAAGAAGCTCACTATAGGGCAATATCATCGGTTCAAAGAAAAAAAAAAAAAAAAAAAAAAAAAAAAAACGGAGAATAAAAGGGAAAACCATGGAAAGAACATTTCTCAAAATCATTAAATCTATATAGTTGGGGGGGGGGGGGGGTACAGACAAACCAGAGAGAAAAAAAAGTGTAAAATCGAGAAAAATAATACGTGGACCTTTTATTTGGTTTTTTTCGTCGTTCGATCGGTCGTTCTCCGCTCGAATCTCTCGGTTTCTTCACTTTCAAATTATTCCATTTCACGAGCGGAACATTACTCGCGTTCCTTCAAAGGATCCCATGGAACAGCGTGTCAAATCAGTTCGTTTCGATTCATTCTCCATCATATCTTCTTCGTGGTTGAACGTTTAATTATCATTAATTACCTGGTCGCTTACGCCCTAAAGAAGATTCGCTTTTTCTTTGTGTGTGTGTGTGTTTCTTTTCGTTTAAAGGTTAATTCCTCAGCTTAATATCTAGTCGTGTACTCGTAGCCTTACGTAATTACTCTTAATGATCTAAGCTTGGTGGCCAGCACCAAAAACACTCACTAGATTCACTGCCTACAGACACAGATACGGGTTTTCGCCTCTTTCTCGAGCAAGCCGTGTGCGTCGGCCATTTTCTCATCTGGGGCAGCCATTTCCTCGCCGTCATATTCCGCGGGAAAATCACGTGAGGGTGTTTCCTTTTTTCCTTTCGCGTATTAATTTAACGAATCATTTTATTCAGTCAGTCGGTGTATATAAAAAGGAACAAAAATCGTAAAAAAAAAACAAAAAACGCAACGTCTAAACGCAATGTCGGTTTTACAAAATGTGTCGAGAGTTAATTTGTTGAAGATCGCAATGCCTCGAGAAAGAGAGCGAGAGAATCGACGCTCGATCATCGAGACACGAGCACAAGCTTCCGTTCAAGCGCCGATTCTTAAGTTTTGAGCGATTCACAGACATCCAAGCGAGAGAGTACTTCGTATCTCGATTTTTTTTAACATTTTCTTGTTGTTTTTTTGTTCTTAGTCTCGTTTCGTAAACACATCGAGCTGTCCTAACTAATTAATTCTCCACCTCTCCCCTAAATAATCTACCATCGCTAGAAGCCAGAACGCGCGATGATTTTACGCTTTCTTTTTATTCTCGGATGAAGAAAAGACGAAGTTTCGATCTTCCGGTTCGTTCCTCGAACGACGACGAAATGACTAACATTACTCTTTGGTTAAAAATCGCGTTTATGTTTGTGTACGTCGTGTGTGTATGCATGTGTGTGTTTATGCGTACGTGTACATGTGTATGAACGCGAGAAGAAAGGATCGCGGGCCTAACTTTAATATAATATAAACTCAACAGAAAAAGGCCAGCCTTTATATACTACATTCAAATTAAACGCGCATTTGCCAGCGTCATCTACCGCCACCATTGGCGTCACATTCGAACGCGATTCTTCTCCTCCGTCCTTCGTGAGTTCATTTTACTACGAGCTCTACTCAGCGAGCATGATTAAGTCTTAGGATTAGGGGGTAGGCTTAGTCCTAGACGATATTAGGTCGAGGTGTGATCATCGGAGAACCAAGGATGAACGTGGAAAGCGCGACAACTAATGCTCTCTATTTGTTCTTCCGATCGATATGCCCCTGACCTTCTCCCTTCATCTTCAAAGCGTAACTTTTGACATCGAAAAGGACATGGGAAGACGATCCCTCGGTACGATACTAGATCAAGACCGTCTACTCCCGTAAATCGAAGGTCAGGCTGCGTAGAAGATCCTCCGAGTCGAATATCGTGGCTGAAGCCGCTTGTACGATATTATTGATATGTCAAGAATCCTATCACTGGCGAGATGAGATTTCCTGCGCTTCCTCGAGTCGCATACAATACAGGGGACCCGATGAAGAAATTCACTGGTCCACCTGGATAGAGTACAGGTACTTGGTGAAGAGATTCGTGCCCTCCGAGCCATGGACGCGCTAATAGGGGCCGATCGAACGACAACGAAGGAGTAAAGTGACAATGGTAACAACGACGATGCTCCTCTCTCTAGTCGAGGATGGTCCACACCGTGGACGCTGTCGATGCGCCTCGAACCAGCCGAGACGCAACGATTTGGAATCGCTGCTCGTTGCTGAGACCCGCGTCAGCTTTGGAGCAGACGATCGCGTCAATGTCCTCCTTCTTTTCGGTTCCTGGCTGATCTGAGAAAAGACCTTTTTTGCAGGTCTGAACTAGCGGCGACTAGACCTGTTCCTCTTCTTCTTCTTCTTCTACTTCTTCTTCTTCTTCTTCTCTGTCTTCTTCTTTCCTTCCTCTGTTTTCCGTCTCTCTTCCTCCCGTGCTGAGACGACTTCCACCGTTCCGGGGAGTGGAGCTTGGCCAAAAAAGGTCAATAGGTCGACACAAAGAGACCTGGCCAGTGGCAGCGAGCTAACTGTCACTGACGCACGCGCCACCAGGTCTGCTGCACCTTCTCGTGGAGCTTCCTGCAAATACCCGCGAGCCTCCGTCACATTCCAGCCTCCGCGGCACTCTCCTCCGTCTCACCGCCCCCTTCCTCGCTTGGCAACGTTGTTTCTGCTGCTCCGCCCGTATCTCCGGCCTCTGTAGCTTCTCCTGTTTCGTCACCCTCTTCCAGTGTCACCTGAAATAATAATAATTCGATTAAACGCACGCCCCTAAAAAGTTATGTATTAGTTTTCTATAATCCAATACTATTTCTATCATACTATAGTAGCGATACGAATAATCCATATCCGTGTACAGAGAATTCTTTCGATTTAATAATGCAAGATGTAGCAAAAGGATTAACAAATTAACTCTGTCCTCCGTGAATAAGAAGCAATGCTTACCTGGAAGTGTATCCTCTCGGACTGCTGATCGTTGCCTTGCAGTTGTTGCTGATCATCGGACGGTGGCGACGGGGGAATCATGGACTGATACCAATCCCGATTCTGCTCCAACGTATCGAGAATATCCTGAGCGTCCGGGTGCACAAGGTCCGCCCATGTCTCCCACAGAGGATGAACAATGTAGTCTATGAAACCGACCTGCGACTTCTCGATGGTAGCACTGTGCCTGTCGCACATTGGACTGATATCCATGTTCTGTTCTCGTTCACGGTCTCCTTGCAGGAAGAACTCCTCCATTAATAAACCCACCCATCGTCGGTAGAGCGGTAACGGTTTCGTGGGGTTGGACAGGTCAGCACAGTGCACCAGGTTCTCCAGCACCTGGATTCGATCGGTGTAGTTGTCTAGTAAGAGCACACCGGAGCCCGCGACCTTCTTGGTTTCTACCATGGTCTTCAGATCGGCGAGGAGAGACATGTGTTTTGACATGTCCGTAGAGAGGACCATGTCGATGACCATTTTGCGGAGGGTCTGGCGTTGCTTCTTCGTCATGTTGACGAAAATGTCGCAGCCTTCGTTTTGCAGCAATTTGAACGCCACTGCCAGATGGTGGTTCTCCAGAACGGACTCGTCATTGTACATCAGAGCAAGCTCCGAGCCTAAACGCATGATTAATAGAAATTAGGATCACCGTTGTGCAATTTCATTCGAATACTGTTTCGTTGACAGTAAAATTATAGTGATTGCAAAAAGTATTTACAAGAGCAAATTTAGGCGTAGGCTAAGTAAGCTATAATTTGGAACTGTGATTTTTGGGGAAAATATTGTTTTAAGTTTTGTCTACATACAGCATAAAATCATTGCCACCTTGATAATAAAACTACGAAGACGGTAAAAAAATGGTTCGGTAATTTACCATAAAAATTATACGAAATATCTATATTCTGTATAGAATATAGATAAAAATTTATTACTTCACGTGCTCCGTATATTTTTTTCAAGTGTCTGTTATTTCAGATTCGTCGATACGAATAAGGATACTTTAGTCATCGGTAGCTTTAGTGTTAATTAAGTTTACTCAAGTATTCAACAAGCATAGCGATGTGGAAATATTTTTTGCAATCACTGTACGTACACAGAGTGCGAAAGAAAGTAGTTTAAAGAGATTCCATTAAACGAATACTCACTCGAATTGATGAGGAACTGGTTGGTAAGTCCAGGATGGTCCACGTCGTGAATGGTAGCGGCAAATAGAGCTGCTGTGATTTCCAGTGGCGTGAACACGGACTGTAATCAGAAAACCCGCTTCAATTAGCTAACCGCTATCAGTTGACGTTAACCGAACATCGATCTTCCCGCGAATGTCAATTAACATCAATCCCGAACGAACCAAGGTACTAATAGCACAATTAAACAAGGAGATCTCACCGCGACAATGATCGTTAATTAGAAACGTTTCATGGAGAAAGAGCATTACAGTTACTCACAAAAGTCACTCAACCATTTACCGTCCACTCATACTGTATTGTATACTTAAAAATAGCAGAATATCATTTCGTTAAAGTAGCCTTCTCACAGATATTAAAAATACTTTCATCTCTGCTAATGGACAGGGTGCTCTGTTATTAGTTACGGAAAAACTACGTCGAAAAGAAAGAATAATATTTTCTTATACGAAAAGCATCGTCTTCGAGAAAATCGAGTTGGAACATTTATTAAATTCGCCTGTATTAAATAAACGTTTCGAGTCGATGGATTTCTGTTTTTGCTCTGTTCGTATTCATAAGCATTGGCAGTGTTATCATTAAACTGTGGAAAACTTTATACGAATTCATATTTTTAGTAACAAAAATAAGGTAAAGGAAATTAAATGGAAGCTTATTTCTCCTTAGAGTAGAATAATTTTTATGCAAGTGTCCATGTTTTACTACGAGCCGCTCTATATAAAGTGTAACGAATATTTAGCGTGGGTGGATATACTTTTGCGATTGACTGTACGTTTCGATTGCGAAATTAACAATCGAACAGGTATCGAATACATATTAACCTCAAGTGCGGGCGTGTTGAGCAGAGTGTGGGTGGACTGGGTCACGTCGGCCGCGTGCAGGCTGTTATGGAAGGGATTGTCCTTGACGTAGTGATCCTCCAGGGTCATCATGAAGGCCACGAAGGTCTTGGGCGGTATGGCCAGAGATTTGAGCAAATCCCTGGTCTGGAAGGCTGTGTAGGCGACGCAGGTCAGCGGCCTGTTATTGCTCAGCTCGCCTATCCTGAAGATGTCGATGCCCCACTTGTCTATGTCTGATAGAAGCTGCAACACAATCATGCATAGGTTAATTTATACCCTAAAATATCTTCATTAACAATCAACATTATCAGATCATCGTTACTAGACTGCGAATTTTTAATACAAACTCTATACACTTTTGTGACCAAAGTTAAAGAAGTGTAACTTAATTACAGGGTTGTTTCAATCTCCAAGTGAAGCGAAGAATAGTTTTATATATTTTTGCGTAGTGCATTTGCTTTTATATAAGGTTTAAATTTCCCATAAATGCATAAAAATTCGCTGTTTTAACATTAGAAGAACTGCAGACAGTTAAAGTGTACTTATTTGTATACAAAAAATTGAAGCTATAAAATCATGATAAATTTGCAAGAATTTATCTGTGTAAATTTATTCGAGTTTTATGAAAAATTATGATTGGGTAGTTTTAGTGTACAGAGCAACATTATTAATTGTTCCATCATTTAAAAACTGTAACCCAATCGTAGCTTCAATCTACAATCCTTAAATTGGGATTTTTAAACTGGTATTAATTGTGTTTTTTTAATTTTAAATTGGGAAAAGTTAATATAAAAACGAAGAAAATTAATTAGAATGACTTCTAGAGGTTTGGTCCATCAAGTTATCTTAAAAATAAATTACTTCGAAGTAACTTTTTAAGGCAGCTTATTTGTTTGAGATACGCAAATCGGCTGTTTGTGTTTGGTTGGAGTAATTGATCTTTTAAACAGTTTTTTGGAGGCCGAAGCTACGAAATTGAATCACTTAGCACTGACTCGCAGTTTTAGAAGGTTTTTAATTATCTGTCAAGAGAGGCTGTTTCAAGGAAATTGTTAATGGAAAGTTTCTTATTAACATTAATTAACATAACAATTCATACCAAGCATTGCTACATAAATATGTAAGTCAAATTTACATATTACCCCCTCATCCTGAAAACGTTGTATCAGCATTACTTTAAATTTTCTCATATCATATTTTTCTTTTACCAACATTACGAATTTAATTTCGTAAACTGTCATATACGAGCTTTGAAATCAAATAAGTTGGAATATTTCAATTCGAGTCTGTTTGTTACGCTTAAACCGAAATGCCACAAATTTTCATCAAGGTATTTTGCAAGATTGGGCAAAATCAAATAATCAAAACTTAGTTTAAACATGCTCCGTAGCATTCTAACTCCGCTTTACTAAACAAACAAACTATGCACCGTATCACGAGCCAAATAAGGAGTTGGAAGCCATTTCACGACTCTGAATCAGAACGCGTGGGCTCGGGAACGATTCTAAGGCCTCGGAAGGCGCGTTCCTCGCGAATCTGGTGATTTCTTGTGACCAGAGAGCATCTAATTAGCATACAAAGCGGTGGACGTTGATTACATTAAACTCGTACTTGCTCTTTCTGTCCAGACAAGGGATTTGCATCGATTACGAGCGACAAGAAAACCAAATTATCATAAAGTTATGTAAGGAACACGTTTCATAATTTTAAAAAACTTTTATGTTCGAAAAAAATGCTAAAGGAAATTATAATACTTTACGCGAAAACAGTCGTAATTAAAAATTGCCAGATAAATACGAAAATGGCTACAAAATTGTTCACAACTTTTATTATTACTATTTAATATTATACTATTATTCGTCATTATTACTTAAAATTACTAATTTGGCATAGAGACAAAAATACCAAAGATATGAGAAATAAGAAAATAGACCGAAATTAATAAAACCTTCAACATCGATTTGTTTCATATCGATATTAAATAGAAATCGTTTACTTTTACGCACATACCTTTTCCAATAAAGCAATATCGAAAGTTTTATTACAATTTTTCCACTTTTAATACTTCCGTTACCTCTTTGACTTTACCAATCATTTTCTGGCTCACTATGTACACGAATATAGAAAGAAATCCCAAAAAACAAAATTGCTATACACGTTATCAAAACATTCCCAAAAACAGAATTATCTGAAATTAAAAGTTTCTCCAGAAGTTTCTCTAGAATAGTTCTAAACTGCTTAAAAGCTATATACCCGTAGCATTAAATATTCATACTCATGCCAACTATCGCAGGGAAAAAGTTCTTATGTTTAAGTTTCGTGTGATCTAACTTCGCGTGAGTGGTTTTTTGCGAGGCCTCGTAAATTACGGTGAAAACTGATGATAATGGCAATGATAAGGGATTCGTGAAATTAGGTTATCGTCGGCTAATGACCTCGTCCCGAATTTGTTCTCGGTGTGCACGAGAGAGCCGTGCTCGTGATCGTAAACAAAAGCCATTCGCCTTTCAACCAGTCGAAGTCTATTATCAGTCTCGCGGCGGATCACGGATACTCAATATCGCGTCGTAAATACACGCATTGAATGGGGGTATGTTGTTCCACTTTACTGCTTCCTGTACATTACTTCCTTTTATTGGGTGGCGGAAAAAGTTTGTGTGGATTCATAGAGAATTTTTTAATAGGGACGATAAATATTTACTAATCGATTACATTAGAATTTGGGGGACAAATCTGTTCAAAAATCGGTTTTTCGGATAACCGATCCGCAAGAATCAAATTCTTGATTATGTGTCACAAATCGACTGGAAATTAAATAATTTTTAAGTTTAGATCGGTTTTACGTAAAAGAATACATGTTTAATCATAGAAATATATTATAGAAGTATAAATTAAGCGTTTTTGGATACTGCTAAATTGCGAATTTCCTCTAATATAAACATATGAATAAGCTACTACTATATCCCATCATATTTTCAATTGTGTACTAAGAGTAGTATATGTTAATCTTGTCCATTCATTGGCCAATATATAAATGCAATCTTTTAAATCAAGTAATAAATTCTTTTGTAGAGAGTAAAAATCTATCGTTAGAATTTCGATCAAATTTAAGCGATTAACACCCCTTTTAAATTGTAAATAATTAACATTCCTTCAAATGTAATATTATTTAACAATTCGTTCGCCTATTAAAAGTTTCAATGTGCCAAAAATATACAAAATATACATAATACATAAAAAATATACAAAATACGCGAAACTAAAGTGCATTTTAAAATATTTAAGAGGTGAAACGAGTTTCTCCTGATATTCCATTCCTTCAATTTTGTTTAAATGATTACGAATTTTCGCGAAGTTCCACAGACTAACGATGACTCGTCCGTTAAAAGTCTTAAAATAAAAGGTGACCAAAAACGCTCTGAAATGATCGGATGTTCTGATTCACATGCCTAAAAGATCAATATTTGTATCGATTTACGGATATTGGTACCTAAAGTTTCCAAATGGCCCAACGATTACGCATTCAGAAGCGGGTTTTTCCCAAAGACCCCTACGTGACCGATTACGGTTCATTTCTCGGTTCTTCGCGGGCTTCTTTTCCCCTATTGTCGTAGTTAGCGCGAAGCAGGTAAATATTTAACAGTCGGGGCTATTGTTCGCTACGTCGGAAATTTCCTATAGGCGAGATTCTCAAAGAGACCCATGAGTAAAACTTATGCTAATAGACGCATGTGCAGAGATAAAGATAAGGATGTAGGGTACGACTGTAAGGGACCCAACGATGATTGCACTCGATGCAGTGGAATATTTTCACTACGTTCAATAGCGATGCTACGAAAAATTCCGGCAATTGCTTCCTCTTATAATTAGGGGACTCGGTCAAAGAGAGGCACATATCACATTTACAGTGGCTACCATAAGTTTCTGGCCAGACTATAATACTGTTTCAATTTAAATTATAAATTAATAAAATTCTTTTTACGAGCAATTTAATAGGATAATTTATAAGTCACAATGAGACAAAGTATTCGCATAATGGGTGTTTATTATCAGGTATCCTTCACCTTATTAACCCTTTGCCATAAAACCACGAATCACACTCGTGTTGTAAATTGTAGACAAAACGGAAGAAATACTTGCGATATTTATAACAAAATTTAATTTAATCCCTTCAGTTTCCTTTGGAATTTTTGTAATTCATTATAACAAAAACAAATACTGTGTAATATTTTTTAGGTTTAATTAATAAGTTTTGCTATTACATGTAGCTTCTAACACATTCGTAAGGCAAAGGATTAATAATATAAAATTATACTATTGGCCAGAAATTTTGTACAGCCACTGGCTGTACATTTTTGATTATTTGTGCTATGAAATCGATTTTTTGTAAATTAATCGTGTTGTCCCTTTCAGCTTTCCACTTGGTGCCTCAATTTCATAATATAATATTAGTAATTTGTTATTTTGGAAATTTAGTATCGTACAGTTAGTAGTTTGGTATATTATAGTATCGTCTCTTCCTGTCTTTTAGTGAATCACCTAATGTCACAATTCAGTGCTATTCAATTTGCCTTTTTCGAAATTTAGCACCTTACAACTGATGGTTTAAGTAATTTAGCGTCGTCGAATTTGTAATTTTGGTTACTTTTCACGTTATAGTGCACAGTATATAGTAGCACAGTTCATAGAAAACATCCAGTAGTGCATAGTAGTATAATTGATATAAGTTATAGTATAGCGTATAGTACAAATAATGAATATAATTGTTAACATATTAGTATTGAATATATCTCTTAAAAAAATTCTATCTCTTAAAGTAAAAAGTCCTGAACAGAATCGAAATATTCAAAGAGTATTAATACGAACTTAAAAAAACTTCTAGAAACCAAACTACAAAAATTCTACAAGCATCCGACTTTATAAGTGAATAATTTCCAAAATTGCAAACTTTTAGCGACTGAACAAAAATTCTACATTAATTTAACAGATGAACAACGATGTGGGAATCGTTGCAAGGAATTCAACAAATTCAAGCTTCATAAAAGTTCCAAGGTTTAGCACCCGAGCGAACATCTGTCGTCAAAGTATCCAAACAAGAGAAAAAAAAGTACGTTTCACAGCTGTAGGAGCGGATATAAACAAGGAAGTAGACGACCTAGTGCACGTGAAACGCGAAGAGAATAGAATCAGACGTCTTTGAACCGTGTCAGAGATTACACGTGTTCCAGGCTGGTGGCTAGCATGATTAATAATTAGACAACGGCGTGGGATTAGCCGTGAAACCAGCAGGTGAACGAAGCTTAATAGTATATAGATATACGTGATCCGATTTGCGGTTTGGACATGGTAGAGACTGAGCCTTGGCGACTATACCTTGTGGAAATTTAATTAACACGGATTTGTGGACGCTTTTTAACCGTGGTCGAGGATTATGAGGATTATGTATTGAAATATGGGATAATTAAAGGGTAGAATGAATTATATATTAATATGCAATGAAGGAAGATATTTTGTGTACATGCAAAAATGTTAGCATACTATCGTTGGCAACAAGTTCTCGACCAAACGTGATAATATAAAATTAGCCGAAAACGTTAGTTATTATTGTATAACTATAAAACATAATAGAGAATTTATAGACGACACGGAACAACATTAGTTAATAAAAATGTCCTCAAATGTGAAAATCAGTTTCGAGAAGTATTACAATTATTGTGAAAAGAAGTTCCATTTACTGGTTGTAAAAATCTAATTTTTAATCTAAAATTTACAGAATAAAACTCAAAACTTAAGTGTAACTTAGCATTCGATTATTACATGAAAATTTGATAGAAGAAAAGTCTATCAAATTACTCGACGCGATATACAACATTACACAATAATATAAAACATATTTATTGTTCCGTTTCGTTTTTTAATATTCCTTAAATATCGCTACAAATTTTCCAAACAATTTATTATACACATACATAAATACGGTGGCTACGAAGAATGACCATACATATTGGTCGCTTTGCAAACGAAATATAGGATCTAATAAAAAATCAGCTCGCTGTAAAGTTGAGGTAAATGCGAATACTTTTTGCAGCCAATGAAACGAAGGAAACCTAACAATGTTCTGCGTCTCAATTATTAAACTATGAAACCAGTTGTGCAAGTGTTTCGAACAAACGCGACACCTGTAGACGGTGAATTAATAATCGAGGCTTTCCGGATGAATAGAAAGTAATAGGGTGACGTTAATTAATTTTGCTTTCGCGATTCTCTAATTCGCATTCTGGGAACCGCTCACGTAACCCTTGTTGAATCATTCGGTACGGGGATATTATTTAATCCTGCCGTCTATTATCAATCATTTCATTGATACTTCTAAACGTGAATAGATGCCGAGTGATTCTGACACAATTTAAGGACAATCGATCAAGCCACGATGGAATTAATCATTTCCGACATTTGGTATTTATCGTATATTATTCCAACTCTTCTAGTTATGTTTTAAAATAATGCAAAATTTGGTAGTAGAGAACTATGGCAATCGGAAGTCGATTTATTAGAAAGTTGGTAGTTTTTTTTTTAAACTAACATGCATATGTGCCCATAATTATTAAAATGGTCTAAGTCAAAATTTAAAAAAAAGTGAGTTTTATTTATCAGTTATTTCACGCTACATTACGTTAAACTAAATTAATTCAATGTAATTTTTACGATATTGTAAAAAAGGAACCGTTAGATAGTACTTGTTCGTTCAACATTATATGGAATTCATTTAGCGTTAATTATGAAAGTGGTCTATATCTCGAAACAAGAAATATATGATAGACCACTTTCATAATTATGTGCACACATATCAACGCGAATATATCTGTTGCATTTGGACATCTAATACATTTTATATTGCAACAAAATTTAATATTAAAATTTTATAAATTTTCAGTGCAACATTTAATTTCTATTATTCCAATTTTCCCGTTTTATAAATCAATCATTTGATTACTGTCTCCATTACCATTGCCCGTTTCACTGCGCTTAAATACTTCATTTCTAATATTATCAACATCATTTTTAAACAAACTAGTCTTCGTTGCTATTAAAAATCTCTACACAATAGCTTTTCCCAATCTAAGGTTTAACAATTCCTTCTAAAGTACATATATAAAGATTTGCATTCCACTCAATATTCAATTTAATTTCGTTCAAAATCTTTATTATTCCGCGTGAAGCTAAATGGTGGGTAATAAACAAAACGCTTCTCCAGTGGAAAAGGGTTAAATTAACAGATTCTTCTTCGTTCGTTTGCAGATTTATCAAGATGTGGATGCTCTTAAGGTGAATAAAATTGTTCTTACCTTGCCAAGATCTTCTTCATGGGGCGTCTCCACACCGTGAAGCGGCACACGTTCCCCGGTGAAGCTGTTTGTGTGCGTGAGGGGCCGTTTCACGCCGCTAATGTGGGACATTGCCGCCGGACCTCTTTGTGCCCGGTCCTTTTTCTTCGCCGCCCTTGCATCCGCACTTCCGGCAACTGTAACCGCATCCTCGATCCGGAGGGATGGTATGTCCAACTCTTGTTGCTTATCTGTGCACGGGAATCAAAGTATTCGTTAGGGGTATTGCAAATAATATACAACGTCGCGCTAATAATTATTTGAAACAATTCAAATGCTTGAAAATCGAAACTCGTCGAAGTTAAGATCTGCGAACTTTAAAACAATTGGAAATATAAGCGTTTGAAGATTAAAACGCTTAGAAGTTAAAACGTTTGGGAATTGAGACGGTTGGAAATGTAAGCGTTTAAAAATACGGAAGCTTGAAAAATAAAACGCTTAGAAGTTGAAACGTTTGGAAATGGAAAAGATTAGAAATGTAAGCGCTTGGAAATGGAAACGTTTAAAAGTTAAACGTGCAGAAATTGAAACGATTGGAAATTGAAAAGATTAAAAATTCAGTCGCTTGGAAATTAAAACCGTGTAGAAGTTAAGCCCTCCGGGGATTAAAACGATAGGTAATGTAAGCGCTTGGAAATCCAAGAGCTTGAAAATTGAAACGCTTGAAAATTAAAACCCTTAAAAGTTAAAACCTCTGGAAATTGAAAATATTAAACATTCAAAGGGTTCATACTAAAAGAAGCTTGCAAATGCAATGGCTTAAAATTCAAAGGCTTACAATTTCGAAGGTTTGGAAACTCGATTGTACAAAAATGTAAAGTTCAGAAGCTTGAAAGCTCCTAACAAGATACATTTGAGATATATAAAATTCTAATCAATTAACAATAATTATGATACATTATAAAAGGTAAGTAAACATTCTGTGTTACTTTTAGCACAGATTATTTCGCATTACAATAGTTAACACTGTTCTTCTTCACTGTTAATTAATCATAGTATCTTAAGTTAAAATTATTAGGAATTTTCAAGCTTTTAAATTTTGAAGGTTTTGAGAATTCTCATGCATTCGAGTTTGCAAGCTTTTGGATTTTTAAGCGATTAAATTTCCAAGCTTATGGATTCGCAAGCGATTGAATTTCCAAACGCTCACATGTCGAATCGCTTTAATTTCCGATCGTTTTAACTTCAAAGCGTTTCAACTGTTAAACGTATTAATTTCCAACCGTTTAAAATCGTTCGAATAATTACGAGTGGTGCTGCATGTCTAACAACTAATATACAAATTACATACAAAAGAAATTCCTTAATATTTTATACATTTTAAAGGCAAATTGTAATAATTATTACATTATTAATTTAGCGTAGATTCATAGAATATAATTATTATAATATAGATTAGTAACATAGATTAAATAGATAACTATAATATATTATAATAAAGAATATTAATATATGAGTAAAATTAGAAAATTGTATTTTATACAAACCTAATTGTAAATACAATTTTCTAATTTTACTCATATATTAATATTCTTTATTATATGTGTTATAACTATCTATAATAATATATATTATTAATTTATATTATAATAATGTATATTGCATTAATCTATACTATATTAATTTACATTATAATAATCTATATCATTATAATATAAGACTGAAATTAACAGAATTGTATTTACAACAATATCTGTATAAAATGTATAATTGCATTTGCACAAAGTACAATTTTCTAATTTTGATCTTATATTATAATAGTATTCTTCATACCTCGACAATATTGTCATGTATATTAATCAATTTTTATTATTCGAATACAAATTGTCTAATTTCCCGATTTACTTATATTTATATATAAAAAAAAAAAGAGAATAGGAGATATTATATCGTGGTGAAATACTCGTCTACAAAAATGTGTATACTAAAAACGCCTTAAGCCGCGTTTGCAATCGCCATAGAAGGCTGCTTGCGCAAATAAGCAGTCAATTCCTCGTTCCACGAGCAAACAGGAATCAGTGCGAGACAAAGAGAGCAAAACGGGATGAATGATCGTGCATTTACGTAGAGTTTCAAGGGCTCTTAATGCGTAAGAGTTTCTGAACTGCACTCTCATTGTCCCTGATAAATCTGCTCCTGGCGTTGACCTCGACAAAATTGCAAATTTTTTCTCTTTTTTTTTTTTTTTTTACATACTTTGACGTTTGTTTCGCATTTAGTTGCAAACAAAGAGTTTCATTCATCTTTAATCTTTATGAACATCGTTTTTAGTAACTTTACTATCGTGTTTACGAAAGCTTTTATTCCTTTTCGCGGTACGGTATAATAGTTTTCTGTAAATTGAGTAAACTCACCAAGGAAGGTAGTGCAGATGTATTCTGATATCTGGTTGCCAGATTTCGAGGATTCCGAGAACTGAGACAGCTCCTTGTTCAGCATTCGCTTGAACTGTAATCAGAGAAATAACCAAAATTAGCATTCAAATGAGTATTTTAAATTAATTAATAGGAAAAATAAAAGGCTTGTAACAAACTCATAAGAGTAATTAATACGGAACATAATTCGTCGATTGTTGAATAAAATTCGACAATAATCGAAAAATGCAGGAGCCTAAAAGTAGTAAAACTTGCAATCATATTGAGTAGTATTTCAATTGTTCATTATTAATTGAACATTCAACGAAGTTTAATCGTTGGACTGCAGATTTTTATGCAAATTCATATTTCTATAAATTAAAATGGAAAAACTGGAACTTAAATAGTTGTTTTAATCTATAAATAATATAATTTCTATTGCATTTTGCATATTTGGTATATTTTTGCATATTGTGGGCAATTTGCACCTTTTCTCATAAATACAAAAAAATGTTCAGTCTACTAATCATAATTAATTAGAAACAGGCTAAAAATGTTTATACGCAATTACGCCACCTTCAAGTATGCAAAAGTGTATCTTAATTTACAAATTCCGTATAAACGTTTTCCACTTTTTCCTGTAAAAATGTAAATTTGCATACGATTCGTCAGACTAACCATAAACTAGCAAAATATTAAAGCTGAGAAATATGCGAGTTATAAAACACGAAGATTCACAAAACAACTCAATTTTTCCCTCTTTTTTTTTTTTTTTTTTATTTACCCTTCTCTAATCGCCCTATTTGTAATCTGTATTCATTCACCGCGAAGATAATAAATCATTTCCTACGGCAACACAGAAAGATCATCATTGTAGCCATATAAAGAAGAAAGAACGAAAAGCTGGGAATTAATCAGATTCTACGTAAGCAAGAGACCACAGCTCCCTCTCTCCTTACCATCCCTCTTATATTTAACGGAAGCCGCGTTATCTCGTGAAATTTACAATATTTACCTCGAACCGTGCCTCGCGAACACGACATTTTTTCGACGCAGATAAATGGCAACATATATTAGAGACAGATACAACAAAGGTCCACGTAGCGAGTTTGCAAACAGATCGGTTTAAATCGTTGTTTGTGTATCCCGACGCGTGTTATCAGTACTCGTCTGAGCTTTGTAACAACCGGTGAAAGGATTTCCTTTTCATCCACCGCGATTACGCGCGATATGTCAATGCAGATGTGACGTAGAACAGTCGGAAAGGTGGACTGACCTGTTATCGAATCGAATCTTTGCCGGAGAAACGACAGACACCTTGGAGATTCGTGCGGTTATTTTGCTTCAACACCTTTCCCAGCTGTCGCGTGTTCAACGTGTGATAACATGTCATCGGTGAATGGATTTCTTTTCACCGATTTTTCGTCGTTTCACGATATTACGGTATTTGTACGTACTTCGTGGAATTTAACCGTCAGATTTTGTACTATTTTATTAGGAGTTTATATATCGTGAATATTTTTATCATTCAGTTCGATTATTCATTGCTACTTTAACTTTTAGAATGTTAGATTTATTAATACTTTGCAATTTTTGACTGTTAAATATACTAATTCTTCCAAATCTTCAAATACTTGATTCTTCTTGGAATATTTTAAGTGTGAATCTTATTATTGACTTCCTAGGAATTTCTAGACTTTTTTCGTATTTTATAGGATTTGAATATTTTCATCCTTCAGTTTCGTTTATTTGGTTTTACTCCAACTTTTGGAATATTTAGTTTGTTAATTCTTTACAATTTTTGACGGTCTAATATTTCAATTTCTTTCAATTGTCGAATACTTCATTTGCCAATTCTTGAATTTTTATACATTTTCTTCGCAGTTCATTCAAATTTTCTAATTCTGATAAATTCTCTTCATTGTTCTTCGAAATTTTGGATTTCTCATTCTCTAAATTTTTGTAATGTTTGGATTTTGAAGCTTTCCTAGTATTCCAAAATTTAAAACACTTAAGTTCTTAATTTTCATAAATATTCTTTATAATCATTGCAAATTTTGTACTTGATTTCCAAATTCTTACCAAGTTTGGACTTTCCTAATTTTCCCAAATTCTGAAACATTCGATTTGCTAATTTTTCCCAATGTTGGATTATCCAACTTTTGCAATTTTCCAACATTTTTACCATATTCCCAACTTTTTAATTACCAATATTCCAATATTTCTGTACATTTTAATTTCTGCCACGTCAATTTTCAAATTTCTCAGTTTATCTTCAATTTACCAATTCTTCAATATTATCGGCACATTACAAATTCTTTAAAACCTCCGAGTTCCGATTGATTCTAATAAATTCTAGTTCCCAACATTTTCCCCAATAACTTCAGCCTCTAATCTCAAAGCAACTTCCAAAACACTCGAAGGAAACAATGAAGTCACGATTCCTAGGAAGCTAATTAGGTCATAAAGCATCGAACTGCGCGCAATAAATTATCGAACCACCTTTCTTTCGCACCTCAGCTATATCGTAAAAAACGCACGTGCAGTTAATACCGAGTTTTTCGAAAAGAAAAAAAAGGAAGGCGGCGATTTACCTTACTCATTAATCAACGTCACCGTCGTAACAATCGTACATAAATTCATCTTAAACCCAGCAAAGATGAAAGAAAGGAAGAATCCCCTCTGACTCGACTCGAGTCACGTTTTATCAATTAACAATTCAATTACGTCAAAAAGAAACAAAGAATGACAAAAGAGAAAAGATTCTTCGGATCTCGACGCGAATCGTTTTGAACAGTTAAGTCAGTTTCCATGGCTTTGTATTATATAAATAATACGATTGCATAATAGCAAAAGATAATTACAAGATTTACTTAACGTGGTCAGTGTTAAATCATCGATAACATTGCCAATTATCGTAGACAGGGTTAATCTTGTATGGATAATTTATTGGACAGCTTTGGCCAAGCTCCGCCGATTGCCCGATAAAGAGAATAAACGAGTTAATCGATTCGAGATACATACTCGTCGACGCAACGCTACGTCATCGATATTTTATCGTGTAAATTTCTTCGTCAGCTCTAGTGATAAATTGTTCCGTCTCTTTTACGCGTGTGCGTCTATAATATGCTCGTCGTGTCGTTTGTTTTTGGCGTTATGCAACGTTGCGGCTGGTCAGGAGTGATTTCCGTTTGGCTGGGCAATTTTCACCGCGACGAAAATTCAACGTTCAATCGTTTCGGGGATATTAAGCATAGGGAATTTTTAGTTTGGGGATGTTTCACGGTTGGTGACACTGTTCTCGAAGCAAATGACGCTAAAATTCCCCTTCTAATTCGTTATATCTTTCTTTAATATTCCACGAGAAAAAAGAGATTCTTCTTTCGGTACTTGTAAAATATTGGGATTACTTATTTTTTAAGTTGGGGAATTTTTTTACTTTACATTCGCATCTTGGTTAGTTCCATTTTTATTTTGTATCCATTGAATGTATAAAATATAATGAGATTGATGAAATATTAATAATATGTTTATATAGTACATGTATATGTAATATATATATATATATAAACAATATTACAATAATAATATAATTGTAATATAGTAATAATATGATTGATAAAAGATAATGAAAGTTCGACATTCGAAATGAATTATATGAAATGAATTATATAATTGATGGAGATGGAGAATTTTATGACGTATGCTATAATTAAAATTTTTTTCTTACTGTTTGTCTCAATATTTTTCGCTTACAATTACAAAAGTATTTTTTACAGAAGAGTTAAAATGCTTTCGATTAATAATTTCCTATATTTCATATTTCGTACTAATTTTACGTTAATGTAGACAAATATTCAATTGCACAGCAAACTCAACAATCATATTTCGACTCTATAAGTCATTGAAGTAAATTGGAACGCTTTAAGTAAACCTTCTATAAACTTTGTCGCATAATAAATTACCCTAAATTAGTTTCCCTACTTCTAATAATGGAATCACGTATTATAAATTCTAACAATTATCTTAAAGGACTAGTTGTCCAGCATTTCAAGCAAAAGTGTATAAATAGTTGAATATATAAATACTTGGTCCAAACAATCTGCAAGACTATTGTTTCTAACTATAGACTCGCATAAATACTTGATCAAAGGACTTAAGCTAAAGTTGTTCTCTTTGCTTAACAATACCGCACTTCACTTAAATCGAACATTCGTTTAAATATACCATTGATTCGAACGCGATATCGATCTAAATATGATCTCTTCTATTACGATGTTTGATTTAACCCTTTCCTCATGACAAACTTGACCGCGGTAGAAGAGTCAATAAATTTACATTTCAAACACTGTGTGGCATGCAATACGTTGAAAATTAGTGATTTTTTAGTTAACTCTTTCATTATTAGTGAGCCAGTTTAGGATGCCTAAATTTATTTTTATAGTTTTTTGTCGCTTATAGATATTTTTTATATCGTTATCTTTGTTTTTTCGTAACAATATCTTTAAATTTATATTCCTTTAACATTTTGTACTTTAACTATATACCACTTGAAATAATATGAATTATTTAGTATAGTTTCTCTAAATTACGGCCAAACCACTGAAAAGGTTAATTATTTAAAGGTTAATTATTTGGTTGGTGCATACGAAATGTCGTTTTTTCGAAGTAAAATTATTAAATTCTTCGAAATAATATGTAGAAAGATATACTCGTTTAAACAAATTCCTTATAATTCTATGCACCTTTTTGCGATAATTAATTAGTTTATTATTATACATTCATAGAAATTATCAATTTCCAGTGAAACAGTGCAGTGAAATACGATCAGTCATAAATCTTGCAAGTAAATAACGAATTACTTTACTATATGCATAATCTTATATATCTATTTTGTAATTTCTAGTTTTCACAGTATATTTCTCAAAGTTGGGTTTCCATAAAGAATTGTTTAAAGATTCTGCTTGTTCGTGATATCAAATATTAAAATTTTCACAATTTTAGTATTACACACACACACACATATTTACATTACAGCAAGTTTCTTCTTCTTCAATATGATTCATTACAATTAATTATTTTACAAAATCAGTAATTATAAAATAGTACAATATGGAAGTAACGAATATTTATTAATCTTGAAATATTCCAAATTGAGATTCGAATGAAAACTGTACGCAGTAATATGTTCAAATATATTTCTTCAAAATTAAATAAATTGAAATACCATCTAAACGTACCGGTAGGGGAAAAAATGATGAATTTACCTTGTTTAAAGAGTAAAGGTTAATAATAATCAGAGTAAAAGCGTTCGTTGAATTTAATTATGGATAGATACAAATACTGTCAGTAAGTGATATAATGTTCTTTTTTTATCAGAATATCTTAATTGCCGGTGTTCTTTGAATAACTGACCAGGTAAACCACAAGAAGCACGATGCAAATTTATTTGCTATGGCGCGTTGCATGGTTATGACATCGTGAATAATTTGTATCGTATTACTTTGAATTTTCCTGGTAAATTCCCATACGAAATTCCTTATCTTCTCGGTAGTCCAGACTTTTTTCTATCTTTGTTAGATCTCGCATCGAGTAAATTTGAAAACATTTCTGGACCTGAGAATTCGTGGAAAAATACTCGATCGTTACGCAAAGTGGACGAAAGTTGTAATCGCGTAAACAATGGAAATTTAGGATACATAAATCAAGGAAACGCGTGATACAAATTTTATCTGTTACTTTTGTTCTGAATCGATTGTGAACTTTTAACTTTAGAGATTATTTGAATGGTTTTTTTATACTTTTTTACGTTTTGTAATTTTACGGTTGCATGTTGTACTTCTAATTTTACTGTTGCAATGCTTTCTAATTTTACAATTGCAACTTCTTCTAATTTGGCAACTGCAATTTTTCCTAATTTTGTGATTATTGATTTTCCAATTGCAACATTTGCTAATTTTACAATTGCTATTTTTTCCAATCTTACGATACGTAATTTTGCGATTGCAACTTTTTCTAACGTTATCATTTGTAACTTTGCAATTGCAACTTTTGCTAACAATACGATTGTCATTTTTTCTAATTTTCTAATTTGCAATTTTACAATTTTAACCTTTAAGATTATTTAATACCGTTCTTTTGAGTATATTGTGTTTTAGTCCGTTTCTTCTGTTCTTTTTTTTGGTCAAACTTTATCGTGAATCCTGGATTGCACAGTAGTACTAAATTTTTCGGTCACGATGAAGATGTGTGTACAAAATAATACGTAATAAGGTATTAATTCACTCGTTTCGAGCTGTTTTACTCGATATCCTGTCGAGTAATTTCCAATGGAACAAGCCACGTCATTAATTAAGTGGTTTGATTACGTGACCCATGACACTTTTATCGCTAACATCCTGAATATCGAGTTGTTATTGATAGCTCTTATCTTTACGTTCCCAATAATTTTTCACTGATAGGTACGTTTCCAAACATATTTAGGCAAAATACTCCATCATAAAAAGAACGAAGAAATTCACGTAATAATATCTCAATTGAGAAAACATAAATTTAACGAGCAAATTTCGATCTTGTTCCATGAAATACTTTGTTAAATCAAAGTATAAAAAGATTCATTAATTTGAGTTTTGCTTTTGGCATAATGCGAAGATATTTGGTAATATATCGACTAATTTGTTTAATATGAGTACCGTTTGTCATGAACATGCTACAGGTTTTAATTCATGATATGAATTTGAATACAGTTTACTTTTAGTATAAAATTACTTCACATACGAACTTAAGTATTAATAATCGTATTGATTCGTAATACAAATACTAGCTTGAATTTTCATGTTTATTTAACTACAAAGTACAGCGTATAACAAAGAATAATGTGGAAAAACAAAATATGAAATTAATAGAAGCACAGTAAGTAAACAAAAATTATAAATGTTTATAAATAAAGTAACAAAGATAAATACAAAGATAACAAGATAACGAGGTATAAAAATAACGAATAAACGAAATTAAAAATTTGTGTCCAATATTGAATTAATTAAGTTTGAATTAATTTGAATTTAATAAAAATTTAATAAAAAATTATTTCACCTTTAAGATACAATATATCATACCCTGTTTTAAATATTTTCTATATTTTTCCGTATTATGCATTCTGTGCTTATTTGCATACTTAAATTTCTTCTAAACGCACAAAAATCTGCAATCTGTTTATTAGACCGTGGATTTTTATACAATTTAAATATGCAAAAACGTAGGAAATTCATACAATATAGAAACGTATATAAAAATGTGCCAAGTATGAAACATTTTATATTTGGAAGGTGAAACCAATCTGTATTTATGCTCCGTTTCTTTATTTCCATTTACAAAACTATAAACTACTGATCATAATTATTAGGTTGTCGATTTTATATAGCTTAATGTTTTTTAGTCATCAGTTAATTGAGTATAATAGCAAATTACGCTTATTTTACACGAACACAAAGCTTGTAAATTACTGAATTTAACATTAATGATATATCGTCAATTCTTATAAAAGGAAATGACAGATAGTAAAAGTAAAATGAACCATGAATACAAATTAAATGTAAATGTTCTTAGAACGTTCTCCGAGGGAAAGCTTAATCCATAATGCAGTAGGAGCAGCTTTATTATCAACATTATTTATGCACAACTAGACATAATTTGTGACTGAACAATTCGACGTTAGTTTGACACAATACCTACTTGAAATATAAACATAGAAAATGTACCTTATAATCGCCTAAAAGAAGCAAAAATTTTACTCCAATCTGATACACGTATCAATGCGTATGGAATACTTTGAAACACGTTTAGAAGCGGCCTCAGAAGACTTGTAAGGTACGTAAAATCGTTCACTTCGCATGCAACGACTTAACGAATCAATGAACTCGATCTAAATTTCTAAGTGCTAATACTAAGCTACTTGTCCGTTCATCTGCTATATATTCGCGGTGATCCGAATCGAGATACGAAAATTCTACCGGCACAAAAGAACGCCTCTAAAAGCCGAAATCAATGTGAAAAGAAAAGGAAGGAATCATAGCCTCGTGGCAGCGATATTTTTATCCGCAATCTCGAAATATTCAGATCTACGAGAACGATACTACCGCACGAATCGTGCACCATTTTGTTATCCTACTCGCCATTTCGCGCGAAAAAATTACGCGTGTCTTGCTGGAATCGCTGCGATAAGCGACGCGTCCTATAAAGACGGGATCTACGAGCATAAAGTGTACGATAGGCTAATCCTTTCCAATGTGTTTCTGTAAACAAAGCAGATAAAGCGTCACCGATGCCCGATGAACAAGTAAGTAAAATTCAGCGAGGTTGTAGATAAATTAATCGCGCGACTTTCTCAGGAAATTTTTCGACTAGGTGTAGAGAGGTACTCCTTATATTGAGAACAGCACTATGTATATACTTTAATACCGATCTACCAGATAAAACGCGGTCGATTGCCTCATCGCGCTTGTTCTTCGTTTTCTCTTCCACGTTTCTCTTTGTGAACAACGTCAGTGGAAGGTGAGATCGTTACTCATGGTTCTTGGGATCGTTTCCATGATCGATGAAAGAATTTTCATTCAATAATTCTTTTTTCTGGGTACGGAAAGTATTGTGTTCCCTGGTTTGGAATTTTTATCGATAAATTGCGCACTGAAATTCTCAGACCGTTTCAGTGGAATCTTAGGAAGGAAAGATTGCGAAGTTCTTTTTCTAACACTTTTACCAGTGAATCTTTCTTCAAATTATGGATAAAGTAAATTGAATTCTTGGTGAATGGAACGAAAGAATATTTAACCCCTTGTCGTATAACAACGACCTACACTCGTGGCGTCGATTATAGTCCAATTACAACAAAATACACAGACCGTATTAATGAACTTTAATTTTAATGCGGACTAGTGGTAAATGCGGGTGTATCTAGCAAGCGCAAGCAATGATTTTTAAATAGAAACGTTGTGCTTTAAAAGAGTTACTTTGTTCTATTTATAAAAATGCATATTTTTACAAAACTCGTAACTTTACATAATATTCATGTCCAAGAAAGATAGCCGGCGCTTAAAGTTCCTGGGCAAAATCAAAAATAACAGTTACAGTATTGCGATAGAAAGAAATAATGTTTAGAAAATCGTATAATATATTTATTATTGAATAACGTTTGTATTCCGTATTGCTTCGCTATTTTAACGAAACGCAAACGAACTTAATACTGAACGTGATGGAAATGTAAATAGAACGAAATGTCTAATATTCATATCAGAAGCCAATCATTGTTGCTAAATGGAAATGGACATATGTTGGTTAATTCCACTGATAATCAGATGAAGAAGCACAACGTTACGTACGTGCAACGCTGAGCGTGAAAGGGATAACGAGTAGCTATAGATTAGGGATTGAATCGATTTTTCGCGCTACCTTGCCCTCGTTCCGCGGCATTGAAGGGCCTTGGGACTATCGTCGAGATATCGATCGAGAGATATCAGTTCGTTTGGACGTGACATATGGTATTCAGGAAGATCGAGATTTTGGAGATTTGCAAATCTGCCACAATTGTTCGCGAAATCAACGGCGCCTTTTTTTATCTCGCGATGCTTAATCCACAGACACAACTGGCAAATCTTTGGCTTTGGAAAATTTTCGCGAGTTCTGAAACATACTTATTAATCACTTGACGACCATAGAGGTCGCGTGCAGGTTTAGCGTAATGTGAAATCCGAAAATCGAGGAGGCAAAAACGAGTCACTATAACAAAATTGTATACAAGAAAATGCTAATTGCTAATTAAGAAGAGATTATTTTATCAGTCGTGTGTTGATTAGAGAATAATTTTAATTGCAAAGGGAAATAAATATAAACATACTGATTGTGAGTTTAAAATGATTATATATGTTCAGAAGAATCGTCATCTTTATCGTAAACAAAGAGAAACTTCATGGCTTCTCTTGTTACAAAGTAATGGGAGCTCGATATCTATCATAAATTAATGATTCATTTTATATCCAATTTTTGAGAAGATATTTTTTGTCAGACGTTGCAAATTTCAGCAATTTTTTGTTTGTTCTAATTTTGTTAAAAATCATTTCTTTTATCAACCAAAAGAATTTTGTTTTAACGGTTTGTATTTTATTTGCGTTGAATTACTTGTTTATTTGTATGAATTCAATTTCCATTTTAGCCAATGTTGAGCAAATTAAAGACACATTCACTGGTTCCCAAAATAAAACCAAATTGCTTAAGTCATCCAAAAGTATTTGGATCCTTTAAGATCGAGTAATAATTGCTTTCGAGCTTTCAATTACAATCATTTTCTTTATTGCCACCGATGATAGCGCTTACGAGTTAAAGAAGTAAATATTAAAAAAATATATCATTTATTTATATTTACGAAGTTCCAATAAAACGGTAACAAATTCGGCGTAATGAACTGCAAAACATGATTTGGCCTCAATCTTAAGAAAGGAAATAAATAACAGTGGAAAGTTGGATACTAATTGATAATTATTATTAATGCTTTGCGAATTATCTCCTTTTGACTATTTGTTTGTTGGAATCGTGGTATCTATAAGGATATTTTTCCAATTTTACACGATAAAAGTGAAAAGAGTTTACTCTTCTTATTTGCACTTATCTAAAGATAATCCGAAATTAGGTCTATTTGTTGTCACATTATCCGCTAAGTTGATGCTTTTAAAATGAGTTTGCGTTAGCCTCGCCACAACAGAGTTTCGTCACTGAGTATCTATTATGGTTTCCCATGGCTCCATTAGGAAATTAGGAAATGGACTTAATTAACAGTGATCTACTTTAAATTCCTTTTAATCTCATCAATGGGGATCAAATGTCAATTGGCAACTTCTACAAATTGTTGTAATAATAAAAATCTCAATCACAATCAATTTCCTTTATCATTTATCGAAACTTCAATAATCCCTCAATCTACCGAATTTACAATCCTAAAAACTCCGATAATCGTAAATCTTTATCATTTTAAATATTGAATCCTTTAACAATTCTAAAGTCGGAATAATTTTAATCTCTAAAATCTTAATTTTCTTTATCGGTTATCGAGAATCGTTTAAAAATAGACTATCATATTACAGAATATTTAAAATTAAACAATGTGATATGTGTAAATACAATTATCACATGATGTATCTAAACTCGTGGGTTAGACGATACGCTTGAAAATATAATAATCGTAGACGAAATCAAGTGTTTTGAAAATTATCTTTGAGTAGATGTTACAAATTTCTCAGAATTTCTATACGGCCACTCCTCGTGACACAATCGAGAAGTAATCAAAAAATTTATTTAATCGGCAGCCAAATAATTTTAAAATAAATATTACAAGTCCTTCTGAAATTTTTAATCAACACTGTTCGTCTTATCAGGCATTACTAAACCCTCAACAACAATCGTAAAGTGTATCAAATAATAATCAGCTGATCATCTTTGAGTAAACATCTCATGTCAGATGCGATCTGAAATTATTATTTAAGATAACTGTATAATTACCAATTACAAAATTTCAAAAAATCGTGAGAAATTAAGAACGACAATTAAAATTCAATACCACACAATTTTTCAGAAGTTATAAAAAACCAAAAAGCAAAAATTGTGCATAATAGAATGATCGTCGAATTATCTTTGGTTAATTATATCAAGTAAAATTTAATTCTACACAATCCCTAGAATTTACACTTGACCATAAAGCGTAGAAGAAGTCGTAACGCATTCGTAGAAATTCGAACTTCAAATCTTCAGTCTTGTTACAACCCAACTTCAAAAGTCACTAGAAAGTCACCAGAATATTCAATACTCAGAAAATCGTTTTCAAAATAGCAACCATCGCATTAAAACTCTTTGCAAGCTTTACTTCAAATATTCTAATTCACAACAAATTTACCACATTTTGTATTTTTTACAATTGTCTGAATTTTTAGTCTACCGACATTTTTCCTCTGGTTTTAATTCCTAAAATATTAAATATTCTTTATTTTACTTCACGTTTCCTTTTTTCGATTTATAGAATCATCTAAATTTCTAATTTGTTGATACATTCTAAATTTTTCAATTTAAAATGGCGAATCGCGGAAACTTTAATAATTCGGAAATCCTAATAACTTTAATTCCTGGAAATTTTAATAAAACTCCCAACACTCCTAAAATCTTAATAATTTTAAATCCCAAACACATTGATAATCCTAAAATCGCAATAATTTTAAATCTTCAAAGTTTTTCAAATTTACCATAGTCCAAAAGTACCAAAAGTTTTCCAAAATCCTAAACCTTTTTAATTAATGATCTTAGAATCCTACTAAGTTTAAATTCCAAACACTTTACCTCCTTGCGATACGATTATTTTATTACTTATGCGTGCTAGCGTTGACTAATCACTTGCTTCTCATTACGTTACTTACAAATTATTCGAATATTATAGGCAATATTTATTTAGTAACCCGCAATATTATAATACAAATCCGACATTATCGTTCAAATTAAATGTTCTCGCCTGCAGTATTCATTTTCATCGAATCTCCGCTATAATTCATAGAACGAGTTAATAATCCCAAAAATCTCAATAATTTGAAATCCTCAAAGTTACCTACTGGAAACTTTCCAAATTTGCCTACGCCCAAAAGTAGCTAAAGTTTTCCAAAAATTCTAGAGATATTACCTGAACGGCAACGATGCTAGCCATGGCCGTGAGATCCGCCAGGGTCCTCAAGTAATTAAAATACCTAGCGTACTCGTCCACGTTTCCGGTCGCGAATTCCGCATCCGCTTGCTGGACCATGTTTCGTATTCCGTTTCCCGCGAAAATCACGAGATTTCAACAACACACAATCTTATTACGAATCTCCGCAAGTAAAAACCACCAGCATCAGATGTCTCTCTCTCTCTCTCTCTCTCTTTCCCTCTGGTTACTCGCGCAACTCGTTCTCGTCACTTTCACCTGAGCTGACGCTCACCTCCTTAACGAGACAATGCTTAAAACTACACTTTCTACATCCACTAGTAGAGATCTTTGGCTTCAACTAGGATAACGTTAACGCGTAAATGCAATGATGGCACTGGAAATTGTCACTGAATATCGAATCTGCTTGATATATGCACAATTTATGGAATTATGCAAAGAAGAAGACACCGTGAAATACACCGATGTATAAAATGATTCACAAAGGTACAACGTTTCGCCGAGTAGTAACACTGCGCCTCTGAGCACGTCTGCTATCGTTCGACGTCGCTCGACTGCTAAGCGTGGTCTACGTGCCTGATTCGCGTCCGCCAGCTTTTTATCTGGGCCAAAGTTCTGCCTCTGTTGCGCGCGAGCGATCCAAGGTGGGGAGAGAGATCGTGCCCGATGTGCGATTCGCTTCAATGGAAATTGCGAATCAGCCTGATGAGGTTCTGCGACAGCAACATTCGGATTTTCCTTCGAATGCTTCGAAACTTGGGGGAGATCATCATTTTCCGATAGGTGCGATGAATAATTTTCGCAAATAGTGGTAATAAGATGATCGTAGATGATGGCGTGTGGAGATCTTTTAAAAGTTTTGGGGAAATATAGATATTTTAATAAAATTGTAAATAATGGGGAGTGGAGGAAATCTACTTTGAGAAGTTTAGGGAAACAGGTTTTTCAATAGGTGCAATGAATAATTTTGGCGAATAGTGGTAATAAGATGATCGTAGATGATGGCGTGTAGAGATCTTCCAAAGTTTTGGGGAAATATAGATATTTTAATAAAATTGTAAATGATGGGGAGTGGAGGAAATCTACTTTGAGAAGTTTGGGTAATCTTAGGTTTTTCAATAGGTGCAATGAGTAATTTTGGCGAATAGTGGTAATAAGATAAGATGGTGGCGTGTGGAGATCTTCTTTGATAAGTTTGGGAGAAATTGAGATTTTGCAAAAGGTGCAATGAGTAATTTTGACAAATAGTGGTAACAAAGAAATTATAAATGATGGAGGGGCAATTTTTTTTAAAAGTTTGGGGGAAATATAGATTTGTCAACAAAATTGTAACTGATGGCGAGTGGCTTTTATTTTTTAAAGTTTGGAGGAAGTTCGAATTTTCTAATTGAAATAAGGGCGCGGTAGGATAATAATTGCAATGGTACTTTAACTCTTTGCACTCACTTAGCTCCGCTACAGAGACACGCGTAATTTTTGTCAACAGTTAAATGTTTAAGTTTCTTTAATTTTATTCTCGCTAATTCAATTTTCAATGCATGAAATAAAAGCAAATTTCTCCACTTCGAAATACATGGCACGTTAAGCTCTCGCAACAGTAAAAAAAAATATATGTATTGGAGTTGTGGTTATATAGTATTCTTAACCATGCTGCGATCTTCGAGTGATTTTTAACCGAAACGTGTCGCTATTTTTCTAAAAAATCTCTCGGTTTCGAGGCACATGTGAAAAACTTGTTATTAATATTCCTAAATTGAAGTATCATTCTCTATGCTAAAAATGCTTCTTCCCAGAATTATAAAACTTTTCTAACAAAAAAAGGGAATGCGATTGAGTTGAATAGAATCTTCATCTAATCGCAGTAGGGTTAAAAAAGGTTTGGACTGCAGAGGATTATACAGTAGCATAGGTGAAAAAGGGAAACAATGGATGATTAATATTTTTGAGTATAAATAGGAAGAAAATAATAAAGGGTGATAAATGAGATTAGCTTTGAAAAGTTTGGAGAAATTGAGATTTTCTAAGAGAATTAATGGCACGGTAAGGTGGTAACAATAATGGTACTTTAAAGTGTTATAAGTAGAAAAGGAAACAATGTATGACTGATATTTTTAATTATAACTAAGGAGAAGACAATTAAGAGTTGAGGTTTCTGTTGAAGTGTTTGTGGAAATTGAGATTTTTCAAGAGAAATAATGATACTTCAAAATATCATCAGTAGAGGAGAAAAGAATGGATGATTAATATTCTCAAGTACACATAAGGAGAAGATGATTAATGAATGAAAAATGAATTGTGGGGAAATTGAGAATTTTTAAGAGAAATAATGCTAGGTACTTATAGTAGATATGCACTTCAAATTACCATAAGTAGAGAAGAAAACGGTGGATGATTGATACTTTCAATTATAAATAAGGGGAAGATAATAAAGGGTAGAGATTTTCTTTGAACAGTTTGAGAAAATCGAGATGTTTCGTACATATGTACTTCAAGCTGCCATACGTAAAGAAGAGAACAATGGATGATTGATATTTTCAATTATAAATAAGGGGAAAGTGATAAATGACCAAAAAATTAATTGTTGAGAAATCAAAAGTTTTTAAGATAAATAATGGCACCCGTAGCAGATAATGCCATTAATGGTACTTCAAATTATCGTAAGCAAAGAAGAAAGCAATGAATCACTGATATTCTAAATTCCAAATAAGGAGAAAATGACAAAGGTTGAGATTTTCTTCGAAAAGTTTGGGGAAATTAAGATTTCTTAATACAAATAATAGTACTTACAGATAATGACAATAATAGTACTTAAAATTATCGTATGTAAAGAAGAAAGCAATGGATGATTGATATCTTTAATTGTAATTAAGAAGATAATAAAGGATTGAAATATGTTTTGAAGAGTTTAAAGAAATTGTCATTTCTAAATGAAAATAATAATACCTGCTTTCAGCAATAAATTGCTATAATGGTGTTACATTCGTATTTTTAATAATTATAAGTGCAGAAGATAGCAATAGACGATGGAGATTTTCTTTGAAGAATTTGAAAGAGTTGAGAAGTATCCCGGGAAATATAATAATCGTGATAGAATGTAATGATTAGTCCGAGTAATAAATGGTAACAATGGTAATTGTGGTATCTGCAACTATAAATATAGAAAGAAATAATAGAAGATTTAATAGTAAGAGGAAATGATGGGGAAACCGAGATATTTAAAGAGGAATAATAGTACTCGATGCAAAGACCTATAATAATGGTAATAATGGTATTTTCAGCTGTGAATGGAGAAGGAAATAATGGTAATAGAGATAATGATGGCACTTTCAGTAATAGATATAGGAGGAAATAATGCAACAGTGGCAATAATGCTACTTTTATGGTTAGGTTAATGCTACTCCAATAATTCCAAAAGAAATTTTCATAACAATAATCTTTATTAGTGACGCAACTTCAATTTTGTTGATTTGTAGGTTCTATTTTTAAGTTTAACGTCGTTTGATAGCCATAATGCATAATTTGTAGTTTAGGGCATATAAATTTATCAAGAGTGTGCAAAAGTAGATTTTGGTCACCCCAATCGAAATGATTATTAGAAATACACAAAGAAAAATTGGTACAGTAATTTGGTCTCGAAAAACAATAAATGGTATTAAAAGAATTAAAATGGTAAGTAGTAACAAAAATTTCCAAATGGTTTTAATTCATTCATTAATGCCATTTGTGTTGAAACTTTCAAATCAGTATTTAACGATAAAAAATAACATTGAAATGGTGAATGACAAAGTTGAAATTTGCAAAGCACTATTTAACGATAAAAGATAAAATTAAAATAGTTAACAGCAAAGTTGCAATTTCTGACGAAATTTGCAAACCAATATTTAATAATAAAAAATAAAATTCAGAGTAAATGACAAAGGAAATGGGAATGAGAAATTTTCTAATAATATTTCTACACTAAAGGAAATTATTGGTAACTCTTACTGTCATTTTATTTCTGTGGTTAAATTCTCGTGACCAAAAATCTTGGCAAACGTACCGAAACCAATGTTACCGAGAACTATTCCTTTTCGAATGGCAGCGTTATTACAGGTACTATCTAATATTAGTTATAGCAAGAATAGTGGGTAATAATAGTAAAGGAGAAGAAGCACTTGGTATGTATATTTTCGGATATTGTTCTTAGGGTGAGAAATTCGCATATTCAAAGGCAAATTTAATGGAAATTCCGTCCATTCGGATTATCTCTGGTTCCATTTACAGTTTTTGGAACCATTAATACCTCGAATGCATATTCTTTGTTGAAGATTCTCCCTGTCCAAACAATTTCACTCAAACATATGTATGTATATGCTTTCCAATATAACAACTTGTTACAAAGATTGCAACATTTGCAAGCCTATGTTTTCAGCATAATAATATTTTATCCCCTTTTGTATACTTTGACAAGCAAAGTTACCGATTGCTGATTTTTCTAATTTTATTCGGAAAGTAACAAATTTTTCTGTTTCTCGATTCGTAAAATAATACTTTATTCCTCTTTTGCATTTCGATAGCCAGAAGTTATCATTTTGTATGCTTCTTAATTTTAAAAGAATCTATTATTATTTTGTTTTACATTTCGATAGCTAAAAGTTACCATTTTTCAAGTTTCTCAATTTGTAAGAGAATACTTTATTCGTTTCTTACATTTCGATAGTTAAAAGTTATCATTAAAAAATATTTTATTCCTGTTTTTACAAATCGATGACCAAAGGTTACCACTTTTTATGTTACTCAATTCTAGAAGGATATTTTACTCCTTCTTTACATTTCAATAGTCAAAAGTTACCGATTCGTAAGACACTTATTAATAACTCATTCGATTCATTATACGAGAATTCTACACAGTAGTTTTTTTCCATTTTATAATCTTACGTTTTTTTAAAAGAAATAAGAAACTTGGGAGAAAATTACTTGGATCAGAGGTCGTCTTTCAGTTCTTACTTAACGCTTGTTTCGGATCAAAATACAAATTTCACGTTGCAATAGGGTGTCTCGTTTTCTCGTGAAAGAATCGGACCAGCAAAAAAAAAACAAAAAAAGAAATAAGCGGCAGAGCGTTGACTCAGGCGGCGAAATTTATATTCGAATTCGAGGGAAGCAGTGTCGATTCTATAAACCGAGTGGCCACTTTTCTCGGCCCTGATATCATCGACCACGAATCTACCTAACTCTTCAAACAGTCAAATGAATTTCGTCCTCTGCTATACTAATTCGACGTGAGTCAACATCAAAGTGATTTCGACGAAGAGGATCGTCTATTTCGAAACTCCAAATTCGATCAACTGCATCGTTTCGAGTCGACAAAATCCGTAGGCGTGTCTCTTCCTTCCCGATTAGGCGATGTAGAGTCGAAAAACAGTAATATTGTTTATTTTTAGGTTGTCGCAATCCGATATTTCGAAATTTCACATAAAAAAATTTTATGCCTATAAGCGGAAATATTTTATCGAGAATTTTTTGGGATGGAAAAAAACACGAGGAAAATTACTTGCTGTGGTTCAAATATTGAGAATTGGGGATATTTTTCAATGCAGAATACACAAATAGTTATAGTTTGGTTGATTTATTGGTAGATTAATTAATGTTCATTTCAATTTATATTCAAATGTATTGCATGTTATTATTATTCCACAAATCTATGTGGATGTAAAGAAGCTTGTGAGTTCGTTAATGCAGTATTATTATTATATTGTTAGATGTGCAAATTTTTAGCATTTTCACATTTATGGGGCAAGTTTGTAACTTGAAAAATAGAGAATTAACGATTTCGAATCGATAAACTTAGCAAGAGTTTAGAAATAAAGGCTCTGAATTGATTTGTACATCTAATAGGTTGTGATTTCTTTATCGCTATGGGTGTACGTATAAAACCTGTTATAAATAAATAATCTGGCTTAACATATTAATTTTCTATAATTAAAACTACGACAGTACCAGCGACTGGTTATTTTATCTTTCCTTAGTCCTTTAATTGCATTATATAATTGAAAATATAAATTTGATAGATACGGGTCATTTCTGACCCAAATACTGCGAGTGTATAGTCGAAACGAAGAATACATGAGGTTAAAAAAAATTGCATTCTCTTGAAAAATGAAGATAACGTAATTTCACCGTAGAAGAGGTAAGTAAACTTAACCTGGAATCGTACTGAGATTCTTGATTCGATAAGAATAATCTACTCCAACGTTTAGTTAGAATGAAGAATATAATGTAAGCATATATATGCAACACGTGTTATAAAAACTTCAATTTTAATAAAAAAAAAAACTTAATCCGCCCACTCACTTAATTGATATTCATTGTCCAAATACTTATGCACGATAGTGTAAATCCATAAAATATTAGGGAGCAACAGCGGGCTAATTGAATGGGAACTTTTTTGCGTAAAATCGGATAGGCAAACAGCGAATACGGGCATATACGTGACACTGTGCACGCACACTATATCCTAAGCGATATCTCGAAATGTTAAACGCGACGATATAACGGTAAGTAAAGAGACAGATAATTTTTTTCCCAATTACTTCCCGTCTGATTCAGCCTTGTAAATGGAAGCTGCGCTTGCGAAACATTTTCTCTCGTGACATAGACTGTGACTTTTCAGTATAGTAATTAGAATGCGCATGTTTATGCACACGTATAATATGTCCTAATATTTGCAAAATATATGCAACGTTTATGCAACGTGACGGCATTTCATATGCGAACTTAAAATTGAGCTATCTGAAATCCATTAGAAATTGTCGGTTAAAAATATGCATATCTACGGCGAGCATTTATCAATTTATTATGTTTTATTTATCGTACCGTTAGGAAAAAAACGAAGGTCGCGACAAAAGTAAACACAGCTGTGGATTTTTATACGGGGTGTTACGTAATTCGTAGTACAAATTGAGTCGACTAGATTTTATGGCTCGAAGTAGGCCAAAAATCGAGAATAATAAAATTGCGTGGGAGGCTTCGCTTTCGAGAAAATTGTATTTAGATATCAGTTGAATTCGTGTACGCTTAATTAACCCATTGTTCGCGGAACTCTTTTAACGTTAAATAAAATATTTATACTTCTCCGAAACAAGTGTTTATTTCAAACGTTGATCACTTTTATTCGTGTCGCGTTTATAAAATATGTATATAAAATATTTAAATTCAACTGTATGTATGTAAAAAATATATTTAAATATTTCCATTCTAAAATATATTATTTCATAAAATATAGCGGCATTGGCTAATGCGAAGAAAAAAAAAACAATAATTTACAGACACTTGTAGAATTATTCTTTTACTTTTTTCGTATCATATCCAAAGTTACCGTTTTTACGAAAGCTCGCAAAAATTAATTAAATCAGTTTCGTATTTTTTTGCTCGCCGGTTTAATGTTCAAATTTCATCCTGCCCATATTAAGGATAATTAAATCGTCAGTTTTTACTCGCCGCTTCCGTGCACGAGTTTTTAAAATTGCGAATTCGGAAACCAATTAAAGTATCGTTTCATGTTACCTGCACGGCGAGTGCATTTAATGAAACTGGTTGACGTCGGAAATATCGTCAGAAACGGAATCGGAGGGTTCTACGGTGAAAGGAAAAAGGCGTCAATATTTCTGACGCCAGCAGCGGTCCACTTCCGGTCCCTCGTGCGTCCTCAGACACTCCAAATAAACATGCAAGTTCCGCTTCGGGGCTCTTCGGGAATTCCAATTCCCCGTGGCGATTAAAGCGTATGAGAAACAATCCGCATTGAATCCCGAGCACGATTATTATTCCAAACCATAAGCTTTCTTCCTTCTGCTTAAGTAGAATTGTGCACTTCGGTAAAGCTGCCCGTGTTAAATGCAAGATTGATTCGTTGAGAAACTGATGATGCGAAGTTTCAACCAACTTCAAATAAAGTGGTATACTTATTCACTTGCTATAAGTAATAATATAATCAAGCTCTAATTATCCTACAATTAAACTAAATTTCATTTTTGTGGTTATTGCATTAATATATATATATATATACTGTTGCATTAATACTACGATATTTTCGCAATCTATAGATACAATTTTTCCACGCAATGATTTTATTACCTCTCGAAGCTTCCTTTTACTTTCACGCTCCTTTTCATTAATCAATTTTGCTTCGTATTGTTTATAAATTCTTTAGTAGCATCTATATTTACCCGATAGCACTTTGCACCTCGAAAACCTTAGCGTTTTTAGTTGATCTTGTATTATTACGTTTAATCGAAAACTTTTCCCCGGAAGTAGTATTTCTAAATACATATATAGTAAAACTATCGAGTGTATCACAAAGTTTAAGGTCTTATCGGTCGCCTACAGTAAATAATTATTCACAAAAAGTATTTTTAATTAGTTTTGTAACAAAATAGTGAAAGTCTGCTGCTTATATCATAACGTACAAGGTAAACTTAAAAAGGATTCTTTGATAGTGGATCTATATTAGTTATATACATATACATATATATGTATACATATAATATATATAATACATATGATATATTATATATTATATATACTATATATTATATACAATATATATGATATATTATATATTATATATTATATACAATATATGATATATTATATATTATATATTGTATATTAAATATATATATTAATGTATATATATTATAGAATACTTAATTTTTGTACTAAGAAGCGCTAAGTAATAAGTTAATACGGTTGTACAAGTACTAAGCCGAAAGGTAATGGTTATGTGCAATAAATAAATAAAATAATAAGGTAAACGTCTCGTAACTTCCATTCGAACAAAAAAGACGACAAAAACTCACCAGGATCTCAAACACAGAAGCTCTAAATTAATTTGAAAGAGGATAAAATGGAAAGCTGAGCGCGAATAATTAGATACTGAAGTTCGGACCTGTGCGAGTTACAGGAATCCCTGAAATAACCCAAAAGTACTATTACCGGTACCGAGAGAGAGCATGGTCTCTGTCCGAATGTTCTAAAATCAATCCTCGAGCATAATGAACATTGTACAGACCGGTGGAATCGTGGCAAGGAAAAACAAGCGATTCGATTGTCGATAACAAAGCGAGTGCACGGCCTTCCCGGTTTATCTGTCGGAAGGAGGAACGAAAGTTATTTCCGGCCGCGGCCCACATGCAGTAAAGATCGATAATTTGTCGCTGCTGTAGAATGCTCATCTTTTTTATCTTTCCCTCGTTTCCAGCGCAGTGACGCTCGAGTGCATCGATCCAAGCCTTCTTCTGTTGCTTGTGTTTACTAGAGATCATGTGCTCTGAGGATTTTTCAAGTGGCTACCATGGGCGCCCTCTATGCGGAGGTCATCCATTGAAGCAAAATAGCCTCACTCAGAGTTAAGAATAAATGACGTTCTTTATTATTCATCTTTCGAAATCGCACTACGGACTTTTCGAAGGCGAATTTCTATTTTAAAGTAAACAGAGAGACGAGCTGCGTTCGTAGGCCCAAGTGACTAACTTCACTTTGTGAATCTTTTAAAATTTCAGTGTCGAAGCAATCGATCGAAACTTAACTTTTCGTAGCTAAAATACATTTTCTCGGTAATTGGGCTGAACACCACGAAATGACAAAAATGTTTTCGGTTATGGAATAATAAAGAATTTTTAAAAATAGTACCACGTGTTGCAAGGATATATTATTCCACGCGTTTTACACGCGATTGGATAAAAGCTACACCTGTAATAATATATTTTACAGTGTTGATTTCAATTCAAATTTTAAAAGGAATCTCGGAAGAAGACTGTATATTTATTTTAACAGCTTTTCTATTTTTTTGTTTTACGGAGTTTCGATTTGACAATTTAGCGGCTCGAATAAAAAGAAATAGGATCTAAAAGTTGAAACTAGAGATTTGTCGCTTTTCAACTCTGTTTAATGTAGCGAAAGGGTTGAAAATCAGAACGTGTATTTTATTTTGCATATTTTGCACGTTTTAGCATATTTTTCGACTTTTTTACATTTATATACATTTTAAGTTACCACGAATGTATAAAAATCCACAAGCTATTTGCAACAAATATTTTCTAATAAGTTTTAATGAACAAGATGTGTGATTAAAAATTTCCCTACGATTTTCCCTATGGTTCAATTTAGAAAATAGCTATAGACATTATTCAATTCAATTTAGATAATAGATATTAATTGATAGTGTATAAGATTTAAAAAATATTCGGACCAGCAATTAGTAATCCACTATTTTCAACTAATGGATTTATTTTATCGAAAGAAAAATCCTTTCAAGTAGCAATTTATTTAAATCTTTTTGTCCCACAAAAAGATACGGCAAATATCTGTGAAATACTGTGAAGAATTCACATTTTAGTGCCTAAGATTTATTAAAGCAATATTCACTGGTATAGTAGACCAATCCAAACTAGAAAATAGTAATATGTTAAGATATTCAATGTAGCTACTGTGAAGAACTCACCTTTCACTTTCTAAAATTTAGTAAAATTGCATTTACTGGTATAATAGTCCGATTCACTATAGAAAATTATACTATTTTACGATATTTCGTATAGCTAGTGTAAAGAATTTAATCTATAGTGTTTACAATTTAGTAAAATAGTATTTACCTGTGTAATAATCAGATTCAATTTAGCAAACGATACAATTTTACAACAATTAATACAACCACTATAAAGAATTTAATTTACAGTTGTCTAAGATTTAGTAAAATAATAATATTTACTGCCACAACGGTCCAAAATCCCAAAAACTTGTGCTACTCGTGTCACCCACAAATTACGATTATTTCGCAACTATTCTTTATTATTTTAATGAAACTTCATCCACCGCGCAATAAAAGCGTTTATGCTCGATAAATTTCAAGGCGAAGAAAAAAATACGAAATGAAGCGTAGTGACCGTCTAGAAGCGTACAAGAAGTCAACGAATCGATGAGACTAACTAAAAGGCAAATGAACACGATGCCGAATGCATATCGCTTGTGATTGTTCACGAGGCGGCCACGTGTATGAAAGAATTGTTGTTGACACCGATTATCGCGAAGCGTTAGAGAGACAAGTGTCACGGGACAAGAAAGCGCATCTGGAGCACGTTGAAGGAGTATGGAGTAACCGATGATGTCAATAAAGTGTAGCTCACTTTTTTTTCAACACACCGGTTGATGCAATGATTTATTACGCTTCGTGCATGCATTATCAGTTTGTGGATGCGGAGAAATCCGTAATAGACAATACAGTGTATTTATTGGCGTTGCGTAAAATGTTATTTACGGTCGCGAAGGAGATTCTAATTGTGAGTTATTTCGTTAATCGCATAATCTTTGTTTGCTTAATTCGAGTTAACCCATCGTGGATGGAATTTGCACTGAATTAAGGCACTGTATTTATGTACACAAAAGTGTTGAATTTATATGATAAACGATTGGCTAACTGCAGGTTAGTTCACTCGTTTATAAGAAACTATAAATTGCCCGGTCAAGCTTGGATCAAACTTATGTAAGAACAATTGTACAAAAGTTGACCAAATCGAATGATTGAAGTAGTGGAAAATAAAGGAGATTCTACTAATTATTAACAAATTCGGAAGAAAGTAATACTTTTGATTAGCTATGTATATTTTTTTTTAATCACCACAGATAGTGTTTTATAATTTTGTCCAAGTGAAATTGTATTTAAATTGGATATTTGTTTAATTTATGGGGGTATTGGTTAACAGTGAATGTGATGCTCTTTAATATAAATATAAAATTAAGCCCTCAGCCCACAAGCTTTCAAGGATGCTCATAATTTTGTCCACATATATACATTATTATAGATTTAGATTTTAGAGATCAATTATATCGAAAACAATTCATTATCGCAATATTTACTTACAATTCCTAACGTTTTAAAAGCGTTGTCGTTTAATTATACTTTAAATTAATGTCATATGCGACACTAAAATGATTTTGATCATTTATTATGATTCTATATTCGAATCATTCATTGGCAGTAATACTTGTACTTGTTACGAGTAGACTGCCGATCTATATGCAAATTCAATCTTTATTAACTGAATTAAGGAAGTGAAATTAAAATTGAGAGTTGTGTTACCACTCAAATATCCTAATTTCTACCGTATTTTGAGTATCGTATCCAGTTTTGCATATTCCATGCTCTTTGCGTCTTTTCTTTCCGATTTAAATTTCCAATAAGCGTATAAAAAGCCGCAGTCCAGTTACGAGTTATGAGGTATCGCGTGAAGTTGCTGATATAAATAACCGCATGGTAATCTCTAAATATCATAATTTACTATTCCTTTTCAAACGGTAGCAAAAGAATAACTGCTTGCTTCTTCTTTAATTCTCTTCGCGTATTATTGATGGCTTTGCACCGCGTGCTACTGTTTGTCTTATTTTTCTTGTTAAAACACTCTAATTCTTTCCAATTTATATCTCCGCGATCTCATGTACATATTTCTATCAACCGAGTCCTCAAATAACAGCAGTATTATGTTGCTAAGAAATTGAGACTGTACTCTGCAAATTGATTCAAAAACAACAATCACTGTTAGGGACGGGCTCATACATCACGAGGACGCTAGAACTGCGCACATCGCAAATCACCGTTGCGAAATTAGCTGAATTGAAACACGAATCCCTACCAGATCCACTGTAGCCGCCAAAGGGGATTATCCTCTATTCAATCCGTTCAAACAGTTTCTAAAGAGTGAAACGTTTAATATTGGAGAAATTAGGTAACCTGAAAGCGGAGCGTGTAAATAATTTGTCCAATTACTATTAGAGCTGGAACTAGAAATAAAAATGAATAGAAAAAGAACAAAAATATAACTGGTAGACATTCGCAAAGTCCGTGTGATTGAAGTACAGTAACTATTTTTTTTAAATTTTGTACAGAGAAGCATGAAATATCTTGAAAAAAAAGCACCGTTGCAAATTTATATAATTTGTAACCCAGACATTTTGACTACTTTAGCAGTGCCAGTGTTAAACGACGTAATTTTGTATGGAAGTTGAATATGAGAGGTAATATTCCTATAGAAAGGAGCCATTAATCTTAGATTACAATATTTCACTGTGAATTACGTTGTTATGAAACTTTTGCAAAATTTACAAGTCGAAGAACGCTCTGTGTAACTTCGAAAGACAATATTTTTATTGACGTTTTGGTAGTAATCTTTGGAAGAATCGCAGTTTAAACATAATTGAAAGCATTAAGGTGCACACCGAAGACAAATGTTAACATTTTGTATTTTATATTTTGAGATCGGAATTTTTACGACACTTTCGTAATCTAGAGTTGATCTCAGTGATGCAAATTTTGATTCGATAAAGGTTATTGTTTCGAGGACACATCGTTTCAATTTTGAGCTATGGAAACGGCAATTTTAACCGGTACAATTTAATGCTTAATATTAATTAGTGGACTGCTGATTTTCATGGAAATTCACATTACTATTAACGAAATTAAAGTAGTGAGACTTAAATGGAGAGTTATCCCATTTTCAGAATAGAACTATTTTTACTTTACTTTGAATATTGTGTATCTTGTTGCATGTTAAATTTCTTTAAAATTCTTTGTGCAGATTTAAATTTCTTATAAATGCGGAAAAAATGCGTACATAAAGATGCCGAATGCATTTAACGTGCAATAAGATACGCAATATTCAAAGTATAGAAAAAATTACGATACTTAGGGTGTGAAACAACCCCCAATTTACATTCTATTTTTTCAAGCTCATTCCTACATTTTCAATCATTGCAGTCCCAATTTTTCTTCTCAATTTCCTTTAATTTATACAGTAGAATATTTAATTTACCTTTCCTCTAATAAGTATTTCGTCTTATTAGATAACTTCGAATCCCTAAATTTCAGTATCGTATAAATAGAACGTATCTAAATTTACGCTTAATGTATATCCAAATCCTATCGTCGAAACTCATATTGATATATAGAAACTCAAAGGAATAACGACGTACAAGTACGGTTCACATTACGTAAACGGAGCTTGTACGTTTTGTGCTCTATTTGACGAAAATAGCTTTCGCGATGTTCCCTTATTATCTTCGCTATATTTTTCTTTCTCACAACAGAGAAGAAAATGATTCTAATGACAATGTGACGTGAATCTCCCATAAAAAATGTTATTGTACAAACATATCGAATAATTATCATATTTATACCCATTTATACGTACATACTAACCATATTCCATATCGACACACGTAATCAAATATATATATATATATAGACCGTCCCAGAATTTTTCCGCAATACTTTATCAATATGTACTGTGGTTTTAAATGAACAAGAAAATGTTATACACATACATAGATAGGTCGTTTGATACAGTGTTAAAAAGTTATAATAAAACATATGAAATACAAATGGAAATATGATACACGACAAGAATAAGTTGAAAACTAATATAATCATTAATTATTAATAATGCATTTTAAAACGTTCACTGTTCCGATCAATATAATACTGATGACGTTAAAAAGTTGAATTTGTTAGTTTACGAAATTTATGTTGATCTCGTTTCGTTTCAATGAATAAGTACGACTTATCGTAATACCATTAGTCGAATGCATTGAAAATGTACGAATGTTATTTTTATAGAAACGTGAGTAACTTTAGAATCCACCAAGAGATCATTACAATTATTAAGAATTATTAAGAATTACTTTCCCCTCGATTCGATATTTTTATCATACCTTTAACGAAGCTTCCAATGACCTCATGTAACATTTGTTGCTTATTTATAGTTATTAAAATATACTGACAAAGTTTTGCGGAAAAATCTAGGATTACATTAAAAACATTTGTATATTGAGAAACAAGGCTTACTTCTTTGCAAAGCGCATTTTATAAAAAATACTTTCCTCGTGAAAGGGTTAACAAATACTGCTGTTAATAATTAGACGTTGAATCCCACCCTTAAAAGGTTCAATAAATAATTTGAAAATTTGTTACATATTATTTCCTTCCATCTTTCTTTCCCCTAACTAAAGACTAAAAGCATAGCTAATAATAACGTTTATTAATATAAAAATGATATAGGTATAAATATTTGGATACTTTACGTAACTAATCCTACCATGATATTGATGTACGAATGTTTCCAGAAAATATATATTGCGTTATAGAAAAAACATACGTAAGTATGCTCGTAACAAATGCCAGTCTAATTCTCGAAGACGTATATATATATATGCGCCCAGAGTATAGAAAGGGTTAAACATTAGATTTCGATCTGTAAATTCGTAAATTTTCAATTTCCGTGGCTTCTCGGTGTACCCGAATTCAATGTTCCTCCATGTTACCACGTTAATTAATATTAAATGGTAATCCGTTGTTCTGGAGAGTACGAAATATCATTACATCACAAAGTCACGACGGCGTAGCGTTCTTCAGAGGCATAAAACCCGCTGGATGAGCAAAGAGAACAACAGAGCCATAAATTAAGTCCGCGAGAAGCGAGTGGAACGTGAAACGAACGAACGCGCATCGCTTAGAATCGCGATTCAGAGTTACGGTACAGTAAAGAGCTTTGAAACGGAAACGAAGATGGTCGGTAGTTGGAGCGGATTTTCCGGTACACGGAACTTCAGCGTGCAATATCGTAGAATGTATCGAATTTATGGTTGCTTGTTTGCTGCTTCGCTGAAATATACGTATGTATTTGCATCCGTAAAATTGGCGTATTTATGCATTGATTGATTCGTTTGGCATACAAACTCTTACAAACTTATTATTGTAATTGAATCGCTAACATTTTTCAATGTTTATTCCTTCCTTTTTAATAGAGTTTCCTTAAATTCTGTACATTATTTTTAGTACACTTGCTTCCGCATACTCGCTACATTCAGTATAATTGGGCTTGATATTTGTTTTAAAATTAAAATATGTTCTTCAGTTAGAATTGGAATTTTAATCATTTGATTCGTCTGATTTATTGGTTCATAAATTATTACCGTAACGCGTAGCATTTTTTAAGTCTTTACTTTTTGCTTATTAATATCCCTCCTGTAGTTTAATATTTATTTTTTTGTATGATTTCTAGTGGTTTATTTCACATTTACAATTTGAAATGAATTTTTCGCGTTATTTGACATAATTTAATTTATTTATTATGAATTCTGTGAAATTAGATGGCAGAATTTGGATTCCATACAATTTTGAAGCACTGGTTAAAATGAATCGTTATAAGAATTGTATTCAGAAATTTGGAATAGTATAAAATTTCCTTTACTAATAATAAACTGATTTATTATTCTATACCTTCGTATTTTCACTTACGAGTTGCTATTTTATCATTTGAATGCCACGAAATGTTAAAATACCGATTAAAAAGGGATTGTTACAAAATTTACAATCAGAAATTTGGAAGACTACAAAATTTGCTTTATTAACAACAAACTGATTTATTATTCTATATCTTCGTATTTTCACTTACGAGTTGCTATTTTATCATACGAATGCCACGAAATGTTAAAATACCGATTAAAAAGGGATTGTTACAAAATTTACAATCAGAAATTTGGAAGACTACAAAATTTGCTTTATTAACAACAAACTGATTTATTATTCTACATCTCCGTATTTTCAACTTCGAATTGCTGCTTTATCATCGATTAATCGCACAGTAAACTTCTCTCGCAATTATAATACAGATAAAATTTCCATTCTTCGTTTCGCCGTTTCAAAATGTAATATCTTGTAAAAGTGAAATCCTACGAGAGCAACGTAAACACATCCGTTTATTTGTTTCGCAGAATTGCATAATAAGCTACGCGTTTTATTCACGAAGTTGCATTGTCGAAATGAAAATAGAAATATCGTGTGTGCGAAACAAAATCGAACGAGTGATTCATCAGCCTTCTTCGAGTTTATCATTGGATGCAATTGAAAATCAATTATTCGGAAGAAACGGCTAATTAGTCCTTGTCCTGGTATTAATGCCGAAGTAAATTTATACTTCCCAATTAGCGACGCATGCGGCACTCCAATTACTATGTTAATTAAATATAGTCAATTGGAAGTGGTGCTCACGATTAACGAGACCAATATTAGCTATCCTGGTAATAAAGCACGGCGTTCTTTAGAAAATCAATTAACATTCCCAAGTATTTCCCTTTCACGAACAATCTTTCTTTCTTCCCTCCAATTTGACGTTTATGAATGAACATTCTCAAAATAGCTGTTCAATGCGACCCAACTGGCGTTCTTTTGTTCCCCCCATTGATTTTCTTTGCAGATAAAAATAATTAACACTTGAAATATTTTACAATCAGGCGGCAGACCATGAGATCATTCCTTTATCCGATTTTTAATACTATCAACGCTTCGTATCTTTAATTTTACAAATTTATAGACCTTTAATAATGTAAGAATAATTTCATGCTTCGGTGTTTTGAATAATTTTAAGATAATGTTGCAAATTTATATTTGCGCTCTTTTCTATACTTTGAAGTACGAATTATTCTTTATTCTTAATTCAGCAGATTTCTGAGCATTTTATGTTCTTCAAATAGCTTTAATAATCCTAATTATAGAATTTTCTTTCATATTTCCTTTTATTTTTTTAAATACAAATTCTTTTGGTTCTTAATTTTACAGATATTTGAGCTCTTTATGCTCGTAAATAATTACTTAATTTAATATTTCTAAAAATCTCAATTGCAGATTTTCTTTTATATTCTTTTAAATTTAATAATTATAGTTGTCAAGTGTTTTTTTCTTCTTTTCATTTTAATTTTATAGTTATGCAAATGTTTGAGCATCGAATGCCCTTAAATAATTAGTTTCTTCAATATTTTTAATAATTCCAATTCCAAACTTTCTTTTATATTTGTTTAAATAATCTTAATAACTATAGTTGCAGTTTCTTCTATACTTCCTTTTATTTTAATTTTGTGGTTTTGCAGAACTTCCATAATCTAATGCCCCTAAATAATTATTTCCTTCAATATTTCCAATAATTCCAATTGCAATTGTTCTTTTACATTTTTTTAAATTTAATAATTTTCCATTTGTGTCAAATTTCATTCTTTCCTTTTCCGTTCCGCTTCTCGTTAAAGAAATAAAATATCTGCTGCTCATTCGAAACGATTAGAATCTAATCAAACTATACTGACGATAATAGTAAGCAAGATAAATTATATTTCGCAAACAGAACTGTAAATTTTACCACAAATACCAACAAAGGCAAGGCCCTAATTGGAACAAGTATACATCTTGAAACATTGTTTTTTCTACACTTAGGCATGTTGCCGGTTCGCTACCATAATCGCAGGTAATTTGTCTCGTCGATTAACCTATCTAAAAGCAAACGTACGCGTACGTCAAACAACTTTTACGTCACGGTATGTGTATTTACTATTGTTCTTATCTATTCTTTGCGAGATCCACCTACGATGCAGACTTTCATTCGTGATTACCATAAACACGTGAATTTTCACGTTTACTTGTGGAACGATCGCGGTACGATGTCAACAATTTCGTGAATTACAAATTCAAATAAACCTTTAAAAATAAGGTACATTTCGCACAATTACTAAATTATATGCGTAGGCATCGATACGGTATATAGTATGTAGAGTGGAGTATTTTATCGCGAACTAATCTATTTTAACGTAACGTTCGCTATAGCATCAATTCGTTACGGCGTATATTAAAATATACCATACAGTTACTCGTAAAATTAAACGTACATCTACAAATAACTCGTAAAATAGCTGTACGAAAATATTCCACAAGATAAGTTACCACATTACTAAGTACTAGTTTTATTCGATATGTGGCGGCTCTCCTGCACCTACCACTAGAGGGACATACGAAATAGGACTTTCTCGAAAGCACACGCTCCAACTTCCTCGTCCATATATATACCGCCATTAACCTTCCTTCCAATATCACAGTGTCTAAGGCAGAAACTATAAAACTGTAATCCTGCACATAACACCATAGTAGCCCACTGTACAAGAATTAAAATTCTACTTCCACACACACTCTTCTCCCCCCCTATATTCAAGTTTGGTAGTTTTAAGAGTATAGAAAGGTTTAAAACTATACTTAACTTGAATATAGGGGGGGGGGGGGGGGAGTGTGTTATCTATGTAAATAAAACAAACCCCTCCTACCGATAAGTGTAAATAAATATTATTACTGTACATTATTTAGGCTACGCGTACTCTCCCGTAGAGTCATTAGTCTATAAGATTTTCTGTTAATATAGTTTTAGATCCTATTTGTACGTTTAAGGAACCTCTGTTAATCCGTTATGTATATTTTATGGCTAATAAACGTATGTCACAAAAGTGTCTAAGGCAGGTCTTGCTAGGTAGCCTTACTGGGTGGGGATACACCGTCCTGTGGTGACTTTCCGTCTTGTTCTCCCCGTTTCTTCCATTTGCTTCGGCAAGTCTTTCAAGTGCTCTGGGTTTTTTTTGAAAATTTTTCCCCTCACTCATCTAATATAAACTTTTCTCAACTCCAGTTCGGTAATGCCAATCTCTATCTCTCACGAACCGCCGGTAAGGGGGCCCGCGACCTTGCCCCCAGGAACGGCTTACCTCTACACATGGCAAAACCCCCCACTCCCAAAAGAAAACCTTCCAATATCACAGTATCTAAGGCAGGGCCTGTTAGGTAGCCTTACTGATGAGTCCACTAGCAGGCCCAGGACGAAACGCAACACCCTTCCTTTTTCCCCATTCTATCTCCTCTCTACAATTATATATATATAATTGTTATTTACATTTATTATACAACTATATATTGTTAAATTTGGAATAAAAGATTCTTGGTTTTTCTCTTTCAAGAAGAGAAAGTTTAATCCTTCTTCACTGACTCACTGACCTCTCGTCATTCCAACAGTTTCTTACGTGCTGTAAAGACGTGCCCTTTCACGTGTTTAAAATAAAGACAAAGTTTATATTCAAAAGTATCCGAATTATTCTATTTCATAAAATTCCACCACCTATATTTCCAATAAAGATAAAAATGAAAAATCGTGAATCGTAATTTAAGAAGTAATTGAACAAAGAACGCGGAACGCATCTTCGAAGTATAATTGAAACATTGGATGGAAATGGAACACGTACTCTAAAATGTCAATTCGAAAGAATCAATTTCCAAAATTTTGTGAAGGCATTATTTAATGAAAAGTATACTTATTACTATATATTAGTACATAATTAGTATATTATAGTATACCATAGTATATATTATAGCACACTTATTATTACATATTAGTATATTATTGGTATAATATATCTCAGTATATTATAGTATATTTATCACTATATATTAGTATAATATTACTATATTTAAAAAAAAAATCGGTCTTTATTATTCTATTACTTTTCGATTAAACACAATGCCTTAATGGAAAATCTGAAATTGATATTCTTCAAATGACATTTTGGGCGTATACTCAATTTTTATGGTAAATCAGTGATTCGCCATTTTGACAGTCTCGGTAATTCCAGTGATAAATAGATCCTATTAAAAAGTTCCAAGTTTTTCAACCTCTAGGAAATGCTGATAGTTGTCGAATTATTCGCATGAATTCTTGCGCTCCGTAAAACGAACTGTGCATTTCTTCGATGCTTACGTTTTTGTATCGACAACAGGGAAACCCCTGAAAATTGACCTCGTCAATAATATTTACACGAGTCAGCGATAATGATCTTGCTAATGTTCAATGGATGCGGTCCATGGATGCACGCCTGCTTGTGTGCATTGAGGCAAGAAACGACTACTTTGAACAACTTGTTTAGATCAGTTTAAACCAGTGTAAACCAGTGTAAAACATTTTTCACTCTGGTTGACATTTTTACAAATAAATTCAAAGAAACAGAAGCTAAATTAGGGGTTGTTTCATCTGCTGTACCTTATTTCGTATCATTCTGCAATACAAGCATAAAAATCTGCAGCCTTGCGATTGTTATTAACTCTATAACCAGTATAGCTATTTGTACATGTGAAAATATATAATAAACCTTATAAGACAATACCACCTTGCAATAATCTTTGAATATTTATTTCACAATTCGCAAAATTATGCTAGAAGAACCCAATCAGTTTATCAACAATTAATTTACACAAAGGATTGTACAGTTTAACGAATTCAATTGAAGTATCGCGTAAAATGTTTAACACACAAATACAGAAATACAGTCATCGGTATATGTTTCAATCAACGTATTTCATTACAAATATAACAGAGACATCGTCTCTCTTATGAAAAATAAATTTATACTTAGCATTTAATCATTCTGCACGATTCGAAATTCGATGTATTTATGTTACAAAATTCATGTAACACGAAAATTCTTCAGATGCGATTTAATCCATTCAGGACCAATGTGTTTTGACGTAACACTTCATTTGCATTTTTTTTCGAGCCTATTTACGTCGCTGAATATCGTTTTTTTATCGATCTGTTTATGAAAAAACATTTCAGAGATCTGTGAAATGATTTTTTCATTACTATTCAATGTTTGTTACTATTCAAAATTTAATGTTTAAAAAAGCTACGAAAAAATGTTGCATGTTCAATGGATTAATTTAACGTAGCGAAAGATAGGCAAAACCTTCGGGCAATGTCATCATTGTTATTCGATTTTTGTCAAACACATGCAAGAAATTACATTTGAATTTAACTCGAATTGAATTGTACTTAATTAACTAGTTTATTTTATTATTATTAATTTATATTTAAATCGAATTTGAATTGAACTTAATTAACTAGTTTATTTTATTATTATTAATTTATATTTAAATCGAATTTCAATTGAACTTAATTAACTAGTTTATTTTATTATTATTAATTTATATTTAAATCGAATTTCAATTGAACTTAATTAACTAGTTTATTTTATTATTATTAATTTATATTTAACTTGAATTTGAATTGATCTTAATTAACTAGTTTATTTTATTATTATTAATTTATATTTAACTTGAATTTGAATTGAACTTAATTAACTAGTTTATTTTATTATTATTAATTTATATTGAAATTGAATTTGAATTGAACTTAATTAACTTATATTATAACGTTGCAATGAAATCTTCAACAGTAACAATTAAAAACAGTGAACGTCAGAATGAAATATCAAATGTGATTCAAAGCTGTCTTCGTAGTATCAAAACATAAATTAGGGAGGTGGAGTGAGCTGAGAGCGAAGTACTTGACGTCGTTTCATCCTCTTCAATTCTCGCTCCATCATTCAAAGAGAACAGATGTTAAAGGTCCCTTGTAATTTCTATCATCTTCCTATTTCATTTTCACTAATTATCTCGTATCTCTTTGACACATTATACGCGTACATACTTGTTTACTAGCTTTGTCATTTAATTAATTTGTATGCTTATTGGACTAATTGATAAATTACAAATTAATATACGTCGTATCGAATGTATTTATTTTAACTATTTACCCGTCGAGAGAATATTATAGGTATAAATTTAATGATAAAAACGTATTGGAACAATAGTAAACATAATGGGAACGCTCAGTACACAAATATTTGAATTCTTTATGTTCAAGAATAAACCAGAATTCAATCTATTTACATCACGCGAGAGAGTGGAAAATATGTTCTTATCGCCAAATTTCATTTTTATTCAATCTAAGTACAAATATTTAAAAACGTATTAAAAACTTCTTAATATGTTGGTGATTTGTGAAAGATAAAAATGGAGGAAGAAATACACGTATCGGTTACATCACGATAAGAATCTGATGCTTCGTAATAGACAGAAAAAGATAACAAAAAAGTAATTAGAAGTTGTTACGTATATATATTTACATATATGTTAATAATAACGAGAGCAATTTAGACTAATTGTCTTGTACGGTACGATAGTAATTATGAATGTTATTCACTCACGATGCGAATGGTCGTATATAATACGCTCTGGTGATAATGACTAGGAAAATTTGACGTATATATACGTTAATGATGCAAATGTGTTAAATGCGTGAATGTAAAAATTTGGTTTCGAGAAAACGACGGTTAAATAATTAAAAATGGCAATACTTAAATATCAATGACCCACGCTTTCTATCATTGCTGCCAATAGGAAAATACACATTCTAATTTGTAGTTTCAATACTAAAGAATGATACAACGGCAACACCAAAGTATCAATTAGAATTAAAACATTTTCTCGCGCCCTTTTGGATGCAATAATTCATTTCTATAGAATAATTTACGTTATCCGCTTTTACTGTTAAATGACTATATTCTGGGTATACCGATAGGGATGTGATAGTTTACTATTAATAAATAATTCGTTATTTATTTGAATTGAAATTACTGTCAGAGTTATAATCCGATTTCGTAACATTTATATCTTTTGTTTCTAGTTTAAATATATTGCATTCTTTTCTTTACGATTCATTGCGAGTGTAAAACGTGATGAAGAACTTGATGAAGAATAAGTTAACGTTACGTGTAAGGATAGTCTAACATGACCATGTTGCATTTTAAATTGCTCCACTTTTCTTGCGATTATTGAAATACTTTAAGGTTATTTTCGTTACGAACGCTTCGATTAAATTATTCCTATTACAGATGCAGTGAAATAGTGCATAAATACGCTCTTCCCACGCAAAGTATATTATGATATGAATAATTTTTTATTATATATTTTAATACCGTTTCATTCATTATGTTTGTTAGCAAACAGCTCGTTTCTGTATTTCGCTAATAAAATGTGCTGCTCGTTATTAAAATTGTGGGATGTTAGCGTAGGTGGTAGTTGGAATGATAATTTTTTCATAGCTTTCATTATAATATTTCTGAGCGAGTAAAGGTACCTTGCGTTATTAAAATTATTAATGAATAATAATTAAATTCCGCCTACTGCAGGTACAGTGAAATGGCGTATAAATATCCTACTAAAAAGGTTAATAATTTTCCGTTATATATTTTCATACCGTTTCGTTAATTATGTCTATTAATGGCAGCCTCACTTTTTGGTATTTTATTATTAAAATTTGCTGCTTATTAAGATTGTCGAATGTTAGCGTGGGTGGCAGTTGAAATAATAATTTTTGCGTAGCTTTTATTATAATGCTTCATTAATGAATAATGAATGACGATTAAATTCTAGCTGTTGCAGAGGCAGTCAAATTATCGGAGTAGAAATTCTAGGAATTAAAACCAGTCATAGGAGTACTAGTATCTCTTCATGGAACTTAGATATTCCCGACGCGTTAGCTGTAATGCTACCGCGGCGTAATGGGAATAAATGGAAAATAAATCACGTTCCAGGAAACGTTTACGAATAAAAAGTAAACGAAAGGTACATCGTAACAATATATCTGTAAAAAAAATATTATTGTAAACGCTACATATGATGAAGCAATTGCAAGAAACTAGCAGAAAAGCATCGAGCAAGTGTGTTCCTTGTTCCCCTTCCAAAATTCTAAAAGCGATCAAAAATAAGCAATTCCGTAGCAATAAATTGCTGAAGCGTGACGTCAAATTCGACGAATTAAAATAATAATATAATGATTCTAAATAATTCACGGGGGCACAACGCTGCGTTCTGCGAAATTATGCGCCTCGAAATTCGAAAGACTTCGAATAAAAGAACGGTTAGAATGAGAGATATACAACGGACAAGTATGATAATAGAAGAGGTGGCACGAAGGTCGCAGTAATCCCTGGTATTTGGCTACCGTTTCTATAAATCTTGCAAATTCCAGAAATTTGACGTCATTTTCCAAGAAATTCCGAGTACCTCGAGACGTGAGCTTTGCCACGAGACTTCAATAAAATCGCGACTTTGTATCAGGAGAATATCACGTAGTAAGAGGTATTCGATTTTCGACAGTTCCCTAAAAAATGACGTCGTTTCTAAATAAATTTAAATACTGAAATTTCTGGATTTCGCGGTATAACTTTTGCCATAACCACGATTTTATATTAGGAGAGTATGCTAACATAAAAGATATTCGATTTTCGACGATTCCTGAGAAATGACGTCATTGCTAAGAATATTTGGGAATTGAAATTTCTAAGTTTCTCAGCATCTATTTTCGCCATAATTACGGCTTCGTATTCATCAATTTCATCAATCAATCAAATCAATCTTATCGATTAAATCATTCGCCGATTTTCCCACGATTAATCTTTTCGATCGTAAACCGGATTAAAACTTTCAATTGGTCGATGCTCGATTCTGATCCGTTGATTTTCGCGAAGATTAAAAAGTTTCACGGAAAATGAAAGAAGATAGTCGAAAAGAAAGTTATCGTTCTTCCCTTGTTAGACCATTCTTTCTACTCAGCCTCTCAATGTTTCGCTGCGAACAATATTGTTGGCGTTGACTTGCAGCACAGAATACCGTCACGTGTTACGAGATTGAAGGTTCATCGAAACACGTGAAAGGAGAGAACTACGTATCCGTCTGGGGATGCAACAGAGCTGAACAATGACGTGGTTTAAGGGGAATCTCTGCTTACATAAAGCTCCATCTATAATTTTATTGCATGTTATATCTGTCTGCCGATGCGTGTAATCATTCCACGGCGATCTGCTCACGACAGTGGCTCAAGAGACGCGTAATAGTGGTAAGGGCGGTCTTGGTGGCGAGGCGAAGAGCAGTGTACGACGTTATAAGAACCGTATTATCGAGTAATTAATTTCGGCAATTCAAGGGAATTAAATGTTTCGCTTCTATTTATACTATCCTCCTGATGATCCTTAAGCGGTAAAGGAGAGGTTTTTCCAAGCCCGCCGCGTATAACACCTACACGTGACCCTTCGTAGTGGCTTACAGCTCGCAACAGCTGCGTACGAATAAGCGAAAGCTTCGGCAACGCAAGCCGCCATTTAGGCACGAAAGGCTAACAAGACACTAACTCTATTTATACTACCTTGCTTTCTTTTGAACGATTAGAATTCGATGAAAAAGAGTGCACAATTTAGAAGCATTTTTTTTGATAATGGTAGTAGAAACACTTACAAAATTTTCGGGATTTTCAAGATTGAAATACAAAAACAATTTATTCATTTTGTAAAGGAGTGATTTGTTCATTATTAATCGGTTAATTGAAAATATTTAATGGAGTGATTTGTCGTTTATTAATTAATTCAGCGAAGGTATTTATTTAACTATCTAATTAAGTGTTATTTGTTAACTATTAATTTAGCAGAGTAGTTACTATTATTTATAACCGAAGTAACAATTAAGTTAATTGAACATATTTACCATAAACATTTAAATAAATCTAGATATTGATCATATTCGAAAAAGGGAGATCCATCAAATTCACCATGATTCAGTTTCAATTAGTTAAACAGGAAAATAGTGTTTAATTACTTTGTAAGAGAAATGTCAATGCTTTTTAGTATTATAGCAGTATTAAATAATAAAAAAAGTATTTTCATACTGCTGTATTTAGTTTAATATCTAGGTACTATATTCATTAGGCCTAAGCACATTAAGTTACTTTTGCACGACTATAAAAATTTGGGATTGCGGAAATGAAATGTTGAAGTTATTCAAAAAACGCTGCACTGAAAAATATGGGTACGTGCAAATACTTTTTAAAGTATTATGTATACCATACATTATGTAAAAAGTTCATGCGGTTTCTCTATCAAAAATAAACTCAAACGAAACTTCTCAAACTAATTTATAAAAGTAAATTCATAATGAAGAATACATTTAATTTTTGATTTTTCGTTTTCATTAAATAAAATTGTATTTCAAGAGACTTTAGATTAATTGATTCTTTGTTACGAATTATTTCGTTACTAATAATTAATTTATTTTATTATTTCAAATTCGCATGAATTGTTTCCAATACCTAATAGTATTATTGACATTATAGTATTATAGTATGTAATATGTATCATATCCATAATCATCATTATTTGTACCTAATACAAAAATTCATAAGCAATTTTTTTTTGTAAGTTACTAATAATTTTTTGCAAAAGTAAACTTTTTCTGCGTATCATAGTATTCGATGTCATATTCATAATCATCTTAATTTTTAGTTATTACTAAAATTCATGGGTAACTGTTTCACAAGTTAATAATACTTCTTTGTAAAAGCAAGGTTCTTCTGCGTACCGATTTGTTTGACCAAGTTGGATTCGCCGAATTATGTGAATCGCTGACAAACATTGCTAACTTCTGCAGAAAGCAAACAAGCGAGTCAGATTAGACGAAATCTATTCTCTTCATGACCTAAATGAGATAAACGCGAGTGTTCTCAGAGTTCGCCAGGGAAAATCCATAAAATTGGAGTCAGGCCAAATGGCGCCGGCTTCGCGACTCTCTTTCACTTTTATTACTTTTGTTTCGAGCATTCTTTGAGCCACTAAAACCGTTGACAGTTCTCAGTTCAATTACAGTGACAGTAGTCGAAGTATTCTTCTTCGACTAATAATTAGCCAGCAGCCTTCAAATAATTTTTTTCGTCGAGTCGTTAAAAAAATTCTTATAATAAAATATTAATAAAATATTCCTAGTAAAGTTATAAATGTAAAATTATATAATACTTTATTATTAATTATATAATTAGGTAAAATTATACAACAACGTGTAATTTTATTGTTATGTAATTATTACATTAAAATCAAATGCTTTATTATATAATTATATAACTATATAACTGTAATATTGTACAAAAATTGTTCTAATATTTGTATTATTACGTATATTAATTTTCACATTCAAATCAAGTACTTTATTACAATTATATGAGTAAATAACTGTTACAGTAATTATTATATGACATTATAATTATGTAGTCATATAATCATAAAATAAAACACTTGAATTTAATATAATATTATTTTACATTTATATTATAGTATAAAATTGTGTCACTACATAGTTATAGTATTGTTTAAAAATTACTATAGTAATTACGTAATCATACAATTACAATAAAACATTTGATTTTAATATAACATTATTGTTTAATTACAATCACGTAAATTCTTGCAACTTATGAATCATATTGTTCGATAATTTATTTAAATTTGATGTTCAACGAATGCTCCTCTTACGATAGAAATTTCGAGGATAAAGGTAGCAGATGTTATTCCATGAAACGGAAATATTATTCCACTATAATTGTATTTAATTTAATGTCCGTGGAAGGATCACTTATTTTAATGAAAATTGTATTTACAAATTAGGTCGCAGCTTTCAATGTTTGTTTTTCATTCGTCAGCACGAGGTAATATCAATACGTACAAATTTACAAATTTATGCAAACAGCTTCAAACGAAATGAAATAAAACAGGAATACCTATGGAAATTTTACGAATATTACATTAACAAAATACTCCTAATGATACGGTTAAAAGTTTACATATGGAGGAGAAAGATATAAAAATTCCCAGGATCAAGTGGTCGAACTCAATATCAAGTGATACAAGTGTTGCATTAATCAGACAGGTTAATTCCGCCACTCAAACAAGTAGTAAAGGTCAATAACAAACGACGGTGGCTTGTTTTAGCTATCATACAACATTGCAGAATCATAAAAATGATGTACGTTCCCCTTTTTGCAATAAATACCATGATTTTACTTTATTATAGCACTATTTTTAATATCATTGGCTTGGCCGTAAAGCTCTGTCATATTTTAAGATCGCATAAAAACGAAGCTTTCTTGAACAATGTATTACCTTGATTTCTTAACAACAGTTTCATAATGAATTCAACATTTCTTAAGGAATTTTCATTTTTCCACAGAGTTCTATGAGCTTTAAAATGTTTCACTTTTCTTTCACTCAAAAAGTATTATTAAAAGTCTAAAAAATGAATTCTGTCGGTATTTATTAATCCATTATTCGAATTATTTTTTTTGGGTTTGTACTATATTTCTATATTTACAGTGTTTTACATCATGAGTAATCGAAATAGTTCTGCAATACCTTATGAAAATATAAATTTAACAAATATACAATAAAGCTACTGAAACTGGGATTTGGCAAAGATTATATAAATTAATTTGCAAACTTTGAAACTTATAATTGTCTACTGCACAGTAAATTAGGAGGAAAAACAAACAATCCGAAAATTGGTGATCGTTATAACTATATTATAATGAAACTATTTACAATCGTTGCAAAGAAGTGCATAGAAACATGTAAAAATTATTTTAATCAAATTATGCATGCGTAATATTTTGCAGAATATATTTATGCTTAACTTTGTCACTTCGAAAAACGACAATTCGGTACAATTTGCACCTAATGTAATTTACTCGTTGGTAATTTCAGTGTTAAAATTAATTGCTTTCTATTATTATGGTTTATTGTGTACTGGCAATTACGATGTTTCTCTCCAGAGAGATCATGTAATTAAAATAGCTAGCAGAGCTGCAGGTCATCAATCATTTTTATTTGAATTTCGTTTATTTACGTTTCTCTCGACTGGCGCATTAAATACGAGTTGAAAGTAGGAAGCTGCTTTTCCATTTCCGTTTAAGTGGGGGCGTTCAGATAAAAATCAGCGATATCAGTTATTTTGTAGTTAAAATGTTCGAATTACGTATTTTTATAATTATTTACGGTGCAACGAAATACGTAGGAATTCATTTTGCAGAAAATTTTTTTTTCACTGTTATTGCGTATTCGAAATCTTGAAATTACGTGCTTCTTTATAACTTTATACGTTGAAGTTGATTACATTAGAATTCATTTCGTCTACAATTTTGACAAACATTTTTTCAAGTAACAAAAGTTATTCAATTGTATTAACTGTATTTATTGATTAATTGAACGGCACTAAAAAAGAAAATCAAATATTATTTCTGCCTTGCATTTGTTGGCCAGTAATACTTTAAGAAATCCTTCCATATTCTAAGCAAATATAAATAAATTGAGAATATTGATAAAAAAATTTTAATTCGCTGTACAAAATTAAAAATTTTGTTACAATTCCCGATAATATCCCATACATTATTTTACAATTGCTACTGTACCATTAAGTAGCTAGAATAAATAAAAAGTATTCCTACAAATTTCCATAATATTCCATAAATTATTTTAAATTTACAAATCAACCATTAATTCATTAAATAAATCAAAAATTTTCGTACAAATTTCCATAATATTCCACAAATTATTCCACAGTTATAAATCTACCATTGATTCATTAAATAAATCAAAAGTTTTCCTATCAAATTCTACAATATTCCATAAATTATACTATATTTGCAACACTGCGATCAATTCGCTACAATGTACTAAAATTTTCCTACACTTGTAACGCCACCATAAATTCCCTACGATCTATTAAAAGTTCCTTTATGATTCGCCAAAAAATATCCCATAATTTCTCTACCATTTACAATGATACCATCAACTCGCAAAAATAAATTAAGATCACCCCTATAATTCCCCACTATATCCCACAAATTATTCTACGCTTGCAAAGCTGCCATCAAAACACTTCAATATATTAAAATTTTCCCTATAATTCTCTATAATACCCCGTAAATTACCCTTCATTTGCAAAACCACTATAAATTCCCTACAACAAATTGAAATTCCCCCTATATTTCGCCAAAAACTACCCCATAAATTATGTTACGCGTGAACGCCATCCACTTTCGCCACATAACTTCCTCTCATGGCTTCTCGCAGCATAAGCACTCCATAAAAATAACCCTTAACTGAATGAACGCCTTGGAAGCAGGAACTACGATACTAAAGACCCGAAGCGTAAGAAAAGTCGAGTTGAACGGCTTGCGAGGGTTCTAAATAAAGCACAGCCAGCCACCTGCTCAACATTCATGCCTCGTCCACGTGTAAACCGGCCTGCATGTCGGCCGACTCATGCTTCGACTAATGATGAGCCAAGATGTAGGTCAATTGATTTGCATCGATCGATTTTTCACGGCAGAAAAAGCCGAAACAGACAAGGGCGGCCCTTGAGTCACGCGAGGAACTCGTTCGTTTTTACCACAGGAAGCAACTTGCCTTTAAGGCGACGATAAGATAAGCAACTGGAGCTCTTCGTGCAACGTTTAGCGTTTCGTGCGCAATTTCTATTCTTTTCTGCATTCTTACTATGCACTTAACGCATTAGTAAGTTTTATAAGGTGTTTGATTACATTGGCCACCTTTTTTTTCTTCACGCTTCGTTCTGGGGAATTTCTTTCTCCCCTAGATCAGTTACTGAATTGTGATTTTCAAATCCACTGGTGGATCGCGTCAAATATTAATAATAATATGCAAGAATATGCAAAGTATTCAAAGTGAAATTCATATTATTTTATTTAGAGGGTGAAACAACCCTTCGCTCAAATTCCATTTCATAGATTTTGTTAATAAAAGTAGGAATTTGTATAAAAATGCGTGGTCCAGTAATAAGTCTAGTAAATTTACTAGTAACCAGCAAGTAGTCGTAGGAATAAGAAATAAGTAGACGGTGAATTTTTATGCATTTATGGGAAACTTAAATATGCGAAAAATTGCAGAACATATATAATATGCAAGAATATATAAGATACTCAACGTAAAATGCATATTATTTTATTTAGAGGGTGAAACAACCCTTCACTCAAATTTCATTTCGTTAATTTTGTTAACGAATGTAGAAATTTACATAAAAAAGGAACGCAGTTCAGTAGGATGTAATTTTAGTAATATGTAAACTGTTAGAGTTCATGCAAATTCATACATTAATAACAACAAATAACAGAATAGAACCTAAATGGTGATTTGATTCACCCTCTAATTACTATAATTCGTAGTTTACTTTACACATTTTGTGTATTTTTGAATATCGTATGCATGGTGTACCTTTTTGCACAATTAAGTTTATGATAATTACATAATCCTTTGTAGTCCAGTAATAAGCATTAAGCGGTTGAAGTAGCAAGTAAAAAATAGCTGCAGTAGTTAATAATAAATAGTCCGTAGAATTTCATGCATTTATGGCAAACTTAAATATGCAATTAACTATGGATGGTACATAATATACAATAATATACGAGATATCCAAGGTAAACTACATATTATTTTATTTAAATACAAAACAACCCTTAAGCCGAATTTCATTTCTTTAACATTATAAATAAACGTAGAAATTGGCATCAAAATTGGCGGTCTAGTAATGAGTAATTTTAGTAGCAAGTAATAAACAGGAAGTAGTAATAGTAAAGAATAAGTTGTAAATAATAAAAAATGGCGTTGAATATTAACTGACACTGAGTAATTAGTATTACAAGGAATAGTGATAAAGAGAAAGAGATTTCCTAATTGTAAATTTCTACAAACGTTACGATCCAGAGTAAATTGATTCTGTTACGTTATGTCAAAGATAAAAAAAAGTAACTAACTTTTATGTAACACTACTAAAAAGTAAGACTCCAATGGCTGGTATGGTAAACAAAATCTCCGAGTCCAGATTCCAATCTAAGCTCAAATACAGGCATGGCATTTAGTAACAATAAAGCAATCATTTTCAAGAAGTTTATTTAAACTGGATGTTACACGATTCAACAGAATGAATTGGCAAAATTGTTTCAAGAAGCTTCTCCAAGAGCTACGAAAATTTTAAGTTGAACAGGTTTAAAGTCCAATTTAATAAATCGAACAATACCAAAGTCCGTTAAACTCACAAGTGATGAAACAGTTATTTTTAGACATTCTCACTCGCTCCAATTTAAAAATAAAATGCCAAATCTTTTTTTAAACAATCCCTTCCTTAAATATAACTAACGCGACAGCCATTTAATTTCAAATAGCCCACCAATTAATTCTACCAAAAACAAAACGATTATTATAATCGGGATTTCGTTTTAAACAAAATTCTTCGCGCACATAATTCCGCGAAAATCGACTGGATTACAATTCTCAACAATCCTGCTGCCGAAAAATAATCAAACAATCGTTCCATCGGCTAATAAACTATCCGAAGCTGCTGAAAAACGGAGAAATTCCAAAGTACGCGAATCTTAAAGTTCGACTTTGGCGGCAAATACCTAAGAAATTCGAGAAACTCAAGCACGGTGGCTTTCGTCATCGACCACGCAACCTTCGAGATGGCCCAGTAAATGACTTATCAGCTACTATCTACGCCTTTATCAGTTGCCTTGACCGTGAAACTTAGGGGCGATTACGCAACTATACATGCTCTATGCTGGAGCTGCGTGTTCGTGGGTCAAAGACGAACAGAGAAGTGAATAGATCGCCTAGAATTTCCTCCGAGGTCACCAGCGAACGAAAACAAGTCGTAAATGTTCCTTCTGAATACGTCTGTATCAACAAACGTGGCTAGATTAGGCGAACGTTTCAATAGCACGTGCAAAAATTACCAAGAAAATCAATCCTAGCTTGGCTCTACTCGAACTTCCACGGATATAAATTACGTTTTTTATTGTATCCAAATCCTTTATCGGTGCGACGTAGGTTACCTAAATGCTGGATTACTTTTACGTTCTTTGGGAAAGTTTTAGAGATTCTTTATGGGCGCGCAGGGATTCCGGAAGCTTATCGCGAATGAAAACGATATAATTAAACGGTAGAACATTGATGGAGAGCTGGTAAAAATGAAACTTAAATGAAGTTAAATTAAAGTTAAATAAACCAGAATGAAGGCAATTGTGGGTGAAAGAATAAGTCGAACGTTTCCTAGCGGGGATCCATTTTCGAGTCTACTGTGTTCAACAATTTTACGGGAATTTACGGAAGCCGTCAATTCGACGGATTTCAAATTCTACGCTGGAAGTTACGGAAGCCATTAAACATTACTTTTTCGCAATTTAAAAGTTAACTTTGATCGATTCAACGATACGGACACGTATCGTGTTTTATCTCATCCCTACATTTAACTTCGAGTATCCGTGTAAAATATACAGTGGCTACAAAAAGTATTAGGTTGTATAAATTAATTTTGAGTCTTCAGGTTTTCGTAAGATTTAATATTTATTCGTAGAAAGTGAAACACGGTTTTAATTTTTACATTTATAAAGGAAAATTCGTCATTCGAAAGATAGCGAAATAGCGATTTCGAATTAATAAGGTTGCCAAAAGTTTATGAATAAAGGCTCGGAATTAATTTGCACATCGCTACATTTATTTTCGTATTTAAGTATTAATTAATTAAACTTAAATATATTTATGTTTCTGTCATTGAATAGTATTCTTATGCGATTGTGCGAATTTATCTAAATCTGTATATTCCATATGCAGATTCTATATAAAATAAAGTATCAAATAAAAAATAAGCTACGTTGAAAAATCGAGGTACGTGCGAATACTTTTTATAGCAACTATACCCATTTTTCAGGAAACCCGTCGAATTGTCCGATGAAAGACGTCAATATCAATATTTTATAAAGTTGTTTTCCACTTATTAGCCCAGAGCACAAATCTTGAGTTACGTGTTGTTTTCAACAAAGCCGATCGAATACTTAATTTTCGAAAAATCACGTACATTAATTAAAGCAAGGAATGCGTAACAAAGCGGATATTTCTCGGAAACGTGACTCGAGGATACGAGCGAGAAGAAAAAATAAACGCTACGGTTTTTGAAATCGAACCTGATGTTTCGATATGCCACCTGAGGATGAAAAATGATGAAATTTTTATTATGCTCTACGTAAGTTTCTCGGAACACTTTTCTCTTGTAGTCTATACGAAGACTTCCGTGAACTTTGATCCTAAACAAGAGCATTTCCTTCCTTCTGGTATACGTGTGCGAATTATCACGTATCACCGTTACTCGAAAACTAAAGGCAAATTTCTGACTGCACTGCGAACTTTTACGCAAACTCATGTTTCTAAAGATGCACACGGGAGAATGAACCTTATGCAGAAATTAGTTTCGCCTTCTAAATACAGTCACTCGCAGAAGTCTACGTACGTTCTTACAGGAGTTTCGATCACTACAATTGTTGCGAAACGAAAGTGTTTCATTGAATACGCGTAGTAAGATGCATGAATTTTAACCGAACGATATATTTATTATGATAGTAACGAAAAGAAAAAGAAACAGAATTAAACGAGGTAAAACAATGAAAAGGATATCTTTGAAATAGTAATTCATTTATTAATTAAAACTAGAAGGATTGTAAGAAAATAGGGGTGTTTTCTTTCTATTTGTTTACCACAAAATGTATACATAAACTGCAAATACGATTTCACGAAAAGCTATTTTATAGATTTTGTTATTATGTCCTATCATTTTTCTAGCTTAAATAAAATTACATTTTACGTACTATGCACTTTTAGGAGGAATTTTATTCATACGATCAAATGCTCCTTTTATGAAATGACTTCTGGGAATACTTTTTCACTTTTGTTTATCTACTACGTGAATTTTCTCGTTATTTTGATTATTCTAGAATATGTCGAAAAATGTGTGAATATTTAAAATTTAAGTTTTATATGCAGACTTTCATAACTGCGTTACAGTGTGTAATTTAGTTTTGAATATTTCATATATTTCTCATTATTATGTTCACCCTGTAATTTGTGCCATAGTTAAATGCATAAAAATTGATTTCGCTATTGTAATCCTTATTTAATTATATTAAAAGTTACGATATTCCAAACTTGAAGATCTATAAAGTTTATCGTAATAGAATTTTAAAGTTTCAAGACACTAAATTTTAAAATTCTCATTATTCTAAAATGAGGATAAATTATGATTGCTGTATTTTATAAGCGTGATAATTGTGTAATTGTGTTTAAAGTTAGACGATTCGAAAACGAAAATTCCGCATATTTAAAGATCTACATATAAAGTTCATTATAATAGAATTTCAAGGTTCGAAATTACCAAATCTTAAAAATCTTACAATTTTAATGTCTGACTCATTGTTTACCAACTAAAGCCAAATTTATGACTGCTGTCTTTGATGATCGTAACGCTTAATTCCTATTTATATTTAAAGTTACAAGATTCCAAACCGAGAATTCTCCAAATTTAGCGATATATAAACTTTATTATAACAAAATTCCAAACCTATAAATTACCAAATCTTAGAAATTTCAAAATTACATAATCTGATAATCATTGTTCGAGAACTAAAGCCAAATTTATGATTGCTCTCTTTGATAATCGTAACGTCTAATTCTTAATTACATTTAAAGTTACAAAATGTTAAAATATAAATTTCGTCATAAAATTCCAAAGCTACAAAATTGCCAAATCTTAGAAATCTCACAATTTTAACACTCGTTTTATTCTATTAAATATTATTACATAAAGATTTATATGAAACAATTTTAAATGTAATAAAATTCATTTATTACAGATTACTTCAACAATAATTAATCTTAAAACTATTAATTTTACGATTAATTCTACGATCATCATTGTTTAAAAGCCAAATGCAAATTTATGACCGATATCTTCAACAATCGTAATACTAATCAGGTTTAACGTTATGAGAATCGAATATCGAAAATTCTGCAAATCCGAAGATCTACCATTCATTATAACAGAATTGCAAAGTTCCAAAGCGTTAATCCTTAGAAATCTCACAATCCTAAAAGCTTTCGATTAAAACAAGCAAATCTAGCAATAAAGAAAAACAAGATGGAATACGAAAAACCGTAAAAACATTCTACAACTCAATCTTGTAAGTGGAAGCAATCAGAAGCACTCTATAATCCGAGAGATCTCACGCTGTTAGAGCACTTCCAATACTTTTCACTTGAAAATACACCCAAAGGTAGGAAAACAGTGGGGACGGAAGTGGCAGAAAATAAACGAGAAACGTGGTCTGCACGCACTGCCTTGACCCGGCTACGTGATGCGCGAATTTACGAGAATTTCCTCGGCAGCCAAGGAAAGTGTCGTCGAAAAATGGTTTCCTACAGAAAGAAGTCGAGGCTGCCCGGTCAAAATTCCTCGCTTTTCAAGAATCAGCGGGCGGCAATAAATTAGATTCTCCAGGAAAATTGAGAACGTACGTGTTCAGCCAGCCTATCGAGGTTAGATCGAAATTAGACAAAGCACACGGTAGACTATTCATTCTTACATGAAACCATTGGCTAAAAGTTTTCGGCCAAACGCGATAATATAAAATTGGCTAAGAAACGCTAATTCTTTTGTAATTCAAAATGCTATTGTGCAGAACTACGAAACCTAACAGACAACTCGGAGTAAAATTAGTTAATAAAAATATGGCCAAAAGTGAAAATCAACTTGGAGAGATAATAAAATTATTGTAAAATGAAATTCCATTTACACGTTGCGAAAATCTCGTAATATCAAAATAATCATACATATGTGGACGTAGAAATATTGGAAAATATTAGGTAAAGTACCGTTCTCTTATTAAATAGATTTATTTTCCTCGCTGTTTTCTTTTTCATAGTAAACGATTATTTTTATCCTTCTCCTTTCCCCATTTCTGTCATATTATATTTATTTAATCTTCCTGCATGCTTTTTTATTCCTGGAGCCATATTTCGCACCACAAACATTTCAGTGTTATTATTGTTTGTTTGTTTCACGTTTTCATATACATCAAACTATTAAAGGAATTTGAAGTGCAAAGGGTTGAAAGAATTACTAATTAAACGAATCTATTTTCCCGTTCAACGACTGCTAAATAACGCGCAAATGTGTAGAAATAAGTTACGCTATGTTAAAATTATCCACTCTTGTCGAACGTTTGCTATTGATAGCCTATACTTGTTACTTTATCGCAAATGAGATGGTAATAGCACGGTAAATCATAGTGCATCATACTGAATAATGTTCGCTCGTTAACCAGAAAAAAAGTATGTTCTTTCTTACAATTAGCAGAAGCGATAGTGTCATTCAAATGTATCATGATGCAATTGTACACGTTCACGGATTGGAATTTCCTAACGTTTTTTTTTTTTGCCATCGCGAATTTCCAACCGCGTGAATCTATTAAGTCTCTCAACTTTTTATCCCCATTACCATAATACCAATTTCCCGACTCTTTTCAGTTATTATTTCTTACGAGTCAGTGGAATTCGATTTAATTTGTCCGTAAGATTTTACTCGCGCATTTGAATTGTAAATGCTAAACACGATATTCTGAATATCTACAAGCCATTTGTGTCGCGTGATTTTCATAAAAATGGCGGCGTGCAAAAAAAAGAAAAAAAAAATGGGCTGAAATAATCTTTTTCTCATTGTTTCTATTTTTGTTATCTTGTTCAAAATGAACGTCTCGATTATATAGGATGTCTCGTAATTGACGTTACAATTGGATATAAGTCGATTCTATGTGAGAAATAATTTAAATTATTGTTTTTTCGAGGAAATCGACTCTAAATGTTTATTTATTAATAGCTCATGTGCATTTTAGCAGTTTCGATCAGCAAATCTCGTTATAAGATACATACAGGTATCTGTATTTATGTTTACGTTTATAATTTTGAATAAAAATGGATCACCAATAAAACAAGATATTAGCGAACGATAAATTTGATTACTTCAGAAATTGTCGTAAATCTTTCCCATCGTGTTGAATACATAACGAAACATGTCATAAGAAATGTTTACAAACGCAAACATGAACAGAGATATTGCTCTAGAACAAAGTTGAAATGTCGAATTTTATTTAAACCCCAGATTTTCTCCAAAACAAAGCCTAGTATGGAAAAAATATCGTTGTATATTTTCGTCTTATTTTTTCACGTAAAATCCACCTGTATCTAATTGTATCACAAGTTATGGGACAGCCTGTACATCGTTTCTTATTTTCTTACAATTATTTGAAAGCACCGAAAACAGACGCACGAGGTTTCATCCATTTTTCAAGCAGACAAGGAAAATGGGACGGTGAAAATCGGACAATGTGAAAAGTCTCTTATTCTCTTTTTGTCCCCTTTGTGTGGAAACGTGCTCTTTGAAGCGCAAAGCAGGTTTACAACTCACCGGAAAACTATCGGGAACAATTATTCACGCCCGTGCCGATTGATATCATCGAGAGTTCGTGGAACCGAAGTGTGGAATCATTATAATGGTTCTGCGAATCGCAAATTACTCTGGATAATCTCCCTTCCAGTGAAACATTACCCTAAAAGCTTGTTCCTATTTTTCCCCGCTCACAATTCTCTGAACAATTGGTTGTTCCACCGTTGTTCCGTTTAAAAGAGTTGTCTTGGAAAATTTCAATACCTCCGAAGAACATAAAAAGAATTCCTGATTAGCTGGACGACGTTTTCCTTTTTACGACAGCAGGAAATTGAAAATTCTCCTTATCGGAATGCGAAAGCAGTTAAGAAATCGTTCCTTCGCTGAAAGATTCTCGCAAAAGCCCGGGGAATGCTATTTCTTCTCTTAAACTTCACTATTCGATTCTTTTATACTTTTTAATCAATTTCGACTTTTATTCTTCTTCTGAGTGTTTGAAATAAAAATTTCTTTAATACTAAAGTTACCAAGGCGGTAAAAACGACTGGTAGCCGATTTATTACTAAAATTGTATTATGAATTTGCATCGCTGCATTTTTGAGAAAATTACGTGATTTTCTGTACAAAATGTGAATAAACATTTATTCCAGTTTTATCGCGTATCTTTTTCAAGCGTTTATCATTTTTATTTTGGTACATATACGTATACTTTAGTCGTTGGTAGTTCTAGTGTTAACATTGAATTTCATTAAACCGTAATACTTGTTTCTCTGTAATTGGTTCAATTTGTAAGATTACACCGAACAGTTTTAATTGTAGAAATACCGGCTAGTTGGTTCGAGTTATAAATTATGGTAAGTTCCTCTACTGTTCTTGGAAGAAACTTTCATTTACGAAGCCTGCGAAGCATTATCTCGTTATAAATTACGATTATGAGTCATCCGTAGTTCTAAATGGAACTTAGCTTAATAATTCTATGAATCATAAATGCTCAATCACGTTTTAACGAGGGACTTAATCGGAAACGAGTATTAAAGACAGCCATAAAATTGAATTTCTATAAACTACAACCGTTATCGAATTTTATGAGCCTATTAAAAAATTAGAAATTTAAATTAAAACGAATCAATAAAAATGAATGAATAAAATAAACACCAATTGAATTCTATTAAGATATAAAAGAAGTCTTTGAACTTTTAGTGAGTATTCAAAAGAATTGAATTCATCCTTTTGAATAAAATTAAAAATAAATTTTAAACTTAATTTATCCCCCTGAATTAAGTTAAGAATAGATTTCATAAATTTCGAATTAATATTGACGTTTGATTGAATTTTAATGAATATTTAGGAAGAATTTAATTTAAACTTTTGAATTGAATTAAGAATAACTGTTAAATTTAATCGCTCTAAATTGAATTAAGAATAGATTTAATTAATTTTAAATTAATATTAAGATTTAATTCGATTATAGTGAATACTTAATAAGAATTCAATTTATCCCTATGAATTCAATTAAAACCAGATTTCAAGTTTAATTTATCCCTCTAAATGAAATTAAGAATAGATTTTACAAATCTTCAATTAACATGTATTATTTACTCATAACGATAATTCACAGAATTTATAAGGTTTTTTTCTCCAAGCTTTACACCACTTGCAATTACAATTGTTTGCATTCCCATCATATGGTCATTTTAATAAACAATGAAAAGGGTTAAACGCATCTCGCTCATATTTTTTATATTACCGACTAAATTCGATCTCGATTCAACGTGGATTCAATCTTCTGAAACATTGAGCATCCTACGTCTGAATGACGCTAATTATCTTACTCGGAGTACCAAAGAAGCTCCTGATTGTTCCTTCGAATCGTCCCAGCCTTTCTACAGGGCGGTGAACTCGTTCCAGCGATTATTCGCGAGAAATCGTGCGTGTCGACGCGAAAAAAAATGGGGGGGGGGGGGAAGAACGTGGAACTTACCTTGAGAGAGGCCATATCGGACACGGATCGATGCGTCTGAATGGTTTCCAGCTGGTCCAGGCACCAGTCCAGTTCCTCCATCGTCTCTACCGCCAGTTTCATGTAGTTCTCCTCTGAAAGCCGGAAGAAGAGAGCTGTTACTGTCAAAGGGGAAGCGTTGAGGGCTTTTCGGGACACGGCGAAGTTGTAATCGCGCCGTGAATCGGCGAGAAAACGAGACTACGAGAGTCTGAAGACCTTTTCCTTAAGCTGCCGTGCAGTTGATTGGGTTTTTTTGGGACGGAAATTAGTGTGGGAGCGAAGATAATGGGAAAATTTAAGCATCTAGATGTAGCGTCTCTTTTGGAGAGTTGGAAACATGTTTCTTTAGAGTAAATAATTGGTTAATTATTTCAAGGATTTGGTGTTAGATTTCTATTTCAGAGAATAATAAATTGCGAAACTAAAATTAGTGAATATAAGAAATATTGAACAATATTTTTTCGGATAACAGTTTGCTTTATTACTTAAATAAATTACTATTAAAGGAAATTTTGGTATTCTAGAAAGTAATAAATTGGAAAACTAAAAGTAATAAATATAATAAATATCGGAAATTGTTTTGGAGTAACAAATTGGTTGACTGTTAAAATAAATTACTATTAAAGGAAATTTTGCTATTCTAGAAAGTAATAAATTGGAAAACTAAAGGTAATAAATATAATAAATATTGAACATTTTTTTGGAGTAATAAATTGGTTGATTATTAAAATAAGTTACTATTAAAGGAAATTTTGTTATTCTAGAAAGTAACAAATTGGAAAACTAAAAGTAATAAATATAGTAAATATTGGAAATTGTTTTGGAGTAACAAATTGGTTGACTGTTAAAATAAATTACTATTAAAGGAAACTTTTCTATTTTAGAAAGTAATACATTGGAAAACTAAAAGTAATAAATATAGTAAATATTGGAAATTGTTTTGGAGTAACAAATTGGTTGACTGTTAAAATAAATTACTATTAAAGGTAATTTTGCTATTCTAGAAAGTAATAAATTGGAAAACTAAAAGTAATAAATATAATAAGTATTGGAAATTGTTTTGGAGTAACATATTGGTTGACTGTTAAAATAAATTACTATTAAAGGAAATTTTGCTATTCTAGAAAGTAATACATTGGAAAACTAAAAGTAATAAATATAATAAATATCGAAAATTGTTTTGGAGTAACAAATTGGTTGACTGTTAAAATAAATTACTATTAAAGGAAATTTTGTTATTCTAGAAAATAATAAATTGGAAAACTAAAAGTAATAAATATAATAAATATTGAACATTTTTTTGGAGTAATAAATTGGTTGATTATTAAAATAAGTTACTATTAAAGGAAATTTTGTTATTCTAGAAAGTAATGAATTGAAAAACAAAAAGCAATAAATATAAGAAATATCGAACATTTTTTTTAGATAAAATATTGATTGATTTATTAAAACATTTGCTATTAAAAAGGATTTTTCTATTGTGGAAAATAATCAATTGCAAAATTAAAAGCAATGAATATAATAAATATTGACAATATTTTTGAAATAACAAATTGGTCGATTATTAAAATAAACTACTATTAAAGAAACTTTCCTAATGTAGAAAGTAATAAATACAATAAATATTAAGTATTAATAGTAAAAAAGAAAATAGTAAATTAATATTAGAAAGTGAACTAATTGAATAACGTCTCAAAACTGCCACAACGAAGATTATTATACCACCTGCGAATTTTCTATTCAAAGTAATACGTCCTTTCAACTTCAAGAAAATGTTCATTCACTGAGCTTTTCCTTTGCAAGTTTCCCGTTAAACAGCTTAAAATATTCTTCTACAACTAAAATCAATTTTTCCGCAAAATTGCCTGCCTTCCTTCGAGAATTCTATATTAATGAGATTACCCTTTCGTTTTCTTAACTTTCGCGACGGAAAAGGGCACGAAGTACTCCGGGGAGGGGGGATTACGTTTAACGTGGGTGGAAAGAGTGGGAGAATAAACTAAATCGTGAAGCTCGTTAAAGATAAAAGGTTGCGTAAATGAAGCGGAGAAGAGATCAATCGGCGAACAAAAGGGAAAAATGAATTGACGTCAGAGAAACGAAGGAGACACGAGGAGAAGGAATGAAAGAAAACGACAAAAGGTGGCCGGTTGGACTTCAATACTAATTTCGAGAATCTCATTTCCTAGAGGGACGAACGTTGTTCCATGGAATAATCGCGACGTGATGCGAATATTTTATGCTACGGGTTCCGAAGGATTTCACTTTTTACCTCAAAAGCAATTTCCAACGAGAATAATTAAACTTGGCTTTTAAATGACTTGGAATGGTGTAAACGGAGCTTCGAAATATAGAACACCGAATTGGAATATATTGGGTCATTCCTTATGTTCGTACCGCCATATGTTAACGCAGTGGAATTTGCTTATTATCATCACACTGAAACTTGCAATGTTTTATAAGAATAACTGGCTGATAACACTACGTGAAGGATAAAAAATGTTCATTATTGAACTGATTTTATCGCAAACAGGCGTGGTTAAACTTGTGGATCGTTATGCGCTTATGGCAAATTTAAATTTGCAAACAACGATACATGAAAATGTAGAAAATATTTCAGATAGAGTGTAAATTACAACATTTAGAGGAACAAACCGATCACTATTGAAGTGCATTCTTTCAGTTTCATTTAAAGAGACACGAATTTGCATAAACATTCGTTGTTTAGTTACCACATTTGTATATAATTTATTGTATTTACGTATTTCCTAATAATTCTCTACAATGAACTCCTATGAAAGATAAAAGGTACGCTTTGTTTGAAAATTAGTTTCAAAGAAAAGGATCATTTGGTAAATTACGTTTTCACCTGTAACTACCCTAATAATAGGGATAAAGGGTTGAAACCTACCCGAAAAGGTTTTATTTGAAAGACCTCTTTATTAACATGTCACAAATTGAATTTCATACATTGATACCCATATTATGCTTATTACAAAACTCGGCACGAACTTTCCCTTCAACCGAAATCATTACAGTAATCTATAATGTACTATAATTTACCGGAGTCTGTCAGAATCTGGATGCATGAATCAAAATCTACGAAGGATGAGCGACATTTAACGAATATCAAACGAAATATTGGCAGCTTAAGGAAAGTTTTTGGTATTTCGTTTACGAGTTTTAATTCGATATGAGAAATGATTCGTCTAGGGTGATTTCTTACCCCCCGGTGCCAGAATTCGTGGCTGCGGCGTGCTGCTGCCCTGTGCGCCGCTACTCCTTCGTGATCTGAAGATAAAGATACAAAAGAAAGTTTTTAAAACATATCTCAACCCCGCCGAAAGATAAGAAATTAACAAGAATAATAAAATCCTATATAGAGCAATAAAAACAATGAAAAGTTACAAAATCCCGTCACGGATAAATATTCTAGCAACGTAGATTTAATTACTTATAATTAGATTACGGATTTTTATGCATTTGTGGGAAATTTAAATAGCCGTAATAGTGTAGGGTGCAAGTGATATACATTGATATACGAAACCCGTAAATTACAATAGAAATTATAACATACTTCTTCTATTTCCTTCGATTCTATTTATAAAAATATGAATTTGAATAAAGATTCGCAATCCACTTATAATATATAAATCAGTTTTGATGTTAAGAAGGCAAATGATTATCTAAAATTAATCGCAAAATTGGTATTATTATATTATACTATCGTGAATCTTGTTGGTTTCGATCTTAACTTTAATTGTGCTTCCAATTTTGCATTTGTTACGATAGACGATGAGTTTAGGACACGACAGGATCAAATGGTCTATTCAGGTTGGTATTTGACATAATTCACACATCCCGACCGATTTTTTTATCAAGCAAGGTAGATGTCCCAATTACTGGCAGTGTCCCTATAATTATCACTTGAATTATTTTACTTAACAGCGAATGAATGTATGAAGCATCGAGACTAAACAAATTTAAATACTAAATTTGGATTTCATTTTTATGTAACAACACATGGACGTTGCATATAAACTTATATTTAATATTTATGAATAAATATTAGGAGGTGAATGTGCCGTTTGAGCATAAAAACCCGATTAACGTACAGTGAGCAGAAAATATGGAAATTTTTATGATGCAGTAAAGGCGATGATTATTAACGATTTATATTCTACACGTCGTACTAATCGACGTGCTAATATATGTAAGAATCATTTCCACTTAAGTGACCACTTTACAAATGACAGTAATAGGGACATTGGACTTTGTCATATATTTTCAATGAATTAGTAATAACTACATGGTATTTAACGTACAAAATAATCATCATAAATAAAGGAGATGTTAACTACAGTTCTGCTCCAAATCGGAACGATTATTAGGTTAAATAATTTCTAAAATAATTCAATGAAGTTACGCGTTAAGCTTAAAATGACAGTACAATTTCAATGTTAATTAGCGGTTAATAACAACTTCTACTGTCCTATTAGATATTTTCTATGTTTTGGCATATCCCGTGAATCCTATGTCTGCTTGAACTGTTAAATTCTCCAAAACTCCGCAGTCTAATCGCGACGATAAATTGTAATGTAATTATTTGGTGATATTTTAGAAAAAAAAGAAAAAAGAATAAGTTTACTTACTTGTTCGTGGGCACATTAGTAAGCGACTGGAAGTTAGTCCTGACCGACCGCAGAGAGGCAAGGATCTGCGCGAACGGTGTGACGATGAGGTCCTCGCCATGGCTGCAAAATTAAAAAGGGAAAAATCAGTCCTCTGCGTCCTATGTATATACTAAAAAAAATGGTACAATGAAAGGGTAGGGTAAATGGGTGAACGTTCAGCTTGTAATGAAACTCGACCTTTGCTTCGTGTTCCCAAAAGCTGCACTCTAAAATCATGCAGGCGTGGCGTGTCTTTTTATGCTGCAAACTGTACACCGTACATTTTCCATCATTTCAAGAAACATTGTTGTAGCGTAATACTATTTTAACCCTGTTGCATTCCTCCAGTCATTTTCGAGCCAATCACCTTCCCGTTTTCCTAGTTTTCAAACAATTATAAAAGAATTGTTGCTAATATTATTTCCTTCCTTTCGGAATTACAGATCAAATTGAATACGTGGAATTTCGAGGGCCGCAGCAGAAGGGTTAATAAATATATTCTTTCTACCTGATTTATTTTGCTAATCGCGGGATAATGATTTTTCAATAATTCCGATGCAATTAAAGCTTAGCGATAAAATTCCTGCTGCTCGCCAATTATGCAATAATTCGATTATTATCCAATTAATAAGAAATTATTAGTGAATTAATTGCTCGAAGAAATGTCCAGATTTATTCCATAATCAAATTTCATTGCGCGTTTATACGCTGATTTGGATATTTGTTTATTTTTTAGTTAATCGGAATGAAATAATTTTACTTGTTTATAATGGATAGTATAGCGCACGAGTATGGCAACAGTTTCATTGATTTTTTATTTACCGGCTTGTTTATATTTCGATACACCTCGTGGAACAGGTTAAAAAAAAAAAAAAAAACACGGCCAACTAATTATATACACGCTAACGAGATAGAAATTTATTTCCGAGGCCGTCGAAATATCATTGCATCGAACAGCTTGCGTTTCCAATTTTCGAAGCGTAGCGAGAGAGATCGTTTACGGAAATTCCTTTAATTAAATCATGCGCCATCCCACGCGCGAGCACAGGTACACGTGCGTGAATTATTTCACGCTTTTCCACTGAAAATTCACCGCTACAAAGGTCAAAGGTCAAATCATCGGTGCATCGTTAAACATCGATGCTAATGCTAAAAGCGTCATCGATATTCACGGATTAACTGATCGAACCTCGCTAATTGGCCCATGATCCAGCAGGCTTCTACAGGTACGCTATATTGCAAATTATGTTCATTCAATTTTTTCAGTAACGTACATAACTAAGAAACGTTAAATTTATCCACTGGCTGCGATAGATTTCGTTATTTTGCTATGACTCCGAGCTTCGATTAATCATTAAAATCGAGGGCAATATTTACTTTAGACTGTATTAAATGTTGAAAGTAATTATTCCTATAAAAGATAATTGATTGACTTAGCAATAATATATTTTTTTTAGAGTAATTAATAAATTATTTTAATTTTTTTTGTAACATAATAGAGAGATATTAAAATTATTTATTGATTACGAGGAACTTTATTATTTCATTGTGATTGAACTGAGATTAATTGAAATCGCGAGCAATATTTGTTTTATACTAAATTAATTGTTGAAAATAATTAGTGTCATAAAAAGTAACCGACTGATTTAGTAATAACACAATTTTTCAGTAATTCATAAATTATTTCCATTCTTCAGTACCTAATATAATTGAGAAACACTGAATTTATTCACTGGTTGCGTGGGATGCTATTGTTTTGATTTGACTGAGGCGATATTACGCGTTAAAATCAACAAATATTTAATCTATTTACTGGTTCAGAGGGATTTCATCATTTTCTTGCAACTGGACTGGAATTAATTAAAATCAAGAGCAATATTTACCTTATATTAAATTAAATTCTAGAAACAATTGCTGCCATAAAAAGTAGCTGATTGACTTAGCAATAACACGACTTTCTTTATAATAATTCATGAACTATTTTGATTTTTCATTAACAGAATTGAGAAATATTAAATTTCTATATTAATTGCGAGGGATTCTATTATTCTGTTATAACTGTGCTGAGATTAATTAGTAAAATTAAGAGCAAAATTTATCTCATTCTAAATTAAACTTTCAAAATGATTACCGCTATAAAAACTGGCTTACTTAACAGTAACGCAATTTGTACTTCTTACCGATCCCAAAATTAACTAAAAAGGACTGTACAAATAAAATAAATTACATACATGATAAATCACCCTTTATAACTCGAAGTTACAAATCTTTCTCTCCGCAGGATCTGTTAAAACTTCCTACAAAGAAATTTAATTCACCAAAGTAACTACAAAATTCTTCCCCGTAATACAAGCAACCATAAACTATACTGGTAATAACTTCCTGAAAGGTATCCTCTACGGAACACCTCTAGAATCCCCTAAGAAGCAAGCGCACGAATACCTCGCGAAGAACCGCGCGCCGCTAACACGGTAATCATCATTAAAACTCAGAACGTAACCGCGGTCTCATCAGCACTGTAAACTTCGCCGAAGTCAAACTACTGTTCTTCATCGGAGCACCTGAAGCAGAAGAAGCGTTGCGTCCCAAGGACATCAATCAAAACTAGTTTCCAAAGACTAGAAGAAACTAGGTTACCGCTAAACATCCTGTAGAAGACCATAAACATAGACCAAGGAGAACTCTGCGGATACGCTAAACACAAAGAGAATCGCGTCACGTAATACCGGTCGAGAGAGGGGGGGGGGGGGAGATTTTTCGTGGTTCGCCATCAGAAGTAGACCAGAAATGCCTGGAGCCGTGCAAGAATCCCAGGACTTATCCGTATTTATTTGATTCGAGCCGCTGAATCGCTGCCATGCTCGCGAAATTGATGAGACCGGGGGATGTTTTCTAGGTCAACGCGTGCCACGAATTCTCCTAGCGGTAAACACCGTTTCATCGGTGTCCATGGAGACGATTTTTGAAGTTTATGCGAGAAAATCGAAGCCGAGAGCCTTACAGGCCTTAGAATAATCGCGTATATCGTAACACTCAGATTTGCGAGGCGAAACGAAACGCACAGTGCTTTTGTTAACCCCTTCAGAGACCGCTTTTGTTCTTCTCGTGCAAACGTAAAAGATTTTTCTATTTCAACAAATGTACTCTATTACTTTAGTTTAGTGTTTACAAAATATGGAGACTAACTGTACGCCCCATAATCGCCAATAAATAGTCCTCTGTTTTAAATAAATATTTGTGTAATATTAATTGTAATTTTAAATAAATATTTATATAATATTAATCGTTTTAGACGAAGTTTAAAAAGAAACTAGGGTACGTGCATCGTAATCAACCCGCCTCTGAAAAGTTAATATTTTACACGTGTTACATACAGTCAATCGCGATATTCTACGTTTCTAAATTTTAGCCATTTCTGGACGGAACAAAATAATACAGTCGAACTTCTTTAACTCGAAAACCTCTATAAGACGAATTTTGTTTTCCTCTGCGAGAATGTCTACGAATCGAAATAAAATATACTGTAACTCGAAATATTTTCCACATATTTAAATACATTTTTACTTCTGTAATTCGAATTTAGAATAGGTAAATCTCTGCGCCGTCCAACATTATTGAAAATGATGATAGAAACATAGAAAACATACAAAAATAGGATTCGACTTTTTAATATTGTTTTAGTGACAAACGTATATAGTGGAACCTCGATTATTCGAATTAATTTGGAGACATAAGTATTTGGATAATGGGAATTTTCGGATAATAGAACATTTTTTCTTCATCTTGGTGATTTGTATGTTTAAAAAATTATTAATAACATTCGTGTTCTATCGATAATAGTAATCTCGGATAATATAATTAAATATGATTCGATTAAAGATTTATATTTTCCAAAGCTTTTTAGGTACTAAACGATGTGATTAAATTTAGTAAAGTTACGTTCTTTTTATATGTTATATTATCGCAATTTTAATATTGTAATATCTTGCTAATGTGGCTCCATTTTCGCTGTTCTGAAATATTTTAATTATTTCATTCTTCGTTCTCATAGTTAGTATCATACTTAGGATAATAGAGTGTTCGAATAACAGGATGATTAGATAATAGATAATTAAGATAATCAAGGTTCTAGTGTACTATGATTAAATAGTTCAATACTTGCAAAGTTAATAGAGTATAATAGTATAGTTAAAAACATGTTTACAAGTTCAATATCAATGGTAAAATCTTGTTTTCTTGTATTGCAAAGTTTAATAATTTAATGGTACAAAATATGATATTTCTTAAAACATTAATTGTGTAATATGGAATAATTAATACATCGATTAAAAGACATTTGTACGAATTTTCTAATGCCCACGCAACCGCGTATTTATCAACTCTGTCCTGATTATATTTTGCATATGTCTTGCATGTAGTTTGCGTGTTCATTGCATAACGTAATTACATAAACTTTCGCAGTCTAGTAATGAGACACGGCTAGTATAATTATTCTGATAAAATTAGAAATAAGCTGACTGAATAGTTCACTATAGGCAATAATGCGAATATATTGGCGTAACTTCAGAAACAGCATTGAAAGGAAGGATTGAAATATGGAATTTCATAGGATTAAATGGAGCCAAAGATGGTGTGATTAAATAGTGATGCTTATTAATGTAATACCAAGATTGTACACGTACCCATTTTTAAAAATTAAATATTTTATCCGTTAGAAAAATTCTTTCAAACGGTATTTCATTTCAAGGCTACTGAAAATGCTATAGAATTTTTGTTTAGTAAATTTCAATTCTCCTTAACAAAGTATTCGTCATATTACACCGTTGCTGTGAGTGTAATTTACAATTACATCGCGGGAGAATTGTATCCGAATAAATCGTGTAAATTCTGGATCTCGTAACTAAAGTTCCAAAGTTTGACAAAGATTGCAATTCTTATAAAACCCTTGATTGTACTCGAAACTTTAAGAGGCAATACGTCGAAAGTGAAAACTTGAGATTTACGTAGTTTTGCCTTACAACCGCAAATGTAGTTATTAACAAAACTTTCGGATCAAACCGTGATTTTACACCAACTTAAATAACGTATTAATAAAACTTTCTTTAAAGTATTTATACATTTACTTATGTATTGCAATTCGAGATTCAATTTACATTATAGAATAACGATAATACTTTTTGATCAATTTAATATAATTAATACCAAGTGCTTTACTTCGAATGTTTTATGTATTTTGTAAGTCTTCGCATAGTGAAATTTTCCATAATTGCACAAAAATTGCAGTCTAGCAATAAGTAGATACTATACTTTTTCAACGGATTATTATTCTTAATAATATAGTAAAATTATATATCGAATGAGCGCGGATTCTAGTTTCTTTTCTCTAGTAACTTGTTTACGGTGATTTTTACATAACTTATCAATAAACTGCGGATCTTTATGCAAGTTCATATTTTTATTAACAAAATTAACGAAACGAAACCTAAATGGAGATTTATATCATCCCCAAAATACAATAATTTGTATTTTACGCTATATTTACGATAAGCTTAGTTCACTAATTTGCATGCTTCGATATTTTGTACATTTAAATGTCCCATAAACGCATAAAAATCCACGGTTTACTTATAAATCTGATCGTAAATCGATTTTCGCACAGGTCTAATAAATTTCTCGATTCAGTTTAAGTTGACACAGGAATATGTTTTGATCGCCTCGCTTGAGCAAATATTTTTCTTCGCAAGTTTTTTACGTTACTCGAATCTACGTAAACTTAGAAAAAACTTTTAACGACAAAAACTAGTTTCTTCGGTTCTAAGCTCAGATGACAACGTAGCACGAAAAAAAGCAGAAAAGTGTTCGGAAAAAAAGGGGAAGAAAAACTTTTTCAAGCAATGTTTAGTGGGTCACCATATCAAAGGGCGAGTTTTCATCGCGAGCCACCACCGGATCTCTTTCACCGCCTTTTCTTCCACACTCTGCTCATGAATTTCTAGGTAAAACAACTTGCAACAATTTGCTGAAAGATGCGATCCTTTCTCCGACATTTTCAAAACGTAACAGTTAATAATGTTAAGCTAGTTGAAAATGTCTTGACGTTTTTCTACAATGCGGCGCCAGAATTGCAATGCGTACGTGAATATGCAAATAATTTGTAGTTTTTGTTAGGATTTGTTAGTAAACACTTCGATCTATCATTTGGAGAAAAAAAGTATTGACGATTGGCTGTATTTATCGTATTTAACGTAGCCTTGAAATGGAGGAAAATGAGATGCATTTTTGTCACGTTACCTTCAATTGCCACTGTAAATATAACAATGATAGATTAGGGGAAAATACGAATAGGCTAATATTGTATGGTTATCCTTTCACAGTTCGTTTCGAACAATAAATGTTTTTGTATTCAACAGAATTAGTTGGAAATTTGTGTATTAAGAGAACGAAAGATTAGTTTTTATTTAATAGTTTTTAGTAACCGGCAATAAATACGAAATTAAAATTTACATTAATATTATAATTACCCCCTCCCACTAATTTTTTTTTTAAATTGATCGTAAAATAGAATGAGTAATTAAAAAATATCACTCAGGTTTAATGTAAATTTGTGTAGATTGTAGATAATGCAAATATCTAGTTTAATTTAAAACGCAATTAAATGTGTTTCACAGTATAGAACGTATTTCTCACGAGACACAAAAGTTTGGTCCTCAAAGGGTTAATTGTCTTCGCCATTATGCATTTATGAAAATGTAGCTGGGAAATAAATTAATTTGGAACAAACATATACCTCACAAATTATGCATTCTTTTGTATTATTTTAATTATTAAACCGCAATCTTTATGCAAATTCATAATTTTGATAAATACAATCTAAATACGAATTGCTTCTATTTTCCAAATATCGTAAATTGCAGTTTACTGTATATATTTTTCATATTTTTGCATATTATATCCATTCTGCACCTTTTTTGAATATTTACATTTTCTATGGATGCATAAAAGTCTGCAGTCAGAAAGAAATTTAATTCGATTATTTATTTTAGATGGATTACATTGTACTATAATTATGCCATTGCACTATAATTAATGACACTTAAAAGCCAAATATTTATACTCATACTTTGTGTCGCGTTGCTTTTGCAAGAGGAATTATTTCAATTAAATTTTAATCTCTTATATTGCATTTTCCAAATATAAGAACTAACTTTTGTAGTTTAAATTTTAAATTGGAATTAAATGTAAATAGTGTTTAATGTTAATAATTAATGTTTGACTTCTAATATTTAATTGAAACCAAATAAATAATATAAATTTCTGTCATCGTGAGTGAAAGAAATTTAATCAGGTGATTTATTTTAGGTGGAAAACTTCGTATATTGCAATATACTTATTTATATCCATACTTTTTATTATTTCTCTTTTTGTAAGAAGTTTAATTTTAACTATATTATTTTAATTAACTATTAATCTCTTATACTAAATTTTCTAAATATAAGAACTAATTTTTGTAGTTTAAATTTCAAATCGGAATCAAATATAACATTTTACTTCTTATATTTAATTGAAGCCAAATAAATAATATAAATTTCTGTCATTATGAGTGAAAGAAATTTAATTGGGTGATTTATTTTACGTGGAAAACCTCGTATATTGCAATATACTTATTTATATCCATAATTTTTATTATTTCTCTTTGTGTAAGAAGATTAATTTTAACTATATTATTTTAATCAACTATTAATCTCTTACACTAAATTTTCTAAATATAAGAACTAATTTTTGTAGTTTAAATTTCAAATCGGAATCAAATATAACATTTTACTTCTTATATTTAATTGAAGCCAAATAAATAATATAAATTTCTGTCATTATGAGTGAAAGAAATTTAATTGGGTGATTTATTTTACGTGGAAAACCTCGTATATTGCAATATACTTATTTATATCCATAATTTTTATTATTTCTCTTTGTGTAAATAGATCAATTTTAACTATATTATTTTAATTAACTTTTAATCTCTTATAATGAATTTTCTAAATATAAAAATTAATTTTTGTAGTTTAAATTTCAAATCGGAATCAATTGTGTCATTTTAGTATATAATTAACATAAACATAATAAACATAAAGTTAATCAAAATTGCTCTCGTCCATGGGATGAAAACGCTATTAATTTCCTCGTGTCGTAACGAAGTCGTTGATAAACGATTTATCATAATCGTAATAATAGAATATTCTTGATGCCATTTCTTTGGCTGGCAAGGCAAACGAGCTTTCTATTTCGAATTGAGGAAATCTCGAATATGATTGACGCACGAGCAACGTCATCCAATTGCGCAAGCTTTCAATACCGCCATTCAATTTTGTATTCACTAAGTGAAATTTAACTTCAGTGAAACCGTGCGCGTAACACGTATTATGAAAACTCATTGAATACATTTACCAAAACTTCCAACCAGCATTAATCGCTTCATTCGAACATGAAATGCAAAAAATGTTCGTCCATGAACTTTCTTTTTCTATATCGATGGATTTTGTACTCGCGAGTAAATAAATAAATATTAAGTTCAATAATATATTCCATCGTCTGTTATAACCATCTCTGATTAATGATTCAATTATTTATTAGCTGATTGTAAATTTGTGTTTCAATTTGTTGAAATAAAATGCATTTATAATGTTGATTTTCGTGTTCAAAATTTACGAAACGAATGAAAATTGAAAAGCATTTGCTTATAGAAATATTTCAATTTCGTAAACGGAAATTTGTAATCTAACATAACACAAACTGTTCTATTTAAAAGATAATTATAGTAATATAGTACTACAGTAATATAATTAAATATTTAAAACACGGATAAAAGAAAATTAGCCCTATCTCAATTTTTTGGTCGTTTTATAACTAATTGTGTTTTTCGCTTTCTTAAGAACTTTCGTAAATTTAAAGAAAAATTTTATATTAATGATTTGCTTTTCGCAAAGTTGCCAAACCTTTCTAAAGAAACGAAGGGATAATCAGATTTATAAATTTCGAAGATCGTAGCAAAGTAAACTCTTGATATCTTTATTAATTCGAAATCGCAACTTTTCTATTTTTCAGCTGACGAATTTTCTTCATAAATACGAAAATGCCGAATATTCCGAATACTAAAACAGTATTTGATTTTTCTCTAAATAAGTATTAAATATTATGAAATTCCAAAGGTTCAGAATTAATTTCTACACCTAGTAGAATAAAATGCAATAAATATATAATAACGAACGCAAATATACAAAGTAGAATACCAAAATTCGAGTCCTGTAATAATATAGGGTTATCCAAAAGTATCTTTAGGATGTTGAATGAGAATATCTGTCAAACGCCATGTTTGTTAGTAAAATAGAGGTGAGAAAAATAAAAATTGAAACGAGAACGAACGAAGATAATAGAAATAAAAAGACAGATTAGAAAAGGGTAAAGCAGAAAGGGAAAGAAAAAAAGTGAAAGTAGGTGTTCCTATTATTTATTTTGGATAATCCTTTATTAACAATTTCCTCCGTAAAATTAACGAAGATGTTAAATATCATTGAAACTGTAACAATAAACGTGTGCCTTTCGATCGAAAAGCTTCTCGATTTAAAAAATTAATGCTGAAAAAAAGAAGAGAAATGTTGTTTCACGTCAATTGCCGTCCTTATCGCGTGATTTAAAATTCTATTAAAACCTGAAGGCGTCGATTTAGCTACACTTTTCTCAGTAAAGAATCACGTTTTAATTTCGTATGCAAAAAACCATAAAAAAATGATTCAATCACAGGGCGATGTTGCTCTGATGAAAACTTAATTATCCAATTAAGTGCAATTTGTTTTCCAGATTCGGAGCAACAAACTAAATCATCGCCATATTCAATTACACTTCTTCGTGATCGAAACTGTTGTAAAATTGTATAAAAGCAAAAACTTATTATTAATTAAGAGGAAATATTAATTTTTACAAATCGAAATGTATCTTCATTGTTGCTTTTTCATTATTATTTAATCGTTACGGCAAGTGATAAATCGAAATTCTACATTTTACCGTTGTTTGTTTGACTAAAGAAATGGAAAGCATGCATCTTCAGAAATAGGCGTATTGGACACAACTCTAAATGAACTTCTGGCCCATTTCCAAAACCAGATTTATAGCCCGCGACAGCTATTTGCTTGATTTATTACATAAATACATCAAAACAACAAATATTCAAGTAGTATACGTCCAAACGATGCATGAATGAGTGATTTCACTATTATCCTCGCCATTCTCTGCCAATTGCGCAAAGTTCTCTACTCGATTCTTCAATTGAAGCGTTCTTGTGGAAAATGTGATATAAGCGTCAAAAGGTCAATTTTTAGGGACCACGAAAAAACAAATTTTACTTCTAATCATTGCCAAATTTTGATTTATTCTTACTTAAATATGTGGCTAAGATTGGACTAACTGTAATGCATAACAGAATTTTCTATCTGTCAAATTAATTCGGTAAAAGATTAATGAAAAATATTAGATTTTTTGGAAAGTTTGTATCGATGTCTGAAAAATATATAAAATACAGATTTTTATGCATTTGTGCGAAATTTCGATATGCAAGAAGACGCGGAATGCATGAAGTATGCAAAAATAAACGAAAGACTCAAAATATAATAGAAATTAGAATATTTATTGTACTAATAATATTCTTAATAATAATAATATGAATTTGCGTGAAGATCCGCAATCTAGTAATATGTATATAATTACAATTTTATTGTATAAAACAACATTAGTTTTGGTGATTCTTAGCTATCAATTTAGTAGCTGCATAATTTTCCTTTCAAACAATTTTTACCAGTTTTCGAAAGGAACTTATGTATTTTAACTTTAACTGCTATTAAATATGAATAAATATTCCAATAAATAATAATAGATTCGGCTCTAATTAACTGCGTGTGAGAAATTTGCAATTTTCATTCATAAGAACAAATTAGAAACAATTTTAATCGTTTGCTTGGAGAATGAATTTTGAAAACAAATGGTTTATTTTTAGCGGTAGTTCTATTCAAAATTGCGGTTGTAGACGTCCATAATCAATAATGATCTCATCATTAAAGACACGAATGATTGATTACAATCGAAGCATACGAATACTCTTATCAGAGAAGAATTAAAGTCTTATCGGTTGAGTAAATTCCGTATAAATAACGTGTATCATTTTTCTCGATGAAAACTTAACGCCAATTATAATTTAATTATCTTCTAAGAATCGAAGATTAAATTTGTATTACCTATAATCAGTTTCCGATCATCATTATTCATCGATTTGTCATTATCATTGAGTAATCGCGATTTATGAAATAATTAATTGTGAAAAAAATCGATCAAATTTTATCAAGCGTGAATTATCAATCCATGCATTTCGTTGATATTTTTATTTACGTTTAAATATTGCTTAAATACGGTGAGCAATCAATTGGACTCTTCGGTTGTACTTTGTACGTACACTTTAATCGAGATCAAGGAAAGTATAGCAGATAGATACGAAATCTTCTTGCATTTATTTATCCCAAAATTCTATTGTCTCGTTAATAAATGTCGAAAATATATTTAAGTAGATTTACTTACATTTATGTTGTTAACTTAACTTAAAATCCATTCGTAATATCGCGTAGCTAGTAATAAAAAAAAGTTTAAAAACTCCTTAAATCAGTACTTATTAATTCATCCAGCCATTTCCCTGGTTTTGCGTCACGAATATAAAGAACGGTGTCTAGTTGAAAAGAGCGGAGTTGCAAAACGTAAGAGGAAAGCTGACTTTCATCCATCTCGGTATGGTAAAACGGCGGTGCATTCTACAAATGGATTCATAAATATATTCATGATAGCTTGCCTTCCACCTCGTCTTACTGCAAAGCAGCAGTAAAAGCAGGGAAAAAGTACAAAATGTAGTACAACATGTTTCTTCGAGTTGAAAGGCGTAATATGTCTATAAATAGTTACGAACCAAACCGACGTTAATAATTCGCGTGCGGATTTCTATGCATTTATGGTAAAGAAATAATATATTAAAAGAAAATACATATAATAATATATAAACGGTGAAACGGAACTTTATTGAAATCACAATTTCTTTAACCCTTTCACGTCCTCGTCTATTCAAAACCTAATGTAATTATAAACAAAACTTTAATATATTTGTTTCTCTCCTCAACATTATGTCAAAACTCCAATTTAGAGATTAATGTGATAACTTTGTAATAATAATTATTACACTCGTGTATAAATATATACACAATATTATAAAATGAAGAAGATCAATTATATTTAAGCTGTATAAAGTAAATTCGAATATAATATGAAAATATGTTCATAACATAAGATACTTAGTATACTTTGAGTAATATACAAAAAAAGAATGAATTTTTACCGTTGACGTACGGATTCTAAGTCGTTTCATTCCATACGTGTACAAATTAATTCTGAGCTTTTAGGCTTACAGCGAAAGAGGTTCGAGTTATCGAGGTTCGACTGTAGCAGAAAAGGATTCGCTATAGCGCGACAAAATCCCTAGGAGCCTCTAAACTGATCGTCGACCCCGATTGGACGGGCCAGCAGCAACGAGAATCATCATCCACTTACAAATCTCTCTTTGGCGGCCACTCGTAGCACTGTTCCCAGAACACCGGCTTCCTGGACGTCCGTAGCCGTAGCGCGGAAGTGGATAAAGTTCGTGGCAAGCCATCGGAAGCCGCCGCGCCGCCTCCAGCGGCCAGGGACGAGGAACTCATCCCTCCGCTGCATCTTTTTAGGCCACCGGTAGGCCCAGAGAAGTCCATTAAGCCACCACTGGAGTCAGACATCGTTAGACTCTCCTGTTTCGTCACTTTCCACTACGTTCCATCTCGTTGTCCACTTGGCCTCCCCATCTTTTGATCATTCCACGCCTTCAAGAGGCTTCTGGATGCTATTGGAAACGGTTCCTTGATGACTGCAGTGCTACAGCGAAGTACTCGGGTGATGCAAGTCTTCGGACATGCAAATCTAGGCCTCTGATAATTGCAACAGGCTACAGGCAACTTTGTTCCCGTGGTGGGAAACTTGTTCGAGTGCTCACAGCTTTTGTTATAGTAATTCTGAGATCTTTGGTACAGATGTGATGTGGTTTGGCTTTTTTGTGGATGGAGATTAGGTTAGCAGTTTCATTTGGTTGTTACATTTTTGTGCTCCTTGACTGGGAAATGATTTCTTCTTCAATGTCGCCGATGGTAAAACATTTATAGGTCGATCACAGAAGCAGTGTTCTCCTCTTGATGGATTTTTCGGTGAAACACTGAATACATTTTTTTGCACTTTTAGACACACTTTCTTTAATGAAGATCGTTGGTTTGTCGATAAATTTATAATTTTGTGTAATTGTCCGTGGGAGTATTCAGACACCTGTCAGTGAAAAGAGTTACAAAGCGTTTTAGTTTAATTCAGAAGGCGTGGCTTGCTTTGGTATCCCATTGAAATAATGTTTCGATTAATGCTCAGAGAGATCTCTACCCTAAATCGATACGCGTTACGAAAAGTGACCCGTTTCATTTGGCTTAAGAAGACTAGCTTTAGTTCTTAACGAAACTAACCTAATACAACGCCCATAAAACAAAACACGAGATTTTTTATCCATGATATGAAAGATTATATTTGGTTCTATAGAAATACTCATAATTAATTTCGTTCCTATTCCATGTTTATACTTAATTAAGTTTCGTGAATATCAACAATTACGTGTTCACTTCAGTTCGACGAAATGTTAATCCATTTATTTTCAAATATCAAATGATCTGCTTAATATAGAAGAAATAGGAGAGACCAGGACGAAGCGGAACCGAAAAGAGTTCGAGAAAATATATAAAATGATTAACCTAATAGTAGAGGAGTTGGTCTAAATATGGTCTAGTTAAAGTGTAGAACTCACTAAGCACTTCGAACCATGCAAAACTACGACCGAAGAACAAATGAATTTCGACAAAAGAAATAATAACCATCGTTTGTTGCATTAACATGTTTTATTAAAAACAATGTCATTATTACAAATTTCGCAATCGTAGAAGTTGAAGTAGGAAGTAATTAATTAAGTGCGATATTTCGCTGACATCAAGAGCCTTTTTTTACCTATTTTTAATAAAAAGAACAATTTTCTGAGAGAAAGAAAACAATTTCTATTTTTATTTTAGATTATTTCATGAGCATTTATTTTATGAGTCGACCCGTAATATTCAGTCCACACTTTCAAACGTGAAAATTTCCACTGTTACATTACATTTGTAATTTGTAACAAACATTACTTTTGCTCGGCGTATTTGAATTTTACGTCAGAAAGCCATGTTAAATATACACATTGATGCGTAAAAGTTTATGCATCTTCACACGTGTTCAGTAATAAGCGGTAAAATAAAAGTGGCAGCCCATATTTAGCCCACCTTCTCCAATTTTTGTGATTGAATCACAGAATTGCTTAAAATTGTGTTCTTAATTGCCTAAAGATTCTATTGAGATTCATTTCTATTGACTTAAAGATTCCGTCAATAATCTAATCCAAAAGAATTGATCAAAACTATCTATAAAAGCAATTCATCATCCTAACAAAATAAGAAAATTTTCATCAATCCCCCTTGCCCCTCCTTTCATTAATAAAGTCGTTTCCCGTGCAACAATTTCTATGAATAAAGCCTAAATCAATATCGAGATAATCAAACGAAATCCATATCCTTAATCAAATACGCCAAATTGCTGGGAAAGGTGGAACAAAAAAAAAGAATTGTATTGAATTCTCTCGTCATTGAAGTTGAAGCCGGTAAACGAGGAAGAGTAGGATTTTTGTTTACTTGCGCGGAAGCTTCATTAGAATGATTGAATTCCAGAGGGGGGGAGATTCGTCGAAAAGACGAGCCGCGTAGGCGTCGCGACGCCTTCGCAAATCACGTGTCATCTAAATTTCAGATTGTCGATGAAATTGCCGTCATTTGGAAGTCGTCTGTTCATTCTGTTCGCATGGAAACGAGACAATCTGACCCCACTTGCCACCATTAGGGTGCGTCTGCGATAAAACGGACGTGTCTTTCCAATCTGAATTATAATATACAGTGGAACCTCGATTATACGAATCCTCTACTAACCAAGCATTCCGTTATTCGAACACTCCGCTACGCAAACATATTTTACGCGTACACAGTTCAATTGAATTGTGAATTCAGTCCTATAACCAGTCGTAACGTAGCATAGTATGACGCTAACTATGAGAACGAAGCGCAGAATAATTGGAATATTTTAAAAGAGCGAAAATCAAGTCAGAATAGCAAGACGTTACAATATTACAGTTCAGACGGTACAACATATAAAAAGAACGTAACGTCGCTAAATTGAATCTGGTCAAATGATCATTATATCTATATTTAGTATCTAAAAAGCTTTGGAATGATCGAATCATATTTAATTCATATTTAATTCCGAGATCATTATTATTAATAAAACACGAATGTTATCGATATCATTTTAAACGTACAAATCATCAAGATGAAGAAAGTGAAACGTTCTATCATCCGAAAATTCCCATTTATGTCCCCGAATTGATCCGTATAATCGAGGTTCCACTGTATACACAAAAGTGTGCCTACTTTATCTTTTATCGCTTCTCTCGCATTTTATGACATTTGCACTATTATGGTTGGCGGTGGAAGCTTCGTGGTATGTTTCTTTATTAAGAGTGTTTGCCTATGAAGGAACAATGGGGCAATTTTGCGGCGTCCCGTTGGACAAACTGGGACAAGTACCAACTTAACGAAATGAAACTAATTAGGCTAGACCCTTGTTGGCATCGCGTCTCTTTATCTTTTAAGCGACACAGTGGTACTAAATTGGAGCATTCGCCTCTGCCAGCTTCCGATTACTATATTTAACGGAGGACTTACAAAATGCATGTCGGAATTTCGGTGGTAAGACACGTTCGCACGCGAAAGTCAAATTAGATCAGCGTTGGGGAAAATTCGTAATTGTTTGCGACAAGATATTCAAAACTGAAGCGTCTGTACGAACAAACACTGTTTCATTTAGCGTATGCATCGAATAATGTTTGACAATAGTATTCGTTAAACGTTCAAATTGCGAGCCAACGATATTTTCTACTTAAAATTGCATATGGATATAGGAAATAGTAAATTGGAAAACGAGTGAGATACAAATTGAAATTTTGTTTCTAAAATATTATACCGTAACACTATTTCTTGCACCTGTGCAATTTTTATTTAACTTTGCACTTTTATTTCATATTATTATCTTATGGAAATTCGTTGAAAGATAATATGGTCCGTTTAAAGCGATTGAAGCGAATCGGTGACTTATATAAGTCGCTTTTCTGCAAGGTTTATAATTACTGGCGAACAAAATAATTTACAGTGCAAGATACTTTTATCGATAAGTCAAGACGTTTATTTTGTTTAGAAGCAATTATAAACATTGCAGGAATGCATTTTATATTAGTTACAGATACGCTTTATTTGCATTAAACGGAACATATTATCTTTCAACGAATTTCGATAAGATGTTAATATTAATCATGTGAAATTAAATAAACGTTGCACAGCTGCAAAAATGGTGTTTTTAATTCCATTTTCCATCTCCCATATCCTAATCCGATTTTAAATAGAAAACATTATTGGCTCGTGATTCGAGCATTCAGTAGTATTATATAATAATATTCGAATGGTTTTGGATGCAAGCATTGAATGAAATACTATTTCCAAATAGCGTTTGCTTATACAAATACCTCAGGTTTGAATATTTTGCCACAAACTTTTGTAAAGTGATAAGAATACTTGATTAGATTAGAAAACTTTGTTCGTTTTGTATATGAGCCGTTCATAGGCTAAAATGATTAAATTTTCTAAAAGTTTTAGTGCCACGACACTTGATTAAAGCTTAACTTTTTGTAGATAAAATAAATTTCCTTAAATATTGGGCTAGACGCCACGAAATGGGAAAAAGACTTTTTGGTCATGAAATAATAAACAATTTATAAAAATAATAACGTGAACTCCAAGGATATATCATTTTATACACTTTATATATCGTTCGATAAAAGCTATACCTTATAAGAATACATTCTACAGTGTTTATTTCAATGTCAACTTTACAAAGAACCTTAAAAAGCATCGTATATTCATTTGATCAATTTCCTTACTGTTTTCTCTAATATGTGACTTAAAATCAGTAAGTGAACAATTGAATTTGTCTCTTGTCCCTTCCTTAAACCGGGTTAAGTTGTTTTTCATTCAACAGTGAGATCGAAACGAGGTGAAAATATTCGGAAAATTGAACCGAATGCTTGTGAAATTCTTGAGAACGCTTTAATGTATGTCTTACGTAACTCGGATATTCCACGATGAATATCAAAGCATTCGTAATTTAGGATACAGAACGCAGGGGGGTATTGTATTCCCCGTTGAATACACGATGTCCTGGGGAAATCGAGGAGGAATATCGAGCGTGGTTGCACAAGACGTTGAAAAGTTTCTTTGTTCTCCCCTTATTTCGAATTCGGCTCCTCGTGGAAACCGACGGCTGAAGTTTGATTACGGTGGATATTCCATTAAGCAACGCAATAATACTAAATCATTTGTTGCAGAATAATAAATAATGATCAGAGACCGAGAGTTGCGAATTTGATTTCGTTACGCGAGTCGAAGTTTTGACCTCCTTTTTTATGCCTGTAATATTGGAAACTTCACGCTGAATTAATCTGTTGCGTCAATATTTATTTTGGCGATTTGGCAATTTATACTATTCGAGTCCTTACGAATTTGAATCGCGAGGTTGACGTTTGTGAGATTGTAGCTAAGAATGATTGTCCATTGCTGTAACAGGTTATGCAATTTAGTAACTCATGTACGTAGATTATGTAATTGGAAGAATTTTTGGGTTAGGATTCTTTTATTTATGGAAGTTTCCATAGCTTTCTTGTGGTATATATCTTGCGTTGTCTTCAGTGGATTTTTGGGATAATTTCGATAAACATTTTTATGGTGTAATTAAATTCCATTTATCATATTTTTCGTAGTGGATATTAGTAACATTTGGAACTGTACTTTATGAGTAGCAATTTTTAATGTAGTGTTGTAATTGTTAGTGTTCCATTTTACAATTTATTTAGTATAATAATTATTCTACTAACAAAAATTTATAATAGTTTGAATAACAATATTTTACACATGTATTAATAACTTTTATTAGTAACTTAGAACAGTTGACAAATGCTATCATTTTTATTTCCTGCAATCCTGAAAATATTTTTGACATAAATTTCTATAATTTTTAATTGATTTGTAATATTTCATAATTGCAAAATACAACGGAACTTCGGACTTTAATAAATGTAGGACGATTCCAATTTATTTCTCAATTTTTCTACCTACATATTATATAGTAAATTTAAAAGAATTTCAATTTATTCCTCAATTTTTCTAACATGAAATTGGTTAATGAATTTGAAAGTTTAATCGGTTTAAGTGAATTCGAATTTATTTCATAATTGTTTAATAAATTTATAAGAATTCCAATTTAATTCTCAGTTTCTCTAATTGAAAATTACTTAATATATTTCAGAGACTTCCAATTTATTTCCCAATTACTCTAACGTGAAATTGTTTAATAAATTTAAAAGAACCCCAATTCATTCCACAATTTTTCTATCTTGAAATTCAATTTAAACACAACAAGGCGGGTTTCCAATCGGCCAAATTAGACATCGAAAGTTATTTCTTACCATTTAAACAATAGGATCAACGCGTCCTGTTACAGAAAGTGCAACCTGGACTTCCAATACACTCTAATACATTACAACGATCGACTCAAGCCAGTCGATATTTTTCTATCGAACTGTCGCAAGAAAAAAAAACAAGCAAACGATAGCATACAATTATTCTGTTTTCTGGTAACTGGTTGTACAACGCATGGGAGTTATCGTACGAGAAAATTAATGTCCGATGCTCAAGGAAAACCGGTATTGCGACAACGTTACCAAGTGCATTCGCTTCGGAAGCGACTTCAAGAAGAATTTCGAAAAATTCCAATCGACCAATAAGTCTACGATTAAAGTCAAATTAACGTAGAATTATTAATTGGCCGTTAAAAGGATATTCCAAGTGGAATGGAAATTTTTTTCTGTGGATCCTCTTTTCGTTGTTCATTTGATTAATTTTATTTATTTTATTCATTTCGGACACCTTTCAAATATTTTTACATACAAATTGGCACCTTTTTGGAATGTATTTTTTGGTCAACGATGAAGCAATAATATTTTGCTTTCTTATATAATTGAACAAATTATATCCCATGTCCACCAATTGCTATTAAAAATTAGTAAAATATTTGGTGTATATAATTGCGAAATTTATATCTTATGTACACCAATTTCTACTAAAAATTAGTAAAATATTAAGTGTATATAATTGCGAAATTTATGTTTTGTATCAACTAATTACTGTTAAAAGTTAGTAAAATATTAATTGTATATAATTGCAAAATTTATGTTTTGTATCAACTAATTATTATTGAAAGTTAGTAAAATATTAGGTGTATGTAACTGTAAAAATTGTATCTTACGTGAAACAATTGTTATTAAAAGTGGGTAAAATATTAGGTGTATAATATATTATTGTGATTGTAAAGCTCTATAAAAGTTGAATTTCAGTGATTGAAATGAAGGATTGGCACTCTGTCGAACAGTGCTATTCTATTGTTACGACTTGGCAATTTATACCCAAAGCACGTGCCCATTTTCCAGAAGATTTCTCGACATCTGAATCGCCATCGAATAAAACGAGGACCTTTCGATAAACCAATCGTATTACTTGAATTACCCGCTCAACGTGTAACAAAGGGGTAACAATTAAAGAATTTAACGAGGGAAAATCTTTGCTACAATTTTTATTAAAATTTCCAATTTTTAATTACGCTGATGAATTTGAACGAAGAGTAAGAATTAAAGGATTTAATGAGGGAAAATCTTGACTACGATTTATATTAAAATTAATAATTTTTAATTACTGTGGGGACTTTGAATTCGTCTTTCATTAATAATAAATCCATCCCAAATGTTGGAAAATACTGAAATATTAAAATATTAATAAAAATATCAATTTATGAAGATTTATAGGAATATACGTATGGATATTAAACGTATTATAATATATGAAATATTATATTATGAGATATTAAATATGCGATACGTTTATGCAACGTACTAAACATTGTACATAATATATTACTTGTTATATCTCTTATTAAAAGCTTTATAAGAAAATGTTAAATGTACGAATTAGAATAAATTTTCGAATAGTGAAATTGTGCAATTTTTAATATTTAAAGTTACTAATACTAAATTAAATCTGTGAAAATGAAAATGGGAAATTTGATTACATTTCTAATTATCATCCTTTATTAGTAGCTTCCCCAATGTTTAGTATCAGTTGTATTTTTTAATATTGAAAACTATTAATACTAAATTAAATCTATGAAAATGCAAATCAGAAATTGGATTACATTTATAATTATTATTCTTCACTAATAGCTTCCCCAATTTTTCCCCCAAAACTATATTTTTTAATATTTAAAATTATCAATACTGAAATAAATCTATGGAAATAAAAATCAGAAATATGATTATTACTCTTCACTAATAATTTTCCATATTTACCTCAGAATTGTATTTTCCTTTTTTCCCCACTCATTAATACTAAAAACCTTTCAAAGTCTCAATAATAATAAAGTAATTGTAATTAATCGGATTATATTCATTCTAAATAGGTTATTTCTATAAAATCAGATAAAAATTCGTTTGATAATATGCTTGTCAATAAGATTCCATCAAATCCTTTATGTAACAAGTTCACAACTGCAGCCGACTGTCCTCGAAGAGCCGGTCGTTCGATTACAGTAAAAAGAATCGAGGCTTCCGTGTCGCCACGCTACGTTCGATTACAAAATCATCTCGTAACGCGTTTCTTTTTGCATCCAAGGGAAACCAGGGAGAGAATGGGAGAAGGCTGACCTTTCCAGCACTGACGTAATCTAAGAGGAATCCTCTCTCAGACACTTTTTCACGATCGCTCTGGACTCACTATAAATACGTTCAAAGTCGTTTCCGGTTGTACTCAGGTGCACGACACTTACTATGACTTCTTTTAATCTTTTCCATTTCTTCACGAAGAAATTAAATGTCCTCTTTTTGCTCTCGCATTACTTTTGAAACCTATGAATATTTAGTTAAACCAGTATAATTTGCTATTAATAAATATTAGCGGTGCTGATTCATGAATAAATGATAATTAAGATAGCATTAATGAGCTTTTGATGAATACAAATTATATGTGTTGTGACATGTAGCATATATCATTTAATATTTCACATACTCATTGTATGTATCAAGATATGTATAATAGTATTCAATATTCTCTATTTTTTTGTATTTCTTGATATACGTATTGTAGTATATATTTTATATCAGTGTTGAGCATCGTTCAGATTAAAATTTATTTGAATAAGAATGCCCAATAAATAATTAATTGTTAGTCGATTATTTATTACACGAATTATGTGTTATCCTAATTATTCAGTATTCGTTTGGAGATCTTTCATTCGTTACTTATTATTCATCATTTTCTTTTAATTAGGGTTTATTGTTTGACATTCTAAATTCTAACTTCCATTCATTTATTATTAATTTATTAACAACGTGAATCTCAGTTACACGCAACAATGAGTTGCAAAATTGATTGGCACATGTTAAGAGGAAAAGAAATATGTGAAACGAACAGACATTAATAGAAATTTCAATATTGTTCTGTTACATATTATTGAATATTGATTGAAAGTCTATTAAACATATTTGTCAATAAAACAATATCGAAAGGTCCATACTTTGACAATTAATAATCCTAGTAGAGTGTATTAAAGACTATAACAGTAACGATAAAAACGCTCCATTAATTTTCATCGTCTAAAAAGGAAGTACTCGTTTTTTTTTCGTAAAATAATGCCTCCTCAAATTCGAAAGTTTATTCGAACATTGTTGCAAAGTGTGAGAAGGAAGAGAAACAACTTTTGGAGAGGTTGCCAATAGATGGGAACACGAGTTCAGGTTCTTCGTTGAAATATTTCACAGCCGACTAGAATTACATAACGACCAAAATCTATTAGTGTTTTAGGGTCAGTCAGAGGCTCGGAAGCATGTGTCGCATTGTCTGTAAATCATGTTTCCCAGAAACTACGAAATTAGGAAACGGATGCTAATTACCGCATAGTCTAGCAGAACTTATTCCAAATGACTTTCATTATCGCTATAATCTTCTCATTATACGTATATTACAAGATTGCGGATTATTATGCATTTACGAGAATTTTAAAATGTGGCAAAAACTCTACGAGATAAATAGAATATGCAAAAATATATAATATACATATATGTAAACCAAATAAGTGAAACTAATTTTTATTTATGTTCCACTGCTTTGTGTGTGACTTTAAAAACATGAATTTGCATAAAAATCCGCGGTCTAACTCAACAATAATTTTCGTATTACTATTACTTCGTAGGAAGAATAAAAATGCAAATTGCAATAGTGGCCTAATATTATTTAGTCATTCAATTTGCTTTGAGTAATGTTAAAGTGTAAACTTTTAATTTTCATTAGATGAAAAGTGAAAACGGAAAAGGCTGAAAGTGTCATTTTTTAAAAGAAGTATCTTTTTCTATTGAAACCCATACTTTCTTTCGATTAATATATATTAATATTCATAGTAACATTAATTTTCTCTTTCCATTCAACGAATCCTTTCGTCCTGAGAAAATCTCGGATTGAATGTTCGAAAACAGAGTAGGATGAAACCGTGTTTGTACATTTTATCTAGACCAATGATATCAAATCCGTGTTTTAAATATGAATATTAAGTACTTTACGGCGTCAGAAGTAAGCACGCGTCAAAATCTCGTCGATATCTACTGTAGGCCACTTCGATAACGCTCTATTACACCACGATAAAACGGAATATTATCTGTAAACCGTTTATCTTCCTGAGAAAATTTCAATTCTGACGTCAAACGAAGTGGCGAACTCAATTTTCGACTAGGAAGCCTTCGATCATCTTCTGCAAACTTTCTACGGGAATATTCTAATTTCTTTCATTCTTGCTGCATTAACATTAAAAAGTTCTTCACTTCCAACTAATATTCAGTCTTCAAGCAATTACAGTTTCACATAAAATTACCAGTCATCGGTGGCCAACTCAATGTTTGACTAGAAATTTTTCTGCGATTCTCTTTAAGGAAAAAATTTTAATTTGTACTAATTTTACAAGAATCTTCGTTCATACATCAACGTAGATTTTAATCAATTGCAAATTAACTCTTTCGTCACAGTGTAATAGAATGACGAGTAATGGTAAAAAGGCGACGTAAAATGTATTTTTTTCGTTCATTATAACGTTTTCGATATTTTGATTGTCAGATATGAAAAATGTATAATTTCAATTATTCACGTGCAACACTTTTCGATAACAATACTACGTGTAATATAATTTCAAATATTAAGCTTAAGATTAGAGAATCTCGAAATTGGTGATTTTTATAATTATATAATAACGAGACTAATCGTTGAAACAAAGTGTATAGAACCATGTAAAAATGATTTGCATCGAATGAACGTTGTCACTTCGAAAAACGACATTTCACATGCACCAATCTAATAAAAACACTAGCTTTGAGTAAAGATCCTAATTTTCAACTGGAAATTCCTCACGGTTCTTTTCCAAGGACTTTCCAGGGGAAAATTCTAATTTCCTCGCCTGTGTGTTTATTAATTCCGCAAGAGTTTTCATTTGCAGCTCTTGGTCTCTCTGGTCAGTTATGATTTGACGTAAAATTACCAAGGAACAGAGCGAGTTTCGCGTAAGAATAATCAAATCTACGGGTAGAAATTAAAAATGAGCGTAGCTCGAATTCCGAGTTGGCTCCCAAATGAGTTATGCTAACTTCCTAAAAGCTTCGTCTCTCGGAACTTCTCCGTAACCAGCCGAGTAATCCTCGCGAGTTGCGCCGCTGCTTCCGGTGCAAACATAAGCTTCGCTTACATCATCCTACTCGCTTTACCATCTGTCATCCGGCAGTTTTTATCTGAGAGTCAGGCCGAACTTGAGTATCAGCGCTTATCCGTCTGAACCTCTAAGTTACGAAGTTTTCAGAAATCGATTATCCCTTAATCCAATTCAATGGTGCCTATCATCCGAAAAGGAAGTTATGAAATGGACCAATCGATCAATTCATTACACGCCGGAGAAATGTTACGTGGAAACTTTGTGCGATCTTTAACACTGAGTTTACGGAACTCGTCACGTTGACGTATTTCAGATTTCATACTTAAAATTATAGAGACGATAAATATTATTTTTCAGTACTTTATGTTAACATTAATTAATACAATGGTACGAATATGTATTCTAATTTATTTCTCTTCATCCTCACGCTTCTAATTTCGAATATTTATTTGCGGTATACGTATTTTTTCGGAAGCCCGTCAAATTATGCGCGTAATGTCCGTAAACCTAGTGTTAATAAAGAGGTTTTAACGAGAGAAGATTTTAATATAAGTTTGCTGAAATATTAACGGTGACTCTAAACAGTTGGCGAAAAGTTGGACCTAGATTTGAGAGCGAACTTAAATAAGTACGCAATTGAATACTCAATCAAGGGTGATTCAACAAACTTAACTAATTTCGTAATTGAACAGCTGAGGATTATACAAAAAATTATTCGAAAGTTTAGTTAAAAATCTGTGATGAAATATGTCATTACTAGACTATGGATTTTTATGTAAACTTGCAGTTTTAGTGATAAGTTTGAAGAAATACGACTTAAATTGCGTGTTGCATCTTTTAAATGCCATAATTTTTATTGTACTTCGAATATTTCGTGTAATTGTATTTTGAAATCATACGCGTTTTGCACTTTTTTGCGTCATTAAGTTTCCAATAAATGCATAAAAATCATTCAATTAAAGATAAATCACTGATTTTACTAATCACTGGAATCACGAATTAAAAAACAACCTAACATAAAAATTAAAATACGAACATCGAATTAAAAATTTGGGAACAGATTCCGCTATGAAATTAGTCAAAGACTCACTAATAAATCATTCAATTATAGATAAACAAATGATTCTACCAATTACTCGAATAAAGCATTAGAATACAACTTGACATCAAATTTAAAATTCGAAGAAACAATTAAAATTTTTGGATCATATTTCGTTATAAAATTAGCCAAAGATTGTCTAATAACCATTCAATTAAAGATGAATCAATGATTCTACTAATCATTCGAATGTAGAATTGTATCACAAACTTGGCACAAAAATTAAAATTCAAAGACTCGGTTAAAATTTTAAGAACAGATTTCATACTGAAATTAATCACACTCACTAATAATCATTCGATCGAAGACGAATCAACGAATCAATTATTTAAATAACCAACTCGGCGTAAAAATGAAAATTGAATGGTTCGATTAAAACTTATTGAACAGATTTGTCCCCAAAATCTCGCTAAACACTTAACCAACGACTTAGCCACTTGAATAAGTACTTAATCGAATACCAACTACTAATTCGACGCCGAAACGTCTTCGTGAACTCAATTAAATGTTTCGAAATCGATAAAAGTTGACGAAGAACTCAACGGTTAACACGACTATTAATTTAAGCCGTGTAACTCGATTAACTCAAGTGAATCGAAGACTCGAGCACGAATTATAGCGAAATGATGCGCAGGCTGGACACAATGTCCAAACGCGCCGTTCTCATTAACTTCACGCCACGGTCGACCGATAAACGATTCGTCTAATGCACGGTGAATCTGATAGGGGACTGAAAGATTAGGGGAATTCGAGTGGCCAACGAGTGCCCTCGATAGAGGCTGATAATGCTCGAGATACTGAAACCTGTTCTTCGACCAGTTTCACCACTTCTAATCCCTATTTTCTTCGTGAAACTTCCCAAACTGGATTAAAGCTTACATTTCCATAAAGTATCCCAAGTTTCGCTATTTTCTACCCTAATCCGAATCCTCGTTGAACCATCCCAGTTTAATGCACGAATTATGCAATTTTAACGAACAACAATCGACGAACTTAAGGTTAAAAATGTACAACAAATTTGTTTCGACGTGTTTCAAATAAATAGATCGTTGAGAATGTTCGTAACGTTTTTGATAATATTACCAATTTATCGTTATATTAGCTTTTGTCGAATAATAATATTGTTAATTCGAATGAATACCGTTTATATTTGGTATAGTTAAGCGCAACGATTAAATAACAGTGCTTACGGTTGATTAAAAGAAAAAGGCAACGGTTTTTTAGTGAACAAAGCCAGATTTTATGTTTCGATAAAGATGCAACGAAAGTTGTTACATATTTTCTGGAATATTCTATTCATATTTTTATATTAAGCAAAAAAGAATTTCCAATCTATGGAATCTCTCTTAAATCGCAATCGAGAAAATATATAAACGTTGAATCAACCATTTGCGATCCAATCACTAATTGAATTGCTATTAAACACAAAAGCATTTCCAAACTAAGGCTATTCATATTCTTATATCGTGTATCATATCGATTATTACTGTAATAAAATCTTATTAATGACCAGCTTTTGTATACTTATTATTTTTTAAAATAGTAGCCAACAACTGTATCTTTAATCCCTACATTTGAAACGTCGCATAAAATCATTCTTTAAATGTGTTTGTTTTGCTTATGATAATCCAATTGTACATTAACTTCAATGATTTAAGTGCAATCCATTTGTCTCGTGATTTAGCTTCGATAAAGCGATTCAAATCGCTGCATATCGAACATATAAATCTTATTCATATCATTCCAATACATTTTCATTAAATATCGATCGCCGCGCGGCAGAATTCGCTATAATTATCTACTCTACTTTAAAGGATTAAACGTGCAAAAAGCTGCATTATGCGCGTGACGCACGAAAATATGCAAAATGTACAAGGCGAAGTATACGTTATTATATTTGGAGGACGAAACAACCCCCTATTCGCGTTCGAATTTTTTAATTTTATTTTCTGAAAATCCACCATTTCTTATTACAGGCGAGGAAAGTTAAATAAAGAAAGGATTATAAATATAGCGAGTTAATGAAGAGTATTAGTTTGTGTCCAATTTGAAGTTGAGTGAGCAATTTTTCACCGGTGAAAATGGCGCCATTTCTCTGCCCTATTAAGCTACAGCGCGAATCGCATTGTTGTTCATAAATTTCTGGGCAACGTTGACAAATGAGCACAATTTTTCGCAAATTCTTCAGGTCTTTCTACGGTACACATGTAACACGCGCGTATTCTCGCCTGTTTCGTGTGCATTGAAGTAATTTTGCAATGGCGTTATAAATTGCAGCTATCGAAGTTGCGATCCATAAATAAATTGTTCATTCCTTCGAGGAAGCAAAAATTGAAAATAGCGTTGCTATTATTTATGGCATAAAAATTGCAAATGTCGTTGCTATTATTTATGACCTTGGTTTGCTAAAAAGTTTCCTACAATTATAATAAATTCAGGACTTAAAATACTTATGTTGCTCAATGAAGTTTTGTTGTTAAAAATGAGTACTTAAAGTATTCGATTAGAACACAATTGCTATTATTTATGGCATAAAAATTGCATATATCGTTGCTATTATTTATGACCTTGGTTTGCTAAAAAGTTTCCTACAATTATAGTAAATTCAGGACTTAAAATACTTATGTTGCTTAATGAAGTTTTGTTGTTAAAAATTATTACTTAAAGTATTCGACTAGAACACAATTGCTATTATTTATAGCATAAAAATTGCAAATATCGTTGCTATTATTTACGACCTTGGTTTGCTAAAAAGTTTCCTACAATTATAATAAATTCAGGACTTAAAATACTTATGTTGGTTAATGAAGTTTTGTTGTTAAAAATTATTACTTAAAGTATTCGACTAGAACACAATTGCTATTATTTATAGCATAAAAATTGCAAATATCGTTGCTATTATTTACGACCTTGGTTTGCTAAAAAGTTTCCTACAATTATAATAAATTCAGGACTTAAAATACTTATGTTGCTCAATGAAGTTTTGTTGTTAAAAATGAGTACTTAAAGTATTCGATTAGAACACAATTGCTATTATTTATGGCATAAAAATTGCATATATCGTTGCTATTATTTATGACCTTGGTTTGCTAAAAAGTTTCCTACAATTATAGTAAATTCAGGACTTAAAATACTTATGTTGCTTAATGAAGTTTTGTTGTTAAAAATTAGTACTTAAAGTATTCGATTAGAACACAATTGCTATTATTTATGGCCTAACTTTGCTAAAAAGTGTTCTGAATTATACTATTTATTATTTTTAATAAGGGAAATTAACAAAATTCGAAACTTAAAGTACTCCTTTTACGTTATGAAATTTTGTAGCTAAAAATTAGTATATCAATGAATGAGGGCTTATTATTAAAAATTAGTACTTAAAGTATTATTTGTAACCTAATTTTGCTAACAATTTTCCTCAATTTGGATTTTTGTTCGTCGCTAAAGCAATTTTTAATTCCATTGGGTGCAACTATTTCTCATAAGCAATATTTATAGAATTCAGAACTTAAAATACTTCTATTACTTTATGAAATTATGTTGCTAAAAATTAGCATAGCAATAAATGAGTACCAACTATAAAAAATTAGTATTTGAAGTACTCCATTAGTATAGAATTTAGTAAACCAGTGAAACTTAATAAACCTCAATAATTTATTTATCTATTTTTTCAGTCGATCTTTATGACGTATCCTAACATCACATAAATTCACAATAATAGTTCATACATTTCAATCAGAAGAAGCAGATAAACCAAATCACGTCCAATTGAAGCAAATAATTTCCCTATCAAATTAATTAATCATTCCTCCAAAAAATAAACACGAATAGAAAAACCTATCGAATTCTTTCAAAATGAAACTTGCTTAAAGTTGCACCAGTTAACCCTTTGCACTTTAAAAGCGACTTTCAGCCTCCAAAATTTTCTGCCTCCATATTTTATACACCTACTGTAAAATAATTTTATCCTCTATTATTATTTGTAAATTTCCTTCCCTTACTTTTACGTATTTATTTCGTATTTAGGTAATTTTGTATGAAATTCGGTATTTCCATCACTGCTCAGTAAATAAATAACCAAATAAAATGAACCAATTTTGATAACTCTCGAGTGGAAAGGGTTAACAAGCCAAAGTCAATTTTCTCAGGTGAAAAGGAGGACCAGGGATCAGTTCTGACCCGAAATGGAGGGAAAGTTTGCGGAAAAGTTCTAAAGTGCAATTATCTGGATTGCAAAGTGCATCAAAACCGATATCCCCGATAACTGTATTCCCTTTAACCGATTTCCGCAAGAGCACGCCAGCGGATTCCGCAGCTCTTGGCTAATTCCAGCTGCAGTTGACGAGCTTGTTTAACGATCACAGTAACCATAAAGCACCAGTATTCGAGCACCTACGTTCCGTCCATCTCACAAAATTCGAGTAGAAGAGAATGTTAGAGCATGTTGCGGCTTTTCGAGGATCTTACGAAATTTTATCAGAATTGCAGAGAATGTAGGAGGATTTGGTAGAATTATACGGGATTTCGCTAAATTTAACGGTGAAAGGAAAAACTTCGTTGAGAATTGGAGGATTGAATGGAATTTTGTAAAACATGGAAGAATTTCATAGAGAAATGCAGAATTTTACCACGAATTACGAAGTCTAATTGAATTTTATAGAACATGGATGTGTTTCGTAGAGAATTGCAGAATTTTATCATGAACTGCAAAATTGAATCGAATTTTACAAAATATGGATGAATTTCATAGAGAATTGTAGAATTTTATCATGAATTGCAAAATTTAATAGAATTTTATAAAATATGGATGAATTTCATAGAGAATTGTAGAATTGTACCATGAACTGCAAAATTGAATAGAATTTTACAAAATATGAATGAATTTCATAGAGAATTGTAGAATTTTATCATGAACTACGAAGTTTAATTGAATTTTATAGAACATGGATGAGTTTCGTAGAGAATTGCAGAATTTTATCATGAACTGCAAAATTGAATAAAATTTTATAAAATATGGATGAATTTCATAGAGAATTGTAGAATTTTATCATGAACTACGAAGTTTAATTGAATTTTATAAAACATGGATAACTTTCATAGAGAAATGCAAAATTATACCATGAACTAAAAAATTGAATAGAATTTTTTAAAACGTGGATGAATTTCATAGAGAATTGCAGAATTTTACGGAATTCTATAAAGAATTGCACATTTTCACGGAATCTCACAATAGACTGACAAATTTCACAAAAAAACACAGAAAGTTACAAAATTTCATTAAGAATTAGAGAATTTAAAAAAATTTCGTAGAAAATTGAAGAATTTTATACGTAATTGCAGAATGCTATAGATTTTTACAGAAAATTAAAGAATTTCATATGAACATTGCAGAATTTTACAGAATCTTACAGAAAACTGAAAAATTTCAGAGAAAATTACAAAACATTACAGAATTTCACAATAGACTGAAGAATTTCGTAAAGAATTGCAGAATTGTACACAGAAAATTACACAATTTTATACACAATTGCAGGATATAACAGAATTTCATAGCAAATTGAAAACTATTATAGAGAATTGCAGAGTTTTATAAAATTTTACAGAAAATTAAAGAATGTCATAAAAAATTGAAAAATTTCATATGAAAATTCCACAATTTTACAGAATCTCATAAAGAATTGAAGAATTTTAGAGAAAATTGCATAGCTTTATAGAATTTCACGATAAACCGAAGAATTTTATAAAGCATTGAAGCATTTCATAAAGAATTGCGGAGCTTCGTAGAATTTTGCACAACTTGTCACGAAATTTCAAAATTTCCTGGAAAATTGCACAGTCTCATAAAAATTGCGGCATTTGTCAAGATTTCGCAGAATTTCACGGATTATCATCAAATCTTATAAAAGCGAGCAAAATGTAATAAAATTCTGTTGAATCACACAGAATGTTATCCAATTCCGTAGAATTTTACACAATATTGCCAACTTCGCCAAATTTTGTGCAATTGCATATAATTCTGTACCATCTGACAAAATCGTGCACAGTTTTCTACACTTTCGAAAAGTTTCAAAGCGTTTCGAGAAACATTGAGAAACTCTAGTAATTACTAAAATAAATTCTGCTACGTTTCCCCAAAAGATTGTCGTTTAATCACTGAAAGAGCCCGAAACTCATGCGAGTAATACTTGGTAAACGTTGGAAATTAATTCGAAGCACGAAACCTTTGAAATTTATAGACGGATCGCTTTGAAAACTTCGGAATTTTCATCCATTATCCCGGCAAACTACGAAATTTATATTTAACGTTGCTGAAAAGCTTCTCTCGAAACTGCAAAAGATTACAAGTTTTAATTGCAACATTGCTGTCCTCTACTTGGACTCTCTATGTTAAACTGCAAAAAAAGAAAGTCTGCGATTAAACAACCCTACGACTATTTGCACCAATTACACGAATATTCGAGAAGCTTTTTTAATTTATAATACACATGCTTTTTTATTTAGTAATACAGTGGCTCGAAGTAAAACTCGAACAATTATGCATTTATACTTCAAGCATTGATTCGTAGCATAAGAGAGAAAATTAAAATCCAAAAGCTTCGAAATTTGGATCATTAGAAATCAAAAAGCTTGGAAATTCAAGAGATCAGAAACGTAAACGCTTTGAAATACAAGAGCATGGAAATTCAAAAGCATCGAAATGTAAACGCTTGTGAATGAAAAAGTTTGAAAATTTAAACGCTTATCAATCATTTGATGAAAACACGAGAATGTAAGTGTCCGGAGTTTTATACTTTCAGCCACTGTATGCTCGAGTATTTCGATTCCCCACTGGTTCCCTTCTTTCGGGCACATTTATATAACGACAGATATAAATGTTAATGTATGTTTGATACCCATTGAGAAAAAAGAAAGAAAGAAACGGCATGATATATATATAAAGTTCCATAAATATTCAACATTCTGCAGAACGCGTTCGTTGCATATTTATGAAAGCCGTGTTTGGTGCTCGCACGAATTTACTCGTCCCGCGAATTTTTACCAACGCAAAAGTTCTTACTTCTCTACCAATTGTTCCTATTGGACAAATAAATTCCCTTCGCCTATTCGACAGAAATGCGACGCGTTCCTAGCTTTAAATACGTATATTTCAAAAAACGAACGTGGTCATTTACATGTGAAATTCATCGATTTTGCGAAGGAGAAAAATTAAAATATATCTATGTAAATTCTTCAAAACACTGCTCTATATACAGTGGCTACAAAAAATATTGTGGGAGCATTTTATTTTTGCATTTAAATACCACTTAACTGGATTCAACTGCATTAAGTTTTCTATCATTTAATAGCTGTGGTCACGTAATAGTGCCATTAAATGATACAAAATTGAATACAACTGAACCTAGCTAAATTGTATTGAAACACAAAAATACAATTTTTCTAGCTACTGTATTTAGTTCAAATAATTTTTACATAATTCTATACGCTTTTTACCATCTAGTAACTAATTTTATTATTACATTAGGCGTACCAACAAATTATCCATTTTTTCTGTCAAATTCAGCATTTTGTTTAACACAATAAAATTGTTATTGAAACGGAGGCTTGATTATTCGATAAAACAAATTCACCAATCAATTTTTATATCTAGTTAGCATATTTTAAATTTTAGTTATATTTATTAAAACAAAAAATAGTGGATTACTTATTGGTACCCGTAACATATTTACAAAAATCACCAATTTTAGGTTTGTCTGATTTTTTGTTCTCTGTCATGTGAAGAATTATTAATCTTATATTCTGTAAATCAATGTTGAACTATTCCTCTATTTGTACAATCTTCTACAAATTCCGATTGGCTAGCTTTTATGGTTATATTTGCTGAATTCAGACTTCCATAAAGAATTGCTTCAACGTTCCCATTATTCACGATATCACACACGGAGATTTGCACAATTTCATTATAACACACACATATCTATATCACAATTATTTTCTTTTCCTTTAATGCGATTCGTTGCAATTGATGATTGTACGAAATTAAAAGGATAATAATTAATCTTTAAACGAAAGACACTTATGACGCACTGGAAATAATTACTATACCAAAGAACCTAACCTTGAAAACACCAAAATTGATTAAAATTAAATGTTATATTCTTCTCTCAGTTTATGCTGGTTAAAAAATACTCCGCCAGTATTTTAAGAGAAATATAATCAAATTATTAGTTTTAGTAAAAATAATTATTACACCAGAGGATGTGATATTGAATACATCCTAATCATTTAAAATTTTAACCTATAAACTGAATATTATATTTTTCCATCCATTTTTGCTATTTGAAAAATATTCTGCTGCTATATTAAGAAAAATATAATAGAATTATTGCTTCCAATAGAAACAATCACTATACCACAGGACTTAATCATGAATATGTCCTAATTCTTTAAAAATTTAGCCTATACACTGAATATTATATTTTTCCACCAATTTCTGCTACTTAAAAAATATTCTGTTATTATTATCATTATTATTAATATTATATACGAGTTAAAAAACCCTTTGGTATATACATAAATTAATAAAATGATTAGTCGTAGGAAGCTAAGAGTTTTTAAATCCTTCGTCTAATAATAGAAACAGAACTAAAGATATTTAGAAATTTATTCGAAGATAAATGTAATAAAATTATTGTCTTCATTGAACATTTTAGAGACTGATGTAGTTTTCCTATTATTGATAAATTCTTGGATGGAAGGCATTAAAGTACAGCACGAAAAGATATTCATGAAACCTGACCTAAGGTACAATAAGACTTCAACAAGTTGTTCTAAAAATGGTATGTAAATATCGTAATTGCTAGTATGTCAGTTAATTATAGCCTTCCCATACTGTTCAACTTTTATCAACAAAGACAGTATGACTCTAAAATATAGCCCACACGCATTCTATTAGCTTCGTGCATAAGAAATGTCTTTCGAAGTAAAACTTTAAGCGCGAGTAGACTTTGCAAAACAAAATTGCTTCAAATAATTTCTACACAATTTTACATACTTTCTGCAGCGAATAATTAGTTTTTTTTAGGATCTTTCGAATTGTTCCTTAGTTCACTGTCCAATGAAAAATCGTCAGCTTTCAACTTTATAAATAAACGTTCAACTATTCTAATACTCCTATATAACCTTCTGCGAATGCTAAATTTATATTTGCAGTAGTTTTTATACTACATTTCACAAGGTTGGGCTTCTACAAGAAGTATAGAATATATTTCGATTATTCATGATGTCAAACGTCAAGGACTTTATAATTCTATCAATTATTTGTAATATTCTACATACGTAAGTTGTAAATAATTTTTTTCTCCTTAATTTAATTTATTACGATCAACGATAGGGTAAAATTGAAAGCATCGTTTCAAGCATCACGGAAACGATATTTCGTATTCACTGACCTAACACAATCGTGACCTACCACAATCTTCAACCGACCAAAAGGAAAATATTTTTTAGAGAGTGATGACTAATCGAAATGTTTCAAAAGACACACTTTAAACCCATCACCAAACATTTTTAAATAAACTCTTCCAGAAATAGTAAATGCTATAATTAGACTGCATTTAGTGCACAAAAATACAGAGCGGTTACGAGATACAGAATACGTCAAGTAAAGTACAGATTATTATAATTAAATAGTGAAACTATCTCCTATTTAGGTTGCATTTCCTTACTTTTATTTATTAAAATAGGGAAATTATTATAGAAATTAGAGCAAGCTTAAAAAAATTCGAATTGCAAAACTTCGAAATTAGAAATTGCATCAGAATCTGCAGTCTAATTATATTTTAGGTCATCTCGTGTCGCTTCTTGGCTTAATTTCGAATGCAAAGTACTGGTATTTATATTTGTTTTTAATCACCAGTTTCTCAGTGAATTTTATTTGAAGAAATCAAACAAACGACATTAGTTATGTGGAATAACTTGATAATTATTACTAATTACAGTCCCACCTACGCTAATCAATCACTGTAAACACGCACTTAATGATTTCCGAACAATCGAAACACCTTCTGCAACCATAATTTACCTCACTGCTCAATCATTACTATTATCAAATTAAATAAATTGTTGAACCAAAATTTTGGTTACGCTTGTTTAAAGAAATCTAACAAAACACATCACTTATGTGCAATGACGTAACAATTGCTGGTAATTGTAATCCCACCTACGCTACTCAATCACTATAACCAGACACGATGATTTCCGAACAATCTAAACACGTTCTGTAACCATGATCTACCCCACTGCTCAACAAACACTATTATCAAATTAAAGAAATTGTTAAATTAAGTTTCTGGATTCACTTGTTCAAAGAGATCTAACAAACGGTCCTTATATGGAATGACCTAATTGTAGTCCTACCTACGCTACTCAACCACTGTAAACGAAGATTTAATGATTTCCAAACAATCTAAACACGTTCTGCAACCATGATCTGCCCCACTGCTCAATCATCGCTAGACTGCGGATTTTTAAGCAAATACATATTTGTATAAATAAATTTATACTCGTAAGACCTAAATTAAGGATTGTTTCGCCGTTTAAATACTATAATTTCTACTATACTTTTGGACATTTTATATAATTCGACGCATTATATGCGTTCCGCACATTCTTGCGTCATTACAATTTCGCCAAATGCATAAAAATCCGCAATCTAACGACTCGAATTGTCAAACTAAAGAAGTTACTAAATTAAAATTTTGTATACGCTATCAATTACAGCCCTATCCACGCTACGCGATCACTACAAAACGTTCACTAAGCACGTTCCGCAACCATGATCTACCCCACAGCTCAACCATCGCTATTATCAAGCTTCCAATCTACTAACATTAACCCGTCACCCTTTAAAGAGACCACGTCCCAAAAGGAAACCGTTTCGCAATTTGTCCCTCGTCACCCATAAACCCGAAAATTCCCTTCCCTCCCGGCCAAGACTCCCCATCACGATAAATCACACCAGCACTTCGAAGAAATTTCACCAAAAAATTCACCAACCATCCTTGAGTGCCTGTTTCGGTAACTCAACTGTCAGTAGTCCATTTGGTCATTATTATTTTACCGCGAAATTCGTCGGAAGACGTTGGAATCGATGCGAGTGGAGTCACCCACGCGATCGACGAAGTACTGGAGACGCGGGACGAGTCAACAACGTCGTAGTGACGCTGGCTCGCGATCGAACGGCGCTGGATCGATCAGTCGAACGTAGCTGCACTACGACGCGTACGGGAAACCGGAAATAGCGGTTGATTCACGTGACAGGAACGCGGTTTACGCTGGTGTCGTCGGACACCTCGTGTTTGCCGCGACGTCCAACTGACCAAGCTGATCTGCTTTCGCCGAGATTTCGACGCGTAGCGGAGGGGAAGGGGCGCGATTTGCGCGGGAAACTTGCGCGTTGCTCAGGTCTAGTCGCGTCTCGCTTCGCCTGCATTGCTCTGTTTCGCTTCGACTTTACCTAGAGGAACTCCTTTTGCCCCATTCTACGCCCGCCTGGAGGGTTCCGTCGATCTGGACCGAGTCCAGGTCTCGGTGTTTTGTGGCCGCTGCAATGGGTACGATAGCCTTCAGGGTCATCGCGGTCCAGCCTTTTAACCGATCCTTCGTGATTCATTGTAAACTGCGGATTCTAAACTCTTCGCTATTTAAACGGTGCACCGGTCTTTGAATAGGTTTAACGTTGCGTTGGAACGTTCGAAACTTTGGAATCTTGGATCCCTCCGAACTTAAGAAGTCTCGAGGCTTTTGGAGACGTTGAAAGTTTGGAGTATTTATCGGATTGCGTGCAAATGTTTCGATGGCTTTTTGGTATTTCGTGTGCTTTTTTTCGGTAAAACTTTCGATCGTAACGCGAAAGTTCCTTTTAATGAGATTGCAACGTTGCGAAGTTACAAATCATAGTGTTTCAATTGGAAGTGTTTGACGTTTTGTTAATAGTTACAGTAAACGTTGAAATGCTCCGACTGCGTTTTACTAATAGATCGTGAATCTTCGTGCAATTTTGCTTTTGTCTCGCCAAAATTAAAGAAACGCGTCTTTATAGCCATGATTAGAGAAACGAGTTGAAACTTGAATTCTTATCGCCAAAATTGAAGGTATAAAATATTAACATATTAAAATATTAAAATATTAACATATTAGAATATTAAAATATTAAAATATTAAAATATTAAAATATTAAAATATTAAAATATTAAAATATTAAAATATTAAAATATTAAAATATTAAAATATTAAAATATTAATATATTAATATATTAAGATATAAAATGCACTCTATTATTATATTTACTTTATCTAATTATCATTGCGTTTTGTGTTTTATCTCTTGTTAGACAGACTATAAGTCACATTTTCAAAGCATTGGAGTTTATTTATTAATTGGAATCTAGAGCATAGAATCTATGGACTTGTCAGGAAACAATGCACAAACATAAGTTTCTTATACTCAGAAAAAGACTGCAATCCGACTAAAGCTTATTTGGCCTATTTACATAACAGTTGTATTCAAAAGTTTGAGGGGCAATAACTTGAAAGTGGAAGCATGTGACTTGTGTCGTTTTGCCGTAAAACCACAGATCTGCTTGATTAAATAAATAATATAATCTATCTACATTTCTGATGGAATGCATCAAAACTTTTGCATGCACACAATACTTTTACGATTCGAAACTCTTAAAACTTAAGTAAATAATAATTCATGTAAATGGGGATAATATTATCATAATACGAATGTATTTAAATAGTTATCTAATGAAGTTTCTGTTCAGACTTTAGACTCATTTTAATTAATACGATTACAGTCGTTTATGCGGAGAAAAAGCGAAACATAGAAATAAAAATTAATAATTATCTCGCGAACATTTTTCGCTTATTCGTTTATTTAAATTGCAGCTAAATTTATGTTTCGTTTAATTAGATTCGACAAATACTTCATTTGATTTTCAAACAGAAATTCGGTAACATTTTTGATTCCCAGAAAAATTAACGTTTCTTGAAATAAACAAAAGTGAAAAAATAAAGGTTCAGGGTTTTTGAAAATTTTGAGTTTCGGGAGTTTTCAAAATCTTGAGGCATCGCAAAGTTTCGGATTCGAGTTTCGCGAATTTGAAGATTAGATTTCGACCCATCTCTAGTTTAATGCATCTTCGCATTTAAAAGCTTTGTGAGGCATTGGATTAGATCCAATTCTCGGTATTTGCGAGTACTCGATGCTAGAATGGTTGCAATATGCTCCAAGGCCCTCGTAATTTTAGGACTTAAGTTGATACTTTCTCAATTTTGAATGGTTCTAATAGTTTCGCGTAATTCAAGAATTTTGTGGCGGGTTGGTCTTAGTCCAAGATTTGATGTTTGTGAAGTTTTGATGCAGGGATGGGCGTAGTATTATAGCTTCCAAGGTCTTCCTGAACTTGATATTTTACCTAACGGTATTGAATCACTCGGTATTGGATTGTAGCATAAAATCTGTACCTTAGAATCAGACTGACCCAAGCCCTGTGTTGTAAATTTATAACGAAGCGAGAACGAAAATTCGAACCACTGTATTTGAAGCAATTCATCTAATTAAATCTTCTTTATGCGTTATGAAACATTTGTATACCCCCTGTTCATAATTCGTTGGACGCTTACTAAACTTGGAATACAGAAAAATTTATGCTGTGCTTACAAAATGAAGATACGATTTATTGATTACTATTTGCGACAGGAAGAGAATTAAATGATATTGTCTTTTTAAGGTGTTACTAAAAGTCTAATACAAGAAGTATTTTGCCAAAAAACTAACAAGTAGTGGTGGGACAAATTCAGAGACATACTATAAAGAGTTAATCTTACTTCTGTATTCACGAATAAATGATCTTAAAGGAAGTGATAAAACGGGACGAATATGCAGTCGAATATGAATCTTTCTAAATCTCTTTACCTAAGAGTCATTTTTAAAACGATTAATTGTGAGAGCTAATGAAACGTTTCATTTTGAATTAGCAGAAAAAATTGTTCTAAATGAGAGTTATAATCAGTATTGCAACGTGTTGGATAGATTTTATATGGAAGTAATAGCACTTGACATTGTTTTAATGAAATGTGAACGAATTTGTTATTCAATGTAATAGAAATCAATTAAACCTGTTGTTCTCCTTACTTAATTTTCATATTTACACATATTTCTTTAATTTACAATGAAAGTATGAACGAATATACGACAATTTAGGAATATTCTTGTTTACATGGATCTTATAAAAATGTTAAGTACATTAAATATCAAGAAGAAATATTTATAAATGTAATGCCAAATAAAACGTAATTTTCAAATTACGTTAAAAATTTGTTTTCTACTCAAAATGGAGCTGGCTGATTTTTGTACTAAATTCTTCAATAATTGTTGCCTGTGGTAAATACAGTCTAAGTTTTGATATCTGTGAATGTTTGGCATTGAGGTAAGCGTAGTCAGAAGTAGCAATACTCTTCAGGGTCTTCATAATCTTGTTGTTTTAGCTTAACGTTTTTCATATCACGTTTTTAAATTAAGGAATTTCATCCTCTACTCCATTCGTTTCCAATTCCTCTGCAATGACTGTAATTTTACCTATCAATTTGTCTTCAATTAATTTCCAATTCTTTTACAATTTTTGTAATTTTAGCTTGCAATTATTTTATAACCTTTTGTATCTTCAGTTCCCAATTTCTTTCATTATTTTTGTAACTTTAGTCCGCAATTAGTTTCCAATCATTTTCCCATTTTTGCTTTACAATTCCTATGATTTTAGCTTGCAATTATTTTATAGTCTTTACAATTTTAGTTTCCACTCAGTTTCTAATTCCTTTGATAATTTTTGTAATTTTAATCTTCAATTAGTTCCTCATTTTTTTGTTAAAATTTCTATAATCTTAGCTTCCAATTATTTTACAACCGTTGTAATTTCAGTTGCCCAATTAGTTTTCAATTTTTCTATCATTCTCTTCTGAAAAATGTAACGATGCATTAAATTGCGTTCAGTTCTTAATATTCATTGATGCTTCAAGCTCGGCTGATTGCAATAATCATTAGCCTTTCCGATTCTTCGTGGCATTGGACTTTTGCATTCCATAGTCTTAGAATTGTTATCGTGCTCCTCTTTAATTTATAATTCCCCGAATCTATACTTGAAGAGTTCTATAATGAGTTACGGTTGAGTCCAACTGATGTTCTTATTGTTAGATCTTCGCTTGAGTGGAATCTATTTTATTTTTCTCCTTTTATCCTATTAAAATTCATCCGTTCTCGTCAATTTTTTTCTTTCGTTTAACTTGTGACTCGCGATAAACGTTAATTTTTCATCCCTCAGTCATGCGATCCAGGATTTCTTCCATCTCAACTTTAGTGGAATTCGTCGTGAAACGATACTCAAGCAGGATACCTTGGAGCGATACAAATTGGACGTTTCAGGAACAGTCGCGAATGGAAATGACTTACGTGGGGGCTACTTGCACCGCAAACGAGCCCCTTGATAAGTAATATATTTAAATTGGACCACCTTGTGTGATCCCGTCGTTTGAATTTGTCGAAACGAAACGGGTCAATTTGTTGTTGAAGGGACAGTAATCATTTTGTAATCGAAAATTGAATAAATACATTTAATATACATTAACTTCGCCAACGTATAACTGGGGATTGCATTACCGGAAAAATTGCATTTCGGCATTGTCGGTAAATAATTGCCGCAACAATAATCGGTAATAATAACAATCAAAAGTTACATCATATAATCCTACATATTTATGAAAAAGTGTTGATCGAAAACCCTGTTCATTAAATATTAATGAAATGAAATATGCTAACATGCGAAATCATAGCAAAATTGTCCCATTTTGAAATAGAATAACACGTTAAGTTTTCAGGGAAATTAATAAAGTATGTCGGAGTTGTAGTTATATCATATTATTAATAAAAGTTTGGAGTGTTACGGATTAAGAAGATGAGCATCGATAAAACGGATTATGTTCATAAAAAAAAGATGAAACGAAAATGTCAAAAGTACGGTTAAAAAGATAATACGTTAACAAATGTTTCACTTTACTGTTACGGTTACGAATTTTTCCGCAACGTACTCCAATTTAGAAGCAACCATAAAACGTAATTGTGTTCTTTTTATGGAAGTATCGCACTTGAAAAATTACTGCACTCTCATTACTTCAATTTGCATCAAAACGATCCTAACATCGTTCCCGGTAATTGAAAGATTTAATTATTCCAAATTTGTATTATTGCGCTTAATTTATCCACAATTTTCACTATTCCATTGAATTATTCCACATTTTTATTATCCCATTTAATCGTCGCAAAATTTCAACACTCAAGAAAACCATTTAAAAAGAATCATTCGATAATATCAATATTCCAAATAGGTTGAAACCAGGTAATTAATCTTCTTCTCATGAACACGCGCACCACTTTACTTCCCATCGCTATATTTTCAACCACTTTACAACGAGATTACTCCAATATCCTTCCCAAAGCTGTTCGAAAATTTCCATCCTCGAAGAACGCATTTTGAAAAATCACTGTATAATTCTAATAACCCAAATAGCCCTTCTCTGATTCATGAAAATGCTCCACTTTGAAAAACTCGACACGCTCGTATCACTTCACTTCGCACTACGACAAATAATTCTAATAATTCAAGAAAATATTTCAACAGATTGGTAATGAATTCGATTGTTTAAAACGAATGGTAAGGTATCGCCAATCGTTGCAAAACCGTGCGAAGGTATCGAATTCCGCGAGAGTACGTAACATTGACCGATGTCCGATTCTCCGTTCTCATCATCCACGGAGAACGGAAACGGCTGCACTGACGGACACCATTCGCGAGATAGTGATTGCCACGTACGCTGCACACACACGTGCACCTCTATTCGCAAATGACTCTTGTCTTGACGCAGAAACCGGCGGTAGTTATTTTAATGAACGCCTCAATCGGCCTCAATTCCGTGGATTCTTCGACTGGTACCCTACGTTACTGGAAAAATTTCTTGCATCACTAGAATTACCGAAGAAATACCGGCAAACCGTCAAAAATGTCCGATAACCATTATACAGTTCATCGGAAACTATTCAACTTTTCACAAAAATCAAATTGAGCGAAATTTATAGGACAATTAGGGTTTGCTTATGATATTACTTATGGCACATAAATAAGGGTTGGGTAACGATAGTATAATTATAGTATTACTCGTGGAAAATGTATTATGGTGTAATTGCGGTACAATTTACACGGTAAATCAATTATACCGTAATCTTACTTTTTTAATTGGATACTCAGTTTTGGTTTTCACCGTATTTTTGATATTCTGTATATTTCTGCATTTTATATGATTAACGATGAGAATGAAAAGTAAGTACACACCTCATAAAAATTAAATTATGCTATAGTAATTATAGTATCTAATTAGAGTATACAGTAAATGAAATTACAGTATAATTATAGTATTAGTTATAGCAAATAAATCGATATTGTATAATAGTGGTGCAATTAAAGTATTACTTACAATAAATATTTTATAATACAATTACGATGTAATTTGAAGTGTGCAAATTATAGTATAATTTCATTTGTCCAAAGCGTATACTTACTTTTAACTATCACTGTATACGCAACATTGTATTTTGTTTCAGTAAAACAAAAAAACATGTCTTTCTATTCGATAAAATTCGTTGCAAATTGAAGCACTGAATCTTGTATAGGAAAACAGCGGAAAATGCATTTTGTTCATTTCATGCTTCTAGCATCGGAATTTGGCACAGAAGGAATTTTGCTTTTTTTTCATATTGCCAAATATAATACACATTTAAACATTATTTACGATGATTTTTTTTATGTTAAATACGATGTATTAATCACTAATTCATAAAAAATATATAACAAAGTTCAATGTTCCTATTACTGTCACTTGAAAAATTCTCATTTAAATAGGAACAATTTTTACATACATTATCACGTCAGTTTGTGTAACAGATATAAGATGTATAGTAAACGTATCGCTTCTACTGAATTATGATCGTTCCCATACTTTATAATTACATTGGTCACGTTCTAATTATCTCCCAATATTTATTTTTAAACATTAAACATAAATATATATGCAACGTTTACGTGTTGCTACATAAAAATGATGTCCAATTTTAGTCTTGAAATATTTCGACACTGACAGTAATAAAATGATCCTTTGCGGACGGAACAAAATGATATTTAATAAATTTTCGTTCGGTTATTAACTCTTTCGAGGTGGGATCAAACAAATTCTTGTCCAATTATTAACAACGCCGTCTATCAACGATGTTAATTTGAATTTCTTGTTTTGAAAATTGACATACGCCCAAAAAACTGAAATAAACTTGGTCGCCTATTCGCGACATTCGACCGCAAAGGGTTAAAAGTGTCGCGTGTGCCTCGAAAACGGGGAGCGGAAAGAGTCGAAACAGTGTGCAGAAATTCGGAATTGAAGCGCGTTGAAGCGGGGCAAAACGAATTAGCGGCAATCAACGGCTGTCGATTGATCGACATCGGCTTCGGGCCGTCGATATTATGCGAACGGGGCCGAAAAATAAATGATACCGCGCACCGGTGCCCCTGTAAACGTGTCCAATCGCTGTTTTCCCATCGTCCAACGGTCAATATTGATTTTCCGCTGGGAATTCAGCAACTACGTTGCGCGCTCACGTAGTCCCAACCGACGGAATCCGGATTTCTCTAGTTTTCGTTAATTTCGCGAATTTTTTTTAGATTTTTCCAGGTCACATATCTCCGGTTCAACGATATCTCGGCCAAAGTGAGTTGTAAAAGATTCGCAAACGTTGCTGGATGATTGAGACATTTTTACGAATCGTATGGAAAAAATTGGCGATATTCCGGTGAATATTCGTTTGGTTGTTTTTAAAGGGAAATTATGGGAAATTAAGTAGCGTTCTTGGGGCAGAGGATAACATTTTGGAAATGTTACGGGAAGTTTGCGAAGCGTGGATAAATTATGGAAACAGTTGTAATGGTTTCGGAAGGTTTGATGTTTCTACGAAATTAAAATTGATTTTGAACAATTTCGACGGTTTTTTTCGTAACTTTAAGAGATTCTCAGAGATTTTGAGAGGCTTCGTGAAATTCTGTGAGATTCCAACGAATTTCGAAGGAATTTGCAAGATTTTCGGAATATTTGAAACATTCTGCACAATTTTAAAACATTTGGGGAGGTTCTAATAAATTTTAAGAAATTCTGAAAGATTTCACAAAATTTATAAGATTTCAATAAATTTTAAGAGATTCTGAAAGATTTCACAAAATTTTATAAGATTCCAATAAATTTTAAGAGATTCTAAAAGATTTCACAAAACTTTATAAGATTCCAATAAATTTTAAGAGATTCTGAAAGATTTCGCAAAATTTTATAAGATTCCAATAAATTGTAAGAGATTCTTAATTAACAAAAATAGGGGTTTCCAAAGTCTTATTATTTTTTGTCTTACAGTAGAGACACTGTATCGTAACAGACAAGAAAAACAACACGTGATATCGATGAATAAATAATAAAAACAGTGCAACGAAGTGATAGTTGATCATACAGGTGGCAGTAATTGGATCATTTATCCTATTATCGGTAAATTATTAGAAAAATGCACAAATGTTATCTATTCGTTTGCAGCCTAAAATAAACCGTTTCCCCTATGTTTACGCAGGAATTATATTCCCTTATATTTATACAGGGATCATTTTCCCCAATATTTATATAGAACACTCTGAACTTACATCGGACGATGCATTTATATTTAAACACCGCTACAACTGTTTTCCTAGCTTTAATCATAATTTAGAATCCCTTGAACTTTCATTCAATATTGATGGCTATATTTAAACAACGGTTACCCAGTGCTGTTTCCAAGTTCAACATACACTTGACACAAACTAGACACTAAATAACCCAAACCCGATTCATGGACTAAAGAGTTGAACTGCATTTTTATTTTACAGTGGAATCCGTTTATTACGATCACTTTGGGACTTGTAATTTTTTATACAATTACGCGGAGGATAAAAAATGTTCATTGTTGAACTGATTTTATTGCAAACAGTTAACTAGACCATGGATCATTATGCAACTTATAGCAAATTTAAATTTGTGAAAAAGAAGAGATTCCATATGACACATAAAGGGCGCATTTACACTTATTGTAAAGTAAATTTAGTAGAGAAATTCTCTTCCAGTAGAGAAAAGCCTTTAGTAGAGCCATTTATTACGTTGACAATATTGAAAAACTTTTTAACTTCTCTCTGGCCTTCGTAAATATTTTCGTTCGATAAAACGTACCAATTATATTGTTTACGTTCAACAATAATTAGACTGCGAATGTTTATGCATTTATGGGAAAATTAAATAGGTAAAAAAAAGTACGGAATAAACGTAGCGTATAGAAATGCATAGAATAGTCAAATTAAAGAAAATATTCTAAATCTAATATTCTAGCTTCTCTTTATTTTCGTTTATAAAGAAATCAACTTGCATAAATATCCGCCTGTAAAACATTTAAACGCATTTCTCATGGATGCACCGTTAACTTGAAGCATAGATGCACGATTAATTTAATTCGTGTTTGAAGCACGCTCCGAATATAGGCCACAAAATAAAAACAAATGTGACTGTCAAAGAAAAATTGACTGAAGAGCAATTTATTGTTAGAGAAGCCACATTAAAATCGTTTGGTCCAATACGTATGGAAGAGAGAAATAAGATTGGAAGTAGAAAGAAGAGATCGCAAATAAAGGACAAAATCTATTTTTATCTTAATGTACACCTAACAATAAATTCTGAGAGGAGATGCAATTTTTAGAGCATTTTTTAAAAAAAAATTGTAGTTATAATTTTTTATTTCATTCTTTCATGGATTTATTGCTATATTTTGTTAAAGAACTCAATTGTGCTTATCTATGTTTTCAGTTGTGTTTGTTTAAAAATTTAAAAGCAATTAATTCCCAATTTTTTTCTATCAATCTTTGTAACTTTAGCTTCCAATTTTGTTTATAATTGTTGCAAGCTTAGTTTCAAGTTAATTCCCAATTTTCTTTCAACTTTTGTAACTTTAGTTTTGCAATTCTTGTATAATTTTTGTAACTTTAGCCTCCAACTAATTTCCAATTAGTTCCCCCCTTTTTTATAATTTCTATAATTCTAGCTTCAAATTATTATATAATATTTTTAATTTTGGTTTCCAATTAGTTTCTAATTTCGTTGATAATTTTTGTAATTTTTGTTTTCAATTAGTTCCCCATTTTTTTTTAAATTTCTATAACTTTAGCTTACGATTATTTTACAATCAATTTAATTTTTGTACGTCTTTCCCGAAAATTCCTTATTTGGAGCAATATTTCCCAATTTTAATCTTATATCTCCTTAATTACATAAATCAGCTTTATTTCCTTTGTTAACATTTTGTCCATTAGTCTAGTTTACAAAGATTTGCGTCGCCTCCGATGAGAATCACTGTTTTAAGGTACCGTCTAATATGTGTAGTTTCCATTCGCGGATGTTATGCCACAGAATTTAAACTAAAGAGCAGAGGAATTCCATAGGGCATGTAACTTAACCCTTTGACGCCGGATTCAGTACATCTCATACTGACCATGCATTTATGCACAATAACCTAAATTACTCATCTAATTAATTTCGTGCTTCATCAACGTGAAGACACGCTACTGTAACATTTCAAATATCGTTTAATTTGTACTACTATTAACGCTAAAACTATCAAGATTGTCAAAATCACCGATCTGTAATTTTTTATAAAAATTCTGTAAACATACGTCAGTGCATTTTTGAAGATTTTCGGAGATCTTTTGTAATTAGTGTAAACGAAGATATATATTTTCCTTGCATCGCGTATTTTTGCAAACATTCCATCGCTTTAATCATCTTGCTGCAAATAAATATAATTCAAGTGCCGATAGTTGTAGTGTTAAAGAAACAAATTGTGATTACTTTGTTAACCATTTCGCTACCGTCGCATTTGAACTAAAAATTAAACGCGTAGGTAACGATAATGTTTATTAATATAAAAATGATAGAAGTATAAATATTTGGATACTTTACATAACTAATTCTACCGTAATATTAAAGTACGAATGATCAGAGAAATTATATTTTGTTATAGAAAAAATATACGTATGATTTTAACAAATACCAGTCCAATTCTCGAAGACGTATATACACGTCCATAGTAGCGAAAGGGTTAATAGGTAGAATAGCTACCAAACGAAACGTAATTCGAAATTTTCTACTAATCAATTTTAGTTCAGAACGAGCTTCGATGCAAAGCCAATCAAATCCATCGTACAATGTGGAGGGAATCGATAATGATAACATTTTGTAGAAACATGTATGCTTGGTTGAATGCAATACTCAGTTGTCAACAATCCTATTAAATTGTAACAAGCCTCTGCACAACATAGTAATTAACTACGTTCATTCAATCTGATTGGTATCATTATACCAAACTGTAAAACGCTTTAGTAAATAAATAAATTGCCTAGACGAGAGACTAACTAAAGTGTTATAGAAAATAGACTATAGGAACACCTACCTTCGCTTTTTTCTTTCCCTTTCTGCTTTTTACCCTTTTCTAATCCCTAATCTGTTTTTTATTTCCATTATCTTCGTTCGTTCTCGTTTTCAATTTTTATCTTCTTCACCTCTATTTTACTAACAAACATGGCGTTTGACAGATATTCTCGTTCAACATCCTAAAGGTACTTTTGGATAACCCTATATTATTGAATCCCAGTTTAAGTCTCCGAATCTTTCAATACCTTTAAATTTACCAAATTACCATTTCCTCCTTTTTATAATTTAACTTTTGTATAGGGTAAGTGTGGGCATTACTGTTGTAACTTATAAAATTAACATTTCACGGTGTATAACTGCATGAACATAAATGAAAGGGTTTTATTGTTATCTAATGAGAGATAAGTAACGGTAATAATTTCATTTTTCATTCGTTTATTTTAATTCGATATTCAAATGTTATTGGAATAATTTATAATAAAATATCAGTTATGGCAGTTCTAAACACGTAGTCGAAAGATACTTATGTTTGTGTTATTATCAATAAAGTAATCACTCTAAATTAATGTTTTGATATATTAGTCCTCAATTTATTTAAAAATTGATGCATATTTTCATTATTATAGTTTCTTTATATCACGTTCCTTAACAAAATTTGTACTTTTAGAGATTCTATATTTCGAGAGAGTATCGTTAAATATAATTAAAGAATGATGTAGTACAAGTTGTCAATTTATTCGCGTAAAGGTGTTATTTTAATGTCAAAGTTCGCCATCATTGAAAAGTCACAGTAAAGTCCATACTTACTCTATTCTTTATGTTCTGAGATACATGGATAACTTATTGCTTATTGATATACGCAATATTCTCTTTCCATGCTATTTTTAATTCTAATTCTACGTCTAACGAGAAAATTGGATATGATTACTTTGTTACTTAACTTCTGTCAGTAAATTCGCCGTTGATTATGGAAGTGGTGGACAAAAAACAGGAGAACTATTCGATATGTTATTATACCAATTTAGCAGTTTAACATGATATACTTACAAAGTTATAATGATTCAAAACATGTAAACTCGCCCGCTAGTGAATCATGAGTTTTGAGTTGTATCATTGTTACAGCAAATGAGCGATATCATTTTCGTTTTATAAAAATATATTCTATGATGTTCGTGCATCAAGGAGAAACCGTGTAACGGCGGATTTCCACTACGCATCTCTATTGTTAAGCAATGCATTCCCGTATTTGTAAATTCCTTTAAAATAGAGATGTAATATACCTCAAAATTCCCATAAAGACTAAATATAAAATATCTTAAAATTCTTTTAAAAAGAAACACATAGAATATCTCAAAAATCCCTTAAAGACTAAATATAAAATATCTTAAAATTCTTTTAAAAAGAAACACATAGAATATCTCAAAAATCCCTTAAAGACTAAATATAAAATATCTTAAAATTCTTTTAAAAAGAAACACATAGAATATCTAAAAAAAATCCCTTAAACAATAAATATAAAGTATCTTAAAATTCTCTTGAGAAGAGATATAAAATATCTCCAATACAATATATCTTTAAATTCCCTTAAAAAGAAACACATAGAACATCTCAAAATTATCTTAAAAGATAAATATAATATATCATAAAATTCCCTCAAACAAAAACACATAAAATATCTCAAAATTCCCGTAGAGAATTAATACAAATTATCTTAAAATTCCCTTAAAAAGGAACACATGAAATATCTCGAAATTCGTTTAAAAAATAAATATATCTTAAAATTCCCTTACAACATATCTCAAATGTTCTCTTCAGAAAAAAAATATATAAAAAATATCGCAAAATTCCCTTAAGAAAAGGTATAAAATACCCCAAAATTGCCTTTTAATATTCAAGTTATTCGAAGTTGCCTTGGTTTAAAGTTTCTATAGCACGTTTCATGAACCAAGCCCCCTAACAGGTATCAAAAATTCATGAGAAAGGATTTAAGGTGCTTTAACGTCTCAAAGACACAAATTAGACGTAAAATGGAAACTATCACCTGCAGTGCCGCGAAAACAGGAGTTGCGTAAGAGCAGCGGGCAAACAAGGCGAAAGACGGTTCTTTCAGGGCGGCCGTTAAAGTGTAATTGCTCGTGACAGCCTCGTAAACATCTTGTCTACCAACCATTTCCGCTCTCGTAATTAACGCGGACCGTGCCTCTACGTATTGTTCGCGATGCAATCTCGACAGCATCGCGCCAATATCCGTGCAATTTCGCTATCTCCAGCGTCACTCTGCTCTTCAAATCCTCTTAAAATTTTACGTCTCTTCGTGCTTTTCAAATTTCGTCGCTAGAAAATTTTAATTCCTCACGTGGATAACCTTTTCAGTGGAAATGTTACACGGTGGAATATGTTCGTTCGGATTTGTACTAAAAATTTTAAGCCGCCTAAAATTCCTTCAAATGTAATTTTATTCAACGGTGCGAAAGAAAAAACGTACTTTATTCGATAACATTAGATTTTATGGTTGAATGAATTCTATCGCTTGAATAATAATTTCTTGTAATACAGTGGAATACGCTTATTACGATTAATAATTCAGAACTTTTGATAAGAATAACAGGCTGATAACATTAAACGTAGAATGGAAATATTTCATTATTGAATTCCATCAAATTTGCTGATTGGATACTCTCTAAAGTTAGCTGTAAATGCGATTCGTGAATAGAAAAAGAAATTATTCAACTAAATTCATTATAAATAAAAAGACAACCTGCAGAAATCATTCTCCATAATCTAAAATGGAAATGACAAGAAAACTGGAGCAAAGAATGTAAATCCTTATCAAAAGAGCATACAGCAGCGATGAAAAATAACTTCTACGGGAAAAGTGTAGCTCGTACGCTGAGAAGACATGACCAAGTCGTAATTTCGAGAATAATAATAGGTCATACGAAACTCGACACACAAACACCTCTTTAACGAGGAAGAACCACCAGTCTGCGAAAAGTGCGGCCCTTCTGACAGTGGAGTACCTCATCAATCATTGCAAGAAGCATAGCACGAGTAGACAACAACGCAACATAAAATCTATATCGAAAGACGACCTGAAATATTATAAATCGATCCAAAACTTTCTACGGTGCCTAAAAACTCACTAAATTTTTTTTCAATCAACTATAAATCTATGCTTTCGCGACAGCAATAATCCGATTAGCGGCAAATGCGACCATAAATAATCGATACAAAGAATGGAAGATAAGCAAAAGAAATTTTAATCAGATCTAATTATTATTATTCGTAATCAGAATAAATAAAAATCAATATCTTTTAATTGTTTAATTTTATAAGGAATTCCTTTAAAATTTAACGATGACTGACTTGAAATTAGATAAAAATTCATTTCTACTTAATGATTTTTCATTAAAAAGTTATATTTAAAAATAACTGCTATTTTGCATCTCTGATCCAAAATCGTTAAAATTTTCCTAGAGATGAATCAAAATTTAATTATTAGATTCGCGAAACGTACGAAAGTTGAAATTTTCAAAATCCTGAATAGCATATAATAACAAGTATCTTTTGTAATATATTTTGTTATGAATTAACATCCTAAGAAATTTCTATCGGAATCTAATTAAACGAAAATTAAATTCAGTTATAATTTGAATAAACGAAAGAACTTCGTGTGATAGTCACTAAATTGAAATGATCGTAACGAATTAACGAAATTGTGTCGTTTAAAATGAGTCTAAATATCGAAGCATACATTCTATTACATAATTATTAGCTAAATAAATTCGTATCACGACAATACCCTCGTTGCTTACACAAACTATTATCTACTCGTGTTCCCAGAGTTTCGAATCATAAAAGTAGCGCAAAGTTTCGAGTTTCGTGAACTCGAAGCTTCTTAAGTTTCCGCGGAGTTTCGAGTCTCCGCCATATCTAAATTTTACCCATCGCGTATTTCTAAAATTTCGCGGACAGGAGTCTTATGTTTCGCCTCAACTTCGCCGGTTTAAACGACTTTTGAAACACTCGATGGATAATGCGACGCGATGGTTGGAAAAAGAAGAAAGAATAGAAATACGAAAGATATGCTGCAGCTTGGTTCTGAAAAAAATCGCGAGATCTCTCGACTACGCAGATTCCGACGTGAAACTTTACACGCGCGAGTCGCGATAATCCGGCATACGACAGATGGAGTATCGAGCGAATACTTGGCACTCTGTTTGCTCTCGACGAGATAAAAATATTTGCACGCGGTGCACTTCCATTCGCCGTGCACTCGGTGCATCGCGAAAATATTTACTACCCTGGCCAAACGGATATCCGCGATACCGTTGCCGATTAATACTGAATTTCTGTCATTTCTTATTCCTACAGACCGTAAACAATTATCCGAATAAATTTGTCCGCATCGTATAACAATGAAACCGTTCACCGTTCTTCAAATTTTAATTCACGTGTATCGGCGAAAAAGGAAGAAACATTACCATTTTCTGACGATATGCACGATCCAAATGAATAACTAAATTAATTGTATTCAAAATGATTTCTGTGATCGAATGTATATTCTCGAATTCGACTAAAAAAATCGAATTTCTTATTGTATCTCGCGAAAGTACATAATAATAATGATATCGTTAGGAGGTTTCGCCCATTTCGTACGTCGTTAAATTAAATTATAGTTCAAGGAAATTCAGATTACAGAAGAACCTCGATTATCTGAATCTCTATTATCCGAACACATTTTATATCACGTTTCAAACTAATTGTTAATTTAGTGGTATAATCAGTTGTAACCGATGACGAATGAAAAGAGAAAAAAAGGCAAAATAATTTATAATATTTTGGAACTGGCGAAAGTAGAATCACATTAGCAAATAACAATGATATTAAATATTAGTATAAGCCACTATTATGGTATTCAACATTATAGTATTGCATATTACATCGTTTACAATTGGGGAATTCAATACAGTAATTGATATTAGAGCATTTAGCGGAATTCTCGACATTATAGTGTCCAGTATTATAGTATTTATCACTATAGTGTTCGGCATTATATCGTTTGTTATTATAATGGTCGATATTATAGTATTTGTTACTATCACACGCGGCAATGTGTTATTTATTATTATAGCATTTAACGGTATAAAATTTAGTATTATGATAGCCATTGCCATAGTGTTCGGTATTCTAGCAGCCAGTATTATCATATTTATTACTATGTCGCTTGGTATTACATCATTCAATATTGTATTATCGATTGCTATAGTATTCACACACAGTATCGATTTATTACTGTAGTGTTTATTATTGCAATATATAGCATTATTGTTATCATGTCTTTATTATACCTAAGTGAATGTTCAAATTTTTTCTTGTTTCCATCAGGAAGAATTTTTCATTCTGCTACGCTGTTTTAATAATTTTTTACCCAATTATGGTTCTCCTTCTTTTTAAGAATCTTACATTTAAAACAAAACTAAAGAAATTGCTATTAACACGTGAGTTTACTGAAATCACTATCTTAATATTTCACTTTAGAAAAAAGACAAGGTGATAATTAAAGACCATAGCGAGATTAAAATTACCGCATTGATCCCATTGATTATAATAATTTTATCGATAAAAAGATATTCTAAGAAATATCAAATTTAAAACGACAATAAAAAAATTGCTATTAGTACGCGAGTGCAGTGTATTTTATATTGAAGATTTATTTTGTTCTATGTTATTATCTTATTATTTAAACTACTATTTTAATATTTCTCCTTAAAAAAAAAAGGAAATAAGATGATAATTAAAGTGCATAGCGAGATTAAAATTACCGCATTGATCCCATTGATTATAATAATTTTGTCAACGGAAAGATATTTTAAATCAGGAGAAAATACGTAATACTAAAGAAATGTACAGTTTGCAACAATAACGTTTGCAGCATACTGAAATTACGTAATAATGCGACTTACCTATACTGATCGGTAAATATCCTGAAAATGACAATTGGTTTTTATTCCAAAACGTTCCACTATGTTCAACATGCTGTTAATTAGTTACGTTAATAAAAACGTAGCCTAAACAGTTCCGCTATGTCTCCCTATTATCAACATTTTACCTATCAGTATAATTCTTTACAAAAGCTATATTCGTTTGTACAAGACGACTAACGACGAGAAAGATTTACAAAAATAAAAAAAAGGATCGTAATAAATCTGTACAATATATTCATACATAGACTATTTCTGATAAATATTCGCTGAATACTTTTCCTCTATTCGGTAGGTGAATGTGATTTTTTGTGTTTATTGTTTTGAGTGCAAATAGAAGAGAAGAAAAGAAAAACAATGCAAGTGTGTCACACGTGTCTCTGTGTGGGTGTGTATTCAAGCATCGATTTTATCAGCGCAATTCTGCCACGTGTATTTACAACAAAGAAAGGATAAAATATTTCAACGGAATCTCATCTCTTTTTCAAAACGAACAATTAAAATAATGGAAACCCAGAGAAGTTAATATCTAAGCATTCAATAAGCAATCGTCGATTATTATGGTCACTTAAATGATTAATAGCGAATTTCTACTCAAGAAACTTTGGAAAATTTTACCAAAACCGACGCTAGAATCGAAAAACAAACAGGGCTTCAATGAAACTGTAAACTTTTATAAGTAAATGTTATTTAGTAAACTTTTAACTTTTGAATTATTTCTCTTCGATATTAAGTTAACTTTTTACATTAACACTCTAATACTGTTATAAAAGTTTCATCAGTTATTCTATTTTTTTAATAAATATTTTCAGGTAAAATATAAAAGTTTATTATTATTTTTCTGTTACTTAACATTATTTAAGGAATTGAAATCAGGGTAAATATAAACGAGCAAATTCATTTGAAACAACTTTGATTTTTTCAAAGCGAGACAAGTGCAATGCAAGCAAAATCTTTTTTCCATTTCCAAGAAAATAAAAGTTCCCTGTTTATGCATAAATATATGCAATAAAAGTTTCAATTATTTTCTTAGAACAGAAGAGTTAAAAATAAATAAAAAAAGTAACCGTTATATTAAAACTAATTGAAACGTTCAACAGTTTCACTCAAGCCCTGCGAAAATAAAAAGAAACCGAACAAAATAAATAATTCTAGTCTACGAGAATGTTTGCCAATACTAAGGCAATCATAGCAAAGCAAAATTCACTGGAAGCTCGGCCACAAAATAACTCGACGACTCAATAAGCTACCCAACTTCCAAATTATGACAGAATTTTGGAATTTTCGGACAGCAAACAATTCCATGCACTTCAGCAACCGCCACTGTATTCATGTGTGTAAGACAGAAAGAGAAAGAAAGTGGTTAAAGAGGCAGCGAATCGAATCGATTTTATTACGATCGGAATTATCGTGATGAGGGGTGTTAATTAGTTTGTGAGTGTGTTTTCGTGACTATATATACATAGGTATATATATGTGACGTGAAACGAGAGACTGATAATAGATAATAGGATCGTGTACATACGCTCGCTCGACAGGAAGCTCTGTCTCTTTGAACCTGCAACCCAAGGATCACAAACATGATTCGCATCGTCACACCCCGCACCCCTTCATCGCGAGCAATTAATAATAGATTCAACAGGAATTATTTCCTCGGTGCAACAAGGCATGAACTCCACGACAAAAGCGAGTCTGTTCGTTAAAAAATTGTATTCTGAAAACGAGTAATTATACGATATGTTTTTAGTGATTATTTATTTTTAAAAGGGGGTGATTGAAGTATGATTATCACTAAAACTACCAACGACTAAATTATAGTAATTCGTATCAAAGAAATGAAAACGATAGACACTTGAGAAAGATATGTATATGACGTAAATGAAGTAAATATTTGTTTCTATCCCGTGCAGAAAATCATGAAATATTCTTAAAGATGTATAATGGTATAATTGTTATGCTAAATGGCCAATCAGTCATTTCGACCGCCTTGGTAGTTTTAGTGTTAAATAAGAATGTTCATCAATTATTGTATTTTTAATGATTAATTTGTATTCTTTTAGTGAATTTTTATTGCAGATATTTGTGTTCAAATGGTTAGTATTTCGTCTAATTTGAAATTTGGAAAATGCTTAAATAGGAATTTCAGTGAAATTTCTTCCTAGTTCAATTATATTATTTTTGATGATTAACATGTATTTTTTTAGTGAATTTTTACTACAGACATTTGCTATTGAAAGACGAGGGTGAAGTCTAGTCTCAAATTTAAAATTTATTTGAATAAGAATTTCTATGAGTTTGTTTCTTTAAACAACAAAGAGATTAAGTTTTACATTAGAAGAATCTTTTTTATTACTTGATTCATTACCTTGTTGCACGGTATATACAAGAACTATAAACATAGGTGAAATAATCACGAAAAAAAACTAGTATATATATAAATGTTAAACACCACCATCACCACCATAGAAAGCTACGATACTTTGTCAAGCTACACATAAAGAGAAGAAAGATCTCATGACAAGAGGACAATATTGTTACAAAACTGTGCTCGGATCAGACCATATCTCAAAATGAATATTTTCTGCGATCTTTATTGCAAATAATAGCCGCTAATTTAAACAAAATTAAAATTACACAAGTTTCTATTTCTTAGTGCAACGAAATCCGTGTGACGTGTATGGTTTGAGTAGAAGTAGAAGCAGTAGTGTCCTGGTCAGACATTCGAGTATCTCACTTTCCTATATTTAGGGAGTTTTTTACTACTATATTCATTTCTCTAATTCATCTAGGGAATACAGAGGTCCCTAGTGGCTAAGGCATTCTGTAATACCGACAGAGTAATACTACCCCTGACAATGACTAAGGACAGGATAGGCCACGTATCCAATGCTTTTCTCTGTTACCCGGATTTGGGGCTCATTAGCCCCAAATCCGTTTTCATTTTTACCTTTTTGATTGTCCAAAATGTATAACCTTTGCGTTTGCTCTTACATTTTGTATATTAAAATACTTTAGAAGTGTTTTACATTCTTTGTCTGATAATAAAACGAAAGATATTCTTCCGAAAAGTCTGAATTTTTAGGTTATTGGTATTTCAGAGCATGTGACACGAAATCCCATAAGGTGATCGGTCTATCCTATATGCCCCTGGCACAGACGAGGTCAACGGCTTTGGCAAAAAAATTTCGATCAAATAGGAGAGTATGGAACCAACTAAATACACTAAGATTTCTCAAACGCGAAATGCTACATTAAAAATAAAATACAATTGGGAAAATGAAATGAATTTAATGTAAAGTAAGGGAGAAAAGAAAATGGATAGAAAAAGAACTTTAACATAACATAAAAATAAAAACACATAAACGATACTTCGCTTAATGTTTATGTTAATATTTTCTACTATTTTTATGTGCACGTCCGTTACGGGTATCGATACTATGAAATTTCCGCAATATGTATGTGCAATTTCATTCCACGATAATTTTACTATTTCTCGAAGTTGATTCTCACTTTTTGGTGCATTTTCAATAACTAATTTTGCTCCGCGTAGTTTAAAATTGTTAGTTTACTTTGTGCCACAGGAACCTTAGTGTTTCAACTAATTTTTATATTTACATTATCGGGATTGACCGAAATTTTTTTATCAGAGGCAGTAGTTACTTCTCGGAAATCGTCTCAACTGCATAAGATGGCAGTATACATCAGAATTCGCAAGATTCCTACTTTATTTCTGTCAATAATGTAGAATCGCAGATGCAAGGGCAACCTGTGCTGCATTATCGATAGCAAATTACCTAGTTGCAACTGAATTTGCCATCCAAACTGTATTACCAACAGGTAATTCCCTAGGTGAAGCTGCATTTGCAACACAGACGGGATAGGGAATAAACCTATCATTCAGTATAATTTTCTGTGTCACGATTATGGCGTCTTGAGACCCTATTACTATTTTCATTTTCACCTTCTCGATTGCGTAAAATCTATAGCTTTCACGATTTTCGGAAGAATATCTTCCTTTTTATTAACTAAAAGGGAATTTGAACACTTCTAAAATAGTTTAACAGGCAAATTGTAAAAGTAAACATAAGAAGTTCAGATTTTACACAATCAAAAATGTAAAAATGAAAATAGGAATAGGGTTTTAGACCTCCAGAAATTCGGGCCATGAAAATAGATTGCATAATTGGTCTACTTTTATACCTCGTCTGTAATGATAAGTTTATTATCTATCCCATTTGTCTGCAATCGAAACTACATTACCGACTGAAAATTCCCTAATCACAGTTGGCAGCTATGCTTTTAGTCGATGCAGTAAATTCCTACCACACCGAACAGTTTGCTAAAAATTCCCCTAGCATCTAGCGACGTGTGCGGCGGCTAACATCGTTGATTGTAACAGTCGATAAATCAATGATAGACATTTGTTTTCTAATTCCCTTTTAATTATTCATGAACACGTGCACATTACATTATGACACGCCAATTATCATCGCCGTGTGTACAAATGGGTTCATTAACGGCGCCACGTCGAGAGAGAGAGAATCTGTAATTCACGTGGGCGTAAATTACACCGGGCTCGCCTAATTATGGGCCATAGTTCGTCGTTGAATAACCAGTAATTATGAATTTCGCGCCCGCGCGTAAATGCAAAGTTAAACCTTTACAATGTACTCTATTTCGTTACATCGGATACTGAAAGATTTCAGCAAATTTTCCACCCTTTTTCTTCTTAAAAAAATGTTTAAAAAAATATAAAACTGAATCTCCATAGCGTCATCTTTTGCATTTAATGATGACATTAAAACTGCGTTTATAATAGATAACCTTTGTCCATTTAACTGAAAATACTGTAGATGAGTGGGCGACTTTTAGTTGAACGATTAAATGTCGTTTCAACTTTATCGAAATCATGTTTAAACTACATCAGGCAACTTTTGGTCGAACCACCGAGTTAAAAGTCGTTTAAACTCAATCGAAATCGTGTTTAGACGGACAATTTTCATCAATTTCGTGTCGATCGACTCGGTTGTTCCGCCAAAAGTTGCCTAACGTAAATACAACTTTACACGAACAATTTTGATCGACTTCGGGTCAGTTCAATTATTCATTTATTCGACTAAAAGTTTCTCAATGTAAACGCAGCTTTTAGATACTTTATCGTAAAAAATGTACACTTTTTAATTGTTCTTTTACTAATGGAAAAATTCCAAATTTCACATTCAGTTATCATCACTGTTTCTATAATTTGTTTCAAACAAAAACGAACCTGAATACATACGTAACTCTAACTAACTAACGAACGCATTACATATACCAAGTAATGCACCTAACAAATTAACCAAATCTTCCAGTTCTTTTAATCTTCGTCGATCGAAACCTAAGAACTGAATGTCTGACCAAGACTGATCACATCTACTGCGGCTTCACGCTCAACTCATCGTCCAGGCAAATTGTTTCTCTGGCAAATTGAAAGATATCTGATCGAAGCAGGACATAATCAACACTATATTAACAATCGAACTTTACCGGGACATTATTTACAGAGTTAGATCTTCGTCAGTCATACTGACGTAAAGGAAACAAAATGCTTTCCTCGAATTTACATCGACGTAGGCGGGAGGTATATAAATTCGAGGACTTACCTCTCGCTGGCGATCGAGCTGTTTCGAGACATCGACTTCGGTGACATCTCGAAGTCGCTGTCGCTGCGATACAGGAAACTCTCCCGCCGTTGAGGAAGGGTTTGGAGAACCAGGCCAGCACTTGGCGAGGCGCCTCCGCCACCCCCGGCGCCGCCATCCAGCGTAGAGGCGCCATTTTCCACGTCGAAACTGTGAACAGAAAACAGGAATGTTAATTACATTTGTACATCTCGTATAAAGTGAAATCTCGATTATCCAAATTAACTGGGGCACGTTAACGTTCGGATAAGGGCATGTTCGGACAATGGAACATTTTACTTTCTTCATCTTCATTGTTTACGCGCTTCAAGAAATATTGGTAACATTCATGTTCTATTAGTTATAATTCTATTCAAGTTCTATTAGCTATCTTATAGAAGCATAGGATAGATTATCCATTCTTATTCGAAATCATCAGAGGGTTACCTGACCCGTTTATTCAAATAAAACAACAGGCGTTCTTAAAACTGTAAAATTGTAAATAAATATTGGGATAATTAATTGTTTCTAATAGCATAATAGCTGGATTTGTGATAAAGTGTATAGAAGTATATGTATTGGACTTCTATCATTTGATCTTCTATAACCCGAATTTCGTTCACTTTTATGATATGAACAAACGTATAATTATATTTAATAGATGAATAGAGGGTTAACTTTATTAATTATTATGGTCAGATTGAATATAATTCTTAACATAACCATTCTAAATCGCAAGAGGCGTAAAAATATCTGACGGTCAAAACAAAACAAAATTAAAACGAATCAAACGAAATTTGTAGTCTTTTATAAAAATTGTACAAAATTTCCGTGGATACATTTTTCTAAATTTTCAACGATTTTCTATTAGGAGAATGAATAAACATTTGTCTTCATTGTATTATATATTTCTTTAGGTATTTGTAAGTTCAATTTCTTAAATACAAATAGTTTATACCCTAATTGTCAGTAGCTCCAGTTTTAAGTCCAATTGTATTAAATTTCCTATAATTTAACAGTACTCTCATGCAATTAAATGAAAATTAGGTGTCATGAAAATGAAACGTAGAACTTAATTGAAAAATGTAAGCGTGAACAAATAGTTTTTGTAACCATTGTACGTCAAATTTGTCTACAAACTAACCTTCCCTATAATATTGAGGAAATTTCATAACTTCTAACAGGAAAGTGTCTTTCGTGGAGAATATTAGCGCGATATAAATAGCTTTCAAAGTATGGTTGTCAAATTTCTTCATTAGGCTAACGATAGTGTTGCGTTACACCACCAGGACGACTCATATTCAATTTTTCTACACCGTGGTGTCCCATAAATACATGTAGTTAAGCGAAACAATAAATTGAAAGCTATTTGTCGTAGAAAATAAATTATATTTCTATATTCATATTTCATTCTTTTATTTCACTGCTTTAGTTGTCAGTTTGACTGTATGCAAATTGTTTGACAAAGTTTAAAGCAACAAAGTTATTTATACGTAGATAATAAAATAATCGTAGAACAAGGAGTTAATTGCGTTTCGAAACATATGGATTTGCATAAACATCCGCAGTTTAATTATTATGATCGACTAATTATTAGGTTGCTGCATATGAAATGTCGTTTTTTAAAGTAAAGTAACGGAATTCGTTAAACCACATATTTAGTACACATATTTAGTTCGAATAATTATATAATAATTTTGAATAATAATTTTGCATAATTTTGTACACCTTTTTCAAACAATTAACCAGTTTCATTGTTATATATTTGTAAAAATCACCAATTTCGGGATTGTTTTATCTTCCTCTTAACTTTCCATCCAATCAACAATTATTAATCTTAAATTTAGCATATCAATGTTATAAAATCTTTTTCAAATCTCAGTTTTGAAGAGTTTACATGATATATATGCTAAATTTGGAATTCCATAAAGAATTGTACAATTATTCCGATTATTCATCACGTTGAACACTGAAGTCTTCACAATTTGATTATAACAAATACATATCTATATTACAGCTAATTTGTTCTTCTTTAATGTGGTTAATTGTAATTAACTATTTTACAAAGTTAAAAATTAGTATTCATTCATTAATTTCAAACTACGAAAAAACGATATTTCATATGCATCAGCCTAATATATTTAACAGTGTATTTTACGTGGTAAATAACGAATAATTCGATGGAGAACATTTGCAAGGAGCTCAAAATAAGAGAATAATAATTGTAAACTGTAGCTTTTTCGTTCCACTGATCAAAGAACTAAATTCATTGCAAAAACATTTTCTTAACCTAGCCGGTTCCCAAATGGGTCACGAAAGTCCGATTTTCCATTCACAGAATTTTTTTCAGGTCAGGAATCACAGGAATCTCGGTTATTCAAGAAAAGCTACTCTTACAATCGTAAACATAACAATGAAGTTTGTAATAGAATAGAAACGGTAACTCGTCTTTATTAATTTTCGAGCCATTTGGAAATAAAAATCTGTCAGATATATTCGTCAAATAAACGTTTCATTACGATTATAAGCCATTATAATTATAATAAAGTTAATAATAAAATATAAACGACAATTCTTCTTTATTAATTCTCCAGCCATTTGAAAATAAAAATGTAACAAAATTTGTTACAAATATTCGTCGAATAAAATTTTCATTACGATTATAAGCGCTTATAATTATAATAAAGTTTGTAATAGAATAAAAACGGTAACTCTTCTTTATTAATTTTCGAGCCATTTGGAAATAAGAATCTGTCAGATATATTCGTCGACTAAAATTTTCATTTCGAATGAAAAATAATTCAATTTAAAATCCGGGAAACAGTCATTCGTGATTTTTCGTATTTCAATTTTAGCTAAAATCCTTTGAAGTGTATTTCGGATGAGAATTTATGGGGAATTGATGGAAACGAACGAAAATGAATGGATTTCGACCTTCGTGTTCGAACTGCGCCTCGACGCGGCACGAAATAATTATTCGAGATAATAATCGGCCCGATCGCGATCAATTTACTCGTTAAACGGGCCTAATTAGCCGGTGGCTTAATTAACATTCTTTAGTTCCCATGATCGTTCGTGTTGACCAGAAAACATGGCATGTCTTCCTGCTCCCGATAGTTATCGTTACGCGCCATTATGTAAGCCACGATTAATTCCACGGCCTTGCCATTCATTTGCTAAATAATGAGTGGTCAGAGAGACCGAACGTCAATAAGTGTCCAGTCTTCAATTTTGCAATTTTTCATTCTTCTATCAACAATTTTTAACGCGAGGAAACTTTTAGTTTCTACTAATGAAGCCGATAAATTAATTTAACCATTTCTAACAGCGTTTCTCAACCTGTGGACCGTTGCCATTATTTATTGAATAATACATTTTTAAGATACGTATCATATGAGCTATAAAAATCTATATTTATCTTCTCTCATATATGTATATGACGCTATTACGTTTTCGTAGCAGGCAATTTCGAATTATGTTAACACTTTTGTAAGCGAATAATTTTTTATAAGAATTTTTGTATTACAATTTAGTTATTATTAGATCTGTAAAATTAATGCTAAAATTGTTATTTTATGGAATGTTATGTTTATGGAAGAAGACCTTTTGAAAATAATTATTTTTCATGCTTCATAGAGTTAGACTAAGGATTTTTATGCATTTATAGGAAATTTGTGAGAAGGTGTAGAATTTTTGTAATACGCGAAAATGTACGAAATATCGAAAGTACAACAGGTGTTATAATTTCTAAGAAATGAAACAGATGTCTGTTAAAATTGCATTTCTTTAAATGCGTTTGTAAAACTTTCATCTCGCTCTATTTATGACGCTTCATATAAAACAGTGTAATATTTTTTTAGTTAATTATTTTATATTTTATTTAGTTATATTATGTATTTATATTTTACAACTATATTTGTATGATGTAGAAAATGTGAAAACTGTAAACGATTGTAGAGAAAATTTCTTCGCACGTCTATTAATAAGAATGGCCAGTAAAATGTTCAGAGAACGTCTGACCAAGTCTGACCAATTCTACTTAACGCCAGCTGCAAGTTACTCTGCAATATTCCAGTTATACTTTAACCCACTGGTATTAAACTCATATATGAGCACAAGTCACCAAAACTCATATTTTTACTCGAGCTATCAAGCGACTACGTCGACATTTTTATAATTAACTTTACAGTTATAGTTGGTGCATCTTGTTACTTTAAATGCTTTCTTTAAACACAACTTGAACCTCTAAATTAAAACACATTGTGCTTCAACCGATTTATATGAACATTTTCAGAAAATAAATATAAAATAAATAATTAGAATAAAATAACATAATAAATTAACCCTTTGGCGAATCAGTTTGTGTTTCAGTTTATACTGAAAACAAAAGTACCAACAAAAGTACAAATTATCAGTGTTTCAGATGAACGTACATATATACTTCGTAAATTCTACAAGTACATATTTAATTTATCTTAAACTGACGCGAGAAATATAGAGAGAATAGATGCTGCTTTTAGCAGAAAACATAATGTTAGGATTTCAAGAAGCTGGAAACTTTAATGGCATGCAGTGGCGAAAGGGTTAATTCATCTACTGAATTGCAAGGTTGGGAACAAAGTTTATCTTTTAGGAAACCCCACAAAAAAATGCAGGGGATTTAGGTCAGGCGAACGAGGTGGGCAAAGCGTACAGCTGTGGATGCCAAACCATCTTTCCACATACGCACAGGTTTGCGTCAAACAGCTTCTTACGATCCGTGCATTATGAGCTGGTACACCGTTTTATTGAAAATCTACAAAGTTGTATTGCAATTGTAGCGGCGCAGTAACGTATAGCAGCTCAGGCAATGTAAAGTTCAGAAATTTCCCATATGGTTTACCATTTAAGATACTTTTCACGTAATAGTGAATTTCCACGAAACGTAAAATATCTTGAAAATTATCGAGTTTTCGAAGACCTTCTCTTGTAAATTTTGTACGTAAAACCATGCGACGAATCAAATTATGCGAAAAAATTGTAATTTCTATTTAAAAAAAATTGTGTAGAGAAAATATTATTAATAATATTTTTAATACCACAATGAAAATTATTTACAAAGTATCATTAAAAATATTTTTAATCCCACAATGAAAACTATTCAAAAAGTATCATTAAAAATATTTTTAATCCAACAATGAAAATAATTTACAAAGTATCATTAAAACTATTTTTAATCCCACAATGAAAACTATTTAAAAAGTGTCATTAATAATATTTTTAACAAGCTAGAAATTCACAAACGAATACAAATGATCCAACTAACAAACGGTAGATCAAAATCGATAGATGAAAAAACGGTAGATCAAGAATTTCGACCTAATTTTAAAGATACAATATTTGTTCCACGCACGGAAAATTTCGAGAAGATTGTTTTTAAATATTGCGAAAGAGCTGTGCGTGTATCGTAGAAAATCTGTTGGAAGTAATACACGTTCAGGTAAACCAACGATCGGGATATCGAAACAATCTTGACGTTTATCTATGGCTCGGCCAAGCCTGTACAGCTAATATTGGTTTTCGAGCAGGGCCGCCAATAAAAAAGTGATTAAAAGACACTTCCGTTTTGCGGCCGCCGCGCCCGTAACGTGTTACGTAAAATGAATTGAGTAATAGTTAAAAGTAACACGATCGATTCGGGACGGAAGTGCATTGTGCCATAAAATTATAATTAAATGTGGCCAATTTCCCTTCCCAAAATCTAATTTCAGATTGGAGAACATTAGAATTAGAATAATAATGGTAATATTTATTTATCAATGAGATGGACTATGTTACAATGAAAAAGAAGTACAAAGACGACAGTCATACAGATACAATAATTATAAATAAAATATAGCAGAGAGAAAAACAAGTAGAAGTTAGGAAACAAAAATATTTTATATTACATAGCATCTGAATTAATATATATATATATATATATATATATATATATATATATATATATATATATATATATATAGATAACTTAAATATTATTAATACGATTAATGTAATTTGAATAAAGTTAGAAAAAATAAAAGTAGAACGTAAAATTGCAAAAAATAATTTTTGTTAGATAGTCGTTGAATTATAATAATGTAATATATATAATTTAAATACTAATTAAATATTACGCTATTATAATTTAAAGACCATTTAATTTATACACTACTGGAGAAAAATATAGCATCACGTGAATATTATAGAAAAATTATCAAATTTCAAAATTTATATATACTTTTGCATATCAAGTGCATTTCGTGTCTTTTTGAATATTTAAAATTCCCACAAACGCATAAAAATCCGTAGTTAAATAGATACTACAGAATATTAATTCAGTAATTGACATTGTAAACAAGATAACTATTATACATCCTTATAGTCTCTTTTCTACTTTAAACTACGATAAGAAAATCTAAATGGTGACTGGTTGACTAATTATATTTTTTCAAGGTTGTTGAAAATACTTTTAATCAGTATGTTACATAAATGTAAAAAACTATTTTTATTTCTTTTCTTATTTCAAGTAACGATAAGATAGTACAAATGACGTTTGGATGACAAATTGCATTCTTTTTCCGTAGGTTTTCGAGAATCTTTAATATTTCTACGATATGTAAATTAGTATATATCTGTATTATTACTAGACTTCGAATTTTTATGCATTTATGGGAAATTTAAATGTATAAAAAGGCACAGGATATAAAAGAATACTTAATATATTCAAAATATACAAAATATCCAAAATAGCGTAGAAATTATTGAATTTTCAAGGTTGAACAATTTCTCATTTAAATTCTATTATTTTAATTTTATCAATAAAAATGTAAATTTGCATAAAGATTCACAGTCTACTTATTATTATAGTAATTTTCCTTTAAAAACGAAATTTAACATTAACCAGCAATAATAATAAAATTTTTACTTAACGTTGGAGACTAATCGAGTTTTAGTTGCGAAGTATAAGATACAAAAACATCATTTTAAAATTTATTCTGCTAATAGGTGCCAGGATTTATTAAATACTATTTAGTATGAATTATAAATCTGATGTTCTTCGATCTGAAATTAGGTTTGACAGCGGAAATTTCCACGGAAGGATAAATCTAAAAAAAGACTAATTTCCCAAGGAAATAGTAAATCTTGGATCACGAATCACTTTGCTGTGATTAGGGTAATTACGTGTATAGCTTTCCCTCGTTGTGTTACGACTAATTAAAAGGGATCATCAGTTTGACCATTATTTCAAGCTCATTCCCTAATGGATTCCATCGAGTGTAAAGACTAAGGACTAGATTCCTAATTAAGAAGTAAAACGTAATACGAATCGAATGCGCACTAATTATCCGATGTATTCTTAATTTCTAAAATTGAACAAATACCCAAAATTAATCCATCGAAATAATCAAACGTCTGTATTTGAGTCAACTCTGATTATGATTATACTTAAATTACCAGTACTAATTAGAAACAGTCTAATGCTTAATCTAAAAAATACATTTCAACCAAAAAGGAACTAATAAAACTACATTAGAATTGATGCTCTTTTTATATATAGTATATTCATTAATATATACCTAACTATCAATTAGTTTAAATAATTGTAATGTTACCTGAGAAAACTTCTACAAATTTAAGAAACTGGTGCTAAATTTAAATTTTAATCTTCCAATATTCTCCAACATTATTAGACTGTGGATTTTTATGCGTTTATGGAAAATTTAATCTTACAAAATGGCACACAATGCACGTAATAAGCGAGAATATCTAAAATATTCAGAGTAAAGTGAACGTTATAATATCTAGAGAATAAAATGAATCTTTGCTGAGGTTTCATTTCCTTAACTCTATTTGCAAACATATTAAATCCGCAGTCTAATATTTTGTACATTCCTCCGTATTATATGCAGGCCATTTTTCTGTTTCTTGCAAATTTAAATCCGCCATAAATGCATAAACAACGACAGTCTACTAATAACAAAAGTAACTGAGTTTCATCCTGTTTACTGTTAAGAATTACGCATACATAACATTGCCCGAGAAGAAACGCGAGTCCAGGAGATTTTAATTAAGTCTCCCTTTGAAAAAGCAACTTACGGAACGGCCACGTAGACCAATTTGGGATGCGGTTTCGCCCTGGACAACGTGGAAACGCAACCACTGTGCCGTCTGAACGAAGTCAGCGGAAGTGTCACTCTCATCGTACCGGAATCTCTGCGCGCTAATCTCGAGGACACCTCGTGCGGCACTAAAATGGCGTAGTCGTTCATGTTGCTGTCACAATTTCACGAAAAATCGTCTTTCCATTGAATCGATGATTCTTCAATCTCCTCCCCTAATCTCTCCACTTCGCTTATCGCTTGGATCCAATTTGAGAAAAAAATATCAATCTCCCCACGTTGTCTTTTTCCCTGTACAATAAGTATTTCTTTACTTATGGTAGTGTTTCTTCCCCTCCTTTTAATTTACGCCTGTTGGCTGGAAGCGAATGCAGGTGTTGGTCGACGAAGAATCGAAGAAGGGAGAGTTACATTCGCTGAGGTTAATTTAAAAAGTTTCCGCTGAGTTTCGTCTGGGAATTATTTTTCCTGCTTTTTATGGCGAGCTTTTAGGTCTACCCTTTCGAATAGACTCGAGGTTCTCGTTAATGAATTCAGCTTCTTCGTTAAAGAAAAAAAAAAAAGTGTGAAAAGACGGTTCTGAGCCGTTTTATGGGGAGTTCGAGGTGTCTTTTATAAATAATACAATACGTAAAATATATTAAAAATTGGAATATGTAAAAGTGGTATCATGTTATGATAAAAATATTGCCTATACTACTTATTATTATTATTATATTACATATACTACTATTATTATAGTATTATAATATTCAGTATAATATTATACAGTATACTATTATTGTAATATTATTATATTCCGTATAATATTATATAGTATACTATTATCGTAATATTATAATATACAGTATAGTATCATATATTATACTATTTCTAAATTCACGTTTATTAATTCTATAAAAGTTTTTATTTATAGCTTTCGATCTTTCGTCACTTATGGTTTAATATAAAATTGCTAATAAAATTCGTATTTCGCGTAAGAATAATCATATCCACAGGTACAAATTAAAACTAAACTTATCTCGAACTCTGATTCATGTACCTTGCAACAAATTTTAATCCACTACCGAAGCAAATTTTATTATAACCATTCTTAAAATTCTATACGCATAGTTTACAAAAAAATTCTTCTCCTTAATTTAATTCATGGTAATTAACGATTGGACGATATTAAAACGATAATTTTAACCATCACAGTAACAATTACTATTATTACTGTATTACTATATTACTATTTAGATGCTAAAATAAGTATCGCATTCAATGCAGTGCAAATACTTTTCACAATCACTGCAAATTTTCTTCGATACAAGGCGTCAAAAATACTCGGAAAGGAAAAGAAGAAAAAGAAAAAAAAATCACGATGCGGCAGTTTTTCATGAAAGGGAGAAGCAATATCGAGGCAAAGGAAGGTTTCTAGTGCTCTGTTCGATAGCAGGAATATTCGGTTTGCTCGAGACTCGACTAATTGCACGCGGGACGATTTACTTTAATTGGCCCCGGAAGACTGTAGGGAAGTTTCACGGAAGTCGTGAGCGAGACAGAAGGAGGAAATGAAGCTAAACGAACGAAACATGTCCAACTCGAAATTGCTTTGCCCCCTCCAATGGACGACGGCGAACTAGTGAATTCGTTCGTTCGTTCGTTGCCGATTTCGATTTATCGTACCGTCGTAAAAAATATTACCACGCCGATACAACGACGGCCATGAAACATTTTATTATTTGCCCCGCGAAGGGGACACTTCAAATGGGAATTTTTCATTCGCCTGTTTACCCGTTAAATGAGTTCCACTATTTGGAAGAGAAGATTGGTTAGGTTTCGTTAGATTACGTTTCTTTCGACTATCGTCAATTGCTCCGGAAATGAGTTTTATTCTCTATATATGTGTGTGTGTATGTGTGTGTGTGTGTGTATTTGCGGCTCTTTGCTCAAACGTATTTTTACGCAGGAATGGAACATTTACAGCGAAATAAGTATGCATTAATATCTTTAATCGCTTTGCGAAGTAGTTGGATTTCGCGTACTTTTGTTTTCGTGGAAAATTTCGGTTACAATAATTTGAGGCAATTTTAAAACGTTTAATTACACGAAATTTAAGCGGATTGTTATTACGATGATTGATTTAAGTGTTTGGATATAGGATAGATATATTTTAGATATTCAATTATAATCATACGAAATTTAAAGAGATTGTTACTACGATGACTGATTTAAGTGTTTGGATATAGGATAGATATGTACATTTTAGATATTAAATTTGTTAGGTTTTGTTGAACATTATAAAATTGCAAGATGATTATTTTGCACCAATTTTCACTAAACAATGAAGTTCACAGTTTATGACAAATGCTGTGTCCGATTGAATGCCTTAAGCTTTTTAGAAATACTTTTTATGCATTTGTGGGAAATTTAAATACGCAAAAGGAACGCAGAATTTCACGCGATGTGCAAAAATATACGAATCACTCCCAGTAAAATTAAAAAATTATTGCATTACGTGGGTAAAATAATCTTGCATTTAAACTCTACTTCCTTAATTCTGTTAATAAAGGCTGGATGTGTTGATGAAGCTGTGAACTAGTATAATGATTCGCAGCATAGTAATAATTAAAAAGAAGCATCTGGTGTCGGTGAAAAGAAAATGCGACGTTTTTTTAACGAAGCAACTCGTAATAGAGAAAATATCGAGAAAAATTATTATTATTAGGCGTGTAAATTAATTCAGAATCATTATCTTTAAACTCTTGGCATCTTTCTCAATTCGAAATCAATTCTTTTCTATTTTTCACATGATAAATTTGCTTAATTAATGTGAAAATGCTGACAATTTTAAATATTAAAATTGTATTTAATCTTTTCTCTTTTTTGAGAATAAGTATTGAATTTTAGAAAATCCTGAAGGCTCAGAATTAATTTGTACATCTAAGAAATCTTAATTAAAATATCCTCAACATAGCAATATTACAACGTTACTTGTTTTAAGAGATTCAAATTTATTTCAAGAAATGCGACAATTCTGTTAAAAAAGATTCCATAAAAATATTCAATAAATGGCAAGAAATTATTGAAACGAATATTAGCGTAAAATATTGCTTAATAATATGAAATATATTCGTTATTCTGTATCGCTTCTGAATATTCCTCGAATATCGCTACGAACTTTCCGGACAACGTAATAGTATACCAATCACTTTAATTTCCCACGAGAGATAGATTTAACTTTGGAAAATTCATTTTAAATACAGTTGCGATAAAAATGCAATACGCATGAAGTAAATACTTCAAGCTTATCAGAATCTGCTCCTCGGAGAGAGAATTTTATTGGATGTGAAATGAAGGTTGATAAATTTTGCTGGAAATGAAGAGCGATTTAGAAGGTGGGGTTGAAAAACAAATGTTTCTTTATTTACAATTGAAATTGAACGCCAGACGCCAATAAAGCGAACAATAACAGCGCCAAACAAATATACAAACACGTTTGCCAGGAGGAAATTCAATAAAAATTGCGCGATTTTTCTATTTTCCTTAATAAAAAAAAAAGAAGAAAAAATTCGTTACGCTGTTCGAAATTCAAAATTAAGAGCTAGAAACGAAACGTTCGTATGTAAACGAATTTGCTTGAATAATATCAGATCGGAAATTTGTTTATGAAAGCAGTTGTGCAAATATTTAATTAACTAGTCCCGATAAACCGTTATCGCAAATTACGTCTATGGAAACAAACACAGCTAATAATTTCCATGCTTTCAAAATAATTTTCATTTCTAAATGAAAACGTTTCAATACGAATGGAAAACAAAGAGTAGAATTGAAGTTTTAACTCTTAAAATATGTTCAACTTGAGATTGAAATTCGCAACTGTGAAATGCAAATTTAACGTGGAAAGTTTTCAAGCCGTTCAAAATAGCGGATTGCTAATTTACCATAAAAATTATATAAACTCGCAGCTAATGCATTTCTTCAAATATTCCACGATTTTGTGTAAAAAAAAACTTGTAGCATAAATTCTTTTAAATGTCTATCATTTTCATTTCCTTATACAAATAAAATAATTCCGTCATTGGTAGTTTTAATGTTAAACAAATTCCTCAGTTTTTATCCTAATTAATGCTAGGTTTACGAAAACATCAATTTACGTAAATATTGCAGATTTTTATGCATTTATGAGAAATTTAACTATGGTCAAAACTACAAGGTGACTATATTAAACAGAAATATATGAAACATCTAAAATAAGGTACATATTATTGTACTTAAACAGTGAAATTAATTTCTACTTAACCCTCGTGAATTCTTCATTTCGAATTCGAGTAAAAATCATTTAATAGATCATTTATAAAACTTATATTTTGAACTTTACAATTCGATAAAAGAACTAACAATAAGTAAACATAAAAGTAACCAGTCGCTGATGCTGTCGTAGCTTTAATTATAGAAGAACACTATACTAAACCAAATCATTTATTTATAACTGATTTTACATGTAGACTCATATTATTACACGACCATAAAGAAATCCCAATCAATTAGGACTACAAATTACTTCAAATGAATTTTACTTCTTCACTTAAATTCGATCGATAAAAGAAAGAAGTGGAAGATTTTCGAAAAGCATCTGAAGTAGCCTTTCGAAAAAAATGTCTCAACGTTCGATGGAAACTGGTAGTTTCGTGCGAAAGCGTCTTAAACTTGCCCCGGAGGTGGTTCGTTTTATCGCCCGTTCGTGTTATCGAAACCGTGACACGAAAGATACGTATGTATATATGTAAGTACGTGTAAGTACGTATTCCGGTCTCCCTTTTTGCGCCTCTTACGGCCGCCGTTTTACGAATCGTAAGGAGCATGAAACATTCAGAGTAGGCGAACGTAACGCCCGCGGAAACGAAGGAAGAGGAAGAAGACCGCGCGCGGCGCGTTTCACGCGTCTTTATTCCTTGCCTTCCACGTTCACCGTCTTCTGATCGAGTTTTGCAATATGCAAATGACGGAGAAGTAGCGTAAAGCTAGGCGGCATACCAATGGAAAGTGTCGCATATTTAGGGAGACAAACCAAGGCGAATAATAACGATTACCGGACTGCGAATTTTTCCGCGTTTATGGGAAATTTGAATATGCAAGAAGGTAAAGAAAATGTGTATAATATGCAAGAATATCCAAGATACAGCGGTTGGAAGTAAAACTCGGACAATTAAAGTACCGGTCGTAATTATTCAAATGATTCGAAGAGTTGATGGGCGTTTGCGTTGATGCAAAAGATTGAAATTGGAAAGTTTGGAAATCCAAAGGCTTAGGAATTAAAATGCCTCGCAATCCAAAAATGGGAAATTCAAATGTTTAGAAATATAATGAAATTAATGCTTGAAAATATGAACTTGCAAAAATGCACAGTCTACTTATCGTTATAGTAATTCTCATTTCTTAGTAAATAAATAAATAAATAAATATTGAAAGGTAACGTTTCATTTTATTAAACTGACCTTCGATCTACTAATGCTCAAGTAGCGATCATTTAAGCTATCATAAAGTTTCTTATCTGCACACATTTTCAATGTCCCAGTGTGAAATTTGTTGCCGTTATTTCCTTGAAAAACAGTGGCAAAAATAGTATGATATTATTATACAGCAGTAATAATTTTTTACGTGCATTTATATTTGTTATAGTGAAGAGATCATCCTAACAATTGGGTAAAAATTACCAAGCATTCGTTGAATAAAGGTTAATAGTAGATTTCGAATTATCTTTTTCTTTATTAACACATAACTGTAAAAAGAATTATTAAACGTTTAACGTGGCCAAATACTTTTGTAGCCAATTGTATTTATTTTGTATTTAATGGAGATCAATCTTAGGATTAAAAATAAAATTAAAGTTGAAGTTAATAAAATGCTTAAAGATTGATCTATACGTTATCAAAAGGCGACAGATTATTTCGTACAGATATTGGTGAAATTCCCAAGAAAGATTTCCAATATTCCAATCTAAATTGACCTAAAGAATTACATCCTTGGATATTAAATTGCGAGAATGATCGTTTTCCAAAATTACTTTTAACCCTGTTACGAATCTTCGAGATTCTATTTAATTCAACCTATTAACCGGTGATGATGGATTAACTTTTTGCCCTACAATAACGAGTCGGACTCGTGCTATTAATTATGGCACAGATTCAGCAAAAACGCATACTATTGAGGATGAAATCGATCTCCAAATACTAATTTTGGCTTTGCGTTATAAATGAACCGCGGATTTCTATGCATTTACGGGGAAATTTAAATACGTAAAAAGATTCGGGATACAAATGTTATTAAAAAGTACGAAAAATATTCAAAGTAAAATACGAATTATAGTATGAAAAGATTCTCACTACGAAATAGTTAACAAACCAGTCACATTCCTTTTACAGCAAAGTTTTGTAATTTTGAGACAATGAATCTTCGACGTAGAAATTCAAGCTTAACTGTTTGACACGCGTTAGCAAATATTTCTATTTTATAAACGCGATACGAATAAACATATGAAATGAACACATGTTCGGGGGAAAAGATAATTATTCCACTTAACGAAAATAATATTCTAAATAAGTATAACAGTAACATTAATCGCCACTTTATATAAAATTCGGAATAGCTCCGCACTCGAAGGTTTAAATTTACCAACATCAGTTACCAATTTTTGTCTCCAAAGCAGCAAAGGTTAAAAAAAGAAAAATAAGAAAATAAGAGCACGTACGAAGAGTGACTCGAGAGGACCGCAACACGCAATTAATTAAATATACCGAGAGAGAAAAAGGTTGTCGTCTTGGAGCAAAGAAAAATCAAGAAACACCCTGATCCCCTATAATGAAACTTCGATGAAAAATATCTAAAAATAACGTAATTTCCGATAGCTTTCTTCTTTCGTTTCCCGCGTCCACGGATTTCGAAGGGCGATTAATTCGAAAGTTCGCGGAAACGCGGTGGGAAATTAAGAAAAACGTGCTGCGAACTGTCTCATTGGGGAAAGGTAGACGCGCTGTTGCACGGACACCAAAGTACGTGCTTGGAAAAGTAATAGAGTCCAGGTTTAACGCGCTACAGCGTCGTTTGAACGGTGTAAACGTCTCTTAGCAATATTTCCACATAAACACGAGAGAATGGTCAGTCCATAGGGAGATACGGAGAAATTTCAATCTCGTCGCCCGCCATTCGCGAGATGTTTCTTGTTAACTTAATCCACGTTCCTTACGGAGCTGTTGCGTATTTTAATTATAGCTGCGTTTCTTTCCCATCCCTTTGCTAGTCGCCTTTTTTCAATTCCAGATTACTTTTTAATCGAATGTTGATCCTAGGAAGAGAAATACATCACTGGAATTTATTAATCTTTCTTTGAATCCGGTAGAATTAAGGTAGGTTTGTTACTACGCAACTGGAGAAAAAAGAATTTATCGCTATGATTCACTGACGTTTCTTCGAATCTAATGAAATTACGCTAGGTGTCTTGGTTAATCTAGAAAAAGGAATTTGTTGCTATAATTCATTGATGTTTCTTCGAATATAGTAGAAATTAAGCTAGGTTTGTTACTAGACGTAGGAAGAGGAATTTATTACTAGAATTCCGTGATCTTTTTTCGAATCTAATGGAATGAAACTAAGTTTGTTACTGGATACAGAAAATGGAATTTATCCGTATAATTCACTGATGTTTCTTCGAATCTAATCAAGTTACGCTAGTTTTCTTACTTGATCTAGAGGAAGGAATTCACTGTTACGATTCATTGACGTTTCTTCGAATTTAGTAGAATTAAGCTAGATGTGTTACTAGATCTAGAAAACAGAATTTATCAGTACAATTCAAAGTTGTTTCTTAAAATTTGGTACAATTAAGCTGGGTTTGTTACTAGATCTAGGAAAAAGAATTTACCACTAGAATTCACCAGTTGTTCGTCAATTGTAATAGATTTAAGCTAGGTTGATCACTAGATCTAGAAAAAGGAATTTATCACTTGAATTCACTGATATTTTGTCGAATCTAATGGAATTAAGCTAAATTTGTTACTCGATCTAAAAAGAAAGGAATCTATCACTATAATTCATTGATTTTTTGTCGAATCTAATAAAATTAGGCTAATAATAATAAAAAGCAAAATAGCTTGTTAAAAAGAACTTCATAAATCAATTAAACTTAATTTCTGAATCAATTAAACTTGAATGAACCTAACCAGAATTTACTAAACCTCCCTTAAATTTTCAAAGATCGTAAAATTTGTAAAATCTAACCTTTCGTTTGTGAATCAATTCACAGGAATAGAATTACGACTGGCCATAAATCTATGAGAAAGAATTTCTTTTTTGTTTTTGTTTTTTTTTTCTTCAAATTATTCATTTTGCACGTTATCGTATTGAAGCAGACTTAATTCTCGTTCTCAAAGGCACCGACATTAGTATCTCACTAAAGCTCATAAAAACCGCCAATCCGCTAGCATCAGGCTGATAAATTTATTCATAGATCCAACAAGAGCAAATCATCCCCAGCCATCTATCTTTCGACTTGTGATGCACGGTGAAACGTGTCTTCTAATTTTAATACAACGTGTTCCATATGCCGACGAGGCGTCGTCCATTTATCCATCAACGGTTCCTCATTTAATATTTCGCGGTGCCCCATGAAAACGCTTCTAAATTCACTCGGCTAAAACAGTAACCTTGGAACTTTCTCTATTTCCATGGAAATACTTCTTACTTCTTTGCGTTTGTAGAGCTGTTAAAAGAGGGAAACGAGGCTTCCAGGAAACCGTGATGCTTTATAAGCGTTTTTCAATAGCCTCAGAATCGATCATTCTTTTTTTTTTCTCTCTTTTCTTTTTACCGATTCTTACGCGGATACTTGTGTACTTTGTAGAACTTTTATGGAACGATGCAAACATGGAGAAAGAGGGTAATCTTGCTTTTCAACTCGGTTTCTTGGTTGCATTTATGAAATTAGAATTAAATGGTAAATTTACATTGAACTGGAATTAAGGAATAAATCGATATTAAATTAAACAAACAATAAATTACCGAACGATATTTCTAACATTTCTAAAAGCAATAGATGGAATTTTTTTTCCTGGTTTTTATAGAAATACTTTTGTACTTTGAAGAACTTTTATAGAACGATGCAAAATTCGGGAAAAGGGTAATCTTTGTTTTTCCACCCAGTTTTTTTTTTCGTTGAATTTATGAAATTAAAATTAAATAGTAACTTGAAGTTAATCTGGAATTGAATGATACATTGATAATAAATTAAAAAAGTAATAAGTTACTGGTAAATTAATATAGTGATAATTTATGCTAATACAGTAATGCTATTTTTAACATTTCTAAAAACAATAGTTGGAATTTTGTATTGATTCTTATGCAGATACTTTTTCAAACTTTGAAATCAAACTTATCAAACTTATATAGGTCTAAAAATTTACTAATTCTAATCTTTTATAACTAATAATTATATAATAAAAATAAGAATATTTACATATATTTATGTAAATATTGAGAAATTCAACAAAGTATAAAAATGAATCTAATAAAGATATGAACAAATAATTTTATAGGTATGGATTTCCAAATCTAAATGAAATTTGAATAAATATCCATAATTTTTTACTCTATTGATCTAACTGGGGTGACCGGATCAAGATTAAACAAATACTGAGAAATTCGAGAAAGTATAAAAATGAATCTAATAAAAAAAGGTATAAAAATTTGTTTATTTACGATTCTTCGTACATTATTTTGCCATGAAATAAAATAATTTAATGATCGGTTATAAGGACACTGGCAGTTATTGCACATATATTTTTTGAGAAACTAAATTTGACCGGTAATTGGCTGTTCAATTATTCAGTGGAACATGTCGAGGTTGTAACTATTTTCCTGTCGATACGAACGAAATAATTATTGCAACAAATTGTCCCTGGCGTCGACACACGTCACAATTGGAAATTACAAGAGAACTGTGATCGATAATCGCGTCGCTGATACCGTTCTGGCTTCATATACTTCGATCAGTGTCAAATGTTTGCATAGATACGGAAATCTATCGACACGAGTGTCACGAAGCCGGTAGTGATAACGAAGAGATGCTTGCTTTCGCCAGATATTGCGAATTTCCCTGTCAAATATTTGTCACGCGGCATTTTCTAATAGTCGAGGATATTCCGCTAAACAAAAATAGTAAATCCATCGCAATTTACAAGCATGCGAATCGTTCAAACGTCGAATGTTTAAGCTTTCGAATTTTAAAGCCTTCCGATTTTTTAATATTTGCAATTTCGAAAATCGCGAGTTTCCAGAAATTCGAATTTGCCTTAAAAATTCTGAACTGTCAAATTTTTAAGCTATCGAATTCTAAGCGGTTAAATTTTTAAGTTATCGAATTCTAAGAGGTCGAATTTTTAAGTTTTCGAATTCTAAGGAGTCAAATTTTCAAGCTTACAGGATTTTCAAACCTTCTAATTTTCAAGCTGCCAAATTTTGTAGAACACTAAAATTTTTGAGGTGCGAAATGCTGGTCCACGAATAGAAAAAAATATGGGAGGATTAAATAAATATAATATGAAATAAATGGAGAAACGAAAAAAAAGAATCATTTACCATGAAAAAGGAAACAGCGAGGAAAATAAATCTACTTGATAATAAAACGATACTTTATCTAATATATTTCAATATTTCTACGTTCACATATGATTACGTTGCTGAGTTGTAGATACTGCGAGATTTTCTCAACGTGTAAATGGAATTTCTTTTCACAACAATTTTATTACTTCTCCAAGCTGATTTTCACTTTTCAGGATATTTTTGTAAACTAATTTTCTTCCGTCCTGTCTGTAAATTCTCTATTAGGTCTTATAGTTATACAATAGCACTTTGCATAACAAAAACATTAACGTTTTTACCTAAGTTTATATTATCGCGTTTGGCCGAAATTTTTTCCCCAGTGGTAGCAATAATATTTTTAGAAATTCAGTAAAGAATGCGATTCGAATACACGTTTGATAGCGAAACTACCTAATATTTTTCAGTATTAAACTCTTGTCCTACGATTGTTTCATTATCTACGTAGGCTAGCATTAGTTTATCACTATTTTTATATCATGTCACGAACAAATCGTTTGAATATTGTGAACAATTTTTATTCAACAACATCCAATGTTATAATGCAAAGCTAAAATTAGCACTTAAATGAATTTTTACCATTAATAGTAGACGTTTTTGTTGAACCTGTGCCATGATTCATAGAACGTGTGTAACTCGTTATTGTAGTGCAAAAGGTTAATTTAAGAATTTAAATATATGAAACCGTACGTCGAAATCGCGCAGAAAAATTGTTTATTTCTATAGTGAGAACGTTGAACCGGTTTAAGCGAGATCGTCTAGGCCTCGGTAATATCAGCAACAATCTGTCGCCTTCGACGTGATTGAAACGCGGAACAAAAATATTTATTCGCCGTTTCTCCCTCCTCCCTTGCCCCTTAAATCACAGTCTTGGATTCAATGAACTGTCGACCATCCAACAGAGAAATCATAGTTTAAAAGGAGTTTGAGAAAAAATCTTTCAATTTAAATCTCAGAAATATTGATAAAATATTCTATAACGAATTAAAAAAAAAATATTATACGAATTATTTGTATTACAATTTGGCCAATTTGTGAATTTCTAATTTTAATCATGAGAAATTATTATCTTGAAAAATGATACTTCGTGATCATTTACAGGTTTGGTCGGAAATATCGATAAAATGTTCTATGATGAATTAAAAAAAAATGATATGAATTATTTATACTATACTTTGGTCAATTTATGAAATTTTAATTTTAATCATGAGAAATTATTATCTGAAAAAAATGATACTTCATGATAATTTACAGGTTGCGTCAGAAATATTGATAAAATATTCCGTCGTTTAGATGAATCTCATAAATATTGATAAAATATTCTGGTTTTTTTAGTTGAATCTTAGAAATATTGATAAAATATTCTATGTCTTTTAGTTAGATCTTAGAAATATTAATAAAGTTATCCATGATGAATTAGAAGAAATTATACGAATTATTTATATTATACTTTGGTGAATTTATGAAATTTTAATTTTAACCATGAGAAATAATTATTTTAGAAAATGATACTTCGTGATAATTTGCAACTTTCTCATGGGATAGAGTAAGATTTTAGATTGGTTTCGTTGGGAGATTCAAATGGGGACCTCGGATTACAAGATTGATGGGGAATTGGGGATCAAATTAAAGTCAACTTAAGTTCATTATAAAAATATAAAACAGGACTTTCATAGAATTTCCAATTGGGTAGGAAAAAGAGTTTTAAGTTGGCTGCTTTGTAAATAAAATGCGAATCGCAAAATGTCACGTCTTGAATTCCAAAGTTCCTCATAAACCCAATAATTGTAATAATTAATTTTTAATTACTGAGAACAAAGTTTGTAATTATAGATTACAATTTTAAACACACAAATTGAACTCCAGACTACAAAAATAAATATTTCATACGAAAGTACTTACGCACGTTTCAAAATTACTGCATGAATTATTTTTGTATTACATTCATTATATTAACTGAAAATTACTTGTGCACGTTTCAAAATTACTGCATTAATTATTTTTGTATTACATTCGTCATATTAACTGAAAATTACTTGTGCACGTTTGAAAATTACTGCATTAATTATTTTTGTATTACATTAATTGTATTGACTGGAAATTCTAGCTTAGTATGTAAAAACGAAAGACTCATAATTAAAAAACGAAAATGTTCTTCAATAATACTTTCAGATAACTTGTGTTGGAATTTTACAAGTTATATTTTGCAAGCAAAATTTATTTCTTCTCTTTCAATTTCTCAATAATTTCGCCTAAAATTATGTTAAATCTCCTTTACAAAATTTGTAAACCTTGCATTGATTAAAGATTCCAAATTAAGATAGAAATGAAATAATATCCTAATTTTAAGAACTCTTTATGACAAAAGTTTCTAATTTATGACAGTTGTTAATTTTTCTACAAAACTCGCATAAATTTCTTTCGTAAAATTTATAAATCTTACACAATGTTCAAAGTAATTAAAGGATTGCGTATTGTAGGTATTGTTTCCACGTCACTCCGATTCTGCACCTAAACTCAATCTTCTTTTCAGTATTGTATGAATAGCATGACAATTTATCACTTTTGTATTATTTCTTTTATTCTTTTCAATTAGCACCGGTTGACACAATAAAACTGTTAAGAGTTGCGATTCACTAATTGTTTTCTGCAGTGTACTAATTAAAAATTTCAAACTATCGATAGGAAATAATATCCTAAATTTAAAAACCATCTCTGACAACATTTTCCAAGTTAAATTTCCCCAAAAAATTCTATTTCAGCCATTAATTTTTTATTCCAAACAAAAATAAGAAACGACATTCTACATTTACAAACCGTTTGTAACAAAATTCTGCCAGTTAGATTTCCTAAAGAAATTCTACTTTAGCCTTTAATCTTTTTAAAAATTCGCCCAAAACTCTTTTATAAAATTTATAAACCTTATGTTGATTCAAAATTCCAAAAGAGAACAGGAAATGATATCCCAAATGTAAAAACTCTTCGTGACAAAATTTCCCAAGTTAAATTTGCCAAGAAAGTTCTGCCGTAGATTTCAATCCTTTTAAAAATTCGCACCTCAAACTCCCCTTATATCTCTTTTGTAAAATGTCTAAACTTTTTATTAACTCGAAATTTCAAGCCAGGATAGTAAATAATATCCGAAATTTAAAAACTCCTGGCAACAAAATTTTCAAAGTTAGATTTGCCAAGAAAATTCTACTTCACCCTTCAATTTTTCTTCAGAATCACACCTGAAATTCTCCTAAATCTCTTTTGCAAAATTTATGAACCTTATATTAACTTAAAAATCCAAACTGGGATAAGAAGTTATATTCTAAATTTAAGAACTGTTTATAACAAAATTTTCGAAGCTAATTTTCACAAGAAAATTCTACTTCAGCCTTTAACCTTTATAAAAATTCACACTTCGCACTTTCTTAAATTTGCCCTACAAAATGTATAAACCTTATATTAACTCAAAATTCCAAACTAGAATAGGAAATTATGTCCTAAATTTAAAACCCCTCTATAGCAAAATTTTCCAAGTTAAATTTGCTAAGAGAATTCTACTTCACCCATCAATCCTTCTTAAGAATTACACTTCAAATTCTCCTAAACCATTTCACAAAATTTATAAACTTTATATTAACTCAAAATTCCCAACTAGAATAGGAAATTATGTTCTAAATTTAAAACGCCTCTATAGCAAAATTTTCCAAGTTAAATTTGCTAAGAAAATTCTACTTCACCCATCAATCCTTCTTAAGAATTACACTTCAAATTCTCCTAAACCATCTCACAAAATTTATAAACTTTATATTAACTCAAAATTCCCAACTAGAATAGAAAATTATGTCCTAAATTTAAAACGTCTCTATAGCAAAATTTTCCAAGTTAAATTTGCTAAGAAAATTCTACTTCACCCATCAATCCTTCTTAAGAATTACACTTCAAATTCTCCTAAACCATTTCACAAAATTTATAAACTTTATATTAACTCAAAATTCCCAACTAGAATAGGAAATTATGTCCTAAATTTAAAACGCCTCTACAGCAAAATTTTCCCAGTTAAATTTGCTAAGAAAATTCTACTTCACCCTTCAATCCTAATTAAGAATTACACTTCAAATTCTCCTAAACCATTTTACAAAACTTATAAACTTTATATTAAGTCAAAATTTCCAACTAGAATAGGAAATTTTGTCCTAAATTTAAAAACCCTTAATAACAAACTATTTCAAATTAAATCTTCTAATTCACCCTTGAAATTTTCTAAAAATTCGCATCCCAAATTACCACGAAACTCCCTTATAAAATTTATAAACTTCATATTAACTTAAAATTCTAAAGTAGAATAGGAAATGATATCCCAAATTTAAAACCACTTGACAACAACACATTCCAAGTTAGATTCTCCAAGAAAATTCTACTTCACCATTCGATCTTTTAAAAAATTCACACCTCGAACTCCCTTAAACTTCACCGTGCGGAAAATCACGGAAAATTCGTCCACTCTGTAAAATTCCCAACCTCAAACCTTCGAATAAAACCAAAATGCCTCCATCCACCTGCTATGTTCAGAACTTCTCTTCGAAATCGCACAGATTCTTCTAAAATTGCACCACGCACTTCGAAAAGTACGCCCGCGCGCACAGGAAACGTCACGAAGCACACGGGAACGTAAAAATTGCGACGAAGCAAGAGTGAATCGCACAGAATTCGAAGACACACGGGTTCACCTTTGATCGTCTTTCTGTTAGGCGAGTCCCGTAACTACTGGTACACGACTGGTAAACAGTGCAAACTCTAGTCCTGGCGCGTGTCCTGCACCAAGGACGCGATGCTCGCGCGTACTCGCGAGCAACGATCCTCTTTGGTCGCGTGCCGACTATGAACTGACGCCAACCATGCCTCGGGCTGTTGCTTATACGAGTATCTAACGTGTACTACCTGCGTGACGCGCCAATACCGACTCTACTTGTGCAAATATTCGCATTTTTGTCGCACTTCGCCGTTGATAAGCGATTTTAGGCGTCTATATGTATATGTACATATGTGTACACGTATACTCTATACGCGTCTCTTTTCCAATTTTTTTCTATACACGCTAGAGATATTGGAACAGTTAAAAAGCAACGTAGGATGTTGTTCGTCTGGTTTTGGAACGAAATACTATTTTTCATACATAGGTATCGTGTCTTTATAGTTATTTATAGTTTTTAACGCCTGGTCAAGTGAACGGTTTTAAAATGTTTGGTTTAAGATTCTACATTTATTATTGTTGTTCCTTTCGGTCATTTAACCGTATGACAATTCTTGTATTGTTCGATTAATCGGTTTGCAATATTTTGGTGCTCCTTTTGCTTCTTTTTTGTTTACGGAGGAAAATTTATCGAATAGGTATACGTAAAATTAAGTTAATCTATAGTTATTAATTAAATATGTTGAATGTCAATCTTAGTGTTAATCCATAGAAATATTTGTGCAGGATTTTATTTTAATATTTAGGTACTAATTAATTATGACTGAATATATTATTTAATTTTTAGAGACCACAGTTGGCGGAGCTTCATCGCAAATGAATTTTGCTTTAACCCTGCTGCGGTTTTTGGGTTACCTTTAACCCAAATTTGTTCCCATTTTTCTAAAATATTTATGAAAAGCTTGTTATTAGTTTTCCTAAATTTAAGTATCAGTCTCTATGTCGAAAAGGCTGCTTTTTCGAATTATAAATCTTTGCTGTAGGAAAAAAATGTGATTGAATTGAATAGAATTTTATAGACCATAGCGAAGTAAAATTTGAGAAATCCAAACATTCCTTTTCTGCATCGTTTACAATTTTTGCACAGGCTAGATTTCTTGGACTAGCTAAAAAGTAATGTTGGACGATGTTTAGCTGCTTTTCAAACAAAATATTGATTCCAATCTATGAAATATGCGGGGAGTAAAAAAAAATATTTACGCACGACTGTATTTATTTTGGTATTTAGGTAACAATTAACTAATGCTGATTATGCTATTTAACTCTTAAAGGCTACTCCAGTTCTAAAATTTTACGTAAGTTTTCATTTGAATTTGGAAAATCTAAATATTTCCATTTTAGATCATTATCTATTTTTATAAAAGCTAGATTTATTAGCTTGGCCAAAAAATAATCAAACGATGCCGACTTGGTTTTCAAACAACGCGCTACTGTTAATCTGTGGAACATATGGCGACTAAAAGAAACATTTGCGCACGAGTATCTGTATTTTGGTGTAGATACTAATATATACTAATGTATAATATATAATATAATATATAATAATGTAAAAATATATACTAAATAGATACTAATTAATCACGGCCGAATATTTTTTTCAAAAGCTACTATTAGTGAGATTTCATTGCAAATGTATTTTGACTTAAATATGTGGGATCTAAATACGATAGTTTGGAAAAGTTTTCGACCAAAATGTAATTCCATATCAATTGAAATTGTATATTAATGCAATTCTTCGTGTAAAACGAAACATTTCTAAATTTTCATTTCCATCAAATGAAACAAAGATCGTAAACAAAATTTGTGTTAATTAAGATGAATATTTTATTCCACACATATACAATATACAAAACTGATGTATAACAAAGTCAATCATTAGTACAAAACGTAGTAAAATTAGTTTGTATTATTGTCATTGTAAGATTTAATTATGATAATTAAAAATTAGAGTTAAATAAATAAACAGAGTTCCTCTTTTTAAATCTTGTCGAATTTTCATACACATTGGATTTATTGGATTGCCTAAAAGTAATATTGAATTCTTGCAGTAAATATTTGAGGTTTCGTTTTCATATAAAACACTGCTTCTAATCTATGAAATATGCAGCGATCAAAAAAGTATTTGCGCACGACTGTATTTATTTTGGCATTTAGGTAATAATTCATTGCAGACGAATACATTAACCCATAAAGGCTACCATAGGTCAAATTTCACCCCAAATCAATTTTGATTCAATATTGTTCCAAAGCTTCAAAACCGATGATAATAATTTTTAAGCTATTCGCACAAAATATTCACAATCAGTGTTATTAGGTCTATGAGTTTGCGTGCATTTATGTTTGAAAGGTCGCAGAAATTTATATCTTAAATTAGATTCATTTGTCGATAAATATTACATTTGTTAACGGGCTAAAATGATTTATAGGAACACTGGAAAAACAGTAAAGAAATCTTCTATCTATTAAATCTTCTGAAATACTGGAAACTCAGAATTAATCGTACACCTAACGGAAGTTGATTAAAAATCGCCACATTGCAAAATTAAGATACTCGCAAATACTTGTAACTTTCATGTGCATATTTTAAAAGGTGATACGTTAAACCGTGGTTTGAAAAAAGAAACGATTATTATAATTCCTGTTTTCTGTATGAACGCTAAAACTACCAAAAGTTAAGAAGCAAATTAACGCGATAAAAAGCTGAAGAAACGTATAATGCGATGGAAATAAATCCTTAAACATTCCAAATTTGCAAAAATGCATCTCTATAAATTTACGAAACTCTTATGAGAAATTGCAAATAAGTCACTTTAATCCTTTCTGTAATTTTACCATTAAATAAAAATGACCACTGTGAAATTTCTAAAATCTCCATCCTAAGCAATCGGATTAACGTATTTATCGATTAATTTAACCGATCAATTTAACACTAAATTTACGCACATTAATAATACGGTCATTTGATAGGTTTCTTGAACAATAAGTATAAGTATTATATACACGTGTTAAAAGTTAATAGAGGAGGGATGGAATTAATTACAATAAATATTTATACGATTGCATCAACCGAAGTCATCATAAACTTACAAAAAATAATATTCACGATCATTGTAACTTTAAAAATGAAATTCAAAGTTTATCGAATCGACGAGTTCCGTAAATCCAGTGTTAAGCTTACAAAATTATGTATTACCGGGTGATTCTAACCTTATAGAATCGTGTAAAGTAAAAATAAAGACTAATAGCATCACTTTGTGCACTGGTTGAATTATTATTGACAATATAAGGAACAAAAGGCCGATTTATAGGGATTTATTGGATTCATAGGAAAAGCCTATTAATCGGCTCCCGGTAAATAATGCGGTACGAAGTATACAGCTAAATTATGACCCATCTAACCACACTAAACAGTGATAAGAATCGAGTCTATTTGTCAATTAGTTTCTTTTTAAACAATCGTAGATAACGGAATTGATTCGAAATGATATACATATTTTTGTATGCACCGAATCTAGGTCGCTTTGTTTGCTCCGCATCTACATCTAGTTTATTTAAGCATCGCTTTTCTTCATTACTTTATCTTCGATATCTGCTTGATACGTCGCATTTAGAAACCGATTCGTCTTCATATTTCGTCGCTATTACCACCATTTTCGATCGGAAGCTTTCGTTATTTATCTTGTTTCACGACTTTCTCGTGTTTTCCGTTAGCTTCGCGTTAATTCCGTTAATCGAATCACGTTTTAAATATTGATTCTGAACAAAAGGTTACCGGGTCCTTTTCGGTAAAGTCTGCAATGTTTATTATTCGATTAGGCGCACAAATTAGTTTAGTGCTTTTAAATTTAACCAGCCGCGACTTACGCGGTTAAATCGCCACCTTTCGGTAAAGATATTCATTAGCTACCCGATAAATGGAGGAAAATTATCTCAATTTATGTAAATTAGCTCCGGTGTTATAATTATGCTTCCCTCTTTTTGTTTATTTTAAATAAATACCGAACTCTAATTATATAATAGCTGCTTGGAAATTGAAAATTATCTTGTATTATTTTGTTTACAGTTCGTTTAAGAGTTTTTAATATTAGGTGCACAAATTAATTCTGATATTTATCTTACTATACATTTGTTCTTCTTCATTAACATTTTTATGTTACATTGATGAAGTTTTAAATCCTTTTTTACAATTAAAATAATTGGACATCGATAATATTGATCATATGAAAAATCAAAAATATTCGTATTTTATATTCGATTCGTACATAATATAAAATTTTAGTGATTTAAACCATTTTCGATTATTAGACGTTGATAATCGATTAATTGCCCATACAATATTATCTGTAGGATTTGTATATTTTTATTATGACATCTTACGTTTGTATTATAAAAATTTAGGCTCTGATGTAATTACAAACGGACATGCGCGTGAAAAGTTGGTATATAATTTCCAAGTCGCGTGACGTTATAAACAGACGAAGCAATCAAATAGAGTCGAAGATTATTGTTCTTGTTTTATGTCACGGGTACAGAGATCACTACTTTTCAAATGTACGTTACTATTATTATCATTCTATTTTGAATCGTAGCAGTGTTCATAGCAGAACAAGGATCACAGGAGTAACAGTCCGCGAAATTACAATGCAAGTCCTGCGCTTTCTTGGCTTTATATTTCTCTGATTGTAAGGTAAAACGATGCAAGTCACGTGTTTTCATTTTCGAGATACTGTCGCTTTAAGTTATGAATGCAGTTGTTGAATATCCAATTTTGGTCCGATTGCGTTCATTCGTTTTAGCGTGGCAAATTTATGTTCGTGCATTTCCCCTGTGTTTTCACGTATTTTTAAAAATTTAACTTATGTCAACCGCAGACTTAACTCCTTACGCAAACAGAACATATTTAGGTATTTCAACAAATACATGAACCATTATAAATAATTTATGTTTGTGTAGTAGAATTTTCGGATATTTTTGTCAATTGAAATTTCGTCTACGAATGGGTCAAATATTTATTTTGAAAATGGCGTAAGTTAATTCACGCCTCTGAAAGAAAGGAATGGCCTAGCTGATTGTCCAAAATTGATTTGATTAATTAACTTACACTTATTTAAGTTCGTAAATACATCCACAAGCTACGTAAGCCTTATTAGGATTTTTCAGAATAGGTAAAAGTAAATCCTTCAATATCTCAAACTTATACCACTTTCAAAATAAATAGTCTATATTACTACAATTAAATATATCAAACCTAGAGATTAATTACGCGAAGGATAAGAGGAAAAAAACATGAAAGGTTCATTTTTATTCTGCACTATTCAACTCGAAAGAAAATTAAAGTAATGCAAAACAGTTATTTTTCTTTTCCCCTTTTCCTAATCACTAGACTATAAATTTCGTATTATTAATAATATACAATCTGTATCAATTGTAGCACAAATGAAATTACTGTAATAATTGTAGTATTATTTATAGTAAACAAATATATATTGTATAATGATAGTATAATTATAGTACTTACGTTAAATAAATTGTGATATAATTTACAGTGAACGAATTATAGTATAATTTCAATTTTTGCAAAGTGTACACTTAATTTTGACTTTTACCGAAAAAGGAATTATGTTTCAAAAAATACAATCTCAATTGAGAATATGGAAATTTGCAACAAGTAACATATATAATCATTTAATATTTGTTGAGCAAATTTCTTCACGAATTTGTTAACATTTATTAATCATTTAATATTTATAGATAATCATTTAATTTTTGTTGATTATTTCACAAGATTATTCATTTGAATCTCGCTATATGGTGGCCTATAAATATGAACCAGAGTGTAATTAAATTTAACGAATCTTATATTTCTTCAACGATGAATTGAGAGTAATAAAAATCGATTTTCTTAATAATGCCTTTTTAAAACAATCCTCGTTTACTTTCCATACGCTTCGCGCGTTCCCATAATCACCGCTGTGAACGGCTGTCTCTGCTTTAAATATTTATTAATGAGTCCTCATCAAAGGAAATTAGAGTTCATGCGCGTGGTATTGAGGTCGCCGCTGCGAGATTAATCATGCTTTGCTATTTTTAAAGCGGAGCAGCAGATTTTCAAAGAAAACGCCCCGAGTTCTCGTGTTCCTTTTGCCATAAAGGCAGGAAACTATACGCGTGAAACACGACGGCGGAAGGTGGAAGTTGCACAGTTTTACAAAGAGACATCGAGAAGATATTCTTATGGGGTAAGTTTTTTTTTTACTGGCCGCCATTCGTTAGTCGTTTCACGGTGGTCGTAGCCGTGTACGAATGAAACAACTTCCGAGTTTATACTTTCCGAGAGAGACGCGAAATGAATGCGTCGCTCTAAAGGAGCCAACGACTAATGACTTGGATCGTTTCGAGCTTGTGAAATAACTGGATCGGCGATGCTTGGGAAAATAAAAAAAGTTTATGGGAAAAACAGCGGGGGTGGCGGTGAAGTTATGAGTCGAGAACGAGAATTTGTGAATGGAAGTAATACCCGCTGATGCCGCAAATTTATGCTCTCCTCGAGTTTTCCTCAGATTTTTATAAACGTGTAGAAAAGTTTTTTATGTCACTTGTACCTGGTGAATTTCTTTTACATTAACATTTTGCTGGAGAAGATTAGTAGGAACATTTGAAAGAGTATTTTGCGGAAATGTTATTAAGAGCGGAAGTAAATTTATGTTGAGCAACGACAAATTTATGGTTGAGCAACGTTTTTAAACTGAATATAGTTGCATAATAATTTCAAGCGAATTTGTGTTAAATAAATAATCTCATAAGGATAAGAATACAAATTATTTGTATAGATGGAAAACGCGTTGAAAAATAATTTTTTTGAAATTAAGTATAGTAAATAAATAACTAATCTTCTAATTTTAACAATAGAAATTAAGGAAAATTTGCGGTAGACTGCACAAATAAATAATCTTATAAGATTGGAGATAGAAATTGTGCAAAATTAGCAAAAAAGTAATTTTCTATCGTTGAATATGGAATAATAATTTCGGAAAAATTTGTAAATGAATAAACTTGCAAGGCTAGAAATAGAAATTATGGAAAATTAGCATAAATATAATTTTCCACGGTTAAATCTATTATTAAAAAAATTGCAAAGAAAATAGTAAATAATTTTGTCAGCCGAAAAATACAAACTATGGAAAATAACCAAAAAAATAAATTTTTCAATCGATTAAAAAAAGTATAGTAATTGCAGGCAAATTTCAAATAAACAATCTCGTAAGATTCGGAAAGAAAATTATGGAAAATTAATAGAAAGATACTTTTCTACAGTTAAATGTAGTATAACAAGTGTAGAGAAATAAAAGGATAATTTTCTTAAATTAGAAACAGAAGTAATACGAAGTAACACGTAATCCAATTCTGTATTCTCTGAAATGAAAATAACAAATTCTACAAAGAACATTATTAGAATAAATTTCTGATTGAAAATAAAAAGATTGTTACTCATCTCCGAAACGATTTCTAAAAAAAAAGGTAATCTCGTAAAAAACGAAAAGAATCGAAGCGGTAAATTAACTTTATTGTTGCATTGTCGAGGAGCGTGTTTGTTCAAACGAATGCAAAGCTGTTTTTGATAACCAAAAACAAAGATTTCTCGTGAATTCGTGGAAAAATTGAAAGCACTGACGTCAAAGAGTTTTCTGTACGAAAACTGAGGGTAATTTACGTCCCACACGTCGCGGTAGTTGACACAAATTGGCACAAGCCATAAACTTAAATGCATCAATGAAGATTATGGCAATTCTCCTGAATAGAGAGATCTCCAGCAGTTCACGCTCCATTGGATTTATGATTGTTCGACAAAAATGGGATCAAAGTTCCACTAATCTCAATAATATTCCGCAACAATTTTTCACTTATTCCCGTAAAGTTAATCTGTATCGATTTTTATACAATTAAGACTTCCTCTGTTGATAATGATTGCAGAAATTTCATTTTTCAAACAAACCTTGAAGTATTTTAATCAACTGTAGAAAATTTGCTAATTTTTTTATCGATTCTTTTTTAATTTGAAATTTTAAGCTTGAAAATTTCATTTCATTTTGATCCATGTCTATTGATAATTCATGTTTGAAATGCAATATTGTCATTTGTTTCGTACGTGATTTTTGGGAATTTTCGGATTAAATGTTTCAGCCATATTTACACATTTGATTTTTCATTAATATTATTTCAAAAATTAATCAACATCCAATGATTTATCAACGTAATATACAAATTATTTCACTGCATATTATTTCCTTATAATCACAAGTTTACATATTGTAATACATACATTTGTTTAATTTATTTCCCATGTGTACGTGATATAACTTTGGAGAATTTTGTAACTGAAAATTTGTGTCACATTTATACGTTTAACTTTTCATTAATATAGTTGCAACAATTAATCATTATTCAATGATGTATTAAAATAACATTAGAATTATTACACTGTATATTACTTTCTTATAAACACAAGTTTCGCATTACATTACGAACATATCACATTTATTTAAATGAACTTAAGTTTCCCTGATTCTTCAAAAATTAACGATTAAGATCCAATGACTTATTAACACGATACGCAAATTATCACACTACACATCATTGCCTTGTAATCACAAGTTTGCACGTTACATTGCGGTACGTATAGCATTTATTTAGGTGAATTTCGGTTTTCGAAAGATTACAGGAATCCATTCCGAATTTCTAAGTTCCGCGCAAGGAAGCGATTGTTGTGAGTGTTGGTTTCATATGTATATGTATGAATGATGTTAAATGAGTATGAATATTTCGTCCAGAACTGTGTAGTCTATGGTAAAAATGAGATGCGTGAGAGTCCTATCTATTGTGTATGTTATTATGATGAATGTCCGTTTAAAAAAGAGTCAGTCGTTATCGAGACGGTAAAGGGAGAGTACATAGAGTGAGAGTGAGAGTCCGCAGTGAGAAAGAGAGAACAAAAGAGTGTAAGGATAGGGGCCGGGATTACTTAGACAATTTCGGAAGAAATGAGTGCTTTATTTCGCGCTTCGCCGTCACCACACTTCTCCGTACAAAAAGGGAATCCTCTGTCGCTCCGTTTCCCCGTCCTTAAAACAGGGTGTCCGTCCCCTCTCTTCCTCAGAAAAACCCCGCGCGGTTCCAAGCTTGGGACTGGCTTGCGTCACCCTTGCGAGGGGGTGGAAGTGGCCAGGTCTCGCACGGCGCCGGCGACAGCCCTCGCTCTGTCCTGCAGGCTACGAATGTTGGGACTCTTCTCCTTGATTTATGGCAGGGTTGCCGAAGGCAGCCCTGGCCAACGTCATCGCCACTCTTCGACAATCCATTATCCCAGCATTCGTGCCTCTAGCTCTTACAAGAGCGAGATAGAGACAGTCATATTAACAAGTGTGTTATACCATTATTTCACCTGATCAAACCAATGTGGCGGCTCTCCTGCACCCACCACTAGAGGGACATACGAAATAGGCTTTCTCGAAAGTACTCGCTCCTCGTCCATATATATACCGCCTTTAACCTTCCTTCCAATATCCCAAGTCTAAGGCAGGGCCTGCTAGGTAACCTTACTGATGAGTCCACTAGCAGGCCCAGGACGAAACGCCCAACACCCTTCCTTTTCCTATCCTATCCCCTCTCTACAGCTCCACACCAATATATTTAGTCTTTAATAATAAATATACTAAATTGTATCGTCTAACAAAAGGAAGCACTATCATTGTATGCCACAATTGTCTGTTCGTTTTCTATATTCCAATAAATAGGATGCAATAATGAATCTAGGGTAGATTTGAGCAGCAATGTTGCATAAATGATGAAAAAACTGGAAAAGAAATGGTAAGGAATCAATTCCGAGGAAAACGAAGATGTCACGCTCGCCTAATTGCGCAACATGGAAAATCCTTGTCCCGGCATTGCGAAATTCATTACACAACATGTCGTATGCCGTGCCCCGGATATCTTTTATTAGTTAATAACGCAAGAATTATGACAATGGTCTTGTTGTTGTCCCCAGACGAAGATAAATATATCCTTTTTTAAAGCCGAGAAAAATGCACTTCTTATTTACAGAGAAAATTGAAGTTCTATCTCTGGGAATCGTAGTAAATGTTTGCGGAGCAATTGTAGAAGATTGCATAGGTTTGGATTATTATTATTATTAATGGGTGTATGCAACAGTTTTTGTTTCAATTTGACCCTTTTCAACACTAGGTTTACGGACGTTACGTGCATAATTCGACAGGCTTCCGGAAAAATACGTACACTGCATATAAATATTCGAAATTAGAAGCGTGAGGATGAAGAGAATCAATTAGAATACATATTCATACCATTGTATTAATTAAAGTTAACATAAAGTACTGAGAAATAATATTTATGGTCTCTATAATTTTAGATATGAAATCTGAAATGCGTCAACGTGACGAGTTCCGTAAACCTAGTGTTAATGCCTTCAAATTAATTTCAGTCTTTCGTGATGAAATACAAAATTTCACAGAAAGGTTGCAACAAGTTGTACAAGATGAGAAAAAACACTTGGAAGATTAATTTCTAATACTTTTATTACACAGGGAGTCTCACATAAAACAGACCATCTAATTATGTTTTATATTACGTGCACGTGTAGAAAGTTGAAAGCTTCAAACAAAAGATCTCGAATTAAAAATGCTTTCTATACGAAATTCATTCTATAATATAATTTAAATTGTGTATGAAATATTTGTTGCACTATCGCAATTAAAATAAAAAGAACAATTAGATTGTCATTTTAAAGTTAGCCATCCTGTATACATAAAAGAAACTTCAAAATTAACTAATTTCATTATTACTATCAATACTACAACTATGCTATAACTGTACTTTTGTGAGGTGTATTCTCATTGTAAAATTTTTATTTGCAAAAGGATATAAAATATCCAAAATACGGTGAGAATCGAAACTGAGCATTCAATTTATAAAAGTACGATAATGGTATAATTTATTCACCGCAAATTGTACCATAATTTTCTATATACCATAATTATACTATAATATATTTTCTATATACCATAATTATATTATTATTACAATACTTGTTTATTTGCTATAAATAATTATTATCAAACTCTAATTAATCTATAATTTCACTTACGGTGAATTTCAATTTTGTGACGTGAATACGGACATTTGACATTCACTGTATATAACATTATTTAAATCTCATTTTCTCAATTTTACCCAACAAACCTAAATTTACATAAAAATCCATAGTCCACTGAATACAAAACGATTCCTTAAATATACATTTTCGCGAAAAAAGATCGTGTAACGGAAGAAAAGAAGTAAGCGCGAAATAAACAATTATTCAACATGAATAATAAAGAAGCTTCCCTTAAACCAAGAGAAACGAGTAACAAAAGTTTCCGCGGAATTAGATCAAGGAAAATTCCGAGAAAAAGAAAAGGCGAAGAAGGGTTGCAAGAAGTTTTCTATGGGCAGGAAATCGTGAAAGTCGCGCGCGGCGAGTCGCGTCGTTTCCTTCGCAGCGAAAGAAAAATCGATAACGACCAACATTTACAACGCGAGCACGCATAACTACCAAAAATAACGAGACGTTATGGCTGTCGTAAATTCTAACTTTCGCGTATATCGCGGCTGCTACTTGCTTTGTAAACCTTCCTACACGAATCGGTCGAAATTTCACAAGCTTGTTCCCTCAACTTTACGCGATAAAGTTTATGTGTTAGGCGAATACATTGACCGAGAGAGCCTGTTGTGTCTGATTTTCAGATTTTGCTGCGGTGAAATCTGATGTCGGTTTGGATGGGGTTTTCAGTTGCTGTAGCAACTTTGTTGTTCGAGTTTACAGGGCGTCGGCCATGCTAATTATTTATTAACTAACGTTCTGCTATGCCTTTGAAGTTTAATTACGGAATTTGTCAATGACAAACTGCGTAAAGGGAATCCGCTCGCATTTACGTTATCAACGTATCGTGTTTCTAATATTTTACAGAAATGGAATTCCAGTTACCTCGGAAGCATTCCAATCGAAATTTATGGTTGAAGGATTTGAATTTTTATAGGGATTTATATGCAAAGTATCTAACGATACTTCGTGTAAATGGAGTTTAAATCATTGCGGTATTATTATATATTGCTATTTAAAAGTGAGATCGTGGGAATTGGAATTTTTACGATTTTATTATTTATGTACAAATTATTTACTAATATTTTATGAGAATAGAATTTAAGTAAGTATAAAATTATTACGTCATTCTCATTTAACGTTTAAATTATGGGAATCAGGATTTTTATAGTATCTTGTATAAAAAGTATTTAATTACGTTTCATGTAAATGGATTTTAAATCACTAGAGAATTATTACGTTACTCTTATTTTAAATAATAATTATAATATATTATATAACAAGTATCCAATGATATTAAATCATTGGGAAATTGTTATATTACTTCCATTTAATGCTAATATTATGAAAATTCGAATTTCACACTGTATGTAAATGGACTTACGATATTAATTTAAGATACAATGTTAAATATTATAATAGAATCTTCGTTACTCGGATACGTACTCCGCAAATGATTGTGCGAATCGCACTGGGTGAGCTTAGATAATTAGATCTGATGATATCGTATAAAAATGTGTCGCCTTTAGATTGCAGGTAATTAGATGTAATGGTAGTTTGTAAGCGTGACTTGACATCTTATTGAAAGCGTAGTTATCGAACAAGACAGCTATTATCTCAGCATTCGATTATACCAATAATGTCACGTACGCTTCAGTTTCACTTTATTTTGGTATTCTAGTTACTTTAATCTAGTGGCATTCTATAATCACAGTCCTTGGACTCCTTTTAGAATAAACAATTCTAACTCGTTGCGTTTCACAGTTCGTTTCGTTGTTTTTAATCACAGCGCGTAAAAATAAATCTTATTAAACTTTTCAAAAATATTCTTCTCCTGCAGTAATTTTTCTTCTTTTTTTTCTTTTTGCTACATTAAAAATTTCTACTGTAAAAATTTTGCAGCCTGGTTTTGCCAATTTTTACTGAAACACTCGAAGAGGAGAATGATATTATCGAACTGTGAAATAAACAAGACCTAATTCCCTCGGAAAAATTAATAATGCAACGGTTTGATAATTGCAATTAAATTCCAGCGACTATGAAGCCGCAATAAAAAGCAGGCAATTGTTCGTATCTTCTATTTACCACGTACTCAAAATAGATCTGCGTTTTACAATCCTGATAACTCTGATCGGATTGAATGTATTGTTTACAGTGGAACCTCGTAACGAGCTGCGCTCTTTTAAACCATAATCTCGTCGCGGAAGTGTGATAAAATCGCCTTGATAGACGCGAAATTCGAAGAAAAACATCGAAATTTCTGCCTCTGGGTCGACAGATAAAATAAACGTTAATTTTTCTATTTTTAATCGTTTGTCACCAATTTTTTCACCGTTGCATTCGTTTCACTATCACAACTTAATGATATTACACTATATATTATAACTTATTATTGAATCACTTTAATATTCGTCAATTTCTTTAATTACTATTATATTAAAATAATATTGCTTATGAGACAAGCAGCGGGCATTTATTTTGCAAAATTATCGAACATTATAATAAATCTAATTGAAATACGTCACTAATATTTTGACAATATTATTATTATTTTACAATATCATATTATTTGAATTTATCAATTTTTTTTATCATTCCTTCAAGTTTCAGTAGCTTCTAAAAAGTTAGTACAAAAAATTCTAGAATATTCTTTTTAAATTCGTATGCTAATGTTTCCAATTTTGTTTACTTATTTTTTCGGTTTAAAGTTCTTCGGCGTTAAAAGTTCCAGAAACATCCAGCAATATTATCGCGGGGTTCTAGTTTCGCATGATTTCTATACACAATCAATCAATTTCTATTTCCGCACGCTCCTGCTGTTTGATTCGTTGTTTTGTTTGTTTGCGAACAACATGTATATATCTCGTCAAGATTCTGCGGATGAGCATGCTCGCGGCGCAATTTCGGTGAAACACGCGTTCATTCGTCGATTACTCCCGTTCCCTGTTACCCATTTATGCGAACGAGTTAACAGGTATTGTTCTTGTTACCCGTAATGCAATTAGTATTACAAACGTGCACTTGGTATGAGAAATGCAGCTTGTTCCAGTTAAAATGCCTCATATTTCAACTGTGTAATATTTAAGACAAAATCACGCGTCTCATTTCATTTAAATATTATAATATTCGTCTTAAATGTTCTTTTAAATTGTTTCGGAAAATTTTGCGAGTAATACTGAATAAATTGTTGAGAAGCAGGTGAATATTCGTTACTATATATATATTATAATTGTGTATCATATTTATAAAGGCATTGAGATATTTTGTAAATACAGAAATATGTATATATAGTAAATTTTAAGTATGTATTTGTAAATGAATGTTGATTTTGAAATATTCATGCAGTTATATACATAATATATGTATATGTAATATATATATCCAATATATATACACTATATGTATATAATTTGCTTAGTAACAAATATTCACCTAATTCTCCACAATTTATTCAACAATGCTCGCAAAATTTTCTGAAACAGTTAGCAAATATATCTAAAAGAATTTCTACTTTAAGGTAAAATTAATTCTTCAAAAAAAAATGTGACATTGAAATCCTTTCTAAAAGAATTTACACGATTAAATTTCTCATCTATACTCGCAAAGTAATTGTATATTTTTAAAACACGTTTTTAATGTTTACATTTACGCCATTTATGCGAAGTAACATTAATATTTTACTCGATAGAAAGGTAGAAAGACAAAAGTGTTAAAATATTCAGCAGTTAATCGTGAAAATATGAAATGTTCAGAGAGGGGGAGAGATAAATAAATGGAAGAGAAATAGAAATAGAAAGAGAATACGGAGATCTCGGTTGTTTGATTTTACGTTGGTTATAGGACCACGTAGATCGCAATAAATCCTCCCTGTAGTCGTTGGCGACCTAATTTTAGAGGCATAATCGAGCTTTCCATTCAGCTCGCTTAATGGAAAATTATATTGACAGTGGACGAGCCACACCTACGACCATTCAACGTGAATCTAGGCTGTGGATCCTTTTCCTCCGTGAAATTGCCCATCGATCAATTTTGAATCCATTTTCCCGCCATCGACTTTTCCTTCTCCTCAAGAGCTTCTTTTTAAAAAACATTGTATTTTAAAATGCAACCTTTCATCGTGTTACAGATGACATTACGTGAACCATTAAATAATCCACATTTTTTGGTTAAATTCAATATTTATTTTTATAAAAATCATATCATTTTAAATGTAATCGTTGTGCTTGCGTAACACTTTATGATTCAACGTTCGATCTTTTGATAAAACCATTTGAAAATAATGGATCACTTATATTGGTACACGTTACACAGTTATATCGATAAATTATATTATTTTGAAATGAAGGTTTCCGCTTTGCTATAGGAAATATTAGTATATTATTAAATTAAATTGTTTTCTTTTCAATATCATTTCTTTGGTTATTCACAGTATTTGAAGGAACATATTAAATAATTCTTATTGACTCCGATTTTTACTATCATATTGTACTAAATCATAACTTTAATATTTCATTAATAGCGATATATGCAAACAACAATTTATTTCTAGAGGCACATGAATAATTTGATAAATTCATTGCTGTCTTTTCTTTTTTTTTAGGACTATTACATTTTTATTGTTAACTATTTTTGTGTGCTCCTTATAATAACATTTCTCTTTGCGTTCGTTTTATTCCGAATTGAAAGAACGAAATTTACGGTGCAATATTTCCCTCTTTTTCAATTATCTCGGCACTCTTTCAGCGCCAAAATTAAATAAAGTAATGTTCTGTTTTCACAGGAAACCATTTTAACTTTTCACTCGAGTTCTACGGACTTCTGTATTTCCTCCTCTCTCGCGAACCACGGAGTAATTTTACACGTTATACAATTATTATCTATAGATTAATATTAACTTCCTGCTATAATTTAATCCACTCAATGGTACACTGCAAAAATATGATACTCGGTAGCAATTCATAAGTAATTAAAGGCCACTAACGTTGTTGCAGAATATGACGAATTAAATGATTCCAATCAAATTCGTGCAGATTAAAATACAAAAATATAATAATTCAAATTTGTATGTTTCTTGCTATTTTAATGATTAATTTTCGCATGTATTATACGATTCCTTAATAAAGCAATAAAGAATGCAAAAAGAAGGGATAATAATTTGAGAAATCATCATTGTTAATACTAAATATTGAAATATTTAAAAGGGAAGAAATATTTAAGGAATATTTACAATATTTAGGAAGGAAGAAATATTAAAATATTTAAATGAAGGCAAAACCAGATATGCCAGACAATCTTTAGAAAAATCGATAGAATGGCGTTTATACAAGAAACAAGGGTAAATATAACGATCTGGTTTTAACATTTTCATCGAAGTACACTTTTTTTATTGGATATTCGGTAGTACACGTAATTAATAATCATTAAATTACTTTTTACGAATATTTCTTTATATTTAAGACCCAAAAATGATTAATAGAGAGTCCATAAGATCTGAAATCTGCGATGTAATGTAAGAATGCGTGTCCATCGGTTCTAACGTCATACGTTATATTGTTAGAGACGCCATGGTTTTAGTCATTTTCTGCACTATTTTACGTTATGTTACGTTAGTATAGTACTGGTATTTTATTAGCTTGTCCCAAAAGTTCCTTTCATTTTCTTACTAAATATTAGGTGCAGAAAATGTGATGCATTATCTAATTATACAACATAATTATATATATATATATATATATATATGTAGGAATGTTGGGTCGCAACAAATTACACAATAGAGTTTTAATGATTAAAACCATGAATAGTCTTTATTATTAAATATTATAATTTAACTCTAGTGTCTCTTGATACTCTCGCACTCTGACTCGCTCTCTGCTCACACGTCCTCTCGCTATCGACTCGCTTTCCTAACTAACTCCCTTTTACTTTTCACGCATTCCATCTCCTTACATGCATTCATTCTCTCTTCTTCTATCTCTCTGTTTCTTTCACTCATCTCGGACATTCGGAAAACTCAGTCAGTCACGTATGTACACCGAAATTCTTACGAAGCCACGCACCCTCCGTTCACACGCGAAAGTCCCAAACTCTCGGTCCCAGACGCACTTCACTCAGGCGCCAGTTCATAAACATACACTCGACATTCTGTCTCCTACATATATATATATATATATATATATATATATATATATATATATATATATATATAATTATAATTAAAGGGTGCGAAATCATTGTGCTTCTACCTTCTTCTATCTTTCACAATGGCCTCGACGCCACCTTTCCGCAGCCCTGCAACACCATTTTGCCTAACGAAGCCGAAAACACGGAAAGAAACTTTTTCAACGACCTGATACGTTTCTCGTGCAAGTCCCCAGAGATTTGAACGTCGCGAATGATTCCGAGAGGGAGAGAACAGAGAAATGTAAAATTATTATGGATCGCTCCCCGTGAAGGATTAAGAAGCGATCAGAAATCACAAGTAAGTCCGAAAAGGTCGGGGTGAAAGCTCGTTCTCGATCACGAAAGGGGATGGCGTGCCGCGCGGTTGTTAAGGGTGTTTATCACCAACGCGCTCTTCAGGGTCGCCAGATTTGTGTCAAGAACTCGTTCCTACACCGGTGATACGCGGTCACAGGGATCTTGCGGGAAAACTCGTCGAACAGAGCGAGAAACAGTGGAAGAATTCACGGTTTACGCGAAGAAATATATACTCCACTGGATCGTAGTCATGTTCAAGGCCCATGGGATTCACTTTTACGTTTAAATCATGGAAACATCCGTTTCTTTACGGAGCGTCAATGTTACGTAACGGCGACCAAATAGCAAACTCAGGCGTTAATGGAAAAAACTTGGTCTCGTAAAAACCACGTTTAAAGAGTTAAAAGTAGTAATACTTAAATGTTAATGACTAGAGTGCGGATCTTTTTACGCGAATTCAGACTTCTACAAAGGAAATTATGGCAAGGAGATCTGAATAGGAGGTTGCTTCGTCTTTTAAATTTTCTACAATAATGTATTTTATTTTCGATATTTTCTGTATTTTTATATAACATTTGGAATATGTATCTTTTTGCATATTTAAATTTCCTATAAATGCATGATGATCCGCAGTCTATTAATGACCCACTCTTTCTACTGTTGCTGTTCATAGGAGAATGCACATTCCAATCTTAATTTTAATAATAAAAAAGATACAATAGCATTGCGACATCGAAATATCAATCACAATTAAAACTGCGTCTCAATGTTGATTCTCTCTAATTTTATTTAACAATGTAAAAGATGGATGGAATTTTCTTATAATACCGTCATCATTATTATAGTGGTATCGCGATATTCTATAAAATTTTGTTTTAAGTACTCTTCAAAATTAGCGTATTTCATATGGAAAGTATATTAATGTAATGCCAACTAATGATTTATTCGGTATTTCAAATAATAAATTACTTGCTATCTGATATTTGGTTTTGTCCAATATAACTAGTTTCTTAATATGCCTCATTTCTCTGAATATTATTACTGGTTCTTACGAATAATAATGCGCCGTTACGTTTTATGATTTTACGGCTACTGCGTTCCTTGCTACGCTTCTTAGAACCGATCCACGGTTATGGTTCGTGTTTGTTGTTAAGTGTCATTATTCAGGAAACGTAAAAAGACGTTCAGTGTTGCATCAGCTTTCACGCGTGATGCTATGTATTTGCATTTCATTTTGAAGTGCGAAACAAATATGTAGAAAATATACACACCTATACATTATTCTAATAAATTATTAACATATTAATGTGATAAATATTCGTACTGGTAACACTATTATATATTATATATTTACTACGATTATTCCTGTATATTATTCAATGCTTTTTTTAAACGTGAAGCTATATATTTGCATTTAATTTTGAAGTGTGAAATAAATATATAGGAAATATACACACCTATACATTACTGTAATAAATTACTAACGTACTAATGTGATAAATATTTGTACTAGTAACCCTATTATATATTATATATTTACTACGATTATTCCTGTATATTATTCAATGCTTTTTTTAAACGTGAAGCTATATATTTGCATTTAATTTTGAAGTGTGAAATAAATATATAGGAAATATACACACCTATACATTACTGTAATAAATTATTAACATACTAATGTGATAAATATTTGTACTAGTAACCCTATTATATATTATATATTTACTACGATTATTCCTGTATATTATTCAATGCTTTTTTTAAACGTGAAGCTATATATTTGCATTTAATTTTGAAGTGTGAAATAAATATGTAGAAAATATTGACACCTATACATTACTGTAATAAATTATTAACATATTAATGTGATAAATATTCGTACTGGTAACACTATTATATATTATATATTTATTACGATTATTCCTGTATATTATTCAATGCTTTTTCTAAACGTTATTTGAAACGGTATACAAATTCTCAATGAAGAAATAAATGTTATTTCCTCAAATAATAATCAGTATTTCAATTCACTAGTAATTGACCAAATAAAAAACACAAGATGCATTGAAATATATTATTTACGAAATACCAATTAACATTATTTCAAATGATTATTTTTAAATTAATATTAAAAATAAATTTCGTCCAGGTCTGACATATTTTTATATTGTTGACTATATAGAAATTCATAGTGTCATCAAAAAAACATCGCAGAGAGTTCAAACAACTATAAACTGAATAATACATGCAAGCATAAAATGAGAATATACTATAACTATTATAATAACTCTACGTAAATAAACGAAATATTCGACAATTTTTGGTAAAGCTTTAGAAGTTAAGTACAAAATCTTTTGCAATTTAACGAAGCAACAACGCGACCTCCAGATGCTAATGGATTCTCGTCGTGCGGTTAGTAAGCGTGCATCGATTACATTAGCATTAGAGCCAGTAAGTGGATCGGATTTAATAAACTTCGCCGGATATAATCTTAAAGGGGTATTAATCGGCACCGGCTTATTTCCAACTGGCTGCTTTCGCAAGGGTGCGTCACGATCATAGAGATTATAGTGACTTTTGTTTACTGACAGGAATATACAGCGGCTCAAATTGAAACTCGCACGCTCACAATTTTATGCTTTAAGAAGCGATTGATAAGCGTTCGAATTTTCAAGCTTTTGAATTTCTAATCTCTTGGATTTCAAAGTGTTTGAATTTCTAAGATTTTAGATTTCTAAGCATTCGAATTTCCAAGCTTTTTAATTTCGAAGCGTCTGAATTTCCAAGTTTTTGAATATCTAAGTTCCTGAATCTCCAAGCTTTTGAATTTCTATACGTTTTGATTCCCAGGCGTTTAAATTTCCAAGATTTCAAATTTCTAAGCATTCAAAATTCCAAGCTTTTTAATTTCGAAGCGTCTGAATTTCCAAGTTTTTGAATATGTAAGTTCCTGAATCTCCAAGCTTTTGAATTTCTAAACGTTTAAATTTCCAAGATTTCAAATTTCTAAGCATTCAAATTTCCAAGCTTTTTAATTTCGAAGCGTCTGAATTTCCAAATTTTTGAATATCTAAGTTCCTGAATCTCCAAGCTTTTGAATTTCGAAACGTTTGGATTCCCAAGCGTTTAAATTTCCAAGATTTCAAATTTCTAAGCATTCGAATTTCCAAGCTTTTTAATTTCGAAGCGTCTGAGTTTCTAAGATTTTTGAATATCTAAGTTCCTGAATCTCCAAGCTTTCAAATTTCTAAACGTTTGGATTCCCAAACGTTTAAATTTCCAAGATTTCAAATTTCTAAGCATTCAAATTTCCAAGCTTTTTAATTTCGAAGCGTCTGAATTTCCAAGCTTTTGAATATCTAAGTTCCTGAATCTCCAAGCGCTTGGATTCCCAAGCTTTCGAATTCTGAATAGTTTGAGTTTCCAAGCTTTGGTATTTCTAAGCTTCTCGATTTAACAGCGTTCAAATGTCCAAACTTTTGGATTCCCAAGCATTGAAAATTCCCAAGCTTTTGGATTCCCAAACTATCCAATTTCAAGCTTTCGTATTAACGGGAGCCACTATTATCTTTTGAAGTCGTTCGAATAATTATGAGCGATATTACAAGCGTTCGAGTTTTTCTTTGAGCCACTGTACATTTCCCCGTTGCTATTTCTTCTTTAACTAAGCGGCTAGCCACCAGATCGCGCTACTTTATCGTTCGTCGAATTTCTAGTGATTTCTGATACAATAAATTACAGGGTGCCCGTAATAAGACGAAAATACACCTAAAATATGTTACAATACTTTTCACGTACAATACAATATACAGTACTGCCTTGGATATTGGCCGGGGTTTTGCCTCGGATATTGGCCGGTCGCTATCCCCACCAGTTCTCGGAACTAGCTTCGGAACTGTCCCGATGGCCTAGGACTATGCAGAGATGACTCATTGGCGAGGGCCATACAAGCTGAACGGCACAGGGACAGGGGAGCAGTTCGCTCGTACCACCTATTAGCCAGTAGAAAATCTTTCTTCCAGATTCTTAGATGCTACATGCATAGTAGTAGGTCCTTCATATTCGCTAAGGAATCGCGAGTGCGGACCCTCCCAGGTATCTTCTTGAAGATTTCCCCACATCCTCGCGAGAAAAAAAAATTAGGTTTACGCCAATGCGATTCAGTTGTAGTTCCAAGTCGTTCTATCTCACTCTACCTCCACGTGTTTTGTTTCGCGTTCTTTGTCACGCAGTAGACTCGAGTCGTGACCGATTCATCCAATGACGATAATACGTGTGACTGATGGTGTCGCTAATATGCGACAGCCAATGAATCATCTCTGCGTAATACATATGTTTTTACACCTACCGTGAAATGTCGATGAGCCCTGCTGTGTATCTCTATCTCACTCGCTCTCTATGAACAAGGAGACACTCAGGATTTCCTGAAAGATCTACCTCCCTTTAACTTTGGCCAGATTCGGTCCCGAACCTCGGCCAATATACAAGGCAACACTGTATGTATAAAATAAAGTAATCAAAGTGACACGGTTATAAGGACACCGACAGTAATTGGGACATCCACCGTAATCGTCAAATTTCGAGCTTCGATTGGCAACTGGAAAATCGCTACTCACCTCCTGTTCCGCTCGACGTAGTATCGACGCGAATGTCGTCGAAGACGATATCTACGTCTATCAACGTAAGACGTGAGAGCAACGGAGGTGGTTTCTTTCGAATTTCTTCTCGAATCGCTCCGTTCGCGATTATCTTTCACGAAAGAATCCCTTCTCGAATCTTGCTTTTGATCCGGCTGCTCCTCCTTCGACCTGACCATCATCCAGACGAAGGACAAGAACGCGATCATCGTCACGTCTTCGATCATCGCCTCTCTTCCCTCTCATCGATCACCACATAGATCCTTCACTGTCTTTCACGATCACTTTTTTATCTTATTTATGTTTACCATCACTTGCACAATTTTTCCACGGCTTTTCAATTTCTCCTCTATTCATGGTGTAAGTTCGAAGGAATTTTAGAAAAATGTTTTCCCACTCGAGCGTTCGATGAATATTATTTTAAGCGCATGATCCGGTTTGAGTTTTTCTTTGGAGTTCAGTTTATACGTTTTTGGGAAATTTAAATGAAATCTGTGCGAATTAAATAAAGGTTTTTGTTTTTTAGTATTTGTATAATCATTATTATATGCAAAATAAAATTTACAAAGCAAATCTTTACTGTGTTATAAAGTAAAGGTGTTTGGTTTTAATAATTATATGACCATTCGTATTTGCAAAATAAAATTTGCAATATTGCGAACCAAAGAGGGCAAATTTTGAAGTGCTATAATAATTGGTATTATTATGCGTACATAATTTTATTGATTTTTCTGTTCGATCGTAAAAATAAGAATTAATTTTTCAATTTGCAAATATAGGAGAACGTGTTTATACAATTTTTGGTTTAAAAGAAACCGTTATACTCTGGATTTTAGATCCGATAACATGGAAATTTGCGGGAATGGAAGAATGAATTTTGCAATTCGCGATTTTCCACGGTGTTTGCCTTCGACAAACTCATATCGAACTATTTTCTCTTCGCATCGAAAGTTAACATTCTTCCGTTCGATTCTCAGACACGGATATTTGCCGACTCACATCGCTTTCATTCCCACAAAAATTTTCCTCTCATCGAATATCAGAAATTGTGAAAATTCTTCTTCCGAGAAGGAGAAGAATCTTCCATTATTGATTTTTTAATAAAAATTTATTCTTCCCTCGCGAGAATATTGGACAGGAATTTAGATATCAATTTTCCACTTTAAAAACTTTCATTCATTTTAATTTTACGAGCTAAAAGTACTTCGAATATCCTTCGATCTATTTTCCCTTATGGAGAATATTACAATAATTCGACTGCGAATTTTTGTGCGAATTTATATTTTTGCAAGCATAATTAAGGAAACCGGACTTTAATAGACATCTGTTTCACCCTTTAAATATTATTATGTGTTTATTCGTTTAAGTATTTTGCATATTTTTGCATTCCATGGCCATTCGCCATTTCTCTGCGCATTTAAATTTCCCAAAAACGCGTAAAAATCTGCAGTCTAATAATGAAAATATTTGAGCCCTAATTTTTTTAATTTAAAAATTTCTTTTATTCCAATCTTAATTCTTGATAAATGTATTAATAAGCTACATTTGCAGAAGTCTTCATTTTTATATTAAGAAGAGTCTAAGAAATATTTATCATAAGTAATTTTAAACAACTAATTAAATACCAATATTAACGAAGATCGAATAAATAAGTAGTCACTAGATTTTAGATTTTTATGCGTTTATGGGAAATTTGAGTACGCAACAAAATTAGGAACAACGCATAATAAAAAAGAAAAAAAAACGAAAAATTAGGAATAGCGCTTTTATAAACACAAATCCTATATTTCACAGGCTAATTAAAACTTTTTACGAGTGTAACATACGGGAATTTTTTCTTACAATCACAGATATAAGATATGCAAAGTAAACTTCACATTATTTTATCTTGAGGGTGAAACAACTCCTTACTTAGATTCCGTTGCTTTAATTTTGTTAATAAAAACATGTATTTGCATAAATGTTCGCAGTCCAGTTAATCAATATTCCCCTTGTGGTCTAATTTTTAATTAATACAGAATTCGATTTGAACTCGATAAGCCACGTTGCCCTAATGGAATTCCAATTTATGGAAAACGTAATTTATACTAATTTTTCTAAAAGATCCTGCAGCCTCATTAAGGGCAGCCGAATTAATTAATTTTTAGTGGTTGCGCGTGACGCAATCAAAGGCAGAAGCAGCCTCGAATTAACGAAGAAGGTCCATGGTAGGAATATGTATTTTCCAAATAATCGGTTGACACGCGACGATGCAGCTCTCCTGCTGAGAGCAGTTCCACGAAATTGCAGATTTTAATGAACTTTTATTACTGTACCGTCTTTTCGAGTGCACTCTACCAGAATGCGTGTAATTAAAAAAATACGCTCTCTCTATCGGCCTTTTCTTTTTCTCGCGTTATTTACATCCTATTCCTTGCGATATCGTTTAATTTTGTTTGAAAATCAAACAAAAGATTGTCCTTTGAAAATCTCATATTTGGAAATTCCACCGATATTAAGTTGGCCAAAAAGTTCCGTCGTATTTTAAGAACTCGTAGAAACAAAGATCTGTTAAATGATGTATGAACAGTGCTGTGAACAATGTTACATGATTATGCATACGTAGATTTAAATAAATGATTTATTCTCACGTTTGGATTTTATTACTTCTAATTGAATTGCAAATATTGACGCCAAATATCAATGCAATTTAAATGTATCGCCATCATTATATAGTAGATGTGACAACATTTCAAGTGGCAATAACAGAAGCGTTGTACACTTTCAAATAATTTGGAATTAATTCGTTATTTCTTAATTTATTTAATTCGAATATTTAATTCGACGTGTAACAAAAATTTCAAATAAAAAAGAGACGTCGAGTGACGTTATACTTCAAAGTGGAACGATTCTAAATTGAACTACTTTTAAAATAATTAAACCATGTTACGCGAGACGCTTGAAGTGACAGTAATTGGGACGTGTACCCACTTGCCTTTGATTTTTCCTCAAATACCGCCACGAAGTTTCTGAACTACTAATAGTATTGGGTTTCCTATAGCAGATCAGAGTAATATAATCCTACAGTAAATTGATGAACAACTCGCGGTACTCGTAACTATTTACCTGTGGTCCGCCTTTCAATTTAGTTTAATTAGACTGCGGAGTTTTATGCATTTATGGGAAAATCTAAGTACCCAAGAAAATTAAAAATTAACGCGATATGCAAAAATGTACAAAATATACACAGCGTAATATGAATTACAACATTTACCTATTTATATCTTCTTTATTTATAGATATGAATTTGCATAAAAATCTGCAGTTCGGTAATAATAATCTATGTTAAAAGTAAAAAATACAACCCTATGAATTAGAATTCTTCGATTAATATATTATTTAAGAATTTAGTATTACGTTCATTGAAACATATGTACTAGAATATTAGCTTGTCGATTTTATCCTACGAAAGAACAAAGGTTGCTCATCGTTGTTATAGTACGAGAGTCGTGCGATAAATAAAGAGCCAAAAACTCTAATTCGAATCATGTCTAACAATAAGTAACAGAGGAAGTGGTACAAATATGGGTTAGTGGATGTATACGCCTTATTAATCTGAGAACAAATTTATCAATTACGTTATTACCGATAAGCAAATTAATTTCTTTTACTTTTGATCCTGATTAACAATGCTTGAACCTAATTTGCTAATCGAACGTAAAATTAGTCTTATTTCGTTTATGAAAAAATTAAGAAGAGTAGAACGAATTGTTTAGGTTGAAATCCATCTGGTTTCCTTCAAATCTTTTCTACAAAATGGAAGATCCCTAAAATCAACCGGCATGCCACGAACAAAGAACATCAATCTTCCACTCTGAAATGCACTCGCAAAATCCTTCGATTCCCATTCTTTTCCTCGTTCAATCCGCGCGTTCAATTGTTGTCGATCAGTCGCGGACGATTAAATCGCGGATCTTTCAAATTAGCCCAGCCAATCGGCGCAATTCTTTGTTCGAAGCTGAACGACCGTGACTCGATCGCTAAATATTGACCGTAAGTATCCATGCAAGCAACGCGTAATCTCGTGACGTCATCCTTTGCAGAGAGTTTCTCGTCTACCAGAATCTCAGACGAGTATTAATATTTGTGAAGCACTCGCCTGCCTCGAGGATTCATTTTTCCGTATGCCTCGCGATCGTCTGGTGGAAAATGGAAGGGAAACGGCATTTTTTAATTACACTCCGAAGCAAAATTCGTATTCGCTAATTTTCCTTCGGAACCGTCGTGTAATATTTAAAGTCAATCAGAAATATCACCGGTAGACTGCGGATTTTTATGTATTTATGGGATTGAAATGAGCAAAAAGGTAGAAAGGTCAGGTAGTATGCAAAAATATGTAAAATATTCAAACTATTGTAGAAATTATTGTATCTAGGGTAAATGACCCATTTACTGTCACTGTTACTATAACTGCCATTTGAATTCATTTATTTAATAGCAAAGTACTGCATAAAGAATCGTAAGTAAACAAATTTTCATACTAAATTTGGGCTTCGGTTTACGTAACAACATATAGACATTGTATATTTGTTTACACTGTATATTTAAAACGAAATATCGGGAGGTAAATGTGCTGTTGAACATTAAAACGTGATCCATGTACTGACAAAGTATGGGACGTGTAATAATTCAGTAAAGACGATACGTTTACTGTATATCTCATATCTGTTACACACACTGACGCGTTAATATATGTAAAAACGTGTTTCTATTTAAATGAAAAGTTTTCAAGTGACAGTACGAAGTACATTGGACTTTGTTGTACATTTTCAATTACGTAGCTATGAATTTATTATATTGAACATATAAAAAAAATGTTCATAAATAAAAGAGCGATTGAACAATATTATGCTCCAAACTGGAACGATCTTTATGTTAAATACGTTCTAAAATAGTTAAATAAAGTTAGAACTACTGACGACGATTAAAGTACATTTATTTGTACCATAGAAACAAAAATAATGGACTTTCGCAAAACCCATGTGATTGAAGTGCAATAAAGCTTCATTTATATTTTGTACAAAAAGCGCGAAATATCCTAAAAAATATACCGTTGCAAATCGATATAATGTTCATGGTAAATTTGTAACCAGTCATTTTTACTACCTTTGTAGTTCTAATATTAAAGTGGCAGTAATTGGTGCATTTACCCTAGAGGGTAATTAGTCGAAAACAAATATTTTTAAAAAATTAATGCTACTCGTTCTATACAATTACAGTGTTAGATATCGCTACGTACTTTGCAAACAATTTGGTATAATATCCATGGCGCGCATGCGCACAGATGCATAGAGACGCGCATTGTAGAGTTATATAGTAGAGTGGTACAGAGTAATGGAGTAATAAAACGTCTAAATTCCAATGAGTCGTGACTCCTCATTGTAATTCTCACATAACAATTGGCAATTTTATGCTCGTACGTTTTCTTCCATCTTTGTCAATGGGTTTAGGTTACGCTGACCTCGAGACACTCGAGAAGAGGTAGATGAAAAAATTCTATGAGAATTTACGCATACATTATTGTGTACGCTGCCCCTGGTAAAAAGTTTTCGTTCAAACGCGAGGACGTGGAATTAACTAAGAATACTACAATTTTTAAGGCGCTGAATACTGCTCCATGAATAAATAAAAAAGCATATGGGAAGATTAAATAAATATACGACGAAATGAATGGGAAAAGGGAAAGAATAAAAATAATCGTTTACTGTCAAAAAGAAAACAGAAAAGAATGCAAGATGTAACCAGTGGATTATTCACAAGACCACGAATAACCTAACAAAGAAAACATAGATCTGCTACAGTTCTCCTAGTATCTAAAGTTCATTAGGGATTCCTAATTATGGTCAAATCTCGAAAAAAGTTGTCCCATTTTGAACCCAACGAAACGCAGCATTTTACGTTGAATATTTTCAAATTTTCATATTCTCGTGAAAGAGAGAAGAAGAAGAAGACCAATATAACAGAAGCATACTAAAGTATATTCTCAATTCTTTTTCCCATGCCGCTAAAATAAAATTCATACCTCGCTTCCTATCAATTCACATATTTCATCTCCACCTATGCAATCTCTCCCGGTGATTTGCTTAAAAAAGCAGTCACACCGAATGCATCACTTCTAACTCCTCCCCACCAAAGCGAACCCCTTTATTCCATATGCAGGAGCGAGGAACGGTGGTCAACTGCAACAGGGATTTTTCAATGGGAACCGCGACATTGCACCCGATCGATGGAATCCATTACGAGAATTGAAATTCCACGCTCAACAAGTATCCAAGCTTGCGCGCGCGCGAGCCAGCACACATTGCCTAGCATGGAAGAAGACTATAGTGAGGCGATCCCTCGATTCTGACTCGGTCATCGATTCCGGCTGCCGCTGGATCGATCGAGAGTATTCATGGTTCTCCAGGAGGTTAGATAGAACTGGAATGATGGGAAAAAATAAAACGGTTGGTTTTAAAGGTACTTCTTCCAGTGCGAGGTGGCATGGAAAATAGGGGTATTGCAGTGGCGTGAGTTTAAATGGCTGAAAAGAGTGGAAGATTGATTTTCTTTTTTGAGCTCTTTTTTTTATTCTCTGACCAACTTGTTCGAGTTCCTTTGGCATATAACAACGAGTTGCACTCGTGGTTTAGCCTACGGGCCACGTACAATAAAAACATGCTGTATTTGGAAATAGATTTGAATCTATTTATATTTCAATTCGTAAGATCGTGAGATGGAGGATTACTAGGTATGAATCGCGTATAATATTTTAGTTCTTCGCATTCGATGAAGCGTTATAGTAGGAAATAGTCAACATTTCATTGTATAATATTTGAAAAATCCGTAAGCCAAGGGGTTAACCCGTTGCACTCGAAGGATTTTCTACTATGGAAAGCTCTACCAGCTGCAAGTAGATTAACTAAAATATTGATCATTTTTTAAACAAACTCTAGTAACTCATTTATAATATCAACATTGTTTCTAAGTAAACGCGTCTTCGCTGCTATTAGAAATTGAACATTTCCTGCTATAATATTTTAACTGTTTGAAGTAAAAAAATATAAAAATTTGAAATGAATGCAAGAATTTATCCATCATTCTCGCTAAAAAGTGAAATATGTAAATGATAATTTAAAATTTTCTTCCTTAATAAAAGTAGTCCTTCTAAATAAAAAAAAAACGTAAAAATTCTTTCAAATCTAAAGCCTGAATTTGTATTTATGTCAAAAACTTACAAACCTGATTTCACCTCTTTCTACCTTTTAATCTTTCATTATTATCGTTCTACATTATCTTTAATTCGTTTGCATTTCTTCTTATAAACTATTGCTGTACGTTACTTAATTTCTGCCTAATTTATACCTAATCAAAGCCGAATAAAGAACACTATTAGTTGCTGTGGGAAAATTGTATCTACTACTGTCTAACCATAACTAGCATGTCATTTCATCATCAATTGCAAATTCGCCACCGTGGCCAACGCGGTGTAACTGGCTTCGTAGCAACGTTGAATTTTCAATGAACTTAACGAGCATTTGATAGAACGACCGGCTCGTGGCCACGACCTTCCTCTCTCGTTCACGTGAACCACATGAATACACTCCAGTGAAATTAACGCGAGCCTGATAAGCGTTCGATCAAACCACGAACTGTCAATATGCTTGCAAATTTAGGAGCGGGAATAAGGGTTCGCCGATTGCTATGATGCTTCGTGGAAGATTTTCAGAAAAGCGTTAATGGAACATGCAAATAATTCTGACGATTTGTTTCCCCGTTTCAAAAAATATGTCAGGGATTTCCTTTCGAAACGGAAGACTCGAAAAATATCGTTTTTGCGAACTAAAAAATTTGAATACTTGAAATATTTTTGAGTATCGTTTAACGGCTAAAATATTTTGAAATTCAAAAGATTAAGAGTTGGAAAATGTGCGCACTCGAACATTTTGGAATTTGAAGACTTAAGAATTGGAAAATTTAGTCGAAAAATATTTCAGATTCGAAAATTCGAAGACTTAAATATTTTAGAATTCAAAGACTTGAGAATTGGGAAATTTAAAGACTCAAATATGTTAAAATTTCAAGGCTCCAGATCCTCGAAAATTTCATGACTCGAATATTTTGGAATTCAAAGACTCGAGAATTCGAAAAATTAAAGACTCGAGTATTTCTAAATTCTAAAGTTTGAAAATTCGAAAATTTAGAGACTCGAATATTTCAGAATTCAAAGGTTTGAAAATTCGAAACAAACTGGTTCGCTTTTATTATGACTCTGGCTGAGAACCAAATAAAAGAATAATTATTTATAGAACAAGGAAATAAGGTTCTTTATTGTGTGGACTAAATTACCAGAGCAGAAGTTGTACAAATGCAGAAATTTATTCAAGCTGCAAGTAACTTTTTGCTACAGTCCTTTTTTATGGCAACTAGTCATCACGTTGTTATGCAATGTGCTTGTTCCACGAGTTGTACAGAAACTCAATACACATATTTGTTCCACACAATTATTTGAAGACTTATTTTAATTTACTTTCGTATATTTATACTTTTAATGTTACTCTTCCGTATTATTATTTGTTTACTGGAATTTTTGCACCATTAATATTCAATTATTGTAAATTTTCATCTTACATAGTTCGATTTTTATTATTGTTTGGAGTTTAATTCACAATTTATTAATCACAGTACGACCACTGATATCAAATTCGTGTCAAATTATGATATATAATTTAAATTACAAAATTATGTTCTATTAAGTGTATATAAAAATAGGAAATTCGCGTAGAAAATAAATGCGAGATAAAAGAATTTAGTTCTAAATTCGGTTTACATTTGAAACTTTGAGAGAAAATCGTTAAAATTCGTTTCTAAATCGAAAAAGGATGCAAAAAATATGAAAAAAAGTATTTATAATACGCAAAGTTATTCTATATCGATTATTCAAAGAACACAGGAATATAGAATCGGAATATGAAAAGCTATTTAGAATTAAATACATTTATCTAAAAAATCTTCAGCAGACGAACAAAATTTACTTAAAAATTCAAAGGTATGCAATAAATTATCGAAAAATAAAATTTATAATTCACAAAGTCATGCTGCGTTAATTATTCAAATAATATAGAAATATAAAATTTCCATATGAAAAATAATTTAGAATTAAACAAATTCACATAAAAACTCTTCCAATAGACCAACAAACTTGACTTAAAAATTCCAAAATAAAAAGGATATAAAAGGGTATCGATAAAAAATGTATAATTTACAAAGTCATCCAATGTTGATGATTCAAAAAATGCAGGAACATAAATTTCCTATAAGAAAAGTATTTTATACGAAGTTTGATCAAAAAGTTCCTCCAATTTTTCGTGATTTGAAGAAATATGTCTTTATTCATCAGTATTTACGTTGTTTTCTGTAAAGTAATCTTCATTGAAGCAAACACATTTATTTCAAAGCATTCTCCAGCTTTCCAAACATTTCTGCAATGTATTTTTTAGTATAATCTTCAATGCATTCGGCGATTTTTGTTGTATATTTTGAATAATCCCAAAACATTGTCATTTCATGATCTTTTTCAGTCCTACAATGAGAAACGAAACAGAAAATGTTATATTATATAATATTTCTACAAAAATATTCGAACAAGCAATTTAGAAAATGGCCAAATACACTGAAATACATTTTGTTTAATTAGCTGTCGAATCTAAATTACGCATCCAATATGGCCACAAATTTACTCATATATAAAGAACAAACGTAACAACATTATATAATAATTATTTTTCAATCGGACGATTCTGTCGTGAGAAATTAAAAAGTTGTACAAACTTCTTGATTGAATCTCGTTATTAAACAACTTCACTTAAAAAATGTTCAATGGACCAACAAAATTCAAATAAACTCATTCAAGAACCAAAAACGATGCAAAAGAATATGAAATAATAAAGTTTACGATTTACAAAGTCATCCTACGTTAATTATTTAAAGAGTAAAGGAACGCAAAATTTCCATAAGAAAAGCAATTTCGAATTAAACAACTTCACTTAAAGAATCTTTGGCGGACCAACGAAATTCGCTCACTCGAAAACCAAACAAAAAAAAATACGCAAAAGGATATGGAAAAATAAAATATTATTCGCACGCAGTCTTCTCGTACACCAATTATTCAAAAAGTAAAGAAACGCAAAATTTCCACGAGAAAAGCAAAGATTTAGGATCAAACAGCTTCACCTAAAAATCTTCGGAGTGCCAGCAAAATTCAATTTACAAATTCACGTTTGTATGTTTTATATCGATTATTCGAAGAACGCACGGTAGAAATGCGAAACTTTCTATTTAGGATAAGCGTCCATTCGATTTAAAATTGTTCACTCGAAGAAAAGCACTTGGAATCACCGAGATACACTCGAATCTAAAAACGATGAAAGGGAATTGAGGAAAAAATTCACAATGCACGGAACGGTGGGTACGCGAAGTGCGAGAGGAGTAGTACAGTAGTCGACAATTGAAATGGCAGACGTCGGAAATCGCGAGAACATGTTTCACGACCGTACGAACACGTGAATCGAGGCGAACTAAGCGCACGACACGCGTTCACGATCACGCGACGCTGGGCGTCGCGACGCAACCTCCGGCGCAAGCACACGCGCCTCTTGTTGCACGCCGGAAACGGAGCTTATCTTTCGCCTCCCGACTTCCTACGATTCGCAGAACCGCTGCTCCACTTTGTGACGATCGATTGTTCAAACTTACCATTAATAATTTCTTCTTCTTCTTTTTGTTAATTAAAACCCGCTAAGATGTGTGGATTTATAATTAAAATGATCAATCCCATTCTTAAATTATATAATATAAATATGGATTTGTAATTTGGTGAGAATATCGATACATATATTTTATATACGGAGTGAAATCTGGTCGTTATTACTCTTGGCAAAAAGTATTCGGTGAACCGCGTTATAATGCGAAATTGACTAGAAACGCTAATGTTTTTGTGATGCAAAGTACTGTTTGTTTAACTGCGAAACCTAATAGAGAATTTATATAGACACTGCGGAGTAATATTGGTTAATAGAAATGTACGCAAAAGTAAGAATCAGCTTCGAGGAATGATAAAATTATTGCGAAAAGAAATTTAACGTTAATTTAACATTAAACATATGCGAATGTAGAAATATTAGAAGATATTGGGTAAAGTATCGTTTTATTATTAAGTAGATTCATTTTCCTCGCTGTTTTCTTTTTGATAGAAAACGATTATTTTTATTCCATTCCTTTCCTCATTTATTTAATATTATATTTATTTAACCTACTCGTATGTTTCTTTATTTGTGGGGCAGCACTTCGCGACTAAAACAAATGTGGCCTTCTTAGTTAGTTCCACGTTACGCTTCCTTAAATTTGTTACTGACAGTTGGTTACCCTGTTTGACACTGATTTATACCGGTTTAGACTGATTTAAACAAATTGTTTACCTCTTGTCTCTATGCATCCGATTAATGTTGTTTTCATGAACAACATTGAATATTAACAAGATCATTATTGACGGTAAGAATAGCCTCTGATTATTGCCATCAATTCATCATGCATATCAAGTTTTTTCATCTGAATACACCCTCGACTTTATGCAACCCCATGTAAGAAAATGTAAATACACATGTATAATTCAGTCAGTATCGAAATTGTGTCCTAATTCGACAACTACCAATATTTCTATCTCTACATAAACGCGAAGACAAATTGACCCATAGTGTGTGCACCGTTTTTGGCAAAGTTTTTCAGTTTCGATCTAGAGTACCCTATATTTTGATGTCCTTCAAAAATTAAATAAGATCAGCATATATTTTCGTTTGAACTTATTGTGTCGCTTATATCATTTTTAATTTTGTACTCGTCTACGATGGCAGACATTACAGTGAAGAATTATATGTTTGACGCTTAACATTTCATTGCAATTTGAACATCTTTCGTCGTTAGATAAGAACGAGTTTAATTAGCGTGTCCTGTTAATATTTGTGTAATCTTTACTTACTATTAGCCATATGTTTTTAAGATATCCTGCTTTGGTTTATGCCATTTTTGCAGATACTAATTGAGTCTTTATATTAGTTTAGAAAGATTTTACACCAAGTCTTTATATTTTGTTATACGTTACGGATAAGTGAAATTATTATTGATAAAATAGTGAACCTTAGAATCATTATTCTTTTTTATTTTTGGATTACTACAATTTATTGGGTAAAGCTTGGGTTATACTTTGTAATATGTTATGAATAAATTGAACGGATAAAAGCAGAAACTTATTATTATTCAAATAACAAACCTTAGAATCATTAGCTTTTTAATTACTATTGTTGTTATTTTCTTTGTCTTTTTGGATTACTACATATAATAAGTAAAAGGATAATATAAAGATAGAGATAATATAATTATATAGATAATATAATTATAAAGAATAAGTAAAAATTGATTATTATTAAGATAGCGAACCTTAGTATCATTCACTTTTATTATTATTCTCTTTTTCTTTTTGTATTACTAGATTTTGTAATATATTATGAATGAATTGGATGAATACTAATTATTAATGAAACAGTGATACTTGGGGTCTATAGGCAGCATTATTTTCCTGATTATTATTACTTTTTCTTTATGGAATTACTACATTTTATTGGGTAAAGTTTAGGTTTCGGTAATTTTTAAAAATCAAGCATCTAATTTCTTCGGTAAAATTGCCACCGTTTCATTTTTAACTTGACCTCTTTATTTCAATATCCCAATTATTACTTTCTTTACTTTAAGCTTTACTTTTTCTGTTATACATAAATTTCGTTGGACGCGTTGGTTGAATATTTTCAGTTAATTTGAAACTTTCGTGAGGTGAATTGGCTCGTATTAATTGAGAATAAAGGATTTCATAAAATTTCTTTAATACCACTTGACAGTTTTGGACAAACGCAGCTATAAAAGCGTGTACCATCGCTGAAAAGGTGTATTGGAGATATTTGGGGCAATATTAAATTCCTCTCTCGTGTTTATTACCTTCGTTTGTTAAAGTCTTCCACTTAATAGCGCTAATAAATAGTTTGCCTCGGAGAAATGGCAAATTAAACATTTTCAGACATTTATTAACTAAAACAAAGGAGATAATTATTTGTACCCCACAATGGTTGAGATATATCAAAGCAAAATTGAAACATAGATTTTCTCAAACATGATCTTAATTAAATGTTAAGTAACCAATTAAAGTTCAAAATGTTGCGTCATAGATACCAATAATTATTTTATTTATTTAACTCACACCATTTATTTTTAAAGATAGCATTAAATTTCAAGTACAATATTTCAATAGAAGTTTCAATAAAGTTTGTAAATATTTAATGTAAGAATAAAAAAATCCTAATCCCATGGATTTGATAAAAATTCATAATCACAATTATTATATTGCCACAACACGATTTCAAAGTTTTCGAAAAATCACAATCAAAACAAATACGAAACTTTAATTCTCACAAAACAATATTTCGCGAAATTCGTCGCTATAAAATTTATCGTTCTACTTTAACTGAATTACAGTAACAAAAAATTAAAGAGAACGCAGACGCAAAATTAATTGCTAAAAAAAAAGAATCCATCAATGCTCTATGCATTCAATGCGCCCCAAACAAATGGCAAATGAACGAAATCACAAAAATAAAACGAATCTCTACCAAAGAGGCCATTGCGATCGTTAAAAAAAAAACTTCTAAGCGGACAACGATATCTTTTAATTTGCATAACTTGTTGAAAATCGAATTAACGCGATTCAAATTTGCATTAACTTTTCTATTACTGCTCCTTTTAATTTGTTGCACTTTAGAGAAAACGTCACAATGAAACACGGGCGAGACGAACGGAACGAGGATGCATTTTCACGTCTGGTCGATCACAATGGCCGGCCGCTCGATTTCAAAACGAAAGTAGATCAATCTGCGTTTCGAGCCGCTCTCGACGCGAGGACAAACTAAGAGGTGGCTCGAGGCGGAACTGCTGAAAATCCGTCAGCGGGAGCGAGAAAGAAAAAAATCGATTGTCTTGCGATATCTTCGCGCGCTTTAAATGCGAGCCGCCATGGCCGTGCCGATAATTTCAAGAACCCGCGCGTACCGCGTAAAGTTCCCTTCCTTTTTTTATTCAACTTCTACTTGTTTCGTTGCTGGGATACTACTACTGACAAAAAGCTTTCTGACAAACGCGATAATATAAACGTAGCTAAAAACGCTGATGCTTTTGCGATGCAAAGTACTATTTATTGTATAACTATGAAACCTAGTAGGGTATTTATTATAGACAGCACGGAGCAACGTTAGTTAATAGAAAGTAAGATTTATAGATGAATATAAAGTTTGAAACCTTATCTCGGAAATTTTTAAAGCGTCTTATAATTTTGTCCACCGGTATACATATATATATAGAGATTATTATAGGTTTGGATTTTAGGGATCAATTACGTGGAAAACAATTGATTATCGCAATATTTAGTTACAATTCCAATGGTTTTAAAAGCGATGTTGTTTGCTGGTATGTAGATGCTAGTATTTCTGTTATCTCCGCTGGATCTGTGGTGGGAGTGCTGTCTCCTTCTTTTAGGGCAGCGATTGTGTGGTGTATTTTGCTTCCTTTAATTGACCTGATCTTTTTCCAAACATCTGTGATTGGGGTGTACGAATTTAGGGACGAAACATATTTTAACCATGACTGCTTTTTGCTATCTTTAATGATTTTTCGAGATATGGCTCTGTATTATTTAAAATTAATGAGATTTTCCTGGGTGTTGTGTTTTTTCTACCGATTGAAGGCGTGCTTGTATTATAATGTTTTTCGAAAATAAATGAAATGTCGTTACATCTGCTTTTGTCGTTAACTGAAACAAACAAGGATCACAGTATTCATTTTTAACCGGATGACGAAATTCGGACGATGTGAAATGGTTTTTAAGTATCGGCAATCATTTCAAGCATTGCTGTAAACAACACAAAACTATGATATGGTGAAAGTTGACGGTTCAACGCTAATTTCGCGTAATTATTGGTTCATATTGGTTGAGTAGCAGCTTTACGACGTTAGCGAAGAAATGGAACGGAATAAGCAATATTTTCGATGCTCAACCCTTTCACTATGACACCATAGAACTGAAAAGCGTTCCTGATGCATAGATAAGGATAATTTTAATCAATTTAGAAATTGTTTGAATGCAAATATTTCGATATTTTGCAGCAATAATTAACGTGCAATATGGACTAACAATAATAGAAGAGCTATTATGATTTGAAATGGAAAGTGTAAACATATTTTAACAAATGATTAGCCAAGTTTTTAGGGCGTGTATACTCGTCCTTTGGAGCGAAAAGTTTAATGTGTTTTTATCACAGAAAAAGGGAAAATGGGGCACAAATTAAAAAAAAGAAAGATATGTTACGGTATACGGAGTGGAAGCCGTAAAACATGTCTTCGAATATGTCCTTAATTTCCCGACATTATTTCTGCATTAACCCGATAGATTCAGGTATGGCAGTGTGTACCAAAGGTTATCGCTAGACTGCGGATTTTTATGTATTTATGGAAGATTGAAATTTTCGCGAAGGTACATTCTGCACACGATGTTCAAATAATGCGAAACGTCCAAAGTAAAGTACGCGTTATAATATTCAGAGGGTGAAATAAATTGCTGTTAACGTGTTATTCAATTAATTACGTTTGTAAAATCAGGAATTTGCATAAAAATCCTCATTCAATTTATTGCACAATGAAGCACGGTGCAATGTCAATTATCCGAATTAATTGGGGAATAAATCTGTTCCGATAATCGGTTTCAAAGAATTCAATTCTTCATTGAGTTATAAATCGACTGGGGATTAAGCACTTTGCAAACCGCGCATCGTTGTTACGTAACACACGCCTAATAAGAGAAATAAAATGTGGAAAATGAATTAGAGGTTTTTACGTACCGCCAAGTTGTGAAAATAAAGTGCGATAATAGATGGTTAAACTCCATTTATATATTTGCTGAATTTGGACTTGTGTAAAGAGCTGTGTTTAAGTATTCTAATGATTCATGATATAAAACACTGATGTTTTCATAATTTTATTATAATACGCTCATAGAACTGATTTCTCCTTCTTGAATTGCGATTCGTTACAATTAACGATTTCGCAAAATTAAAAGAATAATATTCATCCGCTAATTTCGAACTTCGGCAAAGCGACGTTTTACGTGCACCAATCTAATATATTGAACACTTTACGCTCGAATGGCGACTCGCAGTCGCCAAAATGAACTAGTTTTGATAAGTCTCGAATGCAAAGGGTGAAATATGCTAGGATATACTAGGATATACCACTATTATGTATTTTATTGGGTCGAACGAGAAGTTCGTGCCGCGTTATATTTATATTGTATTTCACGATGTTCTTTTTAACTATCCAACGATTAGATCCGAGTATACTGTTCATGTTCAGTTTAAGAATGGTCCTTAGCAGTCTGCTTTTTAACCGGCATGTATCTTTTTGGTCCGCAAGTTCGACAATTATTTCTAGCCATCTATAATTACACGAATATTTTTAGTATCCACCAATGACGACAATCCTCTCAACAAAGTTGTACTGTTACGTTTCGTGTCGGAATAAAAAGGAAAAGTCGATAACTTCAATGCAATGCAACTCTTTCCAATAACCTTCTGCATCGTATCGCGTGTTATACTAGTCGAAAATTTGTGATATTTACTCGCTCCCTCTTCAACTATCATACGTCGTGTAAATTTGAAATAAAAGTAAATTCCATATCGGCATTTTTTAGGCTGATGCGTATGACGTGATGTTTCTTCGAAATTTAAGATTAGGAGTTGAACGCAACTTTCTTAATTTTGTAAAATGGTCAATTGTAAGAAATCACATTAAAGAAGACATTTATTGTAATGTAAATACGCGTGTGTTATATTAAAATGATGCAAATTTTAGTGTTTCACGTGAAGAATAATCGGAATATTTGTTGCAGAGAATTTTCGAAAAATTTATCGTTTCAAAATTAGCAGCCCTTCTCACTTAAATTTTTTCAACTTCTACCTGCCATAAAGGGCTGAAATTAATAAACTGTCCATATTTCGCTATTATTGGTTTCTTGAAGTGGAAGAATATTTTTGTTCTCTTTATTAATTATATTCCCGCCGGTCAAGAACGCAGTTTTTCATTCGTGAAAAAATGCATTTGCAAAGTAACGAGCCAAGGTAGCTGGATCACGCGTGTAACACATAGACGATTCTTTTTTCGTAGCCAGTCACACGATATCTCGTGTGTGTGCAAATCAGATTTGATCGCGGTCGACGATAGTTTGGCAAACATAGTTTGGCACACGAGCGCTCGTTCCGTTCGTGTATTACGCTAGAGAAACGATAGGAAACGGCTTCTGTGTTTTTTTCCAATTCTACTTCCATCAAAAGAGGACGAAAAATAGGATTTAGTTGCGCGAAGATTTGCAAAATTCAAGAATTAGTGAGTTCGAAAGTCGAAAGGTAAGAATTTGAGGATTAAAAAATTTTTAAATTATAAGTGAAGCGTCGAGAATTTCGAAAAATCGAACATTGTAAAATTTAAAGGCGTGAAAATATTTTTAGTAATCTAAAATCAATTAAAATTTAAACACTTGTGAAATTCGAAGATTTGATAGTTTAGATAATTGAAAATGATAGTATTTAAAAATTTAACGTTAGAAATTCAGAAGTATTAATATCGAAATATTTCAAAATTCAAAGGCTTGAAGATTTGCAAATATTTTAAAATTTCAAGGCTTGAAAATTGGTAAATATTTAAAATTTAAAATGTTTGAAAATGTAAGCATTTGAAAGTTCAAATATCTTAAGATGTCAAAATTTTCAGATTAGACAATTTGAAGATCCGAGTATCTCGGAATTTAGAGGTTTGAAAATGCAACGACCGAAAAATTTAAATATATTATATAACCACCTAAGGACCGAATTCTTTTATAATTAATCTTAATATACCTAATTATAAATCCAATTAGATGCAATAATGAAAAAAATTGAAGCACGCATCAGCCGGAAGTCAGAATACTACAATATAAAACGAGTATAAAACAAATAAATTAAATCGATGAAACAGCTCTGAGTTAATTCGGAATAAAGGAAATTACGCGTTGCATGAAAATAATATTAATTTAACTACTGTCCTTAAAGGGTTAAACGCATGGGAATTTAAAAGTGGATTTGAAAATTCAGAAATGAATGCTAGCGAATCGCTTGATGTTCCTCCAAAAGAAACAGAATAATTTCGCTTACCGTAACTGCTGGCTTACGTAAACTCGCAAAACCACGTGGCATCGGTTAAGTATCGAATATAATTGTAGCAGTGACTTACCTGAAACAAAAGAGTTACCATATTATTAGTACCTTATCTCATGAATGAGTAACAGTAGATAATTTCCAATTCTGTTTTAGATTGTTTCACCAATGCCAACGATGCATGCAAATTACTAACAACGTCCGCATAAATATCGCGGATTCACATTAAACGCGACACAACTTAAAATCGTGAATTTTTTTACTTATTCTGAGAATGTTGCAAAAAGCATTTTTCGATCGGTTGTAAAAATCTAATTTATTTATCTTTATAATTACTCCACTAGAAGATGTCGCAAATTAAAATAATTACAATTTATTTAACTATATTGTAAAAAGTGTCTCAACTTAATAAAATTAAACATTAAAAATGAACAAGAACAATTTTGTTTATGACCATTACTTTTCTCGTTTCTAACTTCCATTAACAAAATAATATCCAATTATGTTTAAATATAGCTTTTCGTTTTCTTTTGTATCATAGCTTCGAGTTCATTGCTACTAACGGGTATTCGCCTACAAATTAAATGAACAATTCAATATAAATGTGAAGCGATTTTTCAAATACAGAAATAAATTTAACATTGTATCATTGCAACGTCAGCATTGTTAATACGATATATAAAAAAGCATTAGGCATGCAACAGGCAAATATTTCTTGCACTCGTGACCGGTTAAGTATAAAACAGGTATAAGAGATAAATCAGGAATCTTAAGTATTAATCGTTGCGTGAGATCGCAACCGTAGTGTAAATAATGGAATACAGAGGATCATGCTATCATGCTTCGTTTCAACGTTTCAACGGCTAGAAGTGTCAACCGCAGTGGAAATTCAATACACCATAGAGTGTGAATATTTTCAACTAACAGTTCCTTTTTATGAAATATTCATGCGTGGACGTAAATAATCGAAGGAACGATTCGTTCGTGCAAACGTTACGTTCATTATACAAGCTTTACGTCACGAATTATCATCGCGTTACCATTTTATTTCACGTCACTGCACACACTCATACACGCAGGCAGGCAGAGACGCCTATCGTTCAGGCCTTATATCCGACTGACACACATACAAGCGCACGTAAACACGCTTCGAATCAACGTTTGAATAATAATATTTTAATGAAGGGAAATTGTGTCACACGTTTAACGTCACAACCGCTGATCATTTCTATCATTTTTGATTATGCTAGTAGTTTAAAATGTTTTGCTTCATATATTCGGTCAATTGAGGCATTTTATTATCTAGAATTGCTCTGATATTTAGTATTTAGCATTCCATTAGTATTTTAGTGGAATATTTAATATAATTTCGTAGACGATTTCAATACACAGAAATTATGGCGAAAATTTTAAAGAACGTTGTTCCTGATAATAGTTTTGGTCTTGTTGAAATTTTTCTTTTAACGGAATTCGATTTTTATTGTAAGTCTTTAATAGAAGGGGATTGGATTTTTTTTTCTTACAAAGCATTTCAGTTCTGGTAGAAGTTCTTGTTTAAAACATACGATTTCTATTATAATTCGTTAATGAATAGAGATTTAATTTTACTGAAAGTTTGCTTTAGAAATAACTCTCCTTTCTTTGATAGTACTTTTCACCTACAAAAAGTGGATTCTTACTGTAGCTACTCAATAAAAAAGAATTGCATTTCATGGAAACTCCTTTTTAAAGAAAACTTAATTCTCAGTAATACCTTCTTAAAAAGGTCGCAAAGGAAAATGCAATTTTTAGTAATGTCTTGTTAAAAGAGTCCTAAATGTTGATGAAATTTTTCCATTCAAAGTAACTTGGTCTCCATGAAAATTCCCCATGAAAACAACTATGATTTAGACCAGAATTCTCCCATTAAAAAGAGTCCAAATTGGTATCGAAAAACGAAAGTTTTTTTAATTATGTCTTGTTAAAAAAGTCGCAAATTTTGTTGAAATTTTCTCACTCAACGAAACTTGACTTCCATGAAACCTCTGCATTAGAACAGCCATGATTTACAGTGTGATTCCCCTGTTAAAAATAATCCAAGTTGATGTCGAACATTAAAAATGAAAACTCTATTAACCCTTTCATTTGTGGGCAAAAATCGTTATCTATGAATAAATTAACCTCAAGTGGGAAATAATAAAATTCTACATTGCTGCTAAAGTAAGCCTCCGATCATTATTATACACTAGTAATTTAGAAAATTAATGCACGTTGTATTACGTTGTATACGTTATATACGCTTTTCGCAGTCAAAGGGTTAAGCGTTTCCTAGATTGTTTACGTTTCCGTGTCAAAATGCACCATGGACGTGACGTGGAATTTTTCCGTGGAAGCTGCGTGATATCGAACAAGAGACTACAATGGTGTCCCATGGTGGTACGAGCGACCAAGGTAACGCGACCTACATTCGCTTGCACGCGAAACGATAAATCATGAGTTTCGACTTCGAAAGCGTCGAGTTTTAATATTGAAAATATTTTTGCGGTGGTTTATGGAGGCATTTTTCTGGAAATGCGGTGGACAGAAGAGTGACGGTATGAGTCATAGGTAGTAGTAGTGGTGGGGATGAGTGATAGGAGTAGGAGAAGCCAGTACACGGTACGTTTCGAACGAGTGACGGTGGCAGAGACGAGGTACAGGATAGACCGATCATCTTATGGGACTTCGTGTCACATGCTCTGAAATACCGATAACCTAAAAATTCAGACTTTTCGGAAGAATATCTTTCGTTTTATTATCTGACAAAGAATGTAAACACTTCTAAAGTATTTTAATATACAAAATGTAAGAGCAAACGCAAAGGTTATACATTTTAGACAATCGAAAAGGTAAAAATGAAAACGGATTTCGGGCTCATGAGCCCCAAATCCGGGTGACAAACAAGATCATTGGATATGTGGTCTATCCTGTTCTTAGTCAATGACGGTGGACAGCGAGTGATGGTAAACCATGGCGATTCGTTATATTTTTGCGTCCTCGTTCAAAGAATGCGCGTTTATTTTCAATATTGCTTCCTCTTGCTTCCTAGCGAAGACTGTAAATTTTTCCATAACTGTCTTGTAAATGAAGCAACGGAGGCGCGACACAAAAAGAGAATGCAAGTGTAGAAATGTAGAAACAAGTTCAGTAGCGAAGGAATTTGTTCTTACAATTTTCTCTTGCAAAGGAACTTTGTTATTAAAGAGAAGTAAAACAGGAAGTATTCCAGAAGCAAGTAAGAATTTGAAGGAAGAAAAGTATGAAGGAATAGTTACAATTTTGCAAGGATGAAAAACTGACGATGAGGAGTTTCATGGAAACTCTTCATGAATACTCCTTCGATAAAGAGTGAAATATTACTAGAATGATAAAACAGAAGACAAAGTTTCGTTGGTAAGGAAGATTCCTTTCTGGAATGTACTGTACCTCTAGAACTCTGTCAGTAACTATTTAACCTTTCCTCGAAGCAGAATTTATCTCTTGAAGTTACTGAATTCTAGAAGATAACATTTCACAAAGTGACTATGACAAAATAACTTATAAATTTTTATTGGAATCAAGATTGAGATTGGCATGGAAATACTAACATAAGAAGAAAAGTATCAACGAAAAATCCCTTGATTAATACTATTAACACTAAAACTACTAACGATTCAAATGTATACTTATTTGTATTAAAGAAATAAAAATGATAGGCACTTGGAGAAATGTGTAATGCACAAAAGTATTTTAATGTGCAACGTATAAAAGCAAACACAAAAGCTATAGATTTCGCGCAATCGAAAAGGTAAAAATGGAAATAGTAATGGGGTACGTAAGCCCCAAATCCAGGTGACAGAAAATAGCATTGGATGAGTGATTCATTCTGTACCTCGTCTGCGGTGAAAGCACAGAATTCAAAAATATGAATTGAATGAAAAAATTGCAAATGAAATGTTGCGCTAAATAAGTGTGATCTTCAAAGCGATAACAAGTATAGCGTCTTTATGTTGAACAAGGAATATCCTTAATGAAACGATATTAATCATTTGAATCGTGAAGAGTTTTTGGAAAATTGGCATATTTTAGGATTCGCCTTATAGATAATGCATATCCATATATCTTCTTTAATATTAATATTGTCAATCTTACTGATCATCGTAATGGTTTAACATTCACATGTATTAATTAATTTATTTGAAAGAACCATATATAAATGTTATAGAGTATTCTCACTCTTATAGAATATTCAAGATCAGCCACTGCATCGAAGGGGTTAATTTACGTTTAATTAAAGGATTGACTGTAATCAAAATTGTAATAAAACAAATCAACGCGCAGCTTCGTAAAACTAAGTATAGTTACGCAGCTACTAAGAGTTCCTAATTGATCTATCTATCAAATTCTCATCTAATATAATCTCATCCCCTAAACCATCTCTTCAAAAAATTAAATCTCCTTATACCACTCGGATAACCTATAAAAATTGGTAAATTTTAAGTTTCTTTTCTGAGACAATTATTGTGTAGAATAACGAAGTGTTTTCGGCTAATGTTAAGCAACACCTCCTTATCTTTATTTCCATGCAAGATTTATTACTTTAGCTTACAAAATGACGAAGTTATATGACGTCATCTACCGGAGTGTTTGGTAGAACCTTGTCAGATGAAACCAAGTAGATTTCAGAAACTGTCATTTGACTTGAAATTTGTTTCTATTGAGAAAATTTATCTTTAAATGCTTGTAAAATTAAATTAAGATCGTACGCAACATTGTAGATAATCCTATAATCTACAACATATCAAAATTTCATGTTAATCCGGCGAATAGTTTCAGAGATCCGCTTGGTGCCAGGCGGGGTTTCAAGAAACATGGTTTCAAGAAATACGCGATTCAACTTTGAAGTTTCCATTTCACACGATATGACGTATGAGTTTAGTGCTGTAACTTCGCCAACTATTAGAATTTCAACAATCCCATTTAAGACAATATTCTAAACAGTTCTAGAAACTTTAATAAAACACCCCCCCCCCCCCAAAAAAAATAACGTCAGGTTGATGTACTCCTTTAACCCTTTACCGTCGAAAATATTCAAACTATTAGTTTTGAGGCTTCAATATTCATAATTACGTTACAAAACTAAGAACAAACTTACCCCCAACTATTACCCTTATCGTTTACTAATGAAATTAATTCGAGTTTCCAGTTTAAATATCGATACGCGTTAAAGGTACCAGAAATTGTATAGCTACGCGTCGACATTCTTTCGCCAGGGGTTAATCCACAACCTTAACCAAATTCTTTCATCGCCATAACCCAAAGCCACAGCATTTTAGCAACTCAAAAGCCACCACAACGAAAATCTCCGTTCGTTAATCCTAAATCCAACCTCTCTCCCACTCTCTCTCTCTCTTTCTCTCTCTCTCTCTCTCTCTTTCGTACAAGAATCTTTCCTTCGGCAATTTCCAATGCTAACCGGATTTCACCGAAGAAGGAGACAAGAATTTCCGGTGGAATTATGTCGGCAGCCACTAATGGCCGTCTCGCTTTAACCTGTCCGCATTAACGTGCCGTGGCACGTTCCATTTTTCTAATCGGATACGCCGGCCGGTGGCGCGCGTCAGAGAAGAGAAGTCGGCGTGCAAGGCTGACGGACGTGACCGTTGAGGATGGGGGGGGGGGGGGGGGAAAAAAACGAGGGGTCGGGGGTTAAGTGCTCGAAACATAGAGCAGCAGGGGTTGAGGGTGGGGAAAAGGCGCTGCAGAGATTCCCCGATACGCACCTGGCCACGCGCATTTCAGGGCATCAGTGACGTCAAAGCACGGGGGTGGAGGTTGCTGATTACGTCACTGGCCCCAGCCAGCCTCCGCCGCCACGACATCGATCAGTTGGAGCGACGCGGCGGCGGGGAGCGGAGGCTGAATTGAACGCGGTGTAGGAGAAGCGAGTCGAGGAAATATCACTAATAGCCGGCTCCCGCGGTCTATTAATTAAATTTTTGATTAGTCGACGATATTTCAGCTTCCCGTCCACGTTGCTCCCCCCCCTCCCCCTCTTCTGCCCACTCTTTCTCTTTGTACACACTTCACTTTCACGCTTCATCTTTTGTGTTCGGCTGGTTTTAGGAACCGCGGTCGACCACGAAAGTTTAGTGGAACACGAAATGCAATTTCTGGGTTGCAAACTAGTACCCACACTGGGTCCTTTGTTAACGAATAATAATTATTTTTTTTTTTTTTGCGAGCGAGAAATTGGGAACGCGGAAGTCGGCGAGGTCGAGTTTTAAGGGATCGTTCTATTTAAGGAATTATAATTGGAATTAAATGGTACGCAATCGAAATGTAATTAGTAGATTGCGGATTTTTGTATGCGTTTGCGGGAAATGTAACTGTGGTAGAAATTACAGGATGTGCATGATAGGCAGAAATATATGGAACGTCCATGGGAAAGTACACGTTATTATATTTTGAGGATGAAATTAATTTCCATTTAAGTTGCACTCCCCGGTGTGTGTCCTTAAAGATATGAACTTGCATAAAAACTCGCAGTCTAGTAATTAGTTTGGTGCCATATTAGCACCACTATGCTATAAAGTAGTATAACATAATTATACTGCTATGGCATATCATAATACCTAGTATAGTGAAGTTAAATAATGGTACCATAGTAGAACCATTTTGTACAGTACAGTATAGTATAATTAGAATGCTATAACGTAATATAATCGCAGCACTTTGGCAGTGTAATTAATTGTAGTGCTACCATAGTGGTATAATATATCGTATAATGTAGTGTAACTTTAGTAATATCGCGACACCATAAAATACAGTGTAGTGCAATATAATTGCAATACTATTGTGCAGTATGCGATGTAGTGTAGCGTGATAACAGTACTATGGCAGAAGTATAATCTACATTATCAATACCATAATGTACAGCATGGTGTAGTATAATTATACTGCAATAATATCGTCATAAAAATACCGTGTAAGGTAATGTAATTACATTAATAATGCACAATATGCAATGCAATGTAATGTAATTATAGTACCATAATATTAGTATAATATAGAATGCATTGAAGTATAATTATAGCATTACGGCAGGATTATAATGTACAGTATAGTGTTGTGTAATTATAGCGATATTTAACACCATAAAATACAGTGTAGCATAACATAATTGCAGTAATATTCTACGATATATTTATTATAGTTGCGGCGCAACGATAGTACCACGGTAGTAGCGTAATATACAGTATAATGTTGCGGAATTATAGCTATATGCTAACATTATAAAACACCGTATAGTACAATATAACTGCAGTGCTATTCTACAACACGGATATAGTTACGGCGTAATTATAATAGTATCGTAGTGGTAGTGCAATTATACTACTATGATAGCACCATAAAATACCGTATAGCGTAAATCAATTGCAGTGGTATTGTACAACGTACACTATACTGCAACGTAATTATAGTACCGCGATAGTAAATATAATATACAGTATATTGCAGTCCAATTAAATATTCGAAATTAATTGCATCCTATAATATTTGGAAGTTAATACTAATCTGTATTTAGATTCCATTTCTCTATTTATATTTATAAAAGTATGAATTTGAATAAAGATCAATGGTCTAGTAATTATAGTACCACGGCAATAGTATAATAGTAATAGTAGCACTGAAAAGCACAGTATAGTGCAACATAATTGCAGTACTATTGTATAATATACAATATAGTGTACTGTAACTATATTATCATAGCAGTAGTATAATATACAGCATAATGTAGTATAACCATAGCACCATGATAATACCGTAAAGTGTGGTATAGTGAAATATAATTGCAGTACCACGATAGAACCGCAAAGTATAATGCAACGTAATTGCAGTACTAATTGTACAATATGCAGTATAGTACACTGTAATTATAGTACAATGGCAGTAGTATAATATAGTATGATTATAGTACCATGGCGTCAGTATAATTCACAGTATGGTGTAATATAATTATAGTACCATGATAGAACCGCAAAGTATAGTGTAATGCAGTATAATTACAGTACTATTGTACAATGTACAGTATAGTGCAGTGTAATTATAGTACAATGGCAGTGGTATAATATTTAGCATAGTATAGTATAATCATATTACCATGGTAACACCATAGTGTAAAATGTAATAACACCATGATAAAACCATGTAGTATAATTATAGTACCATGATACCACCGTAAAGTATGATATAGTGTAGTATAATTATAGTACCGTAAAGTATAGTTTAGTGTAATATAATTATAGCACCGTGATAGCACCGTAAAGTATAATATAGTGTAGTATAATTATAGTACCGTAAAGTATAGTTTAGTGTAATATAATTATAGCGCCGTGATAGCACCGTAAACTGTAATATGGTTTAGCATAATTATAGTACCATGTTAATACTATGAAGTGCAATACAGTGCAGTGTAATTATAGTATTAACCTAGTAGTATAATGTACAGCATAGCACAGTGTAACACAGTATCTCGCTACTCCTTTAAAACAAGTCTTTCCTGTGCATTTCACGATAAGATTGAATCGCAATTTTTCGGGTAAGTGTCAATCGCAGCGAGTTGTTTGACGATTGCTTCTTTGGGAGGCAAACAAAAAGGGAAGGAAATCTAAAAATTGAACGGCGAACTTTCCGAGTCGGATCCAATGAGGCAGAAGACGAGGGACTCTTCCGCCAACAACGTCCCTTTTATTGACTTTTCTTCCTCCAATTTCAGCTAGCTTTCGTTCGCAAAATTCGCGCGATGGTTGCCGTGAAATGCTACAACTTTTAACCAGTCCCCAGGCAATATCAATTCTATGTTGGCCTCGTACGTCATTTGAAACTTCAAAAGCAATTAGTCGAGCCGAAAAATATGTAAATAAAAATTGCAATTCTAATTGTAATTATCAACGTCGTGCAATCACAAATTTACATCACTTTATACGTAGACTGCTGATTGTTATGCAGATTTATTTGTTTCAAAAGTTAAAATTAAGGAAAAGGACATAAATAGCTGATTGTAATTTCCAGTACACTTTGTAAAAAAATAAAAAAATATTACAATTTCTACTATACTTTGTACAAAAATAATAAATATTGTAATTTCTACTATACTTTGTACAGAAATTACAAAGATTTTAATTTCTACCGTAATTGGTACATTTTATATATCTTTGTTTATTGTGTCCATTTTGCATTTTTCTGTACATTTAAACCTCGAATTAATACATAAAAATTCGTAGTTTACCTATAAATGTCTATATTTGGAGTTTAACTTTAATGAACCATGAAATTAGCGAAGCGTCTGACCAAATATTGACTTTTCTACTGCGTTCTGCATCTACTCGCAAATAAGATATTACTGGTCCCATTAAAAATATTAAAATAAATATTGAAACTATAAATATAGTTCTCGGTAAAATTATTGATATTAAGTTACCATAAATTCCGTACTTTGAATTTTTAGCATAACAAACGCAATGATTTTCCAGTTTCTTAAAAATCGATGCACACAGAATTCTTGGATCATAATGAAAATAACGAATAATATTAAGATATTGCTTAACGACTCTAATTACTTATGTGCGATTCATTGTTTATTGTAAATTATTGTAAACCCTGATTACGGTAATGTAATGTACTGTAATGAAATAATTTCAATGTAAATACGCCGAGGCAACATTAAATAAATGACTTAAAAGAGAGCAAGCAATTCTTAAATATTGAATATTTCAAAAGAGTTTTAATCGTTTCCAGGATATTAATTTATAGATTAATACAAAAATTGTCAACGATTATGACAGCTATTTGAAGAAACATATTATTCATGAGAAATAAACCTTTGTTCATTCATTTTACAAACAATTATAGGAATTCTTCAAAATTGCATCGCTATGAATTTACATGTACAATTTTTATAAAAAGTTACGATCAGTTAATTTTAATTATTTTGATAACTCTAGCATTAACTTAAATTAGACAATAAAGAGAACTTTTGCAACAATCTCATAATATTTTATAGATTTTCAAATGAAATATTTATCTACAGCGTACTGATGGAATGGCTGACCAAATACTGACTTATTCTACTGTCTCGCGATTCATTTCCAATAAAATAAAGAAGAATACGAGAGTAAGTGAATATTTCGATCCAATTATGACACTATAGCGATCAAAAATAATAATTCACCATCACGTGACCGCAATAAATTATATGGAACGAGCTTTATTGTTGCAGAACGATAAATATATTTGTACGGAACCATTTTTTGCAAAGTTTGCAACTATTCCTCTAATTCTTCCAATTCCTCCTTTTGCTAACTTATATTGCAAGAGTGAAAGAGGAATTCAAGAATGCCCTGAGTCTTCATTAATCCCGTTGCTTAATTAATTTCGCCGCAAGCATGTCAAGAGATAAACTCGACGGCCCACAAAAGCTCCAAAAGAACGGCGGAAAACAACCTGTGCGCCTGAAATCGCGCGTAACAATCGATCTTCTAACTGCTGTACTCTATTCATCTTGAAAAACGTCAACTTTCTAGCTATGTCAATCGTTCATTTTCAACTCACGTTTCAAAACATCCGTTTGTTTTCTTTTTTTTTTTTATTTTCAAGAAAATTGACGGGCAGAAATATTTTATTCGGAGAATATCTTCTCTGCGTTGAACAGCATTGAAAAAAGAAGAAAAATTCATGTAATTTTCCGATTGTGTTTCACCTTTGATACGTTTAAAATTAAAATTCAAATATCATTCAAGTTCGCTGCATATAAAAGGTAAACGGTTATGCAAAGCAGCAGGGTAGAAAAAAATTGCAATCAACTCGGACCTTTAAAGCTTCCTCCATGCTTGTCAAAATTACTGTTTCTCATTAGCAGGTTGCTCGACAAAAAATATCTGTCGCCAACAGAGAATTTTTAAAAATACGATTCGCAAATGGAAGATAATAGCTACATTTGTTTAAATAAAATTAGATCGTGACGTTTGAGAATATAAATATTCTGCGAATTTTATTCTTTCAGAAGAAGGTAAATCGTAAGTGGGAGAAGAAATAGTTGAGAACTCTGATTTTCAAAGATAAATTAGAAGTTTAAAGGATTCAATTTTTTAGAAATACAGATTACATAAATAAATTCGCAAAAGGAAGGTAAAAGTTCAATCTTCTCGATAAAATTAGATCGTGATTTCCGAGAATATAAATATTCTACGAATAATATTCTTCGATGGGAAGATAAATTATAAATGGAAAAAGAAAAAGTTGAATAGTCTGACTTTCAGAGAAGAGATAAATTGGAAGCTTAAAAGGAGTATAAAGAGATCCTCACTAATTGAATTTAATCTCCTTTATGGTACAACTCTGAGTACTTCAATGGAAGAAAAATAGTCAGGAGAATGATTTTTAGAAAAGTAGTTCCCTTAAAAGTAATCGTGTTACAAATATTCCACTTAAATTCCAAGAAGCTTATAAAGCTTGTCAAAATAAGAGAATATTCTGGGAAATTTTTAATGTAATAATATACACTGGAAAATAAAATTTTAATAATTTTATATGAATTAACAAAAGAAGTATTAACGATATAATTATACTTACTTGTACTAAAGAAATAAAAATGGTAGACATTTGCAAAGTCCATGTTATTGAAGTACAATAAATCTACATTTATATTTTATATAAAAAAAAATACAGAATATTCTAAAAAATGCATCGTGGCAAATTTATATAATTTTGATGGTAAATTTGTAACCAGTCATTTTGACTGGCTTGGTAGTTCTGGTGTTAAAAAGGGAAACACAGTGAAGAAATAGCTCTCTGTACAGATATTGACCTATTCTACTGATTCCTTGGGTTCTCCAGTAGTTTCAAGAAATGTCAAGGTCAACGGAGAAAATTAATCCTCCAAATAATTGCCCTTGCCAAATTAATATCTGCTCCATAATCTACTTTCATATTGAACAATTTTTTTGGGGCAGGCTGGCCTTTTTTAATTTTAAAACGTTTATAATATTTGCAGAAATTCTTCACGATTCTTACGTTCTTTTCTGTATTAATTTTAGTGGAATGTATTACCATTAGTAAAATTAATTACAATTTGGCGAGGAAACTGGAAATACAACAAACGATATTTATTAAACTACTGAGATTAAAAAAAAGGATTTTTAATTAGAATCTTAAATCAATGGGTGAATTTTTAGTAAAGAAGAAATTAAGCGTAAATTGCTCGGAAAGAAAAAGTGAAAGAAAATCAATTTTAAATACTAATAATGTGTAGAATTTTACATTTTAAATAATAATAGTATTTAAAAATCATTGGCTTTTGTTTGTGTAAAAGTTCAACAGACATTTCGTAAACAATAAATACAATAAAAAAGGAGATACTTTTGTATAATTTCACGTTTTAAATAATATCTAATAAACTAAGCTACTTTATCTTTTAATGAAAATAATATTTAAAATCCGTCGATCACTTTTTAAGTAAAAATTGAGCAGACAACTATTCAAAAAATAAATACAAAAAGAAAGAAATACTTCTGTAAAATATCACATTTTAAATAAAAGTAAAATCAGCTATTTTATATTTCGTATTTTAATGAAAATAATATTTAACATTCGCTAAAAATTGAACAGTCAGCTTTTCAAAGATTAAATACAAAAGAAAAGGAAGATGCTTCTGTAAAATTTTACATTTGAATTAATAATGAAATAAACTATTTTGTATTCTGTATTTTAATGAAAGTAACATTTAAAATTCGTTGGCCATTTTTTTAAATAAAAATTGAGCAGACAATTTTTTAAAGAATAAATACAAGAGAAGGCGTTTAAACAATATATATTTATATCGAAATAGTTTTAAGAGAAGATTACTAAATGTTATTTGCTTCGGATATTGAAATATCGTAAATGGAATCCGGTGGCCAGAATTCGCGTGAAAATTCAAGGAAGCGGAAGATTATCACTGAAATGAACAAGACTGGTAAACGATTCGAGTCACGAACATCATGATTCCTCTTTCCTCTCTAACGAAGTATCACGACTTCAGGAAATAATATTCCACGGAATTTCTGCCTCCCACAGAACAAAACAACGCTAGTCTGGTCGCGTAATCGGAAGTATTCGAATTTAATCGAGCACGTGACCGATTTTGCAATTACGTTATTTCAAATCGGTTCAATTCACAAAAGTGAGTGCCCAATTTCAATAAATCCGCTTAAATTCAGTTACAATGTTTGGCAAAAAATCACAAATACTTGAAAAATGAAACGATAGGAAAAATGTTATGAAATAGATAGAATTTAACAATTCGTAAATTATAAAAATATTGTCGGAAAAAGTGCAAAATTGGTTCTAAATAAATTGAAGCACGATTACTAAATTTCAGCTTATTTGTAACTTTTAAACGAGTATGGAACTTTTAAAGCGCATTTTAATGAACAAAAATAATATTTTACATTTAGTTGAAAATAGTTCGGTTTAGTTTAAAATGATTTTCAGTGGAAAAAAACATGGGTGTAAGTAAAATGTTTACGAGGGAGTAATTTAATGTTCCTCTGTAACCGTATTAATGCCCTTTCCGATTGAGCTTTACTCGTTTTATCACTTTCGTGCATCTAGGCCTGGAATGTCGCGACATTCTTGACAAACACGCGGCAACCAGTCACGAAATCACTATAATTTATGCCATAAGATCAACTAGTTTCAAATTGTTCCTAACTGTGCGAAAATGTTTAAGGTGCTAATCGCGAAACACTAATTGAGAAGTTCACAACAGGAGAGGAGCAACTCCACTCATAACAGCTTTTTAATTATTAAGTGTAATACATTTGTAAAAAAAAATTCTGCATCGTTTGGCTCAGGTTGATTTTAAATCTGATAAAAAATAATTTATTGCAAATTTTTTAATAACCTACCCTTAACTCTTTGGCTTACAACAACGAGCTACACTCGTGATTTAGTTTATGGACCACGTACAATGAAAACATTCTGTATTTTCTGATAAATATTAATTCATTCCATTCCAATTTGCAGGATTGAGAGATCGTAGATCACTAGGTACGAATTACGTATAATATTTTAGTGCTTTGCATTCGATATAGTGTTATAATAAAAAGTAGTCAAAATTCCAGTGAATACGCTTTGAAAAATTCATAAGTCAAGGGGTTAATACTACTTTCTGCAAAACAAAGAAAAATACGATTGATTTTATTACCAACAGAAAATGTTAAGATATTTCTTTTAACTATATTTGATTAGAAGAACAGCGACGAATTAATAAACTGTATTTTTCTATTATGAATTAATTCAAAAAGGAATAATTTTTTTAACACTTTGGTGCAAGTCTAAGTTTAAAAAATTCACCAGAAATTGAAGTAAAAACTTGTCAACTTAACATCTGCCATTACTCGAGTGAAAATATATTTTTTCTCAATTATTTTCTTTGTAATATTAATGCAAGTTAATAATTTTGTAAATAGGTTTTTTTAATTTGTTCGAAATTTGTCGAAAGTGGAGATGCTCTCATTTAGTTACAAGATCCTAAATTAATGCTGAGAATGCAAAATTAATAATTTAGTAGTCTTCCCAGAGTTGGATAAAGTACTATCTTAATTAGTAAATAATAAATGAGTATTTTATTTTAGATCATACGTGCACTTCTAAAAATAGAATATTTTATTTATTGGAGAAACCCTTTAAAAGAATATTTGAAAAAGTATTTTATTTGACGGGTACTGAAAATATTTGTGTCACGGGTAGAAAATATTTTATTTATTCAATTTATTATCAGCAAATAAGGTATCCCTGTGTCAATAAACTGAAGTGTGAAACATCTTTATTTTGTTACCTGAAGCATAAAATGAAGTACTTTTCTTTACAAGTACATAGGGAAAAGCGAAGAGTTTGCAATTGCCATTTCCTCTGCTATTTCTTTTCACAGTTTATTTTCGAATTGACGACGCTTTGAAACGAATATTTATAAAACAAAGATAAAGTGTGTTATTTTATGCTTTAAACTATCAAAATAAAATATTTCATTTTCTGATTTAGATTATCAGAATAAAATATTTTATTTTATATTACGGATTCCAAACATAAATACACTTTATTCTCATTTAAAATCCTTTTTTATTTGAACTGTAAAGAGTTTATTATTTTAAATAGTATTTGAACTACGTTTTCTATAAATTTTATCCAACTATGAACTTTCAAATGGTTAAGTGTAATATTTATACTTAATTTGGAAGCATTCTACTTAATTAAACGATGAACACTTTATTCTTAGATCATTTTTTAAAAGATCGATTCGTTCTATTGGAAAAATGTAAGCGTGAACTTCTAGCGATGAAATTCTATTTACCAAGAATCCATTTAGCTGCGCAATTACACATGAGTTCTTAAAGCTCAATGAATTGAGTAAATTTCTTCGAATTCTCTTCCATTTATCATCGTATGCCCCAGCGACTATAAAAACCGTTCAACCTTGAAAATGAAACTTCGAACACCTGTCTACCATAAAAAATAAATTTCCCATTCAATTAAATTAATTAAATTGAATTTCTATACTCGTAGGAAGGCACGGGCAATTTCTAACGTCTCTGTTCGCTTAAAGCTTACGGTGTATTTTCACGTGACGGTAAATCGTGCCTTTTACGGTCATGACACTAAATGTCAGAACATCTGGCGTCGCGAAAATTAGGTGTTGCGCTGTCTTGACATTGGATTTGATGTCACGCCATTATTGTCACGAAATCAAAATAGGCTTGATTTCCTGGTAAATGTCATAACTACACTGCGGAACTTTATGCATTTATGGGAAATGTAGATATGCAAAAAAGTAGAGAATTCGTATAATTTGCAAACATATATAAAATACTAATACGTTGTAATATTAAAATGCTAATTGGTTTTCACACATTTAATTTTATTAACCCTTACACTGTATACGTTTTCTTAATTCACATCACAGTGTAATGGTAGTTTTATTGAACCTATGGATTCTTGATCATAATTTGGGTTAAAGACACTGAGAAAAATCTGAAACAATTATGGTAACATTTTCTAACATTCTAAGTTAAGGATAGGAAGGAAAAATTAAGCAATAGTTTATTTAAGAATATTGTTTCCCAATTGTATGAAATGAAAAACGAAATGCATGGTTTTGGGTTAAATACAAAAGGACGAATTTTCATAAAAATTCGCAGTCTAGTTATGACATTAGTTTACATAAAAATATTTACTCAAAAAAATATCACGCTGTTATGCGGTGTTATGACGGCAAAAGCGATGATTTTTTCTTCAGAAACTTAAATTTGAATCTCTGAATCCAACAATATAAAATAAATTCTACATTTTTCCGTAAGAAAATGACTTAGAAAATTAATTGTACTTATTAAGGTCTAACGTTTTTTGCATTATATGCAGTATTTCATTTGCAAATTTTTGTACATTTTTATTAATTTACATTGTTTATATTCTTTTGGGATAGCTTACCAAAAGGTATCACCGAAATTTGTAGAATAATTTTTTCGTGACTATTTTTTCTTTCATACAGATTGATCAACTTTATAAAGTTTGCAAAACTTAATGAGTTAAATTCTCGCTCCCGAAAACGCCTGAAATTTTCATCTATTTCAAAGAGTAGACTCTAAAATCGGAGTCAATCATATTTAGAAGTTCCATGGAAAGTACACTTAACCATAGTTTGCACCATAAGTGCCCTAACAATCTTGAATCACCATCTCTCTTTAGTATTTATTGCTAGGTCTTAAAATATTACCAGAGTTTCGCCTGGAGACTAAAATAGCAACCTTAAACTTATGTTCTTCTTTAAAAATAGGCCATAAAACCGTAGTCAAACATATCTGGTATCGCCATAAAAATCCCATTCAATTTCAAATTTTTATCATAAACTCCCCAACCACCTTGATTGACCATTTCTTTTCAGTATTTATTACTACATCTTAAACTAACACTAGATTATCGCCTGGGCAAACTTAAATAACAGCCTTAAACTTATATTTCTCGTTACAAATAGATAATAAAATTCTAGTCAAGCAGATTTATTAACCCCATTGGGAGCCCATTCAATTTCGAATCATTATCATAAACTCCCTATCTATCTTGAATCATCATTTCTCCTCAGTATTTATTGCTACGTCTTAAAATATTACCAGAGTTTCGCCTAGAGGCTAAAATGGCAATCTTAAACTTATGCTCTTCTATAAAAAATATCATAAAATGTGATAAAACCCTAGCCAAACATATCTAGTATCCCCATAAAAATCCCATTCAATTTCAAATTTTCCTCATAAATTCCCCGACTACCCTGTTTAACCATTTCTCGTCAATATTTATTACTAAAATAAATTACTCTTAAAATATTACGCGATTTTCATCTGAAGTTCGATATGCTAACCCTAAACTAGATAAATGTACAAATAACCCACGTATTATTATTCAATGTTAATGGTGAAGTACACATACTTCACTGTATACAAAATAAATTCCACCTAACATTTAAAACCTTAATAATAATAATAAAAAGAAAAAGAAAAACCCTAAACTAGAACTATCTTCAGAAATAGCTGCTAAAACCCAAATTAATCATGTTAGGGGTCCCCATAGTAAATAAATCTCACCTAATATTTGAAACCTTAATAATAATAATAGAAAGAAAGAGAAAAACCCTAAACTAGAACTATCTTCAAAGATAACTTCCAGGACCTTAATTAATCATGTTAGGGGTCACCATAGTAAATAAATCTCACCTAATATTTGAAACCTTAATAATAATAATAGAAAAAGAAAAACCCTAAACTAGAACTATCTTCAGAAATAGCTGCTAAAACCCAAATTAATCATGTTAGGGGTCCCCATAGTAAATAAATCTCACCTAATATTTGAAACCTTAATAATAATAATAGAAAGAAAGAGAAAAACCCTAAACTAGAACTATCTTCAAAGATAACTTCCAGGATCTTAATTAATCATGTTAGGGGTCACCATAGTAAATAAATCTCACCTAATATTTGAAACCTTAATAATAATAATAGAAAAAGAAAAACCCTAAACTAGAACTATCTTCAGAAATAGCTGCTAAAACCCAAATTAATCATGTTAGGGGTCCCCATAGTAAATAAATCTCACCTAATATTTGAAACCTTAATAATAATAATAGAAAGAAAGAGAAAAACCCTAAACTAGAACTATCTTCAAATATAGCTTCCAGGACCTTAATTAATCATGTTAGGGGTCCCCATAGTAAATAAATTTCACGTAAGATTTGAAATCTTAATAATAATAATGAAAAGAAAGAGAAAAACCCTAAACTAGAAGTATCTTCAAAGATAGCTTCCAGGACCTTAATTAATCATGTTAAGGGTTCCCATAGTAAATAAATTTCACGTAAGATTTAAAAGCTTAATAATAATAATGGAAAAGAAAAAGAAAAACCCGAAACTAGAACTATCTTCAAAAATAGCACCTAGAATCATAATTAATCACGTTAGGGGACCCCATGGGAAATCTCCCTAACCTCAAAATGTACACCATAAGCTGCTCGAGCCACGATAATCTTCAATTATTGCTGGATCTCAAGATAACGGTCAGAGGTTGAATCGGAGCCTTGAAAAATGATTTAATCTTGTTCGTAAACGCTAAAATTCTATCCCTGGCTCTCACTAACCTACTTGAGGGATGAACACGTGGTCCACAGGGGCAGCAACCGCTGCTCGAACGTTTCCTTCTACGTGCACACCAATCCTGACCCATCCTCCGTGGCCAACCCTTTCGGTTTCACCTCTTCCAGAAATCTACGCGACGCTCCGACGCCCAAACATCCTTTATTCTTTCGTCAGCATCTTGCTTCCACTTCCACAGATGGACCACCCGAAAATTGTGCATCCTCACGATTTAGATTAATCACAATTCAATCAAAGCAACACTACAGTTTTTACCGATTTGCCCAGGTGTCTTAATAATGCTTAATCTCGTTGAATAATCATTTTAGATTAGGTTTCTTGACTAAATTGTAATCGGTTCTACGATTCGTTGCTCCGGTTGCATAGAATACTTTAGGTGAAAGGGTTTAATGACAGTGTTTCGCTTTTTAGTAATGTTGAATATCTTTGAGATGTATTTGGATTCGAATAGCGTGATGCAATTTTGATGGATCATTTTAACGTAGATTTGTATAATGGTTTCTAAGGTTATATTTAATTATTTGTTTTTTTTTTCATTTGGTCACAAGGTTGGTTCAGTTGGATTAGGCTCTGTCGAAATTATGCTTATTGTTAAAGTTGGTCTCTTCAGTTAGTATAATTACTGTACTATCATTCATTAAAACATTATTAATTATCGTAAACAGTTATTACAATAAAATCCACATTTTCGTTTACCAAGTTTCGTTCTGCCACAGTCTATTCAGAAATTATTTAGGTCAACTTTTAGACAATACTCTCTCCTTTTGATTCTTCTATTCATTAAAACATTATTAATTATCGTAAACACTTGTTATAATAAAATCCATCTTTTCTTTACTAAATTTTCCTCTGCCACAGACTATTAAATATTAATTACGCGTTAGGTCAATGTTTAGACGATACTCCATCATGTTATTCTATTCTACTCCTTATTAAAACATTATTAATTATCGTAGACACTTGTTATAATAAAATCCATCTTTCCTTTAATAAATTTTGCTCTGCCACAGTCTATTAAATATTAATTACGCGTTAGGTCAATCTTTACACAATACTCCATCATGTCATTTTATTCTACTCCTTATTAAAACATTATTAATTATCGTAGACACTTATTACAATAAAATCCACCTTTCCTTTAATAAATGTTGGTCTGCCACAGTCTATTAAATATTAATTACGCGTTAGGTCAATCTTTACACAATACTCCATCATGACATTTTATTCTACTCCTTATTAAAACATTATTAATTATCGTAGACACTTATTATAATAAAATCCACCTTTCCTTTAATAAATGTTGGTCTGCCACAGTCTATTAAATATTATTACGCGTTAGGTGAATTTTTCTGCACCCGTACTTCCTTTTATCAACCCAAGCAACCGTGTCATATTCAATTTTGTCAATTGCACCATAAGTTTCCTCCATTTCGCTTAAATCAAATCCCCGTTACTTCTTTGTCGTAATTTTCTACCGTGAAGGCCCGTCATTTCCGACACCTTGTCAACACCACATTTCGTCCCACGCGCGAATTACAGGATGAATTAAATCGAGTTAAGTGTCTAATTAGCGGGCACTTCGAGTTCAATTATTCCAATGATGATACCGTCTGGTTTTTCGAAGACCGGTAAATATGTCGAGGGGGGAATCGAAAAAGGGAGAAAGAGAGAGAGAGAGAGAGGAATCATTACTCTCCGCCGATGTACACTCGACCTCACGAGCTTTCGGTAAAATTGTGGGATTACACGCGAAATCCTTCCAATTCAAGGGACCCCGTCCTCTCGGCGTTCCGTCTCGAGATCTCGCCAAAATATATTTCAAAAGGAACCTCCTCCTTTCCATCGATACTCGGCTCAAACTTTCCTCCGCGTCTTGAACGCGACATCCTTGATATTAATTGGAAGTTTGTACTCTGATTAATCACTGACGTCATCAATTAGCGGCGTGCATTGAAGGCTCATTAGCGGAGGATGGGAAATTGGCACGAGAAATATTCTCAAATTCTGAGGGTTGAGTGAAAAATTGGTACTTCGATGGATTAGCACTCGTCCAACGTTCACTGGTGCGAATAACGAATTTTTTTTAAATGCTTGTTGTTTTGAAGAGGCGACGGTTAATTAAAAAATTGACGCTTCGGTAAATCGTTTAATCGTTATCAATGTTCGTCGATCTGCTAATGGTAATTTGCAGAATTATCGTTGGATTCCCCTGATTTGTTCAAGTTTAGTCGCACGGCACAAACAACACTTTGGACCCGTTGAAAATTATACCGTAATCTAATATTGGAATCCGATGCACCCAACAGACACTGAATTCAAACAGTTCGCTTCAACTTTCAATTATTTCGATATCTCGCACAGTTTCGCATTTTAAATTCACCTTTGCGTTGGTTAATCAGTTTTATCAACCCGACAAGGAGAACAGATTCTTCTCAACACGTTTCAATCGCATCCCAATTTTCCACCGCGTCAATTCTCATCTTAGGGCATAAAGTAGGCTGTCTCTCTTTCTTAAATTCGCTCTTTCGGCACTCGACATTGCTACCAAAATTCTTAAACCCAAGCCTTAATTGGTCCCCGTAAGAGTTTCACCGCTCGCCATCTCCAATCGCGCTCTCCGATATCCCGTTTCCCTCTTTTATACTCGTTTCCACCCCACGTAACTCGCTTCACCTTTGCCGAAGCAGCACGCAGTCCCACCGTAACACCGTCTCGCAGCCTCGAATCGGTTTCTACTCCATAAAAATCACCCCCGCGGTGTCTGGTTCCCAGCACGTCGCACGTGGACACATTTCACCCCTTCCAGGGGTGGTTCGTAACGCGGAAAAAACGGCTCACGTGACGCAGCACAACGGTCCAGGCGTCGCTTTACGCCAGCGACTCGCCGTGGAAACCGGAAGTCGAACGGCCAGAGGCCAGTAGACCGCCCGGGAGGGTGGGAAATCGCGTCTTTCCCCTCGCCCGTGTCCACCCTCTTTCTCCACGCGGTCGAATTCGATGGAATTCGGTGGACGAGAACGGAAGTGACGCGTAAGACGACGGAGACGCAGCCAGCACCAACGTGGCCGCCAAAATGTAAACTTCTTCAGGGATGTGCTCTCGGGTGTGCTGGCACTGGGGGTTGGGAGGGGGGGGGGGGGGCAGGCACGTTGGAGCAAGAGAACAGCTCTCTCTCGCAGCTCTATCGACGCGAGCGCCTCCTTCGCCGCCGAAAACCACCACGCCGACACTCTGGAGGGGGTGGCATCCCCGAGACGGCCGAGGGTGGATCCACGCTGGTCGTTTTCGAACCTTTCAGTGAGCACGATACCTCTAAACGAACATTCTTCCATTTTCGATCGTTCATCCTTCGGCTTTGATTCGGCTCGATGTCGATACTGGATGTTTCTTATGGGGTTGAACGTAAAATACTTGTTTCGAGAAGGTACAGGCTAATTTCTGAACCTTCGGTTCGTGATCGTGGTTCGTTTGAACTTTTCGATGATGATTAGCAACGACCAATTTAAGGTTTCGTGCCTATTTAATGTGCAGAGTATCTGAGATATACTGGCGAAATTGTATTATTATTATTTATACTTTGGATTGTGGCTTTGGGTTGCTTCCAGTAACATTACGTCTTCCTTACTGATACTTAATTGCACTTTTGTTGCTTATTATACAGTTACGTTACGTCTATGCTATTTGTACTCTTACAATAAGCAATAATAAATTAATAATTTAACTGAAAATAAATTAGTACAATCTGAGCTTTGTCAATATATTTTGTAGCTATAAATGAGCAAAAGATGTTACGTGATTGTAGGTCATTTGAAGCTTCATTGAAATGTTACTGTAAAATGATAAAGATATTGGAGAGATGAGAAAGTAATAATTCCTAATACGTGTAATCGTCTCTTGGTAAATTTTAAAATTATTGAGATTTCTATGAAAATAGTGTTTATACACTGTGAAGGCATTGAAATAGATTCATACTGTAGAGAAAACTAGACTGGACGCAATAAAGTAATGGTAGTATGATAAGTCGATTTATTTATTCAAATAAAGTGAAATCAAAACGAATTCCGTAATGTAACAAATTCAAATTTTTAACGCCATCAGTATTATATTAATATGAACAGTGAACGTTTTAAAATGGAGTATTAATAATTAATGGTTATATTAGTCGTCAACTTATTCTTGTCTCGCCTTATATTTCCATTCATGTCTCATATTTTTGTTAGAACTTTTTATTACAACATCAAACGACTTATGTTTGTACAACTACTAATTGAATTCCCATGAATTTATCTAGTTTTTATTAGAAAAATTGAATTTCCTCAAATATCCCTAGGTTTTATTAGAAAAATTGAATTTCCTTAAATGTCCCTAGTATTTATCACAAAAATTGAATCTCTTCCATAGAATTTATTTACCTTTCCTTTTTCTCACTTTCTCACCCACGGTACAAAATTTCTGTGACTATTTTTATAAACCTATAACATGAATTAATATTTCATAGCAACAGTGGGAAATTTCCATTTCTAGGTTTCTATCTTGGCATAATTTCTCGTTTAGCATGATTTACAATGGGAGGGAGTTACCGGCGGAACACTGAGTTAACAGAAAACATTACAGAGACACGTATAAACACAAAAGTTAGGTGCACACAGAACGCTCGAAAGAGGAAGTTTCAATGAGTTAGCTGCTTTCACTCTAACTTCCACCTGTTTTGTCCCTATTTCGTTTGCCCTGCTTGCGGGAATATTTAGCAAAATTCTATTTGTTCTACTCGCTTCATTGTATGCTAAACTTCTGCTCATTTCTATAATTCTGTTCTACCTCTGTTTCGAGTTACAATTAGTCTACCGTTTGTTGACAATATTCTAATTTACAAAATTATCCCTTTACAAACAGTCGTCGATAAATTAGTCGGTAAATTTTCGATTTTTTCAACGCGCGTCGAATTTTAATGTCATTTCAAATATTATCTTTTTTAACCCTTTGAGCGTTGCGTAATTTTATGAGATGGACGCGTTTTTCTAGATTTATTTTCACGACTCACGCGTATATATGACATTTAATATGAATATTGTGATCCTTATTAATCATAACGACGCTTTTAAATTCATATTTGGCGAATATTTTACACTAATTATTCATCGTACTGAAAATATATAATGTCCAATTTTAAATAAAATAAGTCGAGTTTACAAATTACAATCTTTCAGTACCATGAATAATTAGTGTAAAATATTCGCCAAATATGAATTTAAAAGCGTCGTTATGATTAATAAGGATCACAATATTCATATTAAATGTCATATATACGCGTGAGTCGTGAAAATAAATCTAGAAAAACGCGTCCATCTCATAAAATTACGCAGCGCTCAAAGGGTTAAAAAAGATAATATTATATATAATATATATGCGTCCATAGCAGTCAAAGGGTTAACCTGTTAACTGCGTAATGAGATATTGGGAATGTTGCTTTTCATGGAAAGTTTAGCAAAGGTAGGTTCCATTCAAGAGGATAGGTTAGGTGAACATTTTGCAGCGTACTCTGAGGGACCACGTGCTCCGTGACACACCCACGATGTTCAAAATCAATGGAAAGATGGGAGGGTGCAGCAGCAGTGCCGTGACCCTTCCAACGGATGCTGTGGCCTTCCAGTGAAATCATAAAGAGAAGCGAAACGACAATTTTTAACCATTTCCACTCGACAGGCGACTTTCAAATTTTTTTCGAACCAAATGAAACAATGGATTGAAGGTGGATAAATCTTCATTGAACTTGTAGTGAGTTGTAAGCGTTAAAGAAGAGAATTTGGTAAAATTTGTACGCAACGATATACTTTTTTTTTTTTTTTGAAATATACGAAAGATGAGATTGAGTTTGAAGCCTTCGAATGCAAAGGGTTAAACACTTGTTATACCATCGTAATTTGAAACATTTTTGAGAATGCAAAACTTGGAAATTCGAACGCTTCGAAGTACAAAGGTATGAAAACTCGAGCTCTTCGGAATCCAAAAGCTTAGAAATTTAAAGGCTTGGAAATTCGCGCGATTAGAAATTTAAAACCTAAGAAATTCAAACGTTTGGAAATTCGAACGCTTGAGAATCCGAAACCTATGAAATTCAAACGCTGCAAAATGCAAAAGCTTGGAAATTTAAACGCTTGAGAATCCAAAACTTAGGAAATTCAAAAGTTTGGAAATTTAAACGCTTGAGAATCAAAAACCTAGGAAATACAAACGCTGCGAAATTCAAAAGCTTGGAAATTCAAACGCTTGAGGATCCAAAACATAGCAATTTCAAACGCTTGAGAATCCAAAATCTAGGAAATTCAAACGCTTGAGAATCCAAAACTTAGGAAATTCAAACACTTGAGAATTCAAAACCTAGGAAATTCAAACGCTGCGAAATTCAAAAGCTTGGAAATTCAAAGGCTTGAGAATTCAAAACCTAGGAAATTCAAACGTTTGAGAATCCGAAACCTAGGAAATTCAAACGCTGCGAAATTCAAAAGCTTGGAAATTCAAACGCTTGAGTATTCAAAACCTAGGAAATTCAAACGCTTGAGAATGCAAAACCTAGGAAATTCAAACGCTTGAGAATGCAAAACCTAGGAAATTCAAACGCTTAAGAATGCAAAACCTAGGAAATTCAAACGCTTGAGAATGCAAAACCTAGGAAATTCAAACGCTTACCGATCGCTTCTTAAAGGATAACAGACAGCGTAAGCGTGCAACTTTTACATCGATCCGCTGCAAGTAACCGACGTTATGAGTAGGATTTTACGCAAGTATCCGGATTTTATCCTCGCTCCTCGGAATATTAAATACCGGAATATTAAAACGCAACGGCGCGCGGCAAGATGTAGCATAATGCAAGGGAAACTGTTAACCTTTAACTTTTTCAACGTTGCCCGGCCAATTTCTTGCGTGATGCTAATAGTTAGCGTGCGTAGAGTCAATATTGCAACGAAATCGTTGACGTAGGTCGTAGCTAACCTACCACCTTCGCCTCTTTTGTCCACGGTGTTTATAACCATGACTCCGTGTTCCTTACGCGGGTCATGGTTCCCAGGCTATCGTCGGAACGAGATCTAACTGTTTCTCGCGTTCGTCTCGCCTGTTCGTAACGCCATCGTTTCTCGCGTGTCTTCATTCAAACGAGCCTCGTTTGATCAAGAAGATCGCGAAGATTTATGGTTCCGTGGGTTTTAGGATCGTTGCAATATGAGCACTAGCGGTGAACCACTTTTGTGGTGATTGGTTCGAAAAGTTATTCATTTTCCGAAGAATCGATCATTTTGGAACGATTTTCGATTTTTCTTTTTTTTCTTTTAATCGATTCTTGGACGTCTGATCGATATTCGACTCATCGAGTAGGTTGACATGTGTTTTAACTTAGAGTAAAGAATATTTCAATTAATTTAATATTAAGACGAGAAACGGGAATGATTCGAAGGTTTAAACAAGGAAATTGTTTAGAAATTAAAGTTAAATTAAGTTAGTTAAGATTGCTTAGCGTGATCTGGTTAATTTTTTCAAATTCTGGTTAATTTTTTTCCTTCGTCATGTCTTGACTATAAATGTCCCTTATGACGTTTTTAAAATCCACATGAAATCTACAAGAGAGAAATCTTTCAACTACTAGAAAAAAATGGAACGTCATTGACCAGAATCGTACATATATAATTGATCAAACTTAGTTCTAAATTTATAACAAATGATTTTACGAGCAATAGAGAAATATATGCTACAACTCAATATATCCAAATTCCATCTAAAAATCAGCAATTAATAATGGTTCCATTTTTCCATGCAACAATGAAAAATTTCATAAGTCGACTAAATTTAATCGCCGATTTTTCGATCCTAAATTTCACGAATCGATTAAATCGATCATTATCGATCGTTTAATTCGATCCTTATTCGTAAACTACAATTAATCAAAAAACGAGTAAAAAGAATTTCTATCGCGATGCACTCATGTAAGTTCTATATTTATTGGTCTCGTTACTTTCTTGCCGCGTACTCATTTCTCCTTGGAAAAGGTCGTGAGAAAAATTCCCTAGAAATGTCACTGAATCGAGATCGGTCTAAATGAAGCATGCATTAGGCGAATGGAAGCACAAGGAAGGGAATCGAATCGGCAATTTAACTCGAGTTACTTCCATTACGTTAAACCTCCCCCTGGAGGCTCGATCGAATCTACATTTTTCAGTTCCACCATCTCCGAGGCGAGCGCAGACACTCGAACGAAGCTTTTAACCTCGAGAAACATCTTAGGCTCTCGTGAAAGCGGCCGTGATGTCCCTGAAACTTCACATGGAGAGGGAGAACCACGTCGTTTCGAGCTGTATCGTGCAATAGAAGCTCAGGCAATCGTGTAATGCGATCTGATGAAGATGAACTCGTGAATTTGTCGGGAAAGTTGATATCTTATCAACTAGACTGCGAATTCTTACGAATTTATGTGAAAATTTCCACCTTCAAAAATTCACGCAGAACGCGTATGATTAATAAAAAATATACAAAATATCTATAGTAAAGATATAAAGATTACAATAGACGGCGAAACGAATAACTATTTACATACAGCGAGAGCCAAAAACGAAATTATAATATTATAATTTATTTATCGTAGGTGATAGATATAAATTAGATACGGATTCATTTATTTTACGGCTAAGATTACGGTATTATTGGAATAAAATAAAATACGACGTCAAAAATAAATAATGAGAAATAACGAATAACAAACGCCTATGAATTATTTAAAACACCTGGAATTTGAGGTATAAATGATTCAATTGGAATAAAAATGTCCACTGTGTCGCAGTATTTATTTTCGTTTTCAAATAACCGATTCAAACAATTAAAGGTACTAAAACTTCTGACGGATACTATAATCGTACTACTATTATATAATATTTATTTATTCGCTATAAATAACACCACAATTATACTACAATTTCATATGTACCATAATCAATACTGTAGTGATACTATGATCTCATTTCTGTGATGTATTTATGTGCGTAAAATAGTGATTGGCGAATAAATTAACGTGAAGCGTAAAACAATAGAGTGTTACACTGCTGTTAACATGAACCTTCCAACATTATTTTACAACGTTGAGTTAGGAAATTAATGTATGTTAACATATACAAAATCTACTAACTAGACATTTAGAGTTTCAGCAGTCAAATGTTTAAATTGTGAAGATGTGGAACAGATGAGGGTTAATAACTTAAGAGTATTTGATTTTGTCTCTGTTCTAGTACATTAAGGCAAGTATTATCTCGATTTCTTGCCTAATAATCATTAACCTACTTTTTTTGGTATTCAATTATTGTAAAACCATCGTTTCCTTCTTTTTTTAAATGATATAATCTAAATATGTTTCTGTTCTCGTTTATGTTATTGGACTCGTCCCATAAATTATTAGATGAACAAATTAATTCTGTGCCTTTGCGCGAAATTCAATGTGTATTTACGGAAAATCGATTATAATTTTGGTGGTTAATATAATTTGGGTTGTTCAATCTCCACCACACGCGATTTATAAATTCTATTTTAAGAAGAAAGATGACGTTTTTAAGTTAATAAAAGCTTCAAGATTTTCAACACAAAGGCACCGAATTCATTTGTAAACTTAATAATAAATCAATCGATTATTTAGATTGATCGAGAAAAGCTCTTTGAGTAGCAGAGTATAAAGAAACCCTAGGAAATTTTTGTTTCCTCAGGGAGAATTGATAACGAGGCCTAATTTAGTAAGAATCGTGGTCTAGACTGAAGAATTTTTAGAAGATTTCATATTTTTGGATACTTGAAAATCTAGAGAATTTTACGTTGAGGAAATTAGATTATCCTACTTTCGAGCATGAAGCTAGTAGTAAACGTAATAGTAATAGTAATCATGCTACGTTAATATGAACCTTCTTGAGAAATTAATAACATAATTGCCAGAAACTTTTACTAGAAATGAGGCTACAATGAAAGTCAACTTCGGTAAATTTTATTACGTCGTAAACCACTTGAAAAACCCCTTACGCTATTTTATTTAGCCTCGTCTGCTGTTAATTCTCAACTTGCGTTGAAACAAGGAAACTTTCTGACGAGAATAAACCAAGATGGACCTACTTTACCACCGAAAGGGCAAGTGATACTCATCTGGTCCTGGTTATATTGATTTATTATAACAATTTCTAGTGCTGCCACTACGCCCTAGAGTTCAAAACTTTGTTCTGGTAAAATTTTGCGTCGATAAAATGGATTTCACTGTTCTACATTACCCACAGAGGATAGCGTATCTTCCGAAGAGCGTTTGAACTTATTAGCGTACCTCGTCTGTGCTGTTAGTCTGTTAGTACAAAAGATTTGCGATGTTGGCGCCATGAGAACGTTCCCATGGGCGTCATCAATACTCTGCATCGAAATTTTGGTGAACTTTTAAGGAGATTTTACTGCACACACAGATGAAATGTAGAATAAACATATCATTTTATAAGACTTCGTGTCACATGGTTTGAAATCTCGGCATGTAAAGAAATCAGAATATTCAGAAGAATATCTTCGTTTCTATTACCTGAAACTGTTATAATATAGGTTTAGATTCTTCAAACAGTTAGAAGTTATTTACCATAATAATCGGTCCAGTTTGGAGCATAACATTAGTTAACATCTCTTTTATTTCTGACGATCCTTTTGTACGTTAAATAAGATGTATCAATTACCAATTCATTGAAAACGTATAACAAAGTCCAATGCCCCTATTATTGTCATTTGAAAAGTTGTCACTTCAATGGAAATGATGCTTGCATATATTAGGACGCCAGTTTGTATCACAGACAGAAGATAAACCGTAACAATCATCGCCTTCATTGCGTTAGACTTTCCATACTTTCTACTTAGAGTACCATTAGTCGCGCTTTCATGCTAAAACGACACATCCACTTCCTAATATTTATTTCTAAATATTATATATATAACCTAAATATTATGTGTAGTGTGGAAGACAGAATGTCGTGTGAATGTTTGGACCAGAGCGATTGCTGAGCGAACGGTGTTGTATTTGGGTAAGATTGGCTGAGGCGTGAATGAGAAGTGTTTGGGATAGAGCGATTGAGTTGACCTTTGGTCGAAGAGTGCGTGGTCGCGCTAGGTTTCGTGTGAACGTGACTGTTCGGGTTCTACGAATGTCTGAGACGAGTAAGAGAAACAGAGAGAGATAAGGAGAAAGAATGAATGCGTGCAAGGGTAGAGAATGCGTGGGTGAGGGAGTCGAGAAAGAGAGTCGAGTGCGAGAGGACGTTGCGAGTACAGAGCGAGAGTTTTTTCCGTGAGATTGTGCGTTAGTTTTATTATTAATAAACCACCATTACTTATTCGCAAACTGAGTTTTCTTCCCTTCTCGCACCTTTAAACCATCCACGTGGGGTTCACTTTAAAATAATCCCTACAGTAGTTACATAAAATTGAAATCCAAATTTAGTACCGAAATTGTTTGAGTTTTGATTCTTCGTACATTCGTTCGCTATTAAATAAAACAATTAAAGTGACAATTATAGGGACATTGACCGTAATTGTTTTCAACCTCTGCTTACGTCGTTTTTATCTCAAATATGCGACATGCTTTCGAACTATGGACGTTTAATCACAGACGAGGTACAGGATATAGACCGAACATCTTATGGAACTTCGTGTCACATGCTCTGAAATACCGATAACCTAAAAATTCAGACTTCTTTATTCAGACATAATCACTTCTAAAGTATTTGAATATACAAAATGTAAGAGCAAACGCAATGGTTATACATTTTAGACAATCGAAAAGGTAAAAATGAAAACGGATTTGGGGCTCATGAGCCCCAAATCCGGGTGACAAGGACAAGCATTGGATAAGTGGCTTATCCTGTCCTTAGTCAATGGTTTAATCTCCTGTTCTACGATTATTTTATTACCTACGTATGGTAGAATTAACTGATCAGTGACTTCGTATAATGTCAAGTGCAAATCATTTGAATATCACAGGCAATATTTGTTAAACCCCTTGACGAACAATAACGAGTCTCACACGTGACGCGAATTATGGCGTTGGTTCGATAAAAAAGTTATTCTACTCGCAACAACGTTAAATTTTAACTTAATTTTTGGTTTCGGTCCGTACGATTGAGAATCGTTGATTAACAATTACTTGTAACATTCGAATGCTTTGCACACAACAATGTACAAAGCTAATGAATAACTTACGTGTCGTGTATAGATAATAAAAAAAAATGGTATGGCAAGGGGTCAACAACCTCCAATCTTATAACAGAAAGCCAAAATTAAGGATCACCTTAAATTTTATCGTCAATATTATGTGGTTTAGTTAAATCTGTGCCCCAATTCATAGCACGAGTGCGACTCGTTATTATACGGGAAAGGGTTAAGCAGACAACATTGTGCTTCGCCTGTGCCACCGAAACTCGCAAGACACGACAAACAAGGGAACCTAATCGAGTTGTCGGTTGAAACAAGCAGAGTTATATTTCGTAGGACAGCGTGCACGTGTTTATTCGTGATGTGTTTGCACGATGAATTACCATGGTCGTGTAACTGATGCGCAAGCGAGAGAGCGGCATATACTCGGCCACATGGAAACGGGTGTACTTGAGCGTAAAAAATGACCAAGACCCCGGTATCCGATGGGTATAATTAAATTTTATCGCAGTATTATGCAGATCTCTCGTGTGATTATGTAAAAGGCGGCGGTAACGAGACTCGCGGCGAGGATTTAAACGATTAGGAGACGGATAAAAGATAGTCGAATCTGTTGCGATTTAATTTACCGAATTGGTATTACAGTGGATTACTGTAATCACGGATAAAGTTATCAATCGGTTATTGTTAGCATAATCAGCCAGTCCCAAAACACTCGGCGTAAAATTAGTTAATAATAATCCGCGTATTATAATCAAACTTTATCGATTTTTATCGATATCACGCGTACGATAATTATAGTTGGGAACAAAGGATAAGAATTTTTATTTTTTATAATGCATGATATAAAAATGTGATTTTTTACCAATTTTTATTGGTAATATCTGGCTTTGTTTAATCAGAGAATATTGCCTTTTCTTTCAATCAATCGTAGGCACTGTTTTTTAATTGCTGCGTTTAAGTGGTCCAATTATGACAAGTATTTGTTTAAATTAAGAATATTGTTATTCGACGAGAACTCGTAAACTTTCAATGCTAATATCATCAAAAACGTTATAAACTTTCTGACAATAACCAAATAATAAAGCTCGAATTTTTCGACGAATATTGCTACAGAAATGCGGTGTAACGAGATGGGAACTGGAGTGAGCTGAACGTGGGATCGCTATTCCTATCGAAGTACACTGTGGAAACCTCAAATCAAGCACAAACAGTGAAACACGATGTCCGCCAGACACGGGAAACTAGAAATGCTGTCACTATACGCAATGTGTGTACGTGCATGTCAGGAACAATTACCATTGGTGTCGATTAACCAAACAGCGTGTTCCAATTACCGAGATACATTTCTATTCATTTAATAGGCTGTTTACTTTCGCTTTCCGAGTTTTCAAATTCCCAATTATTTCTGTTATAGAAATTGGAAAATTAATGGTCCTAAATTTAATTTTATACCAATTAAATCATAACACTTTGATCATACCTCTAAAGTATTATCAAATCTATTACAAATCTGATCGATATACGAATTTTTTGTTGTTGAAAAAATATCTAAAGTTACTACTTTAATTTTTAAACATTTTAATTAGTATAGTTTTTTATACCATATGGCACACATATATGTAAATAAATTTAATAAATAGCAATTAATAGTAATTTAGTAGAAACGCTGTAATCTCGTAGTATTCTAATAATTAGATTTTATTATTAAAATAAAATTACAGACAACTTTAATAAAAAGTTAGCTCTTCTAAATATAACGAATTTTCAAAATTCCCTGCTGCAGTTAAAAGATGTACAAAATTTTCAGATTTGTATCGCACCGACTTCATAATTTTTCACTGCGATTCAAATAACATATAAACATAGTTATTTTATCACTTGAAAAATAATGGAAAAATTTGGGAATATTAGTTAATATATTAATATTAATATATATTGATATATACATACTATAATATATAATATATATTATATTATATTTATATTAATACATTAATATATATATAGTAATATAATATAATATATATATATATTTATTGACTAAATGGATTCATATATATTTATAATTAAACTGCGGATTTGTATGCATTTATGGGAAACTAAAATGTGCAAAAAGATGCAGAACACGTTTAACATGCGAAAAGATATACAGCACTCAAAGTAAAGTAAAAACTATTGTATTTCGAGGATGAAACAATCCTCCATTTAAATCCTATTCATCTAATCTCATTAACAAATATATAAATTTGCATAAAGATTCGCAGTCTACTTATAATACATCCTTAATTTCGTAATATTATTTCAATCTCGTATTATTATATTATATTATAATCTATAATATAAATATAAATATATAATAATCTTCTAATATTATAATTTAATAAATATTCGAATTTCAAATTTCCATACTGTATAAACGTGTAATTTTAAATTTTACTGGTCTTCAAGATTGCAAACAATCAATTGCCTACATCTTATTCCGTTCTTTAGCCACGCGACCAATCGTCACCATTTCCCTTAAGATATAATTATGAAGTTGCAAACCAGTGCGGGTAACGTAAAGCGGCACGTAACGTGTCGAAAACAATTATCATTCATGCACGCTAGAATCGATAGAGCGACGCGTTTACACGTTGAACATTACATCACCTTCTTTTCGCTCTTGTTGGAAAGCCGGTATAGTTAAGATTGCATGCACTGAAACAGTATCACGTTGTCCCCCAAGAATGCAGGCAGCTGTAAAGCTGTTATTTACGAGGAAACGTAAAGAGTAACGAAGTGTTCCCATGCAAATACTGAAACTGAAGAATCTGGTTCTTTTGATTATGCCAATGATTAACTAGGTCAGAGCCGTAAGCGTCGACATAATACTTAAAAGAGTAGTTTTAGCCATATTTAATCTCACGGATACGAGTGTTTCCGCTTTAACCATTTCGCTACGAAGGACGTATAAAAAAACGATCTCATAAATTGGGCTATTTGATAAAAGCGCGTGTACATCTCTTTTATAACTTGGTTCTCTTTCCATCATCATTTCTACATAACGTCGCGATATGTATAAATATATACGTACATATAATGTAAAGGTTCAAAATTGTGTGAAATATCTAAATACGAGCGCTGAAATATAGCTAATTCCTAACTGCATGGAATTCATAGGTCCAATGCACTCGAATGGCGCAAATGTTTGATACGTTGCATTTGTTATTACAAAAGGGGGGAGAAATTACGCCCAGCTTAACTCGAAATCGAACACACGTCGGGTTGGGATAATTAACGATCGCCTGGTGGCCCGTTATAACGCGATTAGCGTTGCAAATTAATTCCACGCGCATCTACGCGACGAAAGCTCGTTCCAGAAACAAACGGAAAGCAACGCGGTTACATGAATCGATTGTTCGTGGATTTCGATACGCGAGTAGTACCTGTGCGTCGAAACTTCGTCCCTAATAACCTATCACCCCGTTCAATTGCAAAATGATACATTGTTCACCAATAAATCCGAATGCAACATTTATCAAAGTTACAAACTAATATAGTTGGCTTGACACATTTGTGATATAGTAGCCTTATATATCGATTCAGTGCCTTTTATGTAAAATTCGATCTTTATTTACGAGACCAAACACAGTTAAATTAGTTAAAATAAGCATGTATAAAAATAAATAAGCAATGTATATATAAATACCTTTTATGTTATTAAATCCTTATATGATATGAGACATTTAAATTAGGTATAAATATTTATATAATACAATATATAAATTACTGAATACTAAAAATAATTTTAATTCAATTAATTATATATTTAATTTGTAATATAAGAAAGCTATGCTAATTAAAATGTTTAAAAATTAAATTAGTAATTTTAGATGTTTCTTTAAAAAATTGAATTCTGTAATAGATATAATAGTATCTATATTTATTATTCGTAATATATGCTGATATTATGGTCAGGCTATCGATGCAATCACGGATTGAAAAGCTTCCACAAAATAACTGTTATATAAAGCCTTCGACTGAAATACATCTATAAAGAACCGAAAGGAAGTTATAACTGCTTTGAGTGGGAAAACGTTCTGATCGGTATCGATTCCGTTTACGGTTTTGCAAAAGCAATATTATATGGATTCTGAGACTGAATATTAAAATTGAGTCATCGCAGAACCGTTTCAAAACCTGTATGATACTAGTTCTACGGAATCGTAATTGGAATCAGTATCGATTGGAATCTTTTTTAGTCACAACGGACGCAACGTCATTTCGCTTCTTTATACGGTAGATGTACCAATTACTGCCACTTTAAGGTTCGCGCGTAACTTTATTTAATTATTTTAGAACGTATTTAACGTAAAGATCGTTTCAGTTTGGAGCATAATATCGTTCAACCGCTCTTTTATTTATGAACATTTTTCTTATATGTTCAATATAATAAATTCATTGCTACGTAATTGAAAATACAACAAATGCAACAAAGTACAACAAAGTACAACAAAGTCCAATGTCATTATTACTGTCATTTGGAAACTTCTCGTTTAAATAGAAACAATGTTTACATATATTAACACGTCAGTTTGTGTAACAGATATAAGATGTATAGTAAACGTGTCGCCTTACTGAATTACGACACGTTCCATACTGTATAACTATATTGGTCACGTTTCAATGTTCAACAGCACATTTACCTCCTAATATTTATTTATAAATATTAAGTGTAAAAGTATATAGAATGTCTATGTGTTGTTACGTAAACCGAGGTCCAAATTTAGTATAAAAATTTGTTTATTTACGATTCTTCGTACATTACTTTGGTATTAAATAAAATAATTCAAGTTATAGCAGTTTTAAAATTTATAGCAATTTTCAATCCCTGCGAAGAATGAAGAAATATAAACCAACTTGAAAAGCACACTTCTAACCCTTTTTGGACGCAACAATATAGTATTGAACACATTTTCGTCCATTTATTAACTCTTTGAGGATGAAACTTAACGAATTAAGAACTGATTCAGTTTCTGTTGCTTTATTTTCCCATTTTGAATACTTTACGAATTTCCTTCTTTCGCATTGCTACTGTGTGCGATTTTAGATTAAGCTGATAACAAATGAAATAATAATTCGGCATTTGCAGTTTACAATGGTACGTCGCCTGATACGTGTGAATGAAATATTTACGGTACGCAAAGCTCTAAATATCAGACTATAAAAAAGCGCAATTTATTTCCGGAATATTCAATAAAATACTCTAACGAGATATCGAATAAAAGAATTTTTCTACAACTGCGAGCGCAGCTATAATTACAAGCATTTGAATTTTACCCTTTAGCAGTTAATTTGTGAGTTTCGCAATCAGTCGTATAATACCAATGCTGCAATTAATACTTGCGTCAATTAACTACTGTAAATAATAATTAATGCAAACGTTTCGAATTTCCATATTGTAATTAGCACACTGCGGGTCTTTATGCAAATTCATCATTTTCACGAAGGCCAACAAAAAAACAGATACAAGTTAAATATCGATCGGTTTCATCCACTAAATATTATAAACTCTGCTTCGAGTTTGACAATTTTAGATCCCCGCGTATTGCACGCGGTGTACCCTTTTCCGCGCATTTCAATCGGCCTCGTAAATGCATAAACAACCGCGGCATAATAATTAATAACGCGATACAAATGAATACGTGGAATGGAATAAATAATTAATATCGGCGCGAAAGGTTTCGCCAACTTCTCCACGCCTATAATTAAATCAATTTCAACTTGTTCGCGGTGAAAGAAACAGCGAACGCAATGGAAAATGTACCAAGCAGGGCTGCTTTAAAATGCGCGGAGCTTTGTTGTATTAAATTTCCGTTGCACGTAAAAAAAAATGCAGAAAATTTTTTCTTGATAACACCGCTGTTATTTTTAGCGATAGAAAATGTTCCACCTTGCAGCTGGGGTATTTCCCGTTCCCTTTTGGTTAACGTACACCTCAAAGGTTGTTTCCACGAGAACGTCCAATATTTCAAGCCGAGTGCAAAAAAAAATAATAAAAAAAAAAAAAAGAAAAATCACCCAGAGCTAAACCATGGCAAAGGATTCGAAGCGGAGATGGTGGACCAACAAACACGGAAACGAATCGCTCTCCCAGCATCGATTCTCCTATGAAATTTGTCGGGTACGATTTACAAAAGAAAACTTGACACGCGATAACACAACTGAAACGAGAAAAGTGGTCAATGGAGTATATAACGAGAGGGGAACCATCGTTCGTGTTGCTTCGAAAATATCGTCGGATCATAAGATTAATCCTCAATTACGTTAATTAATAATGACGAGTCCGATAGTCTGCGTCACGATGCATTTCTACTAGGGATGGGCGATTTTTGCAGAAAAAAAAAACGATTCTGAATCGTAACTATAAAGATCGATTCACCGGATAATCGAACCTTGAAAAATCGATCGGAATGCTAAAGGGTTATCCAAAAGTACCTTCAGGATGTTGAATGAGAATATCTGTCAAACAATGTTTGTTAGTAAAATAGAGGTGAAAGAAATAAAAATTGAAAACGAGAACGTACGAAGATAATAGAAATAAAAAACGAATTAGAAAAGGGTAAAGCAGAAAGGGAAAGAAAAAAAGTGAAGGTAGGTGTTCCTATAGTCTACTTTGGATAACCCTATATTTGTATTTTATTGCTCACTGCTTTAGCTTTGCAAATCGGACGTAAAATGCAATGCTTTAATTCTTATGGCTAAAAAGTTCGGTGTTAGTAGTTAACCATTTCGCTACGGCAGTTCGAAATTAAAAGCATTCTCAGCGCATAGGTAGGAGTAATATTTAATAATATGGAAACAGTATGAGCATAAATACTTACATACTTTGTATAATTAACTGTGGTAAAATATGTATCATTCGTGTTAGTGATAATACCATATCACGGAGAATTAACCCCTTGTTGCCTTACAATGACGAGTGTAGCTCGTGAAATAAATTACGACCTAAATGCAACAAAGGCACGTCGCATTTTTCAATAAATTATAATTTCAACTCTAAGTATATTACGACGCTATAAGATTAACGTTTATGAAATGCAAATTACGTGTAATATATCGATGTTTCATATTTGATAAGGTATTGAAGCAGCAAATGTCGAACTAAAAACTTCTCAGCGGTTGAAAAATGAATAGGCCAAGGGGTTAATAATACGTATAATTTTTGCAAATGATTCTTCAATTTTTGATGGCGTATATATACGCCCTTCGTAGCGAAAGGGTTAAGGGTTGAACACCTTCGTTTTACGAGTTAATTTGGTAAGGATTTTACAGAATCTGGTTGAAAGGGAAATTGCAGACACAAATCTTGGAATGCAGGTGACAGACCGAATGAAATTAATCCATTAACATATCCAATCTTCGAAACGATCCCGGAACGTACGATTGAATGCATCGATCGGCCATGACACGAACAGAGATTCAACCTAGTCGGAATAATCTCGCGTTTCGGTTTACACTGTCTCTGTGACGTAAACCTGTTAGGGTAAATGTGACACTGGAGCTTCTGTCCGCGTTACTAATCCTCCTTGAATTTTATTTGCGAAGACAATTCGGTTGGACTTCGAAATTAGTGCAGGATTTAACTGGAAATTACGAGGAATTAAAAGTTTACAAATTTTCTTAGACAAAGTTATCATAGAAATTAGTAAATTTTCTTAATCAAAATTATTAGCAGTTGATAGATTTTCTTAACCAAAATTATTAGAAATTGATGTATATTTGTAACCAAAAAGTATTAAATATTGGTAAAATTTCTTAGCCATAATTATTGTAAATTGTCTTAATAAAAAATGATTATAAATTGATAAATTTTTCTAGCAAAAATTATTAGAAACTAGTATATTTTCTTAACCAAAAATTACTAAAGATAGATGAATTTTCTTAGCCAAAATTCTTAAAAATTGGTAAATTTTCTTAATCAATATTATTTGGAACTGGTAAATTTTCTTAGTCAAAATTATTAGACATTGGTAAATTTTCTTAGCCAAAATTATTAGAAACTGCAAATCACTAAATATGTGAAACGTTCGAATCAAACTCGAAGCACAAATTTCACTAAAATCACATGAAATTTCCGAAATTCCTAAACGCAACGGATTGGAAAATTGTCTTAATCAAAAATATTAAGTTCGTATACATAAATTTTGTTTCTCACAGGAAAACTTTAAACGTAAGCAGATTTTTCAAAACAATACGTACTTAATTCAAATAATTTCTACCTAATTTTACCTTTTCTTTTTTTTATGAATGAATTAGTTTCATTAATCTAGATTTCATACTCATAAAAATCTCCAATTTTAATATATAGTCCAATGAAAAATCAGTAGTCTTTAATTTCATAAATCAACGTTCAACAATTCTCATATTTGTATAAACTTCTCTAAATGCCAGATTTATATTTTCAATAAATTTCATACAACATTTTACAAGTTTAAACTTCTATACGGAACACCGCAAATGCTCTGATTATTCACCATGTAAAACATCAAGAATTTCATAATTTTACTATAATTATTCTTAACATTCTACCTACAGGCATTGCAGATAATTTCTTCCTCTTCAATTTAATTCATTTCGATTAACGCTTGGAAGAAATGAAAAGGATACCATTTACCTGCTAATATCAAAAGTCACCGAAACGACATGTCATATGCACCGATTTGATATTAAAAATTGCAAATTACTAAAGCTACCTTCGATCGAACTCGGAAGTAAAAACTTCATAAAAAACCACACGAAATTCGCTAGATTTCCAAACGCAACAGACGCATATGAACCAACAAAATATTCACAAAGCACTCTAAGCTAAAATATGCATAAACCTGAGAGAGAGAGAGAGAGAGAGAGAGAGAGAGATGAATAGCAAAATGCACATCCATAGGTATAATAAATGGAAATTTGAATCCCCCCATAAAGATTTTTCGGCTCTAATTAGAGGCAACGAAATTCACTTCGGTGCCGCGATAGATGAGATCAAATTAATTCTAAACACCGTTCTGTTTGTCTATGCAAAGAAACTTGCCGTGGGCCAGCAAAACAGTTACAAGTTAACCCTTTGAAACTGTAATGGGGGAACGGTCAGGCGCAAACTTCCTTCCCTAATGAACCCACCCTCCAAGTATAATTGGCGGTAGCTTGCTTTTAAACCTTGACAAATTCCAGTAAGATCTTTTGCAACGAGTCAAATCGCGTTATTAAAACTCTGAAAGAAAAACTACTAGAATCGGTTCACAGGTGCAGTAGAATTAGAAGTTATTCTTAACCCTTTCGCTACCAGCGCATTGGAACTAGAAACTAAAAACGTAGGTGATGATAACGTTTATTAATATAAAAATGATATACATATATGTAAATATTTGGATACTGTATATAATTAATTATACCGTAATATTGACGTACGAATGATTCAAGAGATTATATTGCGTTATAAAAAAAATATACTTATTGCTTTTGAAACATTACCGACGGGAAACGAGAATTCTCGTTTTATTGAAATAAACGTTACCAACGGGAAACGAGTATTCCCGTTTTACGACAAGTGTGTGTTTTTTTTAGTCATTTTTCACACGTCGTATAAGAAAGTTTTAATAAAAATGCACCGTCGTTAACAAATGCTAGTTCAATTCTTGAAGATGTATGTCCATAGTAGCGAAAGGGTTAATAGATAAATTTGCATAAATATCTGCAACCTGGGTATAATTAAGTGACTGAGTGGAAAGTGGTGTAAGTAAGTAAGCGAGGAAACGTTGATTTTATGGAAACGATGCGTAAAGTTACACTTCGTTTTAAGAAAATCTACATATTTTTAAGGAATGAAAAAACGACTAAGCATAGTCGAGATTAGTTTGAATCTTCTTTGTAATATTTTTTTCTCCATCTATGCTTGTCACTTTCCCTCTAATCGATTGTTTTGTTTTCTTCAGACTTTATATTAGAAATCAATAAATGTCGCAATAGCAATAAAATATACTTACGTTATTTTATTGTATATGTAAATACGCATCTTAGTTATCTTCACGTATACTTCTTGAAAATTTGTCGAAAAAATGCAATTAGATCACCTTTCCACTCAACCTTTCAACTATTTTACACGACTATCACGTAAGCAAAATACTCCTTAGCAGAAGACTATTAAGTATGCCCTATCAGACTTTATAGTTGCGATTATGTCAACGTCACCAGACACCATAGTTATGACTAAACTGTCAAATATTCATGCATCTAGGAAAAAATTTAGGTGACCAAAAAGTGTGCAGAATATACAAAATATTGAAAATGAAATTCTTATTATGATATTTAAAAGGTGCATTGTATCTCTATTTTCATTCTACTTCCTTTCTCGTTTGTACGAAACGTCTATAATTTAATTATAATTGGACTGCGGATATTTATGCTCTATTAAGTATATTATGGAAAAATTAAACAGGCAAGCAAATATAAAGTTTACGCAATAAGCAAATATATATGATATATTAAATTTGTAGTAGATATTACGATCTTTAAAGAGTGAAACTACTCTCTATTTAGATTATATTTTTTCATTTCCATTTGTAAAACGACAAATCTACATAAATCAAAATAATTCAGTTTCTTTCTCGAAAGTATATCCATTTTTATGAATTATTAATTCTTTAAAACTAGAACTACCAAACCGATCAAAATTATTGTTTTGTTGTTTATATAAATTTGCAATGGTACATTTATTAGGATATTCCACGCTTTTCTGTACAAAATATGAATGAAGATTTATTACACCTCAATCGCATGGGCTTTGCAAATATCTATTATTTTTATTTCATTCGATACAAATAAGTATACTTTAGTCGTCAATAGTTCTGGTTTTAAATAAACACCATATCTTATTTACTTTTATCCCGCTTGATTGCGACGAAATCCACGTGAAAAGCTTCAGTAAAGTTCTATTTCTTCGCAAGACTTTTACGTGAATTTTGTCGTGCTCCTTTATTTCTCTGTATAAAACAATAAATCTGCGTAAAGATCCACAGTCTAATTACAATTATTTCACGACTATCGCGTAAGTAAAATAGTGGCCACAAGTAACATTCTACAACTCGAAAATTCAAAAACGTCTGAAACTTTGCACGAATATTGTTCAAGTGATCCTACTAATGGACCCATTTAAAAGCACCGCCTTAAAGAAAATACAAGTTTTCATATTATTGCCAACATCTTCAAAACCACATATAATACGGAGAAAAAGTTTCATAGTTTTATGGCATTTGATATGCCATAGTATGGTTGCAAAGACGTTTCGAAAAACTTTGCTTTTTCAACATTTTTTACCCCTTTCCCCTAAATTATTTCGAGTTTCCAGATAAAATCTCTAATATTGTTTGCTTTCATAGCATTATTAGTTAAAACTTGTCTATTAACGGTCATTAATTTCCAAGAAAACAACATTGGAAGTTCTACTATTATTTCTTGATTTTTATAATTTATTATTTCTCTAGTACGGCAGGTTGACAAAATTTAAGGAGGGGATAAACATTGAAACAGGAAGGTTCTTCGAAAATTCTTTGCAGCCATACTGTGGAACATTAAATGGCATAAAACTTTGCATTTAGCTTTTTCTCTGTATCGCGTACAGTTTCGAAGAAATTGACAACAATACTTAATAGAGTGTTGTCACCCCTAAGATCACTTCTTTGCCAAAGCAAAAAATAGATCCTTTAATAGAATTACTTGAACAACGTTTGCGCAAAGTTTCAGATTTTCATGACGTTTCAACTCGGCAATAAAAGAAACTTAAGACTTCATAGCTGCGACTGTATCACCCTAACTATTACTTGATTATATAACAGTAAAGTCCAATACGCACTCAATATCCAATCACCGTGGCGAACAGCGGTACCATGAGTTCAATCTATCGTGTAATCTAACTACTCACTCTAAGAAAACCTCGGATTCGCTTCTGGGCAACACCAACCTCGGCAAGACGATAGCCTTCTTGCGTCTGGTCTTCAACGTCTGCGACGAGAACTGGAACTCCGCGGATTGGATCGGTGAATGTGGGCTAAGTATAGTGATCTTTCTGTCACTACCACCTGGACTGGTCAGCGAGAACACGTTGGACGGAGGTGGTAAACTCAGATGCTGAGGAATCTTCCTTTCCAATCCGGTATTCGCAAACAAACCTCGCCTAACTTCGGCATTCAAACTTTCCTCTCTCTGAAGGTTATCGCTGCTCTTCGACTCTACCGTCACGATCCTTCTCACGTCTTTCGTGGAACTGGTCAAGAAGCTTCTATAGTGGGTTTTGGAGCCGGCAACGTGCGACTCCGAGGACAGAGACAGAGATTCCAAAGACTTGGAGTCCTCGCTGTAACGTTCGTCCGCGCTGAGAAAATTCCGCGAGGTTCTAAGGCTTTCCATGGACCTCGCCGTCATTTGACTACCGCTTACTCCAGCGGTCAAAAGATGTTGTTGCTGTTGCTGCTGCTGCTGCTGTTTATGCAGCTTCGATAAACTCTTTATCTCCGGCTCGTATTCTTCCTGGCTAGAAGAAGACTGAGGACTTCGATGAAACATTCCTAATCTGACACCCGCGAACCTAGATCCCTTAATCGCTTCCTCGTTCACTCTCAGGCTAGTTCTAGTCACCGTCTGTTGACGACTCATCAACAGAGACTCCGCCTCTTCCGGCACATCCAACGAATGCCTGTCTCTACCCGAAATCCTGTTCCCTTTCTCATCTGTAACCAACGGCTCCGAAGTGTCTTCGTCTTTAGGGATGTTCTCGACCTCGTTCTCGGAAGCGCATTCCATTGTGTCGGAGCTCTCCGTCGAATTCCTCTGACGGGTTTCGATTCGGGACGTTTTGGCCGTGAATTTCGACGAGGAGACTAGCAATTTGGTCTTCAGTTCTTTGTGAGACAGCTTGTTCACTAACGTCAGAGATTCTCGTTTCTCGTCCGTGTCATCGTCGTCCATTTTGCAGGATTTCTCGACGGAGATTCGTTGCTACTGATGGGGGACTGGGTTTACAGGAGGTCGGATAGGGCGATGGATTTTAGCACAGGACAGGCAGATTGACTGGATCGCCTTTGAAGCAGCAATCCCACAGGTCGTGTCAGGGATGATGGAAACCTGATTCCCGCCGGATTTCCGGGATCATCCCAGCGAGAATTACTGCTACCAGTCCGTGCCTGTTGCCTGATCGAATATGTCGTGCAGTCTCGGACAGGATGCGTGCGGGCTGAAAGAGTTAACGCCTATGTCTCACGGTGCTTTCGCTTTTACGGGGCTTTAGCTGCTCTTTTGGAGTACCTTTCGCGTCACCCTTTACGAAACTTTTAAGCTCCATGCGGAAGTTTAAAGCGAAACGTTCGTTTAGTATTTTGCATCTGGAATTTTTATACGGTATCATCGTCGTATCGCTATAGCTGACGGCGTAAGTGGATAACGTAGGTTTTAAACGAGTGTCATGCTTATCATAGTTCTATATCGACCAGATAACCCACTGGCTTAACCCAGAAACACATACATAGCTACCAAGGATTAGTACGCTTTCGCGTGAGCCTCTAGCCTTCGCCGAATCATCGTCAATGCTGTTGTCCCAATTTAAGAACCGTCTAATGGCGATATTTCAACGTTAGTTAGCCGTCGTAATCTATTATTCGTACGATGGAACCCCCTAAAATGATCTATCTCACGGTTACAATCTATTTTGTATGCGGTATCGAATTCTTTCGGAACTTCCACATAGCTTGGCTTCGTTCCACTTCTATGAAACTATGAAAAATCGCTGGACGCGAGCTTTCAAGCGGAAGATCGATTTGTTTCGCGTCAGCCGGTGATCCAATCGTCGTTAGCATCGATTCTCGCGAGAGTTGATGCGATCACCGCGGTTTCAGTGTGAAGACAATCTAATGTCAAGTTTCAATTATCGCATCGCCTAAAGGGATTATTAGTTTCGAGTGATATTTTGGATAATTCAGTTTGGAGAATTTTTCGTGCGACTATTTTCTACGATGTTTCGAAGAAATTGTTGTAGGTTGACGGTTGGTCGTAAATCAACTGATTTAGTTTTTTATATTAATTGAAACTTTGCACTGTTTGATACTACTTCAATTATTTTAACGTTTAATTTTCATTTTCTTTGAATTACTTTTATAATTATTAATTAACTTTGGGTAAATTAAGCTTTGGTAGTAAATTTACTGATTTAGCTTTGTATACTAACTACTCAATCTTTTCGTGCGCTAATACAACTATTTTAATCTTCAACTTTCCCTTAACTTTGATTGCTTTTAAAGAAATTTTGGTAACGTAAGTCTTGGAACTAAATCAACTAATTTGACTTTTTATAATAATTCAATCTTTGCAATTTTTCATACAGTGTAATACATAGTAGAATGGATTTCTGTGGGTCTCGACTCGTAGTCACCTCCTCGTGGTGAGACCTGGTAATTGGTATCGTTTTCCAAAGACGTTTCATTCTTTGGAAAACGATACAAAGCTAAGAACCACGCATTAACGTGTGACACTTACATTTTAGTTTAGATTTCACCTTAGACTTTCGTTTACTTGCTTCGATCTTAGATTACATTTGACGGCTACCAATTTCTAAGAGTGATCGACTTAAATTTCCGAATGCAAGTTACGCGTACCTTTGGTCGTGTTAATATTTTGCACGCTGCGCGTTTCTACTTTAATATTGTATTAATATAAATTAGTAAACTATAAATTAGTATTATATAAACTGTTACGAATATAATTTACGTTGAAGCTTTGTTCGTTTCGCGCAGGTGTGACTTAACTTGGAGTACGTGTAAAGTATCACGCGTGATATTTCTGTACGTTTTTAACATGTTTTGTGGAAAGAGATGTTCATTGTAACTACATCTTACGACGTGGCAATAAACGGTAGCTATACTTGTATATATAATCCCGAAAGATTGTTAAGCGTTTGTAGATCCTACGTGTTTTTGTTTTTACTGCTCTTTCACACGTTTCTTTTTGTTTCGATCGTATTTACGCATGATATTATTCAAAAAGTGTCTGAAGGAAAATATTATTTTCTCAGCTTCCAGACATCCGATTTCGATGCCCCTTGGCTTAAATTAAAGGGGAAAGTACTGCTCAATAGTAGATCTAAATATATGCCCACGTTTGAGAATTTTGGATTTGTGGTTTTCTTTCAAAAAATTCCAATAGTTCACCACGTCTTCGTATCGTGGTTCTTTAACCACATAATTAATATTTAGTTGTGCGGACGTTTCAATTAATTAGGATAGGTTATTATGAAGATACTATAGGATTATTTGGATATCCATGTTGTATTCGGTGAGGGATAGTTGATCTTGTACCTCGGCTATGTTCGAACATCACCTATAACGAAATTTCTCGGCTTCTAGTGGACCGATTTCGATGCTTCTTGGCTTACATTAAAGGGGAGGGTCCAGGGAATATTATCCTACATTTAGTCTTGTATACTAATTCAACTATTTCATCCTTCGATTTTCACATAATTTTAATTACATTTAAAGAAATTTTGGTAACGTAAGTTTTGGAATTAAATCAACTAATTCATCCTTTTATACTGATTTAAGCTCTGCAATATTTAATATCAACTGAACTAATTTAGTCTTGTATAGTAATTCAATTATTTCAACCTTTAATTTTCACTCGGCTTTAATCTCTAATTCACGAATCATAGACGAAAAAGCCTAATATCGGGCTTCAGGTGACGAATTTAAAGAGGAATATAGGCGGACTGATTTTTAAAATAGGTCATACATCATTTGCACTCGTAAAACCCACCCCAACCTACTCAGATATGGTAATCGTCGCCCTAAAAATGGAACAGCCCTCTCGCGTTCCAAACAATCTACCTAAAATTAATTCGATGCACTCGTGAATGGAAAACAGGATTTAGAAGCTGTATATAATTTCGAATTTCTCTCTTCTCGCACTTTTCCATGCCAGCAAATTTTCCGTGGAAATTACCAACGAACTCATTGACGCGAGTCGATTATCGACACGAAACAGTATGATTAATTAATCAGGCTCGATTCCCCGATGAATTTGCATTTAAATTACCCCAAGCGCAAATATTTGTCGACCGCAATCTTTATGCAGCAAATTTTACGAATTTCAAGACGATTTAATTTGTCTTCGGTGCAAACATCGGTCAGTCTTATTTTTGGCCTAAATCGACATGTGAACTGTGTAATCTTTTATTCAGAATCTTTTGTTATACGCAGAAATGATGATTAATAGAAATTAATTAATATTGTTTATGGGAATTTTAATTGCTGAGGAGATAAAGATGCTTAAGAAAATAAGGAATTATTGAAAACGTAAAGTACCATGTCCAAACCATTGATAATCCATAAGACGAGTTAACTCGTCGTCCTCAGTTAACGGATCAATTTTTATTTTAAATACACTGTATTTTTCGGAAGAAATTAATTATTTAATGCCTGTTTCTAATTTCAAGTCCAATTGACTTGGCTGCATAATGGTGCGATTTTGTTGAAATATGCAGAGCGATTAACTAAGTAACTTTCGAATGCTTTTAGACAATAAAAAAAATAAAAAGAACAGTAGTTTCGCAGCTTCTATTCAGATACCATAAAATGTAAAGCAACGGGAGCTGTCCGGTTTTTACATGAAACGCTTCAAATGAAAGTTTCAATTTATGTAAACGAAACTGCAATACCTTGTCAAATTTGCATTTTGATTACTCTACCGGTAAACATTTCACCCTGAAACTGCGAATAATTGAATTCACCGTTCGACAAATGTTACAAAACTCACTCTAGTCCAAGTTCGCAGTTTCACTTTTTAATCAACGGTTATGCAAAAGTAATGAAAATATCGAATCGCGTTGAATTCATATTCCCTCTTGCAAATTCTATCATATTCTTCGGATAACAAAGAATTTCAACTGTTTCTAAACACGCCAATAGTATTTTCAATTACCAAAATTAATCTCGGCAAAAGTCATTAATAACGCGCTGCGTGCGAATTTCTTCAAATCTTATAGGCGTCCATTATATTAAAAAAAATTGTATAAGATGCGGGACATTATCGAGACTTGCGGTTACGCGCGGCGAGCAACGTGAATTCTAAACGATTGGCAGCTTTAGCGTCGATGGCGATGAAAAATGTTCCTAGCTCGGTTGTTGGATAGAATTTCGTCGGAGAAGCCGATTAGGTTTTTATCCGGCGAGTGTAACAACCTATCGTCGAAATTAAGGAGCAAATTGTCCAGATCGAATTAGCAACGCCTGATTAATTCCACAACTGCCTTTGTAGATGGAATTCAAGCGCGTCTGAACAATAGTTCCCATGCGAACAATGAGGACAATAGTGGCGTCAAGCGTCCGCTTGAACGCCGCTCGCTTTGAGCGCCAAGTAGCGTCTAATTTCTGTAACGGTCACCATGGTTATATGTATTCGATATTATTGGACACTGTTTCATATTCTTGGGCGTATCACTATGGGAGATCACCTCCCGCAACGCGTGACTCCGAATGCATCTTTAAACACTTCCCTAACGAGAAATCGTGCGACGCAATGATCAGCAACTCGCCGTCCTTCGAAACGTTGCATTTCATTTAGCTATTGAGTCGTTGCATACGAGACGGTCGATTTTACGTAGCTCATAATTTAATAAAAAATGCTGCTAGTTAAACTTAAATATTATTGTTACTATTGCAAAGTTAGCGTTAGTTAAATTAGTATCGATACTAAATTAGTATCGAAGATTTATTAGATGCATCGCACCTCAATGCCTTGATTTTTTTCACGATGGAATTCGAAATTTGGAAGAAATTCATGGAAAAAGTGAGGGAAAATACTTCAAAGATTAAGTTATAATATTTACATCAGGGGAAAGTTGATAAAATGTTGTTAAGAAAATAACGAGTGCCATAACTTTTGCACGTCTATTTGCATTTGCTTTTTAGTAGGAATACCTTATCGCATTCCATTGTTTCCAGTACATTTGCGTTACATATAAAATGCAGTTTTATTGCTATCAGTAAAATAGTAGCACTTGCGAACGTTAAAAAATTCAGTAACCCAGTTTGTTCAACTTTTCGCTGTATATAAATAAAGGGAAACTAAAAACCGAAGAGTAAAACTTCTGCAAACATCTAACAATTGATACCAACGTAGCTGTGTAACGTTTTTGATATTAATTTAAATGTACGATGAGTCACATTATGTAACTCTTAAACTGTGTTTCACATGAAAAATTGCTTAGGTTATAGAAAAAGACAAATAGTACGGTAATCAGTTTTTTCGTACCTTGTTTCTTTATCGACAGGTGGCAGTTCATTATGTAATAAACAGTTTACGATTCAAAGTGATTAAACTAGACGACTCACTCGGTATGTTAATTTTCGATGTTAATGTAATCATTGACATCAACTTAATTATCTTAATCATTGATACCAATATAGCGTTTGACAGTAATCTACGACAATTCTTGATACTAATCTAGTATTCAATACTAACGGTTAGTCAATTATTTTAATCATCGATAATTATAATCATAATTATACCATTTTTGTTCCAAAGATTAATTAGCCTTAAATACGGTCCACCTAATTTATCTGTAACACCTGCTTAAGGACCAAACTTACGCATCCTAATCACTGATACTGATATAATATGTAATACTTATTTAATTATATTAATCTTTGATATTTTTCTAATGTCCGATATTAACTTAACTACGTTAATGATTGATACCAATTTAATGTTTGACACTAAACTGTCTACGCTAATCCATCGTAATAAACTAGTATTTAATACTAATATAATTATTTTAATCATTGACACTCATCATGTCTTTGAGTAACTTACAACATATAGAATTTTTGTTCCAAATATGATTTAAATGATTCTTCCAAAGCTTCAAATATTCTCGAATTAATTTATTTATAATACGTTCTTAATTCTAACTCAGCTGAATCACTGATAATAATACAATGTTTTATATTAATTTAATTAATTTCTATATTAGTCCATGATATTAATTTAGTACAGCATACTAATCTTTACGACTTATATGAATATGATATTAATCTACTTTTTGATTTATACTAATATAGTCATTGGCACTAAATTGACTATACCAATCCTTCGTATTAAGCTAGTATTTAATACTAACGTAATTATCTTCACTATTGATTTCAATCTATTCTTAGATTAACTTAAATATATGTATAATTGTTCCAAAAGCGACAAAAATTATATTTTCGTAGCTTTAAATATTACCCAATAAATTTATCTCTAACATCTTCTTAAGATTCTAACTTATCTAACTTAATCTTCGATGCTGTCTCGACATTTAAATACTCGCTTAACTATTCTTTGCAATAAACTTTAATTGAAACTCCAAAGAATTCCCTTCGAGTTCAACATGGTAGCTTTTCGTATCAAACTCAAGAAAGTCTAAAGAAGCTTTTGGCCTGATTTTTCACGCCATAAACAGAAAATCTTCCGTTCCTGCAACAATTTTTTATTCTTACTCGACGTTTCTCAGCTTTTAATCGTCGCGTTCCGCTCCAATTACTTATTCCTCACGCCCGTCCAACATTCAAACGTCGGAGAGACGAGAGCGAGAGAAGAGGAGAGCCAAGTGCATCTGGATTTCGTTTATTGTCGAGTAGCCCGTTTATAATTGGCGTCGAAGTCTTCGACGTCGTTTAAATCTAGCCTCTCTGTAATTCGCAGAGAAATTCACCGTTAATCTATTCACTGGGTAACGCGAATTAACTCGTTATATGGATTATTAGAGGGGAAGGTAGAAAATAAGATAAGGTAGAAATAAGAAATATCGCGATTTTTATTCGTACAGAGTATTGGCATTTTCAATAATAATTGAAAATTAAGAATCAAGAAGATTATAATGGCCTTCCATAGTAACCATTGTTTATCGTTGGTGTTTCTTTGTTTAATGGACATTTTTAATTTGGACCACAGCACGATGTTTTCGCGTGTTCATATTAAAGCGAAATTTACTTCTGTTTATTTTGCGATTTTTAATGAAACAAAGACAGCGAGGTATTCTATAATAATCGTAGCTTCGGAATGTCAGTGAGAAGTTGAAGTATATTTCGTTTTTGATTTTGTTATAATGACAGAAAGTAAAATGGCGGGTTGAGAGGAATAAGAGACACTTGATTGATTGTTATAATATATTAGTTTTGATTATAATTGTTTACTTCTGGGTATGTGTCGAATCTTGTCGAGACGAGAAAAAAAGGAGAAAATTGCATACGCGATTGTCTCACTGCAATGATTGGACAAGTATACGGAACGAAATTTATGTATACGATTATGATGGAACTAAATAAATTATGATTCTGTTGTTATATTTCACACCTGTGTGTCACTGAAACTTCTTTATTAATACTTCATCGCAGTTTCGTGACTTATTTTTCTGAAAAGTAATACTGTTTCGCATTACTGCCAGAATTTCTACCTGTCTGATTTTGCATTAATTGGAAAAGGGTAAGGAACTTGCAAGTTCTAAAAGGTGCACAATATTTATGTTTATATAGATAAAAGAACCATGATATTTGATATTTCTACCATATCTCGTATTGCTACCTTTTCTTTTATTCATTTTTAGCACAACTTATTTTGCAACATTTATTGTGACTTTTCTTGAAATATCCAAATGATTAATTCCGTGAAGATTTTGTTATCAATAACGAACTACGTGCAAATTTCTCGAGTGCCTATAGGCGCCTAAAGTAACGAAAGGATTAAAATGGCGCAGTGAAAGGGTTAAACACTATTAGGTGTACTAATAAGTAGTTCACTATTTTTAATTAAATCAACAAATTCATTTAATAAACGATTCACATCGGCATTTATAATTTCCTTAAAAAATGATGTCAAGCATTGTAGAATAACAACAATTATTCTATAAATTAGAATAATCAGTTATAGTCTGATTTTGTACAAAATATAATAGATGCTGATTTGAATAAAAATTATGAATCGTCCATTGGTACACTAGTACACCTAATAAAAGACATGCAATCCTAAATCGTACGAGTTTTTATAAATTCCCAAACTTATAACTGATTTGTGTTTTGACTTAATTGAATACGATAATCCTGCGGAAATTTATAAGCTGGCAATCGAATTTATAGAAAATAGAAAATTCTTTCAAGGAAATTGGAACACGATTGGGATACCGGCTCGAGAAGATTAATTGCAGATGAAGGTTATACGTGAAAACAGCATTAATAGAACGAGTCTAGAAAATCGGCGAATTTTCTGTTGCCAGGAAAGCGTGCCAGAATTTCGTGGAAATTCTTTTCTTCGATCGTTACAGAGCTGTAGACGTCGACCTTTACCAATTTAACGCTTTAAGGAGCGCGGAACCGCCCACTAACGCCATTCAGCACGATTTACCGTGACGACACTGTATTACACGCTTTTTCGACTCGAGCAATAGAAAAGTTTTGGAACAGAGCAGCTAAAGTTGTTCAACGTTCTTAGTTGTATGACGTCAATGCAGGAAATTTTTGGAATTGGCTTTACAAATGCTTTGCATTTCATGTTCGAGGAATGCGTAATTCGAGGAATGATTTAATCCAAAATTACGTAAACAACGTTACGGAATTTTCAAAGAAATGTTTGGAAACATTGAGCATTGTTACTCAAAAGAAATCGACGTGAAATATTACCATTCGAAATAAATACAAAATTTCGGTAATTTCTATGAAATTTTATGTGAACTGAAATTTATAATTATCGAAGGTAACTTTATTTTTATTTTGTACTACTCAAATCATTCGATTCGATAAATTTTTGTAGGATTTTTTTTGTATACGTTTGGTCTGACCAGCCACGTAATTTATTATGTTTCCTACAAATGGGTGGTCTAATCTTGTAAACTAGTGAATGGTTTTAGGCTTCGAATCGTGTTTAAAGTGATTTCAATTTATCACTTGATACACAGTATCCATTCGAAGTGACTCGAACCATTTCAAATCCCATCACTAGCTGCACTCTATGTACCAATTGATTTTGTATTGTTATACATCAAATGGATTTTTCCATTACGTACAACGAACAACAATAAACTACCTAAAATGTTATTGTTTTTATTTCAATCACGATCCTTGCAATAACATCGTATCTCAATCTATAGAAAAATCAATTACTCGTAATGGAACAAAGACTCGAAAGGATTCCAAAAGGTAATTCAAAAGTTCACAACTACTTTCAAAAGCTTTAGGCTTCGAAACATTTTCGATATGATTCGAATCGTTTCAAACCCAATCCCTATCACTCTCTATGTACCAATTTATTTTGTATTGTTATGTGTTTACCAAAAGGGGCTTCCCTCATTACAAATACAATAAATAAGAAAAATCTTATTTTTCTTAATTTAACCACAACTCTTAGAATACAATCGTATTTTAATCTGCAAAAGAATTAACTACTCGTAATGGAACAAAGACCCGAAAGGATTCCAAAAGGTAATTCAAAAGTTCACTTCTACTTTCAAAAGCTTTAGACTTCGAAACATTTTCGATATGATTCGAATCGTTTCAAATCCAATTCGTATCCCTCTTTATGTACCAATTTATTTTGTATTGTTATGTGTTTACCAAAAGGGGCTTCCCTCATTAAAAATACAATAAATAAGAAAAATCTTATTTTTCTTAATTTAACCACAACTCTTAGAATACAATCGTATTTTAATCTGCAAAAGAATTAACTACTCGTAATGGAACAAAGACCCGAAAGGATTCCAAAAGGTAATTCAAAAGTTCACTTCTACTTTCAAAAGCTTTAGACTTCGAAACATTTTCAATATCATTCGAATCGTTTCAAATCCAATCACTATCACTCTTTATGTACCAATTTATTTTGTATTGTTATGTGTTTCCCAAAAGGGGCTTCCCTCATTACAAATACAATAAATAAAAAAAATCTTATTTTTCTTATTTTAACCACAACTCTTAGAATACAATCGTATTTTAATCTGCAAAAGAATTAACTACTCGTAACGGAACAAAGAGCCGAAAGGATTCGAAAAGGTAATTCAAAAGTTCACTACTACCATCCTCGACTCTATCAGAAAATTAGATCACGTTGCGTGGAACGAGTGCAGCCTTTCGAGCGTGCTCATCGAAAGTGTTCCAGTTTCCCTGCCCTTTATCGTTAAAGGCGCATTCCCACGCGATGCCTTCCATCCTATGCCAGTCGTTTCCGGATGATTTAGGGGTTTCATAGGCTAGCCCCAACCGGGACGTTTCTAACCAGATTGCCAGGGTTCTAGGTCAAGTCGACTTCGTCGGCTGGAATCGTCGCGATAATATGTGACTGCAGCCAGCTGTATAAATCGATCCTACCCGGTTCAGATCCCTTTTTGCATGCGCCACTTGATCATTGCCGTTTAATAATAATTCACGCTATTGTGCACAATATACTTATGTCAGACTTGTGCAAATTATCGGGCAAACTTGACAAGTGCGCATAACTTTCGAAGGAAGTGATGGTACAACCTTTTGGACCGGAATGAGCTTGATTTCGAATTTCTTAGGGACCCTTGTTAGTGGAACGTGTAATTTCTATAATTTTATTTACGAAGTCGGAAGGATTCGAAGAAATTTTATACGAATCCCAGCTCTTTCGTTTATTTTCGTAGTCAAATCACTCGTAGAAACGTTGAACTCGTTTTAGATAACTGTAAACTATGTGAAAATTAGTGCAATAACTTATATTATATATTGTTATATTTATCTTATATTTGTAATTTATTAATGAATTTCTGTTTGAGTAGATGGATAATGATACCATTTTATATCCTCAGCTATTAGAAGATATTGACTTCTAATCATTTGGGCGAGTAGAATTATACTATACACTTCGATACAATACGATAAATCAAATTTGTCGTTTATCGAATGATCTTTGCAATCCAATTCATTTCTTTATTGAATTTTCTGTTTCTTCCAAAAATACTCCTTCTAAACTATTGTAAGTATAATAATATAATAATTTGTATCATCCTGTATATCGATGAGAGTTGATTCCATAAATAAATAAATAAATAAATAAATAAATAAAATCTTTATATGCGAAGTTATTACAATTTTAAGATATTTTAAAACAGCAAAAATTTCTAGCTGAATTCGAGGTTGGGATTTTGAAATAATTCGAGACTTTAAATATAAACTCGATAGCCAGTGATGGCGGCTTAAACTATCACTGAAATAGGAAATTCAAGTGGAGGCGGACAAAAAGAGAGACATTGCTTTGAATTTCGTTGGCATAGTCGAAATTTTCTCGCACCGCGTGCAACGATACCTATGGGGAACATTTATGAGATGTGTTACCACCTTGAAGATCGCGCAAGGGAATTGGTATCGGCAATTATTCACGATAGCAGGAAGTTCCAACTTTAATTTCGATTTCGATGCGTCAAAGTCCGTTAACCCTTTGCTTCCGAATATTTTTAATGACCGTCAAATGCAAAATGCAGAAATTGTATAAGTAAACTGCGGATCTTTATGTAAATTCAGATCTTTGCAAATAAAATTTAAGAAACGAGATTTAAATAGGAGGTTGTTTTAGCTCCTAAGTATTATAGTATATTATAATTGTTCCGTTCACAAGCCACTTTTTGAATTTTAGTCCCAACGCATTTGATCGATGCGTGAACGAAATGAAACTAGTATGGAAAAATATAGAAAATCTTTCGAGAAAAGTACAAATTATGTTATTAAAGGAATGAAAGAAATTTTTATTCAGGTTCTATTTCTTTAGTTGCACTTATAAAAATATGAATTTGCGTAAACCTCCGTAGTTTATTTATTGCATAATGCAGTACATTTTTTATGTATTTAAACCATAATATAAACGGAGTTAACGAAGTATCCTTTTTACTCCTTCAAATTTTAAATAATCTCAAGTTTTAATCGACGAATAATATACAATATATATCAGATTTTGTCGACAGAAAATTTAGAATCAAATTACTGTTAAGTAATAAGTAATTTTTAAACAATGAATTTATTTTTATCAAGGCAATTTTTTTTAATATCCTATTATTGTTAAATTTTACATTTGTTAAAATTTTGAAGCTTAGCGTTTTGTAGCAGAGTAAAGATTTGTAGAAATATTCAGGTCTGCAATTACCAAAAGAATGGAAATCGTATCACATCACAGTTTTTACATAATTCTCCACTAGAGACCTTTGTAATTCCAGTCTTTCATCAGATAGAAATTTCGTATATTCGAATTAAAATGCTTTCTAATTTTATCTCGACGTATTTAGATTAAATTCATTTGTTCGGATTTTTTTATTGAATAAAACATTTGCTAAAGCTTCTGTTACACAGCGTTTCCCGAAACCAAATAAACCAATGTCATGAATATACACCCTCTTTTTTGCTCTTCAAACGATATCGTGAATTTTGTTCGAGAAAAATTTTAATACAAAATTTTTTACCAACCCTTGACCGACCTCGAAACGTTGATTTAGTCAAATAAAAGATTGATTGATTGTGGAAGCGTTTTTTTAAATTAAAAAAGAAATGTTTGGTATCTAAATCCCCAAAATTGTAAAAAAATTTTCAGAGAAACTCGAAGCACTCTTTCGTTTGAAATTTACTTCAAATTTCTGAATTTTATTTATTGTTATTCTTGTAAATGTTAAGAAACTTAGAAAAGCTTGAAATTTTATTTATTGTTATTCTTGTAAATTTTAAGAAACTTAGAGAAGCTTGGAATTTTATTTATCGTTATTCTGGTAAATTTTAAGAAATTTGGAGAAGCTTGGAATATTGCTAACTTTTCTATTCATGAATTTTCGAAAATTTAAGGAAATTAAGAAATTTATTTCTTTATAATTTCACAATGTTAGCGTATTAAAAAGAGCTATTCAAAAGCATTGTACACGTATCAATTTTTTAAACGTGTCAAGAAATTTTGAACCCACTTAACGACTAGCAATAAAAAAATATTACTTTAACGCTCAAGTTGCATAGAAAAAAGCTTTTCGAAGCTGATTTGCATAATAGTGAAACTTTCCAAATTGCAGAGGAAAATTGGTTATTAGAAACTTTTCAACCATTTCCCTACTTTCCAGATGCAGAATACAAAACGCATTACTGTGCAAACGCGATAAGTAGTATAAACGTTTCGAATAATTTATCGTTTAAGTTTCAGTTTCAGTTTAACTGATTCTTCATCAATTCCGATCCTGAAGCGTCGCGACTTCCACTGGATAATTAAACAAATATTAAATTATTTCGCGAATTCGCGTTGCTTGAAACAGCCAATCAAAGTGCAGACCAGGCTCGAGGTTGCAGGGCCGATAATTAATTGCAGCCTTCCGCGATATTAAACTTTAAATTGCCATCGAAGCTCCGAGTAACTTTGGTTTTGCCCAACTTCGGTCCTTAGAGACTTCCGTAATTATGATTCTTGTAAACGTAGTGTTCTTCTAATTATACCCTGGTAGTTTTTAATTTTTCAAAAACTTTTTCTTTCACAGAGTCTACTGCATTTCATGTTCCACTTCTATTTCGTTTCGACTCGCGTATTCATCGCGAACTTTTACTAATTACGTTTGGTAGTTACGCAAAGGCAATTGACACGGGATAGAAAATTAGGAGCAGTTTTTGTAAAGGAGTAATTATTAGGATGGAATTACGTGGAATTTGTATAATAAAATAAATTTCTTTTGTTTTATCGTTTTACTTATTAACTCTCAATTGATACGGTGATATATCAATTATAAGTTGACAAATGTCTTTTTTTCTTTTACAGTGAAAAGATTACATATAAGTAAATTCTCTAAAGCACTCTAAATATATTTAATTAAAATAATTTTTTATTTTCCAGCAATTAACTAGTTTCATTATTATATACACTTACTGACAGAAGATAACAAACAAAGTATTTGTTTGTAAATTTTTGTGTATTCTTCATCTTCTGATATAAACAGCTCAAAATTGAAAATAACCGAGATGATAAAATTACATGCATCAATGCACAATAAATTATCCTATTTTTCATTCTAATTCGTGTATTTCAGAAGATAAAGGATATAAGAAGTTTGTAAAACTTATGTCAGCGAGTGTATTTATAAAAATTGCCAATTTAAAACGCTATTAACATTATTAAAAATTGTACAATAATATTATTGTATTTTGTAAAATTTCTTGCTTGCTTCCTGTGTATAACTTATATAATAGATGATCTTATTTTCGTTAGAAATACGCATCAACCCACAGAACGCTATAAAATATTAATTATGCGGTTGATTCAACGCTATACCAATTGAGGATTAATTATGGCGATAATTAAGGGTAGTTAAGGAGATTGATAAGGGACACAAAATCAGGAAGAGTTTATGTAATAATAATAATCATCAAAACGGTGAAGTATATGTATATCGAAGCAAGTAAAAATAAAAATAAGAAAACTAGATATAAAAGATTGGAAAAGTAAAAATAGGGGACGATTTTCAGCGTGAGTCACTATCGTGACTTAGGGTTAAACTCATCGACGCGACGATCAAACGAACATAGTTTTGTTTATGGTCGACAAGAGTCCACGATTATACCGAAAAGCTTATGTCCGTAAAAGCATTAATATACGTAAAAATCTGCAGTCTAATTATCAGGTGTACCAACGAATAAATCACTTTTACTGCCAAATTAAGTATTTATCGTACTCCAATATCCCCGCGATATGAAATAAATTCCTCGATCCATTTTTGTATCTCGATACCATAGTTTGAATTTAAACTTATCACAGAAATAGTGAATTACACGTTGACAAACCTAATGTAATAATAAGGATGCGAATATCTATTCCATTACGCAACACTAAAATACATTAAATTTCTAATAAATATTCGCTATAACCTGGTCTGCGTTTTAATACGGATTCTGTTCCAGCAAGAGACTTACAAGGACGACTAGGGAACAAAAACAGCATCACGGGAGGCCGCGAAGAATTTCGGAAACTACGAGAACTAACACTATTGTTTACAACGCCACGTGTCGACGACCTCGTTATCGCCACGCACTTTAAACAAAACCGCGAAGCTTACTCTAAGAGTGCCACGAGTTGACTGAATGTTGAACAGCGAGGGTAGTTGCCTTCCTATGCTTAGATTGAAGTGGGGGTAATCTTACGTCACAACTTCCCCCTCCAATGCGAATTCGCATAGCAATGTTTTTCGCATACGAAGTATTAAGCCTCTATTTTTCACGTTATACAGCGTTAACATATCGTTTCTTGCTATAATTTGTTCCATTTTTTTGGTGCTACTGAATATCCGTTATTTTTCCAATAATTTTTTCGACAATTTTTAGTGCAATTATTGTATCCACTTCTTTAATCTTTGTTACTTTTTTTTTTTTGATAAGCTATATGTGTAACATGTATAATGCATGCAGCTTCTTATGGGATTGATTTATTTAGTTGTAATTTATAGTATAACTGCTTTATTTCTTTCAAATGTGGAATGTAATTATTTAAAACCTTTGCGATATTTTAATGAGAATCATGTCTCTTTTAGGTGTTCAGAATAATTATTTAAAACCTTTGCAATACTTTAGTGCTTTCAAGTATGCAATATAATTATGTAAGACCTTTGCAATATTTTAGTATAATTTTTAGTTCCCTCAAGTGTGTGGTATTATTATTTAAAGCATTTGCAATATTTTAATATAATTTGTACATCCTTCAAGTGTGTAATAAAATTATTCAATTACTTTGCAATACACTAATATAATTTTTATTTCCTCCAATTATGTGATATAATTATTCAATTACTTTCCAATATTCTAATATAATTTTTATTTACTTCAAGTATGTAGTGAAGCTATTCGATTCCTTTGCAATATTCTAATGTAATTTTGATTTCATTCTTTAATGTTCTTAGTTTTTAGGTAAAAAATTATATTTCGCAGTTTAGTTATTGAATTCATGGCTTTACTTCCTTTTAACCCTTAAATCCTATCATCAATATCAATAAAGAAAACAATTCTAATAGAAACAATATTTTGTTATAATAATAAGTCGTAAGTATAATAATCCAATCATTTTTTCCTTGAGATTAAGATTGAGGAATGATTATGAATTTTATTAACACTAGAACTACCAGGGTCATCAAAATGACGGAATCGTTAATTTACTATAAAAACTATATACATTTTCAGTGGCACACTTTTCCGAATATTTTGCGATTTTCTATACAAAATATGAATAAAGATTCAGTTTAGTCACATTGAATCTTTTTTTCGATCATCTGTCATTTCTATTTCGTTGGTACAAATAAGTATATTTTAGTCGCTGGTGATTCAAATGTTAAAGATTATGTATTAAAAACTATTTATAGAAGTATCGTTGCACTAATTCTAAAGTGTATTATTGTATTCTTGTTTTATTTTAATATGTTTGCTTTGGCATCAGAAATGGATGAGTTTCAAGGCGATAGGAAACCTATTGTTCTTGACTTTTAAACAACATTCCATCTTTCTTCTTCTCACCGCATTTTTTCTCTTCTTAACATTTTAATCTCCATATACTTGTTATTCTCGAGCTATTATAAAGTAGTTCTTATTATAGAATGAGAACCGAAGGATTGAAAAACGTACTGTTATAAACTATAAATGAAAATTTTTAGTATTTATGATAAATCATATTTTTCAATTCTTAAAGGTAGCAAATTTTTAATTAAGTGGCGCGATAACAAATAATTAGTATTGCAATAATCAGACTGCAATTGTTTATAAAGTTAAGGAAAATATACGCAAAAAGTGTTACAAAAGTGTAAAGTATAAAAATAATAATGTGCAATGTTCATTTATTTATCTGTTATAAATAATACTATAATTATAATTTCATTTGTACTGTGGCGGACTGTCGTGCGTCCGAAGGGAAAGTCCCAGGAATTTGGGTTCCCGAAGGACCGCATGTTGCGTGCGACCGAACAGAAGTGCGGGCAATAAAAGCGGAGATATGCCAGATCCTCGGTTCGGAGGAAAAGACAGTTCGGTGGAGCACGGAAAAGCCAGAGCATTCCGAGCATTGGCCACGTCAACATCGCGCGTTAGGATACACGATAATAGAAATAGACGTTAAGAACAATAAATATCGTTGTTACTGTTTATCGGAGCAGTCGATATATTGCACCCTCACTACATCCCAAAGTACTACGGTCAATATTATAATTGTACTATAATTTCATTTTCGTGAGGTGTACATTCACTTTTAATTTTCATTGTAAAATGTATAAAATGCAGAGGTATACAAAATATTCAAAATACGGTAAGAAGCAAAACTGAGCACTGAATTTACAAAAGTATGATTATAGTATAATTTGTTTACTGTAAACTGTACCGCAATTATACTATTGTTAAGAATACATACAATCAAGCAATATCCCTCACCGTCCCGTTTGCATTTTTATAGTTACGGAACATTTAGTTTTTACAACCATGGAGAAAAAGGCCCTGACACATTAACTAATAATAAAACCCTGACCATTAGGACAAATTGGACACACCATAAAGAACAAATTAAGACATTTTTAATACACAAAGGACGGCTTAACTTCACGACACCCTAACGGTACTCCTCACTCCTACTGACGATACCTGACTTGACGTTTCCGACTTACCCTACAAGGCGTGACCACAAGACAGCAGATTCAACCCCTAACAATTTCATTGGACGAAAATATTTCCCACCTTCAACATGCACACGAAACGGTATACACCCTCTTCTCCACAAATAGTATAAGACACCCTCGATTGTACAAAATGACAGAGTATCATCACAGTATCAGGACAAGTGATTCCAACTCAGGAATCAACAAGAAAATAAAGGGACACACAGTCCGATAAAAACAAGCTAATTACAAGTTAATTATTTAACCTACTCAGTACGTCAGTGCACCCAAATTATAAATAATATCTGGTCTTACAAACCAGATAAACAAAAAAACAACTTCTTTGGTCCAACGACCTACATCACACATCTTCACAACTATAATGCATTTTTATAACTAATACTGTAATTATATTTTTATTACACAATACTGATTTAATAGCTATAAATAATACTATAGCCAGACTTTAATTACCCTATAATTTCACACAATTTCATTTTTGCGAGATGCCATTTGTAAGATAAATTCAGAAACGTGTACTTTTCTTAAATTATTTGCCACTGCAAAGGTTGAAGAAGGTAAATGAAGAGAAAATTTTGTTCTCCACAAAATGTTGCACGATGGTCTTTCGTGCTGTTTTGAAATTCATGGTTCCAATTCCGGTGTATATAACGCGAAACGCCATTTTATAAAAAAAAAAAAGATAGTATGCTGACTTATTCCATTGGCCGATTCTCGACATGCCAATTGCAAATTTAACGAAGTACAATTCGAAACAATTGTTCACCTCTCAATTTCCTACGTGCTCCAATCCTGCACTTTTAATCCAATACTCGTCTGGAACCAAACCTCGAATAAAAGTACAAAAATATTTGCTCTACTCGGCAAACAGAGGAAAAATAGAAGATAGAAAATATCCGCTGATATTTCCAATTTTCCCCGATCTGCATTAACGGCGCCCGTTCAATGAAATCGAAGCCCCAATAAATTGTCCAAACAAAATGGAATTCGATGTTTAAAAGCTCGCTTCCCGGAAGCGAAGAGATACTTCGCAATTTAGAATGGATAAAACAAGCGGATCGAAACTTTTCTAGAAGAAATAGGTGAAGTTTTAGCTTTTTACTGGAAAACTCATCCGGAGTTCGATCACCCGTTTAACGAACTTCCTGTTTGAACGAAATTATCGATCTCTTTTTAACGGCGCGAAACGAAAAAGGACTCACAATTCCCAATCACGAAAGCAACCTTTTCATAGGAGAAGTTTGCAGAAGTAATTCCCGTGGGAAGAAAAATTCATTTCACCCGGAAACGTTGTCTGTTCCAATGAGAATCCCTCGAGTTTCGAGTCTAACTGCTCGTTTAATTTATTTATGAGCGATTTCTATGCAACCCTCGAGGCCCGTTCATTCTCCTCGACGCCATTTTTGGTTCACCGGAGGTAAATTGACCTAATTAAATTAACTTTTGATCGTCCACGCATTTGTTTGTTTATATGTCGTACGTTATTAATATTATATATATATATATATATGGGAAGCATCGCGAGGAAATTAATTAACGAGTTAAATTCATTCGTTTAAATTGCAACACGCAATATTGAAATTAAATTTATGCATTTGAAAATTTATTTACGTGGAATTTTGCATAATTTATGAGATTGTGTCATTCTTCTGCAAGTGAAACGTTAAGAATATTTAACTTATTACTTTGCTGAATTATACATGCGGAATATTGTTGAAATATTATTTTATTACATCAAAGATTAGGAATTTTACAGTTATTCTTCCTTTAAAGTAAATATTAGGAATTTTATGATTATTCTTTTATTAAAATAAATATTAGGAATTGTATTGTAGAATTATTCTTTTATGAAACTAAATATTGGCAATTTTACGATTGTTCCTTTATTAAACTAAATGTTAACAATTGTACAATTGTCCTTTTACTAAACTAAGTAGCAACAACTTTTACACTTATCGTTGTATTAATTAATCATTTGTAACAATGAACAATTTTACGAGTTTCCTATTTCAAATTTAAATCGTTGAATAAAAATTCCTTTCAGTGAAACGGTTTCCTACATTTTCAATTCTTAAATATTTCAGTAGCAGTACCTTGAAGCAATTCGTTTTAAAAATGTCTAAAAGAATATGAGTGTACTCCAAGTACGTTGAAATATTAAAGAAAGATGGTTAAAAAATTATAACGCTGAAAAATATCCTCTACTTCAAATTTTAGAGTATTATAATTCGACTAATGAAATTCTACAAATATTAATAACCGTTTTAGTAGAAATTTTATTCCGCAATGCATTAGTGCCATTTAACTTCTTCTGGTTTTCGGATTGAAATACAAAACGGAGAAATACTTTGTTAGAAAATTGTATGTTATAAGTTAGATGAAGTGTTCCGCGAATTTTCGTGGGAACTGACAGCCTGTTTAGAATAAACAAATTGTTTATCAGCAGGAAAAGGCCTGGTTGAAGGTTGGACAGATAGAATCGATCGATATCAGTCATTGTCGATAGCAAGAGAAGCTTCAATTGGCCGTGTTTCATCCGCAATGATCGCAACATTTCCCACGTGAAATGTGAAAAATGGTCAGCGATTCTCGTCCCGTCGTTGAAACGATATTTTTTGCTAAACTCTCGCCACACCCACTTGTTCTTAATTCTCGTACAATAATTATAAAAATATAGTAGCAGAAGTATTTCATATTATTGGAGTATAAGGAAAAATTCGAAATTATTGATGTACAATAATTACGAGTTATTGTACTTTAATATTAAGTGACGGGAAAAGGTTGTATTCTGGTACAATAATTATAAAAATATAGTAGCAGAAGTATTTCATATTATTGGAGTATAAGGAAAAATTCGAAATTATTGATGTACAATAATTACGAGTTATTGTACTTTAATATTAGGTGACGGGAAAAGTTTGTGTAAATTTATACTGCAAAATTCTTTATTTCATTACTTTCTAATTGTTGTGGAATAACATTGTATATTTCCTAATTTAGTTGCAACGACTATAATATTGCTTAGTGTTTATGCAATAACACGAGAAACTTTTAATTTGTGGAGCAATAATTTGATTACCTCCCAATTGTTATCGAATACAATTGTGTATTTCTTCATTTTTCTGCAATTACTATAATATTGCTCAGTGTTTGTGTAATAACATGAAAAACTTTTAATTGTTAAGCAATAATTTCATTACTTTCCAATTGTTGTCGAATAACATTGTGTATCTCCTAATTTTGTTGCAATTGCTATAATTTTCCTTAATTTTTATCCAATAATGTGAGAAACATTTAGTCGTGTAGCAATAATTTGATTACTTCTCGATTGCTATGGAATAACATTGTTGTGTACCTCCTAATTTTGTTGCATTTGCTATTATATTTCTTAGCTTTTGTGTAATAACATGAGAAACTTTTAATTCTGGAGCAATAATTTAATTACTTTCTAATTGTTGTGGAATAACATTGTGTATTTCTTCATTTTGTTGCAATTACTATAATACTTCTTAGCGTTTGTGTAATAACATGAGGAACTTTTAATTGTGGATCAATAATTTCATTACTTTCCAATTGTTGTCGAGTAACATTGTGTATCTCCTAATTTTGTTGCATTTGCTATTATATTCCTTATTTTTTGTGTAATAACGTGAGAAACTTTTAATGTGGAGCAATAATTTGATTACTTTCTAATTGTTGTGGAATAACATTGTGTATTTCTTCATTTTGTTGCAATTAATATAATATCTCTTAGCGTTTGTGCAATAACGTGAGAAACTTTTAATTGCAGAGTAATAATTTCATTGTTCCCTAATTTTCGTATTATTTTGTATCATTTTGTAACATTCCATGTATCTCCTAATTTTAATATAACAATTATAACGCTTCTGGATTTTTATGCGATAACTTGTACTTATATCTTCTACTTTGGGATGTAATAATTTTAATATTTCCCGTCCGTACTTGCAATTTCAATTTTATAATATTATAAATAATTTCAGGATAACTCAAACTCGTCCGAACTCCACTATAATAATTTTAATACTAATTAAAGGAGTCTAACGACAACACATTGAGAATGTTTCTCTGTTTTTGCAGAAAACACGATGACCCATTTAATTTCGTGAAAAGGCTCAGCATTTCATTTCACATTTTATCAAAAAAGAAAAAGAAAAAAAATGCGAGACACGTGTCCACGCTGTCGTAATTTAATTCTCCCTCTTTTGATTTAGCTTAAACTAATCCTTGGATTTTTTTTAATTTTTCCGTCATCATCGAGGAAAGTAATCATGCCAGCACTACATTCAAAGGAGCAGAATCCGCGTATAATTAGCTTGTTTAATGGAAACAATGTTTCTATGACGCGTTACTTTAATAAAACCCCTACCATAAGATAATCTCATTCTGGAAAAAACATTAATAGAGATATTATGCGCTGACTACAGTAATATTAATTTGCCAAAGTAGTATTTTACCCTCTGGTTGCGTCGCTGTCCACCTAATGTATCTTTAGGAAGGATCATTAAAAACACGTGCAATAATGAACTAACTGAATTAATATTGGGAGAATTAATGTAGACGAATATTTAGGTGAGTACTTAGCGGTAGAAATTCTTACGACGTTTTAATATCCGTACTTCTTTCTGTTTTTATAATAAAAATAAATTTCAAATATTATGTTATTCATTTTCCGTTATGTTATTTATCATTTTATTAATATAATGTTATAGTATATATGTATTATGTTATATTATATATATAATATTATAGTATATATATTATGTTATATTATATATATAATATTATATAAATCCTGGACGTTTTTATATTATTTGTAAGCTTGTGTTTGCAATAACTTAGCTATCGAATTTTCGAAGTTTGGAATTTGAAAGAAAAAGAAAAGAGTGTTTACAGTTGAAGCGTGAAATTTATAGTGCTTGGAATTTGCAAAGCATTAAATATTGAAAGCATGAAAATTTGAAAGTTCGAAGTTTCGAAAACATGTTATTTTCAAACTATGAAATTTTCAGAGCTTTAAATTTGTTAAGCGTGACATATTTAAAGCTTGAAAGTTTCAAAACAAAGAATTGTCAACGCTTGAAATCTTCAATGCTGGAAGTTCTCAAAGTTTGCAATATTCAAAGGAAAGAATTTTCGAAGATTGAAATTTCCACATCGTGGCTTTTTTAAAAGCATGGTGTTCTGATTGTTTGAAATTTTCAAAGCTTGCAAAATTCGAAGCATAGAATTTTCAAGGCTTGCGATTTGCAAAACATAGAATTTTCAATGTTTTGCATTTGTAATCGTGCACTTTTCGAAGAATGGAATTCTTAATACTTGATATTTTTGAAGCATAGATTTTTCAATGTTTCAAATCTTCAAGCTTAGAATATTTCAAATCCTGAATATTTTAAATCCTTGAAATTTTCAATAGCTGCAATTTCCAAAGCATTTTTCAAGTATGCAATTTTAATTGTTTCGAATTTCCAAGCTTTCAATTTTCAAAGCATAGAATTTTCGAATAATGAAATTTTCAACCATTCGAATTTTTAAAGCTTAAACTTTCCAACGCATACAATTTTTATCGCTTCGAATTTTCAATATTTACAATTTTCAAGGCTACAGTTTAAAAACAAAAACCGAAAACATGGAATTTGCAATGCTTTGTATTTTCAAGCTTGAAATATTTAAAAGATAGAATTTTCACAATGTATGTTATTTTAAACCCTTGCAGTTTTCAAAGCTTAAACTTTCAAAAGCATAAAGTTTTCAAGGCTTCGAATTTTCAAAGCTCAAAATATTCAATGCATGTAATTTTTAAAGCATAACACTTTTAAATCGGGATATTTCCAAAGCGTGACAATTTTAAAACGCGTAATTTTCAAACCTTGAAATTTTCAATACGTCAAACTTTCAAAGTTTCGAACCTTCAAAGCATAAAATATTCAAAACGTGAAACGTTCAATGTGTAGTATCGCTAAAGCTTGTAGTTTGCAAATTGTTCAATTTTCAAACTTTCGCATCAAATTAAGAATCTTTAAAACCTTCACCTGGATTAGAGATACAATAACAAACTTCCTTAAAGAAGATGACACGGAAACTACCTTTTTTTTAAAGACACTCCCACGCTAACCTTTGCAGTATCGTTAAGTTCGTTCGGTTCTGCGAAATACTGTGGCCTGAGTAGATAATTAACCTGAAACTTAAACAGGAATTCATTTAAACGTCTAACGAGCGCCGCGTTGATGTCATTAACGAATTCGCTGCTCTTCTCCGTCAGCTAAACGATAAAATCTTGGAAACAACAAATCTGGATCCCATTATATTTTTCTGACCCTCCGCAATAATCTTTCCATTCACAAATAAATTTCGTGCCTTCTTTCAGTGCTCATTTACAACAGTTTTTGAAATTTTCACGTCTCAGTCTGTACAAACTTTTCTTTACTACTTATTATATTAATTTGTTTACGTTATAGGAATATTTTTAATTTAAATGTTTGAAAATGTTATGTTAGAACTATATTAAAAATCTTCGTCGTGTATTGTTTGACTGAATAAAGCAGAACAATTATTTTAGTACCTTTAATATTTTGAGGAATTTATATTACTGGAATATTATTAATTCAAGTATAGAAGATTTTGCATTAGGATTGTATTAATAAACTTCATCGTGTATGGCTGTATCAAATAAAGTAGATTACTTAATTTAGTATCTTGAACATTTCCAAGCAATTATGTTAATTGAATGTTTTTAAATCGAATGTAAAAGATTTTCCCAAAATCAGATCTCAAAATACTCTAGATATCAAATTAATTAATCCTCTTTATTTGATAAAATAATACTTAATAAAGAACTTTACTGCGGTCTAATATAAAATTTTCTAAAGTTGAATTAATAATATTCCATTTACGTAATTACCTCGTATTAAAGTTCTTCGTCAAATATTGTTTTATCAGATGGAATGGACTAATTAATCGAAACTCTTTAGAATTTTCGGATGATTACACTAACGAAGCATTATTAATTACGCAGAAAATTTTGTATTACGATTTCACGTAAAGATCATAATCGTGTAACGTTTTATTAGCATACTCGATATTACAAACCCTTTACGGAAGGAGCAAAATAATGTTTAACGAATTTTCGTTCAATTATTAACCCTTTGAGGAGAGAACTTGACGAATTCTTGTTCAATTATTACCAGCATTGTCTGTTAGTGATATTAATTCATATTTTTTGCTGTATAAATTAGCACGTGTCTAAAATATAAAGGAACTAAAAAAAAGCTATTTGCAGAATATTTATAGTTTATCAGTTACTCCAGCAATTGTAGAATATTATACTTTATCAGTGACATCTTTATTTTAACTAATAATAATACATGTATATAAGTGTTTCATTTAGATTACACTCCTAAATTTGTTTGGTTCATACCTACGAATATTATGAGTCATGTTTTTTTTTCAAGTTTTAAAGGCCATCGCTTACTTTTGCACATTAACATCTATTTTTCATGATGCAGCATTACAGTGCACATTCAGACGAGTTCAACTACCTAGGGCATTATGACTTGTAAATCAGCTTGAATAACAGAAATCACGTTACTTGAAAGAAGATGGAAAAATTCAATAACATTGGTTTGTTGTAACAGATTTAATTATTCTATAATGAATGTTTAAAATGTTGTGTTTATTGTAAAATCGGTATATAAGCAGACCGCGGACTTTTATACGAATACATACTTTATTAAGAGGATTAAAAAAGTAAAACTGAAATGGAAGGTCGTTTCACCATGTCAATGTTCCAATTTCTATCGTATTTTAAATATTTTGTATGTTAATTTAATATTCTATGCATTCTGTGGCTTTTTGCATCCTTAAACTTCCTATAAATGCATAAAAATCCGCAGTTCAATTATAAGCGTGTTCAGTTTTCATTGCTTACAACTGTATCACCCCTTAATCATAACATTCTTCTTCCATACTTTCCCTTTTCTCCATTGTACTTTTGCTTGTTTTTCTTCTTCTATCTTCTCCACCTCTTCAATCTTCCTTTTCTCAAATTTCATCCATTTCTCCCCCCTCCCCTTACCTTTCCACTAATCCCACTTCCACCACCTTTAATTAATAACATTTGCAACAATACACTACGGACAGAAAGTTTGGATGCACTAGAATTACATTCTCATGATATTACGTTTCTTTGTTGTAACGCAAATTACAAAGTTTTTTAATAATAGCCAGAGGTAACGGAATGTTCATTATTATATTTATACATTGATATGTTACATTAATATTAATTTACACATTATTTATATAAAATATATAAAATGTATAAAATATATAAAACATAAAATATGTAAACTATATGAAATTTATGAAATATATGAAATATATGAAATATATGAAATATATGAAATATATGAAATATATGAAATATATGAAATACACTTACTGACAAAAGTTAAGAAACAAGGTAATCATATTGCAAATTTCTGTATATTCTTCATCTTTTGAAGTAAATAGCGTGGAATAAAAAATAACATAAAAAGGTAACATTATATATGCCAATAAACAATAAGTTATACTATTTTTAATTTTAAGCTATGTACCTCAGAAAATAAAGAGTACACAAAAATATGGAAATGATTACTTTGTTTCTTAACTTTTGTCAGTAAGTGTATATGAAATAAATAAAATATATGAAATATATGAAATACACGAAATATGTAAAATATGTGAAATATGTAAAATATATGAAATATGTGAAATATATGCAATATGTAAAATATATGAAATATGTGAAATATATAAAATATATACATTATCTATCTAACGGATAGAAAGACACGTACTATACGTTGCATCGTGTTATATCGCATGGAATATAGTTACAAAATATGGCCGGCAGTGAAACAAGTCCGGCTCAACTATGGTAGAAAGCGGCTATAGCGTTTTGCATAATTCAAACGTCAGACTTTTAACCCATTGTTCTCTTTACATTCTTTCTTTTGTAACGTTTTTGCTTCTCTCTAGCTTCTGGCTCGTTATTTTACCCTATTTCCTTCATTTCTCAAACATCATTATCCGAACCTTAAAAGGAAACCTTGAAATGAATATTCCGGTTACACTTTTTAAATGAAACTTTCTTGCAAACGTACGACCGTAATTGTAATTATAATCAGAATCGGAACACGATATGTATTACGCGATAGTACGCGATATGTTATATTTTAATATCGTAAATTGTAGAATTCGGAGTTGTGGAAATTATTTTTGGAGAAAATAGAATTGTTGTTAGATTGGAAATAATTTGGCGATATTGTAGATTTGCTTGCTGATGTAGGGAAGATAAGAGAATGAAGATTACAGTGTAACGGCGCTTAATTAATTCAAATTACCCTATTGCGAAGATAATACGGCAATAGAGGTGAATCTTGGAGCACTATAAGCTATAAATTGCAGAGTCCTCCTTTTGCAAATAAGAAATCAGCCGTTCTACCTCTTGCTCGTAATTGAATTGATACAAATGCAAATTTTATCGCAACTAGATATCTTTAACAATTTGGCGAATCTTCACACTACTTCGAATTCCATTTGTATAATTATTTTCCGCAACTAATTTTGCAATTCAAATTTATTTAAAGGTAGATATAAATTTGGAAATTTAAATAATAAGTTTTATTAATATAATTCCTAAATTGAATTATTTTCCGATTACATTTTATTTAAAAGTAAATGGATTTGGATATTTAAATAATGTTTTTGTCTATTCTGAGATCTGTTAAAATAATTCCTGCATAAAGAAATTGTTGCGATTAAATTTTATTTGGAAGTAAATACGTTTGAAGACTTAAACAATTCTCTGATTGTTCCAAATTTTATTAATAGAATTTTTCAGTAGAATAATTCTCTGCGACTAATTTCGGGACTAAATTTTTGTTTAGAAGTAGATAAATTTTGAAATTTATATAATTTTACGATTGTATGTTTTATTAACATAATTCTTAAATAGAAAAATGTCTCATGATTAATTTGATGACCAAAGTTAATTCGAAAGTAGATATCTTTAGAACTTTTCTGACTATTCTAAATTGTATTAGTATAATTTCTGAAAAAAAAAACATCTTCCGTGACAAATTATCTAACTAAATTTTATTTAAAAATGTAGATCTTTGAAAATTTAATATAGCCTTTAAGTAAAACATTTTTTTATATCTAATATCGTAAAAAAATAAAGCTTAATTTAGGAATAAATATCTCTGAAAATATAAACAATTTTCTAACCACCCTGAATCTCATTAAATATTTAAAATAACAAAAAGTACTCGTTAATCTTATCTCCCTACGTACCTAAAGTGTTAAGAAAATCTGCTGTATTAATTTTTCACTCGTCACATTTAAAGTTCCAACTAAACGTTCAAAACAAATTCATTAAAATTTCTCCCTCGCTAATTGAAAGTAAACTCTCGAATCTAATTTCTACATTTGCTTCTTTAAAGTAAAAACATCAAACTGAAATATTCTACGTTACTGCAAAGGTAAACGAGGTTACCTTTGTAATTTAAAACGTAGCCATCTTTTCCAGCTTATAAAGCTGTTTCTGAAAAAGAGAAAAAAAAAAATAAGAAATAAACAATTCCATGAAATTCTATGTCCGATTCCTATTTGCTCAGGCAACGAACACGAATTAAACTGCGAGCGTTGCAACGACCAAGTTTGCGCACGTCGAATTGACTTGTCCAATTAGAAGACGTTATGCTTCGGGTCAGCCAAATAACCTGCAAATATCGCTTTCAAAAGAGAAATTACCGAATCTGACAAACCCTTCAAAACACATCATAAAGCTTCGTTTAGGATACACTTAAAAAGTTGATCCTAATAACGAACTTTATATTTTTAATTCTTAATAGGGAATAAAAGGTAAGCATGAAATTGTCGAGAAATAATTCATGACTTTTTATTAGTAGTAAAATATATATGTAGAGTGGTTACAAAAAGTAATGATATGTTTTTTAATTAGTCGTTCTTTGATTAGATTCTATATTTCAATTCTCTTAACTGTAATTTTTTACAGTTGCTTACTGCTAGCATTGAATGATGGGATAGTTAATATATTTGGCCGTAATTATACAGTATTTAAATATCAAAATAATTACAGTGGTGTGCGTATACTTTTTGTAGTCACTGTGAGTTTATCAACTTTGATACGATTTTAAGCCATTTTTCAATCTAATTCTGTATTTTGGATTTCAATTCTTCCCAGACATGTTCAATCGTTTTTAAATTTGTTTTAAGTCTCTTCTTTTTTATCTTCGTAATGCTGCTATTTGTTTTCGTTGGGAACATTGTATAGTAACGATAAATATATATAATAAAGAATTTTGAACACACCGTTTATATCTTGCTCTATTTTAAAATTCTTATCGCACCATTTATTTCTTCCAATAATATCATATTCTTCTTTTAACGCCATAACAAATCTTTTCTTTTTTGCGTTCGTAATGCTGCTATTAGATTGTTGCATATGAAATGGCTAATTTTATGTAGCTTAAAGTTTTCCAATCACTAATTACTTTAAAAAGAGCACTTCTAATTTGTATAAAACGTCTGAAGTAAAATTTTTAATTCGTCATCGTCTTTTAGCCTATCATAAGGTACATCTCCAAAGTTTATATTAGCAGTATAAAATTTTTCAAACGTCGAATTCACACAAATTATATCTGTACGTGTATAATAATTTATTCATGGTTCGTTTTATTTTTGCTACCTGCTAATTCTTTTTGGAACACGTGAGAATCTATCGAAACTAAATTCAGCAAGTTTCAAGCTTCATATAGTGCAAAATAAGGACTATTTAATATCACTTTTAATTAACCGATGGTTAAAACACTTTGGGCTGTATAAAATCGGTGATTTCATATGCAACAACCTAATATTTGTTTCCGTTCGTTTCAATTAAGGCGTACACTCGATCGCTCTACGTACGTTAGACCTCTTAAGATAGATTAGAACTTTGTAATAAGATATGCAAACTAAAATACACGGAATACGTTAAGTAGCTTTGACGCATCGTGACTATCTAACAGGAGTTCAGAGGTCGTTTAAGCACGCGTCGTTCTGCAACGAAACTTAGGAAGTTTAGAGACCATTAAACCAGGAGATTAATCGTATCCACAGTTGGATCGAAGAAAAGAAGTCTCGCGAACCTCGCGTTAGCTGAATTTTTGCTCCCATTAAACGTTACTCGGTATCATTTTATAATTCGCGTATAAATCGAATGTCGCGTTATTCCAACTCGCATTAATCGTGACCTGTAGTGGCTACAAAAAGTATTCGTAATTGTCAACAGTTTTCTGTTAGGCTCTCGTTAACCCCTTAAGCGTTTCGTTCAATTTTTAAAGTACGCACCAGAGTTCCTAATTATTTTTAAACTACGAAAAGCAGAATAAATGCATTTGTAAACAACAGGACAAATTTCTCGAGCTGATCTTTCTCAAAAATCTATAGTTTTAATGTTTAAAGATCCGTTACTATTATTAAACAAATTTAAAATTTGAATAGCTCGTAAACAAAATAATGTTTGGTGTTAAAAATATACTTGTGTTAATATTTAATAGTTTATTATTATTCTGAAGTTATTTGTAAAATTTGAAAATTGAATAATTGACAAGCAAAACGATATTTTGTGGAAAGTCTGAAAATTCAAAAAGAAATAATTTTAAAAATTCAAAAAGACATTGTTTCGATTGCGCTTGAAGATTCTTCGAATCGTCGTGATTAGAAGAGAGATAATTAGGTGATCTATATCGACTAAAAACAATTGGTATTTATGCGAGTTCCTGGAATATTTTTTCGAAACAAGAAATAAACGCGTAGAATCGATGAGTGAGCATAAAAGATTTCAATGCGGTAGGGAAAAATCAGGGACGAAAACCGTTTCAGGTATTTCCGTTTTAATGGATTTGAATGGCATTAAAAGCCACCGATGGGAATAATTGAAACGCACGACAGCGAATGAAAGAAGAGAAAGAAAGGGAAGAAAAGGTTGGAGAAATCCGCTACTCGACCATTGCACGCATGCGAACGTTAACTGGATTAAAATGTGACTACGCGGGATTGCGGGTCCGTGGAACGTGAATTTTTGCACTTTAAAATCACACTGGGACACTTTTCCCTATTATCCAAAGAATTACAGTAATCTTTCTCTTTCTCTTTCCATTCAGGTGAAAATAAAAATTAATGGAAAATTTAAAGCCGCTTTGGAAAAAAATTCCCTGCATTAGTTTACTATTCCCATAGATATGAAACATTCGGTGACTATTAATAAATTAGTGAAGTAACCGACAAAAATGAAATGATTAAAATATGTAAATATCTATAAATATTACACGCTCAATAAATGTTAACAAATTTGTGAAGTAATTTGGTCAACAAATATTAAATGATTACAAATGTTACAATTAAATTTGCTTCAAAATTTTATATATATATAAAATGGAATGTAAAATAATTGAATGTATAATTAATCAGTAATTAGTAGACTTTGAATTTTTTTATGGATTTATTGCAAATTTAGTACTGTACAAAAATGCAGAATGCACATAATGTGTAAAAATATATAATACGGTCCGAATAAAGTAGAAATTAATTTCCACTAAAGTTTCATTTATCTGAAACTAAAACTGTCAACGATTAAATTGTACTTATTTGTACCAACGAAATCGTCGTGAAAGATATTTAAGTGATGTTGCAATAGGACTCCAATCATCGTACAATTTTCCCCAAAATTCATTTTTGTGCGCTGCATTCTTACTTTTGACTCTCACTGTGTTTGAACGACAAAGAAGAAAATAGGTGTTAACGGTAACTGTACACTATTGTTCCCAGAATACCGCCATTTTGCAACAATATCCACGTTCAAAGAGCTCAATCAGTCATCATTTTGTTTCAAAATTGCACCGTTCACGCAAGGCCACCCAAATAATTAGTTTTCATGTCAACGATATTTGGCATTCGTTGATATTTTCGAAACGATCCGCGATAGCCAGTTGGCAAATGGTTGCCCGGTCATTTTGTACACACAAGAGGCTATGTATAGCTCGGTATAGTGCATTAGGATGCATCAACGAAGCAGAGAAATCAGTTCCGTGACTCCGCAGACTGCTTACTATCAAGTTTGTCGGGAGAAGTCAATTATCTTCTCGAGTAATAGGCTAATGGCGCCATTAGCGTATTCCGCCGGCGGCCATTTTGATGTGTGGCGACGAAACATAACCGGAATTGGCGCGACGAATTGTTTCATGTCAGTTCCAATCGCTCTAAGTATTTAAGTATTCAAGTATCTCCGTGTTTAAATATTTTGGTCGGTCGTGCTAATCGCGAAGAATTTTCAAATGTCATTTTAGAAATTTCTATATTCCATATGTACTCTATCAAGTTTGTTTCTTCGACAAAGATGTCTTAGGTACAAAAATTATTATTATTATTATTATAATAGAGAATATTTATACCCTGTCTTGAAGTTTACAACGAAGTAGGTACTTGAAATATAAATTGGTAATAAAACTTATTGCAACTTTTTTTCTAATAGACAACAAATCTTATTGCATTATTACCGAAATCTTTTCCAAATTGGGAATCAATTCTGTTGCAATTCTTTTCAAATTAGCAATAAATGCTATTACATTTTTTCTTAATCATCTATAAATCCTATTGTATTTTTTGCAAATTAATAACAAATCATAATGAAATTTTTTCTAAGTTAACAATAAATCTCATTGCAGTTTCTTTTTTCAAATTAGGAAGAAATTCTACTTTAACATTTTCCAAATTAGCAACAAATCGTATGAAACTTTCTTCTAAATTAGCAATAAATCTCATTGCAATTTTTTCCATATTAAGAATAAATCCTATCGCAAGTTTTTCTAAACTAGCCAAAAATCCTATCTCAATTCTTTCCAAATTAAAAATAAATCCCTCTCCATTGTTTCCTAATTATCAGTAAATCCTATCACAATACTTTCCCAATCAGCGAAAGATCCTATGGAAATTAGTTTTAAATTAGCAATGAATCTTATCGCAATTTGTTCGCAATTAGTACCTATTAAATTCCGCACTGCAACTTTTCCAAATGTATAACGAATGCTGCTGCAATCTTTCTCAAATTAGCAATAAATCCTACTACAATTTTCGTAACGACGATAAATCTTGCACCGCCATAAATTAACCAAGAGACCCCGTTTAAAAATGTTCGCGTACAAAAAAGATTGACGATATTCTCGAAACTTGGTCATTTAACCACAGAACTCGTTCTATCGCATTAACGCGAACAATAGTTATCAAACGACGGGGCAATCAATCAACGTTAATCGTAAGATGCCCCACTTCCGACCGTCCCCTTATCTACTCTACAGGAACAGAATCGTCTGGCTACGTTCGTCACATTCTACTTGGTCGCTTTGATCGATACAACCTGCAAACACGAGTCCACTGTCCATTAGCGAAGATCTGTGACAGATAACACGAAAAAGTTACCCTCACGCGAATCTCATTTCTTTTTTTCTTTTTTCTATGGCAAACGTGAAATGAGCACACATGTTAAACACGATTTAATAATTAACAAAAACAAAAAAAGAAAAGAAAAGCACACGAGTGGTTTACTTTGGGGTAGGTTAGGCGTACACGTCGCTGTCCGTTGTGATAAATAGTTGAAGAGCTGCTGGAGAATTAAAAAGGGTTGTTTGATGCTCTGTTGGGGTAAATTATTATTTTAGACTGGCCATAATTATTCTTTTGGCTTTAATCATTTACGAAATAACAGCATGTAGGTTTCAAGAAGATTCTTGTTATGGATGTTGTTTCCATGTTCAACCATATTTCATACTAATGGCGAACTTTTGAACGCGACAATGATGTAACTGTTAATTTGACGTTTTTGAGTTATTGGTGTGGAAAGATTTGTAGCACCGAATGATGATATATTGTAACATTTTGGTAGCAGTCGTATATTTTATTATATAAATTTGTTTGTAATTATTTAAATTTCAATGGGAAATTTCTTACAAAATTATTATATAATGATTCTAAAATATATACATATATTTGAACTGATTTCCTAGAAAGTTATGATATTCTCATTGTCAGTTACGTTATTTCTGTAGCAAATGAATGATATATCATTGTAAATTAATGGATCACAGCTCTTCTTTCATACAGGCAAAAAGAACCTTTTACTTTTTACGTTTTATCTTTCGTTTGATATCCTAAGGTACATAAAATTCGTATTTTTATACATCTGTGGCGGCTCTCCTGCGCCCACCACTAGAGGGACATACGAAATAGGCTTTCTCGAAAGTACTCGCTCCAACTACCTCGTCTATATATATACCGCCTTTAACCTTCCTTCCAATATCCCAAGTCTAAGGCAGGGCCTGCTAGGTAGCCTTACTGATGAGTCCACTAGCAGGCTCAGGACGAAACGCAACACCCTTCCTTTTCCTATTCTATCCCCTCTCTACAGCCCCACACATCCATACAACATAATTGTTTAGAAAAATATATCCTATCCCCCGAAATTTGAGGAAGTCCTTAAACTGCAGAATTACCGGAAATTTAATTAGAATTAAAGAAATAATGCTCTAAAAGTACTTTTATTTTATCTAATTTTATTTTACTCAACTGATACATTGGAAATTATAATTGTACATATCATTTCACTTCATTTCAATTAATAATTGCATTAGAAATTGTAATTACATATTTTATTCAATTTTCTTCTTCCTTCCTTCTACACTTTCGGAACTTCAATCTACACAACATGGCTAACGAAACAGCAACAGTAGAATTAACAAAGCTGAGAGAGCAGAGAAAGTCACTCAAGACTCAGATAACTCGTCTATTGAATTTCGTTCAACATACACCAGGCGCATCTTCGCATGCACTTCAAACACGTCGTAAGAAATTAGAATTAACGTTTAAGTCGTACGAGCAAACGCAGTCATCAATCGAATTAATTGGACAACTGCGCAGAACGTGAGCAATTTGAAGAACAGTTAACAGACGAATCGCAAAATATTAATAATTCGAATAATCCAATTAGAAATGTAGACTCTCCAAACGCCGTTATTGTTCAGCAGTCGAACGCACTTGACTCGAAGGTAGACAAGTAATTTCACACAACAGTTAGTCATCCGCAAGAAATTGTACTCCGCCGACAAATTATATACAATCCACGCAAATTCAAATATCCATACGTTAACATTCGGCGCGTGGAAGTCGTATATAGCGACATATATTTCACTTAATTTTATTTCGATTAACTATTGCATCGAAAAGTATACTTATATATTTTACTTGACTTTATTTCAATTAACTATAGGCTCAGAAATTGTAACCAAAATTAAAGAAATAACAGTCCAGATTGAATTTTCGTAATTCCATTTAAAAACACTGTTTCACAATCGTACCGAAATATAAAATTTATCTTCTCCTGAAACGCAAACAATAACAAGAAGAATCGAATCCCGCGACGAAAGTAAGTTGAAAAGCATCAAATCGATTAAAGACCCGAAATCCCCCGCAAATATTCAAGATTCGGGGACAAAAATATTCGAAGCTCGAGGCGAATCGTCGTCGAATTCTTGGGATTCCCCGTCGACCACCTAATAACCCATCTATTTCCGTCACCCATCGTCACCCTAACGAATTCCTCGAGCAAAAGCGAACCGGACTGAGGAAACTCTCGACTGTTGACCCGTGCACATTTTTTCACGCCACTTCTAACGCCGTTGACAGCGTAACAGCTGGCGGTGTCGCGTGAGAACGCGTGAAATGTGGAACGACCATGGCTGTGAAGCGCGACACCTGCGCGGAAAGGTTGAAAAAAAAAAAGAAGCGGTTATTGGAAACGCTTATCGAGCTTCGAGGAATCGACTAATGGCGGAAAGGGAAAATGTTGGCCAAGAAGAGGATCAGTGGGCCATTTTTCTTTTTCATTTTTTTTTTGTTTTGGCAACTTGATGCTAGCAATTTTGTGTCTGTTTAGTGGATTGTGGTTTGAGAGCTGGCCAAGAATACTCGAGACTGGAGAGGACTCTCTAGGGATGTTTTTTTTTTCTGGGGGAAATCCAGAAATGGGGATTGAAGATGATGTCCAGTTAATTGGACGAGTACCTGTTACTTCTGTTGGCGTTTGGAATAATCTTCAAGAGGATGAATGAGACTGTTTTGATATTAACATCGACGAAGCGTAGGATAGATATGATAAGATTTTTCGCGATCTTTGTTGCTTCAGTTAACAACGGATGCATGATATTTCATTTATTTTCGAAAACCATTATCATTGGCATTTTAACGTCACGTGTGACCTTACTAGTTTAGATTGTAATGAAACAACGACGCTTTTAAAGCAATGGGAATTGTAATGAAATATTGCAGTAATCAATTGCATTCGACATAATTGAGATTTAAAATTCAAATTTATAATAATGTTTATACACACCGGGGAACAAAATTATAATTTCTGGGATCAGAGTTTAATTTTGCGTTTATATTAAAGAGCGTCACGTGTAAAATGAAACCATTTATTGTTAATCTATACCTTCGTAAATGAAACAAATATTACAACAAATACCTAATTTAAATCGCAATAATACAATTTCACGTGGACAAAATTATAAGGCACTATCTTTGGTAATTAAAAAAAATATATATATAACGTACAGTGTTGTACAAAACTATAACTTTAGCACGTAAATCTTTTACAGGAATCCATTAATAAATACTTTGCTTATCGGATAAGAGACATTGTATAATTTTTTAATAATGTTTAAGGAAAGTGTAGTATTTTTCTACGAATAAGGAGAATTCTAATGGAACTATTCGTTGGATAATTATTTCTTTGAAGTTACTATAATTTTGTCCAGCACTGTATAAGCGAGTTTAAATATGATAATTATTCGATATGCTTATATAATAATAGCTTTTATGAGAAATTCACGTCATAATGGCGCCGAAATGACTTTGTCCCATTTTCGTTTTTGCTGTGCGAAGAAGAAATATAATACAGATAATAATGGAATATTATAGAAGCTATTTTCATCAAACAGAGAACAAAAACATAGCTTCAGTTATGTAAAATAATCACTTGCAGAATTTTAAGATTCTTCAATAAAATCGATTCAATAAGACGAATTTTTAAACATTTTATTTGTCAAATTATGCTTAAAATCCGAATGCTTATTTACTATAAAACGTATCTCTAGTATTTTTTAAGCATCTTATTTATCAAATCGTGTTAAAAATCTGAATGCTTATTTACTATAGAATGTGTCTTTAATATTGTTTAAGTATTTTATATACCAAATCATGTTAAAAATCCGAATGAATATTTACTATAGAATATTTCTCTAGTGAAGTGACCTTGACAATTCTTTCAGTGACTTTATTCTAATTCTCAATTCTTCAGTTCCTTATTTCGTTTCTAAAATAATTGTTTCGCTTTCCTAATTTTCTAAATTTCTTCAACATATTTGTCCCTCTTTTTCCTATTTTCCCACGCAAAATAAATTTCCGTACAATCACAATAATTCGCAGAATAAAAGTGTGCCCAAAAAACGAAATTCGTTGCGTAACGAAATATTGTGTAATCTTTAAAAAAAAAAAGGTTCCGTCGTGTTCATACAACTCGCGACGGTTTCATTTATTAAATTAAACGCCCATGGACTGCAGTTTCAACATTTAGGTGAACACTGTTTCGAAATCCAGCATTTCGGATGATATTAGTCAGTTCAACGTTAATTAATCGTCCGAGAGTCCAGCGACACGATACTCTGCCGTAAAAACGTGACGTGAAAATACATTGGTGACCTAGAAAATCTCCGCCATTGCCATAGTCCAGAAAAATTCAAAATTCTGCAGTTTTATATCGCGCGACATATTCTTGGTTTGCTGTGCTGCATATCAAATATTTTGTAGGTCTTTCAAATGCTTTTTTCTTCATTTTAACGATTCTGTCGCGTAACAGTTAGAACGTGTACTTTTTAAAATTTACTTTTATCCTTTGAATAATAATAATTAAACGCGTGTGAATGGAGTTTATGGTTAAGTTGCTTCCTCGTATAATAATAATCAGAACCATGCATAAGAATTAGAATTCTGCACTCTTTTTACTCAAACCTTAAACTTTTATTATTGTATCTTTAATAATAATTCACAGGAATGACTAACGTTTTTTTAGATAGTAATATGGAAATTTTAAAGGTATTTTTCGAATTTCACACTGTTGCGAATTAAATATCAGATACGGTGTTCGTTATAGGAAAGTTGGATTCATACTTAAGGAATTTTGCAGCTGTACAAACAGGTATTTAACCCAGAATCTTGCTCGGAACCCGCATTATCAGGCTGCTTATAGGAGAATCATATTAATAACCGTAGTACAAATTGATAAAAAAATGGAAAAAATATGAAAATCTGTTATACGAAGAAGTCTTCCGATATTAGCATATTCCATCATTATTTTCTGACATATACCGCATTTCTATTTTTGCGGTAGCAATTCAATGCAATGCGTTGAAAACATATCTCATTTCCTTCCATTTCAAGGATACGTTAACTGGAATAAATTCAACCAATTTTTACGATTTTTCTTCCCAGAAAATACAGCGAAATGTTTGTTTTCGCATCTTCTTTGCAATTTTAAAGTTGTCGCCGTATTTACTTATGCGTTATACAATTCAAACGTACACTGCAAAAAAGGACAAAAGACTTTTTGGCCGACCAAATATATTCACACTCTTTTCATTAACCTTCGTCCGTCTCCGGTGTCAATTTAACACTTTTTTAACCCATTCCAAAAAAATTGAACAATTATCTGTTAGAAAAACATACGTACGATTTCCCTACAGTAGATTATTCCATCTGTTTTCATTTGTATAACAAAATTAGAATCATAATTCGTAATATAATGCATTTAAATATTTACATTTATTCCGTTCGCGTATGAATAAAAGCTATTCCTCTTCTATGGTTTCGGTTTTGAATTACAAGAAACCGTAGCGAAATGGTTAAAGTAACAGAGTATATTACTCTACCATTCGCAGGAAAAATGATCTAAAACATTGTGAATTTTAAAATATTTTTCCATCTAGCGTTGATAACAAAAAAAAAACACAAGTATGCTTCACTTGTGGAACACAAGTACGCGAGAATATTTATTGCAAAAAGAGCCTTGAGTGTCTATTTCACACGTAATCGTTTTCTAAGAGCGACAAAAGATCGAAATTTCATACTGGTGGTTGATATCTCGTTCAGTTAAGAATTGTTTACTTGGTTGGGGACGCATTAAGTTGCAAAAATGTTGCATAAATTTCCCTCTAATTGCATAAGCGATCTCAAACTTTTAAGCAACAGTATACGGCCTCTATCACCACCAGGCATGCCCACCTTTGTTATAATAAGAAAGACTATACCATAACTAACATCACCATAACACAAGGCGTATAGGATGACTCTTTCGCTAAGAATCATAAAGACAATACCATTAACGTCTATAATTCTCTCATATTTTCCAACTCCGGCTTTTTATTTCTCACATATGCACACGCATAACTGTCTTCACCATAATGGTATCCTCAATATGGCCGCTGTGTTTATGGCAGCACTGCATTTGCGCTGCCTGGCAAAAGAATCTCTCCTCGTATAGCATTATTTCAAACTGAAACCAACGAAACAATTTCAAGTTTCTTCAACCACTTTCGACGCAGAAGCAGTGACTGAAAACCGAAATAATTTCGAGCGTAGGTATTATACCGATATTTGCTTCCGTGTTATCGCGATGTAAACGCTATTTGGTGAATCGGTTCTAATATCGGTATTTTCATGCATCTTTTATCACTTCTTGACGTCCATACCGAAAAGTATATACTGGTATAACATAGCGTTCATTTTCGAGACGTAAATAGGAATAATGTATCACCGAAACAATGCTATAAATAATTAGGAATAATTTAGAAACGTGAAAGTCAGCGAAAATGAATTTTATTCAGTGATCATCATATTACGGTTATTTGACTATACATTTTCAATATAAAATTCGGTACGAGCTTTCCATTAAGTTACCATTTGTAGTAGGAGTTTCATACAACAGAAAGGATAAAAAGAAACAGGCAGTGTTGTGAGTATTATTGTTTACTATTGGCGACCTGCCAACGATTCGTCATTTGTGATTCCATTTTCTTTCTAGAGGTATAGTAAAGTACCCAGTAATCGACACTCTCTACGATTTTAATGATAAATTAAGGTTCTGGTTTAAACTTAACTTTCCTTATTAACTACAACTGATTATGTTTTATCTAGTATCCGCCATAAGCATAATTTATTTATTCATTTATTTATTCCTCTACGGTTAATAATCCATTAATATACAAGAAATTAATACATTAGACTATGATATTTAACTTATTAATAAATGATCTTGTAAAAATTGTCGACTACTGGATGCTTTACCTTAATAGATAGCTGCTTAAAAATACCAGTGTCTTAACGGGATTTGTAATACTGATTTAATCTCTTCCCCGAACTCAGTACATCAAACTTTCACTTTGAACTGGAAGCAGTAGCCAGAAAACCTTCGTAATGGTTAGCATAAGGTCCAAGAAACATGTTTCTTTAGCTCTTTATCATGTATCTTGTTTGTACAGTTGGGAAAGAATGTCTTGCCTATAAGATCGGCAATACTGTGCATGTGTGTGTGTGTGTGTGTGTGGCAGCAGGCAAATATAGCGAAAAAAAAACGTGGAATAGAGCTTAGCGGCGGAGTGGAATAACAATGGAGACGACGCGAACCGCTATTTCTTTTAATGCTTTCACGAATGAACCCGTCCCTCATGTAAGAAGATTTCAACATCGATTTCTTCTCTGTCAGAGAGCTGATGTTGCAAGATACTTCCACCTATCATTCGTGTTCTTTGCGAATTTAGGTTGAAATATTTAAAACATGCACTTTCCGATGATGCCGCGATTTTTAGGTCAACTCACGGTGATAAAGCATTCGGTATACTTGAGCTTTTAAGTCGTAAATACACTGCGGATTTCTATGCAAATTCATATCTTTACGAGTATAGTTATTACGAGTATGCGGTCTTCGGGTAATTTTCGACTCAATCGTGGCAACTTAAACAATGTTTCCTTTCTTTATTGTAACATTTTTGACATTTTATGTAGCATTTCTTTAATAGTAATATTATGTATTGTATGTATTTAAAATACTTAATTTAATATTGCCATATTGGGTAACTTACTCGAGTTTTTCTCGTATTGAACTGTGAAATGTTGGCCAAGAAATTAAAATTCTCATATGCGTCCTTTCTAACATGGTTCTAGTTGAAAGAAAATTCAATATTTTCTACTGGAATGATACAAATGATTTTAAAGCAATAAATCGCATGACTAGAATGTTAAAACTTATTCTAAGACGATAAATCAAATTGATTTCATTGGAATTTCTTCGAGTTTTCAATTAAAATATTCTAACTTCGAAATACCGACTGGAAATTAAAATTTTAGCTGCGTCACTTGTAAAATTGTTCTTATTGGAAGGAAAGATTTCAATGAATTTTATTGGAATATTAGAAATTATTTTAAAACAATAAATCGCATGACTAGAATATTACAAATTACTATAAGGCGATAAATCAAATTGATTTTATTGGAATTCGTTGATGTGTGCAGTTAAAACACACTAATTTAGAAATACCAACCAGAAATTAATATTTCTGCCGCAACCATTGCAAAATGGTTCACATTCTGAGGAATTTCAATATTAGAAATATTAGAAATTATTTTAAGACAATAAGTCGGATTTATTTTATTGGAATTTCTTGAAATTTCCAATTTAAACATTCTAACTTCGGAATGTCGACCATAAATTAATATTCTAGCTGCGCCCATTGCACAATGGTTCTCAATGGAATAAAATTCAATATTAGAAGTAATAAAAATTATTTCAAGACAATCAATCGCATGACTGGAATATCAGAAATTCTTCTAGGACAATAAATCCAATTGATTTCATTGGAATTGGTTGAAGTAAGCAGTTAAAACATCCTAATTATGAAATTCCAATCAGAAATGAAAATTATATCTGCGCCTTTTGTAAATGGTTCCTTTTGGAACAAAATTCAATATTTTCTACTAGAATATTAGAAATGATTCGAAGGCAATAAATCTCATAACAGAAATATTAGAAATTATTCTAGGACAATAAATCCAATTGATTTCATTGGAATTAGTTGAAGTAAGCAATTAAAACATCCTAATTATGAAATTCCAATCAGAAATGAAAATTATATCTGCGCCCTTTGTAAAATGGTTCCTATTGAACGAAAATTCAATATTTTCTACTGGAATATTAGAAATGATTCGAAGGCAATAAATCTCATAACAGAAATATTAGAAATTATTCTAGGACAATAAATCCAATTGATTTCATTGGAATTAGTTGAAGTAAGCAATTAAAACATCCTAATTATGAAATTCCAATCAGAAATGAAAATTATATCTGCGCCCTTTGTAAAATGGTTCCTATTGGAAGAAAATTCAATATTTTCTACTGGAATATTAGAAATGATTCGAAGGCAATAAATCTCATAACAGAAATATTAGAAATTATTCTAGGACAATAAATCCAATTGATTTCATTGGAATTAGTTGAAGTAAGCAATTGAAACATCCTAATTATGAAATTCCAATCAGAAATGAAAATTATATCTGCGCCCTTTGTAAAATGGTTCCTATTGAACGAAAATTCAATATTTTCTACTGGAATATTAGAAATGATTCGAAGGCAATAAATCTCATAACAGAAATATTAGAAATTATTCTAGGACAATAAATCCAATTGATTTCATTGGAATTAGTTGAAGTAAGCAATTAAAACATCCTAATTATGAAATTCCAATCAGAAATGAAAATTATATCTGCGCCCTTTGTAAAATGGTTCCTATTGGAAGAAAATTCAATATTTTCTACTGGAATATTAGAAATGATTCGAAGGCAATAAATCTCATAACAGAAATATTAGAAATTATTCTAGGACAATAAATCCAATTGATTTCATTGGAATTAGTTGAAGTAAGCAATTGAAACATCCTAATTATGAAATTCCAATCAGAAATGAAAATTATATCTGCGCCCTTTGTAAATGGTTCTTATTGGAAGAAAATTCAATATTTTTTACTGGAATATCAGAAATTATTCTAGGACAATAAATTTCATAACAGAAATATTAGAAATTATTCTAAGACCATAAATCGAATTGATTTCATTGTAACACGAAGTTTCCACATAGAACCATCCAACTTCGGAATAATGGCTAGAAATCAGCATTCCAGGTGCAGCCGTTGCAAAATGGTACTTGTTGGAAAGGAAGAGCGTTTGAAGTTCTCTTGGTGATAATTTAAGCCGGTTTAACTTATATTTATGATGTTGAGATTGATTGCTTTGGGGAAACAGTAATTCAGATTGACAGAAGCACTACCTCAAGCTGGTAGATTTATTTTTACGAGCCGCCGTTTATTTAACGCCCCATGTAGCGACTGTAAGCATCATAAATCACTCGGGAACACCAGAAAAAAATATTGGAGAAGAATCCGGTGATCCTTATCTACGATAAAATGAATTGAAACTTTATTACAGCCATATCGCCGGGCCTCAGCAACTTTACTACAGCGACATAAAGTTATTAATTACCAAGTAATACGATTAAGTGAAACATTATTAAATCACTGATCCAACGTTTCACATGTCGATTTAATTATTTCAATATTCTGGTAACCCAGTTTCTCGCGTTATTAAATTAATACTGCTATTGTGGTTTCGTGATTACAAATTAAATACTCGATTTCGAGCATCTAGAATTTATACCTGAAACGTTCAACTATTAAAGTTCCGAAATCCCATCCACTTATTCGCTTGTAATCCGGATAGTTTAGAAACATAGTTTCCTTCATCTGTAATCATTAAACTTATCTAATTACGATACTCTGGATTTTTATGCTGATTCTTATTATTAATACTAATACTTTTAACTTTTTGCCCACGAGTTACACTTGTGGTACAAGTTATGGTCAAATTGCAACAAAACACTTTATGTATTGTAATTGTAGCTGAGTAAAATACTATTTCAGTTAGACACTCGAGAAATATATACAGAAATAAGAGCTGCCATCGATATTTGTAAACATTAGTTATAATCTTTATACTGAAATTTTCCGTTTCCAAACTTATGAGGTAAAACTTTTCTATAGATGAAAGAATGCGATTGGCTTGAGTAGAATCTGAAGGATTGCAGCATGGTTAATTAACTGGTATGCTTTCACAGATCCAATGCAATCCACAAAGCTCAATTCAAGTATGCCACTCGATTACCCGATATTCTTCCACAAATTCCAGAACAGCCATAAACTCCTAATTCGAGGATTCTACTTAATTATCGAGCATTCCTCCTAGAAACTCTCGAACCTCTACTTTAAGTATACTTAATTATCCACAAAATTATCCAATATCGTACTGAAAACCCAACGAAATCTGCAAAATAAATAATCTTAAAATTGATCGAATTATCGGAAAATATTTCAATAATTTCCATTCATAAATAGATAAATAAACATAAAAACCACTATACTGAAACTCTGTCGTGTTCGACGTTGCACCTGTATAACATCGTATTTTCTCGGTTCTGTTTGTTTAATTAACGTCTTCGGTCGTGAGTAGACTGCAAATATTTATGCAAATTTATAATCTTCTAAACACAATTGAAGAAATAAAACACAAGCAGAGATTTGTTTTACCCCGTAAGTATTTTAAGATGCACTTTACTTCGTGTATTTTGTATACTTTTACGTATTACGTAGATTTTGTTATTTTTGGCGCATCGAAATCTCCAATAAATACATCAGAAGCCGCAGTCTAATCACAAGTAACCAAGATTTTGTTTACTTAATTGTCTCGGTAAAAATAAACATTAAATGTTTTTTTATTCGCGCAAAAGCGGTTGCAAAGTTTCTTTAGAGAAGCAGGGAAAAATGTATCTTGTTTATTTCAAATTTCCAGTGTAATTTAAACTGTAATTAAATCAAGTAATCGTATAGAATGTGTTTCTCGCGAGACAAAAACGTTTGGTTCTCAAAGAGATAAAGGTTTCATTCACTGTAACCTTAATTTCTACACCTTAATTCAAGTATCCCACTTAAAACCTTTGAGGATCGAAGCTTTTTATCTCGTGAGAAACGCGTTCTACACAAAACACATGTAATCACGTTTTAAGCTAAATTGAGAAATTAACGTAAACAAAACGGATTTTCTACTGTTTTCGTAAAGAAAATTCAATATTCAATTTTGCAATTGACAGTTGTACAAATTAATTCGGCGCCTTTATGTTTAAAGTCTTGAAGATTATATCCATTTAAAACCATCGGTTTTTTGATAAAATAGAGTTTATAAGCCACGTGCGATGGAACTTGAATAACAGAGATTATTTTCAGCATCAAAACTGTCTTTAATTTTCCGTAAATATACACTGAATTATGTGAAAAAGTCTTAAAGATTTTCGTGACTTAAAACCATTAGTTTTCTTGTTAAAAACAGTATTTATAAGTCACGTACGATGGAAATTGAATAACAGAGATTATTTTGAGCATCAAAACTGTCTTTAATTTTTCGTAAATATACACTGAATTATGTGAAAAAGTCTTAAAGTTTTTCGTGACTTAAAACCATTAGTTTTCTTGTTAAAAACAGTATTTGTAAGTCACGTACGATGGAAATTGAATAACAGAGATTATTTTGAGAATCAAAACTATCTTTGATTTTCCGTAACCACAATAATTGAAAAATATATCGTTAACGTTTTATATTTTTCCTGCATATTAGCATATTTGCATATTTTTCGTGCATAAACATCGTATACTTTACTGCATATTTATCGTGCATAAACATCCAGAGTCTAGTTATATATATCGTTGAGTAATAAGGTCTTACAGACCTTTTTCCCATCATTTAACCCTTTGTACTCCTTTGGCGCTGTTACAAAGGCAGCTTTACCTCAAAAGTCATGATTTATGATTTTTATTTATTTTCGCCAGCTGAATTCCCACTTTTTCGAAATAAAGCGAATCGAAGACAACTGTTAACCTCTCTGAAATACGTAAAATACTTTTATTTATTTTTGCCAGCTCAATTCCCATTTCTTCAAAACAAAACAAATCGAAGACAACTTTTATCCTCTCTGAAATACGTAAAATACTTTAAATCCTCATAAGAGCCATAACACTTATTAGAATTGCCATTAGACCGTGTTGAATTATTACTAATGCTAAGCTAGATAATAGCAATAATGCCCAACGTTCCCTTATCTGATAGACTAAACTAAGGCGATAGAAAGATGTGTCTGGTTTTCATTATACGAAGACAAGTGACTTCGTCGCCAGGCAAAGCCATAAACAGTCTCGTCAAGAAAAGCGGACTCTAACCTTTTTTTGGGTGTTCGCCCCATTCGGTTTCGAGAACTAGAAACAGTCAGACGTGTTTTTTAAAAGCCGTATTAATAAAGTGAGACTAATAAATATAAACTGCTTCATTATTTTATAACCCATTTCCAATAGACCGTACTGTTAAAAGAATTTCGAAGTGCAAAGGGTTAATAATAGTACTCGACGCTGTCTTAATGAAACGCGAGCGATATTGCAGTAGAAACCCGCTCGCTTATCAATCTCCCGCCAAATACCAAAATAATTTGCATTTCTGAATGGCTGAGCAAACAGACAGAGGCCACTCTACTAAAAAAAACTCCATATTTCAGCAAGGCAACGGTGATTACCTCTATGTTGCCGAAAACTCGACCATTCGTAAGCACTCTCGGGTTCTCGTCGAGCGTTCGGCAAAAGCTAAACTTCCCGAAATATCGCCAGAAACCTCTACTCTGTTCGGCTCGACTTCCGCGATTGCTTCAAACAACGGCCCCGAAAATACGCGCTGCTGCTCCGCAAACACTCGTAAACTCGAGAAATCGATAACCGAGGGAAAGGGGAATAGCTTGATGGCCATAGAACTGATGATTCGTCATAATTCTTGCGATCGATTCCCATCGTTTACGACAACCGAACGCGTACTTAACCTCCAACGACGATACGATAGGGTAACTGCCGGTACTCCAAAAGATGAGGGATCGTTTATGTGGTAATTCGAAGGATAAATCTGGAAGAGCCAAGAGTCCTTTTGATAGCCCACGGGAAGCTTCAAGGTTCCTGTTCATGGGGAATCTTTTAATTACTCTACTCGTAAGTTGGGCAACTTAATTGCATACTCCCTTTCGAATTTTTCGTTCGAGCAGGGCGGGATTGATGAAGGGATTGAGGTTTATCGTGGCCTTTCAGTTTAACCCTTTGTTCCACGATAAGATTGAACTAAAACGGATACCACTGAGGACAAAATTTACTGTAAATTGTAATTTTAGTTCCGTTTCGTAAGATTGGGGATTATCGAATAAAAATTGCTGCGCAATATTCGAATGATTTTAGATTGACATCGATAAAACATAAAGTTTAGATTTTTGAAACATCGATTCTAAGCTTGGTGTGGCTTTCGAGTTTAATCCTTTGTTCTACGATAACCAGTCACACTCGATCCATGAATTATAGCGTAGATTTAACTAAAACGAATACTATTATGGATAAAATTTAATTTAAATCGTAATTTTAGTTTCGTTCTGTAAAATTGAGGATTGTTAAATGAAAACTGTTTCTAATATTCAAATGATTTGAGAGCGACGCGATATAAAAGCAATGATCGGTAAACGTTAGCCTACGTAATGAAATGATCGTGGATAATGAAGAAATCGTCTTGTAATGTTCGTTTAATTTGGAGAACTTTTTCATTTGCATGTTCGAGCGTTGGGTTGCATCTTTGGGTGAAACTTCGGGTGATTCGAACGATAAGCTTGAGATAATTCTTTGGTCGTATCTTCTTTTGACGCGATTATGCGACCGCAATGAAATCTTCTTATGGAAATCGAAAAATTTCACATTCTTGCCTATTCTTAGAATTTGGCGAGTTTGATGAGATTCGAGTGTTGGAATTTTCAGAATTGAATTTTATTTTCGTGAACTTCCTATGGCTTTCCTATTTCCGGACCTTCCTGTTTTGATTATTGAAACAGGTGATAGCGTTTATTACGCTTTCTGCTGAAGGGTGGGACAAAAGTAGCTTCCTTATGCAAATATGTTGGCATACGATAATATAACATTAACCCCTTGCACTACGATTAGTTTATTACCTACGTACTCTAGTATTAGCTGATTACTGTTTTTATATCATTTAACTTACAAATTATTTAAATATCGTTGGCAATTTTTAATTAAGAACCTCCAACCTTGCAAGACGAAGCTAAAATTTGAATTCTAATTAAAGTCCATTCTCGGTAATATCTGGTTTTGTTAAATCCAAGCCATAATTCATAGAACGAGTGTAACTCGTTATAGTAGGCCAAAGGGTTAACTTATATTTATTTTTTTGCAGGCGAATATTTAATCGAAGTAAATTTTGCGAAACAAGAAACGGAAATTGAAACTGTAGCTATTATACCGCCAGTTTGGAAAGTTTACATATGGATTTTAAATTTCAAACAGACACATATTTTAGGATATACTTTGGAACAATAAATAAATAAACGATAAGACTAAGATTCCTCAAAGACGTTTGATAAAGGGAGCATAATTGATTACATGAATAAAATTGCCCCTAAAAGTATATAAGATGTAATTTTATATTTTTTAAACAAATTGTAGAACGTGACAAATGTATCAGAGGATTTAACAAAGTATAAATACAGTTATAACTCGACTGCCGATTTCTATGTATTTATTGGAAATTTAAAGGTGCAAAAGAAGTGCAGATGGCATATGATTCACAAAATTACAGAAAATATCCAAAGTATAGTAGAAATTATGATGCTTAGAGGGTGAAGCGATCCCCAATTTAAGTCCTATTTCTTTACGTTTATTTCTAAACATATGCATTTGCGTAAAAGTCCGCAGTCTAATTATAACAGTAACTAATGATTTTTGGTCTATGTATATTTTATTGTAAACAAACAATTTGACAATCTGTCTAATTTCAATTAGATATTTATTGGCTGTTTAATAACCTGTCTAGATTTAATTAATAAACGAATTACTAGTATAATAATAACCAAAACTCCTGTGTGTTTTTAAATATTGGAAATTTAGGAGGTATATGTAGACTTTTGTGACTGACTATATGCATTAATACTACATTGTTTCATTTACCTCCTAATAGAAACCATAGCAAATCAGGGAGTTAGTCTCGCCCCACCCTTTATTTTGAAACCTTTTCGATTCAAAAGACTGAGTGATGGGTGCACCTTTGGGTACCCTTTTAGATGAACCTTTTCTTCATAGATGCGTACAAATTTTTCACGTTGGGTTCTTCCTATTTTTCTTTATTTCCTGCGTTAATTAAGTGTTCTACCTGCTATTTATTTACAAAATTGGATACTGCATGAACATCTGGATAAGACTTTTCTAATTTTTTATAAAATATGAAACATGAAAATTTCGTTTAAGTGAATTCTTCGTTAAAAAAAGAAGTGTACAATTGTTCGAGAATAGAATGACGAAATTATTTAATACAGTAGAAAATAGTAAAGAAATATAGACAATACATCGTTTAATAAACGTTTGTTTTTATACGTCTTCAAAATACGACAAAACTTTTTGGCCAACCCAATATTTAACTAATTTATTTATTTATTTATTAACATTGAATATTAAATATTTTAAACACGATGTTGTATAAAAAGTTTTATAGTTCAATAAGAATCACCAAAAAGCATTAGTATATAGGAACAACATATTTCTGAGAAAAATATGTCTGATTTGAATTATTATTGAATATTTATTAGACTACAACCCAATACATGATTATATGAACACTTTGAATTTTTCCAATTATTATCCTTTAATATATTCATCGTTCACAGATTTGACGAACGATGAACCTTTGTTCGAACTTTTGAATAAATTCGAAAGTGAATCTCATTGTCAGTGTGAAACATCGAATCAACCTCTTCCGTGTGTTACGTCTCGAGTAACGAAGATTCTTCTTATTTTTCTTTAATTATCGCTCGAATTAAGCGTCGCACTTGGCATTTCATTTTTACAGAACCGTGATTTCTGTAACGACTCGTACGGCTGAAAATTGTAGTTCTGAAATCTTCCATTACATCCGACGTTTCCAATCTTCGCCAACGTCGAAGCTGTTAAAAAAAAAACCGGAACCAATTTGCTCAACAAGCTCGACTTCGAAATTCACATCCGCACGAAGTTGCAATCTTCAATAAAACTGATCCGATGACAGTTGTAAAGGGTGTAGAAATTTCATACGTCAAAGATGCGTTGCCCAAGCGAATAAAAGGCTATGTGCTCAGGGTCGAAGCTTCGCATGCGTCCTTTCAGACTTCCGATACTCCAAGAATTCTCTCACGCTTTTAGGTAAAAATAGGATAAAGCTGTAGGTGTCATGGGGCATGCGTTTCCTCTTCTTCAGAGTTAATAATAAGGATGATCGTCGATAGTAGCGCTTCTTTTCTCGTTCAATCTGAAGAAACCATCCTGAACAAGCGATTTTCTTTTCTGTCCTTAAAGGCGATCTTCATCCTTCGACTTGAATAATTGCCAATAGGAAAGAGAAACGAGCGGGGAATATTTTTTCGCAGAATTTTACCGGGGATCATCGAAAGTGGAGTAGGTCAAAAATTTCAAAAAAAAAAAAAAAAGAAAAATTAAATTTATCACTTATTTTGTATTACAGGCTGATTTACGTCACGAAAACATGGAAATTTCGTCGTTCTTGTTTTTGATTTACGTCACTAGATTGCGGATTTTTATGCAGATTTATATTACATACTTGTGAACAAAATAAGAAATTGGTTCAACATTTTAATACTTAAAAAATTGAGGTGTGCTGATTTGTAGCAACGAAGTTAAAGCAATAAATACTTGGAGGATTATATAATGCAATGGAAATAAACCTTTATTCGCAATGTTTATATAATATTTGCAACAATATTTATAGTTTACGATAAATTTGCAAAAATGCATCGGTGTAAATTTAGACAATTTTTATGAGAAATTGCAAACCAGTTATTTTGACCACTTTGGAAATTTTAGTGTTGATATTATAATTGCTATTGCACTTACAGAATTTTGAATATATCTTTGCATTTTATGTGCAATCTGCACATTTTAGCAAATTTAAATTTCTCATAAATGTATGGAAATCCGCCTTATACTAATTATAAATGTAATTTAAAGATCTAGAAATCTAATTCTAGAAATGCTAAAACAGACAATTTAATTAGTTTATATTAAAATTAAATTCAAATCATACAATTTACAATTTATTTACCGGAATTTTAATGGTTGGTAAAAAGAAAACAATCTCTGATTTTAAATCTAAATTTTCACTGCATTTCTATGGTATTTTGTATACTTGTATATCGTTTGCATATTATGTGAATTTTGCTTTTTTTCTACACATTTAAATGTCCCAGAAATTCATAAAAACCCGCCGTTCACTAGTTACAAATTTAATTAAACAATCTAGGAATCTGTTTTTAAAAATCCAATTTAATTATCTGGAATTGTAATCGTTGGTAAAAAAAAAAACAATTCCTGATTTTCGTTCCAAATTTTTGCTGCGTTTTGCACGTTTGTATATTTTTGCATATTATGCGCAATTTGCCTTCACAGGCACACTGAAATTGCGCATAAATGCAACATGATCTGTAGTCTATACATCATTTTTATGATCACCAGCAGCGCTATACTATAGCAAACTTTTATCAAAATTGATGATCGAGATGATTGCCTTTAAAACAACTTTTTATTGCTTTTCCTCAATCATCCTTATTCCTCTTGATTTATGAGCTTCAATACATTTTCGTTTCTTCACAATGGATCACTAGCAATAAGTACAGAAATGTCTAAACAAGATTTTCTAGAGAATTGCATTGTACTGAATTCGTACTAAAATTGGTGGTTGTCACTTCGAAAGTATTTTTGGCTGCTTTTATTATTGGTAATTTTTGTTATGTTCCTCGAATAACCGTGATCTTCAATATAGATTCTTCTTCGAGTATTTTCATTCTTCCCGAAGTATGAGTTTCAAATGCGGATATGATTAGAATGCAATTGGCTGGGATTGAAATGTGGAATTCATGACCCACGCAATTTAACTACGTCTTAAAATGATTGTCATTTTCCATTATAGAAATATCGATTCTGCAATCCGATCAATTTTAGTATTTTCAGTACAATCGTTCAATTAATTTAATAGACAGGAGACGTATCGTTTTAATCTTTCCCCAATACTTTTATCTGTATTAATAATACAATTTTGCACGCTTCAATGTTGTCAGCGTATTTTCGAAATTGCTCATCGCATCGTCGGATAAAATATCGACTTTCAAATAATGGAGTTTTCATCTTCCGCTCGAACACCCGCATCTTTGTTCATTCATCATTCTCGAAAAATCCTACTGCTTATCTTTGGCGGAATATCGAGCTTCCTGCTTTTGAAATAGCATAGTTGGATCCTACCATAACTTTAGCCAATTCCATCAAAATGTATGAATCGGACCGATAACTGCTTCATCATTGCTGAAATGTGATGTTCCTCGTATTTCGAACAGCTATTTGGCCAACGAAATCTTCCATAGTAATATTTCGCGATTTCGTGGATGAATTTTTAAGTATGATGTATGTAATAGTCTCGTTGCGATACTGAATCAGCTGCATAGGATTTTCAAGGACTTGGAATAATTTCTGCGAAGTTTCCAACTTCTAAGTTTCCCATTTTTGTTTCCTTCCAATTTTTCAATTTTCCAACATTCTATTTTTGCATTTCTCCAATTTTTCTTCTCCAGATTTTCCTCTTTCCAGGCCCCATTTTTTAAGAATTCAGTATACTTTCCGTGAAGTTTTTAACTTTTAAATGTCTCATTCTTGCCTCCTTTTAATTTTCCAATTTTGCATTTTTGCATTAATGTATTTTTGCATTTATCCAATTTCTCTTTATCAGACTCCATATTTCAAGAATTAGAAACACTTTCTGTAAAGTTTCTAACTTTTGAATGTCTTCCTTTTGCCTCTTTTTAATTTTCCAATTTTGCATTTTTGCATTCTTGCATTTTTCCAATTTCTCACTTTCAGTCTCCATCTTTCAAAAATACAGAATACTTTCTGTGAAGCTTTTAACTTTTAAATTTCCCATCTTTGTATCTTCCCAATTTTCCAATTTTCCTTTCCTGCGTTTTCCAATTTTCCGATTTTGCTTTTCTGCGTTTCCAATTTTCCTTTTCTGCATTTTTTCAATTTTCCACGTTTTTCTTTTTCCAGTCTCCATTTTTCAAGAACTCAAAACACTTTCCGTGAAGTATCCAACTTCTAAGTTTCCCATTTTTGCCTTTTTTTAAATTTTCCAATTTCCCATATTTACACTTTTCCAATGTTTCAATGCCCCTTCTTCAGATTTTCCTTTTTCCAGTTTCCATTTTTCAAGGATACGAAGTACTTTCCGTGAAGTTTCCAACTTTTAAATTTCCCATCCTTGCATCTTTCCAATCTTCCGATTTTCCTTTTCCAGATTTTCCTTTTCCCATTGTCCGTTTTCCAATTTCCTATTCTTCAGTTTCCAATCTTCCATCCCCCACTTTCCACTTTCCATTTCCCATTTCCTAAATCCGCAATTTTTCAGTATTTCATCTCCAAATGTGTAATATCTATCGCAGAAGTTTCAATCTGCTAAAAGCTTCATTCACACCGGAGATGAATCCTACAAAACTTCAGTTGATCGCAGTCTTCACGATCTTCTGTTAATATCGATCATTTAACAGCTTCGAACTTCATATCATCTTATGGACTTTCCAAATGAGTTCAGTCTCGCGCGCAGCCAGCGATACATGTCCAAATTTTCGTTACCTTCAATTAACATCCATCATTGAATCAACTCGAACTTAATAATTCCTGTAAACTTCCCAAATGAGCTGCAAATTAGAGGACCAATGGATTCCGAAAACCAAGACCATTAATTACCTCAACACCCGAAACCAAACAACCCTCTATTATCTCAAACCCAACCCCATAAAACAAAGACTTGTATCTCAACCCTACAAGATAAACTTGACCTCGCCAAATGCAACCCTGGTAACACAATAACCCCTCACAATTAAACTAATAATACGCCTAATATCCAATTGATAAAATTTCCCCAAAGAATGATCTCTGCATCTTCTTAATCCCAGATTAAACAGCGAAAGCCACACCGGATAAACTCGCAGTTTCCAAGGATCACCAAAACTATTTAGCTAAATTCAGCTGATTTCACTCATTGTCCTCAAGCAGTACGATCCACAATAATCGCGTGAGTGGGCCAGTTCAAAGGACTCTGGCTCTAGTTGGTCTCACCTCCAACGTGTCTTAAATCCTCTTCGGAGATCCGAAGGAAAGAGGCGAAGAACGGGGAAGAAGACGGATGAAAGAATCCTGTTCGCGCGGATGACACGAGTAAGGACACCGAGACAGTCTCATTGCCGCGCGCGAGCAATGATCCACAGACCGGAACGATCGAGGATCAGTAGCGGTGATCCGCTCGAGGTCGCGCGTGCTGTCGCACTGAGAGAGCATCGCAGAGCTGCCCTCCTGCGAACCCAGACCTCCGCGTCGTGAGCATGCTCTCTCTCTCTCTCTCTCTCTCTCTCTCTCTCTCCACTCCGTTCGGCTCTATGCCGCGACGCGACACACACGCGTTTCCTTCCGCATTCGACACTACCAGTTCGACCGGTATTCCGAATAGAGGCGATCGGCGATGAAATTGTGAATCGAACTGAACCGCGTTGGTAACCGGCAAATAGCAAAATATAGATTCGCTAGTTACTATTTGCCGTTCACTGTTTCGCGATGAAAGGGTTGGATTTGAATAGGTTTCCAGACCTTCTCGCGTTGATTTGGATCGCGGTATATTTGATATTAAGACTAGGTTTACGAACGTTACATGTATAATTCGATAGGCTTCCGGAAAAATAAGTACACTGCATATAAATATTCGAACGTAGAAGCGTGAGGATGAAGAGAATCAATTAGAATACATAGTCATACCATTGTATGAATTAAAGGTAACATAAAGTACTGAAAAATAATATTTATGGTCTCTGTAATTTTAGGTATGAAATCTGAAATGCGTCAACGTGATGCGTTCCGTAAACCTAGTGTTAATGCCTTAAAATGAATTTCAGTCTTTCGTGATGAAATCCAAAATTTCTAGAAAGGTTGCAAAAAGTTGTACAAAATGAGAAAAAACACTTCGAAGATTGATTTCTAATATTTTTATTATACATGAAGTCTCACATAAAACAGACCATTTAATTATGTTTTATATTACGGGATTGGTTGTTTTATATGGGATTTTGAAGGGTTATACAGGTTGGTTTCGGATAACGCGCGAAAATAAGGAATAACGTTTTCCAGGTTAAAGCTTCGTTTTAGAGGAAAAGTTTGAAAACTCTTTCAAGTAAACGTGCATCGTATTATCTTCACAATGATTCGTCTATGATCTATGATAAACGTTTCATTTTGTTCGCGCTTTCATATTCATTGCCTTCTGTAAGGTTTATCTTTATTCGGTAATGTAACGTAAGTGTTATTTACAAACTGACGCGACATCTTGTTATATAGGCTGTTTTGAAACATGTGGGCATAATTTTGAGGGTGGATTCGGTACACTAGAATAAGAATAAAAATTCATATAAACATATGCTCGATATTACCATATTTTTGAATTGTAGCCGGTTTTGTATTATACTTGTTGTTTAACTATTTTCGTAGAAATTGTTATTATTCTATTATATTATTATATTAGTGTTTACATAGTCTTATAACTTGTTCAGATGATACGGTTTTTGACTGATTCGGCAATTTAACCACTCTTAAACATGAATGCTATCGCATATGATGTGAGCGCTGTCTCATTATGAATTCGGTAAAATTACCGAATCGGTCAAAAACCCGTATCCTGTGAACATTTTGTTATTTATACGAAACGTTACTTATAACTAGTCGAAGAAAACAGGTACGGAAGACGAAAACAATTATAATTTGGAAACCAGTTCATATCAGTATCGTACGTTTATACGAACCTTTTTTTCTTAGTTTAGTGTACCAAATCCATCTTTGAAATTATGCCCACGTGTTTTAGAACAGTGTTGGATTATTATTTTATTCTAACGCAAAAATAAACTTTGTGTTGAGAGACACTGGGTCTGTAATAAAGGAAAACCTTAACTCTATTACCAGAGTCATGGGCCTCTGGCCCATGTGTCTAAGGGCCTGTGTGACAGACACGTTGCAGACCCAGGCCGTTATTTTCTTTCTGAATTGGGCGCCACATTTTCTACGTGCTTGAGAAAAGCCCTCACTTTTAGTTCGATCTTCGTAACGTTAAGACGTCCTTTCTCGTTACTAAATAAAATCATATCATATAGAATAAACCGTATTTTAATTAATTTAACCCCATATCCCAATAAACAGCCTGTATACATTACTAAACCACATGGATTAACCCTTTCGCTACGGCACACTAAAATTAAAAAACATTCGTAACGCACAGATGGAGATCATTTTAATTATTACAAAAACCGTACGGCTGTAAATATTTGCACATTTAACATAACTAATTATGGTAGAATAAGTATAGAATATAATAAAAATAGTATCGTGTTATTGAAAACGAATGCATATATTTTTACCAAACTATTGCCCGAATTTTGGGGACGTATATATACGTCTTTAGTAGCGAAAGGGTTAATAATCCACATGTGTACTTGACCAAAATTTCATACCCGATTTTCTCGAAAACGAAGCTTCGAATCGAAAAATGTTATTCCTTAATTTTCATTTGTTATTTTTTGCACGCAAAACACTTTGGGGCTGTTTTGAAATATTTGAGGTCCGAAAGTGCGAGTCTGAGTTGCTTCGAATATTCTCATGTTAATGTAGATTATGGTATTTCACGCTAAGTGCAAATTATGTGGCTCTGAAGATATATATGCTACTTTGGCACTGTTTTCAAATATTCGGCGCTGAAAGTATAAATCTGAATGGCTTTGACAGTTCTCGTGTTAATGTAGATTGTGGTATTTGCTGCCAAATACAAACCATGTGGCTTCGAAAGTTTATATGCTACTTTGGTATTGTTCTCAAATATTTCAGACTGCGAGTGTGCATCAGAATGACTTTGAAATTTCTCGTGTTAATATAGATCAGGGTTGCCTTAACTTATTCCGCTCGCGACCCCTTTTTGTTCGAGAAAGCTTTTCGCTATCCTAAGTAAACGCATACATAAGTATGTAAAATAAACACACAAATAAGACATTAACCAATAGTAGTAGTTTCAAACATCTAACAAATAGTCGAATTCTGTAGCAGACATTATAATATGTGCCCACAATTTATGTAGCTCTGATGTAGATTGTGGTATTTGATGCTAAATGTTGGGTTGTTCGGATAATTCGTAGTGCATTAGACAAATACATGTATTATTTTAAATCCTGTTATCTATCTAACAGAATTTGAAGGGAATTATTTACGAAATTCTGTTATCAAGTGGATTACATAAATACAATTACAGAGCAACATTAGGAAGGGTAATGTTTTGTAACAAGACTTCTAAAAATCGGCAAAAATTATTGAACTCTTAAATTATTATGTTAAACTGTTTTATTAACATTTATCATAGTTTTCGTGCAACTTTAACGATAGCCAGAATTAAAATACACTAGCGATTTATCGTTACACAAATTACTTGAAAAAATTGATTCTAGTTATTGATGCAAATTTGTTGAAAAGAAAATTTATGAAGCTGCTAAACGGATTGCTAAGAGTACACAATAATAATGCTATATTTGTGTAATAAAATTATATATTCTAACTGAATTAAGTTAAATTATATATTACGTATTCTTCCAATATTGTTGCGAATTTTCCAAACAACCTAACAAATTACGTAACTTTGAAACATTATGCAAAGTGTCCCATAATTGACAGTACAATTCCGCGCAGGTTGATTCTACCTAAAAAAATTAATTGAATTAGTCATGCAAGGCTTCGTTGTTTAGAAAATCGGCTCTAAATATTTACTTAGCATATGTGCATTTTAATAGTTTAACTTAGCAAATCTTCTTATAAGATACATATAGGTATCTGTTTTTATGTTTATGCTTATTATTTTAAAAATAATACTTATATAATCAAGAACAATTTAAAAAATAATAATAATTTATTATAAACCAATATGGTAGCAGAAGATAAATAAAATTATTTTAGAAATTGTTGGAAACATTTCATATCGTATTGAATACACAATTCTGCTTGTATACGTCGCTGTGGGAATAGATTGGCTGCTCAAAACGGGAATAATTTAGAGATACGACTGCTGCGACGCAATGTGTGACATAAGAACTGTTTATAAACGCAAACCTGTATAGAGATATTCATCTATACCGAAGCTGGAATGACGAGTTTTATTTAAGTGTATAGTGCTACGTAAAGTTTTCAAGTTGATTTTCTCGAAAACAAAGCCTAGGTTTGAAAAAATAGTTATAGTAGGTATAGTAGTATATAGAGTTATCAAACAGTTTAAACTTTAGGATGTTGAATGAGAATATCTGTCAAACGCCATGTTTGTTAGTGAAATAGAGGTGAAAAAAATAAAAATTGAAAACGAGAACGAACGAAGGTAATAAGAAATAAAAAAACAGATTAGAAAAGGGTAAAGCAGAAAGGGAAAGAAAAAAAGTATAGGTAGGTGGTGTTCCTATAGTCTATTTTAGATAAACCTATATGTGAATAATCCACTTCTTTTGCTACATTCAGCATTTATTATTAACAAATTCGAGCATCTAATCTATTTCTAATATCAGTTATGGAACACCTTGTATATTACTTTGGTATTATTCTTAAATGTATGAGATTGGAAAGTATGAGTCATATATTATTCGAAATAAAATTTGCCCAATTCATAATTTAATTGGATCCAATCCTTTTGCGTTACAACTGCAAATAAACGTCCACAACAATCGTGTGACACGCTGAATATTTCACTGAAAAGATTGTAATCTATTGAATAAAAATTGACAAGGGACGCTTCAATTGTTAAATTAATCAAAATCGCACGATATTGTAGTGCACATAAAAGAATCTGAAACATTATTTATATCGCGTATAATTATCTGAAGCACGGATTACGATTGAACGTGGAAAATAAAGAATTAAAAATAAAATATCGATTTCTTGTTTATAACCTTTTTCAGTTGTTTAAACAATTAACAAATCGTCTGCTAAATGACAGATCTGGACATAAGAAATAACTTTCGTTTGAAAACTTTTTTTCTATCTTGTACAGTTCTCAAATTATAGCAATAAAATTAAAGATAACCGAGTTTTCGAGGGTGAATTTCCACCCCTTAAAGTGAATTTTCGCAGTAAGAAAAATTGAGTAATATATATTTACGTGTTCTCTATGTGTCTTAAAAGTTTCAGAAGTTTTCAGGATCGTCCCTTGTTATACTTAACACATTGTTGACCGGCAATTTTACACAGAAACTATCTCATGTCACCGGCTATTATTTCGTGATTGAATGTGGAGGTAAAACAATCTAAATAAACTTCAATAAACTTTATTTATACATAACGAATTAAGATGGAACTTCGGACATATCATTCATATAAATTTTAATATTTTTTGTTTAGTATGGTAAACTGTATAGCAATCACAATTTTAGCCTGAATACCAAGAAAAGTATTTTCTTTATAATAGAGTAGGCACGACTAAACAGAATGAACAAAGTTTTTGAAATATTATGCCCTGAGTTTCATAAATTGGAGTAGGTAACGCAAGTGCGAACACGAATTAACTCGTGATCGGTCATCAACGTTTGGGCATGAAAACACGAGTTAACTCGTGATCAGTCAACAATGTGTTAACTTCACCTCTGGTTATTTGGTACCGGAAAAAATTCGCGCGGATTTAATCAAATTTAAGTTATTTAAACTTCTTTAGAATGTAATTCCGTTTAAGAAAGTGAAACAGAGACAAAACCTTTCGATGATACCAATACTGTTTTATCTTTCTTAGAGAAGCTTGTAAAAAATTCGATTTCACTATATTTCTACTTTTAAGCGATGAATACAAATTTTGCACCACATCTGTATCTCTATCCCTGGTTAATACATAATTTGCTCGCCCACGCTTAATTATTCTGTCGCATGATAATATAATCCACTTACTTTTTGGTAAAATTATAGCGAACACGAGGATTTAAACGGCTACGAAAGTTTTAATGCCGGGTATAAATTTTTGGGATCTCATCTGGTGTTCTATTATAAAGCGCAATATCTTCGTTACACTAAATGTAGCTTTGTTTAGAGTTTGAATAACATCGTCTGAAATGTAAGCGGGAATACAAATGGTTGTGGAACTTTTAATGACGTTCCTGCATCATTTGAATTTCGGTGCCCATCTGTTTCATTCATCACGGTTGACCTAATAGTTGAGCTATGAAACATTACATAATCCACTTATTATCACATTACCATCCGACCTTAAGTAACAGACTTGCGACTTAATTGCCGTTGCAATAAAAATGTAACTTTTGACTTTCATAATTGCAATCGAATATCGACATAACTGGAAGAAAATATTATCTTAATTTTTATACATTCTGACGAAGGTTGGGCCAACTTTTTTTCACCTTTAAAATATCAAAATCCTATATGCTTATTGTTCAGGTTTTATTTTTAACAAAGGGAATGGAAATTGGGCAAAATTAAAATCCAAAAATCTCTGCTGTTATTTTTCAACTATTATGTTTATCGATCGGATAAATTTTTAGCGACTTATTTTAATTATAAAATCCAAACTGCTACGTGTTTATTTTTAACGACGGGAAACAAAATTTGATTTCTTTTTTTGGCTTCGAAGCGTAAAATGCGACCGATTTATTTTTCATCTTTTGTTTTTACCAAGTGTAGAACTAAAATTTGACGATACTGTTTTAATTTTAAAATCCAAAACGCTGCGTATTGATTTGTAATGATTGGAATGAAACTTTGACAATTTATTGTTATTCCTATATTTGAAATGTAAAATTCTGACTCTTTATTTTAATTAAAGAAAAAAAAAAATAGATTCGAAAACGACAATGAAAGAGACAACGCAGTGGTTTAATAGAAAAGTAGAGGATAATTTCTAATTTCGCGATTCATTCGCGTTCCTCCTCTGCCTCTGTCTCCTCCGCCTCGTTTTTCTTTCAATTTTAAAGGACTGATTACTCCTGCATTCAATCTTTTCGTGCACTATTGCAAACAGTAATTCGTTTTCTTTCCCCATCGGCAACTTTGTTTTCCATCTCGATACGCATGCCATTTCAAGAACCACTTAAACTTCAGGTTAACGATATAATTTCAATCATCGGGCCACTCCAATTGCCTCATTTACAATTACCAGAGTTCAGCAGAAACTTTAACGAGAATCGATTAAAGTTGAAAAATTAAACAAACATTAAAGCACTTAAATGCCACTCTACATTTCACAAACATTAAACTAAAAAGTTAATGTTACGGGTAAAAGGGAATGCAAACGGTAAATACAAATATAGGATGAGTTATTTAACCCTTTGACTACGAAATTTTGCATAATACACAGCGCAAGTAAATGAATGTCCTAACTTATTATTTCATAACAATATTTGAAAGTTAAGGTTATTAGTAATCTAACGTTTCATTATCTTTGGATTAATTAACAATTAGTCGGAATAATTGTTATCTATGGATAATGAATTTCGGATCAATTAATTCACGAGTCACTGATTTGCATACGTAAACTATTTTGGTAAAACTGATGTGCAAACAAGCTAATAAAACAAACTATGTACGTTTTTGATTAACGACTCATGCAAATATCGCGCCGCAGTCAAAGGGTTAAATAATATTAGCAATAGTAATAACGCAAATATTTACACTAGAATTACCAAAGAAATCAAAATGGTTAATTCGTAATTTTTCGTGTGAATTGTGTAAATTTGTACGAAACGTATGAATTGTAAAAATTGTAAATATAAATTCATATCGATGCATTTTCGTAACTTTCCCGTGATTTCTTATTAAAAAAATGAATATAGATTTATTTGCATTGGATTATAAACATACAATGAAAGATAAAAGTAAGTATACACTTTACAAAAATGAAATTATACTACAATTTGTTCACTGTAATTATTTCCTAATTTATTTCCTATTAATAATATAGTAATCAGACTTTAATTATCCTACAATTTCATTTAATTTAATTTTTCTGACGTGTATAACATTTTTAATTCTCACTGTATTTATTTGAATATCCATTTTTTAGTGTCGTTTTGTTTCTCGTTTCTTTATAAAATTTTGTCAAATGTAGCCTTAACCCTTTGTTCTATAACTACAAGCAACATTTGTGACGAATTTATAGTATAATTACAACAACAAGGTACTGTATTTACAATTGAGTTTAATTTCAATCTCAACTGCTGCTCAGTATGCAACAGTGAGAATTTATGCGTACAAACTAATAATGGTATTACAGTGTTTTGCATTTTACACAGAGTTAAAGCAATGGTATAGGAGAAATGGTAATAATGTTAACACTATTACCATTATCTTATTATAGTTTTAATAACCTTTAGAAATCAATGAAAGATTTTACAGTACTTATTTCTAATATATATTCTTTTACGTGAATTATATTAAAAATAGTAATAATATTAACACTATTACTATTTTAATAATATATACATAACATTATTCTTACTATCGTTTTAATAATGTTTAAAAATCAATAAAAGATTCTACAGTACTTATTTCTAATATTTACTCTTTTACGTGAATTATATTAAAAATAGTAATAATATTAACACTATTACTATTTTAATAATATATACATAACATTATTCTTACTATCGTTTTAATAATGTTTAAAAATCAATAAAAGATTCTACAGTACTTATTTCTAATATATATTCTTTTACGTGAATTATATCAAAAATAGTAATAATATTAACACTATTATTATTTTAATAATATGTACATAACATTATTCTTACTATCGTTTTAATAATGTTTAAAAATCAATAAAATATTCTACAGTACTTATTTCTAATATTTATTCTTTTACGTGGATTATATTAAAAATAGTAATAATATTAACACTATTACTATTTTAATAATATATACATAACATTATTCTTACTATCGTTTTAATAATGTTTAAAAATCAATAAAATATTCTACAGTACTTATTTCTAATATATATTCTTTTACGTGAATTATATTAAAAATAGAAATAATATTAACACTATTACTATTTTAATAATATATACATAACATTATTCTTACTATCGTTTAAATAATATTTAAAAACGAATAGAAGATTCTACAATATCTATTTTTAATATCTATTCTTTTACAGCTTTACATGAATCACATTAAAAAGTGGTAATAATACTAACATTGTTATTATTTCAATGAGATCTGCATAATATGACTCTTATTATTGTTGTTATAAAATTTAGAAAACAGTAAAAGATTCTACAGCATTTATTTTTAATGTTCATTTCTCTACGACTTTACGTGAAATAAATTATATAAAATAATAAATATATAAATAATAAAAAATGATAATATTAACACTATTACCGTTTTAATAATATTCGCATAACATTATTCTTATTATCATTTTAATAATATTTGGAAAAGAATAAAAAATTCTACAATATTTATTTTGAACGTTTTACAGTTTTACACGAATTATATTAAAAAAAATGGTAATAATATTAACACTATTACTATTTTAATAATATGTACATAACATTATTTTTATTATAGTTTCAATAATATTTATTCGTTCACAGTTTTATATGAATTATACTGAAAAACAGTAATAACATTAATATCCTTCCTATTTTAATAATATCTGCGTAACATTGCTATTATTATTGTCTTAATAGTATTTAGAAAAGAACAAAAGATTCTACAGTATTCATGTTCGATGTTTATACTTTTACAGTGTTTTAAACTTTTGTATTTTGATACTCGTAGTAAAGCTGTACTCTTTATTATTGTTAAGAGAGAAACTTCAATGGAAATTCTTTCATGGTGCTGTCTTTGAAAGAAAGGTTTGAAGGAGTGGCTGATAAATTGAAGTACAAAGTATTATTGTTCACTACGTGTCGAGAAACTTCAAAAGCATACTCTCTTTTACTTCGCCTTCCAATAGGAAATTTTCTTTACGGTCATCGGATTCGAGAGAACGAAATAAACAATAAAGAAAATCCGTACATTTTAAATCCAAGGTAATTCTATAAACTGTGTTACCTAATTCTTTGAAGCAATTTTTGCCAGATAAAATTTACAACAAATCTAAGGGAATTCGACAAATTTCATTTTATTCCCCTTCTTTACGCACATTTCATAAAATTACCTGACATATTTTGTAAAATTCATTCGCGACGTATATTCGCTATTGTTAAACGTTTTTGGCATTTCTTACCATTTTGAACATCTTGTAAAATTTAATTCTATATTAATTTACAAATTTGTAGAAACTCTATTTTGTATTCTATTTTGACAACTTCAATTCTTCCTTTATACAAAATTTGCAAGAAATCCGTTTATTGATTACTTTTTTTCCGATTTCACAGCAAAGAATAAATGAAGTTCAAACTTTTTCTCTTCAAAGTTTTATAAAAATTCTTCCATTTTGATTACCCCACTTTTTCGATATATATTAAAATGGTTGTTCGAAAAGTTCATGGCAATATTTGATGAAAATTTAAAAGCGATACAAAATAACGAATATACTTCGTATTATTAAACAATACTGTGTATAACATTTATTTGGACGAATTCTTGCAATATATTAAATAACTACTTTCGCAGAATTTTTCTCCGATACATTTTCATTTCACAAATGAATTTCTCAAATTAATTTTTCCGTTTCCCTAACGTACTAAATTACAGGTAATTAATAAAATGTTCTCTATTAATAAGTAAACTAAGTAATAGAGTAATATTGCGACGTTTAAAATATCCCAATCAAACCTAAACAATTTTTATTAATTACAAACACATTAATTTCGTACGCTTTTTATCGACTAATCGACCCTGAAAATTTTTATGCAAATTCATATTTTGATCAAGAACGTCAAAGAAATGGAAGCAAAATAGGGAATTGTTTCCCCCTCAAAATACATTTGCAACAGAATACATTGCATTATTACTGAACTGCGAATCTTTATGCAAATTCATTCGTTTATAAACAGAAATATTGAAACGGAAACTAAATACGGAGTAATTTTACGCTGTAGGATTTATCGAAAAATTGATTTTTCACATCAGTAAATCGATTCTTTGTATCGATCTTTTATCGGCCGATTTTATCGTGGATCGATTTCTTCAACAGAAAATCGAATCGAGTCTTTTGAAACGTCAAATTTTCTCCTGTTAATTAAAAAATTTGTCTTTAATAATTTTCATATTTATATCGAAGCAAGTAAAAGAAAATGAGTCATACAAGTTCTTCGCTATAACAAAACAAAAATTACCCAAGAATGTAACGATGAAATTTCTTAATATTTTAACAGATCGTTGAAAAAATTCGGCGATACATTGTTTAACTTTTTTAAAGCACAGCGATACGAAAAATGACTCACCCTTTTTTTTTATACAACCAACTTGCATAGTGGGATTTTTTAAAGTCACTTCCAAACTTTAAACTAAAAAGAAAATCTCTTGTCCGAAAGAGTTAACAAAGGGTTCGTTTCTATGCGTCTTTAGAATGCGACAGAAGATTTCGGCGAATGTAGTATAAAACGAGAAATATGAATTTTTGATAAAAATTGGAAAGAGACGTATGTAGGAGTCTATCGGTTTCGACATTTCCAGGAGGATATTAAGTCTCATCCCGGTGTCGGCAAGTAAATAATCGCCTCTAGCTACCGTGCAAAAGGAAAAAGTTCGATTCCTCGACCATACGATTCCACTTCCTCTATTTCCTATCTCGCTTTCAGCTAGAATTCCAACTTCCAGTTTCGTTCTCCGGAATACCTCGCACTTTTAGACACTATATCGCTTTCAATGTAATACCACCACGGATTTTATTTATAAATTATTATTTACCATTGTTTTTTTCCTTTTAATATCGTATCGGCTTATGAATCTTTTACTAACGACCATAGCAAATGTACCACGTTACATTAATAAGGGTTTACAGTTTACACTAATTTATAATAAAGTATTCACGAGTAATAAAGGGTTACAAAAGTTAACAATGAACAATACAATTTATATATTCTGAAATAATTCGATTTCTTCGAAGTAGGATGTTATTTCCTTTGCATATTTCGTTTAAGCATTTCTTTAACATTATTCGGAATTTTTATTCCGCTTCTAGAATTGTTGCAATTAGGGCAATCCTGTAGGAAGTGTTTAACGGAAATTTCTACATTGCAGTTTGTACAGAAAGGTATTTTGGACTTAGTTATTAGGTATTTGTTATTTTGTTTTTGCTTTTTTTCGGTAAAAGATTATTCTGATTATAAAGAAGAAAAGAGTATTTTATTTTGATTTATTATTATTATTATTATTGTATTGTTTCATTTGTATACTTATGCTATAAGATTAACCGCCATGTATATAGAAACAAAAAGAAAGAGGAAGTATATAAAGAAACGGAGATCGTTTGTAATCCGTTGAGAAAACAATAAAATTATGTCTATAATATCACTACGGAAGGAAATTCATTTTATCGCAACGAAGCAGAATTTTTTAAACAATAAACTAGCAAACATAGACCTATTATTATTAAATTAGCGTGTGTAAAATGTTTTCCTTTTTCAAAGTAAAAAGCTCAACTATAAGTAGATTTGTTAAAATAGTATAAATATTAGGTCATCCCATAGATTCCTGCTGAATTTAATACCAAAAGGGTGTAGTTTAATTAGCGTGGTAATCAAATCGAATTTGTAATCAGACCTATAATTAGCGTGGTAATAAAATCGAATTTGTGATCAGATCTGATCACATTCTATTTGAAATACGATAACAAATAAACATTTGAATAGTTAGATTATCTAAAATTCTTTATTACTTTTGGTTCACGGATAATATAGAAACCTAAGTTTGTCTTGTGTTCAGTTTAAATAAATTATTTCGAAAAATTTTCTATTTCTATTACTTCAATCAAATAAAAATACAATTGATTTCAGATAAATTTTACTCAATTAATTGGAATTGAAATTAATAAGAATTAATACGAATTCTTCAATCAATAATTGGAAAATAATTGAGAATTATAGTACTAAATTAATTATACTTAATTAAACCGCAATCATACATGGAATAAAATTTTTACAATTCAACCGCATTTGTTTTCAAAATTATTCTAAAATAATACTAAAGAATTATTCGAAAAAAAATCGTTTATAGGCTGTGTATAATTTACATTAAATAACGGATACTTAAATCCACGTATTATAAAATATATAAACAGGTTATTTATCGGTTACTAAACCAAAACATCTCACTTTATGAAAACATAAAATGCAAGGTGTTGTCGGTGAATTTATTTCGCATTTGAAAACCTGTACCGTGGAATTATGAAAACTGTATCATTTTGCAAATATTTAGACCATTTTTAAGGCATGCATTAGGGGTTGCGAAGAAAGTGGCCATTTCCCCGTAAGAATACGGTTATGGTGGTAAACTTTCAGGGGAATTGCTCCACTATACCCGATACCGAGGCACCACCGTTGCACGTAGAAAGGTTCACTGTCACGGATAGAACTTTCCATCCCGTGATTTCATCCCCCGGAGGACAGCTTAGTCAGCCGAGGTTAAGATGGAGTCGATGGCTTGCATCCAAACCCGGCTGCACTTACGTAAATCGACCTGTCTACGCTGTATCTGTCTCTAAGACAAATATTTACCGACTCTAAGCAATAGTTTCGCATCGCTATCTCGCATACTTTTACACGAGACGTGTACATCACCGTTTTTCCATGTACGACATTTTCTGCAATAGTTGATCTAGGATAAATGACCCACTTACTGTCACTGTTCATATAGCTGCCAAAATGCTACTATTGTGACTATAAAAATCTAAATACGGTCACGTAGAAACTTCAATAAAGAATTGGCTTTTCGAAATTTTTTTATAATTCGGTTCTGCGGTTAAAAAATCAAAAAAAAAAAAATTTCGAGTTGTATACGACACTGGGTAAAGCATCTCCGATTTTTCTTACAACTTTCTACGCGATAGATCGAAAAAAAACGGAGGTTAAACTGTAAGTTACGCTTTTATTTAGTGAATCGGAGAATTTCTGTTACTTTTAATAACTTTTGCCTGTCGTTTTGGTAGCAATGAAATCGATAGCTAGACAAAAAGGTTGAGAAACGTTGTTCCAAAGCACTTAGAACTTGAATTTTGTATAACATTCTGCGTCTTACAGAACCTTTGCTTGAATCAGTAATGGACTACTAAAACCAATAGACCTTAATCAAGTTTTCATGCACTCTGCATCTACCTCTTAATGTTTCTGAAAATTCCCATCTCCCATCCGTTTAACGTTCCAAGTGCCCTAAACCTAATACGCTTCTAAGCCTTAGATTAGATTCCTAGATCCAATAGACTCCTAGGCTTATTAGAATCCAAGACTAAATGGATTCCTAGACTTAACACGTTAATTCACAAAATTGACGAAATACCTTCCTCAATCACGATTCCTATTCAATCGAAATGTAATCGTTGACTGTCGAATTTTATGCGCGTACCTGAGATGAAATTTGAAATATTATATTAAAGTTTCTCGAGATTTTATTTCTCTAAGAATAATAGTGAATATAATTTTATAACAACGTGACCATTTAGTCAATTTCGTGAGCTACTGTTAGTTCTTAGGTCCAGCAAATTCCTAGACCCAATAAATCCCTAGATGCAATATATTCCTGGACACAAATACTTCCTAGGCTCAATAAATTCCTAGACAAGATCGATTCTTAGGGTCAGTAAATGCTTAAATCATGGACTAATAATAAGTACACGATAGGCCACTGGTTTATAGGAAACATCGTAAATTTCATACTGAAATACCGACTGTGCAACGAAACAGAGATTTTCTATGTCCCTTATGATTTAAAGCGGTGATTTGTGATTTTAAGAACTATATTCAATGCAACCATCAAAGTTGATAAAGTTAATTTCATTAATCCTATATAACGTCACGGGACATAAAAGTTACGCATCCATGCATTTACATTTGTCGAATTTTATCTTATTCACATATCACACTACATATGCGCCCATAATTATAAAACTGGTCTAACTCGTATATTTCTTGTTTCGAGATACAGACCACTTTCATAATGAACGCTAAATGAATTCCATATAAATGTTGAAAGAACAAGCACTGTCTAACGGTTCATTGTTGACAATATCGTAAGAATTACATTAAATTAATTTAGTTTAATTATAAAAAATAATTATTGTCCCATATATGCACGCATCCTACGATTCTTCCAAACATCTTTATCTTCCCCCAAGATGCACAATGCTAAAAGCCGGTATACTTCTGAAAAGATATCGATAAGGTTGGAAGCAACACAGTTTCCGTCCGTATGACACGGATGAGAAGTTGTTCAAGGCTGACTGGGTCCTTTCAGAGCGATCAGAGGCTGTGCAATGTCAGCCCTCCCGGGGGCAAGCACCTGAGCTATATTAAGCTGGAAATTGCCGAGCCAAGAAGCAAACAGAGCGTGCCGGCAGGCGCTCAAAAGCAGGAAAGGTCAAGCTTGCAGCCTTTGTCGCGACCGACAGAAGGAACAACCGACTGGACTGATCGCTATACGACACCGTCACGTTCCGCCTCTCCTCTTTCCGGGGAATTGGGTTTGCCCCCGTGCCCTGTTACGAGACACGCCAGCTGTTCGCTATTTCGATTCCCTAGTCAATCGCCGGACTCTGGCTTTGTTTACTTCGGCTACTCGTAGTAAACTAATTAGAACGGTTTAAGGTTGAATCGGTGGATTGGATTTAGAAGCGAAGAGGATTTAGGCGACTGTGATTAGCGTGGCGGAGGAATCTTGTCGGTGGGTGTCGAGGATAACCGTAGATTAAGCTTTCGGTAGAACGTGGTAACACCGTAGATCTCCGCCGACTGCTGCGATATACGTTTCGAGTAGATTTTGATCGATTGGTATTGGGATAATTAATTACAGCGGTTATTATAATCATTTTTGGGATTTACAATTTTTGATAAGAATTACAGGCTGATATTATTATGCGGAAGATACGAAAGTTTCATTATTGAACTCATTTTATTGGAAACAGTTGACTAAACTGTAGATTTTTATGCAGTTATGGCAAATTTAAATTGGCAAAGGGAACAAATTCCGTATGGTATACAATAATATATAAAATATTTTAAGTAAAGTGCAATTTATAATATTTAGAGGATCAAGCGGATCTCTATTAAAGTCCACTCTTTCAATTTTATCTAAGGAGATACGAATTTGCATAAATATTCGCGATTCGGTTATCACATTTCTACAAAGCTTAATAGGAGTACCATCCTTTTTAAGAACATTCAAGTTGTCGTAAGCTTGTCTCCCTACCTTCTCCTTCACTTTATTTACGTATCTTCTAATAACCCTTGCAATGCACTTATGTGAAAGATAAAAGGTATGCTTCGATTAAAAATGATCTTCAAAGAAAAGGTTTTGAATTCTTATCATTTGTCTTCGTATGTAATTGTCAAACTTGATACCAATAATCGAAGTTCGATTATAATAGGCGGACTATTTGTATTCAACTTTATAAAGAGTATTTTGGGTCCCATTCATTATGATAATAATAGTCGATTGATAATTAATTACTAAATTCCACTGTTATTCTAATCGTAAGTAGGAGGAGAAAAGAGGATGGCGGACAAATGTAAAGAGAATTGAAGGGGGGAGGGATAGCTTGAAGCATTACAAGCTAAAAAAGAAAAGGGAGAAGATAAAAAAGCCAAAGAAGCCGAATAAATAATCGTTTAATTCTAAATTCTGCGGTTAGAAAATTCATGATAATGAGCGCATTAATTGAACCTGAATTAATTCAGCTGAATTTGGAATGCGTATGATTGTACGATAATAATTCTGAATGCATCATATGGATAATAAGTGCCTAAGTAATGGTGTTTATTCGCGTAATCATATATTACGAAGAAGCACTGACAGAAATTTTGTCATCTGTCCCATTTAGTTTGGCACGGATCTCGAAAGTGGCATTGAAGTCAGGTGAAACGTGTAACCGTGGAATTCGTAAAGACGCGCGGTGACTCAAAGGGTCTTTTTATCTCCCACTTCGTGGCTATAGCTGCCACGTAAGCTCGATCCAAATTAATTCTGCCTCCGAAGAGCGTCGTTTCGTGCCTCGACGTTTATTTCTGTCACTATTCGAGCATTCTAGTCGTAGAAGACTCGCTACGATCAGCTTAAACAACTTGTTTGTCGGGCTTAAAGACAGATAACTGACTGCTGATGGTTTTATTGGGCAGAGAGAAGTATGAACACGTGATTTAACGGAAGATAAATAGTCGCGAGGCCAGAGTGAAAATTTAATTGCCTCTTTGGATTATTGTTAGAGGGATTTCGGGTCTAGGGACTTTTCTGTGACGTGTAACGAAGTGAATATTGCGTTTCGGAGAATAAATTTGCCAATTGATCGACGTTACATGGCAAAAAATTAACAAATTTTAATCGTGGGAAATCAGAAGAGGAAAGCAAATAAAATCAGTAAAGAGAAAAGTTAAAATTACTGCTTGTTGTAATCGTGAGATCATATTTTGCATACGCTTTGGAAATTCGATTCCAATTGTATGAGAAATATGATAGTTTTATTGATATAGTGCAACGTAGATTTCTAATAGCGATCGAACAAAACCTTATTTCCAGATTCGTGGAACTCGAATCCGAAACTTTGTGAGGCTTCCGAGCCGTCGAAATGCTCGAAATTCGAAACATTCGAAACTCTAAATTCATATTTTCTTCTGAATATTCTAACGAATCCGTTTTAGAAAATAAAATTATCAGTTGAATAAATGGAAAAACTTGATGGAAATAATTATTGATTTTTATTTTTCTGTTTTATTTATTTTTTCTCATTATAAGGTACTGTAAAAATTGGTAAAATTGTATGGATTGCAATTATTGTTGTATTATTAGTTAAATAAATTCGTATCATGACAACATTCTCGTTATTTATATTTAACTAGGTTTCGAGAGTTTCGAATCATGAAAGTAGCACAAAGTTTCGAGTTTTTCAAGTACCCGTATGAAAAATTGATACAAAGTACCTAAAATATCGATACCTTTCAATGCTTCCCATTGAGCGCTTTGAACTTTTTCAAATTCTAATACAAAAGCAGTAGATTGATGCTTAACTGTTTATATTTCAAATAAATCCCTTAATAATTGAGCATAACACTACGAAATGAGAAGAAAGTCTTTGGAATAATAAGCAATTTGTAAAAATAATAACGATTATTCTAATATAGCACTTTACGCATTTTATGTGTTGTTATATAAAAGCTGTGCTTATAATAATACATTCTACAATGTTCATTCGAATTTAAATTTTAATAGGAATTTTAAAAAAAGAATATGTATATTTGTTTCGTCCATTTTCCTATTTTTCGTTTCGTAATGAATACAAGAATGGAACAACTTTATATGGTTCATTATTCTAAATCTATGCAAATCGTTTTACTTTACACTGTTACGTGTATGGAACGTCAAGCACAGTTAAACGGTATCTTTTTGGTCCGTCGACTTTGAATTAAATCGCAAGGGAAGGGGTTAATCACCTGTATCTCGTTTACTCTTGTATCTATTTGTTTTTCATGTAAATTAAGCTTCATGTCCATAATAAAGTGGAGTTAAAATTGTTTTATCTTTTACTGTTACGTGTTTGGAACGTCAAGCAGCAATAAACAGTACTTTTTTTTTGGTCCGACGACTTCGAATTAAATCGTAAGAGAAGAAGTAATTATTTGCATCTCGTTTATTCTTGCATCTATTTGCTCTTCGCGTAAATTGAGTTTTATGCCCGTAATTGAAATTGAAAATTGGATAAAAATTATTTCCAATCAACTATATTCGGCTAATGTACTTGGAATTATTGTAATCGATCACAAAAGTCTACGTACAATTTCTAAATTTCGAATATGTAAAAAAGTAGAGGAGTTTTGATGACTTTACGAGTACCAATTTATTCGTTAATTAAAATTACACGGATTGTTACAAAGCTTTTGATGTTTATTTCTCATTTGTTGACAAGAAATGTAAATGAATTGAAAACACGATTGCACGAAAATACACGAAATCATATTAACATATACAAAACTTATTGTTATAACTATATTTGTATTTTCTCGTATCTTTTGATACATTTTTAACGTTCCATAATTTGTTTAGCATAAGTGAAATCGCATCTTCTACACTTTTGGAATATACTCAATGATTTTGCCTTTATGAAACGTCGTCCAAGAATCTTCCATATTTGCAATTTTATATTTTATGAATTTTTGCATCATTTATACTCTCCTAAAATGTGCCTTGAAATACATAAGTATTTAAAGTTTGAAATACGTGTGCAAATTTTTGTGAGTGACCGTACATCGATGAAGCGAATATCTTTCGACTCGAAACGTGTCGTTTTCTCAAATTTGGACGATCGTGTGAATATTTTTAGAGGTCCTTGACACGCCAATTTCCGTATGCGTGATCAAGCGTTATCTACGTTAAACATGCTAGCTCTGAGAATCTCAACTCGTTCTAACACTGCGAAACATGGATTAATTCATCAGATAACGCCGAGTTTCCTCTTTTTCTCTCTGCTAGCGAAACCGACGTCAATTTAGCACGAAATATTCGCGTCCATCGACGCGCAGTTAATCCTAGATTTTCCTCCAACTTCGTTGATAAAGTTTACTCGTATCTTTAACTATTAAGGTGTTACAGTTCGTACCTTTCTTCGTTTTAACTTTTTTCCCCACAGCTTCGAAGCTTCTATTTGACGCGGAATGATATAAGTTGGATTTCAAGATGAAAATACTTTGAGATTTAATTGAAAACTTAACCTTCGCTTTCTTCAGCGGATTACACGAATTGAAAAAGTACCAAGAAATAGAAAAGCGTCAAAAATGTTAAGAAGTAGCGGAAAGTAAAAGTAATGGAGATTCTAAGTATACGGAAAATAGAAAGCATGCAAATAAATCTCTGTCAGGAGATAAATCTCCTAAGGCTTTGTTAAATCAATCCGAAAGACTTCTGGAAAAATAGATATACTATATATAAATATTAAAAATTCGAAGTTTGAGAGGGAAGGATGTAAAATAAAATACGTATTCGCATCGCCGTATCAATTATAGTCAACATAAATTACTGTAAAATCACATTTGCAAACACTGTATTTTTAAGCGTGAAATCTAAAAACTGTCAAATCGACCAGTCCCGTAAATTTAGTGTTAAAATCTCAGGTTAAGATTCGAAGAGATAGGAAAAGATTAAGATTTATGTCGGAGCAATTATCGGGGAATTAAGACAGGATCTGTTAGCTGTGTTTGATTAGAACGGAGCTGTTGGAGTGTTCAACGTCCGCTAATTGAGCACGTGGTCACCAATAATGGCAACGAACCGGATTGCCCGGAAGCTCCTAACGCGGTTCCAACTTTCCTCCGCGGGCGTCGACTAATCGATAAATCAATTAGCCCGCTGATACGTAATTAAGGTCGCGGGCGAAGGGGTAAAAGGGATACTTTCCTGCGAAACTCGACCGGCGGATCGCGAGTGGAACGGAAAATCGAATCGATGCCAATGAAAATTTATTGCAAAATTTCCTCTCAACTACGCGTACTACGAACTTGCAACAAGGGATGAGATACAATGCAATTTAACTACCCGCGGGTCGCTTGATGAATTCGTTGGAAATTAGAGAGAATTGAATATTCTGCATGGCCGACCTATTACAGGTTTATACTACTTAAACGTAGGATTCTCATCTCTTCCGTTTGCAAAATTTAAAGCCGCGGAAAGGATCTCCGCAGCGTACAGCTTAAATTTAGTATTTGTCAGCGTTCGGCGTCGTTAAGGTAAAATTTTATTTCAATAAGAATGACGAATAAATAATTAATCGCTGGTCGATTGTTTATTATTCGTTTGGTGAAGGTTTATTAATTATTCTTTAATCGCGTTTATTGTTTAAATTTGGTTGTTTATCGTTCAAGAGTTCGTGGTGCATAATTCGTTGCAATTTGTTGAAGGAATATTTGCGAAAATTGATGAAGTACAGTTTGAAAGACTTAAGAATTATTAACGAATTAAGTTTGAATTGACGATTCACATTACTTTTTATATCGTTCAAAATACTAATTGGAATATTCTATCATATTTACATTTTCAAAATGTACTCTTTAAAAAATGGAAGTAAGAATTATACAAAAATACAAATGAACAATTTTGCTTTAATCCTTGTGCTATTCACAGTACAAATTTTGGACTAAAGATTGCTTTTCAAAATGGAAACCTGGTTTACAAAAAGATGCAAATTTCAAAACGATAAATTTCTTCAATATTTCACAGGAACAATTAAAACTGAATATCGTGTAAAATATATACCGAATTCGCGCAGAAACTATTCTTTTGAGAAATTGAAGTTACAGGGAGGATTTTATTCGATGCAATTTGTGGGAGAAACATTTCTAAAGATTCAGGTAAGGTTAGGATAAGATTTGGGTTAAGTTCGTGGCGTACATTTTGAACGGATGAATTTGGCAGAATATTCCAAATTGGAATTTTGAACAACGTAAAAAATAAAGTAGAACATTCATCTATATTTTTATACGTTTTTCCATATTCTTTTTTAAAGATTAATGTTGCTTGAATACTTGGAATTGTTTATTATTCCATGATCAAAATCATTTTTCTCATTTCGCGGTGTTAAGCTCAATTATTAAGGACATTTATTTTAAATATAAACAGTTGAGTACCAATCAAGTGTTACAGCATTAAAATTGTAAAAAATTTAAAAAATGGAGTTAATCATTTTGGTCTGTGAACAGCTCGTTTATTATTGATTCATATATATTATTGAGAGCACGCGAATTTTCGATGCAATTTATTCACTGCACTATTTCGTCTTATGAATTCTTTTGCCCGAAAGCTTCACAATTAATCTCCCATGATCTTGACCTTGACATATGTTCTTCAGTCTCCTGAGTCATCCCCAAGCAATTTTACACGTCACTCACCCTCCGCTAAAAAAATATAGACGAGAAAACATCGGTAATTAAAAATAAAATAAAATTAAGCGGCCTACGTTAAATTTTCCATTATATATTTATATATATATATGCATTGCATAATATATTCACATGCTATCGCAATGAACAAACGGAGAACAAATAGGAGGAATCTAGAACAGAGTTTTGTTTCCCCGGCGCATATTGATCGAGAATTCGAGGTCCCAGCGCGAACGAGATCCGTAAACATTGAGAGTTCCAAGAGTATTTGGAATGATCGTCCATGCAGCGTAAATATTGGCCGACTGAAATTCGTAACGCATCGCCGTTGTTTCTACTTATTAAAGGGGACAAGCGTGGGTGGATGTCGCGAATGTGAAACCGGAAGTTCCGGTGTATAGCGGCTACCACGACACCCTCTTCAGTAAACGCGATATCGAATAAATGCTGCAATTCATACTACCGATCTACTATTGGTTTATCCGGTTTCGTATCAAGGATACTATTTGTGTATTTTTCTACTCGTGTAACGTTGTTTCATTTGCACAATTTTTATGGGTTTGCCGCAAATGTGGAATATCGGTTATTTGAATTATTGTGTTTTAGAACAGTGATTATCGGAAAGGGGTGAATTTTAGAGAATTGAAGGATTTTTAATAAACGAATATTGAATTTTTGAGATATGGGGAATATTAAAGAACTTTACAAATATATTGGAATAGGAATTTTGGAGAAACTGGGAATTTTAGAAAATTCCAAATGTATTAAAAGAGCAATTTTAGTGAAATTGAAAATGTTCAAAAGTTTCAAAGATACTGAAGTAGCTGTTTTGGCAAATTAAAGATTTTTAAAGATTTCGAATACATTGTAGAAGACATTTCCGGAGAATTATGAATTTTAAAAAGCTTCAAAGATATTGAACCAGCAATTTTTGCAAATTAAAGATTTTGAAAGATTTCGAATACATTGTACGAGAAATTTTTGAAAAACTGCGAATTTTGCGAAGATTCAAATATGGTAAAATAGCAATCATTGAGAAACTGGGAATATTAAATTATTCCAAATGCATTCAGAGAGCAATTTTTGAGAAATGGAGATTCTAGGAAAATTCCAAATGCATTGGAATAGCAATTTCTGAAAAATAGTGAATCCTGGAAACTTCCAAATACATTGGTATAGTAGTTTTATTAAATTGGAAATTTTAGAAGCTTCCAAATGCACTGCAACAGCGATTTATAAATAAATCGTAATTTTAAATAATTTCATGTACATTGAAATAATAATTCCTGATGAGTTGAAAGATTTAGAGAAATCTAAATGCATTAGAATTTTAAAAAATTCAAAACTACACTGAAATAGTATGATTTTAAAAAAAATAGCCTTGGAAAATTTCAAGTGCATTGCAAATGCATGTTTAAAAAACTGAAAGTTTTAGGCAATTTCTAATCCACTGCATAAGCAATTTTTATGAAATTTCAAAACATTTCAAATAGTCTGGAACAGCAATTTTTGAGAAATCAAAGATTCCCTAATACAGATAGATGTTTTTGAAGAAATTTAAACATCTTTAAGTGTATCGAAATTTCTCAGAAATTGTAAAATAATTTAACCAACATGTTCACAGGATATTTGAATTCTTAGTGCATCATGATATTTAAAAGAACATTAATTTATCTTATTATTCGTGTTCTATTCGTTTCTCTTAAAACATTCAACTTTGAACGTGACTGACATTTTTATTTTTAAATCATGAATCTAAATGTAACATGTTTTCGAAGTACGATATTTTAAGATGAGGATTTCTGAAGAATAGCAAAAAGGTTGTCGATTAGTATTGAGGTTAATTTACAAATTTCAAGGAAAATTTCGTGTTAGGAGAATGACGGAAGTTTCCGGCTACATAACCGAGTGAAGAAACGAAAGTTTCTTTTGTATTAGTAGCAAGACGGTGAATTCTGAAGAGACGAAGCAGCGAGTTGACTTTTAAATGGGTTTCAGCTACGTCGACGTCGAACAAAAATTCAAAACGACGTTATTGACGCTTCAAAGTTTCATTAACTGCAGGATAACGCTGTTCACTTCAACTTGCTCACAATTTACATTGCCAATGAAAAATTAAATAGCATGCTTCCCATTAACTGTCACGGGAAATGCGCTACTCCATTTACCATAGAACATAATAAGGTTTCGCCATTAAACAGAAATAGAAGCAACCATAGGAAGAACCTTATTTCCTTTTCAATCACTTTTCGACTCGAGTAAAAGTCAAACAAATTCCTTTATTCAAGGGATAAATGTATTCTCTTTTTAAAAGGATGAAAAATACATTTTGCAAACAATAAAAGAAGTACTTATAAAGAAGAGAAATGATTAACCAATGTTTCTGTTTAAGAGTTTAACATATTTTTACTTTATAACAGAATACTACCCCCAAGAAAAGTTTTCAGTAGCAAATTGTAAATAATAAATTCGTACAACCAAAGACAAAGAATTTGTTTGTTTTTAAGTGGAAGAATTCTTTCTATAAAGAATAATAGAATAGTTTTCTTGTTAATCCCTTAAGTGTTTTCTTTAATTTTGAAAATACGTGCTTAATTGTTTTTAAGCAATGACAAGTATATTATAATATACTAAGTTGACTCGAAAATTCTTTTTCGTGTGTTTCACTTTGATAGGTAAAATGGCATCGCGAGACTTTGTAAAAATATCGTCAAAATAGCTTGGAAAAATAGAACAAGATGTTATGAACAGAATGAATCTAAGTATTTCAATAAATTTTATTGTTTATGGAATTTTGCGCACTTAATATTTGATAATAAAATGCAAAGTACTTTTAGAACAACCTAATAGTTAAATTTATTGAATCTTGTCTCTTCCAGTGGCGAATAAAAGCTAATAAAAATCATTCGTCTCAAAGCAAGGAAATTGTTGACAAAAATAGGAGCAAATTAGGGTCGAATACGATCCAAGAGCCGTGTTAGAAGATCAAACAATTCCAGAAAATGAGTCCTAAGCGAGCCCTGCCTTCAACCTCTTTTCTTTTTCATTAAAACTTCCCCCATGAATATTTCCCTTAAAACAGGATTACGGGCGTTACAAAATACTTTCATGAATAATCGCCCAAGATTTACACCTATTAAAAAACAACCTTTTAAAACCACTATGAATAATTGCTGAACAATTCCTTTCTCCTTCAACTCGGTTGCAATTTTCTTATGAAAATTGCATCTTGGATAAGACGACGTTATCCGTAATTTATAAATCGATTTGCAGATGGTGGATTAGATTTTATTCCTCGCGTATACTGTGCGCAATTCAAGGAGGTTTTAATATAGGATTACACGATGCCCGTTAATTCGTGCTTTAAATTTTCGTCGTGTCCGGGACAGCTTTTACGTGGTTGGCGTTCCGGACGAAATTTATAACCCGTTGCAACTCTGCACGAATTTTGCTTAAATGGGGGAAGGTCGTGGAATTGTCTAAATTCTGCCAAATATTCCTCATAATATTAGCATTACGTTATACCAGCGGTTCTCAACTTGTGCAACGCGTTCCACAGATTATATTAGCTTTGCTTTGCGAAGCAAAACGGTTAAATACAAGAAAATTCTTTAATCCCTTGCTCTATTAATTTTTTAATCGCTGAGAAGCTTAAGTTCAATAATTATTGCTTCAATTTTGTGTGAAATATATAACATTGTGATATTACACATAATTTGTATTATGTATTTATATTTATATCTATTCGATAATAGAGTTAAAATTGAAATTGTAATTGAATAGAAATACAGTGTGCAATTATGGCATTTGGCCCACAATTTGTTAAGGCAAAGGGTTACAATAATACACAATATATTTATTAGGTGTATCAATAAATAATTCACTTTGGTTGTGAAATTAAATATTTGTTTTTGATATGGTTAATTTTCCAATTTTGTCTTAAATATAATTGGCGTTGTTCTTTAATATTTACACATTATAAACTAAATGCAGTAATTCATGTTTATATCTTGCTAGTATATTTTCAATTTAACCTGTATGTTGAACTTATTACAGAAATAATGAATTACTTGTTGATGCACCTATTATAGTACTTAAAATCTCATAGGTTTGTGGAAAATTTCACACCAAGATGATACAGCCAAATAAGCGCTGTAAAAATTCCTCCAAATCAAATTCAATTTATGCTTAGACTGCAAATCGTTATGCAAATTTATATTTTTATAAATATAAAATTCTAAATATTATAAAAAGTATCAAACTTTGAATATTTGGTATATTTCAACGTAAGTTTTGCACTACGAGTATTTTTGCATGTTTAAATCCCCCATAAATGCATAAAGATTCAGAGTCTATTTAAGATGTAATGATCGATAGATCTCCCAAAGAAAATTCTTTTTGACAATTTTTAATTTTAATAATAATTCCAAATTCTTTTAATAATAAGATCAAAATGCAAATTACAATTTAAGCCGAATTTCTTTTATTCAATCACATAAATTGTTTTGAGAAAAGGTTGAGAACTGAGTTTTTTAAATAGACATATACTTATTAGATTCTTTCCCGTTTTTTATTCCTTTATTACGTTCCTTAAAATACGTGGTAATTGCACATATTTTTTTAACTTCTCGGCCAGTAATGCACACTTAATATTTCAATAACGCGGTGCGAAATTAAATCAAAGGAGACACGCGATTGAATTAAATGGAGAACAAAGGTGGTGAAAAATTAAGTATGAAATGAAATTGTAGAATATCCATCGGGGAACCAAGCTTTCGTAAATCCTATATTATGTTTTTAATGGTGAGGAGAGTTAAGGATAATTGGATAGTAACTTTAAAGTGGAACAGTCGTTATTTCGTCTGACCACTTACGTATTCATTCTACTTACGAGAATCGTTATCTTTATACGGAGAAATATAAAAAGAATTATTATGACGTTACATCGTAACAACATTTAAACATCTAGTTTAATAATTACTAATACAGAAGCGGACATAGAAACAATTTTTCGTACTTTAGTTATGCTTAATGTGATTTAAGTAATTGAGTATTAAAATTATAAATCCTTAAAGGATTTAACGACGAATAATTAGGTAAAAGAAAGGGAAAATGTGCTATTGTAAAATTTTGAAAAACTTTCAACTGATTTTGGAGGAGGTATTTAAAGGATGATGGAATATGAGAAAGATGGCGGATTATCAGGCGTGATATTGATCTACGTGGAACACCGGCAACCAGAAAGCTTTGGAGACGTAGCCGAAGGTGGCACCGCTGTCCAACTCAAAAATTTACCAACCAACGGAATTGGAAATCCCGTTACCGACGTACCTGGAACTACATTTTGCAACGCATTCGGTAAACCACTCTCCAACTTCGAATTCTACGCGAAAATAGGTGCGGGCGAAAGTACGATAAATAGATACATGTATATTGTACGAAATTTCGATCTGCCAAAAGCAGCAAAGTGCACATAATAATAGAAAAAAATATACAAAATGCACAAGGTAAAGTGCATTTGAAAATACTTATATCCTATTCCTTTAGTTGTGTTTGGAAAATTATGAATTTGAGCAAGATCCGGAGTCTAATGATAAGCTATACAAATTTGAAAAAGACAAATACTCATAGAACTACTGATACTAATGTGTGACTGAATCTCTTTTTGTTACAATCAATCGATTAGTGGATTTATAATCTAATGATAATATGGATGAATATTGTAGTCAGATTTCGATTAATTTTGGAACATTCAAGTGGGACGTTTGCATTTCATTAGTTACCAAAGGGTTGAAAAAGGAAGTTTCATTAATACCCACGAATCTAATAGATTTGTTGAAAAATAGAAACGAAATAAAGTTCACGTGATGCTCCAATAATGATTGATTAATCAATATTGAATAATTAATATTAGTTATCGATATTAACTCATTCATATTCAGGTAAGGGACGTCACAAAATTATTAAACTAAGTTTAATAAAAATACTGATATAACACTGTGAAATTGGCAGAATAAGGAAAGAGAAATCGAATCCAAGATTAAATGCAGTCTATTGAAATTAAAAGGGGAAACGTTGCAGAAAATTGTCGCTAATCACATTTAATGGAAACATTACCACACATCGTTATATTCATGTGGGAAATCCTAAATTCAAACGTAGATCGAAAACCAAACCTAACCTGAACTTAACATAGATCAGACCTCAGTAGAATTGGACCGAGATTTAAATCTAGATTGCAACTCAAACTCAAACCTAACCCACTTAAATCTAGAAGAGAAGCACTCTTAGCTATTCACATAAAAGGACACGTGAGGTATTTTAGCAAACTTGATCACCTTAGCAGACACAACTACACTAGACATTTGATAGACTAGTCAGTCTAAAACTAGACACGGTAATCATTTAGACACTATAGAAGTTAGTTGCATCTTAGACACATCTTTTAGACATACATTAAGGTAAACGAAGTTAGATTTTAGACACAGAAAATGTACAGTACACCAGATCACTAGGGTGACTACATACTAGTGCGACGCTGTGGCGCAAGAACAGATTTCTAAAGATTTTTTAAAATAATCTTAATCCTTATTTCCAAACCTAAACTTAAGCCTAGGTCCGCATGCAGAATGAAACTTATTCCTAAATACAAGTCCGGACTCGAAGCAACATTCAAATTTGGATAGAAATTCAGTTTCTAACCCAGACCCGACCCTAGGCTCATAATTAATCTTTGTCAATCTTAAACCCAGAACCAATTCTAAATTTAAACCATGATACGAAGCCAGATTAAAACTTTATCTTAGAGACATTATTGGGCACAAACCCAGGTCATAGACAAGGTACATCATGGCTGATGAATTTCTTCACCGCATAAGTTTGATTCTCAATCAGGCGGTTTTCCCATCATCAGCAAATTAACCCTTTCACGAACACGGAATTCTATTTTGCAATCTAAAAATGTATTTAGTGTATACATATGTATATATATGTGTGTATAGTGTATAGTATAGTATAGTGTGTAGTATAGTATAGTGTGTAGTATAGTATAGTGTATAGTATAGTATAGTATAGTGTATATTATAGTATAGTGTATAATATAGTGTATAGTATAAAAAAGGTAATAACTGAACATTGTAAAATCCGTTTCCATCACATAGAGCACGAAAACCGTTTTGGTTACGTAACATAAGATCTACATGTACAAAGTTACTTCTTTTGGGCCTACAATTTTGTGGCTCTACATGTAGGTCCGTACTCGTTAAAGAATTAATCATCATTGCATGTAGTTTACCACACAGTTTACAACGCGTGGTATTATATAGCATAGAAGTCAAATAGGTTCGGAACAGGATGGTTTCCCATGCCAAACAAATAGAAGCAAGGACCACAAATGGCTCGTGAGTCGTCAGTTCGTCACCTCTGAGATACAGAATAGAGGTATCATTCCATGCTCTTGTCACACAGTCAAAATTTGCGTATCCCTAATCTATTAATTAAATTTCGATCATTTCTAGGTAATATCCTTAACATAACTAAAGCAATTCATCGCTGAAATTTGTGTTCTTGTTTCGTTCAGTTTCTATGTGTTTACAATCGGTAATTCTGACCTAAATCTGTACATTGACGCCAACAAGTTGTGCGTTCACTTGAACTATATTCTAACAATACGTGTAATTATACGAATTTATTGTAACACGTTCCATTATGAATTATGTATTATGTACTTTACATCTAGTCTACATGATGTACATTACTTCTAGTCTACGTTACGTACTTCACCTCTAGTCTACACGTTCTTTTGTACGTCTGGCGTATATTAACGGGACTCTATCCCGTTTCTAATAAATAATAATAATTCTTCCCAGCTAGCAATAAAGATAGCGAGGAGGTGGGGTAACAATTTCCTTAAAGCTGTTATGGAAGAAATGGAGATAGAAACCCGAGTCTCCGGAGAGCAACCACCTACTCTCTGATAAACGACGTCTGGGACACTATGAAATACTGCAAATTTACACTCAACTCACCGTACTTCGTGGCCGACAACTACGGTCCAACCCCTACGTCTCCTCTTATCTTTCCTTCGCAATGTTTCCGCCACGCTGAGCCTCTCCATCGCGACACACGTTCGCGACAAATCTTCCCTCAAATACTCTGTTAAAATTCCGAAACTCTGAAAGGACACCCTTCAGCGGCCGGGTCGTAGAAATTCTTCATAGCGAATCTTCATGCTGACGTGGATCGTATTCCTTAATGGAGTGTGATGAACTTTGGTAGACCTTTGCTTCTTCAGTTGGAAACTTTCAATTGGATTTATTTGCCAGCGCGATCGCGGCCAGGTTTAAGTTACATTAAAAGATAAGGTAGCAATTTTGGAAGTGAGGTTTTTTAACATCTTTCGGGGATTCTTGGGCTCGCAAGGATTCGAAGTGAAATGTTTAAAGTGTCGAAATACGAGATCTTTCGATCGTTGAGAAAACTGCAAACGATTGAACTCCGGTTTCAGAAAAGTAAGCAAGATTTTGGGAAATAGTTACAAATTTTAAGTCAGATGGGATAAATAGAGTGGGAAAAATAGGGAGCAATTGTTGGGACTCGAAGTCACCGCAATTTTCACAGAACCCACTTCGTGAAGTCACATTTTCGTTGCATTTGAAAACAATTCACTGATTTATTAATAACACCGCAAAGTAGTGATTCTTGATTACATCCCTCGATGATAACCCATCGATTATTATTCACATCTCGTGTCAGGATTCACATTGAAAGCCTTCTCGAAGAAAGTGACTTCTACGAGATCCAATAGATCAATTTCCACCAAACTACGTTTCACGATCAAATTTTCAAACTAAACGTAACAATCGACCGCGCAAACGTTGAAATCATATTCCGTTACCAAGCACTACGTTCACAGACACCTCAATCGAACTGTAATTCACCAGATATTTCGATCAGTAACGCAACCACCGGCACGCGCATTATATCGCAAATTTATTAACCAATCATTCGTCAGCTGAAAGATTTCTTCGTAAATGTTGCGCCTAATTCGTCGAAATTAAATCTTCGAACCGGAATTTCGTAAGACGGGCTAGATAGCAATGATCGCGACTTCCGGCAATTCTGATCGCCTTATCAGTAACAGTAATCACCGCGAGAAGGTATACAGGCGTCAGATAAGCACCCGAGCTTCGCGACGCACCGCAGAAGACTGAGTGCCGTATTGTATTTATAGAGCGAGTCGGATTATTTTCAACGGCGACGCTTTTCTCACGTACACACGTCGTTTGTTCGAGGACCGGCTCCCCCCGTGGAAATCCCCCCTCTGATTGACCCTGAAATTCGCATCGTTTTGGAACATACGCACTCTGCACAACCGTTATCGTTCCCTTTCCTCCATTCTTTTCCTTTTTCTTCGATTCGATGGTTCGAGATTTCAGATCGTTCGAAAGCATCCGCAGGTGCTTCAGGGTTGAATTTTCGTTCTAAAGCTACGTTCGCAGTGTAGCGAGATGTTTTCTTCTCTTTCTTTACTTTCGACATACGAAATATTTCTATACGTTATTGTAATGTTGTTTACATTTCGATTGTTAGATAGGAAAAATACATAATTTTGGGTTTGAACGCGTTCAACGCGAACGACGCCATTTCATTTTGTGGTTTATTATTAATATTTGTTCTGCGCACTAGTGGAGGAAGACGCGTTATAAATAATTTAGAGAATGATTCGGTAATGGTAAAAATACAAAAGAAGAATATTGTAGCAATTTTAGTGTAATTGTCATTTGATTGAAGAGATATATGATACTTATTTCGAAGTTTTCTTTATCATGGTCAGCAGCGAACGCGTTAAGTAGTAATATTATGGATAATATTATTTAAAATGTTAATTTTAATATTGCCATGTTGGACAATTTATCGGAGAACAATTGTTCTCTCGCATTAAGCTGCGAAAGGGTTATATGCAAAAGTTCGGATGGTTGACTTTGACTCTTTTTAGTTGGGTAAGTTATATCGAGGTTTGAGACTGCTTAAAAGGATTTGAAATTGTTCTGAAGAGTTTGAGATCATTCGAAAGAGTTTAAAAGTGTTTGATACTTGGATCTCATTCTAAAATTTTTTCTATAATGTTTTGGATGGTCAAATTTAACTCTTTTTAATTGGATAAGTTGTTTTGAACTTTGGGGTCGTTGAAAAGAGTTTAAGATTATTCGAAAGGATTTGAGGTTATTCAGAAGGATTTACAGGCATTTGAGATTTGGATTTTATTGTGAAATGCAAGACTTTAGATACGAAATTAATTGACTTTAATACTTTTTACTTGGGTAAGTGGTGTTGAACTTTGAGATTATTAGGCACAAATTAAGATTCAAAACGGTTTAAGGTTATTCAAAAGGGTTTAAAGATGTCTGAGACTTGGATCTCATTCTAAAATGTAAAATTTTGGATGGTTAACTTTGACTCGTTTTAGTTGAATGCGTTGTGTTGAGGTTTGAGATTATTGGACAAAATTTGAAATTGTTCAAAAGAATTTGGAACTGTTGAAAAGAGTTTAGGATTGTTTCAAAGTATTTATAGGTGTCTGAGACATGGATCTCATTCTAAAATGTAAAATTTTGGGTTGTTAACTTTGACTCTTTATAGTTGAGTAAATTGTGTTATGGTTTGAGACTATAAAGAAAAGGATTCAAATTGTTCGAAAGAGTTTATAGGTGCTTAACTTGGATTCCATTCTAAAATACGACATTTTTAATGGTTAACTTTGACTCTTTTCAGTCGAATGAGTTATATCGAGGTTTGAGATTGCTAGATAAAATCTAATATTATTCGAAAAGCTCAGAAATTGATCATAAAGATTTAAGATTAATTCAAAATGATTTACATCTGTTTGAGACTTGAGCTTTATTCTAAAATACAAAATACGCTGTGTTTTAAATCGTTCGAAATAATTTTTATATGTTTGGGACACGGTTTTTACTTTAAAGTACAAAATTTCGAACCATAAGTATCTCCTCAAGAATTAAAGTAGAATTTTCCGGGTTCTATGGAATTTTATTCGATAGTCTAGAATTTTTACTTGTTTTAAAATGTTACGCCTTGTATTTTTCGAAACGTGTGTAAAATCGGTTCCACTTCTCACTACTTTAAATATAACAAAAGTTGATTAATTTGTTGAAAGTGTTTCTTGTCCCAAGGTGTAAAAAAAAACTGAGCACCACTGGCGAGAAATTTGCGACGTGAGATTTTTTATATAGTCTCTTTGGCACGGCGCGACATCCAAGTCACATTTTATTACTCGTACCAGCAACACGACGATGAATTTTTCTCCCACACATTTTTGAATTATCCAAGACTGTCCCCAGAAACTTCGAACTAAAATTCATCGAAATCTTCTCCTTTCATTAGTGTTAATTGTTCCACTCTACCACGAATTCTAACCGATTTAACGCAAACCGAGAAATGTTAAAAATTGCATAGCTTGCGCAGCGAATGCCATGGAAATATGAAATTTCATCACTGTAAATTGAAATTACGACCGGAAATACCTATCAAGAGATGTTTTATTTGGCAGGAATGCAAATGCCGCTGTCTCATAACTGTTTCAACTTCCCTCAAGTATTTTATGCATGATCGATCGATCACGGGGCCAAGTATCGCGATCAACGACATTGGAGTGATCCAACGAAACATCGAATCGTCGAGTTTTGTTGCTGGCAATGATGAACCACGCGGTATAATAACGGCAGTAGCTAGCAATCATAAAGACAACGCAGCGATTATAGTAATTAATAATTATTAGAGGAAGTGGTCCGAATATGAGCTAGAATTTAAATATGGTTTCGTTAAAGTAATGGGCTTAAGAACGTTGTAGAACTATGACCAAAAAAACAAATAAAATTGTACAGAAGAAATAGTAATCAGCGTTTATTGCATTAACGTCTTTTGTTTCATTAAAAAGTTTTCGTAAATTAAAAATTCGTAAAAAGATATATTTGTTCCATTGTTCCAATAATTACCGGTTGAAGTAAGGATTAATTTGCTAGGAGCACTATACTGATAACGTTAAGAGCTTCTTTACTTACTTTTAATACAAAGAATAGTTTAGGCGTGTAGAACGATGCGAACGTTTTCAATGCTTCAATGTAGCATTTTCATTCATGTGTTGATCTTATTTTGAACGTATAATGCACTTTATTCGGGTTCCACGCGTCAATAATGTTAGTCGATACATTTAATTTTATCGTGTCCTAAATTCAATGTCTATCGTAAGGAATACAAAATTGGAACCACAATTAAAGTTAACATCGAAACCAACAAACTTCATGATCTCCTTTAGTTCAATACAGTTCAATACAAAGACTTGCATTAATAAAGTTTCGCATAAAGCTCCGCAGTCTGGTGATTAGTAGTCACAGATCCAATGCAAGAGTAGACAAACGGTGATTACCAAGCTGAATAAAGCTCCTTTACATTGTTGCTGTAGATCTCCAGTATATTTATACAATTTAAACTTTATGATCTTGCTATATTTTATATTTTGTAATTTTGCCAATTTTATGTGCACCAATCGTGAAACGTGATGACTTGCAACATAATTTTCAGCAAACATTGGTAAACAGAGATACAAATAGGAAAATGGGGCACTCATATTGAAAGCTTAATGCGTACATGTTGTACGCGCATTTTAAATGATTTCAAGAAAAACAAGTTCAAATATTTAGTGGTATTTGACAACCGAATAAACACTTTTTTGCTGCATGTATGATGTTATATTTATGAAACGAATATTGAAGAATGTGTTTAAATAATAACACAAGTTTCGTTCTATAAAATTAGTATAATTCGATAAAAATATCTACAGGATGACTTCTGAACATAAGTTCTACGTCCACCTTTGCTATATCATCGCTTCGTAATAATAAATTAAAACAATACTTTGCTGTTGAAGCTTCGCAATAATGAAATAAAATAATAAACTTCGGCATTTAAACGTACATTACAAAACCTACTAATTAACCTAAAACCTTATTATTAACATTACTTAAACCTACATACTGTTAACAAACAGAAACGTTGACGTTGAAATTGATTGTCAACAAGAATGAAAGTAAACTTTGATACATAAGCTGGTACAAAGGGAACGAAGTAATAAATATTGGCGTTCACATGTTCATAGCAAAATCACATGTCCAACGTGCTCGTGCACTAGAAATAATGGATGCAAAGACATACGATAAATAAAAGTTCTATTTTAATATATTTTGCAAAATAGCTAGATACGTATGATATTTATGCTACATAAGAGACGACCAAGATCTATTTAGCGTATATCGTAACTCAAACTTGACGAAAAGTGAACATACAACATGTGTGTGCATTAAATCATCGATATATTTGTTTAAGTGGAGAATGACTAGCCACCATTTTAAGGCATTTCATTAATTGTTATATTAATAATGCAATATCTCTGTACAATATCTGTTTCAGAAAAATTATTTAGGCCGCTACGAAACAGCGATTCAATTTTTTAACTAAAAGAAGAAAAACGAAGGGCGGCATAAGTAAAATAATTGAATTTCATTTTTCTCGGATGCCTCGGAATGATAGATAGAATATTTTAATTTAGTAGAGCAGTATAGTAATTACTGGACTGTGGAAGTTTACGCAAGATGCAAATACATACGCATATTTATCTAGGAAATAAGGTAACGTAATGGAAACTAAACGGAAATTTGTTTCATCGTTACAGAAAACCGAAATTGTATTTTTCATTTCGCATATTATGCATATTGCACGTATTTTGCATAAAGCATATTGCATATTATCTGCATATTACGTGCATATCGTCGAGTGTCAGGTAAAACTGACTTGTATGTATCATGACTGATTTTTATTCATCCATTCTCGTTTCTGTTTCGATAATCGAAAGAATTGGAGAAGGTGACCAAAATTATTCCGCGTAATATCGTTTCATATGAATTATTTATTTCATTAAAATTGAAATTGCCCAAATAGTGTAGCTATAATTAATGTATTAGATATTTCAAATGACTCACTCAACGTTTTATGGATACAATGTGTCCATTTTATCTGGAAACGTATAAATGTCTCGAAAATTGTACATGGCACGGAAAAATATTTCAGATAAATATTAAATAGTGTTAAAAGTGACACATCGCGATGATTTTGACTTTGCGTTGAGCTTGGAAATAGTCGTAGTACAAGTTAATTCTTTAAGTTTGAACCTATATATTTTATTAACACTAAAACTACGAAGCATGTCAAAATGATCGCTTACTAATTTGCTACAAAAATTCTGTAAACTTCCAACAATGCATTTTTAAGAATATTCCACGAAAGATGAATAAAGATTTACTTCGCTTGCAATATATATTTCGTTATTTTCAAAGTGTCTATCATTTTTATTTCTTTCATACAAATAAGTATAATTTAGTCGCTGCAGTAGCTTTGCTGTTACATATTCTTGTAGCAGACGTTGAAACATTTTTCAAAACACTACTTTACTTGTATATTGTGCAGAAACCAACTTGAAAGTAACTTTCCAGATAAAACGGACATATTATATGTTATATAAATGTTGCATATATTTTTATGTCTAGTAAATACTAAATTGCGAAACTTTATACGAATTTATTTTTATAATAAATGAAATTTCGCAAAATTTTGATTATAGAAACTTTTACAACGGGGCTAAAAGTGCATAAAAACACGAACATTAATTAATGTTGAAGGGCAAAACATTTATTCGAAGGAATTAAAATAATTCGCTGATTGCAAGTTGCTGAAGACACATGTTGCTACTTGACGAAGGGAATGTTTACAAAATATTCGCCAATACTGTGACAAACAGTGATTAATCCGATGAGATCGTTGCCAGGGATAACGATTCAACAAATCGTTGCTCGCATCTAATTTCTTCCCCCAATGATTTATCGTTTCACGTATTCATGGTCTCCATGGAATTTTTGTAGGAATTTTCACACACGTGAACGTTCGTACGAGTAAATTTTTCAATGTAGTAGCGATAGATAGTGTTAGAAATAGAATCGGTGTGGATAAAGTTGAAAATTTTTAGAAGATGGACGATTGGAAAATTTATAATGTGGCGACTGTTAGATTGATGATACTTAGGGAGACTAAAATAGTTCTAGAAGAGCCAAAGAATTTTGCTTCTTTGACACTGGCGAATATTCTTGGTTCATAGTCGAAGCCAAGTTATGGTGCAAATAGTGACTAAATGTCCTCTCATTTATTCTGCATAATTATTTCCTCTTTACTGTCTACCAGACTCGATTATCATTGAATTTAGGTACTTTTCAATTCGTTTCATTTTCTATGTACAAAGTAGCTACGAATATTCTTGAATTTTCCATAATAATTATTTCTTTGTCCTTATTTTATCTAATTTTCCATTGTAAATATTTCAATAATATTAACCCATATTTTTGAATTTTCTATAATAATTATCTTTCCATTGATGTTTTACCGAATTTTCCATTGCAATTATTTAAATAATATTAATTAATATTCATGAATCTTACATAATTATCTTTCCATCCCTATGTTGCCTCGTTTTTCACTGCAATTTTTGCAAGGAGATTAATTAATATTCTCAAATCTTCCAAAATAATTGTCTTTCCATCCCTATTACAGTTAAGTTTCTATTGTAATCATTTCAATAATGTTAATTAATATTTTTGCCTATTCTACAATAATTATTCTTCCGTCCCTATTTTACCATAGTTTTCCATTGTAGTTATTTCACTAATACTAATTAATATTTTTGAATTTTCAATAATATTTATTTTTTCATCCTCAGTTTACATAATTGTTTGTTGTTATCATTTCAATAATATTAACTAATAAAAAAGTCTTGCATATTCTATAATATTTATTATTCTGTTCCTATTTCATCTAATTTTCCATTGTAATTATTTCAATAATACTAATTACTACTCCTGAATTTTCCATTGCAACTATCTTTCCATCCCTATTTTACCGAATTTTCCATTCCAATTATCTCAATAATAATAATTAATATTCTTAAATTCTCCATAATATTTATTTATTCTTCCCTATTTTATCTAATTTTCCATTGCGATTATTTTCATATTTCAAAATATTGATATTATCTATAAAATTAATAATCCGCAACAAATCGTACCAAAACGGAAACTATTCTAATGGAAACTAATTTATTGGGATCAAAAAAATTTCACAAAATCCTCATTCGAACCTAAATCCTAAATCGTTGAAAAAGACGTGGGTAAATCATTCAAAAGAAATTTAATAATTATTTCATATCACTACGGAAAGTATTAGGTTGGAAAGAAAGTTCGTCAAGTTTGTTAAACAAAATTGAATGATAAACTTCGTACAATTGTGAATAATTTTATTCTACTATGTATTTGTCATATTGTTGCATTAAATTTTGCCATCTATTTGATAACTTAAACATTCCATCTTTCCAGATATTTCTATCTTTTCAAGTCGATGATCTGACATACCTGGTTTTTGCAAATTAATACTTCTCTCAATGCTCGGTGAAAAACACCACGAACTTCATTTCCAAGCCGATCTATAAAAAGAAAATCTCATCAAATGCCTCTGGTCAAAATGCCGCTTTAAAATTCCATTACCGGAAGCTATTGGCACAAGCTGATCACTTCCGGTCAAAACTGGCCACCATATGCGACAGCTACGAAGTTGGCTGGGTTTATGAATCATGTTGCATCACACTGCCCACGTGGTGTTGGCAAATATCGGCGAGAAAAATCGAGGTAACCGCGAGAAGTTGGCCACCACGGTTCCCGAAATACGGACCATTATAATTGGCCCCCGGGCGCACCCACGATTTATACATACGTCGCGGCGCAGAATTTCTTGTTTACGATAAATAATCGACGACCTGATGGCGATCAAGGCGATTCTAAACATAATCTCGTCGCGAGAACTTGGTCACGTCGCGCAAAATCCTCCTCCTGCGCCTATTAACATTCTTTGTTTACGATCCTTCCACCATTTTTACACTTTCGCTTTGGTAAAACACGATTTTCACCGCATTTTTATGCTAAGTGATTTTTAGAGCAAGGAACGACAATTCGGTTAAAATGTTTAGTTAACCACAGAAGAGAGAATTTTTTTAAGGTTCCGTTATGAGTTTAGAAGAATTTTGTATAACTCGAGGAAAATTAACTTTTATAGTATTGTTTTATGGAAATTAATTTTTTAAATCAAGAGAAAGTAATTAATTTTTAAAATCTCCATTAGGAAAAATTGACAAGTATTTTTCTAGGTCGAGAAAAATTAATGACTATAGAATTGTTTTATGGAAGTTTATTTTGTAGATCAAGAATAAGTAAAGAATCTTGAAAGACTTTGAAATCATTTTGCAGTAAGAAACAATTTAAAAAAGAGAAGTTTGTTTCCACGAAAATTGGGAAAATTCAAACTGCTCCCAAATGTTTAAAAAATTGTTTACACAACTAAAATTACAACAAATTCGAAGCGTGAAAGACTCCTCTTTGCAACGATTCTCTAACATTTGACGTACAATTTTCTTTCTTCGCGTTCTTCCCGTCCTCTAATAATTAATATTCTAATTACATTGCTTCCAATTATAAGTCAAACTGCTGCGAAATAAAACATCGATGGAAAGAGTAATTTCCTTACAAATTCCCTGCAATCGGCAATCAACGGACAAATAAAAAAATGTTTCATTGGTATTTATTACGTCATATAACTGTGTACAATTGTTCTTTTCTTGGTAATCTTTCTTACGATTTTCTTGCGATCGCAACGAGGCTGTTACCTCCGCTTAATGGCCCGTTTAATTAATAGTGGTACTTGGAGGAAAGTCTCGCGGCACATTTCTTTTCCACTACTTATTCCTCACTGCCACTGGAGAGTAATTCTCTTTACCAACGGTGAATTATTACAACCCCGTGTAAAGCGGAAGCAAAACTTCGCTATGGAACATAATACCTCATTTTTAACCGGAGCGAATTATGTTCCGTTCAAAGTTTTTTGTGTACGTTGCATAGACAACGCGTTAATAATTGGCTTTCTGGAGGACGTAGCTAGAATGGAACAAATGAGGCACTTGCCATCCCTCGACTCGTAACTCACAAAATTTGCTGCAGAAATTTTGAAAATATACGCTATGGATGTTGGAAGATTAATTTTGATCGAAATTTGTTTTGCTTTTTTAACTCTTTCAGAAGCATTTGCAATCTTTTCCTACCCGAACAATGAAACTGTGAAGAAATCGAAGAAGAAATGTGAATCGAATGCAATACAATTTAATATTCTTACGATTTCTTCGTACCCTTTAAGCAAGGGGTGAATATAATATAAGAAAGTGATACGAATATTATTTCGACATTATAAAAGAATTTATATTGTATACAAAAATCTAACGAAAATTTCTAACTAAAATTTTCGTTCGAATTCCTTCACTCAAACTCTATCTACGCCCTTGACTATTATTAATTACTATCATTGTTCATTACTTTCGTTAACATTGTGATCCGGAACGAAGTATAAAATAAGTTCATAATGTGCAAACTAATTTAAATTTGTGAAAAGGTTCGCAAAGAATTCTAAGAGACCTAAAGAAGATTCTAAAGGATTCTAAAGGATTCCAAAGGACGTAAATTCCTTATAATTGTTTTTACATATGATCGTAAAATCTGTGGTATTGAAAGGGGTAAATATGATATGAATATTGCTTAGATATTATAAACAATTTATTTAATGTATTTCACGTAAAATTAAGATTTATTTTAGTCTAACTTTTCTTACGGACCACCCTGTACATTGAATGTGAGAAATGGGAAATAGAACGGACAGGTTTTACAAGTATAACACTGTTAATCGATGGACAATCGCAGCACGGATGAATAACAAAACAGGAATCAGAAGCCGATCGCACGGATGAATGCGTTGCCAGCTAGATTGAACATGAGAAAATACACAACTTTTAACAAGTTTGCACGAAATATTTCAATAAAATTTAGATGAACATTGGAAGCTGTCAACAAAGGTATGAACAATTGTTATAGTAGAATAGTACTAAAGAAAAATTAAGTACCTAAATTTCAGATCAGATTAATCTTTAAGTGTTTAGGAGAATTCAAAAATTCTTAGCGTCTTAGACAAATATCCGTATTGTTATAAATTCTGTTATACATCTAACAGAATTTGACGGGGATTATTTATGAAATTCGATTTTGGAATTGGTCAATAGAAAAGTTGATGCTTCGCAACAAATAGTCTAAAAGTGGGCAGAAATAATTAATTTGTTAAATTTTTATGCTGAACCGTTTCATTATCATTTATTGTGGCTTTCGTATAACTTTAGTGATAGACAGAATTAAAATACACTAGCGATTTATATAAATTACTTAGAAAAATTGATTCTAGAGATCGATGAAAACTCGTTGGAAAGAATATTACGAAACTACGAAATAAATTGCTAAGAGTGGCCAAAACTAATGCTACATTCACTATTCAATCAACTTATAGTTATATATGTACTATTTTTTAATATTTTTCAGATATTGCTGCGTACGTTGCGAAGAACCTAATAAATATTTAGATGCTTCACATTATCAATTGTGATCCTAATTTTATTGGACAAACGAAAACAGATGCAATAATCTATTATAGAGAAACAATACGTATGCATTTATTAATTGTTGTCAAAAAATTGATTCTAGAGATCGATGAAAGCTTGTTCGAAAGATAATTACGAAGCCACCAAACGGATGACTAATCATAAGAGTAACAAAAACTAATGCTACACTCACTACACACAATTATGATAGTGGTTGCATCTCTTGCCGTTACAAATATCCTTTTGTTATTTACAGTGGATGCATCTCTTGTATTTACAAATATCCTTTCGTTATTTATAGTGGATGCATCTCTTGTCTTTACAAATATCCTTTTGTAATTTACAGTGGATGCATCTCTTGTCTTTACAAATATCCCTGCAATACATCCTTTTGTTATTTATCGTGAATCGTTTAAATAAATATTTTTAGTGCATACGAGCGAAAGAAATAGTTGGCAGTGATAGATGGTATCCTGTTTTTTCCCATTGGACTTTGCGTCCAAATTTTACGAATTTTTTGCACGTATTAAAAATGTAACTCGACAAAATAGAGTGTACAGGAAAAGCTCGTATTTAAAGAAGAAATATTGTCATCACCAATTCTGTCTCGTAAAACCTGAATTATAGTGACAGATCGCAAAAATAACGAGAAACTATACTTCTTGCAGCGAACTTCAGATCAACGTGACACTTTTCTTCCACCAAAAAAAAACCTATCAATCACCGAAAATTGCATATTCCAATTAAAATTCTTGCAACAAAATTACACAGCACCGAACAAAATTCCTACTATTTTTCTTAATAATTAATAGTCTACTATATATATCGAGTTCATGCTTCCGACGAATCGTTAATTGTAATAGATTAAAATGAAAAGGAAAAAATTGTTTGCAATATGTGTGTACAGAATATTAAGAACAATAATTAAATTAAGAATATTATATATTACATATATATATATTAAAATTAATTGCATAGTTAGATTAAGTTGAAAGATGTAGTATTACAATATTATTATGTATATATTAATTAAGATTAACAATTAGGTATAAGGAGAATGTATATATAAGAAGGACCAGAACCTTTGTAATCTAATAGGAAAACAATAAAGACCTATCTACATATATTATAAAATTAAGAATATAAAAATATGAAGCCTTTGATGTTTGACATCGTATAATCAAATTTGCTATATTCCTTGCAGAAATTTAAACGTGCAAAATGTTGTTTGAAAACTACGGAAAATATAAAGTTGGCATTTGGAGAAATTTATGTAGATATTAGAATACTTAAACGCCGATTAGTACAATTAAAACGGACGCTTATATTCGATAGTCTGTAAATTAAGAAGTAGACCAAAAATAGCTAATGATTATTGGGAGTATGCAACAATAAAACTAATCAGTTGCTGCAAGAAGTATATAACATGATGTATTTCACTTCAGATAATCAATTTATTTATTGAATATGATTAAATGAAACTTATAATTTAAATGAACGAATCAGTGAAGAAGCATTGTGAGATAATTATTCATTTTTATATGTTTCTTTTACTTTAGTATAAGCGACTGTAATTGGTTGGTGAAATCGTATCAATTGAAACGAAAGTCTAAACACAAATTTAATTGAATTATTAACGAAGTTAATTCATATCATGGCAGTATTCTCATTATTTATCTAATTCTCGATACTTTCGAATCGTAAAAGTAACAATAAGGTTTCGAGTTCTCGAAACTCGTAAATTTTGAAGTTTCAAAGTGTCACGAGGTTACAAATAATTATTCTTAATATTCTACACACGCAGATTACCAACAAATTCTTCCTCCCTAATTTAATTTATTACATTTATTGTGAATAGTATTCGCCTGCAAATTTCAAACATCACAGAAAGGACATTTTAATTGTATTAAGAAAATCCATGGTAAATTACTTCTGCGAATCGCAAAAGTGGAAAGTGGACGATTTGGGTAAATTTATTAGCATAAGGGGTTCTATAATTACGGTTCCACGCAAAACAATTTAGAAATCGGGTCGGAAAATTGAAATCGGTATGTGGGGCGTAACCTTGTCACGAAATCTCTGCTCGATATTTTGTAATGTTGCTTTGGAACAGTGAGATGCAATGCATGTGCATATATTCGCGTAAAAGATTGACCCCCTTTTCGAAATAACAACGGAGGTTACGCTAAATTTACAAGAAAAAGACGAATTACGCGAGAGAAAAAATAAGGAAACGGAGAACAATTAATGAACGAGTCTAAAAGTTTGTTAAACGTTAAGAAGCGTATAAATTATGCAACAAGTTTTTGCAGGATTCTGAGCAACTTCTGGATTATCGAATAAATTTGCAATCACTGATTGGAACGCAGATGCAAACTATATTTGAATTGCAAAATATCAATAATGCTCTGCAAGCTGTTGTAAATATAATAAATTGGAATCGCGTTTGGCAAAAATAGTTATATACTATTAGCAAACTGTTCTTCGATCCCAAATTACGAAAACAAAGTTTTACTTTAAATTGTATTTAATTTTATTCTAAATTCATTTCTTGAAGAATTTGAAATAAATAGAAAAAGTGTAAATTTCAATTATCGCAAATTGCAGTTTCAGTTAATCGCAAGTAAAATTTCTCTCCGATACTAAATTAAAAAGTTATTGAAACAAATTGAATATAGTTGTATAAAATTGATTTTTAGTGGTTTAGAAATTTAAGGTGAGTGGAAACAATGTAAATCTTGTTATAACTGTAATTTCTTTTTGTATAAAAATAGCCTATGTGTAAAACTGGGAATCGTAATTGTAAATTCGAAAATTCTGCTACGTTATCTGATATCCAAAGTCGGTAATTGCATGGCGATCGTGTGGCGCCATCAGTAGATTCGGAATGAACTGTCTGACCAGACACGGTAGCATTCTACTTGCCTCTGCAGAGATAACTGCCACTGCAACATTTGAACATCCGCGGATGCATTTTATCATTGCAAAAAGGAAATTTTTATTATTTTTCTACAATTTCCAGCCGTTTACTACGTAACACAAAAATTAACAGCTTCATTTTAACAATATTTTACGGGTATTTTATGCTACCAAGTTTTTCAGTTCGAATTAAAGTTAAGCGAATTTTCCGACTTTTGGTATTTATTCAAAATCCCCTCTGATACTTAATTTTAAAAACTTACTAAAAAGTTAATTTATTGTGGCATCATACTATTGTTTAAAAAAGTTCCCGGAAATAATAAAAGTTAATCTTTTTCACCTATAATATCTTACTTAAAAGATTTGATTTAAGAAAATTGTTAGCTTCAATATTCCGTTCTTCTTATTAAAAAATAATAAAATTCTTTCCTTATAAATATAGAAAATATAGAAAATAACAAAATTTTAATTTTCTAAGGAGATCAACCCATAAAAATTTCTATCACAAAATCGAAAATAATTACAACTTTTCTTATAAATATGCGAAATATAAGAAATAACAAAATAAATTTTATAATAAGAACACCTAATCAAAATTGCTTTAGCGCAATTAAAATTAATTACAACTTCCCTCACGAATATAGAAACTGTAGAAAATAAAAAAGTCTTGTTTTTCTAACAAGTCCAATCCCTAAAAATTCGCTTAGCACGAATAAAGCTAATTACTGCTTCCCTTACAAATACAAAATATATAAAAACACCAAAATTATAACTCTCTGACAAGATGAACCTATAAAAATTCCCTCAGCGCGACCAAAATTAAATACAACCACCCTCATAAGTACAGAAACTGTATAAAATAATCAGACATTAATTTTTTAACGATGTGGACCCATAAAAGTTTCCTTAGCGCAATGGAACCTAATTAAAACGAACCCTTAAAAGCCGCCTATAAGCGATACCCCATTCCCCATCCCAGAAACGAATAATCAATGGCTACAATAATCATTTCACGCACCCTAATTTCCCTTTCATGGTAACAGAGGCTACGTCGACGAGGATCCGTTTAAGCAAAGACAAGAGAAGGCATCCTCGACGGCTTTTGCAAGCGCGAAGCCTCGCGAAAACACCTCGTCGCCAAGAGGAAAGACAAACCGTGGCAGAGGAGACACTTCGCGGGTGCTCGTGAACATTAAGATGCAAATGAAGGTCGACTGGAGACGCAGAAGGAAGGGCCAGCAGTGTTTGCCCGCTCGAAGACTTCGGTTTACTTGGCTCGATTCGTTTCCACGAACGAGCGAAGCGTCGCTAATACGGCGGGCAAACATCAGCAGCGTGCATCCTCTCGGTAATTGCTTCGAGTTTCACGATGGAAACTCCTAAGGTCGGTTAATTATGCGTGAATATTCTGACAGAGGGATGAAATTCTGGTCGACTGTGGTTCGAAGTTATTCCAGACTGCTGAGCCATTGTTCTGGCCGCCCAAGCTTCACTTTATCTGCCTAGAGATACTCTATTCTGATGTTTCGCTGCCTTAGAATGCCCTACCTATGTTGACTTTCGCTGCCGTATTTTCATATCCGAGGGACTGTGGTTTTCTATGGAAACGTTTGGGTGCTATCAGCTTTGGATACCTTCGGATACTCTATAGTAATGTTTTGGTGCCTTAGGGTGCTGTGCGCAAACTTTTGCAAGCTCTTGAATTTGTATAGAAAATCACTTACTGACGCTGGGAAACAAAGTGACCATTTTTTGTAAATCGTCTGTATATACTTCATTTTATGAAATACATAGCTTGGAATTAAATATAGATGCATCAATAAACAGTAACATATCCCTTCAAATATTGTATGTCAAATTTAGGGTGCTCAAAATTAAGCTTTGGGTATCGTTGAATATTTTATATTGACACATGGGTGGCTTGGAATGTTCTATGCTTGTGTCTGAGAATCTATGGTTTTATACGAAGAAGCTTCGTTGTTGCTTGCCCTTTGTGATGTTGTATATTAATGTATGGGTATTTTAGGGTCTCCTTAAGCGCTCTTGCTTACTCTTGGGTGCTTTTACATGCTGTACATTAATAGGTTGGTGATTGTTACAGTGCGCACTTATATTCAAGTCTCTTTGAATAGGGTACGATGAGATGCTATCTTCTTTGCATACTATGTATGCCAATATTTGGACTCCTTTGTATCTTGAGAAATGCTTTCCATATGTAACACTATATCCACGTTATCCTATGTAAATATATCTTTTCCTCTTCAACAAAATTGCTTTCGGTAAGTGCATTATGCAAATTTGCCAAGAGGATGAAGATATCACGAAAGCTAGTAACTCTTCTGGAACAAGAACACGAAACACATGCTGGAATCAGCAAAATCCACTGTTAAGAGACATCTAACTTCTAGCAGAGGTGAAATACCCTTTCGAACGAAACGCAATCCCTACGATTATGGCTCCATAGGGAAGCGTACAGCTTTCATTATTAGGCACGATTTGCATAATAGCTGGTGGCGTCCCGTGTTGGACGATTCGTTGAACCTCAACCAGTCGACCAGTCCATGGAAATTTCCCTGGCTATAGAGAGGATGGGTGCGAGAAGTTCTCTTCTTCAACCCCATTGCATTCGAATGCATCGCTGATAAGGACTGGTTGCTCGCCTTTAACGCCCTTCCGGCCACGAAATCGGGGGAACGGGATTCACATTGCCAGATGGAACGGAACAATCTACCCTTTCAAAGCGATATTGGTGAACTTGTGAAATTTTACCGAATAAAGTTGCAGCATTTCTCAGAATATGAATTTGAAGTTTGTTTAAATTTTAAGAGCAATGGACATAATTTGGTTAAGCTAGGATTCGATTAGACATAAGTTAGGTTTAGATCAGGTTGGCTTTAGATTAGATTTAAGCTACGCGAAGGTTAGCTTTGTACTAAGTTTAAGGCAGGTTTCAGTTAGCTTCGAGCAAAATTCTAATATTTATCGGGGTGTATACTGGCAAAGAGATTTTGGTCGAACACGATAATATGAAACCAACTAGAAACGCTAAGATTTTTTTTGATGCGAAATGCTACTTTACAAATCAAAAATATAAAGGGAAATTAAATAAACTGAATATGAAATAAGTGAAAGAAGAAAGGGGGAGAAAAATATATTGGGTCGATATAAATATCGGAAAAGGTATTCTATAACATAAATCTACCAAAAGAAAAAAGAAATAAACGGTACTGAATTTAACAGGTTTGTTACCTAATATTTTCTACCATCTTTATATTCACGCATGATTGTTCCGATGCGTTGTGGCATTGATACTTGCAATCTGTAGATGGAACTTTGTTTTACAAAGGAATTCCCACTCATGCATTCACCCCATTAACTGCTATTATCTTATATTTTACATCCATTTTTGCGATATATCATTCTCCCTCATATTTAATATACCTGTTTACTTTATACCACTATTAATATATCTACTGTTCCTACTTTTACATACATCCTTATAAATCTATATACTTACTCATTTATACAACTTTTAATATCCCTATTATCCTTATGGAAACAAAACGTATCTGCCCTTTTAATTTATATAACTTTTAATATAACTTACTATCCCTAGCTTTAAATATATTCTCATAGACATAAATTCTTATCGTTATAATATTCTCATCCCGTCTCTATTATATTGATACGAATCTTTTCCCTGTCTCTTCTCCCCTCCTTTTCTTATCAATCTTTCTGAAACATGAATATTCAATATTTCCAGACGAATCAACACTTATTGCTAGAAGAAGTTTCCATTGAAAAAAACTGAGAATCCCGCTTCGAGATGGGGGGGGGGGGGGCACGTCGGTTTAAAACCAGGATGCCAATATCGGGGATGCTCTACCAAAGGGGGTGTAGTTATTCGATGGTACGGGGGAAGGGGGTAGGGGCCAGGACACGTTTTGGGGGCGGTCGATATCACTGGTCGTCAAAGCGCCACCGCGCTGCTACACAATCAAATTTTAGCCGGCTCAAATTGCATTTTGATTCCCAATCGATAGTTTCTCTGCCCGCACTCGTTTGATTTTTACTGAAAAAACAGTGGTCACGGGGTCAAAATGACCATTCTTTCAACCACGTGAGAGAAGATAAAAGTAAACATTGGCGTATGATTCAATACTATGAAAAATATATGATTAAAGATACGCGCGCGCGTGTGTGTGTGTGTGTGTGTGTTTATATATGAAAAATTGTATTAAAAATATCGATATTCGAGAGAATCATTTTTTGGTGTTGCTGGCAGGTTTTTTGATTTAATTGGCAATATTAAAGGAATTTCAAATTGCACGCGTCGAATTTTATTAAGAAAGCTTTGCCATAAACGAAACGAATAAAATTTCAAAACGGAGTAGAATAATTTCTTGAATTCTATTTTATTTTCTGCTCACGATTAATGTGTTTAATGTTTTAATTGCAAGGGTAAAAGGGTGATACCTTTGCAATTAATTTACATTAATATTTTTGCATTTGAGTAGTTGAAACTGGGATATTCTAGACATGGCTGCGGATGTTTATACAAATTCATCTCTTTATTAGGAGGAAATGAGGATCTGTCTTAGCAAGATCTAGTGATAGACACCACCTAATTTGATATTTTGTGAGAATTTCTAATCCTACATTAATCCTATATTAATCCTTAAAAAAAAATAGTATTAGTAATTCTTCATTTCATTATTGACAAAATTAAAGAAGTGAAACCTTTACAAAGAGTTGTTTCGTCCTTCAAATATAACAGCACACACTTTACTTTGAATATTTTGTACAGTTTTGAATGTAAATTCTGAACCCCCCTCCTGAAATAAAGTCTCCTATTTTACAAAGTTTTCATTTTCCATAATATTTTACAGTAACGGAAACTCCATACGTTTTTCACTTTTTAAACAAAGTAACAATATTCTATGTGCTTTGCAAGGCTCTAGAGGTGATCTAATTTATTTACCCTAACTGTTTCACACGTGGTAGTAATGATAATTATGCTAACAAGAAAGGTGCAGTGTATTTTTCTACACGTTTCAATTTTCCACAAATGCATCAAAATCTGCAGTCTAGTTATAATTTCACAACTATTAACTCGTTACATAATTTCTGTCGTGTTTTCGGGCAATATTTAACCCACCAGAATTTTGGAAAGACATTTAAAACACGTGTAAAACGATAAACACAATAGCCAATAATAAACAAAGAATTCAACACAAGTTCCGCTTTAATTAGTTTAACGACTATTACGAAATATTGAAAATATTAATAAGAAGTACGACAGAAATTATGAAACAACAAACTTTTAGTGATTTCTGATGTTCTACTTATTTTTATGCTAACCTTTAAACCCTTGCCCTACAATTTTTAATAACTAATAAAATGTCTAACCTAAGGTGCTGAATTTCCTCGAATAATTTACTTTCTTTTAGGAAGTATATCGTACCGGTTTTCTTTCTAGGATAAATAAAGCTCCGCGTAATTGAAACGTTGCACAAATTGTCTATAGAATTCCAATTATTCGCGAGTTAATTATCTCAAGGATACAAAGGGGATTCAAAATTTCGGACTTTGAAGTTTCCTCGCCGCAAACTTTTCAGGTGAAACGCTTTCCGAAGGGCGGTGGCAAAGGTAAAAAGCAAGTTTGAAAACTCCTAGATTAATTTGGCGTCACGACGACGTGCCGCTCATTTCCATGATAGAGGCGAGACGAGCTCTCAGAATTAATTTCCATCAGGATAAGATTGTTATTAATTCCTGAAATTCTCTGCCTTTCTCTTAAACTGACGTTCCCTTGGAAATTCAGTGGGATTATATTATAATTTAGATTGGGAACGCAATTTGTTGATGAATCATTTTTGGCGTAGATTGAAATGTTAATACCACTTTCTCTTCCACTTGTTAATAAAAAAGGGGAAATGTGCGGAATGAATTTTATAATTCGACGCCTTTTAAAGGTGAAACCAATTTCCACTTTCAATATTCCGACTTCCACCTCGGCGATAATCGAATTCAATCCGCTCAATTTCCGATGAAATCTTAAGTATTTAGGTTTTCAGGCTGCTCCTGTTGAAACGAAATTTAATTACGCGAAAAATGCGTGTTTTAGAACTACACTGATTCCACTTTAGCTGCATTTTAATTAATTTACTTCGATAAATTGAAACTTCACATTTACTCTTTGCAGTCGTAATGTTTTTTTGCTATAAGTTTCACGCTTATCAAAATTGTTCAAAGTTATCTTTGCATATTAAATTATAGGCTTACGGAATTATTACTTCAAATATCTAAAAATTTAAGGGATAGCTGTAACATTGGCGTGAAATAATCACAAACAATTTAAAGAAATATAATTCGTCCAAGTTTCATTCTAATTTGATTCCTTTCTTTTTAAATACAGTAACCACAAAAAGTATATCTTTAAATTCGAACACTGTTCAACTAGATTTAATTATGACAAATTTTCTATCGTTTAATAGTACCTTATGTGTGACTATATTTATGTTCAATGATAACAAATTTAGGATCGTTACATTTAATTAAGTAGTACCTAAAAATAAACACAGAGGTGTGCGAATACTTTTTGTAGCCACTGTAATCAGAAAATTGAAAAGATATATCATTCCTGCGCTAATCAAAATGTTTGAAGTGGCTGTTAAATTCGAAAGATCCACATCGAGGCAATTTACGAAGCAATCAACCCCAAAAAAATGTTGCAGGAACGCGACAGTCCCTGTTGGATTGGCTGTAACACGTGTCTGGCCACACACGGTCCATTTCCCTTTACCCGCCAGTAGCAAGCGGCCAAGTTTCATCTGCCAATTATTTTGTTTCCTACATTTTTATTTTCAAAAAAATTGCTTTCGATCTTCTATCAACTAACAGTATTACATTTTTACGATCCATTAAGAAAACATTAGTTTTATTCGATTGGTTTATATGGCACAAAATTGTTCACCCTTTCTTTGTTTAAAGTCAGTTTCTTCGCGATTATTTTGTTCCTTACATTTTTACATTCACAAAATTTGTCTCCGATCTTTTGTTGATAAATTGTATTACATTTTTGCATGAGATATATTAAGGAAATGTTAGTTTTGTGTAATTATTTTATGTAGCACAAAATTGTTCATTCTTTTTCCGTTTAAATTTTTTAGATACTTCATAATTATTTTATTCCTTAAATATTTACTTTCGCACAAATTGTTCTGCATTCTTTTTATTAACTAATAAAATACTACATTTTTATACGAGATAATAAGTATAAAACAGGACACAGATTAAGCATTTTTTTTTTTAAGAATGACGTAATAGACAATAAAGTTCACGATTCGCCCAAAAGTTCAGATTTTTTAAACAAGCCAGGCTACTTAACGATATTGCTTAACAATAATATCAATGTCAAATGAAACTACTTAGTGCCACTAATAACTAAACTATATTAAACTAAATTGTTTCGTTCTGCAAATACAACGAAATGCATTTCATCATATAATATGCAAATAAAGCGTCACTATGTAATATTTGCAACGAGAAATACTTTTGCTCGATATTCTGAAACTTTCGTCAACATTACTGCAGTTATTATTACACTTGATGCAACACAAAATCACAATAATTATCGAATAATTACATCCGGATCTCCATTCCAATATAATTAAAGGGTAAACATTTAACCCTAAGATATATAATATATAATATATAAACAAAATTAATCCATTGTATATTAATTTCAAATTTATCCAAAGCCATAAAAACCGTGTAAACGTTGATAAAATTAATATAATTGAAATTCTTATCGTTGATATAAATCTATTTCTCGATGAACGAAAATTTCATTCGTTAATAAATAATTTTAAATTATCGCTAAAAGGTGGAATTAAACCTACAAATCCCGCTTTATTAGGATGCTTACGAGTTTCAGTACAACTCAAAATATTACGATACGAGGAGGAATAAATATTCTATGAAAAATTCGATGTACATTATGAAAAATGTTAAAATATCCATGGCATCGAGATTTGTAACAGCCTAAAACGCACGCTACCGAGCATCATGAAATCTTTGGCGTGTATCATCGCGTGCATCACGGCCACCAAGGTTCATCGTCGAGCTTTTATAGGTCAAGTTCTCGTTTCGTCTCGCCGCGGGAGGCGCGGCGGAAGCTCGTAAGCTCCCAAGAGCCCGCTGCGCTCGTTAATGGCCGCGACTTGGCCTAGGCCTAGACCCGACTCGTTTCCTCATCCGTGTCGAAGGTTACTAGCCGTCTATTCACAAATTAAGCGCCCTGGCCAAGGTAAAATTAGGCGAACTACAAATTTTCGAGGACCACGCTCGCAAAAATAGACCGTTTCATCGATTTCTACACGAAAAGTTCGGTATCAAGTCCTTAGCATTTGACATTAGTTCAGTTCTGGGCAATTTCAAGTCCAGAGATGAAGATTTATTATATCGGATGGAAACTGTACACAAAGTATCGACTTTTGCATAGTTTCTCAGCTTCGAAGTCGCATTATTTTATAGATTCTTATGCAACCGAATTTTGTGTCCGATTTCCTTTGCTAAAGTTCTAAAATTTATCGCATGGAATTAAAGTCATCGATCAAAATCAAAGTCAAATTAAAGTCACTTAGATCATAGTAATATTTATGATATCACATAAAGTCGGACCCAAAAATAGTGTACAAAATATTGTAGAATGTGAAACTAGAATATTGTAATTTATATAATGTTTGGAAATTTAATTATATTTGGAATGGACATTAAATACAAAAACTGGTAAGAAAAAGTTACTAATTGTAGAAGAAATAAATGTTTAAATTTAGATTTGTACTAATTCCTTACTTGATCTTAAAATTAAGAAAAAACTATTAGTTTAGCTACGAATAAGTTTGTTCAGTATCTATTATAAGGTAAATCATTAATAACTTTTTAATATTCAATATAATGTAAAGGAAATATGCATGTAATTAATATAGAATAAAATTTGACTTAAAGTTTATTGTTATCAACTTCTTACTGTAAACTGTTATTATAGATAAATAGAAAAATACTGTATTTTATTGCTGTCCATTTACTGGTGAAATTAATACTCTTGATCTTTTAATTTAATTAAATGTACTTCCTATTCCTTTTAAACTCTTTTGTATTCTTTACATGAAAGTTTAGACATTAACACTAGATTTACGGAACTGAGTTTTATTCATAAAGTTACAAAAATCAGAAATATTATTTTTTTTTTGCAATTTATGTTGACTTTAATTGATGCAATAATACGAATACAAGTTTATAAATTTGTAATCGTATCCCACCCTTCCTCAACATCGTAACTTTAAACATTTGTGTGTAATATACCTATTTTTCAGGAAGCTTGTGAAATCATGTTATCAATAGCGTAAACGAATAAACGAAAAGTGTTAACGAATCTCATTTGCATCATCAGAGTATTCATTAATGCTATTAATCTTTGAAATTCAACCTAAAGATTCGACCACATCCTTAAATTTTCATTCATAGTTGCATCTGTTCTATTCAGTAATTTATAATTTATAACCGACAATCAGTACTCTACTTGTAGCAACTCTGTCATCGTTTTCTCATAAGGGAACAAAATCTTCATTTAGAATTCCATTCGATTGCCAAGCTGTGCAACGGTGTTTCACACAGTCCTTCATTTATCAGTTCTCATCTTTCTTCGGCTGAGTCTCGGCGTTTCTTTCCGTTTTGAAATTCCTCACTCTAATTACTGTTTAATTACAACGAACGACAAGTGGAAAGATCGAGAGCGGCCAGACACAACAATGCTAACCAGGATGGTATCGCAACGGGTGAGAATAATGGAAATGATAAGGTAAAAAAAAAACGTGTCACGGGTGGTAGTAACACAGCAGTTGAGTAACACAATGACTGTAGGCAGAAGGCACAATGATCGCTTGGGACAATAGAGACACGAGACAAAGGAGAGGTTGCAAGTTGCTTAAAGAAAGCGTTAAAAATAACCAAGAAGCAAACGCGGCGACATGACAGAGGGAAGAGTAAAAAGTTTACACGAGCCAGACAAAAGAATCCAGAGCTGAATGTACACTCTAATATAACCGTCACACACTAATCATCCCAGCAACACGTGGTGGACCAGACGTTGATAAACGTGATAATCATCTACAATGCAGAGAAAAGAAAGTTATTTTCCACTTAATTCAATCTCTTTATTTCTTTCTGGAAATAAAATTGTCCCTTAACATTAATTTATGGCATTGTCAATAATATTTCCAATAATTATTGACAATTAGTTTGACATAATTAAAAAAATATTTTAGAAGAGAAATTTATTTTTTACTGAATCCTATGTGTTAATTATTTTTAATAAGTAAAATTATCTTTTAAAATTATCTTCCGCTATAAATAATTATCTGTGTCCTTTAAATAATTATATATGTATTGACAATTAGTTTGGCATAATTAAATATGTATCTTAAAAAAGAAATTTATTTTTTACTGAATTCTATCTCTTAATTATTACGAGAAAAAGTGATTTTTTAAAATTAGTTCTTGGCATTATAAATAACTATCTTTATCTTTCGAATAATTACATAATTACTAGCCACTATTTTGACATAATTAAAAAAATATTTGGGAAAGAAATTTATTTTCTACTGAATTCTACCTCTTAATCTTGTACTATGAGAAAAATTGCTTCTTAAAATTAGTTCTCGGTGTTACAAATAGCTATCTTTATCTTTCGAATAAATGCACAATTATTACTAACTACTTTGTTATGATTCAACATCTATTTTTCTGCTGAATTTTACTTTTTATAACACATTCACTTAACCTAATATTTCAGTTATTTTCATCGAAGGAATTTAAATTCCCTGAACACCTAAAAATCGGATAAAAGAATGAAGCGTGGATGAGAGTATTCGCGAGCCATCGCGATGACGCAACAATAACAACGCCAACTCGCGATTTCTTCCGCGCAGTTCGCCATTCGCGGATGCAAATCGGCGATAATGAATACCGGACAGCTGGCGAACGCGACCTGTCTCGTTCCCCCGGAGGAAACAAACGTTCCATTTTTGCGTGATCGCGATTGATCACCAGCCGATCCCAAATTTGTCAAGCTGTCGTCGCCTTTTTTCTCCACCAATGACTAGCTGTGAAATTGTCTTAATTACGTTCAAGTGGCAAGAAAATGGAGAAGAAGTATCCATTACGCGAAATGAGCGCGAAAAAAAAAAATACCTATTAGAGGCACTCAACGATGCTGGGATGCGGATAATTGCTGAATAAGTAATCGATTAGTGCAACAGTTCTATTGAAATCGTGACGGAATTAAAATAATGTATGGGAAGAATCGGTGTAATGAGTGAACCGAGGATTTGTATGCAAATACGCATTTTTATGAATAAGTTTGAAGAAGTAGGATCTAATTTAAGATTGTTTCTTCGTCCTCTGAATATCATTATTGCAATTTAAAATTAATCGAATAAATTTCATTTTAGATTTGATCATAAAATTTACAATTTCCACAATTCAATTTAGGGGGATAAAATAAGTTTCATCTGAATCATTTGGATAAAATGACGGGGAACCTAATCGTCCATTTAAAATTTTAATTTATAACATTAGAAATATTCATTAAGTAGAATTATAATAATGCGTGATAGAAATAAATTCATTTCTACGTTTATCAGCTTTGTTTTTTACTTTTTTTAAACAAGTGGATTTTGCCCAATTCATACATTGGTTGCATTGAATATAAATTGGAACATCGGTATTTTTTAATAAGATAGTATAATAAAACAAGATAATATTGACATAATTGTTTCTGTAGGTATTACGATCACAGTATTATTTGTTTCTTAACTGAACTACACAAATATTATGATCTTGTTGCACTGAATTTTACATTAAACTTGTAGCTTTGAAAGATAAAGAATAATTGTAATGTTCAAAAGCAAAAGATAATCTTTTAAATGAAAAGTAATCTAATAATCCTAAGATATTAATAACAGAACCAGGGATATAATTTCGTGTAACAATATTTATTATATTGTCTAATGATATAACTCCAAAATCCATGATTTTCTTACGTATACTATTCATAATTATGTCATCAATATTGAAAATTTATCTTATCTATTAATTTGCTGATACTTTTGATTATTGTTCTTCAAGATGATTACGAAATTAATCAAGCGTAACAATGTTTCACAAAACGTTTCGAGAGAATTGGAAAAATTTTACTTCGGAGCACGAAAAAATTAATATTAACTTAATATTATAACTTAATATTTATATTATACAATATTTTCTAATATTTCTATTTTCTGCATTGCAACATTGATATGCAGATGAAATTTCTTTCCACGATAAGTTTTATTACTTCGCGAAGCTGATTTTCACTTTCAGACATATTTTTATTAACTAATTTTGCTCCATGTGGCCAATAAATTTTCTATTGGGTTTTATTTTAAATATAGATAATTTAGGTAATTAAGATAATTTTAATATAGATGATTTTCTGTTTAGGTCCAAAAACACTTCAACGTTTTTAGCTAATTTTATAAAGCAGTAATTACAATATTTGGAGGATCAAATGGATCTCTATTTTATAAGGTCCACTCTTTTCGTTCTACTTGAAAAGATGCGACCTTGCATACAAATCCATGGTCTATTAATGTCTGACATAAAAGTTCAGATCAAAGCTAACACGAAAGCCGGATATTAAAAAATTGCATCAGGGATCGAATATAAATTAAACTCACGCTTCGTTTCATATTAAGAACCTTTTTAATTTCCGTCAAAGGCGATTTCAATATGCGAAACGTATTAAAAGGTTCATCGACAGTTACATAAAGGTGCATTAAAGTATGAGAAATACAGGTAATTGTAAAATCCCATTGAACTAAAATTATTCCCAATTTCAATTGCAATTTGTTGGTAAAATTCTGACAAATTTACCTTTCACGCGACGAGCCATAAGCGTATGCAAAGTGTTGCTCGAATTACCAATCGAAATGCAGCAGAAATTTTACGCGTTTCTGAAATTTCAATACGTTCGGAATGGCATAACTTTGTTCCCTTTATTATTATAACTACTCAGCATGAAAAATTGAAATACTCGTGGTATTCGTGACACGTCTAAAGATTAGTAGGCGGAGGATTCGATTGGTCCACGAAGTTGAAATTGTCAGACAAGACTACGTAAATTTCCAGCTAGCAATTCTGATTATGCTTCGAGTTCGAAACGTGCGGCCAACCATTCATTTCGAAAATTGCCTCGGCTATCCGCTTAACTCTATCCGGGCCGCGTAATCTCTTCAATTCTTGACAAATTGCACGTCGAAACGGAGAAATTGCTCTCGTAACGTGAACCAAACAAGACTGATTTACTAATTCATTCGAGTAAAATTATTCGTTTTAATGCACCTGTTTGCTATGCCAATTATTAAAAAAAAAAGAAGAGATTCGAAGGTATTGCAAAAATTAATATAAACTCGGTGACGTTGTTATAACAAAATCAGAACAAATCCAATTTCCATCCTACCATAATTTCAATCTACACACCTAACTTCAAAAATGAATAAGAAAGGCGTCAGTCTATATGAATTCCCATAAATGCAATCATCCTAAAAATTAAAATTTCCAACTGAATCCTAAACTTTTTTAAACATCTCGCATTGAAACGTTTGCATCATATTTAAAAAATACAGGAGCTTGGATCGTTTTAACAACAGTCATTTATTTATCATATAAAATTCGATATATTGTGAAAAAATAATAGTGCTTTTTTCTACTACCCTGTGCAAAAAGTTTTCGGTCAAACGTGAGAACGTGGAACTAATTAAGAGCATTAAAATTGTTGAGGTGTGACATGCTGCTCTACAAATAAAAAATATATAGGAAGATTCCATAAATATAATATGAAATAAATGACGAAAGTGAAAAGATAGAAACAATCGTTTACTGTGAAAAAGAAAACAGTCTCAAAATAACAAGTCGTCTAATATTAAAATAAACTAATATTAAACAACTCGTCTAATATTACAACAAATTTAATCCTCATCCAACTATACAATAACTTTACACACCTAATTTAAAAAATTAACAAAAAATATTTATCCTACGAATTCCAGCAAATATCGTCTTGAAAGTTCAAATTTCCAACTAAACCTTAAATTTCGAAGAGATGTTGCATTGAAAAGTAAGGTTTAGTATAGATGTTTTCAAAATAGAGGTTTTATGGGCTAAAAGATTCAATATCGGTATTGTAGGACTACAAAAAATTTGTCAAAACTGAACTGTCGCTATGAAACAGTACAACGTTGGAATCACAACTAAAGTTCACATCGACGTCAACAAGATTCACGATCTCTTTGAACTCATTAAAGAAACCAAAATTACCGATCAAATAGTATAATTTAATAATAGCGTCGTTAATCACTTAGTTGTCGATGCGACGTTGAACTCCCCATTAAAAAGAAAAAATAATAATAAAGAAATTCAAGCCTCATCTTGCCATAGGATAATTTCACTCTACTCAGCTTCAAAAATCAACAAAAATCCCTATCTTATGAATCCCATTAAACATCATGTTGCAAGTTGAAATTTCCAACTGAACCTTAAATTTCGAATAGATCTTGCATTGAAAAGTGACGAGAAAGGTGCATTCCCATGTAGGGTTTAGCATGGGTGCTTTCAAAATGGTGGTTTTACAGGCTGACAGGTTCAATATCAATATTATAGATTTAGTATCAATACTATTATGAAACAATAATAATAAAACAAATTCAAGCCTCATCCTACCATCAGATAACTTCACTCTACATATTCAGCTTCATAAATCAACAAAAAACCCCTATCTTTTGAATTCCATCGAACATCGTCTTGCAAGTTGAAATTTCCAACTGAACTTTAAATTTCGAATAGATCTTGCATTGAAAAGTGACGAGAAAGGTGCATTCCCATGTAGGGTTTAGCATGGGTGCTTTCAAAATGGTGGTTTTATGGGCTGACAGGTTCAATATCAATATTGTAGGTTTAGTATCAATACTATTATGAAACAATAATAATAAAACAAATTCAAACCTCATCCTACCATCAGATAACTTCACTCTACATATTCAGCTTCATAAATCAACCAAAAAACCCCTATCTTTTGAATTCCATCGAACATCGTCTTGCAAGTTGAAATTTCCAACTGAACTTTAAATTTCGAATAGATCTTGCATTGAAAAGTGACGAGAAAGGTGCATTCCCATGTAGGGTTTAGCATGGGTGCTTTCAAAATGGTGGTCTTATGGGCTGACAGGTTCAATATCAATATTGTAGGTTTAGTATCAATACTATTATGAAACAATAATAATAAAACAAATTCAAACCTCATCCTACCATCAGATAACTTCACTCTACATATTCAGCTTCATAAATCAACCAAAAAACCCCTATCTTTTGAATTCCATCGAACATCGTCTTGCAAGTTGAAATTTCCAACTGAACTTTAAATTTCGAATAGATCTTGCATTGAAAAGTGACGAGAAAGGTGCATTCGCATGTAGGGTTTAGCATGGGTGCTTTCAAAATGGCGGTTTTATGGGCTGAAAGGTTGAATACCAATGTCCCAGGATTCCGTAGACTTTGCAACCGGCGAAACTGGGCTGTCGCCCATTGGTGAACGTGCAACCCTGTGCAGCAGTAGCAGGGAACGGTTCGTATCGATCCCTCAGGACCACCACGAGCCTCCTCCCGGTAGCCTTGCATTCTGTTTTCATCTACGAGCTGGCTACATTTCGAGTACGTGTCTCCATCGACGTGCCTCCGACCGATTCCCGATGTTAGATCCGTTTAGGGATTCCGAAATTGAACGCCCAGTACGTGTGGAATCAGACAATTGGAATTTCGGAATTTTTGTCATTTAGGTTAGTTTTGCCTTTCCATGCATACGTTGGTTAATTGGAATTAACCAATGCAATATTGTAGAATTCTTGCAATGATTTGCTTTGCAAATGATGATCTACTGCGAAATTCTTGCAACGGTTTGCTATTTGCTTTGCAATTGATGATCTATCGTAAAATTCTTGCGATAGTTTGCATCTTGTTTTGTAATTAATGATATATCGTAAATTTCTTGCAATGTTTTGTTCTTCTACTTTGTAATTGATGATCCATCGCAAAATTCTTGCAATGGTTTGCTGTTTGCTTCACAATTGGTAATCTATCGTAAAATTCTTGGGATAGTTTGCAGTTTGTTTTGCAATTGATGATCTATCGTAAAATTCTAGCGATAATTTGCAGTTTGTTTTGCAATTGATGATCTATCGTAAAATTCTTGCGATAGTTTGCATTTTGTTTTGCAATTGGTGATCTATCGCAAAATTCGTGCAATATTTTGTTCTTTTACTTTGTAATTGATGAGCCATCGCAAAATTCTTGCAATGGTTTGCTGTTTGCTTTACAATTGGTAATCTATCGTGAAATTCTTGCAATAATTTGCAGTTTGTTTTGCAATTGATGATCTATCTTAAAATTCTTGCGATAGTTTGCATTTTGTTTTGTAATCGATAATATATCGTAAAATTCTTGCAATGTTTTGTTCTTTTACTTTGTAATTGATGATCCATCACAAAATTCTTGCAATGGTTTGCTGTTTGCTTTACAATTGATAATCTATCGTAAAATTCTTGCAATAGTTTGCATTTTGTTTTGCAATTGATGATCTATCGTAAAATTCTTGCGATAGTTTGCATTTTGTTTTGTAACTAATGATATATCGTAAAATTCTTGCAACCGTTTGCTTTCTGCTTTGTAATTAATGACCCATCGCAGAATTTTTGCAGTGATTTACTTTGTACTTAATTGATGATCTGTGGCAAAATTCTTGCAATAAGTTTGTGTTTCGCCTTGCAATTGATGATCTACCGTAAAATTCGTGCAACGATTTGCTTTTTGCTTTGCAATTAATGATCTATCGTAAAATCCTTGGATCGGTTTGCCTTTTACTTTCTAATCGATTATCTAAAGCGATATGCTTGCGATTATTATCGGCAAATAATATTAATGCACCGAAAATTGTTACCCCGAAAGAATATTAACAAACTATTTACAGAATTAATACTAATTTTGTCCTTAAATAATTGAATTTACCCTTACTACAGAGTTTTCCCTAATATTGTTCGCTAAAGTGTAACCTACTACGATTTATAAAATATCGAGTGCAACTGAGGAGACCGTCAAATCCTACTTTCAATCTACGAACTATCGAAACGTCTCCAAAAGGTCTCGGCCATTAAAAATTCATCAGGCTGCACATCCGCCATTTCCTACTACCGGAAAACAAAATGTCTGTGTCTCGGGAAGGACGACTCGATCGTAAACGATTCGCCGGGGCGAATTTTCCGTTTGGTATAACGAAAAGGTTACACGGAAATTCTAGTGTAAAAGGTGGCGAGAACGTGGGTCGATTTTCTTGCGGGACGTAAAGGAATTCGTATTATTGTGACAGGACATCCGTTACCGCGATAGGACGGACGAGGAGAATTAAATTCGATGGAACGCGATTCTTTCGCGGCGGGGCTGTTTTATCTTATCGGGATGCGCGAAACGTGAAACGCGAAGAACCAGCCGCCAGCGACTATAAATATGAAGTTAATAAAACGACTCCTTGGTGTTCTTGACCCCTGGAACGCGGCGCTGTATACCGGGTGATCATTATATAATCACTATTTATGACTACAATCAACGACCTTGCAACGAACGAACGCTATTCCGAACAATTATTCTCATTACAATGGGAGATCCTATGACGAATAATATTACGAATACGCGAATAGATCTTATAACGAACATGGAAATTACATTTTCATATCGTTCTGAATAATTAACATCCATTGTTTTTCTTTCAATCTAAATTCGATGAAGGTAAATGATCCAATTATCGTAATATAGCTTTAATATAGTTTTATGTAAAATAGCAACGAAACCCTAAAATGTTATACATGAAAAAAATCGAACATTGAATTCTAAGTGTTGTGTAATATAATAAAAGAAGTCAACAGTTAATGTTCTTTATCATTTTCTTTCTGTATATAAAATGATAATAAAATGCGTGTCGATTCAAAGACACTGTTCTACTATCAAAGGGAAAGTTATGGTACTAAAGAGATCGTTTTTATTGTAATAGTTGAGTTATGAACATAAGGAAAGTTCGTTTTTTTTTAGGTTCTATAAGCTTCGTAGAATGTACGAACACGCGTAGTTTAACGATTTATTTCATTATTCTTATTTAATATTCAAGTGACGGTAACTGGTACAAACAATTTACACATTTTACACGTACCGCCGTGGCAGTATATTTATTCTTGGAAACGAACGTGTGTACTGTTACAGTCACCAATGGTTACTATACACAAGGAATACACGTAACCATTATTCGGCTAGTTTAATTCGAGGTTTTCAATAAATGTTTTTGACAGGTGACAGTAAATTGGGTGCCAGTACGTGAATAAGGGATGTCAGTATTAGCTCGGCCGTTGTTTTCGTTAACGTATTGAATTTATAAACAGAAATAGGGGTTTCAAGTGTCTTATTATTCTTTTTCACACAGTAGAGACATTCGGTCATAAAAGACAAGAAAAAAGACACGTGATTTTGATGAATAAATAATAAAAATAGTGCAACGAAGTCATAGTTGATCATTCAGGTGGCAGTAATTGAGTCATTTTCCTTATAAATTCCCTAAAAATTCACAATGAATCGCACATTTTCTGAAGCATGGTCAATTATCCTCAATAGAAATACCGAATCGTGTAACACAAAAGCTGCATAATTTTTGCATACAATGCCCCGTTTGTCATAATTAAAAGAAACCCGTATTCCCTTTGTCCCATTCAATGAAAACTTCTCGGCAACCTACATTCCGCGAATCCAATATTTACCTACGAACATAATTGAATTCTCCACCCCGTTCCTTTTCTTCTTTTTTTCTCTTCGCAATGAAAAACAAGTCTCTGGTATTTGGTACGCGTGAAAATTAACGTTAGAGAACGGTCCAATTCAGAGACAGCATGGCTTTATGCCGTTTGTAAATTCGTTTGGATGTCTCGGCAAGCTTAACGCCGCTGAGATATTAAAAAGTTAGAGCTAGAATTGTGGCACTTTACTCACGTTGCGACTCCGCCACTCGTATATAATAAAATGGCGACTCACCTGGAACAGAAAAAGGAATTCGCGTTAAAATTGATTATCCCGTAACTCACCCTATATTGTTAATGCAGCCTGTCTCGTGTAACGCAGCGCCATAGACGAGTTAAAGAATACACTTCTCATCTTATGCAATTTCGCGTCGCACGATCCGAAATAACGACATCGAAGAAAAAAGAAAAAAATATCGAAATTTTCGAGAAAAAGGTATTTAAGCACTTCTAAAGTACTTCAACACCAGTGTTGGATCCTGGGTAAAGGAATCGAGTACAACTATTAGCCGCGAAGAAGTTTATTCGATATTTTACAATGGTTTCGTTCATGTTGGACAGAGTGTCGTCGAGATGGTTTTTCAGTTGAATGTACAGTCCCTGGCCATCGAATTAGGACCACTACAAATCTGCGGCACATTCTCCTTCATACATTTCGCGATTCTCATCACTGTTTGATGCGAAACATTCGTATTTTTCGCGATTTGTCGGTGCGAAAAGTTGCCACTTTTCAGAAGACCACATATATAGGCCCATTTCTCACAAGTTAAGTCTTGTAGTTTTCCCATATTTCATAAAATGCACTTCCAAACTATTAACGCAGACTTCTTATGAACGCTTCAACGATTCAGTCACAACTGATTCCATTCTTCATCATTTGAACTTCTAAAGATCTCTCCTGCATATGTGCAACACATTCTCATCATGTATGTACAAACAAATCTTGCATTCTCCAAATCTGACCTCACGCGATATCGACACTTGAGCCTAACGTAAACGCTGGTGCGGCCCTCAATTGCTCATCACCCACACAATTTGATTATTATCACGATAGTAACAAATCAATTGTTATATATACATTATTATCAACGTCGTTTGTAATAATTTGAATGACCTAAGACAATTTTCCATATACAACATACCGTTATAGGCATAAAAGTGAAATTTTCGTACGTGGTCCTAATTCGATGGCCAGGGACTGTACTATGCGTCCGCCACAAGAAGGCACATCGTGTTTACATCCCCACCCTTGCTGCAGTCCGCTGATTGGCCTATCGAACACAGGCAGTGATCACTATTGGCTGAAGACGCTTACGCATGTAAACACGCTGTGCTTTCTTGTGGCGGACGGATAGTAGTTGCTGACTAGACTGATTTTGTGGGCTGTTCAGGAAATATACAGCACTGCCTCGGATATTGGCCGGGGTTTTGCCTAGGATATTAGCCGGTCGCTATCCTTACCAGTTCTTGGAACTGGCTTCGGAACTGGCCCGGTGGCCAAGTACATATGTTTTTACACCTACCGTGAAATGTCGATGAGCCCTGGCTGTGTATCTCTATCTCACTCGCTCTCTATGAACAAGAAGACACTCTGGATTTCCTGAAAGATCTACCTCCCTTCAACTCTGGCCAGATTCCGTCCCGAACCTCGGCCAATATCCAAGGCAACACTGTATATGGACGAGGTAGTTGGAGCGAGTGCTTTCGAGAAAGTCCTATATCGTATGTCCCTTTAGTGTTGGGCGCAGGAGAGCCACAATATCAATGCATCAATGAACGTCAACGCAAATTGTTACCATTGAAAAATAATATTTATCATTTCCGTAACTTTAAGCAAAGAATTTGAAGTCCTATAACTATAATACTAAAAAGCAGTATTTATGAAGGTAATACCAATATTATCTTATTTTATTACACTGTTCTATAAATAAATGCCTACGTGCCATTCGATACGACCAATTTGTGAATGGGACAAAATACGCTATCTTAAAAAGTGAAAAACGAAATCGATAAATATAAAGAAAAACTTGTTAATTCTATAAGTTTATCTATAAGTTTTATAGTAAAACAACTGATCTTTCAAATGTTCCAAACTAGAATAAAATAGACTAATTAGTTACTCTGTTATTTCGTTTTAAATAAAAGTGTCGCATTCATGGCGCCTCTTCCCTGCATATTAACTTTTTAAAGGGTTCACAATGCCAGTAAAAATCATTTATCTCGAAGCAGCGTGTGTTCGCCGAGTTCGCCCTTTCTGCTGTCAACGCCTCGTTTGAAATTTACACGCGTGCATGGATTTCTGCGACCGACTGTGTTCACGAAATCGCGAAGCTGGACTTTACGCGTTACCGTCAATGGCGCACTTCAAACCTTTTCCACAATTTCCCGCGCCCTTTCACGCGGAAACCTTCTCCACGATCATTCGAGTTAACGAAAATTATTCCCAAAGGTACTCGGCGTCGAGGCGAAGGAGCAATCACGCGATTCAAGTGGTTCGGGAGCCGTGAGAAAAATGGAGATTCCCTTCTTTGGAGACCGCGTTTCTATTTCCAGCGGAGCCGAAGGATCGTATATTATTTTTTCGTACGAACACTTTTCAAAAGCCCGAACGTGGCTCTCTTAGGATCCCAGGTGGAAACGGCCTTGAATGAACCGCAGCTCTCCGATTTCTAACGCGTCTCACAGGAAGGAAGGTGTAGGATAAATAGCGGATGGAAAATAGAGCCGAAGAGCCTACGTGGGCTTGCTGAAATCGATATTCCCCGGATTTCATCATGTCGTCTTAAAAGACGTACCCATTCTAGAGATTCTGCAGCGTTTCATCGGGTCTTCCCGTAAAATCACCCAGGACTTTCACAGACTATTGGTAGTTTTATTTTCTCAACGTCGAAGGTATCGCATTTACTTTCAGCTCTATCGGCTTCATCCGCCGTCTCTTTCACGGTCCTTTATACCGGTAAATCTTCGAGAATATGATTTCCAAGAGGTTCTCGATTTTACATCGCTTTATCGATGTTCTATATTCGATCGATATCGGGCGCGGTAGCTTAAGTATCGAGGATAGTTTTAATTATGCGGTTCCGTTGCAAATAGCGAAGAATCCGAAGATTTTGCGGGTAGAATATCGAAGAATTGTATTGCGCTCGGATTTGATGAGAATTTTGCGAGGTCCTATGGTTTTCACGGTTATTTCGATCAGTTTAATGATTTTTGGGAAGGCTTTGGGAAAGCAATTTTAAATAATTCGACGTGTTTTACGGCAATCTGGAAGGATTTCAAGGGTCTCGATATAATTTTAGGTGGATTCTAAGGGTTTTGGAATGGTTTTACGAGAATTATAAGGGGGTTGAAACACGATTTTGGGGGAATTTAAGGGTTGTGGAATAATTTCGGAAGCATTCTTAGAGTTTTAGATAATTTTAGGAAAGTTTTAAGGGTTTTAGAACGATTTTGGGAGAATATAAGTGTATTGAAATAATTCTCGATGCATTCTAAAACTCGTGAACAATTTTGGAAAAATTCTAAGAGCTTTGAAACCATTTTTGGGGGATTCTAGAAGGTTTCGGATGATTTTGGAAGTATTTAAGAGTTTTCGGATACTTTTGGAAGCATTCTGAGAGTTTTGGATAATTTTGGAAAGATTCTAATAATTTTGGAACGATTTTGAAAAGATTATAAGGATTTTGAACTATTTTGGGAAGTTTCTAAGGGCTTTAAAACAACTTTGGAGAGATTTTAATGGTTTTAAAATAACATTAAAAAGATTCTAAGAGATTTGGAACAATTTTGTGAAAATTCTATGAATTGTATGATTCTGAAAAAATTCTATGGGTTTGGAAATAATATGGCGAAAATTCTAAAAGTTTTGGAACATCTCTGAAAAGATTCTAAGGACTTCGAACAATTTTGGGAAGTTTCTAAAGTTATTGGAACAATTTGGAAGAGATTCTAAGGATTACATAACAATTGTACAAATTTTAAGTGTTTTTACAAGAATGTCAGAAAGTTCTAAGTATTTTGGTAAGAATATTAACGATCTCTAAGAAATTATTAATCACTGTCCAAGAATTCTACGATTTCAAAGGATCGAACGTCAAAAGTATCAACTTTGTCAACTTCAATGTATTTGCGCCATACCGAAAGTTTTCTGCAATATTGTGTCAACTTTTCCGAGCTTCAAAAATTGTGTATCAGCGTATCAAAGTTTGGATATCATTGGAAATTTCCAACAAGCAAACATTTCCCTTTACTGTGTGTCGAGAAATTTTAAAACTTTCAACTGGTATTGAAAAACTCCAAGAGTTCCCTTACAATAACATATTTTTACAATCTTTTTAAATATCCATTAGCCAAACAATTTCCCAATAATTACCAAGTTTCAATTAAAAACAGTAAAGAATTTAGTCACATTTATATTTGTCAGTCCAATTTAATCAATTTTCCATAAAACAAATTCACTGCAGTAATATATTTTTATAATCTTTTTAATATTCTACAAAAAAATCTACTACAATAATATATTTTTACAATATTTTTAGAAATCCATTAGCCCATCAATTAATAATTGTTCAGCTCATATCGATGAAGAATTTACGTACGATTATGTTTACCATTCAGTTTAAACAATTTTCTGTAAAACAAATTACACGGTATTTTTAAAAATCCACTAACCAATGAATTTCCCAACAATTACCACTTTTTCAACTGAAAATCATGAAGGATTTATGTGCAATTAAATTTTCCATTCCAGTTTAATCAATATTCCGCTAAAAAAATTCTACCACAATAATGTATTTTCACAATGCTTTCATAAATCCATTAGCCAATCAATTAGCCAGCAGTTACCAATTTTTAATTAAAAACAGTGAAGAATTTAGTCACGCTTATATTTGTCACTTCAATTTAATCAATTTTCTATATAAAATCCCACAATCTTTATAAAAATTCATTAACCAAACAATTCACCAGCAATTAACAATTTTTCATCCGAAGACGATGAAAAATTTACATAGAGTTATATTTACGATTCCAATTTAACCAATCCTCCATAAAATAATTCCAACATGAACATTAATGACCCAATTGAATATCTTTTTTATTTAATTCTTTATTTCATACCTTTCGATTTGGAAAGACTTCGGGTTACATCGAGTCTTAATCCTAACTTCTTTCGCAACCTAACTATATAAAACTAACTCAAGTAACCTAAATTTCTACTTCATAATTATTTTTTTGATCATCACCTAACCATAAACCAAACATAAACTTGACCGCAAAATATGAAATACGAAGCATAATATATAATGCATAAACTTAACACTAACCATCAATCGAACACTCGTGAATAAGTTGAAAAAAATCTAAAATGAACATTAAATTTAAATTCCCACCGTCGAGTAATAAATTTATAACACGAATACGTTACGTTTACATCGTGATCGTACAAGCAAACTAACAAGACGATTAGGCGAAGATATTACAAGGCAAGAAACAGTCCCATCATCAGATCTGACCGCAAAAGGAACACGCGGCACGAAGGACAAGATAATAAATGACAGTTCAGCTGGAATCTCTCAAGTTTCTCCAGATGTGGCCGCTTGTTGAGACCACAGCAGAGGTACAGAGATAAACAGGCTGAAACGGATCCTCCGTCAAGGTTTAAGAGGAAGGATTGAGGACAAGTGTATCCTCCTATTTTCCCTCGTTCGAGGACTGTCTAAAACTCTCTCGACTTCCATTCTGCCAGTCGTCGAACACTCTCGATCGTGTCTCGAAGGGTGCGCGAACCAAGGGTAATACGTATTAAATTACTTGGCAAATACTTCATGGTATTTGCTGTATAGTATTTTAGAAAAATATTTCGATTGATAATTTTCTTTAATATTATCACACGAATAATCATTTTGCATATAACAAGATACTTGAGAAACATTTGAAAGCAATACAGAACGATAGATATGTTTTGTGTTGTATAATGATCACATGATATATATATATATATATATATATATATATATATATATATATATATATATATATATATATATAATGATACACAGGGTGAGCCATTTAACTCTTTCACCTTAATTTATTTGCAAATTATTTGTTGCGTCAAATAGTTGTATAAAATTTTGTGAAATAGAAAAAAGATAATTATTGCACTGTGTTTTCTCCATGATAACGAAGAACTTTCGTTTGAAACATTTTCTTAATATAATAAGTCGTTTACAAGTAATTTTAGGTGAAACAGTTAAATGATTCACCCTGTCTATAATGATAAATGTAATGATACATATGGACTGTTTATTTTGAAAGTGGTGTACATCTATTTTCTTCTGTTTTGAGATATTGAAGCGTTTGCGTCTGCTTCTATTGAAAAATTTTGATAGGGTTTGAGTAGCTTGTGGAAACATTTACAAGCTCAATTAGGTATAAGTTAATTTTTCGTTGTTTTGACAAGTAACTGGGCTAATATTTTTTCCATATACTTGAAAGCACTCGCGCTACTTTCACAATAAATATTTGGATCATTCTATTCATAAGCGAAATTTCAACCGATAAAAACACCCAGAAATTTACATACGCAAATATAAAATGTTGACAAATACATAGTTCACATTGTAAAATACATAACTGTTCTGTTTTCTCAATTTTTTCCGAAAACGAACTTACACCACTTTCAAAATGAACGGTCCATATAATAATATATCCAAATCACCGATAAGCTTGATTATTTTTTATCTCTGCCCCGATTGTTTACGTAATTTAGAATTAATAGATGAAAATTAACACTAACTTCAAAAAAGATTTTATTTCATCTCTTTAACAATGAAAGGCCATCGTCGCTCACACCGAATCGTTTATTAGCGTTAAAATTATTACCACTAACCACTTATTATTGAATTTTTCATTCGTCGAGCCATTATCGAACCATACGCGCGGATAGTTGCGCGAAAACTGCTTTAAAGGACAAAATCAGACGTAGATCTCTCTCAAAATGTCGAATGGGTGTCATTATGTTCTAAACACTGAAGGACAGACACAGAATATTTCGTTCGTAGCATCGTGTGACAGAAATTGCGACGTGAGATACGCGTATTGTTCAGAGCGCCGCAAAATAGAAATTGCAGGGCAAAATATTTCGTCCACGGTACCAAATAACGACAGTCGTGACGCAAGATATTTCGTCCGTACGTTATAGATTAAAATAATTAATACGGCCATTATTTACAGCGGCGTGCAAAAACACTAAATGTTCAATAATAATTTAAAATTAATAAAAAGTAAAAATAAAATAAATTTATTCATCATTTAGAAACACTAAATATTCAATCATCATTAAAATCAGACATGTTATTTTCAGAAATTCGTTGCTCCTTTACGCTAATGTTTTAACTTTAACTACTATACATCTTGAAACTTATGCAACCACTATTAGCAGTCTGTGAGACCGGTAATGTTTATCGCGTTACCATTGACATAAAAGTGGCGAATGAGAAATCAGAATTGATTGTTCTTGCTTTGCACGTCAATAATAAAGGGGATCAAGTTCGATTTCAGTAATTGAACATTGTACTATAATTGAAAAGTATTCAGTTAGTGACAAGCTTGTGAATCATACGGGAAGGAAAACAGAGATGAAAACTTAATTATTAGCGGTCTCACAGACCGGCAATAATAGTTAACGGTTAATATCACTTACTCATATCGGACTTCATGTTTAAAATACGTTACAATTATGATTGGTGACTGGATATTTTTGCACACAACTGTATAATGCCCAGCAACTATGAATAATGACAAACGAAATCGGCCAGTGTAATGAATTTGACGTAGTTTATCATAATTTATTACATCGGCTTATCAATATGAATACTGCTGTCATGCCGTTGTGTTAGGTTGGGGTTAGGTTAATTAATCAATATTTCTCTGATCGACTGACCGTTTTAGACATTATTTTTAATAACCAGGCACTATAAATCGATCGTTTAATGCGCACATGTTGCATGTCCATTTTTAGTGATTTCGAGAAAAATTGGTCAAATTTAAATTTTTAAACGGAAACCTATATTTTTTATTACATATTCTTGTAATGCACGAACTAATTTTGAGATATAAAACTTTCAAACTTAGCTATACGTCTTTCGTGGCGTAAAGATTAAAAGATATAGTTCTTCCAGTCTTTTTCTATCTGTAGTGCAGTTAGTATTACTATGTTTAAATCTATGGTTGGGAAAATTTATAAGAAAAATCCTAATTTTCTATTTTCTATTACTCTATTATGTTTTCCACATTATCGAAATTTCAATACCTATCGTACCTTGTCGTAAATATTCTAATCTAAAATTTCATAAAAACACGCAAAAAATCGCGATAGTTTAATTTCTTTGAATCTTACGATATTAACCTAAGTGTTTGAGATCCGTCAGGAAAATAATGTAAAACAAACAAAAAATCTACATGTTCTCCGGAAGGCCAAAGAGAATTGAAGAACGTTGTGTAATTAATATTTTTACCGTAAAATGTATTATCCATGCAGACTAAACTGTCGGGAGTTGACATAATACAGTAGAGACATAATAGAAATGGAAATTCCATCTTCGTCTCATGATATGGGTTAATCGTCTGGCAAAATGAGAACAGTAATTAATTCTGTCCATCAAGACGATATAATTGCTTCCCTCGGAACATAACTGAATGTACATGTAATATCCCCTATCAAAGAAAACTCATGGGAAACAAAAAAGAAGGATATAGATCAAGAAGGGGAAAAAATGTATGAAAGAAAAGACCATTCATAAGCTGTGACGTGTCTCAGAGTGTATCCCATTTATTATGAAATCTATCAAACCATGAATAATACATGAAATAATAAAGGAAACCAATAGGATATTTTTGAAAAACTGCTTTAGGGACAAATGTTGAAATAGTGGCTCAAGGGAAATTTTAAAGAATAGGATTTATCACTTTCATGAGCAACATTTCTTTTTTTCATAAGAACGTATCATTATAGATTAATAATTATTGGATATTCAGTAAATATCAAATTGAGATTCATTTTGAAATTAATTAACTAAAAGCTGTATTCCAGGGATGTTTTGAAAATGGGATTCACTCATTTCATGAGCAATATTCTTTTTTTTTCGAGAATTTGTTATCACAAATTAGGTTAACAAATTTTCTGTCTAAATATGGAGTTTCAAATGTTCTCGTTTATTACCACCCTAAATTATTAACTTTGCAAAACAAAGTTGACATTATCCTCTATGCCCAGAGGTAATTTTTTTTCATACGGTCACTGATTGTTTTTTAAGCAGGGTACCTTTATGTTTTCCTAATAATAATAAAAGCACATTCAAAAACTGTGTAAACAAAATATTGAAGCAAAACAGTAACTATAAGTAAATAATACGATAAAATGGATAATTGATTGCGATATTTACAATAAAGATTACTTAACTATTATATTACGTGTACCAATCAATAATTCACACCTTTTGTCAAATTCAGCATTTATCTTTAACATAACAAAATACCTGTATTAAAAATTCCTACTAAAATAGTGGCTTGATTCGTTAATAAAATAAATTCATTAATCTATCTTCATATCTCGGTAGCATATTTTAAATTTAAACTATATCTATTAAGAAAATACTGAATTACTTACTAATTCACATTTATAATATATCGCTCATACAAATTTTGAATAATTTCCAACTAACAGGAGAATATCGTTCCAAATATTAGGTAGCAATTAAATAAAAATTAATAAACATTAGGCATATTTTAAATTATATAACTATATTTATTTAAAACTATGTTTATTTAAAAAAAATAGCGGATTACTTGCTGGTACGCCTAACATATCTAACTAGATTTAATAAATTTTTGAAAGTAGTATTGAATCTGCGTTAAGTGTTAAACAGGTTGATCGTGAGAAGATTGTCAGAAGTGTAGGACGATGTTGTTGAAGTTCTTTTTCTGGAAGAGCTTGGCAAAGTTTTCTCGATAATGGAACTATTGATTTTTATGTTTCTTCTTTTTCTCTTGTAAGGAAGGCACTTCAGTGAACATTGCTTATGTCACTTTAACATAATGTGTATGAAAATTTTATAAACGCATCCTTTACTGATGATTACACTGTAATACAAAGGTTACGCAAATATAGTGAAGGTAATATAAAAATTTCTCCAACAATTATAATGTCATTTAATATTATACATTTATTCGCATAAATTACATTAAACTTCCTTATAATAAATACTAACTGAATTATTGTTGAATAAAAGTCACCTATGAAACTTTACAATTCAAATAAAGAAAGAAACAATTAATCTCCTGATTAAATATAATACAATGAAAGAGTGATACATTTTTAAAAACAAAATAAATAAATTCATATGCATATTAGTAATATAAACTTGAACAGAGTAATTTCTAATAATAAAATGTTACCGTAAATAGAAAAAAAATATGAAAAAATTCGATAGTTGAAAATGAAGAGGAATTCCAATAACTAGAAATGAAAAAAATTCCAATAACCAGAATTTAATAATCAAGAATACTCTGAAATGGAAGGAATCGTTTCGTAGATAAAAATATGCAATAATTCGAGAAATATGCAACAAGTACACAATAATCCAGATCACAATAATATAGTAACATAAATACACAATATTTCAAATCTAACCAAAATCATTCAAAGATTGAAACAATAAATATCTAAATAAGTTTTCCTTGAACAACCCAATGAATTATAAAAAAGAGAGGAAGAACGAGAACCAGGAATGCAGCTCAAGAAAACAAACGATCAAAATAGATTAGGGGCAAAAAATTAAAAAAGAAAAGAAATATCATAAATAAAGAAAGAAAAACGATCGGAAGGTTGTAACACGATAAAGAATCACCGTTGTTCTTTTTAAGAAAATCCGATAAGCGACCAATAAATAACGTGAACATGGTCACGTAGTTTGGAATAACAATATGCTGCAACCATGAAATCGATAAACACGATCGGTGTCGCAACTAAATGCATAAAACGCGCCGGTCACAAAGAAGCCATCGTCGCTGAAGCACGCGTGCTGCTTCATAAAAAAAAAAAAAAAAAAAAAAAAAAAATAGCTGCTGCTCGAGCAACCCTCGGAGGGTTCCTTTGTGCGGACACCGCGTCGAGAAAGAAACGAGTTTCTCTCCCTGGCCACGTTCCGCCCTTCTGGCCGTAACGAAATTGAATTTCCAATTCCCCGCAACCCATCCCTCCGTGCAGCAGATCTATGTCGATCATTCTTGATCGCTACGTTGCGCATTTTTCTCCATTTACCATGAGTGATTGCAACATGCAAACAGGTGCAGAATGCGTACGATACGAACGCGAAGAACATTAGGTCGTTGCATGTGAAATGGCCGATTTTACGTGGCCCGAAAGTCTCCACTCATTGATCGATTATAAAGTGAGCTTCTAATTTCTGTGGAATGGTACGAAAACGTTAACGAGTATCGGATTCGAGTGAAATTTTTAGTTTATGGGAGATTTCATCAATCTTGTTTATAAACGTACGAAGTTGCATTAAAATTTATTAATGGCTGTAAGTTTCTGCAGATTTTATTTCCACTTTTAACGAATTTCGTACATTTCATGCAATTTTTATATACTTTACGGGGAATTAATTTTCTAGAGTTGATAGCAAGTGCGTTTTATTACTGTGAGAATTTTTAAAGAACTTTTTTTAAGTTTGTCACTTATTCGCTGCAACAATGGCATAACTGAAAAATTAAGATATTGCGAAGAATACATATGTTTTAACGTTTTGATTTATCGTAGGTTTATCAGAATATTGTATTGAAATGATAAATTGGTACAATAAGTGTTATGCAAATTCATATTCAATATTTATGCAAATCCATATTTTTACAAACAAAGACAAAGAAGTGGAAAAAAATACACTTTATCTTGGATAGTTTGTATATTTTTGCGCATTATATAAACGAATATAAAAACGTATCATACTGTAGTCATTTAATGTCACAAATCTTCGTTTACTATTCTTTTTATACCAATAATTCAAATCTAGCAAATCGGAAGTTGTATTATTAATTAATGAAGGAATTGTCTTAATTTGCAAAATTTATGACTGATAATTTTTCACTCGACAGAAAGCTAAAGAGAAGATCAGAGAATGCCAAAAATTGGTCACTTTTATAAACATTTAATAATGAAACTAATTAACTGTTGCGAAAATGTGTACAGAATCATGTAAAAATTATTTTAAATAAATGTGTACGTGTAGTATTTCGAAGAATCTTCTTATACTTAACATTTTTGCTTCAAAAAACATTTTACGTGCACCAACCTAGTAATTAGTATTAAGTGTACAAACGAATTCAAAGCCTTTACATTTAAACCCTTCGTATCTTTCATCAATTCGAAATCGCAACTTTTCTATTCCTCAAGGGACGAATTTGCAACAAAAATGCAAAAATGCTACAAATTTTTACTATTAAAATCATATTTGATCTGTTGCAAATAAATATTAAATCTTACGAAATTTCAAACGCTCAGAATTAATTTGTACACCTGCTATCTAAATACGAAAATAAATACAGCGATGTAAAAACCTTTTTATGGTCACTGTATCTATTGTATCACGATATAACGGTGTTTATTAATTAATAGGGGATATCTTGGATAATCAGGAATAAAACACGATGACCTAGTAATCGTTGGAATCAACGTTAATCGACAAAAATCCCCTTTATCATCCAGCGTGGCGGAAGTTCTCGTTAATAACCGCTTTTGTTTCATCGCGTATCGAGCCGTCGCGTCGCCTATTAAACCTTTCACGGGGATTTTGATGGAGCTCGACAGATTTGCAGACAATTCCATTACCATCGATGAATCAAACGTGCGACGAGTCGAAATTAATTGCCCCATTCGCGCGTGCTAATGAGGATTTAACCCAGCCAGGCTTTCGGCTCGACTGTGCTGATTTGAAAAACAATTTCAGCGACTAGGCTAATAATATCGAACAGAGAGAGACTAGTTGACGGAGAACTATTTGGACGGTTAATTAATTAGAATTGTTTAGGGCCATTTTAAGGGTGAGTTTGTAAGCGAGAGTTGTTTAGGATGAAAATATAAAGTCATTTCATAATTTGTACTGTGATATAACAACGTAATGTAAAGTATTAGGTGTAGCAATTGGTATTCCCTTTTTCTTGTTTAATTTAGCATTTATTTTCAACAAAATTAGGTACTCACTTGATTTTTAACATAATTGTTATTATTTATTATATTTTCGAGAGGAAGCTTGATTTTTGATAAAATACATTCACCAACCCATTTAAGAATAGTGAATTTACTTATTGGTGCACCTAATAATTTATACAATAATACAGTGAGAGTTGAAAGTAAATATACACATTGCAAAAATGAAATTATACTATAATTTGTTCACTGTAAATTATATCGTCATTATATTATAATTTATTTATCGTAAGTGACACTGTAATCTGTATTATTATTGTACAATATCTATTTTCGTGCTACAAATAATGCTACAATTATATTGTAATTTCATTTAAGGTATAAAATCGATACTATAATTATTCTACAATTTAATTATTTAGATGTGTGTACTTGTGGCGGCTCTCCTGCACTCACCACTAGAGGGACATACGAAATAGGCTTTCTCGAAAGTACTCGCTCCAACTACCTCGTCCATATATATATAGCGCCTTTAACCTTCCTTCCAATATGCCAAGTCTAAGGCAGGGCCTGCTAGGTAGTTGTACTGATGAGTCCACTAGCGGGCCCAGGACGAAACGCAACACCCTTCCTTTTCCTATCCTATCCCCTCTCTACAGCTCCACATACTCAATTTTTGATTCTCATTGTAAACCGTGTGAAATGCAGGAACATACGAAATATTGAAAGTATAGCGAGACCGAAAACCGCGTATTCGATTTACAAAAGTAAGGTATGGTATAATGTATTTACTGTAAATTATACCGTAATTATACCACAACTCATTTTCTATGGGTAATACTATTATTATATTATCACGAAGGAAAACTTACTCATTTGCCGTAAGTAACATTATAATCAGACACTAATTACGTTAGTTAAGGGGTATTTTTTTAGAATAGCGAAAAAAAAGCGAAGGGATCGTAAGAGTCATAAACTTGAACCGGAAATTCAGCGGCGTGCACCGAACAAACTTCGATGTTTGTTCGCAGCAAAACACCCGTGTACTTTAACGCAATTAAAATTGTTAATTAATTTATCTTCTGAAAGTGGGACGAACATTGAAGTCGTAGAGAAAGCTAGCCGCGTTCTAAACCGGAAGTAGATCTTTGTGATTTCAACCGCGCGGTAAACAGAAGCAAATTAATTTCCTTGTTATTTGATAAACCTATAGTACCGTTCAATGATAACACGGAAACAAGGTAACGTCAAATTCGCATTAATAGTACGAACGCGGTGCAACAACAAATAGCACAACTGTGTGCATGCTACAATTGTTGTCACAGATGAGATATACTACCCTTGGCAAAAAGTTTTCGGTTGCAAACGCGATAATATAAAATTAGCTAAAAATGCTTATTTCTTTTCCGATGCAAATTACTACCGCGTAACTGTGAAACCTAATAGAGAATTTGTAGACAGCACGGAGTAAATTTAGTTGGTAAAAATGTTCCCAAAAGTGAAAATCGAAACATATGGCAATTGTGAGAACATGTGACACGAATCGGAATTTTTATATTTTTGCGAAAACTCAAAAAATAAGATATTGAGCCTCTAAATTTATTTGTAATTCAAGAAATGGATACTTTTTTTTTTAATTTGTAACCGTATTTTAATTATTGCTCATTTCCCGAACACGGATATAAGTATTTACAATAACTAAACGCTAAATATACCAAGTATAATGTATAAATGCTAGAATGATTCCATTCAAACATGTATGCAATCTGTTAGAAATATTCCATTTATATATTCAAATAGCATTGCATAATTATAATTTAATTAATAAGATTGTTTCGATTATTCAGATATCCTGTATATTAATATATAACTGTAATTTTGAATTACTGTAATCGCAAAAATTAAAGGATTAATAATTTAATAATTTTGTTACTTATCAGCGCGGCTTTATTTGATATCCTTTAAATTTATTTCGCTTTGCATTCATTATCGTGACAGGCAATCTAATTGGTTTCTGAATTTATAATCCTCAGGCATTTTATTCCTTTATGACCCATATTCCTCTTCATACAAACAAACCGGTACATTGATTTATGCAGAACATACTGAATAATTCTCTTCGATCCTTCGAGAAAACATTATGTTCGATATTGAGCAATTTTTTACAGTTTCTTAAGAGTGTTTCAATTCATTTTCAGTGAAACATTTATTGTGCTTGACGTGAATAAGTGGCTGTACCTTGAACCTTGACAAAGAAATCAATTTCACGAGATTTTAAAAATTATAGTGGATAGCAATTGTATTATTATATTTCACGTTGTTATACGATATTTTAGTAGCATTGGATAATATATAAAGTAAAGAGATTTTAATACTTGATAAGAGATAATTAGTTCCTAAACGAAATTATGAAAGTTCTAATTTAATTAAACAAATTTTTGTGAATATTAGGTAATAGGTATTAAAGCTATAAATTAAGTTTAAATATTACATTATCACAATTATCATTGTTTCACAAATATTAATTACTATCAATTTAAAAGTTTTAATTTTAGTGTTACACAGGGTGATATTAAATTTCTCTTCAAATATTAAATAATACTAGTATTCAAAAAATTCTATCGTTATCAAGTTTGATTTTATTTGCGAATATCTTGTAAGGCTATATTAAATTCGCACAGTTGTAAATCGTAACCAGTATCAAGGATCTTAATGACATATACAGCTACATTGAGTTTCATTTTAAACATTAAACATTCTGCTTAAACATTAGAATATTCAAGAGAACCTATTACTATTTAACGTTATATTACGGAATAATATCAAATTTTTCTTTAAATATTGAGTAACTTCAATATTTAAAACATTGCAAAAATCCATAATACATGTTAAATTTCTTTTTCAATATTAGATAACACTAGTATTCTAATATTTCCAAATACCTGTTATTATCAAATATTATATTACAGGATAATATTCCATTTCCTTTTAAATATTAAATAACGCCAATATTTTAAACATTGCAAAAATCCATAATACATTTTAAATTTCTTTTTAAATATTAGATAACACTAGTATTCTAATATTTCCAAATACCTGTTATTATCAAATATTATATTACAGGATAATATTACATTTCCTTTTAAATATTAAATTACGCCAATATTTTAAACATTGCAAAAATCCATAATACATGTTAAATTTCTTTTTCAATATTAGATAACACTAGTATTCTAATATTTCCAAATACCTGTTATTATCAAATATTATATTACAGGATAATATTACATTTCCTTTTAAATATTAAATTACGCCAATATTTTAAACATTGCAAAAATCCATAATACATGTTAAATTTCTTTTTCAATATTCGATAACACTAGTATTCTAATATTTCCAAATACATGTTATTATCAAATATTATATTATAGGATAATACTACATTTCCTTTTAAATATTACATAATACTAATGTTAATATTAAACAACGCTAATATTTTAAACAGTCCAAAAATCCATAATATATATTAAATATCTTTTCAAATATTAGATAACACTAGCTACTCTTAACGCTCCAAAAGTACTATTATTATCTGACATTATATTATAGGATAATGTTACATTTTCCTTCAATTATTAATTAACGTTAATATTTTCAACCACCCAAAAGCCCATAATACATATTAAATTTCATTTGAAATATTAGATAACGTTAGTTACTCTTAACGTTCCAAAATGTCTACTACTATCTAATTTTATATTACAGGATAATATTACATTTCTTTTTAAATATTAAATAACGCTAATATTTCAAACATTCCAAAAATCCATAATACATATTAAATTTCATTAGAAATATTAGATAACATTAGCTACTCTTAACGATCCAAAAATTCTATTACTATCTAATTTTATATTACAGGATAATATTACATTTCTCTTTAAATATTAAATAACGCTAATATTTCAAACATTCCAAAAATCCATAATACATATTAAATTTCATTAGAAATATTAGATAACATTAGCTACTCTTAACGATCCAAAAATTCTATTACTATCTAATTTTATATTACAGGATAATATTACATTTCTTTTTAAATATTAAATAACGCTAATATTTCAAACATTCCAAAAATCCATAATACATATTAAATTTCATTTGAAATATTAGATAACGTTAGCTACTCTTAACGATCCAAAAATTCTATTACTATCTAATTTTATATTACAGGATAATATTACATTTCTCTTTAAATATTAAATAACGCTAATATATCAAACATTCAAAAAATCCATAATACATATTGAATTTCTTTTTAAATATTAGATAACGCTAAAATTACTCGTTTATTATTTAATATTATATCGTAGGATAAGAATTACATTTTCCTTTAGATATCAAGCAACGCTAATATCCGAAACGTTTTAAAAATCCCACCATCAAATAGATAAATTGCCTTGCTAATCAGGGCAAGAGAATTTATGTCTCGGTCCAGTATTATACTCGATATTAATTCCCCGTCCGTTTCGTTGCGGATTAGTGTAAATCCTCGCAAGAATATAGGAAGGGTAGCACGGAACCAAGACGCGTGAGCTGAATATCGACACAAGCGCGATATCATGTCGCCTTTGAGGCGTGTGTAGCTACATTTCTGCAACAATTGCCTATTAATATACGGCACACGTGTCCGGATGGCTTTCTGGGCTCCTCCTCTAGCCTGTGCAAATAGTGACCACAGTCATTCCCAAACAGGCAAAACGAACAGAGATGTGTGAATGATTGTGGGTGGCCCAAGGCCATATTAGGCTAGATGTTTCTTGGATTACGATTACTGTGCTTACTGTCTAGGGTTATAATAAGTGTTTAGGCACGTGCTCGCAATTTATACGTGGCATTCGGTTCCAGTTTGCAACTCCTTCGATAATAACGATAATAGATTATTATCCAAATTCGTATCTCTCAAAACCACGATCTACGAAGGAGTAGAAGAAAAAAGGTTTGTACAGTTTGGTACTACAAAATTTAACCCCTTAAGCGATTACGTCGTATATATAGGGCGTTTCAAAAGATGTGAGCATAACTTCAAGTGTGAATTCAGTATACTAAAATAAGAAAAGTTTTCTGCTTTCCAATAATTCCTATGATTCTATTGACAGTTTTGGCTCTTACCATATTTTGGATATTTTGCATTTTATAAAGTTTACTATGAGAATCAAAAGTGAGTATACACCTCGCAAAAATGAAATTGTATGTATAATTATAGTACTGAATACAACACAAACGAAATTACGGTATAATTGTAGTATTATTTGTAGCAAATAAATCAATAGTAGTGCAACTATATTATTACATACGATAAATAAATTATAATATAATTACGATATAATTTACAGGACAAATTATAGTATAATTACATCTTGGTGGAATGTATCTTACTTTCGACTCTCACTCTACGTCATAACTAAAGTTTAAAGTATAAACAAAAGGAATAGAATCTGAATAAAAGATTGTTTTACCATCTAAATGAAACATTCCACATTTAATAAAAAATCTTTATTTTTTCTTAACTCCTCTCTAATCCTTTGCATATTTCAATATCTCACAAATGCATAAAAATCCGCAGTCTACTAATTATTAAACCAATCGCTATTAACCACAACAGTAAAATAATTTAGCCACCATAGAAAAGAATTTCACCGAGTCCTAAACAATTTCGACGAAACTGTTACACTTGTTGACATTTCGAGTAATTTTCTTTTAATCAAATTATTTCCTCAATTCATTCCAGGGCCTTTTGATCACTTTCTGTACTGCACCAGACCGAATACCGTGATCTTTGTGTTCCAGAAGTTCTAATCGCCTTATCGAGGATTTCCCTGTCTTCCTGTGTTCGTGGAAATGGCGAGGAGACGAGGGAAAGAGAAAAGGAAAGCATCAGGACGCGACAAAAAGTCTTATCAAGTTTCGTGGATGTTATAGAGGTAGCGAGAAGAAAGATGGAGTTCTCTCGAGCGGAAACAGTTAACTAGAAGGCCTTTTGCTTCTTTTGCCTCGTTAATTGCGCGTCCCATATTGTAGTTCCGGAATTAAAATTAATTTTTAATTGCAGAATAGTAAATGGAGCATTGCTCGAATATAGATTAAAGAAGAAAAATTGTATTGCATTAGATGTACCAATAAATAACTTCTTTTGCGAAAATTCAATGATATTGAATTCGACAACATTATTAAACTATATATTAGGATGTCGCATATGAAATGGCCGCTTCAAAAAGTATTTGCACAAACTTTGAGCTACGTAAAATTAACTGTTTCATATGCAACAATCCAGTAAATTAAAATGCTATAACTAGATTGTGAATTTTTATAAAACTAAACAGAAAATAGTTTCATCCCCAAAATCTAATAACGTGTGCGTTACTGTAGATATTTTGTACAATTTTGCATACCATGTGCTCCCTGTATTTTTCACCATAGTTAAATTTTCCATAAGTGCAGAAAAAAATCAGAAGTATAGCTATTACATAATTTTTTAAATAGTGTAGTTGTAAATAAATTATAAATCCTACCAATTAAATTTCAATTTAGTTGAGACTTGCAGAGTGAAGAAAGTAAAACTGTTTTCTTTTTAACAGCAATGAGTGAATTGCAACGTCTAAATTTTCAGAAGAATTAACGTTAGCAACACTGTAAATCTATTTCATAGAAAACGTGGCAAATGTAAATACGTATGACGAAATAAAAAAAAAAGACAATCATTCAGAGCTTCGTTAAGGAAATATTTTTAAACTGTTTAGTTCGCAAAATTCATTGTCTTCAAATCAAATTTGTCACGGAGCAATTCCCACCTTTAATAAATAAACGGTAGTAAACCGCACGAGAGTCGATTTACAACTCGTAAATATCGTTTTAAGAACCGTACAAAAAGCAATCGACAGAAAGATGAAAGGGAAACAATTGTTCGCCGCAGGAATCGAGAATTCCGGGAACAGATTCTGCATAACGGTGGACCAAAGAATTTATTACATTCTGAAATTATTCTGCGAAGAACATTTCCGGTTGTCGCGGTGCTGATACATCTTCCCAAGCTTTAATTAAAGTTCGAAATTGAAACTTCGCGGCTGCATTTCATGAAATGTGGCCCGGCCAATTGCTGCGGGAATAATACGGGTCTCGCTTTATAAAATCTGTATCCCTATTTGTATTACGTTGTTCGGCAAAGTAACGATATTTTAGAATACAAGTAATTATCATTTTATTATGTCAACAATAATTTTTCATGCCTTTTACTGATTCTACTAATAACACGTTCGATACTTCCTTTTTCTTATTTTTTCCATTTTCCGCTATTTTCCACATATTTTCCAACAGTTTCTATTTTTTTTATTCTCCTTGTTTCCTCATTTTCTCTTTCTTTATTTATTTTTCCGATGTTTCCTTATTTTTTCATTTTTCCATTTTCAGTGTATTCCTGATTTTCCCCACCTTTCCCATTTTTTTCCCATAGTAGAAACCGGGAAAAAATATGAGATATATGAAGTATCAGTTCAACTCGTGACCTTTGAACTTGCAAACAGAAACCATACGCGATCTCGCTAATACTTCCACGATACTTGTAAATACTCGTTTCATAAATTTGTTTCCGTTACTATCTTTCATTTATGCCTCTTCCTACGAATCCACTCCTTTTACCTTTATCCCATTAATCGTTTCTGTTTGCCGAATAAGCAAATGATTTGCACCAGTGAAAGAAAAATGCTTTCCCTGTCCTAATGGTTTCGTTTCCAACGAACGTTACTTTAGTTCCTAATCCCGGAGTTTGTTTGTAAGGTTTCGGTAGGGTGTGGGACATCGATCAATCGAAAATCGAGTTGTTAATTAATCTTAGTTCGACGAACTGTGGATGTCTTTACGGTAGGAGATTCAATGATTCACTCTAACTGCAATCAGAGTAATGGAGTTCCAGAATATCCGGATTCAATTGATTTCACAGTAGAACGAGGGATAAGAGTTTCAAAGCAACTTATCTAGTTCTTTTCTATCACTTGATACGAGAGTCGTTCGACAAGTAGAAAGACAGAAGATATAATTCAAGTAACATCTAAATGACAAGCATGATACGTTTTATAAGAATCTTGTATTTTCTGTAGAAATTCTAAGAATTTGCACTTTATGCAGAAATTATAGGAATATGTACTTTAAATACGTGCTTCAAAAATAGTTCCTCTATCGAAATTATGTATTATTGTGCAACCAGAGGATAGTCAGACAATAATAAGAATGCAAATACGAAAAACTGCGGATGATTATGCAAATTCATACTGTCATAAATGGAAGCGAAGAAAAGAAATCTGAATAGTGGGTTGTTTCACTCTCTAAATATTAAACTTTGTATTTTACTTTCTGTATGCGCTGTATTTGCGAATACTTATTGCATTCTGTACCATTTACGGATTTAAATTTCCTATAAACGCATAAAAATTCATAAAATCCATAAAATGAATAAAAAATTATGCCAGACTCTACGACTATTAATAAACGTGTACAAGACAAAAATTAGGTGTGACCTCAGAGTCCGCCGTTCGAAGGTTAATTAGTAATTAACTTAATGTGTACAGCAAAATTAAGAAATACATACAATTGTAGCAAATTAAAATGTTACGCGTTTCACAATCAGTAATTCAATTTCCGTTTCTCTATAAAATACGCTAAATTGCACACGAGAATTTAACTGTGCACTAATAAAGTCGTATAAAGTAAAATCATTATATTACCAAACAGAAAAAAGTTCGAAAAAATTCGAATTTCTATAGAATTTCGCAGAACCACTACATCAATGGCGTTATGATAAAAGAATTCTGCCTCATATTTATATTGTTATATAAAATTACATTTGATGTGGTTTAAACCACTTAAATATTGTAAGTAATATAAACTGTCTGATTGTTCTATTAAAAATAAATGTGTTTCGCGAACTCTATCCACCTAAAATATCTTTGTTACTTTTGGGAAAATGTTACATCTCAGAAACGGTAAATTTGAGCACAAATACGTTTTAGTTATGTTTATCGAAATCAGCGTAAAAAGTTGGACAGTCCATTTAGAAATACAACGGTTCCCTTTAGCGATGGGACTAACAGTAAAACACGTTTGCTACTTTCGATACATTTACATGTGTACGTATAGAATTGATATTTGCGTATCAATCTCATTCACGATACGTTTGCAAACGATTTGTGGTGTACTGAAACAATGAACTATCGTATCGATACGTATCAACTGTATTACGTTCGATATCCATTTCAATATAATTACGAACGCCCGAATACGATTCAAACAAGATCCGTATCGTGAACCATGTAATAACAAGCCAGTGATGATGAACATTTCATCTACTATTATTTATACTGAAATTCACCGATCTATTCGAAAATTAATTCATATATTCATATTGATGTGAATTAGAAAATTACTTTTTTCTTTTGCCTATTGAAATTGGTTAAACAACCACATGCCACAAATTGATCATCACTGATATACACTTTCCTTTATCTCATTCATACCTCCCTGAACACCATGTAATTGTTTTCGATCGATACCGCATGAGACGACATCGAACGTACTTTACCAATACCAATTACGAACTATTTTAATACGCACTTAATACGATATGCGGTTATTCGAAAATTGATATTATTGGGAGCTCAGGAGTTGGAACTCTACCAACAAGCTAAAAAACGCAAGGGACAAGGGGAATCGGTCGCTCGTTCCACCCAGCCCTATCCCCTTGAAAGAATTCTTCGTCACTATTGGCGAATTTGACTACGTCTTCTGCCCATCGCGCAACAAAGAAGGCGAACGAAACAAAGTGCGACAGAGTGAGATAGAGCAACAGTGCCATTGGCGTAGGACGGGTTCATAGGTTCAGGAGCGTTTAAAAATCTGGAGCCTATGCATTAGACATCCTACGCCAATGTCACTGTTGCTCTATCTCACTCTCTCGCACTTTGTTTCGTTCGCCTTCTTTGTTGCGCGATGGGCAGAAGACGTAGTCAAATTCGCCAATAGTGACGAAGAATTCTTTCAAGGGGATAGGGCTGGGTGGAACGAGCGACCGATTCCCCTTGTCCCTTGCGTTTTTTAGCTTGTTGGTAGAGTTCCAACTCCTGAGCTACCTATAATACGTATGCCTCTGAATTTGTCCCACTACTAGGTACAAGCAAAATTCCAAAGGAACTCACCCACAGATCCACGAATGCCTTCTTCTGGGCACATTGCTTTGGGGGACCAACAACAGAGGCGCTGTGCCCCTGGGTCCGCTTCCGCCGCCGTCACCAGCTGGAAGCCGAAGCTCCGGTACCTGCAGGCTGCTCATGTTCCGGTGTGTCGTACGTTAACGTCACCAGAACGCCACCTCTTCGTCGTCCTCCTCGACTCTTCGACTAGTAAGCATCACTGACCTGTCGCGTCAGCTGCCACGGCGATCGTGCGGACTTCCGGTTCGCCGTGCGATCTTCCGCCAAGGTTACATCGAAGTAGCGAGCGACATGGTTGATTTCTGAATGCTGGATGCCTATCGTTTCGCCAGGCATCCGATCAAGAGGGACTGTGCACGTTAAATGGGATATTTTCGGGGTGAACGGTGAAATGTATTTATTTCGATGCTTCGGTTGGTTAACCCTTTGTAAAAGATTATTATCTTGGAGTTTATTTCACCGGAACAAAAATTATTAAGATTTTTTTTGCATCAGCTGGTAGAATTTAACGCGTGGATTTCGAAGATGACAATTGTGATGATAGGAATCGTATGGAATCAAATATTGCGCGTTATTTTATGGGTTATAGCGACCTCTATGTTGACTCGAAAATGTTTTTGCGCATCGTTGCATTTATCTTCGCACTTTAAGTACTACTTAATTGTTCAATTTCGAGTTATTAAATAGTATTCTCGTGCGATTATACGAAGGTATTGTTTTGCAATTGAAATATGAAATTTTATACGAAATCGCTTCGTTAAAAAATTGAAGTATGTATCGATACTTTTTTGTAGCGACTGTGTAACATCGATTAGTAATACTTGTTGACTTAGAAATTTTGCAGATCGGGACAGAATAATTGAATTCATTTAATTAATTACAACGATTACGTATTTTGTAGAGATGGCTATAAATTTTGTCACTTTCATTGAAAAATAAAGAAAGTCTTGATCATTTTATTGCGAAAACAGACTGTTCCTGTTTTATTTTCAAAACAGACTCGCTAATCTGTTGCTAATGATATGAAAAATATACTTTTGGGGGTATTTGATTGATCACGTAGTTTCACCGTTTTACAAAAGGTTACAACCAACCGAGTTCGTGTAAATTTAAGCGAATCCTTTCTTCCTGCTGGTACCAGTGCCGTGTGTCACGCTTCCTCGTATTTTTCAAACCACTTCTCCCAAAAATAATCTTTAAAGCTTTTATTCGTCACGTTTCTTAAAAAATTCTCGCGTACTTTCTGCACTTTCGTTTTATTTCCGGTATTCTGTTAGTTTATTACACCGTTATATGCGTTTATTAGCGATGGAAAAGTATGGCTTATACAATCGAAACTATCGAACACCTATTGATAGTCGAGCTTTACTATCGATAGTTTTCGATAATCGGAAATTCATGTTCATCAGTATTTCCTTCCATGTACGTATAAAATCTGTGCCCTCCACTATTTTTATACTAATATATCTTATTCATCGTTCAATAGAATGTTACTTTTTTTTTTTAATGACACAGACAATGTTCTGTTAAAAACATTTAGCCATCGGTAAATTTATTATATCGCAAATTTGCTTTCGTCTATGCATAGGTTTTTGGTTGCCATGCCATAATCTAATATTTAAATTCAAACTTAAAGAGTAGCTATGTCAAAACAAAGTCGTTATAACAAAAGTTGAAAATCATGTTCCTAGCAAACCTCGACTAAACCTCCTACGAACGAATGTTTAAGACGTCCAGCAATTATCAAGCAGTCGTTCTAGTGCTCGTTAATGTCAGACGCAAAGAAAGATGTGTTTGTTGGGACGCAAAACCATGCCGGAGGTCCCGTAAAGGACGAATCCGGATCTCAATCGATCAGAGCACTTTTTGTCTACCATAAAACACGTCGATTCTGACCGTAAACATGCGATGATTTACATAAATGTGGTGTAATAAACGATCATATATCATTCTTCGATTACCGGTTAGGAACTCAATGCGATATATTAATCATCGTGCTTGAATGAATGCATCAAGACTGTTACAAAAAAGGAGAAGGAAAATAACGAAAATAGAAAGATTTATTACACGTTCATTTTCTCGCATAATCGCGAAGAATTTCGTTCCGAAGATCAGCGAAATACAAAAAGAAATTAAAATTGTACGAGTGGAAAATAATTTGTTCACATCCGTAGAAAATACAAATGGGATTTATAATGTTTAGTGATGCTTGTTATGTGATCGATAGACCGTGCATTTCTACGTAGATCCATATTTTTTGGAAATACGATCACTGGAATGGAAACTAAATAGAAATTAGTTTCATTCTCCAAATATAATAACGCGTGTTTTATTTTGAATATTTTACATAATTTTGTATACTATTAGCATTATGTACCTTTTGCCATAGTTACATTTTCTATAAACGCATAAAAATCTGCAGTGTAGTGATAAAAAGAAAAAAATGGAAGAAATGTAAAGAATATTATTTTACAATATTTAATATTTTCCGAGAAATAAGTTTGATTAGAACAGGCGGATTATTTTTAACTAATTTTATGCAGGATTTTATAAGACTGACTGATTATGATAACAATAGCCAACTGAGAACACTATCCGTGATTATAGTAACCGGATTCTACTGTATGCGCATTACATCACTTCTTCTTTAAAAACAAAAATCTCCCAAAAAGTTCCCAACAAAACTAAAGGGACGTTTGATGACACTTGAAGTGCCAGAGAGTTAAAAAAATCCACGAAACTGCAACACAGAAGAGATCCTATCCTTTGCCAAAGAATAGTACGAAAAACAAAAGAGACACGTTTATTTCGTTTTATTCTCTTTTTCCGCTTAGGCAAGGTTCCAATAAATAGCGAGAAAAAAATTGGTTTGCAAGAAGTAATGCGAGGAATCGTGTGATGCTTGTGGAAAAAAGGGAAGCATCCGATGTCCTTGAACGGACGCGTTTAATTTCACAGCCAAGGGATCGTGCACGTCGAAAGATCACATCGACTATACTTAACCGAAAGTACAAGTCATCTAGAAATGTTTGATCGACCGTGATGCCAAGCACCCACAGCTCCACACACGTGACGCAAATAGGTCATCGAGTAATTCGGCCTCTTCGAGATCAGCCTCCCATTAACGAGCACCGTGTTTCCCTAATTAAGTCTTCCTTATTTATTTCTCGCTTTAGAGACATGATCGATTTTTACGGACTTCAAAGGAACGAGAATAAGTGGCCAGATTAGGGGCGTCGAAGGCACTTAGAACAAGAAGATTCAGATCTCCAAGTGGATCTTCATTCATCGGGGATTGAAGTTTAAAATTCAATACTTAAGATTTCGAGCTCGAAATCGGGCGTAGGGTAGATGTACCAATTACTGCCGTTTTAAGCTTATCGTTTTAAGCAACTTTATTGAATTGTTTTGGAAGTCATTTAACCTAACGATCGTTCCGGTTCGGAGCATTACGTTAATTAACATCTTTTTTATTTTATGGTGATTTTTCTGCGTGTTAAATATGATGTGTTAATTACTAATTCAGTGAAAGTATATAACAAAGTTCAATGATCCTCGTACTGCCATTTGAAAAGTTGTCACTTAAATACAAATGATCCTTACTCATATTAGCACGTCAGTTTGTATGACAGATAGAACGTAAACGCATCGCCTTTACTGCGTTAGAAATATTTCCATACGTTCTACTTACAGTACATTAGTCGCGTTTTTATGCACAAAGGACACATTCACCTCCTAATATTTATTTCTAAATTCTAAGTATAAATATATATGTATGCAATGTCCATGTGTTGTTACATAAAAATCGAGTCCAAATTTAGTATTGAAATTTTTTTGGTCTCGATTCTTCGTACATTCGATCGCTATTAAATAAAATAATTGAAGTGACAATTATAGGGACACTGACAGTAATTAATACATCCATCCTATTTGAAATTGGATGGTTTAAATTTGATATCTGATACCACAGATATCTTTTGCTTTAGTTGTTTGTTTATTTGTGGATGGTTTAAGACCCTTTGGTATACAGAATAGGCAATAAGGTGATAAAAGATTAATTATTAACGAATATCTCAATCTCTCAAATGCGTCATCTGAAATCCGATGTCTAAGATTCAAATTCCGAGATATGAGAATAAAAATACAAGATTTGAGACTAAAAATTGTAGACCCAAGAACTGGTGGCCGAAATCTGAGACCTGAAATCCATGAACTGAAATCCGAGAATCAAGATCCGAAATCCAATAACTGATATCCGAGATGAAAGATCTAGAATCCAGTAACTAATATCTGAGATGAAAGATATGGAATCCAACAACTAATATCCGGGATGAAAGATCTGGAATCCAACAACTAATATCCGAGACCCAAGACCTGCAATCTAACAAATATTATCCAAGATTTAATATATGCAATCCACCAACTAATACTTGATATCTACGATTTGAAATCTAACAACTAATATTCGAGATCCAAGATTTGGAATCCATCAACTAATACATGATATCCAAGATTTGAAATCCACCAACTAATGTCCAAGATCCAAGATCTGAAATCCAACAACTAATATCTAATATCCAAGATCTGGAATCTAACAAATAATATCCAAGAGTTAATATTTGGAATCCGTCAACTAATACTTGATATCTAAGATTTGAAATCCAACAACTAATATTCGAGATCCAAGATTTGGAATCCATCAACTAATATTTGATATCCAAGATTTGAAATCCACCAACTAATGTCCAAGATCCAAGATCTGAAATCCAATAACTAATATCTAATATCCAAGATCTGGAATCTAACAAATAATATCCAAGATTTAATATATGGAATCCATCAACTAATACTTGATATCAAAGATTTGAAATCCAACAACTAATATTCCAGATCCAAGATTTGGAATCCATCAACTAATATATGATATTCAAGATTTGAAATCCACCAACTAATGTCCAAGATCCAAGATCTGAAATCCAACAACTAATATCTAATATCCAAGATCTAGAATCTAACAAATAATATCCAAGAGTTAATATTTGGAATCCATCAACTAATACTTGATATCTAAGATTTGAAATCCAACAACTAATATTCGAGATCCAAGATTTGGAATCCATCAACTAATATTTGATATCCAAGATTTGAAATCCACCAACTAATGTCCAAGATCCAAGATCTGAAATCCAATAACTAATATCTAATATCCAAGATCTGGAATCTAACAAATAATATCCAAGATTTAATATATGGAATCCATCAACTAATACTTGATATCAAAGATTTGAAATCCAACAACTAATATTCCAGATCCAAGATTTGGAATCCATCAACTAATATATGATATCCAAGATTTGAAATCCACCAACTAATGTCCAAGATCCAAGATCTGAAATTCAACAACTAATATCTAATATCCAAGATCTGGAATCTAACAAATAATATCCAAGAGTTAATATTTGGAATCCATCAACTAATACTTGATATCTAAGATTTGAAATCCAACAACTAATATTCGAGATCCATGATTTGGAATCCATCAACTAATATTTGATATCCAAGATTTGAAATCCACCAACTAATGTCCAAGATCCAAGATCTGAAATCCAACAACTAATATCTAATATCCAAGATCTGGAATCCAACAACTAATATCCAATCTAAACCTGGCATCTGAACAAAAATATAGAATGATATCCACCTTAAAAGCAGTCTAATTAAGCTGGTACCTCGGCTGCCTTCTAATCAATCGACACTTTATGAACAAAGATTAGTCCATCAGACACCCTGTGAGTTTTTCGTTCACCAATCACCTGATCCATCATTCGAGTCACCGATCAAAGCGAAATCCCCTAAGATTAGAGGGGATGAGGTTTAATGAAAATGGAGGAGTTTACCGTGTAATTAGCGGCATGTTAACGAGCACAGTTTATCGACGAAAAGAGGGGGAGGTATAGTCGATGGCAGCTATTGGCCCTTCCAGAAAAGGATCACTGATCCTTACGAGGTTTCGCGCATCTAATGAAATTACCAGGCAGACAGTGCGCCGATTATGCCCTCAGGGCTTCACTGTAGGGAGGTTAGAAGTGCAGAAAGAGCGGAACCATCAACGGTAACGCAATCCCGATGGTCTCGTCGAAGGAAAGATGTCGAGAGCTATGACATAGTAATTAAACGCTATGCAATGTAATCGCATGGCTCTGTTAACTCTTCAGCCGCGGGCGACTTTTTCAATTTCCTGATCAAAAACGCCGGAAATTTTTATTCGTTGCTCTGATTTGTGGACAGCTATGTAGATACAGAAACAGAAATGTAAGAGAAATGGAAAGAGTTTATTGATTTTCTGTACCTATACATTATGTAGAAAAGGTGTTTATCTCGTCCATCGGAAAATATAAGAAAATCTTACTCATAATGATAACACGACACAGACTGGAAAAAGTGGTGATTTTAGTTCAACATAAATGAGTTTTATTCAGAAATTTTAATCTTAATTAATCTGCAAAATTTTGTTAATAGATTCTAAATAATGTATATCTTTTTCAACATTTTTTTAACAAATATGTAACGATAATTCTAAAGTATCTCATCTTTTGGAAATTTACTTTTTATTCCATCCAAATAATAAATAAAGAAATTTAAGGAAAATGATAGCTTTCATATTATATTTTTCAACTCTAATCCGCTATTACTAGAAAAAAATTATATTTGGACAACGAAGGTGTAATTATTAAGTCATAAAGAGCCACAGTTATTCTTTAATAATTTTATCTGGTTTGAATCAGCATTTTTGCCACTATGCGACGCAAACGTGAAATAGAAATGTAATAAAGACTGTTTTATCATTGGTTCCGTTTGTATGAAATATCATACAAGTTAACATTGCTGCTAAGATTCTTTTATTTAAAACGAGACGATGCTCGACGTAATTTGGATCAAGTTTACTTACTTATAAACTTCTGATTCTCCCAATCTATTTAGATTTACATCCATATATGCCGTATATACTCACTTCGGTTTCTCATTGTAAACCGTATGAAATGTAGAAATATACGAAGTATGCAAAATACATTAAGAGCCAAAGCTACGTATCCACAATTTACAAAGTAAGATAATAATATAATTTATTTACTGTAACTTATACCGTAACGATGTATTTTCTATTAAGTAATACCATAATTATATTATTATTACGCGATACCTATTTAGTTTCTGTAAATAATATTATAATCAGTTTTTAATTGTCCTACAATTTCACTCAACTTCATCTTCGTGAAATGTATACTTACTTTCGACTCTCGATATATCTCATAGTTACAAACGAAGATGTGTACAAGTTTTTCGTCGGTGAAAAGAAGTATACTATTAAAGAATTCATAGGCTGCGATATTTTGAAGCACCTTTTACATGAATTCCACGATTGCTTCAACAGAGGCGTAATTGCATTGGTGCAAATTATAGAACAGAAGCTGAATCGACCCTGTTTCAGAACCAGTTTCACCGTACATACATTGTTCATCGGTCTACATCGAAGTGCATGTAATTGCTTTGCATTTGAGTTTTGTTAGCGACGTTACAATTCATTCAAAAGCCCAAGTGTTGAAAGAAGCGTACCGTGTACAGTATTATCGTACATTGTGAACAGCCCAGATAGAATTAGGTGCTTCCGAGAATCGTTGAAACCCTGCAAGAGTCTTTATCTCCAGACTAACTTAAGCAAAGATACAAAATAGGATTATCTATCGAAGTCAAATTTAATCGACGTAATCTAACGAGAATCACTTTTTCCCTTAAAACGTCGCTTTTATATTTAACCTTCGAGTGGTGACCAACGTTTCGATATCAAATTGAGGTAACTTTTAATTCAATGAGAGTAAGAAAAATAAGAAAGATATTGTACGTAAAATATAGTCGATATTCGCAATCAATTACAAATACAAATAAAATACAAGAAATTCAGTGAGTAGTGAAGAAAGTGCAAACATTTACAGTGATTAAGCGAAGTCAATTTGAGGTCACCAGTTGAAGGTGAAAAAAAGCTTTGCAGGAATGAAAGTTGCACGAGAAAATAAATGTTGTTGCATCACTTTAGAGCGCGATACAGCAGCTTTAGAATTCCCAAATAACTGTTCAAGACCCCGTACTCAACCCATAAAAACCAGGTTCGGAATTTCTAAATTTGTAAGGCAATGCCCAGAGAAATTCGAACCGATTCGCAACAGCAATAAGTTTATGGAACCATTGACCATTTTTCTTAGACAAAATACTTTCGCGACGGCAACTCAAAGTTTATTGCTTTGGGACAAACACGTTAATTTTAGAATCCGTTATTTTCAACCATCTGTAGTCAGGGTCAGAGTGTTCCTTCAGCTTATTACCTGCTACGGATTTTCCCAAAACACGCGGAAACCCTTGCGCGTCACTCCTTGGTCGCGGCTACTTTCAGGGGTGACCATCACGGGTACGAGGGCGGTTACTTTTTAAAAATCGTGGCCAATCACGCTTCTCACCCCCTTCCGGATCGTCACTTCCGAGGCTAGGTGGATGGACATCTTGCCTCGAGGAGACAGAAACAAACAGAACTCCAAAGCGACTACAACACGAACTTGGTGACACAACACGAACGGGAGAACCATTGTAAAACACGAACGAAGTTAGAATATTTTAGAACGCGAATACAGTTAACTACGATTTGTAACGCGAGCATTCATAACACGGACAATCAGTTGATTGAACATCGTCTAAAAACTAGGCTTAGACTCATTAAATTGTGGCTAAGTCAGAATTGGCGTTGGGTGCTCGAATCCACGCAATTCACGCAACAAATGTCTCGCAACTAAGTGTCTCAGATTTGACAGCAAACAGCTTGTCTAATAAAAACGTGTTCAAGATATTTCGATGAAATTTTTATTCGGACGATCGCTGAATTGAATCTGAAAAATCATTTAGGAATTATGAAAATCTTTAAGAATTATCATTTGCTTTAGGATTGCAAACGAATTGGACTACGAAGAATTTATATGTTCAATGTTACTAGAAAAATCTCTCTATGTAAAATAAAATTTCACTCTCGATCTTTAACCAATTTTGACAATCGTATTGTTAGTTTTTGTATCGTATCTGATATTATTTGATTCCATGCTTGACGTGGATAATTCTAAAAGTTAGATTTGGACCGTGAATAAACTTCTCGAAGTTTTCAATTACGTGTATTTGGCCATACACCATTTCTAGCACATAAAATGAAATAATTTTAACACGAATCAGTTACATAAACAGCAAACACATGGAATAATATGTATTCTCACCGTAATAATAGAAGTTGCGTAATTCGGCGTCCAAATATTTAAAAACAGAGATGTACGTATTGAAAGTACAGGGTTATCAAAAAGTACCTTTAGGATGTTGAATGAGAATATCTGTCAAACGCCATGTTTGTTAGTAAAGTAGAGGTGAAAAAAATAAAAATTGCAAACGAGAACGAACGAAGATAATAGAAATAAAAAGCAGATTAGAAAAGGGTAAAGCAGAAAGAGAAAGAAAAGAAGCGAAGGTAGGTGTTCCTATAGTCTATTTTGGATAACCCTTTATGTATAAAATGTTACGGCTTAAGTATAAAATGCAGCATTGTTGAGTAGAGCTAACATGTTTCTCTCTACAAACGTTTTAAAGATACAGCTAGAATTCTTCTAAATTAAACTACCGTTAAATAACCGCACACAGAAAAGTTTAATTTGTTTCATTTTCGTAATCAAGCGTAACATTGTTGCAAGAGTTAATCTCGTATTCTGTTGGATATTTGGCAAATTTACAAACCGTCCAAAGCAGAGTTTAGAACGAAAACAAGTGAAGCGGACAACTTGATATCGTAATAACATTTTAAAAACAACGATAAATCAACGATACGTAAAACGAATCCGCGATTCGGGGAGAAGACGCGGTATCAAAACTCGTCTCACGTCTCTCAAAGTTTCTACGCGAAACGGCTTCGCGTTTGTTTTTGCTCCACGCTGACGTGTTTTACTTTTAAGTCGAGTTAGCTTCACTTGCAAATTTCAAGAACGCGATATGCAAAACTCGCCTTTCTCCATATTTCAGAAACACAACTAAATACTCGATGTACGTATCGTAAGAATAGTCTACTGAAGTTTTGAATCACGAGTCTTAGAAAACTAGACAATAGTAGGAAACTTTTTAAGATCAGACATTTTAGATAAGAACATTTTTTTTTTAGAATCTAGACATTTTAGTCTACGCAACTTTAACGGTCCAAAATTTTTAATTAGGGCATTTTTACGTCGGAAACTTTTGTCTAAGAAATATTTACTAGGCGTGAATTCACTTTAGCGCATTTTTATATTATTATGAATTTTAGTCTAGAGAACTTTTAAAGTACAAGTTTTAAGAAATTAAGAAATAGTAAGAAACTTTTTAAGATCAACAACTGCAGTCAAGGAATTTTTTTTAGCGTAGAAAATTTAGTCCACGCAACTTTTACGGTCCAAAATTTTAAATTTGGGCATTTTTACGTCGGAAACTTTTGTCTAAGAAATATTTACTAGGCGTGAATTCACTTTAGCGCATTTTTATATTATTATGAATTTTAGTCTACAGATATTTTAAACTACAAGTTTTAGGAAATTGGGAAATAGTAAGAAACTTTTTAAGATCAACAACTGCAGTCAAGAAAATTTTTTTAGTCTAGAAAATTTAGTCCGCGTAACTTTTATAATCCAAAATTTGAAATTAGAACGTTTCTAAATTGGAAACTTCAGTGTGGAGAATATTTACTAGGCGTGAATTCACTTTAATGCATTTTTATATTATTATGAATTTTAGTCTACAGATCTATTAAACCACGAATTTTAGGAAATAGTAGGAAACACTTTAAGATCAGCGATTTTAGTCAAGAACATTTTTTAGGACCTAGAAATATTAATTCACACAACTTTTACGGTTAAAAATTTTAAACTAGGTTGGCAACTTTACTGTAGAGAATATTTTCTGAGGTGGATTTAGTTTGGTACATTTTTATATTATTATGAATTTTAGTCTAGCAAATTTTCAGGACTAAAGACTAAAATTCGATTCTTAGGCAACAATTTACGTTATTCTTTATCTTTTATACATTTATTTATGTGTACCTTGTTTATTCTATTTAGAGGGCTGATTGAAGTATAGGCTAAATTCATTTAGTAGAATTCTGAATTAACTTATGGCTTTAAAACTTTGAACTGTATAAAATCGGTCGTTTCGTATACAACAACCTACTATTTGTATTTTACGATTAACGTTCTCTATTTCGTTCCTTTTACCATTTCCCATTCCTCTCGTAAGACAAAGGCGAACAAATTATGACTATTATGGTCCTTATTTATCCCCAGAATTATGCCATAGAATTGTGCTCGGGAATAGTGGATGATTTATTACATTTAGAAAGATGCTTTGATACTTTGAAGCAGATGCGGTGAAAATGTATCTTAAATTTGCTTGGCTAGTCTTGAAATTCATGATTATATTAATATAGGGATACTTGCCAAGAGCGTATTATATTCAGCGTTTCATAATTCTAAACACATGCAAATCCAGCTATTTTCGATCAAATTCATGTCGAATCTGCTACATCTGAAAGTTAATTCGATGCATTTATACTGCATTATTTATAACCCCGAGTTAAATACAAATATTACGAATTTTTGCGTATCCATTCGTTTTTAAGATTCACAGCTTACAATTTACAATAGCATGAAAATATGGTATTACATACATCAATGAACAATAAGTTCTTCCACATTTAATTCGAATCCATGTATCTGAAAAGATAGCGACGACGTAAAGCTTCGCAAATACGTACGATGTTTCTTAACTTTTGTCAATAAGTGTACATTACGATTCTTCGAATATTACCTTGCTATTAAATGAAATAATCGAAGTGTCCCGTTACAGGGACACTGAAAGTAATTGGGACATCTACCCTAGTACGCCGAAAGTACAAGGGTCTATCACGCTAACTTCTTTTGCCAAGATCTTTAGTTGCCAGCTTTCAGGATTCTTCAAAGGGATCGGGAAAAAATTTCGCGATCGACCGTCGAAACGTCGAAAGTTAAGACGCTCTCAGCCGAGAGGAAAGTTTCTTTGGTCGAGGCCAACGATGCCTCTAATCAGAAGCTGAGCTAGGCTCAAAAGATGCCTTCTCGTCGATATATATATAGTATGATTCCTGCGTCGCGTGAAACTCGTCTATTCATTCCTCTGACACCTTTCTTCCTCGGCCAACAGAGAGAGAGAGAGAGAGAAAAAAAAAAAAAACACCGCGCACTGTCAGCTTAATTACTTTTTTCTCTCTTTACTTTTTTTCCCCCGCTTTCGTTGTCGAGTGTTGCTGGTATCTGTGTGCGTCTCTCTTTCTTGTTTTATTTCCCTGTTCAGAAAGGAACTATCCACGACAGAATACGCGGTCTGATAATTACTGGCGACCGTGGAACGACTCGTTTTGCTCGTGAACTCTGGCGACCTGAATTTCCAGATTTAAAGCCGATAGCTGGTCGCGAATTCTTTTTTTTCCTCCCCTCTTTCTTTTCTTTTCTTTACTGACCCAAAGATTCGTGTCTTTAAGGTTAAAGCGTGGAAATATTCGAGGCAATTTTGTTGGGTATTAACGAAATGATCAGTAGTTTAAAAATTATATATGCAAAATGAAAATTTGAGGTTAAAGCATAAAAATATTTCATGCGTTTTCGTGGAGTGTTAATAAATTGTTCAATTTTCTAAAAGTTATATGGAAAATGAACTTTAAATTGTTGTAAAGAATTAGTGTATTAACACTTTCGATACTAAGTGTGATTATAGTAACCCATCGGTAAACGCTTCTCGTATAATAAAAGTGATAGTCATTCATCGAAATTCGATGTTAGATACGAAATCTGTTTGAACGTAATACAGGTAACATCCTCGTTTAACACGAAATTTTGTACCGTGTTGTATTAAAGACGTGTTAAGCGAAACCGTGTAAAATTGCCCAATTTTTATTATCGTAATGCATACTTTTAATATTGTTTTGATTTTTGCCACCGCGAAATAACAAAAATGGTTCCCAATATGCGCTGTTTTTGCGCACAAAATTCCTAACGCTGTATTTATTGTAATGCATATTTTTAATACCGTTTCAATTTTTCGCCACCGCAAAGGAACAAACATGGTTCCCAATATGAGCTGTCTTTGCACAAAATTGTTCAATCTTTATTATTACAACGCATACTTTTAATAACGTTTTGATTTTTGCCACCGCGAAAGAACAAAAATGGTTCCCAATATGCGCTGTTTTTGCGCACAAAATTCCTAACGCTACATTATTGTAATGCATATTTTTAATACCGTTTCAATTTGCGCCACTTCAAAAGAACAAACATGGTTCCCAATATGAGCTGTCTTTGCACAAAATTGTTCAATCTTTATTATTACAATGCATACTTTTAATACCGTTTTGATTTTTGCCACCGCGAAATAACAAAAATGGCTCCCAATATGCGCTGTTTTTGCGCACAAAATTCCTAACGCTGTATTACTTGTAATGCATATTTTTAATACCGTTTCAATTTGCGCCACTTCAAAAGAACAAACATGGTTCCCAATATGAGCTGTCTTTGCACAAAATTGTTCAATCTTTATTATTACAACGCATACTTTTAATACCGTTTTGATTTTTGCCACCGCGAAATAACAAAAATGGCTCCCAATATGCGCTGTTTTTGCGCACAAAATTCCTAACGCTGTATTTATTGTAATGCCTATCTTTAATACCATTTCAATTTTTCGCTACCGCAAAGGAACAAAAATGCTCGCTTGAAAAATGTATCCCAACCATTTATCACCTCTATCCGATTTTTGTTCAAATTGGGACGGACAGTAATGTCAAACGAGGAGGAAATAATCATCAATCCGAACGAAATTGGACATCCGCAGGCAGCAATCGCAGAATTTCGGCTGGATAGAGCTCCTTTGGGAATCACACGCGAATTCCGATCGTCCCTACGACAGAATAGGAATCCCCAGCATCCTAATTATCGGGGAATCTTGTTTAGAGGCCGAAATCTGTCGGTATGAGGGGAACGTCGTTCACAGGAATCGTTTTTCCACCATTCAACGCGTTTCTTGATTGCATCGCCCCTATGAATCCTCCGGTATCTCCATTCAATGGGGAAATCCCTCTAAGGGAAACTACAATGGACCCTTTTCTTTCCAACTTACGATCGACCCAGAAATCGTTTACCTTTTGTTACCGGTGGAAGGAAGCAACATCTCTGTGATCCGTTTTATTGTTTTCCCTTCCGATTCGCGATGATTTTTAGGCTTTTATAGATTCACCTTATCCTTCGATTGATATTTTATCCTCTACGAGTTTTGGAATTTAGAACAATGCGATTTTTTGACGGTTGTTAAAAGAAATGTGAAATGTTTTGAAAATTATAAGTAAACCGAGGATCTTTATGGAAATTCATATTTTTTCAAGTGGAATTTCGGACATTGCCAAAGATACTGAATTGTTAATTTTGGAAAATTATTAAATATTACGAAATGATTCGAAAGTTAGAATTGGTGGAATGTTAAAGGCTGTTTATTTGTATTAAAGTCATCAAAATACATAACGCAAAGGAAGTCAATTTTCATTCATACTTCTTCACGAAAATCACCGCAAATATTAAAAAATGCACTGTTGCTAATTTACACAATTTTGTATATATTTTATTAGTTTCGGTATTAAATATGTGATTTTCTAAACTTTTCCGTGAAATTAATGCAAAGAAAATGAACTTTTAACCGTAATGTTTACAGAAAACCACAGCAAATCTTGAAAAATACGCTGCTGTAAATTTATACAATTTTTCGAACGAGTTACAAATTTGTTACGGTTATTTTGTCCATTTTGGCAGTTTCAATGTTCAATACTCGATTCTCCGGACTTTCCGTGAAATTATTTGTAATACTTCTTCCAGTCGAGACGTTTCCAAGAAACTGGAAATAATTTAACGTAAAATTCTACGGGTACAAGTACTAAATTTTCTTTCGCAGATAAGCTTGAAATGTCGACGGCTGGGAGAGACTTTTCGACGAACAACAAAGAGACAAGCATTGCGACGAGCATACGCTATCCATCACGATAATGGCTGGAACCGTTCCAAAAATATAGAAAGATATTGGATTTCGTTATTCTACGACATTTGCTTCGAATCGAACGCCCTTTAATCCTATTGCATGGAAATTCCAATTACTTAGAAGCGCCCGATTTTGAAGACTGTCTCAGGCAATCCCGTTGATTCCATTCCAATCCTTCTCCATCTTTAACTAAACCAAATTAATTTGATTGCGCGCGTGTATTTGATAATCCTAACAGGAACTGACGTCGAAGTTGAGCAGAATTTATGATTCTGTACGTTTGTAACATTTTCTAATAAAAATATAGTTTTTACTCTCCGACAGAAAATTGTTGTGAAGATTATGTATTAAAATATTGATCGTATTAAATTGTAAATGGTAATTGCGTTAAAATATTGGGGACGAGAAAATTTGCAAATATAAATTTAATCATCATTTATGTAATATAGAAGTTCTACCGATTTTTCTAGTAACAATTTGGTTATAAATAAAAGATTTGGAATTATGAATTTATACGTATAATTGTGTAGCGTGCGATTGTATCTACGACTCTGAACGAGTGAATATTAAAATCGACTAATTATATCGATTTCTGGAACCCTTTGTTGATTTAACCACGAGATAAATTATTAAATATAATAAAGGACTGCTATAAATGGTAGAACTATTCTTAGATGGAGGAAGTATTATTTTCCGTCGGTAAAAGAATTAAAATCAGTATTAATTATTCTAGTTTTTCTGCAACTAACCAATTTATATATAATTACACAATTTAGTATATCAATTTATAACAATTATATAAAATTACCGAAAACCAAATGAAAATTAAATGAAAATTCGCGAACATAATAAAATAATTTCTAAATAAAGGAAGTACTATTTCCTTTTCGTGAAATAATTACTACCAATATTAATCACCTTAATGTTTTTGCAATTAATCAATTTGAGTTAAAATTACTAAAAGAGAATGGAAAAAATTCACAACCGTAATAAAACTACTTCTAAACAAAAGAAGTATTTTCACCCCATAAAATAATCGGTGTCAGTATTAATTTTCTTAGTCCCTTTATAATTAATCAATTCGTACAAAAATTACCAATAATAAAACGGAAAAGTTCACAAGCACAACAAAATTATTTCTAAATAAAGGAAACACGTTATTTCCCTTTATTTATTAACAGAATAATTAAAGTCAACGTAAATCGTCATGGTTTCCTGTCAATTACAAACGGATCATGAGTCTCCTACTATAAAAATATAATAGCCTCCTACTTTACCTAATCACTGCTCCCAAAGTTACCTAAGAGAATAGCTATTATCTTTAAAAAAAAAATAACAAACACGTGTCAGCAATAACGTAATAGTCACAAATTGCATTAAAAGTTGGAAAATAGCTACGAATAATTAACTATGCTATAAATATTCGATGATTTCGCAAAACCAAAGTGATTTTCTTAACCACCCCTAATTAAACACGCGTTCAAATGTTAAATAATCCGAAGGCTTACGCGTAAATATGGAACAACTGAAAAACACCCTTCATCGAATAATAATTTGCATCGAATCGGAGATGTCGAGTAGGACTATATAATCGGATGCAATTACGGTAATCAATTCCATATCGATTACGATTAATCGACCATTCCAGTGGCATATAATTGCACCACAGTGTGTACAAGCTATCTGTATTATGCTAATATGTTGCGGTTGCGGTTGGCTTCATTAGCAGTTACCTTTTACTACATATGTATGTATGTATTGCTGCTGCTATTTTTTATTAACACTTGCAACTACAGTCACTCACAGCAGTTCAAATATTGAAAACGATAGAAAAATTTCGACCACTTCAAGAATAGGATTAATTTACTTATGGTTAGTGGTGAAAAATATTAATATATTCGTTTGCTAATAAATAGACTGCAGAGTTTTGAGCGTTTATGAGAAATTTCAATATGCAAAAAGGTAAAAAATGCAAATAATATATATTAATGGTATATATATGTGAAATATTCAAGACAGAGTAGAAATTATTTTTTAAAGGTGAAACAACCTTGCGTTCAGATTCCATTTCTTCAATATCATTAGTAGAATCAAAATATGAATTTATTTATTTGATAATAAATAGATTGCAGAGTTTTATGCATTTATGGAAAATTTAAACATGTGGTAAGGTAAAAAATGCAGACAATATATATAAATAATATATTTAGCGTTTATCACTTAAGCACTTAGGCCAATTTTCCACTCAGCCCCTCAATTAATCCTTATTTTAATGAATTTACAGCTGAAAAACTTTTTAAGGTAATTCGTTTCTAAATTAAATTTGCTTAAAATGCGAAATAATGCCAAACTGTTGACCGCAGGTATATTTACATTGTTTACCACTTTCATTTTTAAAACGATCTAAAATTATTCATAGCGTCACGAATATCTAGTAGAAATATTCCGCAGTAAAAAGCCTCGCAGCAAAAGAGTGCTTGAAAAGCTGAAGCTGCTCAAAGTTTCTTTTATAATTCAATATCCCCATGAAACTAGGTATAAAATATCGCGAACGTCGAACGTGTTTATCATCCTAGCCAAGAAGCAGCAGGAATTTATGCGAGAATTTCGAGGATATTCGTTGGATTCATGGAACCCGAAGCGTAAAGAGAAACACCATAAAAGGGCGAAAATGTTTCTGGGGAGACGTTAACGGGCACACGATCAACGATATTCCGTGGAATGAATAATGTAACGAACTTGCCTGCCATTTCAGCTATGATCGTCACGAATGCGAAACGAGTTTCGAGTTTCAAGAGCAAGATGCCAGTAACAGTCTTTAATCCGAGCATGAAATTAATTCGAAAAATATCGTGGAACAAGATAATCTGGAATATTATGCCGGAGTTATTAAGGTTTATGATAAACTTCTGTTTCTGTTTTTAGAACACCGTTGTAAAATTTTAATAGCAGTTATTAATCGTTGAGTAACAAGTTTATTCGCGTTTCATTCAAATAATGTCGAGTATTATTACCAGACTACGAATGTTTATGCATTTATGGAAAATTTAAATGTGCAAAGTAAAGTAATGGTGAAGTAAAGTACAAGTTATTGTATTTCGAGGGTGAAACAATCCTTCAATTATATTTTACTTCTTTAACTTTGTTAATATTAACCTAAATTTGTACAAAGATCTGCAATTTGATTGTTGAAAATTATGCCAGAGTTATTAAGGTTTATGATAAAATTCTGTTCCTTCTTTTAGAACATTATTGCAAATTTTTAATAATAGTTATTAATTTTTAAGTTGATTAACAAGTTTATTAAAATAGTGTTAAGTATTGTTATTAAAATACGGATGTTTATGCATTTATGGAAAATTGAAATATGCACAAATAGATAGAAAGCTGGTAATAGTAACGTAAAGTACAAGTTATTGTATTTCGAGGGTGAAACAATCCTTCAATTATATTTTACTTCTTTAACTTTGTTAATATTAACCTAAATTTGTACAAAGATCTGCAATTTGATTGTTGAAAAGTATGCCAGAGTTATTAAGGTTTATGATCAAATTCTGTTCCTCCTTTTAAAATATTATTGCACAATTTTAATAACAGTTATTAATTGTTAAGTTGATTAACAAGTTTATTAAAATAGTGTTAAGTATTGTTATTAGAATACGGATGTTTATGCAATTATGGAAAATTGAAATATGCAAAAATGGATAGAAAGCAGGTAATACTAAAGTAAAGTACAAGTTATTGTATTTTGAGGGTGAAACAATCCTTCAATTAGATTCTACTTCTTTAACTTTGTTAATATGGACCTGAATTTGTATAAAGATCTGCAATTTGATTTTTACTTTCATAAGAAACTTACGTAACCAACAATTTATGTATTCTTTTGTATTATTAATTAATTATTGCTCCGACTTAAAATAAATGTCTTCGAAGACTCGAAATTAAGCTATTTTTTCTTACTGCTTACAATTTTTTGTCTTAAGAATAAATTTCAGGAAAGGAGAAGCAAAAGAGATCTGAAAATTTCTCTGAATAATTATTAAACATTTAGAATTTATAACTTAATCTAATATCAATTTTCGTTTTCCCTTTTATAATATCATTGAAGAATGTTAATAGCAATTATTAAGTATTAGGCTACAGAGATATTTATGTAAGCACATATTTTTATAAACTTGTTTAACCCTTTCACATTTAATGTTGCAATAGAGTGAATGTCATAAGTTTCCGGTCGAAGTGTGACTTTATTATACATATTAATAAGATATGGAACACCTGATAATAAAAACCCATTTTACAACTATAATGTTTTATTATCGCCTACAGATTATCATTTAATTAAATTGCTGGTGAAAGCAATTTTATTAATATGTAATTTAAACTGAAACAGAATTATATATTTTAGTAATGTGATAAAATATTATACTAATAAATATTTATTATATATATATAATATAATATATATAATATATAATGTAATATATGTAATATATAATATAATATATAATATAATATATATAATATATAATATAATATATATAATATATAATATAATATATATAATATATAATATATAATATATTATAATATATATAATATCTTATAATATATATATATATATATATATATATATATATATATATATAATAGCTATTATAGAATAAATGTTTTCCTTGTAATTCTAATCCATAAAGTAATAAACGAAAAAAATGTTTTCAGTAAAATTGGTTGAAAATTTCAGTACTGAACCTTCCTTACGAAACCAGAAAAAAAGCGTTTTGTATATTCGTATATTACATAGAATATATTTCTCACGAGGCAAAAATGTTTGGTCCTCGAAAGGTTAAAGAAATGAGATCCAAATGGAAATAAGTTTCATCTTGCAACTTTTATAACCAGAGTCCTTTACTTTGAATATTTTCTGTGGTTTTGCATACATTACATGCATTCTGTGCCTCTTTACAAATTCCCTACGAATGCACAAGCATCCGCAGTCTACTAATTACGCGTACCAAGGAAAGTAGTTGAAAACGTAATCAGGATGGAAAATTTTCCAAATGTTGTGTTATTGAAATCGCTGTGGGAAAACGGTAGATAACAGAAGACCCTAGCGTGTTTTTCTTAATGAGCTTAGGAAGAAGTAGCTAGTAGCAAGGGGTTCCACTTTAATCGCGTTATGCTTATCTCGAAGAATATGTGGCAATGTGTTAACGACTATTCGCCGCCGTGGTCGACGTGACAATCGATTACCAAGTCCGACTTTGCTTCTTTTTTTTCCCGTTTTTCCTTTCATTGGAATTCAAGGTACACGCTCGAAGTGGCATGGAATACCGCAGAACCGTAAAATTGTGTTTTGCAAGCAACGAAATCTCTGGTAAACGTGCCCGATAACAGTTTTTACACGCTTTTACGTCAAATATTCCCGTTTCTTTATCTCCTCTTTCCCCTGCATCACGTTTTACGGTTATCGGATGGAAGTTTTGCTTTGGGCATCTACGTTTCCATAAAAAGTGATTTTACGATCGTTTGTTATTGGAAGAAGTAGATTACAATTAGACCGCGGTATTTCGTGCATCTAGAGGTAATGTAAATTTGCAAATAAGTATAGATCGAATATAATATGCAAAAATATGCAAAATATTTAAAGTGCATGTTTAATATTTAGGGGGTGAAATGTAACCTATTTAGGTGCCATTTTTTTTAAATACGCCTGTTAAGGCATGAATTTGCATAAGTGTCCACTGTTTCAGAATTGTATTTTAAATAGCGAGGATAATTAGAAAAGAACTGATTAAAGAAGAAAATATGTTTAGCACCCTAAATAAAAAGTTTGGCATATTAAAGAAATAATTTACTATGATAAACTAAATAATTTTATGAACTGAATATAAAATTCTTCTAAATACTTAAAAGAATTTAGCATACTGAACGAGGTTAATGAAAAGTTATTTTATCGAAGTAATAGAGTTCCATTGATTATGTTAATTAAGTAAATACTCGGTATATTAGGAAGAAAGAAATATTTAAACTAAACTAATAAAATTGAAATAAAAAAAGGGAAATTCCATAAGTTTAACAAATGGAATTTAATAACTGAAAGGTAGGTGAATTGAAGTATAACAATTAAAGTGTATTGATGGCACAATCCCAACCAATTTTTATCTTTTTGCAGGATGGAAAAAATATTGTAGAATGTTTAATTATTAGTCCACGAATTTTAATCTTGTGGCGGCTCTCCTGCACCCACCACTAGAGGGACATACGAAATAGGCTTTCTCGAAAGTACTCGCTCCAACTACCTCGTCCATATATATACCGCCTTTAACCTTCCTTCCAATATCCCTACGTCTAAGGCAGGTCCTGCTAGGTAGCCTTACTGATGAGTCCACTAGCAGGCCCAGGACGAAACGCCAACACCCTTCCTTTTCCTATTCTATCCCCTCTCTACAGCTCCACAATCTTGTTTAGTAAAATATATATCTTATTACACAATTTCTGTGTTTGGTATTACGAATTATATCGTGGAACAACTACATCCAATTAAATCCATTATCTTTTTTTAGAACAACAAAAGATATTTCAACATTTTCGATTTTAGTTTAATAAATTTCAACTTTATTTAACAAAGTATTCATTGTATTACCCAATTTATATTGTGGCGGCTCTCCTGCACCCACCACTAGAGGGACATACGAAATAGGCTTTCTCGAAAGTACTCGCTCCAACTACCTCGTCCATATATATATCGCCTTTATCCTTCCTTCCAATATCCCTACGTCTAAGGCAGGTCCTGCTAGGTAGCCTTACTGATGTGTCCACTAGCAGGCCCAGGACGAAACGCAACACCCTTCCTTTTCCTATTCTATCCCCTCTCTACAGCTCCACAATATAAATGTTATTTTTAATTACATCGCAGAGCAATTGCATCGAATTAAATCATTTATCTTCTTGCAGAATGGCAAAAAATATTATATGTTAAATTTTTGTTAAATACTATAAATTTCAATCCTATTTAACAAACTATTCATCGTGTTACGCAATTTCTATTGATGTTATTTGTAATTCTATCGTAAAGTAATTACATCTAATTAGAGCATGAAGTAATGAACCTTGTCTAATTAAAACATTTGTCACTGGTTACATTTATCATAAATCAGTCAATAAAGACTTTATTAATCGAATGCTCTGCAGCAAGAAAAAGCGAGCCACGTCAACACAATTTTAAAAATGATCGCAAAATGTGCTTACTAATTCATTAAATAATCTCAACATGTATTCGTTTGCACAATCTTATAAAATTATAGGTGGATATGTTTGTTATATCATGAGATAACTCCAAAGTTCATCTCTTTGACCATCGCCATGCTAAAAATTGCAGGAAGACTTTTACCTTCATTTTTCTTGCATTTCTACACACTCGTTCTTTTCATATTTTATATTTAATCCTGTCTACAAAATTACGGAACTTCTTTTTGCAGCACATCCTTCAACGGCTATTTTCAAACGAAATATTAAGTTAATGCGTATGAAATGTTTTCGCGAAGTTCGAGATTATGGAATAAAATTGTTTATTAAAATGAAGCACATTAAAGAAGAAGAAATTAAGATAAGGTTGTTATGAAAACTTCAATATTTGATGAAGAACAAGTATTTGATGTTAAGAATAATCGAAATATTTAAGCGATTCTTTATGAAAGGTGAAATTTGGAAAATGTACTACGAAAGCTATTGAAACCGTAATTTAAAGAAGATTATGTAAACAGAGGAATAATTGTACATTGATTTGCAAAATTTAAGATTCATAATTTTCCACTGGACAAATAGTCAAGAGGAAGATCAGACAATTTGAAATTGACGACTTTTATAAATATATGGTAATGAAATTAAGTGATTGTCGAAGAAAACTGTATAGAATCATGTGAAACTTATTTGAATTAAATATATATATATATAGCGTTTTGAAGAACTTATCTATGTCTAATCTTTTGAATTTGTAAAAACGACATTTCGTATGCATCAGTCTAATGTTTCTGATTTGAATACAATAGATAGGAAAATATTAGTACTATGCTAGCTTTACTCTGTTTAAAATTCATCAATTGGAGTAACTATGCGTGTATCGAAGACGGTAAGTAGAAACAGACGCAGCAGACCGGCTTAAGTAGATTCAGACAATAGCCAGACGGGCTCTCGGCGTCTCCGGACTTGGAAAATTTTCCAAGTGGGCAAAACAAAATTATAATTTACAACGAATGCTTCCGTCTCTCGAATTCGACAAATTTAACCACTTACTTATTATTCTACAGTCGCGCAGAAGCAAATTTGATCTTATGGAAGTGGAAAGTTGAAGTTTATGCGACGGAACCACTTAGAATGATAAAAACCCTATTGGATCTCTATTCTGGATAGCTATTTTTTTTTTTTTTGCTTCTTTATAAGTACGTTTCTTACTGTTCGATCATCATAATCCAAGTCCTACAACGATTTATAGGAATGATAAAATTTTACGGCCCATTCGATGAATTACGAGGAAAAAACTATAGCTGGGAATGAACGAATACAATTAACCACTAAAGAACCGCTTTGCACGGTTAAAAATTTTATCTGCCTTGAGATACGTTCAGCATCCATTCGTGCTGTAATTAAATTACGAATATTTACGCATTTATGGGAAGTTTAACTGTGATAAAAAAAAAACAGGGTGGAAATAATATACAAAAATACACGACATATATAAAGAAATGCACATCTTATTGTAACTAAAAAGCGAAAGTAAATTGTAATTAGGTTTTATTTTTTTAATTGGATTTTTAAAAATATGAATTTGCATAAAAATCCGCAATCTACTCATCGCTAGATACAACTCTTTAAGTGCTATACGATTGCTATATTTTGAGAAATCAGCCAGTTTCTGGATTTAATTGCACGAATGTTGATCTTTAATGTTACTATTCTCTTATTAATTATTATTAGACTGCGGATTTTTATGTATTTAGGGGAATTTTTAGCGAACAAAAAATTGCAGAAAACTCGTCAAACTGGCAAATGCAAATGATTGTTTTAGTATTAATAATACAAAGCTCAAGCAGTCTGAATTTCTCTAAAATATAACCTAATCTAAGAAAATAAAAAGTGGTCCAGATAATTTAGCGATACCACCAGTGCATCATTATTTTAGCGAACGCTATAAAAAATTCCGTTTGAATTTATCTCTCACAGGAAAACCGTACGAAATTCTTCCGGTATCTAATACGTATAAAATGTACAAAGCGAAATACGCGTTAATATATTTAGAGATCGAATCCCTTATTTTGGCTCCATTTCGTTAGTATTAAAAAAATATGAATTTGCATAAACATTCGCAATCTGACCATAACATGAGTTTAAAATTAACGTTGTACATTTTTATTAACACAGATGTGATTATTATCATTCCGGAAGAATGACTGAAAAATAATTGATAACATTATCATTTTTATAATAATTATTATACCATTTGTTTCAAATTAACGTTGAAAAAATATGAATTTGCATAAGCATCCGCAATCTAACCGTAATATATGTTTAAAATTAACGTTGCATATCTTGTAAATTCACCAACGTATTTAAATAAATTACTACTTTCGCGTTAGAAGAATAAGAAACGACATTATTTCGACGAAAATAACAAAATGAATCCAGAGATATCAGCATTCAAAAAGCATTTCTTTTTTTATCTATGGTAAAGTTAAAAATTAATTTCGAGTAACGAATTTTTATCGTTAATGTACAATTTTAAAGTATTGTATTCTATGCATATAGATAAATAAGTAATCATTAGACTGCGGATCTTTATGCAAATGCATATTTTCATAGGAGAAAGATACAATTTTGGGACTTGGACAGAAATTTATTTTATCATAAGAGGATATAATTTTTTTCTTCTTTTCGCATATTATAGCATATTAATTTTGCATAGAGTTCCGCAGTCTAGTAATCGTGTATGAGCAAAAATGACTGAATTCGTAACGTGACACTTTTATGGCGAACTATAAATGGAATAAAATTGTCACAAAAATAGAAATCGCTATTTATAAGAAGATAACGTTTTTGCGCGATATGAAAATTAGGTTTTTGGCATCTGAATGGCGGCAATAGGAAGCATTTGTCGTTCACGGATAATTAGCGCCGATTGCAAAGGAGACACGAGCGTTCCTTTGGTAATTGAGATCGAATACACAATAGGTGATTCGCCGATGACGATGATGCAATTGGAAGTCGTACAACCGTCCAAGCGAGTTCCATGCATACTATTAGCAAGCAATTTGTACGCGCTTTACAAGTGACGTTTGATAGCGCATGATATCTCATTTCAATTTTCGTAAAATATGGAATCTTCGCGCCAGATATTTCATTCGAATGAGTAAATTATTCTCAATTGATTCAGCACGATTCGTGAATCCTTTCGTCGACTCACATTTTTTTGTATAGTAAATTCATGAATATTCGAAAGTGTTTTTATCCCTTTCAGTTGCACGAACGCTAAAATTGTACTATTTTACACTAGTAAAAGAACACACGAGGAGATTAAATAAATATGATATTAAATAAATGGGAGAAAGGAAAATAATAAGAATGATCAGTTTACTATAAAAGAAACAGCGTGGAAAATAGATCTACTTAATAATAAAACCATACTTTAGCTAATATTTATATTACCAAATATTTTCTAATATTTCCATGTCCACATATGATTATTTTGACATGTTGTTCTTTTTACAATGATTTTATTATTTCTCGAAGCTGAGTTTCACTTTTGTGGACATCTTTAATAATTACCGTTGCTCCGCGTTTTCTATAAGTTCTGTATTAGATTTTACAGTTGTACAATAGTACTTTGTATTACAATAAGATTAGCATCTTCAGCTACATTTATATTATCGCGTTTGGCCAAAAACATTTTGCCAGGGGTAGCATTAATTTTAATAGTTAATATTATTTTAGAAAGACTTACTACAAAACAAATAATTTTATTTAAATTTCTTCAATCTTCCCTAGAATGATTAAATAATATACCTCCATTTGACCATTTTTCATTAATAAAAAATTGAAAATAAACTGTTTTCTTTTAAATACGGCATATTAGTGCTACGAATTTAAACTTCATACATGTACATTTTTCTGTTATTAAACATTACAGCTTGGTTAACATATTCGCTTCGCGATTCATATTCTCCTCGTACGGACAATTTAATTACTATTTCGCAATTTAACCCATTACGCATCTTCCAACTGTGACAAGATACACTTCACTTTGGCTATTTTGTACACCGTTGCATATTTCACGCAGCGTATGACTCTTTAGCATATCTAATTTTGCATAATTGCATAAACATCCTCGAATCCGGTTACGAGAGTTAACCTATGCATTTTACCGTCTCGTAACCGTTCAAACATTCGTATCTCCAGTTTTTCTACAAACATTACTATCATTAACTTTTTTTAAACCACACGCTTCAAGGACACGACTTATAAGCAACGGTCCGAATAAAAACGAGGCGAAATACTGACCTGATAATTTTACGTTTGACGGGGGGGAAAAAAAAGGGCGAAAGAGAAAAAGAAAGATGTTTGACGGGGGGGGGGGGGGGGATAAATCTGCGAAATGAATTGGTGCAACGGACGGATCGAGAGGCCAATGGAAGCAGTCTAAAACCGGTCCGCGTTAATTTATAGCCGGTCTCGTGGACTCGTGGATCGTATTGCGATCACGTATGCGTTTATTCACTTACGGCCAGCCAGCGTAAAACGATCAGATAATTCGTACTTATGAAATCGCCTCGACTTTCCACCCAACTTCGTTTAGAACTCGAACGCGACGAGGGAAAGGTGATTTCGCGAATTGAACTACGGCCAATCGCGCTCGTACTTCGGGCTGTTTACAAAACTCGCGCAAATTGTGTACAATCTGTTTCTTCGCGAATTGCACGGGGAACTTTAAACTGTTAGCTGGATGGATTAGATGGGAATTTAGATTGGATTTCGAGCACTTTGAGTACGGTGAAACGAAATTGCAGCGGGAGATTTATTTTGACAAAAATTTTGGAAAATTTCGTACCGCTGTAATTCTGCTCCTTTACTCGGAACAAAAATTTAAAACTATTTTTAACGCTAAATTTCAGGTGCTTTGAGTTGGAGAAGATAATGTCCGCACTGCAATTACGCGTTCATCGTAACTTCAAAGGGTGCATCGTTAAAAAGTAGTGGATATTAACTCTTTAACTACGTCGTTAATAGATCACAAAGCGAAACTTTCGCGAAAGTTGAGTGTCTTTAATAAGCGTTTTTAAAAGTTTCATCGAGTTTATTTTTCGCTATACGAACGATTATAGTTTTGCGAGTTATACTATACCTTTTTCTACAAAATAAATATTTGTATTTGTTAATTCATGTCTGAAAGTTCGTAGAAATTTGTATCGTGAATTAGATTCATTTATCGATGTACAACAGTTTTCATTTTTTGCTTAAAATATACCTGCAGTTAAAAGGTTAATGAACCAAAAAAAAAAACATATTGTTTGTACAAACCAAAGCAAGATCATATATTGCAAAAATGATGCTGGGAACATTTCGGAACTTGACTGGCAAACTTTAACTCAACTCCCATGTTCTCCAAATTTTTCGACAGAAAAAGCATTTATAAATGAAGACAATATAAAATCTACACAGTAATAAAATATTAAGTGTACAAATCAATTCAAACACTGTATCGATTCGAAATCGCCACTTTACTATTTTTCAAATGGATATTAAAACTGTAATTGATTTTTTGCGAATAAATATTAAATCTTATAAAATTTTGAAGGCTCAAAATTAATCTGTATACTTAACACAAATTTTTATTTCATTGCTGCATGTGAAATGTCGTTTTTCCAAAATTTGAGATTAATATCAGGTGTGCACAAAATTTTCCATTGCTCATACACAGGAATTATTCGGACGAATTTTTAAAGAAATATTCATCTCCATTAAATACACAGCTCGCAGAAATGACGTAAATTAATCAGAGTACTATAATACGATGATTAAATCAGATAGGAAAATTAATTCTGCGTGAACCACTGGAGAAGATCATTGTCAGTAAAATCCCTGGTTGAGTTTGGTTACTAAATCTACACGATTACAAATCCTTCCTTTGTAAAATAGACAGCGACGAAACTGGTTATAACAGCTCAATGATATCAATACGATTAATACACGCTGCATTATACTAAACTGTGATTCAACATCAAATTACATTATCAAATTATAACATTGGAGATTCGCGCGTACAAATTCCGCGTATTATTTCAATGTTTCATATTCGATATAATGCTGAAGCAACTGTGCAGCCGAATTCAATATCTCAGCAATAGAAAAATTGGATAAGAAGATTTATACAAAAATGATGCAAGCTTCTGCATATCCCTACTTAAACTACTATTTCATTTTGGTAACTAGATACAACGGATTATTAAACAAAAAAATAATCAACAGGTGCCATGTTACACCGATAGTGAAATTTTAAAAAAATTTTATAAAAAAATGAATTATCGTCAGAGTGAATTCTTGTTGTACGATTGCCGTTTCCATAATTCTTTAATCGTGTTGCAGAAGAACGGTGTTACACGTGGCTTGAATGCGCAATCCTTCGGAGAACTTTGAATGAAATTTGGCGTTTGGATTCGAGATGGGAGATATTCGGATACTCGAATTAGCGTCGCCTTGAGCGAAACTATCTCGGAGCCTAATTACGTGACGAATAGAGCAGCGTAACTCTTATCGGTATCGAATCTACCCGTAGACTTGCATTATCCGTATCCTGTATGGTGTTGAGCCGTGATATGCTCGAGCATTGTGCTGGTAAACCACATGTCACCCCCGACGGTTGGCTATCGATCAAACGGATATGTGATACGTCGGCTTTCGGGCTTCCAGTTTGACTGGGGGTAACTTTTCTTGCGAAGAATATCGACGCTGTGTTACACACACCACTGGATATCCAGTAAATTATTGAAGAAATTTACGTGGATCGTAGTAACGTTTTCGAAATTTCGGGGGGGGGGGGGAGAAATTTACGTAGCGTCGGGTAACGAGCAATAAATAAATTCGAAAGGAAAGATTTTTGTACTCCATTATTCGTAGAAGTTAATTCGGATTTTCCTTTTCATGATAATTCGTGACTCAATTATGGGAAGAATCGAATATATTATAATTGTTAGACCGAAGATTTTTATTTATTTGTGGGAAATTTAAATTTGCGTAAATATACGGATTTCATGTAATATGTAAAAATATAGAAAATATTTGAAATATGATAGAGATTATAGTATTCGAAAGGTGAAACAAGCTTCTATTTAGATGTCATTTGTTCAGATTTAATTATAATAATATGAATTTGCATGAAAATCCGCAGTCTAATAATTATTAATAGAGGAAAGTTGAATAAGAAAAGAGATACTGAATGCCACAACTAGACTGCAGACTCTTATGCAAATTTATATTTTTAAGATTATGATCGGAAAAAGGGGGCATAAAAAGGGAATTGTTTCAACTTCTAAATGTTACAATTTCTGCCATATTTTCAATATTTCGTATACTATTGGATATTATACGCATTCTTTTCTTTTCTGCAAATTTAATTTTGCCACAAATGCATAATGATGAGTAGTCTAGTTATAACTTTTGCACAGGCATTGTTCTTTTGGTACAAATATTCTACAGTCTTCAATAAATATTCCCAATATAATTGCATTACGTACAGAAGGCATTTATACCATCATCGACAAAATAATAGCACGTGCAAAAGTTATAAAATCGAGTAGCTTGTTTTATCAAACCTCCCCCTTTTGTCAAACTTTCCCCTATACATATATAACTTCCCTCATATGCAAAGTCTATTAAAATTATGGCACTTTAAACGACGATTCAAATGCTAGGTTTACTGCTCGCACGTTAAGTGCTCGTATTTTACTTCGCGTTAAATGAAATGCAATAAGTTACGAAAGTATTTAAACACTTATCACAGAAACATAATGTAAATGTATTATACGTGTTATGCAAAGTTTCTTTGAAATTTCGTTAACGGAGTAATAAGTAGAATGCGGCTTTTTATGGAAAATAAAAAGTTTACAAACGTATTATACTTTTATTCTTCACCATTCCCTATTTATTTAATATTATATTTATTTAATCTTTCCATATGCATTTTATTTTATTTCAATGCATCTCAAAAATTTTAATGTTCTTAGTTAGCTCCACGTTCTCACGTTTGACCGAAAACTTTTTGCCATGGATAATATTTATGATAGCCTTCAATATTTCCTTAGAATCTTAGAAGCCACTCAAATCTACTGCTATCAAAATTTTCTTAGAATCTGGTAACCTAACGTCACCTTTAATTATAAATGAATAAATAAACGATGAAAATTTAATAGAGAAAAATTAATCTCCAAGAGTTATGCTTCGGATAAATTTGAAATATGAAATTCTCGCTACAGAGATTTCCAAAAAGGAGTCTCTTCGTGTCGAACGCAGACGGTGATCCAATTCTTTTCCAGCACAAAGAAAGAGAGCCTCGAACTGATTCTTCCGCTCTGCAAGCTCACGAAGAAGAGCAAACAATACCATAGCAAAAACACAGAAAAAGTAAAAAACTACTTGTTTCACGATGGAAGAGAGAGAGAGAGACAAAACAAACGTACACTGCTGTTCAAAAGTTTGCAACATGCTACGATTTCACAAAAAAAAATATCTGAAAACTCCGGCCATTTTTACAGCTATGAAAATTTTTTAAAAAATCACAGGCTATAAGGTGAGGAATATTTTTTTATTCAATATTAATATTACCAACTCCAATAAATATTAATATATGATGAAATTATGGGTCAATTTTAAGGATTGGTATTTTTAATAACTGAAATTATTTCAGGTTTTATTTTATCTATACATTCTTACCACAATATTAATTTCGCATCCGAAAGAATTATTTTTATCATAACACATATTAATCATAGTTGAATTACTCGATTAATTTGTATATATGCAGCATCTTTTTACTTTATTATGATATATATATTCATATTATGATTCATTTAAATTATCTAATGTTTGGAATATCTGAGCTACAATCTTATTATTATCAATACATACAGCTTTTTCAGGATATTTTTATCCTGAGGATAAATATCATTTTGAGGAGGTACAGTTATTAAAAATTTAATATCGGCAATTCCTTATATTGGTCAAGATTTTGTTGGATGAATTTATAACACATTTTTGCATATGGATCGATGCAAATTTTCTGTTTTGCATTTTCCAGTTGTCTACCGGACAAATTTGTTTATAACATTTTGACTTTTAAAAATAATACCTAAAACGAAGCTAAAAATTACGTATGTGTATTTTCTAAGTTTCTCGTTTAATAATTACCCGCGGGAAATATTCGCGAACTTTATCTATTTCTAGAGACACAGTGATGTAAGCTGATTAGATATTTTCCTGAACAATATTCGTAATATAATTGCAATTCCAATCTTAGATCATAGGAACTTATGTAACGTTATTTTATTAGGTTGTTCGGAAAGTTCGCAGCGATATTTGAGGAATAATATGTGCATAATCATTTTATTATCAGTGGTGCATAATTTTACACGTAATTTTGCACATAAAATGAATTTTTGTACGTTATTCCTTTAGGCTTCTAGTTTATTCAATTTCTGTCCATTAATGGAATTTTGCAAACATTACAATAAATGGTGATAGTAGAATATTCGTTTAGAATAGCGTTTAAAAGTTTTTATCGGCTCGCTATCGAAATATTAGATGGTTTAGCACTGTCTAATAAAAAACATTTCCTTTGACTATTAGTTATTAATTATTGGATTTTAAGCGGAACAAACGACATTCAAACGGAATGTAAAACAGAAACAGATAGTCGAATTAAAAATACTACTATTTAACCCTTTGCGGTCCGAGTTACCTTCGCCAATTCGTTCCAATTAATCCATGATTAAGTCACTATTTAATGACATCTCATAAATTGCCTTTATTTCAATATTTCAACACGTTACTAATGCAACGGGATATTTATTAAATTTAATATTGTTATTCAATTGACTTTGAAGTAGAACTAAATAGAAAGAAATGCAACCTCGAGTCAGACTCGACTTTGGACATCAAAGGGTTAACGTCTTTTAGTTTTAGCAATTATACAACAGAAATGAATACTATGAAAAGCGGTACGAATATTCCGAACAACCCAAATGAAATACTTTTAACAAACTACACATGTACGAATGTAACGCTTGAAATAATATACCAAGAATAGCTGAAGTTGATCCGAAGTTTTGAATGGGAATGTACGTACGAAATGTGCACGCGAACGTAAATGGTTGTCTTCAATGAACGAATCCAAACGTTCACCGGAATGGGGCATGCTATACTTAAAACTAGACGATACATTATATTTATGTGGATATCCACGAGCCATTCTTTCCGTTTGAAAAATGCAATAGATTAGCAGAAGTATTCTTTCCCTTCCATATATAGGGTAGATGTACCAATTACTGCCATTTTAAGGTTCGCGCGTAACTTTACTTAACTATTTCAGAACGTATTTAACGTAAAGATCGTTCCAGTTTGGAGCATAATATTGTTCAACATCTCTTTTACTTATGAACATTTTTTTATATGTCTAATATAATAGATTAATTACTAATTCATTGAAAATATATAACAAAGTCCAATGTCCCTATTATCGTCACTTGAGAATTTCTCATTAAAATAGAAACAATTTTTATATATATATATATATATATATATATATATATATATTAGCACGTCAATTTGTGTAACAGATATAAGATATATAGTAAACGTATCGCCTTACTCAATTATGACGCGTTCCATACTTTATAATTATATTGGTCACGTTTCAATGTTCAACAGCACATTTACCTCCTAATATTTATTTATGAACATCGAGTGTAAATGAATATGGAATATCTATGTGTTGTTACGTAAACCGAAGTCCAAATTTAATATGAAAATTTCTTTGCTTACGACTATCTATACACGTTACTTTGCTATTGAACAAAAGGAATTCAAGTGGCAGTTACAGGAACGGTGACAGTAATTGGCTCATTTATCCCTAACGTTCGCGATTTTTTTGGGCGCGTGCGTAACTGAAACGAGAGAAAGTTAGAAAATAATGGCACGGGGCGAGAGAGCAACGAGGGACAATGTAGTAAAAATATCCACTTTGTCATGGAAAAGTTTGTTGCGCGATGCATTCGCTTGCAACTTGCACTAAAGTCCATAGTTCAGGGACAAAATGGCGTGCAATCGATTGAAAACATAATACGCAACGATACATTGTTCCACCTAGCCGGAATATCGCTGTCGATTCGAGTATCGCGAGATCTACTCGATGATGTGGCTTTCGATGGCCAGTGATTATGCGTTCGTGGTTTCGGTTACTAGGATACCGGCTTGCCATGGGGAAATTGGCCCAGCTATTCGCAAGAATACTTCAAGAGCATGTGATTAGCGTTCGAGACTATTAATAATACTGTCAGATCGTTGTTTCTCATTAAGGGAATTTCGTAAAATTCTTAAGAATCTTAGTAGAATTTCTATTTCGTAAACAGTGGTAAATCCGATGAATTGTAAAACAGACTGTACCCGGTTAGGATGATTTTATGAATAAGGAACAGATCGCTTAATACAATATTGAAACGATATTAATATTAGGTTGATGCATATGAAATGTTTTTCCAAGTAGCAACGTTAAACATAAGAAGATTCTTCAAAATATTACACGTGTATACTTGATTAACATAATTTTTACATGATTTTATACATTCTTCTTTTCAATGTTTAATTGGTTTTATTATTATACAATTGTAATAATCGCCAATTTCAGGATTATCTGATCATTCTTCTAATTCGTTGTCCAATCTTAAATTTTGTAAATTAACTTTGAACTATTCTACTATTTATATAATCTTCTTCAAGACCCAGTTTCGATAGCCTTATGGTATATTTGGCAAATTTATACTTTCATAAGAAATTGCAGAAAAATCTCGATTATTCATTATGTCAAATAATGAAGTTTCCATATTGTTAATATAACACACACTTATTTACATTACAGAAAATCTCCTCTTCTTTAATGTGATTTGTTACAATTAATTTTCTAAACAAAATTAAAGGAACAGAATTTAAGTAAATGGTTGTATCACCGTTCAAATAAAATAATACCCACTTCACTTACCACTGTCCATAAATATTTGAACGCTTTTAGAATGATTGGAAATACATGAAATATACTTCAAGTAATACTTTAAAAAGTAACTTTTTCACTGTTATTATTTTCTAAAATTCTACAAAGTTAATAACGATGAATGAAAATGAATTATTATAAACAAAGAAGCTGCAACTGAAATTTCACTGATCTCTAGAGCCTTTAAACTTTATTCGTTAATGTTAAATTAATATTGGTATCTCTGAACAATATGCAATTGTTGCAATATGCATTTTCAACGACGTTCTAAAAGTTTCCATAATATAAATTTTGTAAAATTTCAGCTACTCGTTATAGATAAACGCGAAGCCAGAGCGTCGATGGAATTTTATAATGTTTCGGTTTGAGTTTAGTTCAGTTTCATTTTCACACATTTGTTGGGCAGATTTTTAAAGTACACGTATAATGCGCCGTAGTTCTTCTACACGCCAATAGCATTGATTGGCCTTGATCTTATTTAGAGTCGTTTAAAATATAATTAGGTTGCTTTAAGTGTTCGAATACTTATAGACGGTAGCGTATATTCTTTCACCTCATGCGCGTTCCTTAATATTTCGCACGTTTAAATTTCCCATAAATGCAACAAAAACAAACTCGAAACACGTGCAAGGATTAAAAGGTAAAGTTTTTATTTATTTAATGCATCTCAGCTTCCATAGAATCCCATGACTTTGTTTCAGAAATTATATTCAACGCCATAATTATTATACTTGTTAACAACAATAATTTGTCCGTAACACTTACAGTTTTGTCAGAGAATTTTATAAATGCGGACATTTTTAACGCAACGAAAAGACAGGTTGATATGAAATGATTAGAGAAATATTTGTCTTACCGAATTGTGCAAATTTATGCAATTCGTACGAGTACAATTATAAATGGGTAATTGTCATTTCGACCACTTTGGAAGTTACAGTGTTCGAACAAGCTGTTACCTCGTCGCCAGAAGATTAGAAACGTGAGCAGAGCAGAATCTAATGCAAGTTTAAATCTACGGGAGGAAAAATGTCGAATTTCCAACAGAAGCGGCGTTAATAAATATTTATGGCGACCTTAAAACGCACAGGAAGTGACTCTGTGTTAAACGTTTGACGCCGACAGAGCACCTTTCAACGCACTCAATAAATACAAAAGTTGGTTCCCATACGAGATTTACATTGCAACTCCTTTGACATGGAAATCCCTAGACGATACACCCAAGGGAACTAACCAAGATACGCTCCCATAGCAAGTACCAAATCAATCTTGCACGCGTGGACTTCCCCAGAGATTACCGGAAGGCTTTCGTATTTTATCTCGTGTCTTGCTACGACTTCCCATGATTACATGGGATTATTAGGGGAAGAGTAAATGTTACTAGATTTCGGCCATTACTGTTCTACTGATACAGTGGAATCCGTTTATTCTGATCACGTATAATGTTGTATGATATAATATGTATTGTGTATACGTATGATCACGTATACGCATTATATTAACCCCTTGCCCTACGATTATTTTATTACCCACTTACGTTAGCGTTAATTGGTTACTATTTTTATATCGTGTCGCAAACAAATTGTTTGATCGTTGTGGGTAATTTTTATTCAATAACATGCAATGTTATTATACGAAGCTAAAATCAGAGTTCAAGTTAAATTTCATCCTTAATAGTAAGCATTTTTGTTCAACCTGTGGCGTAATTTATAGAACGAGTGTGACTCGTTATTGTAGGCTAAGGAGTTAAGGTTACATAACCTCCGAATCACACGCTAAATAAATTACATCGAATTCGCCCAATTTCCACTTCAACGTATCTATTTCTAACTCACAAACTATTATCCCTAAGTAAACCTCTTCTTTGAAGATCGCTTTTAATCGAAGCATACATTTTATTTCTAATTTGTATATAAAGATCCGTAATCTAGTTACAGATTGTATAATAAATAACATCGCGTGGTGATTTTAATTATAACGTATTTCAAAAACGTTTGGTCACGTCTCCGGTCAATAATGGGTTAATAATTTGTATTTAAAATTAACCGAGCAAACAACGTTACATATGGGATGACCTAATATGTAACTACATCTAAATTCAATATTGAAGATTATTATTTCACGCCGAGAGTAATATAATTTTCATTAGAAACTGTGGGTAAAATACGCTTGAAATTATAAATGAATTCCATTAGGAGTATCCCCGGACAGTGAAAATTTCAAGTACCAATTGATCACTGAATTCACTATGACCTGAAGAATATATCACGTCCCATTGTGATGATTTCTACTAGAAATTCCAACTGAAATCCATTGGATTCTTCGAGTGAGATCGGCAAGAAAATGCAAACGAAATTGACTAGAAAAATCCCTAGACACTGACTGAATACTGATATTATTATGTTCCGAAGATTTCAATCAATATTTTACCAAAAAGCGGTAAAAATGAAAACTTTTCATAGAAATACCACCAGACTTAAAGTCACTAGATCGTTAAATATTCCCGAAATTACTGTGAAAACTGATCTGTCAAACAGATCCAAATGTAAAGTAAATTCTCGCGTCTGAATAAACATACTACTGGTGTTCCAAATCGTCAAAGTAGGATTTTAGCAAGACTGCCATTAAAGCTTAAAACGGTTTCACAGTCGAAGGTCGTTGAGCATTAGAAAGACTAATGGTGTTTCGTTCTTCATGTTGAACGTTGATAAAATCCTTCGAGCTTTCCATATTCATTCCTGTATTCCTCTGGGTGTCACTGCGCCCGCTTAAAATGCGAAATTTCTTGGCAAACCAACCGTGAATATTTCACATATTTAATGCTTGCCAGCTGAAGACATCAATAATTCTTATGATAACCGGAGAATTTGTTTTGGCTTTAAATTATAAATAGTACGTTCAAGTTACTTCGGAACGCTTCCTAATTAGCTAGAATCTATGAAGTTTTATTATCAGCTTTATACGAGGTGCGATAAGCCATTTTTTCCAGTTTAATATTATATTTATATATTTTTATTCATTTATATATTTAAGAATACTTCAGAAGTATATTTCAATTACTCGCGATAGAAAATATTGCAAAATGATTATTTTGTGATATTTTTATATTTGTCTAAATTTGTGGCCATATTGGATACGTAGTTTAGACTTGACAGCTAATTAAGCAAGCTGTATTTTGGTATATTCGATGATTTTCTATATTGCTGCAGAATAATGCAACAATTGTTTGTTCGAATATTTTTGTCCAAAAGTAACACCGTGATGACACCACAATCACTGTATTTGCCAAATATAACATTTTGTGCTTTGTCTTTCCTCCCAAGAATAACAAAAATCATCAATAGACCATTTGATTCTGTCACGCCCTAAATTCAGTGTCTCTCGTAACAAATACAAAATTGGAACCGCAACTGAAGTTAACATCGAAATCGATAAGATTGTTGATCTTCTTAAGTTCATTAAAAGAAACCAAAATTGCCGACCGAATAATATAGTTTAATAATACCGTCGCTGACATAAACGAAGACATAATAATAATTGAAGATATAATTGAAGGCATAAAACAAAAATTGGCTGAGTAAACTGAACTTTACACCAGAAAATGCTATCAAAAAACGTTTTAAAAATTATAAAATAGTTTGGAACAAATGCGTTTCCTTCGATAAAGATTACTTTAACGATACAATGAATAAAGATATACTTTTTTTAAATGAAAACGAATTGCACGAACTTTTTGATCGAACCTCGTATTATTATAAAGTCCAATCTACTTTTCGAAAGATTAGAAGGCATTCTTAGATATATAGAAGATGTACCAATAATGCGACAATACAATTTCTACAATTGCACTCTCTTCGATACGGCAATTTTTAAAGACACACAATGCGAGCGCTTTTAAATGGAAATTCAATTACAGGTCTCCATTCCAAAAGGAAATCCTATGATTCCATTTCCTTTCGACGTTCACCGCACATGAAAAAATAAAAAAAAAAGGATCTACCAATTACCAATCTACACAAAGAATTTCATCATGGGAAATCACAGAGAACACGTCTTCTGACCAATTCCAAATATTAACACAGAACACGAAAAATGAGAAAATATTCTGTAGAATACAAGAATAGATTACAAGGGAATGAAATTATGGGAAAGAAAAATCGGCAAATATTCCCTAGAGTACAACAAATTACAAGATGCTTTCTCGTGGATCCCAAGTGATTACAAAGAGTAAACGCGAAAGGTTCTCTATTGGAAAGAAAATTAGAAAATATTCCCCACAGTGCAACATTAATAGTTCGATGCATTCCATTTCATACATCTATAATACGAGAATAACTAGCGAAGAAAAGGAGTTAAATTATAGAGCAAAGAAAATGAAGGATATCCCCCAAGAAACCATTATAATTTACCAAATAATTTATATGTAACTTCCAAGTGCTTACTAAGAATAAATTCGTAAAATTGTTCTAAACGGAAAAGATTCATCTACTATGCAAAAACGATGTTACTAGGGACAGAAATTATAAAGAGAGAAAGATACAACCAGTTCTTTTAGAATACAAGAATTAGTTATCCAAAAATTCTTTACACAGAACTTAGAAATGTTCCCTAGGATATATAAATTAGTTACAAGAGAAACAAGATGTGGGGAAGGAAATTCGCAAATATTCCCCAAGAAACCGGAATAAGTTACTACGTAATTTCTGTGTAACTTTCAAGTGGCTACCAAGAGTGAACTCGTAAAATTGTTCTAAAAAAAAGACAAAATTCCCTAGTATACAAGAAATGGTTACTAGGAAAGGAAATTGTAAGTAAATAAAGTTACGATTCGTTTCTTACAAGTACAAATCAGTCGGAACCTAATATTTAGATTCGTGAAGCTCGAAACTCTTGAAACACGAAATTTTCAAATCATTGAATGCTTATTTTCTCGGTTTTGCTTGTACAGAGTATTCCATTTGCCATGCATTAAAATTAGATGAAATATCTTTTAGAAAATGAAATTATTTGTTGAGTCTAATTAAATCAAACTTAAATTTAAATAAATGAATAAACGGAAAATCTTTGAGTGATATTTATTAGGTGTACAAATTAATTGAGAGCCTTTATCTTTATACTCGTGGTATTTTTATTAATTCGAAATTACTACTTTTCTATTTTACAGATAACGAATTTGCTTTATAAATATGAAAATGCTGAAAATTTTCAATATTACAGCTGTATTTGATTTTTGGTTAAATAAATATTGTATCTTGCGAAAACCTGAAGGCTCAAAATTAATTTGTACATCTAATATTAATTATAAACGACCGTAGTAATGAATTGTTTAAATTATATTGATTAAAATGAGTCTAAATTCTAAACATAAACTCTATTATATTATTATCTAAATTTATTGACACTGTAACAATATCCTTCTGATTTATATGAATTACTATTTACCCAGCTTTCAAGAGTTTCGAATCAGAAAAGTAATATATAGAGTTTCGAGTTCTCGAAACTCGATACTTTTCGAGTTTCGAACGGTTTCAAAGTTTCCAAGTTTCCACTGTTGCATCTCTATTCACACCAAAAGTCGAGGATATCATTATCTTTACACAAGAAGAGGAACGGATAGATTGGTTACTGGAAAAAAAAGTTCGCAAATATTTCTCAGAAACCCAGAATAAGTTACTAAGAATGTACTGGGAAAAATCGTTTATGAGAATAAGTTTCACGACAACGTTAGGCTATCGGAAGTAGCGCAGTTAACTTGAAATGCTTGTCAGTCTTGTTGACAGACAGTTTCGATCTGTTGCTAGTTCCACGGAGCCGTGAACGAGCACGAAGAGAGGAGAAATACTACTAACAGCCGGCAGGTGCGAAGAAAAATGCTCGGACCTCGAATTGGATTCAAGTGTCCGATCATTTTCAACGATAGTCCGACACGTGTTCGGAATTCCCTGATTCCATCCAGGTTAAATCGATCGGGACTTATTGGATAACGTGTGCTACCAGCTGGATATAGTAGTTCAGAAGCAAAATGGAGCTTTGATTTATTTGCTACGTAATTCCCTGCGAATATTGAATTTATGATAATTGTTTTTTCTTTATTTCTGCGAGCTGTAATTTACGAGACTGAATAATGCTTTGGGTATAAGAATATAGATAGAATTAATATTGCTCAACTTTGTTCTGGTTTGCAAAAATGTTAACAGAAAATATTATTAACGATGCAATTTTCCATTTTAATATAATTCAACTATAGTCATTTGAACACATTAAAACATACTCAAGTAGAAAGAAGCTGTTGTAAAAGTTACAACAATAATTTGAAAGCAGGTTACAACGTTTTAAATTCTAGTTACAAATTATTGAACATTTTATATTTACAGAAGAATTCACTAGAATAAATAGAAGAAATAAATATTCACCGGGAATTCTGAAACTAGAGAATCTTAAGGGAATATTATAAGAGTAGTGGAGAAAATAAGCTTAGGGGAATTTTACGGGAACAGAGGAAAAAAATAATGTCAAAGGAATTTTATGGGAATAGAAGAGGAAATAATGTTAGAGGAATTTTATGGGAATAGAGGAGAAAATAATCAATGAACGAAGCGAGTTGGTGTTCGAAATTCTAGTGGCAAATCCCTGACTGATATTTGCAAATTCGCCAAAGTTACTAAAACAAGCGAAACTTTCCTAGGAATTCTGGCTTTAGAAATTCCATGGAAGGAATTTAAAGGATCTTAAATGAAAGGCAAGGCGGTAATCAATGAAGGAAGTGAACCAGCGAACGCACAACCTTCTTCCATGGTTACACAACAATTGGACGATTAGCAGGAGTCACGAACTCGCATTTTTTTTCTAATTCGACGGCCCATCGAAGTACAAACGGGTTATGCAATCCGCGATCCCGTGCCTCGATCCGCGATTTCCTGCAGTTCGTCGCTGGAGAAATCGTTTCCAGCTCCGAGTTGAGAATGTGCAATAAATACTGAAGCGTGTTACATTGCGAGGACAAGTTTATGGCGCCTCGTTAGAACTTCGACGGAAATAACACGTACGAAACAACGCGTGTCAAGAGAAAAAGACACGTAAAATTGCAAAGGAAGAGAATCGTTAACTCTTTACGTACTACCCTCATTGTTAACCCTTTACTATCCATGCATGAGAATTCCCTTCACGGCGGTATACTAATTTTAAATCTAGTTTGTTTTCTATGCGTCGCATTCTATTTTCAAACTATCGGAAAACGCTAACGCACTACTTTTTCTATGCGCTTTATGCGTTTCTGAGGTCCCAGGCTTGCGCAAAGTTATTGCGCCATCATTTTTTTTACTTCTCGATTCATCTACCAGAATACTATACGCGCGTACGATAATAATTCTGAAACGAATAATCCATTTCTATAAAAATGAATTGCAGAGGATATTAAGTTTTCCATTTACGTTTGAAGAATTTATGAAAAATGAATTTTAAAGAATCCTCCGATTAGTAAAAAATTCAGTAACAATTAAATAAAAGACAGTAACATATATGGAACAATGATTCTAAATTTATCCTTTTAATATAAAGAATTTGTTATTCATTTCTATTGAAATTGTTACTATCTTTGTATTATATAATATTATTCACAAAACAGATCACTAAATTTATTTACTTCAATTATAACAGTGAAAAGTATTCCTTATCCTTAATATTCTAGTTTTCGCATAATACGCAAAACAATTAGGCGATTTATTTAACGTGTAACAGGTTTCTACGAATGAAAATTAAAAAAATCAACCCATTTACAATAATCAGTTTCTTTCAAGAACCTAACCTGCCGGGGAATGGGAAATGATAAAAAAAGTGGAAAAAGGAAAAGGATTTACTTTCTCCGCAAACAGTTAAAAGCAGAAAAGGCTATTTTTAATATATGAAGTTCATTGAAACTCACGAACTGGTAACTCGTTAAAATTCGCCGGCAAACAGGAGAGGGGGAGGGGGGAGAGGGTGGCGGAAACAGAGGCGCGAAACGCGGAATTTCGTTAATTCTTGGCCACGTAACGAGCAAACCCGCTAAAAATAACGGGATCCGCTTTCGAACTTTTCGACGACGAAAATTGAAACGACTCCGCGTTAAAGTAAACCACCCGAGTCCCATGGGAGTAGTTTTTGGTGTACTAGAATTGTTTGCCGTTTATCTTACTTTCGGTCGACGTTATACGAATTTTCGTATCGGCATAATTCGCACGCAGCCGCGTCGATGAATTTGTATGAACCGGCTGTTTATGTAATTCCGATACGTAATACATATTTCAATGTGTTTCGATGTCCACATAAACGTAGCCGCCTTGTGTTTTAATCAATTTGTATAATAATTGCATTTATGCGAATGTTTGAATAATTCTGCCGGCGTTGCTGCATTATTTTAATGCTGATCACCCGTGATTAATTCAGCAAACGGCAATAACAATATTAATAAAAAAATATATGCGCATATAACAATAAAAATTTCGACTCAAATAATCCATTTCTATAGAAGAAATTGAAAAGAGAAAATAATATTTTCCTTCATTCACGTTGGAAGAATTAATGAATCAGCTCAGATTTTTATTTACATAAAATGATTTTTGGAAATATCTTTGATCAGTATGAGAAGCAATAACGATAACGTGAAACAGTGACAACATAAGGTAGATCGAAGCGAATCAGATCGAAATAAAAATTCAGATGATAAAACAATTTAGAGTCTATTGAATTAAATGCATGAGAGGGAGATGATATTACACGAATGATTAAAATGTTCGTTTCTATGACGATGTAACAAATATGAACTGAATTTTTATTTTGATCCGATTCGCCTCGATCTACCAATTAATTATACAAATACTAATTGTAATTAAAAATATGATTACAATAAAATAAATAAAGAAAAGAAATCCATAACTCTTGGTTGCCCAATTGATTTACAAAAATCAAATTTAGTACAAATCTTTCACTAACGCAATAAGAAATTAATGAATAATAAAATCTGAAATAGTATCGGAATGAATATTGGATATGCTTTAATTCGAGTAGAACTGTACTTCCTAGTTGCTCGGCAAGTTCACGAGAAAGATAAATGTTGCAAAAAAAAAAAAAAAACCGTCGGATGTAGAATTTAGGAGTAAGGTTATAATAATATAAGTTTCGCGTGATAATGAAAATTGCTCCGGGAGTATAAGTTTCCAGGCAAGGGAACCGGAAGTACGGATAACGAGGGGAAGTTAACGAAAAGACTTCCGCGAGAACGGAACGCTCCTCTTCATAACTTCAAACAATCCCCTACGAGCTTTTCGCAACAGGAGAGGGAGAACCTTGCTATATCAAACAATCCTACCAACTGAACGGGGCTAATAACTAATTACTCTCACTTTGTTTCCAACCCTATTGTGCATAATCAGACACCCGAGACCGAATATTACATCACAAAGGTAGAAACGCATTAATGATGCGACGATCCTTTAGTCATTTATAAGGGAGAGTTGCCTAAATTGTATTTCATCGGCCCCTTTTTTTTATCACTAAATAGAACTGGAATCTAGCAGTACATGAAATTAGTACTAGATCTACCTAAGTGATTATATATAATTTCTCATAAAAATTGTATAAATTTACACCGATGCATTCTTGCAAATTTGGTTGAATGGTACTTCATCAACCTTTTTGTTTTATTACTAAATATAAGTGGAGCCAAACGAATACGTAAAATTAATACTAGAACGACCAAAGTGATTATATATAATTTCTCATAAAAATTGTATAAATTTACACCGATGCATTCTTGCAAATTTGGTTGAATGGTACTTCATCAACCTTTTTGTTTTATTACTAAATATAAGTGGAGCCAAACGAATACGTAAAATTAATACTAGAACTACCAAAGTGATTATTTATAATTTCGCATACAAATTGTATAAATTTGCATCAATGTGTTTTTATAAACTTGCCTAAATAGTACTTCAATCTTCTTTTTCATTACTATATATAATTCTAATCTTTCGAATACATCAAATTAGTACTAGAACTATCGAAGTAGTTATTCACAATTTCTTATAAAAATTGTATAAATTTGCATCAATGTGTTTTTGCAAACCAGCCGAAGCAGTACTCCATCAACATTTTTTTTATCACTAAACATAACTAGCATTTATCGAATACATAAAATTAACACTAACACTACAGAATGTGATTATTTATAATTTTTCATAAAAATTGAGCAAATTAGCATCGATGCATTTTTGCAAATTTGCTGTAATTTTCTATGAAAAGGATGAATAAACGTTTAGTTCCATTGCCCTATATGTTTCTTCAAGCATCTATAGTTTTAACTTCTTTGTTCCAAATAAGTGCACTTTAAATGTCAATAGTTCTTATATACCTTTCTAAGTTGCTTTATCATCTCTTTATTTTCCATATTTCTGTAAAATCCTTGCCTGTGCCAAGAATTTTGTGACTCACTGTGTCAACAGAAATATTTATAAATTATGTGTATTTTGACATGTACGCGTTACAATCCATTTAAACAAATTAGATATATTTGATGCATGTTTCAATCAATTACATCAGCGTAATAATTTAGCAATGCAATTTTATTCTGCACTTTGATGTTTTTATAAAAGTTACTTTGCTGTAGAATATGTTACATTTATTTTCTATACAGTGAATCACAAAATTATTGGCACAGATAAAAGAGCAATAGAAAGGTGAAAAATATAAAACGTATTCGTAGGATCCGTAATATTGTTTTGTTCCATATCATTGTTTGCTAAAAATTGTTAATTAATGTACATTCATTTTGCAATAAAACAACAGTGAAAGCTTTATCATTACTTCCCTGTTTTTCATACGTCTGTAACCTTTTCGCCTATGCTAATAATTTTGTGACTTTCTGTATGTATGAATTCAGTTATTTGAAAAATTAAATTGATATTTTTCTGTAAAATTTATCACGTTTTCTGTATTTCGCACGCAAAAGTTTTTAGAGCGATCGAATACTGCGTATGTAATATAAACGAGCAAAATTTATATCAAAGTAAAAGATATAGAAAGAAAAATTGACGGAATTATTGATAGAACATATTAATATTATAAATATATTTTTTATTGATTATTCTATGTTCCGTAAATGTTTCGATTTCTTGTTAGTGGGTAAATCATTCTTACTTTTTTATTAGATATATTAAATATATATCCTGCTTTCGAAGGAAATTTATAAATACGATTTACACAATTGACTACTTCAATCGCATTCTTTATATTACAAAAATTAATTTCATGATTACAAAAAGTATTTGTAGATGCATTTTTAAACGGTTCTAAATTTCATTTGTATGACACCGAATTTTTACAGCCACATCAGAGTACCGTTAAATTATAAAGAAAACATAGTATAATTGGGCTAAATTAATTAGCACTTCAATATGAAAATAAATATGATGATATACAAATACTTTTTTTACTTTTCTTGGAAGAAAAATGAATGATGTAGTAATTAGTATCTTATACATAAATCTTTAACTTATAATATGAATTTCCATACGAATTATAGTAAGAAACTGCAAAATATAACCAAAAATATGCTAAATGGTTCGATTCAAGCAACTCTTCCTATCGTGATTTTTACTTGCGTTCATTTAAAAACATACTTTACGACCCTTTTGTGCATTATTTTTGGTCGAAAATTCGCAGAAACGTGACACACAGCATCGATACTATCATAATAAATACACTTGCACTGATATTTTGCACGTTTTCAGTGATGAATAATGAGGAATATTAAGAAGAAAGCATTTCACGCGAGACACTTGTCGAACGTCGCGAAATGCGATAATTTACTCGGCAACCCCTGTGCACACAAAATGGCAGAGGGGGAAGCGACGGTGTGAATACACCATTCGAATCGCACACTAAATAAATTACACCAAAGTCGCCCAATTTTTACTTCCACGCCTCCATTTCTAACTCAAAAACTATTATCCCTTTGCACTCCGTTGACGCTGCTACGACGACACACATAAATTCAGAAAAATTAAAATCTACTTCCATCAAATCAATTTTCATTTCTTTCAAAGCAAACCAAATTAATGGTAACCATTTCCCCCGTCCGAAATACGGAATAACACTTTAAATTCTCACAGGAGCCAGAAAAGTGTGTTGAAGTTACGAATAAGTTATATCATTAAAATGTTAGGTGTACCAATGAATAATTCACCTTTTGGTTCAATTCAATGTTCAATTTTAACGCAATTAAATATGTACTGTACCTTAAATATAAAGGTTATCGTTAGATAATACTTTGTTGTATTTTCCGTATAATTTACGGATTCGAACTTGAAAGAAAATTTGATCATTTTATAAATTAAATTCGTCGATCCACTAAAAAATAATGAATTATTTATTGGTACACCTAAGTACAGAGTAAAGTAATAGTTTTAGAGTGCAAAGGGTTACATTAAGTAAGTGCAAAAGTTGCGATGCAATTTGCTGTTAAGAAATAGGTTAATTTGTACCGCGAGAAATTCTGATAATTCGTATCTAAATCGTACTAAATCGTACAAAATACGATGTGTTGAATATAAGTATCGTGTACCGCAAATCCTTTACGCACACCGGATACATTTGATTAAAAACCGTCGCTCCCTTGCAATTAACGATAAGGCAACACAAACTATGATATTTGACACTTGTTGTAAAGATACCACAAGTGACGAGCCGTGGGAAAATTGCGCAACCGCGGTCGTTGCGTCGCTATGAATTATCGCTCCCCATTTTTTTTTTTTTTTTTTGGAACACACCGAGGCGAATTATCCGCGACATGGTTCCCTTTCCTTGTTATCCGTGTCAGTGAAAAGTGCGACGTTCAACGTTTGTTTTGATCGAGAAGGAGGACATGTTTCGCGGGGAAGAGAATAAGTACCAATCGCACGAGGTAAACACACACCCGTTTGATAGGACAGCAAGGGAGAGTTTTTCAAAACAATAAGAGTCTCGCGTGCATTGCTTTCGCAAAACGATAACTAAACGTGTATACTTTTCGTACTTACGCGAGCTATTCGACTTGCTCTTCCCTCTTAATTAGCCTTACGCTCGTGTGTCAACGCACTCGGCTGCGAAGAAACGCCACACAAAAACACTCACATACACGCACTGACGCACAACACGATGGGATCGCGGGTAAACGGGACTCTAATCACCATTAGAAACGAGTAGGGGGTAATGCGAGAAAATCGGGCAATGGGACTTGGATAACGAGCCACGGTTCACTTCCGACTAACTCCGTTTCCGGCACGCGAGGCGACCGAGTGATTTTCGAGCGCAGGACACGAGCGGCAGAAGCGCACGACGCGCACACCAGCCGGCACTGTACACGACTGACTGACTGACCAGCCGATGGAGGCACGAGAGACAGAGACAGAGAACAAGAGACGAAGAAAGACGGCGTATCGCGGCTCTGATTTTCTCGCCTGTAACGTTTCGAGCGCTGGAACGATCGCTCGCAAATGGGAACGAAGCACGAGACGTCCTTTAAAGCGCGTGCTTTTCGCGCGAGTTCGACCACCGGGCACACGACCACGGCAAATACACAGGACGAGCAGCAGCGCAACGACCAGGCACCAAAACTACCCGCGCTGCGGCGCGCTAGCTAGCTCGGCCCTGGCCGAATAAACCCGAACGGCAACGAAAACTCGCGAACCACCAACTCGAACGGCGCGCGTCGAACTATTTCAATGTAATATCGTGCGCGGTTTCTTTTAACCCCTTCGAATGATTGTTTTGGTAATTATTTATGGACTAGGGTTCACTTCTGCGAATTTATAGTACTCTGCGAGCAGGGTGAGATGTGTTCAGTCAAGGTACAGTCGATCGGGGAAGTTTATGTATTAGGTGAGTACGTAAATTTTGCTGGATTGAATGGACTTGCCGTAAAACAATGAACTAGGTTAGTGTACGTAAAATGTACACAGTAAACGACAAATATTGTCTGTGGCCTGTTAGTTTTAACACTTGGAGTGCTAGGCATATATTGCAGAGCATAACTATAGCACCATTACAATTTTCGAAAGTTTCGGGGTTTTCGTTAATAATTTGTAAAAATTGAAACTATTACCATTGACTAGCTGCAGGATACACCACTCATTTATAGGAAATATTTTAAATTACATGCCTAGTTAGATTTACAGGAAATTTATATAAAAATGTTATACAAAAGTTTACCTAATCGAATGATTGAAGTAGTACGAAATAAAATGGGGTCTACTCCGTACTATCATTCTGAAAAGAGTGATACTTTTGATCAGCTATGTATATTATTTTATTTATCAAAGATTGTGTCATAATTTTGTCCAAGGTAAATTGTATTATTTTTATTTAAATTGGAAATTTGTTTAATTTACGAAGGTATTGGTTAACAATAAGTGGTTTTATATCACACGTGACTCTCTTTAATATAAATATAAAATTAAGTCCTGATCCCAGAAATTTTCAAGGTATCTTATAATTTTGTCCACTAGTATATATACATATTATTATAGATTTGGATTGTAGAGATCAATTAAGTCGAAAACAATTGATTATCCCAATATTTAGTTACAATTACCATCGTTTTGAAAAAACGTTGTTCTCTTATTCTATTCTAAACTAGTAATGTCATGGTAAAGTTTATATATTAGGTGAGTGCATACATTTTTATGAATGTTCCGTAAACTAATGGACTAGATTACTTTGCAAACAATTTGCAAAAGATGTTTAGATTGGACAAAAAGTCATATCGTTTTTCTAGTCTGGCGCTTGAATTGCAATACATAAGTAAATATGCAAAGAATTTTTCAAATGCAATTAAGATCTGCTGGTAAACACTTCGATCTATCATTTGGGGAAAAAACTTAACGATTGATTGTATCTAACGTAATTACATAGATCGTTAACGAGGATCGTTAAAAACTGGTCATATTTTTCCATTTATTTACAAAGAAATGTACATAAACTGAAAACACGATTTTAAAAACACGAAAATCTACGCGTGTATATTAAAGTACACAAAGCTTATTGTTAAAACTATATTTGTACTTTGTTATAACTTCTGGTACGTTTGTGACGTTCTATAATTTGTTTAGCGTAAACATGGTAATATCTTCTACACTTTTCGTTTACTCAGCGATTTTTCCTTTATTAAACGCGTTCTAGAAACTTTTCTCTCTTGCAATTTTGTATTCTATGAATTTTCACGTAATTTTTATGCTTCTAAAATATGTCATATAGTATGTAAATATTTTAAATTTAGAATGTGTATGCAGACTTACGCGACTGGCTGTAGGCCGTACAATAAATATTTTCAGTCTAACATATAATTTCATGTTTCCTTGAAGGAATGCTTCAATTTTAGTGTGCCCATTTACAATGAGTAGTGCGATAAAATTATAACGGCGAATGAGAAATGCACATGACATAAATACTAGGCAAACAGGGATGCATGAAAAATACGTCGATTTAGATTCCACAGGTGTAAGTATTGCATTCAAATGAAACGAAAGTCATATTAATCGTATAGTACTGGCCATAGAAATCGCACCACCTTAGAAATATCAATATTTTTGGATTGATTCACACATGTGAGGAATAATTGTTTGTATTTTTAGAATGGATCAATGAATTGTCCAAAATAAATATATCTTCATTAAGTTCATAAATGGTGTATACTTTTTAAGGAGCGATGCAATTTCATTGACCACTACTGTATTTTGTAAAATAGGTTACAAATTTTTGTATTTCACTATGTTCTTTTTGCTGATATTAACAATAATATTTTGCAATACAATCGTCCTCTTTAAATTTTTTTAATCGTTTAACTGGGGATGACGGATTAACTCGTCTTGCAAATTATAAATTTTTTGAATTCCCAATGTTTTAAGTCTTTAAGGTGTTAACTTCTCAAAATTATGAATTGCTAAAGCTATGAATTCTCAAAGCGTCGAATTCGCAATCCATTAAATTTCCAAAGCTTACAATATTTCAGTGCCTTGAATTCTCAAAGTTTAAAATTCCCAATGCTCTGAATTTCCAAAGATTACAATTTCCGATGCTTTGTATATCTAAAACTATGCATTTTCTTCACGCGTCCTGCTCTCGAACGTATGAATGTTGCCACATATGATGTGAACGCTGTTTTCGTTTGTTATCGATTCGAGAAAATTACCGAATTGGTCAAAGAGCCGTATCGTGTGAACGGGCCTTTACACAGTAAAGTTATAGTTTTCGAGTGACGTTTGGATTACTTTCGGGTTAAGTTCGAATCAGTCTTGGACTAGATTCGGCTATATTCGGGTTACTCTCAGGTTACCTTCGGGTTAAGTTTAATTATCTAAACTTGGCAAGGGTGTTAGATTGCTAGGAAGTTAGAAGGTATATCATTAGATGAATTTTATGTGATTTTCAAGGGGATTGCAGCAGTGAAATGGAAATATTGGGGGTGTGTAGAGTGGGCGATAATTGAGAATAATTGATGGGGTAATTGAGTCTTTCGAGTGTTAAGTAGTATAGGTCAGGCCTGCGCAGACAATAGTGGGTATGACGTATGTAATCTTGCACCATTATTGAATGTTTTGTGATTGTAGTAGTCAAATCATCAACGAACTTATTGATCAAGTTATAATAGTAAATCTGTTTATTTTATCCTCAGTTACTAATGAGTCGAGTTGGGCATTATTCAAATCGTTTCGAATGAATATTTATCTAAGATAATTATCGTAATAAATTCTGATTAGTCCGATAATTTATCCGCAGAAGAATTACTTATTATCCGTAACGAATTATTCTCTATTGATTCGAATAAATAGCAAAGATTTATTCGAATAAATTATTCGAATAAATCTACCCAAAAACAATACAGTTTTTAATTCAACATTTAAATAAAAGTTAGTTGTAAAAAATATTTCACTTCATCCATCTCTGCAATATAATATAATATAATGTAAAGAACTTTTTATCCGAATGAATTTTTAAATGACTTTTATATGAATAACCGTTTATTCGAATAATTTCCTATTCCGATAATTTTTATACTCGAGTAAATATTTATTCTACAATGGCGAATGAAATGTTATTCTGCATTTGAATTCGTCATCCGAGTTGCGAATAAAACTTTGCCCCTCTTTGTTAATGAGCATAAAGTAATATAGGCTTCAATATTCACAACACTTGCTTTTGTTACAATATTGTATAATCTTGAATAAATTTATAAAAAAAGCATATAAAACGTTGCCCAGTATTAATGAATATTATCCGACATTTATATTTCTACATTATATGATATTTTAATATTTCTACAGAATAATATTCGCTCAATTTCAATATTTTCCAGAATATCTTTCTTTTTTTCTTGCTGATTGCAAAATTAGTGGTATTCCTTTTACTATTTGCTTTATAGACAATTTTCATGTTCCATATTTCACATTTTCGTCCGCTTCCTGAATGAAAACTACAGCGTAATATAATTTCTTTTTCATAAACGAAGTTTCTCCTGATTTTCAACTGCTCGGCCGTCATTTAATTCATTTTCCACGATAGAAACTCCCACCGTAAAGTTTCTATCTATCTTGCAGATCCATTAATCATTTTATTTTACATTCTGTACGGGAAAAGAGATTTTTAAAGGGATTCTTTTTTAATTCCAAGATATTCCAGTACGATATTCGATATTGTTTTCCGGTAGAATGATTGGTACATAAAAGTAATTCCGGAATATTCAAATTGGAAGTCTTTTGTTTTCCATTTTTCACGAAACTCGCAATTATTTTCCCCCATATGCACGATAATCGATAAAGCCTTTAGGCAAAAAAAAAAGCTGCGAATACACTTTAAGGCCTTTCCAGTGTCCATCTGTGGAACAAATTAAAAAAAAAAAAAAAAGAATGGGAACAGATGAGCAAGTAACGAAGAAAGAACAAAAGGAATAATACCTTTGGCCGATCGATATTTTCCATTTTATCCGATCCATCACGACCAAAGTAGAGAAAGAGAAAACTTTTATATGTTTGTTGCCTTAGAAACATTCGAAGAAAATAAAGAAAAGCTTGTGTCTCTTTTCAGATGGTTGGAAAAAAGAGGACAGGAAAGGTTGAGATCTGCCTTTCATGAAATATTTTCGTATCACACCGTAGTTTATCTAAAATATGGAGAAATAGCTATCTGAATTTATTTCGCAATCGAGAAAATTGGACCGAAACATCACGTACGCAAAATTCAGAGATCCCGTTTATTTGTGATACGGTAATAATGCTAAAATTATATTTAATTATTAAGCACGTAGGATATTGCGTTTGAATGGTGAATTTGCAAAAATAATTACTTTGGATGCGCTATTTTTAATATTCTTAATTGTGTTCCCTTTGTAGTCTTCTATAAGGCAACATTTTATGCGTAAGGACATTTTATGCGTAAAATGTCCCATTTGCGATGCAATGCATTTCGCCGAAGCAATATGTAGTTCTCTCTCGAATTCCGGAATCTTTCTAGTATCACCGTTTGAATCGAAGGAGAATAGTCTTCATTTCCATTTTCGTAACCGATGGAGTTATTTCTAGAGCACAGTCCACCTATCGACGTGAAAATATCACAAATTTTTCAGCTCTCATTGGAGTTTCCATTGTAGCAAAGAAAACAAGCCTCGATATTTTTCTATTGCACAAATAATTTAATTCACCATCTACGAAAAAACCTTTGAAAAATACCAACTGCAATTCGTTTCGAGTGAGATGCTATTTAAATATGAAATATTATTTATTTTACCGAAGTATTATAAAAATATTTTCCTTTGAAAACATTCGTGGATATACGAAGAATGCACACAAAAATAGAAAGAAAGAAGATAAAATTGAAAAAATACAAATCGCGAAATTCTTATTTTTATTTGTTTTGAAAATTTTTCGTGGCAGTTGAACGCACGTTATAAAATTATCCGTTTATTTCTATTTCGACAAATATTTTGTTACGCGTTTGTTTTTCGTGCGCACAACACTTCGAAAAGTAGAAGTGAGGATATACAATAGGAAGTGAAATAAAGTGGCTTGAGTTTGCCCTTGGAGATATGCTAAAAAGTATACTTCCTGTCTTGTGTTTTAAGTACCATCCAAGTTGTATTCTAATTGGTGATAAAGTATAATATATGTTCACTTTTAACAATACTTGCGCCTTTAATTATTAGTGGAGTGTTTTTTTTTAACGTGTACACGTGCTGGAAAGTAGATAATACAATTCAAATACCATTATACATAAACTAGAGGCTGCAGTTAATAACTGGCTAAGGTTGCTTTTAAGTAGCTTCTAATGGTTTGCACTTTACAATTGCAAAACTTACAAAATTTATATATTAGGTGTACCATCGAATAATCCACCTTCTGATTTAATTCAGCATTTATTTTTAACCAAATTAGATACCTATTCCGTCTTAAACATAGTTGTTATTGTTCTATAATACTTTGGATAAATTATGGATTCGTAGTTGAAAGAAAATTTGATCATTCGATAAAATGAATTCGTCGATCCATTAAAAAGTAGTGGATTATTTAGTGGTACACCTAATAATTTGCAATATAAAATATTAGGTTGGTGTACATGAAATGTCCTTTTTCCATAGTTTGAGATTAGGAGATGGACTCTTTTAACTTTGTAAAATAGTTAATTGTAATAAGTCACATTAAAGACGAAATGATTTGTTCTAATATAGGTATACCTATTTTATATTAAAATTATGAAATCTTCAGTAATTGATGTCATAAGTAATCTAAATATTACAATATTTATACCATAAGAACTATTGAAACTGGCACTTGGAGAAAATTATTTAAATAGTCTGATAATTCAGTATTAAATTGCAAAATTTAAAACTAATAATTTTTCATTCGACGATAAATCAGATTAATTTGCGAAATTTGAGGTAAATAATTTCTCATTGTACAATAAATTGGATTGAAGATCGGAGAAGCCTGAAATTGGTGATTCTTATAAATATATAATGATGAATCTAATTAATTGTTAAAAGGAAGTGCACAAACTCATGTAATAATTATTTTATTATAAAGAATATGTTTATATGTTCATGGTATTCGTAATATGAAGATACTTATAACATATTGAACGTATCCATGAGTAATCCACGTATTGTGTCACATTTAATCTATATTTTTAGATAAATCAAACACCAACTCTGTCTTGAATCTAATTACTTTTATCCTGCAAAGCTTGTCGAAATTTCTCAAATCAACTATAGATTTCTGCTAGAAAGAATGCATCATTCTTTGATAAAACAAATTCATCAATCCCTTTAAAATCATTGGATTACTTATTGGCACATCTAATAGAATTTATCATATAAAAATATTTCTAATATAAAATTTGTACTATTATAATATTGAGTTAATTATACAGAAGTACTTCTAATATAATATTTTGTGATATGCAAATATTTCTAAAATAAAATAAGCAACGTAAAGATATTTTTCATACAAAAATACTTTGTATTTGTAATCTGTAACGTTGCAGTAAAAAGCACTTTGAATATAAAATTTGCTGTCTAAGAATACTTCTCATATAGAATGCTAATTAAGTTGTATTAATTCTCACGAATTAATTCTTTTATTTGCATACTCGTATGTAATGTTTGCTTTAAATATTTTGTAATCTTGATGAAGTAACTCGTGGAAAATATTCGAGCAGAAATATTTCTAATAAAGATGTGCCACGCAGCCTGTAACCATTATGTCGCGCCTCGTTAATGCTTCTTGACGTTCGTCTTCATTTAACGGGGACAGCAGCCGATGTATAATGAGAAACACGTGATTGTAACGCCTCGAGCATTCCACGCGATCCAATAATTGGCGTCGTATATTTATCGTTCGATACATGGTCATTCCGTCGATAGAAATACATCATTAGACGATGTAACTATTTCGTACATGATGGATTGGACGCGCGACTGTAAGACGAAACTAAAATATCGCCATCATTCCTAACATATTCTCCAGTATTCTATTCAATTATGTCATCAATCACATATTGGAAAATATTATTATTCTATATTTGATTATATCATTCAGTATTGATCAATTATATCATTAATCATACATTGAATAAAAATGTATTATTTAATATTCAATATTATTTAATCATACTATTACTCGGAAATAGAAAAAAATGTATTATTTAGTATTAATTAGGTATGTATTTTATGTTATTTATGTGTTTGAATATTTTCATGTTTTATTCATTATTATACTGTATTATTTTATTCGTTAATTTTAGTAAATATTCTATTTAGTACAAAAAGACAGCCTTTTAATTTTTTCTTCGATTTACAAATGAAGCACATTTGAATTCGATATTAGTACAGTAAAATTTGATTTTAAGATATTTTGTCAGTCTGAATTGTAAAACTTTACATATAGAAATATTTCTCCGAATGGAATTTACAAGTAAATGATTTTAAAACTGTTAATAAAACGAGGCAAATATATGTTACAAATCAATACTGTTTGCAGCAGTTCATAACCTGTATAAATATTTAAGATATTAGGGTTTCTAGTAGATTGTGGATTTTTATACATTTGTAGGAAATTTAAACGTGCAAAAAGGCACATAATCCAAGTAGAATTCTAAATTATACAAAACATTCAAAATAAAATACAAATTACAGTATTTAGAGTGAAACAATCCCCTATTTAGATTCCACTTCTTTATCTTTGTTACTAAAAATATGAATTTGTATAAAGATCCAGAGTCTAATTATTAATTATCAAGCTACTCAACAATATTAAAACACGATTTTCTTGGCGTGAAATTTCATCCATGATAATATTTGAACGTTTAACACTAGGTTTACGGACGTTAATTGCATAATTTGACAGGCTTTCGGAAAAATACGTATACTGCTTATAAATATTCGAAATTGGAAGGTTGAGGATGAAGAGAGCCAATTAGAATGCATATTCATACAATTGTATTAATTACAGTTAACATAAAGTACTGAAAAATAATATTTATCATCTCTATAATTTTAAGTATGAAATCTGAAATGCGTCAACGTGACAAGTTCTGTCAACCTAGTGTTAAAAGGGCACAGAATTAATTCGCATGCCTAATAAAAATAGGAACAATTTTCGTTAAAATACATCTACCACCTATACTAAAAATACGCCTTGGAAAACAACGTTGCAGATGTGAGAAGTTTACCAAAGGCAGTTCCTTTTCGACCAAATTCGCGCGTCTCAGGGACAAACGAAAAAATCTGCTCCGGGGATAAGTAGATCTTGAACTTTGTCGAAGAAACTTTTCCCGAATCGAAAGTTGCCGGCAGCTCTTCCCGAAGAAAAGAGTCGAATACTTTTCACCGGAATCGGAAGCGGGGATTTCCCCGATATTCCCGCGATTTGTCCTCCCATTGGCCCCGCATTCGTACCACTCCCTCTTTCAATCTCTCCTGCCGATCAAACGCGCAATTTGTTCCTGCCAAGACTTCTGAAAATCTCTGATTACTCATTTTTCTACTACGAAGTTCCTTCGCGGGTGATATATGGAATATTTAGTATTTCAGTTTAAACCTTTCGAGGGTAATTAGAATTCCTATTTATGCAATTCATATAATTTATTTCATTTTGAAAGATTCAATATAGAGATTAAATTGGATTTGAATAGAATACTGATGCAATTCTTGTAATTTATTTTATTTTTAGAGATTTAATATGGTAATCGGAATTTGCGTTTAATTTGGAATTGACTTAAAAACAATACCTATGAAATTTTTTTACTTTATTTTATTTTTAGGGGTTTAATATGGTAATCGGAATTTTTTGTTTAATTTGGAATTGACTTAAAAACAATACCTATGCAACTTTTTTACTTTATTTTATTTTTAGAGATTTATTATGGTAATCGGAATTTTGTGTTTAATTTGGAATTGACTTAAAAACAATACCTATAAAACTTTTTTACTTTATTTTATTTTTAGAGATTTATTATGGAATCGGAATTTTGTGTTTAATTTGGAATTGACTTAAAAAACATACCTATGAAATTTTTGTATTTTATTTTATTTTTATGGGTTTAATATGATAATTAGAATTTTATATTTAATTTAGAATTGATTTGGAACCGATGTTTACCTATTCAGTTTATATAATTTATTTCATTTTGAAAGATTGAGTATGGTAATTGGAATTTTGTATCTAATTTGACATTGATTTTGGAACAATACTTATGTTTGTATTTCATTTATTTTTAGAGATTCAATATGGTAATTAGAATTTTGTATTTAATTTAGAATTAATTTGGAACTTATATTTATAGTATTTTTATATTTTGTTCTACTCATTTTCATGTTTGGGAGAATTGGTGGTGATGGTAATTAGAGTTTGTGACGTTAGAGAGTATTGATAAATGATTCCACCGATCGATTATGGAAATATACGGTTGTTTCTTCCTACGTGCTGCTAGATTATCGATAACGTAAATCTGTTATTACAGGTTGCATTATTAATTCATCGTGATCTATAGCGCCGTTCCTTCATTTTTCCTTTTTTTTTCTCATTAGAAGAATCATATAAGAATGTTTTAATGCTGCTGATGTAGGTGAATAAATATGTCATTCATGGAAACATTGAAAGATGATAATTGACATTGGATAAATCGCAAATTGAAAATTCAGTGCACAGAATTCTGAATGCAGTAATAGAAATTGCAAACAAGACACTGAAAAATGAATGAATCGAATTTCACGATTTAAAATTTGTTTATATCTAAATTATAATTCTCTATGAAATATCATCGTATCATTATATATTTTAATATATTTATTCTTTTTATTCTTATTCTAAAATGAATTATATATTTATCAGAACACTTGCAGATTTTCAAAGCTCGCAATCTTCAATCAGTTAACAATAATTTTTCTTAATTAATAGACATTCCGCTGGTACAAAAACTGGTAACAAGACGCATAAAATCTCCTTCCAAATTTCAAATTCCGATTGCCGAACTTTCAAGCACTTCACCGTCTGTCATTTGTCAAATCTTCTAAAACATAACCGCGCCCCGAGAAAACGTGTTGAAAAAATTGGAATTAAATCCAGGAAGACAAGTACAAACAGGAAGTCGTTTCGTATTCCCCCGCAGGGCATTGCAGAACAAAATGGCAGTCTGCTGCGTTCGTAAAAGCACGGAACCAGTTACCACGGAGGATGCAAGACACGCTTAATAATTTCTGATGGCCTGTTAAAAGTAGCGGAATTACATTCACAAATATTTTAGCGCACCGTTCGAGGTGTGCTTGAGCTTCACCGTCAGAAGTGTTTAATTAACGCCACCAGTTACAGCAGCGTAGACAGCCATGGTATGAATTACACGTTTCTCGCCATACTGTAACGAACGCGTTATGCAATTAAATGTGCAGACCGTGAGACTTTCCTACATATTTTCTATCCCATTTTAGAATGCTGGAAATACTTATTGTCTTCACAATAACTACATGCGACTACGGCAATAACATACCTTGAGTAACATAAAAGAATATAGGTGTACTGTAATAATATTATTTGCTGTAAGTTCGGATTAGGATCGAGTTAGCTTTAAGTTACATTCCAGGTTAGATTCGAGTTAAGTTCGGATAAAATTTGGATTAGACCTGCATTCAGATTCTACTTATGTCCAAGATAGACTCAAAGTTAGGTTCCACATAGAATTGAATTAAGTTTGCGATTAGGTTCGGGTCAGGTTCGAATTAGACTTGTAGTTAGGTTGGCGTCAGATTTAGATTAGACTTGCAGTTAGGTTTTCGTTAAGTTCTGCAGTTCAATTCTAGTCAGATTCGGCTTAGATTCGCAGTTAGGTTTGGATTAGATTCGAGGTTAGGCTAGAACCAGTTTCAGGTTATGGTCGTAGCTAGTTTCTGTTTAAGCTAACCCACAGATTCGGGATAAGTTTGGGTTACATTCGCGATTAGGTTCGAGATAGGCTTGGATTAGACTCGCAGTTAGGTTCTGATTAAGTTCGAGTTAGCCGCGCAGTTAAATTCAAGACGGATTCGGATTAATCCTACAGTTAGGTTCTGGTCAGATTCGGTGTAGACTCGCAATTACATTACATTTGCAATGAGGTTATGGTCAAGTTCGAATTAGACTCGCAGTTAAATTCGCCTCAGGTTTGAATTAAACTCGCAGTTAGGTTTGGGTTAACTTCTGCAGTTAAATTGTATTCAGATTCGGTTTAGATTCGTCGTTAAAGTAGGACTAGTTTCGGATTAGATTCGCAGTTAGTTTCTAGGCTCAAGTTAGAGCCACAGTTAGGTTAGGGACAGCTTTGTGTTAGATTCTCAGTTAGGTTCGGATTAGATACAAAGTTAGGTTCCGGCCAAATTCAAATTTGACTCGTAATTAGGATTCGATTAATAGTTAATTTCAGCTCGGTTTCGGATTAAATTCGCGATTAGGTTCTGCTTAGGATCGGATTAGACTCACGGTTATATTCTGCATGTGTTTAGACTAGTCCTACAATTATATTCTGGTCAAATTTGGTCTAGATTCGAGCTAGGTTCGGATTAGACTCACAATTGGGTTCAGAATAAATTCCGATTAAATTTGCGGTTAGGTTCTGGTTAAGTATGGATTAGACTCGCGGTTAGATTTGGATTAGGTTCAGGTTAAGTTCGGGCCAGACTCAAAGTAGACACGCAATTAGGTTTGTGTTAGGTTTGGGTTAGATTCGCAGTTAGCTTGATTCAAATTTTTTGAATTCACGTGAATGATTCCTTTCATAAAAAAATACTATATGGGAGATGACTTGTATAAAAAAATGGTTCATTTGAAAATTGAGAAAACTTATTGTTTAGTTTAGCAAAACTTACTTCTTTGGTTCAGGATCAAAAATTAGAAATTATTAACAAGAATTAATATCTTCTTGATTTCAGGATAATATAAATGCTTTGTGTACTTAAATTAAAAGTTAAAATCCTTTAAAACACTAGTCACTATAAAATAAGTTTTGCTTAGGATTTTCCCCTCATAATTTTATTAAAAATAATGAATTAATGTAAAATTGTATATATATATACATTTTTAATGGCTCTGAATTTTAAGCTTAACACTGAGGTTGAAGTATTAATTAAACATACTGTAAATTATGTAAGATATATTTCCGTGAATTCAATTTATATGATAATTTATACGTGTCTATATACTTACTTTTCCAATTTTGGAGTTTTTCAAAACTTTTATCTCGGAACAACGTGTCGTCAGTTTGCGATAAGATCAAGTAGCTATGTATATAATATGCAAATTTTTTCGGTACGTGTTTGAAAGTTGTTTCTTTACACAAATGTACGCAATGATTGTACAAACTCATCAGTTCTGGACTTTTTAAGCTTCCAGCATATTATTTAGAACAAAATTTGAAAAATATCTTTAAAGAAGGGATCGAATTAAAGTTAATGTTTATTTCTGTTTTATTAACCCCGTTTTATAGTTTGGATTTACAGTGCCAAGCAAATTTCTTATCAGTTACAATCATTAAAAAACTTCAACGTTGAACTGCCTTATTAAAAAAGACTCGATAAGAAATGGAATATATATAAAAACCATGTATGTAAAATTATGATACTTCGATAATGAAATCTTCAATGAAATTGAACTACTTCAAAATTAAATATTAAAATAAAATGAAAATACATCAAAATTAAAATTTCAATAAAATTAAAATATTCAATAAGATCAAAATATTCGAAAATTAAAAGTTCAATAAGATTGTAATACTTCATATGTCAAAACTAAATGTAATAAAATTTCTGTGAAGCTGAAAATAAAGCAAAATTAAGAGACTTCAAACTTAAAGATGAAATAGAGCAAAAATTCTATGAAATTAAAAATAATGGAACTCTAAAAGACTCCAATATTAAAAACTAAACAGAGCAAAAATTCGGCGAAATTGAAAATAAAGCAAATTTAAATAACTTGAAAATTAAAAACTAAGTACAGTAAAAATTCCGCGAAACTAAATATGAAGCAAATTTAAAAGACTTTAAACTTAAAAATCGAATAGAATTAAAATATCTAAGGAAAGAAAATCATCTTTACAAAAAATCCTCTAAAAATCGCCACAAAGTTCATCTTTAAATCGAGTTCGAGGTCTGTAGCAACTTGTCGAGGAAAATAGTATTAAATCCACCGAGAAGATAGAATAAAAAAAAATGGCAACAACGATTGTGTTTGCAGATTCGTCTGGACGAAGAGTGCACTATGCGAAGGCATGCAAAGTTATCGCAGGAGGGGCATTATCATAGTGATTAGTGGGCACGTTCAAGCACCGTGACGATAGTTACGAGGAACAGGAGTCACGGCGATAAATTCGGCGTCACGCACCGAAGAGTGTCGCTGCCACGCATAGACGTACGTATTCGCAACCATGTCACGTAATTCTCTCCGCTCGTACGTTTTTTATCATCTTTCACCGTCGATCGAATCTTAATGCTCCTCGAGTGGCCCGCGATACAACATAAATCGGCAACGCTATTCCAGTCGGTGTTTTTATGGTCTCACCACGATTGGAATCTTTTAATTCGTTTATTCGCACGTTTAAGAAAACTCAATTGAAAATTATGAAATATAAAAACGCGCAACGTGAAAACATTTTATAGGGTTTAATCGTAAGTTTAAACAGATCAATACATACAGTGTTTTTGTTTCATTTATTTTACGGTCGTACTAATTTATAGAAGCAATTAATGGCCACGCTTGTTATATATTTATGTAAAATATATGCATCTTTATAGTATTGACATTTTATTTGTTATGTACATTCGATTACGACTAGAATGAATTATCACAATTTAACAGGAATTTCATCTTTGCAAGCAGATAAATTATAGTGTTTTTCAAGAGATTCGTTCGTTGCAAGAAATGGATTATATTCTTTTAGTATTGTTTGTCGTTTAGACTGATATTAAACTCTGAGGACTGTTTCAATGTTCCTCTCTTTCTTCTTCTTTCTACTTTGAAACTTCCTTCTCTTTTTTAATTATGAAACCTTGAATTGTTCTACTTTCATCAATGTACATTTTATTATCATTATTCTGAAGGATTTTTTATGGTTCCACTGTGATTGGAATCTTATAATTTATATATTCAGTCATTTAAAAAACTCAATTAAAATTTATGAAATATAAAAACGTGCAACATAAAAGAATTTTATAGATAAAATTTTCTTATTGCTTCTACTTCAAGAATTCCTTCTTTTTTTTATTATGAAAGCTTTTATCAACGTAAATTTTATTAATACCATTTTGAATGATATTTTTATGTTTCCACTATGATTGGAAACTTTTAATTTGTTTATGTACTCATTTAAAGAACTCAATCGAAATTTATGAAATATAAGAATTTATAAGGTCTAAGTTTAAACAGATCAATTGATAAAAGTTTGTTCTTGTTTCTATTTCAAGAATTCCTATTCATTTTTAATTTTAGAAGCTTGAACTGTTCTAATATCATCAACGTAAATTTTATTAATACCATTCTGGATGATATTTTTATGTTTCCAGTATGTTTGGAATCTTTTAGTTTTCTTTTCTCTATTCACTTATTTAAGAAACGCTTGTTTAAAATTTATAACGTATAAAATTATGGGGTTTAAGTTTAAACGGATAAATGCATAAAGCAATAAGAATTCCAAATAAAATAAAGAAAATAATAAAACTAACGGCTAAAATAAATAAAATAAGTTTAAACAGATGACAAAAATAAAATTTTCTTCTTGCTTCTACTTCGAGAATTCGTTTCCTTTTTTCTTTTAACTTTGGAACCTTGAATTGCCCTAGTTTTAGCAATGCAAATGTTCTTTTCGGCGCGCAAGCGAATGGTATTTTATTCTTGTAGAAGAACATACGTATGTAAAAATATGGCGGACAATCTTGATGAACCACTTGCGTATACCGAATTAAATGGAATTCTGAGAAGAGATTATTAGAAGTATTTTAAGCATTATCCTCTTAGCATAATCCTATTTTTGGCCACCTATTGACCAGGAAAAGCCAAATTTAGCCCGTCCCAGAACACTAGTATGTATTTTTCTAACGAAAAACAGAACAGAAAAGAAATAGAAAATTATACGTACAAAAGTCAAATTCCTTTTTGGAAAGATTAAAGAAGTCTGATAGCGAGGAATCTGTTAGTATAAATATTATGCTGTTATGTGTTGCGTTACTCTGGAAGTTAATATACAATCCAAACACGATGTCATGGTTAACAGTACTCTGCGTGGATTCTCAGAATTCAGGCGCATATTTTACTCGAAATCGACGCGTCGATCCCAAAGTTGGCCTCTAGATCTCGTTTGTAGCATCTCAGAGACTCGACCATTCATATTAAACAGCGTAGTTCATTCGCCTTCATCATTCACGAAAAAAGAACCTTACACACTTGGATAACTTTTTAATTATTCGATCGAAGTTTATATATTTTTTTTTTATTGTTCGATATATTATCGAAGAATTATACAAATTAAATACTTAAGCGGAATCGAATCGTTTTATGCCATTTTGCAGGTTTTTTAAGCTTCCTAATATTCCTTACGTGTAACTGCATGATATAGAACATAATTATAATCTAATATATAAAATTCTATAGAAATATACCTTTATTCAATCTCGGTGAATTTGCAGAAATGCATTCGTGTAATTTTTACAATTTTTATGAGAAATTATAAATGGGTGGTTTTGATCACTGACGGTTTTAATGTAAAACAATTTAATTATATTTTGTAAAATTAAAAGTATGAAAGTCACACCTTGCAGAAATTTGAATAATTATTTTAGCAAGTTATTCTTTTGAAAATTTAGTTTTGCTAGGAAAATAGAAAGAAATGTTGATTATTAGGCTGCAGATTTTTATGTATTTATGGTTCATTTAAGTATAATAAGATTTGTAAGGAAAATATATATTATTTTATTTAGCAGGTAAAACTTCCCGTTATTGCAAATTCATCTCCTTAATTTTGTTAATAAAAGTAGCATTTTGCATAAAAATCCGCAGTCTAATTTTTATGCTTCGTTTTACATCATATTACTTACATTACCATTTCCATTTGTCAACGACAGAATACTTTTCGGATTTTACAGAGTGACATAAAAGCACGCATAGCTAAGAAATTACGACATTGTTACACCAAAGTACAATATTCCGCACAAAATTGTTGAATGTTCGTTAAAAGAATTGTAAATTTCCTACTTTTACACAAATTCGACGAAAATTACAAAGTTTCCATACCGGGGAAGCCTAGCAGGGAATTTCCATCGAAAATGGAGCTAAAAAGTGGCGGGAGAATTTGAAATTCAAATCCCGCCCCGGGATGCAAAAGTTCCTTAATTCTTCTCCTTAGGATTACTCGAAATCTAAAACCTCCATCTATTTATTAGTTCCTCTAATGGAATATTATTATATCGCGCGAAGTTTAACGTTGCTGTTCAAAGCTACGTTTAATTGCAAAGCTTGAATTATATAGCTGGGAACTCGGTTAATCTGATAAGCGTTCGTCGCATGATCCGAATTTATTCGGATTTGTTTAATTCGCAAACAGTGTGTAATATTATTTTCGACAGCGTTTGCATGAACAAACGAGCCAGACTGTGACGACTCCATACGATTTCTGTTCATTTTGATCAATTTCACCAATATCCCAATTAGCCGCCTTTATTCGAACGTTCAATAAATTGTTTGCTACCTTGTTTCATATCGACTGAAACGTTGGATGAAAAGCAATGGAAATTGTTTATTCGATGCTTTTGTAGTAACTTCCAATGGACGGCTTTCTTTCGATTATATCACATTATTTTATATCGAAGCGTTTAATAAGCGAGCGATTTTAGTCGCTCCATGTTTAATTATTATGAAACCAATTATTAAAAGAAGGTAGGTATCACGTATTAATAAATGTTTGCAGGGATGTATTTATATATAATACAATGTATTTATTATAATTATATATATTACAATGGTGTATCACAATGATTAAAATTGAGGATTAATATATTGCACATATATGCAAAACACAGAGATTGTAAATTGAATTCTCAAATCAAACCTCTCGCTTAAAAATGTTAATAAAGGGTGACTTTCAGTGTATATTATTCTTCCAATTGTATCACATTATTTTATATTAAAGCGATTAATAAGTGAGCAATCTTAGTCGCACCATTCTTTATTATTTTTAAACCGGTTATTGAAAGAAGGTATTATATATTAATATTTATATATATTTGGAAGGATTTCATGCAATGATTACAGTAGTGTAATGCAACAATTAAATATTGCGAATATTATCAAAATACGTATTGTTGCACTTAAAACATCTAATAAAGAATAACTTCTAATAGAAAGGTTTCTTACAATTTTATTACATTATTTTACATTAAAGCGTTTAATAATATAAGCAACTTTAGTCGCGCCATTTTTGATTATTTTTAAATTGTTCAAAGAAAGTATTATATAATATTATATAATTAACTTTATATTATAATATAATATTATTATTATATATATTATAATATATAATAATATATTGTATTATTATATTATTATTTAATATCATATATTAAATATTCAGGAGGATTTTATGCAGGTATTATGCCGGTGTATTGCGACAATGAAATCCAGAGTTAAATTATTGCAAAGAAATGCAAAATATAGAGATTGTCTTAATTAATATTCCTAGTAAAAAGTAACTTTCAATGGAAGGATTTATTCCAATTTCGTTGCATTATTTTACATTATTCCATTCGATAATGAATGTATATGTAAACATTTCTTGACCGATTGTAAACTACAGATATATTAACAAAGGAAACAATGATGGGAAGGTCGAATTCAGAATATGCTTCCACCTAACTCGCATTTAATGGTCCTAATATCGCTAACATTTTTATTTGTACAATTCCGAACGTCGTCGCGTCGTGTCTCGGCGGTAACGCGCGACTAAAGATTTCTGCCAACTAGGCGTTAGGTGTGAAGAAAATTTGCGGTAGGTATATAAACCATCGCGGCCGCGAAACCTCGGCGATTGGCAACGCGTCAAAGGAGCAAATTTCCTATTTACGCGCACCGATGCGTTCTTGCATTTTGGAAACATCGCTAATGTTGACTTGCCTCTGTGGCAAAACACGGATATGCACCATGAAACCGCGAAGTATTTGCGAATTGCATGCTGCGATGACGATAAGAGATCAAATATGTACAGTGCTCCGCAAACGTTTTAGACTAACTGTATTATTGGTTTCATAATCCACGTGTCGACTCTTGTTTCTTAGCATCGAAATCACTGAACAATTGTTTAGAACAAAAGTTTATTTATTCACGCCTTAACCCTTTCGACCCGAATTTTTTCTATACGAATTTTAGTTACTCTTTCCATTAGAATTCAATAGTGCTGTGTTAGAAATAGCTACGTATCGATTTTGAATGGTCCACGACGATTTTGAAAATTGGGATATACGTGTCCCGGCAGAGGTTGAGATAAATAAACGATCTCGATCTTCTATCGGTGACTTATACATACATATTGCAGCCTTGTGATACAAAATTATTAGGCTGACTTTATGATATTTGACGTAAGAACATGTTGGAAAGAGGAATATTACAACTTATAGAATATTACAGATTGTTTCCATTTTTGTTTCTTCATTATTTTGAGAATATTTTCAGTATTTTCTTCATTTTGGAAATAGAAATGGAAAAACTTAGTGCGACATATAGGTCCTGAATAATAAAAATATAATTCTTTCAAAACTTATTTCAGCAAATTATTTATTTTTCATTAAAGATTACGTAACTTACTTAACTTATTCGTGGTTTCAATGGTCATATATTTACAAATATTTACTTATGTGCAGAGTAGCCTACTTAAAACAGGTCACCTAATTACTTATTTTTAGTTGTGACAACGTAACAAACATATCATATAGGATGTGAAAAAAAATCTAAAGGCGAATTATACTGCACAGAGCAGAATATAGTTATAATTAGTTATAATTAGACTACGGATTTGTATGCACTTATGGCAGACTTAAATTCGTAAAAAAAATGCTGAATACAGATAATATGTAAAAATATCTAAAATATAGATGATGTATTTAGAGAGTGGAAGAAAATTCTGTTAAGATTCCGTATCTTTAATTGTATTCGCGAAAATATGAATTCGCATAAAGAATTATCTGATTTCATCGCTCTTTTGGATTAAATATAAATGACTAATTAACACAATATTGATACATTACAGATTTCTTAAACTAGGATATAAAGTAAACAGTTCAGATCTCGTTTATAATCCCATCCTAACCAAGTTCAATTTAATACCTCTAAAAACTCGAAGAACTATTACAGATCTAATGTTCCCTTTTAACAATATTAAACGGCGTTATCTCTTAAATTCGTAAATTTGCCTTTTCACCGTGCATACAAAACTACGTTTCACAGCTCTGACCCAATTTCTCGTATCTGTAAAATTGCGAATCTACGCTGTAAAAATTTGAACTTCTTCAGTAGTTTCACTGCTACTTTCAGAAGTATTCTAAGATTATTACGATAAGCTCAATCCGACGTCAGTGGTTCACCACACTTTTGTTACAATCTACTTTGTTTCTGTGTTAGTTGTAAGTACTCTTAATTCTCCGTACAATGTATAATTTACCCAACATACACTAATGGTTAATCCCATTTATTAAATAGATAATGAAAGAGTGGAAATAAAAAAAGGCTGAAAATGCAAAAATTCAAGTTTTTCAAAAACACAAAATTTGTTGTTTAAAAACATATCATTTATTAACAGAATATCACAAAATTCATTTGTTATAGGTATCATATTATGCTATATGACTTAACTACATCTTCGGTTTAATATTTTAATGTTCTATTAATTAATAGCAAAATGATTTTTATATTTTAAGAGAGGATGTAACTCCATCATGTGATTTACTGAAAAAGGCTGAACGTGCCAATATGTACAAATTTTCTTAGCTACGATTAATAATTTAGGCAGATTTATCTACGATATCGATAAAGAATTAACGATATTCATCATTTTCCAAATAAGCCAATATTTTTCTAAGGTCCTCAGCTTTTTCCTTCGATATACAGTTGTTAATCTTTAATGACGATGGTGCTGTTCACTTTATTTTCTCCGTATTTATTCCTTTCTTGCAAACGTTAATGGTTTTCCATCTTTTCTCTTTAACTTAAACGACATTCGTTGGCACAGTCAGCCTAATTTAGGATACTTAGGATTATTGTAACATACATCCCACTCTAGATACAAAATGATCAAAACTGTACTAATTACTCTGATAACACTTCCCTCTTTATTTGTTAATATTCACACTTATGTAAACATCGTTTTTGTATGAAGAAATATTTTTTGAGAATAAATGGCTATTTCAGTCTCTTTCAATTCCATTCTCCGATTAACGGAAAATACCAGAGGGATGGCATTCTTCCAAATTTCTTACATCGTGTTATATCGAGCTGTCGAATTGCTTTATTATTGGAACTGTGATAACTATAGTATATACCTAGTAATTAGTATACAGGGTGACCCAAAATTTTCCACCAAATCATTCACAGAATATGTCGATAAAGTATTGCGGAAAAATTCTGGGACACCCTGTATAAACTTGTAGTCTATAGTAACCGCTATGCCAACATAGTTACTAATTGGTTTTAGATCTGAAGATTTGTTCCGGTCAAATAATAGACACTGACTGTTGAAAAGCCTGCAAAGTGTTAGCTAGTATCTAGTAGCTCGCAAAGCCACGTCTGCATCCAATAAATTGTGTTTATTCCGGAAGCAAATGCATAATTTTCACGCCGAGAAGCATGTCAACCGTGTTTTAACCTGTCTTCGAAGTCGATGACAAACGACGTTCGCCGTTTCTACTAATTTCTACGAATACCTTCCACTTGGCAGAGTCCGTTGATCGAATAATTTTGGAGCTCTATAAATATATCCGAATCTCTGCATTTCATTACCGATCCAATAATATCGTCCTCGGGTCGCTACAAAAATTTCGGATCACGCTTCTCAAACGTACCTATGTATATTTTCATACGGCGTCGAAGAGGATTTATCATTCTCGATTTCACTAAAATTGTGAAATATTACGAAATAAAGTTTGCCACGTATCAGATAAAGTAACGTAAAAGTCAGAGCATTGGTGTTAAAAAGGAAGTCGTTATAAACACTACGATTATTAGGTGTTACGAGAAACTAAAGTAATGGATAATATAGTATAATTTAGTAATATAGTTTATTACTAAATTATATTACTTAATTTTTATTTAGTTTATTATAATATACATATAGTTTATTTTTATTTTTATTACAATATATAGTTTATTAAACTTGGTTTATTATAAAGGTGTTGTAAATACTACAATTATTAGATGTTACGAGAAACTAAAGTAATGGATAGAATAGTATAATTTAGTAATAGAGTTTATTACTAAATTATATTACTTAATTTTTTATTTAGTTTATTATAAAGATGTTGTAAATACTATTAGCTTTTATTAGATGTTACGAGAAACTAAAGTAATGGATAGAATAGTATAATTTAGTAATAGAGTTTATTACTAAATTATATTACTTAATTTTTTATTTAGTTTATTATAATATACATATAGTTCAGTTTTAGTTTTATTACAATATATAGTTTATTAAACTTAGATTATTATAAAGATGTTGTAAATACTATTAGCTTTTATTAGATGTTACGAGAAACTAAAGTAATAGATAGAATAGTATAATTTAGTAATATAGTTTATTACTAAATTATATTACTAAATTTTTATTTAGTTTATTATAAAGATGTTGTAAATACTATTAGCTTTTATTAGATGTTACGAGAAACTAAAGTAATAGATAGAATAGTATAATTTAGTAATATAGTTTATTACTAAATTATATTACAGAATTTTTATTCAGTTTACTATAATATATAGTTTAGTTTTAGTTTTATTACAATATATAGTTTATTAAACGTAGTTTATTATAAAGATGTTGTAAATATTATTAGCTTTTACTAGATGTTACACGAAACTAAAGTAATAGATAGAATAGTATAATTTAGTAATATAGTTTATTACTGAATTTTTATTCAGTTTATTATAATATATCAGTTATTTAGTATAATAATGCAGTAACATACGTTCCTGCCACTAACAATAGCTAATTTGACGTTAATCTATAATGAAAACAAAACAAAAAGAGGAAAGGATATTACAATGGATAAAAAAATTGTAAAAACTTATTTTAAAAAGATAATTATATGATATAATATGTAAATAATATAAATAATATAATAGAATATAAAGGTTATAGAAATGCAATGGTAATATAAATATTACCATGCTTCTAATTACTAAATTTCATTTATAAGGAAGATTTCCCAAGTGTTAATCGTCGATTTTAATCAAACTTGGCGAGCAGGTTCTTTACGAAAAAAGATTTGACACGTATCTTTTTTCATTGGCTATCATCAACATTTACGGGTGAAAGCAACACACAAATATATTTTCCTTGTTATCTCGAAAATTATTCGGTGTATGAGAAAATTGTTTAAACAAAAGTTGAGTGTTTCTTAATGATAAATGAACCTGCCTAAATCGTTTTGAAAATATCTATTTGCTTAAAAAACATGCTATCAAATTAGTACCATTTTATTCATTTTTCTAGTTAAATGTTGCTCCTAGTTTTCTTGTAACCTTTTTTGTATAATCTGTAATATGAAAGCAAAGTACGATATCAATAATAAATTAAAGTTAAAATTATATAATATATAGTACATTAGATTATATACGATATATTAAAATTATATAATATATTGTATATTAAATTATATTTAGTATACTACAATTATATAATATATTGTATAATAATAATGTCATATATTATTGATGAAGTAGACTGCTTTACTTTGTCATTTATGAAATATTCCTAATGCAGAATGGATTTTGTTGGACGGATTACAGAATACAACGAATTTCTTTAAATATTACTTCATCGAAAGGTAGAAAATTACGGAAAAATTATAGTAATGGAGGCATGTATAAAATTCCTGTTATACATTTGAAAAGCCATTTAAATCCTTGCGTAACTAATAGCACACATATATGTACATAACTGGACGCTCGAGTGCTCGCAAATCCATCACAATTTAGCATCCATTCCAACGTGTTTCGAAATTTTCACATACATTTCCGTTCAAGAGCATTAGGATGCTTTCAGAATATTAAGGAAAGCTGAAAATCGTTCAGATATTACTAAAACCTTCAAGAATTTTTGTCCACTGGGAAAGTGCAAAGTTTTTGATGTATTCGACCATAAATGATTATATTATTATATTCGAAATACTGTATTTAATCAATCAGAGAATTACTATTATTTTCAATAACTTTTCCCTGAAATTCTGGTAGCAATCGCATTGTACCATAATAAAAATTATCTAAACTTTAAGAATCCAATGAAACGTGCTATTTTTAATGCAATTTATCAAAAACCGAAAATTAATCTATGTACTCAGCTAATTGATATGTCGCTGAATATCGTGAAAATATAAGAGTAGAAGTATAATGCACTAGGTAAATGCAAAAGTTTTAATTGCTTCTCAATATGTCGCGTCATAAGCCGCGTGTCCTCTTTTTAAAGAGAAATTATTAGTTTTCTGTGATAGAGAAATCCGACTGCAGCGAAAATAATTTACGAGTTAGAACGAAGTTAGTAAGAAATTATTCGAAATTATAGGAAAAAACACTAACAGAAGTAAAATTCGGCTGCTTGAAAAAGTGGTATCTAATATAGAACACCTAGGAAATTTCTAAAGAAAACTCGAAGAATTTTATTTTTATTATTTTTAATATCATTTAATTGTTATTATTTTTGTTCGTATTTAAACAATAGAAACGGACAAATATCTTTTAGGTATTCCATATTTCTTCACTACAGCTTGCTATTTTATTCGATTTTCTTGAATCGTTAACGACTCGCCTTTCAGAAATTTTTGCATACGCGGAAAAGTGGAAACGTTTATTTGTCCAATAACGAATATTTGAGTGACGCTTAAGTATTAATATGGCTCGCTATTGTTTACATGAAATTCCTATGTTTAGTTATCGAACTTTTACAAACTTTCCAAACACTTACTCTATATTATTCCGATGTTTCGGAAATTTGAAATATTCCATCGCTATTAAAACGTCATTTTATACCGAAAGTTCAACCGACTAGTTTTTTCACCGATCCTTTGCATCGCCTTCGAACCGTAAAAGAGATATCAATTTTACGTATCCGAAGAGGAATACAAATTCCAAGAAAGGAACACCCTTGTCTTTGTCGTCAGAAGGCCACAATTGTCTCCCAGAAAGGAGGTTGCAAACACAATCCAGCGGTGAAAGAAGGTGCAAGGAAATTGCATCGCGACCAGCCACAGAGGTTCATCCTTTGCTCGACGAGGTCCTGTTCGCGAACCCCTTTACAAAAGGATTTTAATGATTCACTCGATAGACCGTGCTTCGGATTTCCAAGCCAACGCCTGGCTCCTGTGATTGTGGCGTCTCTCGTTAAAAGCTTCCAGATTATCGCGGACGGTCTTCTTCCTTTCACGTTTTAACATGGGATAATGAGGATATTTCGCGTACCGAGCGGACAAATTCGAAATTCTGCCGACTATGTTGCCGTCCACTTAATTTAGGCTGTTCAAGTTCGAGGCACTTACAATGGCTACCAAAAGTTTCTGGTCGAAGTGATATTTCATTTTTCTTGGTATAAGGTTATCGAAAATAGACTATAGGAACACCTACCTTCACTTTTTTTCTTTCCCATTTTCACCCTTTCACCTTTTTTAATCTGTTCCTTTTATTTCTATTGCCTTCGTTCGTTCTCGTTTTCAATTTTTATTTCTTTCACCTCTATTTTATTGACAAACATGGCGTTTGACAGATATTCTCATTCAACATCCTAAAGGTACTTTTGGATAACCCTTCATCTCGATAGTGTTACGAATGGTGTACATTTAGCATTGAGTTATTTTTTTCTTGAGATACTCGATTTTGTAAATCTGCTCTAAAGCGCCAAAAGAATTAGAGAACTGAATTTTAGGTATAATTTAGAAAATCGTGTTCCACGATAAAGTAATAAACCGTGCGGTATGCGTATTAAATATTATTTCGATCAATTTTTTCTTAAACCGATTTTCAAAGAATCGACTTTTCAAGGTTCAATTTTCTAATGAATCGATCTTTGTCACTACGATTCAAAGACGATTTTTGCCCCTAGAATCTTTAGTTTACACCCGTTTAAACGAATAAATAATTAATCGGCGACTAATTAATTAAAAGGAAATAGAGAAGTGCAGATTGTTTTATCGAAAATGTTTCAAAGACCAGTGTTCCTTACTCGAAACTATAAAATCGCAATTACAGGGCAAAGGAGGGTTGAAAACTCTCGTTCTACTATCGAGAACTACTTCATCTACTGCTACGTGATCAAAAAAAAAGCGCAGAGCAGCGGGTTTCGTTTCAAAACGAATCAATCTCCTCCTCGAGGAAGATCGACGAGGTCCAACAGCTTACTAATCCGCCGCCCTGGTAATCGTGTTTTAACGTTTCCCTCTGTTCGCGTGAAATTAATGGAGCAATTCCAGTAGTAATGGAATTTTGTGTGCACCGTTTCGAATTCAATATCGAATGTTTAAACTCCGTTTTCAATCCCGTGCATCGATACGTCAGCTTTTTGTCCGTTTTGCGTGGGAGTTCTCGAAAAATGGGGATGAAAGTATATTAATCGTGTCGAATTATCGAGAGCTATTCAGATTTCCACTTAGGATAGTTGGGGTTGGTTATAATGGAACGCGGACTTTTAATGGGAGCTCGAACAGGTTGGGAAATTCGTGGAAATTAATTAGTTTGCTGTTCGACGTCCGCGAGAATTAATTATGGGTTTTTGGAGCAGCGGAAATTGGATTTGATTGAAAGCGGATTCGATTGATTCTTTGAAACTCGGGTTAAACGAAATCTCTGATCCTAAAATGGCTTCTACATACTTTCATCGTTGCGATTTTTAATACCTTCGATTTCTCATAAACCGAGCATACTTCGACATTTATTAATAATATTCGTATGCCTGATATATTATTCAGATAAAAGTTAAGCTACAAATATTACTTTATAAATTTCATACGCTAAAATGTGATTTTATATTTACGATTTATTACTTTTGATATAGTAATAGGTAATCTTTTTAGAAATTATTAGCCACATACGTTAATTTGTTGTCCTTAGATTTAATCATTATCAATAATTATGCAACATTCGAACATTCCGTATTAATGTGGTTCATAAATAGAAGCTAAATTTTATGTAAAAAAAGTACCGAATTATTTACACGCATAATATTTTATAAATGTTTGTAATAGTTTCACAATTAAAGGGTTCATAACAAAACAGAAATATTCTAACACAAAATTCATGTAATGGAAGGTTTGTTCAATTATAATCACATTTAACAAAATAAAAATGTTGAAGAACGGTATTGTTATTATTTCCTCTAACTATTTAATTATATAGCAATTCATTGCGGCTTATGGTTCTGCTCTTATGAAGACATTTTTAGAGTTGTCAGCAAACTTTCGTAAGCGAGAATATCGATTCCATGTTTTAAAATTCAATTTATGCATAAATTTCAATTTTATAAAAAAAGTGACTCACGCCGTTTTGCCTTACAACGGGAGATATTATTATCTGAAAATTCTATAAAGAAATTCGATTTCAATTTAACTTTCTGACAAAAAAGCATACAAACTTTTCCCGTCATTTTTTCCCCCTAATAGCAAACTGATATACTTTTCTTTTATCTAAGCAATTATCAAGCTTCTGCTTTTATTTCACAATTTTGCTACCTATTACTCTTATTATTTTCCATTCTCACGTAAAAGCCAGACAAAACTGGATTAGTTATTAAACGTTTTAAAAATTATAAAGAACCTTGACTCTTCCGAAGGCCACCACTTAATTACCCGAGGAATGCAAAAGATAAATTGAATCAAGCCTCTGTGAAAAAAGATGGGGAAGAAAATAGCTTGAATATTACAGCTTCTTGTTCATTTCCTTAGCAAGCTCTAATTTCCCCGCGGTGAGCATGCTTCACGGTTTATCGGTACACACCCACGCGTATCTTACCTGTTAACAATACCTGGTTACGTAATCCATAGCCACAAGCTCCTTAATTCTTCGGTAATCTCCTAATAGCCGAACCGGTTTACGTAACAACCTAAGCAGGCAACGGTAGGAAATAAAATAAGAAGAGACTACGGGAAGCTACACGGTGTGTTGGATGGAAAATTCTTTCCGAGAGTATCGATTGCGGTATTCGTCGCGGTAAAATGTTATTTGCCTTTTGGTCACCGGGTGCTTTATGCTTCCCCGTCGATACGCGTTATCGACATGTCCACGTTACGTGCACACGTAAAACCGCAAATACTTTGCTCGAAAACAAAAGCCAACGAGGAAACATGTAGTTGGACTATTGATGGAGAGAACTGAAATTTCAGTCAAAGGATTATTTGGATTGGGGGACGTAGACAAATTTGTGAACGGGGTAGGAAAATACTGAGCTACTCTGCCGGTAGAAGAATTTCGAGGTGAAATAAATCGAGTGCTTTAGTGTTTTTGGTGGTTATTTAGATAAGGAAACGTTTGTGGTTTTGGCAATCTTGTCTTTAGGATTTTTGTTACAGGTGTAATTGTTCGATGTACGAAGAAAATGAGGTGATGAGAATATTCAGGCGAAGAATCGATAGGAAAATTGGTGAATGGATAAAAATGGATAGGAAAATTTGGGGGTGGAATAATTAGGGTGTTTACTATTTTTGTGGTCACATTCAGATAAGGAAAAGTTCTTTTCTCAATTTCTAATTTTGTAGACATTCTAATTCTCAATATTCTTAATATAATTTCTGACGAATTTTAATATTTTTTATATGCCAAATTTTATTAGTTTTCCGTTTTCTAATTATAATTTTTATCTTAACAATTCCTATTTCGACTTTAGTTACTGTTTAACAACTTCAATACTTTAACAATTTTCATGTGGCAATTTTAGTACATATTATTCCGTATTTTATCTCATTTATCGTATCTATTTCCTCGACTTATTCTTCATTAAACAGAGAAACTGAATCCTGAACCGTAAATGAGTTGGATAAGCGAACTAGCTCGTACAGTTTCCTTTTTCTGTACAAGAATTTATTTCTTGAACGAAATCCTTTATTTCATTTCCTTTCCCCATCAGATTCAGGCAAACTGAGCAATCCTGCGTGGAACAGCTGCAAGAATTGGTATTGCATAGAGTTTCGCATTCTCAAATAAAGATTTATTTACTCCACTTATTCTTTTATCAGTTCGCGGAAAGTCTTGCATGTCGCCGATTGCGAGACGTAAATTCTTCGTTTCCATTCATTTGCCTTAATAGTTCCGAGAGAATTGAATACCATTTATTTCTAGTTGTAATACGAATCAAATTATTGTGTAAATAAATTACATATCCCTTAAATAGAGTAAAATAAGTTTAATAAAAGAACAAAACAATATTCTAACGACTTTTCGTTTAATTATTATTGATTACTTGAGGACACGATTCAACAAATTCTTGTCGAATTGTTAATAGCAACGCGTGTTAATGAATAAACTGCGGATATTTGTACATTAATGGAAGTGTTAAATACAGTGGAAGCCGGTTACTGTAATTATGGATAATGTTATCAATCGGTTATTGATAACAAATTAACGAAACACTCTGTATAAAATTAGTTAAAAATAATCCGTGTATTATAATCAAACTTCGGTTATTGATATCACATGTTATAACTTGGGGACAAACAATAATAATATATAGGAAATTCGTACTAAATGAATCTTTTTTTCAAAACTCACTTTTAACTCCCTGTTACCCAAGTTTTATTTAACTGCAAGGAAATTGTTTCTTTATTTCCTATTTGAAAAAATATTAGGTCATTCCACAAATAATGTCGTTTCTTTAATTCCTTTAAGCAAGCGTATCTAAAATTGTCTGAAGGAGAAATCGAAAAATTACCTACGAAATTGTAGAAATCATAGAAAGCAATGTTCAACGAATCGACGATTAAAAACAAATATAGTAAGTGGCAATGATCTGCTAAAATTTCCTAAAATTATGTTGAGAAACGGTTTACTTATGTGACGATAGTCTAAAGCTGTAAGAATTTGAAAATGTTTCCGTTTATACGATACATTTTATAGACGAATGAATCACTGTACTTTTCCAACTAAACACACGTTGCACGAACTTTTCCGATAGAACCTCGTATCACTAATTCCCATTTTTCAAATTATAACATATAACACCAAGGCGAACAATAAACCTTTCGCCTAAAACAACAAAAATCCCTTATTCAATACCAACAAAGGGCGCCAATAAATACGCAATTGCTTTGTCCAACGTCGCTATACGAATGAAGCTGCGCCGTCACACCGATAAAAATAAAGCCAGACAAAAGGTGTCGGCGAATGAAAGGCGAGTCAGGCGAGGTTGCATTGTGAGTGCAGGCCAAAGGCAAGCGCGTGTCATTGCCATTGTGCGTCAGCCACGTCAAAAGTTAGGGTAGTCAGTGGTTGAGGGCCATTTACACGTGCCGCGAGTGAACAACCGGACAACGACGCTTTAACGTTGTAAATACAGGCTGAAGTGATAGTGACAAGACAAATTATTTGGAGTATGGCCAGGAACGGGTTTATCGCACATATTCTTGCGGGAATATCGACTATCGAACGACCATAAACGCGTAGCGTCCGACATAATATCCATCGTTCATCTAAAGGGACATTTTTGGTATGCCACTTTTCATATTTTTGCTCGAATCGTTTAAATTTGGGCATTTTTGTGTTACTGAAAATGCGATACGCGTAACGAATACACTGCGGATCTCTATGAAAATTCGTAGTCTTACGAATAAGTTTAAAGAAATGCTACCCAAATTGAGAGTTGTTTCTGTGGATTAGTTTTCTATAAAGATAGGTAATGACTTAATATTATTACTTATATAATAGTAAATGACTTAATTACTGCTGTGGAGCTGTGGAGAGGGGATAGAATAGGAAAAGGAAGGGTGTTGCGTTTCGTCCTGGGCCTGCTCTAGAGGACTCATCAGTAAGGCTACTTAGCAGGCCCTGCCTTAGACTTGGGATATTGGAAGGAAGGTTAAAGGCGGTATATATATGGACGAGGTAGTTGGAGCGAGTACTTTCGAGAAAGCCTATTTCGTATATCCCTCTAGTGGTGGGTGCAGGAGAGCCGCCACACTGCCACCTGAATTTATTATTTCACTATTTATTCCACTATTTATCAAAATCATGTGTCTTCGTTCTTGTCTGTTACGACACAGTGTCTCTACTGTACGAAAAGAAAATAATAAGACTCTTAAAACCCCTATTTTTGTTTACAAATTCAATAATTTAACGAAAACAATGGCCGAGCTAATACTGTCATCCCTAATTCACATACTACCACCTCGTTTACTGTCACCTGTCAAAAACATTGTCAATTTATTGAAAACCTCGAATCAAACTAGCCGAATTATGGTTACGTATGTTCCTTGTATATAGTAAGCATTGGTGACGGCAATAGAACACACGTTCGTTTCCAACCGCAAATACTGCCATGGCGGTAACTGTAAAATGCGTAAATTGTTTGTACCAGTTACCGTCACTCGAATATTAAATAAAAATAATAACGATCTCCTTATAGAAGTTTAAAAAAAAAAGGAAACACCAACAGCAACAAGGTCATGAATAAACCAAAGACCATAGTAAAGTTAATCATAGTATATATCTCAAATACCAAAGATACAATATTAATTACAATTTACGAAAATCCGAAAATTAGTATAGATACCTAGTTGATATTTCCGCATGAAAATGGATGTAAATCGGATTTAACGCGATCTCGAAGTAGAGTTAACGAAGATTTAGAATTTAAAGAATTATTCGAGGAGGCTTCTGTAGATACACTCGGGAGATCAAACAAATATTGCGTTTGCACAGGTGTGAAATCAGTTATCCTTACTCCAGTTCGTTTCAGGTGCAACAGAACGCATCGATTGCGTTGCAAGGTCGGGTAATTGCTTTCAAAATTTATCGAAAGTGTGTCTCTGAGCGGATGATTTATCGAACGGTTTGAGAAATCAATTGCGGGCCCCCTTCGCATTAATTATTCTTTCATTTCTCAGTTAGTTGAAACGTGATTCTCTTTACATCTTAATACGGAGAGCATTCCATTAAAGTGGCTCAAGCAAAACCAGATCTGGAACCGCAATCTATTTAATATTCCCGTCACGAGTGGGCCAGTCTGTTTGAAAACACGATAGCTAATGATCTCGGCAAGCATAAAGCTGGTAATGGCTAATCTAGGTCTATTTTCTAAATGTGACTGCTATATTAGCATTCAGGATATTTTTTTGGGCCATGTAGGGAACACGGATTCTTTTAAGGTTGTTCACATTTTGTGCATTTGTTATTTTGGAACGACAATTTTAAGAAACGTTTTCACGCGACAGTAAAAATTGACACTATTTTTATTTCGGGAGATTACAATAGATTTATGAACAATAATTGTATAATATTAAGCGGATGTAATATATTAAATAGACTTCCGGTAAAATACCTATACTTCTCTGAACAGATTGGCAACCCTTAGGAATTGTAAAGTATCATTGATGTGATTTTGCTGACCTTAACGATAAGATTGAGTTTAGCTTGTGTTTCTCTCTTTTGATTTTGGTTATTTCTACACTCGAACAAAAGGTGACTAGTTGTCAGTTTTACATTACATGAATTGCAAATTGGTTGTTCCGTTTTTGTTTTTTTTTAGTAGGTGTTCGTGTGTTATTTTACAGTGGTTATTTATTTACCACACAGTGGTATTATTTTACCTGCTGGTCGTTTTGTCACGGTAACTTCTTTTTTTTTCTATTCATGTTACAGGTGGGCGTTTGTTGATAGAATTCTTGTATGACGTCGTGTATTTTCGTTAACAAATTTTTCGAACACCTTTACCTTCCTCGGTAATCCGAATGAGAAAGTAAGATTACTACAGCTTTTTTAAATTGTAAATTTTCTATGCTTAACTTCTGTTTTTTCTTTACTACAGGCTGTCATTTTTATTTTGATTCTTATTCACAGGTATGTTTGTTTGTTTGTGCATATATGTAGGCTATAGCGTATAATTCCACTCGTATTCCTTATATTGTATTATTTGTGCGCAAGGAGAACGATACTCGTGAATAAACGTGTTATGATAAATATACGCAACGTTGTATGCACGTCAAGAAGTATGCAACAGTTGGGCAATCGTTAATCAGCTTCGATTTATGATCGGTCAGAGTTTCACATGCACGAGTTAGCAGTAATCCGCAAAACGCCATGTCAAACAGATTTCCTTGAACGGAAAACCGGTTTGCACACGTGGATTCAGTGTCGGTGATCTTGCTTCTGATTGTACACTGTCACTTATCACTTGGGGACTTCTACGTCACTGACACGATTCGCATAACGAGGCATATTTTAGCGTCCTAGTACGTAAAACAGGACGTGCATACAATTTTCAACACAGTTTTCATACCGCAATCTTTCTTTAACCCTTTGACTACGAGTATATTTTGACAAGCTGAGCCCCCCCAAAATACAAAAAATGTCAAGACGAATCTAATTTAGCACGTTCACTGTCCTATGCATCGTGTGCGATGTACAATTGATACTAAATAAATTTTATTAAATTAAAGTTCTCTAAAACTTATTATTGACGGGTATTTTATTGCTGAACAAATTACGATGAAGTAAGTACAACAAATGTATTTGTAAAGTAAATGAAGAGCGGGATTTTCGTGTTGAATATTTTGTTACTTTGCTGAGCATACAAACAGCGATTATGTCAAATGTTTGGACAGTGAACGTATTAAGATTTTTACGAACTTTCAGACATAATTACAGAAACTCGCATACAAATATAAATATTTATTTTGTAGCAAAAGTATGGTATATCGACAAAACTATAATTACTCGTACAATGAGAAATGAACTGGACAAAAATTTTAAAATCACTTATTGACGATACCAATAAGTGTTACACGAAAGTTTCGCTTTGTCATCTATTGACGACGCCCGCGGTTAAAGGGTTAAAGTACGAATCCTCGTAAAGTTCATTGTTCAAGCAAACGAATGAATGGAACGAAAAGTAGGACTCGTTGGGTAATAGTTACGTTTACTTCGATAAAAACTGCATACAAGAGACGGCAGGCAAACTTATCTACAATAAACAGTACAAAGCCTACAGTCAGAGGTAGATCACTGCAACGGCGCACGTAAAACGACTCCAAAACGCGTCCTTTATTCTTCCTCCCGAATTCAGTGAAAGTCGAAACAGTTTACAGAGCCAGGCGCACCTTTCCCACCAAGAAAAGGCCCGAAACTTGAATTCCACAGTTGCCAAATCGTAGACTCTACATTACACGCAGTCCAATCGCAGACCCAGAAGCCACACATTTTAACCGTAATCCTTAAGCCATACTAAAGACGCGAAAAGAATTCAGGTGTCGCAAAGAAATTCCTCCGGCGAGCTCCTCATACCATGAATCACTTTCTCCGTAGCCCTTTTCGTAGGCTCGGAGTGAGCTTTACTGGAATGATGACTATGTTTGCCTCTGCTACGATGGTAGTCCGACATAGTTTTTACGGTGGTTGACAGATGGGACGGGTTTCTGTAGCGCAACGACGAGCCAGTTCTACTGACACAGGACACGGACATTCCACTGTTTCTGTTCATCAGCCTTTGATTCAAGTAAGACGTTTCAATCGCGGAGGATTCGCCGCTGTGCGCCGAGAAAACGCTGTTCTGCGTCACGGAGGACGATCTTTTATCCAGCTTCGCCAAGTGATGATTCGTTTTGGGCACATGACATTTAGACCTGGTGAAATTGAAGAGAGGAGCCTTGGGTGGTTCTGGGATCCCATCGGTGAAGAGAATGGGGACTATAACCACTTTTTCTTCGCGGCTTTTGGCAACCCGTATGCTTTTGAGATTCTTGGGTGCACCAGATGTGCTGCTTTCCGCGGACTCCGAAGGTTTCAATAAAGTCTCCACGGATTTTTTCAGAATAATTTCCTTCAGATTCAATTTCGAACACTGGGCGTCCGAATCCCGAAGCTCCTTTCTGCTCCGCGAATTTAAAGACTCGTTCCGAGTATGATCTGGAACTGGTGTCATGACATTCTGGTCTTTTTTGGAGAACACTAATGATGCTTGGCTGTTTCCGTGAGTATAGTTCACGTAGTGAGTTCTGCTACTTCCGTCCGAGCCAATTACCGTTAAGGATGCCGAGACGCTTTGATCATGAGTCTTGTTGAGGCTACTGTTAGAATTATTCTTGGAATTTTGACGCCTGATTCCTGGTTCTCCGTGACACGAGTTCCTTTCGCCAATTATTCCACTGCCAAAGTGTTTCTCTAACGAAGTATTGACGCTAATTACCCTTACTTCTGGGCTGGATGTAAGAGTAGAGGTGTCCAGGGTCTTAATTAATTTATCTGGCCCCGAGGCAGCTTCAGCTTGCAATATTTTGTCCAACTTTTGGTATCCAAAAGTGTCCTGGTGCATTTGACGAGGTGGTCTACCGGAAGTGGACGCAATTTCACCTCGTTTTGCGAAACTACTGCTGCAACCTGCCATTCCTGGCTCATCGTAATAAGAGTAGTGCGAATTTTGATAGTCGAAAGCTCGATTTCGATGGCATCTGTAACACGAGTTGCTGACCGATGGTATCAAGGATCCTGAGGGATCCTTGTGAACCCCGCTTCCAAACTGGTGATAAGAATTCCTCAAGGACATGTAGTTATCGTTCTCTTGAACTGGCCAACTGCTAGTTTGATTTGATATATTCCTTGGGTTGCACCTGGAGGAACTTCCACGAGGATTATTTCCGGTACTCGCATTCCTACTGACAAACTCGTTCGTGGAAAAAGGATCCTGAGTGAAAGGACCACTTTCTTTGCTCACGGAGTACCAAGACGTGGTTCCATAGTAGTTTCTGCACTCCGGCGAGTGATCGGTTAGGCGAGCTATATTTTTCACGTTAGAATCTCGCCCAAACGTCTCTGTTCTATGTAGATAATAGCCGGACACGTTAGAAGGCGCCACGTATTGCGTGGAATAATGATTTTGGCTTGGTTTAGGTGACAGAAGAGCTCGACACTGGCCCCATATCTCGCTTAGCTTGTGTTGAAGGGGACCAAGCTCGCCATTAATCTTCATGATGGCTTCCTTGTCTTTAATGATTCGCGGCTGTTGCCTCCAATGCGGAGAAGGATCCTCTCTCTCAGGTATTGGAGGAAAGAAGAAGGATTTAATGGAAGGATGGGGGTTCTCTGCAATGTCTATCAGATCGTCGTTTTCTTGCGTTATTCTTGGCTTTTCCGAATCTTTGCTGCCTCTACTAGAGGATACGTTTCTCTTCCTTTCTTTGGGTACTACGCTGTCTTCTAGGTGCTCGTCAAACGTTACTTCCTTTGCGCAGATTGGTGCATCTTCGGTGGTGGTCTGCGGATGGATTAGAAACGGAAGGAAAAGTAAAATTTAATTGTTGTAGGAGTTGGAGTAGAAAATGGGATTTAATTTTAGGAGGTCTCCGGAAAACCCTAGGAAATAATAATACGGTTTTAGAGATTAGATTGTAGGAGAATTTTAAGGATTAAGGGAGTAACTATTAGCATCTACTAGATGCAAGTTCATGTTTCAATAAATAATCGAGTGAAGCATAAGAGTATTGAAAAGTGGGATTAAAGTAGGGAATAGAATTCAATTTTAGTTGATCTAGAAAAGAGTATTTGTATTTAGTTAGTCCAGTACAAGCTCGGACACATTTTATTTGAAATGAAATAACAAATAGTCATTTCAAATTCTTTATTATATATTTATATTATATATTATATATATTTATATGTATATTACATATTCTATATATCTATATTATATAGAAAACTAACGTTATTTTGTGCTCAGTTTAAATAAATTATTTCAAAATTACTTTCTATATCAATTACTTCGCTCAGATAAAATAACAAATATATTGGCGTAAAAATTTTTCAATTAATTGGAATGGAAATTAATAATAATTGATAAGACATCTTAAATCCATTATTTGAAATTAACTGAAAATTATTGAAGTAAGTAAATTATATATAACTAATCTATAATTTAACTTCGAATGGAATTTTTATAATTTAACCACACTTTCTTTTAAAACAGTTTATCAGAATACTTAATAATACTAAAATACTTCAGTAATATGTGCTCTAAATTTGTACGCCTGAGACAACAAATGAAAGCCTACATTGTTGACGCAGTTGACATAACAGAATCAGAGTGTATTCGAGAAAATATTTCATCAAATAACAAATAAAATAAACAATTATTTTATTTTAAATCCACATAACGAAATACCATCTGAAAAATTATTTGACCATTTACATAAACAAACGTACAGTTGTTTCAAATAACATGTACCTAAATAAAATAATATAATAATATAATATAGTAATATAATATAATAATGTAATATAATAATATAATATAATAATATAGTAATATAGTATAATAATATAATATAATAATATATTACTTTTTAAATGATTTATGGTCCTGTAGAATGTATCCATAAATCCTAGAGGACTTTAATGACCTCAAGGATTTCAATGGACACCAGAGACCCTAGAAAATTCCAACAACTCTAGAGATAAAAGTGGTTTTAGTTGAATGCTTTTACAACGAATTTTAAACAGCCTAAAGTTCAAAAGGAAGTTCACATTCATTGTATCGTCACCTGAATCACAGGCGGCACAGTTTTGGACTCCAGCTTCTCAGGCTCGTATCGCTCTTCAATTACATCTATTTTGGAGATGTCTGACGAGACAGTTGAAATAGAGCCTGAAGATGGAAGCGAGACAGTTCGAGCCACGATCATCTTCATCTTCCTTTCACTGGCCGAGCAAGATTCTGACGTCAGTGCCACCTTTTGCTTGTCGTTATCTTCGATTGAGGATGGTGTGTTCTTCAGCACTGGCATGGACTCTGATTTGGTTAATGCGGTGGATGGAAACGTGGCTTCTGGATTATAAGATGATTCTTCCGATGATTTTTGCTCCTTCAGTTCGGGATTTTCGATGTCGTAGTCGAGCTCTGAATCCATTTTCTTGGGACTCCTTGGGAGAATCTCTTTAATTTGCTTCCCTTGCATTTCGCGGATTGCTCCTTCGCTGGACGTCTCGTAGTCTCCGTCTAGGAGCACGCGGGAAAGCGGATCATGGTGTAGGTTTAATTAATCCGGTGTAAATTAACCTTTTAATTTGCACCTTCTAGTTAAATTTGAATTTCAAATTCAAATGTTTTCCTGTATCGTAACGGTTTCGCAGAAATTTATGTAAATATGCAGGTCAAACAACTTTATACGACTCGTGTATTACGCACAAACAGTTCAAGGGGAAAATTTAAATTCATTTTAGTTGGTAAAAAATTGTAGTTAAATTACAGAATATTTATTTATGTTCTATTTTGAAAATATTAGGGATGCCAATTAATTCAAACTCTTGTTATTCTTATCGGTTCGAAATCGTTATTTTATTATGTTTCGAGTAACGAATTTGCTCCATAAAAATGTGAAAATTCTCAATTTAAATGTCAATAAAACTGGCACAGTTTTTGCAACATTAACTTTTTTACTAATTCTAGAAGTTCTCAGTTCATCATTGAAAAACTTTCTGTCGTTCAACTTTGTTTGCAAATTAGCAATATTTGCTTCTCTCCTGTTGGAGTAGGAGGACGAAGGAGGCAACTGTGATCTTGTTACCTTACTTAAATTAATTACTGGATTGCAGATTTTTAGGCATTTATGGGAAAATTAAATAGGTCAAAAAGTACAGAATATAGTAAAAAGTGCAGTATATAAAAATATATGAAATAGTCAAATTAGAGATGTTTTAATACATAAAGATTAAAACTATCTTCTACCTAACTTCTACTCCTTTATCTTTGTTTATAAAGAAATAACCAAGTAAATTTATTTAAAACACATTCAATAGTTTTCTCAAATTAACAGTTGCCGTAGAAAAAGGGAAATGGAGTTACGCGATATATTAATTATACAAAATTAAATAATATTCCTTATCGCAATTAATAAATCTTGACATAAATGCTCCTTAAAAAATACGAAATAATCGAAATAATACTTATTATGCTTGTATTTATTCGTAATAGAAGAAGGCATAGTTTTTGATGAGCGATGCAAGATTTTTGCACAGTATTGTATTACTTGTATACAACAGCGTTTCCCAAACTGCGATCCGCAGCAGAGAAAAATGCCGATCCTCAGAAAAGATTTAAAGCAACATTTGCTACTTAAATTATTATCATTATTAAAAATTACCTATTTAAATTTACATTGAAATATGCAGTTTATCGAGTTTAATCAAGTCTATTTAAAATAAATAACCTGATTTTTCATTAACCCAGTTATGACAAAATTAAAATTAACACTTTGAATAATATGATATACGTTTTTTTTACATAAACGGGGACCGCGTAAAGTTTTAACAGAGAAATACTGATCCGCGTGGTTGAAAAAGTTTGGGAAAAGGCTGGCATAGGAGATTAAGAGGAACGAACCATCGGTCTCCGAAGCGCAAGTGGTCGTGCAGCTGGCTCTGGCCTCGACTGACATCACGATCGAGAAGGTTAGCTATCGATACCGCCGCATCTCCGTGCTCTCTTGCCTCTTACCACTGGTCTAATGCCGTCGATCAATGGGACACGTGTCCTCGCGACCCTCTGCTACCATAATTCGAGGAGATTGCGGTGGACACGTGAAATTTTTGCACCTACAGCCGTGACCCTGCGCGATCCTAACGGAAGACAGCGACATTCGAGTGTCGTCGGCACGGTTATCGAATCGAACGATTGTTTTATCGAGACCAGATCATCCGATAATCTCCACTTCAAGCAGTTACATATACGTATATTTTTCAATGCAAAAAAATAGGTATTTTTCTTCTTCTCTGCAAGTTTAATAAATGGAGTGTATTCAACTAATTCAACTAATTCAACATTCTTTCCTGATCTTATTTGTTGTAATTATTTTGTTGCAAACCCGTCAAATTATGCAATTAGTTTTTGTAAATCTATAGTTAAAGATTTTCGAAATTCTGAAACATATTTGGTTTGAAATTTAATCGTTCTTGAAACTTCAATAATTTGTATCATTGAAAAGTTTTGTAGCTGACTATTTGACGACGAATATTTTAAGTATAGGTAGTGGCAAATCATACAAATGAATTTAATTGTATCATTGAGTAATTTTTAGCTCACTCTTTGTCGACTAATATTTTAAGTATAGTTAGTCGCAGAACGTAAAAATCTGCTTACAAATAGATACGCTAATTTTTATATATAACCGGAATAAAATCCTTATTAAAAAATGAATGACCGCGTTAATAATTCGCACGGATAAACATCGAACGATGATTCCAGGGGGTATAATTACGCATCGGCTATCTTGGTATAGCAAGTTGGCAGATGTCCACCGGGAATATCGTTCGAAATTGCACGGGCCATCATAAATACGAATAATGATCGTGATACCGTAAATAATTCTGTCACGTTCCGGCTCTCTGTTCGTTCTGAAATAATCGTCAGAAAAACTAGCTACGCGACTGTTCACACGTTTTTGTAAATATTTCACGCAGATGCATTGTAAAACAAGGTACCGTGTCCCAAAAGCTGTTGCGCATAGCAATATACTCGAATATACTTGAATACAATAAAATATAGAATATATTGGGTTGAACGGAAAGTTCAATGCTGCGTTATATCTATATTGTATTTCACAATGATTTTTTTAAATATCCAACGATTAGATCTTAATGTACACTAATTTAGTTGTTCAAGTTCAGTTTAAGAAAGGCTTCTGGGATAACAAAATGCTTCTATTATAACTATAAAAATAGAAACATAGTCGCGTAAAAACTTGAACAAAGAATTGGTTTTCCGACATTTTTTTAAAATTCGGTTCTGTGGTTAAAAATCTGAAAAAATTTCAAGATGTATACGTCACTGGATAGAGCATCTCCAATTTTTCTTACAACTTTTTGTGCGATAGATCACAGAAAATGGAGCTTACATTGTAAATTACGTTTACGCCTGTAACTAACCTAATAATAGGGATGGGGGGTTGAAACTTACCTGAAAATGTTTTATTTGGAAGACCTACTTATTAACATATCACAAACTGAATTTCATTTGCTGATACTTGTACTATGCTTATTCGACTATACTTTTCAATATAAAATTCGACACGAATCTTTCGTTTAGAACCTAATAGAATATACTTACTTAGATATAATAGAATATAGAATATATTAGTATAGAATTATATTAAATTAAATATATTAAGTATATTACTAATATAATATAAATAGAATCTATTAAAATTTTTGGTAGATTATATGATTTCGATGATCCTTCAAGCTGATGGCATTTGATTCCTTTCTATGTCTCCTTCATAGTAAAATGAAATTTTGATCGGTTTACTGATAAATGTATCTACTAGCAAATGTATCTCTTATCTATGCTCTTAGTTTCTAATTTTCAGATTAAACAAGTCAGACACACAATTAGACTATATACTTTGTACAGATTTCATAAATTTTCCAATCTGATTTGTCTCAAATTTTTTTGTGTGATTAGGTGAGGAAATTGTGGGGATCAGAAAGTAGGTAACTTTTAGTTTATTAGCTTTTACACAAACCTTTAAATATTTGCGTAACAAATACATTTATCATAATGTTATCTTAATACTTTTACTGCTGTAGTGTGATAAATGCATTAATAGTTATGTAATCTGGGATACATATTACGTTTTGTGTGGAGTCGGAGATACCGTAATTGTTATGAACAGTAAATCTATTACGATCTACTCGAATCTACTACACCCGACTAATACTTTCTAAAATCAACTAAGACCTAGTTAAAGCTACTAGAATCCATTCAAATCTACTAAAACCTAGTTAAAGCTACTAAAATCCACCATAATACATTCAAATCTAGTTAAAGCCATTAAAATCTATTAAAATTCATTGAAATCTACCGACATCTACTGGAAGTTACTAAAAACAACTGAAAGCTACTAGTGTCTATTGAAATGTAGTAAAATCTAATAAAACCTACTGAGATCTACTAAAATTCACTAGAATTTAATATAATCTATTGAAATTTACTGAAATCTATTAAAATTCACTGAAATCTACTGAAATTCCCACCGAATCTATTGAAATCTACTGAAATCTACTGAAATATACTGAAATCTACTGAAAGCTACTGGAATCTACTGAATTCTGCTGAAATCTACTAAAATCTACTGAATTCTGCTGAAATCTACTAAAATCTACTGAAATCGACTGAAATCTATTAAAATCTACTGAAATCTACTGAAATCGCCTAAAATCCACTGAAATTTATTGAAATCTACTAAAATATATTGAAATTTACTAAAAGCTATTGGAATCTACTGAAATCTGCTGAAATCTACTAGAATCTACTGAAATCAACTAGAATCTATTGCAATCTACTGTAATTTGTTGATATCTACAAAATTCCACTGAAATCTATTGAAACCTACTGAACGCTACTGAAATCCACTAAAATCTACTGAACTCTACTAAAATCCACTAAAATCTGCTATAATCCACAGAAATCTACTGAAATCCACTGAAATCTACTACAATCTACTATAAACTATTGAAATATACTAGTACCACCTGCCACTTCACTGTACAGTAACATTTGGGGCGTTTTATAATTCGCATTTGCAAGGAAAAGGCAAGTTGAAAGAGAAATAACGAAGAAATGCATTTATTCCTTTCTCTCTAATTCAATTCGACATGAATGGACGTTGTCGAGTTTTATTTCCTACGATCAGTCGTTTGTTTTCCATTGCCTTAATAGGTTTCTTCGATATACATTCGATATTCAAGTGCACTTACACGACCCATGCATCTAGGGTGTGATATAACATCCCCTCTTTCCTTTTCTTTTCGCGACTGCTGTTATTCTGAAATTTCCTAGAAATCCATCTGCGATCGTCTACTTTTCTTCCCGTGTTATGTTACCAGAATTTAATAAATTGGAGAAAATGGAGATTCGATATTTGCGAATATTACTGCTACTTGTTTCCTAATTTATGCATTTGGCTACTTAATATTTTTTGAGAATATTTAATTCAAATTTATTTGGTTTTACGAAGATGCCGCATTTTGTGCGAGAAAATTGTACATATTTAATCCTAAGAATTATTTTTGTCACCTACAGTAGTTCACATTTTCGAAAATTTCTAAATTATTGCAAGTTATTATTGTAATCGAATTATTGCAAAAATATTGCAGTTTGTGTGGAAAAATTATACATATTTAATCTTGAAAATTATTTTTATTACCCGTAGTATTTCAAAATTATTAGACACTTTTCTTTGTGGACACCTCTGTGTTCGAATGAAATAAATGAATTAAATTCCTTCAAACGAAGTTGCTATAATTAATCCTGATACTTGTATTAGTAAACAAAAATTCAGCAAAAAAATTCGAGCAATCCAAATAACACTTTTCTGAATCTATCTTTGCAATGATTTCACGTGCTAAAAAATAAGAAAGCATAAAAATAGCCATTATACAAGAATGAAAAATGATCGTAAAATCAAAATGCCAGGTACTCGAGTTCTTCATTTAAAATTCACTCGGTCTGAAACTTTGATAAGCTAATAGGCTAAAAAAAGATTGGGAAACTCTAGACCGGATCAATCTAATTTGCATTATTTCAAATGAGAAAATTTCGCTGGAAATTCGAAGAAAGGAATCTTTTATTATGTAATTCGTGATTACGTTCGAGTTTCAATGGTCCACTTCGTTGAACCGGTGTTAAAAATTTCATCGGTGAGTCAGCAGTGGGAAAAATAAAAGATCAGAGATTGCAGCAATGGTGGAAACTGATTCGACGCAATGTCACGGTGATTTTTTCGCGTGTCCCGAGTCATTTGACAAGCGTCAGAGTCATTGATCTTCCCAGGCGGGAATAAATTTCCCCGTCGGACAAGTATGAATCGAAGCTGGCGCGCAGGAAAGCTAGAAAGGGGAGCAGACGTGACCGCGAGCCATCAAATGGGTCACCAGATTTTTTTTCCAAATGGGGTAACACTGCTTACATTTTTCTTCCTATAATCGTGTACTTTTCGTTCAAAAAAAAAGGCAAGAGCTAAAGATGTAACATTTTATGAGAAAGAAAAAGAAATTGTTGGCTTTAGCTTATTAACAAACCTTGATTTATTTTTAACTAAGACTACAATTAACGCGTGGAAATTCGCGATAACCTAACATCTAAAATGCATACACTATATACGCACTCTATAATTATATTTACCGGCATTACAATCACTATGATCAATCATCTTAGATGTAAGAACAACTGAAAGTATCGTTCGTTTAAATCTGCAAGAACTGAAAGTGCCAAACCTGTTTGTTCGTAAATTATTGGAGAATATCGAAATATAGGAAATATAGTAAACCAAAAATATATTTCATTAATATGTTCCTTTCATTTTCTGTTAAGAGGTATTGCAAGAATTCATTTTATTATCCACGGTGTTTCGGATTTTTTCTGCGAAACTTTATCACCACGCGTTGAGTATAAATAAGCAAGAAATGTTAAAAAAGCATAGGACATTTGATGGCTTGTTAAAAAGTTATAATAAAAATATGAAATACTAAGGGAAGTGTGATAGAATTGATTGAAAGGAATTTTAAAGTTTTGCGAGAATCGTAAAAATACAATTTATCAAATGTTTACATTTTTTCTGTACGAAAAAAGGGAGAATTTTAATACATTTGCATAAAGAAATTGCAATTGTTGATAGAGTATTCGAGCTGACCAGCAACGATGGTTAATTCCGTGGATTCGCGTAATTAAAAATCGCATGATGATTGGCAATCAAAGCTACCATCGTGGCAATCCAGTTTGATGTCCGTTTCCCATTGCATGCATTCGTTATTAGGCACGGTTTTGTTACCCGAAACGTCATTTCGACGGCGTCGATCAGTTTAGCAATCAATAGAAACGTTCAATGCCTATTATCTTGCACTGGCTTTGATGACTTGACACTAAAGCTTAATGGATTTTCATTAAATCTATCCTAAAATCACTTCAAGCTTAATATTCCGTCATAAGGAATTTTATAAAATACCATGTTAATTTTATTCGACGAATTGAAGAGTTATAGTATAGAAATTCGTATCTTTATGAATAAAATAGCAGGAATAGGACCTAAATAGAGCGTGGCTTCTACTGTACTTTCAATATTTTCTATATATGTTTATATTGCGCGCCTTCTGCACATGTTTTTGCACATTTAAATTCTCCATAAATGCATAGAAATCCGCTTTCTAATGATAAATGATAAACAGTGGGTAAAAAAAGTATTTGTACATACTTACATTTTCCAATTAGGTTATATTATTATTTATTATTGTTATTTATTTATTAACGGGCGTCGTGCCCTTTATGTACATTGATAGTATAAAAGAAAGCAACAAAATACATTAAACATTATACTTAAGGACATTCCTCCTATTTTATAAATAGAAATTGAAACTGGAACAATAAAATAAGATTAAATAAGATTAGGTATTTTAATGTTACCGCAACAAATATTTGTAGTCACGTTAGATTAGTATTAAATGATGGGAGATTTAATTTAATTGAACCTAGTTATTTAGTACCTAAATGATAAAATAAGTACAATGATGTGCAAACACGTTTTGCAGCCACTGTAAATGTTAAAAGTAACGCAATGTCAAAGAATGCGAATGAATGCGAGTGAAAAAATAGGATCGCTGGAGAAATCGTAAGAACAGAAATTAAATTGCAGATGACAAATTGAAAATTCCAAGTTAGCTCTAAGAACAATTGTAAAACATCTGTTAAAAAAATAATTAGTACTAAGATTATTTCGGAAAATATTAGTAGTGATCTCTAGTAAAAAAATAGCAGTTTTTAGTTTCATCCAGTAGACTTTATATCCGCGAAAGTATTAAATTATTTTGCATAATTTAAAAAAGTTAATTTCATAATAAGTGCAATTTTTTCATATTAAATCTTATTGCACGAAGGAATTTAAAATTCACATGTTATTAGTAGAAATACACGTGGTGCAACTACTTTGTTTATATCAAAAAGTGTCTATAAATGCTTCTATTGCAATACGAATTTTACTTTTGCAAAAACGATTAAGACAATGGTAATTGATCGTACATAGTAGGTCTTCCATTAGCCAGTATCGATCGATTTGTTCAGAAGCCAATACCAGAGTTTCAAGTTTCTCACACCAGTCGAGGATTTCCTTCCACTACAGCATAAACTGGAACATTCACTGTGTCAGCAGGAAGTCATTACATGCAATACAACACATCAGGATTGAATTGCAGAAGTAGGATTACGTGTCAACCAATTGGGAATAGCTGCCGAATATCATAAGTGTTAGTTACATTTCTTTCCAAAAATAGAATGTTTTAAAGAGTGCTGTGCATTGGAATATAGTGACTGAAAAAAATATTTATACAGTACGACCTTTTAAAACGATCTCTTCTATTAGAAATGTCGTTCTTAAAACGTATTTGTACATCAATGATCTATAAAATTTTAGCTAGCACTCATAAATATGTTAAAAATATATTAGAGACGTAATTTTTCGTTGGATAGGGAAAGATATTGCCAAAAATATAAGAAAAATATTTTTTAGTCACTGTATACTGAGGTATACAGAAGTATACTGAAATATACTGAAATATACTGAAATATACTGAAATATATTGGATAATATTGGAATATACTAAAATATATTGAAAACTATTCAATTATACTGAGATATACTGAAATAGTGTATAGTGAAATATATTGAAATATAGCAACGTCTCTTCCTATCATAAATTTCATATATTTTCATATTACCAAACATGACGAACAAATAATATGTCAGAATAATAACCATAATATAATATAAATAATATAAACCAATGATGATGATATAAACAAACTCTTTCCAAAGTTCTAAACATTTTCGTTTTCATTAACATGGAATAAATCAACGTTCTGTAGGTAATTTTCAATTGATCGCTAGTTGTTTTGTATATCAGTATTCGTTAATTCTTTAATACCATATTATTATGCTAACTTTGCTGCGCGCTCGCCATTTTTCAACTTCTTAATAGTTTCGCGTTTTGTTTCAACTGACCGCATTATCCGTTATTCTCCTAACGACATTATTGTAATTCTGAACGTTTCAAATTTAAATACCACACTGAACTATTGTTACGGGATCTTGTTTCGATCGTTAGCCTTGATAACATCGACAAGAGAAAGTAAAACTATAAACATAAAGCATTCAGCACGGATAATAGAAACTTCCGATAATAGAATATTCGGATAATAGAAAGTTCGAATAATAGGTGTTCCAATATTCGAGATTCTACTGTATGTACATACATTATACAATACATACATATCACAACCTTGAAATGCAGAACGATTAAAATGGCGAGGTACAACTTGCACAAACAAATATATTTCAATTCATATAAATTGGTTTTATTTTTGTTTTTTTATTTATTTTGAGAAAATCTTTGCCATCTACCGCATTTTGCAACGTATTTCGGTATATTTCATCGTACTGTAACTGCGAACTTATTATGTCCGATTCTTAAAACTGATTGCAAATTGAAATATTATAATGGCGCTGCAGTTTCGAGCGCACAATGCACGAAATGTTAGGAATTGCAATAGTATTCGAGGCAGGAAATGAAAGCGTGCTACTGCATGCTCTTCCACAGGAAAGAGGTATTATTAACATTTCCTCTATGGTTAATCGTTTCATAAACGTAGGTTCAAATTGTTGCGATATAATTTTAGTGCAAAATTAAATAGGTTGTTAGTCGTACGTCTAAGATAGTATCATATCAAAAATCCTTTTTTCGGATGCAGATACTTTTACTGGTTCAGGAAATGAATGGGGTGAGTGATGTCAGTTATTGCGATAGAAATTGATAGAAAGTAATTACTTTCACGCTTTTGTATTTTTAGCAGAATCGGTAAAGATGTTACTTCTTGTGAACTCTTTTTTACCCTTTCGTTTCTTCTGTAAAAATTTCACATTCTCTGGTTAATGTACACGTATAGTTCAATGGAATTTCCTACGAGTGCCAATTTCATTTCATTCATGATCAGCTCATCAATTGAAAAATGTCACTTAATATAAAAATTAAATTAAAATATCTAAGAAAAATAAAACAACTTGTTTAAATTCTATTTAAACTCTATACAAATTTTATTGTTCGAATTAATTCTGAATTTTGTACACATTTATTTTCAGATAATTCGTCTGTAATTTTGAAAAGTTATTTATAATATAATATTCTAAAACTTCTTTACAAGTCGGTACTCTAATCATAATAAATTATGGCCATAATTTGAAAAAATTGAGAAATTTCTGCAACTTTGTAGTTTTAATTGCAAAAATTATTGATTAAAGTAACCTTTAATTCTGCAAATTTATTTTCAGATAAATTACTTACAATTTTGAAGAATTACAGATAATATTATAGTCTCGAATTTCCCTGTACATCATTACTCCAATCATAATAAAACATAATTACCTTGCATAGTTCCAATTATTATAAACTCATTAACATCGTACACCATTATAATTACCTCAAATTGTAATTTGAGAAATTGAGTTATAAATTCATCCAACGCTACCTATTATATTATACAAAATGTGCATGTTTAACTGTTTTCACCTAAAATCCTAATCAGTAGAAAGTATGCGAAAGGGTATGATAAAACCTGCAATTTTTTCGCAACGTTTACGTATCCTTTCCCACAAGTAACTACGGGTTGGATGAGGGATACAACTAATAAAACTGAAGCCCGCAATTGCTCAACGTTTGAGGATAAATAAGATCTCCTTCGGGAGTCGGCCGGGAAAATTTGCAGGCCGGGTTATTCCTCATCCAGAAAACAGCCTCGATAAGAGATAAAATTTCCCCGAACGTAACGGGCCACTTTATATTCGCCGTGTATATTCTCGTCGAATTCTACGTCTTATTCAAACCGTTACAGCTTCCGTTGTTATTTAATACGTTCACGACGTCGCGTACCATCGGTGGTTCACGCTCGAGTCTCCCATCAGGCGGCGTGCATTACCGGTGGCTCACACTCTTATCACAGACGAGGTACAGAATAGACCGATCATCTTATGGGACTTCGTGTCACATGCTCTGAAATACCGATAACCTAAAAATTCAGACTTTTCGGAAGAATATCTTCCGTTTTATTATCTGACAAAGAATGTAAACACTTTTATAGTATTTTAATATACAAAGTGTAAGAGCAAACGCAAAGGTTATACATTTTAGACAATCGAAAAGGTAAAAATGAAAACGGATTTAGGGCTCATGAGCCCCAAATCCGGGTGAAAAAGAGGAGCATTGGATAAGTGGTCCATGCTGTCCTTAGTCAACGCTTATATCACAGACGAGGTACAGGATAGGCCAATCATCTTATGGAACTTCGTGTCACATGCTCTGAAATACCGATAACCTAAAAATTCAGACTTTTCGGAAGAATATCTTCCGTTTTATTATCTGACAAAGAATGTAAACACTTTTATAGTATTTTAATATACAAAGTGTAAGAGCAAACGCAAAGGTTATACATTTTAGACAATCGAAAAGGTAAAAATGAAAACGGATTTAGGGCTCATGAGCCCCAAATCCGGGTAACAAAGGGGGGAATTGGGTAAGTGGTCTATCCTGTCCTTAGTCAATGCTTATATCACAGACGGGGTACAGGATAGGCCGATCATCTTATGGGACTTCGTGTCACATGCTCTGAAATACCGATAACCTAAAAATTCAGACTTTTCGGAAGAATATCTTCCGTTTTATTATCTGACAAAGAATGTAAACACTTCTAAAGTATTTTAATATACAAAATGCGAGAGCAAACGCAAAGGTTATACATTTTAGATAATAGAAAAGGTATAAATGAAAACGGGTTTGGGGCTCATGAGCCCCAAATCCGGGTAACAAAGAGGAGCATTGGGTAAGTGGTCTATCCTGTCCTTAGTCAATGCTTATATGCAGCATTGCCAGGGAAAGCACCCACAGAGGGGCATCTGTCGTAGCCCTTGCCCCGCAAACACCGCCAAGTTCCATATTCCCCTATTGTTGCAGTAATAGTGGGAGAATTGGTCAACTGGTAGGGATGAATCGCTTAGTTGCCTAACCATTTCGAGTTGATTGCTAGAAAGATGGGAAGCGCATTAAATGGCGCCAATAGTATTTAGAGTGCAATTAACACTTCGCTGACCGGTCATAATTTAACGCGTGTTTGCATTTGCATTAGTTTATGCAGTTTCTCAGTTCGAAGCAATATACAGTGGCAACAAAAAGTATCCTCACACCATTGTATCCTTACACTTAAGTACTGCTTAATCAGATTTAATTGTGGTAAATTTTCTATTGTTTAATGGTAGCTTATGTGACCATGTTTACGTTCAATGATAAAAGATTTGGCATAATTAAATCTAAGTAGTGTTTAAAAGCAAAGATACTACGTTGTACGAAAATTTCTTGTAACCACTGTAGATCATAAAAGCGTTCTAGATTGAAGCCTTAGTTATCATATTTTAAAGAAAGTAACAACTAAAGGGAACAAAAATCAAAATATTTGGTTGATGTACATGAAATGTCGTATTTTAAAATGAAACTTTAAATGCAAATAATTTATTTAAAATAATATACACTTAATTCAAATAATTTGTACATAATTCTTGCATACTCATAAGAATCGTCAATTTTCTTGATCTACTGTCCAATGAAAATCGTTCTTGAAGTTTGTAAATAAATATTCGACTATTTTAATATTTATATAAGCTTCTGTAAATGTCGAATTTATGGTTTACACGTTTAGACTTCTACAAGAAAATAAGCAAATATTTCGATTATTCATTTAAGGATCTGGTAATGTTATTAAAATTACTCTTAATATTTTACAAACGTAGATTACGGACACTTTCTTCCTCCATAGTTTAACTTATTACAATTAACGATTAATGTGAAACATCACAGGAACGTCATTATATATTCATCGATCTAATATATTGAATACAAATTTGACAAATATATCATAAAAGCTGTTAAAATTGGATTCATCAAAGATTATGTAAATAGTAGAATAGTCGAATATTAATTTGCAACAGTTAAGAATGATAATGTTTCACTGATTAGAAAATTAAGAATAAATTCATAGAATTTTGAAATTGGTTATATTTACAAATATATATTAATGAAACTAGTTAATTGCTGCAGAAAAGTATATAGATTCATATAAGAATTATTTTAACGAAGTAACATAAATTTTAGTGTTTCGCAGAATTTATTTATGTTAAAACTTTTCACTTTAAAAGAACAACATTTCATATGCACCAAACCTAATACGTTACAGCTACTTCCTTCTTCTTGAATATGGTTCACTGCAATTAACGATTTTACATAATAGAAAAGATAATATTCATCCGTTAATATGAAATTTCATAAAAACGGCGAACTAACTATATTCCATCCATTTCTTTTATTCCTCCTTTTATTCATATTCACGCCTTTGACTATAAAAGTGATCTTAATAAAAAAAAAAAAAATTTAAAGGAGTTAAAATAATCATCCACTTGATGCTATAAAAAGTTTCAACTCAAAGTGTTATCTAAGAGATAAATTCAATTTTTAACTTAAACCATTTGCACAGTCACCGGCGCGTTTAAGATAGAGATCTTAATCCACTTTAGCCGTTATCTATAATTTTTAACGTACTTCACACTGCGAACGTTTTACATAATAAAATGTAATGTCCCTAGAAGAGAAAATTTCCGCGCTCTTAAGATAATTAAACGCTAAATTAACCATGAAGAGAGTTTGAATAAGTAAATAGATAAGAAACGCAAAAAGTCACCTAACGCGGAAGCATAAGGGAGAACGAGTTTTTTTTTTTTTTATTTCCGAACACCTTTCAAATTCGAGGCCATGATTCGTTACTTTGTATCAGACACGCTTATTTTTGCATTCGTCACTTCCGCGCCTTTCGATATCTTACTCGAGGCGATGCATCTCGATTGTCCTGTTATTTCGAACGGAGACTTCGCCTTTCATCGGACAACGCTTATTATTGATCATCGTGCACACGGGGGAGACCTTTACTATGCCTTTTACCGGAACCACTGGTTTTATGCTTGATAATGAATAAGCATCAAACGTAGTCGCAAAGGTAGTCAAGTTCATTGCACTAATTTATCACAGAGGCTGTTATAATTTATACATTCGGTTAACAATTACTTTCCGACATTTTCAATTTCGGTTTTTTTAAACAAAGAAACTTGAAACAGTTATTAGTTCTGTGGTTAATAATTAATACGTGCAAAACGTAGTCTTAGAGATTATTAATAGTTCTTATCTGAATTTAATAGATGATTGCACAAATTTATCATGGAAACAATTTTAATTTACATATTTGGTTAAGAATTATTTTCGGAAATTTTCGATTTCGATATTTTAAGCAAGGGAACATTAAATAATTATTAGATTTATGGTGGATAAATAAGTGCACAATGTAATTATAAAGACTTTGAATTCATTGCACTAATTTATCATGGAAACAATTTTAATTTACGTATTTGGTTAACGAACACTTTTGGAAAATTTCGATTCTAACTTTTTAAGGCAGAAAGCTTTAAACCTTTAAGAACACTTCGGTTTGTAATTGTAGAAAAATTGTAGTTGATTTTAAAGATGAATTTTATTGTTTACTAATTTTATGTTTGATAATTACTAATTGCAAAATGTAGTCAAAAAAATTATTATATTAAATTCACCAGACTAATTTATCATGGAAACAAGTTTAATTTACATATTTGGTTAACAAATACTTTTACAAATTTCTGATTCTACCTCTTTAAGATAGAAAGATAAATCTTTACGAATGTTTCAATTTGTAATTGTGCAAAAATTGTATCTAATTTGTAAAACTGCTTTTAGTGTTTATTACTTCTACGATGGACAATTAATAAGTATGAAATGCAGTCGTATAGACGATGAAGTCCATTACACTAATTTATCATAGAGATAATCTTAATTGATATATAGTAACTAAATACAAAAGGTATTTGTACCTTTTTAGCATTTCTACGCTTTGTGTTTACGCATCCTAGTGATACGGAATACGATGAACTTAACCCTTGACATTTATGCGAGATATCGATGTTAACTGCTCATTCATCAAGTGTATAAGAATTATATAACAAGTGTTTCCCCCTGCATATCTCGAAAACGATGACGAATAGAATCATAATATGTATTAACAATAGATTTACGGACGTTAATTGTATAATTCGACAGGCTTCCGGAAAAATACGTATACTGCATATAAATATTCGAACGTAGAAGCGCGAGGATGAAGAGAATTAATTAGAATACATATTCATACCATTGCATTAATTAAAGTTAACATAAAGTACTGAAAAATAATATTTATGGTCTATATAATTTTAGGTATGAAATCTGAAATGCGTCAACGTGACGCGTTCCATAAACTTAGTGTTAAGGATGCAACACTTGAAATCTCGAAACCCTTCGAAACTTAACAAGTTTTGAACTCTCGAGACTGGAATCTTTATGCTACCTTTATGATTCGAAATTCTCGAACCATAGGTGAATAATAATTTGCATAAATAATGAGAATATTATTATGATGCGAATTTATTTAACTAATAATCTAATAGCGTTTGCGTTTAAACTTTAGACTCATTTTAATCGTTGCAATTATGTGATCGATAATCACATATTGTATAATATAATCGATAACCATAATTTATTATGATCGTTTATAACAAGAAAAAATAAAAATTAATTAATATAGCACGAAAACTTTTTGTTTATTGATTTTTTTAAATTGCTGCTTGCACCGATAAAAGAATTTCACAGATATATAAAAGAATTTCGCTTCAAATTCCGTTAGATACATAATAGAATCTAAATAATACAGGTATTTGTCTACAACAAATTGTTAATGAAACTTTCAAGAATAATAAATGTTATTAATGTTAAAATGACATTTTGATGTTATATTTTAACTAATTCTTTAAATTATTATTAAATCATTTTATTAAATTGGGTTAAAGAAAGGGTTGATAATTCCAAATTACACAAAATGCACCAAAAGTTCCCTTTTTAGCTTCTCCAAAACTCTCCACGATCTCATTAAAAATTCGACACCGAAGTTCTCGAATGACTTTACTGAAGCACCATACACACTTTTACCACGAAGCTTCCAACACTTTTAACGTTTACCACCTAATCTTTTAAACATGCACCCTATATCTAAACGCCAGCTGGTCTCTTTTTCCTCGCCAAAATGACTGACTTAACTTAAACAAAATTCCTCACCTCGCTTCCTGGTTGCAAAATCAACAGCACCGCTGACAAAAATGCGAGAATTATGCCGTACGACACTCGATACGCTTCCAGAGCAACCAGTATTACGAATAGAATAGTTCTGCTTCGGAACCCAAATGCACGCACAAAATGGTGTGCGTGTCTCGCAACGCGGAATCGGTTTGTTTTCAACGATTGCGGTTATATCAGATGGATCGGGTGAAGCATTGGCAGAAAAATTGGATGGAGAGTACCCGACAGGGGCGTGTACTGTCGTAGATTCAGTGAAAGTGATCGCACGCGTTGTCTACTTGTATAAAACCGGGGCGTGGATCCAATGATGGCACATTCGAAGCTGATCACAGAAGACAAGCAACAATGAGGACCTTTGTAGTAAGTAAACCAGTGCAAGTGATAAGCGACGAATATAGTTCCACAACCATAATTGACTACCGTTCGTAGACTAAAGTGATTACCTCGAATTTGTGATTTTTTTTTAAATTTTTGGTCGAACTTAACATAACTTTATATTGTTGAAATAAATTTCCTTAACGATTGGGTTTAACGAATATTTTCCGTCGTGAAGTAGTGACAAATTTATAATAATAATAGCGCATATTCCAAGGATATATTATTCTACGCATTTTATATGTTGCTGGATAAAAGATGGACTTGTGTTGGTACATTCTACAATGTTCATTTTAATTGAAATTTTAATATATTTAGTATACTTATTTGATCAATTTTCCTGGTTTTTTCTTCAAATTCGAATCTGAAATCTTCGAAATTTATAAACTTAGAACTCTCGCAACTTAAACTGCTGATTTTGTTTCGTGAAAGGAATAATTTTTGCATAATTCTTTATTCGTTTATCATAGGTAAATATCAACACGTAAAATGTACTGAAATAGGCAAAACGCTAAGGAAAACATAAGAATAACTTAAGTTTTGAGAGGTTCTGGTATTAATTGTGTTCGTAATGATTAAATGAGTGAAAAATGACAATTTTAACGTACAATGTGTAATTTAAAAGAATATCCAAACAATTACGTATTTCCAACAATAAGTGATTTCTATCATTTGCAAGTTATATTCCCATCAGCGAAGAAAGAAAGAAGTTTAGTAAAAGTTGATATTTTGGGGGTAGATCTCCTTTTCGGAAATCTTAGACACAAAATCTTTGAAGTTTGAAAATAATTGCCGTAGAATGTTCGTTCAATGTAACACCAGGGTAACATCACTCGTAACAGCACAGAAAGATTATTCCCACAACGCTTATAGCTTCACTTAGCGCCTAATCAATATCTGTCTTCACTGGTAAACTTCACTAGTCTTAAATTATAGAGTAGCAGTTCATCAAAGTCTCAGAGTTGCATTTAAACGCAACAATATCTACCATTTTCGCTTCCCTTAGCTACACCAGGTCTCCATATCTACCATATCTTTTCACATATCTATAGTAGACTTCCATACCTACCACATTTTGTTTCTTCCATCTATAGCAGATCTCTACATCTACCATTCTTGCTCCGCATATCTATAATGGACCTACCACATCTTGTATTCTCCATCTATTGCAGATCACTGTATCTACTATACCTTGTATCCGCCATTTATAGTAAATTCTCATGTCTACCACTTTTGTGCTCAATATCTGCCATATTTTGATTCTCCATACCTTACAATTTAGATATTGCGTCCCACAGTACTTCATTATTCAATTACAATCGTAAGTTTCGCATCCACGTTTATCACTTTTGCTCCCCATAACTATAATGGAACCACATATCTACCATATCTTGCTTGCTCATATAGTATACCTTAAGAATAACATTTTCCAATACTTTATTAGTAAATTACAAGTGTATAAATTCCACTCCCACTTCTTCCATTTTTGTTCTGCGTATCTATAATAAGTCCCTATATCTACCATATTTTGTTTTTTCATAGCTTGTGCCTAAGGTCTAGCATCTTCCAATATTTTGTTATTAACTTACAACTATAAGTTCCACTCTTATACTTCCCACTTTTGTTCTGCCCATTGTATAATAGATCCCTATATTTTCCAAATTTTGTTTCCCCATATCTATAGTAGATGCTCATACCTACCATACTCTGTTTCTGCATAGCTATAATACATCCCTATATCTACCATACTTTGTTGTCCCATACCTATAGTAAATCCCCATATTTTGTTTACCCATACCTACGTAGATATACTTTATTTCCTCACGCCATATAATTAAGGTAGAACCCCCTCCAATAACTCGCTACTAAATTACAATTATTAATTCCGCTCTTGCAGCTCTGCCTTTTGGTGGCCGTGGCCTTTGCCTCCGAAGCCGAGCAAGGAAAGCAGGAGAAGACCAAAAGAGGAATCCTCCTTGGCTCAGGAGGCTTAGGAGGATCTTCCGGTAGCCTGGACCTCGGTTCCAGTTCAAGCATCGGCGGTGGTTTGGATTCCAGCAGCCTTTCCGGAGGATACGGTAGCGGAGGGTTTTCAGGGGGCCTTTCAAGTGGAATTTCCAGTCTCGGCAGTTCACATGGATTCGGTGGAGGAAGTCTAGGAGGAGGTCTCAGTGGTGGAAGCCTCGGAGGAAGTCTTGGAGGGGGTCTCAGTGGCGGAAGCTTTGGAGGAAGTCTTGGAGGGGGTCTCAGCGGCGGAAGCCTCGGAGGAAGTCTTGGAGGGGGTCTCAGTGGCGTAAGCCTCGGAGGAAGTCTTGGAGGGGGTCTCAGTGGCGGAAGTCTCGGAGGAAGTCTTGGTGGAGGTTTCAGTTCCGGAGGCATCGGCGGACTCTCTGGAGGTCTAGGAGAAGGTTCACTCGGCACATCCAACATCCGCACGATAACTCAGCAAGTTCCAGTCGTGATTCCTCAGCCTTATCCAGTTTCCAGGCCTGTGCCCGTTCCATACTACGTCAGACAAACTGTTCCTCTCATCAAAGAGATTCCAGTACGCGTACCTCATCCAGTTCCAGTCACCGTCGAGAAGCCAGTAGTCGTTCCTCAGACTATAAGAGTTCCAGTCCCAGTTCCTCAACCAATCTCAGTTCCCCAACCTGTCCCTGTTCCGCAACCTATCCCAGTTCCCCAACCGGTGCCTATCTTGGTCACTGTTTCCTCGGGAGGCTCTGCTGGAGGATCCGGTGGTTTGGGATCCGGAATAAGCGGTTCGGGTGGTCTCGGATCTGGAATTTCCGGTGGTTTGTCTTCCGGAATCAGTGGTGGCCTAAGCGGTGGCCTAAGCGGTGGCCTCAGTGGTGGCATTAGCAGTGGACTGAGCTCTGGTCTGGGATCTAGCATTGGCTCTGGTTTGAGCTCCAGCTTGGGATCAGGCTTGGGATCTGGTCTTAGCTTGGGTTCCAGTCTTGGTTCCTCTGGTCTGAGCTCTGGATTGAGCTCTGGCTTGAGTTTGGGATCTGGCTTTGGCTCTAGTTACGGTTCTGGTGGCCTGAGCTCTGGATTATCGTCTGGTGGTCTTGGATCTATTAGCCTCTCCTCTGGAGCTGGCTTGGGATCTGGTTTGGGCTCCAGTTTTGGATCCGGACTTGGATCTAGTTTTGGATCTGGTCTTGGTTCAGGATACGGATCTGGATATGGATATTCCTCGTCTGGTTCTCTTGGAGGAGGTTCCCTCGGAGGAGGATCTCTTGGAGGAGGATCTCTTGGAGGTGGCATTGGAAGTAACCTTGGCGGTGGCCTTGGAGGTGGTACTATCATTATAAAGAAGCATTGAATGGAATGGGCGAAGTCGGAACGTGTTTTGTACAGTTGACGGTGTATCCATGTAAATCCTTTCCTTTGAAGCTTGTGATAATAACCATGTTTTGTACACTTTGATAAAAAATATATTTTTATACGATAGTTAAATCCTGTTGTCATTTACCAACCTTTTAATTCAGAATACTGAACGGAGTAATTAATATGCGGCGGAGTTTGATACACTTATGGGAAATTTAAACGTTCGAAAAAATGCAAAATGCACGTAGTACACAAAAGTATGTAAAATGTACGAAGTTTCTTTTAAATGTATGAATTTGCATAAACACCCGCCGGTCAGTAATTGACAAATGCATTTCATACAATTAGACTGCGGCGTTTTATGCAAATCCGTATCTTTACAAGTATAATAATTAAAGGAGGAGAATTTTAGTAGAGACTTGTTTCGCAATTTTAAATATAGCAACGTGTGATATACTTTAAATACTTTTTGCGTGTATTTCGCGATTTTTTACAAACTTAAATTTCCTATAATTGTGTAATTATCCACATTCTACTAATTATTGTCTAGAAGTGTTCGATACGGTATGGTGCTTTTAAAATTTACTATCAATTATCTATTCTCGCAATTATTGATTGCCTGTCGAATCGATATCCCTGAAAAGAATACTAAAACGATAAGGGTGCTCCTTAATCTTCAAATTCCTGACACCAAAACATTCGTCAGGCGATAAATCTATCTTCTGATAATGCCACAGAAGAGTAAAGACCCTCTAATTAGAGTCACGAAATCGTAAAGTCTATGCCGCGAAATTTTAATTCTTCGTTCCTACTTCTGTAACCCATTTTACTCTACTTTTAAGATCGCGAGAAAAAACTTTCATAATATATCCTTTCTTTACCGAATTATGACAGTTCTATTATTCAAGTTATTATTTAGTTCATTAACGCTCACGCCTATGAGTGTCACCGGTTCGCCTGATTCACATTGAACTATTCGCATTGGTATATTGAATCACAGACGTGAAAATCATCAGTAGTACTATATCTATTATTTTTGCTGGAAAATGTGACATTTTCATTCATATCAATCAAAATTGAAGACGTTGTTTCGTCACTCTAATTAGAAGGACCCTATAGAAGAGGTTGAAGCTCTTCCATCTATTGGAATGTGGACAGAGTACAATCAATTGTCATATCCACCTTTATACACGTTAGGAAACTTCAATTACTACATTTTCAATAGAAGTTTAGGTGTTATGTTCTTATTACTGGCAGTGGATACTGAAGGAAATTGGATAATATCAACAGTTGATAATATCGAAATTAATGACTCTTCTTGCAGTTTCCTAGCTGCCCCGCAGCTAGTATTCGATTTCTACATTACCGACAATAGGTTTCTAATATTATCACAGACGAGGTACAGGATAGAGCGATCGTCTTATGGGATTTCGTGTCACATGCTCTGAAATACCGATAACGTAAAAATTCAGACTTTTCAGAAGAATATCTTTCGTTTTATTATCTGACAAAGAATGTAAACACTTCTAAACTATTTTAATATACAAAATGTAAGAAAAAACGCAAAAGTTATACATTTTAGACAGTGGAAAAGGTGAAAATGGAAACGGATTTGGGGCTCATGAGATATTTTTCCGAAAAATCTGAATTTTTAGGTTATCGGTATTTCAGAGCATGTGACACGAAGTCCCGTAAGATTATCGGTCTATCCAGTACCTCGTCCGTGATATTATCATTGACTAACCTCGTCTGTGCTATTATAAACACAGCCGAGGTCCTGTACCTCGTCTGTGTTATAAATAAGAAATGACTAGTGTAGCTATCGGTATTACAGTTAAAAAGTTACTAGTATAGTTAACAGTTACTGGTATCGTTACCATACGAATTTTATGGTTTTTTGTTAAACATATTTTTTATGTTAATGCATACTGATCGATTATATTAGTACTATTGTTTCATACAAAAGGTATAATTTCAACAATCATGCAGTCAAACAAGGAAGTAACAAAATATAGATACACTTACGGATCGTCGAGTACATAATTCGAGTACAGAAGGAATCACATCACACTCACCTGAAACAGAAAATAAACGTGATCTGTCATTTATCATAATGATTCGCAAAACACATACTACCGCCCAAAAACTTGGAATTATTGTATAGTCTAAGAAATATAAGAACTTAAAACTAGCGGAACTTAGAAATGTACTACTATACGAAAAATGTCGTATCGAAAACCTATGAATGCAAAGGAAATTGATACTAGGCTCTAGAATATTACATTTAAGTTAATACAAAATTATTACATGATTGCGCGTAGATATAAACTTGAAAGGGATTCCAAATATTTTGCCAATCCATCCAATAATCCAAAAATTCACACAAACTGAATTTTTCATACTAAATTTCATTTAAAGTAATTAAGAGAAATTACTTTGAAATTATCGTGCACCAGTATATATGTATGCACATTATTATAGAGTTGGATTTTAAAGATCAATTATGTCGAACGATTGATTATCGCAATATTTAATTACAATTCCCATCATTTTAAAAGCGTTGTTCCCTTACTCTACTATTAAACTATTAAACTATTAAACTATTTAAGTCTTACTATTAAACAACTATTAAAGTCACATGTGACGCTAAACATAACAATTTTGATATGAGAATAAATAGTTTATCCTATGCTTCGTCGATGGTAGTATAAGAAACATTCAAAGTACAAATGATTAAAATACTCAAGTTAGGTGTGGCAACCTGTCTATTCAGCGTCAAATTATATTCCAATTCGATTAAATTCACCAAAATTATTTGAAATAAATCGATCTGAGGCGCGACAGGAAACGGTTACGCGAAATAAAAATAAATTACTGCCTTTGCATGAAGCTATTTTAAAGGGGATCTTCCTGTCTCTCAAACGATAAAGAAAAACGAGCGTTTGTAGTTGGTACACCTGCTACCCTCTCTGAATATCGAGACCAAGAAACCGGAACACGGTATACGGAACTGGTGCGCATTAAGTCGCGTGATCTTTTTCAGACCCCGTTGGCGCATTAATTACTGCAAAAAGCGTCGTTGTCCCGGGTATGGAAAGTTTCTGACCAACGTCTCGTTACTAATATCAAGGGGAGGTAGCCTGTTTATGAGTAGAGCGCGAAACGTTGTAATTCTTTTTCAGCGGCTAGCCAGAAGGTTTTTCCCCGGGTTTAATAATGCTGCGCCGCCTGCTGATTAAGAAAGTTTTCAAAAATAAGCAGAAAACAGCGGAACGTATGGAAAAGGAGCTTGCAAGCCCTCGTTAACGAGGTAAACGACGCTATAATGGAACTGCTGATGAAAACTTTCATCCTTTTTAAACCCCATTCCCATTTTTACCGGTAAATTTACCCCCGAAGGTGGATTCTAAAATATTATCGACGTTGGAGTACGCAGTGTAATGTGCACGATGTACAGTATAATTAAGTCTCGGAATTATTGAAAATAGAATGTAGGCATAAAGGCCAGCTATAAGTAGAATAAGGAGAACAAAACTTTGCCTGGTCAGACGTACAGTGACAATCAAAAGTTACGCTTTAAAATAATATGGAATTATACTATAATTTCTTCACTGTAAATTACATAGTAGTTATATTATAATTTATCTATCGTACGTAATACTATGATTGCACTATTATTGTAGAATATTTATTTATCCGCTATAAATCATACTATTATTATATTGTAATTTCATTTATACTGTAATCAATACTATATTGTAACTTCATTCTTGTGTGATATATATTCATGTTTTACTCTGATTGTAAACAGTATGAAACATGGAAGTATATGAAATATTCAAAATACAATGATAGCCAAAACTGAGTACCCAATTTACGAAAGTAACGTGATATAATTTATTAACTGTAAATTGTACCGCAATTCTACTATAGTGCATTATCTAAAAGTAATACCATAATAATGTTATTATTTCACAATACTTATTTATTTACTATAGGTAATATTATAGTCAGACTCTAATTATCCTTTAGTTTCACTCAATTTCATCTTCGTGACGTGTATACTTACGTTCAACTCTCAATGTTAACTAGTTTCAAAATTATTTGTTACAAAATATTATTAACCAATCTGTATTTATGTTCGATTTCCTTACTTATGTTTGCAATAATACGAATTTGCATAAAGATCGGTAGTCGAATTATGAATATTATCATTCGTGATCATGTTATACACGATATGTATTGTAATTTGTCTTCTTCACTATCAATTGTATTACACATCTGGTTTTAGTTTTTATTGTATTAAATTTTCATTTAACATCATTTAATACTACCTTAATGTACTTAAAGAATGTTTTCTTTCTGTTCGTTGAAATTTCTCGCACATGCATAAAAATTCTCAATCAGGATTTAGATTCTCTATTTAATTTCCCTCGAATATAATTATTTCACGTTACAGTCTACGTGTGCTAATAAATGCACGCCTTAAAGAAGAAGAATATTGTCAATGTGCTCCCCAGAACTTTCGCGACCATCTAATAAATTTAGTGTCGCTTTCTACGCAAATAATGACGATAAAAAATGCATCGACCTAAATGGTGCTGTCGAAACATTTACCGCCACACTTTATCGATGGGAAGTTTTAGTTTCTTAGAGGGAGCACGAAGTGAAGTCTATGGCTGGGAAGTGTCGGTCGATGGATTTGCATATTTTATGCTCAGTTACGGTTGCGAAAGCTCAATGTACAAACGGTGCATAAATTTGTAGCACAGTATTGACTTTCTGATCTCCAGCCGACTTCCCGGAGACCGGATAAACTTGGAATCTTTTTAACTCCATTTTTCCTCCACCGTAGCTTATTTCCAGTTACATTAAGGAATAGCATTCCGGGAATAAGATCATTTTAGAAAGCCAGCGAACAGGATGAACTCTTTAAATAAAATTCGAGGAAATGTGTTATAGAACAATTTACCATTTATATATAAATACAATCGTACCACGAACTTAAGTACTAATTGGTTCCAGAGTAGTCGATGCAAGTCGAAAAGATGCCAGTCTGGGAAGACATTAAGTGTTTATGTACGTATATACTCTTCGGACGCGAATTTTGCGAAATACACTTTCTTACTAATTTTAGAATGTTCTCAGTCCATCATTGAAAGGCTTCGTGACGTTCAACTTTATTTGAAAATTAGCAGTATTTGCATTTCTTCTGTTGGAACGTGAAAATGAAGGCTGCTGTGATCTAGATACCATACATTAATCACTAAACTGCGAATTTTTATGCGTTCATAGGTAAAAATGTACAGAGTATACGTAGTGTATAAAAATATATGAAATGGTCAAATTAGAGAAGATAGTTTAATACTTATTGTTAGAGGTTGAAGCTACCCTCTTCTTTTAGATTCCACATCTTTATTCTTATTTAGAAAGAAATGAGTTTGCATAAAAATTCACCGTCTATTAATTGCACTGTTAATTTTCGATTTAAATATTAAATATATATATATTATAATATATATAATATAATATTAAATATATATATATATAAGCACTTTATACACCCGTTCAATATTTTGAAGAAACTACGCACGTGGACGCAGAAGTATGTTTGTGACGTCACTGACAGAAACGACGCGACGCAAGCACGGAATGACGAACGTCAGTCGAGGTACTATTGTGGTAAAATTTAATTTTGGAAGGTTTACAATGTTTACGTAATTAACTTTCAATGGATAAAATAATTGGCGATTGATTTTTGGAAGTTTCATGACATTTACGATGATATGCATATCTGTTTCATGCAAAGTCTGTAAATGTCAACGACGATAACTGGGTGGAAACAGTCAATTACGTCGATAGTTAAAGGGTGAAGGGGACGGTTTCGTCCCTTATCTCACGTAGATCGCGTGAAACTTTAATTAATACTCGTAGATAATCGAGCCGTTTGGTAGACAAAGGCAACCGAGTCGAGAGCCTCTCATTTTCTTCAACATGATAACCGACTCACAATTTGCTGCTTACCGCAAGTTGTCAGGTACTGAAGCAAGAAATCATTCCTTTTCGATTAACCCTGCCACGATTTTTTTACTGTTTTTCGCCCAATCACGTTTCCTCTTATTTAACACTCGACTTACAAACACACTGACTATAATTTACCGAGCACAAGTCATCTGATTATGTACAATATTTGTTTAATAACATCTAATGCTATAATTAGACTGTGGATCTTTATGCAAGTTCATCTTTTTGTAAATAGAATGTACATACAGATTGGTTTCATCCGTTAAATATTATAAGGTAGATTTTACTTCGAATATTTTGCATCTTTTTGTTCATCGTATACACTCATTTTTATTTAAAGCAAAATAAAGGAATGGAATTTAAATACAGACTGATTTCATCCCTTAGGTATTCTAAGATTATATATTTATATAAGACATTATACTCCGTATCTTTTATTTGATTCGCAGTCTACTTGTACGATAAAACCAAAATTACAATTGAAGTTAAATTTCATCCTAAATACTACGCACTTTTGTTGAGTGTGTGCCATAATTCATAGCACGAGTGTGGCTCGTTATTGTAGGGCAAAGGTTTAAACCTGCGCGAAGCAGGTGAATAAAAGTCACGCTGCGAACCAAGTAGATTTACGCTGAACATTATCCATCTACAAATACATATATTATTCGGTATGGAGCAGTAACGTCTCAGCCATAGCTACACGAAAATCCATACTGCTTGCGTACATTTTGAAAATATTAGGTTAGTGCATAATATTATAATAATGTCGTTTCTGTGATGTTTGAAATTAGAAGGTGAATACTGTTCTTTTAATTTTGCCCAATCGTTAATTGCAACTAATTAAAGTAAGAAAGAGGAAAATTGCTATAATTTACGTTTGTAAAATATTAAGAGTAATTATAATAAAATTGTGAGATTCCTAATATTTAAAACCATGAATAATCAAAATATTTGCGTAACTTCTTATAGAAGTAAAAACTTATAAAATATACTATGAAAACTATTGGAAATATAAATTTGGCGTTTAGAGAAATTTATATTTATACATGCAATTAAATGCTGCTGATTTGTCATTGCATTAAGTCGAGAAGTAAAGCCGAAGAATTCTAAAATTGAATATATGAAATTAATTAATTGCTGCAGAAAGTATATTAAAATTATTTAAATTAAGTGTATAATGTGTTGAAAAATCTGCTTGCGTTTAAAGTATTACTTTGCAAAACTACATTTCATATGCAGCAACCTAATATCACAGCAGTTTTAAGACCGTCGGGGTTAATTTAACACGACGTGGTCCGCGAAAGGTTAATACTTATAATTCATCGCTGTTATCTTATGTTGAAGATATGCTTTATCCCAAAATGAGGAAACGTTTTTTTAAAGAAGCAAGGGAATAATTTGGTTTGCAAATTTCGAAGATTGTATCAGGATTAAGCTTCCATAACCCAAATTGTATTTACTCCCACGACGAAGAAAATTATAATTATGTTAAAATTTTCATTTCAATGATGGTACAGTTTAGTACTAGAATGCAGCACTATAAATTCCACGTCATAAATTGTATTTGTAAATAATTATTCAGATGTATTATGCATGAATAAATGAAATTACATATTATTTATGTCACCCAAACAAGGCACGAAAAATCTCAAAATAATAGATAATAAACCTTCTTTATTTTCTGTCATTTTATTATAATTTGAAGGGTTAAAGTGTATAAATTATTCTAACAAATCCACTTTTTAAAATTTAAGTTTCATCATTAGCTGTGGCCTAAATTGCAATAAAAATATTGAAAACGATCGAAACACTCCTCAATTCTACATTTTTGCTTTTCAACGAAGAAAACGGAACGAAACTGCATGGTTATCTTAACAAGCTCGGTTTCAACGTAATCGGTCTTGCTTAACGTCTATGACTCAACAATGACGCCGTTAATTAATGAATTAAATTAACTCGTAATTACTGGATGGGAAACTTTACATGAAACGCGACGATTTATTGGCGAGAGCACAGTCTCCCCGAAATAATTACACTCTCAGCGCCACCTGTATCTGCTACAAGTGTATCGCTGCACACCTGGTGAGATTCAGTTTAGCCGTGTAATTACAACTTTTCTTATTAAGCCTGTCGTTCGTTCACACGTGACAGCGTGCGTTACGTGGAGATGCTTCCAGTTTCCCGTAAGACACCCCCAGGGCAACTTCGACTAAACAGTTTCGCTCTATAGCTAAATGAGATAAGGGTGGAACATAATTCTCGTGGTAGCAACATTTATGAAATAACCGATAAAGGAAATTTTCATCGTAATTAATTTGTCACAATTGAATCCCATTATTTCTCGACTAATAGAATAGAAACGGCGATCTTTGCTCCTTCGACGGGTTAATTAATTGTTACTTTCAAGTTAAATAGAATTTGACGCAAAAAGTCGTCGCAATTATGCTAATAACGTCTGACTTGACGCTGGTGCTGTTAATTAATCAACGAAACCGAACGTTCACGACGCGACGCGACGCGACGCGACGTTTCGACGATGGAAAAAATTAAATTACAAGAACGAAGGGTCTGGTCCGGTCTACAGATTGAATTTAGTTCCCAGAATGGCTGTGAGTTTAATTAACGACCCAGTTGCCGTGCGATTCTTCGATCGTACCGCTTCTTTGTCATCGATTCGCCGCATTGTAGAAGAGGACACGCGTGAAAATGTGAACAAAAGAGCGCGCCAAGTTGCCACGCCAATGCGGTGGTGTGCAATCGTGGGTAATATATTGAAGAGAAGCAAGAACAGAAAGCTGTGCACGTCGTGAAACTGTCAGAGAATAGATATTAATTTCCACCTTCAGAGCTGTTGCTGGCGTTTTGTTTCTATTGGGTGTCTTGTAAACGCGGTGGTGGTCAGCTTTACGTGTCTCTTCTGTGAGATATTAGATACTTGATCGTGTATCTCGAATTCCAGATCTCGTATCCATTGATCTGGTGTCCCATATTACGCACGTTTGACTTCAAATATTTAATAGTGGACCCTGAATCTTTTAACCCTTCTTCGAATTATAAGGACTGCAAAGGGTCCGTATGAATTTAAACTTAGCATCGATACAATTATTTAAAAATTTATTTTAACCCTGTATCGTCTCATCAAATTGTTAACGCTGCGTAGCAATTACTTTGCACTCGTTAACATGGCGAGGAAGTTAAAATGAAATTTAAACCGTGGTGCTAGAATTGAACACCCTCTAAACTCTAGACTTTTGCTTTCGGATGCTGATTTTAGGAACTTGGATATTGGATTGTAGAACTTGGCCTCATAGTCATGAATCGAATTATAGACATTGCACTATAATTACTTTGCAACGAATTTCACACCCTGGGCTCCAGATCTCGGATCTGTAATTTTGGATTCATATTATGACTCCGAAACTTGTATTGTGAATCTTGGACTTTAGATCATTGTACTCAAAAACACGGTTACATACATTTGGAAATATATTAGATGTGTGGTCGATATTCACCAATCGTTACTATTTTGTCGGTAAAAATAAATAGTCACTTTTTAATTCTCTTTTTTATTGTTTCTATTGCGTAATAAGTAAGTGTGTCGCTGCTTAAGCGCTTTTTTCCCTTCGAGCTCAGATGGCGCTGCGGCATTACCGCTACAGATGTACCCATAAAGTAGTCCACTATTCTTTTAATACGTGAGCGTAGTGTTACGTGTAGACGTGTTTGAGCGGGAATAATAATATGAGCTTTCGTAGCAGACAGGAAATGTAATAAAATTTGGAAGTATTATACCAAACTATTGTAAGATTTATGGGTTCGTGATTGTCTAGTCCCATACGGGTCCTTGGAAATGCATTGGTTGATTATAGTTGGAGGCTGATAATGTTATTGAAAATAAGAGGTTAAAAGAGTTTCAATAAAAAAAAAAGAATAATGGATATAAAGTAAATACAACGTATATTTTGATCAGATAATTTGGAAAAATAGAATTATGATAAATTATAATGTGTCCGAAGAGAAATATATAATAATGAGATGCTTTATACAAAATTCGTCTTTGACAATGCGGGAATTATCAATGTCAACCCAGCAATAATAAGTTAGGGAAATCCCACAATGTCTACGCATTAATTATCATTGCTCGCCGACAACAATACTGTACAATTTGAAATGAAATGGAACTTACCAAATTGTAAATCGAGACAATCGGATTATTTATTTTTTTTCGCTAGTATATGTAAACTTTTATTTACTCGCTTGTTGGAGTTGGTTGCTCTCTAAGACTTCCTCACTGGAGAAGAGATAGTTGTATTAACGGTTGAAACGGACAGTACATGAAACGTTTAAAATATATAAAAGAAATGCAAAATAATAAGACTATGAAACGGTAAAGTTACAAAATAATAATGGAGTAACTGGTACTAAACGAATCAATAATTATATAAGGCGAAATTTGAATACACGGTTTTTGAATACGCGGCACTGAGTCTTTTGTTACTCTAAGTTTCACACAACTTGTAACAAACTCTATCTCAATATTTTGCACCACGGACTACCCGATCACGCACCTCGCGACTTGCTGATCGAAGCTTCAAAACGGTAGTGAAGTAGTTCTGGCCCTTCGGAAATAAGTTGAATAATCCCCCCCTTGAAATACTCTATTGGAAATGGAATTGTTGATCATTTTTAACGAATCAGCGTAGTCGGAAGGTGTCGCGAGAAGGGATCGTCTCGTGCTCTCTTTCTCTCTATCTCCAGTGAAGAGGACCAACGCAGCCACAGTACATTCACGCTCCGGTTTACTGCAACGCATATTACTCACACATTGCGATCGACGCAGGACTCACATCGAATGAACTATGGGTGAAACGCGCGCTACGAAAATGAATAGCTATATGTAGGTTTGAAATACCGCGATAACCGTTCTCACGCTGGACTCACATCATGCATCCTGTTTATTACATCAGTACTAAGAAACGATAATGCCTATCGGTTATTTGTTGAAGGACCACGTTGATTCCAAGGAAGGTATGCGCTATATTAACAATTGAGCTATCGGAATTAAGCCAGACTAAACGTCAAAGGCAAAATATACGATTGACAAGGGACTTCCCACGATGCTATGCATCATCAAATCGCATTCTCACCGACGTTAATTAAAATAAAAGAATTTTTGTTTGGAACGTAACAGTAGTATATAATCAAATTATTATTCCACTCCTTTCTTTGTTTATTATGATCAACTACTAGATTCATTTGGAACGTGAACTAGGGTAGATCTACCAATTACTGCAACTCAAATTTATTTCACTATTTTAGAAATTATTCAACTTAAATATCGTCGCAGTTTGGAGCATAATATTCTACAACCGCTCTTCTATTTATGAACATTTTTTTATACGTTAAATACAACGAATTAATTACTACGTAATTGATAATGTACAACAAAGTCCAATGTCCCTATTACTGTCACTTGAAAAGTTGTCATTTAAATAGAAACACGTTTTACATACATTAGCACGTCAGTTTGTGTAACAGGGATAAGATATGTAGTAAATGTATCGTCTTTAATGAATTATGACGCGTTCCATACTTTATAATTACATTGGTCACGTTTTAATGTTCAACAGAACATTTGCATCTTATTACTTATTTTTACATATTAATTGTAAACGAATATACAATGTCTATATGTTCTTACGTAAACCAAAGTCCAAATTTAGTATCAAAATTTGTTTATTTACAATTCTTCGTACATTACTTTGCTATTAAATAAAATAATTAAAGTGTCGTTTATAAGGACACTGACAATAACTGGGACATATATCCTATTATGCTAAAAAAGGTGCAAAATCAGAAAAAAGTGGATTATTTATTGGGCAACACTTAACGTTATGGATCTCAGATCTGTATTCTACATGTTGAACCGTAAATCATAGACCTTGGACCGTACATATCGAATTGCAAACCTCCGATCTTGAAGTTTGAAAATTGAGGAAGTAGGAAACGTAATAACATGATGTATCGGTATCCAATGGAACGCACAAGGGTGAACGTTGTGGTCGCAGCTGATATCAATTTATCGCATGACGTATCACAGTACAACATCGTACTGTGTGCACATGTTAAGCAAGACAAGGGGTGGTTTACTTAGGGTAACTTCCACCCGCGTCCCGGTCTTTCTTGTTGTCAACGTGGCAGCACATTCATGTAATGTTGAATACCGCATATACCTGGTGTATCCGAAGCAAACATTCTCCTACGTGCTTAACTCTGCTACATTTCTCCCATTTCAGTTAAAATATTTCAGAACTTTCTCACAGTTTAAAATTTACCCAAATCTTCCTCAAATCTCCAGTTCAAGCTACTTTCTATCTAAAAGATCACTTCTGTCAAAACTTCACACAAATTTTGACCACTGTATGTTCATACTACTTTTTATCTACAAGATCATTAGTATTAGAATGTTTATTAATGAAAAAAAAATTGTAATATATGAAAAATGCTGTTTGAGAAGGAATTTGTATTTATGTTGAGTAGTATACAATTTGAGATACATCTACTATAATTAGAATGCGGATTTTTATGCATTTGTGAGGAATGGAACTGTGGCAAAATAAAGTACGCGTTATTTTATTTAGAGGTGAAACTTTAGCAAACACTGTATTATATTATTATTTTACATTAATCCCATTCCAGTTCAGCCAATTGGCGAATTCTCGCAAAATCCTTCTTCCTATTTTTTCATAAATCAGTTGGATATGTTTTTTATGTAAAAAAAGTGAGTACAAATATTTCATATATTTAATTTACAAAAATTACAAAAACTACGTGAAACTACGTACGCATACGAGTTTACTTTGATTTGCCTACCACTGTAACAAACAGGACTAGCAAGGACTTAATTAACCTGATAATTAAAAAGAAGAATAAAAAAACAGCAAAGTATTATTCATTACATTGCACCCCAAGCCCTCAACCATAACCGCGCTTGCCTTCGATAACAACCGACACCGCGCTTAAAGCATTAATAATCTCGCAATTATTCCAACGCGAACCTTCAACTTGGTAAATGAATTCCCCTTTCCGCGTGCAAGCTCGCTTTTATAAATATCAAAACACCCTGTGCGCGAGACTGAACCCACCCACACGAGCGCTCTTGCATAGGCGAGCGTACGTGTGACGTCGCCTACGGATTTAAAAGAGCGTCCAACAAGCAAGCTCAATCAGCCACGGCTGATGAACCCTGCCACAGGCTTTTCCCTGTGCGCATGGTGGTCGAGCGTTTTATGGCAGCCTGTGACTCCGTGCACCATCGATACATCGATGCACACGTGCGAGGGTGTTCGGCTGGCAGTGATCAAAGACGGGCGACAGAGAAAGAGGGAGCAGAAGGAATGAAGACGGAGCAAAAATGGCGAAAGGGAAGGGTTACCGGTGGATAACCACGGGGTGAAAGAGGGGATGAAAGCAAGGGCAGAGACAAAGGAGGGCGCATGGGTTGCGAAGGGAGCAAAGGAAACGCATAGGATGACTGTAGAAACAAAAGGAGTAGAAAGATGGACGGAGGAAGCAGACGAAGGGAAAAGGGAGACGTGGAACGAAAGGGTAAAGGGAACGGGGAGGAGTCAGCCATGGAAAAGTAGGAAATAAAGTAGGAAGAGGATGAAAAGGAAACCGCGGAGGATTGAGCGAAAGGCCAAAGGAGTAAAAATATCAAGAGAGGAGAATAAAACGGTGAGAAGGAGGATGGAAGAGGAAATATAACGTGTTCAGGAATGATAATAAGATTGGAAACGCAGAGGTAAAGGGGAAACAAAAGAAAGTCGTGGGGAAATATACGAAGAAAAGCAAAAGAAAGCAAAGAGAAGATATTAACGCACAAAGGAAGCATTAGAGGATATTCAAATGGATCAAAGGTAAAAGAAGGATTCGGTAAAATCAACAGCAAAGGGAAAAAGGAAGCTCAAAGGACAAACGAAACGATGGAAAAGGTGTCGAAGTTGAGAATACTTAAGAGGGGAAAAGTACTAGAGGGCAAATAAAGAAGAATTCAAATAAAGGGGGAAGCGAATAAAGAAGAGGGAAGGACAAAAAATGAACCAGCAGAATATTGGAAATTCTATGAAATATAAAAACAACAATGTGAGGGCCAACAATGTTCCAAAAATGGACTCGCACGAATTCCGGCTATGCAAACTATGGACGCACGCTCGCGTGCGCGTGGGTGGAACGATTGTTTTCTATCGGCGATCGAATTGAAAAGTTCCAGAGCTCCCTTTGTTCGAGAAACTCGGGCACGCCGCGATAACAAACTCTGCCGTTGTTGTAGACTTCAAATTTCATTAAAAATTCACCAGTTTCTTAATGAGAGAAGCAGACAGCTATATCCAAGGACTCGGTTCTCGATGACCATGTAACGCATCCAATTATGGTATCTAGTTGTTGCATATGAAATGGCCGATTATACGTATGTACGTAAAGTCGGTTTAATAAGAGCGTGACCAAGATATTTTCGTGGAAATTAATCTATTGCGTGATAATCAATACACGTTTTGGAAGCACAGCGGAATCCGCTTATTGTGATCACTTTGGGATTTGCAACTTTTTATAAGGATAATCGGCTAATAATATTACGTGGAAGATAAAAAATGTTGATTAATTATTGAACTGATTTTATTGCAAATAAATATCATTAGATTGTAGATCTTTATGTACATATGGCAAATTTAAATTTGTAAAAAAGGACAGATTCCATTATGATACATAAAAATATACAAAATCTTTAAGGTAAAGTGCAAATTAGAATATTTAGAGGATCAAACAAATCTCTATTAAAGTCCACTCTTTCAATTTTATCTAAGGAGATACAAATTTGTATAAACATTCGCAATTCTAGTTATCGCATTTCTACATATTTCGATGGATATTCTATCTGTTTTAAGAACGCTCAAATTGTCATAAACTTTTAGTCGCGTATTTTCTAATAATTCTTGCAATGCACTCGTATAAAACATAAAACTTATGCTTCGGTTAAAAGTAATTTTTAAAGAAAAGGTTCGTTTAGTACGAATTTCTTCATTTAAATAATTTGTCTCCATATGTAATTATTACACGTGATACCAATAACCGAAGTTTCATTATATGTAATATATAATAATATTAATATTAATATGTATATAATAGGTGGATTATTTTTAACCAATTTTATATAGAATGTTTTATGATAAATATTGAGCGCCTATTAGTTTTTAATAAAAAAGAACAATTAAGTTTTTCTTTGTTTATGATAAAAATAGCAATTCTTTTTAACGTACCTTCATTTTTGATTTTGACAAACTGAAGAATAATAATTTAAGCGTTAAGGGGTCAATCTAAAACGCGATTGAATCGTATAGAGTCGAACATAGTAGGATAGTCAATCGACATCGAATTATGTCAACACATGGAAGTCATTGATATCATCTTCATCAGTACTCATTTCATCGACATTGACTTTGTGTTTATCGACATCTGCACCTAGGTAAATAACCGACCCTAATTCGAATCAAATCAGAGTATTTACTGGCCAAATGGTATCAATTTCTGCTATACAATTTTGCGATGAAAACATCGTCGGTGATTTTAACGTGTCGATAAATACGATGTCGTTAAAATGTTAGTTTCCAAAGCTGACATAATAACAGAGAAAGAAAACATTAACTATATTACATACGATATTTGTAGAAACAAATTTTCAATGAAAATTATTCTATATTGACGTTCGAATGCGTTTTAGTAATATTTTAATTCTGCTGCAGAGGAAGTTGTAAATTTAACGCGTCGCGGACGTCGCTTACGTGTAATTGAAATCTAATTAATGTAAATATAATAAAAATAGTTTTGCAATGCGTCACACGTGTGAAATTTATGGAAAATCTCGTTTGCCAATGTGTCGTATATAATCGCGAATAATAAAATTTATGTCCTACGTAAATGTCGCAACGAACGTGTAAAAATAAATTCAATACTACAGATATTCGATTCTTGGACAAATTTTTTGGATCGATTTTTTTTTAACAATCCACTCTTTTCTCTGAGAATCGAAAATCAGTACGAACCACTAGGATAAACAGATATTCAATGTCAATTTGTTGTTAAGCGAGAACGAAGTCCAAATTTATTATTAGAAATTTTTTTCAATCACGATTCTTCGTACATTGAATAGAATAATTTAAGTGACAGTTATAGGAACACTCACGGTAATTAGGGTAAACATTTACCGTAGTAATATTCTGAATATGCTTGACAAAAGAATTTACACGCTTAAGGGTTCACAGTTTGATTCCATAGCTGTGCAAAGTTAACCGGCAAACAGATAGACATCGACCTCCTATTATTTGCGACTTAACGTGTTGTGTTTGGAATACGAATAGCGTTGACCCTCGCGGCGTAGGAAGGATTATAAAACGATTACGTTGATTCCTGGGTCGGTCCTTTGTCCACAGTGTGATGGATAAGAATGTCGAAGTGGGAATTGGACTAGGGAACTAGGATTCGGTAGCAAAGGTGGATAGTGTATATTCGGACGAATCCTTTGAAATTGAAGGTGGATTTATTAAGCATGCGATATTGTGAATTTGAATATTTGTATATAAAAATGTTCGAACAAACGCGGTAATATAAAATTAGCTAAAAATACTGAGATTTTTGCGGTGCAAGTGCTATCGTATAACTATCAAATCTAATAGAAAATTTGTAGGCAACTTCGGAGTAAAATTAGTTAGTAAAAATGTAGCAAACGTGAAAATCGGTTTCGAGAAATAATTAAATTATTGTGAAAAGAAATTCCATTTATACTATCTTCGATAATAGAATAATCCTTAGTAATATACATTAACTTGCAATAGTACTGAATCTTTTGCGTTTGAAAACTGTTTTAACAACTATAATAACATACTTGTCTGGCTCTTATGAAAATCTAAAGTGGTATGCATTTCGAAAAGGGGGAAAGTTGCTTTCAATTTGCTTTGCTTTGAAATGAAATGGAAATAATTAATTTAGCCAAACTAAGTGAATATGTTAAATTTTAAAATTCAAGAAAATTTGCACGTGTCGCCATAGCAGCGCCAAATGGACTGCAAAGGGTTAATATTACAAAGAGATACAGGAAAATAATGTCAAAATACTTGAAGAACAAGAACATGTATACGTAAAACGTGATATGTACATATATATTATGCAAAATTGTACCAGTCCAGGTTGCATAAAGTTTTAAAAGGTATAGATTTCCCAGAAGATTCAGATTTCAGGTAAACTGGCACCGCGGATCCGCGAACTTAGGCAGAGCTCGTAAAACACAAAGAGGACATGGCGTTCTTAGGCAGTTTTTCAATGAAACACCGCGAAAAAGAATACGTGGACCGAGATTTCCCCGGAGAATCGTCGACTGGAGAGCCAATATTAAAGCAGAACGTGTCGAAACTACGAAGCGATTTGAGATTGAAATCACGTAGAATCTCGGAATTGTCGATTTCCTTCTCCAAAATAATTTCTCACGTTAAATTCGCTTTCGTGATCGACAGATCCACCTTCGCAAATGCTTCTTCGTTGATTTACTTTAGCCTGGCTTTGGATAAGGTTATTTTGAAAAATGACTGCAATGTAAGAATTTATCAATGAATTAAACGAATGTTAATTGAGCTGTTCACAAGCCAAAATGATTAACTCGATTTTTTTAATAGTTTCAAATTTTAGTACCAAAGCATTTCCTTGGTGCTTAACTTGTTATATTTAAAATAAATTTCCTTAACAATGGGAATTAACACAATGGAATAGGAAAATCGTTTAGGTCGTGGAACGATAAACAATTTATGACAACTATAACTGTTATTCGAAGGATATATTATATTACATATTTTATCTGTCGTTGGATAAAAGTTTTATCTGTGATAATTTTATTGTGTTTATTTGAGTTCGAATTTTAAAGGGTATTTTAAAAACAAATATACATATATTACTTTATGAATTCTTCTACTTTTTGTTTTGTGGGGTTAATCAATTAATAGATAGATACAATATAATTGAAGGGTTAACTGTTTGTACTCTGTGTAGTATGAATTTGTACTTATCATTTGCTATTTCGACAATTCTGGGAGCAAATTTTTATTCAGTTTTCTTCTAGCAATAAAAAGCAAAGACGTATCGCAAAAATTTGGAAGCGAACAAAAGTGTAAAAGAATTTCATTTTGTATTATGTAAGGATAATTTATTATATGATAAAGCAAGTGATTATTATTGTGAAGCTACTAACAGTAACACTTAATAAATTCAAAAATTTAGATTTACATTATAATAAAGCAGATTTATCAAACAAATACAAATAAATTGTAATCTTTTTCATTGGAAACAAAACTCTTCTTTAACAATAAACTTTACTATAAAATACATCGATGTTGCTGGTAGGTTGCTTCAAAAATGTTCAGAGCGCAAAGGGTTAATATCAAACACGACACTTGTAAATTTTTATCTTTTTGCTGAAGGACGAATGAATACTCTAACATCTTCGATTTCCGTTCAACAGAATTCCATTTTCTTAACAAACGATTTTATTCACAATATTGCACAATTGCTATGGTTGCTGTTACTAATTGTATCGCAAATGAACTATACTTCATTAAGTCATAAACTAGTGAACCTCATAAGTATTGTTGTTAATATTTACAAAGTTTGATTTTGTGATGAATTCTCCAATCGTCGGAAATTAACTCCTCAGAAGACAACAGCAATTCAATATAGTATTAATAACATAATAACAATATTAATAATACTATAATACAAACAATAATAATATAATTGATAATATAATAATTTAATAATAATTTATTACCAGATTAAACGAGTATTAATTAAAAGATTAATAGGGTATAACTATTGAAAATTAATAGGAAGACCAGAAGGTGATAGATTCTCAAAGAAATATTTCTCGATTCAAAAGATGACCGTAGGTGGATTTTTCAGTTGAGGTAGAAAGTACTTTAATGCAACGAAACGTGTTACTCGGTAGAATGGAAGTTTGGCGAGGAAGAAGTTGGAAAAGAATGGGGCCGACTTGGGGAAAATGGAGGTAAATAAGGAGAAGCACGTGCCTTTCGTGGAAATTCAAGGGAAAATGGAGGTATACTAAAGTGTCAAACACTTTAGGGCGATTGGAAATCTGTTTTCCAAGAAAATGGCGAAGCATTTGTATTTCTTGCAATTCTTTCAGATTGAATGTTGAAACGGTGTAAATTTAATACTAGAATTAAACAGCAACTAAAATAAACGTGTACCCAAGACACTTCCGTAAGTTAATGTCAATTTTCAAGGGGTTTTCAATTTTTTACTTCCAAAGTTAATCGATTTTTCTTTTTTACAAAAAATGTGTAATCACCGCTATTTCGTTTCTCTGGCTTTCGGATACAGATATAGTAATACGGTAGCTTAGTATAATAAGACAGAGATAAGAAGGTTACGAAATCGAATCGCCATTAAATTCGTAGACGTTTTTAAAGCTCCCATTAATTCACACAGCTTTTTTTACTCAAGGTATTTTTCACAATTACGCAGCCATGAGAAATTGAGTAATAAATAGCTTAGTAGTAATTAGCTTCTAGCTAATAAAAGTAGCGTACTCGTTTAAAGGATAAAAGGTATGCTTCAGTTAAAAGTAAGTATTAAAGGAAAGGCTCATTCAGTAGCAATTTGCTAAGAATTCGTATCGCTTGTCCCCAAGTTTTTATCACTATAATTATCACAGATAGCAATAACCGAAGTTTCATTATAATAGGCGGATTATTTTATAATCCATTTTATATAGAGTGTATTGGGACCGTGTGATTATGATAACAATAGCCGACTGATAACATTATCTGTGATTCTAATAATCGAATTCCATTGTAGTATAATATAGTATATTACTAGTCCTACACATCGTTAGTAGTACAAGATATTAGGTTAATAGTTGTATTTGAAAGTACAGTAGTTTAGTAAAATTGTACAATTATCATACAATTACCATCTATTAAGTCATCCGATATTGAATGTCGTTCCTGAGATTTCTCTGAACAAGTGTGTACAAAGTTATTCAAAGAAGGAATTAAAAAATTTACCGAGAAATTGGAGAAATAATAGAAGGCAATGTTGAATGAATCGGAGACTAAAACCGAACATTTCTTTATTAAGTATTAATAATTTGCATTGAAAATTAAGTCAAGAAGCGGCACTACTTATGTGACGAACTAATACTACGGTGATATAATCTATAATCTAATAATAATAGTAGTATAGTCTAGTATACTAGTAGCATAGTATACTAGTCCTACGTATTGTTAGTAGTATAATTTAGGATATTAGGTTAATGATTGTATTTGAAAGTACAATAATTCAGTATAATAGTATAATAACCATACAATTACCATCAAGTAGAGCAGTAGTATAATTTAGTATACTAGTAGCATAGTATACTAGTCCTACGTGTTGATAGTAGTATAATATAGTATATTAAGTTAATAAATGTATTTAAAAGCACAGCAGTTCAGTATAATAGCATAATTATCATAATAATTATCATACTAGCAGTATAGTATACTGGTACTACTTATTGCTAGTAGTATAATATAGTATAGTAGATTAGCAATTTTACTGTATACAGATTGAACCTTTTCATGCACAAGTCTGCGAATCTCATTTGCTCGTTTGGACTGTGTTTCTTTGTATAATTGTACGCTATTATTGTTAATAATTAACGTCCCTGTCTTATTCTCTTGTTAGCTACCTCTGTTATGGTAGAACACCATTAAAATGAAACAAAATATTCGACAATATCGTGAAATTCTAAATTCACGAGAATAAAATTTAGTCTCCTTGGTCAGCAAATTAAAAGAAACATCCGAGTGTTAATGGGTTAATTAAATTGATACAGACATTAAAAGGATGGCGCTTTTATTTGGATTTAATTAAATCCGTACAAATATCCAGCGTTTATATTTTCGCTTGCATTTAATTAAACCTATACAAATATTCAACAGCGAGTGCATGTATTTATATTTATCCTCCGCATCATAAATCCCCATTTCGTTCCACCCCATTAAAAAAGAATCGTATCCGAACCCCTATATAAACCTACCATTACCTCAGACCACCCATCGCCACCGTAAAAGTCCGCCCTCGAAAAGCTGTGCTCTAAAGTAACTTACAAGTGGGAATGGTTTGAAAAGTAACGTACAAGGAAAAAATAGGAGAACACTCGACATATCGATGTAAAAGTACCAACGACCAGCTATCAGCAATGTTAAGTAATACATCGATAACAAAACGATATTTCTATTTATTAACGTTTGAAATAGAGGGGTTTTAACGTGTTTCTAGGGTTTAATTTTAATAGTTGAAGGGCGGAAATAAAAAACTGCTGAAAGTACTACTTTTTCAGAAAAATATTTTTTTCCATAAAAACGACGTTTACATAAGCGTCAATATTTGTAAATAAGGAGACAAGTGTTGTCACAGTAATTAATACAGTTTTTAGCATTTCGTATCTGATGCGAGATGTAATTTGTTCAAAAATAGTAATTTGCCTAGCACAGTTCCAAACCATATCTTTCACTTGTGAATCTTTCAATTAAATGTTTCATTCTTACCGTGAAGAGTCACTATAAAGTTATTCTTACGGAACAGATGTTCTGGAATCAGTATAATAAAAGTTTCAGGAAAACAAATTATTATACCTATTAGAAAAAGTAATACGATGCAAATAAAACTATTAATGAAACAGGTATGAAAATCGTAATTACGCGTGAATTACGTAATTACTAGATTTTATTTACATTTTTCTACAACTTTAACATGAACATGTAAATATTCCATGGTATAATATATAAATCTTACACGAGCATAAAGATAAAAATATACAGGGTGTAATGCTATGCACTGAATCACATTTAATGCTTCCAACAATAATTAGTGACTTTTTTATTTCCTACTGAAATACCTACAAAACATCTGTTCCTGTCATAACAGAATTTTATACATTCAATTTGACACGAAACTTTCATTTTCAACAACTTCTTTTCATGTATTCTCATCGAAGCTCAAAGCCCAGAATTTTTTCAAAAAACTCCCACAGCTCCTGTTGCAAAGCTGCTAAAAGGCTCCGCGACTTTTTCACTCGCTGATTGAAAGACAAAAACATCGATGTATCGCTGCCATCCCTACTAACAACTCACGAATCGAAATCGTTCGTTATCTCGATCTCCAAACCGGAAGGGATCTGCAGCATTCCCATAATCGACCAGAGAAACCAGTCACATAAACCCTAAAAAAAACATGCCCTTTGATATTTCGATGTACGAAGGGTGCAAAGGGCTCATGATTCGAGGCGCCCCACTTGTTGGACACAAACGAGGGATGAAGGAGAGGGCACCGGCCACCTGATGCTACGCCACTGCGGCATCGATCCCCCAAACTACCCCACCACCGGTCGTCATGGCGACCAGCCATCCCCACCGACTTTGCAAGGAACCACGAGCCCTGTTTCCAACCCCCCCTCGTGCAACTCTGGCGTAGGTGAGTGACGTCAGGTGATAAACATTAACCGCGGCGTGAACGGTACCCCCTACGTGTACGCTACGACCTCGTAGCAAGGGCTGCAATCGCGTTTTCTACTTGCGTGACGAAGATTTTTGACCAATTGCCCTATTTGTTTTTAGGGGGCGGAAGAAAGTGGTTGTTTAGTAGAGTGGTGTGTTGGCAGGGTTTAGGAGGCTTGATAGGGTGGATATTTTATGGGGGTGGTTCCCGATATTTCGGCTTGGTACGATGGGGTGGGCGGTAAAGCTTCTGAAGGACGAGGATTCCATCGTGTTTCCTTTTTTGCGGGGTATTCTATTGTTAAATTGGGGTGATTCTGGGGAAATAGCCGTTGATCGCTTGTTTATTACGATCTTTATCGTTGTTATCAGTTGAATACGTTTTACATGCCAACCGAGTATTTCTTTATTTTGGGATTTTTCTTAGTGTTTTGGTGAACGAAGAAGGGGAAATAGTGTTGATTGTAATTTAATTTATTAGTTGTACCTATGAATAATCTAGGTTTTTTCCAGTCAAAACAATATTTATTTTGAACGACATCAGATACATATTCTATTTTATATGTAATTGTTGGCATTCTGTAATGCTTGACGTCATCGTTCGAGAAAATTACAAGTGTTCGTTTGAATTTATAGTGAAATGAATTTGTTAACTCGTACCAATACTTTACGATAGTAAGTGCAAACAAATTTTATGTAAAATAAATGCTGATTAATTTATCTACTTACGCAGTTAATTTTTTAACAGAATCATTTTTATAAAATACAGCGATGAGAAATGGACAATAGAATAAGATGCAGCCACTTTTAAGCAGAATTTTTCTGACAAAATACCGACATTAGGGATGGACAGTAAAATAAATGGAATAAAAAGCAATCATTTTTAAACAGGATCTTTTTTGTAAGGTACAAAGACTAGAAAGGGAGATTAAAATAAATGGGAAAACTTTTAGTAAAGTAATTTTTAATTCTTGTTTGATTTTAAAAAATAAAATTGATATTTGGTTACTAGTGATCGAAAACCTGTCTGATCAATAACCAACTTTTTCTACTTATTTTATTATAGTTTCTCTTTCTTTACGCCTTCTCTTGAAAATTTACTATTCCCAATTTACGAATCTTTATGCAACTTTATTTTCTGATGAACAAAAGTGGAGAAACGAACGCGAAATACAGATCAGTATTAATCTTTACGTACCATAAGTAGCATAGCACTTTATACAGTTCTCCAAGTCACGTGTACATTGCGCTTTTTTGCATATTTAAATTTGCATTAAATAAACAAAGCTCCACAGAATAATTACTATACTTTGAATCTATTCTATATGTTAAACGATGCTACAATGAAATATTTCTCAGCATGCATCCAATTATTTTGAAATTAACTTCTTTTTTCAATTCGAAAAGTAACAATAATATAATCGCAATTATTTCATGAACTTTTATTAGTTAAATTATTGAGCAGCACATTTCACTTCATTTCCCTAACTAATTGTAATCTTTAACTGGACATCGTGTTCATAGTAAAATGAGTGAGGGGAAGTTGCTTTATTGGGGGCTGACAAAAAAGGTCTTTGTCTTGAAAAGAGTTTGGAGCTTGAAAGCTTTATTTTGTATGATGAAAGGGACTACGTGCCCCGTGTTCCCGACTTCATGAATCCAAAAGGATTTATTTAACTTGATAAAATATACCTGAAAAGATTTACTGGTTACTGAACGACGACATTTACATGACAGAAGATCCTGATGACGAGGGTGTTTCTCAAGGAAGGCGCAAGATTTTCTTCTGCCTCGTATTTAAAAGTATAATCTTGACTGCGCACCTACAGAAGGATATTATGGCAGCTGAAACTTTACAACGTGCCTTAACATTTTGTTAAGCAACGTTTACAGCATTTTTATACGCACTTCTTAAACTACTTCGGTAATAAAAAATTTATTTCCTGGAAATTGAAAAACTTCAACCACTAACTGACTAGCAATTATTCTACCGCAAAAGTTATTCGATTACATTGAAAAACCATTTTAATAAATGTTATCCCGTTCTAATTTGTCGACTTTATGAAAGGAAAAGTATTGGGAATAAATTCTGTTTAAAAATTACATTATGTAAATGGATAAATTAATTTGTAGTTGTTTAATAAATTCCTGTAGTGGTTTATAAGGAATATCGCGCGCCAGATGTTTTTAACAATTGCGTCACAAATTCATCAACGATATTAGTACAATTTCTCTCGTTAAACTATATGACAGAGGAGATCTAGCTGAGCAAGCAAGAACGACGAGAGATAACAAGAATACGAAATCGAGTTGCCATTAAATTCGTAGACGCTTTTAAAGCTCCCGTTAATCCAGACAGCTTTTACTCAAAGCACTTTTCGAAATTGTGCGGGCATAGAAAGTTGTGTAATAAAATAGCTCGGTGGAATGGCTGACCAGTAACCGCGCTATTCTACTTGTTTTAAGATCTATCCTCTTCTCACGTTTTCCTCCTATTCGAAACAGTTCCTTCCTTTTTCTTTCGCAGTCTTCAAATTTGATTGAAAATATTTGATCTGAATACAAATAGAGTATTGCACTTATTGCTAATTGTTTGTACTTAGTATTAAGACACTACTTTTTCCTACTAAAGAAAGTACATCCAGTCGCAAAAGTTTTTATTCTAAATTTCTGATTTTTCAAATATTTCGATTTTGCAGATTCACAAGGTTTTACTATTCAAATCTACAAATGGTTAATTTAAAAGCAAATTTGCCGAAGCTTTAAATTTTCGAATTTACAATTATATTAACGCTCAGATTTCAAAGTAAAATTATTCCAGTTACAGAAACATAAAGAGAGATCATTTTGCAGGAAGAGTTTCTTAAGGTCCAGCTTTATCGTTCACCAGTCTCGCTGAAGAAATTAAACTTTTCTGTAGCACCGCGAACCACCTTTTTATTATCATTACACCATTTAATTCCAACACTTGGTTTAAAACTTCTCCGAGGCAAATAAAGTCTGTTTTCCATTCCCCGGCGAATTACTTTCCGCTGAAATTGTCCCCGACAAAAAGAATCCGACGAAATATAATCATGGCTTGAGAAATTACGCGACGAACGGTTAAAATGAAATTATATATGCAGCGAACCGTGGCGCGTTATTAATAGCAGATACGTGGCTCCGGTGGTCGCAAGATCTAGCGCACAATTCGTGACTTCTTCGCTTATTGCAGACTTGAATAAAATTAATAATGCATCAATGAGTTCCTGCTATTACGATCTCTAAAAAGTTCTTTGGTATTTTAAAGACGTGTAAAAACAAAACTTTGTCAATCGGTCATACGATTTTTTTACCGATTCGTTAATTTTGCCGATTCGATAATAATCGAAAGCAGCATTCACGTTGCATTGAATTTCCAATACTTCGAAGTGCCGATACTTTGAATTGTCAATGCTTGGAATTCTTAACGTGTCGCAAACTGAATTTCATTCAGTGATACTCTTACTATCCTTATTCGACTATGCTCTGTCGATATAAAATTCGACCCGAACTTTCCGTTCAACCCAATACATTACTATCACTCGAATCATGGACTTTCAATTTTATTCGTTCCTTTTACAGAAGATTTATCTGTATTCGTGTGTATTATACTTTCTATTGTTGCCTTTTTACGTCGCAATAAATTTATGCTACTGTTTATACTTGTTTCCAGTGGAAATCTGAACTTTGAAACAACGATGCTTTCAAGGGAATTCGATTTTCAACGTGCAATAGCACCAGGACTTCCACTTTTCTGTCAGGTCGCTGTCGTTTCTCTATTCCATTCAGATAAACGCGATCGAAAGTTGGAATTTTATTCGCAAACCGTTTAGGAACAACAGGTACGCGGTCTAATAGCAATTTATTTAAACAACAACATGTTATTCCGTATAAGGGTTTAGCGGGGAACAAAAATATTGCCAAATATATATGATTAACCAATTAGGAACCAACGTGTTTCGACACAGAATTTTATTTGCATTTTTCCCCATCCAATCTGTATCAATGAAATCCATTTTTTATTAATGTGTTCACGAAAAGGCATATGATAATTTTGTTATTATTCTTTCTTCCATATATGTATATTACACAATTTTGTAAAGTTTGAAGAGTCAAAAATGTTTAAAGTGAATAAAGCAAAATATAGATTACTGTATTAGATGTTCCAGTTAGTTTTGAGAGCACACTATAGATAACTGCAATTAGATTTGTGCTAGTTTAAGTTGAATGGTTGGCCGTTTGTGAATGTTTGCCAGTGAATGTGGGTCGTTTCGCAGTCGAATCTTTCTGCAAATAATTCGACACGTGTATTTCGCAATCGTAAACAAAAGCACAGTTTTCAGTGCGATTGGAAATGGAACGCGATAAAGAACATTTTCGACGCTCGTTAGTTTATTGCTTTGACTCGAAGAAAACTGTTGCCAAAGAATCTTATTATGAGATTGCTTCATCGGTTGAAACACGAGAATACCGGTTTCGACGTTAAAAAATAGTTTGATCAATAGATTATTTCGAAGGGCGAACATTTCTTTTATCGTGGAATTCGTTTGTGGCTAGAAAAATTCGAAATAGTTGTAGCCAGCGATGGAAAATATGTTAAATAAAATATAATTTGACACGTTTTTAATGTAAGCATGTGTTTTGCAAAAAAAATCTCTCGAAACTAACCGAGACACGTAATATTTTAATGGTGACATAATTTCCTATTTAAGTCCGATTTTATTCGTTTTATTTATAAAGATACGAATTTTTATATACGTCCGCATTTATAATATATCTATCTCAAAATTTACAATGAATGAAATTAATCAATTTACCGTCCTTTAATCAAGTTTTATGTACAATGCCGATATTTTATTGCGACTAACGTTTCCAATAATTTTCGAATATCAAATCACAATAAACGAATAAAAAATCAGATTAATGTTACTTATCTCCTATAATACTTTAAATTCTCACTGATATCCCAAGTCTATGATTATTATGGAATACAATAAACTGAAGTAAACACTTTGATATGAATACGCAAAAAGTTTCTACTGTGGCCGAACAAAAATGTCCATTAAACGAAAGAACACCAACGAAAAACAGTGGCTGTTGTGGAAGGCCATTATAATCGTCTTAATTCTTAATTTTGAACCATTATTGAAAAGGCCAATACTCTGTATAAATTAAAATCGTGATATCTCATATTTCCACCTTACCTCATGTTTCTACCTTTCCTAATATCTCGTATTCTACCTTTTATTATAAGTGACTAACTGGGCAGCTAATCTGACTGCGAGTGTTTAGTATAATTCGTGATAGCAAAACGTTTCCGTCCGTTTCGTGCAAAATAATAATTTAAAGTAATGCGTTAATATTTACTTTACTACTCAATCTTGCGCGAAACACTAATCTTTCATAATTCTTTCACAAAGAAAAGTAAAAAGGGTGAGCGTTGAAGAACGCGGCTTTCTTGACGAGCTTGTAATCCTAAATGTAATTGGATACTTGGAAGCAGTAAAACCACGTCATCTCCTTTAGCTTCGAACAATGAAGAAGATAAAAAAGATGAAGAAGCTTCCGCAGAATCATCGCTTCGGAGAACCGAACGCCTTTAGCGACTGTTTCATCGCGTTTTCCATTAGAAAGATTAAGAATTGCCTTTTCGCCTCCTCGATTATTTCAGGAATGTCACGATTCGCCTAATTACTACACCTCTCGAAATCTTACCAATTAATAAATCGGTAATTTGCTCGATTTAACGCTAAGTTTATGGACGTTAATTGCATAATTTGACAGGCTTCCGAAAAAAAATACGTATACTGCGTATAAATATTCGAAATTAAAAGATTGAGGACGAAGAGAAACAATTAGAATACATATTCATACCATTGTATAAATTAAAGTTAACATAAAGTACTGAAAAATAATATTTATGGTCTCTACAATTTTAGGTTCGAAATCTGAAATACGTCAACGTGACGAGTTCCGTAAACCTAGTGTTAACTATATTTAATTCAATCATTTATATCAAATGGCAGAAAATAAATCGAAGGCTGACTGAATAAATAGACTGATTATAATAGGAGTAAAATAACGCTTGAAGTAATTTTTATTAGGTGACGTGGGTTTATTGAAAAAATGTCACCAAGCTTAGAGCGGAAAATCCTCGGTTGTTTTTCTTTCATTTCGCCGGAAAATCGAATAGGGCGTTCGGGAATTGCGAAGAAGGCTGGCTATTCGTTGACTCATACTACTTATAGGTTTTTTCCAGTAATTGGAATCTCGACAACTTTCTTCTTGTTATTTTATTTCACGAGAGATTGAACAGGGGAACTTTTTTGGAGAATGGCTGACATATAGTTGGCGTATACTACTAAACTCTTTCGCTACGAAGGACATTACGCACTTACTTAGAGATGCTGATTTTGAACGAATATTAAAAGTACACGTGTAGTTAATACAGTGAGAGTCACAATTATTAATACACCTCATAAAAATGACATTGAACAAGATTATAGGATAATTAGAGCCTCATTATAATGTTACTTGTAGCAAATAAATGAATATTGTGTAATAATGATATAATTATAGTATTATTTATAAACAATACTTTATAGTATAATTGGGTTACAATTTGCAGTAAATAATTTATACCATAATGTTACTTTTGTAAATTGGACAGTGGGAATCAAAATGATGAATACATCTCACAAAAATGAAATTGAACAAGATTATAGGATAATTAGAGTCTCATTATAATGTTACTTGTAGCAAATATAATGAGCATTGTGTAATAATAATATAATTCTATTATTATTTATAAACAATGCTTTTTTAGTATAATTGTGTTACAATTTGCAGTGAATAATTTATACCATAATGTTACTTTTGTAAATTGGACAGTGGGAATCAAAATGATGAATACATCTCACAAAAATGAAATTGAACAAGATTATAGGATAATTAGAGTCTCATTATAATGTTACTTGTAGCAAATATAATGAGCATTGTGTAATAATAATATAATTCTATTATTATTTATAAACAATGCTTTATAGTATAATTGTGTTACAATTTGCAGTGAATAATTTATACCATAATGTTACTTTTGTAAATTGGACAGTGGGAATCAAAATGATGAATACATCTCACAAAAATGAAATTGAACAAGATTATAGGATAATTAGAGTCTCATTATAATGTTACTTGTAGCAAATATAATGAGCATTGTGTAATAATAATATAATTCTATTATTATTTATATACAATGCTTTATAGTATAATTGTGTTACAATTTGCAGTGAATAATTTATACCATAATGTTACATTTGTAAATTGGACAGTGGGAATCAAAATGATGAATACATCTCACAAAAATGAAATTGAACAAGATTATAGGATAATTAGAGTCTCATTATAATATTACTTGTAACAAATATAATGAGTATTGTGTTATAACAATATAATTGTAGTATTATCTGTAGACAATGCAATATATTATAATTGTGGTACAATTTCCAGTAAATAATTTATTTTTGTAAATTGGATACTCAGTCAATTTTGGTTTTTACTGTATTTTGAATATTTTGCATATTTCTGCATTTTGTACAGTTTACGATGAGGATCAAAAGCGAGTGTACATCTGACAAAAATGAAATTATATTATTGATTATAGTACAAATGAAATTGCAATATAATCATATTATTATTTATGGCAAATAAATAATAATCGTATAATAGTAGTACAGATATAGTATCATGTACGATAACTAAATTATAGCATAATTGCGATATAATTTACAGTAAGCAAATTACAATATAATTCGATACACGTGTTTCGGAATGTACGGATCATATTATACTATATCGAAGGTCACGAATACACGCGTATCGATATATACGATTTCACGTGTATTAACACATCCATATTACGCTCCATTAATTATATACAACTAAATCCTCACATGTATAGCTTTTACGCAAGTAATACGTGACTAACAGACATGATTTGCTAGCCTGCTAATATTGCTATATGCGCACTAGAACCTCCATTGTATGAACACCCGTTATGTGAATGTTCCATTATATGAACGCTCTATATATGTTAACTGACTACGCATATTCGTTAAAATTACTTTATCCACGTCACACGTATCTATATTTTCCAGCAGGTTTCCGGCCAATTTATTGAATCTTGTGCTTACAAACTCATCGTTTAAAATATTTGCAATTTTTATTCATTTATTATCATTTTCTGCAACAGACTGAATTAATTTGACGAGCAAGGTATTCCACATCAGCACGAAATATACATATAAACGCAAAGTAAATAACGTATGCAATAACATATTACGTATGTTTGTAAACATAGAGCATGAAAGCAATGTAAATATTTACACTCGTATTATTTCAACATTAATAAATGTATATTAACAAACGTAATTAATATATAAACCTGTCTATGTTCTTACTTTTTGGTTTCATGATGGTGCAGCAAAAATGTTCAATCTCCTTTCCCCCTTTTTGCAACCCGATAAAGTAATTAAAAAGGATCTTAAAAGAGTATTTATTGTTACTATTAATCCAAATATTCATTCTCCCCTATCGTTTAACATAAATACGGCAGAATATCTATTTCGCGATTTAATTACACGTGGTAAAGTATATACGAAATTTCGAAATCGAGGATAGAAGTTAGACCACAGGAAGATAAATCACAGAAATTTCGTTGAGGGAATTTCATAAATTGCTCTGTTGGCAAGATATCGGCCACGATATTCCTATATACGAGTGCATCTGCAAACGTGACGAGCGTGGGACACGCCTGAAAGGGTCACGCTGGTGTGCGTGCTTGAAAATGTAAAACGCAGAGACCGTGGTCTTGCTATTCAGGCTGATTAAACGTGGCCGTGTTTCCCTTGCATCGAAGCTTCTCCCCTTTGATGCAGATTAACCGCGATTGCAGCGAATGGTTTTGTAAAACACGATAACACATTCCAATTAAAAAGAACATGTGTATATGTGTGTGTGTGTATAATGTAATTTGTGCAAATGAAATATTACTTAAAAACTAAGCAATACCAAGCCTGTTCGATTGTATAGAATCAAATGGTCATAAATCTTATGAATCAGTGTTTTATAGCCTTGTTTTATTGTCGCGAATCCCTTTTGTAATAGTTAAATTATTTGCATTCCTCTTATTGTAAATTAGATAGATTTAATAAAATAAAGAAAACACACTGAAAAATCAGTGCTTTAGAATATAGTCTTAATTTAATATTTAATTATTTCTCCTAATATATATATTTAATATATAGGTTGCGAATGTTTATGCAAATTCATACTTTGATAAATAAGTTTGAAGAAATAGGACTTAAATTGGTGAATCATCTAGGTACGTCATCTAAGTATTATAATTTCTACTGTATTTTGGGTACTTACTTCCTTTCACACCTTTAAATTTTCAATAAATGTATAAAAATTCGCAATCTACTAATATATTTAATTATTTTCCATCTAAGAAAATGCAACCACCAAAACACATAATAATAGCTATAGACAAATTATTAGATTATTGCACTTTAGCAAGATAATGTAGAATGCGTGTGATGTACAGAAATATACAACGAATTCAAAATAAAGAACGCAAAAAAGAAAAAAAAGCAATAAAAGCGCAATGAAAATAAAGAACGAAATAAAGAAGTAAAGAATATATTAGATAATATAAATAATTAGGTGAAGTCGTGTTTTATTGTTAAGTAGATTTCTTTTCCTCGCTGTTTCCTCTTTCATAGTAAACGTTTATTTTTAGTTTTTTCCGTTCCCCTTTTATTTCATATTACAGTTATGTAATCTTCCCGTATGTCTTTTTATTTGTAGAGCGGTATTTCGCAACTAAGAAATTGTAGTGTTCTTGGTTACTTCCACAGTTTCACGTTTGACCGAAAACTTTCTGCCAAGGGTAGTATTTAAGCGATAACGAAATATTTTATATTAACTATTTAACACCCCTTCCTTTAATTGTGTATGGAAAAATATGATTTTGCATAAACATCCGCGGAATCTCCCCAATTTTAATTAACAGATAGATTAATATTTTTGAAATGGTACCTTTTTAAATATTTGAAATTTAGAGCTGTACATAGACTTTCGTGACTGATTTGATCAAAGACGCATTACCGTTAATCAAATAAACCTAATTAAAAATAAAGATTAAAAATGCAATGCACGCGGAGAAGAATTAATTCGAAATATCGAACAGAATCTGTTTTAGCTTTCCATCGATTATACGATTTTCCTGAAAGAACTCCATTATTCATTGGAGCTTTAAAGGTCCATAAAACAAAGCTTCACGCACAGTTTCGTGACTAAAGACGAGTCAGTTCTTGTCACGAGACGTAAAGTGCACGTGCAGTTAAGTGAAATCTCGCCTCGTCTCACACTTCTCGGGTGGAAACTTCGAATGGAACTGCAGAGGCCACGCCGGCATCGGAATCGTTCGTTCTCTTAAAGTATGTAGGTTACCGGTGACGTCACAATCCCGTGACGTGTGCACGGTGAAATATTCATCGTTGCAGCGACGCAGGTCGTTGACATCGATATATCGAATATTTACCCACGAATAAATACCGTTAAAGCTTGATTTCCGGTAAAATTGAATGTAAAAATTAACAGGCTGCGGGAATTTTTGGTGAATTCGTTTATGGGAAATTCAACTATGGAAAAAACTAGAGGATGCACGTCGTATACAAAAATGTGTAGAATATCTAAAATAATACATATATTGTTCTATTTAGAAAGTTGGGAATAGAAAGTTGTTATTGGTATTAATTTAATTTGGTTTTAATTATAATATTTATTTATTTAAGGGACACACACTTTTTAGTACAGTATGTGGATTATGAAAAAAATGTCACAAATAAAATACTTATCAATTAAAATACATACAAATATATATATAAAAAAGAAGAAGAAAGCAAAACGAAAAGAAGTAGAATACAATAAAAGATATTAAAGTTCCATTTCTTTAGCAATAGTTTTAAACATACGAAATTGCATAAAAATGCGAAGTTTATTAGTTAAAAGCCATCTTCTTTGCCACAAATATAAATAAAGGAATTACTGAAAAGTAGATGATTAAATGAAAATGAAAATGTAGAATGTTACGGTTCCTAATTAGAACTTTTTCGATGTCTATGATGAATAAAGGAAATGAAAATATGAACTTCGTTTAATGAAGTTCGCCACTTTCAATGGACTTAATTAACACTTTAATAACAGGGATTTTTTAATTGAATTGCTGGAGAATTACTACATGCTTTTAAGGCTCTCACAGAGCTGAACAACTTTTACTCGAAGCTTTTTTTGAAGTAATGCCCGCAAAAAAAAAGAGTTATGAAACGTATAACAGGGAAGCGTGTCTGACCACGTACGGACCACTTCTACTTACTCTCATATTTCTCGCTTCGACGAAATTTCGTGTCTCGTAAAACACGGTTAAACGATACCATTAACACCGGTATGAGGTACGACATACGGTTTCATTCATTTTCAACGCCCTTTAAAAGAATCCATAACAAAAGCCGCAAACTTCCATTAAACTTATTCCACTCCACTATACTAATCTACTTGTTTGTACTTTTACTGCAATAAACAATAACTACGACGCAGCTGCGAAATACGAGCTGTCCACGTGTCCTTGAAATAACATCTGTTCCAACAAAACAACAGCAAAAAGCGGGTACAAAAGAAGTCGAGGAAGAGAGGAGTGTAGTAGGGGGAGCGAATCGATGGTTCATAAATAATCTTCGCACATTTCGCGTCGCGACGCTACAAGCTTGAGTACTATTAACCCGACTAGTGGTGGTATCAAATATTACCGAGCACTGCACAGTGAGAATCGCGTGTACAGAGGCGGCCAAGACTTCGAGAAAAGTAATGGGTATTAATCCCGGCGGAACGAGGATCCGCGCCACGTGTCGGGATTCGATCCTATTTGCAATGCAAGTTTAAACGCGAACACGACGTGGCGGGACGCATTCATGTGCAATCGTACAAGCGTTTATGCTAATGGATCGACGGCTGCAAGAAACACCAAATTGAGTTCCGCTGGGGGATCAACTTCCGTGAGAACAATTGAAGGGTTTATAACAATGACAACCCTTGTCAAAGTTAGCAACTACCTTGCAGCTTAACTGTTTATGGTAGTTTCGTGGTATAATTAGGGACGGGAACCACAGCAATTATGTAACGAACTATAATGAATTAATTTGTTGTAGGATCTTGTACGTTATGGCATCTGCTTGTTATAGGATACTAATGTACATACGGTAAGAGCCGAAAGTAGGTATACAGTTCGTATACAGTAAATGAAACTGAGTAAAATTGTAGGATAATTAGAGTGTGATTACAATATTACTTGTAGCAAACGAATAATTATTTTGTAACAGTAATATAAGTAGAGAATTATTTGTAGATAATGTACTGTAATATGATTTCGGTATAATTTATAGTAAATAAATTATACTATAATTTTACTTTTGCTAATTGGGTACTCAGCTTTGGCTGGTACTGTATTTTGGATGTTTTGTATACTTTTGCATTTCGTATGGTTTAGAATGAGACTTGAAGGTAAGTATTCATCTGAGAAAAATGAAACTATAGTACAAATGAAATTACAATATAATTATAGTATTATTTATAGCAAATAAATGAATATTGTATAACAGTAATACAATTATAGTATTACTTACGATAAATATATTATAATATAATTGCAACGTAATTTACAGTGAACAAATCATAACGTAATTTCCAACTTGTAAAACGTATACTTACTTTTGACTCTCACTGTACATGTGCATATGCGTTCATACATATACAGTCAATTATAAAAGTTTACATACACAATTTAAATATCAAGTATACATATGTTTTAGGATATATTGTAGAATAATAAAAGTGGTGTAAAAACTCGTGAAACATAAAATTACAAGTGAGAAGCATTCTCGGATGACGTTGCATAAAATGGGTATTATTAACCAAACAAATAAAATTGCGTTATACTAAACGAACTATAGGACGACGTTATAAAGTTGAACAAAGTATAAGCACAGTTATAACAATGTAGATTGTATGTTATACAGATGGAGTGGATTGCAAAAAGTTACCATTTCCAAAAATAGATCGCAGGTCCAAAAAGTTAATATTTAAATTTCATTAATATTAGCTTGAGTTACAGTGAAAGTAATAAAAACTAAGAAACTTTCCCTATACCTTTAATAAAAAAAAGAAGTCCACACGAATTTTTTCCGATGCCCAATATTAATTTGGGGAATTTTTTAATGGCGTGGCTAACACTTTGGGTTTGATAAAGACATCGAAAAACATTTATGAACCGTAAGCGATTGTTAGAAGTTGGTAAGCTGAAAATTTCCGACCGACTGTGAAGTGATTCTTTGTCTTCGTCGAAATGGAATTGTCAGTTGAAATCCCTAAGCGTGGAAAAGCGATTAATCGTAAAAGATCCCAGGATGATAAAATTTGTTCTCATAGTTCGGAACTTCCTGCTAGAACTACGAAAACTCGTATTCAGCGAGCGTTACAAGTTGGAGAGCGATTCTCGTAAATTTTCGAATCCAACACTGGCAAACGAAGTTCACCCGCATGATTGGGTGCTTAATTCTGTTTCGAAGTTCATTTCGGTAGCAAGCGGGAAGTTTCGGTCAAATTCGAAGTCCAACAAGTGACCGGACCTTTTAATTTTTGCCTAACTAAATAACACTCCCGTATCAAGCTAATGTTACCGTCTAATTCCACAACGCAGATTTCAGAGAGTTTCACGCAAACACGGATTGTTAATTTAACCGCGGTACTATTAACAATTATAATAAAAGTTCTGTCCTCAATTGTACTGTCCGATGAGAGAAGGACATGAGTGACGAAATTGAATTCCGGGGAAAGTGACTCTAAACGTTTTACAGTTAATTCTCAGTTGGTAAGGTTAGGGTCAAATTCAAGCTTTTGTTGCCGAAACTATTATATTATGGCCCCCAACTAAATGCTTATTTTAGTTGAAATAATACAGTATCCATATACAGTGGAATCCGGTTACTATAATCACCGATAATGGTATCGCGCGGCTATTATTATCATAATCAATAGGTCCCAAAATACTCTGTATAAAATAGATTAAAAATAATCCGCCTATTGTAATCGAACATCGGTTATTGGCATCACGCGTGACAATTACAATTGGAGGCAAACAATAAGAATTCTTAACATATTCGTATTAAATAAACCTGTTCTTTAAGACTTACTATTAACTGAAGCTTACCTTTTATCTTTTACATAAGTGCATCGCAAGAATTACCCGAAGATAATTTATCCACAAATAAAATAAAGCAAAAGCTAGAGGGACAAGTATGTGACAATTTCAATGCTTTTAAAAAAGATAGTAAAACCTGAAAAGCTATCTACAAATGTGATAACTAGACTGCGGATGTTTATGCAAATTCGTATCTCCTTAAATAAAATTAAATTAATGGATTTTAATAGAGATTTATTTGATCTTCTAATTGTTGCAATTTGTACTTTGCTTTAAATAGTAGATGTACCAATAAGTAACTCATTATTTCTGTAATAAGTTCAACGTATAATGTAAATTTAAAATATACTGCAGGGAGACAAAAATTAATTGACGAATTTATTTTACAATGCGTAAATATTAAACAACAACGTCAATTATATTTAAGACAGGATAGGCATTTGGTTTTATCAAAAACAAATACAACTGAATTTGGCAACAAAAGTGGATTATTCATTGGTACATCTAATGTTTTGTATATTTTTATATATCATATGGAATCTGTTCTTCTTTACAAATTTAAGTTTGCCATAAATGTACAAAGATACATGTCTAGTCATAACTGTTTATAATGAAATGAGTTCGATACTGAAAATTGTTTATACTCTGCGTAATGTTATCAGCTGATTATTCTTATCAAAAATTGTAAGTTTCAAAGTGATTATAGTAAGCGAATTCCACTGTACAACGTAATGAATACTTGTTTAATTCATGATGATTAGAGTGCAGATTTGTATGCAAAATCAAAAATTTACAAACGCATTTAAAGTAATGAAATCCAAATACAAACTTGTTTGGTCCCATAGAAATGATGACATTTCTTTGTATTTTCGATATTTTATAGAACTCTGCATATTGATGATATTCTGCAATTTTTTACAATTTTAAATTTCTTACAAATGCGTAAAAATGTATAAAATTTTTCGCAGCTCATTTTCACTTTTCGGCACATTTTCATTAACTAATTTTGTTCATTGCCAGTGTAGTCTACACATTTTTTTATTAGGTTTTATATCCGTACAATAGCGCTTTGCGCCATAAGAAAAACGTTTCAACTAATTTTATATAATCGTGTTTGAAAACTTTTTGCCAAGGATAATAAATAAACAATTTATAGAAATAGCATGCCTCGTTAATAAAAATAGCTCCTATAACTAAAGGTTCAATTTCAAACGTGACGAATGTCTGAAAATAAAGCCGCGAAACGAAACAATTTGGCGATAATAAAAAATCGCCTGCGTCGAACGAGAAACTACCTATATTCGGGATGGAAAATAAATTTTGTCCGAAGGTATCGCGTCTCGTCGATCAGCGATCGGATGGGGTGAGAAAAATATTCGAAACGATTTTTCTTCCGCTGACTTTATGAAACACGCGTCCTCTTATAAATCGCCGCGAATTGATGCCGCGAACGGACGAACCAAAAGAGAAAGAAGAGAAATCCTATTCTTCGGCTGACAATTAGAGACAACGAGCGACGGCGCGATAAATTAGCTCGCGAAACATCGAACTTCCTCATATGTAGGTCAAGTGTTAAATAAATCGCGCGAACGCAATTAACATCCGCATTTCTGCGATTCAACAACCGACTACACGTTTACTAGGTAACCTAGAATACTGTGAAAGAAGCGAGAAACATCGTGAAACGTTGAAAAGAATCACTTAGGTGATAACGAGCTTAGGCAATAATTAGTTCCGTTTTTGAGTTACTTCTTCGGTTTCAGGGCAAGTGAACGGACTTGCCTAGACAGAATGACGTTCAAAGTAGCTGAGAGAGTCTGCTAAGTGGAGATCCCAGGCGGGTTGGAAGGTATGAAAGCTTGGAAATTGATTTTGAGTCCAAGTTGAGAGAATTATTGATCTATACTACTGGAAGTTACGAGCAATTTGCGATTAAATATTATTTGGTAACTGGAGATGGCTAATTAAAGTGCGACCATAGAAATTCGATTAAATTTTAACGTCATTTGGTAATGGAAACAATTAGACGATCATTATTAGGGTTCGTTTAGAGGTAAATCATTGACCTATACTACTGGAACTGTAAAGTTTTCATCGAATTGATATTTAATTGTCCGACGAGCGTTTGAAACGGCTAAATTGGGTATAATCTAAATAATACGCATGCATGTACCATCGATATTTGCTTCACTTTCACGAGTGCTATTTAAATTATTGATTCGCACTAATGAGACTCACTAATTGCAGACAAAATTTCGCTTAATTAACTGTAAACGTTTAGCGAACGTTCTAACATTTCAGATCGTAAAAGTGCACATTATTAATACTTATAAATATCGCATACATACTTATCAATTAACCTTTGCGGTATGTTTAGTGATAAAACTAATTAAATTGACAAATTTTAATTCATGTATGTTATAAAAAACGAATTGATACTTTCATTCCTAATTTGCATAAAAGCTATAACTATTTGTCTACAGTTTTGTAATTTTAGCCTGTTGAAGAGAGCAACTTAAATTCGCGTCTCATTAAAATACGCAGTTAATAAAAACATTTCGATACTCGGAAATCATTAACTATTTCTCATGAGCGAAATAAAATCGTAAATTTCCAATTACCGAAGATATCGAGTGTTTGAGCACGTATATTAAAATCGCAATCACGAAACCATATGATTATTAATTAATACGAAAGGAGGTGGAGAGTTAATTAATTGCAAAAACCAAAGATTCCCTCATAAAATTTTCCAGAAACATTCAATCACTTAGAATACTTTAATTCAGTTGAAATATAACGAATAATCCGCTACTTTTCCTGAAATAATGCACGGTTACGTCATTCAACATTATTCTGCTGATTAACGGTGCACGCAGGCATAACATTTATTTTCATATGATAATTAAACTCCATCCTCTAACATAAATTTACCGAATCACAATATTACCTCTGCGTACCCTCATTAAATATGAAAGTAAAAATAATACATTCTAAAAGACGTCTACCAACGTAGAATTATGCCAATTATCATAAATTATAATGTCCAAACAATAGAATTTCTTTTCTAGAAAAACTCGATCCCCCCCCCCCCCCCCCCCCCTTTCCATTGACATTTCGATCTCTATCTTGCAAAACAAACAATTTCCAACGACGATCACTTCAGTTTCATTTCCATGGCTGTCCTCTTCAATTACTTCGCAATAATAATGCCCTTTATGGTAGAAGCAAGATCTAAAGCTCGCGGAGCAGCCCCTAATAAGGGTGAAATATCGATAAATTGAACGATTCCGTGGATGCTCGAAATTTAATGAGCGACCAAGAGACGAGGGGGGGAAGGGAGGGGGTAGGTTGTATTAAAAATTATATGAGCATTCCATTAGAGCGCGTTGGATCGCTGCAAAATGGTGGAGAAAAAGGATTCGGCCAAGGGGGTGGCAATAGGGTGGGAGGACTTTCGCAGGCGTTATTGATTTCTGAATGCGTAATGAAATGCTATATGCTGGTGAGAATTACCACCGCAATCTTACCTCCGCGTGTATCCGATAATTAAAAATTTTTGTTACACTACCCCTTGGCAAAAAGTTTCGAGCCGAACCGCGATAATATAAACGTAGCTGAAAATGCTAATATTTTTATGACGGAAAGTATTATTGTACAATTATAGAACCTAAGAAAGAATTTATAGACAGCACGGAGCAATATTAGTTAATAGAATTGCCACCAAAAGTGAAAATCAGCTTCGAGAAATAATAAAATTATTGTGGTAAACATATTAATACATATTTTTGTATTACGATGCTGTAGAATTAGTTAAAGTTGCAATAAGCTAGATTAATTATCATATTTTGTAGTGTATTAAAAAACAATAATTTTTGGTAGACGTTTTTGTTACTTTGAACTAAATTTGTCAGGGTAAATTTAATCTTCGCTGTAATCGGAAATAAATATAAATTTGTAGGAGGTTTATAAATACGAAACAGAGTATAGACACGTGCGTATTGTATATTGGGAATACTTCTGGATTTGACACCATGAATAAGTGGAATATCTTAAGAATCCTTTATAGAAGTTTAGATTTGGCAAATGTACCATTAAAGCTACTGAAATTGGCATTTGAGGGACATTCTATAAATAGTTGATCACTGAAATTCAGGAGGAAGATCAGACAGTTCTGGAATCGATGATACTTATAAACATATAATAATGAAACTGGCTAATTGCTGAAGAAAAGTGTATAAAATCACGTAAAAATTATTTTAGCTAAATGTATTTGCAGTGTTTTGAACAATTTACTTATTTTTTAAGCTTTTTACGTTGAAAAAAGAATTCATATGCAGTAACCTAATATTAATTGCCGGCAGAAATTCGCGCGAATTTATAGTACAAAATATACTAGAAGTAAAGTGAATTTCGTTGAAATAGAATCTTCTTTAATTATGTAAAAAGTTCCACTATGAAATAATTTTTTCAAACTAGTAAAAGAAGATCAATCCTTCGAAAATTTATTTATAATTTAATCCAATCATATCTCGCTTACTTTAGAAGTATTTCATAATTTATAGAAAAAGAGCCTTAACTATAAAAATTAAAGGTTAAAGTTACACATATTAATTAGTAGACTGGTAATTTTGATGCATTTTGTGGGGCACTTAAACGTACAAAGAAGAACACAAAATGCACGTAACACGTAAAAATATATAAAATACCCATAGTATAACACAAACTATTATATTTTAAGGGTGTAAAAATAATCTTCTACTTAAGCCCCATTGCTTTAATTTAGTTTAGAAAAATATTAATTTTTAGTTTACTAATTAGAATTCCTTTATGCTTCTCTCTATACTAGAAAATATTTTACAAAAATAGAAATATAATTGGCTCGAAAATGACCCGACGATCCATACCTGATAATTGTTGGGTTCGTATGGGAAATTTTTCTTTGCACACGCGTAAAAGAGTATGTTTCCTTAATGGACTTTCCGTGTAGTCATTATCTGGAGAATCGAATACACGATTTTAATCAGAATTCTTTCCTTTCGCTGGCAATTCTCGGGTCTATTTATTAATTGCGCTACGATTTGATGCTTTTGCTTTCTATTATTTCAAATAATTTGAAGGGAACTGAAGTGCTACATAATTGCCTGCATGTCTGCAATTATTCGCGTCATATACAGGGTGTCACAAATATAAGTGACCGTTAACAATTTTTCTTTTCAAATTAACTCCTTAATGTTTCTATTTCTTTAAATTTGACGTAGTTTCAGCAAAATTGACTTTTCTTACTAATTATAGAAATTCTCAGTTTATCATTGAAAAGTTGCATGACGTTCAATATTGCTTGAAAATTAGTAATATTTGCTTTCGTTCTGTTGTAAAATGAGAATGAAGACAGCTGTGATGTTGGTACTCTACTTAAATTAATTACTAGATTACGGATTTTCACGCATTCGCGTCAATAGAAAATTGTATAAGTTCATTCACCTGGAAACGATGACAATGAACACAACAGTGAACGTTTTATATAAATTAGAGGAGGAGCACTTTTAATTGCGATCACCTTTAACTGCTTGGGAACTTTGATATCCTGTTAATTGGCTGTATTCAGCTTCGAAAGGGAAGTCAAGTTTCCAATTCGTAATAAAATAAGTTGACTTGTTGACGGGAGTAGACTTTCACAGAGCGAGCCGCACAGACAATTAGGTTTCGTTCAACATTCGTTTGAAACACGCGAATCACGGTATTCAATGACAATTAATTAAAAGTGGCGAGTGCAATACATCTCTCTAATGATCTTATCTCATTCTGACGACTTCATACTTCGTAGTGTTACTTATATAGGGTGTCAAAAAAAGGCCAGAGGCAAACTTATATTACTTGTTAATGAAACTAAGTAGACGAAAAAAGTTTGCACAACTTAAAATACGTAATATTCAGTACTAGGGTAAATGTACCAATTACTGCCATTTTAAGGTTCGCGCGTAACTTTATTTAACTATTTTAGAACGTATTTAACATAAAGATCGTTCCAGTTTGGAGCATAATATTATTCAACCGCTCTTTTATTTATGAACATTCTTTTTATATGTTCAATATAATAAATTCATTACTACGTAATTGAAAATGTATAACAAGGTCCAATGTCCTTCGTACTGTCACTTATAAACTTTTCAGTTAGATAGAAACACGTTTCCCATATATTAACTCCTTGGCTCACGGATTTTTCAAAGACTATCCACTGAAATGTTGACTATTTGTTACTATGACACTATATCGAATGCAAAACACTAAAATATTATACGCGATTCTTACCTAGTAATCCTACATCTTACGATCTTACAAATTGAAATATAAATAAATACAAATTTATTGCAAAATACAGCATGTTTTTATTGTGCGTGGTCTGTAGGCTAAACCACGAGTGTAACTCGTTGTTATAAGCCAAAGGGTTAACACGTTAGTTTGTATAACAGATATAAGATATATAGTAAACGTATCGCCTTACTGAATTATAACACGTTCCATACTTTATAATTATATTGGTCACGTTTTAATGTTCAACAGCATATTTACCTCCTAATATTTATTTATAAATATCAAGTGTAAATGAATATACAATGTCTATGTGTTGTTACGTAAATCGAAGCCCAAATTTAGTATAAAAATTTGTTTACTTACGATTCTTTATACAATTACTTTGCTATTAAATAAACGAATTCAAGTGGCAGTTATAAGAACAGTGACAGTAATTGGGTCATTTACCTTATATCGCTTCAATAATGAATCTTCGGACATAAGATTACATGAACTTTTTTCATCTACTTGGTCTCAGTAATGTGTATAAATTTGGCCCTGACCTTTTTCGACACCATGTATAGATTTCTCAACAATTCCATTATTATAATTTGGAAAACACTTTTCACTGTAGAGGAATTTCTCTTATTATCGAACACTTAGGGTTTTCATTGGACGAATTAAAAACATGACTCTGCATTAACTTGAAACTAACATTATAATTAGAAATCAAGGCAGGAAATAGGCAACATTATTATGATGTTATTTTAAATCACAACTAAATTTTGTACGTGCCTTTAAAAGGATTTTCAGTGGTATCTACTTTGGACGCAGAAAACGTTCGTTTATTTATTCAACGAGAGTAATCCCTGTTACGTATTATCATAACAGAGAATAACGAGATGAAAAATAATGATAAGGCTAAATAAAATAAAACGGTAAATAAAACTAAAAATGAACATAAACGTGAAATGCGAGATACAATTACGAGTATAATATACGTAAAATACGAGAATGCAGTGCAGTCGGACTGCTAACAAGGAACTTTCGGCAACTCGAAATTTCAACAAAATCTGGAACGTTGTACAAACGTTGTTGAAATAATCCTATTAATGGATTCATTTTATGTTTTGGCAAAGAAAACAGCCCCTTAGAAAAATACAAGTTTTCATATTACTGTCAATATCTTCAGAACTATATATCACATGGGAAAAGGTTAAATTCAAAGTTTTATGGCATTTAATGTCCCACAGTATAACAGATACAACTTGAAAGAATTTAGGGGGATGGGGAAACAGATTTCAAAAAAGGAAGATTTTTCAAGAATTCTTTACTTACTATACTTGTAAATAAATTCACCTGACCTTTAAGATAATGTAATGTAAAAATGCTGTTAACTTGACCCTCCAAATATTATTATGAAATGAGAAGTTTGGAAATTGTTCTACATATGTTGTATTATTCCAAATTTATGGGGCGTGTATATATATATATATATATATATATATATATATATATATATATATATATATATATATATGCCTTTTGTAGTCAAAGGGTTAAGATGCTCAAAGGAATAATGCAACCAAGCCAACTAAGAAAATGAGTGATGTGCTTAGATCGAACAGTGCAAAATTGGTTTACGTTGTTTCGTTTGGAAAACTCAAGCCTCAAAGACGAATCGATTTTGCAAATGACGAGCAAGTACGATAGGTTGTCTATTACACTTCTGTATAAAACAAAAACTCCAATTTTTACGCACAAAAGATTGACAACTTGTCAGATAAATGTAAACAAATAACGATATAACGAGAGTAAATGTGTAATAAACCAACTACACTGTAAAGTACATTAAGCAACAGCAAAACCATAAATATATTTATGACTCGAGGCAATATTTCCAGAAAAATTTCTCCTCGTGTTACAATAAAAATTGTAAAGCTAGTCTCGAGTAAAAACCTTGGAAACTCTTGGAATAAAATTTTGCCGCGAAAAATTCTCTCCAAACTGTTCGGAATTGGTATCAAACAACTCCCAAAGCTGAAATTCATCCTCTTTTACCAGGAACTGGTTCGTAAAGGCTCCCGAGGCAAAATTTCGAGGAACTTTCTCTGGTAGAGCGTGAGTAGGCTCGTCTGAAGCGCGGGATCAACTCTGTACACCGATACTATTGATTTTGCGAGAGGTGCAGAAAGAAGGGCGATGGAGAAAGTGGAGGGTGAGCGAGGTCAACCTCCTTTTCAGGCTGGTTCGACATAAAACAGGGCTTTTCCGGGCTTAGGCCGGTTTATCCTTTAACGTTGTTCCTCTGTGGTAAGCCGAGCCGGAAAAAAATGATGTTTAACTCTGCAGCCGACTCCCTTTGTTCCTATTTTCAGCCCCATATATATATATATATATATTTATATATGTGGATGAAAATGGATAGGTAAATATGCAAAGGAGGGATGGGGTGTGCAAAAGAAGAGAATGCCGAGAACTAAGATAAATTGTAGCGAAATAAATGAACGTGTAATGTATTTACCTTGGCGTGCTGATCAATACATCAATCTAACGTAACTTTTCCCCTATTAAATTTTCTCCTTTGGTCCACCTTCGTTTTACCCCCTTCCGCAGTGGAACGCGTCGAATTACTATGCACAAGAGAATGATTTATGGGCGAGAAAGTTAGAGTAAACGTCAGGTTGGATCGTTTAATAATAAGTCACGGTAGGGGGACAGTGAACAATAGTTATTAGTATAAAAAGCAACATTAGAGATGAGTGTAATAGTAAGAAAAGTGGAGAAAGTGGAGAAAGAGGAAAGGGATAACGGTTGATGAAAAAAGGGTGAATTAAGGAAATAGGGGAACAGGAAAGTAGTAGAATAGTGGAACAGTGAAATAGTGGAATAGTGGAGTAATGGAATAGTAGAATAGTGAAGCAGTCGAATAGTGAAATACTACAATAATAGAATAGTGGAGGAGAGAAATAGCGAAATATAAGGATAGTAGAATAGTGGAGCAGTCGAATAGTGAAACAGTGAAATAATAAAATAGTGGAGTAAAGAAATAGCGAAATATTAGGATAGTGGAATAGTAGAATAGAGAAATAGCGATATATTAGGATAGTAGAATAGTGGGGCAGTGGATTAGTGGAATAGCGAAATAGTGCAGTAATGAAATAATAAAATAGTGGAATAGTGGAGCAGTGGAACAGTCGAGTGGTAATATACTGAAATAATAGAATAGTGGAGAAGAGAAATAGCGAAATATTAGGATAGTAGAATAATGGAGCAGTCGAATAGTAAAACAGTGAAATAATAAAATAGTGGAGTAGAGAAATAGCGATATATTAGGATAACGGAATAGTAGAGTAGAGAAATAGCGATATATTAGGATAGTGGAATAATGGAGCAGTGGAACAGTCGAGTGGTAATATACTAAAATAATAGAATAGTGGAGTGGAGAAATATTAGGATAGTAGAATAGTGGAGCAGTTGAATAGTGAAACAGTGAAATAATAAAATAGTGGAGTAAAGAAATAGCGAAATATTAGGATAGTGGAATAGTGCAATAAAGAAGTAGCGATATATTACGATAGTAGAATAGTGGAGCAGTGGATTAGTGGAATAGTGAAATAGTGCAATAATGTAATAATAGAATAGTGGAATAGTGGAGCAGCGGGGCAGCGGAGTAATGAAACGGTAAAATAGTGAAATAGCTGTATAGTAGGGTAATGGAATAGTAGAATAACGAAGCAGTCGAATGGTGAAATACTGAAATAATAAAATAGTGGAGTAGTGAAATAGCAAAGTATTAGGATAGTGTAATAGTGAAATAATGCAATAATGAAATAATAAAATAGTGGAATGATGGAGCAGTGGAACAGTCGAGTGGTAATATACTAAAATAATAGAATAGTGGAGTAGAGAAATAACGAAATATTAGGATAGTGGAGCAGTGGAATAGCGAAATTACTATTTTTTAATTACTATTTACTAATTACTATTTACTAATTACTTGTAGAACAGTCGAATAGTGAAACAATAGAATAGTAAAATGGTAAAATAATGAAATGTCAGAATAGCACAATAGTGGGGCAATAGGATGGTTGAATAGTGAAGTAACGAAATAGAAGAATAGGGGAATATCAGAATAGTGCAATAATGAAACAGTGGAACACTGAAATAGTAAAATAGTGAATTACTAAAATAATAAAAATACTAACACAGTAAAGTACGAAAGCAGAAAAGTAAAAAACAGATAAAAATACAGAAAACTAAACAATTACAAAATCTAAAAATTTGACTAGACACAAGTTTAAACATTAAAAGTATCAAACACCTAGAAGAGTTTCTACATATGTGAATTTAATAACTGAAAAGCTTTTGCCACTTTCTTATTTGAACAAATTAAATACTTCTATCTCTAGAGGAAATTTAATCTTACTACGATTTTTGAAATTCTACTCAATTCGATCAAATCAATTTTGCGTTAGTAAAATCCAATAGTTCTAAAAGAAAAAGAAGCTTGAATATACAGTTTCAAAGTTGAGTCTCCAAGTATTAGCAACAATTCTTTTATAGTTGTTTTAAAGCTAGGAAATGTTTTAAAAAACTGAGAACACAATAGGATCGTAAAAGATACGAGGGATGCAGCAGGGCTAAAGCACGTATTTAATATCGTTTGAATATTCTATCACCCAGTACGATTACATTCCAGGAACAGCTTGTATCGAAGTAAAATACGTTTTATACGCTATAAACGTTATTTATTGTAAATTTATCGCCCTTTATGTGAAACCACAATGAAGAGAACGGCGAAAGCGATCGATCGATAGAAAGTTCCTCGACTCGCGATGTCATCGCGGTTACGTTCAAATGAAATTGCAAAATTGATGGAGTAGACGGGATTCAATCGTGATTTCCAACGAATCTGCCAAAACTACGGCGGTGGTGATCTGGAAACATCAACGTCGACCGCATTTGGACCGGATCCAGAATTAAAGTCACGGTTTCCACGAAGATGTGACTCGTCTTAACCAAACAGGATCGAGTACAAAATTTGTCAGTTAACGTTATGTCATAGTCTACGTTTTTCTAGCAAAATAATGTGCGTTTGCAAGAAAATCCACAAAAGCTCCTCCGTTAGGTAAATTTCAAATCCTCTTATTAAAAATAAATTTTACAATTTGTAATCGTAACACAACTGCAACATTTGTTATTCTGAATAACCCTTTATAATATTCACTCTTGAAAATATTTAATTTTATCCACAGCGACTGAAGAAAGCATTCATGCATTGCAAATTTGTGATTTCTATTTACGGCTGGAAAAATAGATCTTTAAAATACATTTATTAGAAATTGTGGAAATTTTAAATTTCCCTAGATAATTATTAGTCATTTTATTATTTTATCAAATCAGGTGACCATAACTCAATCAAGATCCAATAACGCACATAAAATCCAGCATGGAGGACGACGAAGACATCGAAGAGGAGTCAGACTTGGACATTCCAGGAATTCCTGACGATTCCTCTTCCCAGATCATTATTAAAAGTCCATCGAAAGCCTCGAAGGCTCAGTCCAAGTCCTCTACGCCTCTACAAAGTGTAAAATCACCTTCAATATTATCCGAAACCAAACAAAAGAGCCCAATAGGTTCTCCCAGCATCCAAACTAGCAAAGAACTCGAAGAACCGTTGGAGGAGAAGCTCTCGAAGAGCCAGGAAGAATTGCGAAGGTCCCAAGACATTAGTTTCAATGGCAAGAAGACGTCTCTGGATCAATTGAGCAACATCCAGAAGTCGAAGGTTACAAAAATGTATCGTCAATGTCACAGACATTTCAGGGAACTTATTGGCAAGCGAGAGCTGAAAAACGAAGAGCTCGAGAAGCAACAGGGAGACCTGAAGCAAAGACTGAACATCCTGGAATGTTCCATGCCAGCAGTTATGGTGTGGAACATTTGGAGGATGACTCAGGGCTCCTGCGTTCCAAATCTTAAGCGTGTGATGGAGAAGCAATTTCAAGGCCCAGCTTCCGGCGAAGTGTACTGTCCCAGCACGCCCAGTCGCCATTTTGACTGCAGAGTTAGAGAAGTGGAGGCTGAGAGGAAGCAAGCTCAGAAAAGGGTTGAGGAAGCCAGAAGCCTATGGTCTGACAAGGCTGCTACTCTGGAGGACAAGAACAAAAGGCTGCAGGAGGCCAAGAAAATTCAAGAAGAAACTATGGAAAGGATTCAACAGTTAACTCTTGAGGCTCAACGGTTGAAGGAGGCCGCGAATAAAGTGGAGGATGACGGAGCCTGCGAAACAGGCGAGTGCGGAGTGATAGAATGCAAGAAGAAGTGGCTAGAGAAGATTCCAAGCAGCGCGTCTATTAAGTCAACAGACATCGAGTGCCTGGAGAAGTTGCAGCAATTAGCGGAGAACGAAGTCTATACGAAAAGACAGATCGCAGACCTGGAACGTCGAGAAGAGGCCTACATGAAGACCCTCCAGCAAGCTGACGAGTTATGGTGCAAGCTGGAAGGCGACGCAGCGAGCACGATGAGCGCGTTGCAAGAGCAATTGGACATGAAGACGAGTGCGAATCAACAGATGGCTGATCGAATCGTCGAGCTGGAGGACGTGATAGAACAATTGAGAGCGAGACTGGCCACCTGCAGGGGGGAATTGGAAAAGTACATGAGCGTGAGCAAGATAGAAGCCCTTATTGGCAAAGACGACGACTTCGCCGACGTTCTCGACAAGGGAGTGTTAGCTGGAGTCGAATTGAGAGATGAGATGATCGGAAGAGCCGATGATCTCGCTGGTGTCTACGATATAGGTGTTCTAAGTAAAGAAGCAATGCAAGACAGGGACATGTTGGCAGTGGCGGAGATGGCTGACGCTGATTCGCTAATGAAACCCGATATGGCTGACCTTGCCACGGGAGTTTATCGCCGCGATCTCGAAGGGTTGCGCGATGCTCAGATGGGAATTCATCCGGATGACTTTGCTTACGAGGATGAGAGACTGCTAGAAGCCAGGGATTATCTGGCGAGATTAGGCTCTCTATCAGAACTGGATAAGTACGGCGACGATTATGTTTGCGCGCCGGACTTCGCCTGCAATGATCTAGTGCTCACGGAGACTGGATTAACGGAGGAAGAGATGATTGCTTTGAGGGAAAATCGTATCACTGCGCGGGAATTATTGGAACAGAGCGGCGTGGCGGTGGACGTTGATGTGGTCGTTGCTAAGCGAAAAGAGGTGCAGGAGGGAATTCCTACGGATATGCTGAGAACTCTACCAGCTGAAGGCGCTCCAATGGCTGCAAAGGTAGCAGAGCTTGAAGAACTCGTAGAAGAACTTGATGAAGAAAGTGGAGCTTCACCTGCTGAAGAAGCGAGCGTTGTTGACGTTGAGAAAGAAAGGCGATCGGATGTTTTAGTGGCAGAAAGTGCGCCTGGTGAAGAATTTGAGCCTTCTGAGGACACGGGTCCTGTTGAAGAATTTAAGGATTACGAGGATATGGCTCCTACTGAGGAATTTAAAGATTCTGAGGACACGGGTCCTACTGAGGAATTTAAAGATTACGAGGATACGAGTCCTACTGAGGAATTTAAAGATTACGAGGATACAAGTACTATTGAGGAATTTGAAGATTATGAGGACACGGGACCTGCTGAGGAATTTAAGGATTACGAAGACACAGCACCGGTTGAAGAACCTGAACCGCGAATGGAAGACACTAGTCGTATGGAAGAAGGCAAGACTGTTAGAAATTCCGATCCCACTTTGGAAATCGATTCTGAAGGGTATGTTGCAATAGAAAGGGAAGAACCGCTGGTTGCTGAAAGGACGGAAACTCCAAAGGATACTGTTGACAGAAATAACATAGTGGTTCCACGAAATGAAATGTTATCGTGGCAGGATGACGTTGATTCGATTCGAACAACTATAGCGGTACGATTTTTAATGGGATCTTTGTCGAATTTGAAGGAAAGAACTTCTAAGTATGGAATGTTTAATTTACGTTGCGGTTTTGAAATTTAGAAATGTCCCGAGTGCGTTGGTGAGAAGAAGAATGCCGATAATTTGGCTGAAATGATGGCTGCGTATACGGAAGTAAGTAAATTATTCGGTATACAAATTATTTGGTTTTGACTCGCAGTCATTCCATTTTATTAGTATCTTTAAGATCATTTACTTGTGAATTCTGGAATATGTGCTACATTGATCAATGACATTCTTCCATTTTCTTGGTAACTAAAGCGTTCTTTCTTTGTAGAATTTCCGCAACTTGAAACACTTACAAAAAACGAAACGAATTTATGTTACAACATAATAATTTGGTGCCTTTCTTTTACAAAATTCTATTAGGTTGTTCGGAAAATCTGTATAGATACTTTAGAAACATTCGAAGGTAATATGTGCACATTAATGTTTTAATGAATAATTTTGCGAGTGATATTTATTGTTCGATAATTGTATGGCTATCCGAAAGTTTCATAATCCCCTTTTCCAAAAATGTTTGCACTGTTTGTACACTTTCTTTCGTCTGAAGAGAAACCATGCATGTAATTCTTTAATGTTCCTAATTTATTCAATTTCTGGCCATTAATAAAGTTTTATAAACATTAGAACAAATGATAATAGTAAAATATCCTCAGCAAATGATTAACAGTTCATGCTACTTCATTATTGAAACATTAGGTTGCATTGGTGTTGCCCAATGAAAATTGTTTTTAAGTATGTATTCTCTATTAAATATTGAATTTTAAGAGGCCCAAATTGGGATAGTATTTGTTCGGATTAAGAATCCTATCATTTAACTATAGCTCATAAAAAAAGAATCCCCTTTTTGTTCATTAATTACACAACAGACGTGAATATTATTAAAGACACTACGAATTTTCCGAACAACCCAATATGTACGTTTATTTATAAATAATCAAACACAATTTTGATATTCTTCGTGAAGCGTTCTCACTTATGGAAGAATTGATATGAATTATTTTTCTAAGGGAAGATAGCGATTATGAGTTGATATACTCGTCAATATTTTAAAAATAAAACTCGTATAATAACTAAACATTTATATTTCGCCACTCTAAATCTCAACTAACCTTAGAATATAAACATTCGCTATTCATACAACTGGTAACCTTCATAATAATCATTCTAATACAATTTAGTATCTACAAATTTGACGAGAACGAATATTTCAAGGCAGCTTTCAGAACATATATTTGATTAATAAAATTTTCAAATGAACTTTGTAATATCATGGCGCAAGCGAACAAAATATAGAGACTCGTAAAATCGTCACTGAACAACGTTTGCATTCTAGCATTAAGTTACAATAAAAAATTAAGACCAGCAACTTTTTACCTTTACTAAAAACTCGTTGCACTTTTATAACAGACGGAAGTGAAGGAAATAATCGCGCAGCCGAAGCCTCGCGAAGAAGTAGTTGCAGAAGAACCGAAAGAAACTGAAGTACAAGCAAAGCCGGAAGTTGCAGAAGTAGAGGTGACTGCGGCGCCGAAAGTAGAAGAAAAAGAAGTGGACGCGAAGGTAATGACGAAACCGTTAACTTTTGAAGAGGTAAAAGTTGAAACTGAGCATTCGCGAAAGTCACCGATAACGCCATTGCAGGCAACAGTAAGCGAAAAGCCGGAAGGGGCTCCGACGGCGGAAGTTGCACGTAGACTGGAAGAAGAAACTTTGCCCGATGCTATTAAAGAATCTGCGAAAGAACCAGGGAAAATGCCAACAATTGCTGAAGAAGCAGAGGAGCTTGCACTTCCCATAAAAGAAAAAGATCTTCCTGAAGCTGCTGGAAAAGAGATAACGCCTCTACAGGAGGGTGTAAAAGAAAAAATATCACCAGGAGAAGAAAAGGGTTCTCCCGATGCTGTCGAAAAACAGAAGGTTGAAGAACCATTGTCAGAGGGTGTGAAAAAAGAAATACCACTGGAAGAGAAAGAGGAGAAAATTGTAGAAGAAAGAGAAGAATTTCCCACGGAAGACGAAGTGGTAGCAAAGACAGAAGTATCGCCAGAAAAGGAAGAAGCAGAGGTTAAAACCATGGCAAAAGAAGAAGCAAGAGAAGAAGAATTAGTACCAGATGGAATCAAAGAAGAGAAAGCACCAGCTCCGGAAGAAATAAAAGAAGAAGAAGTGCCAGTATCAGAAGGAATCAAAGAAGAAGAAGCACCATTGCCGGAAGAAGAAGTACTACTACCAGGAAAAGAAGAAGAAGAAGAAGAGAAACCTACAGTGGAAGAAGGAGTACTTCCAGTGGAATTCCTTCCAGAAGAGGGAGAAGAAATTGAGAAAGAACCAGCAGATGTTAAAGAGCCAAAAGAGGAAGAAATTGAAGTACCGTTGGACATCAAGGAAGAGATACCGGAAGAGGAGGAAATAGAAGTGGCTGTAGAGGTACTACCAGAGGAAGAGGAAATAGAAGTGGCTGTAGAGGTGCTACCAGAAGAAGAGGCAGAAGTTGAACCAAAAGAAGTGGAAGAAGAGAAACCAGTCGAGGAAGAAGTATCGAAAGAAGAAATGATAGAGGAACCAGACATATGTGTTACGTCATTATCGGACGAATCAGAGGAAGAATTTGTGATCCCTTGCACCTGCCTACTACCTCTTCCTGTTAGTATAAAAAATAACAAAATTATTTTTCAAATAGTTAAGGAGTTTGTGTCAAAAGCAACCCTTGTCGAGATTAGCAATTTCTATTATTTCTATTATGTCTGCCATAATAGTATAATATAAATGGGTCAGAAGCCAATCAGTCTAATTGTAGGTCAGTCTTTCATCAGAAATAAGTTATTCTGTACTATTTCTGTAGTATTGCACCGAAACTTTTACATAACATGTGTAGTGGTTCTAGTTGTTAAAATACATTAATAGTAAACGTTTCTTTTATGGATAGACTGTGGATTGCTATAAATTTGTGGAAAATTGAAGTTGACAAAACATTGTAGAATGCATACAACTTCCAAAATTAAACCACACGTTTTAGTATTGAGGGAGTGAAACAAACCGCTATTAAAATTCCATTTCTTTAATTGTGCTAATAAAAACATGATTTTGCATAAAATGCAACCTTTTTATAAGTAACGAAATGTATAATGTATAAACGGTAGTGTACAAAACCTTTGACTACTAGATACGAGTAATAGAATGTTCAGTACTATAAATTAACTATTTATTTGCTTACTTTGCAGTTGCAATTATATTGTTACTCTTCCATTGATATTATCAAATTCTATGCATTCTGCGTATAAATCGCTACTTACTCTGTGGCCTGCTTTTGATCGTACTTTTATTTAGAACATTCTGCAAATGTTCACAAGCCTACGTAATCATTGGTACATTCTATAAATTTAATGTTAGCGAAGCAGGTGATATTTCACCTGCATAAACTTGGTATTAATGGCAAGTACGCAGATGGTGCCACAATTGAATCCATCATATTGTACTATTTTCCTGCTCCAGTATCGTAGCGTATATAATTATTACACAGCGGATCTTTATGCAAATTCATATTTTTAAAATTAGAGACGAAAGGAGGGGGCATAAAAAGAAGATTGTTTCACCCCCTAAATATTGTAATTTCTACGATAGTTTGCACATTTTTGGTATTTCTGCATATTGTGCGCATTGTGCACTTTTGTACACCCATGAATTTCCCATAAATGCATAAAAATCCGCAGTCTAATAATTATATTACTTACACACGTATACGGTCATATTTTCTTTGTTTTTTAACTGTCATGGTTTTAAACTAGAAGTTTAAAACAATTACTTGGTGACATTGATTTCTGAAGAAGATATAAATTTTTCTGGAAAAGGAGATCATAGAGGTACCTAATAAAAAAAAGTAAAATATCGCCAAAAACAATTACAACATGCAACAATATTTAATAAAATAATAATTACATGCATATTGCCTTTGAATATTCCTCAAATATAATATTCCCAAACAAGATTTTTTCTTAAGCGTTAATAGTAGACATAAAGTGAAGTATTAATACACTGTTAAAAAATTTAAAACCTGATTGTAATACAAAGATGCGCATAAAAATACTTTTTTAACACTTTCAGTGATAGGTAATTTTAAAAAGGCTAAGTCATGTGATGAACAATATCTATATATGATTTTAACGTCAGTATGGTTGTACTTATGGATCATTGCAATGTTGCCAGATTCATGTTTGCTGAATATTTTGTATTAATTCTTTATTGTTTCAAACGACGGGAACATGTAAACTGTATATATCATATTTAAAATCGATCGCACATATGCAACTATAGCACTCCAAGGCTTAATAGTAATTACCTATCGATTCGTCAGATGGAATTCATAATTACGAGTATAGGTACGAAAACTTGCTTTTGCAAGAGGGGGAATTTAATTTGCAAACGGATGAGTGTGATTTACAAAAGGGTGAATGTAATTTACGAGAAGTTGCACGAGTGCAAAACCTATATTGCTACGAACTTTCTGAACAACCTAATATGTTTTTAATACAGTAATATCTCAACGTACGTCCTCTCAACTTGCGTCATTCCGTGCATACGTAGTTTCTATCAGTTACGTTGTATCATGATTCAAAAGCTTAGTTTCGTATCCACATGCATAATTTTATTTATACATACATATATCGAATATTAATTGCTTCATTATAATATACAATATATTATATTATATTGTATATATAATAATAGCTTTAATAACCGCGAACTTGTAACCATTTATGAGAAATTTAAATATTCAAAAGATTACGGAACGTGCATAGTATCCGAGAATGCGCAAGATATCCAAAATAATCCTTCAACCCTTAATCCAACTGATTGACTTGTAGGAACCCACCAAGAAGATTGAAATCACACAAACGGAGATTACTAGAATCGAAACAGTGCAAGTGGTCACCCAAACAGTCGTCGACGTTGAAACTCAAACTACCCCACGAATAACGAGACAATCGGAGCAGCCGAAACTCGTAACCATCACAAGAGCAGTGGATCCGGATTCGGAAACCATGCAACGGCTGCTTTCCTTTGGAAAACCTCTTAAAGAGCAGTCAGCGGTCGCAACAGTCGCTGAAAGCTCGCAAACGAGTTCCTTCCGAATGAGGACCATGAATATGGGTGGTCCTCCCCAAACTCATCCTCTTGCGAGCATCCTACAATCTCTTAGAACCGAAGGTGCCACCGTGAAACCAACTCCGGAGCAAGAAATTAGGTCAATATACTACGGCAAAAAGTCTGGAGATCTACAGGAAGGAAAATGTAACTGTTGTCAGTGTGGAAAGATGGTATCCAGTTCGATTCCAGGTTCCAGAGTTCAGATAGAGGCTCCGCAACCTGTTTCCATGTTCAAAATCTTGTCAGGCCTGCCCTCGAGGAAAATCGGCAGTCCGAGTACCGACCAGGCAGTGCAACACGATACTCTCTGTCCGGAGTGTAAACTCAGGAAGCTTCAGGTGACTCTGAAGTACCAGGATCATCTAAAGAAGCTTCCCAAGAAGACCACGCGTGATCAACAGGTTTGCACCTGTGTTCCTCAAATTACGAAACCTCAGGCTGTGCCAAGATTGAGGAGAAAGTCGGATCAGAGCTGCATGGCGAAGATTCCCAAGGCTAAGACTGATCGAATGTCAAGAAGAGAGATGGACAGGCTGGAAACCGAGAAAGACGAGGACCAGGAATCGGTGCACTGCGCCTGCAGTGGCCTAATAGAGACGAAAAAGGGAACATTGAAGATGGTACACTGCGCCTGCGGTGATCCTGATTGATATAGAGATACTTCGCCCTTGGGAAGCAGACAGAAAAGAGGAAAATAGAAGAATGTTTCCCTAGGGACTTATAATGTTCGCTTCGAGGAGTGTAGATAAGCGTATCGCGTGGAAGATGACTTTTATGAAGCCTGTTTCGCGGTCTTTCTATCAGATTCCAGCCAGGATGGTGAATGGAAAGTTTCAGTCCTTGTCTCCACGTACATTCCCTCGGGACAACCCTTCCTCCCTCTCCACTGCAGTTCCTAGCACTGTCTTTCAATGAATTTATACCGCGGGCGACTGTATATCGTGTTCCGGGAACTTGGGTGTCAGAAACTTTGCCTACAACATGATACATTTGTTCCTTTATTGGTTTTGAAGGCACTGAAATGTTGTCGGGCAAGAAGTTGTGTAGCACGATGAAAACGACGCTTTTGTAGTGCTCCGTTTATCGAATCATGGCATTCCGATAGGGAGGGGATTATACAAATTTTGCGACACAATAGCCAACGACTATCAGCGTGAAGCTACGACCTTCTTTAGTATGCAGACTACCTTCATCGCGTTTGTTGCTTCTATTAATCCCTAATCATAAAACCACCGTCCACGCTAGTAATGCAAATTATAGAGAAAAGGGAACAAATACTTGCGATATTTATAACAAAGTTGAATTTACTCCCTTTAATTATGTTTGGAAGTTTCGTTCTTACTATGGCAGATACGAATACTGTATAATATTTTAATATTTTAAGACCTAAGTTGATCAGAAATCTTTTACTTCTTTTGTGGAGTATTATATGTTCATTTTAATTCAAATCTTGAAACCCTTTTTTAACCCCGTAGATTTTGTATAATGCAACGTAGATTAGTTTCCTAACCTATCACTGCATAACAATATTTAGAGATTCATTCCAACACCTATGTAACATTTTATTATTTTAAACTTCAAATCAATCTATTCACACGTAAGTAACGTATTTTTTTTATTATCGGTGCTGCGTATGCGACGGTTATACGAATATCGCGCCGCAGTCAAAGGGTTAATCTAGATCTCATCGGAACTTCACGGTCTTTCGTCGTTTGCTATCCAGTGGGAGTAGTTTGAATAATACTTAGCGATTTCTGGAACACTCTTAGTGTTCGGAAGGAGGGTAGATGGATGTTGAAAAAGAGGATTGTAAGAACGCATTGAGACGTAGGAAAGAAGGAACGCGATCACCAAAGACTTCTGACTGGATCGACGCGAAAATAGAGTCGAAGATGGACGCGACAAAGGAAACGGTATGTAATTTCCAATCATGTGGCCGGCTGAATGACGCTCTTTTAAAATCAATAGCGGCCAGCTATTGTGTTGGGGAACGATGGTCCTTTCATCCGGTTGACGCATAATCGGATCAACTGTCAGCACAAAATTAAATTTCACAGCTTATTCCGTTGAACACAGAAAGCTCGTAACTGTGTACGTGGTTTACGATCGTTTTGTACGTATTGCGAAATGTAAATTCCTGTGTCTGTAATAAATGCTACTTGTACTTTCGCGATATGGTGAACGTTTCATTTCGCCTTCGAGTTTGGTTTCTTTTACAGTGAGAGTCAAACGTAAGTATGTACCTCGTGAAATTGAAATTGAGTGAAATCGTGCGATGATTAAAGTCTGATTATACCATTATTTGAAACGAATAAATTAATGTTGTGTAATAATGCTTTTTTAAACTTTTTCCGTGTTTAAAGCAAAAACTGATGCACGCTCTACTCGTAAAAATCAGGCATCGTTATAAATCGATAATGGCAGAAATTCTCAACGTACAATAGTTATCGATTATTCGTCATCCATTCAATCGATTGTTCGGATAGTTAGCAGAACGATAAAAAATTATAACTTCACTATTGCAAAAGTTCCCAAACTTTTTGATCACACCGTGCATTTGTGACATTTTTCTGATTAAAATGAGACCAAGTACGATATAATGTAGAATATATTTTCTCATATAATAAATGATAGTAGTTGATATTTCGCTACTGCTTCCGATAAATTACGAAACCGAGATATTAATTATATTTTAAATTATTTATAAGAATAATTATTTTATGTTACTATTACGATTGAAACATATTTGTAATACAGTGGAAAATGATATATCGTGTCAAATAATGTTCCGTAATTAATGTCTTTGCAGAAACAAGCTAAGAAAAAATGAATTGACCCGTCGTTTCTAAAGTTACCTATTGCAAAAGTCCCCTAACTTGATCATCATACGGTGTAGATTTACAGACGCTAAGAGTTCTAACAGAAAATTCACTACCGCTGAGAGATTTGTGAATCGCCAGGTTTTTCGTTATCTCGTAGATCAAATACAGAATTTGGCATCGACCTCTCGCAATTTGTCGCCAAACTGAAACGAATCGACTTCTGTGATTCAATCAGCTGATTCATCGCGAACACAGGCATTAGACACTCTGATGATTCATATTTCAATCTATTTTTAATCGTTCCAAATTTTGTATCGCTTAATGCATCAATTAATATCATATTTTTGGTTAAATTTAATATGTATTTTAACAAATTTGCGGACGACCTCAATTTGCGTAGAGTGCCGATATGAGTAAATAATATTCCGATTAATGATATTTGTGTAATATCAAAAATTTCACGTTCATACTATATTTATTAGTATATTTGAACAATCTGTATAAATTTAATTTTTATGTCTGCTGAACGATATCTAATAATAGCCTCGTAATACATTTAACATTTAGACGCCAAAAACATATTCGCCATGTAAAAAAAAAAAATACTGCACTAGCAGTACTGTGTCATAGGATATATTTTTCCAATTGGAAGTGTCAACTACTGCAATTTTAGACAATACTGGGAACGCAGTATTGTTGTTGTGTGACAGTAATAATTAAGCTGACTGTGCAGAATGACATCTTTTCAATCGTTGTATGAAAGCTTGAACAAAATAATACTGCGAATGAAATAGTGATATCTGTTTCACCTTTAAAATCTTCTGTGTAGCATTGAGATGTTAAATACTGCGGTGTTATCAATATTAACACGTTTTTACCCAACTTTTCATTAACCCCTTGTCCTACAAATTTTTTATTATTGCACTTATCTAAGCGACTATTATCAGGTTACAGTTCTCACATTTGTTCAAACTATTAAAATATTCTGCATAATTTATATTTAGTGATTCTTAATCTGTTGAAGAGAAAGTAAGGCTAAAATAAATGGAACATCGTATCGCAAGTAGAATTTATCTTAAATAAGTATATCTATAATTCGTGCCACGAGTGTGACTCGTCATTGTAAGACAAGGGATTAAGGCCATTTGATGGTTCGACTAAAAACTGATATATTATCATAAAATATTTATACATCGAATGAGTAATTAGCAGACTGTGAATCTTTACGCAGATTTGTATTTTCAATTACACTGCCAGACGAATGTAGCCTACATGAAAATTAGTTGCTCACTCTAACAATGAGTAGAATAATCTGTACCCTATTTTGTATATTCTATATATTTTCGTAGATTCTGTAAATCCTTTACTTTCTTGCATAATTATATTCCCCATAAATGCATAAAGATCCGCAGTTTAGTAATTATTTCGTACATAGTAGTTAGCATATCGTGTGCCATTTATGGTATACGTTGCCTTTTTCTTTTGGTGTTAATATATTTTGTACTTTTATCATAGAATAATATGTTTTGAACGTAATTAAGCGATAATACACTTGGCACGTAACGTGTTAACAGTAGGAAAGCGGAACTCGGATTCTGAATAGTCTGAAACATGTATGATAAACGTAGATTATACAGATAATTTTATTTATCAAAAATGTTGCTACATTGGATTAACACAATTAAAAGTAGAGAAGATTCGTGCAGACTTTAATGAGTAGACTGCGGATTTTTATGCATTTACGAGAAATTTGAGGGCACACAGAAGTGTGCAGAATGCACTTAATATGCAAAACCATACAAAATATTCAAAGTGGCGTAAAAATTATTGCATTTTACGGGTGAAACACCCTTCTATTTAGGTTCCATTTGCATAATTTCGTTAAGAAAGATATGAAGCGTTACGGGTAGCAAATACGAACAACACAAACACGCGCTTCCTGAGAAACGCTTTTCATTTATTTCCCGTAAATGCAAATAAATTTTGTCCGCAAAAATGGAATATTAACACGGGATAAAGAACAAAATCCACAAAATAAGCCAACAGTAATACGCGTTAAATGCCATAAACGAATTTGATAAAGTAAAAAGTACGTTTGAGAGTCTTAAGTTCGCCTTCAATATTCTCAACGTCTCGTACGAATATGTATAAAAATCCACAATCTACTGAGTATTATAATTATGAAAATAATGAAAAAGACTGTCGCGACGGGAATTTAGGTGTCACAGCTGCAAGAGGCTGCGAAGCTGTTTTATGGCTTAGCCTGCGACCAGGGAAAACTCGCGGCTTCTGACCACGTAAATATATAATAATTACACTGCGGATGTTTACGCATTTATGGGAAATTTCACTACGAAAAAATGTCATGATGCGTATACGATACAAAAATATATGAAATATCCAAAGTACAGCACAAGTTAAAATAATTAGGGGATGAAATCATTCCCAATTTAGATCCCACATCTCTGGAATCATTTGTAAAAATGTGACTTTGCATAAAGATGCATTGCATAAAGCATGCTAGTAATAATGTATACATCATGTATAATTATATAATAGGGTAAATTACTCAATTACTGTCACTGTTCCTATAACTGTCACTTTAATTCGTTTATTTAATAGTAAATTAATATATGTATAAAGAATCGTAAGTAAACAAATTTTCATACTAAATTTGGACTTCGGCTTACGTAACAACGCATAGACATTCTATATTCATTTACACTTAATATTTATAAATAGATATTAGGAGGTAAATGTGTTGTTGAACATTAAAACGTGACCAATATAATTATAAAGTATGGAACGTGTGATAATTCAGTAAAGCGATACGTTTACTATATATCTTATATCTGTTACACAAACTGACGTGTTAATATATGTAAAACGTGTTTCTATTTAAACGAAAAGTTTTCAAGTGACAGTACAAAGGACATTGTGGACTTTGTTGTACATTTTCAATTACGTAGTAATGAATTTATTATACTGAACATATAAAAACAATGTTCGTAAATAAAAGAGCGGTTGAACAATATTATGCTCGAAACTGGAACGATCTTTATGTTAAATACGCTCTAAAATAGTTAAATAAAGTTACGCGCGAACTTTAAAGGGGCAGTAATTGGTACAATTACCCTACACATTACTATGGAAAAATTCGTGCCACCGTGCAATACATTTTAACCAATGAGCCATAACGCTCAACTGGTTAAAGGTTGCAACTAATCCGCGTCTAACTTCCATTCCCTTGATCCTGTTTCCAAGAAAAAAAAATGAATTTGCATACCGATCCGCGTTTTAACAACGACTGTTACCGTGTCGTGAACTAGACACAGTTTAATCGGAAGCGCATTCCACCGACCGCCTGACTAAACAATCAATACCGCCAGCAACAAGTAAGGCATGATGAAAGGTCAACGAAATATTATCTCCGACGATGAAACGTACATACAACGACTTCGTAATAATAATGTAGCGAGAAGTTATTCGGATAAAAGTTCGTCTCGAATCGAACGATCATCGACGATCGGGAAATGGATGATTAGGTACTCACCGAACGTTGGCTAAAGTATGTCTCCTGGACCTGAGGTTATGGTAGCCCCGCAGCTCGCCGATGCTCCCCTGTTCGGCCTGCATCCTGGCCTGTGCAGTTGCAGCTGCACTGGCGATCACGTGGTGCTGGTGAGCCGGTGCACCTGCCGTGGTGATGCTTCTGCGCGATCGCCAACCCGTTCTGCTACCACCACCGCCACTTGGGGTCGGCGATTTCTTCTGGTACGGCCTACGGATCGTCGGCCCGCCAACGCGGTCCAATTTTACGTCTAACATTTGGCTACTCTACGAGTCTCGGTTGCGTTTCCTTGATCTACCGCAGCGTATTATTCCCCCCTTTCAACGACACTTCGATCCGAGGGTTGAAACGGTTACGAAAATAACTGTTTCGAGCTGTTACACGGGGTGAGTCACCTAAAGCGTGACACGTAAGTGTCACACCAAGCACCTAACGTGCTTACCGAAACTAATGTAGGTGTTTATATAATTTTTTTCTTTTTTTAAAAAATAATGGTACTGAGGGGTTGATCATTTCAGGTGCAAAAGACTTGAGGGTTTTCAAGGTAGATCTGAAGTAATATCGATAGTTACTGTCATTGATAGTTATCGATAGTTATTGATAGTTATCGATTAACCCTATAAAGCAAAGGGTACGGAAACTGATAAAATAAATACCTATATGGTCTTTTTAGTACTTCTTTTAACATTTAACCCTTTGCGGACGAGAAGTAGTAACACTTGTGAGAGTACTTTATTTTTTAATTCCACGACTTTGAGTTTTCACGCTTTTGAGTTCCAAACCATTTAATTTCCAACGATTTCAAATGTTTATTATTACGTTAAGTATTCATTGCATTGAGTTTTGTGTTTTAATAGTCGACATGGGTTCGAAAAGCCAAAAAATGATTAGGCGACTATTTGCCGACGCTCGTCTGCAAAGGGTTAAATTGAAACGAACAGTGTAAAATATATTGTTACAGGTGTAGCTTTTATCTAACTACGTGTAAAATGTAGAGAATAATATGTCCTTGCAATACGCGGTATCATTTTTATAAATTCTTTATTATTCCATGACCAAAAACATTTTGTCATTTCGTGGTGTTCAGTCCAATTATTAAGGAAATTTATTGTAACTACTGAAAGTTTAGTTTTAATCAACTGCTTTGGGAATAAAATGTTAAAAGATTCAAAAAGTGGAGTTAGTCACTTCGGCCTGTGTACAGATTGTATCGATTGTTTTCGATATTTTAAATTTTATGGCACAAACAGAATAAAATTGAACAACTACGAAATGCAAACATACTTATCGGTTTTCTAACATAATTTGAAAGGGAAAGAAGTATGTTGACAGTACAGAAGATTAAGGAAATAAAATAGTTTGCGATAGCAACCACTAAATTTTATTTAAAAAAAGCAAGAGTATCGACGTTTTTTGCTTTGAAACAGATTAATCGCAGATTATCCTACTTTACTAAAAATGCTCTCCAATTACGAGCAGATTAGCTTGCACTTTGCAGTACGTAATCTTCACAGTTTACGTATTTTTCCACCGATTCTCGTCAGATCGGATCTGAATTTTTATTAACGAAGGTATCGAAAATATCGGTTGTTGAAAATAGCATCGATAGTAATCGATAGTGAAAAGAATTCATAATTATCGATAGGCTATCGATGTTTCTTCTACTCTTATTTTGTTTAAATGAAATGATATATTAATTATTTGTTAATTACGTAGCTGTCGTCAAATTTAATAACATTTACTTGAAACACTTTGTTTTATTCTGCCTAATTAAAGAATCGCAGCGTAGAATGTCCTACAAAATAAACCTTCCTAACGGTATCGAAAGATACTGCAGGAATTTGAGCTTTTGCATGTGTTCCGCACGGAACTGAATTTACTTAAAGCATCGAAAACGTGACCATTGCCACGGTTCGTACTCTCCAACCTCTTTTCAAAAAAGGGGTAATTTAGGAAGGAAATATTTTTTATGGGCCATCAATCAACATGGAGGAAAGGAAAAGGGGCACAACTCGTAGCCTGCGTCGCACGTGCAAGGCAGGCCCGGCTTACCCTAACTCCACCGCGACCCTCGGCAGGGGGCCCAAGAAGACGCGGGCCAGAGTTAGTCGCTAGGAAGCCACAAATTGCAAAATACCCCACCACCTACGACGACAACCCGTCAGACTGGGGGACCAATCCAGTGATTGTACATTAACAAATATCCCTGATTGGTCTCCCAGTCGAAGCCACCAGAAGAAGGACCATCCCTCCGATTTTTCCTCGCCGAATCCATGTAAGGAAAAAGTCAGTTCACACGTACAATTCAGGGGAGAAACAGTATCCTCTCTCAAGAATCATAACCACCTCTGGCATTACAGACGTGACACTTAACACGAAACCGTATTTATTAAATATTTAGATCATCACAACAAATTCGTAGTTAAACAAAACTTACTTTCCCTATCTCCTGAAAAGGTCGTAGGGACATACGCGGACAACGGTGTCGATAAAATTCGAAGCGGGGATTTACGACCCCCGCCATACTCGGCTCTCCAGGCATCCGTACGTATCATCGCGGCCTCGTATTTACGTAAGAAACAGCATGAGAAAAGATTCAACGTAACACTTTAGTAACGTATAATTTATTAGTACGTCATTCTTAGCACGTTTGCTTCAAACTGTTTTCTTTCTTTAACTTTTTGGTCTCCTTTTTAATGCCTAATTTTGTAGTCTTATTAACATGGTGATGTATCATTGAAAAATATATAGGGGGATCCATTTTAATTTATAAATGCTAATATATAGAAAATTAACTGTAAGTTAAATTGGACAATGTGCTTTTGCTTTCGTAGAAAAAAAATGTATTGTGCATCACCGAAGGAAGTGCAACTGATCTTGAAATAACCTTGACACTTGCATTTATCGAATTCCTCACCATCTTTAATCCCCTAAGAGCAGGTTTTTCGAATTTAATATAGCCATCGAAGTATGGGCAGATATAGATTAAAATGGGTCACCTTGTATAGTGACTGTAATAACGGGAGTCCCTAGTGACCCATACGATGTGAATGGAAAGTTACGAAAATGGATAAAGGGAAGAATTCGTTGAGGCACTCAATATATTCAATAAACCATAGAATAGTACAAATTTTTAAAATATTTTCGCATAATACTGGTATATTTAATATACCTATCCTATCTATCGTTTAATCATGTTCCCCACCATTTTATCGATACGTCAGGCCAAACGTTGTTCCGTTAAAAAACATCGTGTACTCTTTTGAGTAACTTCAGGTGCTTTCAGTTGTTGCAATAAATGTGTCCAATCAGAAATTGCATTTATTCGAATTAATAAATAGTTTGTAAAAAATATTTTCAATCTCACAAATTGCAAAAGAATCTAACGTCGACACTGTTGCAAAAGCTACGGACCTTCCGAGCAACCCAATATTTATTATGTTTAATGTAGACTTGAAGTGGAAGAAAATAGGTTGCGTTTTCAATGCATTACTTATTTATTTTCTATAATTAATATCATAATCGGACTCCAATTATCCTATTATAGATAATTTCATTCACTTTTAATTTTCACGAGGTGTACACTAACATTTATATTCCGTATATTTTAGCTCATTTTATGCATTTTGTGTTTCACAGCACACTTAAGTTTCCCATAAACGCATAAAAAATCCGCAATCCGTTAATTACGGAATAATCCTCATAACGCTTAAGCTGCATCTTCCCGTTTCCCAGAGGAGCCTAAGAAACCCGCCAACCACGTCAGCGTTTCATTTGGGACGAAACAAAGGAGTATCCTGGGAAACATAGAGTATCTCGAAAGCAATTCGCGAGCAAACTGTCGTTGATTTGCGTCCCACTAAAAGGACTCTCTTGCGTTAACGCAACCGAGGTCCTCGTTGATTAAGGGATCGTGCTCGAGAATGCATCGATGGGTTGACTTTCATGAAATATTCATGGGCGCCATGGAAAACTGTGTTGTGTCCCTCGATCGCTGTTAAGCACGTTATGCAAACGTTGCCAGTAAACAGCTAGCGACGAAGAATTTTAACGAGTCGTTGGATGGTAACCAAAACAGAAAGTGATATTTCCTGCCCGATCGTCTTTGAATAACGAGTGATAAGCTTACGTTCGATTCATTAAACTTCCTTATCTGTTGCTCCACTCGCCGCGGAAAGTCCGAGGAAAATTAATTTTAACCATAACCTTCGCGGATGACTTACAGTGGGAGATCTCAAGCGTCTGGAGGATATTTACCGAGGTTCTTTCATCTTTGCTGTTCCCTGATAAGGAAAGAATTCAATGGGACGTATCTAGTCATCTATCTGACCTAGCTCCGCAGAAAAGTATTAAAAATTACTGGGAATAATTGCTACGGACTTTGAAAGATGAACCCTCATCTACCCTCACGGTTAAATCCAATCTTGTGATATAAAATAGCATATTAGAACATTGCTATCACTTCACGCAATTTTTAGAAGCTTTATCAAAGACAGGAAAATCGAAACGAACGCATTTTCTGCTCAAAGATCAGCTGTAAAGTTGCAAGATTAACCCTTTTAAACGGAAGTTAAAATTTAGTATCAAAATTTGTTTACTTACGATTCTTCGTAGGTTACTTTGCCATTGAATAAAATAATTAAAGTGTCAGTTATAGGGAGGCTAACAGTAATTGGTATATCTACCCTATATAAGTGACGGAAAAGTCGACGCGAAAGCGTTTACTGTACAAAGAACAACCGGAGGCATGTAAACAGTATAAAGCCGAGTGGCGGCATCTGTCATGCTAATAATGCAGCTCTATTCGAGCTCGAAATCGAATTCAACGTAGAAGCACGCTTCATATGTTCTGAATAAACACGCGTGGCCAACGCCGAGCGTGAGTAAATATTTTCCTTTCGGTTTTGGTCTCTCTCTCTCTCTCTCTCTTTTTCTCTCTTAAGCGTATGAACATGGAGATCTAATGAGTGCCCGAAAACTCCTGGCCAATGGCCAACACTGCCTCTTCTAAGTGCCTTGTGCGGCCACATCGCAGATTTACAGAATTTCGAATCAACACTGCGAAATACTCGATTGTCCGACATGCTTCTTTTTTTCTTCGCCAAATAAAACTTGCAGCTTTAAACAAGTTTTTGTAGAAACTCGGAGGTGAAAGCTGAAACCAACGATGCTGAAGATTGCACACGGGATGAAAGGCTGAAGAGTTTTCCAGACAAATATTAAAAATTGAGAGCCTTGGGGAAAGGGAAAAATTCACGAGTCCGCAAATCGCAATTAAAAACAGCGCAACGGTGCAAATAAAAGATGCAGGGAACGTCAGTCGCGTGTTTCCAAATTAATTTCACGTCACGTTGGCCGCGTTTATTTTTTTTTTTTTTTTCTTTTTTTTCCCCTCGTCACACGATATAGCCGCGGATTCTCTAATTGAATAGGAAATGGGAATGACGTGGAGCTTTCGAAATCGACGAACAACCGGGGATAATGAAAATTACGTTCGATAAATGCTGACTTTCCGAAGCTCCCACGTTTGCCTATATAATCGCAATCCTGTGAAAGTCGAATACAAGGAAAGCAACGCTTGAATACAGCAAGAAAATATAGCTTACGTTTTTCTACCAAAATGGAGAACAATGGGAACGAAGGGGAGCGGAAAAAATTATTGGTAAGCTGGCAAATGAAGATCGAAATGGAAATTTAACAGAACCGAATACATTGATACAGTGGCCACAAATATTCTTCGTACACTGTTGCATTTATTTTAACATCCAGGTATGTAATACGTATATGCATCAAACGTAAAAACATAGAACTAACTAGGAACATTAAAATTTGTGAAGTGCGAAATGCTGCAACATAAATAAAAAAAAATATATGAGAAAATTACATCAGTACAAAATGAAATAAATGGACAAAGGAAAAGAATACAAATAATCGTTTACTATGAAAAAGAAAACAGCGAGGGATATAAATCTGCTTAACAATAAAACGATAAATTACCTAATATTTTTCAATATTTCCACATATGATACTTTGAAGTGTTTGTTGATAATTTTAGTATTTCTCGAAGCTGATTTTCACTTTTCGGCACATTTTTATTAACTAATTTTGCTCCGTGCTGTCTATAAAGTTTCTAGTTGGTTTTATAGTTATACAATAGCGCTTTGCATCACAAAAATATTAACGGTTTTAGCTACGTTTATATTATCGCATTTGACCGAAAACTTTTTGCCATGTGTAGAATTACACGATTAGGCCTAAGCACGTTAAACATTTGGTATATAATTTATTCAATAGCCACATTAGCTAGTTGCCATTTTAATACTGTGTTCTATATAAAATATTGAAATATTAAACGTAATTTCTGTTTGACAATTGAGGCCCTCGATGAAAAATAGATATATGCCATAATTCATAATTCTAGAAGAGGGGACATTGATGAAAATTACAATTTCATCGAAAATGCGGCACGTAATGATATTCATTTTAAGCTGTATATAAATTAGATACTATATGACGGCTGTTATTAAATTTAAGCTACAAAATACATTCTTATTAAATTTTACGTTGAATGCATTACTTATTTTTCTTTAATCTAATTTTTCATCTACATTTTCGTGTTCTTGTTCCCTTTCACTGCAATCATATGATAATTTATGATAAAATGGGACATACATAGGAAGGATAAATTGCATAAAAAATCTGGAAGTTTCTAAATTTTGCGGGTTTTGTTTTGCATCCATGTTGACACATGACTATTAATACACATAGTCTACGATTAGGAAAGCAAAATTACTTTCTTTACTTATTACTTCCATCTAGAAGATTGTGAAGAAACTGTTACGTGCCTTTAAGAAGATCGAGCGCCCTATGCCCCTCTTCCACCAGATAATTGAACGCTGCTAAAGTCACAGAATTTTTATGCGATTCCATAATTCCATTCAATGACACACGCATAATTTGACAATAATAAGTTACGAGATGAATTAAAGAAGATATAAGCAACCTAATAAAGCAAGAAAACCGAAATTGCACTCAACTCTATAAATTGAAGCATCAGTGAAAAGTAATTTCTGCCCCAAAATATTACGTGTCTTTATTGCATTCAAATGATAACTTGCTCCACGAGTGCCCGCGAAAGAAAAACAGACGCCGCATTGAAATAAATAAGTGTGTACAAATATGTATAATATTTCTTGTAGCCACTGTATAATTCTAAGCTCTCAAAATTGCCCCTGGGTCAAGTTTCGATAACCTGAAACATCCCGAAAGAACCAATCAACGGCTCAGAGAATCGATGATAGCACTTTGTTAAAGTGCCAAACGCAGAATATTCCTTTCCCAAATGTTGCTTTAAAGCGTAATCTACAGTTTCGAAGGTATTTGCCTTGTTAATTTCCAAGGCATCTCTCCCATTCTCCTTCGATGAATGCGGTTATTCGCATCAAGAGAGCTGCACGCCGCAAGCCTAACGCGTGGGCTTGTAGCACGTTAGGAACTGAGATATCGTACGTTGAGCGACCCTTTTCGTCGCCATTATCGTGCAGTTGCACCTGACACGTTCCATCTCCAGCGAAGCGACGGCATCGTTGTCACCTGGCAACGAGATAACATCGAAGCTGAACGCAAACAAACGCGCTTATCGGTGTGTGCTTTGATATTTAGTCGGATATCGGAGCTTAAATGACGGAGAAGGAACTATTGTGAGGATTATAAAGAATTCGAAGGGTTTATTCGAATAGTACACAGGATAAATGACACACGTACTGCCACTGTTCCTATAACTGCCACCTGAATTATTTTATTTCATAACAAAGTAACGTACGAAGAATCGTAAGTAAAGAAATTTTCATACCAAACATGGACTTCGGTTTACGCAACGACGCGTAGACAACGTATATTCGTGTACACTTAATATTTGAAAATAAATATTAGGAGGTCAATGTGCTGTTGAACATTAAAAAGGTGGCCAATGTGATTATATAGTATGAGACGTGTCATAATTCAATAAAGGCGGTACGTTTACTACATACATCTTTTATATCTGTTACACAAATTGACGTGCTGATATATAAATAAAATTTGTTTCTATTTTAATGAGAAATTCTCAAGTGACGATAATAGGGACATTGGACTTTATTATATATTTTCAATGAATTAGTAATTAATCTATTACATTCAACATATAAAAAAATGTTCATAAGTAAAAGAGATTGTTGAATAATATTATGTTCCAAACTATGTCCCAAAATTTGTCGAGTGACAGTGATAGGGACATCGAACTTTGTTGTATATTTTCAATGAATTAGTAATTAATACATAGTGTTTAACATACAAAAAAATCATCATAAATGAAAAGCATGTTAACTAATATTGTGCTCGAAACCGGAACGATTATTAGATTAAATAACTTCTAAAATAATTCAATGAAATCGCGCGATAGGCTTAAAGTGGCAGTAATTGGGACATCTACCCTATGCCAATGAAATGCGTTTAATTAAAAAACAAGGATCAAAAGGGGTTTTATGGACCTTTATGGGATAGTCGAAAGGGTTGCATCTCTGTAGGAGCTTTTTTTCTGAAGCAACAGATGTCCTCAACAGTATCTAACTGCCGGTACCTAGATATTTATAAACTTAAAATATTTGAAAAAAATTCTCTTTGAAAAAAGTACCGCTTTTTGCTTTTAGATGTCACTCTTCAGATGAATATAGGCGTTTGTCATCAACAAGGGTGACTTTCTAAACCCAGTACTGGTATTTGCTTTTAGATGTCGCTGCATATAATACCTAGTAACTTTAAATCATCAAAAATCGAAGCCAGGCAATAAATTCTGAATCTTCTGAAGAATTTTCTCAGAAGAATTTCTGCTACTTCAAATTCCCAATACTTCGAATCACCAACGTTTCAATTCTCACAGCGCTGAATTCCTAAAGCTTTTAATTTGCAAAACTTCCAATTCTCGAAACTCAGAATTCTCGATGCTTTGAATTTCCAAAACCTTCAGTTCTCAGTGCTTCGAATCACCGATGTTTAAAATTTCCAATACTTGGATTCCCAATGTTTGGAATCCCCAAAGTTACGAATCTTTAAAGCGCCGAATTTCCAATATTCCGAATTCTCGAAATTATGAATACCTAAAGCTTCTCATTCCCAATATTTCGCATTACTAACGTTTCAATTCTAAAATCGTTGAATTCCTAATGCTTTCAATTTGCAAAACTTCCAATGCTCGAAACACAAAGTTCCTAATACTTTGGATTCTCAATACTTTCAATTTCCAAAGCTTTAAATTTTCTTTACCCACTTAAAAATAATCGAAATATCATTCACTTCTCTTCCCTGTTTTTAATTAAAAAAAAAACAAAGGATAGCAATATTAATTTTCAACCGTATAACGAAGACCGAACGGCAAAACCCGAACAATGTGAAAAGGCTCCAAGCTAAAATTGGCCTTCGGTAAAAAGAGTAAAAATTACAGTCAGATATACCAATCGCGTTTAAAGAAACAAATAAACAATTGCACGCGGTTTAATTCCGAAATCCTGCAGCTTTCGTTCACCAGAAACGTTACGGTCACGGACGAAAGTCAGAGTTCTGTTATCAGGACGATCGATCCACGCCGGCGGTGTTTCTGACGCAAACGACGGAAGCAACATCAACAGGTTGCAACGCGACGCGAAGCAAGACAAAGTCACGAGAGCCTGATACGTCTGTGACTAGCATCAGTTCACCGGTTTATTAGATCGACTCGAGCCTAATATCGTCGTGTGGATTTTGATGTTGAATGTGACCCAAATACCGGAGCCTCAGTCATCTATTCAGTCACGCGATGACGCAGGAACATAGACAAGCGGAGGGAAATGATAGCGCGGATTCTAGATTCATCCGGGGGAAACGTGGTTGGAATAGTGAAATAGCAGTACATCTCAACGGGGATTTACTGATCCAGGGAAAGAGGATCTAGCGAAAGAATTCCAAGTGTTCACGAGCGCCTCTGTCTGTTCAGTCATGTGCACGCATTAGATTAGACCAGGCTAAATTGCTAAACCGCTCTTGAAAGTGAATTAGTTTCGCGAAGAATGAATTTAGGGGATTGTTGTAACTAGAGTAAACGTTCCAATTACTGCCACTTTAAGGTACGCGTGTAACTGTATTATAGCCATTTCAGAACGCATTTAACCTAAAAATGGTTCCAGTTTCGAGCATAATATTTGTAGTAAATAATAAAGTACATAATGAATTAATTACTAATTAACTGAAAATGTACAACAAAGTCCAATGTCCCTATTACCATCACATGAAAAGTTTTCATTTAAGTAGAAACAATTTTTACGTATATTAGCGGGGGTTTATGTTTTCTTAGAAAAATGTAAGTGTTAAGTCAAATTATTAAACTAATGCAACATTTACACGGAACGAATGGGATGTTAGAAGTATAACATTTACAATAATGGATAAAAAAATGTAACAAATTTGGCGTATTAATATTTTAATAACTAATTCAAGATAACATCCCAGGTATACAAAGCATATAGAAAGACTATTATTACATTAAATATCCTACAATTACATTAAGATATAAATCGCGGATTGAATCAAGTTTGAAGACCCAGAAGTTTAGATTGGAATATTAAAAGTGTAATATCTACAATAATGGATAAAAAGTATAACAACTTTGGCGTAGTTATTTTTTAATAAGTAATTCAGAATAATATCATAGGCACAAAGAATATTGCAATAGTATAGTAGAATATTAGGTATCAGAAAATGTTTGTTCGGTTGTTTTGTCCGAAACAAGTTAAAATTTTGTATTTCTTCAAAATAGTATAACAATAGTAGCAACATTACAAGATTCTGTTTATTATGAACTGTTATATATTAAATTATATTCTAAAAATTGAAAGGAGAATGTTAAGTAGTGATGGGATGAGACTGATACCATTAATACGTTTACGTTTAGGATTGATATTTGCGTATCAAACTCATGTATGATACGCTTTCAAATAATTTGAGATTCAATACGCTTTCGAACGATTAATTATCGTATCAATTGTATCATGTTTGATACCTGTTTAAATATAATTGTGGATATTCGAATACGGTTCAAATAAAATGTGCATCGTGAAACATGCGATGATTAACCTTTTATCCTCTACTGGCGATTATATCATATCTATGTAATTATTATTTATACTCAAATTATCCGATCTTTTCGAAAATGAATTCATAGATTCATGTTGTTGTAAATGCGAAAATTATTTTATTTTAGCTATTGAAATTAATTAAACAATTAAACGAATTTGTATACGATTATATTGATGATCACTCATATACACTTTCCTTTGTCTTATTGATATTTCCAAGAGTACCACGTAATTGTTTTGTATTGATACAGCATGAGACGACGTCAAACATATTTTACCAATACCAATTACAAACTATTTTAATACGCGCTTGATACGACATGGGGTTATTCGAGAATTGATATGTATTGGTATTCATAAGTATGTCCGTGAATTTGTTCCACCATTAAATCTTAAGAAATGGACGATTTTTACCCAAGAGACGGAAAGTAAGATTCAAATGGTGACCTATAGAATTTTTTGCGTACAAGCACGTGGTATAATCAGTTTTTCCGTAAAGTGTGGGAATACATAGAAATATATAATTGAAAAATAAAACATCTCGGTAGAAGATATCGTCCTGCATTTATCGTCGTTTTCATCAATATTTTTTATCAGAAAAATTGATCACGCCACGCTATTATACAACAAAAACCCTCTTATGTAAAACTCGGCCATTTCTTAATACTTTGCACACAGGAGCTTTCAAAAATAGTTAATTTTGGTAACTTAGAGTTGCATGTTGTGTACAAACTAATGTTGGTTAACATTAGTTATGAATTTTTACTGATATAATTAGTCTCCAAATTACAGAGATTTCAAAACTAGTTCAGTTTGGTTACTTAAGGGTTTTTATATCATCAAACCACACGAACTTTTTCCCATACCTAATATAATATATACATAATGTTAATACTGCATTGCAATCATAATAGTGAATGGAATTAAGCCTAAAGACCCACAAGTTTAGGTGTTCAAAGTCTCCAGAGCTCCAGAAATAAGCCTCCCAATCAACCACTGCGATTTGATTCACCTTTCTAAGAAGAACAAAAGGGGAAGCCTCTAAGTAGACCTCAAAAGCCCCCTTAAATCTAACCTCAAACGCAGAACAAAACCAATTGGCGTTCATGGCAGACGTTCTCATACAAGGTCCATATAACTGTCAGCGGATAATTCAACTCCGAAAAATTTCTTAATGCGCGCAGACGCGCTGGCTACGATTCTAGAAGCTGACAGATAGACGAGACCCGAAACTGGCATAGTGGCGGATAAGAAATAGCCACGTTAGCTTCCCTTCACGCGTAGGATAAACGAGCGAATTATTGTTACCTACCCAATCACTGCCACAGTAAACTATTTTGTCTAAAATACCAACGAAACCCTAACGTGTTATATATGAGAAAATTCTAACATTGAAATCTAAGTACGGTGAATGTAATAAAAGAAAGCAACGCTTAACATTCTTTATCGTTCCTTTATATAAACGGATAAAAGAATGCGTGTCGATTAAAAGAGCGAGAATAACGACTGTTCTACTATCAAAGAGAAAGTTATGGTACTAAAGAGAAGATTTTTATTGTAATAGTTGAGTTACAAATATAAGGAAAGATCATTTCTTTAGGTTCTATGAGCTTCGTAGAATGTAATAGCAATGGTAGTTTAACGATTTATTGATGCTAATACAGGGAGCACATAATACGCAAAAATATATGAAACATTCAAAGCGAAGCACATGTTAATATTAGATTGCGAATTTTTATACAAATTTCTATTTTTATTAACAAAATTATCCTATTACAAGTGGCAGTGAGATTTATTTATAAGAAGAAACAAATTTTGATTGACACCCCATTTCTTTAACTATGCTTGTAAATATACGAATTTGTATAAAAATCCGCGGTCTAGTTATTAATGTATAATGTTAGTTCATCATTTTAATTCTTCTGCGCGTCGATTTGCATGTTAATTAATGTGATCTTACTTGGAGACATTTACAATATATTCAATGATATAAACCTTTTGATCGAATTGCAACTGTCTGACTACTTGTGGACGATAATAATATACGTACTTAATTCTATGGATAAACGATCGCCACAGCGCTCGCTAATTATACGCGTTTCATTTCAAAATTAGCCAAGTCTCTGCGTTTATAACGTGAAAGGAAAGCATCACAGAGAATCTCGGTAATAATAAGCGATGCTATTTATACAATGCTATTTGCGCGATGGCGATCGAATCCTGCCACTCTTGGTATATTTCTGTGAATCAGAATAAGAAGGCCGTCTACAAACACTCCTAATTAAATCTCTAATTTATAACAATCGAAGAATGAAAATGACATATCGCATTGTAGATTGAAACAAATGAAGTCTACGAAGTGGAAATATTCCCCGGTCTAAGTTTGGATCCTTCGAATACAAAACCACCGAATCGAATTTCTTTTAACGCTCTGTTAAACTGTGATAACAAAAATAATCGTATAACTGTAACACTGTACAATTTAATTAATTTAATTTTCCACGGAATTAATTCTCCGTGGAATTTCTTTGAACATAACGACGGGCAGAGACAAATTTTTAGAGGGCGACAGTAAATTTTTTGAGTGCTTTACGAGAGCATGGAGAGAGAGAGGAATTTAATAAGAATGTTGAAAGGCTGTCTCAGTGCTTCAAAGCAAATTTCCACGGGAAGAAAAACGTTTGTTGCACACACACACACACACACACACACACACATAAAAGTTTTCGCAGTGCCTATCACGAAGGACACGCGATCTTTTTTCATTTACCACTGACAAAAAAGGGAAAAAAGGCGAATAGTTTCGCCGGCTAGAGACTGAAAAGGATGGAAAAGCGCATAGATGCAATAGCGTCCATAAATTCGTTGACGACAGAATGAAGGGAAAGAATAACGCAAGGGCGGAAAAAGCGTGGCAGTGGGAAGGTGTTACGATTAAAAAACTTTTTACCATGGAATAAAAGCCACGTGTGGTGTGTATAAAGTTTAAACGGGAACAAAAAACGCTGGCTGTACAACGAGGAAGAAATATTCGCTTTAAAGCTGGCCAGCGAAAATTCGATATGCGTGGAAAGCACGTGGAAAAATCATATTGAGAAGAAAAAATGGGCTAAAAGGGACAAATAAAACAAAAGATTCTTTATTTTTATCACTGTAAATGTCGCGACAAACGGAAAATTCAAATTATCGTCGAAAAGGATAAAGACAATAATTTTCATTTTAATGGCATACAAAATTTTATTGCGATTCTCCATTTTACGCGGCAATGTTTTATGAAACGGTTTTCGTGGGCAAAAATTGTTTTCGGTATGTTGTTTCTGGTTTTTTACCTCTGGTTTTGTGTCTACGCATTCCATATGTCAAATATTTTAGGCCATATTGCAGAAGAATAAAGATGATGCGAAAATTTATAAGATATAGAATTGAAAGTCAGTGAGATTCTTTGAAGACGATTTAGAAAGGGGAGATCATTGATTACACGAAGCTAAAATCAATTTAACACTTCAACGACAGAGTTTCTTTACTCCTCTTATGTAATTCTAGGAAACTTTTGCATTTCAAAAAAGTCAACACGGTATTTTAATAATTTAATTTAATATGATGTAACTTAAAACATACAGATAAACGTCATGTCGTTATAATCGCAAATGAATGGTTCTTTTGTCTTAGATAATTATCGATTGGCCCCCACATAAAGAAAGTAGAGTCCATACAATGTATGGGGGTCGTCGTTGGAAAGTTAATATTATTTTATTTATGTTAAACAAATTTTAAAACGACACAGATATAGCAGAAGGTCTGATAAAGTATAAATATAATTAGGGTAGATGTCCCAATTGCTGTCAATGTCCCTATAACTGCCCCTTTAATTATTTTATTTAATAACGAAGTAAGATATGAAGAATCGTGGCGAAGAAAATGTCAATACTAAAGTTCAACTCTATTTTTACGTAACAGCACATGGAAATTGCATATTTGTTTATATTTAATATTTAATAATAAGTATTATGAGGTGAATCAAAAGATTTTCGTAAAATCGTGTTTTTAATGTATGAATTAGATTGGTCAAAAAGTTTTATCCCTTTTTTACAACGTGGCATTCATATTGTGATACACAAGTTAATACGCTAATAACTTCATCAATGGAAATATGGTTTGATAGTAAACATTTGAAGCCAATTATGTACCTATTTGCAGCGTTTAACGTAGCCTTGAAATGGAAGAGAATAAGATGTATTTTTGACTTAATATATTGTATCGTACTATTATCGTAAATGTAAAAATGAAGTAACATACTGAGAAAGAATAGCGTGGATATATTAATGCTGACAGATTCTCATCTTTTAAATTTTTAATCAAATTTTTGATTTGGAAGGAAATTGGAAAGTCTGAAATCTTATAAAACTCGCTTAGGCGAGTTCTTCGCTGGAAAAATAATGAAAATCCTTCGTGGATGGCATGATGAAACAGCCTATCACGGTAAAAGGTCGTTGAAAGGACTCGGTAATACATTGTTTAACGAAGTTTCGTTGTCGTGCGTCCTTAAAATACGACAGAACCTTTTGGCTAACCTAATATATATTATTGTAAATAAATGGAGAAAAGATTATCGTTTATTAAGATTCTCTTTAGTATTAATTACTAAATAAATTAATATTCTTGACAAGATCGAAGCTCTTCTGTCTTTTGAAGCATTTGAAATTTAGTAATTTATGTAGACTTTAAATATCAAATATTTATATGTTTTAGAATAATAAAAGTGGTGCAAAAATTCGTGAACCATAAAATTAAAAATGAAAATGATTCTTAGATGACGTTTTATAAAACGTATATCATTGATTACGTGAACAAAATTGCTCCTAAAATGATATAAAATTATGTTAAGCAAAATACAAGTACAATCATAACGATAAGTGTTTTATATTTTTATACACGTACATAGACTTCCATAAAATCGTATTTTCAGTTTAGGTGTATATTTTGTTACAACCAAATAGCAAGAACATTATTATTTTTTGACAATACGTATAATTTTAACTAATGAATAAATTACTATTGTTAAAATAATTGCAATCCCTGTACTTTTCAAATATTTGAAGTTTAGAAGTGTATGAAGACTTTTGTAACAGATTGCAATTCGAAGAGGCTAAAAAAGAATTTAATAGGGTCGGAATGATTAGTTTTATCTCGTGAAGGATTTCCTAGAATTTCGTAAACAGTTCTCCAAGAAAATTCGTCAAAATATGGTATCTCATGTAACGAAGTAAATCATTGAGGAGGTGCGCAATATCGAAAAGGACGAAGTCTAATCTCATAAATACATTACCAGCGACTCGCTCTGGAAAATGTCATGAAACTAATCGTCCAGGCTGACATTTCCGACGATACTAGTTAGAGTAACACAATAACAGTTTTCTTCTGATTGGAGCTTTAACCTAGATTCTCAGAGCCCTACAATATGGTCTAAACGTGACAATTTATTGCGCCCTGATAAGTGCTTGTTAACAAGAAAAATGTAAAACTTTCACATTTCCGTACGCAAATCATACAAATCCCTTATTTTTTGCCATAATTCTTCGTATAAAAATCAAAATACAAATGCTATACACTTTGAGATGCGATAATTATTAGATGGGAAACTACGTTTCTACAATTTTGCAAAATATCCAAACCTTAACGATTTAACAGATCAAAAGTCCTCATTGCAATTATTATTTTATCGAATAATGTATCAGGTTATTTTTTGGTGACATTTTAATATCTATTAGGTAGGTTTACAATTTCTTCTCCCAAGAAGTTGGCATCCTTTTCAGGAATTAATATCTCGAAGTAATTTTTCTACTTTTTTGGCGTATACAATTCATAACCATTATTTAATAAATTTTTGCTGACCTTTTATTGATAGCTATGCGAAGTGACGTTGTCTCGTAGAAAACACTGCCTTTTTTACCAATTCCATTATGCTTAGTCCAATGTTATTATGCTTATTCGACTACACCGTTTCAATGTACAATTCAACACAAACTTTCCAATCAGTTTAATATTTATTCGAATTGAAAATTTGATAATGTAGCGCAAGTTCGTGACAGATAATCCTCTACTAATTCGACTAATTATGCCACAGAACTTAATATTATTACTAATATTATCAATAATATTCTATCCATCTTTTATCCGCAATTCTAAATATTCAATCCCTTTACGATATTCTCCATTTTTTCCCAGCAAATCAACCTTTTCAATCGTTCCGCCGAAAAAAAACCCCTCCTTTGCTAAAAATTTCCGATTGCACTAGATTGGAAGTACTTAACACTGCTGAATTAACTTCGCCAATCGGTTTTTACACTCCGCCATTGTTCAAAATCTCTCCGATCTATCGTCATAAGCCAAACTGAACCACAATCCTCAATCAGAACAAGTGCAATTCATAACGAAGCGATTCCCGAATAGAAAAGCCGAACCACCTGATTGTTGGACACTCGGTACGGCTAAAATAAACTCCATCTCCGGGCTCGTTGTTCCAGAGCAGCTCTGAAAAACTGGATTTCCAGGAACTCTGCATAGGTGGAAAATATTCGACGATCTCGAGCCTTTTCATACGTTTACGCTCGCGTAACGTACAAGGGACAATGCGGTGTATACCGAGACATTGTTCAACGCTCTTCCCACCATTCAACTCGCAATTGTTGCCGACAAAAGCGTCACGGAATTTTCAACGCCATAAAACCAACGCGCGGTTACTCGTTACGTTCATTCGATTTGTGCATTCAGTTAACGCGAAATGTCAAATATACGCCAATTATCGTGCCGTTTCTTCCATTTAATGTGACTCATACGTAATCCACTAATAATTGTCGCGTAATAGTTGCAGGAATGGCAAGCAATAGTTTGTACGAAAATCTGTGAGAAAACTATGGGATTCCGATATTTTTTGAGTCGATTAATATAGTTGATTCAGCAATTAAGGATCACCAATCTTAGGATTCTATGATCTTCTTATTAATCCACTATCCAGTGACAAATCATGAGACTTAAATTTTGCAAATTAATGTTGAATTATTCTACTATTTATATATATTTCTCCAAATCCGAGTTTCAATAAGTTTATGTTATATTTTCCAAATTTGTACTTCCACGAGGAATTGCAGAAATATTCTGATTATTCATAACGTAGAACACTGATGTTTTTATAATTTCAACATAACATACACGTATCTACACTGCAGCAAATTTCTTCTTTTTCAATGTGATTTATTCCAATTAATCATTTTACAAAATTAAACTTTATAAAAGCAACCTTTCATATGCATCAACCTAATATTCGTTGTTTTAAGGTTCGGGAAGAGTTGACAAAAATTGCCAACGAATTTCGAAGAGCCTTTTGCATTCGTTGCTGAAGATATTCGTCTCTCTGTCGGCTTCAGTCTCCTTGCGAACGCTCCAACGACTACAAGACGCGATATCGAGTGCCGAGGAGAGGAAAAAGCCTCGTTGGAGTGGGTTTTTGCATATTAACGAGCAAGTATCGTCGCGGTGATGCTCGATCACGCAACTCGCGCATCGTCTATCGCAGCAGTGGCGTATAAATTGCTGTCACGCTCGTTTCGTCCCTACCTCTGTATTACGGCCGATCGTTTTATCGATAAACAAGCGAGCCCGAGTTAATGGCCCTCCCTGGAGATTTTTCTACCTTTTACGAGAAGCGGCGAAGAGCTCTATTGAATTTCCCTTCGGCCCGACCAGCTTCGATATTTTGTTTTCGACTTTTAGGTGACGATAGGCTGAACATGCTCTTTCTCTTCCAGTTTCATCGATACCCTTCGTTCTATCGCCAATTTTAAATCTACGTCATCAGCTTTTTGGCACTCGTGATTCTTTGAGAGCTTTTGGTCGGTTACATTTTTGGAAAGATTTAAAATTTGGTTAATCTCAGGGGTGGAAAACTACGAAAATGATTTAGAGGGCTTGGATAAAGGTAATGGGTCTTTTACAGGTGAAAGGGGGCTTAGATAATTCACATTTAGATGAAGTATGCGATAAATGGCGAAATTTTGGTTCTTTTTTATTTTGAAACACTGCCGGAAGTTTCTTAAAGTTTTCGAATTTAAAAGTGGTTGAAAAGTTTCCTGGGAAGGCCAGCGTAATAAGAGATAGGTACGTTTGAACGTTGAAGAACGCGATAGTGCAAGTAAAAACAAGGACGAAGGACGGGGAAATGGTTTACTTCTTAGCGAAACAGGATTAAGCTTTGCGACTTTCGTTTTGGCCTGGAAATTTTAAATCTCTTACATAGGATGAATGAAACAGATGGATGAAATGTTTCAAAGGTGTGTAATGAAAAAACAAGTATTACCATTTTTCCAATTTGAAGAAGAAATACAAGAGACGGAAATTCCTTGAAGTATCTAAGAAATATCAGAATGCAATTATGGTGGATATTAGGTCTTGGAAATAATGCGCGTGATTCTTTTTGCGTATCATATTTAACGTTTTCACTTCGAAATGTTAAACGTTTCTTTTGTACATTTTATTAAAGCTTCGTATATCTATAATACTGTCTTAAAAGGATCTTTTGAAATTCCAATAATTGACAAAGTTATAACGCTAATTGAGCGCGCACTTTGTATCATGTGAAATGGAAACTTGAAGCTATAACCACGTTTTTATCGACACCATATTTTTCAGCCTGGCACCCAGCAGATCTCCGAAGCTACTCATGCGATTAACTTGCAGTTTAAATATGTCATAAACCATAAAATCATCTACGATGTAGCGTATAACTTTCTTTATGTATTAATTTCAGAAACTGTTACAAACAAACTTTGTTTAGAACTTTATATAGAACACATTTTTCTTATTTTAATAATTTAATAAAACAGGGAACACTTTGTATATTAGCATATTCAGTTTGTCTAAAAGATATCAATTAAATAGTAAAATTATCAACATCACTGCCATATGTTTGCAAATTACAACATTATGTTTGCCATATTTTCTAGTACAAATCCGTAACACACATTCTTTCTCCTCTCTACGTAACAATCAATATCGTATTAATTTTACAGATATTCGGTAGCGATAGATTTTAATCGACGTCTTAGAGTCTGAAAACTTGTTGCCGATGATTAAAGGTTTAATCTAATCAATTTAAGATCACGGTGCCATTTCACAGGTATCTGAAATACTTTTGTCCGATTTTGCACAATTACTATAGAGCTAGTATTCAAGATGTCACGGTAATCCAATATGTTTTGCCGGATATCCGATGCCGATAACCATTAACGCAAGACCGATACCGTATCATCATTAGTGCCAGGTCGATGCGGACTGTAGAAGGAACGCCATAATCAGGACTAAGCAAGCAATATCGAACAGGCCATTTCCTCTTCGGCTTATATACAGGTGTGTACACGTGTACGTTAGATGAAAACGTCAAGGAAAAGGAATTGCCATACCCTGATTACGATTCCCATTCAAGGTGGACGATAATTGAAAGTAGATCACGTGAACTAATCCGCTTCTCCTCTTATGCTACACTAATCGAAAGTGTCCAAAGGGAGGATCAATTTTCGGCTGTATTAAGCGTATCAGGTTTATCGGTATCATGTTGACGTACGGTTATAATTAATTTTGCTATATTAATTGCGACGTGCATAGATTAGGATCCGTTTAAGGTCGTTAAGTAGTCACAGTAGGAACTCCCATGTCTGAACTAATTGGGGGATATACTACTGTACGCTACTGCTCACACTAAAAATCGTACACACTGTAGGCTTATTTATTCGTCTCTATAAAATTCACTAGAAATGAAACAAACGTATTTATAATCGATATAGAAATATTCTAACTTTATCATGATAAAATACCACTGAAGTGTATGTGTAAAATTTTATGGGGCAATTTTGAAACACATTATTATAGAAATATATGAAATAAGGAGTTTTAAATAAGGAGTTGTTCATATTTTCTTATTTAGGAAACTTAAACATTTGTAAAATATATAAACTTAATGTTTTATAGGTTTTACCATGACTTTTTTTATTGTTTCAGTTTTTAGACTATTGTACACTTATTTTATTGGGTTCTTCGTGTTATTTAGGAGAAATTTTTAGTCCATCGTATAAGTAATATATTTGCTGAATATTCTTTGTTTGCAATATGTTGCTATTTTTCAGATATGAGATAATCTATTTTCTATTTTTGTAATTTCTCTTTGGGCGTTTCCCGAATTAGAGTAATTAAATAACCAAAAACATGTTAAATATCCAGTCTAATGAACTGATATTATGCCAACGAGTTCATCTGTTGTCTAACGAATAAGAAATACCAAAATATAATTGGCAATCTATTTTTTAATTCAGGGAATCACCAGCTGAACGATTTTAAGTGAGTTAGTTTTCGTACATGCCATTAGATACACTAAATTTTCATTCATTGTTCTAGAAAATTCTACATTATCTTTTACATTGAAGCAAGCAGGGCATAGATGGAATATTTCTGCACCGATTGAGAATATTACATATTTATAAAATAAATTTTTCAAATGAAATTAAAATAGTACAAATAGTGGACAATTTTCAGTGTGAGTCACTGTAAATGCTCGAATAAAAGAATTGGTCAAGTGCTCGAAAGACAATTGCCTCGTGTATTTTAAAATTGTTTAAATATGTTGTAAAGAACGATATTTTAAACAACTTTTTTCTTTCACAAAATTGTCGGTCACCTTTAATTTCTGAGATATTTGTAATCTTTAATAGATCTAATCTAACTAATTTCTATAACATGTTATATTGTAATATGATGTAGTTAATAAGAAAGGTGGACGTGCCCTTAAACATTATAGATTATAGATAATCCTGTTCGTATAACAGAATATTATAGTAGAAAATTCAGATATTAGGCTGTTTGGTTAATTGATATTCGAATATAAAGGCTTCGCAGTATAGTAAAACTATAAATTTTACTAAACTTGAAAATTGTATTCGATTAAATTACTGGAGTTTACGATTAAAAATTTGGTGGCAGTTTACTGCCACATTCTTCGTAATAGGAATCTGATCCGTGTCGGAATAATTTCTGGAATAGTTCTGAATTTATAGACACATCATTTAAGTGCTTCAGCACCTCCTTTGAGGAGCTTAAAATTCCTCTCAAACTATCTAAGTAAGTATTTAACACTAGAACAGGCAAACCTGTTAAAGCGACGGATTTCAGGTTTCTTGTTTTAAATGCGACCCGTTTGCAAAAAAAAAACATTCTGAATAGTTTCATTTTAAGAAGTAAAAAGTGAGCGTGTAGCAGTAAAAATTTGTACAATTAATTCAGCATTTAAATATTGAAGAAATTCAGCACAATAACAATTAAAGCGTTTTTTAAATAACGATCAAATTGACGGATGCAAATCGAATATTATTTTAATGTAAAAACCGATCGTGAATTCAATTGCAAGCGCTAAAAAAAATTCTGTCGAATGAAACCTCTTTTAATTAATTCCGAAAGCGATTATAGTACACAGTGGATGATTACGGTCAACTCCTAGTATATTATTTTACATTTATCCGACTCTTGGTTATTTAAATATTGATTAACGAAACACTCGAGTATCAGCGCGGTATTGTTAAGCAAATACGAAAGAGTAATAAATAATGGTAAAATAAATAACATAATTGGTGATGAAATCGTGGAACACATTGAACGGTATTTCAATGAAAGTGAAGGATCTATTACAAAAGATGAAAAAGAGGAAAGTGAATCCATAAATAATCCGAAGTTTTTCTCACAGCATTTCGAGGCATTAATTCCTTTGGAAATGGCATTAAAAAGGTATGAAACCCAGTCAGAAGGTACGACTGATGAAATAAAAATATTACATAGAATGAATCAGGATCAAGATCGAAGATGGAATCAAGATGAAAGACCAACGAATATTTCTAAATTGTTGAATAGCTTTCCTAATTCTTTAACCTCGGTTATATAACAACTATGTGTATTCAATGTTTATATAATATAGGATAAATGACCCAATTACTGTCACTGTTCCTATAACTGCCACTTGAATTCGTTTATTTAATAGCAATGTAGTGTATAAAGAATCGTAAGTAAACAAATTTTCATACTAAATTTGGACGAAGGTTTACGTAACAAAATATAGACACTGTATATTCATTTATACTTAATATTTATAAATAAATATATGGAGGTAAATGTGCTGTTGAACATTGAAACGTGACCAATATAATTATAAACTATGGAACGTGTAATAATTCAATAAAGGTGATACGTTTACTATATATCTAATATCTGTTACACAAAACTGACGTGTTAATATATGTAAAACGTGTTTCTATTTAAATGAACAGTTTTGTCAAGTGACAGTAATAAGGACATTTGACTTTGTTGTACATTTTCAATTACGTAGTAATGAATTTGTTATGTTGAACATATAGAAAAATGTTCATAGATAAACTCGATATTGAACAATGTTATGCTCCAATCTGGAACGATCTTTATGTTAAATACGTTCTAAAATAGTTAAATAAACTTACGCGCGAACCTTAAAGTGGCAGTAATTGGTACATTTATCCTACATACTTCAGAATAAACGAACTTCTTGCACACGAAACCAATCATTCGATTATCGGAAAATATTGATTATCCAAACAGCCACGACGTGTTTCGATTCGCATAATCAGGCTTCCACTGTATCTCCTGCACATCGTAAATATGCAACTCCTTTCTCCTTTCTCCTTTTTCCCGATATCCTTCATTTTTTCCCAATAAATCTATATTCAGTTCCAAGCGCTACCAATATTCTATCGACTCAAAGTTAATCTCTTTCCACGATCCAACATTCTCTATTCAATCCCAATCCCTATAAAAATCCTATCAAATCGAACGTTACCTTCTCTCTATAATCTAACCTTCCTCTGTGCGACCATAAGACGTTTTATATCGTACAGCAACCACTTCGTTGTTGAAGGACCTCTCAACGGAGGCAGATCATTTCCCTTCCCGTTTCATTTCGGTCGCCATTCTCATCGAGTGTACGCTTTGAATATTTCACGTCTAATCGGTGTACGCGCCTGGACCTCGGTTCACGCTGCACTTGTACAGGCAGTGTCGCAGCAGAATTTACAATATCCGGCGAACAGATTGGAGCAGCAGCCATAGCATCATTCTCTCTTCCTTTCTCAAGAGTTCCTTTAATTCCGTACCACTTCATTCCATTCCTTCCACTTTTCCTTTTTTTCCCCGGTTTCCACTCTCCACTGCTGCTGATTTTTATTTCTGTTTCTGGGTCACTTTTTCGTCCCCGCGGTTGCAGTCTCTCGCGGCGGGGGAACGGGATTTCTCTTTCCCTCGTTATTCTGTATTCTTATTTTACTCCTTGATATTTTCGTTCATGTTTCGTCACAGTGTAATATGTTTAATTCCGGTTTAATATGTACGCGGCTAAAAATAGGACACGGGAATCCTGTTATCCCAGAAAAAGGGATTCTCTTGTCAAACACACCATCAAAGAACCATCCACGCGGCAAAGGGAAATAATTTCTCGTTCCCGTCGCCGATAAAACGCCCTTCTTCAAATTTAGCTGTCCCTTTCTTTTCCCTCCCTCTGAAAGATTAATTCCGTGAACTCGTCCCAGAAGCCGCCACTATATAATTCATCGAATACGCAATTCGATGGCACGCACAGACACATGCACACATAGGACATCTGGAATCCTCTGAAGAATTCCTTCGAATCGATATCGCAACCTTGCCATTCGAGATGTTATACGAGGAGGGGGATAAATAAATTCGCGCGGAACCGGAGACGTAAAAGAAGAAAGATCCTTTGTTGTGCCAATTCTTTTAGGAATTTGGGTGTTCTAGCTTCTAATTGGAGGGTGGCATGGATCAAGGGATAGCACCATCTATCATTCGCTCCCTAACAACCAACATAGTTGGCTTCCAGCTTCTCGTAATTCGATACGCTTCATTTTCTTCTCCATTCTCTAGCTGTAGATACACGCAGCCCCCTTTTATTACCTTTGGGGCGCACGAAGAAAGAACGTAGAAGTTTCGGTGGTCCCGTTTTCGGTGTACGTGAACGAGGAAGAATAGAGACGATACGGGGGAAAATGGTTGGAGAGAAACTTGCAACTGATCTGCTTAGTATGGAAGTGCGCAGATGCTCGGAAAACAGGGATATGGACACTTCAGGTTGATCCAGATGCTTTGCCGAAGCTGCTTTTCTAAGAAGACGCTCAGACCGATCCTCTTTTCTAGGTTTAAAGTTTGTACTATTCACTTGGAAACTGATCAGGTGTTTAGCTCGCAGCTGCAGAGTATTTTGGATTATTTTGAACGGTTTAAGACAAACTTTTCTCAATTTCACGACTGTGTAATGTGATTTGTTATATAAATTGAGGAACTTCTTGATGAATTTTCTTTAATTAATCGCCGTACAGGTTTTGAACGCCAAATCGAAACTTCTCGCAAATCAAATTCACCCGTTTGCAAATCAAATTTATCATTTTGCAAATTATAGTCACCTTTTTCGATGATGAAACCTATTAAAGAAGATTTTTTTACCAAAAATTGAATTCTGTGAACGAAATATTTTGGTTGATTCTTTGAGCCATGAACATTTTAGTGGGCGTTATTAATTATTCCGTTGCAATTATTACCCCCACAGATTGTCATAATTATTACATGAATATATATATGAAATTATCATAAGCAGCAACAGGAAAACCATTACATGTAAATGAAGCTATGTATACTGCTAAATAAAGATTTTATGTTCATCATTACATGCAATAAAATTTTGAATTTCATAACAATAAATTTGCGTTGGATTTTATTTTTATTACAACAGTTTAAGGAGATAAATGTGCAGAACAGCTTGATTTGCGAGAGGATCAATTAGATCTGCAGAGAGGTGAATTTGACTTGCAACAAAATACAATTTCATATGCACAAATTTAATACTTTTTGGGGAAAAACTCAAAACTTTCTCAAATCTTAATTCTGTTGCCCAAAATCTACACTTTTCATAAGGTAGCTAATCAAATGTAATACAATTTAAAAACGTAAATAAGTGAACTTATTTATCCCAATTGAATCATTTGAACGTCAAATTCGATGTGTTTTAAATAACTCATGAATGTTTGCCACTATCTATCATTACAAGTTATTTGTAACTTCTTATTATCTAACTTTTGCATCCTATTTTATTTCATTCCTATAATATTGTAATCCTTTGTCACATCCAATAAACTTTGCGTCACTTTACTCGTGAAATAAATAAATCCAACCTAATCTATAATAAAATTTACTCCAAACTATAATCCAACTATAATCTAACTATATTTCGAAATATATATTTGGGGTAATCTCTACATCTAACTATAATACCTACGATCTAAATTATAATCTACAATAAAATTTACTCTAAACAAATACTTTAAACGTCTCTGGTCCCTAAATTGCATCGATCTCTCTGCTAACATACTTTTCGTCACTAAAACTGTTAGTAAGCTCCACTATAACTTTGTCTTCTGATCCAACACGCGGAAAGATGTCAGCAAATTGTAGGGATTGCTTAAGATGTTGGAGGGGTTCCAGTTGCCCCGAAGGGTGCTGGCTGAAACGACAATTGCATAAAAACTCCTATACGGTGATCGTGAACCGGATAGGGCTACGATTCCGAACAGATTGAATTGCCTCTGTCGCCATGAGTCTCGATTGTCCCGGCGGGAGCTGACAGATCGTTAAAGCTTTACGTGTGTCGATTTGCTGGATATATTGAGCTCTTGCTCGGTAGCAGACGTCTGGATATTGACGACAGAGAGATGGACAATAATGGAAATTCACATTATCAACGCTCTAGAACAGTAGCAACCTATTTCGCTGATGTTTCCGTTATTTTGCGATAGACATAGTCTAGACAGAAATAAAATAGACTTTACGCAGTAGAAACTAGGTCTCATGTAAATTTTATATATATGTATAGAGGTATGATAAGATTATGTTGCGTGATAAAGAAGCGAAACACTTATTATTCGAAAGGAAACCAATAAAGTATTAAGCTATATTTTAATCATATAACTATATACACGATAATTGTTAATTGTAATTATGGTCACCAATACCCTAACAGGAGATGGGACAGTAAATAAATAAAAAAAAATTATTGTAAAGTACCAGATTCTGCGACAATGAAAAATCTAACAAGTGTCCACCTGTTAATCTCAAGCATCGGAAAAACGAGATTTCATATGTGCCAATCTAATAGTTTACAATTCGTGGAAACCGTAGCAAAAGGGTTAAAGATATCCTAAATCGTAAACTTGACTTTGTGGTAGCATATGGAGCATTGATATGGGGAAATTAATCTCTGTGAAAACAGAATATGCAGAAAAGCTGGGAAACTCGAAGAAGAATTTTCATTCCTTCGCGTCAGTTTAAAGGAGAACGGCAAAGCATGAAAGGGAGCCTTGAGAAGGAGGCACGTATGCCGCGAAAGGGAAAGTTTGTCCAGCTAAAGCCAGATATCGCAGCAACAGATGACTCAGATCTCCAGTAGAGACGACTACAATTTATATTCCTCCGCGTCCACTGGGAGATTTCACCGACAAACTAATCAAAAATATGATTGCAACTCAAAACAATCCTCCTCTAACAAATATTTAAATGAAGTACAATTGTTGTTCGTGATTGGAACAGTTAAAAATCAATCATTTCGAATCGTTTATATTTCTCCTTGAAATCTAATGATGGCTACCCTCCAATTAAGTAAAAACTAAGTTTTACTTAAATAAATTGATTTTTATGCAACAAAGTTTTCAAGTAACTGTTATTTTGGATCTTTGGTGTCAACTTAACATTCTCATACTCTTTATATGTAATATTCCTTTCATGTAATAAAAGCTTTTAATCCTGTGAATCTTTTAATACAATGGAATCTGATTATTGTGATCGCGGTTATTGTTATCATAGTCAGGCGGTTCCAAACAATCTGTGCAAGATTAGTTAAAAATAATCCGTGTATTATAATCAAACTTCGGTTACTTATATCACTTGTGATGATTATACTTCAGGACAAACGATAACAATTTTTAGAGAATTCGTTCTAAATGGACCTTTTTCGTCAAAACTCACATTCAACCTTCCGTAACCCGAATTTCATCTAAGTAAAAGCAAATTGTTTCTCTATTTATTATTAACAAACTAGGAAATAATAATCGTTACAAGTTCATCATTCGCTGGTGGTCTAATAATTTACCAATACAATATAACTATATAACAACTACAAAGTAAAACACCTTTAAAAGCAATAGCTTTATTGGTGCACAACTTATAAGTCACATGGCGTTATAAAGGATAAACCAAAGCATTTCCTCTATCTTTTACGTGAGCACATTATACGAATTATTAGAAAATACGTAAGTGCATAGATTTTGTGCTCAAACGATCTCTTTATCCTTTCAAACCAAAACCAATGATAGTATACCTATTAAGCAGTGTACAAATTCCATAATTGTTTGTAATAATTTGTCTTCAATAATGTAAATTTTGATTAAATAATGTAAAATTTGTAAATTTTATTCTTATCAAAAATGGCAAGTCCCAAGCTAATCATAATAAGCAGATTCCATCGTAACGAAAGTAATAACAATTTCAAATTTTAGGACATGATTCCTAATCTCGGATCCTCTCCAAAGTGTGTCGTACAATCAATTAATCACCCAAAAGTTGCCGCACGGAGTCAAAGAAACGCAACCACCCAGACCTGTTAAAAAGAGCACCCAAGTGTCACTGACCTCTCCTTGGTGTTTCGGCCTTCCTCATCGTCCTCCTCCTCGATATCGTGCAGCCTAGGGCTTAAGCGATGCTGGGTGTTGCCTTCCTTGGAGAAGTCCTCCTCCTCCACCCTATGCTCAGCCGTCTTATCGTCCTCGAAGTCGTCCAGGTCTTCGTCAAGGTTGCTCAGCGGCGCTAATTCGCTGGCCTTCACCACGGACACTTTTCTCAGTTGTTGTTGCTGTTGATCCTTCTCCTTTTGCTTCTGCTGTTGCTGTTGCAGTTGCTGCTGACTCGGCTGCTGTTGCTGCTGGCACTTGTGGCCGGTGGAGCCTTTCTTGGCCTCGGGGGTGGCCCCCGAGACAGCTGCACCACCCCCACCCCCGCCGCCACTGGCGCACGGCAGGCAGCAAGACCACGCGCCCCCCACCTCGGCACCCTGGCGCCACTCAACGTCAAAACATCCAGGGCCGGCTGCACCAGGCTCTTCTAGAATCCCTTCAGATAACCTCCGGTGATTCCCAGCGTCTTTGGATCCGTTTGCAAAGGGCTACATCGCCCTGACTCTTCGAAGCCTGAGATAAGACCTTTTATGTGGTCCAGTTGGATCGATGTAGACTTTGATCGCTCTTTTAGGGTCCACGAAAGTAGTTCCAGGGTCTTTTGAACCTGTCACGTCCCTAGCAATGGGGGATTCCTAGTTTCGTGGCGATTAGAGTAACCTAAATTAAGTTTGGCCCCACCTAGCCGAGGATCAAACCTGGTTTGGATGGTCCGCTAAAGGTTTCTTATCTTTCAGAGATCCTTTTTGGGTCCCTTCTAGGTCTAGCATAAAAAACGGTTGGCCAAAGGATACTTAAGGTGATGTATTTTTGATAAATTCTGTTAGATAGGTCTAAATAGATCTCCCTTTCTGTCGAGTATATTGGGAGCGTCTTCGAGACTGGTGATTTAGGCTCTCTTAGGTGTCGCCCTTTACGTGCCGCGTACTTTCAGGATAGTTATTGTAGAATTTAGGGCGTCTTTATGGCTCTAGATTAGGACTGATAAGGCGATAAAAGTCACCGTGGGTGATTCGACTACGCAGAAGGGAATCCACAGCTACGTTCGTAGCCTTGATACTTCTTTACCAGTTAAGGATTCTCCGGGAAGGCTATCGTCGAATTAGCAGAATCGTTTGCAAAGCTCTCAAGTACATCCAATCTCCTTCTCTTACGATATTACAGCGATTTCCTTAATGATCTTCGCGAAAGCTCCTCAGTTACTCGCTTTTTATCAAATAGTTAAGACGAGAAGTTGAACGAGTATGATGAAGCGCCAAGGGTGAAGATTTAAATCTGTAGGCCTCTATAGTCGCGGTACAAAATTTCAACGATTTTGCTTCTTTTTTTCGAGGGGGTGGGGGGGGGGGACTCCGATGCGAAGATTTCGGTAAGCTAGTTTCCTCGACTTTAGAAATTCACGTTCTCAGGGAATCGATCGATTGCGAGACATATATCGAACTTGGTGCAGGAACAGTGGTCGTTAGCAAGCACGAAAAGTGGGATCGTGGAAAACTCTCGGACTTCTCACACGTTAACTAGGACACTGAATTCATCTGCCGCACGCGGTTCGACGTTATCTTTGAGAAACACGCACCACAAAAAAAAAACGGAAACCGGTCTATCTCTTACTCGGTCTCCGATCGCGCATAAACCATCAGGAACAAAAGAAGGCCCTCGATTTTTGTCTTCCGGCACCGAATACACCTCGAGCACTACTCACACGTACAATTGTCCTCCATTCCCGACGGGGGAACACAGAGTTCCAACAGAAATGGAAGAACTGCAGCCGGCTGGGGCGATTAAGTGCTGCTGCATACTTCGATGATATCGATTCGCAGACTCGTCCTCTTTGCGCTCTCTTGATACCAAGCCTCCAATTAAACGCCTCAGCTTTCTGCTCGATGAATTCTTCCTCTTCTTCAAACGGCGAACCTGATCTTTTCGACTGGATAACTCTGACTTTCGATCTTCGTCGAACGTAGCTTAGGATCTCCTAAGTGCACTAATAACGTTAAATAGTGAGATTCTTGGACCAACTGGCGACTCTTCGAGTTTGATAGTTCACTTCGGACTAGTTTGGCACAAGGTTGCGTAGAAAACGTGCATAGAAAGCGACGATTGGTGCGAAGAATGATGACCTCGGCTGGTTCTTGAGGATCCGGTGTGTTCTCGTGTAGAGGAACACAGATCTGATTGTCGACGGTGAAAGCCCTCGTCGTTAGCGATGCGAAAGCATCGACTCTCTGCAAGATTTGGCCTATCAGCTGTGGAATTTGGGGAGAAAGAGAAAAAGAGGCAGAGACGAGTTTGCAAAGACGATTCGGTCGATTTGATGTTCTTAACTCTTCTGGTTTCTACAATCATATATTACGTGTACCAATAACATTTAATCTTAACCTTTTTCATCCAAACCAACATTTATTTTGATCTAAATTAGTCACTTATTTTACTTTATGGGTAATTGGTCTTATTCCGTAATGCTTGACTGATGTCTTTCGGGGAAATTACAGGTGTCAATTTGAACGTTTAAGAAAACGAAGTGTATCAACTAATTTAAGAATAGTGGATCACTTATTGATATAGCAGTTGCGTGCTTAGATGAATTTATACAATAATCATAAGGTTGCGTGTTTAGAGTTATAAAATGATACAGCTGAACGTCGATTACTCGAATTAATTGGGATATAAATCTGAACGGTTTGAAAGAATCAAATTCTTGATTATATCATAAATCCAGTAGATATTAAGGAATTTTCAAATGTGGATAATTTTCCACGTAAATAATACACGCCTAATAAGAGAAATATACTATAAAAAGTACATTAAACATTTTTAGATACCGCCAAGTTACGGAATCAGTCTAACATAAATATCTGAAAAGGATCCATTTTTTTATGTTTTGTTGTGCAATGCAATGTCAGTAATCAGTATTGGGACATTACTGCATTTTTGTATATAAATACTACTTAATTACCTTGATCTATATTACATTTTTTACCATTTAACGGAACCTTTACGTGATCATAACTATTAAATGGTGAAAAATTCGATATAGTTGATCATATTTAAGTAGCACCTAAACGCCCAAATACAATACTTTCAAATCACTTTGAAGTCATTCTACATTTGAATAATCGTCGTTCGGATAATCGACTTTCCACTGTAGTTTGTTTATACATTATATTAGTGGTAATTTTTTTTATATATATGAAACTTCGTTTACGAGAAAATCGAGTTTGAAGATTTTTTTCAAGTTCAACTTATTTTTCTTTCCGCTCGTGTTTCCGTTTATAAACATGAGCAATGCTATTATGCATTTAATTTCTTTCATTCTTTACTTCATTCTTTCATTTAGATACTATTTGTTTCTTTCATTCGTTACTTGAGCTCTCGCGAACTTGATAAATCTTTATTTATCGGCCTTTAAATTTTTGTGTAATGTATTCTTTCTATATCTCTGCTCAATCCCAAGATATTCTATGCTGAGCCTTGTACGACTAATGTAGAAACCCATAACTGTATTATTAGAATAATTGAGAAGGTTGCAGCGAGATGAGGGCAATTCCACTCTTAGCAGTTTTTGAATTGTTAAATGTAATATTTGTAAAAAGAACGGTTTGCATAGTTTATTGCAAATTAATGTACCTAATGATTTTTTTCCAACAAATTTTCAATTCAACGTTCTTGTATTCTTTTCATGTAACATTTCTTTGACGTAATATAAGCTTTTAAGCTCGCGAGTAGAGCAACAATAGTAATAATTTCAAGGTATTGGAAATGATTTCTACAAGCTTGTAAAATTACTCCATTTAAAAAGTAATTTCTAAGGGGTTAAGAATTTTCTTCGAAGTTTAATTCCCCGTCTGTTGAAGCACCCATTTTATATTTCCGATATCTGTTGGGAATTTTACCGCAATATCGATAGTAATCTAAATGCGATCTTGATTTATTGTGTTACACATTTTGCCCGTTTCCATTCGGCTCGAAAATTGTCAATTTTGCGGCACGTGGTCTTGTAACATTTTGAGCCCCGCGTAGGCGAGATTTTCAATTTCCTGGGAAACTTCTTAGAGAAAATCTGCTCGAAATCTTGGTAAGTGGTTTCTCGAATATCGATTTCTCGTCGACTAATATCGAATTCGAGGACGGAACGGTTCGATTTCCTGCTCGAAAGAGCATCGAATATTACCTATATGAAATTCCAACAAAATCGAATGAACATCATTCTCCAAAGATTTATTTATTTCTTGCGGAAATTGGACAAAAATTGATCTAACGTTAGAAATTATTCCACTAAAGATCTATTTAATTTTTAGGTTCTCAAATACTATTGTTTCAATACAACGAATTCATCGACGTTGTTTATTTTAAATAATATTGTATCACGATCCAATACAGAGGAATGATTTCGAGAATTATTTTACATAACTTGCTAACTCATCCTCTTTTACCGTAATTCCCAATTGTTTAAATGGAGTTGCTCTGTTTCGCATGCAGCAGTATTATAATTTTGAAATGGATTTATGTAACTCGTTCCTTTCATCTCGTGGCAGACGCAAGCACAGAAATTAGACTCTGCTGTTTCATTAGCAGAAATAATTTTTCAAATGAGCTGATATCTCGCATTCTGTTTGATCATACCATCGCACAAACAGAATTCCATTTCCTTCCGTATTGTTAACGATAAAATTAGCAACCGAGAAGCACAAACGTATGAGAAAATGGTAATATCGAAAATTGTAATGCAAAATTTCTTGGCACGAAGTTTAAAAAAGTAGAATAAAAATATTTTATAGATCAGTGTTTAATCGGCGTTGAGCATCATTCCAATAAAATTTTATTTAAATAAGAATGACGAGTAGATAATTGTTAGTCGATTATTTATGATTCGAATTATTTGTTATCCTAATTATTCATTATTCGTTTGGAGATTCGTTTATTATTCATCATTTTTTAATCCCATAACTTATTTGGTTTTTATTTATGAATGACAATTCAGTGAAACTTATACGCCATTTTTAATTCGTTATTTAGATTGAAAGTTGCTCAACCTGTGTTTAACAACGTTTTTGGATCGACATGTTTTAGAATCATTATAGTTAGGTATTCGCGGCGCCTAAAAATTCTGAGGATCAAACATTTTTCTTTGCTCGAAATAATAAATCATTTTGACACTTGTTACAGTTCGTTATCGATCTAAAAAATATTACTAAACTGAAACGTGAAAACTCGGACAAAACCGGATGCTAAGGTAAAATCGGGACGATCTATTATTTTGAAAACAATTTTATATCTATTGAATTTTGTTTTATTGTTTTTAAAGTGGGTTTAAGTCTATTCTATTTTGTTCTATTATTTTTAAAACCGTAAACGCGGATCATATCTTGAATTGTTACGTATTTGTATCTGTCGTTCTATTTTAAGTTTTTAATATTTTATAATAAACAGTTTATTCCAATGAATTCCATACGCAATTTTGTTTTAACATTCATAATTTCAAAGATACGATCGTACTAATATGATCATTTTAATATGAATAAAAATATGATAAGAATATCATCATTTTCTCGCGCGTCTTTGCTTTTGCTTTCTAGTACAAATACCTTACCCTCGTCAATTGCTTCTATTATGCTTCTGTCGCATATAAAAAATATTTCAATTCAGATTCGAGTTAATGAGGTTCGACTGTATTTAAAAAAAACTTATAATTCAATAACAGTTTTCCCATTTTCGTTGAGAATTCGCCCGAAAGCGGTCGATCATGTTAACGAAGGGTGAAAAATAGTATAAACGGATGACGAGGCCAGAAACCGAAGCAATCAACCGGGTCGAGACTGGAATTTTTAATTTTCTAGCAATTTACTCCCGTTTTTATTAACCAGTAGCCTACAGATTACCCGGGAAACTCTTTCTAAATCATGATTGGTCGCGGTTTCACTTCCCCTATCTTGGTTCCAGTTCCTTCATTTTGTAGGGTGAGTGAGAGAAAAAAAAAAGGAATGCGAGAAAAAAGTATCGAGGTTTGCGCAGGAAATTGGATCCACAAAGGGCAAAGGACCGCGAAGTCGAGAAATTCGTGGAATACTTAGCGAATATAAAAATGCATGTTAAAGTGGATTAACCTGGAATCTGGAAATTCGCAAGTGCTTCTATTTGTTTCATAAATCTGTCTAATTCCTCCAGAATAATTCCTGTAACCCAAGGCTTGGAATATTCTTCATATTTTGCAGTGGAAGAAAAATGTTAACATTCATTTCAGTGTTGGGCAACTTTCATTCTGAGTAACGAATAAGAAATGGCGAATAAATTTGTATTTTATTTCTAATATTTTGCATACTTTTGCGTACTACGTGAATTCAATACCTTTTTACATAGAAGATTTCAATTTGTTATAAATATATACAAATTTGCGGTCTAGATATCGAATTAGAATAAATAATTAGAATTTACTGAAATAGTTAACATATCGCGGATCTTTTATATTTTATTGACAAATTCATATTTTTATTAGCAAAATTAAAGAAATGGTTCCTGAAACAAGAGTTGTTTCAGCTTCATTGCCAGAATACAATTGTTTGCGTTTTATTTCGAATATCTTGTATATTTTTGCACACTACAGGAATCCTATACATTTTTAGACATTGAAATTTGCCATAAATATATAAAAAACCTGCATTTCAGTTATTCAAGTAGAATAAGTAATTAGAATTTACTAAAATAGTTATTGAATTACGATGAAATATCCAATTATTGACACATTAAGATACAGTGATGAATAAAAGTTGCATAAAAATAGTAAAAAGATAGGAATTGATATTTTAGTTTTTCTTGTTTTATATTGTCATAATTTGAAATTAATTGATTTTTACGAATATAATTATTTGCCATTTTAAGGACAGTAAAAATAAAGAAAGGAATACGTTACGTTAAAAAAATGTCAAATTAGCAATTTATGAAGATATAGAAAATTACTACTACTATCTATAATACCAGATAACAATATCCAGCTACAATATCTTTAAAGTTACTATTAATTTTGAATGACTAAAAAAAAATCTATTTTCGTACAGTATGTCGACATTTTGAAAAATTCCAGAAAATATTTGATAGAAGTGTTGGATGCTTTGAATTTGAAACAAGTATTTTCCATTTATTAACAATGGTTTCATTCGGATTGGGGATTCAATGAAATATCTACCTGGTTTATTTTTATTTAATCATTCAGTTCCAATTTTTCGCTATTGTTCGTGTTCCAATTTTTAGTTATTCTCTATTAGAGCAGATCACGCAAAATCGAAACGAAATTTCGATGCTATTGTCCATACCACTTCGAATGAAATTTCAATACCATCGCGAAATTTTATATATTTAATAAAAACATGACTGCTAAAAATAACTAGAACGAGTACATTTTCAGGAATATGGTGAAAGAGAAGTTTTGGAAATTTAATGCATGACAAAATTTAATGAAGCTCCAAAAAATGATGTAAACTAAAAATAATGTAAAATAATATAAAATAGAATATAACATAAAATGATGAAAAATAATATGATATACTTTCTTATATTACGGGCTCAGCCAACGGAACAATTAACAAGGTATTATTCAAGCATAAAAGATTATTTGAAGTGTTATAAAAGTTATTATTTAAAATTTCATAACCTTTCAGAATAATTATTGTACAAGTTTGATGGTCTGAGCTACCGTAATATTTTAACTGAAATAACGAGACATACGGTGCCCCAATTATTCGCAAATTGCTTTACAAGCTGGTAACTGTGTAAAGAATGAAGTTTGGGATAATAATTCGAAATAAAAATTCCACGGAAAATTAAATATTCAAGAGCGTAAAAAGATTCAATTATAAGAAGTTGAATAGTATAAAATTTCCTCGTATTTCTAAATACAAAATACGTGGAATAGTGAAATAAATAAATACGAACAGAAGTTAATTACAGGAATAAAAATAAATAGAAATAAATAGTGATAAATCACACAAACTCATTAAATTCATAAATACAGAGAATAAAAATAAATTAACCTCTAAGATCAGCTCCATAGACACAAAAAAACTTCCAATAAAACAAAATTACACTGAAAACAAATATATACCAAATATTCAGTCACTTCTACTTCAAAATAAATTATAAGCATTTGGTGAAGTAAATTTAACTTTAATGTTTTTAAACTATGAAGATTTATACTTTACATGTTGTTTACTTTCGTATATTTTACTCTATTTCTTTATCCTTACGATTACCATAGTTTAGTATGCTTTGTTACTCTTTCGTTAGTAAATTTATGTAACTTCAGTTAAGACACTGTCACAATTACACCACTATGCAAAGTATATACAGTGGCTACAAAAAATATTAGCACAACATTGTATTTTCATATTGCATTCCATATCATACATTGTTTTGATCATATTGAAAAGAATATGAATTCTTATCGTTTCTTTAAGGGTATATTTTCATCTCTAAGATCGCTTCTTTGCCAAAACAAAAATTGGATCCATTAATAGGATCCCTTGAACAACGTTAACGCAAAGTTACGGATTCTTTTGAAATTTCGAGTTGCCAAACCTTCCTTATTACCTAATTAACCTCTTAACCTTCCTTATAACCTTACTTAACCCTTTGGCTTACAACAACGAGCTACACTCGTGATTTAGTCTATGGACCACTTACAATAAAAACATGCTGTATTTTCTAATAAATTTTAATTCACTTCATTTCGATTGGCAGGATTGAGAGATCGAAGATCACTGGGTACATACGAATTACGTGTAATATTTTAGTGCTTTGCATTCGGTATAGTGTTACAATAAAAAGTATTCAAAATTCCAGTGAATACGCTTTGAAAAATTCGTAAGCCAAGGGGTTAAATAAAAAATGTAGTGGTGCGTGAATACCTTTTGTAGCCACTGTACACCGTTGTCTAACACACAACGTAATACAAAACTTTCCTGTACTATATTAAAAAAAAAAATCATAGTAATAGTGTAATGATTAAGCATTACATAACATAAGAAATACCATCTCTAAGAACCTGTCAGATTAAAAAATTAAAAAGGCATCCTCCGGTTTCCACCATGAGTTTTCATTTTCCACATTTTCCACTAGAATTATTTCCAAAGCGCGAAAGAAAAAAGGGGGCGGGGCAAATAGAGTTCACCGGTGTATCTGATTTTCTATGGAAGGAAGAGAAAACCGATTCCCCATAGGATCCAAGGGGTGGAATAACTGGCATCCCTTGCAGGGAGCATTCCATTTTCTTGAGAATCCGATTAAAGGCTTCCGCGTATCGAATAAACAGGAAATTGGGTTACGTCATTAGGTGACACTTTCTTCATCCCCTTTCGGAGCCAATAATCTGCCAGCCAAGCCGGCTGCTGATTAATTTCTCTTTAAACGAAAGCTCGCACCGCCACTCGACCGGCAAACATCGATCGATCTATCGCGTCGCCCTTGTTCCCTCGCGTTGATAACCGTGTTAACCACTGATAAGAGTAAACAATGCCATAAAGTGCCTATACAAAATCTTTTTCACGCGGAAACTAGTTTTCGGAAAAGTTTAATTCAATTTGAAATTGTCGCTGCCTGTTAACCCTTTACACTCGAAGGATTACGAAAACGATTAAAGTACTACTACTATTACTACTGCAATATTCCTCGTCCCAAGCTGCTAAAAACATTGGAACACTTTGTGTAATAGAAGCGAGTTTCATGTTAAGTGTAGTCATTGAAACTTCAAACAAGTGATAATTTCAAAGTGTTCATAATAATTTAATTTAATGTCATTTAATTTAATCAATAAACCTATTAGTTTACATTAGTTTACATTAGAGTAAATGGTGCGCGGTCTTTACAATAAATTTCGAATTTGATTTCAACATAGAACAATAGAAACACCAAAAGGATCAATAGTTGTACAATAATTATTCACCATGGACGTGATCCTAGGTATTGGATCTGAATTAAGAAAACGGGACGTATAATTTGTGGGAAGAAACGTACGAGCAAAATAATGTGATCACCCGGTGTAAATAGAAATTATCTTACTGATTTGTGCACGGAATAATGGAATCCCAAATTGACAGAAGCTAGCTTTATTTACTGATGTAGATATCGGATCAAAATTTACGTGGGACGTCGAACCGATTGGTCAGTTTCAAGGTTCAAATTAATGAGGCTAATTGCTGCACGGTGTTCGGGGTGCTTACCCCTGAGCCTTCTTCGAAGGGGTAGTTCGTTATAGCAAAGCCGACTAACTATGCGTCACGTGACTAATTAATTCGCATATCTCGACGCTAGCCTACTATTCGTTTCGACTGTTTCGCGAGAATTATTAATTCCTTCCCTTGAATCGGACTAATTGCAGGCGAAGAGTTTCACGAGTTAATCGTTCAATCCCTTTACAAAGTCAATTACCAAGAAATTTAATACTCCGCACCTTTTGCCATGCCTGAAAGCGTTAAACGGAATTCTTATTAATCTTAAAAAAAAATCCTCGCAAAGAATTATATTCTACCTCTTTCAATCAACCTCGAAAGTGTTTGTATTATTTTTACATGAATTTAATTGGTCGTAAATTCTTTGTAACTAGAGAGATCGCTAAATTGCGGATTTTTATGAAAGTTACAAATTTTACAAACGCAGTTAAGAAAGTAGAATTGCATTGGGGATTTCTTTTATCGTATTTTCACATCTGGGTAGGTAGCATATTTCAAATTTAAGCTATATTTATTAAAAAAAAAAATACTGGATTGCTCGGAAAGTTCGAGACGATATTTGAGGAACGTTCAAAGGTAATATGTATGCAACTATTATTTTATTGAATAATATTGCATACTGTTGTTCTTTGGCGACAGTTTATTATTTATTAGGTAGCTTTACAATTTCTTTTCCCAAGAAGTTGACATCCTTTTCAAGAATTAATATCTCCAAGTAATGTTTCTACATTTCCGGTGTATGCAATTCATAACAATTATTTAATAAATATTTGCTAACCTTTTATTAATAGGTATGCGAAGCAACGTTGTCTCGTAGAAAACACTGCCTTTTTTTACCAATTTCATTATGCTTATTCCAATGTTATTATTCTTATTCGACTATACCATTTCAATGTAAAATTCGGCACGAACTTTCCCATTCAACCCAATATTTATTCGAATTACAAATTTGATGACGTAACGCAAGTTTGTAAAAAAATAATCCTCTTCCAATTCCACTAATTATGCCATAGAAATTAATAGCGCAAAATAAAGCTACGAACTTTCCGAACAACATAATATTCTATCCATCTTCAAACCTCTATTCTAAATATACAACCTCTTTATAATAATCTCCAATTTCTCCAGTAAATCTTTTTCGATCGTTTCCCCGAAAGAACCCTTCTCTTTCCATTGAGATAGATTGGAAGTGCTTAATAGAATTCGCTAAATTGGGCATTGACGAAAGTTTCGTTGCGACGTGTGGACTTCGGATAAATGGAATTTTACTGTACCAATTTACTCTATGAAAGACTATGGAAAAGTCGCCGACGGCATAGCGGCTGCGAGTCAGAGAAATATGCGGCCATTAAAGTGTTAGAAAGCAGTCAATGAAATGAAAAACGGTGCGATTTCCTTTAGGAAGGGTTGACTTATCAATCCTGACGTATTATGGAGGTAGTTTAATCCGCGTTACGTGCGCGTCCGCCTTCCGGTGGATTCGTTCGTGCCAGAATCGTTGTTGTTTCCGTCTTGTTTCTGAAAACGTTACGTTCGTCAGAGATGAAAGGAGCTGATAAAAGGGTGATTCCTATTCAGGGTTGCTTAATTAAGGCTCGGTGGCTGCTCGCTTCGCGATGAAAGAGCCACTCGCAATTAAGCCGGCAATGTACGAAGTTTTCTCCTCGGCCGAGTTAAGTGTTGTTGATAAATTGAACGGGAAACGAGTTGCTTTCTTCTCTCGAATGCTCGCTTTTTTACGCTCCCTGATTTGGAAAATCCGTGCGAGGATTTGTTCGATTAATAACGAATTATTTATTCTCAAACTTCTAGAAGCTGGTGTGAATTTGATGTTGCATAACAATTTATGGATATGTCAGCGGTTTATTTTATTTTCCATCGTAAACTGTTGTAACGTATTATGGCGTAACGTCTTCATGATAAGGAACAAATAAATCGCGTTTGTAAATACGCGAAATATGACAGGAGGCACGTAACACACAAGAATATACAAAGTAGTCAAAGTAAAATTGAATATTATTTTATTTGGAGGATGCAAACTCGCCTTACTAAAGTTCCATTTTTTGTAATCTTTTTACTAACAATATGAATTTATATAAAAATCCGCAGTCTACCAATAACAGCAGTTTTCAACAGCAGTTATTACTTCTTACCTTACATAACGAAATAAATGCTTTTCCATGATATTTGTAACCAGAGGTATTTTGTTTACGAGCATTAAAGAATTCATGTAGGTGACAAATAAACTGCGGACTTTTATGCATATTCATACTGTTGTGAATGCAAATAAAGAAATGGGACACAGATACACATTGGTTTCATCGTCCAAATATTGAAACACGATTTTTACTTTGAATATTTTCCATACTTTTGTACATTGTTTGCATTCTGTGCGGTTTTGTACGTTTGAAGTTTCGTGCAAATTTTCTAACTTTCCACCGTTTCTTTCGCGATCTGCATCTCAATTTACGATGTTTGAGCAACGTTGGATAAAAGAAAAACAAACTTCAATGCGACGTTTTTCTCCCGTCAGCAATTATTAGCGAGTCTATAGATCGACGCATTAGTTCTTGTTACATTGTTACATCACGCGACGTAAACAGGAAGATCATCGACATCGATTCGGCACTCAACGTGTTCATATTTCAAATGATGTAAGCATTATTATATATGTATGTTACATAATGGCAACGATAAACAGAACGGTTGAGGGTTCATTGAGAATTTCCTTTGAGGGTGTGGATAATTTTATTTTCTAACGCGCTGTTAACCATCCGGTGCAATTAATTGACACATGCCAGGGGCTCTGCGCTGACAATCGATGATTACCCGTGGGCGCAATCATCGATCCCCTCGTAATTGATGACAGAATCTCCGTTCGATAACAAAGTTACACGACGGAAACTATAGTGAAAACAAGCTTATCCTTCAGAACGGTGAACCCTTTGTTGATGCTATTATTCGTACAATTTTTTTAAAATCTGAAACTTGATCCTGGAACATGTTAATCCTTTGCACTCGCGATGCCAGCAGTATTTAGGGCAGATATACCAATTACTGCCACTTTAAAGTTCGCGCGTAAATCTATTTAATTATTTTAGAATGTATTTAACATAAAGATCGTTCCAGTTGGGAGCGTAATATTGTTCAACAGATCTCTTTTATTCATAAACATTTTTTTTATATGTTCAATATAATATAATAAAGTCATTACTACGTAATTGAAAATGTACAACAAAGTCCAATGTCCTTCGTACTGTCACTTGGAAACTTCTCGTTTAAATAGTAACACGTTTTACATATATTAACACGTCAGTTTGTGTAACAGATATAAGATATATAATAAACGTATCGCCTTACCGAATTATCACACGTTCCATACTTTATAATTATATTGGTCACGTTTTAATGTTCAACATCACATTTACCTCCTAATATTTATTTATAAATATTAATTGTACACGAATATACGATTTCTATGCGTTGTTACGTAAACCGAAGTCCAAGTATAGTACGACAATTTGTTTACTTACGATTCTTTATACATATATTACGTTGCTATTAAATAAACGAATTCAAGTGGCAGTGGTAGGAACAGTGACAGTATGTGGGTTATTTATCCTGTTAGGAATGAGGCACTCGAAACCTCGATACTCAACAAATTTCGAGTTTCGAGAACTACAAGCTTCGTGCGATTTTTATGATTGATGAAAACTCTCGAAACACAGATAGATAATAGTTTGTATAAATAACGAGAATATTGTCACGATTTGAGTTTATTTAATGAATATTCCAATTGAGTTTACATTTACCTAAACTAATATCCATTAGACTCATTTCACCAATTTATTACAATCGTTTATAGTGAGAAAAAATAAATCGTACAAAAATGGAATTCTTTTAGGCTAAAAAGGTAACTATTGGATTCTTTTATATTGCCATAACCAATTGCAATAACTTCATTTATTTAAATTATAACTGCGTTTAAGTGTCACACTTATTACTTCATATTTGATTTTCTGAAAGTGATTTTTGCAAAATCAATTTTCCCCATAATAAAGCTTCGCGTAGAAAAATTACATTCCACACTTTTTATGTATTTTTTTTATGTAAAATTTGTCTAAGCTCAAATGCAGTGGCTGACAAAAGTTTCCGGCCGCATTGTAATTCTTTTTTAATTCAAATTATGCGTTAATAAAAATCTTTCGGGAAACAGTATAATAATACAATATTTTACGATCTGTAATACGTAATATGCATATGCAATAGGCCTTTATTTTCAACTATCCTTCATGTTATTAATGTAACAAAATTACAATTTGTTCAGAAGCTCTTGACAGCCACCTTAAAAGCGAACATTTATCGATTTAATAAATACAACCTAATTTGTAGAAAATTAACTGCTCTGCATTTGCCTACTTTTATTTAAACACCTTACAGTTTAGCATCATCGGCAATTTTCCTCATCTACTGGCCGATAAATTTCACGATTCCGGCCGTTAATGAAATGAAAAGAAAACTTGAATACGAGCGAAATTCAGCGGAAGCTGACGGAAGCACTCGGCTTCCGGTCTGGGTTTCTTCATCGAGGTGGACGGACTTTCCGTTCGTTCGACCATAAATGCGATTTATCACGACGGCCACGATGAATTCCCTCGATTTTTTCCTGTTTCCTCGTCTCCGCTGTATCTCCCGCGTTTCCCTCCATCGGAAACGAATATATTTCTTTAGGAAGAAAAACGACCTTAGGAAAAACGTAACATGTGAAAAACAGCAATATTCCACGATACTGAATGCTACGGAACAAAAACAAATTTACTTTCGATAAAAAAAATACAAGATTAATGAATTTCTGCTGTCGCGGCTGACCATATCAGCTCCTATTCTACTCGCTAGTGAAAAACGACGCTTTGGTGAAAATGTAACACGTGGAAAGGAAGGATATTACACGATACTGAGTGCTACGTAACAAAAATAAGTTTACTGTAAATAAAAAATTGAAAATTAATGAATTCCTGCTGTCGAATTTTTACTATATGCTTTTTCATTCAACTTGGTAGAAAAAATGAGTTGAAAGAAAATAGAGTAATTTAAAATAAAAAAATTAGAATTGATAAGTTTCTATTCCTATGTCTGACCATTTACATTCCTATTCTACTTGGTAGTGAAAAACGCCGCGTTGGTAGAAGCGTAACCTACATTAAATGTACAGCTATTTTTGGACATCATTCAGGATACTGATACAAATGTTTTCGATTCAGTGAGACGTCATCCGATAGCACTTAAAATAACACAAACGTTCATCTTTAAATACATTTTTAACTATACTCACACGAATCACCAAAACTATTAGAAAAAATTAGGGAAAGGAAAATGTATTTCGATTAAAATAATACATGGCGGATTTATGCCGTCTTGAAACTCGTGGCTTTAATCCAAAATTGCTGGCTTCAAGTTGCCGATTCTGACCAGATACGTTCCTATTCTACTTACTAGAGAAAAACTCCACTTTGGTAAAAATGTAACACGTGCGAAGGAAAGAATATTATACGATACCAAATACTACGTAATGAAGATAAATTTATTAGGTTGTCCAGGAAATTTGTAACGTTTCTGATAGTATTAATTCTTTTCATAGATTATTTTTTATCATTTGTTTGTTAAGAGCTCTCTTATGTTTTAGTATTTCTTACTGGAAAAAGGTATACGTCAAATGGATCGATTAATTTGAAAATGATATGAATCTATTTTCTTCTGTTTTCAGATATATATTAACATTTCGCGAACCACATGGGGCGATTTTAAAATCGCTGTAATATTTTCAAATTTACGAATCTCTAAGATTGATTCATTTGGAAATGAGGTTTCCTATGAAAAAGCGTCACGCTATATTCTCGATTCATATTTTTATATAGATTCACCCCGTTTCAGCTTTTACCACCAGTTCGAAAACATCCTGTGTTGAAAGCCAGATAATGTTCTGGGTAAATTAAACCTACATGATTCATGACGTGACTTTTATTCACCGGGTTTGTGAAGAATTAAAGGGTTTGCGTTTGCCTCTACTGGAAAATCCTGACGGGGTTTACGTAACTTGTGGACGTATTTATGTGCTCAAATAGGTGTATGTTTATTAACTATATCGTTTTTCTGACAATTAGCTAGGCCAACATTTTTTTTTTTTTTTTTTGGAGGCCTAAATGGAATTAAATCACTTTCAAAATGAAGGGTCCGAATAAGTGCTGATGGAAAAATTGTTATAGAATGCCATCCTTAAAGATAATGTCGAAATCAAATGCGGTCACGAAGATTCCGAATTCAAGTTGCCGAGTCTGGCCATATACGTTCCTATTCTACTTACTAGCAAGAAGCGCCACTTTGGTAAGGATGTGACATGTGGAGAAGAAGAATATCCTACGATAATGGATGCTACATAGCAAAAATACAATAACTGTAAACAAATAATTGAAAATTAATTCTACAAAGACCAAGGCTGGGCTCTCGAGATACAAAATATTAAAAATATGTGATTAAAATTAGTTAATTAATATAAAGAAGAAGCGCGATTAGTTTAATAGAGATATTATTTAATAGATTCTTGATTTTCCCATTCAAGTCTTGGCCTTTCTAAAGTTAACAAATTTCTGTTGTCGAATCTGATCATCTACGTTCCTGATCTACTTATTAGAGAAGTCGCGATTTTGTTGAAAATATAGCACGTGGAAAAGAAGAACATTTCGCAATGCTGAATGCTTCGTAACAAAAATAAATTTACTGTGGATAAAAAATTAAAAATTAATGAGTTTCTACTTCCAAGTCTGACCATCTACATTCCTATTCTACTTATTCCAGAAGATCGCGACTTTGATTATCGCCATAACTAAAGAAATGCATATAAATACTCAATAACCAAACATATAAAATGCACATAGTGTGTACCCACTCTATTACGATATTTACTTCATCTAATTATGGCTAAAAAAGATGTGAATGACCGGTAAACTTTTGACGCTGTTATTGTGAACTGGTAAATCAATTATATCGGTATCACTAGAAATTATTATAACTTGGCCAAAATTAAATTTTATTAATTAAAAACAGCTCCAACCTATACAATACATTACTGTCAAAATGTTACTAGGTTTTCTGTAACGTTTTGTATGATTTGTTTGTATCTGAGTTACTATTGCAAATTGTTTTGGCGAACAATGTTTGCCTAGCTCAGAATTTTGCAACCCGAAATCGTGTTATCCATTCCTAGCTGTTTGTATTCCGAACGCTCCAATAATAATTCGAGTAGCTGCTGCTGCTTTGTATACCAATTTGAACGCGTATAACAAAATTGCCCATATTTGATTAGAATCTCTCCTCTGTTTCTAGGCGAATTTGAATAATTAGAACCTACCTTTTCCAGTGAAACAAACTTTACGTTTAAACGAGTAAACAATAGGCTTCAATTTAGGGTACCACGATACGTAGCAATCAGCGATTCTATTTCGTAAAAACAATATCGATTTTGCCAGCACGCAAAAACAAATATTTCGTATGCAACGTTCTAATATGTAACAAAAATAAATCTACTTGTTGTAAAAAATTTTAAATTAATAGATTTCTTCTCTCTTGCCTAACTTTATATATTCCTATTCTACTTACAAACATTAAAACTACCGACGATCAAGGTATATTTATTTGCACTAAAGAAATAAAAATAGGAGACACTTGCAAAACCAATGTAATTAAAGTAGAATGTTCTTCGAATTAGTATAAGTTCTTCGCTTACATTTTGTGTACAGAAAATCATGGAATATGCTAAAAAATGCACCGTTGAAAATTTATATAATGTTCATGGTAAATTTGCAACCAATAATTTTGACTGACATGGTAGTTGTAATGTTAGTATAAACAATAGATTGTAACACGTATCTTTTATCAAATTTTTACTTTTACTCTTTCAGTGCTATGACCGCATATTATCCGATCAATTTTAAATATAATATATAGAGTTTACAAATTCGAGTCTTTCGACGCAACGAATAATTAGTATAAAATATTCATCTAATGTGAATTAAGAATCATCGTGCCAATTAATAAAGAATACAATATTCGTATTAAATATTATGGGTAGTCGTGATCCGTGAAAATAAATCTACAAATTAAAATTACTTAATACTCAAACGGTTAAATACAATTTTTGTTAATAGCTTAATCTAGAAGCCAAAGAACAATAAAAATGTTACGTAAAATTTGTAAATAAACGCTTTGATTGAGAGTTATAAATAAATATTGTATACATGGATTATTCGATTGTTACGTTTGGGAAATGATATTTAAAACAAGAGATTTTGTTTGGAAGAAGCGACTTCATATGGAAAACTTGTGAATAAAGTTGAAAACACGGGTACTGTAACTCAGCAAAGTATTTAGAAACTTTGTAGAGTAATACGGTCAGTCACAAAAGTCTACATATACATCCTAAATTTTAAACGCTTCCATGCTTTAGGACATATTTTGGAATATAAATAATGGGATGAAAATTCATAAAATATAAAATTAGAAACTAGAAAGATTCTTCAAAAAGGATTCATAACGGGAATATCATTAATGCAATTAAAATGGCCGTATTGGACCTATTTTTTAAGTTGATTGTTTACAGTTACATCAACCATTATAGTGATTAAATAGCGATTTAGTTAATTAATAAATTAATAATAAAGAATCATCGATTAAATTATATTGTTTTTGGAATTAAATTTAAAATTATTTAATATTTAAAATTAATTAATTTACTAATAAATTTAAAATTTTTGTTCTAATCCTTAGCAGTTTTATTAACGTAGAATCTTAATGATCGAATATAGTAGATTTAATTACTTTACAATCAATCGAATACATTTTCAAACTCCATTTTCTCGGAAACGAAGCCTCAAACGAAAAAATTGTATTCTATATTTGCGATTTGATTTTTTCATCTAGAATTATCAAATTACCGATTGTACCATCAATGTTCAATCTGAATCGGACCGTATAATTATTTTTCATACTATGTACTCCTGTGGAAAATTGAAAGCTTTCAAAGAATGATCTTGGAATTAAAATGCGTCTCATAAGGAATTCGTACTTTCATATAACTTGAATTGCTAACAACATATTTGTAACTAAAGAACGACAACAAACAATTGGGTGGTCTCTTTTAAGTGAGACACCCGGTATATTTTATCAAGTGCGATAATAATTAATTTAACGTCACAAACGTATGGTACAAAAAGGTCATTAGTTATTAATCGACTCGATACCTTTTTATTGGATATATTACTGCATAAACAAATATGAACATTTTTACACGATTTTCTAAAGCTTCGTCAGATCCTTTTCAAATATTGACGAAGCAAAAAAAAAAGGGGGCTTACAAAGTGAATTAAAACAACTCGTCTCTTTCTCTCTTTCCCTCCTTTGTTTCTTTGGTGGATCGCCTGGTGCGTGACGCGATTCGAGCGAATCAAACTTCTCCAAGCGATTGTGCTCGATAATGCCCGTTCAAACGCGAAGAAACAGACTGTTTTTGCTCGAAGCGCTGGCAGAACGCTGGCGGAAAGAAGCATTGTCGAGATTTTGCCTTTGTGCCATTCTCTTGCACGACGTTTGCTAAAAGAGTGCTTCGACAATGTTACCATGATTCACTGAGTATTGTTTAACCCGTTCATCGAAGGTTTTTCAGCCTGAAGGAGATTTTCATTTTTCCGGTTTCCACTGATTGAAGTATATTGTCTAATAAAACGCATAGCAATATGTGTAGAGTGAAAAAGTGATATTATCCCCTTTAAACAAGAATTGGAATCCTTTATCTTATAGAGAAAAAAAACAAAACTCGCGAGAGTTATTGTCTTTAAATAACAAATTAAGATTTTGTTCTTCAAAATAGAATTGAAGGTTTTATTTAAAAAAGAATTAAAATTCATTCCTGTGAAGAATAAGTAAGAATTATTGTCTTTATATAACAAATTAAAAAATTAGCCTTGAAGAGGAAATTGAAATTTTTGTTTAAAAGAGCATTAACATTCTTTCTGGTGAAGAATAAATTAGAATTATTATTTTCAAACAAAAAAATTAAAAGCTCGTTCCTAAATAAAAGAGATTTAAAATTTTTCTCATTAAAGAAAAGTTGGAATAGTTCTTAAAGAAACTTCGGAATTTTTCGTTCTAAGGAGCAAGTTGGAATATTTCTTCTTATCTATGAAGGCTAGTAAATCGCTTTCACGAAAGTATAATGTCAGAGGGTGCCCATTTTCATCTGTCAAGCCATGATTAAATTTTACAACACTATACTGGATTCGCTAAAAGTTTCACGGCACAGTTTCCATGACTTTCAGTCCGGCAACGAACTTTCCCCGATTCCCTCGGGATTTGGCTGACTAGGCACGCTTTTATTTCACTGCGTCAGCGAACCAATTTCGCACGAACTTCAAGTCGCTGCACCTTGTCCATCGACTCCTTTTCCTTTCTTTCTTATTTTCTTACAGCCAAGTCTATCGTCGAATTTCAAAAGAATATCAAAAGTTGCCCTTAAAAACTTCGCGTTTTATCCAAAAATTAATTCCAATTCAAAGTTAAGTTAAGATTAGAATTTTTTACTAAAACGTTAATTTATATCATCCTTTAATTAATCAAAAATTTCAGCTAGTTTCTGTTTTTCATTCCTACTGATAGTTCGAAATATAAAAGTTTACTAGTTTCCCTATGCTACGATGTAAAGTGGAACTCCATTTATGTAAACTTGCCAAGGGATAAGTAGTTCACATAACCAGGTTGTTCACATAGTAAGAGTTCACCGATTTCCCCTACTACTTCTGCCTTTTCCTTGAAACAACCAGAGTTCATATTCAAATAAGTGGATTCAATGAAACGTCTATCTTATTCTTCGAATAATAGCAATATTTCAATCTCTTTGCGACTTTAATATTTCCGAAAGGATAAGCTCAATTATCTTATGATCTGAACTATTATTAGAAGCCATACTCTCGAAACATAAATGGAATATAATTATTACACAATGCAATTGAAAGCCTTTTTCTTCAAGAAATAATAAATATTAAAAGATTCCTTCATTGAAAAACTGCTTCGTGATTGAAACGTAGATCAACTAAAAATCATAATTGAGTGGAACATTATAAAATGTTTGCCTATGCATTACGTCTGTTTTCGTTTACAACAGACATTCGTATAATTGGAATGACGCTCAGAACTATTGCGGATAATAAGAGGTCAGCTGGAGTTCATTAAATTGGTCGTTGACAAAAATTTCGTTCGAATAAGCGAAGTTCAGTTAAATGGAGTTCTACTGTACTTTTATTTGTTTCTATCCTCTGCTGAAATTTTATATTCATCTTAAACGAAATAGTATTCCAAATAGGGCAAATGTACTAATTACTGTGACTTTAAGATTATCGCGTAACTTTATTTAACAATTTTAGAAATTATTTATCCGAATAATTATTCCAGTTTGTAGTACAACATTAGTTAACACCTCTTTTATTGATGAAAATTTTTGTATACGTTGAATACGATGTATTAATTACTAATTAATTGAAAATATACAACAAAATCTAATGTCATTACTGTTACTTGAAAAGTTGACACTAGAACAGAAATGATGCTTACATATATTAGCAGTTCAGATAGAAGATAAATAGTAAACGTATCACCATTATTGCATTATAAAAATTTCCACATTTTTCACTTATATTAGTCGCGTTTTGTATGCTCAAACGGCGTATTCGCCTACTAATATTTATTTTCAAACATTAAATATAAACATATATGCAACATCTACGTGTTGTCACATAAAAATGATGTCTAAATTTAGTATTCAGATTTCTTTAGTCACGATTTTTCGTACATTCATTCGCTATTAAATAAAATAATTAAAGTAACAGTAATTGGACCATTTACCCTATGATTCACCTTCCTCATTGCTTTCAGGTTTAAGAGCTGCGTAACCCAATATAAATGCAAACACGAAGTAATTCGTGACCGGTTCTTCAAAGAGTGTCCAAAAACCCCCCCCAAAAAAATCAAATCCCATCACATCATAGACCAGTCGACGGCTAATATCAACAAGTACCGCCACGTTAATGTCATACCTCCGCCAGTGAAGCGAAATATTCAAACGGCGGGGATGCAGTACCACCCCCAAAATTAAAATCACCGATAAGATCGCTCGACAATGGTTCGCGTCACGCACAGGCAAGTTCACATGGGAAAGTTGGCGGCCGTGACTAGCGGACAACAGGTAGCAGGTCACACGGCCACATAACTCCCGTTGGAAATCGTGAATCGTCTGATTTTCTGCCGGCTTACTGGCTGCCTCGGGCCTGCTTCGCTTATGCTTGCTTCACCAGGACTCGAGAGCGCGTAGTCCCACGGGACGCGGGCCTGCCCACTGCATCTGGTCACAGAAATTGCCACACTGATGCACCACACGCACTTCTGTCACGGTCACGCACTATGGGGATGAAGAAGATTCGAGGGCGGAAGAAAGTTGAACATGATCGAGAGAGAGAAATAAATGTGACCGTATGGAGTATAGGGGTTGGTACGAGTGTTTGTGTGTCTGATGGGCTGTCATTTTAGGGCCACTCGAGGTTAGAGCTCCTCGAAGGGAATTTTAGGGTCGTTCGTCGAGTTCGAGTGCAGTTTACTTCGAGTTGACTTTGTCGGAAATTAGGAATGAAATAATTATTCTTAACCAATTCGTTGGTCAAATTCGATAATTATAATTTTTGCCGATTTATTTTGATAACTAAAAATGTTATTCGCTTCTTGAAACACTTTTGGAAGGGAATTTTAGTGCTGTTTGTGAAATTGGAGTCGACTTTGTTGAAAATTGGAATTGAAATAATTATTCTTAACCAGTTCGTTAACAAAATTCGTTGTTCATGACTTTGCTGATTAATTTTGGTAACTAAATTTTGGTAACTAAAAACACTATTAGCATCTTCGAACACTCTTCGAAGGGAATTCTAGAGTTGTTTGTGGAGTCTGTCTAAGTTTAGTTCGAGCTGAGTTTGATGGAAATTAGAACTGAAATAGTTATTCTTAACCTTTTTTAACGTAATTCGTTTACGTTTACGTAATTCGGGGCTCAATAAATTCGTTATTTATAACTTTTCCCAATTAATTTTGATAATTAAGAACACTATCAGCGTTTTGAAACAGTTGAAATCCTTTGTTATTTGAACGATAGGAAAGAATTGTGAAAAGAATACGAATTTAAGTTAATGCAATTCTGTATATTGTATGATTAAAATCCGCCGCAGCGAAAGGGTTAATAAGGGAAATTATTATGCCCATTTATATTTCTACAAGCATGATTTACAATATTAGGAATTTCTTTCGCCTTCTAAGTATAAAAATGTGTAATTATCTGCAGGTATTTTATATATTTTTGTAATAATGTAAATCTACGTGCATTCCATAATTTTCTTCAAACTTAAATTTCTCACAAATGCATAAGAATTTGCAATCCACTAATGCTTTTAGTTAAGTTTTACGTTAAACTTTTCCAACATACGATTGCACCGAGTTCACTAATAATTAACACATAATAAATAAGTCTATCTTATTATTTAGTCACGTTGAAGAAAGTTAAATTAATTGAGCATTTGATATTGGATTCAACATAAATTTTATGGCATAATATGGGTATACGTAATTATAATTAACGAAGCTAAAAGAACCGTAGACTATGTTTATTAAATGCGCATGGAAAGATTGAATACGTAAACAAGAAATATTAACTGAATTTAAGTTGGAGAAGTTATGATGAATCTTCTTTTGAAGGAAATAAATTGAATGGAGATAAAGAGAAACGAGGGTAGAAGCATCCAGGTTAGACGCAAGATAAAGTGCTTAATAATTTACAACTCGATATTTAATGAAGAGCAATGAAAACTGAAAATTTACTGGAAAATTGATTTTGAGAGTAATAATTTATGAGACGATCCCACTTAACTACGATAGTAATGAATAAATTTAATCCTAAAAACGAGCAGTGATTCATTTGCACTACAGATTCCAAATCTTCCACTATGAATATCTAATAACAAAAGTAAAATAACAAATTTATTAATCTGCAGAGACAACCGAACTGGAAAATTGTTTCTAATAAATACTTCTGCTACAAACAAACAAAAATTCTCCGGATCCAACAAATTTATTTAACTTTAATCTGTTTATTAATACACGGATGAAATAAATGTTTATATAAGTAAGATAAGAAATTAACAATTACGTGTATACAAAAATGACATACTACAGATAGATAAGAAACCTAAAAAAATAAAAAAATAATAAGTAATACACAGAGGTGATAAATTTGAGGAAAATAAAAAAACAATAAATGGACGCATAGTATAGAAGTTAATCCTAATCATGGAAATGTAAACCTTAACAAACTTTTCGCAAACTAGAATCTGGATGTACCGGTCTAAAAATAAATATACATAACGAAAACTATGAAATTTCTGTAAATCGTGATCTTTAGGTAGCAAAAATTTGAAACAGAGTGAAAAATTCCATAAAAAATACTAGTATTACGTCAAAAGCAACGTCTTGCACGAATATTCGTAACGAAAACTATGAAATTTCTACAAATTGCGATGTTTGTGTCACAAGAAATTCGAATACAGCGAAAAACTCTATAAGAAGTATTAGGTGAACATCAAAAACGACGTCCTGCACGAAGAATAAATAAAACCGGCTCCACGTGCACAAGGTGCAGCTGGTATCTACGTTCCTGTCGCGACAACTACAATCTCCACATCACCGATACCAAAAAACAACCCTGAAAAACACAGAGACCCAAACCTAACCTAACCCAACGTTGCAACAAAACAACGATACCTCCACTCCACGAACCTTGCCTCGCATTTCCATAGAAAATAGAACCCGATACCCACTGACCCCGCTATCAACAACAGAACACGAGTGGGACCAAAATAAAACCCAATAAATGGTAACTAATAATAATTTCGATCATCAGAGTAACCACCAACGAATTACAACGAATATCCGCCAGCGGATTTTAGAAACGATTGAAGGAGCATAACGAAAACACGCCTAAATGGGCTATCCAGGGTCGGGAAACAGGAGCACAAAAGCGGAAATCACCACTGCATCCGCATTCCCTCGCGTTTGCTCGGCCGCAGGAGGCTACCTGAGTCCTATCGAACCGACTGTCGCGTCCTATCACCCCACTTTGTACGTAGAAGGCTTCCACGGCCACTAAAGCAGGGTAATCCTGACGCATAGCACCTGGTGCAATCGGAAACTGGCCCTAGGACCCGGCACAGACACACAGACACTGATCCAGAGTCTTCTACAAGCACCAGGACTCAAAGTACATTTGGACCGATGGGACTCCTTGCAGTCGTAGGTGTTTTACGATACAGATTTAAGGCATGGGGGTATTAAAGGGGTTGCTCGGCAAAATATAAAGGGGAAAGGTGATAAAAGGGATGAGGATGAGTGATTTCCGTACCGCGAAGAGGCTCGGTACTTCCGAGCCGAGACGATGAGCTCGTGCGCCGTCGTATTGACGTTGACGGCGGCCGAGACCCGACTGACGGAACGATTCTCTGTGTGGCGTCGCCGTGGCACAGTAACGTAGCATTCGGAAAAGCGGAGGGCACCGCGACGTCGCTGTGTCCCGGTCTGCCTTTCTTTGTTTTTTTTTTTTCGCGGCTTGTCCGATGGCCCCGGTCTGACGTTCGATTGATGGACTCGTTTATTGGAGATGTATTCCACTCGACTTGTGGATTAGCAGCTTATGCACTGTCGTAAATCAGTTTACCCATGATCGCCGTAATTGGATCGCAAAAATCATAACATTATACGTGGTAAGTGTACCAACGAATAATTCGCTTCTTTCGTTTTGATCGGTACTTATTTGGAACAAAATTGTGTACGTGCTCGATCGTAACCCTTTGCGCTCCAAAACTTTTTTAACGGTATGATCTAAATGGTAATTCTAACGCGTTTTTATGGCTCTTGTTAAAATTTAAAGTATTATATATTTCGGAAAGGGGTAAAGTTGTCTTTAATTTGCTTTGTTTTGAGAGAAATTGAAAAAATCTTAAATCTTGACTTTTGAGGAAAATGTCTAAAATCGTATTCGAGAGGAAACTTATACTTTTGATAAAAATAAGTTGGTGAACCCATTTAAAAATAATGAAATACTTATTAGTACACTTATTAAGTACAATGATGTATCTCATAACGAAGTAATTCGTTCTAGGAACGAATATGATAATGCTATTTCCCTCAGCTCAATACAGAATGAAACGAAATACGTAATGTTTATATTTCATGGCATAAATGTATAGATTAGAATATGTTTGTTGTTTTTGTAATATTCGGCCTGTACAACTGCAAACCGTATATTGTACTACGAATATGAATTCAGTTTCGTGTTGTCGTGTAAAGTGATAGTTCACGGTAATTAAAAATGCTAAAGGAATTTTTTAAATACGAGTAAACAGACATGTGTTTTGTGTATGCGTGGAGATAATACAGTTGAATCCGCTTATTGCGATCACTTTGGCACTTGCAATTTTTGTTAAGAATATCCGGGAAAATAACATTACGTGAAGGAAAAAAAACGTTTATTAATGAACTCATTTTATTGCAAACAGTTATGACTATACTACGAATCCTTATGCATTTATGGCAAATTTAAATTTGCAAAAAAGACCAGATTCCATATGATACATAAATATACGTAAAATATTTAAAGTAAAGTACAAATTACAGCATTTAGAGGATTAAACGGATCTTTATTAAAGTTCACTTTATCAGTTTTACTTAAAGAGATATGACTTTGCATAAACATCAGCAGTCTAGTTATCACATGTATACATAATTTAATGGATATACTATCTTTTTTAAGAACATTCGAATTGTCGTAAGCTCTTCTCCTTAACTTCGCCTTTATTTTATTTTCGTACGTATTTTCTAATAATTCTTGCAGTACACTCATATAAGAGGTAAAAGTTATGCTTCGGTTAAAAGTTAGTTTTGAAGAACAGAATGATTTAATACCAATTTTCTAATAATTTTTATCGTTTGTCTCTAAATGTAATTATCACACGTGATACAGATAACCGAGGTTTGATTACAATAAGCGGATTAATTTTATATAGAGTGTTTTGGGACCGACTGATTATGATTTCAATAATCGACTAATAGCATTATCCGTGATTATAGTATCCGAATTCCACTGTATCTCTAAATATCGTACGCATTATGTATCTTCTTGCATATTGAAATTCTCTATAAATGCATAAAAATCTGCAGTCTAACTATTATAAATAAATTGCGTACCTTTATGCAAGTTTATAATTTTGTAAACACAACTAAAGGAAAATAACTCAAGCAGAGATTTATTTCATCTCCTAAGTATCTTAAAATACACTTAGTTTGTATAGTTTGTTTATTTGTGGATTTTGCTGTTCTTTTTATGGAAGGGGGATCGAAATTTGCTATAAATGCGTGAAGATTCGTTTAATTATAAAGTATCATAAGGATATCCGATAGCGTCGACAACACTGATATCGAAGATCCCGCCAACAAGCCTCCTGTGCAAAAATTAGGTCAACTCCCTCCCAACCACCCGCATACGCATGCAAACCGTATGGCCGTCTCTGTTGCACTTTTCAGCGGCGTGACCCGTTGTTTGTTTAAAGAATCAAGGCGTGCAGATTTCTGTGTTTAATTTAGGAGTGCCTGGCCTCTGGAGGGCCGTAACGTCGCTCGACGTCAACGAGCTTCCTGTTACCCCCGTCCTGTGCACCACTTCCGTTTTCCACGAGACAAATGTCTCCTGCTAGTGGAATCACATGTTCGCTGTACTCTGGGCGCGAACCGTTCGCGAGAAACAGAGAAATAGTCAGTGATATTTCATTCTCTATCAGATACTTTTTGGGTCAAGAATTTTCTTATTCGAAACATACAAGTTGCAGAGAACTTTTTTAGAAGAGATATATATTTCTGCTGGAGAAGTTAATTACGCTTTAACCCGTTTGCGGTTTAGCGCGAAAAAGATTCGGGTGAGCTATCGAATACGTTACTATAAATTTCGTGTCTTAATCCTTTTGCAGTTTAATGTGAAAGAGAAACCGGATAAAACTATCACATACATTTCTATAGTTTGCAGATTTCAAGTTTGCGGAACAGTGCGAATAATTAGTGCGAGATTTTAAAGCAAAAGATATTTTTTTGGAGAACTTTAAATCCATTTTGTTCATGGAGTATTATAGGTACATTAAAATATATAAAACCTTAATTCTTTTTACTACATTATACATAGATTTCAAATCTTCGGATTAGTATTATTCAAACTTTATTAAAGAAATGATAATTATAGTTCTCATTGCTGTGAATTAATTTGTAGACTTGAATTTTTTGTGGACTTAAAAAGTACTTCTTAAAAGCCATTTCATCTCGCTGAAATAAAAATTACAAATTTTGGAACGACTCGAATATTTCTCTTAATTATATAAATATATTAGTATGCGATGCATTTTTATGCATTTTTGAGAAATTTAAATATGCCAACAGTTACGAAAAGCACATAATATGGAAAAATATATACAATATTTAAAGTACAATACAAGTTATTTTATTTTAAAGAAAAAACGACTTCCCATTTAGATTTCGTTTCTTTAATTTTGTTAATAAAAATATGAATTTGCATAACGATCAGCAGTCTAATAATAACACGTATTTAGTGTTATTATTATTATTTTTAATTTCCAAATTTTCTGGTGTTATTATTACTTTTGTTGTTATTACTCTACATATGTATATTCCCAACTGAAATAATTATAACATTTTAATTGAAACGATGCAAATTATTTTGTGCAGCATTTTCATTTTACATTAAGAAATATTCTTTATATCGTTTTTACTCCATACTTCGTCACTTTATTACACTGAGAAATGGTTAATGGATTGAAATGAAGCTTGAAATAATAGTAATAGACTAGTATTTTTAGCAATGAAGATGAATTAGGTTTGAGGTGGGGCTCAATTAAGGTCATATCAGGTTTCATGAAGTGAGGCTAACATTTTTGACACTGTACGTGGATTAAGTCAAGATTAAGTTCGGATTGGATTCGGATTATGTTAGGATTTGATTTAGGTCAGCTTTCTCATGACTAGACTGCTCGTTTTAATGCAAATTCCTATCTTTATCAACAGAATTAAACTAATGAAATTTGAATGAAGGGTTGTGTCACCCCCAAAATTAAATAATATTTTTTTTACTGTACATATCTTGTATATTCTTGGTTTTTTCGCATTGTTCTATAATTTTTATCCGTTTAAATTAAATTAGAATTAATTAAATTCTATTTGTTTCATAGAATCGAATGTAAAATAATTATGTAAAATAATTAGTAAACAATTCAACATATAAAATAATATTCATAAATAAAAGAGATGTCGAACAATATTATGCTCCAAACTGGAACGATCTTTATGTTAAATACGTTCCAAAATAATTAAATAAAGTCACGCGATAATCTTAAAGTGGCAATAATTCATACATTTACCCTATTCCTTTTGCACAACTTTATTTGTTCTTAGATCGTAATTTTGAACCATTCCCGATACAGGACTGTTCTCAATAAGTTCTATACTTTAACTATCCCATACTTAGACCCTTGTCTATTTTTGGACAAACTCCTCTAATTGTTTATACAAATAGTATTATTTATTTATAGGACTTACGCTAAGAACGACTTAGTTAAACGCCCCATTAAAGAAGAAAACCTTGGAAATAAAATTCCACAGTTAAAAGATTTAATAAATATAGATCTCTGAAACAAGCCTGACGAGGATCAGATTATGCACGTCGCGTAACATCGGTTCGAGAGCGTTATCATCGCTGAAGAGCGTACACTGGCGAGCCGGAAATATCTGAACGAGGGCGATAAACCGCGTTACGCGAGAAGAAAAGGAAACGGATGGCTACGGTGATAACCGTGTTGGCACCTGACAGCAGCTGTCATAGTTTCTACACCTTAGGAGCAAACAACGTGATGGGGGTTGATAACGAGGGTCGGCAGAGCGAAATATGCAAATCTCGTAAGATGCGAGACATAAAAACAGTGGTAAATGGGGGGGAATAAAAGGAATCATAAATCGTAATCCATCAAAGAAACGCAAAAATGGCGAATAAAAGTATGAAACATGAATATGGGGTGAAACGTATAAAATGATGGAAATGTGTCGTTTTTATTAGAAACTCGCAAAAAAGTGGCATAGCTTCTAGCTTCGCGTTTTAAACGAAGAACAGCACCAGATCAAAGTCGACGAGTTTTAAATAACTTCGAAACCATGCGTACAGTGACTCACGAAACGATCGAATTCACGAATTGATCGAATGGTAAAATTATTACTAGACTGCGGATTTTTATGTGTTTATGAGAAAGTTGAGTGAATAAACAATGTATAGAGTGATATAATGGAATAATATGAAACATATATAGAATATTCAAAGTAAACTACACATTATAGTAATTAGATAATGAAATAACTCTCTATTTAAGTTTCACTTCTTTAGCTGCGTTTATAGGGATATGAATTTGAATAAAAATCTGCAGCATAATTATTATAAACTTATTTAAAAAATATGGCTTTTCCAAAATAATTGACTGTGAAATGAGATAAATATAATGTATATAATTGTAGTATAATTTCATTTTACTCTCACTTGTGATTCTCATTGTAAACCTTCTGAAATGCAGTAGTATACAAAATATCCAAAATACGGTGAGACTTAAAACTGAGTATCCAATTTACAAATGTAAGATTATGGTATAATTTACAGTGAATTGTACCGCATTTATACTATAATGCATTTTCTATAAATAGTACTATAATTATATTATTATTACACATTACTCATTTATTTGCTATAAGTAATATTATAATCAGGCTCTAATTATCCTATAATATCGCTCAATTCCAATTTTGCGATATGTATACTTATTAAGTGTACAAATTAATTCAGAGCATTATCTTTAAACTCTTGGTATTTTTATCAATTAAAAATTTCTACTTTTCTATTGTTCAAGTAACGAATTTGCTTCGTAAACTGTGAAAATATTGAAAATTTTAAATACCAAAACTGTATTTGATTAGTTTTAAATAAATACTACCAATAGCAAAAAGATTTCGGTCAAACGCGATAATATAAAAATAGCTAAAAAAATGTTAATCATTTTGTGATGCAAAGCGCTATTGTAGAACTATAAAACTTAATAGAGAATTTATAGACAACACGAAGCAACATGAGATTATTAAAAATGTCTTCAAAAGTGAAAATCAGCTTCGAGAAATAATAAAATTATTGTAAAACAAAGTTCCATTTACAAGTTGCGAAAATCTCGTCATATGAATGCTACAACACATCAAAGTTAATCACATATGGACATAAAAATCTTCAAAAATATTAGGTAATATAAATATTATTATATTAGGAAAAGTATCGTTTTATTACTAAGTTTATTTATTTTCCTCGCTATTTTCTTTTGAATATTAAACGATTACTTTTATTCTTTTCCTTTCCCCTTTTATTTTGTATTATATTTATTTAATCTTCCCATATGCTTTTTTATTTTTGAAGCAACATATCGCACGTAAAAAATTTTAGTGTTCTTAATTCTACGTTTTTACGTTTGGTCGTTTTTACTAGTGGTAGTATTAAATCTTATGAAACTCCAACAGCGCAGAATTAATGTATACACCTAATACTTTTCACTTTGACTGTATATAAACAATGACTTACAACCTTTTTCAATTTACTCAGTCCCTTCGGAACCAATTAGTACGTAAGTCCAGGGGATAATTGTACAGGCTGGGATCTCGAACAATTCAAGAATAAGTATTCTATACCCGTGTTTCAAGTAAATCCTCGAGTCTAATGAGTGCAAAAACAGTATCTGCCCACAAAGCCACTACCCTCTACCTAATTGATAATTTGCACTTCCCTTGTGTTTAAAGCAGGCCAATAAACGTTGGTAAATCAGTACATCTCTGAGAAAGTATTTATTATTTACTTTCCTCTACATGTTAATTTCCGTGAAATGTATGAGCCAACAAAAACAGTCCTTCGTTCAACATTTTTCTGTACTGCCTTTTTCGCTTTTTTCAATCCTAAAAATTTGGAACGCTGTCCGGAATTTCCCTGTTGGATTGTTAAAAAATACTAACGTTTTTTCATCAGAGGGTGGTAAATTTTTACGCAAACGAAAGGAGGACAGTTGGAAGCGACAACTGACGCTGCGTTACGGATCAATTTCGTTGTTTTCCTGTTACGACGTAGCAGACGATGAGAAATGGCAGAAGTCCGCAGTTTACGAGACCAGATGCATCAGTCAATTTTGCAATGACGTCTCTCGGTATTTGGACTGCAGACTGGCATGAAAATTCCACGTGAATTTTGTCTGCGAAACTGGGAATCCCCTAACTGCGCATGTCTATCATTCCATAGCCGTACCAAGGACCTCGTAGCGTTGATAACATATTTTGAAGCAAGAAATCCATAAAGGAAAAAGTTAAAAACTGTATGATTGATTTACGGATATACATATTAATTAGATAAGGTTAAAATATAAATATGTAATATTATATTCATACACAATAAATTTATTATATATCTACAACTGTGTATAGATCTTTTAGATATACATATGTACCTCTATTAATAATTATTTAAAATTGGCTATAAATAAATATTTATATGTTTATTTATATATGTATATATAAAATTTGTATTTATTTAACTATAAAAATCTATAGAAGTATAAAAATATTCTTCTAATATTGTTATAAGTGCCTTAGTATATTCTTGCATTAATCCTTTTTGTTTTCAGCGATTAGGTAACTTTGTTATAACAACTGATTCCTTTATAACAGAAATTTCTATAAGTACTGATTTTAACGGACGTATCTCGAAAACTTTTGACACTTTTCAAAACTTTGGGCGCTTCTTAAAATTAACATGAGATCCCGAATGTTCGTGACGTATAAAAAATGTTCGAGACGTAATTGCTAGCAAAGGCATGCAAAATTTATCATTTAATTTCCCTCTTGGCGCGGTTGATTTAATAACTACCACGGTCGAAAATCGATAATGGGCCAAGTTAATCAATTCGTTTTATCCAATCTAATTAACTAGTTAACTTTGTACCTAATTCGTTTAACGAAACAGCGATTCTATAATTAGATAACAAGAAAAACCACAACTTTTTCCACATCGCATTATTCTTATATCCAAAGTTAATTAAAATTTTTAAATTCATTCTTTCTCGAATATAAATCACTGGAATTATCCTCTGATATTTTCAGTCGTGTATTCTAAAGATATCTATTGTATTAGGTGTGCCAATGAATAATCCACTTTTGTTTGTTTCATTTAACACTTATTGTTAACAAAATTAGATAATCACTTGATCTTAAACATAATTGCTGTTATATACTACATATTTCTGCCAAGCTATAAATTCCTATTCGATTGAAAGATTATTCATCAACCCATTTAAAAATAGTGGATTATTTATTAGTACACCTAACATAATTTATAGTAAAAAATAAGATACGTATTCTTCTATTAACAATAATAATAAAGGCGGCTCTCGCTCGCGATTTTGTTTAATGCGGAATAATCAAGATTTGTCAAGAATTAAATGAAAAATGAGTCGAATGAAAAGCTCCATGAATGTTAAAAGGAGGTGAACCATAAATTACAAAAGTAACTATTTGGTAAAGCTTCTGCACAATAAGATATACTTTTTTAATAACAGGGAAGACAAAGTATTGTTTTAGAAACAAAGTTGATAACATTATAAACGAAGTACTTTAGTGCAGCGAAATAAACAATAATAGAGACAGAAATCGAACGATTGATTCAAAAACCCGAAACGTTAGAATAATATAAGTTAAAAATGAAACTAATTCTGATACCTCTGTGGAAGATTACAAGACTTGAAATTCAATATTTACACTTTACGGGTTAACTTTTTGCCAGTAGTAGTACTTTTAATTCTTCAAATGTTTTCTCGAAAAGTTTTCTTAGATTTTTGCACTCATGCAATAAAACCTTATAAAAACCTCTCGTTTACAGAGAATATTATCTCCCCTTTTTAAAGTATTCGCATCACTTATGAGATTCTAAAGAGACTGTAAAAAGTAGCAACCAGTCTTATTCAGTTATAGTTTCCAACGTGTTAGATGTTTCATCTAAGATGTTTCAATTTACTGGCAGGTTACATAAGGAAAACACTGTCCTTCGAGGCAGTTCTCGGATAGACGAGAAGGAAATGCACGCGTGTGCCCGCAAATTGTGCCAATCTTTGCGGCAGATAGCTGTGCTATCATTTCATACGTCACACAAGTGGGTAATGGACGGCTTGGTGACTATTAGGCCTGTCAGTTATACTTAAGACGACACGCCGGTCACATGAGGTGAATTATGGGACACGCGAGCAATCTGCACGCGAGTATTTCGCGTCTTCGTCTCTAGGCTATGGGAATAACGCGAGGTTCGGATAAACGAATCTTTCAAAGATAGAGTAGACGTCTCACTTACTGCCGCTTCAAGCATATCGCTTTAAGCAACTTTACTTAGTTATTTCAGAAGTTATTTAACCTACGAATCGTTTCGGTTTGGAGCACAACGTTAGTTAATATCTCTTTTATTTATGATAATTAATTTGAAGAATCAACGAGATTAAACAAGTACACAAATGCTCCGTGAAAAATCATCGTTTCCGTTGGAGAGTGCGCTTCGGGACACACTTTGAAGTCCAGACAGGTGGAGAAACGAGGGGAGAGCATGAAAGCTTGGTAAATAGCAATTAAAAAGCTCCCTGCGACGGTTCATTACGCATTCCTCACAAAGACACCTTTTTCTATTACATAATCGACGAGTTTTTATCTCTTTTCAACTACACTCCCGTGATATTTATGAAAAGACTTAATTAATATGGAGATCTATGAATAAGTTAGCATATCTGATAGAAAATTATATACGATTATACCAAGATATTATGTTAAAATATTTTAACATTTATTTACTATGATATGTTAACAATTATATATGATTAAAAAAATTCTGAAATACTGTATTAACATATCTTAAAATATATTAAACGCAATATACTGAAAATTACGTATAATTAAAATACTTTTGAAACGAAATTGATAAGATTTTATTAATTTCGATTTACGAAAATAAAATAATTTTCTTATTCGCAGCAACACGAATCTATGAATTAATTTTCGAGAAGATCGGATTATTTCAATACTTAATAATACGATAGAAATGATATGATCGATAGTAGAGGATAAACAGTTGATAAACACTGACCTATGTTAATACATGTCTCATGATACAGATTTTGTTTGAACCGTATTCGACTCTACTAATAATTATACTTAAATAAGTATGAAACATAACACAATTGATACGTATCGTACATGAGATTGATACGCAAATATATCAATTCTAAACGTACACGTACCAATGGTATCAAACATGTCTCAGCATCACTAGGTGAAAGTAAAACGTTTAAAACGATTCCCCTTCCTTTTCGAGATGCGATAACTTTTCGAATACGATTGGAATTCACCGAGAATGCATAGGGGTCCAGGAACACTTGAGATTTTTATTCACGAGCAGCATCCTCGTGATGGCACGCCACATTGCCTCGTGGAATTCGTCGTTGTAAACAAGCCCAGGTGGTTGACCCGCCTCAACTTTCCCCTAGCACGCAAATACAGGGGAACGCGATTCGTTTTCATTTGCGGTTCGTCCTTCGAGCCACGCGGTTCTCTGCGCCGTCGAAATTTGTTTCCTTACAATAAGGGCCTCGGAAATTCCCAAATAAATTCCAATATTTGTTAGTGCGAGTAGCGTGCTGGTATTAGACTTTCGCGTTTGTGTGCGCGAGTGCAGTGTTGGATGAAGAGGCTTGCAAGAGGAGGAGGGGAAGAAAGGAAAGGATTGGTGGTAAGTGGAATATTTAAATAATTTATTCTGCAATTCTGAACCTTAGAGCCCAAATCAGAGCCCCACAGAAAACAAAAATTAAAGCTACATACGACAACATTGTATTTGAAGTAATTCGCGCAATTAAATCTTCTTTAAAGTGAGGCTAAAGATAACAATTGGGATTGAACATTAAGAGTAGCTTTGTTAGTAAGAGAAATAAACATATAGATACATGTGCATATGTAAGTAGTATAGAATTAGAATAAATAAAATTGGATAATATGTAGAGTAAAAGATTTCCGGAAGTCATCCTGAGTCGCAAGGCAAGCATTATGTAAGAATAATAATAATTAAATCTTCTTTATATATTACTAACTTATGTACATTCTTGTGGATCAAATGAAGTTAAAAAAGAACAATAAGATAGAGTGTGTAACACAATTTTGACAAAAATGGACTTGAGTTTGGTCTTCAAGTACCGAATTATAATACCACTCGTAAGTAGATTGCAGATATTTATGCAAATTTACATTTTCGTAACAGTACATTGGTATTGGTAAATCAATGATTACTAGTATAAAGAACAACCAGCAATCAGTTCAAGATTATAGTGTAAATAATGAATGAAAAATATAGTGTAAGCAATGTAAACAAACTTTTAGCAGTTTTACACTTTTTTCGGTTTGGCTAACATGCAAGGAATCAACAATCTACAGGTAATTTTCAATCGATCGCTGGTTTTCTTTATAACAGTGATCGTTGATTTACCAATACCATATTATTATGCTGAGTTTGTTGGACGCTCGCCATGTTTGGAGCGGTTAATAAACGAGAAGTTTGTAATATCATAAGAAGCATGACAGTATTTAATGAATAAAGATTTAATCGTGAATTTTAAAAATCGTGTGATAAATGTTACGAAGTTTCGACAAGTTAATTAATGGGGAAGTAAATCTCGGAAAAATCGATAATGATTTATAATACAATAATACACCTTCGGGAATAATTCCACGTCGACCAGATAATTTATTATTTACAGTTTTCTATATTAATCGATTAAACATTTATCACTATAGTATCGTGAAATCTGTGGAAAAACATTCTAAAGCAGTATCGCAAATTAATGTCGTAGTATTTTCGAAAAAGTTATCACTTGTTTTTAACGTGATAAAGGAAGATAATTTCACGTCGTAATTTTGCGTTTACTGAAAAGTGGACAGACACGTGCAAATTTCACGCAGCTTAACCTTGTTATTCGAGTCAGGCCAACTTGACCCAGAGCAATTATCACGCTGCTGTAGCTACTAAATGCAAACCATCCACCGAAAGTCGTACAAAACAAAACCAGGAAATCAAAACAGTCAGGTGTAGAAAAACAGTCACGGCAATTCTGAATATACAAGCTTTGCGATATTATCTCTGCACAGTTTTGAAGTAGAATTTAAAATGATTATTACTCTTGAATATCGTTTTCATTACAGGGTTTACATGTTTCGAATTGAATGGCTGTTAATAAAGGTTTGTGTTAATCAGAATATAAGCAGCTATAAACATTATAGCGATATTTAAATCTGACCAAAAATTTCCAAAGAACAAATACTGACACATTCACAGAATATAAGTGTTGAAGTCACAAATTAAAAATATCAAGGTCACAATAATTTATCTAATCTTGAATAGGCTCGTAAATTAGAAATATTAAAAGATCAATAGTTTATCAGTACCTGAAATCCTCGCTAATTAAAAATACCAAACTCTCACTAATTTACAGTTACCCATTAATATTTAGATGCTATTTACAGTGAAATTCACCAAACACAAGAGGTATTTAATCTTAATGAAAGTTCGCATGCTTGTAGAACATAATTTCAGTATTCGTTCATTTCTTAAAGGCAACTTAAGTGGTGTCCGAATATTAATGCGAGTAACTGTATCTAACATCCAATGGGTTTATCAAGCCCTCAAATGTTCGCAAATTAAAAATACCAAAACCTTAATAATTTATCCATTATTTAATGGGGTTCACAAATTAAACGGATTAAAATTTTAATAGTTCAACAGTTACTCGAATATTTACGAATTAAAAATACCAAATTATCAATAGTTTAACCAATGTTCAATAAATCAGCAAACTACAAATATTAAAATTTTAATATTTCGCTAATTATTCAAATGCTCGCAAATAAAAAATATTCAAATTTTAATAGCCTATCAAGTACTCAAATGTTCACAAATTCTTCAGTTGTAAATTAAATTTCAGCACTATTTCGAATGCCTATTTATTTATTGAGAAAGACCTAAACACAAATCAGTAAGCTTGAAAACATGTTATTCCAAGTATTCTCCAACCAGATTCAACCACTTTTTGTTTCAGCGTCCTTCAAGCAGATAAATGCCATACTAGATTCGGTCCTTAACCCCCTGGCATACGAATTTTTCAAATATTATCCACTGAAATATTGACTATTTGTTACTATAACACTACATCGAATGCAAAACACTGAAATATTATACGCAATTCTTACTTGGTAATCCTCAATCTCGCAATCTTACGAATAGAAATAAAATAAATTCAAATTCATTACGAAATACTGCATGTTTTCATTGTACGTGGTCCATAGACTAAACCACGAGTGTAGCTCGGTGTTGTAAGCCAAAGGGTTAAACGAAAAAAATGCTGAAAGCAAGTATAAAGTTTCATCACGGTCCTTGAAATTTTTTCATCGGACTCGGTGTTCAAATATTAACTGTTCATCGGCTACTCGAATTCTCATAAAATCAATAATAATTCTTCATTAATCTTGATTAATGAAGATCTGCAGACTCCACGTAGAGCATTTTAACAATTCATAAGTGAAGAAAATATCGTGCAGCCCTTATTGGGCAAGGGCTGCTATCCTCTAGGAAACAGTCTCACCTTTCCCCTTCGGTTTCACGTATATTGTCTGATTAAAAATAGAATCCATTTACGTTCCGCCTGCAATTCGTTCGACAAACCGATAGTGAAGAGTAAATAAGGGCAGAAATAGCAGGTTCAGAAGTTCTGGAGTCTGATGAGGGGAGCCTATAGGGCAGATCAACTGTAACGAACGAATATTTGTTTTCGTGTAGTGTATTTTCCTCGTTGAAGGATATGTGCGTAGAAAATCAAATTATTACCCAGTGCTTTTCTCAGTGTTTCATGTAAGTGTTTTTTTTTTTTAAGAGAAAATAACTCTCGTCAATTTTTGTGTCTCTTCAGAAGAGTAAATGAATACTCTAAGATGTTTAATTTTTCTTCAATAAGTTTCAGGTTTTGTAACAAAACATTCGTTATATTGCACTGTTGTTGTAGATAAATCGTAATTACATTGTAGAACCTATTACGCACACGTATTTAATTAAGTTATAATTTTTTGGACTTCATGTATTTATAAGATCGTTAATTTTTACAAGGTTTGTTTTTGACATGAACTCTTCAACTGTGGAAAGTTATTCTGAGGAATGGAAGAGTTTGGCTATATCTTACATTAATTATTACTTCATCCCCTATTTTATTTTTTATTGTGTCGTTTCATATGGCTGTAAGCGAGTGAAGAATCGTGCGTCGCTTGTATATCATGTGTTCATTTTTCTTATGTGAGTGTTTCTTTTGCTAAAAATACGTCACCTTTTATTCCCCCATTTGCCTCAGTAATCTTAAATTCTCTGTTTCGTAAGTCAATGAAAAATCAAAAATAAGTAACACATAAAACTAAAATAAATTTTATTTAGAATTTTAATCAATACACATTATATGATTCTTATAGTTGTAAAAAAAGGAGTGGTAAGTGAAAGTAAATGTATCCATTTATATATAAAGCAAAACAACTTTTAAATAATTCTTCAAACAAGAAGTCTGATAATTAATTACAGCAGGTTATAAGTTTTTCCACTTAAGGAGATTATTAATTCAGCCGAGAAGTTTTTTTCTTTTTAAGTATCAACTTTTGCAGTTCTCTACTTATTAATTAAAAACAGCAATGGCGCTTGGATAATGGATAAGTAATGTCATATTTTATCATAAATTTCAAGATAAGGAGAGATTTAATAAGGTAATTAAAAGAAATAGCTGTCGGTAAGGATGAATTTTAAAAATTCAGGTGATCTGAAATTGTTTTAAATGCAATTTTATTAGGTTGCTTGTGAAGTTCGTAGCAATATTTGACGAACGCTCAACAGCAATATGTGTACAGTTATTGTGCAGTTTTTGTCGACTAATTTTGCATATAGCATTTGTTTTTTTTATGTTCTGTGACTATAAGACAGTTTCGGGATTTTCTTTTCCAAAAAGTTTGCATCTTTCTGCGAAATGAATTCTTATAAGTAATTTAACCAGGCTTCTAGTATATTCGATTTGCGACTATTAATAAAATTTCACAAGCATTCCAATAAGTGTTAATAATAAAATACTTCGGACAATGTTTAACAACTTTTATTTGCTCTTTATCGAAACATGAAATCTAGCGTTGTTCAATAAAAAAAAACATTCCCTATTTTATGCTGTCCTTTAATTATTGAATTTAAATAGGGTAATCGTCAACAATATTTGTTCAAAGTAAGAATATTATTAGTTCAAAGAAAAGTTTGTAGAAAATAATTTCTCTCTAATTCCAACAACTCTATGCAATAGAATTGAGTACTATTAATAATGTTGCGAACTTTTAGAACAACCCAAGGACAAGCAAAGCAAAAAATTGACAAAATCTGCTGATATCATCATCGGATTACGGATTTTTATGCACTTACTGGAAATTTAAATGTGTAAAAAAGTGCATAATGCGAATAATGTGCAAAAATATAAGTAAGTAAAGGGTACACCACGATATTTAAATAGTAATATAATCATTAAAATTGCATTTTTGAAATTGTGTAGGGAAAAATATGAATTTGCATAAAAAGCCGCAGTCTAGTAATTATTATTGTTACATTAGTCTTGTAAAATTCTGTAAGAAACTCAATTTAAATTTCTTTTTCATAAGAAGAAACCACTTAAAGTTCCGTTAGTACTTAATAATAAAATCACTATATTCTTGTCACAGTTAGCTAAATTATTAACAATTATACTGCGGATTTTTATGTATTTAGGGGGAAATTTAAATGTACAAAAAAAAACATACAGTATACATAATATACAAAAGCACATAAAATATCGAAATTAAGGTACACGTTATAATATTTAAAGAGCAAAATGAATCTGTATTTAGGTTCCACTTGTTTAATTGTGTTTGCAAAAATATTAATTTTCGTGAAACTTCTCAGTGTGGTAATAATTGACCTATTAATTAAATCTAATAAATGAGGTCCGCATCAGTTATGAATGACTATGTACCGACTATTGGATTATTGGAAATTCTGAAGCTGTAATTAAACCGGGCCTATAGTGAACTAAACCAAAGGGAGGGAGAGAGATGGTTAGATAGTTTGCTCCTTATTAGGAGTTCATGCTTGACTGATGCATTAATGCATTATGTTTGCAGTCTCCTGCCTTTTAGACGCTACTTATTCACCATATTATAGTACGATGACACCATTGATTTTGGTTCCTCCTTTAGAACGAAGTTTTGTCATATCACTGTTCCTCGAATAGTTTCTTTTATACATTAGCGTAATATATCAACAAAACAGGATTTTAATTGACATTATTTCCTTACGAAAAAAAATCTCAAATACTTTTCAATGACACATTGAATCATGCGCCAAGTTTGGAGACGTTTTGATTCATAGTTTCCCTGCAAAGAATTCCCAAATTTCACCATCCTTACACACCGTCCTTTTTCGAATAGCGAAACGCAGACGCTATTGTTCTTCGAATTTCCTCGCGCAAAAATTCTCAAATTTTCTCCAACCACAGATCCAACCTCTCACCAAGTTTCAAGAATTTTGGATTCGTAGTTTCCTCAAAAAAGATTCCTACTTCCCCCGCGTTCTTCGTTCCGTAACTACGCTTGCGATCGTGAAAAATGGTGGACGGCTGACTCCGTAGATAGAGAAGAATGTGCCCTTTAATTTGCTTTTCGTTTCACGTCGATATTCCAACTCGTTCGCGAGGTATGGCCGTTTAAAGTTTACCCTTACGGTTGGCGCGCGCGAAGTTACGAATAACATAGTAAACATAGTAAAAACTGACCTGCACAATACTACGAATGTTGAAGTGGTTGAGGTAGGTCAGTTCGCGGAGGCCGTGAAACGCAGAAACAATTAAACTTGCCTTTAAACGATGATATCTCGACAACCGAAGTCGGACTTCGGTGAAACGAAAAGCATTTTAAAGGGGAAGGTTCACCGATCATGTCGATGCAGAAATTTTGAAAACGTTCGATTCGTTTAAAAATGGCGGCGAGTTGAATTTTGGGACGTTTTAATATTGGTGGTTTGGTGTGGTTTGGGGAATAGTAAAAAACTACTCGTCTCTTCAGACAATGATATCTCGGCAACCGAAAGTCGGATTTAGGTGAAACGAAAAGCATTTTAAAGGGGAAAGTTCACCGATCATGTCGATGCAGAAATTTTGAAAACGTTCGATTCGTTTAAAAATGGCGGCGAATTAAAATTTGAGAACTTTTAATAGATGTTTTGCAGTTGGTTACGAAATAGCAAAACGTACTCTTCTTTTTGGACAATCATATTTTTCCAACAAAAACCGGGAATTAGATGAAATAAAAAGGATTTTAAAGAGAAAGTTTCCCTATTTTTTATACGCTAAGGTGAATGCAAGAAGTTTAAACCGTTTCAAAATGGCGTCGATGTAAAAATTGAGTTACTTTAATAGGTGTTCAAGTGTAGTTTAATAAATAATCAAACGTATTCTTCTCCTTAAACTCGTATATTTTTGCAATAAAATGTAGGATTTAGATGAAACAGTTTCAATTAGTTAAGATAGGTTATTCGGAAGAAACTATAGGATTATTTGGATATCCATGTTGCATTCGGTGAGGGATAGTTGATCTTGTACCTCGTCTATGTTCGAACAGCTATAACAAAATTTCTCGGCTTTTAGTGGACGGATTTCAATACTTCTTGGCTTAAATTAAAGGGAAAGGTCCAGAGAATATTATCCTAGTATATATTACCAGTATAAGTCCCTAATTCTAACATTCTTCGTTATAAGATGCTCCACTGTATTTGTAATATTTTTAATATTTACAATCTCAGCAGTCGTCATAATAATTTTGTATAAGTTGCTAGGTGCAGTGACGAAAAGCAGGGTAACAAAGTAAAATCCAGAAAACACTGTTACCATTAAGCGCTATAAACAGTCGCCATGATTTCGCTAAATTACAACTGCGATTAAAGAAAGTCCGCAAATTAATTCCGCCGAAGTAAACTCTGAAGCGGCAGCGGCATAAGATATTTTACGAACGCGAACGACGTCGAAGTTACACGAGCGGAACGCAATTTTGCAAAGCTTTTCGCTCGAGGAATGTTGATGCTCGAAACTTTCCCTCTATCCCTTTGTCTCTCCCTTCGCGACGAGACGCTAGAATATTCTAGAAACTCCCTTTTGTTTCTCATATTAATTTCGTTTGCATATCTATATTACTTCATTATTTCCCTTATTTCAATATTTTATTGCTTTATTGGGTCACCGTTTTATTGCTTTACCCGACCATCGTTTTGTTATTCCATTGATTCGTTTATTCAACGAAAACATTATTTCGTTTTAACGCTTTACAGCAGCGGTTCTCAAACTGTGATTTGCGAAACCCTAGGGCTCCGTTTGACATTTATGGGGCCTCTACGAGCCAACGTGGAAAACGTTAAAATAAATAACTAGGAAAATGCGGAAAACTCGATCTTACAAAGGTGTATTTGTAGTAACAGTTAAAACGAAACACTGAAATCGTTCGATCGCAGAATTTGACATCGGACTTCAACTGTGTTGAATAAAACGAAATATAAAAGAACTTTGTGTTAAGAAAAAAACAATGTCATTCATCAGATTAAAGTTATAATTATGCGGTGGATTTGTATGCATTTATAGGAAATATAAATATGTAAGAAAATACAAAATGAAAATGGTATTGAAAAATACAATAAGTATTAAAGGTAAAATATAAACAAACTATAGTATTTATGAGATAAAACAACCTCCTAATTAGATCTCATTTCTGTCTTCTTAATTGTAAAGTCCTGAATTTGCAGAATCATCCATAGTCTAGTTATAACACAATGAATTTGCGAAAAAAACTCCCTCTTAGTTTTATCACTTTAATTTTAAACCTTAACTTGTACCTCTAATCATTTATTTATTTATTTATTTACGGGATATACCCTTTGATACATGAATGAATGGAAAAACTATAGGTAGCGAACAACGAAAAAAAGATTATAAGATTTAATGTCTTTTAATGGGATGAAAAAAATATTTAACCAAGTAAAATGTTGAGGCTCCGTAAACAATAAAACAAATATTAATAAACATCGTATTTTACTATATTCTTGTATTTTATGTAAGATGGGCCTGAATCGAGCAGAATAAAAATTAAAACTACCAACTTATGTATTATGTAATTTATATTATACTAATGAAACGGTAAAAGAAGAATATTGCTTTTTTTAAATATCTTAGAGAGTTTTGAAACAACTTCACTACCTATAAAAGATATTTAACTGTAAAATGTTTAGAAATACTTTTTTCGAAATTCAATTTCGTCACTTAGGCCATTCTTGCGTATCTAACAGTATAATTATAATTTCTGTTCTCAAAAGCAACGAAAATTTCGATTATAGAGGGTTCGTATGTTTTGTTTTTATTTAACATATTCAATTCTATTTCGGGGTTAGAATGGAATTACGAAATAAATCAATGATGAAATTGAGATTCTCCGATTGCTATTATTATTATGGGAACTGTAAGCGCAAATGATTAGCAGAATTCTAAAATGTAATATGACGAAACTGAAACCTAAATCCTGGTAATGAGACGCCGCTTTGTTAAATACAGAAACTGTGAAAAGCTGTAGAGGAAAAATTAGTAGGAATTATTAAATAATTCGTTCGGAAAAGATAGAATATTCGAAGCAAAGTATAATGGAGTTAATTAAATTTTAAAATTTCATTCTCCGATGGCAGTAAAACAGTTTAAATAAAATAATACGCAATGTAAAATCTTGTTAGGATTGTATAAAATATGAGAATTTGTAACAGAACCCCCATAGGTAACATGGAGAAATTAAACCTTTGTATGAACAATGTTCAGTGGAAACATTTGGTGTGCAAACTATAATTAATCCGATAACCATTTCATTTTAATCCAGAAATGTAACAGAGATTCCATTTATACCTACAGTCAGTTACAAAAGTCTACATACCCCTTCAAACCTCAAATATTTAAAAGTGACAAAAGTTTCGATCATTCTAGAAACACTAGTTTATTTATTAATTAATATTACCACCATTACACAAAAATGGCGATTGTTTTTCTAATTGTTTGCAACGAAACGTACATTAAAATCCACGTATGTGTATTAAAGCATACAAACCTAATTATTATAACTGTATTTATACCCTTTTAGATTCTCTGATTATCTTATTTAATATAAATAAAATTGTACTTTGTATGATTTTATATATATCTTATCTTATAAAAGATATTATGAAATATCTTCTATGAATCCTTTTCACTTGTAATTTAATATATTATAAATTTTCACTCCATTTTTGTTATTCTATAACACGCCAATAAAGTGATGAAAAATATTTCAAAATTTTACATCTGTATGTAAACTTTTGTGACTCACTGTAAAAGTTATGGTGAGTTTAATAATAGAAACACTTTTATATTCCCAAAAATTAGAAACTGCTAGTTGCGTAATAATTGCGGTTAATGAAGCTTTCATTATAATTCTACATTTTTCGTTAACAATGATTTGCCTGCATTTAGTTCTGCACGTGTGGATTAATATTCAAACGGGGATGAATATCGCAATAATGTTTGCAAATTGCCGCAATAGCACGCAATCGATTGGAGACACGGGTGCATTCGAGTGTGACAAAACAAGAGAGTTGTCGCCGACAAAGAACTCGCAGAACATGAAACAATTATCGGCAACAGTACGTTAAACATTTACTTATATTGGACAATTACAAATTGACGTAACAGCAGATTGATTTCCTGTAATAAAAGACCGCCCGCCATTACGCAACCAAACGAAATGGCGTTGCACCGTTATTATAAATGAGGTACACGGAGCATGAATTCGAATAAATCATATGATCGCACGAGAAAGTTTTACTTTAATCCAAACAATGTTAATCCATCCGTACATTTCGATAGCTTCGATAATCCGAGAATTTTGTATCTGTATTATGCAGGATTATTAAAAAATTGCGAATCATTTTATCGTACGTATAAGGTGGCGGAGAAAGCTGCTACAAATTTATACTAGGTACAAAATTTAAGCGAATTAAAATTTCTCCAAATGTAATTTCATTTATATATCACAGTGTAAGAGACGAACAAAATCTTTTAATAATAAAATTGTAGGGGGATAATATATATAATAAATAAATATAATATAATAAATATATGAAATATAATAATATTTGTAATGGTGAAATTAGTAACTATTTATTGAATACAGAATGACTAATACTAAACACCGCACGATGTGCTACGCTATTATCTCTCGCTACTACTTTTAACGCCCAAACTCTCTCCTAGACTACTCTTACTCTTACTCCTAGTCTCTCCTCCAGACTAACTTCACGCGTCGCATTCATCCTTTTAGACTCTTGCACACGCATTCACGCACTCACACTTCGGGGACGACCACCCGCACTTTAACTCAAATCTGGAAAACACACGCAGGCTCGTACTGTGCAGAGATGACTTGTTGGCGAGGCAAACAAATTGGCTGTCGCATATTAGCGACACCTTCAGTCACACGTATTATTGTCATTGGCTGAATCGGTCACGACTTACAAGTCTACTGCGTGACAAAGAACGCGAAACAAAACACGTGGAGGTAGAGTGAGATAGAACGACTTGGAACTACAACTGAATCGCATTGGTGTAAACCTAATTTTTTTTTCTCGTGAGGATGTGGGGAAATCTTCAAGAAGATACCTGGGAGGGTCCGCACTCGCGAATCCTTAGCGAATATGAAGGACCTACTACTATGCATGTAGCATCTAAGAATCCGGAAGAAAGATTTTCTACTGGCTAATAGGCGGAGCGAGCGAACTGCTCCCATTGTCCCTGTGCCGTTCAGCTTGTCGGAGTCATCTCTGCATAGTAGGCCCTTTCCGCAGGGTCCCAAACGTCTCACTCCGCACATCGTTCATTGGCTCCAGGCATACTGCATACGTTCACACGCGCACTCGTCATCCCACGCTACTATTGTTACAGTAGTTGCGTCGATATAAAAATTCGAACTGAATATGTTTCTGGTAGAAAAATCAGACGTTTTATACTACAAGATTTAAATAGCTTAAGTTGCCTTCAAAGATTTTTCGAACCGTTGAATGCAAAAGCGGTGAAAGTCAAAAATGTTAATTTCAGGATAATTGAAAATGGAGTACAAGTTTTGTAACATGCAATAGTATAAAAAATTGTTACATATTTTTCTTGTAAGCCACTTTGAAGGATTCAATTGAGATAATAATATCATTTTTGCTGGAACATCGAGGTATACGATCGTTTCATTCAATATTTTTTTAACTCGTGCTATTTTTGCAATACCCTCAACGCCGTTCGAATGTGCAATGCTCACTTATTCTGCTATTTATCGTGAAAATATCGAGATATAGCTACATAACTTTCGCACAAAGCAGAATGATGGTTTAACTTTAGAAATTTGGTATTACCTCAAGTTGTCAAAAAAATGATTTACACCGCTATTGCGTTCAATGACTAATTTTATTTAACTGTGTAAAAGATACGAGACTTATTATTTTTGTTGAATATCGAATCTTGATCCTATTTAGGTTTTCTCTTTGAATGATTCCAAAGTATGTGCCATAATACGTAAATATTTGAAATTTAAAATATGCATGTAGAGATTTTTGTGACTAGCTGTCGTTATTAGTTAGCGTCATGTTAAAATTCACATTGGAGATGGTAAATTAAGGAATCTGAACAATATGGATTAAAAATTCCTTTGAGCAAATTTTTATTATCTGTAGATATTTTATACAAAGATTTCTTTATAGTGGTTATACAAAATTGTGTAAAAAAAAACATGCTTTGAATATGCTACTGATAGAAAAAAGTAGACAATTCATATCACAAGATTTAAGTGGTCTAAATTCCCTCCAAAAAATGTAATTCTATTTAACTGTGCAGAAGACGGACAAAATCTTGTAGGATTTCGTCACAAAAGAACGGAATTGGTTTCAAGAATATGAATAGTCGTCAAGTGAAGGCTAAAACTTTTGTCTATACCTAATACATTAATTAAAAATCAAGTTATCCAATCACTTTTTGCAACAGCCATTGCCAAGTTCTTTATTGTTCTCCTAAAAGTCGTAAAACAAAAGAGGAAGCAAAACTGATTTGTAAGCGTGGTCAAAAATACTACAACGAAGATATAAAAGCATCGGTTGGCGCCCCGAGAAACGAATAAACCAGCGGGCTAGTATTGTGCGCCACTTTCTCGGAGTCTATCCGTGTTATTACTTTGCCAGACCCGCGAGAGCACAATTTCCTTGGAAATCATCGCAGCGAGTTCGAATCGTGGACTCTTGGAAGATCGTTTTACAAATGGGCGAACCGTAATGGCGTGTAACAGAAGGGAAAAAGAAAGTAGTCGGGCCCATTATTGCCGAGTTCCAGGTGTCACCGAGCAACAAGGAGAAAGTTCGTTTCTTCCAAACATATAGGAAAAAGACACGAAGTCGCCATTATTACCGCCGCGACTAACGATCACGAAAGAACCAGGCAACCTGTGCTCAAAGAAGCCACGTCCCTTTTGCGAAGTAACTTCAGCAAATTTATCTCTTACAGCCGATAGTAACGCATAAGTTACGTCGAAAATAATTTGTATTTAAATAAAAATAAGCACGACGAGTAAAGTGCGGAACTTTATGCAAATTTATCCTTTCATTAAGGAGATTAAAGATGTGGAATTTAAACAGAGGATTGGTCATTTTACATTGAAAAAGTATAGTCGAATAAGCAGAGCAAGAGCATCTCCTAATGTATCTAAAATAAGTCTTCTAAATAATACCTTTTCAGTTCATTTTCAACCCCCAATTCCTGTTATTAGGGTAGTTACAACAGTGATAACAAGTAATTACAAACAGTATAAACGAAAGTTGATTTTTCGCGTATTACGTATTTTTGCAAATACTTATTATTTTATTTCGGTACAAATAAGTTCACATTAATTGCCGATAGTTTCAGTATTAATAAATTGTAATTTGCTGACTTTAATTCGCGCATTATTCTCACTTCAACATTGTCAAATACAATATTCTACATCGGTTGATTTTTGAGTTTTCAGAGTAAAGAAAAAAACAGGGAATTTCAGTAACCGTTTAACGCGTCGAATGGTTGTTAATGATGATGGAAATGGGTATTGTTGGACGCGAATGCTTGGTAATGTGTGTAATTGTGTAATGGTACATGTATAGGGGCAAGCGGATGATAGATGGAGATTTTACACAGAGTAGGCCGCTGTGAATTATTGAGAGCTGGATATGAATCAGTATTCCGTTTGATGTGCTGCTTTCTCATTCCATTTGGAACGAAAGGATATTGAGAGCCTGTAATTCGTATAGTCACCGCACAATTAGCAAACGATGGAACGTTGATAATAATTAGGCACGCGCATTTTCATGCATTTATGGGAACGTTAATTGCGAAAACATTGCAGAATAGGCGCAATGTGCTATAATATGCGAAATATCAAAAGTAAAATACACGTTATTAGGCGTACAAATTAATTCGTTGCCTCACAGTAAAATTCAATGTTTATTCGCGCAAAATCAAATACATTCTTGGTGCTCCAAATAATTTCCATTGTTCCATATTGATCGTATGTAACCTATAAATTCCATTGTAACAAAAATGACGACGGTTTCAAGTCAATGGAATCTTTATTACTTTAAACGTAAAGGCAGCGAATTGAATTATACATCTAATATATTAGTTAAGAAGTGATATAAATCGCTACTTAGATTCCGTTTCTTTAATTTTGTTTGCAAACGTATAACGTGGAATTGATTAAGAACACTAAAATTGTTGAGGTGCGAAATGTTGCTCCACGAATAAAAAAAACATATGAGAAGATTACATAAATATAATACGAAATAAATGGGGAAGGAAAGGAATAAAAATAATCGTTTACCACATAAATATAATATGAAATAAATGGAGAAAGGAACGGAATAACAATAATCGTTTACTACGAAAAAGAAAACAGAGAGGAAAATAAATCTACATAACAATAAAACGATACTTTACCTAATATTTACATTATCTAATATTTCCTAATATTTCTGTGTTCACATACGATTACTTTAATGTGTTTTGCTATTGATAATACAAGATTATCACAACCATTAAATGGAATTTCTTTTTACAATAATTTTATTATTCCTCGAAGCTGATTTTCACTTTTAGGAACACTTCTATTAACTAATTTTGCTTCGTGTTGTAAATAAATTCCCTATCAGGTTTTACAGTTATACTTAATAGTACTTTGAATCAGAAAAAAACATTAGCGTTATTAACTAATTTCGACAAAAAACTTTTTTTGCCAGGTGTAGTTTTTATTTATTTCATTCGTAATCGTTACATTACAAGGGGGGAGAGGATTATTCGCGAAATAGTTCTAATTCTGAGGATTCTAAGCTTGAAATCATGATTAGGGCCGTTATGGTACTCGAGCGGCGCATAATCGTTAGCAAATCGCGTACAATCGAGACAACGAGGTCTGCATTCGTCGAAATAGAAGTCCGACGAGACGGTCGGGGGTCGATATAGGAAGGAACGCTTGCGCGGTTTGCCTTTGGTCCTTGGTTCTGCACTAATATCGCGAGTTATCGCTCGTTAACGAGGAACCGTACTCGAAACGCGTTCGATCGATGCTTCCAATTCGTTTCGATGCGTTTTACCAGGCCGTAGATTTATTGCGGCCTGGGGGGCTGATCGCGCTACAGATTGAACCGACGTTTCCACATCTTAGGGGTGAGCAATCGATTGGAGAAAGAACAACGATAAGTCCTGTGAAATCGATGGTAAAGTATTTGTAGGATTGATTGCTGTAGTATTACAGTCGAGGGATAGAGTCAAGTTAGTTTATTATTGCGACATTATGTACAATGGTGTGTTTCTATATGTAGGGACATATTTACTTTCCAATTGAGAAGTAGTAGAGGACATAACGCGGATAACGTGCAAAAATATACAAAATATCTAAAGTAAACGGTACACCCCGATATTTAAATAGTAATATAATCATTAATATTTCATTTTTTAAATTGTGTAGGGAAAAATATGAATTTGCATGAAAAGCCGCAGTCTAGTAATTATTATTGTTACAGTCATCTAAAATTCTGTAAGAAACTCAATTTAAATTTCTTTTTCATAAAAAGAAACCGCGTAAAGTTTCGTTAGTATTTAATAATAAAATCAGTATATTCTTGTCACAGATAACTAAATTAGTCATAATTATACTGCGGATTTTTATGCATATATTGGAAATTTAAATGTACAAAAGAATATACAGTATACATAATATACAAATGCACATAAAATATCGAAAGTAAAATAAACGTTATAATATTTAAAGACCGAAATGAATCTCTAATTAGGTTCCACTTGTTTAATTGTGTTTGCAAAAATATTAATTTACGTGAAACTTCTCAGTGTGGTAATAATTGACCTATTAATTAAATCTAATAAATGAGTCAAGTTAATTTACTATTTTGGCATTATGTGCAATGGTGTGTTTATATATAGAAAAATATTTACTTTCCAATTCAGAAGTAAAGAACATTTATTTATTAATTTATGGAGCAAACCTTTTGACTATACAAAATAAATGGGCGGTTGAAAAGTGAGTCAGTGTAAGTTAGTCTGAATTATCGTTCGCAAATACATTTAATTATCAATATGCAATTTAAATTATTAATAATGGGAAAGCTAATCCTAGTTTCTAATGGAATTTATAATTCTTTAATTAATTGTGTCTATAGCTTATATAAGTTTAATTCACTTCACCAAACATTTATACACTTATTAATATCAGTTTATTAATTTAAATGATTTATATTGAATAAATGAATGTATAAATTCAGTTCAATCGCTGTTGTTGACATCGATTTAATATGTACTCAATTTTCCATTACCCAGACTTTCATTCGATAGAACAATTTAGTCGTTACATTGAACTTTAATTAAAGGACGATCATTTTTGCATCGATCATATAGAGTTATCCGTAAAACTGTTCAGTGGACAATCAAAGTTGGATATTTAAAAAAAACATTCTGAAATACAATATAAGTATAGGGTAAATGTACCACTTACTGCCACTTTAAGGTTCGCGCATAACTTTATTTAACTATTTCGGAACATATTTAACATAAAGATTGTTCCAATTTGGAGCATAATATTGTTCAATTGCTCTTTTATTTCTGAATTTTTTTTTATATGATCAATATAATAAATTCATTACTACGTAATTGAAAATGTCCAACAAAATCCTAGGTCCTTCGTACTGTCACTTGAAAACTTTATTTAAATAGAAACACGTTTTACATATATTAACACGTCAGTTTGTGTAACAGATATTAGATATATAGTAAACGTATCACCTTTACTGAATTATCACACGTTCCATAGTTTATTATTATATTGGTCACGTTTAAATGTTCAACAGCACATTTACCGCCTAATATTTATTTATAAATATTGAGTTATAAACGAATATACAATAAGTCTGTGTATTGTAACGTAAAGCGAAGTCCAAATTTAGTATGAAAATTTGTTTACTAACGATTCTTTATACATTACTTTGCTATTAAATAAACGAATTCAAGTGGTCGTAATAGGAACAGTGACAGTAATTGTGTCATTTACCCTAATACGACACGAACTTTCCGTTCGACTCAATATGTCAACGGTTACGAATGTGTTAATATCCTCATTATATTGATATAGTTGCGCACAGACAAAACGCATGTCAACCAAAATTTTGAATCGCGTCGAGAACAAAGCTTGACTGAATCATGAGCAAACCACGTACGGATCGACGATGCGGTGGTTCGATAGCGTGGTTTTGGCCTAAATCATCAATAAAACAATATCCTACTCACGGATATTTGAGCTGGATAACCGGAATCCCGCACCGATTTAAAAATGAATCCCCAGAACTCTCTTGAGTCGCGTACAAACGTTAATAATCACTGGAATTGTTCTGCAAGCGACAGAATCCATTAGAATAAAAAATAGCGAGGTATGAGAACGACCGAAGGGTACAAGATTAATCAGAAACCGCGATAGGCCACCCTACCATATACTTTGTATCTTTTTGGTTCGGTAGACGTGCTCCTCCTCGAGCTACTGCACAAAGCAGAACTCCCGTGTCGAGATAACGGCAAATAGAGCGCTGGCGAAGCCTTCACGAGAAATATTCTGCGCTGTGATTAGCGAAATTACTCGAGCAGAGAGGAATAGTTGGAGGGGAGTTGGAGGGCTTTTCTTTGGTCATTCCCTTTGAGCGATCATCGACCGCCGCAAAGCAGGGTAAACAGATCCACGAACGGCTTGCAAATTAATTAATCGCCACTAATCCCCCTCCTGCGAACCCTCAATATCGATTACGTTTGTCGAAACTTGGGAGATAAGTGTAGAGCGAAGAAAAGCTCGAGCAGTGGCGTCGACCTAACAAAGAATGATCCCCGACCAAGATATTAAAAAAATTCTGAAACTTTGGGGATACGTAGGGCATACGTAGACATGTATTAAGCAATTCTTTTCTCTCGCGTTAATTCACTTTAGAGGGTGAAAATTAACCCCCAAATATTCGCTATTTTTTATTGTATTGTTATAATTCGCAAACTGTACAAAATAGGGAAAAAATCTGCAAACAAAAGTTACTTCTTTTGTCCGAATCTATCATGTGGTGTACGATTTGTTAATCGTGTGAACAACTGGAAAAAGTTATAAACAAATAATCGATATTCTTTTTTTTTGATAAATTTTAGAATATGTTTTAATGTAACTTTGAAATATGTATTATTTCTTACTTGGAAAGTTTATCATTTTTTTTAGATAATTAATATGTCCCATTCGATACGTGTCACTTTTATGACACTTCTCCCCTACTTTTAGGCTTTCCGAATTAGCTTAAAGGGTGGTTTGCTCATTTGCATGGGAATCCAGAGCAGTTAGAGTAATTAGAGGTAAGAAAGAGATGAGTAAGAAGATTAGAAAGGTTGCTTCAAGAAATATATTCATGGAAAGGGGGGCGAAGGGCTGATTATACAGTCAGCCACGAAAGTTTACGTACACATTTTCAATACTTAAATATTTACATATTTTAGAATGATAACAATGGCATGAAAATTGATAAAATATAAAATTACACGCGAAAAATATTCCTAAATGACGATTTATAAAGGGAGTATCATTGATTATTACATGCATAAAATTGCTCCTGAAATTATAGAATATGTAGTTTTATTTATGCTAGGCAAATTATAGGGTTCCACAGATGCGTCAGAAGATCTGACGAAGTATAAATATATTTATAGCAATGAGTTTTGTATACTTCTATACGCATACATAGACTTTCATGAAATCGTATTTTCGGTTTATGTATATTTTGTTATAAACAAATAGGAAAAACATCACTATTGTGCAACAATCTATCTGATTTTAATTAATGAATGAATTACTATTGTTAAAATGAACGAAACTCCAGTATTTTAGACCCGTATGAAAAAACATTGTATTATGTTTTCAACTGTGGTCTTATGTCCGAAAAACGAACGTATGTATTCAGAAGTAAATTAAACGTACAGTAAAATAATTTAGATCTTCATTCTTTAGTTTTATTTGCAAAAGTATGAATTTGCATAAAGATTCGCAGTCTAATCATAATTAAATCAGCAAACTTACAAAAATAGTACATACGTGTATGTAACATGGATCAAGTTTATCAAAACGAATGGTAGAAGCATAGTTGACCTAATTTTAGGCGCAAACTATTAATACTTGCATGCAACTTTAATCATTCATTTATTGAACATTGCTTTCTATGATATTTCCGATTTGTCAGCAAATTTTAGGTTTTTTTTGTTTTTAATTTTGGATACGCTTGTTTAGAGAACTATCATATTATATAGCTATGAATAGAGCATTCGAACTAATTTAATAGCTTGCACTAGCGAAGACAACTGCATGACAAAGACCATTAGTTAGATATAGCAGTTGGCGAAGCGTTCAGAAACTCTCGGATGAAGTTAATTTAACTTTACGCTGCGCCGCTGCCTTGACAATTCTTTGACTCAGCTAATGAAACGAAAACGCTCCATTACCGCAACGAGAACTTTTAATGTTGTTATTCAATTCGCTGCTTAAATATTTATAAAGTTCACTAGACAAACCCCGATCCCTTTAAGATCACCGTGAAAATACATATTAGGTTGTTTGAAAAGCTCGTAACAATATTTTGTTAAAATATAATTATGGATAAAATTATGATGAAGTTCATATTAATATGTTTGTTTCTCTCTCCTTAACATTATGTTAAAAGCGCTGTTTTTTTTAATAATTATTGTACTTGAGTGGTCCAACCATGAACAGTATTTACTAAAATTAAGAGTGTTATTATTTAACAAAAATTGGTGAATAATAATTCCTATCCAATCCCATCAATTACAGAATTTAACGAAATCAATGGCGCTTCAATTTTTCCGGAAAATCTAATTATATCTTTTATAACTAGACTGTGAATGTTTACTCATATTCAAGTATTTATAAACATGTAATTGTTATAACAATTTAAATAGAGAGGTGTTTCACCTTCTAAATATTGTAACATATAGTGAACTTAGAATATTTTTGCATACATGAACGTCAAAAGTAAGTATACACATCAGAAAAATTAAATTGAGTTAAATTATAGGATAAATTAGAGTCCGATTATAATAAGTATTGAGTAATAATAGTATAATTATAGTTTCACTTATAGAAAATGCATCATAGTATAATTGCCGTACAATTTACAGTAAATAAATTATACCACAATCTTACTTTTGTAAATTGAATACTCAGCTTTGGATCTCACTGTATTTTGGATATTTTGTATACTTTTGTATTTTATATAGTTTGCAGTGAAAAAAAGGGAAATGAATATACGCCTCATAGAAATGAAATTATAATACAATTGTAGTATTGATTATACTACAAATAAAATTCCAGTGTAATCATAATACTATTTATAACAAATAAATAAATATTGTATAATAGTACTGCAATTATAGTATTATTTACGATAAATAAATTACAGTATAATTACGATACAATTTACAGTGAACAAATCATACATTTTAACATATAACATTGATTTCATTTTCGTAAAGTGCATACTTACTTTTAGTTCTCACTTTATTTATCTCAAGACTTTGGTTCTTCATGCAAATTCAGATATTTATTAATAAAATTAAAGAAACGAGATCTATATTAGGAGATGTTTCACTCTCTAAATGCTATAATTTATATTTTACAATCGGTGCTCTCTGTATTTTTGAATACCAGTTGCATTCTGTATCTTTTCACATATTCAATTTTCTTATAAATGCCTAAAGATCCGCAGTCTATTTATCACGTGCATATTACACATGTCACGTATTATATTAACATACATACGTAATTTTGCATTCTGCATTTATAATCTCAACTGTGTATTTCGAAATACTTCGCGTTGCCAACATTTCGAATGATTCACGGTATTCGTGAAAATTCAGAACAGCTAATTGGAATCGGTGCGTTGAAAATTGTGACGGAGAACGAAATACGGAAATTCGACGCTCACTGGTGATAACTGTTCAATCGACAGTGCTTCCCTTGTACGCGCAACTGTCGAAAATTCATTATTGTTAGCGGCGATAAGTTATTTACGCCGCACTGGACGCTGATTAAATCTCGTTAAATGCGCTGTGCAATCGTATACGTGGCCGTGTGCCGAGACCGCGAAAATTATTACGCCGCGGATGAAACACCGGATATAGGAGAACGGTTTCGTGATCGACAGTAGCCTATTTTCTATCATATCCACGCGAAATCCTCTCTGCGAGGTCGCAATGATCACTCTAGAATAGAATTCCCAAGGCAAAATATAACTTCTATTAATAGAATAATCTCTTTCTCAGATCTCGACGTTGAAAAGTAGTGTAAGAGTAACATAGGTAACGTGAAAATTCCGATATTTTTTTTTTTTAAACTTTGTGAATTTGTTGGGGACCTTAAGAGATTTTGATAAGAAATTCTACATGATACTATTATCAGGTTCGAAATGCAATAGTGGATATGCAGAATACACGTATTGGTTGAAATTATTTAGAAACTATAATGTCTCGCAGATTCAACAGAAACATTTAGAGTATGATTTTCCACGAGGTAAAAAAATAATATATTGTGTAACCCTTTCGCTACTATGGACGCATATATACGTCTTCAAGAATTGGATTGGCATTTGTTAAAAGCATACGTATATATATATTTTCTGTAACGCAATATAATTTTTGGAATCATTCATACGTCAATATTACGTTATGTAGAGTTCCAAATGTTTAAATCTATATCACTTTTATATTAATAAACATTATCATTAGCTTCGCTTTTAGTTTTTAGTTCTAACGTGTCGGTAGCGAAAGGGTTAATAGCTGTAGTGAAGAATTTTTTATTTAAATACAAAATTTGTAAGCATAAAATCATAAATTATCGTTGAAAACATTTTCACTTCTGCATTTCGTACAGTTTACAATGAACATCAAAAGCGAGTGTATACCTCATAAAAATGAAATTATAATATAATTATAGGAGGAATAAAATTCCAGTACAATTATAGTATTACCTACGATAAATAAATTATAACATAATTACCAGACCGTGGATCTTTATACATGTATAAGAAATTTTTATATATATATATATAAATAAATATACAAAATCGAAATGGGATTAAAATATACAGAAAATATTTAAAGTAAAATGTAAATTATAGTATTTAGAAGGTGAAACGTCTCCTTATTTAGATCTCGGTCCTTTAATTTTATTAATGAAGATCTGAATTTGTATAAAGATTCAGATTCTAATAATTACGATATAATTTACGGTGACCAAATTATAGTATATTTTCATTTGTGCGAAGTGTATACTTCCTTTTGACATTCACTGTAATTCTTAAAATTATCTTAATTAGCACTAAATCGTCTGAAAAAAATCTTTGCTTTTTTACACGATCGGTATTTCGGTTTGAAATTTGTTATGTTTTCTATAAATGAGTGATTTATCCTATACTTGTTCAATGCTATTATACTTTATCATCGCTGTCATCGATATCAGCATTTCAGCGTCAGTACTTTAATGACTGCTCCTCTCAAATAGAAAATATTATCCCGCAATAAGGAAAGATATTCAAGAAAAGAGCTCTATGAATGGCGGAACCCCTTCAGTCGGATTCCAAGTCGAGATTTGCTCGTAATTCAAGGCGAAAAGCGTCACTGTTCACGCGGGCCAAGAATTTCTTAGCTATTTCGTCGTAGGGCCTTTTCTTCTCATGGTTCAACGGTGGTGAATAAGGATGAAAGTGGTCCACGGACGTTCTCCAAACGATTTTCTTCAATCTTCTCAAGCTAGAAGACCCTTCCGCGTGATTTAGTCACTTCAGAATCGTTTTTGGACGAGTGGAATATTTTTTCTTGGAAATGTAAAATTGTTCCATTTTCTCCTTGGAGCAATATTCGAGTCATACAAAGTTTATTTATTTAAACCAAATAACTGATTGTGTTTTTAGTGGCGATGATGCGGCAAATGTTCCTAATATCAAAAAGCAAACTCTAATTTATTTATAGATTTACTCTAATTTATATATAAAATTATATATATATAATTTTCTGTAAATTTTTGAACATATACAATTGCACTTGAGCAACAAACAATTAACAAACTAAATAATTAAATAACTAAATAACTAAATAACTAAATAACTAAATAACTATGTAACTAAATAACTAAATAACTAAATAACTAAATAACTAAATTACTATGTAACTAAATAACTAAATAACTAAATAACTAAATAATTAAATAACTAAATAACTAAATAACTAAATAACTAAATAACTAAATAACTAAATAACTAAATAACTAAATAACTAAATAACTAAATAACTAAATAACTAAATAACTAAATAACTAAATAACTAAATAACTAAATAATTAAATAACTAAATAACTAAATAACTAAATAACTAAATAACTAAATAACTAAATAACTAAATAACTAAATAACTATGTAACTAAATAACTAAATAACTAAATAACTAAATAACTAAATAACTAAATAACTATATAACTAAATAACTAAATAACTAAATAACTAGATAACTAGATAACTAGATAACTAGATAACTAGATAACTAGATAACTAGATAACTAGATAACTAGATAACTAGATAACTAGATAACTAGATAATTAGATAACTAAATAACTAAATAACTAGATAACTAGATAACTAGATAACTAGATAACTAGATAACTAGATAATTAGATAACTAAATAACTAAATAACTAAATAACTAAATAACTAAGTACCTAAATAACTAAATAACAAACAATTGCACTCGAACAACATAAAGTGACCATAATAAGCGGATTCCACTGTAATTATAATTAAACCGCGCATATAAATAATGATAATAGATAATTATAAGAAAAGATTTTTAATACATTTGCTGTTGTCAAATCAGGCTTAAATTTCTTCGTGTCTATTTAATTATGCTTATTATTATAGTAGTTAAGGCTGAAAATAAAATCTTTCCTTTCGAACCTAAAAATTACAATCTTCAAAAACTCTCACGAATTTATACTTCCAAACCATATTATATAACGATAGTAATTTTAAATGCTTCCAAGACTGTCTAAGTTTTCAATTCAGTAGGATTTCAATACTGAAACTACTGCCTCCGTCCCCTTAACAGAGGGAACATATCGAAAGCGCAATAAACACCGATGCAATCGATCAGAAGACTCGCAACGTATCCAGAGACAATCTTGCAAATGCAAATACACGTTCGAGGGGGTTAGGGGCGAATGGTAAACTTCATACGACTGTTTGCTCTGAGAAGAAGAAGCGAGGCGGACGACGACCGAGTGAAAAATCGAACGAAGGTATCCAAATAGTGGGAGAATGGAGCAGGATATCCATTAGTAGCCGGCAGAAGGCTCGTCGAGCATAGGACAGAGAGGCGAGCTAGGACAGGGGTGTATAACCGCAGCAGTGGCAGGGTTAAAAGCAACAGGCAGCCAATCAATAACCAACCTTCTGCCTGGGCTACTACGACTTTACTAACTTTACAACGCGCCGTGCAGTCTATAGTGATCGCCATATCAGTGGAATCCATGCTCTGCCTTTGTGCATTTGTATGTAAAAGAGTTTTCAGAGGGTTGGAAAATTAACGTTAGAATTCGTATCTCTTCAAATAGGGTAGATGTACCGATTACTGTCACGTTAAGGTCCGCGCGCAACTTTATTTAACTATTTTGGAACGTATTTCATCTAAACATTGTTCCAGTTTGGAGTATAATATTGTTCAATGTTTCTTTTATTTATGAACATTTTTTTATATGTTAAATATAATGAGTAAATTACTGATTAATTGAAAATGCAGAATAAAGTCCAATGTCTCTATTACTGTCACTTGAGAAGTTCTCATTTAAATAGAAACACGTTTTACATATATTGACACGTCAGTTTGTGTAACAGATATAAGATGTATAGTAACCGTATCACCTTTACTGAAATATGACACATCACGTAATTTATAATTACATTGGTCGCGTTTTAATGTTCAACAGCACATTTACCTTCTAATATTTCGTTTGAAATATTAACCCTTTGCGCTCCAATGTCGCCGCTATGGAGACATGCGTAAATTTGATCAAAAGTTATGCTTTAAGTTTCTTCGATACTGTTTTGGCAAATTCAACTTTACATTTCTTCGACATCGAAGTAAATTTCTCCGCATCGAAATATATAGCATGTTAAGTTCTAACAAGAGTAAAAAAAGTGTATTGTGTATTTTATGGAGTTGCTATTATATTATATTATTAGAAAAGGTTTGGAGTGCAAAGGGTTAAGTGTAAACGAATATACAATAGCTATGTTTTGTTAGGTACACCGAAATCCAAATTTATCGCAATACTATTGTTACATTGCAAAAAAAAAGACGACAAACCGTTTTGGCCGATCGAATAAATAATAGTAATAATTTGTCACTTTGCCGTGTTATTTTATTTTCGAGAAATGAAATTTTATTTTACGAAAGGGATTAAGAAATTGTGTGTTGCATTAGAGCGAATATCCTGCATAAGGGGGCTTCAAAATCCTTTAAACTTTTGGGATCTCTGAAAGTCTTAATGCGGTTCTGGATGGGACTGTAAGTCATATTTTCGATAAATTGGAATTCATGCATTAATCGAGCTCCGGAATATCGAATTTATGTATTTACCCCGACAAAAATTCAGCAACACGAATTTTCGTGTCCTCAAACGGTAAATGCAATGCGATTGAAATCCGATATTCGACAATTTTATTCAGAGCTTTAAGCGGTAATTTCTCGAAACTGAAAACGTATGATTTATGTCGTTTTGCCTTACAACAAAAACATTAACCCATGAATACTTCGGTTGCTGTAATTCGAAGCTTTCAAATTTAAATGGTATAATTATGGTCATGTAAAATAGCGAAAGATCATATATGTATTTTACGTGATCACACGTAACGATCATTGGTATATAAAGGTGTACGATTTTGATCTACGGTTATAAATTACTTCCTATGTGAAAAAGATTGTTAAGGGAAGAGTTGAATTGTTCAAAGGGGAACGTAATCTGTTGTAATTAAGTTTCTCAGACGGACACATATATTAATTAATATCTTTTAACGTTATTAATACCTCTTGATTCAAATGTTTCTTAAAAGATATTAAAACAATTACAAGAATAGTAAATATACTTAAATTGTACATTAGTGAAATAAAATATATTTGTTGATACGTGACGTATAATTTTTGTTCAATACTGTGCGTAGATATATTGCTGCATTTATTCGAGTCATTATTCGCCTTTCAAAGTACAAAACAAGAACAATATTAACAGTTCCAAAATTGTCACTGTTATTTGGATTTTATACAATGCATTTAGTATATACAGTGGTTCACAATGAAAATCGTGCATTATTCACGTTTATTCATTTGTCTCTACGACATAGAGTATACATATGAATTAAATATGTTTACAATCGACATAAAAACAATCTAACTTCATTATTATAAAATACCAATTAAACATACGAAGTGTTACGGAGCAATAATGAAACACAACTGTATAAAAACACATACAGCAAAAAGTCATTTATTTGTTCTTGTTTAGCAAACTTAAACATTGATTTAAAAATTATATAAACTCGATATTACAGCTTTTATCCTATTGTACGTTGATTTTATTAGGTTTTCCCTGTCTTCGCTAAAAATTGTTATTCTGTATATTTTTTAAGTGACAATAAGAGGGACATTGGACTTTGTTATACATTTTCAATTAATTAGTAAATGGTTCGCTACATTCAACATATAAAAAAGATGTTCATAAATGAAAGAGATGTTGAATAATATTATGTTCCAAACTGGAACGATTTTTAGGTTGAATAATTTCTAAAAATAGGGTAAATGACCCGGTTACTGTCACTGTTCCTATAACTGACACTAGAATTATTTTATTTAATAGCAAACTAACGTACAAAGAATCGTAAGTAAACAAATTTTCATAATAAATTTGGACTTCGGTTTACGTAACAACACATAGACATTGTATATTCATTTACACTTAATATTTATAAATAAATATTAGGAGGTAAATGTGCTGTTGCACATTAAAACGTGACCAATATAATTATAAAGTATGGAACGTGTCATAATTCAGTAAGACGATACGTTTACTATGTATCTTATATCTGTTGCGCAAACTGACGTGCTAATATATGTATGTATATAAAAATTGTTTCTATTTTAATGAGAAATTCTCAAGTGACGATAATAGGGACATTAGACTTTGTTATATATTTTCAATGAATTAGTAATTAATCCATTATATTCAACATATAAAAAAATGTTCATAAATGAAGGAGATATTGAACAATATAATGCTCCAGACTGGAACAATTTTTAGGTTAAATAATTTCTGAAATAGTTAAATAAAGTTACACGCGAACCTTAAAGTGGCAGTAATTGGTATATCTACCCTAGTTAAATAATATTACGCGATAAGCTTAAAGTGGCAGTAATCGGTATATCTACGTTATCTCTGAATTCGATAGTAATTGTAGATGATAATCGTACACCCTGCAAAGCAAACGGATAATTAAGCACGTGTAAGAAGGAAGTAGTTAAGAAAGTTCATTAAACTCGACTGTAGGATGGATGACAACGGAACAAATTGCAGGTGCGCCGTTTCGAGTAAAGCGCAATTGGTACTCGATGACATTGCCGGCGAGCTATCGATTTTCGGACATGTCCAATGAAACGCGTCCAATATAAATTCGCCCGATATTACGGCGCGCGAAACAGCCTCTTGGAGGCTGCTGGTCAGCCAATATTTATAGGGAGATTTTGCCTATCGGATATGCATTGGACCTAGTTTTTATTAACTTAAAATTGAACGCCTTTCCGGTGAAAAGGTCTATGCCTACAGTGACAGTAAAAAATAAGTATACACTATACAAATATGAAATTATACTACGCCTGGCAAAAGGTTTTCGATCGAACGTAAGAAAGTGGAACTAACTAAGAACAGTAAAATCGTTCAAATTTTCCAAGTAAGAAATGCTGCTCCACGAATAAAAAAAACATATGGGAAGATTACGTAAATATAATATAAAATGAATGGGGAAAGAAAAAGAATAAAAATAAACGTTTACTATGAAAAAGAAAGCAGCAAGGAAAATAAATCTACTGAATTATGAAACGATACTTTACCTAATATTTTCTAATATTTCTGTGTTCACATACGATTACTTTAATGTGTTTTACTATTGATAATACGGGATTTTCACAACCATTAAATGGAATTTCTTTTTACAATAATTTTATTATTCCTTATATTAGGTAATATTTTCTAATATTTTCACGTCCACATATGATTACTTTGACGTGTTGTAACATTGGTAGTACGATATTTGCGGAACGTGTAAATGGAGCTTCTTTTTGCAATAATTTTATTACATCTCGAAACTGATTTTCACATTTGCAGACATTTTTACCTACTAATTTTGCTCCGTGTTGTCTATAAATTCTCCATCAAGTTTTATAGTTATACAGTAACGCTTTACATCACAAGAAACATTAACGTTTTTAGCTAATTTTATATTATCGTGTTTAGCCGAAAACTTTTTGCTAGGGGTAGTACTATATTCATAGTTTGTTCACTGTAAATCATGTCGCCAAAATTAAAGAAGCGCGTCTAAGTTTGCCAGATTCCCCTCACTAATGGTACTTCAATCGATATGTAACTTTAATAATTTGTATCTTGAAAACTATTAAGTAAAGTACGTCTACCATTCCACTCAAGCCATCAGGAACTTATAAGCTATCATCCTACAAAAGCACATTAAAATCAAACTGGGACAGTTGAGATCCTTCTCTTGTCAGTGTGTAAAATAAAATTCAACACGAATTTACGACATGACCTAATACCACGCAGTATTTCTTCGAAAGCTACACGTCTACGATATAGTTTACAGTTTGCGAGGAGGTCTTCGTCTATATAGAGTTAACACGTATCCCACCTGATGACGCATGAAGCGTAAAATACGTGAATTGCTGTCTACCGTTCTCAGCGGTTCAAAAAGGAGAGACGCCGACTCGCATCTACCATCTACAATGTGTTGAGTTTATTGGATTACGAAATTGTATAAAGGACTTATGGTCACGACTGTAATAACATGCAGGGCTTAATTTTAAGCCTCGCGATCTAAAAACTTTAATTAACAGACTCGTAGCCACCGTTATAGTCGCATTTAGTATCTAATTGTAATAGACTTAGGATGTTTACGCAATTATGGAACAATAAAAAATGCGAGAAAGTATAGAATATAGGTATCTACGCAATGTGCAAAAATCTATAAAATACTCCAACAAAAACCACGTTTCGCTATTGCATGTTACAGAATTAAACCAAGCCCGCTGTAGTCTCGTGAACTTACTTTTTACTAATTTTCTATCGCTCTCGAAATTCGTAAACGCGCAAATCGAAGCAGTAAATGTAACGGTAATATTAAATACATTTTTATGTATTACACATTGTACACAATATTAAATACATTTTTATGTATTACACGTTGTACACAATATAAAATACATTTTTATGTATTACACATTGCACACAGTATTAAGTACATTTTTATGAATTACAAATTGTACCCAATATTAAATACATTTTTATGTATCACACAACAGAAGTTTTTCAGAATTTTTGGGAGACTTTTACTCATTCAATAATCTGTGAGTTTTTTAACCGGAAAAAATACTTATATTGTGAGGGTTATAATAGATAAACTGGTTAATAAATTTTATGAAAAATTACGAGGGGATCGATAATTTATATCGATTTAAGTTCGAAAGACAGTTAGAGTAGTTTAGCAGAAAATTACCCCTGCAATAATTGTATTGGCTACAATACTGCGAAGACGCGATACGCTATTTAAATTCCTATGGTGGAACGAATTCCATCCAATTATCAGAAGAAGCTAGGAACGCACATGCAATTAGAGAAATTGTTAAACTTTCTACTTGTATTCTCTACAATAGTAAATTATCTCTTCGCTTCCAGGCTACAGAAACATACTTGGGAGTCTTGTAAAAAATATTAGGTTGAGTAACAAGTTCGTTTGCATTGCATTAAAATATAGCCTCAAACACTATTAATAGAAATTGAAATATGCAAAGAGGCACAGAATCCACTTGACGTGCAAAAATACATAAAATATCCAAAACAAAGCACAAATTATTTTATGTTAAGAATGAAACATCAATTTCTTTAATTTTTCAAGATTCAAAATTAAATCGAATAAAATTTTTCTTGAAGAATTTATTGAAAATGTTATTCGAATCAAATTTTACTTGAAGAATCTATTCGAAAAGTTCCTGGAATAAAATTTTATTTGAAGAATTTATTGCAGATATTATTCGAATAAAATTTTATATGCAGAATTTATATGAAGAATTTATTCGTATAATGCTCAATTCTGATCATCGCGAAGTGTACGAATTTATTGCTCAACCTAATAATATGTGAATAGCTCAATAAGAAGCTGTTTGCAAGAGTTAAACGAAAATTTGCCCTGAAATAAAAAGGGAGAAGAGAATTGATACGAGAGAAGATATCATCCCTTACTCGATACAGCAACATAGAAGGATATTCTTTTTCTCTCGTCTCTCGGCTCTTCCAACCGGAAGATAAGCCTGGATTAGTGTGAAATCTATTCGAAAGGATTTCGTCGAAAGCTTCTGCTAAGCTAATATCGCAAAAGTAAAATTAATCGTTACTTTCAATCATAGCAATTCAATTAGTCGCATTATATAAACCATGTTTCTTTAATTATATGTGAAAGTTGGTTAAGAAATGTCTATTACATTATAAAAATAACGGATTACCGAGTGATATAGAGTTTGCGCAGTTTATTTAGCTTTTCCTTGTGACCTCCATTAATTAGCACGAGAGTTACTTAGTTTTATTAATTCAGAGCGTAGGTGACAAGAATATAAACGACTTTATGCATGCAAACTTACCTCGTTTAAACATTGAGAAGCTCCACTCATGCAGAAAATTTTTCGTCAGACTTACCTGTAACAAGAAATGAAAAATTAGACAGAAATCTTTTATACCAACGATTGCACACGCAGTAAATGACTATACGGGACAAATTCACTGAAGACAAATTAGATTTCTGATTTATCATGGATGGGAAAGATCTCTCAAGGGATCTTCTATGCCGACGCGTTGATAAGACAGTAATCTACAATTACCTCCAGTTTTTCGCTTCAAATTCTAATTTCACATAAAAAATAAAATGGAATTGCTGACTAAACTAAATAGAAAACATCGATTTTTTTATTGCTTTTAATTTTTGAAACGTTAATATCAATGTGACATCCGTTCCAGAAAAAGTTGCGAAGAAGAATTGTGCGAATTGTTGATCTATAATTATTTTTCAGTTCGTGGCATTAAATTAGATATTTTACCTTAATTGATTGCATTTAGAATAACTCATTATTAGTCCGTGGGTTTTTATGCAAATTAATATCGTTTCTAAGAAAACGATGGAAATGGAACGTAAATGGAAAGTGTGTTTCATTCCTAAAATACAATACAGTAGGACCTCTATAATGCGAATTAAAAGTTGAGCTACCGTACCGGTATAACATGATTAAAAAATTGCTGAACTGTCTAAATTACAAGACTGTTTAGTTCTGCATTTTATGGATAAGGAAGATTTGAAGTGTAACCATTGACTAAGGACAAGATAGACCACTTATCCAAGGCTTTTCTTTGTCACCCGGATTTGGGGCTCATGAGCCCTACATTCGTTTTCATTCTTACCTTTTCGATTGTTTAAAATGTATAACTTTTGCGTTTGCTCTTACATTTTGTATATTAAAATACTTTAGAAGTGTTTACATTCTTTGTCAGATATAAAACGACAGATATTCCTCCGAAAAGTCTGAATTTTTAGGTTATCGGTATTTCAGAGCATGTGACACGAAGTCCCATAAGATGATCGGTCTATCCTGTACCTCGTCTGTAGTGTAATAATAAAAATGCAAGCAGACACATTACAGTAAACGTACGCAATATGGAACACTTTAGTTTAAAAATCTGTCAAAAATAGAGGAAATGGCCTTTCTTAATGAAACGAACGGGGAAAAACGAGAAAACTAATGCAGAATCATATTTAATTAATTATAGATAAAATTATTCAAACGACTTCAAATTATAACGAAGAAAGTATCTAATATGGAACATTTAAGACCTAAGAAATGTGTAAGTGAAATTTAAAAACTCTTTGCTTCGCAATGAAAGTCAAAGTATTATTTAATTATGAGACACAAATAAACACATGTGTCTCATTTTTTTTTAACATTTTCTTATTCATGGTTTCGTATAACGCGAGATTCGTATTAACTTTGAATATCTTACATATTTTCGCATATTAGATACATTTTACCGTAAACACATAAAAATCCACAGTTCCATAATTATAATTTGAAACTTTCCCGGAAATAATATTCACGGTATTACGTTTCTGCAGGAAATTGTAAATAAATTTTATGACACAATGGAGCGTTAAATGATTGAATTTCGGTGGAACGATTTTGAAGCGCTTCCTCATTATAACGTGTAATTTTGATCGTAACATAATTCAGAAGATTATGCCATGCAATTTCACGAGCAACAATTGATGCTAAAGTTAAGTGCCCTTCGTTCGGTTATTTCACAGCATTACAATTTATAAATCCATCTGTTTGAATAATTCAAAAGTTTTTAAATTTCTGCGAAAGAAGGAAATGGAATATTTTAACGTGCTTCGATTTTAACACTGAAAGAATTAGTCGACGTTGCGAATCAGCACATGAATAATAAAACGCATTAAACTGAACGTCAGGCGCCGGTATCGATCTTCAATTAAACTGTAATCACTTTGTTCAAGATATTTTATTATACTCGTTCGTTGATATCGTATACCTACGCACAAAATTATAACCAGTACTAATGCTTTTGTACCCATTAGCACCGTAGCTCTAACAAATAAAAATTGTAATTAGTGTCTTCTGTTACATTCAATTTTCATACAATGAAAAATTAATCCCACATTTTTTGCTGTTTAAGAATATTTTATTTTTATAGGAAATCAATTTTCTTTGCTGAAATTTTGATTACGTTATTGGCATTAGATTGATCTACATGAAATATCGTTTTTTAATGTAAATCTTTAAACGTAAGTAGATTTTTCAAAATAGTATCCACTTAATTCAAATAATTTCTACGTCATTCTACGTACTTTTTACAACAATTAATTAGTTGTATAATTAATTATTGTATAACAATGTAATATAGTATTAAAATGTTAATCAGAAGCATAAATTTAAAAAAAGGCAGCTAGGAAAATTTGTTCATGTTGTTATAGTTTATTTGAATTTTACTGCAACTGCACTTACCCTGCTTTAAAAATAGTTGAGCTCACAGTTGCACGCTTTTAAAATTAAGTAGAACACGTAAAAGGTTAAGTACTATGTAACAGACTACGTACTAATATTAAGTATTAATACTAGTAGAAAACAATCGAAAAGATAATAGGAAATTAACATTAATGTTACCGAGACGGTCAAAATGACTAATTTGGTAATTTACTTGGGATCAGATACTCGGAACCTCGAAACCTCGGAGCCCATTAAAATTCCGAAAGTTTAATGTTTCGAGAATTCGAAATATTGTGTTACCTTTATAATTGGAATCTTTCGAAACCTAGGTAAATAATTTGTATGAATAAGGAGAATATTGTGAGGGTACAATACGGATTTTTATGCATATTCAAAATTTTATAAGCGCGATTTAAAGAAATAGAATCATCATTATAATAATTATAAAATCAAATGTACTTTGAAAACTTCATATATTTTTGCATATTATGAGTATTCTGCTAATTTTTGCGAATTCAAATTTTCTATAAACGCATAAAAATCTGCAGTCTATTTATTATATTTGACTAATAATTCAATTGAGTTTGTATTTAGACTTTAGACTCATTTTAATGGATACAATTTTACCAATTCATTGCAGCCTTTTATACTTACAATTAGAAAAAGTGAGACATATAAAAATTAGTAATTGTCTTACGAATTATAGCTAAATTTAAGTTCCATTTAATTAGATTCAATAAATAATTTGATTTTCTAGAAGGGATTTGCGAGGATTTTAATTCCTGATAAAATCGATGCTCCTTGCAAACAAAAGAAGGAAAATATCAAGTTTTAAGGATTTCGAGAGCTTTCAAGCCTAAAAAAAAGTTTCGAATTTGTGTTTTACGAATTTAAAAATTAGGCTTCAACTCATCTTTTTAATTTATCTTAAAAATTATATAAACTTGCAACATATGTTTTATTTAAAGTGTCCACTATCTTTATTTCTGTGATACAAACAAATATGCTTTTAATTAATGGTAGTTTTAGTATTAAATAATGGAAAGGGAAAAAATTATGGTAGAAATATGTGTTGCAATTAAAGACATTTAAGAAAGAATACAAATTTATTAGGAATTAGAAACTTGGTAAAAATCTATTTTATAATATGACACAAATATAATATATAATGTAATTCATATGATATGAATAAATTAATGAGCAAACTAATATAAATCACTATTGGAAATTAGCTGTTCAAGTAGAAATCAATAAAATACTAAATAAAACAACATTTTTTCAAGCTAATTGCCAGATAATATGTAACAATAATTAATTACACAAAGCAATCGACGATAAAAATTTACGCTTCATTCATATAGTAATTTCCACGGTATAATAGAAAACATAATCCTAAATTGATAGAAAATAAACTGGAAGCGGTTGGAAATTTCTTTCAAAATGATGCAGAGAAGATAGAGAGAAGCTAACGTTCGTTCGAAGTCACTATATCGATTTATTCTTGGGATATAGAACTCCAAAGTTGATTGTTGAGATTCAGTATTAACTCACTTCTTCCTCGAAGCATATATGCTACTATTACCCAATTAGTATTCAGACCTCCTAATTTAGAAATGGTCAGTGACCAGCGAACATAATTACAGTGGTAGAAAGTCAATGCATACGAATGAAATGTCCAAACGTGCGAGCGAGAGGCACATAATTCAACTATTAAAACTTGTGATCCTTTTTAAAGGACATATCACAAACAAAACATCGTATCTGCATGAATTGAAAAGCATTTTAAAGAGGAAGCTTCAGTGCTTCTTGTTACGGCCAAATCGATATGATAATCGATGATCAACATTAATCATTAACATTTGTTAATCGACCCGAAATTGACGGTGCTGTATTGTTTCGTTTATTTCACTTGTACATCGAAGATACGTTCGTTGTAAAATATGTAAATAGTTATTCTGATTTTAGCACTACGACTATCAAATTGACCAGAAAGACCCTTTTGTGATTTCTTATAGAAATTGTGTAAATTAACAACAAAGATTTTTGAAGATTATCCGTAATTTTCTATAAACAGTATAAACGAAAGTTTATGTTTCGTATATTATGTATTTTTGCATGTGGAGCCGTGGAGAGGGGATAGGATAGGAAAAGGAAGGGCGTTGCGTTTCGTCCTGCGCCTGTTAATGGACTCATCAGTAAGGCTACCTAGCAGGCCCTGCCTTAGACGTTGGGATATTGGAAGGAAGGTTAAAGGCGGTATATATATATATGGACGAGGTAGTTGGAGCGAGTGCTTTCGAGAAAGTCCTATTTCGTATGTCCCTCTAGTGGTAGGTGCAGGAGAGCCGCCACGTTGCAAATACAATCTTGGCGCGAATAAGCTCACATTAATTGCCGATAGTTTTAGTATTAATAAATTGGGATTTGTTGACTTTAATTTACGCATTGTTGTCACTTCTATATTGTCGGATACAATATTTTACGACATTTGATTATTGAGTGACAGAGTAAAGAAAAATATGGAATTTCAGTAACTGTTTAAAGCGTTGAATGGTTGTTAATGACGATTGAAACGAGTATTGTTGAATATGAACATTTGATAATGTTTGCATTTGTGTAATCGTAAATATGTAGGACAATAAGGCAAGGAACAATGTGCACGCAAGAAAAATACAACACGATATATTGAATGTCAGGCGTGGAAATCGATTTTCAATGATATTGTAATCATTTTGTTCAATCTATTTTATTGTACTCTTTCAGTAATATCCTATACATATAAAATTGGAATCAATATTTTGTTGCTTTTAGAATCATTAGCAGAGTAGCTTTCGTTAATGAAAAATTTAATTACTTCCTCCTCCTTCACACAATTTTATCTGCGTCAAAATTTAATTCCCAATGTTTTACTTAATAACATTTCACTTTATAGAAAATTAATTTCACTGGCTGAAATCATTTTCGTCAAGTATGTTCTACTTTTAATGCGAATATTAATGTATTTTTCTCTGAATTAAAAATTACTGAAAAAACGTTTTTCGTATTACTTCTGTCAAAACAATTTTAATACCTTTAGTTATTACTCTTTTTTTTATATAATTTTGCTAAAAGGAGAAAAAGATGCTTCGCTTCATAACATTTCATTCTATAGAAAATCAACTGCATTGACTAAAATAATTTTCATCGTGTGTTCTCTATTCTCAATGCGAATTTTAATACCATTCTCTATAAGTTAAAAATGATTGAGAAAAGATTTTTTTATTGATCTGTCAAAAGAATTTTAATACGTACCTTTGGTTATTACTTTTCTATATATTTCTCTTGAAAGGAAGAAATATATTATGAAACATTCTTTTACGAAAGGTAAAGCCGAACTAAAGTTAGATAGCATACTTCCTGAGATATGTAAGAGTCTCTCAGTAAAATACATGTCTTGGGTGGCATATTTTCATAGACTTTCCTTCAGCAACAGAAAGCTGTGTGTCATAAATCAGAAGAATATAAAACGACCTTTGTTTCAATTTTTGAAAGAACCAAGGTTTTCGTTCTTTTCAATTTGCGAGATGACTAACATTTCGTTTCTTTATTAAATAATTATATTTTAAAATGATGGGAGAATGATTTGTAAGTTTGTGACAGAAATAGTAGTTTGTTCCGGTAGTGATTTTTTTTCTATGGACTTTTTAGGAGGTGACAGAAGTTTCTTCGCTTTTTTCAGCACTTCCTAAATGTATTATCTTGCAAAGGAGACAGGCGACAAGAGAAGAAATATTCATAAGGGTGGTAAATATTCCATCAAAAGAACTTCGAGGGTCTCCTGTCCCTTTACAATGTCACAACAGTGTCCTTGTTTGGAATATTTTCGTAATAATGAGAACGACAAAAAGTTCAACTAAGATTAATGCAATTAATTATGCAATCGGATTGAAACGAGCATAAATTAAGCAAGTCTACTCGTAAAATATTCAATGAAGCGGATTGAAAGATTATTGAATCTTATTAAAACTGATTAAACAAAAGAATTGTGAAATACTAAAAAATCAATAGAATATAAAAGCTTGAGAAATGAGTCGTTAGCATATAAGAAAAATAATTTACTTATTAATTATTTATTTGAAGATACGAAGAATTGCTTGCTTATTATACAAATAATCGCACATACATTATTTAAATACGACACAAAAAGATACACTAACTTGAAACTAATAAGAAATAAATGAAGAAAAATACTATTAATAAACTTTATAATTGTGTACAGGTAATAAGTAAAGCAATAAATCTTATTAAAATTAATTAAATGAAAGAACCGTTAAAAGAATGATCAAATACTAAGAGACCAAAAAGGTTTAAAAATTTGAGAAATGAAAGTTAGCATTCAGAAGAAATAGTAAACTTTATTAAAATTAATTAAATAAAAGGGCTTACAAAAGAACAATGAAATGTTATTAGGTACCGGAAAAAGTTGATGTGCATTTATATTACAAAAGTCGAGTAATTTAATTTTCTTTGAAGTGTAATTTAATTTAACTATAGCTTCACCATTCAAAGTTGAAGTCTGTAACATAGCTAAGAAGATTATAATTAATTTTACAAAATATAATAAGAAATTTGATTCAAGTTTAAGTTTGAATTTATTTTTAACGACATTCAATAATAGGGTAGTATTTCTATTATTATACATTACACTTTAATTAGCAATATGAAGCATGTAAACATTTGCATTTATAATATTCCCAAAATAATTAGGTTTTGAGAAACGTTCGCGCGGATTCGCATCGTAAAAGCCAAGTAATGTAATCTTCTTTGGAATATATTTTAATTTATTCCCGCAGTGTTCTTCTCACTTAATTCTCACATTTATACTTCTCCGATTTACAGTGAAACGATGAACTGAGAAACTCAAGCAATATCCATTGTAATTACTAGACTGCAGATCTTTATGCAAATCCATACTTTTATTCATAAGATTAACGCAGTGAAAATATTATAAAATGAAAGATTGCTTCGCTATTTAAATATTTTAATTTCTATTGCATTTTGCACACAAAATTCTTCCTTGCGTAGATCACGTTCACCTTTCTGCAAATCAAATTCATCCTTTTGCGAGTCATGTTTTTCTACAAATTTCTCTTCCTAAATCATTATAATAAAAATGAAATCCCCTGTAAATTTATTGTTGTCTAAAATTTTATCGCACGTTACAATGCCTCATAAAATGCAGTAGAATCCAGTCATTATAATCACGGATAACATTTTATATATTAAACTACTCTATAGGTATTTACATTCCTTGTCAGCTAATAAACCGGAAGAAATCCATCCGAAAACATCGATTTCTTAGGTTATCGATACTCCAGAGTACGCGACACGAAGTCCAACAAGATGATTTGTCTACTCTAATATCTCGTCCGCGGTGAAATGAACCTCGCACGGTTCACGACGTGACTTTTTATTCGCCTGCTTCGCGAAAGGGTTAAACGTCGAGTTAACGCTGGATCGATAGCTATTCGTCCGTAAAAATAACGGTGCATTGGAAACGGTGGAAAAAGGAAAGGGGTGGATTAACGTTGTAGGGTGGCCTGAGAGAAGGCCGTCGCGAGAATTTCGTGCGACACGAGAGGCGTCCCCTGCGATCAATTCTTAACCGAGCGTTTACGATACACCTGTGTGTATACGCTCACCTGCTAGCAGGTTGATGACTGCCGTATAGCAGGTCGATACGAAGCCGTAACTGCATTGCAGACACACCGGCCAAGCTATTCGACAAGTCGGCCGAAAGCTTTCCAATGATTACACATTCGTCTGGGGCCAACTGTTGGTCCCACTCATCTCTATACACAGTGGTTCATAGTGAAACTGATACACTTACGGTACCGGTTCATAATTATTCGAACGACTTCAGAAATCGATGGACGCCAATACAAAAGCTTGAAATTGAAAAGTTTGGAAATCGAAACTTGCCTTGTGAATTATAATGCTTGGGAATAGAAAGGTATGGGAATTTCGAATATGAACAGAGAAAGACAAATTCAAAGTCGCATACATATATCGCTAAAATCGCTTTAATTTTATTCACGAAGAAATTGAGCTCACATGTAACTTACATATACTATACAAGGGATTTCGATAACCGTGGCGCGAACGCGTATGGATCGATTCTACGTGAAAAACGAGTCGAAAAGAAAGTGAATAGAATTTTTACCTTCCAGACTTCGTTTTCGAGAAAATCAACAATGAAGATCGGAATAATAAAATAGACTCCAAGATAACTGGATTTGACTTTAATGGACTTTTATGTACGGGGTCACATTAAAGAGTTAATTTACGTTAAAGATAATGAATCCATAGATGAATAGAGAAATATTACACAGGCACTTAATGAAGCCAACACTCAAGACTTATTTTTAATACGTGCTTCTTTAATTCGTCGAGCAACACTTTGTTGGAGACGAAACGGGAAACATCTTTAGCAACGTGTAGTTTAACAAAATAAATGGATTATTGAATCTTTGTGCATTAGTTCAATACCTAAGAAACTGTAACATTGTTAACTGCGAAGAAATCTGTTCAGCAGACAGCCGTTACCTTTCGCCGTTGATTACGATTCCGAGGCTGTAACCGCAGCAAATTGATAGAAAAATGGAGAAGAAATGTAAAGTAGAAGCTTCCATCTCAAAATTAATAGAAAGATATAAGTCTTTGTATGAACATATTTTCGGATAATAAAACAATTATTCTTCCAATGCTAAACTTCACTTCCGCTACTAATTGTTTCATAATTTTTTAGTCATTAATTACTCCTTACTTGCATACTGTATCACGTATGACATATTAAAACGTTATATGCACTTCCAATCCTCAGTGCGCCTTTAAATATGCAAATATAATCCTGCGGATTACTTTCTAAGCGTAGACTCATCTTGTATACTAATAATATGTATTAAATATGCATTCACTTTAATGGCGCATATATGAACCACGCCAGTCATCTAAAGGTTAAAGAAAGTACGACAAAATTTGTATAACATCTGCAGATTTAAAAGATTTTAAATAGAAAATAAGATTTTGCGCTTCAACTAACAGCATGAATAATTATAATTTGTGTAATACCAAAGAGAAGGACATTTAAATCAACGGAAAGTCTGGAAAAATTCATGTAACATCTGCAGATTGAAAAAATTTAAATTACAAAAAAAGATTTTGTGCTTCGGTTAAAGACATGAATAATCATAATTTGTGTAATACGAAAGAGAGGGAAATGTAAATCAACGGAAATTTCATTAGAGAAAATCAGGAAAATTTTATGTAACAGCTGCAGATTTAAATAATTTCGATTTAAAAAAGATTTTATGCTTCAGTTAGCGACATGAATAATCGTAATTTTTGTGTAATGCCGAAGGGAAGATTTATAATTAAAAATTGTCTTCTTATTTCCGTTTTTCAATTGAACGTTTGAGGTTACATGAACTTTTAATTAGTAGATTGCGGATTTTTATGCGTATTCATATCTTTATTAACAAATAGAAATAAAATGTATGTGAAGGGCTATTTCATCTTCTAAATAAAATAATGTGGACTGCAAAGTTGTTCGTTACAGGATATCCCACTGTAATGTATAAATGTAGAATAAATATCGAATAAACGCTCAATCGAGTATCGTTTGCATAGCTTGTCCTATGTCGCCATATTCAGTTGGCACGAATCCTCAATTTACAGTCGTGGATGCATTGAAAAGAGGGCATTCAATTGTACCTATGCTCTATCCGTTATTATACAGAGATCAGTGGTTGGTCCCCTTTGGCCAATTTCCTACAGAACTTTGAATTCGAGTTCCAGATCTTGGGAATTTACTGTCACTGTTTGTTGCGTCACCGCGTCGTTAGTACGGATGGATGATTCTGAATCGATATTTTTGAAGCGATACTCGATTTTCTTTCAATCGATTCTTGTATATTCGATTTTGTTTTTATTTCATTTCATTTATTTCTACGGGCAAAAACCCATTTCATATAAACAAAGATAACATAAAGAACATACAGTGAGCGAGCACATATCGTTTAACATAAAAAAAAGAACGATAAAGTTCAGACTTAAATACAGTAATATTCCGAGAAAAAAAGTTAATATTTTGACCAATATAGTTAGCAGATGTACGTAATCGATAAAACGGATGAATTTGTCTTAGATTGGACGAGTTTGATTTTGAAACGAATCGATTCTTTTAGTTATGAATCGTTCTTCTATTCAAAGTCGCCATAAATGAATACACAAATCTAATTTCAAAGTTTATTCAAATGAATTTACTTAATTTAGAAGGGTAAAAAATGGAGGAAAATGGTAGACGAAATCCCTCACTTAAAGACTAATAAAATATTCTGTTCACGCGTAACAGGCATAACAGGCCAGCCGAACGCAATTTTTCCTGGATCTAGGATAAATGCCACAAAGTGAGACTTGAAATTGTGGATCATTCGCGGAACTGATATCGAAAAGTAAAATGCACCTGGAGCGTCGATAACTGTTACACGTTTTTCACTCGAAATTCACCTGGTCGCAAATCAAATTCGCCCTTTTGCACATCAAATACGCCCTTTTGCAAATCAAATTCAACCGTTTCCAAATCAAATTCGCCTTTTTGTAAATCAAATTCACCCGTTTGCAAGTTAACAGATTTCACAAAAATCTGGTATTTTTATTTTTATTTTTTTCTTTTATTTGGTGCTTCATCAACAAGATGACGCATTTTTTTAATCTTGTGAAGGCCTTTATTGTCCAAAACTGGCCACACTTCCTCCAGATTATTTTCTTCCAATTTCTGAAAGAATTTCTACTTTTATCTGCTACTTTATATTAAAATCGCGTTTTGAATTTCTCTAACAGTAAATTTCCTTTCGATTTTATCTTTATTATTAACACCCAAAACAGGTATTTTTAAAACAACCTAATTTGCGAAAGAGTAGATTTAAGTTGGAAACGGTAGATTTGATTTTCACACGAATGAATGTGACTCGCAAAAGGGTGAATATTATTTGTAAACGTTGCAGAAACTACTTGCATAGATGATACAGATTTTGCACTCCAAGTACAACTTTTTGCAAATCAAATTTACCCTTTTGCAAATTAAGTTCAACCTTTTGCAAATCAAACTCACCCTTTTTATCTCATTAGTAATTAATTACTACAAGTAGCTGCACTTCTTAGTGTACTTTAATAAAAAAAATAACTTGTGGAAGTATCTTTTATTTTGCAAGTATCTATTTACATAATAATTTCAATCCTACTATTTGGTCCACAAAGCCTAAGAAAAATGAAAAAAATGCCAATCCTTACAAAAAAGTAAATTACGTATTAAGTATCTACACATAGTCTTCATACCTATACTCGTGACTATAAATTTCATACGACTTGACGTAATTAGGTACTATTAAAGAAGATACTTCTATGCACATCTTTACATTACAATCACGCTTCGAATTTTTATACGCTACATTTACATTAGATTTTATTTTTACTATCACTGCTTTAGATGGACATTTGCTTACAGTAACTTGATTCGCAAAACGATGAATTTGATTTGCAAAACGATGAATTTGATATGCAAATGGATAAACATATGATTTGCAAGAGGATGAATTTGATTTGCAAAAGGGTAAATTTGATTTGGAAACGGGCGAGTTTGATTTGCAAAACGATGAATTTGATATGCAAATGGATAAACATATGATTTTCAAAAGCATGAATTTGATTTGCAAAAAGGTGAATTTGATTTAACAAAGGATTAAATTTAAAGTGCAGAACCTGTATAGTGCATGAATACTTTTGCAAATTAGGTACCTGCATCCTGCGCTTTTTTGCAAATCTAAATTCCCTTTAAATGTATAAAAATCCGCAATCTACTGATATGTTATCACAAAATCGTTCAACATATTCCCATTACACGTCGAATGAGTAATTAGCTTATACATAATTGTCATATGTAATATACGCTGTCTCTTTCTCTCGATACTAATACATTTCTCAGCCTTATGAAACATACGTTTTTAACCTAATTAAGTAACGCCACGTGTCGCTGGTGGTACACGTGGCCCGAATGAAAAGTTTAATTTGTACCATCGTTGATATAAATGACACGAAACGTGTTAAAAATCTAGATACGTCCAAAAAATATAAAAAAATGGTTGGGCTATTTGTCGAGACCCGTTCGCAAAGGGTTAAAAAAAGATATAAATTAGTTCAAATCCGAATTAATAAGAGAAATAATTGTACTCTTACAAATGACTGTTTCAAATGACTGTATTGTGAAATTAAGAAAATTGCACATCTGGCTGCAGAAATAATGCAGCGAATAATGTAAGACACATATGTATGGACAATGGTATAGAAAGTTGCTTCGAATGCATAATGTTGCACGGCTATTGTATGTCATTAGCGAACTGCAGATTTTTATGCATTTATAGGAAATTTGAATGTGGAGAAAATTGCAGAGTACCCATAATATGCTGAAATATTATGCAAGAAGTTTCAATGGGTTTAACCATAAATACTTACATTGTTATATTTTATATTAAAATATTTATAATATTAATAATATTTTATTTTGTATTAAAATAATTTATTTCATCCATCAAAGAATCGCTATTATTTTCAGTAACATTTGCCAGTCATAAAAATTACATAAACTTTCGAAAAATAATGGGACGTGTTTTTTTACGCAATTTATCAGAAATAAAGAATTAACTTTTGCATTTACTCAGTTAACAGATAAATCACTAAATATCGTGGAAATATAAAAGTAGAAGTATAATACACTAGGTAAGAGCTAAAGTTTTCATTGTTTTTCAATAGATTGTTGGATAAGTCACGTATCGGTTTTTTTAAGGAGAATTTATGAGTTCTTTTTATGATAGAGAAATCCGACTGCAATCAGAATGATGTACAAAAATTAGCGAAAATAATAACAGCTGTCAGATTTGTTAATTAAATGATTGTTGACAATAAAACATAATCCATCCATTAATGATCGAATCCATCAAAACCTTCGCATACATCTGTTATATATAATTTCGAAAGACCATTAATCCATACTGAATCATTTAAAATATGCAAAATATTCAAAATAACGTAGAAAGTATTGTATCATTGAGGGTGAAATAATCTTCCATCTAGAATCCACTTCATGAAAATATAAAACATCAATTTTCATGAATATCCACAGTCCACTAATATGATATGGAATTAACCCCTTGGCTTACGAATTTTTCAAAGATTATTCACTGGAATTTTGACTACTTTTTATTGTAACACTATATCGAATGCAAAGCACTAAATTGTTTTACGTAATTCGTACATAGTGATCTTCGATCTCTCAATCCTGCAAATTGAAATGAAATGAAATAAAATTTATTAGAAACTACAACGTGTTTTTATTGTAATTGGTCCATAGACTAAATCACGAGTGTAGCTCGTTGTTGTAAGCCGAAGGGTTAAGAGATAAATATTCAACGTTAATTGCAAAGTAATATCTTCTGATAAAGTTTATTGCATATTTCACGGACAAGATACAGAATAGATTTATCATCCAATATATTATGTGAGTGCAAAAGTTGTGGTAGATTCGATCATGAATGAATAAATTGCATTATCTCACTGAAAATAATTCACCTGATCAATCAAACGGTCGATATTTCTTTACAATTTTTGTCCATCATTTTAGTAGCAATCGAGTTTATCATGAAACACGCACTCGATTTTTCCTCGAAGAATAGGGACACGTTTTTAATGGAATCTATCGAAAGTCCATTAAAACTTTTCCACTCGTCCAATATTTTTTTTTTTTGTCACACGGTTTTAGGATCACAGCACTCGATTACTACCGTTACTTTTGCGTTTACTTTTCTATGTTACATATTAAAATACCTTTGAAGTGTTTACGTCACTTTTTCAAATAACAAAATGGAAAATTTGAATATTCCTTCGAAAATTTCGGTTCTTTTTGGATGTTGATATTTTAAACCATGTGACGCGAAGTCCCATAAGATGATAAGTCTATTCTGTACCTCGTCTGTGCATATTTTTACGTTTAGAAGTAGATATATTTAATGTTTTGCATTCGACCGATGAAGTAATGTAGAACACAGAATGTCGTGTGAATGTTTACGAATTGCTCGGCTGCGCTATACGAAAAAGCGTTGACATTGCCAACAAAATTAGGAGAAAAATACAGGTTACGCCATGTCATGGGGCATTATCGTCCTTATATAAGAAGATTTTGTGTCGAAAGGTAGCTCATTCGAAATGGGAGGGTTCAACGCAACGTTCTCGACAAAAAGTCGCACCCGTAACTTGTATTTTTCTCCTAATTTTGTCAGTGACGTCAACTGTCTATTATATTGCGCCACCATTGGTGTCTAGATCCTTAAGAATGGCCAAGGTACGAAAGAAAAGTGTACGGGACAAAATAATCGAGTTCAGCGTGTGAACAGATAATGTGAGATCAGTCAAGATTTTGAGTGGACATAGCTGACTCTGCCCTAGGTAGAATAAGTGTGAACGTTACTACCAATTGCTGCTGCAACTTATAAAATTAACATTTTACATAGAAACTTTTACAAAATCAATATTTGTTTGTAGTGAGCAGTTCACGATAAGAGTCTATAAATGCCAACAATATTCAAAGGGTTAATAAACTTTTTCGACTGTAATAAAAATAAATTTATAAAACCGTGTAAACAATGAACAAAGGAAATCGGACAGAAAATTGAAACCGTGTTAATACGGTTACGATTGTTAAAAGATTAAGTTCGCTTAAGTTACGAATTTTTGTCTGCACCTAACATCGCCCAACTCTTACAACATACAAGCAATATTCAAGTGTTTACCATTGAATAAGCTATGGTACCTGTTGAAGTCTCCTGCACGGTTATGGTTAAGGGTCGCATAAATGTCTTTCAATAGCCTACTTATGGCAGAGTACTAACCCAGATGGCCGAAATTAATTAACCAAGTGGGACCAGAATGGCTTCTCTTGTCTGCTATCGGTGGTGTTATCAACAACGGTCTCAAACTTCAGCGATAAAACACGCTGATAGAAGCTGCAGCCGATGCATTACCGATGCACTCGTGCTAAATGTTTAGTCAACGTTCATTCTACGTCGTTCCATCAATCTTCGTTATTACAACACCCGCTAATTACGAGTTGCGGACCAGGATCTCTTGTTCCTGCTTGTCAACAGAATTACAAAGTGAATGGAAAGCATACTAGCTGAACTGCTTGGCGAATCGGATTGCATCGAACGACAACCGGCTATGTATGGTCAAAACGTGGTCAACGGGTATTTGAAACACTGTTTGGCTAGTGTAATGATTAATGAGCGAGGACTGATTGGAGTTAATGACTCACCGAACTGAATGACTGGCTTCTGTTCCTTCGAGTTTGGCACTGGATGAACGGATCGAAGTATAGATAAATATCGATAATATTGGAATGTTATTGATACATTAATATATCAATAATAATAATAATAATAATAATTCATTATTTACGAGTCGGTTTCCCTTTCCACGGACCGTTTTCTCATAAGTAGACTGCAGACGTTTATACGTTTATAGTTAATTTAGGTGCCCAAACGTGTACAACATATTTTTTTAAAAACCCTGTAAAACGCGCTAATGAGTTGTTAACAGTATACACATTGTTGTTCATACTAACAGGTACAGAAAAGAAATTCACATGAGTCTTATCTTAAGGATTACACGAATAGACAAATACGATACATATAACTAGAACTTAAGGTTATCGTTAAATTGTTGATCGTCATTTGTATAGATTTAAAAACCCGACGACAAATAGAAATGTTGAAAATGGACAAAGTAACGCTCTTCTTAGACAGACTGCATCTAAACGTAACATTCATTATCTGTGAGCTTATGAAATCCTATTCGAAATGTTACATAGCCACAAAGTAATAATCAGAAGTCTATAAGAGGAGACTAACTTTCACGTTAAATATTTAAGAGAGCGTAGAGCTTAGTCCCTTTAGAGCAGTCGGTCGGCACCAATCAATTTATTTCTGAATAATTAACAAGAACTGTCCACACACGATCGACAACGGCGATCCACTTTCGCCGGAGCGATCCTAAACGTCACACTTCTTCCGTGTCGGTTAGCATTAATCAATTTGCATCATTGGACGGATCCGTATCTCAAGCAACAATTTAAACGCAATTAGAACGCGTCCCTCGGGTGAGGGTGGAAGAGTTAGTCTTGTTCATCAGACAAGTAGAGTGTACACGTCGATCTTTCACGTTTGACCGATGCGTTGTATCGATTTCACCACGTTAATTGCACCTGTCTGACCGATGACACATTAAACGCGACAGCAAAACGGGGTGCCGTTTAAACTCCGGAATTAATTGGCACCGCTGCGCATCTGTCCGTTGAAGCTGAATTCATTTCCTGCAACATCCGCTACACCCTCTGACTTTTTACTTTATGGCGACAAAAATTGGCCATTAGAGAATTTCAGACGTAGTTTATTGGATTAGATAACAACGTCTCGATGACGTTTCTTTGGAAACATTCTTTAGGCAGGTTTATTAGGTTGCTGGAAAACTTCGTAGGAAAATTGAAAGAACACTTAAAGACAATACTGCTCTTTTAAGTTGAAATAACGTGTCTGATGATTCGAGGCATTCGTGGAAATTGAAGTTTAATTGTTTTCTTTGTGCCAACCTTTCGTTTTTCTTCTCGTAACAGACTAAATAATTTTTCGACACAGACGTTGCATTATTGACGTAGGAATTAATTGAATGTCTCACGTAGAACATTTTACGTTTGCAAAGAGATTGAGATTGGACATTTTAATGCAGCAAACAATTTGAATCGTATTTATTTTATATTTTATCGACAGTTATATGCACCATGTGTTATTTTGCATATTTAAATTTTCCATTAAATTTTCCGAGAACTCGAAACTGCGCATTTTTAGAATAAATTCATATTCTGAGAATGTTCCCGTTATTTATACAAATTAGTATTTGTTTAATAATATATATATATGATCAATTGAATTGGATTTGCGTTTACATTTTACACTACAATTTTAATTGATACGATTATAACGTATAAGAATTAATAATTATCTCACGAATTCTTTTCTCACTCATTTATTTAAGTTATAATATGTATTTTCTAAAGAGAATCTGTCACGATTTTAATTCTTGATAACATAGGGAATTCATCGTCAGGGTTTCGAAAGTTTCGAGTTTCGAGAGTTTCGCGGGCTTTGAGACCTTATAGAGTTTCGGATTCGCGTTTCGTGAATCTAGAAATTAGATTTCGACCTAGCTGTAATCATAGTATAATTGCGACACTATTTACGGTAGCTAAATTATACCGTAATCGTTCCGCTGTAAATTGGATACTCAATTTTGCCGCTCACTATATTTTCGATATTTTATATAAAATCCGTAATTCGATAATTTAACCAATAAATGATTTTCATAGGATGAAATGTAAAAAATGGCCAGAAACGTGGCCGGTTAATTGGAAAGGGAAGATATGATCACATGGGATTCATCAGTCAACCTACCAGACAGCTTTTGTTAATGAATTTCTATCAGCGGATTTTTAGATGACTTTATCATCATCGATCAAATCCTTCTTGCTGGTTACTGGACGTTTCGCAGTAATTAGCTCGTGCTGATTACCATCGGTTGATCTTCCGTATTTCAGGTTAGGTTAGTTTGTAACAGTTTCGTATCTATCAACAGATCTTTGCTGGTCATCCTAAATCTGTCTATTTGTGGTACAGATTCTCTAGCATTTGAGATCTGTTAGGCCGATTCCATTAAGCAATTTGTGTCAGTTGATTCCTGATCCGTTTAGATCTGTTGGTCCATCATAGTCAGTGTTTAGCGAACTGGACTAATTCTGTGATAGTCAAATTGTGACTAGCTCCGCCTCAGTTTCATGCAGCAAGATACCACAAACGAATAATCATAGTCACTTCCATAAAGAAATAGCGGAACGTCGTATATGCATATTTTTTTTGCAATGTATGTGTAAAGGAAACATGGTGGTTAATAATGCGACTGTTCGAAGTGGCCACCATTTTTAATTATATTCGGCAATTTCTAAAATGACTGACTACATAAAAGAAAAAAGATGAAACGTTGAAAAGGTGTGACGAAGAATTCACAAAAATCCATTCCATTGTTGTTAATTTATTGCCAATTAAAATTTAATTAATTAGTATTATCTCTTTAGCATGTTCCTTGATGACGTAATTCGATTAATAAAAATCATAAAGATGAAATGAATACTTCGCTGGACGATAGTTTATGTAAAAGCTTATGTATTCGTAGTAGGATTTTTCAGAAGTGTGTAAGGGAAATAAGTTGAAATAAGTCATAACTACCGAAGGAACGTGGACAGATAATTGTTATCTTATGACGTTTCACTTTATTTTAGATTTAGTGTAATAGTGGATTCAGTGCTAAGTGGCCCACTCACATTTGTTGTATCTTTGTATTATTTATGTTATCAACTTATTTAGCGTTATATTGTCCACTCAAGTGCAACTGTAGGTGAAGAAATAAATGCCTATATATATTAGAGTTTACCATTTGATATTAGGAACGTTTACTGCATCATTGCCATTAAAAAAAAAACTATTATAATAACCGGATTCCACTGTATGTGGATATTTGCTTGATCCTTTTTACACGACTTTTTTCACACGTGTAACAACAGTGGTGGATTAATCCATCATAGATTAATCCTAAAGTAGTAAAAGTGGTAGGTTAATCCATCTATAGGGTTATCCAAAATAGACTATAGGAACACCTACCTTCACTTTTTTCTTTCCCTTTCTGCTTTACCCTTTTCTAATCTGTTTTTTTATTTCTATTATCTTCGTTCTTACTCGTTTCAATTTTTATTTTTTCCACCTCTACTTTACTAACAAACATGGCGTTTGACAGATATTCTCATTCAACTTCCTAAAGGTACTTTTGGATAACCCTTTACTAATATCTAACTTTGAAAAAGGAAAAACGACATTTCATATGCACCAATCTAATATTAAAACTTAGCAGCAAATGGAAACAGCGTTGCACGCGAACGATATAAAAATGTAGAATCCACAATGTCTGACCAATATCTACCAATACCACTGATTCTTTAATCGCGTAGCACGTATCCGCGAGAAAGATTATTCACACCATCCGGGTGAAATATGGTCCTCACGGGTCACGTGAACCCGCTTCAACCCTAAGGCAACAGTTTCACTTCCGCTGTTGCAGGGGTGAACACACGGTAAACTGGTTTCGTGCTTCTTCGACGAAGCGCGGGGTAAAAAGCGCGCGTAATGACACGTTGCACCCGTCTGCCATCATTATCGGACATGCAGTCGGGATTTTATTGGGGCTGAGCCACCGAGAAGGGTCTTTTGATACGCTACTGAGATATTTAACGTGGGCTGAGCGCCAGGCCACCATAATTGGACAGGACACTGTAAAATGGAGCTCTATAAAGTTCTTTCCTTGGACCTCTGTCAAATTTTACGTCCAATTTTTACGTCCTTAGCAATTACTTTGGCTCGAAGTACTACGTATTATATTACGTTGGTGATGAAATTATTCAATAGCTGACGTTTAATAATTATGTAATTACCGTTAATGACCTGGGTCATTTATTAATTAATTTAGGAATATTTCTCTGATGAACGGAAGCGTAATGTTAAAGTATCAGGTGTACAAATTAATTCGGAGTCCTTGAAATTTCATAAGATTTAATATGTATTTATAAAAAAAGTCAAATACAGTTTTAATATTCATAATTTTCAAAATTTTCACAGATGTGAAGCAAATTTGTCACTTAGAAGATAGAAAAGTAGCGATTTAGAATTAACAAAGATGCCAAAAGTTTAAAGATAAAGGATCTGGATTAATTTGTACACCTTGAATTTTTTGGAACTTAAAAGACTAACATTGTGTATTATTACGCAAAACTCTATTCCGCTAAGAAAAATTATTACTTACAATTCAGCAATCATAGGATAAACGTTGGTAATATGGAACACCTGATTTTGAAACCTTGCTAAAAATAGAGAGATTTATCATTTTTAATAAAATCAACGCTATGGGACAAAGGGACGAATACATAATCGTATTTAATTAACTAAGTGTGAAACAATTAAAATGATTTGAAATTATAATGGAAAACTAAGAAACGTGAAATTCGTCATGCCGAAGAAGAGGAATGTAATATGGAACGCTTAATAAAATTGTAAAGAATGTTGATGTGACGTTGTTTCCATTTCAAAGCACCGCATACCTTTGCTGAGAAAAATTCAACATTGATGTATTACTGAAATGTAACGTAATAATAATTACGATTATTACGAAGTAATTTACGGTTCTTATAGATCTTTGCGTATTCTGTAAAGGTAAAAACATTTTTGGCATTTTCAACACATTGCTAAAAGTATATTGTGAAACAGATCAGACCTCTATCTGATATATCCACGTATTATTACTTTTATGTGCTGGTAGCATTGGTGCTAGGAGATTTTCGCAACACGTAACTGGAATTTTATTATTTCTCGAAGCTGATTTCCACTTTCAGGAACATTTTCATTGATTAATTTTGCAGCGTGTTGTCAACAAACTCTCTATCGGATTTTATAGTTACACAATAGCACTTTGCACCCTAAAAACCTTAGCTAGTTTATAGCTAATGTTATATTATCGCGCTCGACCGAAAACTTTTTGCCAGGTGTATGCGCTATAACTTTCATTAAAAATATTTCAAAATTATTTGTCACCCTTTTCCGTCATTCCCCCGTTGTCTTTCTCCATTTCCCAATTTAATTATCATTTTCCAATCAGGATCAGCCGAATCGTATTTATTAAACTGTAAAAACGTTGCTCATTAAAATTCTGCACCAACGTTCGCTCGAACGTCACTTGTTCGATGGTCGCGTGGCATTTTAATTTCAAAGAAAATTCATCCAAGCCTGAAGTAGGCAGCATTTTGCATCGTACAAATGTCAACTGTTCCTACAAAGTGGATGGGGGTGTAGGAACGGTAAATAAAATAAAACAGCCCATTGCGTTTCAACCACTGAAGGGTGGAAACGAAACGGTGCATTACAATTTCAGGTGGTTGGTTCCAGGAACGTTTCATTTTGTAAACGGCGCATGAAATTGAGACGAGCGAGCTTAGCATAAGTCTACTTATCCTTCCATTATCATAATAACCAGTCATGTGTCTTGGAGAACACTCTTGAGGATACTTAAGGGTTCCAACAAAAGTTGAAAATAAATTCTTTCAAATTAGGATGTCTTTCATTTAACTCTCCGACTGCATTCGAAATTTACAGACCGAATTATATTCTTTTATATTAGGCTGGTATTCGTATGCACGAAATGTCATTTTTCCAAAGTTTTGGATCAATATATAGATACAGTAGAATCCGGTTATTACAATTACGGATAATATTATCAATTGACTATTATTATCGTAATTAATGTGTCCCAAAACACTCTATATAAAATTGATTAAAAATAATACGCCTATTATAATTAAACTTCGCTTATTGATATAAATGTTGACAATTACATATAGCTTTGAAATAAATATTGTTTCACGATCAGAAAATTCATCATTTTTTTAGATAATTAGAATGTCTCATGTAATACGTGTTCTTTTCATAGCACTCCTCCCGTATTCTAGAATTCTTTTATAATAGAAATGTGTAACGAGAAATCGCAATTTTCCAAGTTGAATGGTTTTATAAATGAATTTGTGGTAATAAAAGTTTGTGGTTAAAGAGATCTAAAACGTAGATTGACTTGGTTTTTATGGAACACTTTTTTTCCATGGAAGCAGTTTTAAAAAGGTGTGCAAACAGAGTGATGATATTGTTAAAATTTTTACGCGGCCCTTGAGCTTCGTAAAGTGAACGCTAAACACAGGAGGATGTTATCTCGATGTGGGTTACGTCCGGAAAATGTCTGGGCGAACTATGTACGATAGGGAAACGCGGTTTCGGACACGATAAATCTAGCGGAAATTTGTTGCTCTTAAAAAGCAATAACGTTACCACAAATTTCAAGCAGTTATGTAGGATAAGCTGATGTTTAATTTACGACAGGATAAGGATTTGAGAATTTAGAAATTAAGGAATCCTAAGAATATTGTGTTAAGGAATTAAATAAGCCGAAGGAAATTAAAGAAACAAAAGAATAACAAAATTTAGAAAACAGGAAAATTAAATAATTAAGAAGCCACAGTATTCAGAAACGAGAAAAATTAGATTAGTAAAGAATTAAATATTCGAAAAGGTGAAAAATTCGGTAATTAAGAAATGACAAAATTTGGAAAATAAAGAGAATTGAGTGATTAAATAATCTTAACATTGAAAGGTAAGGAAATTAAAAAATTGGAAATTAACAAGAACCTAGGGAATCGAAAAACTAAGTAAGTGAAGCAGGAATCACGGAAGTTGCGATAGCTGAAAGAATTCCAGAGTTATAATTACCAACGAATTAACTTCTTAATTAAAGAAGATTGCAACCTCCGTGATTGAGTAAATAACAAATTTCTCTGTTTTCCTAAAAAAAAAATTAAAAGTCCAAATCAGAGAAAACAGTGAATCAATTTAATTGTATTCTATCGTATCGGCTCCCCAATACTGCGTTCATCAATACAAAAAAAAATCCGAAGCAATTACGTCTATTAGCAATGAAATTAAAGGTAAATAATGAAATTTCTCTGCAGCACTGAAAACAACGAAATGCCAATTGTTTTGCAGAAAACTTTTTGTTTTTATTACAGTTTCCATGAATCTATCGTTCCGTTCCACTTTTTTTCCGCAGATGAGAAAAAACTGGGTGACCCCATCTTCAATTTCTCAATGCAGAAATAACTAAAGAAGTTTTCGAAATGATGCGCCATAAATAAAGAGAAAAGTGGGCGTTGAGGTCGCTACATTAATGTTTCAGTTAGAGAGACTCTATTGATTCTCGGATAAATTTGGGTTTTCCATTTCGGTTTATAATTTCATGCAGCATGAACTTTAGCTTTATGTCATTATTTGCTGCGCTGTAATTCGTAATATAGACCTCGTGAGATAGATGATAATTGTACAGTCAGTTACGAAAGTCTGCATACACATTTTAACCCTCGTACAATTTGACCCGAAATGAAAAGTTGACATTACATAACTATTTTCTGAGAAATATAATGCATACCAAATTCATGGCTTTCTTTAGAATTATATGAGAAGTACGATGTATATTTAAAAGTACCTACATATTATATTATTGGGTTGGCCAGAAAGTCTTTCAAAGCAGTTTAATTTTAACTTACGTCATGTTTTTCTATCTCTCAACAGTATTCAAGATATAGTGCCGCCCCATTGGTGTGAAATGTATGTATAAAATGTAACTTTAGTTGTGCTAAACGAACTATAGGATACAATAGATGCATCAGAGGAGCTAAAATAGTATAAGTGCAATGATTGTAACAGCAAGTTTTCTACATTTTAATACACATACAATGAGAGACAAAAGTAAGTATATACTTTACAAACGAGAAATTATACTATAACTTGTTCATTGTAAATCGTATCGTAATTAATTAACACTACTATTATACAATATTTATTTATTTGTTATTAACGACGTCTGTAGTTAAAGCGTTAATGAAAATAATTAGTCGTTATAGGATTTGTTCGTTGCAAGGTCGTTCATTATATGTAAGATACCCCATTATAGCTGTACCGTCGAAAAACAGGACCTTAATCACATATGTTAGATTGGCAGTGCCCCTTTACGACGCCCACGAGCAATACTCATAAAAAAGTTAGATAAATGTGGACATGACTCTCAAATGAGTGTAAGACCTTTATTTTGCGAACCATACAATAAAACATGTTTGCGCTTATATCATACCTGAATTTTACTTTTCCTGCTCCACGTGCCAACATAGGCTAGATGTACCACGTACTACCACTTTAATATTCGCGCGTAACTTTATTGAACTATTTTAGAACATATGTAACACAAAGATCATTCCAGTTTGGAGCATAATATTATTTAACACCTTTTTTATTTATGAATTTCTTTTTTGTATGTTCAATGTAATAAATTCATTACTTCGTAATTGAAAATGTACAACAAAGACCAATGATCCTTCGTAGTGTCACTTGAAAACTTGTCATTTAAATAGAAATACGTTTTTACGTATATTAATACGTCGGTTTGTGTAACAGATGTAAGATGTATAGTAAGCGTGTCACGTTACTGAATTAAGACACGTTCCATACTTTATAATTATATTGTTCATGTTTCAATGTTCAACAGCACATTTACCTCCTAATATTTATTTATAAATATCCAGTGTAAACGAATGTGCAATGTCTATGTGCTGTTGCATAAACCGAAGTCCAAATTTATTAATGAAAATTCGTTTACTTACGATTCTTTATACGTTACTTTCCTATTAAATAAAGTAATTAAAGTTGCAATTATAGGAACAGTGATGGTACGTGGGTCATTTACCTTACAAGCTTTTAGTATAACACCTCGGAAACTTCTTTTATGACCCAATATCATAATAGTTGATTGCATTATACGATTTACATATACAATTGCTCACGAAAAAAATGCACAGAATTTAATCTTACGTTAAATTTTTGTCATCCAGTGTTCATCCTCAAAGGCTTAAACTGAATTTAGTAATTCTAATCTTCGGCAAAATTTCCCTATAATCAAAAGTGTTCCATAATTTTGAAAGAGTTAAAAACCGTCGCAATAAACTTTAGCGGTTTGTGAGATCGTTAATGGGGGTTACGTAAGTTTTAATAGGTGTAAACAAAGGGATTCATTTTAGATTAACCAAAAAGTTTATTTGCAGTAGACGAAGAGAAGTGGAAAATGTGTAAAGTACTTACAAAGTGCTGCTAATGGGTATGGCAGACGGATAGGGATTATTCTCATTTAATCATGAAGTTAAGCGACACTAGCTGCGTTCTATACTAATTGTAAGATGGCTGACCGCATGGAGTCTCACTACTACCATCATTGTTGGCTCTGAAGTTGCAATTCAGTTGAAACAATCTCTCCGCGCGTGGGCGTGTGTATTTGGACAAAGTTAGGTTTAGCGGAACAAAGCACAGTTAGCCGGTTACTGTTAATTAAATAATGCATGGGATCAGGAGGAGATCAAGGAAGAAAAAGAGTATAATTGAAATAACGCCGAAAAAAGGTGATGCAGAAAAACGGGTAACAATGTTTCAGGAAAAACCGTGTACAAAGAGTGATAAAGAAATGTAAAAAAAAGAATAGAAAATTAATAGACAAACGAACCGAAAAAATGGGAAAAATGAAAAAGGGAATAATTAAAATAAAATAAATGGGCAAAATTGATAAAGAAAAGTGTGCGTAATAATCACATTTCTTTAGCTCTGTATAGAAAGTAGAATAATCTCAGAAACAGGGACGTTCGATTCTTGCGATAAATATAATAATTGTGATCTTAATTATAATTCTTGAAGCAAAATTAGAGAATTCTGCGAAGACTGAGAGGCGTCGAATAAATGAAAATTCATGTATTTGACGTTGATGGCGAACGTGTTAACATTCGAAAAAATTCACTGAAAAGAAGAAATTCATGATTCGATGCAACTTGGCGTGGACCTAGTTCGAAAATTCGCGCTCTAATGGTTTCAGGATTATTCCAAGAAAAACAAAAGACTTTTATTGCACCGGAGTGGATGCGTTACTCCACGAATAACAAGTTCTTACTGCAACCATATGCATTTTGCTCCGAACGGCGGCACACTGGCTAGACAAATTTATCGTTCATAGAAAAATAAATTTTCAAGGGAGAGCCCGGAATATCGACGATTCAATAACTGCTCGTGAGGTATCGAATTTTTCGCATAAACTTGTTGTATAATATTCTGGTAAACGAAAGCCAAGCATCTTCGTAATATTTCCTTTTCCCCGTCGTTCCACTCGCCAAACTTCGATGCATCATTATATATCTAATAACCTGGAAGTATTGAAAAACAATCTTATTTAACTACTTTGTCTTTACTTTGTAAAATGTATTTAGTTGTATTTAGTTGCAAATGTATTTAAGAATATAACCGAAATCATAAAAGGATTTTTGAAAGCAACGCAATATTCTAAAAGATTTGGAAAATATGAAATAGAATAATGTAGTAAATCTTTAAAAAATTGAAAAAGAAGAAGGAGAACTATTTTAAACCCTTGCACTTTGAACTTCTTTAATAGCTTCATCTTCCAACTAATTTTAGCATACTTTTGTGAGACTTTATTGTGAAAAGGTGAAACTTTGCCCTCAATTTTATACATTTCGGAAGAAATGTAGATTAAATTGGCGGAAATGAATACAAATCTTTTGAAAAAATTAAAATTTATTGCCATAGCAGAGCTAACTAGCGAGCGCAAAAACTAAATTGTTTAAGATAAACAATCAATACTTTCCGTGCTGAAATCTCCAGCGCCAGTTATTTCCGCCGAATAAGCTTTGGCTCTTATGCAGTGTAACTTGGAGAAAGAGGGAGAAGCCATTAAGGCCGACAACGTGAAATTGGAACGGCTTCCAATGATGTTTGCACCCCAAGATTTAAAGCACTTTCAACAACTCGCGAATTTTTCATAAATTATACACAGAAATTGCAGTACCAAGAAAAAGTATGTGTACTATGTTGGTGCAAAAATAATTGCACTATTTTGTTTTCACTATTTTAGTTTTAGCATCAATCGTTTAGCGCTTCTTCGATATTTAAACTTAATTCGAAAAATTCGATCTTTAACCCTTTGCCCTACGAATTTTTCAGAGACTATATCTTGTAGCATTAGCTAATTATTATCTTAATATTGTGCCAAATATAGAATGTCGATTATTTATAACAAATGCTCTTCCTAAGTTCATAGACTTTAAATGAATGGTTAATGTATACTTAAATTATCGTTAGTTCTTTCTTTTTCAAGTCATAAATAAATAAATACATATACAAATGTAATAGAAAAGTTTGTATGCAACATTTCATCGTGAGATACTACTAATTTCGCGATAGTGTTACAAATGTTATAAAAGTATTGAGGTATTTTCTTATTGAAGAACTTGACGTTGTAAATCTCCTCTAAAATGTCATACGAATTGAAGCTTTGCATTTTAGGTCGATAAAGCAATAACCAATGCAGTATGCATATGGATATAAATAATATTTCGATCGATTTTTCTTAAATCGATTTCTCAAGGTTCGATTTTCCAGTTAATCGATATTTGTCGCTGCGATTCATAATCGATACAAGAATCGATTATTTTTTTTTGCAAGAATCGTCCATCCCTAGTTTGCAACCTTCGTAGCGAAACAGTTAATGTTATTTTCATGATTTTGGGTCTAATCCAACCTAATCTAGCTTTTCCAATACTTGAAGCCCAACATTACTTAATATAAGTTATTCAGTGCTCGAAACAAAAACCTAATCCCAATACTTAAAGCTTAAGCTAACCTAAGCTGTTGGAGGGTTGCAATCTTTACGAAATTAGGCACTTGTGTCTTTCTACTTGTTTCCTGGTGATCGCCGCTGATTACCCTGAAGAAGTTCTTTCGTTTCGGAAACCTCGAAGGGCAAAGTTTCTCGACTCTTGTCCAAATATCGACGAAGTAGGTCGCGAGCCAATCTAAGGATGTGCAAATAGGATTGGCTCTAGTCGGCAGGATAAAAGGCAAATTAAATTACACGTATCGGATTTGCAAATCGTGACGGGATTTCAAACACAGAGGTTCGGCTCGAACGAACCGCTACCAGACAAATAAATTTCGGTCATTTTGTTATCTAGCAAATTGCTACGTATTATTTTCGAATGTGTATTTCCCGAAAATCTATTTTATAAATAAATTTGGAATATTCGTTTTCCGAATTGGAAAATAACTCTCTGTGTCGTTTCATCAAAAATTCCAAAAAATATGGATGCATTTTCTGCCAATTGCAATTTAACCCTTTGCACTCCAAAACTTTTTTAATAGTATGACTTAGCGATAATTATAAGAAGATTCTGTTGGCTCTTGTGGAAATTTAAAAGGTGTTACGTATTTCGGAAAGTGGAAAAGTTGCCTTCAATTTGCTTCGTTTTAAAGGAAATCAGAATTAAATTGGCGAAAATAAATAGAAATGTTAAATCTTGACTTTTGAGGAAATTTATTCGTGTCTTTATAGCAACGCCAACCGAGTGCAAAGAGTTAATAATGAAAGTACGAAAAATTGTAGTGATTTCATTAAAGTATCAAGGGTTAATTTACAACAATAAAGTATGAAATATTGCTATACAAATTGACAAATAGAAAATAATCTGAATACAATATTGCAATAGTATGTATAATACCGATTAATAATAATAATAGTAATATAAATAACATTAAAGGAAATTATTATACTCACTAAAGAAATTAAAAATTTATCTGGCCTTTTGTGCCGATGGCTATTGAAAATATTTGTTTAGTTTTGGAACTTTAGTTTCTTTTCTTTATACAAATTTTTTGATAACGAGGAGAAAAGCTCAGAGGCCATTTTCAGGCTTCTCAGCGGCCAGGTGTATTTCGCATTTCGTTTCAACCGGCGGCGCATTCGTTTTAATAAACATTATTACGCTGTAAAGACGGAAATGAATGGACTGTTCTCTAACGGGAATTATGAAGCCCCGCGAGATTTATCGTGTGGTGAAAATGAAAAACCGCCTTAACTTCCAGCCAAAGTTCAACATAACAAACCCAGCAATGTTTTATTCTGAAAGTTGTAATGCTTAATAAATCGCATTTAATTCTATGAATTTAAAATAAATGTCTCTTGGTAGTTAACCATTCTACAGAAAGGAAAAAAATAAAACGATCGACTTGAATGATAAATTGAATAAGTATGATTTGAATAATATAAGGCGTAGCAATAAATGATCCACGATTTTCACATGCGTTGATGAACTTGTTAGAGATCAAGGAATCAACGTTAAACATTAGAGAATGAAAGAAGTTATGATTAAGACAGGACAGCTGTTTGATTTTCTCAAACATAAATGTTGAATTTAATATAATAAGTGGATTCTTATATTGGTGCACCTAATAACTGAATAATAAATTGTAAATTGAATAAGTTTATTTAAATCATTATTTCAATCTCTTCGATTTCAAAATTAATTAAATACTGTACCGTATTAAATTATTTAAACAAAACGTGACGGAACTATAATAATTATTCAAATAGATATTCGCCTTGGGGCAAATAAAAACGACCATTAAACCGAGTATCTCTATTTAAATCATGTAAAAATCTTCGTAATAATTCGTGTCTCTTTTTACACGTCGATTAAAGTCTCTCTCTGTGCTTTGGTGAACGTCATAAAATACTTGCAATAAAATTTCTCATTAAAAAAAGAGAGGCAGAATATGCAAATGAAGAACAGGAAGGCCAGGAATATTATTAAAAAGTGAAATAAATAATCGGAGAGGATAATAATTTTCACATTTTATTGACAGACAAAAACGAAACTTTAATAAATGATATATTGTCCAAATGCTTTCGACAATTTTTTGCCACATTATATTATTCTTTTATTCCTTCCTTACAAAATTTCTCATTTCTTTTCAGCGAGAAACTCGCTTAGACGACTTTTTCAGGTTTCAGTTTTGTGAATTTTCTTCTACTAAATAATTTCCTTAAGAGCAGAAGAATAAAAGAATATTCTATTATTCGTACTATTGTTTTCTGGTTTATACTGCTATTTCATTTTTGCAATAACAATTTAATACAATGCGTTAAAAACGCATCTTTCTCCATTTCAAGCTTAAGTCAACCAGAATAAATACAACCAATTTCCACGAATTTTCTTCCCAGAAAACGTAGCGAAATGTTTGTTTTCAGATCATTTTCGTAATTGTAAAATTATTACCATATTTACTCAAGCATCGTACAATTAAAACGTGCACAATAAAAAACGAAAGAACATTTTAGCCAACGTAATATTTTGCGAAACAAATTTTTCCCGATGGATGGTCGCATTCTCTGCTTCATTTCGCCATCTTATCCCCACCACCGCCATTTTATACCGTCCTTGCCTCTATAACCTTCATTCTTGGTCGAAAATGAGGGAAACAATCGAGTTTTCTTTTAAAGGGAAGGTTCAAACAAGGTTACTGGTCAGATATTACGCGAACTCGAACGATTTCCACATTTTGCATGCTCCGCTTCGTAATCTTGACAAAAACACGCTCTTTCATACCTACGAAACGTTTTTTACCTGCTTCTGGATTGGAAAATAAAGCGCGTTTCTTCGACGAGCGGGAAACGACATTGGAATTATTTATAGAATTTTTCCACTGCGGTTCGTTTTTATTTTCTTGTTTTCGTGTACATTTTTATAAATTTTTGAAACGGTCCAACAGATGAACTTTCGACTGGAAAAAAAAAACGAGATTTTATTATATCAGGATCATTTGGCCGGCCTTTGCCGTTTCATGAATATGCAAGGGATCGAAGCAAACGTGCATCGAATAATGGAGAAGTTGATGAAGAGAATGATCAGTGACGAATTGCAAAATGGAGCAATTCTCGACCCTTCTTTTTTTATCGAGGAAATTTCAATATTAAAAGCACTTGCCTAAATAAATTCAGCTAATCGAGTTCTTGTAGCCTTTGTGTAAAATACAATGGGGGGATCAAAAATTTATGTATTCCATGAGAATTGTCAAAAATGAATTTACAACAGGTACAATATTTTGTTCCCCAAAGGGAGAAGCATAAAAAAGCTTGAAACTTTGGGCTTACGAGGAATTTTGATATATTCCGTTATTTTATACATGCGTAGGCTTTATTAACGATATAAATGACGAAGAACTTTTATTTTTAGATCATATGCAAAGCTCCGAGATTAAAAATTGATTGAAAAAAGGGAATTCTCCATCGCAGCTTGGTGGTTTAAGTTTTACGATTCTAAAATTCAATTTCCATTTACGAAACTTTCAATAGCTTCGGTCTTGACAAATTAATCCTACAATTTCAATTTAAAATTTTCCGAGGCTCGATTGAAACGCCTGGCATTATTAAGAAAATTAATTTTAAAAGTATCGTTGCCTGTCTCAAAAATTAATTGTACAATTTTGCAAAATGGGAACATTTATAATTACAAGAAGGACCAATTTTAGTAGTTTTCATCTAATTCAATGATTCCAAGTGCACAGGATTTGTACAAAGCTACCAAAAGGGAGATCCTACAATTTCAATTTCAAATTTCCTGGAGATTGATTGAAAAGTTTTAAATTTTTAAGAAAATTACTCACAATTAATTTCAAAAGTATCGTTGCCTGCTTTAAAAATTAATTGTACAGTTTTGCGAAATTGAAAAATTTATAATTGTAGAAGGAACCATTTTTAATAGTTTTCATCTAATTCTTACGATTCCAATTGCACAGTCTTTACAAAAAAACCATTGAAAATGGAGATCCTGAAATCTCCACTTTAATTGTCCGGAACATTAATCGAAATGTCTTAAAGTTATAAGAAAATTATTCAAAGCTAATTACAAAAACATTGTTGACTGTTTTAAAAATCAATTGTACAATTGTGTTTAACGAAATAAATTTATTATTGCAGGAGGGACGATTTTTAGCAGTTTTCATCTAATTCCGATGATTCCAATTGCGCAGGCTTTGCAGAAGGCCATCGAAAAGAGAGATCACGTTCGTATCACATACCCGAGTCACATCATAGCGCTTAACACGTTCATATCGAGTCGCGAATCAATATCACCTGTTGTTCGTCCTTAATATCGGTGCTAGGGTCGAGCCGATGTCTGATCTCGCGTTTATGGGGCAAGTTTTGACGAGGATTTGCCAATTAAGGGTACAAAAGGCAACCACGAGGGGAAACTCGTATCGAGTTGATTAATATTGATGAATCGATGAATCCGCGGAGACCGTTGTCTCTTGTTTGAATAATCGTGTCTCTCTTGGGTAATTGGGAGCTGTCTTCACCGGGGAAGAAGTTCACATCGAAGTACCGAAGTAACCTTTATTCAAATGCAAATGGCAATTCTTTATTTATTGCAAGTATAAATAATATAAATTGTTCACGTTGAATTAATTCCACTAATAGAGGATCTTAACATTAATTACGATATTTAGTAGCTCATTTGCATTTACGAAGGGCATTTTTCTCACTATTTGTGTTGCGTCCTAACACCGCTGTGGCGGCTCTCCTGCACCCACCACTAGAGGGACATATGAAATAGGACTTTCTCGAAAGTACTCGCTCCAACTACCTCGTCCATATATATATACCGCCTTCAACCTTCCTTCCAATATCCCAACGTCTAAGGCAGGGCCTGCTAGGTAGCCTTACTGATGAGTCCACTAGCAGGCCCAGGACGAAACGCAACACCCTTCCTTTTTCCTATCATATCCCCTCTCTACAGCTCCACAACCGCAATTTTTCGTGGAATTTCACGGGGTTGTAAATCCCGTTTATGCAGATCGCGACGGGTGGTTCAGACGCCGACTGTATCGAACCTTAATCGATCCCAGTCTAGTTAGGGTGGGTGAATGAATATAAACTTAACTATGAAGCTCTAGTGGTTTTCTAAGTGTGCGTTGCGTGTTAATGTTTGAAAACGACTGTGTTCTGTTTGAGGCGTAGTGGACGACTGGTGGATAACTTGACAGATGACTTAATGTTTGAAGACGACTGACTGTCGCGACTGATGCTGCCGATTACGAAGTCTCTGAATTTCTTATTTGCTCGCTGATTGGTTTCTTCGCATTTATGACAGTTACCAATCAGCGAGCCTAATCGGAGCCCCGACACACCTCCTTGCGCCCTTAGCGCGCTCGCTTGGAGAGGGGTGTTGCGGTGTCTGTGGGGGTGACGACATTTGACAACGTTGTGGAAATCCCGCCAGGCGGTTGACCGTTCGGTATCTTTACCGTTACAAACACATGTCGAACGACCCTTCAAAATTTCCCGGTTTATGGTACGGCCACGGTTATTGAGAGGCGAAAGAAGCGACCGTCTAATACTCGTCGAGCCTGAGTTATAAACTGCCTTCTTTCGCCAGGACATAAACTAATCCTAAAACCATGCTAATTGTAAACTAAAATTCCTTAATCTCAAAAATAACCATCTGTGCACGTCCGCGTCATAAACCGTGTTGGCGACGGTCGTCAACAATTTGTAACACGGTATAGGGTAGATGTACCAATTATTGTCACTTTAAGGGTGTCGCGTAACTTTATTTAACTATTTTAGAACGTATTTAACCTAAAAATCGTTCCAGTTTGGTGTATAATATTGCTCAACTTCTCTTTTATTTATAAATAATTTTTGATATGTTGAATATAACGAATGGAGTATTAGGTAATTGAAAAGATACAACAAAGTCCAATGTCTCTATTACCGTCACTTGAAAAGTTGTCATTGAAATAGAAACACAATTTTTACATATATTAGCAATTCAATTTGTGTGTAACAGATATAAGACGAATAGTAAACGTATCGCCTTTACTGAATTATGACACGTCCCATACTTTATAATTACATTGGTCACGTTTTAATGTTCAACAGCACATTTACTTCCTAATATTTATTTTTAAATATTAACTCTAAACGAATATGAAATGTCTATGCGCTGTTACGTAAACCGAAGTCCAAATTTAGTATCAAAATTTGTTTATTTACGATTCTTCGTACATTACTTTGCTATTAAATAAAATAATTCAAGTGTCGATTGTAGGGACAATGACAGTAATTGGTACGCCTATCCTATACAGGGCGATTCAAAAATAGGAATTATTTTAGTTTGTTATAAAATATTATATATTTTGTTACATTAAAATATGCCGTATACTTTATGCGTGCAAAATAGTCACTCGTGAATAAATTGACTTCAAGTGTAAAACAATAAAATGTTACATTGCTATTAAAATGAACCGTGAAATATTGTTTTACAATGTTAAGTTAAGAAATGAATGTATGTTCTATTATATAAAATCTACCGAACGTATATATACGTATTTCGAAGTCAAAGAGTTATTTGTATCCGGTAATTAGAAACAAAAACAAGAATTACAGATTAACTTTGTATAATAATCTTTGTAACGATGAATTTTACAAGTTACAATTTATAAAAGCTTTTTTCTAAGCCAAATCCGAGTTTAATTATACTGGTTGGTTCAGAAACGTCACAAAATTCAACCGTACGGTAAAATAATCTTTCTTCAATCCAATTTCATAAAATTGTTCAACTGTCTCTGTCTATTCTCGAAGCACCATGATACAACCAAGCAAACATTTAAATGTAACGGAAGCTGAGAACAATTTAAAATGAAAATCATACTCCGCAAATTGAATTCGCGAACAAATAATTGAAAGAAATTCTGTTTCTTGAAGCTTAATTTAAAAGTAACGCGTATCACGAGAATTCTGTTGTAGTTAAAGCAAAGCGGCATGAATAGCTGAATAGGTATCGAAACGATATCCAGGGAATCGCCGAGGAAATACAATGAAAGAGGTGCGGTACGCGAAAAAAAGTTAAAGGATGTTCAGCCGAGAAATAAATGGAACCGTCGCCACTCAGACGATTTCTTGCATAATATCCTCTTTTTATTCGTACTTCCTGTTCGCGAAGGGAGCGATTGGGTAATTTTATCGCGCGAATTCTTCCCGGAATTCAATTGAACTTCCGATGTTGCCGTTTTGTCACGAGATTCCGCAATTACATCGATTATTTCGCCGGAAAGGAAGAACACCGGCGAGACTATTTTTTCCATCGAAAACTACTTCTGACGATATTAAACGAAACCACAGTAGTAAATCTTTTGTCGGTAAATGTATGCACAGCCTTAAAAAATTCAAAAACGATCTTGTTTGTAAATTTGATACATTATTGATTTATTTTATTGATGAAAATGAAGTACAATGGTTAATTTTCCTTAAAACAAGTTTCACCAAGAAACGCGAAAAAAAGAAATGGAATGAAACTTTCTCCATTAACCCTTTCGCTGCGGTATCTTAAAATTGAGAACTCAAAGCATAAATAAGGATCGCTTTTATTAATATGAGAATAGTATAAATATAAACGTTTGGAGGCTGTATATAATTAATTATAGCGTACTATTGTTGCATGAATTGACAAAGAAGCAGTATTGCACTATAGAGAAAATATACGTAAGTTTTTAACAAATGCGTGTACAACTTTCTAAGACGTACATATACGTCCTTCGTAACGAAAGGGTTAAAAACGTATTAACATGAAACTCAAGCCGATACGATATTTTTTATTTATTCCATTGATGAAAATAAAGCAATCGTTAATTTTCCTTATGAGAAAAATTTCACCAAGAAACGCAAAAGAGAAAAACCATGGAAGTTTCACCACCTAAGAACTTTTAACGTGAAACTGACGAACCATCTTTGTTGTAAATTTAGTAGAATATTTGTGACTTGTTTTATCGATGGAAATGAAGCAACCGTTAAGAAAACTTGCTCGAAAAAAATAAAAGGAAAATGCTAAAAATTTCTCGATTAAAGATTCTCGGGATAACGTGCGAGAGGTATCCCAAAAATGTCAGATAGGCAGATAATTATCAGCTGGACGAAGATCGATGGACAGGGCTACCCGTTTCTCGCATATCCGTTTAAAATATCGCGAAATAAAAACAGCCGAACGATGGAATGCTGCATTTCTATCGGAGGGCTCCCTTCATCCCCAATGACACGTGATTTCACTCGAATGCCTTGTTCTGCGCGATAGCGTGATACCGGCATGTCTCCGATATTAATTTTTCCCATAAATCTCGAATAAAAATTTTAGCCAATTAAATTACAATTTACCAATCTAGAATGAATTTATTAAAGGGTGGAAAGTGGTTATAGAATTTTTTAACATCTCACAATTCACTATATTCAAAGAAAATTTCTATCCGCCTAATATCAAATTTTTAATTTAAGTATTGGAATTTACTTCAATATCGAGGTGAAAATGCTTTAAAATTTTGTAAACTTCAGAATTGGAAAAATTCGAAGAAAATCTCTACTCGTGTAATACAAAATGTTTATCGGTTAAAATAATATGGAATAATTGGAATAATTTTACTGCAATTTAGGTAGCAGAATAAATTAATTTAAATATTGGAGTGAAAGAGGTATACATTTTTGTTAAATTTCAGAATTAAACAAATTCCAAGTAAATCTCTACTCGCGTACTATAAAATTTTTAATCAATTAAATCAGTAAGTGACCGAATAGATTTATTTAAACAATGGAAATTTTTGTAATTTCAAAATTTATTGTAAGAGTTCGAAGAAGAAATATTTTACTTACTCGAAATAAAATTTTAATAAATTGGATCAAAGGTAGAATTTATTAAAATAAGGTCGTTTAATTATTAAGAATGATTTCAGAATTTATGTAATTTAAAAATTGGATAAATTTGAAGAAATATGGGTATTCTTATTCGAATACAACTGCATAATCTATTCACATCTAAGAAATCTTTTACTCGTGCTAAATATAACTTTAATCAATGAAAACAAAAATAGAATTTGCTAAAATAAGTTTATTTCATTATTAGGAGTGGTTTTAGAATTTTCGTAATTTCAATATCGGATAAATTCACAAAAACATGCTTAGTTCAGAAAATAACAGCATGATCGAAAAGTGGTCATATGTTACTATAATCCAAGATAATGTTAAAAATGGTAAAATAAGGAATGTCTGACTAAGCATTGGCCTTATCTACTTAAACGGGAGAAACTGGATACAAGCCATCTTCTCATCAATAGGATTCAGATTAAATGAAACCACTCTTAAGTCGAAGAAACCCGTATTGTGACACGTATAGCACCGGCAAAAATAATGAATGACAATAGAAAATATGCGAGGGATTCAGTTGTTAGATTCAGAATTTCATTATATCTGTATATCATTTCGTAACTGGATTGTGTAATGGTTACATAACAACATTTGCAAGGGAACCATATAACGTTTTACTGTGTTATATAACATAATTTATAAATGACATCATATTAATTATTTTCTCAATTTTGTGGAAATTTAACTGCCTTTTCGAAAATAGCTAAAATCTGTGCTTTCCGAAATATTCCAATATTATTGTACATATATTTTCAACGGAAAAAAATGCACATTTTTAGAATATTTCTCAATATTAAATTTAATAATATTCCAATATTATATTCCATGTATCTTCAAGGAAAAGAAAATTGGCATATTAAAAATATTTCTCAATAATAAATTTAACAATATTTCACCACTACTTTAAGTATATTTTCAAAGAAAAGAAAATTGGCATATTCACAATATTTCTCATATTAAATTGAATAATATTTCAGTATTATATTAGATATATTGTCAAGGAAAAGAAAATTGGCATATTAACAATATTTCCCAATAATAAATTTAACAATATTTCACTACTACTTTAAGTAAATTTTCAAAGAAAAGAAAATTGGCATATTCACAATATTTCTCATATTAAATTGAATAATATTCCAATATTATATTAGATATATTGTCAAGGAAAGGAAAATTGGTATATTAACAATATTTCCCAATAATAAAAACAATATTTCACTACTACTTTAAGTAATTTTTCAAAGAAAAGAAAATTGGCATATTCACAAAATTTCTCAATATTAAATTTAACAATATTCCAAATATTACTTTAACTATATTTCTAATGGAACTAAATAATAATAATAAAAAGAAAGAATTAATTGATATGCCAACGACACTTCTCAATATTAAATTGGACAATATTACAAAAATATTTTTATATTCATCTTTCACATTATATTCAATACGAAATGCCTTCACTTATGTTTCTTTCTTATTGAAAGCTTCCCACAGAAAGTAACATTCTGACTACCACGACATCATGGTTGCGAACTTCATAGGAAAAAGAAGCTTCTGCAAGGGTATAAACACGTTGCACAACACTCGCGTCAAAAATCCATTAGAGCAAGTCACCGGAGAGCGTGTGGGGGTAGTTTCCAAGCAGAAGAGCACACTTTACCGCGATGCAATCTGTTATTAAAAAGCAACGCGACCGGTACGGAACAGGGCAGAGCTTTTCCCTTGGTTTTTCCCTGTACAACCGAGAAAATCAGCCAGCCATGGAAGAAGTTACGCCGTTGCGTGTGCCTCCAGCAAGTGATCCACCCTCTCGAGGACGTCTCATGCGGCCAAATTATCCAGCTCGCGTGACCAGTCACCGTTCTTTCATGAAAATCACAGGAAACGAGCTTTTCGGGATAATACGAGTCGTGGATGAAAGGAAATTTTTTCGGGCAGCGAACGTGAAATGTGGCTGAATTAGAATGAGAACCAAAACAGTGTTTCCAGTGGGTTTTTCGAGCTCAGTTTCAGGAGAAAATTGCCTTTCCGTAATGTGCAATTTGACGAAGGGGTTAATTAGTTGGTTAAATCGGTTAATACTTTACGGAGCTTCATTGTTTTCCTGTGGTTGCTTTTCGAATATGATTAGTAGAGTAATAAATTAATATACAGTGTAATACGATTGGCATCACGGATAACGTTATTTACGAAAAGGAAATTAAACTATTGTTTGCTCACTGTAAATTTCAAAATAATTATATTGTAATTTATTTGTCGTATATCGTACTACTGTTACACAATACTTATTTATTTCCTATAAATAATAATGTAATTCCATTTGTATAATATTATACTGAATACTATTTATAATTGTACTACAATTCCATTTATGTATGGTGTGTGCACTCACTTTGGATTCTTATGTTAGACTGTGTGAAATGCAGAAGTATACAAAATATCCAAAATATAATGGGAGCCAAAATTGTCATATCCAATTTACAAAAGTAAGATAATGATATAATTTGTTTACTGTAAACCGTACCGCAATTGTGCTGTAATGAATTTGCTATAAGTAATACCATAATTGTATTATTACTGCATAGTACTTTATTTAATTGCTATAAGCGATATTATAATCGGACCCTAATTGCCCTATAGAAATTATTTTATGAGAAAGACCTGAAGACTAGAATTTTGTAGTCATTTCTTAATACACCCTTAGTACTTAATCCTAGAGCTAATGGACGAAACCAAGCGCGGAACTTAATATGAAAAATTGCACGTCACGAAAGATAATCCTTTAGTGAACCTTTCTTTAAGCTGCTTTGTTTTCATTAAGAAGATTGTCTACTCGCAGTCTTAGTTACTGTAGTCATAGTTATAAAACTAAAGGTCGATTTACAGTGGTAACAAAAAGTATTTGTACACCAATGTGCTTATTTTGCCATTTAAATAGTAATTAATTAAGCTTAACCAAATGAAAAAGTGTAATTTTTCCATATTATTGAAGTGAAGAATATTTGACAATAAAGGCTCGCTATATAAATGTATTATACATTACAACTTACGGAATGCTAGCTTATTGAAGTGCTCGTAGAAAACATTTCAATAATGTATAATTTCAGTTAACAAACACAATTATAGATTGACCGGAAACTTTTCGCAGCAGCTGTAAACAACGTGTTTTTTTATCTTGCACGTCCTAATATCTTCGTTATTTTCGCTGATACGAAGAAAATGTGTCAAGACAGATTTGTGTGATTCATAGTTAAAAATATTACGATGTGCTTTTTTCTCTCATTGCCATTTTTTCTAAGTTTTGAAGGACATCGCCATTTTTTTGCACATTAACATCTACTTTTTACGATGCAGCATTATAGTGCACATCAATGTGAATTCAACGACGTACGATACTATGACCTTTGAATGACCCCGAACGAAAAGATCACGCAAATTTGAAGGCCATTGAAAGATTGAATAATTTTGATTTTCTCTAGGTAATAAATTGATCAATTCTACCGTAAATGTTGAAAATATTGTATTTGGTGTGGCATTATAAATTTGTTACGGTGGAAATTATCTTCATACACCGAATAAAAAAACGTGGATATCTACAAATATTTCTTGTAGCCACTGTATAATTATCCGTGCAAACAATTCGCTTCAGATGAAAGCGTGTCATGTTCATACATTTCATACCGTGAGTCAACAGTCTACATTCGACAACATCAGACAGAAGAACGATATTTCGTTTGTTCCGTGGCTGCTATCATTTTCTCATCGCGCATTTTAAAATATGCATAGTACACACGTCTGTCCGCCAGCAAGATTTCACCTAAACTAAATGCACATCATACGGACGTGTCCGTTCAGACACGTTCAGTCACGTATCGCTTCAGTCAAAACATTCTTGCCAAGAATATCGGTCATTTGTGTAAAACATAATGGTCGATTTGTTCCATCCGTTCAAACACCAAACGTTTACGGCACAATACTCTTCGGACAATAGCATGTCGTATTTGTACCATCGATCATTCGTTTATCTTCGGCAACGTCAGGAACAGAAACGATGGATGTTTCCGTTGATCATAACTTCTAGCTAATTCTATCGGCTTTTCGTCATAACTTTCAAAACATGCGAAAATATATTATTCTATGTTTTTGACTTATTTCCCCGGATAAAGTCACCTACTTCCTCGTATAACCTACAACTGTGCTTGTCTGAGCAGGACCGTTTCGCGTCTGAACGGAGATAATGCAAATCGACCTTAAATCGTGGTCCTTTTACAAACAAGAATTCATCGTCCTCGCCCGTAAAGCTTTTCATTATTCATACATGAAAGTAGGATGATAAGTGGTAGAAAAGGAGGAACGTTGGTTAGTATTATAAATTCATGAACACTTTGCGCATCTGTCACTCATGATTATTATACTGAAAAATGATCATTTGCGCCATTCGTTTGCCAGACTGAATAAAAAATATGGAAATAAGTAAAATAAATAGACAGTCTTCTTTAAAAATCCTTACGAAATTTAAACTCAAACAGACACTGTAAAATATATTATTAATGGCGTAGCTTTTATTTAAGCACGTATGAAAAGCGTGGAATAATATTATCCTTGGAATACGCGTTATTATTTTTATATATTGCTTAGTATTCCATGACCAAGAACATTTTTCTTATTTCGACGCATTGAGGAAGTTTCTTTGAGGAGTTAAACGTTTAAAAATTCAAAAACGTTTCGTCGGAAGAAAAGATGAATAACTCGCAATTTTAAGGAAACCGATTAACGTTGCTTGAATAATTCGGAGGCCAGATGTGATTTTCACGATTCCTAAAAGTCCACTGAAGTGAATTTTGTAAAAAGATGGAGAGGAAGCACTATGCTTAATCGGCTGATGCGGCCTCGTTATATGATTCTAAAGTGCATACGAGTGAAAGAAGGAAACGGAGTGATTTCACCCTCCAATAAGCTTTGGGGGGGCAATGGCTCCCATCGATCAGCGCGGACTCAAGGTTCGAGCATTCAAAGTTCCGTAATGTCGTGGACGTGTGTGTCATTAACTACGAACTCCAACAAGAAATCGATATCCGAGTGAAACGAAACGCTCGGAACTATAGAAAAACTATTTCTCGGATTTGAATGAAAGATGTTCCTCCTATGCGAAAGTTGAAAAACCTTTGAAACGTGCAAAGCGAACAGGAAGGAAAGTTCCGCTACCGCTTAATTGCGAATTAACTTGACAAATGACCTCGATAAGTTTTAAATTCCATTATCTAAAGTTATCGCGGCATTTAATATTTCCGCGCAAGCTACGGTTAAAAATGAGAGAGAAAAGAAAAAAACGTTGATGCATGAATCCAGCGTATTTTTGCTCTCGTGTAACGCTTTAATTAATCTTTCGCCCTGGAAATCTGTCTCAATGAGCGGGAAAAATTAATTAGCGGATAAAAAAGGGAATTCATGGAGAAATTCTAACCGAATGTTGGTTGTCATTTATTAAAAATACGTGAACAAGGAATTTGCGAACGAATAGTGAAGCAGCTCTACAGGAATTTCCCGGAATAATTAGCGAAGTTTCTCGCTGTTCGTTCGCTGTTATTAATAACAAGGAAGAAGAGTAGACAATTAAGGGAAGCATTTGTTGGTAGACTCTGTAAGCAGCGGTCTACCGTCTCATCTTCGTTAATAAACACGGCACAATTATGACGGTTGACGCGAACGGGGATAATTTGCACGCAGCCGTGCAAAATAATGACATACTTGTCACTGTTTCCGCTTCTTTTCCAAAAGAAAACGGATTACTAGCTTTTACGATCTTTTTCATCGTATGCAGGAAGTACTTAAACGAGTCAGCAAAGTGCTGTAGAGGAAAGATAAAAAATGAATATATGCAAATGAAATCCTTGTGTAACATACGGTTACTCCCATATTATGCAGTAACTCCCGCATATTTATTTTTATGTACGTTACATGACCATACAGTAAAAAGAGAGAAACAGAGAATTTTCAACTAGTCGCATTCGTAAAAGTCAATTAATTTGAAGCTTCAGAATGAGTTTTCACTGTTTAATAAATTTCTACAATTTACTAGCCGATATGACAATATCAAATAAAAAAAAAATTTCTTTACGCGACTTTTACTTACGATCGTATCTTAAAGTGTCAATAATTGGGTAGTTTACCTTACGTACAACGTGAAGACGAACGACTTTCCCTATTATAAAACTTTAAATGTGCCACTGCGAACATATTCAAGCTACGTTCAATATTTGCCTATAACTTCGCGACGAAACGTTTACAAACAAACTTTCTATAACATTTTATCCTTATTTTCATTTGTAGTCTATGCTATCACAACTTGGCTGTAAAAAATAGTATATACCCTGTATATTAGCTATGTCTAGAAATGAGATCAAGTATATTGCAAGTATATTCGAACCTCTATCAGATAAATTCGAACAATTTATAAGTACTTCGAGAAAAACATAATACTTTCAAATATACTCGAACCTTAGCAAGATAAATTAGAATTCCTTACAAGTATTTTGGCGAAAGGAAACAGTACATCCAAGTATACTCGAATCTTGATCGAATAGATACGAAACATTTATGATTTATTAGTTTTATTATATGTATCATTATAGACTTTAAACTTTACTGTAACTTAAAACTTTATTGTAAACTTTATTATTAACTTTCATTATATCATAAATTCTCTGATCTCTCTAATCATTCCTTCTGTTACTATTAAAAGTAATTACTATTAAAAGTAATTACTCTGCAATGCATAATTCAATTCTACATATGCATATACATGTAACGTACATCAACGAATAAAATTCAATTATAATCAGTTACAATGTATATCGAATATGCTACTTAAAACCAGTTGTAGAATTCTTATCCGCAAAGTTCTTGTAAAAGCTTCGTATTTCTTCATAATATCGAAGTATTTATAAGTATCTATTCGAAAGCTACAAGTACTTATTCCAAGGTTCGATACGAATTTGTATATAATGAATACGTTTCAAGTATAATTATTGAAACATTATTGTTTGTTAGTAGTATTCGAAACCCATGGAACGAAACATTGTTATTGAAATTGACTTGAATTCGTAAGTACACGAACTTGATATCATCCCTAGCTATGTCGCAAGTTTCAACAAAATTTCTAGTTTCATCATTTTTTAGCCAACCACCGTAAATAAATAATGTTGGGAAACTACTTGGTTTTAGGTAATCCCCGCGTGACAAGAAATAATACAAACAACGATGATCACGAATAACGTGGAATATTATTCCGCGTATATTTGACATCAGCAGAAGCGTGTTAACGTACAATACAAAAATGTACAGATATATATATATGTATATGTTACGGTAAATGTGATTAATCCGGTGATTATGTATAATTACCGGTTATTATATATAATCACCAGTAAGTTTGGTAAATGTGATGAATTCTTGAATATTTATCAAATTAACCGGCGAGTTTATATGATTCCCAACTCGTAATGGAGAATGTGATAAAAGTCCGTTACTGTTCGTTATTGGCGGTGTTTGTCGATGTCGGATGCACTCTCTTTTTTTCTTACGCGGTCCCTTTGACGAGCGTCGAACGCGCACGTGTCGCGATCGGACTTTGTCCACGATTCCGCTCGACTAGTGCCGACTCCTACAGTAGTATTTCCAATTTCATGCCGGCTAGACGTTTTTTCGCTACCCTACTCGTATTTTATAAAATATTGAATGATGGCTGGTATGCTTGAGCGTTTTAACTCCAAGTTAGTTAATATTATGAACACTAAGAAAGGAAACAGCGGATTTCTATCACATTTGCCATTACTAGATTGGGAATTATATAAACTCGCCGGTTAATTTGATAAATATTCAAGAATTCATCACATTTACCACACTTAGTGGTGATTATATATAATAACCGGTAATTATACATAATCGCCGGATTAATCACATTTACCGTGACGTATATACCTAACCTAGGTGTATGCACGCACTATAATTCAAATGACATCTGTACGCACTGATAATAGCTGAATTACTTTCAGCGGATAATAAAGTCAATGGAAGATTTATAGAGGATCTTGGTAATATTGAAAGTACCACAAATTAAGAAACGCTTCAAATTTGTACATTTCTATTGGAGGAAATAATTTTTAAACGGTTCCTACCTTCTGCAATGCATGGGTGCGACAGGCCAACTACGTCTGGTCCTGAGAATGATGGCGGGGGCCCTAGCATGGCCCACGACAGGCGCCGAGGTACGTCCCTGGTTCCTTTTACCCCAGAGATGACCACCGCCGCCGCCAGGGCCGCTTCCGGTCCCCGGGATGCCCGGGTGGGGTCCGCTTTCGCTGCAGGCGCGCCTCGAAAACATTTCGCGTTTCCTGTCGTCGCACTTCATCATCTTTTCTTCGTCTACTAACGCTGCTCCTATGTATCCTTACGAGAGGTACGGAGATAAATCCATTAGGGGCCTGGAAACGTGTGGGACACGCTACACTCGCGGGACTCTGCTTTCACACTTCAAAGAAAGTTCTTATAGTTCGCTGGCTCAAAGGCGTGAGAACTTCTGCTCTTGCTTGCAGAGGAATTTTGCAAATGCCTCGATAGATTATGCTTATGAAGCTTCCTTTAGCTTTTCCTCGTGTCTAAGATTTATAAACTTGAAGTTAGATCTTGCTGTGTGTTTCTTCTGGTGTTAATTGCTGGACTGTTTTGTCTGAGCTTGTGATTTTAGGTTTCTTGAATTGACTGGCAAAATTATTTAGTTCATACTTAAATTAAGTATAGATTTACATATATTGCGTGAGGAGTAATATAATGGAATTATTTCTAACATATACAATATTATTTCTTTATTTCTATTCTTTTTTTAATTTTATTTATTTTTATTTTTCTTTTCTTTAGCTCATCTCGGTTTTTCCTGTGTTTCTTTCCTTTTTCTGGTTATATTCCTTTCTACTCTTCCCTTTAATTCGGTCTTTTTTCTTCGATTTTTATTCTTCTACGCTTCCCAATTTTTCATCTCCCATTTCTATCGATCTTTTCCGATTTTATGTTTCAATTTTGACTAGAAAAATTTTAATTTTCCGAGGGATTTGAAGTTTTACGTTCCCTTAACTTCGGCACTGAAGTCCCGCCTGATTAACTCTTGAAAATCTTAGTTTCGCTCGCATAAATTTGCAATTTTATCTGTAGCAGGTTAGCAGTCTTAGCTTCTCAGCCTTTATTTTAACCCCAAGCGTTGAGGAGTTAAGATAATCTGTCTCGACCCTTAAATACGGAAAGCTTTTTGGCCGGAAATGGGAGTTTTTACGGGAGTTTCAGAATCGACACGCGGCTATAATACAACCAGAAATGCTCTGTACGCGATTCGAGGCCTCCGTCTTCTTTCTGTTTCAAGCTAAACTCGTGGAACTTTTCCTATCGTCTTAATGCGTCAGTGATAAAAAAGCCTCGCAACGGTGAGGAGTAAAAAGGCGAAGTGCGTTGGTCCACCAGAGGAAATTGGAATATACTTGTGAAAAATTGTAAAGAGGAAAAATAGTGATTTATTTCTCTATGCTGAGGTGCTGATTATTTTATGTAGACTTTCCAAAAACTTACTTATAATATACGTAACACGAAATACGTATTCCTAAAGATTTTATTACGAAGAAAAATATTTTTATTCTAATCCTTGATATTAGAAGATGATTCAAAAATATTTACAATTTTCCTTTTCTCATCGATACACCACTTTCATCGTTTCCAATTTTGTACGTAACTCTTTCTATTCTACGACGCAGAAATCACTAATTAGTTGGTCAGTGTTGTAAAATTTCTTGCTGGATCCCCTTCTTCTTCCACTTCCAGTAACTCCATCTGAAATCGTATAATCCTGTCTGACGTCGATATTTTTTAATAAAAGATTACTGCCTCGAAGACCTGTAGCAAAAATTCAAGGGTACGCATTACGAAATCTGCATTCGAGTTACCATTAAACCCGATTAAATCTTAAAGCTAACGTCGCTCGTTACACAAAGCGACCTGAAAAGCAATCGTAAACATAACCTGGCACGAAACCTTCAATTAGTATTCTAACGGAATACCCGGTTAATCCGTCTAACTTTACTTCGCGGAAGTGGCTGGGAAATACGAATGCCAAGGAAATGAAAAAAATTCTCGCAATGTTTTGAAGAGATCGCAAATGGACAAGAAAGTTTCGATTCTGCACGAACGATCAACAAGAAAGTTGGCCAAGCTTAAAGACTGCGCCGAGTGGATGGAAGCTTTTATGCAAATATCAGTTAGATCCCTGGAGCGTGTCTGGCCATGGATCCTGTCTCCACTTTATACAAATAAAGCGGTTCATGGGCACGTTGAAGAAACTGCCGACCTCAACTTTGGGAGGTCGAATCAATTTTACTGTGGTTGCAGACAAAAACGTATGCAGTTCAACAAGTGGTTCAGTTTCGGTCTCGAATTTCTTAACGGGCAATCAGGGGAAATTAGAGGGACGTATACGACAGATTGCGATAGATTTTCTCTGGAGTTAGCCATAAATTCACCTTCAACTCGGTTTACAGTAGACTCTCGTATAACGCGCTAAAATTATTACGGATATTGTTTTCATATAACGCGATTCCTCGTGCAACGCGTTATATAATGAAATGCAACAATTGCTCGCATTCAAGAATTAAATTTGTTTCAGTTGATTTCAGCACAATATTGTTATCTCCATTACTATCGATTTCCTCTGTTTCGTAATTGTTTTACGTATTTATACGGCCACTCTTTAACTCATTTGCAGCGTAGCACTAACGTAAATACTGAACCAACTTTATAAATCATAAATTTTCGGTTTTACTTAGAAATTACATGCAATAATCAAAACGAAAGATAGTGTTATATATATTTACAGTAAATATACTTGGAATAGATATTAAATGTTTTATTAATTAGTATGATAATTTACGAAATGATCGAACATTTAAGAAAAAAAAAGAAACCGTTCCCTTTGATAAAACAATAGTTAATATGACGATAATCATTCTAAACAAGTTATTTTATATTATTCGTGTTATACGAGAAAATAATTTAAATGGAAGGATAGGGTAAATATATCACGTACTGCCACTTTAAGGTTCGCGCGTAACTTTATTTAACTATTTTGGAACGTATTTAACGTAAGGATCGTTCTAGTTTGGAGCACAATATTGTTGAACCGCTCCTTTATTTCTGAACATTTTCTTTATATGGAGAATATAATGGATTAACTACTAATTCATTGAAAATGTATAACAATGTCCAATGTCCCTATTATCGTCACTTGAGAATTTCTCATTAAAATAGAAACACGTTTTATATATATTAGCACATCAGTTTGTGTAACAAATATAAAATATATAGTAAACGTATCGCACTACTGAATTATAACACGTTCCATACTTTATAATTATATTGGTCACGTTTTAACGTTTAACAGCACGTTTACCTCCTAATATTTATTTATAGATATTAAGCGTAAACGAATGTACAACGTCTATGCGTTGTTACGTAAACCGAAGTCCAAATTTAGTATGAAAATTTGTTTACTTACGATTCTTTACACATTACTTTGCTATTAAATAAACGAATTCAAGTGGCAGTTATAAGAACAGTGACACTAATTAGGCTATTTGCCCTAGCTTGTAGAGATGTTCCCCTATGCTTCGTGATAACATGTAGACTATAAACTAAAGAAAATAGGATAAGGAAACAGAAATATTACGGCGTGTAATATCGGAGAACTATTCTACTTGAAAAATTATGTTTGCTATCTGATCTTAAGCTAACACGTCTTTATTAGAACATGTCTTCTCTGGAAGTATATTTACATACCATATCAATCATAGAAGCAAGTTTAGTTTTGCCTACAATTCTTGTAAATTGCATTGTACCAACTCAAACCTGTCTCCCCATTTCGTATCGAGTCAACTTTTCATACCAATCTAAAATCTCGAATTAATGTCAAGCATATCATTTTTAAGTGCAATAACATGATTGCAGATCTCTTTGCAATTACGAGAAATTTAAATATACGACAAAATATCCAAAATAAAGCACACGTTGTATTATTTAAAGCATTAAACGAATTTCTTCACGCTAGGTCATCTTCTAGAACGAGACGCCATTATAGTGGATCGTTTGTATTTATCTTGCTTTAAAAGCCGTGCAGATTTTTTCTGGAACGCGAGAATGTCTTCCTATGTCCCCGTTTGCATTTATTTTCTCACAATTCGGTAATTTATTCATTTGCAATTTTATATTAACGTAAACATGATCATAGGTATATAATAGAAATCGTGAAATCGTGAAACACTGATTACGATACAGTTTCGCGCCAAATTTTGTCGTCGCTAAAAGGTTAATTACCAAAATTAACGCGCTATTTGCGAATTTCTCAAGAGCCTATATCTTTTATATGATATAAATAGAGCCTATATTTACGATTTCTAAAAATCCTACGATGCTTGAGAATAAAATGCTGTTTCAATTTGCGCGAGTCTAGCAGGGAAACGTGTAAATGGGAAGAATTTCTTAGCCTTGCAGGCTGTTCTCGGTAGAATATGAAAAAAGGAAGTAATAAGCAGTGCACACGGCCGCAGCAGCACTGCTGCAAGACGCACTGCAGTGAGCGAAGCGGAGAGGAAACGGTGACTTTTTTTTTCTACCACCGGCTTCCTTCCGCTGTCGGTGTCTGGTGAATTTAAAGTGAACGCTGCTATCGCGGCCAAGGCATACCTAACCTGATTCCAACTAGATTTGAGTGGAACTTGGATGTGTTCGTGCGGTCGCAAGACGTTAGCACAAACTTCGATCGAATTCTCTTCATTGATGACCAAAGGATTGCCTTCGAGAACCATAGAATGGACTGAAATAGTCTTAGGGATGAAATGGCACTATACAGGGTGTTCCTGAAAGTTTCCGCCAAACTTTGGGGGCTTATAGTATTCGTAGAAACAAGCAAAATAGTCTTAATAAACATGGATGCAAACATCATTAGTAGATGATGGATTTTAATACATTTGCAGGATATTTAAATATACAAAATGGTGCAAAATGCCTGTAAGATCAGAGTTAGACATATTTTATTTCAATGAAATTTCGAATAAATTGTACGAGTAAAATTGTATTCGCATAATATTTCGAATAAATTCAACGAGTAAAATTTGATTCGAATAAGTTCTGCGAGTAAAAATGTAATTAATAGGTTGAACTGTAAATTCGAATTGAAGTTTGGTTACTTTTACCGGTGAAATGAAGAAAAATACGAATGACAGAGGGTTAAAAGAATTAATAGGGCAATAAGATTAGCGGAAGAAAATAAAAGAGGAGCTTTGCAATAAATTTAATGCGAATCCGTTCATAACCCGTCACAAGGGTTGTTTTATGAGCTCTAAAGCTAATATTGTCCACCCAAAGCAGAAGTTAATCTGCTTTCTCATAAAAGGCCTCGTAATAAACGTGGCATAGCTAACAGGATTACATCGTACATCAATGTCAAGAGATCAATCGGAAATGAACGTAATAAAAAAGCACTCCCGTGTTTCGATGAGAAATGCCGAGTTACTTCGATACTTAAATGTTTTATTGCCGATTCAGGAAGGAAATCAAATTTAAGAAATTATTAGATCACGATTTCCAATACGCATTCGGTGCATTATAGGTTCTTCCAATGTTTAAGGTACCAACACGAAGACATATATAATGCAAACACTCACTAAAAATATAGTAATACAGTGGAATCTCGATTAGTCGAAGAACGACTATCGACACGTTCAATTATTCGAACACCTATTATTCGGTATTATTGTTTGATTATCCGTATAATATCGATGATAAAGAAAAACATAAATAAAATATATACCTACGTAATGTATTTTAAATAATCTACTGTGGCGGCTCTCCTGCACCCACCACTAGAGGGACATACGAAATAGGCTTTCTCGAAAGTACTCGCTCCAACTACCTCGTCCATATATGTATACATATACCACCTTTAACCTTCCTTCCAATATCCCAACGTCTAAGGCAGGGCCTGCTAGGTAGCCTTACTGATGAGTCCACTAGCAGGCCCAGGACGAAACGCAACACCCTTCCTTTACCTATTCTATCCCCTCTCTACAGCTCTACACTACCAATTCAGATTTCAGGAATACAATTCTTACCCGTCTAGAAGCAGTTTTGGCAACAGGAACATGTTTTAAAGGACACAAACAAAGTAATGCTGTAGAATAATTTGCCAGCACGAAAAGATTGTAAAAATAGAACACAAGTTACAGGGGAAAATTAATAAAACATGAATTGAGCTCAATACCAAAAAATAAGGAAGATGTTTTTGGTCTTGGTATAATAAACAATTTTTAAAAATATTTGGTGTACAAGTTAATTTTGAGCATTCAGGATTTCATGAAATTTAATATTCATTCACAATGCATCAAACAGAGCTTTGATATCCAACACATTCAGAATTTTTACATTTATCGAGAAAAATGGTAAAGCAGCGATTTCGAATTAATAAAGATACCAAGAGTTTACAGATAAAAGTTCTGAATTTATACATCTAATAATAATGATTATTTCATGAATATTTTATTGTATTGCATTTTACATATTCTACGCTATTTATTCGAAGTTAAATATTAAAGTAGAATGTGCATTTACTTTATCGATTCCCTTACTTTTCGAAATTTCGTGGAATTAATCAATAATGAAAATGTCGCATGTAATAATTTTATCATTGCGATTACTTTTAAATTCAATTGCTGCATGTTCTTTCACTTCGTTTATTAATTTCTACATTTTCTCACTGTTTGATGTTTTATCATTGTCATCACTTTCTTTAAATTTGTTTGTTCAATGCTAATGGCCAACAACTTTATACAATTGTACACTATTATTGTTAACAATTTGCATTTCGGTCGCATCTTAATCTCAGCTTTCTTTATTTTAATGGTACACTATTAAAATCAAAGAAAATACAGGTAATACAATATCCTACCGAATTATGAATTTATGCTACAAAATTTGGACCCTTTGGTTGGTATATCGAAGAAATATTTGAACGTTAAAGGGTTAAATATCGTCGTGTGTCCAGAAACGACAAGTGACCGAGCGGCAATTTCCTGACACCATTCGCAAAGAATGAAATCAAATGAGAAATCTTACCTAAATCTAGTTCAATTAAGTAAAATAAAGGTCATGGCTAAACCTATAGAGGAGACTCTGGTCATCTGTAACACTCTGTCCTTAGAATACAATAACTCAAAAAGTGCTGCACTAGAAACAATAAATTTTGTACGATAGATTTTAATTTATTTAACATGTTACAATTGCCCCGTAATTACTTTTGACCCCGATCTCTTCTACTATGTTAATGAGGCCAAGTAGATGAAAAAGGTTACTACAAACTTATATCTGAAAATGCTTTATTGAAAGAATATAAGCGTTCAAAGGTTTGTACTATTTGCTGTGGCATTTATGATAAATGTTCAAAACTCCCTCCGTCCGTTTATTAATAAATAGTAAAACATTCCGTGTGTAAGTAAGAAATAATGGTAATAACAATAATCGTACGGCAGGGGGTTAAGAATGCAGCGTAAGAGGGAAAGATACGCAAGCTACAATATTAAATCGATCGAAAGGAGTAAATAACCAACAAGATATGAAGACACAAAGTCAAAGATGGACTCCATTAAATTGCATTCAATCAAGTTCTCTTCATAGCGTACCCTGGCGTCCGTCTTTACGGCGTCGCGATGCTAGACGTCATTTTCCGCGAACATTGAGATGTTATCGTAAAGATCATATACGCGTTGCAATTTCAGTGTTGCCAAGTCAGTCGAATAAATTACCGTCTCACGCGTTAAATAAAATGGATAATAAAATTCTCGAAAGAAACTCGGAGATAACATTTTAAAGAAATTACGGTTTGTTTGAGAATTGGAACAAGGAGAAGTAACAAAATTACAATTGTGCGCAAAGTTGCAAAATTTTATTTCCGTCTCGGAGGAAACCGTTCGATTCTATCAATTACTAGTTCCCCAGATTGTAATTAGCTTCCGTTGTTATTAAACTATTTAGTTAGTTTCCATTATTATAGCTTAAATATAAATATGCAGATCTAATCTGGAGATTTCAAAGTTTATGTGAGCTACCGTTAGTATTTTAATAGAAAATAAGTAGTTAGTATTATAATAGTATATCGATCACTTTTTAAATCGATTTTCGAGAGATCGATTATCGCAATATTTAGTTACCATTCCCATCATTTTACATATGTTGTTGTCTTATTGTACTCTAAACTAGTAATATCGCATATCATACTAAAATGTTAAACGGATGATTCTGTGTGAAAACGAATAGTTTATCCTATGCTTCGTCGATACCAGGAATGCGATGTTATCCTTAATACAATTTAAAATTTTCCCGCATCATTGCAGCGACGTATTGTCGCGATATGCATTGTTCCATCGACAAAAGATGATCTCGATATTATGATGCTTACCAAGGTTACATTGCCTCGCATTTTTCTGGACGCTCTAAATCAGTGTTTCCCAACAAAAAGAGTGTTTCAAAAATTGAATTGTTGACTGGAGAAACTTAAAGGAAAGGTTTTAAGAAGAAATTGTGAGTGTTGGTTTTATATGTAGATGTATGAATGATGTTAAATGAGTATGAATGTTTTGTCCAGATCTGTATAGTCTATGGTAAAAATAAGATGCGTGAGAGTCCGATCTATTGTGTACGTTATTATGATGAATGTTTGAAAAAGAGTCAGTAGTTACCGAACCAGTAAAGAGAGAGTACATGGAGTGAGAGAGCGAGTCTAGAGTGAGAACGAGAGAACTAAAGAGCGAGATAGAGATAGTCATACTAAATGTGTTACATCATTAAATTTAGTCATTAACAATAAATATATCAAATTGTATCGTCTAACAAAAGGAAGCACTATTATTCTACCCACAGAAATCACTAGGAAATTATTGATGAAACACACGTCTACTATCTATAATTTAACGTTTATCCAGCTCGAGTAGCGACTGAGAGTCGCCATACGGTTAACTTAAACTCTGGACGAGTCCATTTTCGAATTGCCCCCCTTAACAATCAACGTGCCCCCCTGTGGGGCGTGGGAAACACGTTGGGAAACACTGCTCTAAATGATAATCATTTCAAACGTTGGCAAAGAAACTTTGTCCGCCATTGTTGCAAAATAATGCGTGTGCACTCAATAAGCAAAGATTCATGGCTTGGAAGTAGTACAATTTTTTGTATAGCCGGCAAACATAACCGATGACATAGAGGGAGCAGCAGACTTTAATATGGCTGGGAAAATAAAGATAAAGGATATGGCGGTGTCGCCGTTTAGCGGCATTCATGAGAAAGAAATTTCTTTGTCATGTGTACGCGATAGTAGAACCTTAAGGTTTAAATATGATTCTCAGCACATAATTCTTTCTCCATTTAAAGGGTTTTACTGCAAAAATCGTGCTTTTTCACATTGGAATGGTCACGATTTCATGAAAAATCAATATATAAAAAATCGACTACGACAGAAACTTCCTTTTTTTATATACTTTAAGAAAATTTGTTCATTTCTTGTTTTAGATAAAAAAAATCCATGGGATATCATGGGCACCGTAAAAGCTGATACCACAAAACAGCCTCTACAAGACAACTTGTACCAGCTGCACTATTGCAGATTTTCAAATGAAATTTACTGGAAATATACACTAAACTGTATATTATAAGATGCAGTTGGAGTTTTTTCAATCAAATATTTTTTTCACAAAAAGAATTGTTAAAGGTGTACCAAACTTTTCCTACCTCTAGGTGTACGTAACCCTTTAATGAGTTAATTATCACATTATTTACCGGGAGCCGATTAATAGGTTTCTTATCAATAACCATAAACGAGGTACAGAATAGACATATCATCCAATGTATATTTCTGACACATGATTTAGAGGTCTCAAGATCCTCTTACTATTTTCATTTTTACCTTTTCGATCGTCCAAAATGTATAGCTTTTGCGTTTGCTTTTACATTTTGTAAAATATATTAAAATACTTTAGAAGTGTTCACATTCCTTGTCGGACAATAAAACGAAAGTCTTCCTAAAATTCTGAGTTTTTAGAGTATCGGCATATCAGACCGTGTGACACGACGTCGCATGAGATAATAGGTCTATCCTATGCCTCGTCTGTGCATTAGCACACTAATAGGTAATAAAAATAGTAAGTAATAAAATAATCGTAGGACAAGCGATTAAAATCACGTGATTTTTGTACTGTGTATAGAAGAATTCAAAGCAAAATTTTTCCCCCCTAAAAAATTGCCGCTTCTTAAAAGCTACCACCCTAACCTGTAACCTAATTAGTCTGTGCCTAAATATCCACATTTGCCTACATCTCACCAATTTTTCGCAAAATCGTGTCACAAATAATTTAAATCGAATATTGTTTTTTTTTGTCTTTATACCCAAGTATGAGATTCGTTTTCAATAGCAAACAGAAGTTGACACTAACGGAATGTGAGTAAATAGGGTGACAATTCGCCGGTGTTGGCAAGCGCCGCCGCGTGGCTAATTGCATTTGCCAGCTGGTGAACCGAGAATGAGAAAATAGAACGGGACAGCAAATTCTGGGCATTGTTTTAAACGAGGATATTCACGGACGTATACGCAGGATCCACGCCCGATGGATGGTGAAATGGACAAAAAACGTTTGTCCGTTCGCTCGTGCCCAGCATTCTGATCCATTCGTTTCGATCGAATTGGCTCCTTCGTTCGTGATGTTTGCCTCGATTCACCCAATTTTTCGCCAAATGATTCTGCACTGCTCGAAATTCATCGTCCTGTGTACCAATTTTCCTTTGTTTTTCAACCTGATTGCTCGAAAGCTGGCGACAATCGTTTTTGTCCTATTTAATCGCTTAACTAATTCATTTTCATGTATAAGAAATAGGTATTTTCAAAGTTAGAGCAAAAAGATAAGGAGGCAAAAATGTCTGGAATCCCTTATAAAATAACAAACTAATTATTAGGTTGATGCATATGAAATGTTTTTACAGTGAAACTTTGAGCGTAAGTAGATTTTCCAAAACGATATCTACTACATTCAAATAATTTTTACACGATCCTACATAACTTTTTGCGTCAATTAATTAATTTCGTTATTATATGCTCGTAGAAATCGCCACGTTTAGAATTTACTAGTCTATATCTTAATTTACTGTTCAGTGAAATATTATAAGTTTTAAATTTTACAAATCAACATTCAACTAATTTAATATTTGTACAAGCTTCTTTAAATGCCAAATTTCGGTTTTGTCTATTTTAGGAGTTTAAACTTCTATTAGGAATTAGGGAAATATTCCAATCATGTATGACGTCAAATATCAAAGTTTCCACAAGTTTGTTACAGTTACTTTTATTATATTACATTATATTATTTTAATATATACATAGTTATTTTAATATTTACGCTACAGTAAATTTCTTATTCTTTAATGCGATTTATTACAATTAACGATTAAACAAGACTAAAACAACAATATTCACCCGCCAATCTAAAACATTGTAGAAACGACATTTCACGTGCATCAACTTAATATATTCAAACTATAGATTCTGCGATAAGCTCGACCGCGTTTCATTAAAATCGTGTCAAGTATTATTACTAGACTACGGATGCTTATGGATTTATAAGAAATTTTAATACGTAGAAAGGCACAGAATACACGTAGTAACGTGCAAGAATAAAAAATATCCAAAGTAAAGTACAAATTATTCCATTTTGGATTCCATTTCTTTAATTTTCGAAGATTCAAAATGAAGCCTTTCTCTATTTCTCTATAATAAATATCCCTTATATCCCGTTTATTTATCATTTTTAGAATCCATCATTTTGTATATTTTTAAATAGAAGAATTCATTATTGCTGAGTTCTGTGTACTTTTTGAGATTCTACCAATTTTTCTCGATGTTTAATATTCGTAATATTAATCATGTTCCTTTTTCCTTAATCGTAGTATGCCTCAAAAAGTAACATCGCTACGAGATGTAAGGATTTATTACTCAACCGAATATTTGAACACTTACCATAAAGAATTTTTACAATTTGGAATATCATTGGAATTAAAGTGAGATACTATTGTATAGTAAAGATTGAAACAAAATTTTAAAATGTACGTAGAACTTGCAAAATATTTATTACAAATATGTATTTCACAATGATCATAAAATCTAAACAGTTAGTTGCTATTGTATTAATAGTCAACAACATTTAATAGAAACACCTTTGCCTCCATTTAACAATATTGAATTCTATACTTGAATCATTCTTTTGTTCGATACTGTAATGATATAACTACGGATTCTATGTAATTGCAGTATCTCCACAAGTCTTAGTAACTTAAGGGATTATAATTCCCTAGAATTTTCTATATTAGCGCTAGTAGAAGTATCGTGAATCATAGTACAGTGACTCACAAAATTGATCGAATGATACCACTGTCATAAATGATACACCACTGAATGATACCACTGCCACTATGATTATTTTATATACAGTAGTGAGCTTATGAATAGGGGCAATCAACTGCTTATGAATTCGGTAAAAACACTACCATAAAAATTACAAAATTCCATGTTTACAGATTCTAATCTATGAATAAGATACTTTTTAATGATAAATTACAGATAAAAATAAAAACAAAATTTAGACTTCTTTAACCAGTTGAATTTACTAGTGGTTTCCTATTTATATGCTCGCCACTGTATACAGTTTTCTTCGGATAAACGAGTCTCGAATAAAGTCAGTATAAGAACTCAAATTGTACGTTAAGTATGTCCCCAAATATTATAGTTATATTATTATTAAATTCTTGTTAAATAAGAAATATAATTGTAGATTCAATATTCATCGCTTAACCCTTCCGCTACTAAAGACGTATATATACGTCCTGAAAAATTGGGCAGTCGTTAGGTAAAAATATACGTATTCGTTTTCTGTAACACGATACTATTTTTACTATAATTTATACTTAGTCTACCATAAATGATTATCCGAAATGTGCAAATAATTACAGCCGTACTGCTCTTTTAATAATGAAAATAATCCCCATCTGTGCACTGAGAATGTTTTTAATTTTAATGTGCGGTAGCGAAAGGATTAACCTACCCGAGAGAACAGTTCTGGATTTTCAACGCTGAATTTTAATTGTCTTAAAAACAAAACGGAACAAGATACAGGGACAGAGATAATGAAGTTCAATAATAATTATCCAAAGAAAACTCCATAGCTGGTTGAGAAGCACTTAAGAAAGTTCCGATAAGGAAATCTCACGCATGATAGCCGTAATAAATTAATTCAATTTCTCGATAAGTTACTCCGAGGGGAGACTGGATTCTAGTGAATGCAAAGTCTCTAGTACTGTGGAGTGAAGAATACCATCTTGGGAATACGTCCTTTCTCGCGAAATATCTTGCCAGAACGAAGTTAAGACCGTGAAACATCGTGAGAACTGTTCCTCGAGGACGTGAACAAAAAACGACAGACAGTGAGATAAACAAGGGAGGAAAGATCCTCTAACTCGTAAACCTTCAGTTTTTACGACGACAGGGCACATAGAGCGTTGCCTGGGAAGGGGAAGACCTTTATCCCCAGCTTTCGCCAGTGGTAATTCATTAGTTCGGGAATAATTTAAGCTTGGGGGCTTGAGAGTCGACGATTGGTGGATGAGAAGGTCGAAAATCGAATTTACAAACAGAATATTCCTATTACATTTTCAACACTGCGAAAGGAAACACTGACTGGGGAAATTTTTTTCATTCTCTTCACTATTTACGGCGTACTTAACACCTTAAGGGACGCATTTTTGTTCACCAGAAAGATTATTTTATTTAGTGTTTCGAACGTATTTACTTAAGATATCGTTAGATAAGAAAAGAATGATATATTTAAGCGTGGTACAATACCACTGAATACAGGCTGTTCCACACGGATCGCAGCTACTACTACAGTTCAAAATCTCTCTCGCTCGTTCTCTTCTACATATTCCCCGTTTTCCGGCGGCTCACGCTCTTTTATTCTCTTTTCTCTCTCTCTCTCTCTCTCTCTCTCTCTCTCTCACTCACTCTCTCACTCCCCTACATCCTCTAGCACTCATCGCTCATTCGTCATTCTATTTTCTCTCACCATTCGCACGCATTTACAAAACCTATAACAATATGTTGAAGTAAATAATGGTGAAAATATTATGATGTGTTTGAGAAATATAACATACGCATACAGAGTACACGCCTAACAAAAATGAGATTGAGTGAAATTATAGAATAATTAGAGTCTGATTATAATATTTAAAGATGGGTCGAAAACAAATTTATAGATTCGCGAAACTTGAATTCGAAAATACGCGAGGACTCGAAATTTTCGAATCTCTTGAAACTCGAAACTTTCGAAACCCCGAATGTTTATTTTTTTCCTTTTTGCGTTTAACCAGTATTCGTTTTGTGAGGAACTAAAATGTAGACAAATTACATTATAGAAAATCAAATTATTTATTGAATATATATAAATGAAACTTAAATGTGGTTATAATTAAAGCAACTGAATAAGCAAAAAAGTTACATGAAATAATTACTAATTCTTACGTGTTTTATGTTCTCTCGCAATCAATATAAATAACTACAATGAATTGATGAAGTTATATCGATTAAATTAAATGTAAAATCTAAACATAAACTCAGTTGGATAATTACTTAAATAAATGCATATCGTAATAATATTCTCGTTGTTTATATAAATTATTATTTACCTAGGTTTCGAGAGTTTCGAATTAAAAAAGTAACACAAAGTTTCCAGTTAAACTAGAAACCTTTCGACTTTAACAAAGTATAATATTATACTGAATCGATGCGAACGACTATATTCCCTTCAATTCGCGATCATTTTTCTATCAAGACTCATAAAACAATTGTTAAACGTAATACTGCAGTAAAATAGGAAAGAATCTTTTAAAAACGCTGCGCGGTTAAAAGTTCCTATTTTTGAAGACAAGTTGGGTAGGAAATACTTCATTCGCGTTTACTGCGGCAGCTTGGACAATGTCCAAGATCTAATTATCCAAAGAAAGGAAAACGGGAAGAGAAACTGAGGAAAATCAAGGCTGATGCAAACGCGTTGAATAACGAAGTTTCTTAATTTTATAATATAATTATACAAAAGGAAGGAAGCTGCAAACGTAGCCATAAAATATCGTGACCTCTTAACGTTCCTAATAAATCAAAACGTTGTCTGTCCTTTAAAAACAAATTCTCACGGACATTTTCACACCTGTAATTATTATTAATATTATTGCCTATGAGATAAGATACAAGATGATTAGTTAATTAAATTAAGTTAAACAAATTATTATACTGTTGCTTTTTCAGTACGTATAAATCTCTTATTTTTGTACGAAAAACATGTAACCAGCGAAATGGTCTCGTCCTAATTAATTACTCTACTGACAACATCTTTCTGTTAGGCGCAGTTTAATTAAGCTTCGTATACCATTTCCGTGTGCAACAAATTTATATTGGCCATGGAACAGTATTATTGAATAACAACAAATTTAATTTAATTAAGCGTAATTGATTAGCACGTAAATGGGAAGATAAATACATTGGTGTGCAAACACTTTTAGTGGTCGCGGTGTAATTTTGTCAGTAATTGAAGCAGATCTTCTTATTAATTTTCAGAACATGTTTCAAACTGTGTAACGCTTCGAACATGAGCTGTAGATGGGAGCCTGGCATTCTACGCTGTTGACGATGCGTGATCTTGCATCCAGAATACATCCACTGATAAGATAGGCCGAAATTCATGAAGGATGAAGATAAAGCCATGGTTATCAACGTGTACGTGCGAAAATTCGTGATTATATCCCGGTTTCGCTTAACGACGCGTGGAAAATCAACAGCCAATCAACTCCACTGGCTCGGCTCATTGTACGAAAGGTAAGTTTTAGCGTTCGTAACATGGAAATCATTAACTTAATACGCTATCCTTCCCGTGATAGTAATTATATTTATGAAAAATATGACATATTTGAAAATTAACAAATTTTCGAATTTATAGAATATTGAAAATTAAAGTCAGCAAGAATAATTGAATGAAAAGGGAACAAACGTTATAATAATGATAATAGTCAGCAAACTAAACAGAAATTGTTAAAAGGAAAAGTTTAAACATTTCGCGATCGTAATAAGGAGAGTACATTTCTATTTAAATTTATTAGGTTCACAAGAAATAATATTTGATTCAAATACTATTTTGAAATGAGTATTTCATTGAAATATAAGAAAACAGTACCCCAAATAATGACATTTTAAACAATAATAGTAAATAAACAATAGCATTTCAAGTAAGAAGTTTTAAAGTTTCACATTTTATAATATGATATACAAGTATTAGGTGTACAGATTAATTCGATATTTTTACGTATAAACTGTTAACATTTTTATTGACTCAATCGTCATCTTTTCTGTTAAAATGGAATTTTCAAATCGACTACTGTAGAGATTTAATTATGAAAATTGTTTCGAGTATCAAAATTGCATTTGATTTTCCCTAAATATACATTGAACGTTGCGAAGAAGACACGAATTAATTCGTACACCTAAAAGATTCATGTGTTTGAGTTTCGCCAAGAATAGTACCTGATTTTACATATATTTTACATTTTCTTATACTAATATTGCCTCACGTTCCGCCCTTTATGTTTCGCAATAACCAAATTTGCACGTGAAATAGCAGATTCAAGGATAGAAATGAAACTACCGTAACGTGATCAAAATTAAATTTTATTAACTACGATGGTTACTCGTTCGGTAAAGAGATAAATGAATGTTGTTTCAAAAGTGCTTAATTTATGAAATTCATAATTTTCCTATATTTCGACATAATTATATACGCAGTCCATTCTTTTACTAACTTTTATATGGCATCAGCAAATAATTCTTTGTCTTGTTATCTGAGCCAAATTATGGATCCCCGTTTCTTCATTAGTAGACTGCGGATTTTTAATTTTTAAAAATGCAAAAAGTCACACGATTTGCAAAATTCCATTAAATACCCAAAATAAATTATGCATTATGGTATTTAGAGAGTGGAATAATTATCTATTGTGCTTATCTATCTATGTACTTCTTTAATCATACCAAGTTCTTAATAAGTATGACACAAATTGCTGTGTAAAATAAATATGTACAAATATTACTGTAAGTTAACGTAAATTTTATGTATCTGTAAATTCATCATATTCATTACATTTAAAAATTACTTTTTCTACACTTATTTGTAACATTTAATTTGTTAAATCTGTGAACAACAAATGACTGTAAACACTATACTCAGATGTAATATTTCTTATATTCCCATACATACAAATAGCAAAACCTTCTCGTACTCAGCTTCAAATATTTGGAAATTACACGTAGACATTAGCAATTCTAATTCCTAGTATTTTAGGACAGAGGGATTCTAAAAAGTTGAATACATAAAGGATGAATTGTCTACAATTTTAATTCGTCAGATATAAGTTCTACTGTGATTGCAAGGAGACTAATGGAGTAGCAGTATAATTAAAAAAGATGTCTTCGAATCTCTGCTACCACGTAAACAAGCATTTTAGAGTTGGCTCCGAGCTTTAAAGAAGGGTGATATACCGCATATTAAAAACGTGCCGCGTTATTTCGCAGGAATGTCCTCCGCGAAGTCTTTCGTTCTTCTGTGCCAGTTTAAAATACCGTAGGAGATAAAAAAGAAGTTTACACTGGGCCGTAAAAAGTCGTCTCGCGACCGTATTCACGGCTAAAATTCGTTTCCGACTTGCCATTATCAGTCAAGCAATATTCGAGAAATTTAAAGCCTATAACATTTATCGCGGGAGTAAAATTGAAGACAAATTTTCAGAAAGAGTTTAGAAAAGATGAAAGTGTAATCGTTTAATGGGATGGAAAGATAAAATTCTAAAGATTCAGTAGTATACTTAAGGGAAGGGGGGGAGGAGACTCGAGTAATGGGTAAAAAGAATCGATTTTATTTGTAGATAAAAAGAAGGCGAAGATGAGAAAAAAGGAAGGCGAATTTTATCGACTGAGTATCGCAGAGTAGCTTTGAACAGAAATAAATTTGCAAAAGTATTGACTTGTCTCGGATCTGGGCATTTTTGAAATGTTTAGAATTATATTATATATTATTATATTTACATATCATTATAATTATATAGAAAAATAATTGGTAATTTTTAACAAAAAACAAATTGAAGGGTTGAGTGGAAAAGTGATTTAAGTGCATTTTTTTAAAAAAATTGCGATAAGTATACGAGAGGATAACTAAGATGCGTATTTAGATTATACAAAAAATAACGTAAGTATATTTTAGTGGTATTGAGGCATTTATTGAATTCTCACCTAAGATCTAAAGAAAACAGAACCATCGGTTAGAGGAAAAGTGAAAAGTATAGATGGAGAAAAGATATCACAACCAAAGATTCATGGTTATGTTTTTAAACTATTCCTAAGTATGCTTAGTAATTTGTTTCATCCTATAGAAATATTTAGATTTTTTAAAACGGAATATAATTTTACGCATTGTTTCCACAAAATGAACATTTCGTCACTTTTACACCATTATTCCACTCAGTTCTTTAATTAAGTTGAACAAACATTCACGAAAATGTTAGTAAAAATTTCGACGACGACATTCCAAATCAAATTTTTGAATTAATTTAATGTCGTAATAAACGTATACACTATTAAAATAGAAATACCAGGTCTATCAATGAGTAAACTACTATTTTCAACTAATGCATTTATTTTAATAAAAAAACAAGATAAAATTTACAGTTTATCCGAAAAATGCAGCAAATAATAGCAGGTATACTAAATTTATAACAGAGTAGGTATTTAATTGTCTTAAAAATAAATTCTGAATTAAACAAAAGAAGTGGATTATTTATTAGTACATCTAATAGATGTTAATACAGAAATTTCTATAACTACATACAAACCTATCTTTCTATCGCGTTAAAAATGTCCATATTTATAAATTTCTCTTACAAAACCATAAAAATTACGAAGAAATTATTTTTCTCAATAAATATAATAATTATAATCTTAAACGTAATTTCAGAAACAAAGTTAGAGAATTCCGTGAAAGCTAGGCGACGTTAAATAAAAAAAATTGGTAATAGAAAGACGTAACTCTAATTCGGATCTAATTTAACTTAATGGAGTACCATTACTATACGACTTATTTTTCTTAGCAAACATATTAACTAGATTACTCAAATTTCTTAAATAATTTTTAATAAAGTCTTCGGAATTATTTCAGTAAGGATTACTTGAATAATCATTGGAACACAGAGAGAAATCTTGAAGTAACTATAAATCAAAAGGCTTCGCTTACAAGTTAAGCTATAGGATGTTCCAATGAAAAGGTACAATTTACATATTAAAGGATTTCTCGGTGAATGGTTGGGAATTTATGAGCGGAGATGACAACGATAGCGACTATCTAATTAAGGCAGAGGCCAGTGATGTCGAATTCCGCTGGTTACTGGTCCCCAGAAATAATTAGAGAAATTCTTGCTGATGACAAGGGTGTCTCAACCATGCCATATTATACACACTGAAGAGCAGTTCATTAGATCCCTTTTCGTTTCTCGCGAGCGATGCGTTCCTCGTTTCGCGGCGAGCTTTAATTAAGGCAATAATTTCACGGAAGTGGGGAATGGGTTGAAGTGGAAACACCAGGCAGTCGATCGACGTTCCAATGAACGTGAAAAATAGGTACTCATTGTTCAAGAACTACCTGCTCTTACGAGCTGATTTCGTTGAATTTGAAATTATTTGGGTCACACCCAGGCTAGGCTCGGATTAGGTTTCACTTCCATTCGAGTTAAATTTAAGTCTAGCTTTACATAGGATAAAAATAAACAATTCAACTTAATTACTATAAAAGTTGAAAGTTATATAGTTCAATGTTCAAAGATGACAAGACCATCGAACCTGATTGTAATCTGATTCTTAGACAGTTCAAAGATCTCCAAGTTCAAAGGTAGTTCACCTGATTGTAACCTAATTATTGTAGGGTATAAGAGAAGAAAATCAATTTAACTACCATAGAAGTTGAAAGTTATAATGTTCAAAGTTCAAAGAAGACAAGAACATCGAACCTGATTGTAATCTAATTCTTAGACAGTTCAAAGTTCTTCAAGTTCAAAGGTAGTTCACCTGATTGTAACCTAATTATTGTAGAGCATAAACGAAAAACATCAATTTAGCTATAATAGGAGCCAAAAGGTATAAAGTTCAAAGTTCAATGATGACAAGAACATCGAACCTGATTGTAATCTAATTCTTAGACAGTTCAAAGACCTCCAAGTTCAAAGATAGTTCACCTAACTATAACCTAATCATGGTAGAGTATAAAACTAAAAGGTTGAATTTAATTAGCATAGAAGTCGAAAGTTATAAAGTTCAAAGGCAAAAAAAGACACGGATGTCAAACTAAAATCTAATGTCATCCTTAGGCAGTTCAACGATCCTCAAGTTCAAAGGTAGTTCATCTAAGTGTAACCTGATTATCGTAGAGTATCGCTAACTCTGATCAAACCGCTATAGAGTCCACATAACACTGAATTAATCAGTATAAAGTTCTGCCAACAGTTAACCGCTATAGAGTCAATGTAAGCCTAATCTGGTCACCGCAAAGTTCAGGTAACTCTAACTTAACTACTATACAGTTCACCTAACTGGAACTTACAATAAAGTTCACTTAACCCGTCCGTAATACAGGTGGCTCCTCTATAACGAACGAATGCTGTAACGTTCCTATATGGTTCCATTTCTTGAAATGTGTTTGTAACATTTTTATTTTGCACAAAAATCCACACTCTACTAATCAGTGTATTTGGTTACGTCGCACCAGACAAATAAACTGCCATGCAAGCTGTAATTTGATTTTTAAGTACACCCGCTATAGATATCAGCTGCCGCTCATCGTAATATATTTATATAAGTGATGGATAACAGTTTTCACTTTTTACTACAATTTCTATTTCGATGTTTCACTCAAATCTGCGAGGAGGCACTTTTCGACAAATTCTTTTACATTATTAAAAATAGGTGAAATATACTTCCAGCAATACTTTAAAATGTAATTTTCACTTCTGGTCTTATTTAGTATGATCTTATAAAGTTGACAGTGATGAATGAAAACTATATTTAACATCAAATAGTATAACTAAGAAAGTAATAACTGAAGTTTGACTAGTCTTGCACAAGTTGTGATTCCAAGTGTCTTTAAACTTAATTTTTTAATGTTAACTTATTAAATATGTATTTTTTTGTCACGTTTTAGAAACTCTTCGTCGTACAAGATAGAGGGCTAAAGCGTAGTTAGAACTTTTCATTGTTTCAGTTAGAATTTAGCAATTTCATCCATTCAATTGATTAATTTATTTAAGTATAATTCATCTTACTTCTTCTACGTACTAATTTGCATGTTGATTATAAATGATCAATCTTATTTGGAGACGTTCACAATCCATCCAAATATATCTTTTGATCGGATTACGTCAAGTGTTCGAATACTTATGGATGGTGGTGTACATGTACAGGAAAAAGTTACTCAAAATGGTAAACTTGACAACATATTTCGAGGTTATTAAAATCGGCGAGGTTGTAGCTTTTCGACAAATCGACGCGCAGTTGATTTTATTCAATTATTCATATTCAATATACAGCTTTGTAGGCCGTAGTGGCTGCCCAATCCGCCCATCGTTTAATCCGCCATATGTTGTACGGTAACTTCGGTATAAATCATGGGCTTGTAATTGTACTGACCCGATACATATACATTTAACACTTTTATATACGAATAATATTTAATCAAATAATTTTCAACAGGATATCAGACTGCGTCATAGTTCATTTCTTTTCATCTGTCGCGGTTAATGAAGAGGACAATTTTAACAATACTTGTAAAGTAATGAAAAATAAAAGTTCAATAATCAGTAGGAACACATTGTATTACTTCTACTATACCATCATCAACGTTTACAAACGCTATCTCGAACAGAGACAAATGGTAGTAGAATAAACGATAATCAAATCATATTTAATCATTTGCATAGTTGCACAAACTCCCAAATCAATTTACTCGAAACTGAAGCCCTGGATGAGAAAATGTTATACTATATTTTGTTCTTATTTTTTCACGTACCCTGCATGCAAGATGTAAAAGAACAATTCTATGATTCGATGTAGTTCATTCAATGGATAAGACTATTTTGCATAATGTCGCGTATTTTGTATAACATTTCATATTATCTTATAACACCGTATTGAGTTGGACTTTTTGCTTACATAAAGTATCTTTATTATAGAATAACTTTTTGTAGAATTTTGGACACCTATATTACATAATATTTTTACCAATTTCGTCTTAACTCATTAATCTATGAAACATCTAAAATTGAATTCCCAATCGAGAACCGAATGCAACAGAGGGTTAAGGTGTACAATCAGCTCTCGGAGTAGGTCCCAAATGTTCTACTGGGTTGTAATATAAATTCGTCCCGTTTTCTTCTGACGTTATTTAAATTCCAGAAATTCTCCAAGAGTGAAACGCTTCGTCTACTAGAAAAATGGAAAGAAAATCATTTGTCAATGTGGCGCGTACATAATTAATTAAACTTACGTCCGAATTTACAGAACTAAATGATCTTAAACACATTAATAAAATGGTACGAATATACGTTGCAACCCAATATTACGCCTGGTACATTTCAACGTATGCTGCAACAAACAAGTGTTATAACAAAAGAAGTTCTAAAACGAATTAGTTCATTTCAGGATACTCCACTGTAGAGAAATTAGCAAAATCAAAGGGAACACCGAAGCTAGCGTTAAATTTAATAATCCTAACTCACTCAACTGAGTGGAAACCAGAAGTCATGTAGCGCATGGGTGACAGGAGTGACCAATAGCGTTGTCCAATCAGAAAATTCCCTAGCGAACCGATGCAAGATGACCCGAACTAGTGGTGTACGCGAAATCGCGTCTCGAGAACTCAGGTGGTGGTTTTCGAACGGAAAAAGAGGAAAATTGTCCGCGGGGTCGCGTCTGTACGTCGGGAACAAAAGTGAAACGGGGCCAGGGCAGTCGTCCTCGGTGGAAATACTCGGAATGTACGTAGTTCCAACTTTAACCGGGTACATGGGGACAATTTATACAATTCGCCGCATAGACCGGTGGTATGCGTGGCTGATGAAATTGAGATTATTCATAAGCGAGAGGCTACCATATAGAGTGCGCCAGACCGTACGTGGCACGCGAGATAATTGGAATTAGAGATGGACAGAGATAGATGATCTTATTGCCGCGGACAGGGCAGCTCGAGTATTTACGAGAGGCCTGTCGATTGGATGAACCATCACGGGAAATCGTGAAAGGAAAGGTAAAAAGGATAACGAATTATTAGGCTGCCAAAAAGAATAAAAATTGCTTTACTACGCTGATCAAAATAATTAGGGGATAGCGATCGGGGAATATTGGAGTCGTTGTTTTAGTATCACTTCGGTTCTGAAATTAAACTCAATGTTCTTATAATACTATACGAATAGCACAGTAGAACTCCACTTATTGGAACGAAAGTTTTGTTAATGCCAAATTTAGTGAACTCTAGCTGAGCTCTTATTATGTGAACTAGTGCTGAGTGTAACTCTAGTTATATGAACGTCTGTTGCTAACGGAAACAAAGTCGTAATGCATAGACTAACATGCACATATTGCAATGTAACACCCAGCCATGATCTACGTTTCAACCATGAAACAGTATTTCGATGAAGGAGTCTTTCAATTGTATTGTATAATAATTATACGTACTCCATTTGTATTTTGGAAGTATAGCTTCTAATATAGTAGTTCAGATCGTAAGAAAATTATTTTTACTCTCTAGGAAAAATTAAAGTCGTGAAGAGATTAAAAAAGCATTCAAATACTGCTAGATTTATTATTTATTTATTTATTTATTTATTTAATTTATAAACGGGATAACTCATTATCTTACATTATTTTATATTAGAATATATGATTGCTGCAGTCTTTACAATAAATTATTTAATTTTGATTCGGCATACAACAATAGAAACACCAAAAAGACCGATAGTGGTACAATAATCATTCGCCATGGATGTAATCCTAGATATTCGATCTGAATTGAGAAAACAGGACGTATAATTTGTGAGAACAAACGTACGAGTCTTTGAAAGAGCATACAAATTGACAAATGAAAGAAGCTGTGTGGAGGACTTTCTATTAAATCATTCAAGACCTTAAAATTATGAACTCCTATTACTCGAACAGCCTGCTTATATGAATTACTTGTCCCTTGGCTAGTTCGCATAAATAGAGTTTACTTAGTAACTGTACGTCGATCTATGAAATTCGTATCATTTACCATAACCCGAAAAAGAAGAAAATTTCCTTGGCCTCTTTCAACCTTAAAATCCTAGGATTCTTGGAAGGTTCAGCTGGATAGCGAATAAAGATCCCTCATAAAATCCCTACCATGATAAGGAGGTCATCCGTTTGCAAAAATTCACCTCCCATAAATGGCTACATATGGCGGGAACGTGCTCCAAAAAGAAATTTACAATGCAAACAGTCATTCGCATATCTTGTCGGCGTATTTGGAGTGGTGTAAAAGCATCGACTGCATAAAAAAGAGTAGCAAACGTTTTCTGCGAAGGGAACGATTTCATAGAGAAACGGAGATTCCGAGAAATTTTTCTCGAGCTCAGCGTATCGACTCTCGTTATCTTACTGTTTACCTTTTACTGAAAGCCCTTGATGCTACTAGGGATCGTTTTCTTCGTGGATAAGGGACGAATGGAGTACGCGAACCCATGTAGACACGTATCCCCCTCACTTTTATCGATCTAGTATCTTCCGTTTGCTTTTTGTTAAGTAAACAGGGTCGCTCGCTTATTTTCTCGAAATAGTACTATACGTGAACATCGCTGGATTAAGTGGATGACGTCTGTAGACGCGAAACTGTTTATTGATTATCAACTGCCTCATAAAAGATAAATCTGATGGTAGGTTTTCTTTTAAAAAGTATTGGATTGCAACAGAAATTGCGTCCCAATTTCATATTTAGATATACATAAATGATCTTGGAGACACTAATAAAACGGGAAGAATACACGTTAGAACTTAATAGTATTAGCAGAAGAAAATTCCGTAGATTACAATTAACATCTTAATTTTAGTACCATAAACAAAATATTCCAGAACAGTATTCGAGTTCACATGAAGAGTCTCCAAAAATTGAGCATTCTTCTAAACAGTCTGGAGAATACCCTAAGCAATTATAATAACAGTAATTATACTTAAGATAGGGTAGGTGTTTAATTCTCTTTAAAGTGAAGATTGAATTTAACAAAAAAGTGGGTTACTTATTGGAACAGTTATATATATTTATTTTTCCGGAAACCCGTCAAATTATACAGTTAATATCCGTAAAGCTAGTTTTAACTCTGAAACACAGACGTTAATTGATGTTATTAATTTTATCCCTTTATGTGGCAATATTGCAATTTTCTTGTATTTCGTTTGCAAGATCTTATTAATAAAATGTATTTATAGGAAACTACATCTAATCAATCGTCCGCATAAAAACTTTGCATAGTAAATATTAGGTCATCGCAGAATTTTTATCGTATTTCTTATTAATATTTACAACATTTCGTAATAGTTGCCAAACTAATTCGAGCAAAGTTTGCGTTAAATTCTTTGTTTATTATTCGATACTTCCAAAATTCTAGTGGTGTAAGTTTTACCTGAAAATACGACTACATCTAATAACATCACATCGATTAACATCAAGTTTTTCTGCCATATGAATGACAAACATTTGAGTTCCAAAAGTAACCATGTATATTTTGATAACAAAGCTAATTCCATCAAGACCATCTCTCAACGAAAATAGTATCCTATTAAGAAAATTGACCTTTCAATCCTACCAAGAGAGACAAATTTCCAAGAAAACGAATTACAAGTGACGTACCAGTAAAACTAGACTCCAAATTCTACCACTGAAAGAAAATACCCCAGAGTACTGCTGATCGCAAGTTTGTGATAAAACTACTGCTATCCGTTGGACAAAAAGTTCAGATAAATCTTCTATTTGCATGTGTGTTAATAATAAAACTACTCCCCCAATTTTATTTCCAGAGAGAAATTTCCAAATTTACCAAAAAACATTTGTCTCAATTTTATCATCAAAAGAAGAAACATCGAAAGAGCACTGAACCTTAAATATTTTAATAAAGGTAGATTCTCAATGTTCTCTGTCGAAGAAAAATTCTGAGAAATTTTCTATTCGAGTGTGTTACTAATAGAACTACCCCTCCAACTTTAATTTCAGAGAATATTCCCAAAGAAATATTAATCGCAAATATACTATTCAGCAAATTAAATTTCTAATCCTACTGTTATAAAAAAATACCCCAGAATATTACTGATCATAAATATTTTAATAAAGCTAGACTCCTAATGCTACCTTTTGGAGGAAAATTCTAAGAAATCTTCTATTCACAAGTGCGTTAATAATAAAACTATCCCACCAATTTTAATTCCAGAGAATATTCCCAAAGAAATATTAATCGCAAATATGTTATTCAGAAAATTAAATTTCCTTTCCCACTATCGTAAGAAAATACTCCAAATTATTACTGATCACAAATATTTTAATAAAGCTAGACTCCTAATGCTACCTTTTGGAGGAAAATTCTAAGAAATCTTCTATTCACAAGTGTCTTAATAATAAAACTACCCCACCAATTTCAATTCCAGAGAATATTCCCAAAGAAATATTAATCGCAAATATGTTATTCAGAAAATTAAATGTCTAATCCCACTATCGTAAGAAAATACTCCAAATTATTACTGATCACAAGTATTTTAATAAAGCTAGACTGCTAATGTTACCTATTGAGGTAAAAAATGTTTGTTTGAAGAACGAAAAAATACAATTATCTATGAACCGTCACTAGCATTACATTAGGTATAGTTAAGATATAGCAATAACTATATTATGATATAGTATATAAACTATAGCTTTGAAATAAGTATTATTCGATACGTGTTTCTTTCGTGGCACTCCTCCTCTACTACCTCCTGAAGAAAAATTAATAATGAATCATCTATTCGCAAGCATATCAATAACAAAACTAACCCTCCGATTTTATTTCCAGAAGAGAAATTAACCTTCCAATCCTACCGTCATTAGGAAATTCCCCAGAAAGCTACTAATCGCGAACATTCTAATAAGTTTAGCGCATCCAGTGCCTTATTAAGAATATTAATCTTCCGATTCCACCAGCCGAAACGAATTTATCAAAAGATAGTGAAAATCGCTGAACCTGAACATCGGACCGACGAATCTATCGCACGATTCCTGATATCGGAAATCAAGCCAGTCCAGTTGGAGTGGGGAAACGGGTCTGCGGTTTTCCCCAATCGATTCGTGAGCAGTCGACGCGGAAGTCGATTCGGAATTGTTAATTAACACGTCGCAGGCCGTATGACGAGTTAGACAAATCGGCGCTAGGGACAAAGAGCTGCGAAAGAGGACAAAACCACTGGTGGTGGTGCTTGGTGGATGAAGGTCGAAGACGTGGGCGGACAAAGGGGTGGAAAAAAAAACGGGCGACCTCGTTTAACCTCGTGCTTCGAGGAGAAAGAGGGTCGGCTGATATTTAGAAACTCAAATATGCAAAGTGATTGCCACCGATTCGAGGCTCGGAATTATCGAGGCCTGCCGAGGGAATCGAGATTTTTCTTTTTTCTTGTTATTTAGGAGAAAAAAGTTTCGCGCGTTAGATTGAATTTCTCGGGATTTCGAGGACCTCTCTTTCATTCTGCGGGCTGCTTTTGACTCTTTGATGTGATTTAGGGTTATTACATCGATCAGGTTATTCCTTTGCCCTTTCACTCTGGCAATGATGCATGATAAAGTAAAATTAGATCACTCGAATTTTCAAAGGTGCAAGATTGGATTAATTGTTTGAATTAATAGATGACAGTGTTAACTATTAAAAGTTCTTCCTGATGGTTTTCCGTTTTTATCGGGGCTGGGGAAAATAAATAAATAAAAATAGACATTTTTATTTTTTCGAGTGATATAGGAGTTAGCAAATAAACTTTTCTTTGAAATAATAATTAGATAAAGAAATAGTAATTGAAATATAGGTATAGTTTAATATCGGCTGATCCAAGTACTATTTTCAAATGCGTATTTCATTGAAATATAAGAAAATAGTACCCCAAATAATGACATTTCAAACAATAATAGTAAATAAACAATAGTATTTCAAGTAAAAAGTTTTAAACTTTAACATTTTATAATATGATATATTAAGTGTATAAATTAATTCGGTGCGTTTCTGTTCAAATTGTTAAAGATTTAATTGACCCAAAATTGTGTTTGATTTTCTGTAAGGGCACATTAAATTTTATGAAAAAGTACCAAATTAATTTGCACACCTAATACTTTTACCGATAACGTATAACCTTTATTTTGTTTATAAATAACTGTAAATATTGCACGAAAGTAATCTATACAAGCTACAAATTTAGTTTATTTGCTTTCAATAGAACACATTCTTCCAGCATATTATCTTTTAATGAATTTTGATGAGGTGTTAATATTGTAGGTTGTAGTAATAAGGAATGGTGTTTATTAGGAAAACTACAGAAAAGTAAAAAGTTTACAAGCGTCTTTCCGTTTTGCGGTTTCGTTTCGCACTGAATCATCCTGCTCACATTCGCTCCCTTGCGACGCACCTACCGATAGCAGGCAACCCTACATAATGGGTGGCCCTACATTAAGTCGTGCGAAACTCAACAAACCTTTCATAGAGGCAGAAAATGATATTCCGGTATTATATTATAAAATATTGGCTCAGGATTTAAGCATTTAATGATATAGTATTTTAAATAGTGTTTAATTTAAACACTAAATGAAATAATGTATTAAATAGTATTTGATTTAAACACTAAATGAAATAATGTATTAAATAGTATTTGATTTAAATACTAAATGAAATAATGTATTAAATAGTATTTGATTTAAACATCAAACGAAGTAAATATTTCCTTGAATGGCTTTTAATTTAAACACTAAATGAAATAGTACTTGATTTAAACATTAAATGAAATAGTATTTGATTTAAACATTACATGAAATTAATGTTTTCAAATAGCTCTTTATTTAAACACTAAATAAAATAGTATTTTAAATAGTAATTGATTTAAGCATTAAACAAAATATCATTTTGAAATAGTATTCGCTTTAAACATTAAATGAAATAGTATACGATGTAAAAATGAAACGAAATAGTATTTCCAAATAGTTTTTGATTTAAGCACTAAATGAAATAATATTTCAAACAATATTCGATTTAAACTTTAAATGAAATAATATTTTTAACCAGCTTTTACGTATAGAAGTATTTCAGTGCTGAGTATTTTATCACAAACTATTTCAAATTTTTACCCAGGACCGATTTTTATACATTTATTGCAAGTTTGCTATTTGGAAATTTTGTTATTTCGCTCAAGTATGAAGATTGTTAATGGTTCGTAGCAATACGTAGACAAATTTAACTCCGATAAATAATTCTTCTCGAAGTTTCGTTTTCAATCATCGAATTAGTTTAACGCACCGAAGTTAGATTATGCGGTTCGACAAAATTAAAGATCTTTAATTATTTGCAGCGGTGCATCGACAAATTCGATGATTATAACCAAAGATTAATGGAATTACATTGGTAATAGTGTGGCCAACGTATCTCTATTGAGAAGTTAATGAAACTATCCACATATACTACAAACGTCATAAGTGTTGAACATGGATGTCCATTGATAGTAATTGAGCTAGATGCTTTTATGGAAAATGATTTAGACTTTCATTAGGCTCGTGTGCTAGCAATAACTGTATGCAAACCACGTACGGTTAGTCACAAAAATATCCAATAAATTTTATATATGAGCCACCCATTTGTCAAATCGATTAACTTCACGAAACGAAAACTAGGAAAATTCATAAAATAAATACGCAGTCTTTTCCAAACTTCCCTTTAATATTTTAATTCATATAAACATATTAGAATGCATCATTACTGGTGTAGCGTTTATCCAACGATATATAAAATGCGTAGAATAATATATCTTTGGAATAATTGTTATGATTTTTACAAAATTATTTATTATTTCATGAACGAAAAGATTTTTCTCATTTCGTGGTAGGAAAACTTTTCCCCAAGGGTAGCATTATTTTGAAAGTATCGATATACGGGTTTCGCAAATGATATATTTAGGCTTTCAGAATTATGCGTTAAAATAATGCAAGGAGTACATATGTACACATGCATAAAGGGGAAGCGATGAATATATGAAATGCTGATGCAACAAGATTTAATGAACTTTTTTGTAGGTATCAAACAGGTATCAATAGTTTCCTGCAAGCATCAAACAGATACCAATCGATACTCTTGTGCAGGTATCAAACAAGCATCGATACTTTCTGATACTACGTTCTTTGATACTACTTGATACGAGATCGAAATTTATAGATGGGTATCCATAGTATCAATATGGTATCAGTTCTAACACTGCCCTCAACGTCTTCATTTTCCTAAGGCAGAGACTATGAAAGATATTATCAGGTAACCAAGGAAGTTCATGCTGCTTCAATCAGTAGAAATAAATGATACCCAAAGTGGATCAGATAATAATTTACTCTAGAATAGCTTCTATTATTACCACTTACTCCGTTTTTTTTATAATTAATAAAGTATGCGTGTATAAACATTCGCCTGCCAAATTAAAGGATCACTAATTTTGGATCGAAAAATGGTCAATTCTTGAATTACTGTAACTCCGTCAAAAATTCTTGTAGAATTATAATTTCTTTCTTAATTAATTATTGAACCCTCTACTTTAAGATATCGTCATTGATGAACTATAGGAATCATCATAAATTTCAAACTGTATTTCCAATCGTGTAAAAAAAGCAGAGGTCTTTCACATCCTTACGATTTAGAATAGTGGCTTTAAAAATTACGTTCACTAATGAAAGTTTTCTTACGCCTGTCCTTCACAAAATACATGAGTTTTGAATATTTTATAGGCATTGGTTTTGTTTGTTTATTAAAATTAGACACAGTTTAAAAAAGCAGGTATTTACATATTATTATAAATATGGATTTTAGAGATCAATTATATCGACAACAATTGATTATCGCAATATTTAATTACAATTCCCATTGTTTTTAAAAACGCTGTTGCCTTATTCTACTCGAAACTCGTAATGTCGCATGTAACACTAAAATCGTAAGGGAGCCAAGATGATTTTATATGAAAATATCCTATTCTTTCATATGTGATATCATGTTTTGATTTAACATTTTGTGCATCCCTACCGCTTTAGCATCCTAAATATTACGATTCATAATACTAAAGAATTGCAAACATTAACGCCATCTATAGATCCGTAAAATATTTTTCGAACGTGCCATTTGCAGTGTCGCAAAATTCAAACCTTCCCCTTCGATTCGACAGAAAATAAAGTCGTTACAATTCTGTGTCGCTGCGGTGTACTTTGAGAAATGACAAAACTTAGAAACAGCACGAACTTTCTTGGTTACCTAACATTTATACTGCCAAACTAATCTAACTTAACTCTGAAAACTTAAGGGCGCTTTTGAAATCAATTTTGCCAAGGTAGAAGCCTTCCAAGGATACCCTATCTCGTCGCCATAACACGATTAAAAAGTACTATCAGTACCGGTCACCTAACCTAACAAACCTAATTTAAACCTAACTAAATGCCAACCGCATATGTAAGTCACCTGTAACTCTGAAAATTTCAAGGTGTTGTAAAATCAATTGTCCCAAGGTGGAAACCTTCCGAGGATTTCTCTTCTCGTTCGATTAACACAATCAAAGGGCGCTATTAAAGCCGTATGACTAACCAAAACCTAACCTAACTGAAAGCTTCAAGGCGTTGCGAAAACAATTTTGCCGAGCTAGAGACCTTGCATGAATTTCCTTTCTCGTTCGATTAACACGATTCTCGAGTTGTTTGGCTCGAAAGGAATTCGTGGGTTGGAAATCGCTCGGAAAACGTGACAAAAGACGCGGAACGGTGAAGGATTCGAAACGTATCTAATTTTTCCGCTTGGATTACCCCGCCACGAGGTAAATCCTTCGTTAGCTGCAAGTTTCGAGGGGCATCCAACGAGAAAGTTGAATCCTATAGCTGCGTCTACCAGCGACGGAAGTATCAGCGGCTCAGCTTTCACGATGAATATTCTATGCGATCTGCGTGAATATCGTCTGAATTCTGTTAACCTGAATACCGAGAACAATCGATGACACTATTCTGCGTGCAGCGGAGACCAAGAAAGAACGTTTTTCTTTTTTTTTTAGTTTTAACGTGCCCTTTCTATCGGGCTGTTCGAAAAATTCGTAACATTTTTAACAAGTACACGCGGAACCACGATTCCACTGGGGCAACGTTTAGGTTTTGGGTTTGGATTTTACGCAATGGAAAAGAGTGAAAATAAAAATGGTAATAGGACTTTAGCGCCGCAGGAATTTGGGTCACAAAAATATGTTGCGTGAGATTGGTCCACTCTTATACCTAGTCTGCGGTTCCGATAATAATCGGCCAGAAAGAATCAAATTCTTCTGAAATAACCATGATTTATTCGAATAATTTTGCATTAATTATCCGAATAAATTTACCCAAAAGCAATAAATAGCGATAATTTATTCGAATAATTTTGCATTCATTATTGGAACAAATGTACTTGCCTATAAGCAATACATTTTTTCATTCAACATATTTCAACGAAAGTTATTTGTAAAAATCAATACGATAAGGTTTCAAGACTGAAGTTTGAAGTTTGTCGTCGATTTATAATGATACTTGTCAAAATATTCGCGATTTACATTTTTAGCAGGTACATTTAGTATTATATAATTTTTAAAAAGGTTAAAAAATATATGTATAATCAAATGTTAAAAAGTGTGAGTATATAAATACTTTTATATATTTCGCTCGCCCTAAGAAATACTTCTACAGTTGCCATTGTTGAAGAATAATAAGTTATGAAACGGAATACAGACTATATAAACAAACTAATAAAGCAGAAAGAAACGAGTCTGTTCAAAAAGTTCTCAGACAAATTTTTGACTAACGAATTAAAGGAATTATAGGCGATCTTTCAAAATTCCAAAAAGACTCTGAAAGTTTAAATCTTCAATTTGTAATCGTGGATGGTATCGTAGTTTCATTTTGTTAAAATTACAATTGAAACTTCTAGAGACTCGGTACCCATTCCGATTAAGGTAAAATTGAATTCTCCTTCCTGAACGGAGAAGAAAGTAGTTTTCCAGTTTATATAATCTCTCCCACGGTCCTACACTGTCATTGTCCTATGCACTGTCCTACATTGATGATTTAAGTTTACAACTGGCACAATAAACTTGTTGAGATAATACCACACTGCTTATTGTTTGTCACGCCCGCAAAACTCTATTCAAATGTATAGTGCGTGGGTGAGAACATTTGTCGTCGCTGTTCCGACATGACTGTGACGACGAAAATGGCAGCGATTATTCATAAAAATTATCCTCAATCGCTTGCATAGAAAATCGAAGAAAACTATGAACACATTCGATATAAAATAATGTAGTCCTACGTCTTTTTAAATTCTTTAATTCCTACGTCGCTTAAAAATCTGTAGCTGAATATCAACATCGTAGTTCTAACATATATATTTTTCCCCATTCACGACTTATAGGTATGTATTTCACAATGATTACGATTTTACTACTTGTTGTTGCATATCTATGATTTACGCATTTCATGTTGCAATAAATTAATTAAAGCCTTCGAAAAATATAGTTAATGAATTTCATCAATTGTAATACCGCCTAGTAAATTTTTATCAGGTTTTCTAACACACGTTTGTAATATTTTTTTCATTTTTAAACAACAAATTATTGTAATAAACATCATAACAAGAAGCAATATCTTTTTATCTGTTCATACATTTAAATAGCAGATTCTTGCAGTATTCAGCTATAGATTTATGGAACAAATTTTATGCGGTGTTTGGTTAAGTATCTCGTCCAACAATCGCTGGTCGCGAATGTGTTAATTGCTATTAATCCTTCGCAACGGCAAAGTTGGACGTCTAAATTTTTAATGCTGTGTAAGACAATTCAGCCGCGAAATTACAATGTAACGTCTACTTGCAAATTGTTAGTTATTTTACCCATTAATATTTAAGGAATACTAAATTAACTATAAACCTAGGAATATGAAATGTATGCTACTAGATTTAGCTAAATTTCTTAGCTAGTGCGAAATTTTGACGGACGCCTATAGTCGCTTTTAACACTAGGTTTACGGAACTCGTTACGTTGACGCATTTCAGATTTCATACCTAAAATTATAGAGACCATAAATATTATTTCTCAGTACTTTATGTTAACTTTTATTAATACGATGGTACGAATATGTATTCTAATTGATTTTCTTCATTCTCGCGCTTCTAATTTTGAATATTTATATGCAGTATACGTATTTTTCCGGAAGCCTGTCAAATTATGCACGTAACGTCCGTAAACCTAGTGTTAATAACGAAAGGGTTAATGAAAGAAACAAATCCGAAAAATGTTTAGGATTTCCAAGAATGTACGGGGAAAAATTCTCATTTCGTGTCGATTTTATATTTTCGAATTCTCTCTCATCTCCAAAAATCATGGAAGTAAAAAAAAAAAAAAAAAAAGAACGAATACCAAAATGGCGTTTGGAATCTCGGAATTCTCGGAAGTATCGGGAATCCTGATAATATCGGAAATCGCAGTTATTTTCAGGAATGCCGGCTGTTTTCGGGAATCCCACGCATCTCTAGAAACGAATTCTGTTCTATACATAGGAAACATAAAACCAACTCTAAACTTAAAATTAATCCTATTTCAAGGAAATTTCGCTAATTATGTGACGCAGCCTCTCTCTAGAAAGAAAAGGAATCTACGTAAAAACGCGAAAGATGATAGATCTTCTAGCTGCTCACCGGAAGAACAAAGAAACTTAAGAAAAGAGAGATGAGATTGGTCAAGCTTCGAGAATACGACGAAAAATAAGAGGAAAGAGTGAAAGAAATGAGACGCTTAATAACCGACGTTTGAAGGTCCGCTGATTTTTTTCTCGTCCTCTTTAATTAAGATCCTTGCTTTCTTCTCTTTGTTTCGGTGAATTTTCGATCGTAAGATTCAAGGAAATTAAAAGCAATGATTTATTGCTATAAGCAATTTTTATACTTCGATCATTGTATGACACAAATGTGCCGGTAATTATGAAGGTGATATAAGTTGAAAAATTAAAAAATTTCAGTTTCGCACTTATTTTGTGTTATGTACATTGATTTAAATATGCAATCCTTTTCTTTGTTATTTCTTTTGACTCACACCACTTTCATAATCACCGGCACAAATAGGGTACAACGCATAAATATGCGTCACAGTTTCCACAGTAGTATGTAGTACCTTGATTCGTTGCGGCACCAATAAATTGGGGACGTTTAAACATAGGGTGAAGGAGATTTGCCCGGACAGTGAAACCGTGTTAACATGGCCGCGGTCCTTGAGAAATTAACACGTTCCAACTGATAAAATAAGTATCCCAAAAGTTTAAATACGCACAATCGTATTGTTATAATCGCATTTACAATTTGTTAGATCCTTCGATACATCTGTGATGTTCTATTGGGTTGAACAGAAAGTTCCTGCTGCGTTATATTTATATTGTATTTCACAACGATTTTTAAATATCCAAAGATTAGATCTGAATGCACTTTGATTTAGCTATTCAAGTTCAATTTAAGAAAGGCCACTGGGGTAACGAAATATTTCTATTATAACCATAAAATTAACTGTAAACGTATAAACACTGTCACATGAAAACTTCGATACAGAATTAGCTTTTCGACATTTTTTAAAATTCGATTCTGTGGTTAAAAAATCTGCAAAAATTTCAAGATGTATATGTCACTGGATAAAGCATCTCCAATTTTTCGTACAACAAGAAGGTGGTGCTTAAACTGTAAATTACTTTTCCATCTGTAACTACCCTAATAATAGGGATAGAGAGTTGAAACTTACCTCGAAAAAATTTATTTGGAGGACCTATTTATTAACATGCGATAAATTGAATTTCGTTTAGTGAAACTCTTACTATGCTTATTCGAATGTGCCTTTCCAATATAAAATTCGACACGATCTTTCCGTTCTACCCAATATAATTCGTTCAGCATAAATAAATTACATTTTACGCACTTCTAAAAGCAATTTTATGCATGTAATTCAGAATGTTCCATTCATGGAACGTCTTTGAAGAATCTTACTGACTTGTGATTTCCTATTTTACGAATCTTTACGTCATTTTTAGTATTCTAAAATATGTAAATATCTGAAATTTGAAATGTGTATGTAAACTTTCGAGTCTAACTGTATATCTTTATATCCAAGAAAGAAGCTTAATTCTAAAAATTACAAATAACGCATTTTATTTTAATGTAATAACTGATGGTTTATATTTCTGAAATTAGAGTCAAATAATTTTTTCCTCCGTCATTTCTTGTCTAAGTATGCGTAAATAAATAAATGCGAAAAAAGCTTAATTATAAAAGATACAAATTATTATTAAAAATGTGTTGATCGGTGTTATTCAATTACTCAAATGCGAATAGATGTTCCAAACAAATCTATGCTGAACCTGTTCGTCACTCAAACGTTAAAAGAATGCCAAGAAAGTGCAAATTAAGGAAGCGAAGAATGAAATGAATCAGGTGAAATTACACTTTTCCCTGAAACTCAATCAACCGAAGGAAATTGTAAATATTTAATAGGGCAGCCTCGAATTCCGCGATCATTGTTCCTGTACGTTTTGTATTCTGGACGTGGCCCAATTTACAGAAAGTGTATAAAAGCTGACCAACGATATAGCTAGCGGACACGTGCTGTTTTCCGGCTAAACGAAGAGAAACTCGTGCAGCAGGCACTATGCTCCGCTCGAGGAGCATGTAAACACTGCCAGCGGACGAAGAAAAATAGAGGGACAACTTCCTGGGCCGGCTAAGGAACTCGAGTGGCAAACGTTTTTAGTGATAATGTATAACAAATCTCTATGAACTGGTATGAAAAGGCAAGCTACATCAGATCTCTGGAAATTTAGGTTGCAATTTTCCTTTACGACGAAGATTATTGGTTGATACATACGTTAACCTTTTAGCTACGGCAAAAATTAATCACGAAGCTGTAAAGACGTTACTTGCGTCGTTTTAAAAACGCTATTGTCTTATTCCAGTCTAAATTAGTAACGTCGTATGTGTAACACCATAATGGTACCATCTTTTCATCAGGCTATAATACTTCCTGTGCCCATGTAATCATGGAACTACGCAGTGGTCGTGCTTAAGGGAGAAGTGCTGCCCGGACTGTAATTAGTCAGAGACAAAGGAAAAGGTCAGAAACTGCGGAGAGAAAAGGGGAACAATGTTCGGCCTTGAAAAAGTTACGCTGTTCCGATGGTTTGGTGTTTGTCTCTTCTAAGCTTTGATGTAGCAACAGCACACTTGAGACTGGTAACTTGCTTCGACCATGAGCGTGGAAACTGTTAAAACGCAAAATGGTAGTGACTGGCGTAGAATTTTTGCTCGGGCACCAATTACGGTAATGTCGCACTTAAATTACACGGGGTTAAGAGAGTTAGCATTGTACTTCTCGCGTTGCAGATAACGATTTTGTTGTAAGAATTTGCGCCAGCTCAAGACTCAAGCTTCTTAAGCCATTAATAGCAGAACTATCGACGATTAAAGTATTCTTATTTGCAGTATGGTAATTGAATTGATAGGATGTATGCAAAAATACACACTGCAAGAGAAACGAATTTTATTCGTATTATTTGTAGAAAACCTCTGAAAATCTTCAAAAATGCACTGCTGTAAGTTTGTAGAATTTTTATAAGAAGTTACAAATGGGTCATTTTAACTACCTTGGTAGTTCTAGTGTTTAAGGTCACTGTTATTTAATCCTCTTGCATTATAACTGGACTGCGGAAGTTTATGCAAATGCATATTTTAGAGAAACGCATTAAACAAATGGGGCAAAATTTCTTCGTCGATTTTGCATACTTCAAATCGTCCATGTCGAAAGTATTAATATGAATGAGATTTAAAGCTTATGGTCTACGGTTAAGATTATGGTGGAGCCTTTAGGCGAGCTTCAGTAGAGTAAATAGACTTATTTAAGGATGCAGAGAAAGGATTAGTATGGGAAAATATTATTGGAAAAAGAATTTGAGATCAGAGCAGGTTCTTCAGTCGATATTACTTTGTGGTTAGAACTAATTAGAGTTCCTTGTTCAGATTAGGCTCAAATAGAATGAAGAAATTACTCTACTGACAACCACTGATTGAACATTACAAAGTCATACCAGTTTAAAATAGTAAAATTAAACACCTAGATCAATGATTGCCAAACTATGGATCGCAAGCTGATTTTAGGTAAATCTGATTCTATTTATTTGAAGCATTTCTATTGTCCCTTTCAAAGTAGTCTCCGTCGAACAAATCACTTTTATTCCAAACCCTTTTCCAGTTTTCGAAACACTTCTGAAATCCGTTTTCTGTCCTTTCATGATGATTTTTATTCTTGACAAAAGAAGAAAGTCACAAAGAGTTATATCTGGTAAAGACGACGGTTGTCGTATTATTACGGTGTAGAAAATGTTCTTACGGCTTTTCTATCAGAAATGTATTCAACTCGAATTTTCATAGCACTTAACAAAAGCGCTATAACAATGGTGATGTCGTTAGAGTATCTTTCCTTCCTTTTACATCGGTAAATAGAATTGCATTTGAAAAGAGTTTAGACCATGTAAATTTTACAGTAAATATCATGTAGTTTTTCCATCAGGAAATATATTAAAATGGAATTTCTTGCTACGTTTCGTAAAGCTAACATAATAGTGGTGGTGTTATAAGGAAATGTTGTCCATCTCTTGCAATTGTAAAATAAAATGACATTTGAAAGAAGTTTATACCACTCAAATCTTATATGCAGTATGAATCGTATGGTTTTTTTCAATCAGAAATGTATTCAAATCGATTTTTTACATTTGGCGAAACTACTGCAACAATGGTATCATTAACAGATCTTGTTCATTTTTTACATCGTTAAATAAGATTAGCTTTGAAGAAATTTTAGTTCGCCCAAATTTGGAAGTACAAATTCGCACGAATTATTTCCGTCATTTAACAGTTGTACATAGGAAAGCTTTTCTGACCTAAGAATACAATTCAACCTGGTATTGATAATACGAGTTAGGTTCAAAGTGATAATTGAGCATTTTGGGGAATTCGAGTAGAGCAAATAGACCTGATTGAGGATAGAGAGAAGAGATTAGTGTAGAAAGGGATGAAGTATAATTGGAAAAGGTATTTGGAATCAAAAGGGTCTATGCAATTTATGTTACACCCAGAGGTTGGAGTTAATTAGGATTCCTGGTTCAGATTGGATTCAGATAAAGGTAGAAGTACAAACGAGTAGAAGTATCTTTAAAACCACCATTACAATTGCTTTAACCTTTTCAATGTTGATTGAAATAACTATGTGCTGCAATTGAAAACGGTTTTAGGTAGTATAACACTTGGACAAAATAGTTTATAAATTTTATTAAAATCTGATAAATAATTCCAGTTAAATTAAGTTTCATTTCGATTTATAGGAACGAACAAAATTTTCGTCTTATAGTGGTTTTCGAGTTAAAGAAATGCGAGTTATCAAGATTCAACTGTAATATAATTACGATACGACTTATAGTGAACAAATTATAGTATAATTTCATTTTTATAAAGTGTATACGATCTTTTGACTCTTGCTGCATATGTGTTTTGCGGACAAAGGGTTAAAATTGAACCAGATTGCGTTGTTCATGTAACATCGCTGAAATAATAGTTATTCTTTTATGAGCATCCGCATGACACGGCCTCAAAGGGTTAATCTACTTCTACGTTCTATCATAATGGAAACCTGCCCCGAACCTAATCAATAAATTATCTTTCCTTTCTCACGAAAGATAGCAATGCCGTAAATTCTTAGAAAAATCGAAATTGTTCCCAATTCGAAGAGAACCCATACGCACTACGATACAATTTCTCATTTCTCCCCCCTCAGTCGTTCATCAACGTGTCTCAAAGTAAAACAAACGCTTGTCTTCTGGAGGCACGAGCGTACTTTTCCTTTTCTTGTTAGCCGAACGGGAAGAAGATGAAAAAAGGCAATGTGGGAGTTCGTCGAACCTCGTAGGTGCGGGCAAGAAAAAGTATAAAACGTTGGTAGAGGGCTATCGATCTTAGCAGGTGTCGAAAGTCGACGGCACTGTGGCCAAGAACAGCAATCTTCCAGCCTATTTTGGTCGATTGGTTCCAATAAAAGTCCAATGGCCAGCTTGTTGGACGTACTACAACCGTTGTTTGAGAGCTCTCTATATTAAATGAGATTAAAGTGCTTCGACACTCGACGAATTTTATTGGCAAACTTTAATTATCAACTCTAATTATTAAATCGTGGATCTTCAGGCAAATTCATATCATTGTTAACACCCTTTCGTTGCTGTAAAATTGACCGCGATGCAAGTCCACATCTTTTTTTTGTTTCGAACAGTGCGATATTCACTATTTTGAAAATCGGTGACTTTTTGATGAATTACAGTAGACCGAGGGAAAATTGGATAACAAAGCGAATTGGATCGAAATAAAACTTCAATTCATAAAACAGTCGACAGGTTATTGGGTTAAGCGCATGAGAGATGGACGAGGTAATATGAATGGTTGAAATGTTCCTTTCTATGACGATGTAACAAATATGAACTTCATTTCTTATTTTGACCTGATTTGCCTCGTTCTATCTCACTATAGAGTAACATTAATATAGCGATTGAGCGTTTAAGCATGAGTGCCACATAATTTTGAAAAAAAGTGTTTGTCCTTAAAAACGAAGAGTAAAAATTGTTGTTGTTACAATAAAGGGACTCAATAAATCATAAAACAGTTCAAATGATGTATTACACGCAAAAAGTAATTTAAAAATCATTAATAATTGGTCGGAGCCCAAAATTATCTTTGACTAGAACTTGCAACAGTGATCGACAAGTTATGTAATAGTGGTTGATCCCTGCTTCATCAGAGGCATAAAAATTCTCAGTAATCATTTCAAACGTACAAATTATTTATTTATTACATAACGACAACAAATATTAATAATAATCTTTGCTCTTCGGAGATTTTGTTTTTTGTAAATGCTTAATAATTATAATGTACGAACAGCATAAAATAGTTTCTATTATACATATATATATATATATATATATATATATATATATATATATATATATATATTGCTATAATATGATATTAACCTTAATGTAATAAATATTAGTATTAGTAACACAATTGTACATTTATTACGATTATTCCTGTATATTATTCAATGCATTTTTTGAACGTTATTTCAAATGGTATACAAATTTTCAATTAAGAAATAAATAATATTTCCTCAAATAATCAGTATTCCAATTCACTATTAATAGACCACACGAAGAACATAAGATCAATTGAAATACATTATTCATAATATACCAACTAACGTTACTTGAAATGATTATTTTCAAATTACTATTTGAAATAAATTTCGCTCAGGTTTGGTACCTGAATAGTTCGATTAAATTTCTAGCAACAATTTATCAAATCTATCTTTATCTCTGTGAAACTTTTTGGTGACAAAAATTGAAAAACTGTATTTTATAAATCTTGCAACCAATCACCTTGCTGCAATCAACGTTGAATTTACTTGGAAACTACATGCCTACACACAGTAATTAGTTAGAACGTTCGATCAAGAAGTATTTAACAGGAGACGATCACGAGCAAGTCTAAGGATCGGAAAGTTATCGATACTTCCGAAAGTGGCGCGATCGGTTTTCCCCAGGAAAATTACTTGTTTAGGTAGATTTAGAGTGTTTTCGAGTTACGAAAACTTCAGAGAAGTTTCGGGGAGCTTCTTGTGATCTTTACAAGTGCACTGCGGAAACTAGAACCTTTTTTACCGACTCTAATTTGCGCCCTCGAAATGCAAGAAAAGGAAAACGTAACAGACGTTTTCTTCGAGTTTGCTGGTGAAAAAGATCATTGCTTGAAAGTTTTTTTTTTACCTACTTCTTTGTATGAAATGGAAATTTGTTAGATATTGAAAAAGTAATTCATCTTTATTTTCTCTAAGGATTGTAAAATATATATAAAATGCTCGAAGAAATTTGTTATAAAAGGGAAAGGATATTTAAAAGTAGTATGATTTCGTTAAATATTAAGTGCATTAATTTATTTAGACGTTTGTTGACATGCTATTAGATATCGGAAAAAGTTCGTACGGATTTAATGATACAACATTGAATCCTTTGCCTTACGAATTTTTCGAAGATTATTTAGTGAAACGTTGGCTATTTTCTACACTAGCAAAACACTAAAATATTATACGTAATTTGTACTTCGTAGTCCTCAATCTTACAAATTGAAATAAAGTGAATTAAAGTATATTAAAAAATGCAGCGCCTTTTTATTGCTAATATAAGTCGTGGTTATAAGTCAATGGGTTAAAGAAATTGAATTTCTTTACAATATAATCATACTATATTTAACCCTTTTACGCTTGTCTTTGCGTGTAAGCAATATTGCATTCCATTTCGGTGAAATTAAACAAAACGTATATTTTTATTCGGCGAAACCAATTTCATATTTGAGTATTTGTTCTTTTTTAGGAACATAGAAGAAAGTACATATTGTTTCGTTTAAATTACTAGTTTAGTTTAAATTGTCTTTAACTGAGTTTATTATTAGATCATTTCGTCAATTCGTGCTGCAATACTTTCGAAATATTTAACGATTAAAGATGAAAGACTCTTAGTGTCCGTAAAATGTTTATGATTAATGAATGTTACAGAACAAAAAGTAATTTACTTTCAATAAAAAATTGAAAATCAATGAATTTCTGCTGTCGAGTCTGACCATATCGGTTCCTATTCTACTTGCTAGAGAAAAACGCCATTTTGATAAAAATTTAACACGTGAAAATGTAAGATATTGTACGATACTCAAAAATTTACTTAATAATAAGAATACGGGATTGAAGCTTGGCTGAAACAGTTTCTTTTTAAACATCTATCGAAAATATATCATAAATTCAGTTTGATTTGAAAGTGCTTTTACTATTCTTGCATGGCTGTACCTTTTTGGTATAAAATTCGGCACGATTTTATGGGATAACCTAATATAAAATATGTTTTTACGAGCATAAAAATATGATTTCGAAAGTGTTCAGAAAATAAAACATACACGAAACGTCTGATGATACAAACACTGTTGGATGCAAAACTTTCTTAGAAACTATACATAATTCAATTTTAATATATTTTTGATAGAAAAAGCACATTAATTTTTGCGTTGCCTAATCTATATCTTTTAAACCCGAAATTGGTAAAATTTTTGTTGACGAAAATTTTTATATACGAGGCGAAGAGATAAAATTAGCAATTCAGAGATTTGTTGGGATAAAATGCAACGTATGATATTCAGTGCACAAAAAATAATAAATTTTATAGTTTTGCAACGAAATAAACCTGCGAATTTTTCTTCCCAAACTGTGTTACTCGATTTTATTAGAAATAAAGGAAAAAAGCCTAAAACCGACGGATCTGATCTTTCGATTAGAACTTCAATTACGTAGAAATGGTATAAATTTTGTCCCCACGGACTGTCAGCGTAAATATTTCCAAGCTGGATGCAATAAATCGTTGGTGGCTAGCAATTAAGTCCCTGCTGGCGTCGATAATTCCTTCAAATTTTATTTCCATCGAGAAATCTTTACCGAAACGAAAATACACAGGAAATAAAGAATTTTGATTTAACTTCTGAAACTAAATTACAAAGAAGAAGAAAGTAAAAATTGGTTTCTCTCTTAACGAAGGGATTCGACGTGATTAAGTAGTTGCTGCAATTCATGCAAGCTACTTTCTACTTATTTTTGTCCGGCATAGTTACAAAGTTTCCAGTTGAACAGTTCATTTCGCAACATTTAACAGCGAAACTTTTAAAGACATTAAAACGAGGGAATGTTGCTGTTTCCAAGTAAAAATTTAGAATCTAATGAATTTCAGCAGTTTATAATTTAAGAAATTTTAGTAGCTTATAATCTCAAAAATTGCAATGATTTATAATTCCAAGAATTACGGTAGCTTTTAATTTAAAAAATTCAGTAATTTATCATTTAAAGAATGCCAGTAGCAGTTCGTAATACGAAAAATTTCAACAGTTTACAATTTAAAAGATTCAGTACGTTCACCGGAATAATTCTGATTTTACGAACGCGAGCATGTGTAGAAGTTTTAGAGGCGAAGGCGACCGGATTATTTCGCATACCAAGTATTTTAATTGTACTCGACTGTCGACGGAACTTTTGATTGGATAATTTCGGAGTAGCTAGGTTGTTGGGTCTGTTTTTGACGAAACTCGTGAACAACGACGCAGAATAACGGAACCGAGTTGGGAAGCGGAGTTATGGAGCGACTCGTGTACGATTTCGCTTGCAAATCACCGAGACCCGTCGGTGTAAACTTGATTCGGCTATGAGTCAAAGCTCAATCCGCATCGTGTAGCATACGATAATTTGCCGCGGGGAATTTAACGGCCCTGATGAAATTCTAAAAACGATGTAAACTGTGATCTTTGCCAGCAATATCCTTGAAACGGAATTAAATACCGGCTCTTAAAAGACTCATGTTTCACGTTCAAACAAATTATTCAGAATTATGAGAATATTAGAAATAGAAGCAGGAGAATATTTTACGAAATTAATTCTTGAAAGTACCTTCAAAACTATATTTCCCGGTGAGTTATCAAAAATGAAAGTTTATGAAAGTTCAGTGCAAACGTGATAAAATTGTTAAATCAAGATTAGTAAATTCATCATTAACCCCTTGCACTACGATTATTTTCTTACCTACGTACGATAGTATTAGCTGGTTACTGCTTTTATATCATTTAACTTACAAATTATTTAAATATCGTTGGCAATTTTTACTTAAGAACCTCCAACCTCCCAAGACCAAGCTAAAATTTGAATTCAAATTAAAGTCCACTCTCGGTAATATCTGGTTTTGTTGAATCTAAGCCATAATTCATAGAACGAGTGTAACTCGTTATTGTAGGCCAAGGGATTAATTGAATCTGTGAGTTGAAAAACAGTTGAAGTATACGAGTGGTTAATCTTAACCTTCTCAGTGCTGCGAGTGAATATTAATAGTTTCCATTGTATAAACGCCATATGAATGACGTTTCATACCTCTTTCACTAGATTCACTTGCAACGGTATGGGCATGTATTTACGAATCACGGTGTATATTAATATATTACACAATCCAGTCATAACTGTATCGATCTTAAAATAATTCACAAGCTTCCCCACCAACGCGAAATATCAAAGACAAAAATAGTCAACGGTTTTCGAGGGGCAGAAATAGCAGAAGCTTCATAATCGAAGTTTGTTAATTTCGTGACACCTCCGGGAGGTGATGGGGCCGAGCAGGATGTCTCAGATGGTCGAACGATATAATATCATCTAGCGTAGTTAGCGGAATAGGCCGACCCAGCAGGCCATTTCCCTCCAATAGAATGTCATCAACAGGGAGAAATATCAGACACGTGGAAATATCAGATATAACAGTGGCTGACGGCAGTGAGCTTCGTTACTTTATCGGATAACGAGCATTTCACAATGATCGCCATTGAATGGGAACAATAATGACTTTGGTGATATGAACCGGAAAGGGAAAATACGTGCGAAGTCCTCCGCGATGCTTGTTACGGCGTGCACCGTAGGCAAACAGCCTACTTACGTGCTTTCACCTATTCTCAGAAGTTAAAGCTTCCCATAATATTGGGAATAACTGACTGAAAAAAGACAGTCAAGCTACTTGTTGCATTTTTTATGGTAGAGTGGAATTTTTTAACTAGACAAGACTTTGGATTGCAACGATTTCAAAACGTGAAAATATTTGGCCGGCGCGTATGTATGAAACGTTTTATTCAAAGTTTGAGATCAATACATGGATACGGTTCTATTAATTTTGCGAAATCATTAATCATTATACCGCATTTCAGAAAAGATAAAAAATGGAGTTTGTTAACTATTTTATTGTTTATTGGAGACCAAGTTATTGTTTCACTACGATCAGATATATGTAGCAAATTTTGAAACTTGATTATCTCGAAAACTAAGGCTAAAATGAAAAAGTTGGATTTCTTATATTTTTCGTATTTTTCCATTATTCGCACGCACCCTGCTAATAATCGATAATAATTACTCAAGCAAAACTGGTGATTAGAGCTTGAGATCATTCCAAAACCCCCAAAAAATATTTGCCAATAATTTACAATTTTTTATATTATATTATACTATAATTTACATTCCCTAAATGTTTCAAATCCCTTTGAATGAAAGCGAGAAGATAAGCGCACCTTGATGCTGTCTAACGCTTTTCGGGATGAAGAACCCTCAGTCCAATATTCCATAGGGAAACTTATTTGTCTCTGCACAGGAATTTTGACTGGCGACATCAATTGCCCGCAATTTCGCAGGACGTTTCCTGCTCCCGAATGGGACAAAGAAAGACAGGACCGTAGTCCCTCGGGTATAAAAGGTCTGCAGCTCGAAGGGCGACAACCCCAAGGGAAATCAAAAAGCTCCGTAGCCACGTGGTTTTCTATTTCGGAAAAAGCAACAGACGCAGCTGTATCGCCGCTTGCCAAAACAGTCGGAAACTTTATACGCGGCGCTGCGGTTGGAACGTGTGGGCGTTGAGCTTACCCTGTTCTGACTGTTTCGACGCGGAAAAATCGATGTTCTACCGTTGCTCCACTATTTCGAGTAGACACGATTCAGAGCGTGTAGTCGTAGTTCACGTGTTTTCATAAATATCTAGTTTTTTGTCATCCCTGTTGTAAATGTCAATTTTTTGAAGTTCGAAGTACGATTTCAGTTTTCCACACGGGACTTGTTTTAAAGCGAAAGGATTTATCGTAAGTGCTTTTTTAGTAGTTTGGCATTCTGTACCTGAGAGCCGAAATGATCGATGTAATGTTTGGCTATTTGTCAGTAGAGAAGAAAAATGACGGCTATCTTACATTTTTTTTTTTGTAAAAAATGGATTAATTTTGCAACTAAAAAGTTGAACATTGGTAAAATAGGTTTATAAACAATATTAATTGTTGAAATTCATCAATTATGGTAGATGTACCAATTACCACCACTTTAAGGTTCGCGCGTAACTTTATTTAACTATTTTAGAACGTATTTAACGTAAAGATCGTTCCAGTTTGGAGCATAATATTGTTCAACATCTCTTTTATTTTTTCATATGTTCAATACAATAAATTCATTACTACGTAATTGAAAATGTACAACAAAGTTCAATGTCCTTTGTACTGTCACTTGACAACTTTTCATTTAAATAGAAACACGTTTTACATATATTAGCAATCCAATTTGTGTAACAGATATAAGATGTATAGTAAACGTATTGCCTTTACTAAATTATAACACGTGCCATACTTTATAATTACACTGGTCATATTTTAATCTTCAACGGCACATTTACGTCCTAATATTTATTTTTAAATATTAAGTGTAAACGAATATTTAAAAATGCAATGTCTATGTGTTGTTACGTAAACATGAAAATTTGTTTACTTACGATTCTTTATACGTTACTTTGCTATTAAATAAACGAATTCAAATGGCGGTTATAGGAACAGTGACAGTACGTGGGTCATTTACCCTATTACTCCCCGCGCATATAATAATACGTAGTTTTACTTTTATTATTGCTACAAAATTACGTGCGCATAAAATGATCATCTTTGCAAAAGGTAAACTCGGTTTTGCTTTATAAATTAGAATTGCTGATGTATCGTGATATGCTAAATTGATATATATATATATATAGTTTCCTGTTTTAAATGCTAAGAGTGTTTTACTTGTGTTGTATTTTAAATATTCTATAATCAATTACATAGTAAAATATAAATAATCTGTTTTAAATAATTGTGTTGTACGAATCAAAATTGGGTCATAAAGTAGCAGTTTCAACTGGAATTATTGATAGAACGTTTGGATTACTGATAGCTAGCGAACAGACAACACGAGTTTGGTTTGGAAAGTTCTGAGCTGAAGTGACAAGCCATCAAAATGAATCACGTTATCTACCGAGGTACAATGATTCACGAAAGCGTTTGGATACTTGCCACAGAAAGATTTTATGAATACGTTATTGGCATTGTACAAGAAGAAAAATGGTGACTTTATGTAAAGGAATAAGTCGAAAACATAGAATAACATTTTCTCTTATGAAGTTTGGCTTTTAAAAAAATTAACTTTGAATATTCACAGGATATGCGTGCACTCGACTATTTCGCTATTTAACGAATTTCGCTATAAATTACTGTCTCGACCGACGTATGTGTTTATTCTACTACATAGTTAAAAATACACAATAAAACAAAATGTTCGTGTACAATATACTTTATTATTCTATAAATTCCGCACTTCCAAACAAACGATTCTACTTTGCAAACAAAATTTTGTGAACGCTTCTGGCACATTTTCTTATTCGAATGCATCAAATCCTAATCGAATTTTATTTGTTAATTGCTCGATAATTATAACTTCATCAAAATATGCAGCTTATTTAATGTTAATACTGTTAATAAAAGTTGAGTGGAGTTAAGTCAGAAAATTATGGTGGACAATGTATTCTTTCATAACAATATTATAGTCGATTTTCTCGAAATCCAAGCTTCGTGTGAAAAAATCTTACTCTACGTTTTCGACTTATTTTTTTCATGTGGAGTCGCCTCCTTTCGGGTTGTACCATCAATTACCGAACACCCCGTACGAAACTTGAAATTTCATTAGCAGTGTAATGAGACAGAACTACTACAACTATGTTGATACAGTTACAAATACAGTAATACCTCGGGTTTACGTAGTAATTGGTTTCAAAATTGACGACATGAGTCGAAACGAACGTAACTCGGCGTGGATTTGTATCGGGTGCAGTAATAATTAATGTCGTTTTTGTATCAATAATTATGATTAAAACTGATACGTATATACAAACAGCCACGTTATAAATTCAACAGTTTTTCTTTGAAATGATGTATGGATAATAAAAAAAAATTGATTCGAAATCCAATCTTAGCATCGATAGCGTCCTTTTTAATAAAATTATGAAACATTAGCATCGAACAAATATTATAACGTAAACGAACCATAAGCGGATAAAGTTTCTTCAATTGCGTAAAACAATCGAATACTTTTGATTAGCTGTAGATACGTTTCTAATATGCTTTTTACAAAATTTGCTTCTGTAGAAAAGCTTTTTTTGTAGAAGCTCCCAAACCAATATTGGATTTCATTATTGAAATTAATTTTGTTTTTTACATACACAAATTTCTCTGCGTTCCATTATTTAATTTTTTTTTTGCTTTTTACGTACTCTTTATATGTATTCCAATAGTGAAAATTTGTTCGCTTTCTACATATACAAATTTCCAATGAAATTTCATTGTTGAAATTTATTTTGTTTTTTACACATACAAATTTCTCATAAATGTATAAATATCCGCAATCTACTCAGGAGTATATGAATGTACCTTTTTAAATGGGTTACGCTACTAATGTTTCATGAAGCGCTTACACAATTCCGTATTTCCACAGAGAATGCAATTTTCACGCGTACATATGCCTACTAAATTTATTGTCCGCAACTATAGCAATTACAATTAATTAATTTCAATCTAAATAAAATTAAAACAATTTAAATACAAAGTAAAATCTAATTTATCTGAAATAAGTAAAAGCTTGTGTCAACATGAAAAATCACACTAATTTCGAAATAAACCTTTGAATACATTTAGATGTCCAGTTTTAGTTTTTATATTATTACGTTATGAGGTACAGTGTACTATGTTGCGACCCACATATGCATATGTATGCGGCAGGAGAAAATAAAAGGTTGAGAATGGCCGGTCTAGAACAAACCGTCAAAGTGGCACATCGAAACTAAACAAAGTCAAACTATATATTTAGTTGCAAACCAACACAGTCTGCAATCTAGTACTTTGTCTTGTTTAGTAAATAGTTACAACATATACCTCACCATATATTAGGAGTTTAAGAACTCCTAAAGTTTACAACACGGACGAATGTGAATGCTATTTTTGGGAATTAGAACATCTGCAGCTTTTTGACATGTGGTGTAGTTTATTACGAGAAAAGCGTAGAAAGCTTAATTGCACTTTAAGACTTCGACCTTTGCTGCTTAATAGCAACGACGTGTAATAATCTTAATTCTTAGGCTAATCCTTAGGAACCAAAGAACAAATAAGATTTTACAGAAGAAATTGTAATCATCGCTTGCTGTATTAACGTGTTCTATTCAAAACAGTGTCATTATTACGAAATTCACGATTGTAAAGGTTTTTATAGATACGTTTGTTTCATTGTTCTAACAATTATATGTTGAAGTAAGAATTAATTTGCTAAGATCACTATATTGCTAACATTGAGAGCTTTTTACCCATTTTTAATAAAAAGAAACAATAGTTTTCATTTTTACTTTAGATTATTTTATGGGTGGTCCATATTTGGGCCACACTTTCAAACATGTAAATTTTCACTGTCACTTTGAATTCGTCATTTATAACAACCATTACGTTTGTCCATCATATTTCAATTCTACATCAGAAAGCTAACATATTATAGATATATATTGATATGTATACGATTAGGTGTCTTCAACAGGTTAGGCAATAAACGCTAAAATAAAAGTGATAGCTTATATTTGCACCACTTCCTCTACTCTAGGCACGTAGAGTTAAAGAACTTTAAAAAACTTTTAACAAACCACTGAACTTGTGTGAACACTTTATCAACACGGATACTGAGCTCTGCACTGGAATGTTATAAGTGACGTTATATCCTGATATTAATTTACACTGAACTTTGTACTTGAACTGTAGCTACTATTCCTGGCATAAAGTTTTCGGTCGAACGTAAAAATGTGGAACTAACTAAGATCACTAAAATTTTCAAGGTGCGAAATGCTGTATCACGAATAAAAAAAAACACGTGGGAAGATTACATAAGTATAACATAAAATAGATGGGGAAAGGAAAATAATAAAACTAATCCTTTGCTATCAGAAAGAAAACAACGAGGAAAATAAATCTATTTAACAATAAAACGATATTTTACTTAGTATTTATATTACCTAATATTTTGTAATATTTCTACGTCCGCATTTGATTACTTCGATGTGTTGTAGTATTGATACTACGAGATTTCCACAACGTATAAGTGGAGTTCCTTTTTGCAATAATTTTATTATTTCTCAAAGCTGTTTTTCACTATTGGGGACATTTTTATTAACTATTTTTCTTCCGTGTTGTCTATAAATTCTGTATTAGGTTTTATGGTTATATAGTAGCACTTTACATCACAAAAACAGTGGCATTTTTAGCTGATTTTATATTATCGCGTTTGGCCAAAATCTGTTTGCCAAGGGTAGTATAAGTGAACCTTGCAATTCGAAACAGTAAACCTGTGCTAGCAAATAAAATAATTAGGATAAATGTCCCAACTACTGTCAGTGTCCCTATAACCGACACTTGAATTATTTTATTTAATAGCAAAGTAATACACGAGGAATCGTAAATAAACAAATTTTCATACTAACTTTGGACCACGATTTACATAACAACACATGGACATTGTATATTCGTTTACACTTAATATTTAAAAATAAATATTAGGAGGTAAATGTGCTGTTGATCATTAAAATCTGACCAATGTAATTATAAAGTATGGCACGTGTCATAATTTAGTAAAGGCGTTACGTTTACTATACATCTTATATCTGTTACACAAACTGGATTGCTAAATATGTGTAAAAATTGTTTCCATTTAAATGACAACTTTTCGAGTGACCTTAATAGGGACATTAAACTTTGTTATACATTTGCAATTAATTAGTAATTAATTCATTATATTCAACGTAAAAAAAAGATGTTCATAAGTAAAAGAGATGCTGAACAATATTATGCTACAAACTGGAATGATTTTTAGATTAAATACGTTCTACAATAGTTAAGTAAAGTTACGCGATACCCTTAAAGTAGTAGTAATTGGTACATCTACCCTATTTGCCAAATTATCTCTGGCTTCATACAACCTTGCAGTCACAGAACCATATTGTCCCCCACAACGTGGTCCTTCGAACCATAATTAAGTAATACACATGTGTATATTCCCACCAAAACCCAAACGATCGAAAGATCAATCACAGTGGTCATGACAACTTTATTTCCATTGTAGTTATTTGCTACTCCCGTTTCCTTCTTTTGCCTTTTCAATGTTTACGGTGTAATAAAAACACAGCAATTCAGGTGGCCTCTAAAAGCAGCCCCTAATGTAGCATGACACGATTGTAACTTCCAATCACCGTGTCGCATACACGAGACAACCCCTCTTATGGGATTAGTATGGTATACATGTCTGTCCACCTATGCTCATAGAACCCATTGTCCTGTCCCCATGCACGAGGAGTGCCCTTCGTGTTGCTATGGAGGCTTTTAAGCTCCGTACACACGTGCTGTTTACAGAAGGAGACGAAGCAGCCTATAGTAGGCTGAGATACATAAAGAACGATTGATAGGCTGGGAAGAGAAGGCTCGAATTCCCCATATACCGGTGTTCTTATGTAGTTCCCGGCTCGCGCAATAGCTATCACCTGGTTCCATTGTGACAGCTCCCGGGAAACTTCATAAAAATACCCGCCCTGCGTACATACAAGAAGAAAACTGCAAATTTTTGGCATTCCAATTTTTCGAAGTATTCCCAGGTTCCGGCAACGAGAAATTGGACGTTCATTTTAAAAGGGAATACGCGAAAATGGATTTTAGAGGTATCGTAAAAATAGAAATATCAAATTTGGCGAAATTGCAAGCGGAAAAATTCGCAGAATGCTGCGTGGTGAAATGAAAGTTGAATTAAAAAAAAAAATGGCATACAGAAACGAAATATTTGAATGAAGCATGGAAACGGGAAAATATCATTTTTTTCGGTAGAATAGAACGCCACAAAATGTTGAGTAAAACCGGAAATATCCGAACCAAGAAATTTCACACCGTAATTCGATAAATGGTCTTTTAAGTGACGTATGAAGACCACATAATCCGTGCGTGAAAAAACGATGGAAAAAATTAGCACGTACACGATCTGGAATCACCGTGAACTAATCCAGCGTCCCTGGCCCTGTCATCGTGAAGGTTCTGGAAATTGCATTGTCGCGATATCGCGAACGAAAGTAATCTCATTCGGTCGTAACAGATCCCCGAGCAGAGTCTTAATCCTCCGGTATATCGCATCGAGTTCACTCGCGATTAAATGCAGGTCGACGGAAAGCGGCGCAATAAAAGCGGAATCAAATGCTTGCTCGAAAAAATCGATATCTAACGAAGACGTAAAACGGAGTTAGAAACGAACACTGTGATTCCTTGTACGGAAGGAAAAATATCGGTGCTTTGTATAAGATAATTGTACCTTATTAACCCTCGCACCGCGAACATATTTCTTGAAACACGAATTTCCAAGGCGGGATATTTTATGTCCATCTTCAGAAAAGAGCTGCCGTCACTCACGGTAATAATGGCACATCACTTACAGCGAAATTCACCAAATACAAAAGTTCTGATTTTAACACGGCGATTTTACTCGTTTCAACGGAACACATTACAATTACGCATGTATTACATTTATTTTATTGCAAACTGTAGTTAGTTAACTTCTCTACGATACTTCCGATGCTATATATTGTTGCTGTAACATCAAAATTAGTGAAATTTCCAGAAATGTAATTGTTTACTTGATTGGAATGTTTTAGATAATTGGTAAGCTTTATGGCAGTCAAGGTGTTAATGAAAGTTCGCACGCTTGTAGAGCATAATGAACTGTACACAAAGTAATCTTTTTGTCGACAGGAATCCTTTCGAGGGGTTGAAATCAGCTAACTAAAATTTCACCATTTTTTTATTTTTGTAAAGTGCAACTTTGCTTGGGGCTTCTTTTGCAATAAGGTAATAGAGCACTAAAAACTTAAGATCCAACTTATCTTGAGAAGAAAAAGGTCCAAAAGAAGACATTTTCTTTGGCTCAGAGTGAATAACATTGAACTTAACTAGAACCTAACTTATATTGGTAGGAAAAATGCTCAAAAGGAAACATTTTCTTAGGCCCAGAATACATAAGATGGCATGTAACTGTAATCTAATTTATATTGGGAAGAAAAAGGACTAATTCTTAGGCTCAGAGTGCATAACATTGAATTTAACTGGAACCTAATTTATATCGAAAGGAAAATGACCAAGAGGAAACATTTTCTTAGACCCAGAATACATAAAATAGCGTTTAACTGGAATCTAATTTATATTGGGAAGAAAAAGGTCCAAAAGGAAAAATTTTCTCAGGCTCAAATTGGATAACATTGAATTTAACTGAAACCTAACTTATATTGGCAAAAAAAGTAGTCAAAAGAAAAAATTTTTTAGGTCCAGCATGTAATCCATATTGGTAAGAAAAAATCCCCCCAAAAAAATGTTATTGGGTCCACAATAGGTAAGATTGAATTTAATTGCAACCCGATTTATATTGGGCGAAAAAAGTCCCAAAAGGAGAAATTTGCTTGAATCTATAATGGATGAAATTACGTTCAACTGGAATCTAACTTACACGTTGGTGAGAAAAAAACTCAATAGGAAGCTTCCTTGAATTAAAAAGATGTAAGATAATGTCTTTCATACCGCCACTGGATGATTTTAATCTCCAACGAAGTAGAAGATGCTATTTATATTGCTTGTCACCCTCTGACAGTTGCTCGGTAGGGAGTAGAGTGTCAACTTGGTAATATAGATGATATATCTTCCTATTTTTCATTCCCAATTACTAAGGATAGCCGCATTACTTACGGGATAACTTGATATGTACCCCAAATCCTGATATATGAGCCGCTTAAGAGGCAAACTGATCAACTCTGTGAAATTGAATTGATTTTTTAGAAAAATTGGGTTTGATCGTTAATTTACACCGAAGTGAAATTGATTAATTTAACTCCTTGTTTTGGCTTCGTTTACTCGAAACCCAGAAACACATCAAGCTCAGATATCTAATCTGAGCCTGGCCGCAAGATCTTACAGACCAGCGATTTCTACCTTAACTTAATCGGGAAACCCTTTTCATTTTTATGCAAAATCTTAGACATCAGTGCCAATATGCAGTTCTTCTCGCGCTATGAAATGATAATAATTTTTGAAACATTATTTAGATCAATTTTTCATACATATTTAAGGACGCGCAGAAATGAAACTTCGTTGAACAATGCACAGGATAACCCATAATTGTCAACCAAATTTAAATTTGTTATAACTTCTTTATTTGTTAGCTTCTTCGTTCCATTTTTTGTTCAGATTTTGAAATAAAATTTGGGAGACTAATTATGGAGAAATTTACCTCTGAACGTGGAATAAAAATCATGGAATTTTATTAACAATATTAGCCTTCGATTATATTAATTCATTATATAGAGAAATAAGGATGCTACTTCGAAATTAATGACTCTTGGTCCAATTCGTCATTTTCAGCAACAAGATTTCGTATTTGACCTGGCATACATTTAATGGCATACAAAATTCCTTGGTTTCAACTGCAGTTTTACGTTTGATTTAAACAACATTTTTGCAGCTCTCTGTAATTATTCATAATCACTCAGTTTCTTTATTTGCATTATTCAAACGCTGTATTCTAAAAGGGAACTTTATTCCGCTAATACATTATTAAATTATTATTGTAATTATCCATAAAAGATGCCTAACTCTTGCAACCAGCGTTGCGAAATATCATCAGAAATACAGTTACATGAAAAGTCAAATTTTGTCACCAAATGGAGCTAGCGGGTTCTTGCGCCGAGACCTTCAATTCGAGACGCCTATTTGTACCAAATTACATGTCAAAAAAATCCGATCTAAGGGTGAAAATTCGAGACGTACGGTCACCTTACTCATAACCAAAATTGGAAATTCCTGGGATGGATTGAAGCTCTCAGAAATTTTCCAATCATCTTTATAAGAACTTAACCTGCCTTGTATTTTTTATATAATATTCCATGTACATGTTTTCGTGCACCAAGGACAGTGATCGAAAATGTTAGCTTAAATTCAGACTTAAGCTTAGGGCTTGCAATGTAAAGTTTATTAAGTAAAAATCTTAGCCAGGAATATGATTCGATTTATTGTTTGATATGTTCCAATATTTCATGTTAAACACTTATCTGTTTTGTATACTTTCTTAAATTTATCAATATTTTTATACAGGTTTTATCTGTCATCCGCTCAAGCGAGATCCACGATATTTTAAAATACTGATGATTTTATTCAAATTTTAAATTATTAATAATTTTGTTCAAATATGAAAATCTATATTTATAAAATTATTTATACATATTTTCATTTGTTCTAGTTTTTATACTTTCGTAAATTTATCATTAATATATATATATATATATACATATATATACATATAAAATTTATATGCATTTATATATATAAATTATTTGTACATACATAAATAATTATTTACGAATAAAATATTTATCTATATACATATAAATTATTTATATAAATATAATGATTTATGGATATACATATTAATTAAATAAGATTAAAATATAAGTATAGATTAAATATAGGTATAAACATAAGCTTAGGTTAAAATAAAGTTAAAATATATAATGTTATATTTTATAGTTCCAGTGTAAAGCTATTGATATAATGTGTGCTAAAAAATCCTGCTCTGTGTGGTATCTATAATAATAAAGATAATTAAGATTGTCACTTTGGGTTGTCAACCCTGTATACGTACCTAAATATCTACTCATATACAAAGAAGTCGGAAGTCATCCAAAGTCGCAAGGCAGGAATTAAGTTCCATAAATAATAAAAAAATATGATATTCCTTGCGTCTATATGTGGCTATCAGTCGTTCTGTCACGTTTAATTGAACTTTTTAATGATAGGGAGCCGTAATCCCCCGAAATGGGCTTCCCAAATGCTTGTTTGGATCAATGTGGTTGCTCATACGTGGGTAACCCTGATTGCTGGCTACGTGGAGGGAATAATTAGGGGTTGGCAGATAGGGGTGGCTTATTTTAGTGATTCGTCCTGCTGAAAAGTGGGCGCAATTTAGAGAAATGTGCTTCGAATAAGAATTCACATGGGGAGAACCGAAAAGCCCTTAATTAAACATTGCGTAGCGGAAACACCTAAGTGAATTAAATCTAATATAGCTTTGTCTTCGATTGAGAACATTTCGTTAATTACCATTTACACATTACTAGACCGCAGATTTTTATGCATTTATGGGAAATCTAAATTAAAGAAAAGTTGCAAAATGCACGTAATATGCAAAATTGTAAAAAATATCCGCAATAAAGTGTACGTTATAATATCTAGATGGTGAAACGAATCCCCATCGATGTCCAGTTTCTTGAATCGTACCTGTAAAGCATGAATTTGCATAAAAATCCGCAATCTACTTAGACATTACGCTGATTGTTCCAGATTTGAAGCACTGCAAATTGAAACAGGAAAGGAAGGACCAGAAGGAAGAAATGGAAGTGTAATCCTTTGCAATTTTCCTGGTATTAATGGGTTCGTTTCCGAGAAAATCGATTCGGGACATAGGCGCAAATGCGTATCACCATTAACCCACAAATTTAACGCAGCGTCGCATTAAACTGGATACATGGCTTCCGATTACTCGTCATTTTCCCCGTGGAGTGCATAAAATCGGCGTGCGCCGTCCGGAAACGTCCTTGGTCGAATTCACCAGCCGAGCTAATTCAGCGTGTTCTCGGGTTCCTAACATAGCCACGACTACGAAACCGTAGATGAATGGCCAGTTGACACGCGATTTACCCCTAACCGCTTTCTCTGCGATTTCTCGAGATCCTGAGAACCATAAGGCCAGTGTAACACCGTGACATCCTCTGTGCAATTCCCTTTGAAGATTTCCAACTTTAAAGGGAATTTCCAGAGATTCTCTAAACCCAACCTCCTTTACCTTAGTATAGTCGTTTGAAATTGTGAACTTTCTGAGAATATCCACATATACCTTGCTCTCCTAACGTAGAATATCTCGCAATTTTTCATGTTTCAATACACGCAAAGTGTTCTATATGGAGAAATAAGTCGAAAATATAGAATAACATTTTCTCCTACGATGTTTGGTTTTCAAAGGAATGGAGTTTAAATATTTGCCGGATATGCGTGCACTCGACTGTGTCTCGATTTAACGAAGCTCGCTGTAAATTAACTGTCTCGGCTCAGGTTTGTGTTTATTGTACTGAATAATTAAAAGTACAGAATAAAACAAAATTCTCGTGTACAATAAATTTTATTGTACCTTACGCTTCATTCCTTCCCCGCGTTGCTTCCTAAGCAATTTGAATTATATTAAAAAATGAATTCCCTGTGAGAAGCATTTTTATTCTACGATCATTTTGTTAAAGTTTTGTATGAAGAGTTTTCTAGTCTAACACATTTCTAAACTCCCTTTTTCCTATAATTTTCACGTTCCTCAAAATGCACAGTGATTCCAAACTTTTGATCGATGGTGTAAGTACATAAATTGTTGAGAATTCGAATTTAGAGATGCGCAATGCAGTTTGTACCTTTTTCTTTTTAAGAGAAACGATGCTGAGTAAACGATATTGTCGAGAATAATAAGATTTTATATATCGGTTATAAGGCGCGTTTCGAATTGAAATTTGAATCCGTAATATCGGTTCATGTTACCGCGTTGAAAAGTTAGTTTAATGAAGAAAGTTCGAATCGGATTGCGTGCTCAGTTTTGCATTCTAATAAGCAAATTGATCGCACAGGCAACGCGTACAATAATACTGCGCAATCCTCCTAAATGATTTGAAATAAAAATACAGGTTGGCCGACATTTCATGTTCACTCGTGGTTTGTTTAAATTGTAAAAACATTTGAATATCCAATCGAAGTAAAAGTTTTTTTTTTAAGAATTAATCGGATTGTAATAATATAAAATTAACACTATGAAAAATACGTCATCAAACAAGGCGTTAAAGAAACAATATTAATCGGTTAGGTTTTACTTAGCGATAGATTAGCAATAATGAAAGAATTTTTACGGAATTCTTCGCATTTTTTCAATGCTTCGTTCGTTTCTTTTTCATAGTCAATAATTTTAGAAATCGTCTCATATAACTAAAAATGGTGACCGCTTGAATAACAGTTTCCTTTACAATAAACAAAAAAATCACATATTTATTTCCCTGCGTTTTTCAGTTATTAATTTCTTTTTATCTCAGTAGGCCACTCTGTAATTGCAACTTGTAATTATAAAAATTGGGAACATCTCTAGAAACTTTACATAGGAAATTTTATACGAACGACTAATCCAAGCAGAAGAGAAGCTCGGAATGATAGTTAACGGCAGAATTAATTATAAATGCTATGGAAGCTCAAGAAAGTCCTCAGGGAGCAGTAGCCTAGTTATCTCATTCGTCCGCGTTTTAATGATTTGTGTGCCGCATAAAACGCTACGGTGATTCTTACACTTGCCGATGAGATTATTTAATTAGAAATCTCGTTATAGCGGATCGATAACGAGTCCGGCTACTACTAAGATAAACGTGATACAACGAAGATAAAATGGAAATTATTCTTATTGTACAGTTAAGTTCTATTTTTATTCGGTCTTATTACAACTTCGACAATTTATCTCGACAATGAACACGGGTGTACATTAAAATGCCGACGTGCGATAAGAAGAAACAGATAAGAGGAACATTTTTAGAACAAAACGAGTACTAGTCGCGTGAACAAGAATCTGACGAGCTATCTTTAGGTCTGGTTTACACTAACGATTCAGTTTACGATCTGACCATGGTTTAAATACCATTTTAACCTCTGAAAATTTGTCAGACTTTTACTAGCTAATTTCTCGATGCTTCCTTCGCACGAAGATCTTTAATCAATTCTAGAGTGATCTAGAGAAATATCTAAAATATGACTAGACTTGGGAAAATTATAATGGAGACTTAAGATAGGCTCATATTAAGTTGCAGTTGGATTCCAGTTAAACATAAATAAAATTCAGGTTACACTCAAGTTGGCGCAGATAAGTTTTGGGCTAGATTCAGCGTGAGTTAAAATATAACTACAGTGGCTGCCAGAAATTTTCGAGCAAATCATAGTTTCATATCAATTTAAGTTACGAATTAATAAAACTATTTCTGCACGCAATTTAACAAGATGAGATATTTTATATACTGTAATAAGTAACATAGTTTTGCAACGTGTTTTTATTTTCAAGTAGTCTTCTCAATAATATAATAAATTTATATTAGCTCATCACATAAGTTTCTAGAGAATTTGATACCAAAAAGGTACAGTTAAACAAGAATAGTAATTCCAAATAGATAAATCTTACAATAGAAAACCTTTTCCCCTAAGCTTCAACCCTATATCATTACCATTGAGGTGATTTTAGGCCAAAACGTGATGTATAGTTCAAGTTCGATATCTTTTATTCTATCGCATGAAAAGTTATGGAAAAGTTAGGAATACTTTAATATAGTATTACTTAATACAGTAAAAGGTTGTTGACAAACTTCGTTTTTCTAACAAAGTAACAAACTAACAAAGTTTCGTTTTTATGCGCCAACATTGTTTTCAAATTTTATTAAAATATGACAGAACTTTTGGCTAACCTAATACAGTGCAATCCAGTTGTTATAATCACGGATAATATTATTACGCGATTATTATTATCGTAATCAATGAGTCCCAAAAAAGTTTATATAAAATTTTCTTTGATCTACCGTATAAAAAGTTGTAAGAAAAATCAGAGATGCTATATCCAGTGACAAATAAATCTTCAATTTTTTCAGATCTTTTAACCGCAGAACTGAATTTTAAAAAATTTCGAAAAGCCGGAAACTTTATTGAAGTTTTTACGTGACTGTGTTTATATTATTATAGTTAGTTTTATAGTTGTAATGGAAGCATTTTGCTACCCAAAAGCCTTTCTTAAACTGAACGTGAACAGTTAATTAAGGTACATTCAGATCTAATTGTTGGATACTTAAAAAAACATTGTGAAATAAAATATAGATATACTGCGGTACGAACTTTTCGTTTAATCCAATATTTTATTTCTTAAATATGAATCCAAACAAAGTAGAATCCGCGATAAGTCTCTCCTCACTTAACGGATTACTTAAAATCACATAGGTATAGAATAATACAGAATAATAGATATAGAATTATATCGCATATGTAGAAGAACCTAAAGTGAAATTTTCGTAAAAAATTGTCGACCCTAAAAGTTGTCATCCTAGACTATAGTCCACTTAGCCTGTACTTAAATCCGCCTCTGGTTTAGGAAAATTATAATAGGGGACGAATTTAATTTTGCGTTCGTATGTTTAGTGAATTTTATACAAAGATAGACAGACCATGTGTGTAGCCACGCATGTAAACTTAATCTTTACGTTCTAAACTTTGCTCTACACGCTTTGTTGAATCAAACAAGCCCAACAAAGCTACTTTGAAACAATAGAGATCTCCCGTGGACTCCATTAACCGTGTAATAACTTCTCTTTCTCATGCAAAATTGAAACTAAAAATTACCCATTATACTTTCATCTGAAACTAATCGTTTTAATGCCGCAAAATTTTATTAAATATTTCGGTGTACAATTTTATAACTTCATTCTTGTAAAGTGTATACTTACTCTAGACAATTATTTTGTTTAGACATTTATTTTGTAATGTTTTTATGGTAATGCGTATTTATAACAACATTGTGATTATCAATTATAGGATTCACACATAGAAAATAAGCAATGAATTTTTCAAAATACAGTAATGCTATTTTGTAATTTTAAGTTTATTTATATATTTGGTGTACCAGTAAGTAATTCACTATGTTATGAATTAATCGAATTTTCTTTCAAACACGAATCCATAACTTGTTCGAAAAATGCTACAAAGTCTTATAAAACAATGACAATTATATTTGAGACAAATTGCATATTGAATTTTGTTAAAAATAAATGTTGAATTGAGGCAATAGTAGTCGTCAACACACCTAATAGATCATAAAGCAAAAGGAAAGTAGGATATATCATTCGTGACCCCAAGTATCATTTGAGGGCTTAATTGCCAATTAAAACATATATTATTTTTCACAGCATAAAATAAATGCAAAGTTTAACAAAAATCTAATGTTAGTTTCAATATAATTAGTGAGAAACAGCTTGTTTAGATTGGTTCCTATCGATCGACTACCTCTAGAAGTATACTTCGAATAAAACGCTTAAAATAATAAGGAGTTATTGCGAAGAAAATTGAAAAGGTAATTGGAAGTACAAAGGGTTGATATTAACCCGTTGAGTGCCAAACGTTTTCATCTCGTAAGCAACATGTTTTATACAAACAACATTTAATCTCATTTTAAACTAATCTTAAGTAAGTTAAAAATTTAAAATAAACAAAATGCACTTCCTTTTACTTGTCTAAAGAAAATTCAATACTTAAATTTGCAAACCAGCTTCGCTGAATAAAGAAACGTTTATCGTTTGCTTTAACTAGGACAAAATACAACGTTGCATTCACATATGCAACGTTGAGTCTGAAAGGATTATGGATGGATGAAAAGAGGAGTCTAAAGTTTAAACACAAACTCTATTAAACTGTTCGTTAAATAAATTCATATCATAACAATATACTCGTTCATTTTTTTATACAAATTACTATTTATCTAGATTTCAAAATTTTCAAATCATAGAAGCAGTACAAAGTTTCGAGGGATTTCGAAACTTTAAACTTTTTGAGTCTCGAGGGGTTTCGAAATTTTAAAGTTTCGAATGCTTCATCCCTAGTTAACCCTTTCAAAACCAAACGTTTTCGTCTCGTGAAAAGCATATTTCGCATAAAATACATTTAAACGTATTCTGAACTAAAATGGAAATTTGAAGTAAACAAAATTCATTTTCTTCTCATTCGCTAAAGAAGATTTAATACTCAGATTTACAACTAGTTTTAATGAATAAAAAACATTTATCGTTTACTTTTACCGAAAAAAATCCAATCGAATATCGTATGAATGAAATGATTAACAACGTACTTTCCATCATAACACACAAAAGGAAGTTTGTTTATCTGATCTGCATAGCTACATGTTTTTTATCATCATATTTATATCATATTCACAATAAACGAATATTTTTATCTTCTTCCTTTCCTCATTTATTTCGTATTAAATTTATTTCATTTTCCGATATGTTTTTTTTATTTCTGGAACAGCATTTCGCACCTCAACATTTTTAGCGTTCGTAATTAGTTCCACGTTGTCGCATTCGACCAAAAACTTTTTGCCAAGGATAGTAAACCCACATCTATTTACTAAAATGTTAATGTGCACATATCACCTTTGTGTATTTCTAAAGTATCTCAACGAACTTTCCCAACAACCTAATATAAATAGAGTTACAACAATAAGTTTTGTATACTTCAATACGCGTGCCTAAATTTCCACAAAACTGCATTTTCGATTTATGTATATTTTATTGTAAACAAATAGAGAGAATCACTATTTTCTAACTATCTGTCTAATTTTAATTAATAAACAAATTGCTGTTCTTGGATTGATCCTAACTCCTATATTTTTTTAAATATATTACATTTAGAACTGCACGTAGAGTTTTGCGACTGACTTTAAGTCACGGTGGTTCTAGTGTTAATCGTTAACACGACGTTAATCTTTAACTATGAAAAAAAAAGAGTCCTCGGTGCTTTCGTACAGCTCAGAATAGTTCGACGAAAGGGGAATCGATAAAGTGATTGACTACAAGTTTCCATCATTGGGAATTCTATTTTTTGGCCACAGAAGCAGCTGGTCAAAAGCCGATGGAGAAACGGGCTTTGTGCTTCGCCAGTTGACAGCACGATAAATTCGAAGAGTATGACGCAGCCCCCAGTGCTGATATAAGGCCCCCGATAGAGTGTCGACTGTTAGATACCCGGGAAACATTAATTTCCGTGCTTTGATCGGTTAATTGGACGATCTTTAACCTTCCGACGACCCAGTTTTTGATTAACCCTTTGAGTGGAGGCCTACTTTGGTCGACTAACTACTGTCCGACTATCGATCGACTTCTCGATCGCTCCTTTGTTTGCAAAACCCTGCTCTGGATATTGTATTCGTACTATGTGTAACAGCATTGACCAATTACAGGATATACCATTCATTTATAGGAAATGTCATAAATTGCACGCCTAGTCAAATTTGGACCAAACTTAAATAAAAAGAATTGTACAGAAGTCTACCAAATCGAAAGATTCGCTTAGTATACAATAAAGATGCGTCTACTCATTATTAACATTCGAAAAAAGCTAATACTTTTGATTTTTAATTAACAATGATAATGTCTTATTAATTTTGTCCGAGTGAAATTGTATTATATTGATTTAAATTAGATATTTGTAATATTGGTTAACAATTAATGGTTTCATTTCACGTGTGACGCTCTTTAATATCAATATAAAACTAAGCGTTCATCCCAGAAATTTTCAAGGCATCTCATAATTTTGTTCACCGATATATATACTCACTACTATTGATTTGAATTTTAGAGATCAATTATATGGAAAACAACTGACTACCACAATATTCAGTTAAAATTCCCATCGTTTTAAAAGCTCTGTTGTCTTATTCTACTCTAAACTATAGTAAATGAGCCACGTACTGTCACTGTTCCTATATCTGCCACTTCAATTCGTTTTATTTAATAGCAAAGTAATGTACAAAGAATCCTAAGTAAACAAATTTTCATACTAAATTCGGACTTCGGTTTACGTAACAACACATCGACATTGTACATTCGTTTACACTTAACATTTATAAATAAATATTAGGAGGTAAATGTGCTGTTGAACATTAAAACGTGACGAATATAATTATAAAGTATGAAACGTGTGATAATTCAATAAGACGATACGTTTACTATGTATCTTATATCTGTTACACACACTGTTATGACGTGTTAATATATGTAAAAACGTGTTTCTATTTGAGTGAAAAGTTTTCAAGTGACAGTACGAAGGACATTGGACTTTGTTGTACATTTTCAATTAATTAACACTAGGTTTACGGACATTAATTGCATATTTTGACAGGCTCCCGGAAAAATACGTATACTGCATATAAATATTCGAAGTTAGAAGATTGAGGATGAAAAGGATCAATTAGAATACATATTCATACCATTGTATTAATTAAAGTGAACATAAAGTACTGAAAAATAATATTTATGGTCTCTATAATTTTAGGTATGAAATCCGAAATGCTTCAACGTGACGAGTTCCGTAAACCGAGTGTTAATAATGAATTTATTATATTGAATATATAAAAAAATGTTCATAAATAAAGGGGATGTTGAACAATATTATGCTCCAAATTGGAACGATGTCTATGTTAAATACGTTCTAAAATAGTTAAATAAAGTTACGCGCGAACCTTAAAATGGCAGTAATTGGTACATTGACTCTAGCAATGTCGCGCGTGACAGTAAAATGTTAAGGGGACCAAGTGGCACCCATATAATTCTATACGACAACGAATAGTCTATCCAATGCTTCGTCGGTGGTAACAGTGTGATCTAGAAAGCGTCAGCAAAGATAGAATGTCTGGAAATAAGACTGCTATCGCGTTGAATTATATCGTGAGGTGGGTAACCAATTCTGTGATATTAGAAGCAATAAATAAAACCGTCAAGCTGGTTCGCACCACGGCTGGGATTTTTCTAGTAACTCGAGAGACTAACTTGGTGAAATCGACTCCGGATAGAAGGTTGGAAAGGAGAGGAAAACCACGGATTAAAGCAGACTTGTAGAACTGTCTGAAATGGAATTGGTACACGCGAGAGTCTGCTGAACTTCCAAGGTTCTCAAACTTATCGATTCCGGTCTGGCGATTCCACGAATTCTCCAACTCCAAAGCAGCGACGTGTCCGTCGAAACAGATGCAACGTTAAGAACCGTTCCCGTGAACGAGAAGTTGATTCGAAACGAAGAAGTATTCTCTTATCTCAAGTTTGAATAATTATTAAAACTGTTTGGGAAGTTCTTGCCTCGTTAACCATTATTATTCAAGATTAAAGAATTAATTGATACAAGATCGAAAGATTAATGAAAATGGTATAAACTGGTATAAGAAAGAGTTTATGACCTTAATAAAACTGGACGGAAATACAGTTAGTCGCAAAAGTCTACATACAGCTTTGAATTTAAAATATATAAAAAATCGATTAATTGTCTCGTCAGATATCCTCTTTTTACAACTCCTGTTTATCGTACTCTCTATGGTCATTACAATAGCTTCAAATGTATGTTTAAATGCCCACCGTTTCTGTCACAGTTTAGATTTTCTCAACGGCTCTTTAAATTCGTTCATAGCATCTGCTAATGATATAATAAGAAGTAAATCGAATCTGCGGTATATGGTAAATATGAAGCGTGAAGGATAGTAAGATTCGATGCAGACGAGGGTTTTTTTTACCGCACAATCGTATGTTTTACGCTTGTTTTTTCAATTGGAAAAAACAAACACGGACATACGATCGTGCGGCAAAAAACCGCTCGTCTGCATCGTGTATAAGGGCGAATTCAACAAACACGTGTTTCGAGAAAAACACACTTTTTGCCAGCATTGTATGAGCTCTAACAATTTTTTTTTTTATAAAAAATGTAATATTTATGTACAAAAGTAGGACGAAATCGGCAGAACAAATTAACAGGAGTGTGCGTTAAGCGCTATAAATCAATTTAATAAAATGAAGAATATATTTGACAGTGAGTGTTGAACGTCTTTGATGTAATTTCTTAATTGTTTTCTTTTTATCTATATTTATTTTACCGTAACTTTACCATTTTGTAACCCTATTATTCTCTATTTATTTCATTATTATTTCTTTCGTTCATTTAACGTTATGACACAATTGTAATATTGTCCCACGTTTCGTTTACCTTGTTGCTTCTTTCATCACTGATAAAAGTTAATTAAACAAGTGTATGATGCCCCTCAGAAGCCAAACTGATTAATTCCACTATTCACAAATATCCGAATTTTACTACTCGGATACATAATTAGTGTCGTATTTTTCAAAAATCATTTTGATTAATTTCTATTCTGAGTGGCTCATATCTAAATACAGGTTAGTGTTAAGAATGTTTTGCTTCTATACGTCTTTGAAATACGGCAAGACCTTTGGCTAACCGAATAAAAGAGGCATCGATCCTTTCTGGAAAAATCGATGTGACGTTTCACGTATCGAACGTGCTAATAGCGTGGGCTAATCGAAGTGTTGAACGGAGAAATTGAATACACAACGTTTAAAGTTAAACTAGATTGAGCTTCGCACTATTTTGCCCGCTATTTAGCGGCTAAGGCAACAACTTGCGCGGTGAAAGCCCGACAAATGCAGATTTCATAACGTGACGTGCTTTGCAAACGCGTGAAGTTCCCTCCACGTCTACTGCAGGTCTTCGAGGCATTGACAAATCCGTGTAGTGTATTAAAGACCGGTCGGGGATACGGAGAAGGTGAAATTTCGGTGTCCAATAGGCAACAAGTTGAACACGACAAGCAGCTGGTCTAATCTGGTAACTTTAAAGGGCAACGGAATTCCTTTGACGTGTACTATTAATCAAATTCTACGGTCAGAAGCAGAATTATAATTTTCTTGGTGGAACTTTAGAACGTCAACAGGTGCTACATCAAAGAAGATACCTTAATTCGAGGCTACGGATTAATGAAAATAGGGTTGCGTAGGGGACTCCGAAATTTGCAGCTTCAAAAGAAGAAGAAGAAGAAGAAAATTCTTTACCTATCATCCTTTTCTCCCTTCCAATTCCAACGACGGGGTCAATTCTTCCAATTAATAGGACACTGATCTTCTTTATCCAACACACATTTTCCTCCTCGCATTTTCACCCACATTCACTGGCACAGTGATCTACGACCACCAAATTAAACAACTGAGATCCACAGTAGTATGCACAAGCAGAAACAGTTATTGTTTTCTTTAGGTTCCAAGTAAGCCTAGTTACTACCTAATGTTCACCGCATCAGAAAAGTTTATTATTTCGCTAAATCTAAATCTAGATTGCTAGATAGATCGATGGATCACCAAATTTTCATCAGAATCAACGAAAAATGGTGTTCCTTTTATAGAGACTCTAAAATGGTCCGACTAAATCTGTCGTTATTTTTCTATTATTCTAGACGACTCTCTAATATTTATATTAGAGACTATTTTTCTATTCACACTGGAAGTCTTTCTTCTGTTTCGCCGAAGCGTTTGTAGTTCTCATAATCTCGATTCTAGCTCACCTCATAACCGTAGCACTATTATCATTGTCCCGGTTGCGACGCTGTTAAATCCTTTAGAGACACGCCACTAAAATCCCATACCACTTCAGACATCAATGTCATTCTCGTAAAGCAACTTTCCAAGCGCAACAAACTTGTGCAATCATCCCTCAATAGAAATCTCGCGACGCGTCTATGGGACACGTGTCTGCCGAACTTTCAAACACCCGAAAAAGCGTGCAAACTTCACGCCACTGTACACACGAATGCGAATCTCGAGAAAAACGGGAACCGAGTTTACAAAGCGAAGGGCTTGTCGCGTGGTTTTGGCAAATTTGATAAAAGTAGGTGGGGAAATTACGATGGAAAAGGGACTGAAAGTGGAGGTGGAGGAGCGTGGTGGCTCGGCTGAGCCGCTAAAGGTTGGAAAACGGACGTTCTCAGGGGTATAGGGGTGAAGCAACGATCGAAGTTACGGCACACGCGATTGTTTGAAACGGGAGCGATCTTAAATCCGCACTGTACGGCCGCAATCACGCGCGACTGTCGACAAAGCCGTCGCGGTCACAACAAAACCTCTGCGACGGGGGAACCACGAGGGGTGGCGGCCTCGCGGCGCCAGGCGTCGCGACGACCTCCTGCAGCCCTACGGAGAAACTCGATTGCTGCTGGATTTCGAAGATAAGGGTAGTTCAACGTGGGTAAGAAAGAAATTGAGCGAGCAAAAAGTGGCAAAAGTAGGAAAAATTGTGGAACGCCGGGGAAAAACAAATAAGCGAAATGTAGAATATAATATAATGATATAGAAATGGAAATATATGAATCTATTGATGAAAAAAACTCGATTGCTGCTGGATTTCGAAGATAAGGGTAGTTCAACGTGGGTAAGAAAGAAATTGAGCGAGCAAAAGTGACAGAAATAGAGAAAATTGTGGAACGCCGGGGAGAAATAAATAAACGAAATGTAAAATATAATATAAAGATATTGAAATGGACATATATAAATGTATTGGTGAGGGAAACTTTATTGGTTCCCGATTTGAAAGATAAAGTTGCATCAGTGCGGGTAAAAAAGAAATTAAGCAAAGCAAAAATTGCAATCGTAGTAAAAATTGTGGAGCATTGATAAGAAACAAATAAGAGAAATGCAAAATGTAGTATAAAAGTATATAAATGTATTGATGAGAGAAACTCGAGTAATGCTGGATTTCAAAGATAAGGGTAGATCAGTGCGTGTAAGAAAGAAATTGAGCGAGCAAAAATTGTGGAATGTTGGAGAGAAATAAATAATCGAGACGTAAAATATAATATCAAAATATAGAAACGTAAATGTATAAATATGTAAGAAAGAAACTGAGCGGACAAAGATTGCAAAAGTAGTAAAATTTGTGGAATGTTGGAATGAAATTAATCAACAAGATATGAAATATAATATAAAAGTGTATAAATGTAAATGTATATAGAAAAATACAACATTCGATGAGAATTGTTTGTCGCACATTATATCAAGTGATTAAAAATCGGATCCCAAACATAGGGTGATTAGGGTAGGTACTATGTGGACTCCCATTGGGACTTCCTGTGGTCACATGGTCTCATGGGACTCATAAGGTCTCTTAGGGTCCATGAGGTCTCATTGCAACCCTATGACTGACTTAAGAAAATTCAGTTTACTTCTTTACTACTGATGATAAAATCAATAATCGTAGTCTGTAGGTAAATATGTAGGTACAGAAGAGATCTCACCATAGACAAGGTATCACAGACAAGATATAAGAGTAGACAAATCACTATATGGTATTTCGTGTCCCACGTTTTAAAATACCGATAATCTACACAATCAAAGTTTTCGGAAGAATATGTTCCGTTTTATTATCTGATAAGGAATGTGAAACACTTGTAAAGTATTTTAATATGCAAAACGTAAAAGGAAACACGAAAACTATAGATTTTACTCAATCGAAAAGGTAGAAATGGAACTGGTAATAGGGCTTTAGAGCCACAGGAATTCGAACCACAAAAATATATTACATGATTGATCTACTCTTATACATAGTCTGTGATCTCATCGCCAGAAACCTCCAAGAATATTATACCGTATTCGCGGCACGGAATACCCGGATTTGGAACTCATGAGCCTTATTACCATTTTCATTTTTACCGTTTCGATTGCGTAAAACCTATAGCTTTTGAGTTTGGCATTCATTTTGCATATTACATTACTTTTGGAATGTTTCCATTCCCTTTCAGGTAATGAAAAGGAAGATATTCTTGCGAAAATTCTAATTTTTTTAAATGTTGATATTTCAGGCCATGAGACACGAAGTCCCATTAGATGGTAAGTCTATTTTGTACCTGGTCTCTGATTATACGTCGGTAATTTGTAGACCGAGGATAAAATAGGCGTCGGTATTATAGAAACTGTTGTAGTAACGAGCAAGTTACCTTCAGAAAAAATAAGTAGAAAAGTCGATGCATAGTCAGGCAGCGATTCATTTTATCTTTATAAATAAAAACTGTAATGTATGGATTTTCTTATTACAGTTTTCTACGCTTACACACTTTATACTTTCTTGAGAAGTATACTTCAAATACTTTGTTTTATAAATTTAAGGAAAAAAGTACACATTTACAAACGCAAGCGAGGTACAAAATAGTCCTACTATCCAATGTATTTTTCTATCACAAGTTTTTTGGGATCTCGAGATGCAGTTAACATTTCCATTTTTATCTTTTCGATTGCTTTAAGTCTACAGCCTTTGTGTTTGCTGTTACATTTTACATATTAAAACACTTTAGAAGTGATTGCATCCCTTTTCAGATAATAAAAACGAAGATATACTTCCGAAAATTATGATTTTTTTTAGATGTCAGTATTTTAAACCATATTCTGTATATCTTGTCTGTGCAATCATTTTAAAGGATTTCGTGTCACATGTCTAAAATACCGACATCTAACAAAATCAGACTTTTCGAAAGAATATCTTCCTTTTTATTACCTGAAAGGGAATGTAAACTCTTCTAAGGTATTCTAATATGCAAAATGTAGAAGCAAATACAAAACTATAAATTCTATACAATCGAAAATGTAAAAAACAGAAGCAGTAACTGGGGCTATTTAGCACCTCAAACGTATGACAAAAGTACACTGAATGTTAGACCTATTCTGTACCTCGTCTGAGTCGATATTTAAGTAACACTTCTTTACCATACATAAATGACCACGTAATTGCAGCAGGTAATAATTGATGCCATTGGAGGCACCGAAATATCCAAATGAACCTCGTTAGTTATGCTCAGAAGTATCAGATGTTATTAATCAAGCGAGGAATGAAAGGAAACAGGGAATGTTTCACAGGGAACAAAAGAAGCCAAGTGTTTCGCTTCAATACTTCCGATCAGAGTAAATCGATTATTTAGCGAGATATCGATTTCACGGAGAGATAAATGTGACAGGGTCATCACTTACCCCAATGCTGACCATTCCTCATCGGTGGTGGTGGTTGGAGCTGACGTGCTCTTATTGGGAAGGCTCAAACGTGGGCCAATGCGAAGTGTCATCGGTCGCCTCCGACGTAAAGTGTAATCTATAACAAGGAACCATTAAAAGCTCGTAAATCAAGATAATTTTAAACAATTTACCAAAGACCAGCTGTGTCCTCCTTAGCTTAATTGTCCTAGTTAATATTCCGAACATTCAATTGCGTTGGAATGAGATTTTAAGCTGATAAAACCATCTATAACTCAATTAGGACAAATGAATTGAATTGCTACTGAAGCACTATGAAGCACATAGAATACTCGATAACTTTGCGTTGGCGACACACATAATTGAAGCCATGAATTCGAAAACGATGTTTAAGTTCACCAACGAATATTTCGAGAAAAACAGATTTGTTAAGGATTCTCTTAAGGATGAAAGTTTGGGTTACTTTAAATGTTATTAGTTGACTGCAGACTTTCATGCATATTCATAGTTTTAAAATTAAAAATGAAGAGAGGGGACGTAAATAGGGAGTTTTTTCATCCTGCAAATATTATAATTTCTACTATACCTTATATATTTTGTATACTTTTGCGTATTATGTGCATTTTGCATAATTTAGTAAGATTTAAATTTTCCATAGTTGCGTAAAACTCCGCAATCTAGCTATTAGTTGATACAAATTCATATTTGAAATGGAACTTAAATGGGGTGTTGCTTTACTTTCAAAGTACTAATGAAGAGCTTTCTGAAAAAAGGGCCTATAGATCCACAAGCCCTTTTTCAGTAAATTGTCTTTAATTAACCGTCCACCCCTATAACCGACACTCACCTAAAATTTCGTTTCACGAGGTGCCAACGCAATTTACTTTATTCACAATTTTGTCTTATGGGCCCTTCTACACAATTTGTACTTTAATTTGAATATTTTGTATATTTCTCTACACTATAGTCATCGACTCTGGTCATTGAATTAGAACCACTCCAAAGTTACCGAAAAATGGTCAAATTCAAAATTGAATCGAAAACTGTTGCGATAGGAAGCAAATTAAAGTTCAAAACTTTTACTTTTCGATCTTGTAGGCCGATTTTATTCTGGTTATTAGAAGAAACAGATTACAAACCATGTGTATCGTATACGTAAAAAAGAAACATAATTAGAGTGAAAAACACCATTCACAGTTTTGTCTGTTATTTCCTAACATATGTTCCGAAGGTGTTATCTACTTCGAGACAAAACTGCACTACGTATTCTATCCTTCTTTTACTAAACAGCGCAGCGTCACTGCTTATTCGACCGTAAAAATTTATGGCTTCTCAGTTTCGCGGATCACTTACTCGCTTCTCGAATCTCCCACTTTGCGGCTGACTTCAAACAAAAATGAGAGGATAGCGACTTGCTTGCTACGAAACAGAAAATAGGGTGGATGTCCCAATTACTGTTATTTCAAGCTTATCGCGTAACTTCATTTAATTATTTTAGAAGTTGTTCAACCTAAAAATCGTTCCACATTGGAGCATAATATTTCTTAACATCTCTTTTATTTGTGGTAATTTTCTTATATGTTTAATATGATAAATTGATTTCCAATTAATCGAAAATGTACAACAAAGTCCAATGTCCCCATTACTGTCACTTGAAAACTTGTCACTCGAATGAAAATGATTCGTACATATTAGCTATCCAGTTCGTGTAACAGATATAAGATAAATGGTAAAATTATTTCCTATATTATTACAATTCCCAAACTTTCAATTTACATTACTTGCCTTTTTTATACTCAAATAGCATTCACCTCCTAATATTTATTTTTAAATATTAAGTATAAGCAAATATGTAATGCTTATACACTGTTACGTAAAAACAACGTTCAAACTTAGTACTAAAATTATTTTATTCACGATTCCTCATACATCATTTCGTTATTAAATAAAATAATTAAAGTGGCAGTTATACCTAGTCTACTCTAGTTGCTTATTTCGAGGCATCACAGTATTTCCAAAATACCAAGTAAGTACTATAAAATATTATAAATGTTACAATACAGTCATTGAGAGTCATTTATGTATATCTGCGATTCCGAATAACGAGTTATAAGAACAATTTTGTCCGTGAATCTTTGAACGTTTATAACTTCTTAATAAAGCGATTTCGGGTGCAAGTTTATCGGAATTTATTTTACCTACTTGGTGTCAAGAATACGTAGTAAGAGGTTTGGCTTCGACCATTTTGGTCACCCTATATATACGATAAAAATATTTTTATATTGAAGAAACGAATGTTACTTCCTTGCAAGGTGTATTTTCTTTAATCGTACAAAATTCGTTTTACTCGTGGAAGAATTAAGGAGAACGGAGTTTATAACGAACAATTAATTGGAGACAATTACTGATTGGAATAGGGTTGGGGGTGAGAATGACCAGTTTTAATCCCGTAGACTCTACGGCGTATAACATACCTGGTGGTTTACATCGATTTTTTCCACTTTTGATATGCGCCTCTTCTGGATTCCAGTGATATAACGGGATTTTCAATCAGATAATTGAGTCAACCGCATACCGGTGCAGATACGCGCGGAAAGCTCTAATATTTCAGTTTAACTCGTAGAAAGATTTCACCTGATCACTGGAAAATGGAAAGCCGTGGGTGTTTAATTAATTGCGTTCAGTTCGATGATTCAATTGAATCGATTTGAAATTGTGCTGATCGCGGAGAGTAGATAAGCTGTACTGTAACAAAACAGAACATGTTCACCGGTATTTCCTTTGGATTTTATAATATCTCACATTTTCCAACTATTGAATTCTTCCAGCTGCTTTCCTTCTCACGTAGTAATTTCATTCTTCCAATACAGAAATGAGCCATAAGTCTGTTCAAATATGAACATTTTATTCGAGATAGAGGAGAGGTTCTTTCTTAAAAAGGAGAATTGATCGGAACGAAAAGGAACTAATCAGTCATGCGACTGCCAATTACAACGACGATGAAACGACGGAGGTTGATCCCTTCTTCAAACAAAGAAAAAAATCGATGCTTCTCAGAATCTAACGCTCTTATTGTGGAAACTCTACCGAGTGCCCATTTAAATTCGACGAAACGAATTTAATGCAACCAGCCACGAGGAGAGTTGAAATAGGAAGCCAGAAATAGATTCAGCTTTAGCTGACTTTATGATTTGTCAATAAATAGGATTAGAAATCTATTACGTTCACCTTTCGATTCAAAGTGCACCGCAATCATGCTACAATGCATATTCTATAATTATTACACAATCTTTATTTATTTGCTATAAGCAACATTATTATTATTATTATTATTATTATCCTATAATTTCACACAACTTCATTTTTCTGATTAACTGAATTTTTCGTACTTTTGACTCTCATTGTATGTGTATTTAAATGTACAAAACTTATTGTTGTAACTATACTTATATCTTGATAAAACATCTGATGCATCTGTGACTTTCTACAATTCGTTTAACGAAATTAAAATAACTCTTAGGAATAACTGTGTTCGTATAATCCACGAAACACATTCTAGGAATCTTTTTCACATGTAATTTTATATTTCATGAATTCTCGTACTATCTTCATTACTATAAAGTATATTTTAAAATATGTGGATATTTGAAATTTAAAATGTATACGTATGACTGTACCTTTATAATTTACAATGTTTTCGAAATATATTTCATATTTTCTTCAACCGTTTGCGGTCGTAATATTTTTAACATAAATTTCAAATTTATCAGAATTATCTTCGTCTTGCATACCAGCAGTTGTGGGCTCAATGAATTAATACGTGAAAACCTTATAGGTTACAGTTAAATGAATTCGTTCCATTTACATGGAATAACGTGTTCTTATAAAAAGCAATATGTTTCGCGGCTTACGACAAGAATGGTAAAGCTGCTTTATCGTGAATACATCGTACTTCAACCGCAAAGAGTTAAATTCCATTTTATTGTCTTAATAAAATCGAAGACCGCATTTTAGAGTGTTGCGGACAGCGTGTTTGACACCACTGCTCTAATTACAAGGAATAAATAATTGATGGGATTTTGAGTGCATCTTTTATTCACTCGGAATAATAAAATGCAAGAATTATTAAAAAAATACGTAAATAAGGTAAAAGAGAAACTAGAGAGACAAGCTTATGACAATTTAAGTGTTCTTAAAAAAGATAGTATATCCATTAAACTATGTAAAAGTTTTCTTTACTCTTTAAGTAAAACTGAAAAAGTGGACTGTCAAAGAGATTCGTTTGATCCTCTAATTATTCTAATTTGTACTCTACATTAAATATTTTGTATACTTTTACGTATCATATGGAATCTGTTCTTTTTTGCAAATTTAAATTTGCCATTAGTTCATAAAGATCCGCAGTCTAGTCGTAACTGTTAGCAACAAAATGAGTTCAATAATGAACATTCTTTATCCTCCGCAATATCATCCACTAGTTATAGTTATCAAAATATCATATCCCAAACTGATCACGATAAACGAATTTCCGCTGTATATAAAACAGTCCAATTGGAGAAGATATTTTAAGATTAGAATTTAATAAAATTACCCCCTATTTAGTTTTCTCCTCTTTATCTTAATTTATAAAGAAATGGATTTGCATAAAAATCTGCAGTCTAATTATAATTATATAACGTTACGTTCGTTGCGTCCCGTATGGAATAAATTTTCAATTTTCGCCCACGAAGGGGTAAACGTTGCTCATCGCTGAGTTACGCGATTACTTACGTAAGGAAAGTGTAAACCTTACCATTGGTACAGCAGAGGGAGTTGCGCCCTTGAAACACGTGGGGTGACAAATACTGTGGGTGTGGATTCGTGGGGGTTGGCGGGGTGGTTCGACTACTGGAAACCGTCACCGTCGTCCAAGGTGGTGCAGCATCTTTTACGGTTTCCTCCGTTGTGCTGGGTACCTCATTGGTTACCCGCACCTCTATTCCCACAGTCTATAAAAATAGCAAAGAAATATTCTCCTTTGATTATACTTGAGTAGTTGGATACAAGAAGTTCGTTACATAGCCACATAATTAAATTTCTATAATTGGTCTACGAAATCTTCCACTGATTTTGTTGTATTTTATGCGAAGTACCACCGATGGTACGATTTTCTTGCGGTTGATCAACGAAATATTTTGTTTACTAATCAATACACGTTACGCGATTTTTGAATTATGCCTAAGGACAATATAATATTTGTTAAACAATGAAGATAATTTTAGAAAAGTTTCGCTATGAATAATTGTTGTAATTTTAGCTACTGTATGTCCCTAATTAATTCACGGCTATAATAAATTGCCTCTTAATAATATTACTTGTTAAATTATTCGTCTCTTTGCGCCGCAGCAGCGCGATTCAATAAAATTAATTAGTCGGCCGATCAATTCTTTAAAATGATAGACTACGATAACTCAATCTCCCTGTGATCAACTCCGAGTGATATTATTTTATTGCTAAATTTATTTATTTCATTTGGTAAAGCTTAAATTATCTCAAATTAAAATGAAATATCTGACTAGTTAAAATTGAGAATTGGGCAGAATTCTGTGAGTTAAAAACGAGTAAAAGTAAAATGCCTTCATGATCTGCTACTATATCTGAAAGTCATTTCTCACCAGGGTGCAACCCTATAGGGTTCTTTAAGAAGATGGGGGTGAACAATCCATCATGGCGGAGGCAATTCTTTCAGAAAATCTCTCGCATAAGAAAAAAAAGGCGATGGCTTTCCTGGAGAAAAACGCGAGCTCGACGAGATTTTTCAAGCAATTTTCTCGTCGTTGCGAGGTTCAATAACTAGATTTCCTGCGACATTAATAACCTTACTTTGTGGCTTTCTAAATAATTAAACGTTACGAAGTCTTCAGTGGATTTTTAATGTTTCACTTGAACTCCAACTTTAGCTTGGCAATATTCAATTACATTCCATTGTAAATGGTATTTTCAAACCTTTAAAATTGGGAGAAGTAAGTGAAATGGGAGATTTCATACGTTAGATGGCATAACGACGTTTGAGAAAGTTTAAATTGCAGAAGAGCATTCAGGCTTCGGCTTTAAGGTTGCAAGTACGGTGAGCATTCAAACCAAGCGAATATTTTCTGCACCATAAGAGCAAAACTTTCTATCCCCACTACTTACTCACACACGTAAAGACTTGCGTAAAGAAAACATTTTTTTATTTCTTTTTTTACCATTATGGAACTTTTACCAATACACAAGGTGTAATCCAAAATCCCTGAAGTATTTAATTGAGGATTTCAGAATGTTAGGGTGAACCTGAGTATGGAAAAGATCGCAGAAGAAGAACCCAACCAATTTGCATCCTACTCATTGTCAATAAATTAGAAAATTACAATCAGTTATGATTATTGGTGAAAAATAGCAATTTTCGCCGATTTTTTAATGGGTCAATTTTGCGCAATTAAAATTCATAGCGATCGATCAACCTGATTCAACCAGAATAAAAGTTGTCAGTCGTGAAAAAATGAAATTCTATTATAGTGCGTGACAAACCTACGCGGATGTCTAAAAATCAGGGGAACATCGAGGATCACTTTTGAATTCAACGGGCAGAAAATGCAACGTTCTCCGTTCCAAGGTTTCCACATTTTTCTGTCCACCCACGCGGAGACGTATTGATTCAGCGGGTTCAGTCAACAGGTAGCCTGCGCTTTCACTGGACGACGTTATACACGCCTGATCTTTTCGTCTCTGGTACTTCCGGTACAACGGCTAAGATGCTTCTGTTCCAAGTAAATTTGAGCAAGCGAATCTCTATCGGGCATTGCATCTTTTATTCATCGTATCGTATATGTCAAGTTCAAAACTCGAACGCGCTCAATGAGCGAAATAAACGACCGAAAAATAACAGGATTGTGGCTTTAGAGAGGCAGGCACAATAAGAAATTTCGCATCATGCCTGCTTTAACCCATTTGCATTGTTAATGTATATACAGGGTGTTTCACTTAAAACAGACCACTTAATTATCTTCTATATCGTACGTTGTTACGCGTAAAAAATATTAGGAATCTTTAGAAACTGCAACATGATATAAAAAGTATGAACGTGCAGAGTTGTACGGAATTTTTTGAATCACCACTAATTTAAAAACTAATTAGGGGGCCTGTTTTAGGTGGACATCCTGTACACGCGTAATTTTCTTGCTTATCATCAGCACGGGGTATGTATACGCACGTTCACATTGTGCGTGAATAATCATTTTAAGTGCTATCGCACTTTTTAGAATAACACTGTGCAACAAATTTTAACTTTTTTTTAGGCCTCTAATAATGAATAGACAATTCTCGTAGATTTTTGTGTGCTGAATACGAATCCGCAAACCGTTTTCCTCCTACACGTACAGTTTTTGAGAAATTTGATTTTGAAAAAAAATGCAAATTTTCAAGTTTGAAATGATTTTGTGGTTAAGCGATAAGAGTTTTTCGGTTTCAATCAACGCAGAATTATTCTAGGAACTCTCCCAAATAAAATGATATAAGTTATTGTTACATCCAAGACATGTAAATATGTTTAAACAATGATCAAAGTGAAAATGACACCCGAAACGCAGCAATTTTCGCGGATATTCTTCAATTTATTTTCAAAACTAAAGCTGTAGGAAGGAATCCAATCACACCACGCGATAGAGCAGACATTTTTCCTACGGAAACGGCCAAAGAATACTGTTGGCCCGCTTTTGTTTCGAATACAGAATCAAAATAGTTTGGCAAAACGCGTGAGACCGGCAGTGATACTCATCGCCGGCCAGCGCCTCTCCTGTCGCTCAACGTAACAGAACCGACAAATGCGTGCGCCGCTCTCATTTAGATACAGCATTGTACTTATTATTTATGTATTATTACTTTTTTTATCTATGACCTATTTGTTGACAAAAATACGAATTTTAAAATATATATACCTAAAAGTGCTTTCTTCTTGCCTGACGTTTATGTGACCCTTTTTAACTGCCAACAGTAATCTGCTAACATTGCAGCACTATCTTATCCATAATAGCGGTTTTCTATCACAGATATACCTATAGATACATAATATTTCAACTGCATAAATTCTCACATTGACACTTCGTATACTAAGACACAGATATATTGATACATCATTCCATTTATGAAAACGTCTGTTAATTTAAAATAAACAGGATTTCCGTATTTTCGAGAACAGTATAAGAATGATCTGTTTTCGCTAATATAATTTCTAGTTTATGTAGCAGCGTCAAACACTTTAGCTATCTTCAGTACACTAAAAAATAACAGACTGTGTACACCTAGCACGACCAGCATGTGCATTTCCCATAAATATATTCTCAATAAGAATCAAACACAAAAGTCCTATATATATATATATATATATATATATATATATAGGTAATAATACATAAATAATAAGTACAATGCTGTATCTAAATGAGAGCGGCGCACGCGTTTGTCGGTTCTGTTACGTTGAGCGACAGGAGAGGCGCTGGCCGGCGATGAGGATCACTGCCGGTCTCACGCGTTTTGCCAAACTATTTTGATTCTGTATTCGAAACAAAAGCGGGCCAACAGTATTCTTTGGTCGTTTCCGTAGGAAAAATGTCTGCTCTATCGCGTGGAGTGATTGGATTCCCTCCTACAGCTTTAGTTTTGAAAATAAATTGAAGAATATCCGCGAAAATTGCTGCGTTTCGGGTGTCATTTTCACTTTGATCATTGTTTAAACATATTTACATGTCTTGGATGTAACAATAACTTATATCATTTTATTTGGGAGAGTTCCTAGAATAATTCTGCGTTGATTGAAACCGAAAAACTCTTATCGTTTAACTACAAAATCATTTCAAAGTTGAAAATTTGCATTTTTTTTCAAAATCAAATTTCTCAAAAACTGTACGTGTAGGAGGAAAACGGTTTGCGGATTCGTATTCAGCGCACAAAAATCTACGAGAATTGTCTATTCATTATTAGAGGCCCAAATTCGTGTTGCACAGTGTAATTAGTCTAGATCAGCGTTTCTCAACCTACGGGCCCCGTTAAGTTTTCAACCGTTTGAATAGTAAGCAATTTTAGAATCGTTGAATTTATTTTTATAATTTGTTAACGTGTATAAATGTTTTTCATATTGTCATCTTTAGTATTCATAACAATCTCTCTAAATTCGTATTTTTGTAACATTTTGTATTAATTATTTACTATTTTGAGTAACGCGAATTATTTATTACATCGGAAAGAATTAATGGGCTGCGAAACGATAGTTGCTTGAAGCTACCATTGAAACATTATCTTGTATTATTTTGTTCATAGATTATATAAGATTATTTAATAAATGTAATGCAAACCAGTTCACAGATTTTATAATTTTGAAGCAACTTGTCTTATTTAAAATCATTAGTCTTACATTTCTCCATAGTTAAGTGTGAAATTGGAGTATGCGTTACAAATTGAAATTCGTTTGAACCGTTCTTAAGAGAAATGTACTGAATGTAATCTTTCATATGTAGAAATTACTATTATATATATATATATATAATTTTCCTCGTTTATACAGTACGATTCCAGTCAATCAGACTTTAAAAATTTTTATGATATAAATATTTGAGTCGCGGTACCATTGCTTACAAACAAATATGTTGGATCACGCGATAAAATGGTTGAGAAACGCTGGTCTAAATTATTCTCGTTGTTATCAACATGTACAGAGAGTTCCAGAAGACTACATACATCTCTAAATCTGAAATATTTAAAAAATACAAGAGTTGAGATCATTTTGGGAACATTAATTTAGATATTAATTAAAACGGTGCACGTTATCCAAAAATGGTGATGCTTTGGCCATTTTTCAGAACAAAAAATACATGAATCGAAAAGTGGATTTCATGAAAGTCTACGTGTATGTATTAAAGTATACAAAACTGATTGTTATTATAATATTTATGCTTTGGATTACACTCTGATGCATTTAACCTCAACTTCTAACTAACAATCTTACCTAATTGTAACGTTCTACAATTTATCTAGCATAAATGAAATTACATTCTGGATACTTTTAAGAGTAACTTTAATCATTTCATCAATAACGTTGTGGAACATCTTCTAGGAACCTTTTTCATTTGTAATTTTATATTGTATGATTTTTCTAGAATATATCCTAAGATGTTTTAATATTAAAACTTGAAAATATGTGTATGTAGACTTCTGCCACTGACTGTATATGTAGATGTGTGTACGTAACAAATCCTTTGAAATCTCTTTCATCTTCCAGTATTATTTTTCTTCTTGTTCTTTCTTTCTTTTTTATTACAGAACACTAGATTCTTATCATAAAGTTGTAAATACATATTGTAACAACACGTGAATTTCTTTCTTTATTTTTATTCTTCACAAATCACTGAAATATCAAATTTTTAGTATCGTCTGATATATTTGTACTTTACCCTGAAATCCTCTATCTTTTATTTAAAATCCTTTAATTAAAAATTATTTAAAATTATATATAATTATATAAATATATAATTTTTAGGTGAAATTATTAAATTTATATAAAATTTATATATAATTATTTAAATATTATAAATTTGATCAAGAAACTAGGATTAATAACTTAAATTAATATAACTTAATTGACTTGAATAAATTATTATTATATAGGATTAATAACTTAATTAACTTAAATAAATTATTATTGATAATCAAATATAAATCATTAAAATTAAAAAATATGGAGATCTTATATTCTCATTAGGGAAATGTGTGTGTATATTAATTTGATAAATCTCGATAAAATTTACTTAAAATATATTAATGTATTTTTGTTTTAAAATTTTATCAAAATAATAAAATTAAAATATTGGTCTAAATAATAATTCAAATCAATCTTTAGTATTTTTAATATATTACAAGTTACAATTAATTAAATTATTGAATAAATAATTTTAATATCTTTTTGAAAGAGTATTATTTTTTTCTTTATATTTTATTCGTTAAATACAGTTCTTTTTTCTGGCACTAAGATTATTGTTTTATTGTATAGAACTATTACACGTACAACAATTTATTGGGCAAGAAAAACAATATCCCCATGGGTCTTTCAGGTCAAACCTGAACTCTACTGGAGGGTTAAATTGAATAAAAAGAAAATTTACTGATAAGAACATATTTCTCAGTCCTTTTAGTTTTATATTGGAATTTCGTGTTCGAGTTTTTCCATTCTTTCGTGTGATGCAAATGGACTAAAAGAGACACAGCGAGTCTTTGGCATGTTAAAAAGTCTCGCGAACTACAACAAATATATTACTCGCAACATTTGGACTAAATTTGGATTATGGCTAGATTTAGATAAAATTTAAATTAGACGACGTTTTAAAATGCCATCGTAATATAACATTTCTCTCTGAACTTTCTTCTTTAAAGCCATAGCACATTCTGTTTATTTATTTCGTTTATTCAGCGTTTTTGATCACTGAGCTTAACAAATATAGCAAAATAAAATCATCATTTTGGCATTGAACCTTTTGCACGATTTTCAATAATTTTTCGAATATTAAGGGTTTTTACAGAAAATTATCAAAGTTTTCGTTAGCGTCGCGTGGGAGAAAATTAATTCAAATGTTATACTTTTTGTTCATTATGCAGAGTGTGTCATCGGAAAACAGGCCGCATTTTAACTCTTTCAAGATTTCCAGTAATTTTTCTGTTTATAAAAAATCATTGAAATTTTTATTTTTCATCAGAAGGAAATGTATTAAAAATTTATATGTTTTTTTTATAATACTTAAGGTTGTGGTTGGTTTAGTGTTTGAAGGGAAACTAAAATTGAATTATTCGCGTGTTCTCTGAGTTTTGCTGGAATTTCATGTTGCGGAATGTTTAGAGAATTATCCTCGAAGGTGCTCTCTCATAATGGGGTCGAATTAAAACGAAAGTTGCTACATAACGAAGCGCAATGTTTCTACAAACAATTATCATGGGACCAGAAATAATTACTGCATTATGGTACTCGATGCGTTAGCGCAATATGCAACTTCCTTCAAAACAACAACGTTCCTGAACAAACAACGATAGTAGTAAGAGATGTTACCAAAGGAAGCACTGATATTAACATTGCGAGTACGTAAAAGAAGTTTTAGAGAAAAAAACATACGAACCAACTTTAACAAAGATTAATACATTGAGAGAAATAAAATAAAATTCACTGTGTACGTATAAAAGGTATCCAAATCTAATCTGCTATTTATTGATCTATTATTATTAATATAATAGATGACAATTATTTGATCTCAACTTAGCTACTTTCTTCCAACACCAATGTCTCTCTTAATGTCTTAAAATATTTCACCTTCAACAAATATTTAAACGCCTAAAAAATGTTTTCCTCGAGCACATTACAACCCCTAAGTATATTTTCGTCTACCTTTTCGGGAGCCCCTAAAAGTATTTTGTTCTACCACCTTGTAAATTCCTAAAAATATTTTTCTTCTCTCGCTTTGCGACCCTTGAAAGTGTTTCCTTCTACCAACTTGGAAACCTCCGAAAGTATTTTCTTCTACCAATTTGCAACTCTTAAAGAAAGGTTTCCTTCTGCAACTTTGTATCCCATTCTTCGACAATAGCTTGTTCTATTCAGTGTACTGTTGAAAATATTTGCAATAACGGATTAAAATGGAATACTGTGTACAGGAACGTTTAATTCCCTTTACGTATACGATCCAACACATTCAAAACATTCGCCAGAGGGTAAAAAATAAAATGGTACATATTGATTCTACTACGAAACATTTATTGGCAACCGATCGATGCAATCTCTTTCGACCCAGTCCTTGTGCGTTACCTGCACCTAGGGTGATATTTGGCCACGCAGTTTGGTTGCATTGACTGTCTCAGTTTACAGATTCGAATCCAATTCAAGGCAGGTATTGTATGATAAAGGAAATGCTCTGGAAAAAGGCGTATTACAAAAGCGAAAGCAGCAATGTAACTCAATCGCAAAGTAATTTGAAAAGTTAATCAAAATTATCCATATCTATATTAAATACATATTATTCATACCAAAACTATTAAATGTACTAATACGTAATCTATTATTTTCAAGTGGGTTGATGAATTTATTTGTTATTTATTCTTTATTATTAACGGGTTTCCCCTTATGTACAATTAATACTATAGAATTGCTGCAAAAATAACAGCTTGACACTATTATAAGTTCGAGCTATAAATTATAAAGCAAATATAAAGTGTTACGCAACAACAATGATTACATTTAAAACAGGAGAAGAATTTGATTTTGGTAAAAATAAATGTAGTGTTTAACCACAGAATTGAATTATATTTATTTATTTATTAATATTTAATATTTAAAAATAGTTGACACTGGACTCACTATTAAAAATGTATACGTAGTAGATGTAGTATGAGTTCGTTTCAATTACATTTATAATCTGTATGTTGCTTTTTATACAGATAATAATAAATCATTATGTAGTAGTACACGTTCAGTTTTTTTTTTTTATTAAAAAGTATAGAGAAGTTGTCAAGGTATTGAATTACTTTGCATAGAATTTATATTCTCTTTTCGACTCTTTAATATTCTTCCAATGATAAACAATTCCAAATGCTTGGAGACGTTATTACTGTTTTTTTATTATCGAAGCTCACTGACAGAAGATATCAACAGCACTACACGCGCATATTTTTTTAGCACCTATAAAACAAGCTACAAAAATATAAACATAGTCACTTGAATTCGTCAATAAAAAATCGGCGCGTTTGAATTTTTTTAAAAATCACTAGTGTTGCAAACAAGTCTAAAAAAATTCCCAAATATGTATCTCACTGACTGAAGTACCTTTAATTATTTTTGTATCTTCTTACGCGATGGTGTAAAAGAATTTGAGCTTAAACTATAAATTATATTTCGGTCGAAAACTGCGCTAATGGTAAGATTAAGGATTTAAAGCTTAGCAGAAAGAGTTGGCTTTCAGTGATTTATGATTGAAGCGAATTTTTATTTATAGTTTTTTAACCCTTTCAGTGCTAAGTCATTTTGAGAGACCGGCGGATTTTTTAATTAAGTTTCACGAATAATGTGTAAACATTATCTTTAACATTACTATCGTTATTTTATTAATTATTACAAAGTTTCTAAACTCATATTTGGTGAACATTTTATACTGATCATGCATCGTTTAAAAATATCCGAATTTGTAAATTCTGTATCTTACAATTAATGAAAATTGGCTGCATATATTGCGATCATAGCACTGAAAGGGTTAACAAAACTAAAGTGATGGAATCTCAATGCAGAGCTGTTTCACCTACAAAATACACTACCTTGTACTTCACTTTCAATATTTTGTATATATTTCCATATTATATATGTATATATTATGTGTACATTGTATCACGTATATTCTATGCCTCTTTTTGCCTTTAAAATTCTTGTAAATGCATAAAAATCCGCAATCTATTGATTCGAAAACACGTGTGTACCAAATCTATGTGGCTGCGTCATATGGCATAAAATTTCATACGAATGTATGGAACGACCATAATAGGTTAATTTTCTATAACTAGATTTCTTACGATTCTAACTGGAAAGAATATTTCAAAAAGCTTGGTTTCCTAAGGAAAATCAAGTTTAGTTTGTTACTGTAATTATATCGTTGGTTTGACCGCGATGGTATAAACGCTTGAATCATCCCTTAGTGTAGGGAAATTAGTTTGCCCCGACGGTTAAATCATTCAGCACCTCAAGCCAGACAAATTGGATTAGTCTCAACTGTTGGCAGAAGCGATTTTTGCAAGTCAAACAGTTGAATTATTCAACCGTCGACTTGCATATCTTCTTAAGCAGAAGCTTAGCGGTACGGTTCAAAAACCTGAGCTGTATTTGAGACGTCCCACAATGGATTGCGGTTAAATTTTCCGCCTTTCAATCTACTGAAAGTCAAAAAAATCCCTACACAATACTACGTTGTACGAAATACTTTTGTAAAGGGTCTTTCGACAACAGTTTCCGGAAGTTTTTTATAAATAGAACTTGTTTAAATTTAGAAAGAAATTTAGGAATTAGAAAATCTTTAACCCCTTCAACCTACCATTATTTTTATTACCTACTTATGGTTGCATTAGCTGATTACTACGTTCATATCGTGTCACGAACAAATTATTTAAATGTTGTAGACAATTTTTCTATAATAACATGAAATCTTGTAATACAAAGCTAAAAGTAGAGTTCAAATTAAATTTCATCTTTAATAATAGTCGTTTCTGTTTAATCTGTGCCACAATTTATAGAACGAGGGTGACTCGTTATTTTAAGACGATAAACCACATTAAAAAAGAAGAAAGTAATTGTAATGTAGATATCTACGTATTATAATAAAATTGTAAAAACTTCAGTGTTTGACATCATGAATAATCGGAATATTTAAGCAATTCTTTATGGAAGTTCAAGTTAAGCAAATATAATACGAAAGCTATTAAAACTGGGATTTAAAGAAGATTATATAAATAGAGGAGTAGTTCAACTTTGATTTGCAAAATTTAAGATTAATAATTTGCCACTGTATGGAAAGGTAAGAGGAAAATCGACAATCTTGCAATTGATGACTTTTATACATCTATAATAATGAAACTAGTTAATTATTGAAGAAAGGTGTATGGAATCATTTAAAAATTATATAAACTAAATATATGTGTTGTATTTTAACGAATTTACTTATGTTTAACCATTTTACCTTGAAAAAAACAACATTTCATATGCACTAACCTAATAGATTAGGTTGAACGAAAAGTTCGTAGCCATATTTCGGAAATATTCAAAAGCCATACGAAATAATGAACATGTTTTATATTATTGTATAATGTTATACGTAAACTTCATAGACCTTTTCCTAACAAATTTTCATATTTCTCGGAAATAAATTCTACGAAATAATTTTCCTGTTTTTCTATTGTATAAAATTTTTCATCATTAATAAAATTTCCATTGCTAATAAGTGGAATAAATAACAGTATAACATTGCTACGTTTAAAATTCCTATCTTGGTTACGGTTTAATAACTTTACTCATCATTTTATCGATACATCAGGCCGAGCAATGTCTTATTAAAAAACGTCGTACATTCTTTTGAGTAACTCCAGATATTCCTCTTCAGTTATTGCAATTAAGGCGTCCAACGAAATACTACATTCATCCAAATTAAAAGCTTCGCTGTTCCACAAAAATTCATAAAATTCATAAAAAGTTTCTTCAATCTCACAATACACTTATACAAAAAAATTTAACATCGAAACTGTCGCAAACGCTGCTAACTTTCCAAACAACTTAAAATATATAATATGTAATAATTTATCCATATAATAATATTTAATAATATATTGATAATACATTGATATATTAATTATAATAATACGTACTATATTTGAAAAACATCCAGAAACTCTTGTTAAAATATCTTTTACATCAAAAATAAAAAGCTTGAAAGTGTTAGCACCTCGAGTACCTCGAGTAAGTCAAGTTTTCCAATCTACACTATAAACTTGAAATAATTCTATGTTGCAATAAACTCCAATCTAGACCATAATTAAAAGCAATCCCCGAAATGTCCCAAACCCGAGACTGAAATCACTGCTACATGAAAATTCCACCGCGTACAATACGCAGAAAATTTCAACAGAAATATATTTCATTCCTCTATGAAAGCATTTAACAGCAGAAGAAAGGGAAAGAGAGAGAGAAAGTAGCACGTGTTCAAAGGCTGAAAACGCAGAGCCGTTGAAAGGCGCGTGTATTACACGCTATAATCCCCTACCATCCCCACAATCCTGGGGGAACAGAAAATAAAAATATTATCAGCTGCCTTCTTCTTCTTTATTCGTTTGTTTACAACGGCAAATGTTTATCCCAGATACGAATTCATTGTTCCACAAGCGACGAACGATAATTGCATATCGATCGAGGGTCGTGCTTTCTTGGAAATACGAGATTTCCGATCTTCCCAGGCGAAGACACGCTCCAATTGATATTCATTTTTTCTAATTGGCCGCAAATATGACTGGCAGCCACGTGTATCGCTTCAAAACAAGTGGAAACAAAGGATAGTGTCTTCGACACTCTTACATCGTGATCTTCATTTAGTTGGGACTAAATTTGTACGAAATATTTATATCTTTCGCGACAAAATTGGATTTTTAATCTTGGGACTGAAAGAAATTTTTCTGAAAATAAACTCCATTGACATTATTAGAATCCATAACTAAATTTAAGCAAAATCTGTGACAAAATAGCTTTTCTAATCTTGGAATTGAACAAAATTTTTCTTAACACAAACTCCATTAACTCTATTAGATTCCATTACTAAATTTAGGCAAAATCTGTGATAAAATAACTTTGCTAATTTTAAAACTGAAAGAAATTTGTCGACAAATGAACTCCATTGACATTATTAGGTAGCATTGCTAAATTCGAAATGAGATATTTATATTTTCTGCAAGAAAACAGCGTTCCTACTTTTTTGTCTAAATGTAATTCTCCTCAAAACAGACACTATTAACTGTACTGCTAAATTTGGAGTGAAATATTTATATTTCCTACAACAAGATATTTATATTTCCTGCAACAAATGGGTGTCGAAAAAGTTTGGCGCGTATTTAATAACGCAAAATTTAAACAATCTGAATTTCCTTACAATATAATTCAATTTATGAAAATAAAAAACAAAGAGAATCTTGCGGTTACACCAACGCTGTTACATTATCTTTGCCAAAGGCAATAAATAATTCAATGTCAATATATTTCTGATAGAAAAGCCACGCGAATTTTTCCCAATACCGAATAGCTTTCCTAATTTGAAAACTCAAAGTAATTTTTCCTTTGATTCTACTAACGATAAGTTTCATTGCTAATTTTGCAGCGTAATATTTATATACTCGGCGACAAGATAGCGCTTAAGATCCACAGGGGAAGTAAAAAAAAGGTTTTCCTGGAACCTATTCTATATTCTTTTATAGAAACACCGGGGATCTTCTGTGATCAGGAAAGGGATCAAAAGGAGACTTGTTGAGACCTTTTCTGGTTCATTAATTCTCTTTAAGTTGCTCTGGCCTTGATAGTGGCTATCTGATCAGCAAGATCCAGGCTTTATTATGTGAAAATTAGGCGGACGAGTTTAATTAGTGGAAAGAGAGCGTAGGTAAGGACATCGTCGAGAAGAAATTAACGAGAGACTGCCGTGGAGACTTCCCTCACGTTTTCGGATAATTTATTCCACACTCGGGGCTGTTTGTCGCCGTCGAATCTTCTCGGAGGTACGATTCCCGGACCCATCAATCCGTGTCCAACAGAGACGTGCAAAAGTGCCGAATTAAGTTTCCCTCGCAAGCATTTGTGATTGCCCGATTGCTCTGATGATGAATAGACTGCGGATTTTTATTCAGATTCATATTTTTAGAAGCACGTCAAGTGCGATGGAACCTACTGGGTTGTTAAGATAATTTTAGTAGCATTTTCGACTGCATCGGTTTTAAGTTCTGTTGTATATTATAAGTAGACTAAGTTAGATTAATGTGTTTATAAATAGAAACAAAGAAGATTGGTTTCACCTTCCAAATATTATAAAACGTATTCTGTATTTTATTTTGTTATATACATATTATATTTATATTATATTAAATATACATTCTGTATATTTTTTCAAATTTTAAGCTTCCCGTAATTGCATGAAGATCCGCAGTCTAGTTATTCGAAAATGCACAATATTCGTTTAAACAATTTTTTTGATCGAGGAAAACTATTTCTTATACATTTTTGTCAAACAGTGAAATTCGTAATTCCGATAAATGCCGTGATTAATTGGATGCTATAAAAGAAACATCTGGTGCTAAATAAAAGAAAACACGACGCTTTTTAGCGACAAATATTGAAATCGATGAAATACCGAGAAAAATTCTGAACGTAACATTACTACGTTACTATTCATTTCAGTTATTAACAAAAAATATTTCGTCAATAATCTGTAATTGAATACACTAGCGGAACAAAAAGAACTACTTGGAGAAATTCATTTTCGATAAACGTGAAAATATGTTGACAAAAGGTTTTGCAAAACTATTCAATAAGTTGTAAGAAATCATTTAGCTATTTAATAATATGAAATATATTCACTCTTCTGTATCACCTTTGAATGTTCCTCAAATATCGCTACGAACTTTCCAAACAATCTAATAGATAAAAATTAGGTTCACTCTTTCTTTAAATATGATAAAGGGTGTTCCTCTTTGAATGTTTTATATATTTTTGCATATCTTCTGTATTTTTTCAATTTCTTTGCGCAGTTAAATTTTCTACAAATGCGTAAAATGCGCAGCCTAGTGATGAATATGACCCTCCTTAAGTTAATTGCCCCAATTAAGATTTTTCAGCATTCGAGAGGTAAAGTTTTAAACAAGTTAAACCGTTTGTAAAATAATTAGAACAATTTAATTAGCCCGTTTCAAAGGTACAAAAAGATATATAAAATATTCTAATTTTTGCTTAAAAAAAGAAAAGCGTGTGTAGTTTCAAATTTTTAAAATATCCTGGACAAGATAGAGTTTGTAGATAAGACATTTTAATTAAAAATAGCAGAATATACTGCAGCGTTTATGCATTTAAACACGCAAAGGTACAAAATGCACATAATATACAAAAAATATACGAAATATAAACAATAAAGTACACCTTGCTGAACCTAAAAGGTAAAACAAAATTATTTAGGTTCCTTCGATCACAATCAGTTACATTCGTAAAATCATGAAGTTGCATGAATAGTTAGAGTTGACTGTTGAAAATACTGAGACCATCATAGTGATACAGACTATCACTATCGAAAGCTTTTAGTATACACTAGAAGATTGCTGAAAGGTAACAGAAGATTCTATAAATCGTCGAATATTTGAAGTTATTTTAAGATACTTTATATCTTTCAGATTGAAGAAGAATGTGACGCAAGAGAAAAGGGAAAAATCGATACTGGGAAATTCTACGCGAGAGAATAAGTAAAAAATGTACAGCAAAGATTTCTCTTTCGAGGCTTCATTTTGAAGATAATTGAATTAGAAGATTCGTGAAGTGTGTATTACTTTTGCAAAAATTCGATTACAATTTTCGTGACCAATTTTCAGTTAATAATGTGTAATAGAGGCAGTGTGTACATGGCGTACAAATAATAGTTTTGCATTTTCTGTACAGTAGTGCCTCGACTTATGTGCCTCCTAACTTGCGTCGTTTCGCACATAATGTACATACACCACTCCTATCAGTGACGATATAATCAATAATCGCACCTTAATTCAAAAACTTAGTTTTGCATAATTTCGTCAAGATATTAAACGCATATAAACGTTTTGCTGTCTTTGTTTTCATATTTCGCTGAGAAAACGACAAACATTGCTAATTTACAAACAAAATTCAACGTCATAGAACTCTTTAATGATAGACCGGTAACTTTTAAAGTCAGTAAAAAAAGTAAATTTTGCAAGAACTGCGACAGAACCGCGTTACGTCAGCTACTCCGGAACCATTTAATAGGCAAGTCTAAGATATGACTGTATAAAAAAACTAATAACGTTTGAACTGTTTATTTTGAAAATGGTTTAAGTTAATTTTCTTTCGCTTTGAGATGTTAGAGTATTTGCATTTGTACTAAAAAATCCTGACAGGGTTTACGTAGCTTGTGGGCGCATTTATGAGCTTAAATACGTGTAAGTTAATTAATCGAATCGTTTTTTTGACAATTAATTAGGCCAATATTCTTTTCAGAGGCCGAATGGACTTACACCACTTTCAAAATAAACGTTTAGGCCATTCTATTCATAAACGAGATTTCAACTGATAAAAACACCCGAAAATTCTAATACACAAATATAAATTGTCGATAAATAAATGGTTCACGTTATTAAATATATAAATTTGTTGTTTCCTCAATTTATTGCAAAAATGGACTTACACCACTTTCAAAATAAACGGACCAATTTGAATATCTATTTTTGCTTTAAAAAAGGCACAACCAGGAAAGGCAATTTACAATCTGAGTTTCCTCGAAAAAGGAGCCCTTTAGGGAAAAATTCCACTACACATGTGCCCTTCGATTTTTCATATAGAAACCCTCTGGGACTCGTTTGTATCACGAACTGTAACTCATACCAAAGTTATAACCTATTCCACACATGAAAGGGAACATCTTCTCCTGCGAATATAATTTCAACTTTTACGCTATCTTGCCCTGAAACTAAGTATACCAGCAGTGAATAAACTTTCTCCTAAGTGTTTAATGACTTAAGCTTTCTAAAACGTTGCGCTTTTCAGAAGACGCAATCGCGGTGGATGCTGCAACTGAAGCAAAAATTTGCATTTATACGGACGACAAATCTTGTTTGTATTTAAATATTTTGCGTGGAACTGATCGTCGAGTCACGTAGCCGCATTCGATCACACGCGTGGCTCCCTTTAAAGCTATCAAAAATCTCAGTCTGGGCGTGCGTAAAGGGGACACGTGGTATCACTGTGCCAATAGAGAAATGATCTGCCAGATAAGGGAACGGGGATCATTATAAAAGGCAGATAAGACGACGAATAACCGTATGTACTTTGACTTTTATTTTATGGCACGTTAAATATTGGTTCGAGCAGGAAGATCAAAGGTAAAATGGATCGAAGATTATAGGAAGATATATCAGCAAAAGAACAGATCCTTTCCTGAGTTTAGGATTATGAAATGCTATTATAAAGATTACACAGGATGCCTTTTCAACTGGAAGTGAAGGAATATCTCGCAAGGAACAAAAGATATCGAAAAAGTTTGTGTAAAAAGAAAGTCATTTGCAAGTACGATAATGAGGAGATTTTCTAGTCAAATTAATTTCTTTAAATGTTGTATTAAAATTTAAGAAATTGATTGTCATATATAATAGATAGTAAAAAGTTAATGCAATCACAATTTGTATCATAATATAAATATTATAAAACACATATTAAATGCTGGGAATTGTAAGAATAAAATTAAAAGATTTATTGTTGAATTTGGTCTTGAAATTTTTCGAACAATTTGTGGAAAGAGTGTCGCTGCGTTTCGAAATGAAATCCATAAGCTAGAAATAAAAAAAACGGAATTCAATTTGAATAGAAAAATATTTGACACGACATATGAAGGAGTAGAATGTGGTACCTTGAAAAATATGAAAAATGAAACTTCGCTTTTGAATTAAAGTTCAGAATCAATTCTCGAATTTAACAAAAAGGGTGACAAAAGTTTGACCAACCGAGTACATATTTTAAAACGCGAAATGAACTTTAACAGCTGGGAAAATCCGCCAACATGAATGTAGTGGATTTTCCGGTAGGTAAATTGGAAACCTGATCGCTTTTGCAATAAATCTGGCCTTTCAAACCCCTTCTGGCGAGAATTCTTTAAAGATGACTGACTTAATATCCTTAAAATATCCCCTCTCTATAATTGAGCGTATAATTTCAAAACGTAATATAAATAGTAATCTGAGCTTAAAGTAAATGGGCTAATAAAGCCTGCGTCGTATTCCAAATATTTAATTTTTAATTCCATCATTTCCAATAAGGATATATTCTTTTTCAACATTGAAACAGCGGATATGATGAAAATTAAACAAAGAGCAAATGGGATTATTTGCAAATAAAGGGGAAAACTGTACAACAAAGAGCTTTCAACGTGAAAGGGGAGCGGAAATCAAACTTAGTCGAAAAGGGGGTTACCTGATTCGCGGTAGAAGCATGTCCACCTCGAAAAGGTTGTCAAAAGAGAAGAATGACCTGTTAAGTTTTCGCTCCCTATACTTTATCGAGGACCACCTATATATTTTGTAGCTTATGGATGAAGAAATGGTCGGATTACCTGAGTGAAACGCGTCGTATAAATCGGCACTGAGAAAAAAAATATGATAGATTTCTGTAGAAAATCGGAGCGTGTCTTGGAAAACTATTTGTTCAGTTGTTAAAACTAATTACAATACTTTTATGAATTGCTTAAAATTTCGAACACGAGGAAAATATCAAAATAGCTTCCTATATGTTTAAACATTTTTTCTAGATACTAATATTTGAAATAGACATAATATGTACTCTACGGAAAAATATATATCAATATTGATGCTGATTACTTCTTAAAATCGTGGATATTTATATTTGCTTTTTTTCACGGGTCAATAATAATCAATGTTAATAAATCTGGGAGCACGCGAAAGTTGACATACACACACAGGCTTTCCTTGAATAAACATCGTTAATGGTTCACAGTGGAAATTCTAAAACAGAGGTATTCTAAGCTAATCATGGTACCAGATTGTGGGAAGTGATAAACCACGTGTTTCATTAACAATGAAAACTAATTAAACCTCCCTTGAAGCTGCGGAGAATTGAAATTAAAGCAAATTCGTATTCTCGTAGTCCATAGAAGAGACATAAAAACACGAATTTTTGCCTTTGTCAACTTTTGCCAATTTCCTGTAACTTGTTTATCACAATTCCAAATATACGTAAACAAAAAATGATCCGTAATGAAAATATCTCGAAGATAAGTTCATAATAGGAAATGGAATTAAAACAGATTAAATTATATGACATATAGTACACGTTTAAACAATTGTATTTAAACAAATTTTACGTTCTCCTAACTAGAAACTACCAGTTTTAAAACATTGTTGTAAGCATAAAAGTAAATGTAACATTGTAGGTATATTTTAAGATAGTATATTATATCTAAATTTAATATTATACATACAATTTTATAATGTATACTACAATATACACTACCGCTCAAAAGTTACCGGATATTTGATCGAAATATTATCAATGTTTGAGCTGCTGTAACTTCGTGAAACACAGTAGTGCAACAATCTTCGTGGAGACATTTTAAAGATTGAAGTCTCCACTTTCACGTCCCTAAGTTGAATTTTCATGAATATCACTTTGTACTAAGAAGCACAATTTTCTTCATTTATATCATATGACTCCGGTCAATCAGACTTTTCAAATTTTTGTATTATAAAATTAGAAACAAATATTTTGGGTAACGCGACAGAAAGGCTGAGAAACGCTGTATATATTTGTGGCGGCTCTCCTGCACCTACCACTAGAGGAACATACGAAATAGGATTTTCTCGAAAGCACTCGTTCCAACTACCTCGTCCATATATGTATATACCGCCTTTAACCTTCCTTCCAATATCCCAACGTCTAAGGCAGAGCCTGCTAGGTAGCCTTACTGATGAGTCCACTAGCAGGCCCAGGACGAAACGCAACATCCTTCCTTTTCCTACCCTATCCCCTCTCCACAGCTCCACATTTGTATACAGTCACAAAAACCTTGTTAACTGGAATCTCTTTAACTCAAAGCCGCTATAACCCGAAAATGTGGTTTATTTCCGTCTGCTCTACAGCGGAAACCTTTGTATTAAATCGAAATTTTGCCACATACTTAGATTGGCGTGCTTTTTCATTTCTTCTTCCAAACGAAAAAGCTTAAGCAATTTTTATTTATATTGTATATAAGCACATGTTGTGTAAAAGAATACAGCAAAAGAAAGATCAACACTTTTGTATGTATTTATTTAAAATATTATTAATCTAGCGTGTATGAAAGTTAAACGATTGGCCGAAAACTTTTTCGCTTTACTGAAGATGCGTTTTTAACCTTTGTAACTCGAATCTAGATTAGCCAGATTTCTGCAAGTCGAAGTTTACCTACATATATAAGTCAAACTTTTATCATCGTAACCTTTATAACTGAAAGATTTTTGTGTTTTTTTTTTTTAAGATTCGAGTTCTCGAGATTCGACCGTACTACATGTGTATAATTTTAACACATAAGTAGCGCAGTTTCATAGTGTTATTATTGTAATATAATAATGGCGAAATAAAAGCTGATGCTATCTTAACCCTTTCATTACTATCTTGAAACACTTAAAATTTCTTGTTATCTAAAGAATAGGAAAGAATTGGAAAAAGAATATGAACTTACCGCAATGAAATTTAATATATTGACGGCTTCTGTATATTCTTTGATTAAAATCCTCCGTAGCGAAAGAGTTAAATAAATGAATTGGAAAAACGGACCGGTTATTAGTTTCTATCAGCGAGAAATATTTGTTCATATTCACCCTCCTGTTACATTCAACAGTTACTGTGGACCTCTCGCGGAGCAATCGCGAAACTCGTAAACTGACATGCGGCATGCAACAGAATCGTTCTTTCCAAATAATTCACGCTGTCGTCGATTTAGTAAGAAAAACTCTTTCCGAAGCTTTCGAAATGACCAAAAATAACCAAGAAACTATGTAAGTATTGTTCCCCGCCACTAATTTAAGTAAAGTTGAAAAATTAACTTGAATTTGACAGTAACGATTTAGTAAAGTAATCGATAGAAATCCTAATAAAGCGAAAAGGTTATGATGTAATGTACGATGACAGATTTGGTGGAATCTTTAGTACGGAACGGTTCGTTGAGGATAAAAGATTACGTTGTAAGTGATGGAATACGGAGATGAGAAATTGAGCTGAAAAGTACACTTTCTACGGTACCAAACATGCATTTTATGGTTAAGTTGCCAAACATTTATATTGGAAGATCGTATTTTGAAGAACAGTACACAATATGAAATATAAATCAGATAATCTACTTGAATAAACTTTTTAAAAAGCTAATCTTATTTTAATGCGAAAAGATACCAACATATTTTGTGATTTACGACTTGAAGCGAAGAAAATGTAATCTTTTATCCTGATTCTTAAATCAACTTGAACGATAGATTAAAACTTTCGAGTAATTCGAGAAAAGTAATTGTCTGAAATTACGGCATACAGTAGATTTCATAATTGGGCATCAATCGATTAAAATTTTTAATCTGATTGATTGATTAATGCTTCTGATTTAAGAAATTAAACGTCGAAAAACCGTTGATCGATTTAACCGAGAGTTGAAATTGATCGTCAATCGTTGACTAAAGAAATTAATCGTTGAAAGATCGGCGACTGATTTAATCGATTGATGAAATTGTTAATCATTGATTTAAAAATAAATCAATTACTAATTGTTGATTTTTAAATAGAATTTGAATAAAATTTTGGTAAGAACAACGGTTCTTAAACTATGGGTCGCAAGATGATTTTAGGTAGATCGCGTCAAATATTAAAACATGAGAATAATTAATATGATCATTAAAAGACTTTTACCTATTGGAAATTGTCGGATGCAGTGCGCCTTCCTTGTAAAATATGAATGAAAGTGTAGGCGAGTAGGTCATGAAAAATTACCGCTTTCAAAAGTGGATCGCGGACCGAAAAAGTTTGGAAATTATTGATGTAGAGAAGGAAAAGCTGATTTGTAATAGTAGTTTATAGTAGTGGATAAATTGCCTATAATTACCGGTACCCGGTAATTAATGTGTTAAATTTGCTCTGTTCTTAACGATATAAGTTTCAAGAATCTACGTTGTATCCTTTCCAATACAGGTATCCCCTGTACAACGTGGTAATTAAGCTCCGAAAAAGTATCGTGTTATGGGAATCCGCGTTAGACGAAGCAAATGAGTAGCACGAAACATAGGTTTAGGTTTTCAACGTTAATCAAAACCATACCTACTATTTTCTAAACTGTTTTCTTAACTAATCGTAGCACAAACATATTCATTAAGCTATAAAATAATCTTATGAAGTAATTAGTCAAAAGTATTGCATATTAATATTACATAATCATCTTCTTTTTGTCAAAACATCATCTTAGCTTTCTCATTGATCTACAATTATCCACGAATAATTCTAGAACTTTTAAATCGTATTAGAGTGAAACAGTGTTATAAAATACCGTGTTACACGGGGGATTCCTGTAGTTGATTATATTTTGCCCGATGTGTTCTAACGAGAGTACAATATAGAATCTCGAGGGTGTGCACGTTATTAAAATTTCCGGAACAGCGTTTAATAAAGCCTAGAATCTTAATTACTCTAGCAGTAATATACTGATAATGCGAGAAAAAATTCAGAAATTGCATAAAATAAATCCCCAGGTGTTCGATTTCAGTTACCTGGTGATCTCATTAACCTTTTAACAGTAGAATATTATTTTAAAAATTTCTATCTACATAACGAGTACTTACACTTGTCCGACACCGATAAAGGGTTAAATAGCACTTGCTGTAGTTGAATATCAAATGGTTATTCGTGGATTAATTTTTAACCCTTTGCGGACGACAAGTAATGACACTTGTGAGAGTACTTTAGTTTTGAATTCCACGACTTTGAGTTTTCACGCTTTTGAGTTCCAAACCATTTCATTTCCAACGATTTCAAACGTTTATTATTACGTTAAGTATTCATTGCATTAAGTTTTGTGCTTTAATAGTCGGCGTGGGTTCGGAAAGCCAAAAAATGATTAGGCGACTATTTGTCGACGCTCGTCCGCAAAGGGTTAAAATTCTGTAGAACTAATTGTAACAGATGACTGTCTGTTACAATTAATGCATAAAAATCCGCAGTCTACTAATTATGGAGTCGAATTATTAAGAAATTACATAACCAAAAAAGAATTGTTTATTCTGGTTGAATATAATTTTCTAATAATATTTTCGCGATTAAATGGCCGACGAAAGTATCGGTGTCGCTGTCAGATTAATTATATCCTTCCGGAATCGAGAAGACACTTCGTAGACGGCAGCACCGGGGCTGCCAATTACTATAATAGCTAATAACATCCATATCGATTCGCCAAGTATGCTCAATTATTTTAGCACGATGAGAAGATATAATCGGGTTTCGGGATAAATAGCGTGCGAAAATGTTTTCAATGCAAGAATTTTGGTTAATCTTCGACGTAGGTGGATCATATTCATGATGTAGGCGGGTAAAAGTATACTTTGCATACTCGTGGGTGAAAACAGAGCCCTTGTTATGTCCCCGACACACAATTTATGTCGATCATAAACTGTACACGGTGTTTTCGTTTAATAGTGTTCGGGGGAGTATACCCTAAGGTATACTGTACACTGTTAGAGTGTTTAATCGATGGTAAAATTAATTAGTACGCAAAAAAAAAACAAAGATGAAGAAGGTTTAACCTTTGCGAAAGTATGAAACTAAAAGTACGGAAACTCTACTTGTTAAAAGTTTGCTTGTTAATCGATTCAATAACTATTTTCACTACATAATTCAATCGATGGCAAAATTAGATTCTATTATGGGCAAGCAAAGGAGAAGAATGTTTTACCTTCGCGAAGAAATGTAGTTAAAAATCCGCAAACTCTACTTCTTAAAAAATTTCCTTATTAACCGATCGAATAATTATTTTGACTGCGCAGATTAATCAATGATAAAATCAGTAAGTAGGTAAAGTAACTCAATAAGTAAGTTATGTAAAAGCAAAGAAGAAAAAATTTGATTTCTATTAAAATACTAGATACAAGTTTCCAAATCGACTTTTTGAAAATTCACCTGCAAGTTAATTTCATAATTATTTGCTCTACGTAGTCAGAGTTTAGTCTTTCTAAAAAATGGGTAAACCGTTATAAAAGTTGTATCAGTCGTTAAATATGAACAAATCAAGGGAGCGACCAGATGTCTGGGTTCGGAGAACCATTTGAATGCCACTAGATACACATTAGGGAGGAGCTAACAACGCAATCTGCCGAAAATGGAGGTCAGAACCTCCATTATAGGAGGTCCATTAGGTTCCAGGAAAGAAATATCGGACGGATTGTAAAAAAAGGACCAATTTCATGAAAGGATGTAGCAGGTAGCATAGAAAAATATTTGAGTAACGTCAAGAATATTAAATTTGTACATTTTTTAACTCCCATACTACGGTTATTGAGCATTTGAACTCTGAAATAAACCTAAAGGAAATCTATGGAGAAATAAAAATCAGCAAAGAGACCACAATAAAGCTTTGGGAAAGAATTTAAAAAAGAACTGGATAATACAAAAGAAATCCTTTCTAGGAGGTATAAATATAGTAAGAAGGGCTCAGGTTAATCATTAAATAAAATAAAAAAACCGTAAGAGAAAATCAATTAGCAGGAATAAATAAAAAGTGAAGAATTCTGCTACAGGTGAAAAGATCACCTTTTTTTATTATACGTGCAATATTATAAATATGTGCAGCAATTAACAAAAGATTGTAATAATATTTTCTAGCCACTAGATCATACCGAACCGTGTTGTAATGATAGAAACATGAATAACATGAATACCGAATAATATTAATTAAACATGATACCAGTAACATTAATGGAATTAGTATATTGGAAAAACATTAGTGTTTTATTGTAATTATAACAATATAAATATCTGTAACAATTATCAAAAGTATTGTGATATTAATTCCTAGTCACTAAACCATACCGGATCATATTTTAGTAATAATCTCAGTAATATAAATAATACGAGTAATGGATAATATTAATTAAACATGATACTAGCGATATTAAAGAAAGTATAATATTTGGAAGGCACCACAGTTATTTGTTATAATTACAATATTAGCAATATGTGTAATAATTAGCGAAAACATTGTGATAATAATTCCTAGCAACTAAACTATACCGGATTATGATATAGTAATAATTTAAGTAATATGAATACCACAGATAATAAACATTGTTGATTAAACATGATATTAGTAATATTAATGAAATTATTATATTTGAAAAAAATTACAGTGTTTTATCGTAATTATAACAATATAAATATCTGTAACAATTATCAAAAGTATTGTGATATTAATTCCTAGTCACTAGACCATACCGGATCATATTTTAGTAATAATCTCAATAATATAAATAATACGAGTAATGGATAATATTAATTAAACATGATACTAGCAATATTAAAGAAATTATAATATTTGAAAGGCACCACAGTTATTTGTTATAATTACAATATTAGCAATATGTGTAATAATTAGCGAAAACATTGTGATAATAATTCCTAGCAACTAAACTATACCGGATTATGATATAGTAATAATTTAAGTAATATGAATATCACGAATAATAAACATTGTTGATTAAACATATTACAAGTAACATGAAAGAAATTCCAATATTCGGCAAACATTACAGCTTTTGATTATAATTACAGTATTAGAAATATGTGAAGTACCTAATAATAATATTGTCATAATAGTTTTGAACCATCAAACCATGGTGTTATAATTGCAATTGCAGTAATATGAATAACATGAATAATGGATAATAATTAAACATAATAGTTGTAACATTAGAGAAACTGTTGTTTTCGAAACGCACTACAGTTTCTTTATTGTAATTATAACATTATAAATACACATAACAATTAACAAGAATATTGTACTAATAATTTTTAGCCATCAGACCATACGGGATTGTGTTGCAATAGTAATCCAACTAATATAAATAATGTTAATTATAGCAAACCTGGGCAAATTTTATTCGAAGTGAAAATAAGAAATAACTATTTGAAATAATTTATTTTAGACTGTTGTTTCCAATACTATTATGTGAAAATAAAAATGATGTCGATTCATTTGAAATAAAGATATTTCAAACAATAGGTTATCTCGTTATTTCCTCATTTCAAATTTGACAAACGGGATAATCCTCGAAATAACACGCGAAATTGTGTGAAATAAACAGTAACAGTAAACAAAAGAGTGTTAATATAAACTAGAATCGGAACTGGTAATTAGGTCACCCATAACTTTGAAGATTTTGGATAATTTTACAATTACTTCGAATAATTATTTCGAATAACTGTAAAGTAAAATAACACGTTACTTGAAAGGTGATCAAAGGCTTGAAAAAAAATTATGAAATAAAATAATATGTTATTTGAAATAATATTTCAAATAATGTAATTTCAGAAGTGCCCAGTTTCTGAATTGTAGATGGTATTAGTAACATTAAAAAATGATAATAATAGAAAGGTATAAAAAATAATAAGGATATGATAACAAAGAGCCAGGTCAGTATGTTGAAAATATAAAACGAACACAATGGAAAATAAAGTAACATGAATAAATAAACGAAAAAGAATTTCGTGAAAGTGAGATTAACATATGTATTTCTGTTATAATTATAGCATTATAAATATCATTCTTAGCCGCCATACCATACCGAATTTGGTTACAACTAAACTGTAGATTTTTATACATTTATGGGAAATTGAATTATGCAAAACGGCACGGAATGCACGGTAAATCCAAAAATATATAAAATATTCCAAGTGACGTACAAATGATTATATTGTAAAGGTAAAACAACCCTTCACTTAAATTCCACTTCTTTAATTTTGTTAATAAAGGTATGAATTTGCATAAAGATCCGCAGTCTATTCGTAACAATAATCCAAGTGACACAAATAATATTAATTATACGTGACACAATTAATATTAAAATGTATAAGAATGTAATTAATTACGAAAGATAAATCTGTGGGAGAATAATAGGAGCGTGAAACTAGAGTAGGATGCTCTTGATTTTGTTTACTTATCGTCGTCGATTATATCGATAAAAGGGTTGGAAAATAAGTTTCGAGTTGACAGGACGAACTTCGATAGGATTCTCTTGCACTTTTAATTATAGAGCCCATATAATAAATAAACCCGTGTGAAAAAAAAAAAAAAAAAGTATTGCTCGTGTTAAGCATTTTTCACGAGCTCGCGTGGAAACATTTAACAGGATCGTGATCAAAGTGGACTACGTAAGCAGGAAACTCTTCCAATCGAAATTCCATCGCGAGTTTATTGCAAACGCGTATCGATCTTGAGCAAATTAGGTTTGATAGTGCTCTACTAGTTATTATTAAACGATCGCCTCCACCCAGGGCCTTATTGTTCGTGATTTGTTTGGAATCCAGCCGTTCTCTAGAGAACCAAGCTTTATTATCACTATCTCGAAGATATTAATTCAGCAAATTTTACCGTCGAGTAATTTGAAATCTATAGGTAATTAAAAGTTTACAACACCTTCATTATTGGAAACGCTTAGTAGTTCAATTAAAATGCAAAAATTGAACTGAGTATTTTTGAATGTTAACTCTTTTGACTGCGATATGCGTATTTATACGCTCTGTACATTTTGCATGATGCAACGTAGAGTAATTTTCTAACTTATCTTTGCATAACAATATTTGGAGATTTATTTTAGCAGCAATTTTATTATTTCGAACTTTAGATTAACTTATTCGCAAGAAACTATTAGGTTGACCAAAAATGCATTGTCGTTTTTTTTTGCAATGTGGCTTTAATATTGCAACACATAAGTTAATACGTTAGCAAGTTCGCAAACACAAACAAGATTTGAAAATACACATTTCGAAGTATTATTTGAAAAAAGGAATCGTAAATATGGATTGTATTTGTCATGTTTAATATATTTTTGAATTAGAGGGAAATAAGATGCATTTACGGTACAATATATTATACTACTGTATATGTAAAAATGCGTAACAAACCAACAAATGACAGTGCGAATGATAGAATATATTAATTTTGACAGATTTTTATCTTTTAGACCTGTAATAAAATACTTTAATTGAACGAGAATTGAGAAATCTGAGAAATTATAGAATTCGTTTAGACGTGTTCTCTGGTGAAAAAAATAAAAATGCTTCACGAATAAAACGATGAAACTATCTGGTATGGTAAACAGTTGTTGAAAAAACCCGGTAATACATTGTTTACCAAAGTTTCGTTTGTATGCGCCTCTGAAATATAACAGAATGCGTGAACTAATAAAATATCGCGCTGCAGTCAAAGGGTTAAAATAATGAAATTTATACCAGTCCAAACTTAACTGTAAAAGTAATGAATCTAAAATTAACCTTCGAATTCCCTTGAAAAAATTACTATTGTACAATTTTAAAAGGAAATCGAGAAAATAATTCACAAAAATCTTTTTGCAATAAAAAAACAGCAGCAAATGTATGTCATAAAATCAAAGGAAAATCGAAGTGAATTTTTGCAGCACAAAAAATTTACCGCATCGTATGGTATGAATTAATTAAATAAGTTTAAATTTCCCTGAAAAATTACTATTACACAATTTTAAAAGGAAGTCGTGATAGTAATTCATAAAGACTTTAGATACTCGCATAAAAAAGCAGTGCGTAAAAAGTATGCCATGAAATCAGAAGAAAGTTGAAGTGAATATCTTCAGCACCGAAACATTTCCATTTCGTGTGGTATTAATTAATTAAATAAGTTAGATGTAATCCAGTCGTGTAATTGAAAGCCTCTGTTGAAAATTGTAGAGGATCAGATTCGAAAGCCGATATTCCAGACGGATATTTGGCGAGTCTATTTTAAGGAACACTGGTCCTTGATCAAGGTAAATTCTCCACTGCAAATACGATTCGAGAGTAGCACAAAGAACTGCAGAATTGGAGTGTACAAAGGAGTGCACCCTGTTAGATTCCTGTACCCTTTATTTCTCGATCATTAAACGTAATAGCGGCTAATTGAATCGCTTTCGAACTTGACCCCCGCCCTTGACCCAATCCCTTTTGCTCATCAAAGAGTTAAGGGCTGATTCGTGTTACCGCGATTTCGCAAAATTCGACAATACGAATTCTGGGCATTCTATTCGAAGAGAATAGATAGATGTGTGATATATGATAGTAGATTATTGGAATTCTATGAAATTTTCCAATGGGATGAAGGGAAATTGAATTCTTGAGGATGCATTGGAAACTGCATTATCTACTTTTGAATTTTGACCAACCGCAAGATGTGGGCGAAGCTTCTTCGGTAAAAGAGCTTCATTTCGAAGATTCGTATGAGAAGTGTTAACTATGTAACCTTGTTGCGTTCTTCGAAAGTTTATCCAATTCAATCACGTTCCATTTTCATTAGAAACGTCTTATAATTTTGAAGAAGAAAAGGAAGCTTCAATATTTTAAATGGAATAAGTATTTACAAATATCAATACGCAACTAAGCTACGGATTTTTATACATTTACGTGAAATTGATATATAGTTAGTTACGAAAGTCGACGTACATATTTTACATTTCAAATATTTACATAATTTAGGGTATATGTTGGAATAATAAAGACGGCGTGAAAATTTATAAAATATAAAATTACAAGTGAAAAAGATTTCTAGAAGACGTTTCGTAAAGGGAGTATCATTAATTACATTAGAAAAGTTATTGTTTCTTAAATTATATATTAATTCATCGATAAAGAATGATTTTTGTTAAATATTTTTATTATGTCGAACTGAGTTCGTGAAAATAATTCTAACCTTCGCTCTGATCAGAAATAGTAATTGTACAAATTAATTCTGAACCTTTAGGATTTCATAATATTTAATATCTATTTAAAAAAAAAAAATCGAATACAGTTTTAATATTTGAAATTCAGCATTTTCACATTTACGAAGCAAAAATGCGTCACTTAAGAAATATAAAAGTAGCGATTTCGAATTAATAAAGATGCGAAGAGTTTAAAATTAAAGACTCCGAATTAAATTATACCCCCAACAAATGTAAATTGGTAGGTGGATAATAAATATGAAATAGTACGTTTCTATTATTAAATAAAGTATAAGTCATTGCATGTTCCTTGATTTTCAATTTCTCAGTTATACAAACTGGAATGAATAGCAAGTGCCCGGGTACTTTTGAATGCTATTGTATATCCTCTGAATATTTAATGGCATTCAATACTCCAATACAGAATCCCCATTCCAAACAATCTAACAATAAACAGAGAAAGTTCCAGACAATTTAACAGCAAGTTAATCAAAGCACCACAGGATTCGACAATAGGGAGGCTACTTTCGTCGGATTGAAGTACTCGGAGGAAAATAAACGGGGATTCCTAGGTGTGTTCAGTAGTGGAAACAATGGGAAATAAGATTCTTCCCCTAGCAAGGATTACTGTATTTTCACTTTCGATTTTACGACTATACTGAGCGAACCCCATGAAAGCTTCCTACATCAACACGTGTATGCAGCACGTCTGAATCGTGGTGGAAAGTGATATCGATTCGCAGCAAACAGAGGATGTGAAAACTCCTTTTCCTCTTGTTTGATACTCGTGCGTCATCGAAAGATCTGCGAAAAATGTATAGGAACCTCTTTTCTTAAACGAATATAAAGTAACCTGTTGTTACCCGATACGAAACAATTTTCTTTTGTGATAAATAACGAAAGACAGAATCATCTCCTGAAGAATAATTAACCCTTTGTGGTCGAATATTCTCCTGAAGAATAATTAACCCTTTGTGTGTGTGAAAGAGAGAGTAAGATATGAGTCGTTCACAGGCCAAAGTAATTAACTGGACTTTTTGAATTTTTTTAAAATTTTAGTACTAAAGCGGTTGCTTAATGGTTAACTTTTCGTATTTAAAATAAATTTCCTTAACAGTTGCGCTTAACACCACGAAATGTGGAAAATGTTTATAATCATGGAGTAATAAACAATTTGAAAAAATAATAATTACTCCAAGGACATATTACTTTATGCATTTTATACGTCGCTAAATAAAAGCTTCGCCTGTAATAATACATTCTACAGCGTTCATTTAGATTTGCATTTTAAAAAGAATTTTAACCAGGAATGTATTAAGCGTAGCAATGAATAATTCACCTTATGATTTAATTTAGCATTCATTTTTAACAAAATTAAATATCTATCGTGTATTAAATATAGTTGTTATTGTTCTATAATACGTGCTTGCACTTTTCGAACAAAATATGGATTCGTGGTTGAAAGAAAATTTAATCATTTGATAAAATAGATTCATGGATTCGTTAAAAAATAGTGGATTGCTCATTGGTACACCTAATATATTTACTTTATCAATTACTCTACTTTTCGTTTTATGGAGTTAACCGATTTGGCAACTGAACGGCTCGAAAGTTTAAAATCACTTTCTAGATTCCATGCGTATCGAACCTGCTCCTAATCTTCTTATTAACCTTTTAGCGTACGAATAAAACGAAACTCGATGCGTTCAAAAAATATTATTTAATATATCTCAACGTAGAAATCACGTAAGCTGTACAAAAAGAAAAACACAAAGTATATATTGTTGAATATCATGAGATAATATGACTGGCCTGCTAAAGTGAAATCATTGTCATTATGTGCTTTTACTAACGAATATCGCTTTGAAGAAGTGTGGAAATTTTGCTAAATCCTGAATTGGAATTTTGAGACATTGCATAGAGAGTTGGTAGAATTCCAAGAATTCCATAAAGATCACGTTGCCACCAACGCAACGAAGTTACAGTGGTCAGTTAAGGTCAGTACTTGAGACAGCTTGCAGCGGAAGTTGCTTTGAAACACATAATGTCCGGCACGTGTAATGGAACTGAAAGCGTTCATAGTATCGCTGGCTGGTTGCAATAGAGCAATTATTTTCATCCAACGCTAGCCATTAGAGGACAATCTGATTACACTACCCGACCAGGCCCAACCAGCTTGTCTCCAGTGTCTCCGTTTCCCATAAACTTAACGAAACACGATGGCGCATCGATTTGTTGTGGTTACCATTTCGGTGGCGTTCATCAATTAGAAAATGGCCGGCACGTGTCTAAACGGGTGGAATTTGTAAAAATACATTTACTTAAACAACAGGCGAAAAGGCTTTGGATTACTTTGTATTTTTCTTTTCGTTTTTGGTTATTTATTTAGGATCGCATTGACATGGTTAGCCATGAGCGACCACCATAAGTTTACCTATGTTTGCTTAGAGCTTGGAATATATTAGGTCATCCCATAAATTATGTTCTTTAACATTACATCTTCCAAACGGGACAAAATGTCTTGTTTCGTTATTTCTTATAATTATTACTCATTTTAAGTGCAACTTATTTTTTAATATTTTTTTAGGGAACTAGTGACTTTTAGGGAAATATCCGGTTAAGTAATTCTGTGAAATGGTTTTCTTTTTTCTGGTTTTTTTCGGAAAAATTTGCATGTAGCATATGTACATGTAGCAGATTTGGTCATTTTGACCCGTCACGAAATGTAAGTAAATTTTGTTTTGCTACATTGCTGCATATCTCTCGCTTACTTATAAAATGTGTGTAAAAATCTTATCTGTCGATATGTTTTTCTTTTCGATACTCGGTAGCGATGTTAGATAGGATATTTTGTATAAAAAATCAAACGAAAAATGTTTTTGTACCTGAGTTTGAATTTTTACTCGGTCATATCTACTTAATTTACATAAATCTGGTTTCAAAGTTTCTTAATTTATTCATGCACATTTTAATGGATGTTTGCTGAGAATATTTATTTTATTAATCCTTTGCATTCCGTTGGCGTTTCTATGAAAACATGCATAAACTTGATTAAAAGTTGAAGTTTAAATTTCTTTAATTATAGTTTCGCCAATACAATTCCTATTTTTCAAAATCGAAGCAAATTTTTCCTTTTCGAAATATGTAACACATTAAGTTCTCACAGAAGACAGAAAAATGTATCGAAGTTGCTGTTGTATCACATAATTGATAAAAGTTTAAAGTGCAAAGTATTAAATTTGTTGGAAACAGATGTGAAATTAATGAAAAAGTTAAGAAAACAGGATTATTAAAAAAATGAATTAAGAGAAATTATTGGAAGGAAGTTGTTAAATAAATCTTCGACAAAAATTCCGAAATAAATAAGAAACATCTTGAAATGTTAGTGAAATAATTTGCGAAAAAAAAACAGTAATAAAACTGGTGTAAAACAATTCTAAAATACTGTTGTTTAAACAAAGTTGATGTAAAATATGTACTTGTTTAGTATGATAACAAGTGTGAACGATGCTTAACTCGTGCAACGTTTATACATAGTTTAAGTGGTTTGTGGTGTGACTTCAAAGTGTTTTTGATTGGTTGATGTGGTCATCTACATGAAATTTCGCGTGCTTTGCTTCAGTGTGTTATTGGAGCTCGAGCGAAGCACGTGCGGTGTAAATAGAAGTGACGAAAGTGAAAGTTTTGTGTTGTGTACTACAGAGCTTGGTAAACGCCTTTACGAGACTATGCGCCATTCATGTAAGCCTACAAATAATTGAAGCCATGAATTGCCAAAACGGCACAAGACCATCAATCAATATTTTGAGAAAAACAATTTTCTGTATATCCATCTTCTTCAAAGAAGTATTCTACTGTAAATCGCCAAAAAATTCGATTTTTTTCTGTTTGCATTTTCTTATAAAATGCACTATTAGAAATACGCGTGCCAAGGCATACACCTGAACTTCTAAAAGTAACAACTCGTATAATGTTAAACAGTACAGACTTGTACTGTTTTGAAATTCGTGGTCTTTATTTTTAAAATCTTGTTTCATGAAAAATATTTTCATACAAAATTCTGTTATTCAATATACGATTATCAAACAGCAACAGTTTACAATCTCAAGTGTTTTTAACGATAGAATATTTTAACGAGGAAATAAAAACGGAGGACATTCGCAAAGCGCATGTGATTGAAATACAATAAAACTTCAATTATACTTTTTACAGAAAATCACAGAATATTCTAAAAAGTACACCGTTGCAAATTTATACAATTTTTGTGATAAATTTGTAACCAGTAATTTTGACTGCTTTGGTGATTCTAGTTTGAAACTTTGACAAATTTTCTAAACTTTCCCAAAATTGTTTGGTTCAACAGGTAATTTACTTTAATTTTGATAGCTGAACTTTGAAAAGTGGTTGAATTTTTAATCTCAACAATATTTTGTAGTGGAGATTATGTTTGTGGGAAGTAGGATCCAATTTTTCTCTCCTTGATCGTGGGATCCACTTTCCTTGTATATATAATTCAGATAGAAAATTTCGGAAGCGCGTTAACTCTTGATAAAGCAGCGCCGTTTAAAACTTCGGTATTTCAGTTGGACCGAAAAGTTCAGACGCGTGTCAAATAATTTAAGATACTTTTAAATATTCAGTCACCGTAGAGCAATCGCGAAATCAAGCCCATCGCCCATTCCTCGTCTCTCAATTAAAAACAAGCACCTCTGTTATGCAAACTTTCGATCAAATAAAATCAATAAAAACTGTCAGACGCAATAGTCCGCAATAAAAGAAGCAAAATCAATTCAAAGAATCTAACTGCAAAATTTACCAAAATTCATCGTTAAATAAATATTGGCCTTTATAAAAATTCCTGATAAATTATTCTACAATTTTTACAGAAATATTTGCAATTCATATTTGTAGAAAAGTCAAACAAAATGGTGATAATGGTCGTCCTCAGTTTTATTTTTATAGTAAACGAAAGAGGAGATTGTAAATTAGTGAATTAAGCGTCTACGGAGTCCCATAAATTTCACTTTCCACTGCAATTAACTGTTGTTTAAAAATACACTAAGCTCGGAGTCAATACCACAAGGAGAAACGTTTTACGGTTGAGTCTTCCCTGTAGGGAGAAAAGGAGAATAAAACACGATTAAGGGACTCATTATTTACATACAAAGCATGCAATTCCCGTGGAATTATTAAATAAAGCCATGGGGGAAAGACATGAATAAAAACGAAACTATTATTAAACAGCAAGAATCTTAGAGGGTGTACATGAAAATTATATTAACGTCTTTTTCACCGCGCTTTTTCTTAATCTTGTTTATGACACCCGAAACCTCATTTATTTTATACTATAAAAGATCATTTCTCAAGCAAAGCATAAAAAACTGTACAGCTATGAAACATTTATATTAACCTTTAGCTACCGACATTGAAATGGAAGTTGTTCAAGTTATCCTATTAATGGATTCATTTTTTGTTTTGGCAGAGATGCGATCCTAAGGATGAAAACAACCCTTTAAAGAAGATATAAATTTTCATATTATTTTCAATATCTTCAAAACCATATATGATACAAAAAAAAAGTTAAATTCAAAGTTTTATAGCATTTAATGTCCCACACTATAGCTGCCAAGAATTTTCGAAAAAACCCTTTTTCAAAATTTGTCCCTCCTCTCCCGTTGTTCTATCTGCTGTTCTATCTTGATTACACGAATAAAATAGCTGCTAAAATTAATTTAATATTACTTTATTTATGTTAAACAAATTATAGAACGTCACAGATACGCCAAAATGTTTAACAAAGTATAAATATAGTCATAATAATAGCTTTTGTGTATTTTAATACACGTATGAAAAATTGCCATCTTTTCGTGACGAGTATACTCGACATAAAGATCAAAAGGGTTAATATCTAAAAACTTGGTGTCAACAGTTAAAGGTTATACATTTTTTCGTCGAATATTTTTCCTAATTTTTCCTGCGATACCTGCGCGAAAAATATTTACTAAAACTTACAGTTTCTTAATTACAGAACCCTTTCCGTTGAGATTCTCGCAACGCGATGGCTTATAATTAAAAGGAACATAGCTTCGCGTAAATAACATAAATTTTATGGAAGGGTTGGAAGGTCGAAAACGCTTACTTGACTCAAAGTTACTTTTTTATGGGAGACAGCTAAGATTGGACCAGTGACAATGAACCCAAAGCTGCGTCGAAAGCAGCCATCCAATATTTGCTCTATGATGGCGGTCGACTGCCCCATTTGTTGGCTCAGCATTTCTGTTAGTGTCTTCCCGCTTATAGCAGTCACACTTGTTTATGTAATTCACCGTATATATAGAATCCCTTATAAAAATACGCGTCTAAGTCGTGAAAATTGTTTGAATCGAAACTTTCCCCAATGAAAATAGATAAAGGGTAGGAAAATATTTTCTGAAGGAGGAGGATAGATTATAATTAACTTTTTGATTATAATTGGCTTTGTATATTGGTGCAACGTGTTGCATAATGTCGAATTAAATTACTGGATCGATTAACATAACTCTTTAGAGATACGTGAGAACAATTGAGCTATTATTGAAGTTCGAGGACTCGATTAGGCAGCTATATTTCAGGAATGTTTGTGTTTTTTACAAATAATTATATTTGTAAAAATGAATAGAAAGCATTGATGGGAATCATTTAATAATCTCGAGACGCTTTGATGCACGTATAGAACGTTTGTTCAAAATTAAATGAATCTTCGATCTGCTTTTAATCAAATACGTTACTCGCATAATATTCTGTCAAATAAAGGCAGCAATTTTCAGTATCCTTCGATTAAATGCCACAATTCAAATTAATAACTCTCAAACAAAGTTCAATTAAATCGATATGATGTTCAAATATCATACAGTTAGGTAAATTTTGATTTAATAAACTGAAAAGCAAATACGTACAATAGCATATATTCCCAATTGACTTTTGCAAATATATAACAAGCTAACAAATAGGTTTGGCAAATGAATACTAACACTCAAAGCCTCTCCGAGCACATCATTAACTGTTATACTACGAAACCATTCAACGTGTATTTCAACCGCAAACATCGAAGGATTTAATTAACTTCCTGCTTCCGCATAAACTGCGCACAATTTAAAAATTACACTAACGATCAGCTAATCAAAGTTCATTCAGAAGTCACAAAATCCACAGCAAAGGGTGTACAATTTTTATCTCAATTAATTTAACAAAAGAGGAGTATATGAAAAAAGCTTCTACTAATTTTTCGCTGACGAACCTTGGCTTTTGGAATACAACTCAAAGTTGAAATAGCCAAGAAAATTATGCCTGTTGCGGTTACCCGTTGCCATTTGAATGAAGGCGTAAAGCTCGATGGAACAGAACAAACTGTATCTGGTTTGTGATTCGTGCAACAGATTGTTGCGAGCAAGCTTGAAAGAAACTTTTTTCACTATAGTATGATGACGAGCATGAAAAATGCATAAATGAACAGTTCGGGTTGGCTGGCATCGAATAAGACGAAGCGAACACGATCGATCGCTGTTATTTTGCCGGACTAGCGATAAAAAGTCGCGCGTTGTTTTGTTCCTACCATCCGACCTGTATCGTTTTTCATTTGTTTTTTTTTTTTTTTTTTTTTATCTTGGTTTGAATTACCAGTCGCACGGTGCTCGTCTTTTTCACTTCAATTAACATGCATGGAGTAGCTTAACACGTGTTCAACGAGAGCCGCCACTGCGAAACTTTTCCGACGTGAAATTTCAGTTCTTGGTGTGTAGTGGCGAAACGGCAAAGAGTTAGACAAGCTCTATAGGCAGACAATACGCTTCCCCGCTTGGATGACTTTACAAAAGAGTCAGTATGTAACTCTGTTGAGCCTTGGCCTCGCTAGTAGTTCCAGAACTACGTTCCCGCTAGAACGTATTAACCGTCATTGCCAGAACAACTGCCTCTATGCACATCTCAAGGGACGTGAATCTGAATGGGTACCAGGTTATAGAGTTAGATTCGGTTCATTAGTTGGACCTAGGATGTCAACTCTATTATAGGGGGTTGCTAGGGAGTCACATAGAAGAAGTGATGGTTCTAGACCAGTTATACTCAATCTGCGATTCGTCACGCTTTTCGAGTGTTGAGCTTTACTTTTTAAATTACAGTGAACCCTCTGTATCCAAGCCATCTCGCGAATAATAGCGAACTCTATACAGGGTGCCCCGTAATTCATGGTATAAATTGGATTAAGGAGATTTTATGATTCGGAAAAAGATGAAAATCCAGAATACAAGAATTACGTGGAAAATTTCGTTTTCAAGGAAATTGACTTTAAATATCAAGATGAAAATTGCGTGCGAAAATATTTTTTTACGTAAAATTGATCTGTACCCAATTGTACCCTGTATATATATTTATAGTAGAGGTCAAGATATAGCGAAGTCAGTCGTAAATTGAATTTTGTTCATCTAGTCAAAATAATGAAACATGATAGATCGAATTTCAAAGAATCGGCATCGATTGATGATGCGGCACATACGATCAGAGTTCTAACGTTACATGAGTGCCGAAATATCGATTGGTGCTGATTCCTCGAAATTCTGCCTATCATGTTACATTGTTTTGGTTAGGTGAACAAAATTTAATTTACGACCTCGCTATATGTTATCTCCTACTAGAGTAAATGTCCCAATTACTGTCACTTTAAGCTTATCGCGCAACTTCATTTAATTATTCTAGAAGTTATTTAACCTAATAATAATCGTTCTGATTTGTAACGTAACATTAGTTAACATCTCTTTTATTTATGTTGATTTTTTGTTTATGTTAAATATGATGTATTAATCACTAATTCATTGAAAGTGTATAACAAATGTCACTATTACTGTCATTTGGAAAGTTGTCACTTAAATAGAAATGATCCTTACATATACTAGCAATTCAGTTTGTATAACAGATAAAAGATAAATCCTAAAACCATCGTCTTTACTGCATTAGAAAAATTCCCATACTTTCTACTTCCTAAAAGTACATTAGATGCGTTTTTAAGCTCAAACGACACATTCACCTCCTAATATTTATTTCTAAATATTAAATGCAAACATATATGCAATATTCATGTGTCGTTACGTAAAAATGAGATCCAAATAATATTAACTTTTTTAGTCTCTAATTTTCGTACATTCGTTCACGATTAAATAAAATAATTGAAGTGACAATTATAGGGACGCTGATAGTAATTGGGATACCTACGCAATACATGGTAGCCGCCGGTGACACAAAGGCAATATCAGCTTCTAATTTCACGGTGTAGATCTGTCGACAGATCATACGTACTGACCGACGTTATGGTCGCTTTGTGATTGGCGGCGGTATCGTTAAGTAGCGCGAGAATTATCTTGTATACTAGGTAACATGATCCGCTGCCCTAAGCGTTTCAGCGAAACCCCAGCAGCCAACGCTCGTGAATCCTAAAGGCCATCTGTGACTGCGAAACCGGAGTCATTAACTTAATGCGCGTAATGGCGGTTTTACACCTCTAAGGAGAGTACTTAGGCGTGTAGACTATGGAATGCGGACTACAATCCTTGTTCCAGGAACCGTCCTGGGCTCACATAGAGAACTCCAACCATCCAGTATTAGATTAGGTTTGGGCTAGGTTTAGACTACGCTTGTCTTAACTCTCTTACAGGGCTCATAAAAGTTTGCAAGACACGAAAGCAGAAAAATTTGATTTTAAGTTCGATGCAGGCGACCGACTTTTCGTCACACGACTATACACTCCTGTCCAAAAGCATTGGGACACTTGCGGAAGATTAAGGAAGTTGGAGAATTATTAAAAGATTTAACAATTAATATCTACTTTAGAATTTTGGACACGAAAGAATATGTATATTATTTTTACCAATTACAGGTTCAATTTTGGTACGCAAATATTAAATTTCTCGATCGTTGACTTAACTAAATTTGTCATTCGTAGTATTATTTTTTGTATGTCACCTAATATTATTTATACTCCATGAATGTTGAAAATGATTACACAAGTTAAGTTTAAACTTCGAATGGATTTCTCGAATGTTCCGAGTTAATATACCCTAAATTCATTCAGCGAACTTTAAATCAGATAGTTCATTAGTTCCCTCGTAATTCTTCGAAATAGTTGCACAAGTTTTTAACTTTTCATACATAAATGATAAATATATTAATACATATTTTTGTATTACGATATTATTTAAAATAATATAAAATATTTGTGTCATCAGAATTAAATGAGATTTAAATAGGTGGCCTGTTTTATACGAAACACCTTGTACGTAACAGTCACAGTAACTTGAACCATCAGCGACACAAGTGTTGCGAATGAAAGGTTGTGAAAACGAATGAAATTATAAATTCGGTGCGGTACTAAATGTGTTAATTGACTAAATTTAACTCGTTAACTCGCCTTTATCGATTAATAGGTTTCCAAAATTGAGAATTATATTAATTTAAAGGCACAATTAGGTAACAGCATGATACGGGGATTATCTGGAAATTATTGATCGCTTAAAAAAATGTAGGTAGCAAGTTATTTGCAATTAGTTATTCAGATGCAACTTATTGCAGTTTTATCTGTTAAGCCGACTTAGTTTCTTAATTGCTCCATATAGTGGCTTTAATTATTTCCTGTTCGATGTACAAATGCTTGGATTAAAACTGTACTTGTGAATTTAATTGATTCCGGCTTTAATTCAAGCTTACATAATTGCTTGTAATTTTAAAGAAATTTTTGTAGGTAATGAAATATAAAATCATGGCTTCGCGACTATCTACAATTTATTCCATCCTATTATAACATAATTTAGATTTTTGATCATCGATGGCACTACATAAAGACTTCACGAAATTGTCGATTTTTTGCAAGAAAATTTTTTTCTTTATATGCTTTCCTTATGTTGAATTAAATTTATAAGAATAGACGTATCAATGACCAGCAGAAAGCGGTTCTAATTAGACTGCGGATCTTTATGCAAATTCAGATATTTACAAATGATATTAAAGAGACAAACTCTGAATAGAAGGTTATTTCACCCTCCAATACAGAAACTTGTATTTCACTTTCAATATTTTCTGCATTTTTAATGCCACTTACATTCTGTATCTTTTTATATATTTAAATTTAGTCCATAAATGTACATAGAATCGAATCAATGATTTTAATTTTGTTTCTGTATAGCGCATTAAAAAAGTAATTAACCGGTTACCGAATATTAACACTAGGTTTACGGACATTAATTGTATAATTCGATAGGCTTCCGGAAGGATCGGTAAACTGTACATAAACATTCGAAATTAGAAATTAAAAATCACATTAATTAACCCTTTACACTCCGCTGGCGCTTCTACGGCGTAAATTTCTTCAAATGTTGAGGTTTAAGTTTTCACATTTATTTTTACGCGCTTCAAGCTTTCACAAAAGTCAGAAAAGCGACTTGGAATTAGTGGTATATCGTACTATTAAAAAAGTTTCTCAGTGCAAAGGGTTAAAGTCAACATAAACTACTGAAAAATAATATTTACCAACTGTATAAGTTTAACTGTGTAACCTGTAATACGTCAAATTGACGAGCTCCGTAAATTTAGTGTTAATAACAACCGAGTATCGAATAATAATAAATCTGGTCGAATAACCGGTTAACCAGTTTCGGACATAACCGTTCTGAAGTCACCTAATCCCAAATAAGGGAGTCGAGCAAAGATACTCACGCGCTGCATCGGGTACGCAGTGCTACCGATAAAGAAGTCCCATGCCCACGCGAATATTCGCGCACAGATATGCATCGACGTCACTGCCAGCGTGTAGATCTTGTTTCCAGCGCCCGCGACACCAGTATCCTCTTGTCCTGGAGTTATGTTGTTCAACCTGTCGCGGTACTTCACTCGATTACATCGTAATTTTTATGAAACGATCCCGAAATCCGGTGCTTTTCACCGGCATCCCACATTTTCCCGCCATCGATAGTGGTACATTCTCCCCCTGGAGCAACCTTCATCTTCCCTTTCCCTACATCCCAGGACACTGTGGAATATGCTACCGTATCGGTAATAGGATCTTCCGCAGGCAGATGTCCCGTTATGAAAATCTGAACGTCTTCCTAATGGAAAGCACTCGATCGTTTTCGAATAGGGGTTCTACGAGTCGCTTCTGATCGATAGAGCCTTTTTGTTTGATCCTTTCTTTGGCTCTAGTGTTTAGAAGTTAAAGTTAATATCACTATTTATGTAACAGTCAAGATTGGAGTCCTCGTGGATCGAATTGTCCAATTTATATTGACGATACTTTACTATTAGCAATCTTAGGAATTGTTTCTTTGGAATTGAATGAATTAACAGGGTTCATTAATCAATTATTGTTTTAGTAAGTTTAGACAGGCTGGTCATCTAAACACTTGGGTGATATGTAAAGTAGAAACTTAATCCAAACCCAACTTAAAATTAGTAAAGATCACAATTTTAGTAGACTTTGTCTGTATTGGTTAATTATTTAAACAGTGTCCACTTAGTTTCGATGTTAAATTTATTACATTCCATTTAGAATGATTGATTCCAGTGTTGAATCTATCGCATTCAAGATAAGTTCACAAAATTTCTTAATCAGAACCACTGTGAATAGATCACAATTTATCAAAGCAGTAAACCCATCTGTGTTTCAAAAATAGACTACAACTTGTCTCCAGAAGCTTGCATATTGTTTCCTCTGCTCTGTAAACGCACTAAGAAAAACCCCAAAAGCAAGAAAGTAAATTTCAGACGATAAAATCTGTTCTCCAACGGAGATAAAAGCACAGGCACGATCGATTATCGGTAACCCGTGGTTGTCAGTCGCAGTTATTAGACCACTATCGAAACGTCATTCATAGATGACCGGAAGAAGCAAACGCCAGACGAGTAATTACGTCGCTGTCACTTCACGCCGAGTGGAGAACGGTACACTATTCCAGCACCACTTCAGCCAGAACTGTACACTATTTGAGGGAAGCTGTTTTCTATATACACAAGCTACTTGTTGATTGACACTAGCCTGCAAGCACTACTCAATTCACTAAGTAAATTCTACGATTATTTTTCACTTTTATCATTTACGAATGATCAAGACAATGATTTAATTAATCATTCACTGGATAAATACATTAATTTTTCCATATATCGCTGGTTTTATTCGGATAAACTGGTTAATTTATTTAAGCTAAAGATTTATCGATTGGTATAGTTTTTGAAAGAAAAATTGACGGATTTATGGAGAATTGTTGGGTTGGTATTATGGATCCGATCAAGGGAATTGCGATACACCCCTTCGCGGAACACTCTCGTCTGAAGGACTGAGCGATACTGACGGAAGAAACGCGCGCGTGCCGCTTGGGAACACATAGGGGACGCGGAACGCATGTCAAAATGAGTGTCTACAGAGAGGGTACAAAATCCTTTTTCAAGAATTCAGTTTAACATGTGAATGAAGGTGGGGAAAAAAGATATTCGGGTGGGATGTGACGAAGGGTAGACACTATTTCAAGGGCGAGAATTGAGGGAAATTGCAGATGAAAAATTGGGACGAACGAATCAGTGAATTTCAAAGGATGTACCGGTCAATGCAGTTAACTTTGAAAATTGTAGATACAGTAGGAGCTTCGTTATTCGACCAACCACATCCGAAAGTTCTATTATCCAGACTGCCTTCTAACAAAAGCTATTTACGTTAGGTAATTTATGTAATTTAGTAACCAAAGAGATTCAGAAAGCATAAGTATGTGAATAAATTCCCAATTTCCTTTATCTCAATTTACATATATAAAGTTCAGTATCAAAAAAGTAATTATTCTATTATCCGAATACTTTTGTCTCCCTATTGGTTCGAATCTGATAACTATTGTAACTCTTAATGTGGACTAAAAAAAAATTCCTGTTTTAAAGATGATATATACATATATACATTCTTCTTTATAATTACGAAAATATTATGTACTTTCATTATTTCAAAGAGGCGAGCTGAATGAAATGGCAATAATTACAAAAAAATACATACTTTTTGTAGTTATGTGTATAAAAATTGTCTAGATGTGGTTGGGGTACGATGGAATATTGACGTCCGTGTATTGATTATTTTGATCAGTTTTTTGATCAGTACAATATAATTTGTCTATGATCTATATATTGCAGCAGTGTTGGGCATCATTGAGATAAAATGTTATTTGAATAAGAATGACGAATAGATGATTAATCGTTAATCGATTATTTATTATTCCAATTATTTGTTATCCCAATTATTCATTATTTCTTTTGAGACATTTTATTTATTATTTATTATTCGTCATTTTTTATTCGTTATTTAGAATGAAAGTTGCCTAAAACTGAATTACAGATCCTTGACTTGAACTTATGCACGCTACTGTATAAAAATTCCGATTCAAGCAGAATTGAAGACTCAAGAGCGCTTCCTTCTGTGTCCTATATATGTGTAACTAATTAAACAGCGCTTTGGAAATAAAAAGCCACTGTATGTCTTGAAAAGAAGGACATTATTCGTGCTTCATTAATTTGAGATATTAAATGTGAATAGCTGTGATATAAAAGATATGTAACCATATCACAGACGAGATTCCGCTATTAGCAATCATAAAACGTTCAAATTACGTAACCTAACATACAGTTGGTCACAAAAATATCAGGTCGCCTTGCACAATTGGAAAATTCCATCTGTTTACTGCTCATTTAAGTTATAATAAAAGTTCGCGCGACACTTCGATACTTGGTGCCCAAACGTTTTATTACTTTAATGCTTCGAAAGACTAGAAAAAGACATAAGTCCTAATGCATTAGTTAGCGTGAACAGTTCATTCTTAGTATATCGCTTTTGGTGTAAAAATTCACTTGGATAATGGATTTTAAAACGCATCGATCTTTTTAGTTACAAATGGATCTTCGATTCAAAGTCGCCATAAATGAATATACAAATCTAATTAAAAAGTTTATACACAGTATCCCATCATGAGATGTTATTGGTATCTCGATAGTATTATAAGTGTTGTACATTTAGTATCGAGTTATTTTTTTTTATTGAAGAACTTGATTTTGTAAATTGGCTCTAAAGTGCCACAAGAATGAAAGCACTGCATTTTAGGCCTGATTTAGAAAATCAGGTTCGGCGATAAAGCAATAAGTTATGCATTATGCATATGGATATAAATAGTTTTTCGATCGATTTTTCTTAGATCGATTTTCAAAGTATCGATTTTTCAATGTTCGACTTTCTAGTGAATCGATATTTGTCACTGCGATTAAGAATCGATTCAAAAATCGATATTTTGCAAGAATTACCCATCCCTAATTTTAACTCCTTGTCGCTCAAATGATTCTCCAGTTTATTGATCATAAGCGATAAAAATTTATTGTAAAAATTCATAATTTGAGGGTATTTTATCAGGTTTTCTTCGTTTTCAATGATGTACGGAGCACGCTCATCAAAATAAAAAATGGCGAAGGCAAAATGGAACAAAAACACAAATTATTAATAGCAGTAGTGCAAACATACACACCCAAGCCCAAAATACACTCGGGTTTGTGCGTTAAGGGGGTTATATCTGTTTCTAATCTTTGTAAATTCAAACTTGAAACAGAATCTTCAAAATGATTGTATAAATCATCGTACTGCGCAAAAATGGTCGAAAGATTCAAAATGGAGAACAAAAAAATTTGAAAATAAACATAAAGAGCGTCACACTAGCATTAATAATTCTAATTTGAAAATTGGAAGCTACTAAACTCTAAAACCCAAAAAATGCTGAGACAAGGTTCCGTATTAACAAAGAAGGATTCCGCACCCGTTTACACAAAATTCGTTATTTTAACGTTGCGTAAATCACACAAAATTCCTGGGCCACCTAATATGTTTGTGCTTTCAAGGCAAAACGACGTAAGTCACATTTTCAAAAAATTGGAGTTTATATAAAGCATTGGGAGTAATAAAGGCGAACCAAACACGTTCGAAAATATTTTTTACTTCACCAAATTGATTTGTAGCACTTATCACACATTCCTGTTAGTCTGTTTCGTGGATTTCATACTTCTTTCCTGTAGGAACATTAAGTTTTCGTGGAAAACACATTTGTTCGCCCCTATGGAAAATAAATGTGAAGGGTTTTTCTCAAAATGTCTGTTGAGTTCGCCCTTACTACCCTTAAATTAATAGAACCTATGTATTTATTAGAAAGAAAGTACACGATAATAGATGTCTTGTACTAAAAAAAATCAATGCAATCTGACCGAAGTCCAGTAACCAGCAATCGTGTTCAAAACTTTAATCGTCGATACCTCGAAAGTGAAAACATACGATTTAGTCGTTTTGCCTTAGAACCACAGATATAATAGTAAACTAGATTCCAAAGAATTTTTTTACTGATATATAATTTTAAATAGAAATTATTGAATAATGGATATTTCTTACCCAATTGCTTAACTTACAGCTATACATCGTAGATGGCATAAGAAATGTTGTGCACGATCGGTACTTCAGTTCGTATGACATAAAGCCTCATAAATTGATACCAAGGACCACAATTACCTTATCCATAAATCGAATAGGCCTATTATCGCATATAAAGTACAGGAATGGCCTATCACCCAGTATATTTTTATCCTAGGGCTCAGGTACTCCTTACCATTTTAGTATCACTTCCAATAATACCGACTCAGCACAGAATAACGTTACAAGTGATCAAGAATAAATATTATAAAAATAAGAACGATATAACGTATTGGATACGATCGGATACGTGCATCGGTTTGTAAAATATAAACAAATTCGTGTGACGCGTCAAGACGCCACTCTCGATAGGATTAGGAAAGTGCTTAGGTCTCGGCTTCTAATCGCTTCACTTTTAGTGAAACTTGTGCTCTAGAGAATTTATTGCAACCATAAATATAATAATTGAAACATTTATTGATGATACTTCTAGTTTTTAATTTACACGCAATAAAAGATACCTATTTCGCCAACAGAATAGCGGTTTTTATCATTTCGGATGATTCAATCAATAACTTAGTTCTTAGTCAATGCACAGACGAGGTACAGTATAGACCTATCATCCAATGCTCTTTTCTGTCACACGGTTCGGGGGTCTCGAGACCCCCTTACCATTTCCGTGTCACGTGCGATGTTACCGATTCAACACCAGAAAAGACCACAGAGCCATTGAAACGGCGAAAAGGACAATTAAATCGAGCGATAGTCAGTAGCCTTTTAAATGTACAGAGTGGCGATAAACTATCGTGTATACTCGGCCGTCGTATACATGAACCCCAATAGTTCGGTCATACGATGCGGTTTCATTTCGTCAGTTAGATTACCGAATTAACCGATTCACTGAAGTATGTACAAACTATTGCCGTCATGCAAATCACTTATTTGCTGAATCAAATTTTTATCACCTTTCGAAATACTATTTATATTTTGTATGTGTGTACGATAAGCGTATTAAATCGGTTATTTTTTATGGTTACTTTTATCACGTATCGGAATGGCACCTGTATCATGTATACCATAAAGTGCAATTATATTCGGCAATAGCAAAATCATGTAGGTATCCAAATAACATATTCATGATGAATATGGTAAAGTCTAGCTAGTCACATTAAAGAACGTAATTTAAAAGTAATACGTAGACGTTGCATTTATCTAAAGATAAAACTGAGAACGAATCAGCATGGCAACCAATTTATGAAGTATATATATGCATGAAAATTAAATTTTCTGTGGAGATGGAGAAATGTGTGGACACTGTTTTCGGTTAATCTTGATTTGGTAAAATAACCGAGTTGGTCAAAAACCGTATTGTGTGAACGAGCTGCAAATAAACATTTACATAGCCCAAATATAAGCTACCGGAGCTCAACTCAAATGAATCAGAGCCAAAAATCGTATCCCGAAGAATGGTTTCGAAATTTTTACTTCTAATAAATGAGTAACTATTAAAAACAAATAATTTTCGAGTTAAACTTTTGAGTTCTTTCAAAACTGTTTACCAGTAAAACTAGTACAAGTTATATGTATATGAAATAATCCCTTAATATCGTTTTCGTAAAGCGAAGATGAAACGTATGGGAATTGAAATTTATGTTTTTCTGTAACAATCTTTTTCACCATTAATCTTTCATGATAGATTAACGGTTACTATTGATCACAGCTACGTTTCGGACTCTGTGATCTAATATCAAATGTGAATGACCTAGACTGCAACAATGTACCGTCGATTCTTCTTCACAAATAGTATGCTGTGCTTTAAACCAAGCACTATGGGGATTTTTTAGAGTGTATGCTTTTATGCAACTTAACAGGTTCGTATCGGTATTCCAAAGAGAGCTTGTTTTCAGCATGGAAAGTTTGTTTAATATGTGTGTGTATAGTTCAATATGTATATATGCATATACTGTACAGTTATTACAATATTTTCTCGCCAAGAACTCGAGCGAACCCATGGATAAATGCATAGATTTCAGTCGAATCTCCTATTATGTGCGGGGGGGGGGGGGCTCCATGTCCGTCGCTATATCAAAGGCGAAACATACGCTGTCACAACACCGCAAACAAAAATCATCAGTCCGACCAGTCGTTGTAGGACTAATGCCAGCGTTGCCTTTCTCGTATTCTAGCCTACAGCAGAGGAGGCCGTGAGGACTGCCTCGCTTGGAACCACAATTCGCGATCAGTGAAGCGAGTTCGGCTCGCCTTTGATCAGAGCCGAGCGGTTTAAAACCCCATACAATGTATGAACACGTTAATGTAGACTAAAAAACTTTTTTTATTATTTCTTTCTTAACAAATTTTCTTTCAACATATTCGCCAAACTTTTCTCGTTAAAATGAGACCAAAGACGACATAGTTCGGATTATATTTACCTACGAAAATGTGAAAATATTGTATTAATACAGGAGTTAAGAGAAGTAGGAAATGGAAGAGAAGTAAATCGCTGGAATAGATGTATTGTATAGAGCAAAAGAAAGCTACAGGAAGTGAAGTGCGTAGTCTATGTATTGCACATATCAGCTGCCTTTAAAAAATTTATAAATTGTATACTTTACGTAAGTATATCATATTCAATGCCATAATGTTATTAAAATATGTATTTTGCTAGAAACAGTCCATTTCTGCAGTTTGTTAGAAACTATAATACAGCGTACTTATTCCATAAATGTTAAGTAAAAGTGGTACAAATTATATGGTGTTTGGTTTCATTTTAATAAAAAAATTGCATTAATATGATAAATAAATTACTTTAAAGAAAGATAAAAAAATGAAAAACTTTTAAGTTTGCATTGCATTAGCACAGCGGGCATTTAAACTTCTTCGAATGCTCGGCTTCTCATTCTCACTTTGTCTTTCGCTCGTTGTTCTTTCCGACGGCAGAAATCAGACGAGGTTTGAGTTTCGTGTCCTCAGCGGACTTAGGCCCAGCTGCAGGCTTGGCGAGATAACATTGTATGTGTATGTATCGGGCACCCATGTCACTCATGGATCATGTATGATCCATACGGTCCGAACCAGACATTAAGCAAAGCAATATACAATGTACAGTTGTCCCGCCGAATTACGCGGGGGTTCGGAACATTTATGTATCGCGTTAATGAAGGCTCGCGTAATTTTGAGACTTCCCTTCTCACTCCTACTACAAATTTATATTACATATGTACATACATAGTTATAACCTGGGTAAAAGTTTAGTTATTTGAACAAAGAGGAGGGGGTGGGGATGATATTAATCGAAAGATATGCGTGAACAATTACAAGGTAATTATTTAGAAAAGCCCCCTTTTCTAAACCGATTTCGATGATTTTCGAGTATGTTATAAAAATCAACATTTTGAGCAACTTTTTCCCATACATATAACCGCCGCTCGGCCTTCGTTTCCGAAATTTGTCTCAAAGGAGATTGGTACTACTACATCAAATTTTGTCTATAAGTACGCGTCCGTGGGAGCGTATGCGTAAGCGTTTGATTGGCAACTGTCTGTCGTTTCTATACATAACAGCATAGCGGCCAGCGACGAATATTATACAATGTACAAAATTTTTTCGAAATAATAACTGAAATGTTTACAACTTCGTATAATATCAATAAAGATCATTAAAACAAAAATGAATGTGTGGCCGGCCGCCTCCCGGCGGCCAGAATGAATTCTTCGTCCCGAACCTAAACTTCATTAAATTAGTTACTAGATAGCAGAGTTCGATTTGAGTAAGGTTCGGGCTGGATTATTATTCCAGCCGCCGTGAGACGGTCGGCTACCCGAATCGAGTTCGGAAGCATTCCCATTCTACGCGTCCGTTGCGAGCTGCCTCGATGCGTTTAAAGAAACAGTGGACAATCACCGACCAAATGTTTACGGATACGCTGCCACGGACGCGTACTTATAGAAAGAATTCAATGCAGTTGTACCGATCATTCTTCGAAAAAAATTTCGGAAACTAAGCCCGAGCGACGGTTATATGTATAGGAAAAAGTTGTTTAAAATGTTGATTTCTACAACATATTAAAAAATCATCGAAATCGGTGAGACCCCTCTTTTCTAAATAAATTCCAATTACAATGGTAGTAACAGGGTTGTTGCATAGGTTCCAAGATATTAACAAAAACATATTGGTACAACTACATTGCATGCTGTTTCAATATGTATATATATGTATGTATAGGTACACAATGCGTACACAGACATCCGACGCGTTAGCCGCTTCGCTCGCCGGCGGATTTGGTTTGCTTATTTTTCATCTCGTCGTCAAGCGGCACTCCGTTTCTGGCACAATGCGACTGCATTATTTGTGGTGTTGTCATTGCTATTGTACGTATAGGTAGAATACAATGCAATTGTACTAATATATTTTTGCTAATATTTCTAAACTTCTAAGTTAGAACCACTACTACTTCGTCATACATAAGCTTCCGATTAATATGATATATCGCCTACCTCACTGTGGAGCCGCATACCGTTGTTTAGAAATGTTAAATATGTGTTGCATTTTATATATTTACGAACATATGTATGTTACGAAAATAATAATGTTATTCAAAAATTCCCAGAACTCGAGGATCTATCCTTTAATGCCGATCATAGGCACAAATCGGGAAAAATTTCTCAAAATGTTGAATTTTACGACATATTTCAATTTCATAAAAATCTAATAGGCAATCCTAACATAAATATATACCCAGGTGTAGCCTAAATAGAATTTCCTTCATCTTTTAAATATTATGAAATGTACTGCGCTTTGAATATTTTATATATTTTTGCATGTTACGCGTATTCTTCATTCTTTCAAACATTTAAAGTTCCTATAAACGCATAAAAATTTGTAGTGAATTTATTATATATTGTGTACATATGTTATTCATATTTCACGAAAGTATATTGTAATTTTTGTGGCTCTTCCCAGTCGCGGTGACTACAAAGATCACAAAAAACCGCGTTTTTCAAAACTGCGTAAGTACTTCGAGGATTAATTACATTTCTGCTTACTTTTTCCTAGATGTGGAAGAACAAGCCTTGCATTGAAACATAACTTAGATAATATATTCTGGTAGATGAGTCTTAAACAAATTTTCAAGTGATATTTTTAGCATAATAAATAAGAGTTATAAGAAATACATTTGAAACTCTTTATATTTTAATGTCATGGTTTTATATTTTTTATTACAAACTTCTAGAAATTTATCAGAAGTTTGAGCTTTCCTCTGCAATAATGGTTCCGAGCATATAATTATAACATTACAGTAACGTAATTAATTTTGTAAGTTGATAGCTACATTATAAAAATACACTCCAGCCGTGCAAAGAAATTAAAATTAATTAAGTGAGCTCGGATTTTTGCTTATCTTTTACTAGAAAAATTTTATCTATGCATTGATAACATTACCGTGAAGTATTACAAAATGTAAGAAGATAAATCATAGTTATATTTGTTTTATACGCACAGAGTGTGCATATAATCTGCACAATTTCTTTTTGTTCGCATCTACTTGGAAAAAATCACTGTTATTACATTGTGTACTCTTTAAAAACTATTCGACATTTGTCTGAAACAATTTTTGGTATGATTCGTGGTTTACATAATTTTTAAATAGATTTATTTAAATGGGACACCGTGTATAGTGGTCAAACAGATTTCTTCGTGACGCGGATAGAGAACGATGTACTTGAGTCTGTTGACTTTATCGTCGTCAGCGACATTTCCACAGGTATTTCTTACACTCACCGCATTTATACGCAGAGGGCGTATGAAACACTCGAATTTTTTTCGAGGTCGGTATTTCAGAGCTGGTGACACGGAGTCCCATAAGATGATAGGTCTATCCTGTACCTCGTCTGTGGTCAATGATTCAATCGATCATAGTTACTGTGCTCACCGCTGTAAATCGTAGGTGGCGTAAAAAGCAGGGGAATTTTTTCCATGGTCAATACTTCAGAATGTGAGACAAAAAGTGCCGTAAGATGAAAAGTCTATTTTGTTGCTCGCCTATGGTCATATTTAGTTTCATTCAATTTCCTAGTTACATTTACTTTTGTTTCCTACCGCTACTAACGCTACAGTTTTATTCTGGGTTCAATCGGTAAAGTTGAAAGTGACACAAAAATAACTTACAAGCTCTATATTTCTGTCAAATAAAAAATGTTGCTTAAATTATATATACTTTGTTGCAATTACATAGTGTATTCAAATTTATCCTATTAAAGTCATTGCAGTACAAAAGAACTGTTACTTATCTTTTCACTTCTGTGAACTTGGACCTTAGATTACCCTAGCTAATTTAAATTATTCCAAACTGTTAAAAACTAACGAAACAAAGTATTGGGTTTATTTTATTTCACAGATATTTATGTGCAACTGTCAATTAACAAAATACTTAACGAAGATAAAGGAGAAGCATAGATCCAACTTAAATCGTCGTACCATATTTACTGTATCAGCTATTACAAACTGTCTGGAACTTCTCTTTCTAACCTCAGATATCCAACAAAGAGATAATAATGCTGTCGATATAAAAAAGCTGATTACTAAGTTGAAATTCTGTCGAACGTACAAAATATAGTTGTCTTGAACTCATAAGTGTTTTTAAAAAATTACCTTTTCTTTCTGTAGTTGATAGTGTGACTTTCGTCGGTGACTTTAGTTTACGAATATGTTACGATTTCATAAACTTTTTAAAAAACAAAGATGTTCCGTAATCGGAATGGTGCACGTGGGTGCTTTACCTGGTACAAAATTTTGGTTAAATTCAAATATGTGTAAAATGTGATTTGCAACCAGATAAAATTGAATACAAATCTTTTGTATTTAATACTGGAAAGATTGGATTTAATAAAGATTGTCGATTATTGGTTTTATCATTGTCGGTTTTTAAGTACCAATATAATGGTTTATTTGTATTCTTGATATAAAAGAAAATATCAGCTGTAAATAATACGTATTGAATGCAGTGTGTTTTTCACATTGGCAATCACTGATTTAACAGTATCTAGCAAAAATATGTTATTTATAAAATGTATTTTTAACAGCAAATCTTGTTCAGTTTCCATGCTGTTAAACTATAGACTTAAAAAATTCTAGGGACACCATCGTACAATGGTAATACCAAAAAAATTATAAGCAATGCAATAAAGGAAGCAATAATTTATAAAGACTGTAATATTGTAAGTTTAATCAGAAAAGTTTTGTGTCATTAATTTTATAGCTTATAAATTCAGTACATTTTAATTGAAGGATGGTATCTTAGTGGAAAATATGCATGATAGTCCATATTTGAGGCCCAAAGAATTAACTCCTGAGACTACAGCATTCATGACCAGAATTTGTACAGAAATTAAGAAAGTATTACCTGAAAATATACCTTGTGGTATACAGGTACAAGTTAACCAATTTATACACATAAAAATTCCATGACAAAAATTTATTATAAAAAGAAACCCTTCAAAAAAAAGATTTTAGCAGGATGTAACAAAGCAGGACTAGCAGTAGCGAAGGCAGCTGATTTTCAATTTATTAGGGCAGAAGGGTTTGTCTTTTCTCATATTGCAGATGAGGGTTTCACAGATGCGTGTGCAGGTCCTTTATTAAGATATAGAAAACAAATAGACGCTGACAATATTCTTATTTTTGCCGATATTAAGAAAAAGCATAGGTGATTTATTAATACTTCATCAAAAGGGGAGGCAGCTTATTTTTGCTTGCTTTTCCATTCATCTAAGAGACAAGAATCATGACACTTTGTTTCTACAGTTCACATGCAATCACTTCTGATGTAAGTTTATCAGAAACAGTGAAAGCAGCAAACTTTTTCTTGGCTGATGGAATAATACTGACAGGGGCTGCTACGGGTGACCCAGCCAACATATCAGAGCTTACAGGTATTTTTTTGTTCCAACAAATCTTTTGACAACAGTTTCTTAATGCGATATCTTGAATGCAAAATCGTACTGTACAGAGGTTAAACAGCTCACAAAAGGCCCTGTTCTTATTGGTTCTGGGGTTACAAAACACAATGTAAAGGATTACTTATCCTCTGATGCAATAATTATTGGATCACATTTTAAAGTTGATGGCATGTGGCAAAACGTAGTTGACAGTGACAGAGTGAGCAGCTTTATGAGAAAAATAAAAAAGCTGCAGAATCTAAAATAAAATGTTTTCATAGCCCAATTTTTGTACTGTATTTTGTAATCATTAAACATGTGGTATACATTTGTAATAATCACTTAAACTTTTTGTATTGCCAAGAAAACGAGTTTGCTTCTTACAATAATCGACGATAATCGGCAATTCGAGAGAAATGACAGAAAAAATTAATTACAAGGTAAAGCGGAAACTTTCGTAACCGGTTTCATAGAACCTGTCCTACACAGTGCATGCAAACACTTTTAATGGTGGGGTATAAACCGGAGTCTCAAGTCAAATTCGTTATTATTGGGCCATAAATTAAATTACTTGAGCTCTTTACGCGGAGATTAGTACGATTTAAAAAAGTAGCAATAATTTTATCATTTTTTGGAGAATTGAAACAAAATTCCTCAGCTTTCTAACCTTTATTAATTCGTCGCAAAGTATGGCTTTAGTTGATTTTACTGATCCGCGCCGTTTAATCTAACAGCGATAGTGCAAAGTATATTAAACATCTGAATTTATACAAACTAAGTTCATGCAAAACAAAACTTTTACAAGAATTTCACTTATTTATACATATGCTCAAGCGAGTCTAAAATTGAAAGGTACAACTAAATAAGTTTTCCCGCGCTTTTAGTCTTCCACTTAAAAAAAAGTGGAAAGGAATGTTAAATTTGTTTAAAAAATTATGCAATATTAGAATTCATTAAAAAAATTTCTGATTACATCAGATTTATTAAAAATAAGAAATTTATGTAAGGATTTACATATGATTTAGATCTGCTCAGGTTTGTATTTCCGATTTAAAAATAGTGGAATCATTTTAACATCGTGTGAATATTAAGAGGTAATTTATGTACATATAAATTATACCTTGGCATGAACGATTTCGTATTTTATTATGTGCCAAATGTAGACGTCAATACTCGTGATAGCGAGTGTCTGCCAAAGGAAACTTCACGTCTCGTGTGTTCATATTTATTGTTGACAAATATTTGATCGCTGACGAATACCTATATAATATTGGGTTGTAACATATATTCGACCCGTTTTATTACTATCTTTAAGACCATTTACTTGGAAATCTAGAAAGAACTTATATCGATTATCTGCGCATTTGTCATTTTGATCAATTTGCTTCTACCATTTTTTTGGTAGTCGTAGGGTTTTTCTCGCGTAGAATTTCTGGAATTTGGAAAACGTCGTGAGAAAACGATACGAATCTATGTTTATATTTATATTTAATAAATTAATAAAATTAATTTATTAAACTAATATATACAGAATGACCCAGATTTTTTCCGCAAAACTTTGTCAGTAGATTTAATAACTACAAATAAGCAGAAAATGTTTTTTAACTTTAGGTCACTTGAAGCTTCATTAAAAATTTATGATACGAATATTGGATCGATGGGAAAGTAATAATTCTTAACAATTCGAATGATCTCTTGATACGTTCTGAAGTTATTCACCTTTCTATGGAAATAGTATTAATACATTCTCAATACATTGAACTGAAGTCATACTGTAGAAAAAACTAGATACTGCACAATAAAGTAATGGTAGTATGATAAGTGGACTTACTTTCATGTTTCAGAACTGATATTTCCTTCCATCGAAACTAAATACATAATATATTCATTAAAATAAAGTCAAATAAAAATAAATTTAGTAAAGTGACAAATTCAACTTTCTAACGTCATCGGTATTATATTGACAATAACAGTGAGCTTTTTAAAATGGAGTATTAATAATTAATTATTATATTAGTTGTCAACTTATTCTTGTCTTGGATTTCCCTTCGTGTTTCATATTTTTGTTGTAACTTTTTAATACGACATCAAACGACATATTCGTTTCAACATATTCGTTACAAACGACGTTTGTATAACACTTTTTGTTGACTTACAATCACGGAACATATTGATGAAGTTTTGTGGAAAAAATCTAAGACAGCCTGTGTATTTAGATCGTTTATTTAGAAAAAACACAAGATGTACAAACAATTTAAACACGAGAAAAGGTAGATTAGGTTTGATTATTTTTATTTATATTAAAAAAATTTGGTTTTCGAAATAATATATATCTATTTGACATATTCGGCATTCTGTCAATCAGATGACATTTGTCAGCGCATCATTACATTTTTACATGTATATTATTTGATATTGTTATCAATAATTTTCTGTATGTAGAAAATAAAATATGCAAATAAGATCCCCTTTTATATTTTTATCACAACTTTGTTTTCATCGTTTACTGTTGAAATATCTCCTTCTACGCGTATCTTTTATACAAAAATCCATTTTGTTTTCTTACAATTATAAAGCCTCCCCCCCCCCCCGACCTGCACTTAATCATTAACTGTGAAATATATAATTTACCGTATAATTCCATATCTCATATAAACTCATATGTAAAATGAAAGTACTAATAAAATTTGATTGGTATTGATAGCAAAAAATAATTTAATTGGTCGTAGTTCCAACGCCTTCTGATTTCACGATTAACTATCAGACTGATGCACAACATAATTTTAAACCTCTCACAATGTAGTAATTCGAAAAATTACCTATGAAAGTTTATTAGTATTGAAAGAAAAAAATAATTTAATTGGTCGTACTTCGAAATTCCTCTCATTTCACGATTTACTATCGAACGAAATTCGCAATATAATTTTAAACCTCTCTCAATGTAGTAATTCTAAAAATTACCTATAAAAGTTTATTCGTACTGAGAACAAAAAATAGAGTCGCACACGAACGTATTCGGCCACTTGGACATAATTAACGCTACATTTACGTATGTGACTATTGTAAGATCATGCCTGACTCACTCTTCGCACACATGATATTAAATAATACTATCGACTGTCCTGAGCTGCTCTTATCTTGCTTCAGTTTATGCACGTGGTTAATTGCTTCTAGACATCAAATATTGTTACTTTAAAAGAGCCACACCGATGCTCTATAACTATCAAAACTCTGCAAGTCGAGTTACCATAAATGTCAACATATACGATAAAAATATTAATCTTTTTTGTTTAATTACGGAATTCGGACGTAATGTAATCAATGTATTAACCACGAGCATACTTTCTTAGTTTTTATTTGTATATTAAATGTATTGTACATAAAAGGCGATTTGCTCTTTCAATAAATGATTATTATTACATTGATTGTATAATTTGTCAGGTTTCCCGAAAAATACGTATTGCAGAGTTGGAGGGGGGTGGGGGGGGATGTTGAATTATCGTAACTATTCACGTCATCATATCAATCAAAGTCAACATAAATTGCTTAAAATAATATTTACGATTCCTCTAACTTTAAACGTGAAATCTAAACTTCTAAAAAGAAAAAGAAAAAGATTCCAAAAATAAATTTTGAGTTATACTTTTCTTCACTGACATATACAATAGCGGACAAAAGAAAGTTTAAAATTGAGAATTGTATATGCGAGAGTAAATATAGTCCGACGAATCAAAATCTATAAATTATTGAAACAAAAATAAAATAAAAATAGACAGTGTAAATCATCAGACTGCCTCAATATCCTCAATATTTAATCAATTATGGTGATTTCGTTATGTTTTGACAACTTTTCCTACGAAAGGTGTTGGAAAATTAAAAATGACGGAAGCATATCACTTGCATTAATTCTATTAATATCTTTAACAACAATCTATCGCAATTGATAGGAGAAAATGTGTTCAGAAACATTTATTTTCCAACAGAATAATGTCTCTAAGTCAAAATTGCATCTAAATTTTTTGCCAGGAAAGGGATCGAAAAGATTGGGTAACACCTACTAGACCCTAATCCAAATGAAAATCCTTCGAACATTTTAAATTCTCCTACTATTAAAGAAACGTTTTGAAAAGCTACACGCATTTCTAATAAATATATTAGAAAATTTGGTAAGTGGTACACCATAGAGATAGCAAACTGTGATACAGAATAAAGAAAACGATACGAAGTATAAAAAATGGTGCATCTAAAAATATAGAGGACCTAATTACAAAAATATATAATTAAACTTATTTTCGTCCAGATATTTTCTCTATTTCTTCCATTATTTTAAATAAAACGCAAACTTTCTGATTCCTGTGCATGATTTTTTGTTTCTGTCGCTCCAATTGATGTATATATTTGGTTGTTCAGAAATTATTTCTTACGAATTATTGTTAAATATTGCTATTCTTAATTCTAATAAATGCTGTGCCTGAGACAGCGCTTTACGAATCAACGATCTATTGGAAAAGATGTTAAATCTTGGAAAGGATTTTGTAAATGATCATTCATTTTAGTTATTTACAAAGAGAAATTAATTAGCCACCAGAAATTGAATACAGTAGAGGAACAGGAGAATTTCTTGGAGGAATTCATTTTCGAGAGTGATGAGAATTTTTTGGAAAAAGAGTCTACGAAGCTATACATCCAAGTCTCAATCAAATCAATACACCCACTGCCCAAATGAATATTACATATATAAGATTATTCATTAATATCAAACATATTAATTATTCTGCACTGGCTTTGGATTTCTCAAATATTGCTACGAACTTTCCGAACAACCTAATATTTTTACGACTAACTATACAGAGTTGGTCAGTAGATTGTGGGTTTATTTTTCGCATGAGAGTTTCTGCAAATCAATGCCGAAAGTGGAATATGCAATAGTGGGTCGAAGGAAATAAAAAGTTTCTCATGCACGCTTGGCTACTGCCGTGCATTGACTCGTATCAATCCAGCAGGGAAATGGTGGCATCCCCCAAACAGTATTGACAGGGCTGACTCGCGCAGGCGTCCCGTCGCCGCTCACGATCGGCCTGCCACTATGGTACTGTTGAACAGTGATATTCCGATTCCGTCTCAGTCACCGTGCGTATAAAATCCATTTTCATTCTGCCCTCGAACTCGGGTAATTCCTCACGCACTCCGTTATGCGCTCGTCCATATTTCAGCACGCAAAGTGGCGCGCGCATCTTTTCATAACCTCTCCAATCCGGTTCGTAAACAACGATAAGATTACGTTTGATTTACGAATACTATTGGCGAATTAGGCTAAATAAACGTTATACGATTGCATTCGATTCATGTGTAAAAATATAACATTTATTAGGATCATCGCATCCAGTGGTCACAAATTATTCATTATTATCGTAAATAATTATTATACTACATTAATTTCTCGTAGGTTTATTGTACTGAAAATAATAAAAGGTATGGATTTGAATGTTCGGAGGAATTTAAAGTTTCGAGTATGGATTTTTGAAGTCAGGTTAGGTAACGTTACTATTCATTCTGAGAAGCGCAGCTACATATGATGCCATCTTGCCACTATGGGATGTCGCTGCGAGCTAAATGAAACTACTTTGTTGCAAAGGTAATGGTGAGGGAAAATTAGCAGCTCGATTGTAAGACCGTTCTTTGTATGCCTCGCTAGCTAATGATTTTTGTTCTCGTGGAACGGTACCGGGTTTTCGCGAAGTAACGGAAATTTAATGGATGCTAGGTAAAAAGGAAGTTTTCCAAGTGTCCCAGCGTTAACAGCGACCAGCAGCTGTTCGCCCAGCTGAGCGTTCCCCCAACCACGATTTGTTCTCACTAACGAATCAATGACTCTTGAGGCCCCCCGCAGAATTCTCGTTTTTCAATTGTATACATCGAGCCACTATTCGTAAACGCGCTTATAAAAATACCGCCCGTTAAATTACGAAAGCTCCTTACGTCAGTGGAAGTTGCTAAAGCTATTCGCACGCGTCCGGATGCGAATTCTAAATGGCCAAGATGAAGGTCAGCGTAAAAATAAAAATCACCCGAAATACGTTTTGCGTTGTTCTTGTAATTCACGAAAACGTTACACTGACAGAGTCCTCCCCAGACATTTTTGGGGAGAGAAAGAGAGTAGATGAGTTATATATTCATTATTATACAAGTGGATTCTTTGGGGATGCTACATCTTCGATAATATAGACACCAACGGTTAAGTGTTGCATTATCGCATATATCGCATATTTTATACACGGAGAGCCTTGTACCGTGCACTAAGACACGGCATTAGAACCCTTCATTGATTTTCCACTTCCTACTTTTGCAGAGATTTCTTACTCCCTACACAATTTCTTTCCTTCTACTTTTCACTAATCTCTTATCTACGAAAAAACGCAATAACACTCTCAATCACTTGATAAATTAATCTAAGGTAAAGATAGCGATGACCAATAGTTGGTAAACAATTTCTTGTAAACACCAAGTTCATGAACCTTGCAAACGATAAAAGCACAAGTGAAGATTGCTTTGTATGTGACCAAGAGACTGCTGGATTTTCCAGATTCGATAACGAATTCGCGTGATAGTGGAGAAACGGCGAGAAGAAGATCGATGCAGGAGTATCGGGGCTCGTGCGATATACGGCCCTGATATCGCTTTAAAAGCCCTCCCCACCACGGGTTTCCCCCACTATCGGCCGTACCTCGGCTCTCGCCCCTCAGCAACGGCTTGACTGCCCAGCCAGCCAGCCAGCCAGTCGAAATCAGCTGACGACTATTACTGCGGGCAGTTGCTACCACGGCTCCTCAAACGCAACACTGTTCAGGCGAGTGGATCCTTTTCTCTTCATACACTTCTTCCTCTTCTTTCTTTCACTGTACACCACACGTCACTTCTGTTTCTACTGGGGGTCAACGATACCCCATGGCATCGTGCGCCAATACACGACGACAACAATATTTGTTGATCGAGATAGAACTGACTGATGCCGCTAGAACTCTTCAGTGGGCCTGTCCGTTTATTCGTTCGTCCCTGTTCGCTTAGTGCGCGAGTGAGTCCCACAGAGGGGAAAGGTGCGAGAGAGGGAGAGAGAGAAAGAGAAATACACAGTGAAGAGGAACACACAGAGTGTAAAGAAAAGAGGGACGAGAAGAGGGATATTCACCGCTGCTAGAAGTACGACTGCGTGTGTGTGTCTATATGCGCGTGTGCGTCTATGCGTGCGTGTGTGCCTCGTCGCGGTGCAATGTATATGCGTGTAGTAGGTTTTTCTGCTTAACTACGTTATTACTGCATCGAAGGAAAACTACTCGAAGCTGCACTGCCCACTTGTCCCCTGTCCTTCTTTAGAATGAAAGAGTGAGAAAGAGAAAACGAGAGAGTGCGAATTCGAGATCAAGGTCGTTGTCACAGAGGCAGCGCGCGTCCACTTATATGTGTTTCGTTTGAGTGTATACACACTACACGGAAACTCCTGGCTTTTTCGGCGCGGACTATGCGCATAATTCTTTCTCACGGTGGCAGGGATCGATGTTACCGACGGAGTTTACAGCCTATGATTCGTGAAAGTGATTAGAGGAAGACGGAAAGCGGCCTTGTAACGCGGTCAGAATCGAAGTGCGAAAATGTAGAGTCGTGTTTTGTGCGTGCCGCGATAGAGCACGTAAAAGAAGCATGGTGGATATATTATGTACCACATATAGTACGTATAATTCGATCGAAACAATGCAGTGGCAGCGCTTGGTAACCGAATGTTGGAAGTGCAAGGGCACAGTGGTTGTCACCGATGCGTTCACCGATCTCTCTCATCCATTTGTAAACCTCGATTGTGTAATGTGTCCCGAGTCAATATATCTATTCTCGTATGGATCATTTTATTCCGCGAATCGGAATTCTCACATAAAAGAAAGAACTCATTGTAAGAGGCTTCTTTCTCCCTGGTTTCGGTAGCACTACTCCATTTCGATTCGTCGAACGACTTTGTTTACTTGGACGGCTAGGAAGCTTGGGGGTACTACCAAGAGAGATGGAAGAGAAGTTTCGCTCCCTCGTTTCTTTGTCTCTCTCTATCGCTCGGCTGCTCTTTGTTCAACGATCGTAGTATTGGCGACACTGTGACTGCCTCGGTAAGAATATCGCACGCCTAATGGGAACGCTCTATCGCCGTTTCGGCATCGAATTTTAGAGCCCGATCTTGTGATCGACGGTTCAAGGTACTGCTGCGGTTTGCTCTGGGAATAGTTTAGTAGATATCCGAAGGGATTTGGGAAGCTACTCAGGAGATTTACCATTTTATGCAATTTTTTTAAGGTTAGCTAATTTAAGGTTAGACACTTTTAAGTAATTAAACGAAGTTGGAGAATTCTGCAGGTTTTGAAATTAAACTAAAAATCATATTGTACCGGGATACCGTTTACAAGTAGAAACGTTTTTGAATATATTATCTTTGTACAAGTTTTTTTTGTTTTGCTCCCACTCGTAGATATTGGCACAATTTGAAACGGTTTGCGTAGATGTTGTTTGAAGTACAAACTTAACCCAAAATTAGACTCCTTGGGTAAACTGTGCATTTTACGTAATAGGATCCTTGATATTGTCTAAACTGCTATAAAATTTTAGAATAGCGTAGACTATTTCGGTCCGTCAAGTTCATGGTAAAGACTTGATCTCTAAATTTGTTGTCTGATGTAAGAAATTGAAGTCATGAATTTCAAAACGTTCAACAATCAAGGTTTTAACAAAAAAAATTAATGAATGTGTAAGTTTTAGCATTAGAAATAGCTTTCTTCGCTTATTCCCTTCTGATCTTTCATTAACATTTTTCATTCAGTGATATTTTTGATTGATTAAGGATCTAGAAAGAATCATATTAATAAGTAGGCTTGTTTTGGAATTCGTGACTTTTAACACTAGAACTACCAAGACCGTCAAAATGACAGGATACTAATTTACCATAAAAATTATATAAATTTGCAGCGGCACATTTTCGAGAATATTCCGTGATTTTCTGTACAAAATATAAATAAAGATTTATTTTAGTTGCATCACATTTTTTCTCAATCGCCTGTTATTTTGAGACAAATAAGTATCTTTTAATCGCCGGTAGTTCTAGTGTTAATGATTTTAATTGGTGTGAAAATTCAATAATTACTTTTTTATTTTACAAATTATTATGTTAAAAGAGTGAATTGTTTTTGTTAACGTGCGTAGCTATAGAAAAATTCATAAGACGAAGGGTATAAACATTTCGATACACGAAACTCAAATTCCATTTTTTATTTTTATTTCTATGAATAATGTCACGATTCTACTTTGGCCTTCAACGGGTGGCCCGTAAAGTATTATTAGAAAGTTCGCAAAGTGTGAAGAATTTCATCATCTCCCTGAGTCTTATTCTTTTCTACGCGTCATTCCAGTTATGTTGCGCGTTGGAACACATTGACCCCGTTTAATCGGCGATTTCGTTGGCAGATGCCAACGTGCTCCCGTTGTTATGTAAACTATCGCGTTATATAATTTTTCGAGATAAAAACGGAAATGTTTCTTACGATGGGTACCGTCTAGTGTCGGTGACGGGTTCAATGAAGATTTCTTGGAAAGAGTCGATAATTGGTCGATATCAAAGGTTGTTGACATACTCTCTATATGAGTTTCGCTAAAAATAGACGTATTTTTCGAAGTCTCATATTAATAGCCTCTTTTCATCTCTTCAAAAGAAATATTGAAAAATTCACAGAAATTCCTGTTAATTCTTGCACTACGAGTTTCTCAGTAGTTGCAGGTGCTAATAAAAGGTATTACCATTGATTAAGTACAAAATAGACTACACATTTATGAGAAATATCATAAATTTCAAATTGAAATATCGGTTGTGTAAACAAGCAGAGGCTTTTATGCGCCCCTTACGATTTAGAGTGATGATTTTAAAAAATTATATTCAACTCAACCATTAAATTTTGACTTAATCATAATTATATAACTTTATCGTAAAAGTAAATAAAATTTGGGTTATAGAGGATTAAATCATGGAACTCTAATAAATAAATATATATATTATAAATCTAGATTTTAGGGATTAATTATGTCGGAAACAATTGCCTATCACAATATTTACTTATAATTCTCATCCGTTTAAATGCGCTATTGTCTTATCGTAGTCTAAACCGTTAATGTCGCATGTGACAATAAAATGTTAAGGGGACCAGGTAGCCCCCGGATGATTTTACATGAGATTAAATAGTGTATCAGTCTACTCTATGCTTCGTTGGTGGTATTACCTGCTTCAACGTTGTGTCAAATGCAAAACATTAAATATTACACAGTATTTGTATTTGCTATGCTAATTATAAAAATTCTAAATGAAGTTGACGGCGAAAAATTAAATATCGCAAGCTTTTGTTCTGGTTTGTCTATAATCTTCGTCACGAGTGTGACTCGTGGTTTTAAGGCAGGGGGTTAAGAAGGAAGATAGTTTTGCTAATGAACGGAGAATTATAAAGTATGATAGTTGGTTTGTCTGGGTACCGTTAGAGTTGAATTGATGATTAGGTGGCTCCACTCCCTATTCGAGAATTTAGGCGACAATATGAAACGCTCGTTAGCACGGTCAGAGGCAGTTTTAATAGGTCGCTTTCATCCTTGCTTTTCTCGGAGTTCTGTTACATGACAGACATCCTCAATTTTTGTTTTGTAATTCGTAGAAATCAGTTAAAGTGGTTAAGATCAGTGAAGCTTAACTTGAACCTAATTTACAGTTGAGGTAATTTACGGGATTCGTCTGTGAAATGAGTTATACCGAGTATTTCCTTAGACGTGCGATAAAATAATCCTCATGTAGTGAAAAACTTTAGTTTCTGACTTAAACCCGACTTATGTAGAAGAATATCTCCACGTAATTGTTAGACTGCAGATCATTATGCAAATTCATATTTTTATTAACAAAATTAAGGAAGTGAAATTGAAATGGAAGGTTGTTTCACCATCTAAATATTCTAATTTCATATTTCGGTGTTTTTCATGTTTGAATGGGCTGTGTTTCCAGTGTTATGGTATTTTGGGTATGATTGGGTTAGGACAATGTTCTTTGAGTAGAAGGAATTGGAGTTCGCTTCGATGAAAGCCTGTGAGGCGCTTAATCGCTCCTTGAATCATCAGTTCGACCGTGAGTCATTGCGTTTTGCGCTATAACTAACTTCACGAGCCTTGATAGTGCACGAGTCGCTTTTTACTGCTACCATAACAGCCCACAATCGCTGGGAACACTTCGTTATAACTTCCTAACACGTTCCAAGCCAAGCACAACTGCAATCATTTACGATATTCCTAATTATTCGACCAATCCCGTGAATAATATTTTTTCCGCCTAATGAAAATTTTATTTTTTTTTAAGTATCGTGAGTTATCAGCCTTAATGCGTTTCCAACAAGATTTCTTTCTTTTCTTAGAAATTAATCTAACTTAAACTGCTTACTTTTTTCGATTTCTACCTCGTTATTATGATTAAAATTTATTGGTATGATTTATCAGCTCAATTAACAACTTTCTTGCTCCTCTGGTGATCTTAATTTCGAGTATAAGTTACACGTATCGTTTACAGTGATTCCAGATCTTATCGTGGAATAAACAAACTACTGGAGCGGTTAATTCGAGTCAGCTGAATTATTGGCGGAAACAGTTACGAGCATGTTCAACAAACGTATAGTTAGTCACACAAAAGCATACCTGCGGTAACTTCGCAAAAATTAATCTATTACAAATGCTAAAAAAAGGTATTGGCACACCGTTGTATTTTAGTTAGAAATGGGCCGAAACTTAATATTTAAATTCGCGAAACTCGAATTGGAAACTTTGCGAAGACTCGAAATCCTCGAAACTTTCGATTTTTTTGTCTATTGAATCTAATTAACTGAAACTTAAATTTACACATAATGTAAGTAAATGGATAAACGGAAAAACTTCATGATATATTATTAATTTTTGTATGTCTTATTTTTTCTCCCGATTGTAATGGATCGATAAAAATATTTAAATTAAAATGAATCTAAAATGTAAACGCAAACTCAATTAGATTTGTTAGCTAAATAAATTCGTATCATGACAATGTTCTTGTTATTTATGCAAATAATTACTTACCTAGGTTTCGGGAGTTTCGAATCATAAAGATAGCACGAAGTTTCGAGTATCAAGAATTTTTGAGTTTCGGGAAGTTTCGAAGTCTCGAGGTTTTGAATGTGTCATCCCTAATTTTAGCATTTAAATACTATCTATTCAATTTGGTTCGATTATATAAACACTAAAATTACCAATGACTAATGTATACTTATTTGTATCAAAGAAACGATAATGATAGACACTTGAAAAGATATATATTCGGACACTCGTGCCTTGTTTCTGTTTTATTGTGTAAACAACTGTTTGTTACAAATACAAAGTTTTTGCATTTTTTTTTTAAATATAGATACTCTACTGTAACGTAACATGACACGATATTTTGTTCATTATGTTGAGTACATGCAAAGATTTCGATAAGTTCGACCATAAATGATTGTATTCAAAATAATCTATTTAATTAATCAGAGAATCGTTATTATTTTCAATAACTTTTGCCTGTCATTCTAGTAACAGTTGTATTTCCTTATAATAAAAATTACCTAAACTTTCAAAGAATAATGAGACGTGGCTTTTTAAGAAATTTATCAAAAACCGATCGCTAATTTTTGCACTCAGCTAAGAAATATATCACTAAGTATTGTGAAAATATAAAAGTAGAAGTACATACAACCTGCTAGATAAGTGTAAAAATTTTAATTGCTTTTCGATAGATCGTGCGATAAGCCACGTGTCGTATTTTTTAAGAAGAGATTATTTTTCTTTATGATGGATAAATCCAATTGCAATCAGAACAATTTACAAAAGTTATCGAGACTAATAGCGGCTATCTGATTTATTAAATAAATAATTGTTGGCAACAAAACACAATCTATCCACTTATAATCGAACCACTTTTATACGTGCTCAATGTTATGTTTATTTAAAATATAGTGTTGTTCGAATATTTTTATAACTGATGGTATGCTGCAGGCAAAGTAAATCTATATTTATATTTTTTACAGAAAATTATGGAATATTCTAAAAAAATGCATCGATGCAAGTTTGCACAATTTTTACATAAAATAATTATAAAAATGCTGATCATTCTGACTGGCTTGATAGCTTCAGTGTTAAATTTTTTATCGTTTGTCGGTGCTATTGGAACTATGAAATGATAGAAAATTTGATGTAGTTGAACCTGTGTAGTAATTAACACGTTTGCTACCAGCGTCTCATATATGTGGCACATCGATTTCATTGCAACACATTGAAAAAGTAAATTTTCCACACATTGAACAGGTGTTGCACATTAGAAAATTATTCTATTATATTCACATTTATTAGATTTTAATCGCATATAAGTAAAAATCTACAGTATATTTTGTAATAATTTGAAAAATAAGGTCTGTGGTAGGATTTTTTCTTCGCGGCGCACAGTGATAAAAATTCTGATTCTAGCTGGATAAAAACGTTTCTTTTCAGAAATTCTAATCCTAGTTAATTTTGTTAATAGACCTATCAAAATGAACTTTTCATTCTTTCACAATAATAAATAAAGAAATTGACGGGAAAGAATCGCTTTTATGTTATAATTTTCAACTCTAATCTTTTATTACCAAAGAAAATTATATTTGGACAACGAGATTGTAATCATTAAGTCATAAAGAGCCACAGTTATTCTATAATAATTTTGTCCAACTAGAATTGGCATTTTTATCACTGTGCGGCGTGGTAGCGAACGTGTTAAATGCAAAAATACAGTGGTGTAGCAAAACTTTTCCTAGCCATTAGAGTAAGCTTCAATTTAAATAAAGAAAGTAGCTTGTAAGTATTTAGCACTCTTACCGAAGGAGACCCATATTTCTCGTCGATAAAAGCAACAAAATAAAAATCCCAAAATAAATACCTATTGTCGACGATTGTGTATTTTTAGATTATCACGGGTTTTGCTCATGCTATAGGTTATTTTTTTGCTAGAGATACCACCAATGTAGTTAGACTGATTGTACACGTGCTTTCATATTCTTGATATTCACTTCCGCCAACTTAACTCCACGTCTGAGCAATTGTACGCTGTTAGGTTTGCATCAGTTTACGATTCCAGACTGATTGTAAGGCAATTTCCCGGTTCAACTGTGAGTTAAGATTCATTCCAGAAAAGCGGTTTAATTTTGTGTGACTTTCTACTGAATAAAGTATCCGAAGGTTTTGCGTATTCTGTGAAATGATGGTGTTGTTTGAACTCTGACTGGAACTGTTAGTTACTGGAACGGGATTGAGTTTAATTTTGAAGAAGGAAGTTTATTGTTGGAGATAAGATTTAAAAAAGAGTCTTTGTTGAGAGAAAAGTTCCAGTTCTCAAGGGGAAAAAGGGTTCATTGTTCGAGACGAAAGAGGGTATTGATGAGGGTACTGAGGATATTTGCGAAGACCAATCTGTTTATCTTCTTGGTTCAAGTATTAATTAAAGTTTCTGCTTGCCCTTCGTCAATCCTTGCCTTCTTTCGTATTAATTTGCTGATGGAAATTACTTGCAAAGCAATATTTCAGAGAAGCTTAGGTTTTGAGTAATACAATCTTCGATTCAATTTCAAGCAGTTTTTAATTCCTGTTTCAATATTTTCTGCAGCACCGGTCTAATTATAAGGAAATACCTTACACATAAGATAGATAACGTACGGTTTATCTCAACAAACGAAGAACAGGAAACTTACGTGATACAGGAAGAGAAACTTTTGTTCTGTCCCTCTAATTAACAAGAAGAAAAAGGTATTTGAGAATCTTCAACTGGTAGAGTTGGTATAACTTGGGGATAGGTTACTCGAAATTTCGAAACCCTTCGAAAGTCGAAATGTTTCGGGTTTCGAGAACTCAGAACTTTTTACTTTTACTTTTATAATTTGAAACTGTACTGACTTAGGTAAATGATAATTTGTATTAATAACAATAATATTCCAATGAGATGAACTTGTTTACTTAATATTCTAATTGAGTTTGTGTTTATATTTTAAACTCATTTTAATTGGTCACTAATGAAACCATTTATACTGAGAAAAAACTAAAACGTATAAAAGTTAATAATTATTTCACGAAATTTTTTCGCTTATTTATTTATTTAAATTGTAAATACATTTTTTTATAACTACAAATTTCATTTAGCCGTATTTAATAAATAATTTGATTCTCTAGAAAGGATTGGTTAAGATCTTAATTTCTGACAAAATGGATATTCATTGGTAGACTGCGGATGTTTATGCAATTATGGAATATTTAAATTTGCAACAAAGAATACAGAACGTATATAATAGGTAAAATTGGAATAAATATTTCAAGTAAAGCGTACAGTATAGTAACAAAATGATGAAACTAATCTTTGTTCAGGTTCCGTTTCCTTAAATCTATTTATACAAATATGAAGTTGCATAAATATCCGCCGTCTACTCATTAGAAACAGGAAGAGAAGTATTCAGGATTTTGAAAGTTTCGAGTTTCGAGGGTTTCGAGACCCAAAAGTTTCGAATTCGAGTTTCGTGAATCTAAAAATTGGGTTTCGACCCAACGGTAGTTTAAATTACTGCTTGAGATTAGTCTGTATACTTGCCAGGCTAACTTATTCTGAATCTATTTGTTACACTGTAACAAAGGAAACACTGAATACATCCACCAGGTCACACCTCGGGATTAAAGCTATAATTACAATTATTAATTTCGTCCAATAATAGATAACCTAATACCCAATACCATTATTGACCGGGAGATTTTTATAGAAACTAACGCGCGTGGACGGCTATTTTTCATACAAGTCAATATGAAACACCCGTGAATAAATATCAAAAACTTTTTTTAGTACACAACGTATTTATTCGAAACTTTATATACATATGTCTTGCTAGTATTTCTTTAATGCAATAGTTTGTACAGCAAACAATTCATGAAGAGTTGTTTCTGAAAATTGTACAGTAATAAAACTGCGTTTATAGTATACAAAGATAAGAAAAATCGTAATGATACAAAATGTGAATGAAAAAATCAGTTATAAGTTATGTAATAAGTAGTTTATCGTTTTTAGCTCTAATAACTTCACGGAGTGATTTTTAATTGTATTACTTTCTAAAAACATCTGATTACGCCTCCGGCCAATAATGCGTTAAGAAAAATATTCTTATTCCTATAGTCTTTAGATATAACGGGTTCAGGTTAGGTTGGAACAGTATGTTCCGTCGTAATATCAGGCAGTTACAATTGTAGCGATGAAATCAGTGACTTTTCTGACGCAACGATAAGGCTTCACGGTAACCAGTGCGATTAGTTTGATTATGATTCACGAGAAACACGAGCAGAAATGTGGAACGTGTGTTATTTGTGTGATATCCCAGCAAAAGGAAAACGAGATAACGTGTGTATGTATGTATGTTTCACTCGAATGACTAGAAAATTCGGAAAAAAAAAGAAGAGTACAATGTATGCCCCAGAAGAATAATTAGTAAAAGTACGTCGTCGTTAATTACTTGAACCAACTGCCGAGTCTCACACGCGATACTTATCCGTAGAAACATTTGTAAATATGTTCCATGCCTTCGCAGTTAGCGTTACCGATGTTTTACGGTTAACTACACTAACTCGTGTTAAGGATCAATTAATCAGACGCGTTTCACTTAATCACTGGTTTAATCCCAATTGCATCACAAATTAATTTTCTATTACAAATGGTGCGGAGAAAAAATAGGGCATAGTATAAAGTAACATGTTTCAAGGATTTGCGGCGCAGTAAAAAGAGAAACGCAAAAACCGAACCGTTGTTCATTAACATAATTACGCTTGCAGACACTTAGCATAATTAAGAAAGAACGGGGAAAGATTGACAACTCGCGTTGCGTTCCGTTGTTACGTTCTTTGTTAATCTTGTTGCATTGCGTTCGTACAGATGTTGCATTACCTTGTTACGCGCTTTATTAATCGTGTTGCATTGCGTTGTTGCACACGTTGCATCATCACGTCATTACTCGCTTTGCTGCTCGCGTTGCATTGCGTTTATGTTCGCTTTGTTAATCGCGTTGCATCGCGTTGATATTCACCTTGTTGCTCGCGTTGCATTGCGTTGTTACGCACGTTGCATTACGTTGTTACACATTCGTTTTACTATGAGGGTAGCATTGCGTTGTTACGCGTATTGCATTGTATTGTTACGTCCTCTATTACTCGTTTTGCCACTGCGTTGTTATGCACTTTGTTACTCTTGTTTCACCGCGTTGTTACGCGCATTGCAGCGTAACATAGTCGATGATACAGACACGAAAAGAGTCGATGAACGCGTTTATATTTACTCTGCCGCGAAAAAGCGCAAGCTTGCACCAAGTAATTCGTATCTCTCTTGTAAAAAACCTCGCCTGACGTGAATCACCGTCGAAATTGACCTAATTCTTGGCAGCATGGGATCTCCGTTACGTGTGAAGACTGAATAGGGCGATTTGGGATTCAGGCAATTGAATTTGGCTTATTCCGAGAGAGATAACATAAATTCTAGTTAGGGAAATGGTAGGAGATTTGGATATTCTTTCGAAAAATCTCAGTGACGGATTGGCACCAAATTTAAGGGACTGGATACTAAATATAAAATTTTGGCTCTGGGTATTTAACACTGTCGTTCTCTTCGGGTTTGTATAATCTTGTATGAGTTTTAATCACGTTTTATTCGGTATTACATTAGGTTGTTCGGAAAGTACGTAGCTTTTTGGATAATATTAAATTCTGTTATATAATTGGTAAAACTTGGAAAGAGCCATTGTTTATGAACTCTTGCTGAATAATAATACTCTCAATTTGAACAAATATTGTTCGGTTGCAACAATTAAAAAACGACGCTCCAGATAAATTAAAAGGAAATGTAATGATTTTTTTCTAAACTTTAATAGATGAATTTTTATTAGCGATAATTGTTCAACGTTGTCTGAGAAAATTCTATTATTATCATTTGTGGTAACAAAATTGTATTCATGACCAAAAATTGAGCATGCTAGAAGGTTGGGAAAATTACTTGGATGAATTTCTTTTGAAGAATGATACAAATTTCTTGGCAAAGGTGATTTTGATATTTCTTAATAGTCACAGAAATATTAAAAATAAATATTAAACGCAACATTATTCAACAAAATAATTGCACATATATTGCCTTTAAGTATTCCTCCATTATTGCTACGAATTTTCCGAACAACCTAATATTTCTAAGTATTTTTTCTTGATATTCAATATATTTGAAATTCTCGCAAGTTCCATACAAACAATAATATTCCTAAAACGTCGTATATTCATCCATCGTTCCGCTTTAAATCTAAGAAATATAAATGTGTAAAACAAGTGAGGAGAACATCAGGATTAATAGCTTCCGAAATTTTTGCAAAAATACTATCGTTTTACAAATGAATTCTGCCTGTACGTACACATCTTTGGCAACGTATGCGTAAGCTTGTGGCGATTGCTTATCTGCTGTGTCTATAAACATATCGTGACGGTCGAAAGCCAATAAGTATAACGGGAGAACTTAAAATACAAAACGTAACCGAGTTCAATGATTACGAATCTCAGCTTGCATCTCATGGCGGCCAGAATAATAATCTAGCCTGGACCTAACTCGAACCTAATCTAACTGTTCTAACTGGTAACTAATTTAACCCTTTCACTGTTGGGCACGTACGTCGTACAGACATTCATAAATGGAGGCACTATCAATCCAACAATGACATATAGGCAACGGGATTCGTTTGGACCTTAAAAGACGAATTTCAGGAGTATTTATGCTGCGTTTATTTGTTATGAAGACGTATAGCATTTATAAAGTTTATTTTCAAAGTTTCATATTACTTAGAGCCGTGTTTTATCGCAATACATTGTCACTTTAATTAACAGAGAAGCGGTTAAGTTAAGGGTTCAGTTTGGACAAGATTATTATTCCACGCAAGCCGACAATAACAATTATTGAAATCGGTTAAGTTTGTATTTTAAGTTCACCCGTTTAACATATTGGTTTTTAGTCGTCGCGATATGATTATAGAAACAGTAGATAAACTGTAGCTACGAGTTTACGTATTTGCTGCCAAAGTTGCATACGTATAGGAAGAATTCAATTAGGTAGAAGAAAAGTTTTTTTTAATAATAGAAGCCTAAAGATATAATTTTATATTTAGAATCTACTCCCTCCTTTCAATTTTGTACCAGTCGGCCACTGAAGCTTTTCGGAAGTATAATCGTGGAATTTATTAGTTTACTAAATCCGACTTGGATTTATTTTATTTCAACGAATATAAATAGAAATTGGCTTATTGTGTTGCTATTCTATTATTCAGTCGATTGTATTGTGCCCAGTTTTTGCCACAATGTGTCTCTAGCTTAACATTAAGAGCTTATTATTGTCATTCTTAGGGACACGCGAATAACTTTAGAATTACTAAGAGCTTGGCATTGTTTTCCCACCTATCCAATTTAATGTTTTACTAATTTATACATATAGAATGTACTGTCAAAATTTTGTCGAAGAAATCTGGGACACCCTGTATATTGAGAAAGTGTGAAAGAATGTTTCATGTTAACTTTGTAACGTGTAACCTAAGACTATGTGGTTGACCTGCGTTGATCAGAACTAAATTGAGGTTAGCATATTAATTAGAGAATATGTATTAGAACGTTCAACAAGTTTGTGTCGAATTTTATAGCGAAAGGTATAGTGGGGTATTAACTTGAACTAGTGACAATTGAAAGGTCTCTCAAAAGAAATCTATGAAGCTTCAATTTCCCATTCCTAGTTAGGGTAATTATAGATCGAAACATAATTTCAGTTCGATTTATTTTGTGTTCCATCGCATAATAAGTTTAAAAAAGAAAGAAAAGAAGAAATTAGAGATGCTCTGTTTGTCCGGGAATTTTCTCAGCTTTTTCGAATGCAGACGCGAATTTTAAAACATTAGAAATTGTCAAAGTTACAAAGGTACTATATTTATAATTAATTCTACGGTTATAATTGAAGCAACCTGTTATCCTAACTTTTTTCCTAAAGTCGAACAATAAGTTAATATGCATTGACCCCTGATCACTCAAAATATTGTCTTCGCTTTTTCAAAATATTGTGAAATGTAGAGTACATACAATTGCCTCGCAAACTTATTCAATGACCCAGTATTTTTTGTTTCATTTTAACTAATTAGCTGTGGATTTTAATACAATTCGGATTGCAGATTTTGTTTTCCATTTGTGAAATTTAATTAATCCCCTCTCTGCTCGCTCCGATCGTACGTAGTTCACGATACTCATCGATATCACGCGAAATCGCTTTTTATTTGCTGTGTACTTTTTCTCCGATGATTACACTTGCAAGATTCGCTACTGTGCAACGTGAGCGAAAGATCGAAAATTCATTGAACGCATTGCGTCACGTGATTATAAAAGCTGCTGCTTATCAGGCGAAATTAGCAAAACAGATGTTTCTCCGCGATAATGATTAAACACGCTTATTTTCCGATCGTGTTTTGCTGGTCCATGAATCATTCGATCGCGGTCGGTAGACGGGAACGTTTCTCGACAACTTTCGCGTGGAATGTTATCGAATCTCTTGCTTTATCAGTCAGGGTAAACACACACGCCGAGTAACTGCGGAATATTTTAATTACAGTCTGCCGTTGCTTTATTTTTCTTCCGTCTTTCCTTATCGATTCGATCGCCTGGAATCGATCGTTCTAGTAAAATCGTGTCAGTCAGTCGGTGGTAACAATCGGAGGAACACAAAGGACTTATGGTTACGAGGTGATTGAACCGGGTATCAAGATCGTGTTTAGGCTGTGGCAGGGCTTTTATCTGATACTCCATGTGCGCTGTATCGTTGGACTTTTGGAATGTTGAGTATTGCGTTTCAGTGTCACTTAAGCGGATGAGCTTGTAATTGGTTTGAACGGTAAGTCATCGTGTATTGGGAAATGCGAAGTGCTACAAGTATAGTCTGTGTCACGAATGCAAGGCTCTTTAGTGTGCGGCCTGTGTGTGCGATTACAGGAACTAAATCGGATTAAGGGAATACAGTGGACCCTCGAAATACGAACTAAAATTTATAGAAAAATTCAGCTTCTAAATTCGAACGAGAACTCAGAGCTTAAATAGATATCAATCGCGTTTTCAAACGTTTCATTTAGCTCATTTAATTATTTTTATATTTATTTGTTTTTTTTTAATGTTTTTCATTGATAATGATTGTAGGAAAAGATAATAAAATTTAAAATCCTAGAAAACGTTGTGGTTTCTAGTATGGAAAAGAAAAAGAAAATTATCAATAAGTATTCATTCGAGGATCTATTGGGTTGCAACATAAATTCGTTCTAGGACGTTCCTTAAGTTTCAAAAGTTCTACAGAAAAGAAACGCATCCGTCACCGAAAACGGAAAAAGGATCATTAATCAATGTGGCACATGCATGATTGATTGAATTTATTACGGAATTTATAGATAAATGACTTTAAAGGCTCTAAAAAAAGAACGGAACGAATATATGTTGCAACCCAATTATTTGCATTATTTCAAATGGGGAAACTTAATTCGAAAGTTCACTGTCCACTGCATAGTATACTAGCAGAATTGTACGAAGATCATACACTATTTGAGATAATAAATTGTAATGTGTGAAATATCAGTTTGTACATGTTATTGTGTTTTCTAATGCATTATTCGTTTTTTAAAACCGTATCGCTCGCTTAGAGTTTTATGAAAACTAAAAGTTCAATATTTCGAAAAATAATGAAGACTATATTGATAATTCATAAATTCATATTATAATAATATATTTTTGGGAACACTGAATTAATTTACGTGTCTAGTATATATATTTTATATCATGCTACACTACTTACTATACTATCCATCGCGTATACATTCTACTATAGGGTAAGGGTATGTAATATGGAACTTTGTAAAATCTCGATAATTAAATAGCGAATTTTACCGGCAATCGTGTATATAAGTTCTTTATAAAAAATAACGAAACATTCCGGCAATTAAGTGCCAGTAGAGTATCTGTTATTGAAAAGGAAACGTTTTTCTCGTTTGTGATGTACAAAATTTTCTGAAACATGAAACAAGTAAGTTAACTGTCGTTAGCAGAGGTCAGCTGCATCGCAATAATATGGAATACCTAAAAGATATCTGTTTATTTCTACCTCCTGTTTAAACAAATATTCATTTCTCATAGAAAAAACATAAAATTCTATTAGTTTTCTTTACAAATTTTCTAGGCTATCCATATTAGATGTCATTTTTTCGAATTGCCGAATTTCACTTCTACTAGTGTTTTTTTACTGTAATATTAAATCATTAGAATCAGTTCACACTTAATAATTTCAATATGACGTTGTATTAGCTTCTTCGTCTAGTCACGTTAGTTTTATTAAAAAAAAGGTAAATTTCTCTATTTTTGACAAGCTTTTAGAATGGATATTACCAACATTTACACCACTATCACAAATTATCGTAAAACGCTACTACAGCTAGAAAGTGGATTTAGTTACACCTAATCTTATCAGAAGGCTGCGGACTTTTATAAAAATTCGTATTTTTATAAATAAAACTGAAGGAGTAGGATCTAGATAAGGGATTGCTTCATCCTTTGTATATTATAATTTCTATCTTGCACGTTTTTTTGCACATCTAAATTTCCCATAAATGCATAAAAGTCCGCAGTCTACTTATCAAAAATGCTAATCCCAATGTGAGATCTATTTTTGGGAAATCTCACCTAAATCGAAAGGTAAAAAGTGAACAGGGAACGAGAATTTGCACTTGGAGTGAGTGAAACGAGCAACCGGCGACCGTGAGCAACTCGATAAATAACGAAATGCAGATGTCGGTGTCCCATTTGCGGGAAGGCGAAGCGTTCTCACGCGTAGCTCGCATTTTTCATTGCACAACGGACATCATAAAGTAATTACAAGGTTCCCGATATCCTTGCGATCCTCTAAGTTCGGAAAACTATTGCGTAGACAGTGGATTCGACGATATTATATTTATCGCTACGCGTGTCTTCTTACATAATTCAAAGCTGATGATTTTTCTGTCGCACAACCGGACTACAATAATTATAACATGGTGACCATGGGCCCGATAGTGCTCTACTACGCACTACACGCTATTGTGCGATAAAACGCAGTTTCCGTTGATTACTTCATTACAGGATTTTTCTAATGAAGTATGGCTTCATACGCAAAATTATAAAGATCCCGAGAAGAAACTCGAACGTTATTGTTAAAAGTTCATGCTGAAGCTTCATATTTTAGTTTTGTAATTTGAACTGCACATTAAAATCGTTCCCTTGCGGATCATCAGGACCACCGAGGCACATAAATTCAGATTAAGCATGCTTTAATGTGTATTGATATAATTATTTGAATATTTATCTAATTTTGTGTCATCTCATCATATTTCGTTCGCTGCCAGGCAATTAGTTTGCATTCATCGATTCGGTGGTGGGATGAAAGTTGGAAATTCGAAGAAATGTTAAATCGTCTAATAAGTTCGTATTTAATTTTACTCCGAAAGGATATAATGACATGTGGAATTGAACTTATGGCAGTCGTTAGTTCTTTCAAAGAAAATCCTTTCTGCCAAGGTTTAACAGAAGTTTCAATAAACCGAAACATGATTTACAGTTTAAACTCCATTTCTTTCGTGATCTGTCACATAAAAAGTTACGAAAATAAGCAGAGATACTTTTCGTTAATGGGATACATATTTGGAAATGTTTTCAGATTTTTCTAATATAGGGAGGGGGGGGGATTTTAAAAAATTAAAAACAACTGAAATTATAAAGTTACTATGTTTATATTTTTACAATTAGCTTTACAGTTTGATGGAAGTAGTTTGTTATCGGGAATTCTTTTTTTAAGAGGGGAAACCACTGTGACAGCAGAAAATAAAAGCAATTTTCAAGGATTTTTTGGGATAATTTTTAAACCCTTTCAAAAAGTGCATTCATTAAACTACTTCTTGTAAACATTTCATATAAACGTATTAATCATTATAAACATAATAGAAACCAGTGTGACAGGCCTCCGAAAATTTGTTGGAAACGGGCGGACGTATAATTTTTCACCGCAAGTTCTGAAAGAAGAAATCGTGTAATTTTCTTGAACTATAAGACTGCATCTTCGGTTATACATACGAATTTAAAAAAATAATAATTTGTCATAAAATGGCGGGACTTTGAAAAAGAGATCTCAAAAACGTGCGAGAAAATCAATGTTTCTTCTCGTATCATGTAGGAATTAATTATTCAATCGAAAGTTCCGCGCGTGCAATTGAAGAGAACAGTACTAGGATCCACCATACAAAATTTTAATTAAACGGGATGAAAATTGACTGAGTTATTGAGCGGTTTAATTTGAAAAATATGGTTTTGACAAAAACGCGTTTAAAGTTTTACGACAAATTATCCATAAAATAGCATTGGAATTCTGAAACTTGTTAAAGGGCATCCACTCACATAACTATGTGAAGTCATTCTTAAAACCCCAACCATTAAAAAGAGGATAAAACAAAATAATTCGATTTTCTTCAGTCCGTCACAATGGTTTTCCCCTTAAACTAAACTTAAGAATTTATATTTACTTCTAACGGTTCAGTATTTGAAACGAAATATTGTAAAACGTAGTTTGCATACATTGTCGCAAGAATTTATTGGACGAGCTGATAATTCTCAGTGGCAGAAATATTTTATTGGAAACGTCGATTCGGATTGCAGGCGCTGAAGAGCAAGAAGAAGGTCAGGATGCTGAGCAGCTTGGCAAACTACTTACTCGGAGGTAATATCTCCGGCGCACAAGATTCACGGGAAGGGTCCAATAACGAAACCCCGGAGTCCCTTCTAGTAATGGCGAGGCTCAGTCAGGTGGAGGTTGAGGGCGATGACTGGATCCTCATTGACCGTGCTGGTACGTCTACTCTACGGCCTTTTCAAAGGGACCTTGCTCCCGAGAAATTCGAAAAACTCCAAGACGCCCCCTCCTACTCCTACTCCGCAGTCTGACTGCTTCTCACTATGCGGGGAAGCTCGGTTTCTGTGTGTTCCCTTGGAGTGTAAAATGAGACGTTTCTGTGGACTACAGAACGATGAATAACGTGATTATTGCATGACGCAAAGTAACGAGGACCCCTTTTAGTTAATTGTAATACGTAGACTGCAGATTTGTATGCATTTGCAGGATATCTAAATGTGCGCAAAGGCACATAATGCACGTTAGATGCAAAAATATATACTGGGAGTGCCAGTAATCGTAGTAGAATCGAGTAGGGAATAAATCTACGTTGAAAAGTAAAGGGAAAATGTAGAATGAAATGTTTTCACAAGAAGCTTAGTCTTCGAGAAAATTTGATTTAAAGGTTTATGGCGTATGCACGCACTTAACTATTCCAAAGTTTCATGCTTATACTAACTAATGTCGTGACAAACACTGATACTATATTTACCAATGACACTATTAATTTCTATTTACATAATTGCACGACTTTTTGGAGAAAGGAACATTTAAAGCGTTAAAACACGCTGGTGTCAGTTTACGAGTTCCCACTTCATGCAGCAGATTTTCATACGTTAAGAAATATTTACCTTAAAACAATTCGTTAAATGACGTTAATATAAATTAATGAAACGATTAGTATTAATAGTTTTTATCTTAAAATTAGCATCGTTCATTGGTGCAAATGAAACCCAAAGAGAGTCAATGTGTAATTACGTACCCGGAGAATATTCAAAATCAATTTTACGGAAAACAAAATCCCGTGCGAAAAAATTTTATTGTATATTTTCGATTCATTTTTTCATGGTTACGACGAAAAAAATTTATTATACATTTTCGATTCGTGATTTCGCGGTTGTATATGCCATAATTATAGGGACACCCTGTCTATCATATCGCATAAGTCGGTTCTGTGGTGATTTTACAAAATTTACTGGTTTACTGAACTTATGATCTTAGAAATTATAAATCTATTATCAAGAAACTTTATGACGTTCAGTTTTATTTGCAAATTAGCAATGTTTGTTTTTTCTGTACTGGAATATGAAATCGGAGGCAGCTGCGATCTTGGCATCTGATGTTACTCATAAAAGTCTTTATATATCTTCAAATTACAAGCATTCTGTTCTTATTTTGAAAGAATAATTCCTATAAAATGCACCATATCAGTTCATTTTACTCTTCACTGATAGAAATGACGTAAGTATGGAACGACGCAAATTGGAAGGACGTAAATCGAGATATCACTGTACAATCGAACGTCAGTAACACAAATCTCAAGAAAAGAGCTAAATTCTTTCCGCTATAGAAGTTTGGGTTTATCGAAATTTTCACGTAAGAGGGGTTTTACGTTATGAAAATTCGACTTACGAAAAGTACAGATACAGCAGGTGTTGTCTTGTTCTCCAGTATTAATTTTATTTACAAATTATAACAGGGAAGAATTGGACAAAACGGGGTAGTTTGATAAAACTACGTCCTCATTTCGATACTGACATTCCTAACTAATATTCTACCGAATCAATACTTGTTTGATACTTTATGATAGTATCGATACTGGTTTGATACACCATAAAATTGTGGGAATAATGTGGGCTTTAAGAGTTATACGTTAAAATAATACAAGAAGTACATAAACGTACATAAAGCAGGAGTGATGAATACATCAAACGTTGATCAAATTAAATCTACTGAAAAGAGTAATAAACTATCGATACTTTCTTTTAGGTATTAAACAGGTATCGATACCTTCGTGTAGATATCAAATAAGTATTGATAGTTTTTGATAACTGCGGTTTTGATACTACTCGATACGAGGTAGAAATTTATGGACTGTTAACAATTGTATCGATATGGTATCAGTTCCAATACTAGTAAGCGATATGATCTTTTAGTCATAACACAAACATAGCGGAAATAATAGAAGTCATTTCTACCTGAAAGCAAAACAACTAGTAAAAGTTATTGCATACAGTACCCCGTTTTGTCCAACTTTCCTCTACGTACACAGCTATAGAGGTAGAGGTAACCTCTACCTTCTCTTCAGTTGTAGAGGTAACGATAATGAGAGTTTGACTTATAATGGTAAACTTCGACCTGTTGAGATCTGGCTATTTTAAGTTTCAATTATAGAGGTAAAAAATGCATCTAAATATGTGGCAATTCATTTGAGTTGAAATACAGTCAGTCGCAAAAGTCTATATATACCTTCGAATTCCACATATTAAAAGAAAAAAAAATACTAGAATTTCGATCATTTCAAAAACATCAATTTGTCTATTATTTAAACGTGGATAGATTTCATCAAAATGATTGGATTTTTCACTTGTCTATACAAAAAACTATACATAAACCAACGACACAACTTTACGAAAGTCTACATTCGTGTATTGAAGTATACAAAATTTATTATTATAACTATATTCTTATATTGTTAGACTTTCTAATGCATCTCTGATGTGTTATAATTTGTTTAGCATAAAAAGATAATATCTGTTACTCTTTTAGAAGCAATTTTATTCGTGTAATCAACGATACTCACTTTATAGAACGTCACCTAATAATTTTTCTTATTTATAATTTTATATTTTACACATTTTTACTGCACTTTTATTACTCTAAAATATGTTCCAATATATGTAAATGTTTGACATTTAGTATGTATATATGTAGACTTTTGTGATTAATTGTAAATTTCATTTCAAATTATAGAGGTTTTCGTATTGGAGCGGAAAGGAATGAACGCGATTTTCGTGTTATAGAGGTTTCCCAGTTGAAGAGATTCGAGTTAACGAGGTTCGACTGAAAAATATTCAAAGTGGGGTACAAATTACTATACTTTAAGGATGAAGCAACCCTCCATTTAGATTCCGTTTCATTAACCTTGTTAGTAAAAATACGAATTTGCATAAAGATCCGCAGTCTAGTAACAAGAGTGAAATTTTCAAAATACTCTATGTCACGCAAGAATTGAATTAGGAATTACGAACCCTCTAATTTCTATTTGTATGCGGGCGAGTATTAACGATCCTGCTAACATTGACAGTGAAACAAATTGAATTCAAGAGCAATTTCGATGATTGCCAAGTATTTTAGCAAGATCCCAGAAGAACATTTATGAACCTATGTCTCGTGAATGCAGTCTTTGATATTCATTCAAGTTGTCCATTTAATACCACTAACATTGCCAAAATTCCTTAATGATACTGTTGGTATTTATAGCATATAGCATTTTGCAGATTTAACTAATATTTGGATTTCTTCATTCCCAATTCAAGTATTCGGTTGTTCGGAAAGTTCGTATCGATATTTGAGGAACATTCAAATCCAGTGTGTATGTAATCATTATTTTATTGAACAACATTGCATATTGTTGTTATTTTTTGCAACATTTCACTATCTATTAGGTATCTTTGCGATCTCTTGTTCCAAAAATTTGTCACCCCTTTCAGGAATTAATATCTCCAGGTCATTTTTCTAAATTTCTATCGTACACAACTTATAACCATTAATTAATAAATTTTTGTAAGAACTAGAATAAATGGTAATAGAATATTGACACGATTGGCGAATAAAATGCATGGGATAGAATTTTTCAAATAAGTTTTACAAATCCGTGCTAACTTTTTATTCATATGTGAAGTGTAACATTGTCCTGTAGGAAACACCGCATTTTTCTTTACTAATTCCAGGCACTTTGAAGTAGTCTAACCAGAAATAGTATTTGTTTCAATAAAAAATTTGATTATGTAGTGAAAGTTCGTAAAAAATAATTCCTTTCCATTTTCACTAATTACGTCACAGTAATGAATAGCGTAAAAAAACTACGAACTACACGGACAACTTAATAAAATAAAAATTTATCTAATGATCGTAAAATAACAAAGGATAGTTCTTTGGTGGTTTGACCTATATAATAGTCATATAGTGACTCATATAATGTGCATAAGGTATAAATAGTGTACAGTTCATTCAAATTACACAGTTGGGTAAACAAAGACTTCGGCAAAGTGATTAATCACTAAACTATAGCTCAATTATAAGTTCGATCAAATGCATATTATTGTAACTTACCACGAATCCAAAATTGGACCTAAATTGTTTCTTAACATTTTACTTACCGGAAGCTTATTAGTAAACTTTTCGATATTAATGCTGATCGACCAAGAGCCTATTAATCGGCTTTTCTTCTGTCAACGTTTATTTATTATATTTTTCACTTTGGAAAAGCTATTATACTTAACATACTAAGCAAATATAAGTCTAGAAATACTACTAATATCTAAATTATAAATGATAATAAAACTGAAGTGCCGTACAGTGAGATAGATTAGAATGATATAGTTAGCACTCCCCAAAATCTTGATTTAAAAATTATACAGCTTTAGAAATAAGCGCATAAATTTCTACGTAACAGCAAAAATTGATCCGGTAGGGAATGCGTAGCAGTTTTAACCACAAGCGGTTGGTAAAGTGTTAATTAATCTGAAATTTTATTCGAAAAGTTTATTGGAGACACTTATAATAAAAAAATACAATTTCAACCTAATCCAAAGTTAACCAGAACTTAATTTTTATCTATATGAACAGCATATGTCGTATTTACATTTACAGTTCATCTGAGCATACTAAATAATCTTTTTTCGTATTCTACTTGCATTCACCGCTTCTCACTCTAACTTACAAGGCCCCTAATCCGATGTAGAAAGCTAAACAGTATTCTACGTTATTTTTAACCCTGAAACATCCAATGGTAACCCAAACAAATTGCAAAAATATCATTATTTTTTAATAATCTAACGAATTTTAGTTAATGCATAAATTACTATTGTTGAACTGATTGTAATTCCTGTACTTCAATTTGACGTCAAATCCTGGACGTAAATTTTTGTAATCGTTGACGACAACAGTTGCAAAGAAATAAGTGATTAAACAAAAAAGAAGGGCGGAAAATGGAGGCAGTTGGATTAGGTTACAATGTTGCGTATCGGTGAGACAGCATTAATGCACCGACAAAATCTTTTTTGTTTTGTGTAAAAATAAATTTTATTAACGTACTTATGAGGTATTTCCGATTAAAATGAGACCAAATGTGGTATAACTTGACTTATATTTGTTTCGTGACTGTTAACATTTCTTCCATTATATCTAGCTTAAGAACGATCCAAATTATATCGTATTTGATGTCATTTTAATCAGAAAAGTTCTACCAGTATGTTATCCAAATTTTTATTCTCAAAAAGCCAATGACGAAAAAGTTTTGTCGCTCCAGTCGCGTTGACTTGCCGATATGAATCTTAAAGGGAAACCGCAGCTGCTCCCTTCGCTCGTTACTTGGCCTCCTTCCCATTGTAAGGGACGAGTCTGGACCTACTAACATGGAGCTCTAAAGAAACTCTAAACGAGGAAAGACCTTAATAAAAAGAATCTAGTCCCATCGTAGCCAATTAGCCAGGAGAATATTAATAAGGACGTCAACCTGAAATCGTTATGTTAACCTGCATGCATCTACCAGCATCAGCTACCAGATGAAGACAAGTGAGTTTTATGATCCACAGTTGAGGGTGCGACGGCGCTGGAGGAGTCGTGGTATGTAATGCCACCCGCATGTTTCACACGGGCAGGCCCCGTGAATGTAGAAACATCACCGCTAGAGGATTTGCTGATTGAGCACCCCAGTATGTCCGTTTACCGAGCCACAGCGCCTCCGGTCGCCCCCGATACCCCACCGCCCACGCCGGACGCACCGGAAGAGCGGGACGTCGAGGAGGACGTTCTTCCTGCTGTTGTTTCCGGTGCTCCAGCCACGGCTACTGCATCCTCGCCGGAACGTAGCCCTAGAAGAAGTGAGGAAGAGCAACAAGCAACCCGTAGACCAGCCATCCACGACGGTAGACCCGCTGTCGATCGTGCCCGCACCGAGAAGAGGATAGTTCAGCTTCGATCAGCGCAAAAGGTGATTCATATTTCCTGTTACATTTTACAAGCTTCGCTGAGCGGCGCTGACCTAATCTACGTATAGAGAGTCTAAATCTTTTACGCAGTTGACCTTATCTACGCATAGAGAGTCTAAGTCATTTACACAGTTGACCTAATCTACGCATAGAGAATCTAAATTAGCCTTAACTTGTAGAAAAAGACAAAAATAATTTTAGTTTTTATTTTATTACAAAAAACCGATGTTTTTTTTAAATACATTTTCGAAGAGGTTGTCAAAGAGTACATATTTTAGTTTCAAAACGTGTGTCTAATTTTAAGAAAAGTGTGCTTACTCGAAAATTACGAGTTATTAACAAAATTGGACTTACGTTAGGCAACTTTACCCTTCACTGTTTTCTATTTTAACTTTTCTCAATTATTGCTAACTATGACTAGTGATCGGATCGATATTGATACTATTAATGATATTCAATCAATTCGATACCAAAGTACTGAGTAGGACGTATCGATACGGACCGAAATTTTAAGGTACTTGGTACTACCTTTCAGTATCTAGTTTTTAAAGTGATTCCAAATTAATACTCTATCGAATTAAAACCGTTTGATACTTCACAAAAGTATCGATACCTGTTTGACACTTTATGAAAGTATATCGATACTTTACGAATGTATCAATACCCATTCGATTACCCATCGAAATCATCGATACTATGATTCGTATTCTTCGCGATTTTGTTTTGATTTGAATTATGGCTTACGATGGTAAATGGTATGATGTTTCTAAACCATTAAATAAGTATTGATACTTCCCTTACGTATCAAATAGGTATCGATTCTTTTTAATACTCACGTCTTTGATATGTATCGATACTGAAGCGAAATTCACAAATTGGTATTGATAGAATCGATACCGGTATCGGTTCTAACACTAAAGATGGAATTTGCTAAAAGCATCAGATGTATCTTACTGAACGCATAACATTCGTTGTATGAACAGGGTATTTCTTATGTGTTACACATTTAGATACGACTACATTGAAGTTCGCTTGCCGATCGCGGTGCGATGCGTCCGAACTGCTGTTGAAGCATGCAGTCATTGGACGTATACGTCTAACGCAAGCGTGACAACTGAAAGTCAGTTTTCGATTGCAGTAGTATACAAGCGTGTAACACATAGAAAGATCTATGTTTGTTACAGTTGGAAATAATGAACCTTATGCGTCCAGTCGTGTGCATCTGACGCCAGTACGAAGTCCCTCCTTAACTATGATTGAAATTCTGTGCAGGTACTCGAGAAGAGGTCGACCCAAGCGCTGAAGAGAGGCCGCCTAGAGAGGAGTAACAAGCTGAGGGAGGTGTTCAGTGTAAAAGGCAAGCGGCCACGCCGCCAGGACCGCTTGCGTATTCAGAACAGTGGCGCAAACAACAACCGGAAATGCTAGTCATTCGATCTCAGGCCAAGGTGTACTCAAATACCTTCTTCCTAAACGCGAAAAGGCGACGCAACACATATATTACAGAAACTGTACTGGAAAGATATACCCAAAAAGTAAGATATTGGAGAAGAAACGATGAGGAAACACGTGAAGTTCACTGTCTAAAACCCCTATGTCGCGTTTTCGTTCGTTGGCACATCAACAGGCATAAAACAACACAATTACACAAGATATTAATTTAAAAGAAAAAAAATAACCGAAAGGGGAAGAGAATAACGTGAAGAAGAACAGACAAACTTTTGGTGAGCTTTTCTCTCTTATCGCGTTTTATATTAGTTGAGCCGCTCCTTCGCGTACAAAGAACGTTCTATGAATTTTCTTCGCTCCGCGTTTCAATGCTTTCGTACCAAGGAAAAAACGTAAAAAAATACAATGTGTATCTCTGAAAACTAGCTAAGAAGCGTTGTCTGAAGAGAAGAGCGAAACAGAAAGGAAGAAAGTATGAGAAACGTATAGCCAATTGGTCCGCGGTGAGAGTCTCATTTTAGGGTATCGTGTATAATGGCGCGTGTATGGTACTCGGTTGGATCGTGTGTATAATTTTTAGCCTCTATTTAGTATGGGCAAATGTGTTTCTATTCGTATGTTTAACGTTATGTTAGTTTTATTTAAGAGACCCTGTTTCCTCTCTGCGTAGTGAACAGAAAGAATTGTAATTTTTAGCCCGTAACCCCCCTTGATTGTTTTTCCTATTTCGACGGACGAGCCGTTATTTTGCTTAAATTGGACCAGTCCAGTTACGGACGGTATGGCTTAGTTTGCGCGACAGGTATATAATTAATTCTGAATGAAAGGCCAGAAACTCACCTTTCGGGACCATGCCTTTTAGGTTCGCGTTACGATTATTAATTCGCGCTGGACTTTCGCGACGAGAACATAACGAACTGGGAGAACCATAAGCGTGTGTATAGGTTATGTATGACTTGAATAGAAAACTGATAGTTCTGGCCTATCGATAGACGTTGCATAATCTCCACGTGGTGTCTTCTGTAAGCAATAAAACGCTGTTAATCAAGAGATTCGTGTGCAACGTTTATCGATACAGTAGTTCTATTAGGTCGTCTAATGTGAAATGTCGGAAGAAACGATGGTCTCTTTAAATTCTAATAAATAATTTTGTATACAATAATTTATCTAGAATAGTACGAACTTTAAGTTAACGTAAGTAAAATAACAATGTTTGAATCCTCAACATCTCCGCGTCGGAGTCGAATGTTATTTTCGATTTGACGCAAAAACGTGTGATTCATAATAAGTAGTATTTTTTTATTTGACGCAAATAAAAATCTGTAACAACCAGCAGCTTTTGATTTGGCGAAAAAGCGTCATCCGCCGTAGTACTCCTTTTCGATTTGACGCAAATGCGCGTTATTCAACTCGAAGGTTTAATCAGTTCTTCGATCCGTTTGCGAAGCAAATTAGAAATCAATCGGGCATTTCATATTACACGACACGATAAAATAATTGTATTTATTTAGCGGCACACATGGTATGGTACTATCAACTGAATATCGATTAAACTATTAAGCGTTAGATAGAAGACGCGTGTTGTGTGTGAGGTCGGATTAACCAGAAAACAAAGGGAAAGCGAAATTAGTACAGGCAAGCCCTGTTCTCCCTGGTTACCTCCACGAAAGGAAACCATTGGGGGCCCGCTTATGGGAGGCAGGGCCGCAACCCAAGATTCCAGAGAATCGGTTTCTATATAGCTGATGCGCGTTGTAGCGCGTCGAAGTATTCGCTTTTTGAGGATGAATAATTAAAGGAAGAAGACATAGTGCAAGTTACCCTGGCCGGAAGCGGGGTATACCATTCACACACTCGACTGGTCGACCACGACACACTGCGATTCGCATGATCGCAATTTGTGCGACACTCGAGCCTCACTCATCAAGAACACTTGTACTTGACTATGATAATCTAGAAAGAATTGTAACTTATAATAGCTGGAAAAGAATATTAACTTAAAGTTTGGAACTCGGGGTGCTCAGAGTAGATCTGTCGTTGAGTTCCAAGAAGAAGCAGTAGAGAACAGAAATTTGCGACTAAAGGGGAAAACGAAAAAACGGAACAAACGACGCAAATGCAAAAGACTAAGAATAGGAAAATTGCAAAATTAGGAAGAATTACATAACTTGCATTATTCCTGAGGAAGAAAGTGGACGGGAAAACTATCCAAGAAATACAAGGATCACGTAAACGGGATCATATTTCTCCGAAAATTGTTGTGCTGATGATAAAAACCTTAGGGATACGCGAAAATGATTGGTGCTTACAAGCATTATCAAGTTATTAAACACGAATAGAGACGTTGAGTTAGTGATCCCATTTAGGTGGCCCAACCTGTGTAGCATCTAAATTTATAGGTCTTCGTCTTGGACTTATGGTCACTACTGTACCTAATCAATTTTTTTATATTCTAACTGGGTTAAAGGAAGCTACTTTCCTAGTTGAATCAGAAATTGAAGCAGTTACAAGTGTTCTTATGGGGAAAATGGTGAAGGAGCTCGAGAAGGATTGGTGTCGCCCGAATTAGACTTTTTATAAATTCAGATACCTGCGTTTTCGTGGACGCGAAATTGTGCAATATCCTGACGAATAATCCCCATCCGATAATTTCTTCTGTGAAGAAAACGGCGATGCCACGTTCAATTCGCAATCTATTTGCAAAATATATGGTGTAAATTCAGGAAGCATAGATCAGGACAGGTCTGAAGTATGTTTCTTCAAGAGCTGCTTCACCAGGGCCCCTGAAGTTGGATATCGTCCAAAACTAGTAGCAATAGACACGTCCTATGGGATGATAGTTCAGACAGACAGCTGTGATTCAAACTGAATTCGGACCTCTCCTCCGCAAGGAGAATAATCGTGTGTTTCAAGTTTCAGGAAACTTTCCTGTGGTCCTATATTTGCGAATTTTTCTAAAAGAAACGAAAAGAGTAAAAACTCGGATGATGGAACCTTCGTTATTCCTTAATTCCATGATTTTCCGGGAGCACCATAGGCTCTGTTTAGCTCTAATAGTACTTAATCCCATAGACCTGGAATAACCGAGGTTCCCATATATGTTCTTCGTGTGTTTGACTTTTTGGTGTTGCAAAATGGACCTGACAGGACTGGTTGAATCAATCTGGTTTTAAATAATCTGTAAATAGAAATAATAAAATAAAAACGAGTGTCGTAAATGACGAAGGGCTACGTTCCCAAATGGTGTTGCCGAGCTGCACAAACTATAGTAAGGATGTGAGAGAATGTGAGGGGTGTTCCTTGCTCTCGCGCGGTTAATTCATGTGTACACGTATTGTATAACGTCTACCTTTCTCTCGTAAGGAGCAGTGTTCGTCCTGAACTTATTATTGCTGTGTAATAATTATATTAGAGAAGAAAATGACAGAAAAAACAAAAATACGAGGATGAAGAAGAAGAGTCGACACATTGTGATCCGGACCTTTCGTTCGTATTCTTTGAATCTTTCGTTGTAAAATGATCGACTTGTATTATTTGAATGTTTGCTCGTACACCTTGACCCTATAACGATGATTAATAAAATATTTTATGTCACTAACTTTGTGCTTCAGTGCCACTAGGAGGATAATAATCATTTTCTATTGTTATAACCTCGACATTCTTTTTCTGAATTCCTTTGATAACACTGTACAACAAATTTAAACTTTTTTTCTGTTTGCAATATTCATTCTTATAAAGTTCCTCGTCTCAAACAGGAATCCGAAAACCGAATTCTGCATCACTCTCAGTTTTCAAAAAATACGAATGTTTGTAAAGACTCGCGATTTCGGGCAAAAACAATGTGTTGCATGGAAACTAAACACGTTTCGAAGGTCTAGCTTGGCTTAAACAACAGAAGAGATTCTCGAATATGTCAGTATCGATAGTTATAATATTTAATGCTTTTGCACAGTCGTAAATAATCATCAAAATTCGAATAAGTGCCAAAGTACATAATTGCTATGCTATGTTTGCATTTTTACAAAAAGTTCGTCGTCTAGGATGAACACTGTATACGGTATCGGATTCTATTAACTTTTCTGAGAAAGAAATACAATACCATGTTTTTCCTCGAAATTGTGGGATTTTACAAAGATTCGTGTTTTTCGAATTTCGAAGACAACTCTATAAGCATCATCCAGTAGTTATTGCAAGATAAAATTTGTATTAGACAGTGTAATTTCAATAATGATTGAGATGTAACTAATTAGGAAATTACGTACAGTGGCTACAAGTAGTATTCACACATACCTCAATTTTTCAACGTGGTGATTTTTTATTAGATTCTGTATTTCAATTGCAAAGCGATAAATTTGTATAATCGCATAAGAGTGCTATTTAATAATAGAAAAATAAATATATTTGAACCTAAATGATTGATATTTAAGTGCGAAAATAAGTACACTGATGTGGAAATACTTTTTTAGCCGCTCTATTAGACGCAAGAGTTTTACTGTTATTGTGCCGAAATTAGAAAATTTAAAAGGCTAAATATTTCAAATATTCTCCAGTTTTGGCTAATGACTTTTCTCCATTTTTTTAAATAGAATGCGGATTTCATTAATTCTGCCAATTCCAATATGATACCATTTTAAATTATTTTACAAACTAACGTGATAAAACCAAAAGCACAGGATCTTTTCCAATACCCGATAATTGAACGTGTAAAGGGTATCGTCCATTTTTAAAGAAGTTTTTATTTTTAGTAAGATAGAGTCTTTATTTGATAAAAGTCGGCTATATTCCAACGAGACTGTGACGGTATTCCAAAATAATTCCACTCTACACAGAATTCGACTTTTCTTTCAAATTAGTCTAAAAATTCAACTTTTTCTATTTTTTAAACATTTACATATTACCATCCCCCCTCCCTCTTCTCAAATCCCTCCAAAATTGAACAGAATTCTACCCTATTTTCACGAAATTTAGTATGAGAAATTGCACTAGAACAAGATTAAGAAAAATGAATCCACATTGGTTACTGCCAATCCACCGATCGATCCATTATCAATGATTAATTAGTCAAGTATCCGCTCAGTTCTTCGTCGGACCGCTTAAAATCGGCAATGTAACCGCAACTATGAACAGAATGCGGCGTTCTGTCTTTCGGACTCAAAACCGTGCGCAGATTGCTATCGCTATTCAGGTTTAACGACATCTCCCTCTTAAGTTCTGTGCAACGGCTTGTTTCGAAGTCCATATCGACTTCCCTGCTCCTTCGATTTTTGGTGAAGAGCAACTCCAAGCTGTAAATAACGCTGACCAGCTCCTCCTCCAACTGAGGGTCGCAGGAAAACGAGACCATACCTGGCTCGCAACCGGGAGCGCCTATTGAATCGATGAATAATCATTCGTGTGTTAATGAATCCATGCAATGAATCGATAATCAAGCGTTGGAGTCCCTCGAGGATCTTTTTCTGACCTTGCGTGTCCTGCACGGTTTCCCAACGGACCAATGCTTCTTGCAACGGCTTGTATAGCTGTCGCCTGTTAGGACAACACCAGTTGGCAACTTTCGCATCTAATTGAACTCTGTCTTCGATACCTAGCTGACTCCAGCTGAGGAACAGCTTCTTCAATCGCGGCACTGTCATAGAAGCCCATCATTAATCGATGTGCGTTACGAAGAGTACACGTTTCACTTTTCTTACGAAGACTAGGGTAAGTGTGGGTTTTGCAACGCAGGCGAACTTTGACAGAGAATGTAAGACCTTTATACGAATAAATTTAGGAGTATATACTCAATCTGACCATCAAAAGTTTCTTTACCATTGTATTAACGTCAATCACTTATACAGTGGTTACTAATACCTGACTTTCGAGGTTGAAATGAAGATTTTAACTTGATTATAATCTTGTTTATCGTAAAAGTAAACTAAATTCAGGTCATAGAGGATTAAATGATAGCATCCTAATACCTATACAGATACACTTCTATACATATTATTATAGATCTGGATTTTACAGATCAATTATGTCGAAAACAACTGATTATTATAATATTTAGTTATAATTCCCATCGTTTTAAAAATGCTGTTGTCTTATTCTATTCTAAATTAGTAATATCACATGTGACGTTAAAATGGTAAGGGGACCAGGTAGCCCCCGGATGATTCTATATGGGAGTGAATAGTATATCCCAGGGCTTCTTAAACTTTTTTCTTCGCGACCCCCTTTTGCCAAAGAAAGTTTCTCGCGACTTCGAATAAATACATACGTGGCTACATAAAATAAATAAAACTTAGACTGTTTTAAATCGAAATCATTTTTATAATTATCATTGCTTACTAATACTTGAGGACTTGACAGATAAACATTACAAATTGAAACTCTTTGTGGACAATTGCTAAAGTCTTCGCGACCCCTCAAATCTGTTACGCGACTCACAGTTTAAGAAGCTCTGGTCTATCTTACGTGGCAGACTGCTGAATACTAGATTTCGTCACGAAAAAGCATAATGTGTTATTTTTCGTGACGAAAATCGTAACATGCTGTTTTCCGCGGATGCAATGTTCCAGTATTCGTAAGAAAAATATGTTATTGTTACTGTTCATAACGCACGTCGAAACATGGATCCGTGGCCAGTTTACACGTATCAGTCATCGACGCATTAAATACCGGAAACAGTTCGTGCGGATTTATATTGGTAAATTCGAATAATGTGAACATTTTTCAGATATAATTGTATTTGATAAACTTAAACTTATTTCTGGCAAAAGAGCCAGCCGAATTTTTGCCAGTATGTAATAGAAGTAGTGTGATAAATATAGTCAGTCAGTATTACAAGTACTTATTCGTGATGTCTACAAAAAGTATAGAATGAAAAAAACTATCATGACCTAAAGGTACATAGCCGTATGCACTTGTGAAATTGATTGTAATATTAGGTTGAGGATGAGTTCGTTCGCAATCGGAACGCTTGAAAATTCGAAGGTGTTGGAACTTAAAAACTTGGGAATTGAAAAACTTGAAATTCGAAAGCTTCGAAATTTAAAGGCGTGGGATTCGAAATCGCCCATTTTTGAAACAAGTAATTACTGGAAGAAAAAGATGAATCATTTTTGGTAATGTACCAAGAAAAACCATTTGCTTAATCAACTATAGTTTCATGTAAAAGTAATTTTTAATACTCTTGTATAGAAACGCAGACAAACTTATTACTCAAACTAATAGATATCGAAAAATTCGAGAACTGTCATGACGTGTAACCTATTGTGTCATAGGACTACTCATTGAGACATTTATTTAAACAATTATTTCAGAGCTGTTCAATTTTAATTTTGTACAGTTACTGCGAGGGCTACTTGATTAATTATTTTTAAATTTGGTAATTTAGATATACACAAATAGGAAGGATAGGTTATTCAGTTGCAAGATTCGATTTATTAGCGTAAATATTCGAAAGGTATATAGTTTGTATTTATTTCATCCGTGAAAATAATTAATTCATACAAAAGGTACGTAGGATCGTGTAAAAATGATTTAAATTTAGTACATATCCTTTTGAAAAATCTACTTACGTTTAAAGTTGTACTGTAAAGAAACGACATTTCATATGCATCAACCTAATATAAATTTTAGGATATTTGGCAAAAAGAGGGATTGACTTTGTATTTGGAACACAGACCTCCGGGTATCAGAACGAAAATCGTGTCGCATATTTGCTCGAAGACAGACTCTTCCATCAATTCATCGACGTCGTTTTCGTGGCTGACGGTGATCGTGGATTTAGATTGCATTGCGTATTTTCAATCTCGGGGGAATTCCTGCCATTTTGCCCACTAAACCCGGCTAGAACGATAAAAAACAAAATATTACCGAGCTCATAGGCAACTTCTCGGAAAGCGAGCCAAGATCATAATCCATAAAGCTTTAAGAGCTCATTATTTATTGCATTTATCTTTATCGCAATTATTACTGATGTTTACTAATTTTGTTTTTTTTTTTGCGTCTCCTCGAGATTAATCTTTTATTTTTGTATTCAGAGACGAATTTTTAATACATCGCATTTTATATTGCAACTTTTACATGTTTAAGGTTAGAAAATAACTCTTATAGAAGCATCAAGTTGTAATGAAGAAAATTGAAACTGAAAAACTAGGAAAAATTAAAAGTAAGGTTATATATTTAAATAATTTTGGTAGATAAGCGAAATTTTAATGCGATTGTAAATGGTGAATGAGGATTTAGACTTGAGTCTGGTGGTTTGTGTCCATTCTAAAGTCATATTCTCTTGATTTTAATTATTTTTAGTCCTTTCGCAACTGAATTATTTCCTTCCTATTTTCAAAAATTTGTCTACCAATATATTATAATCCACCTATTATATAGTTTGTAACGACCACTAAATGTAGATTTATTTTTGACTGCTCAAATGAAACATGTGCGTTAAATTTGAGTACTCAAAGGGTTATTAAAATTTACAAATTTAAATAATACAAATCCCAACTACATAATATTGAAAGAAATATTAGATCCTTAAAAAAATAATTTTTGGTGCAATACTTAACTTGAAAAAGTAGAGATTGCTTAGTAAAGAGAACAGTTGCTTTGATTTAAATTTTGATCCGTTTGCAAAGCTTAAAAAGATCTGCAATGGACGAGGAAAATTACCTAAACAACGAGTTACGAGGAATTCTAAATGAATTCACGAGAATTCGAGACGTGGGACCAATTTCATCGCCATTTCTTTGTAATTTTCAAAATTTACCTTGAGATACACTACTATCGTAATTTTATAAAAATCTGCAGGCGTACGTAGCATTGAAAGCTTACTGTGATATACAAGAGGATGCGATGACAATGGAAAAAGAGCGTTCTGCCAAATTGAAAGAAAATTTGGAGAAGCTTTCGAGAACATATTTGCTGCTCGAGAAGAGATACAAATCCAGTATAGAAAAATTGCAAACAGAAAAGGAGGATTTTTGTAAAACGATCGAAGGATTGAAAGAACAATGTGATCATCTACGTCTCATTAACATTGGTTGCAATGCAAATGACGAACAAAGTAAACAATAAAAAATTAATCAGCTACTTTTCATTACATTTCTAATCAATCAAAATTTGTATGTCGATTTTTGAAGTGTTTTATTTATGCTTCGATTATTATTTTTAGAAGAAATCCAATCAAAGGGAAATATCAACTCATAATTCATTATTACGAAGTATTAGCTTAGAGTTATCTCTTATCATTTAGAGGTTATTACGTAGATTTGTATCAATTAAAATCTTACCAAATCTTACGATTCACCGTTTAAAGTTCAACGTTTATAATTCATAATATTCATGATTTTTAATAATCGTTGCAAGATTTTGTTTTTTTATCATAACCTTATCATTTTTCAGTTACTATTTATCAGCAATTAATTACCGGTTATCGATCATATAAATATATATAACACCTACTAATATAGTGTCTACTATTTATCCTGTATCAAATTTTATCAAATCAAATATATAATTGTTATTCAATTATTTTTTAACAAAGTGTGCAGATTGCAAGATGAAGTAGAGGTTTTAAAATCACAATTGGTGATGCAGGAAGAGAAACACAATGAAGACATTGCTATACTGAAGCAACAACATTCGGACGAAATACAGAGATACAAAATGTTGCTGCAGAACGCTAAACAAGGCTCCTCTTGTGTAATTAAATTTTTAAAACATATTTACGAATACCTCCAGGTATTTGCAATTGCAAGAGTTTACATATATGTGAAATTATAACGATTTAGAAACATTTAAAATTGCAACACATCAAACATTAATAAAATTAACAATGTTTTCTTTCTTTTTAACAAATTAGAGCGAGTCGAAAAAGACGGGGAGGCCAAAAAATGTGCGAAAAAATAAAAGGAATACTCCATATTTTAGGTATATCCTATTTTCTATTACAGTAGCACTCCGATATTCAGTAATTCAAATTTTAATTTATACCGATATTGTTGATAGTTTGCGTTAATTTCGTAAAAAAATAATATCAATTATAGATGGCCAGAACTAGAAGTAGAAAAGATTAATGAGTCACAACAGGAATGTGGGGAAGAAAACGGATATAAAAGTACTGGGATAAAGAAAAGAAAATTATTTCACGAAGACAGAGAAACTGCAGTGGATATTGATTAACGTATACACGATTTATCAGATCAACGTACAAGATCAAATTAATACAGAATTATTAAACACACATATCATGGAATAATATAGAATATATATTATTTCACTCTGATTTACGTAAACTTGGTTAAGTATAAACTAAGAATAATTTTTGGTTCAATTCTAGGGTACTTAAATAATATACATTACATAAATAATCGATGATATTTATAAGTATCTGAGAAACATTTATGTTTTTCGTTTCTTTTTTTTTTTTTTTTAGGAGAAAGATTAGCGATGATTATTTGCTGATTTTTCGATTCAACGAATTCCAGCTGTTTGTATAATCAATTTTTAGATGTCCATATGTATTCAGATCGAGATGTGGGGGCGGAATAATTTGTACCATGTAGTTTTCTTGCTCCATCGATCGATAGTCTTCTCGTGGACGATAATCTGGCATATCTGCACAATTAAAAATAATACTCTGAAATGTTCAACGTCAAAAAAACTGCTGAGAAATATTACAATTATTTTTTCTACTTGGAAATTTTGTTATTATTAGATTGGCAAATATATTATATGTATATTTTTGTTAAAATTGGTTATGAAATTTTTTGAATTTTACCTAAGTCTATAGAATCCATCGTTGGCACACTCGAATCGATGCTCATAGACCTTTAAAAATTTCCACATTAAATGCCGAAGGAATTATTAAAAAAATATTTATTTGTAATGGTAATACCTATGATGATGTCTCATCGTGGACGATTTGCATCTGTGCCTGAATCGCCTATGGTCTTCCATGAATTCACCGTGTCTCATATCTGAAAGAAACTGAAAATTTACAAAACTACCTACGATTTTAAAAAATGATTAAGTGAGTGCATATAAAGTTCCCGTTTCAGACAGAGACATTTCAAAGAATATACTTTATTATTTTAATATCATTTTATTTAATTCCAATAATTCCTAATTTTCAAGCCTTCGAATTTCCAAAGTTTCGAATTCCAAGCCTTCGAATCTCCAAGATTTTAAACTTGCAAACTTTTGAATTTCCGTCATTGAATATTGTATTCTTCGAATATAGCCTTTGGGTTTTTAAAGTTTTGAATTCCAAACCTTTGAATATTCAAGTTTTTAGATTTCCAATACGTTGAATATCGGATTCTCCGAATTTCCGAAGTTTCAAATTTCAAGCATTTCGATATTCAAACTTTTGAAATCCAAGTCCTTGAATTTCCAAAGTTTCGAATTCCAAGCCTTCGAATCTCCAAGATTTTTAACTTGCAGACTATTGAATTTCGAAATCGTTGAATATCGAATTCTTCGAATTTCCAAGTCTTTGAGTTTTTAAAGTTTTTCAAAGAGATATGAAACACCCTGTATAACAAAGGTGACCAAATATTACGTTGCCTAAAATGTCTTGTCGTTTTTCTACAATGTGACGCTTGAATTGCAATACACGAGTGCATATGTAAATAATTTTTACATACAAATACGATACCTTAATAGGCATTTCAATCTATCGTGTCGTATAAAAAAAAATGTTATCGGTTGGTTGTATTTATCACGTTTAACATAGCTTTGAAATGGAAGAAAATAAGATGCGTTTTCGAAATTACGAATTTCTTTTACTAGAAGAACATTCGGAAGTTTCAAAATTGAAAGTTTCGTTCAAGCAAATTTTTCACCGGTAAAAGAACGTAAAATTTTTCAACGACAGAATGATAAAACTGTCTAATATAGCAAAGAATTATTAAAGAAGTTAGTTGATACACTATTTGATAAGATGTTAAAATACGACAAAAATTTTCGGCCAACCCAATATAATTACTTCAATATAAGGAATAATTATTCCTCAGGAGAAAGTTTGAAGTTGATAAAACTTTGCACGATCGTTCCCCAATAAAAATAACTTTCTCAAATCTTAAAAGTATTCATCTTCCGGTTGATTATCTGTAAGAATATCGATTTCCGTGAAAAGGTTCCAAATGGTTACGTATTTCATCGAATACGGCTTATTTCCATGGAAAAGTAGTATCGGACCGTTCGTAACCAGACATGTTGGTCCCATCCTCTCGTTTTACAAACTTCGAGTGAATAATCCGATTGATTAATGACCCGTTACGTGGAGGACTTTACGTTAATAGGCTTCAGTTTAATCTGCTGGCAGATAAACAGGCGGATTCAACGCCCACCGACGCCTTCGCTTATTTTTTTCGCATCGACAGGTTAGGGTCGAGGGATTCGGAACGAGGACGTGGAAATCGTTGCGGTGACACGGGGAATTTCGTTTGGCCACTTTCTGCTTGAAGCTTGGGCAGTTAAAATTTTTTTCTGCAATTTTTTAATGTACAAACATTGAGATTCGATGGAAGAAGAATTTGGATTCAAGTTTTTCTTTTTACAATCTTATGAATATTTGAATTTGATGAACACGAGTATGAGTGATATACAGGGTGTCGTGTAACTGGTGATGCAAGGTGGTGATTCTACAAACAAAAAAAACTGAACCGAAAATGTAAAATGAAAGTGTTTCATACGAGGCTTTGTTTCCGAGAAAAATAAGTTCGAAATTTTATTAAGTTTTCATGTAGAATTATCATCTCACTTGCACCATCATTTATATATAACAGCCTGTATAAATTTACAAATGTAAAGATAGTTTATGTGAAAAATAATATAGCTAATACTAGAGATGGGTCGAAATCTAATTTCTAGATTTACGAAACTCGAATCCGTAAAACACCCTTGAAACTCGAAATTTTCGAAATGCTGAATCCACATACTTTTCATTTTGTTTGTAAATAGTATCCATTTTGTCGGGGATAAAGATCATAAGAAATCCCTTTTAGTAAATTAAATTATTTATTTAATCTAATTAAATAAGACTTAAATTGATTTATAATTTAAACAAATTAGTAAGCGGAAAAGCTTTATGATATAATTATTAATTTTTATTTTGCTGTTTCATTTCTTCTCGTTATAGAATACTGTAACGAACTGGTTGAATTAGTATCGAATAAGTGAGTCTAAGGACAAAACAAAAACTTTATTAGCTTCTTATTCATTTACAATCAAATTAAATACAGTTTTAATATCCAAAATTTGCAGTATTTTCACATGTATGAAGCGAATTCGTTATTTGAAGAATAGAAAAGTAACCATTATTGAATTAATAAAGATGCAAAGAGTTTATAGACAAAGGTTCTGAATTAATTTGTACACGTAATCGATAAATTCGTATCACGACAACATTTTTGTTATTTATGCGAACTATCATTTACCTAAGCTTCGAGAGTTTCGAGTCCCAAAAGTAGCGCAAAGTTTCGAGTTACGAGAACTCGAAACTTCTTGAGTTTCGAGGGCTTTCGAGTGCCCTATCCCTACTAATACATTCGCTGCTGATGACGCTATTCGACCATTTTGAGCATCCCTTCTTCAGGGACCACAGCGAATATGTTAAACCATTGACGAAGCATAGAATAGACTATCCATTCTTATATTAAATCATTAGAGGGCTATCTGGCCCCCTTACTAATATAAAATAACAGCGTTTTTAAAATGATAGGAGTTGTAAATAAATACAGCGCGAACTAATTGCTTCCAATATAATCGATCTATAATAGCTAGATTTATAGTAACGTGTATAGAAGTATATCTTCATATGTATTGGACTTCTATCATTTAATCTTCAGTAATTCGAATTTTATTTACTTTTACGATATGAATAAGTATAATTATATTTAATACATGAATGGAGGGTTAAATTTATCAATTTTGATGGTCGGATTGAATATAATTCTTAAACGAACAATTCTAAATTACAAGGGGTGTAAAAAATCTCTGCGTTTTTACATAATCCGAATTTCAATTTGAAATTTATGATGTTTCCTATCAATGAATAGTCTATCCTGTACTTAGTCAATGTTTAAACTTGAAAAATTCATTACTTGACCTGTCGAATGATGAATGTCCTTCTCTGAAAAATTCACGACACTTAAAGGAAGAAGAAAACGATAATAAATATTAAGCACACGCAGACAAGGAACACAAAGAATAAAATGAAGAACATTTTAGGGTCATTTTCACTCGTATTAGAAACGTTTTGGTCCAGTTTTTCCGTCCACAATAGGCGTTACACGCCTCCATTTTGCAATACTGAAAATGTCATGAATGAAGTTGTCATCGTGTCATTGTATTGCGAGAATCTATTCACAGGCGGTGAAAGCAGAGGCATTCGAAAGCCGCAGAAAATAATAATTGCGTGTGTCGAAGTCGCGCGAGGACATTCGCGACACTAGCGCCGCGTGTGATGCTTCACTATGGCAATAGAGATTTTCTAGGACACAATAGAAATCGTGGTCGAGTTATTGTAACACGTGACAAACCGCGATAACTTTCGTATCGACAATCATTTCCCGCGGAATTTATTCGTTTTTCATTATCTTTATCGTTTTGGTGACGTAAAAAAGATTGCTAGCTGTTAATCGCTATGTTGAACACAATATCCCTAAAAATCTCAAGCACGGTAATTAAATACCAATTAGTGTATGTATCTTTAATTAATCCTTAATTAACTTTCACATCTGTACGGTTGAATAATTCGCTGAAATAATTATGGTTATAGGAGTGGATTATTAATTGAGTTTCCCAGAAATCAAACTCTACTTTGTATAAGCTGCTCCATTTCATCATCGGAATACTTAATTAATGTTCATTCTTGTACTCAGTTCCATCGGTTCGATTCATCTTACGAAGTTAATCAGATTGGTTTACTGTTAGAGTATTTCAATTATGGTTATGATTGAAAGATATGATTATTGGGTATATTATAAGGTATTATCGTTTCATAAAATAGCCCAAAAAGTTTCGAAACCATTGACCTAGATCATCGTTAGAGTTTCCTTTAGGCCAGAAGTACGAACATTAAAATGTTTCATTCTAAGTTAGAAACACTGAAGTTTAAATATCTGCGTTCTAACTAACAATACGTACGAATGAAAGGGAAAAAAGTGGACTTACGCAATGCGAAAAGAATGGAACGGTTCATTTCATGCCTGAGCAAGGTCCAGTTCCCCATAACCTGCCCATTAATGGAATTCCTGAACCAGACCCAAAACGGAAGAGCGTTCCTTGACCAAATGCATCGGCACGTGTAGCACCGATGCAACGCACCAATTGCATAACGTTTTCGAATCGCGATGCGTAATCGAAACGCAGCGTGCAAGAATATCAATTAACGGGTCGAGATTGGCGAAGAGAAAACGTGCCCAACCGCGACTTGTGGCCTTTGATCACGCGATCTCCGGCTTTACATTATGTATAATCGTTTACAGTCTGTATTGCATGTGCTCCTTATTTTTATTAGCATCAAGGAAGTTATTCAGAGCATCGTAACTAAATTAAATGAAATATCTTATTTCGCAGTTGAATATTTATGGTTACATTAGCGAACGATTAAGGTTTGATGGAAATCTTAATTATGAGTTAAATTCGGATTGGGTAATTAGACGTTCTAAATACTACGTTTAGGTCTATATTACTTAATCGTGTCTTTAGATTAACGTAATTCTATTCTTTTGGACTCTTTTAAAGTTAGATCCGTTTATATACAGGGTGAATCACCTAAAGCTGGAAGTTGAAATAGTTGAAAAAATGTTAGTTATATCGAAAGAGGTTTTGAACAAAATTTCAATGGTTTCGAAGAAGTCACTATACGGTGTTATTAATATTTTGTGTAAGACGTATGGAGGTCTTTGTCTTTTTTAATGAAGTCATATGATTTTTATTACACCAGTCGATTCAGCTTCTTGTTTTTTATAAAAAAAAGTATTAACCATTACTTTAAAAGATATTTTAATTAAAATTTATTAAGTGAAATTAATACAACCAATTGCAGCCATATTTTATTTTTTAATTACACGCTGTATTTTACACCACAAAGTGATAACCACCAACGATGATACATAACAATAGTACAGATAAATCTGACTCGTTATTTTGATGTAAACTAAATATTTCGAAATATTCGGTTCGGTTCGAAAATATTTCAACTTCCAACCTTAGATGGCTTACCCTGTATACATTTTGTTACAAGCAAATGAATTGTTCGCTACATTTATTGAGTGATACAGAATTATAATTCACAATTGAATAACTATCTATAGATTAACTAAATTTGTAGCTGCGCGTTTTGTAAAATTGAGAAATAACGAGAAACTAGCAGGTTTACAATAAAACTGTCAATGATATCTAGACTAATTGGGACAACTGGATTAGCATAATTATTTATAGATATTTGCCGGATATGCTTGCAAATTATGTCAAGAGAAATTTGTAGTAAGGGATGCTGATAAAGATCAGTTTACTGGTTTCCTGGATTTGTTGGCATTATAATTTTAAAGTATAAAAAATTAGGAGAAATTTAATAAATACGTATAAATATATTCTTCCTGCGAGACATCTTCATGAAAAGTAGGAAAAACCAACCAGGAAGAACTTTTTGCCAAGCAAAATGAACTGAATATTTGTCCGGTGAAAGCTAGAGAAAATTTGTATCACGGTGTTTTGATCACGTATATCGGGTCGAAATAATTATATACTTAAGAGTCATGGACCTAGAACTTCCGTTTTCAAGGTCCAGATCAAAGTAGAGCATATCCAGTGCAAAACTAGTTGGAAGAACGGTTAGTTCTAGTTTAGTGCTAATACTTGATGGTCTCATTGTTGGGAATATTAGAATATTACACGAATGCACTAAATGAAATATTTCGTGATATAAAACAAAAGGAATCTAAACATAGATCACAGATCACACAAGTCGCTTAATATTAGATTTATCTATAAGATTCATCAGTTCTGTAACTATGTATGCAATTAATGGCATACAATTAGGTTTTTACTGTGTAACAATGGACCAACATCAGATAATAATCACTAGGGATCTATCTAATGTAACACTAATTATCAAAGTGAACTATCTATTACACGATTGGAATAGATATTAAAGACTATCGATGATAAACTGTGAACTAAAATGTACTATACGCTAAACTGTAACTAGTGGCGAAATACTCATTATTGGATTACGGATTTTTATAAAAATTTATATTTTTATAAATAAAAACCCTTTAACATCAAAGCAACTAATTACTTTGAGAAAATTAAAAGTTATGTGGTAGATTTTGATATTTATGTTGTACATAGTTATGTATATAAACAGACGGGCAGTATAAAACAACAACTGAATAGTCTCGTATTTTGTAATAATGCATTAACATGTGAAGATGATTGTCAAAGGGTTAATCACAGAAATTATCCACCGAAGAGTTATGCACCAAAAATGATTCGCCATAAATCAAGCTGACAAATATCTTAAACTATCAAAAGCCCCATCTACTAAGTACCTAATGAAGTAAATTAATTTTTCTTCTGAAAACGGTTTCTGTTGTTTCCGTGTTTAATTCACTGGGGAGGCCTCGATTCGATAGTTGGTGAGGACCTCCACGGAAAAAGCAATTAATCTTACCAGAGAGAGGCGTGTAGACCGGAAACGGGGCGACGTAATCCGGTACCTCGTCCTCGTAGATTGGTTGATGATAGTAGCAACTATTGTTCCCTGGCCTGGCTGGTCCACAATACAATTCTTCTACGAAAGCAGGCGCGTCGTAGCCCGGTTCTCTCACCGACGGGTACCTGCAATGTTCGTCAGCTTCTTCTGCTACTTGCAAGCTAAATCATTATTCATGTTACTTTTAAAATTACCCTTGCTAATTGTATTATTTTTTACAAATAATTCTACGGTAACTTAACCCTTTAAGTGCTCAGTTTGTTCGTCGCAGGGGCAAAACGTAATGTGCCTGAAATGTCCGTGCATTATACGGGTTAAAGGAAGTAAGAAAATAAATGAAATATCCATGGTTTTTCATGCAATTTATGATACTTAGAAACGATAATCTTTCATAAGAAAATAAGTGTCTTTTTTATCACTTATTGTAATTTTAATGAGCACTTAAAGGGTTAAACGGTAGATCTGAGTAAGATTGATAATAGCATTATGGATTAGACTAACATTCAATTAATAATATAAATTGCGAATCTAAACAAGATTAATGGTTAGAAAGTGAATTGATGTTAAAAATAAGAATTGGTTAAATATTTCATTAGATTTCTTTTTGGTTATCTTATCGTATGAAGTGGGCTGTAGTATATGAGATTTTAGAACTGTAGATAATAGTCAGTTTCAAATTACGTTGAAGGGTAAACAATTACATGGTGCTATTCAATGCAACAAGTAAGAAACAGCGCTCTCCTAACTTTCTTGATTTACACCACTTTCATTTTCAGGGGCTTATACGGTCCTCTAATTGCTTCGGATGACGATAAAACATATTTAAGAGAAAGTCCATTAGTGTCGAATCGTCTAATGAATAAAGTCTCAAAGACTATTCTGGGCTTTTATTTCGTATAAAACGTTAATGATTAATCTTTAAACCGACCAAAGGCTTTATAATCAGACGAACAAAAGTTGAACGAAATAAAAATAGGAAATAATAGGACCATCAAAAATGAAATTTTCATATATATAGTAGTACTTCGATACCTTCCAAACAATACTGTTATATTGTATTCTGCTAATATACAGGGTGTCCAAAGAAGTCAGGGCTAAACTTATACTACGTGTTAATAAGGCCAAGTAAATGACAAAAGTTTCTATAAACTTATGTCCGAAGATGCTTTATTGAAAAATATAAGTGTTCAAAGATTTTTATGATTTATTGCAACAGTGATAACGAATGTTCGAAAATTCCGTCTTCTGCAAGAATGCAGGTTTCCATTCGTCGAACTAGTGATTGTCAAACTCTTTCGATTATTCAAACTGTGTTGGAAATAATAGTAAATGCATTTGAATACATTCCCAAAATTGACCTCCCGTTTCTGTCGCAAAGATGAAATCGTAATTAGAATGTGTATTGTATGACTAACTGTCTGATAGATGTCGGAACGATTGATAGTACAGATTTTGAGGCCATATGTCAGGACATGTAAACAATAACTATCACTGAGTATAATAATACGTACACGATTTTGTACAACGAATTTTAAAACGATAGGCCATACAGTTTTAAACGTTTATATCTTTTGAACAAAGAATTTTTAGACATAAGTTTACAAGAATTTTGTTTTGTCTATTTGGTCTCAGTAACGTGTAGTATAAGTTTGGCCTTGTCTTTTTTGGACACCTCGTATAATTGAGATTTTCTGTGTATCCTACGTAATTAATTAGGTAATGCAGGACGTCTCAAAAGTTAATCCTATATAGTCATCTCTCGACTTCCATCACTTCGTATTTACGTCGTTTTTATTAGCAACGCGATAGTTTTAACAATCGGGTTTCTGCCAACGCTCTTTCATGTATAATCTTTTATGTTACTTCCTCGATAATACGTTGCATTCTCAAAGTAGTACTGTCAACATTTAAAGAAAATCCTACGTTTAAATAATATGCATATACATACGTATATATGAAGGTACTTGTATAGTAAAAATGTTAATGTAAATGTTAACATACGTGTGTAAACCATAATAAAGTATCAATATAACGCACATGGGCTACAAAAGTGTCACAACTCAAGTTTAACTGTTTGAGTTGGGACCGAAAAGCAGTAGAATATAGACGTCTCTACACATCCTAAAAATGTCATGAATTAAAGTGCAAAATTAGCCTCTGTTGTTACTAATGTAAAACAAAACATTCAAAGTGTCTCGTAACTCGTAAAAAAGGGATTTGAAGGGCTAGCTATGAAAAAAGTAGAAAGTAACTTTTAGAGCCTATCCCTTTATCTGATACTTGAAGTTTAGTAAATGATTTCTTCATATGCTCACTAATGGGTTGTGGCTTCTCCTGAAAAATGTACGTTTTTAAGTTATGTCACTTTTGTAGCTTATGTGCGATAGGTATGCATACCTCAACTTTCTACTTTTTCCATTTACACGAATCAATTAGCGCGTAAATTCGGGAAATGATTGTAATTTAATTGACTGCTATTTTCATATAGAATATACATGTGACTTTCCAGCTTAAATAAACTATATATATATATATATGAAAGGATTAAATAAAATTTTGTATATCATTTAGAAGTTAAATGTATATAACAAAAAAATATGGAATTAATTTTGGAGACCTTTAAATATTTGAACTGAACCTAATTAAATAAGTTTTGGATAAACAAATTGATTAGTAGAAAGTGAATCATGAATTAGATCAGCGTTTTTCAACTTATGGCCCGTGGCCCAATATTGAACCGCAGTAAATTTTTAATGGCACGCGAAATAATTGTTTTTTTGAGCTGCCATTGAACATTATCTTGTATTATTTTCTTCAGTTACAATTCAATAACTATTTTAGTAAATTCTAATTATTTGTTCTAATTCAATAACTATTTTAATACATTTAGTGTTCAACTATAAGTTAAACTATTTTAGTAAATTTTATAATTTTGAAACAGCTTCCCTTATTTAAAATCATTACTTTTACATTTTTCCATATTTAAATATGAAATTAGAGTAAATATTTGTTACAAATCGAAATTTATACCGAAATAATAGAAATAATAGAATTATGCTGAATGGTACTTTTCGTACGTAGAAATAATTATTAAATATATGTAATTTTCTTCCTTTGTATAATATGATATCAGTTAATCAGGTTTTTCAAATGTTTATATTACAAGCATTTAGTCTGTGGTACCATTACAAACAAATATGTTGAGTTTTACAACTAAGAGGTTGAAAGACGCAGGATTAGATAATTAGTTGCCTTGTTAATTGCATGAATTCCGACACTTGCATCCATTTCAGCTCTGTTTTAGCGCAACTATCGAGTATCGACTGTTTTAGCTTGTTATAATTAAGAAATACGATATTTGTTAGATCAGTTGTGATCTTTATTGGCTTCGAGTTAGGCTAAACCCATTACAGTGAACTTAGAAATATCCTTTTAAAGGTAAGCCGCAGTTCTTGCTTACAGCAATCTTTATCGATCGTTTCTCGGTGCGTTTTTTCGTTAAATTAGCCGGCGACGCGAAACCATTTGAGGGATTTTGCCTTTCACCAGACTTGATACGAATGATCGATTTAAACACGGCGTTACGGGGTTCAATGCACCGTGTTGTATCGCTGATGGATGCCTATTACGATCAAAGGAAGTGTCTCTTTCCGGCAATTAAATTGCCGTGTAATTGCGTTGTCTTGTGCTCTTCGTTGCGCAACCTGTTACACGCACACGCATCCTTTGCTTGTTTGAGTTTGTTTTTAAAATTCAAATGATACTTTCCCAAATATTACCCATGCAAGATAGTTCGGTTCGCGTGGCTACGTAGAAATAAAAGGCTTGCAAAGGTTTCGAAAACCGCGTTTCCTTAGCGCGTTAAGTGAAGGTGCGCGATGTTTAATAAATATTACCGAGAGCAACGCTCAAGAACACTGCGCCCTACTTTGCACCCACTGATACGATCTTTCTCGAACGGATTGCAAGGCATGAAAAATATATTGGCTTAAACAGACTGTGAACGAAAGAAAAAAATACACCCGTAAACAATGCAAGCTTTTTTATGCAATCCAGGAGGCACGAGATCGATTATCACGCATTTCGCGCTTGTGGAAATTCGAGCGTGAATTATAAAGTCATTATATGCAATGTTTACACTAACTCGAGGGATTCAATGATTCGTGAAATAAATATGTATACAAAATGACGAAGATAAAAGGTTTCATAATTCCTTTGCAACAAATGTCGAAGGGCACGTTTTATGGCAAAAGACATCTTTAAAGATAATTTTCGTTATCAGATCGTATATCGTATAGTAGAATGGACACTTAAAAGTAATTTCTATTAACAGATTAATAACTGTACCACGCTGAAAGCACCAGTTTGATTGTTCAAATTAAACCGTGCTGTTGGACGCGGTCAGTGCCTAAATAAGTTACGCACTATTCGTGTGCTATTAACCGTATTAATTGTATAAATTAAATCAAAGCCTTTATCTTTAAACTCATGGTATTTTTATCCATAATTACTAAATCTTATGGCATCCTACAGACTCAGAATTAACCTAATTAGTCCCCCTATTATCTCATCTAATTTAAGCCTGATAGCTGCCATAATGATCCATAACAAGTTAAGACCAACCTAATGCGTAATAAGCAATAACTTCTAATCAACTTAATCCCTTAACGCTCGAACGTTTTTGCAATTTGCTGGCCGAAATGAGCGAATTGTATGGCATAAATTAATAATTTGAGGATATCGTATCATATTTTATGCGATTCCAATGGTGTACAGCCGAAACAGAGAAGGCTAAGAAAAAGATACGATAGAAATGCAAATTATTAAGAATAAATAATAATAGAGTGATAGTAGAAAGAAACGCAGTTGAAGCGAACCTGTGGCACTCATGAGTAGACTGCGGATTTTTATACATTTATAGAAAAATTAAATGTAAGAAGAAGTACAAAATGCACAAAATACGCAAAAATATACAAAATATACAAAGTGCAGTAGAAATTATAATATTTAGAGGGCGAAACAACCCCCTACTTGTGCCCTCTTCTTTGTTTTTAATTTTAAAAATGTAAATTCTCATAAAAATTTGCAGTCTACTAATGAGTTTGTGCGTTAAGCGATTAATTAAAAAAATTGATAAAAAATTCCATGAATTTAAATCTTTGGTAGGTTTACTGAAACGCTTAAGGATTCTTCATTCGCAGCGGCAGCGAATTTCTCGCGGCGTCCTCTTCGCACCAATATGAATTTGTATTGGGTTGTAACATATATTCATCCCGTTCTTTAGTATTTTTAAAGTCGTTTACTTGTAAACTCGAAATTAAATTTAATCAAATGGATATGCATCATTTTGTCGGGGATCTTCTTATATTTTTTTGTCAATTAAAATATTCTTCTCCTGCAAAATTCTTGGAACTTGTTAATGAAAAACTGATCCAAACGAGACGAATATACGTTACAACCTAATACGTCTATTTTTCCAATTCGCCAGGAATTTGCTGTCACCGCGTATATTTCGCATCGGTCAGAGGAATTCTTTAACCTTCAATTCGACCGCCACTCACCAATATTCAGAGTGAGCACGTGCTTCTTGTGACAGTCGATAAGCGGGCCGTCTATGGTGTCGGGATGGCTGTTGCGTCAGGCCAGCGACACTGTGGCGACGCAGGTACGCATAGTTCTCGAGGTCCCACGGATCCACATACTGTCTGCTGGCACTTCCGGAGCTGCAGGCGTCCCCGGAGCTACCAACGGAAGTGGATCGCTGGGAACCCACCGAGTCCCAATATATCGACGACTCTGCAGGCATTTTCATCTTCTCGTTTCTCCTTTAGATCTGTATTTCCTCTCTTTTATCGAATGGAACTTTGCAAAAGCCTCTATACTTCTTTTACGAATAGTAGACGTTTAGCCTTTAGTATACAACCTTGGTATTATTGAATTTTATATTTTATGCGGTACAATTTTTGTTGGAAAAACTTTGACGATCCTTTTACTAAAAGTGGAAGCTTGTCTTTTAGTATTCAGACCCCGTACGATATAATCTTTGGAATTTTTGGGGATTCTACTTGTAAAATATTCGACTACAAATAGTATCATAAATTATAGAAAAGAAAATTCCATAGATTCTACAAACTCAAAATTGAATTCACAATTTATTTATCTTTCCAAGAAGAAAATTTGAAAAGTGATTTCGTCACTTGAATCTATCAGTGGTAATTCGAAATTCAATGTTGAGAGAGAGATACACTTGGGAGCAATAAATTGAACGGCTGCAAAGTTTCCTATCACACGCAGAGCACTGTAAGGAAGTCACACTTTGAGAATTAAAGCTTCAACTCTTGAACGTTCGCGGCGCGTTCGCAACGAGAGCGAGCTTATGCGTTTCCGGTTGATCGGGAAGGCGCATTGTGTGCGGCGCGAGCACGATTTCGCTTCTGGATCCGTTCGAGCAACTTCGAACTGCGTGGTTCACTGTTTTCCTCTCCTACTACCGACAGGTAGATCTCTTGAAAGACAAGTGAAACCAAAGACTTTCACGCCTGCGCTACCCCACCTTCTTCTGAAGCTGGTGCATCGTTGCACCTGTAATCCCCTATGTTCTATGTGATTGCGTTTTGGACTGTGAGACTCCGATTAGGAATGAGTTTATTTTAGTGGCTTTTATCATTTGGTTTAGGTTTTTAACCCTTTCACTACCGGCAGATTGGAACTAAAGGCTAAACGCGTAGGTAAGGATAACGTTTATTAATATAAAAATTAATTTGATACCCTACATAATTAATTGTACCGTAATATCGACGTGAGAATGATCCCAGGAATTATATTGCGTTATAGAAAAAATATATCTTGTATGCTTTTAACAAATGCCACTCCAATTTTTTAAGACGTATATATACGTCCATAGTAGCGAAAGGGTTAACTAGAGGCCTACACGGACACGAACAAGAAGAATTTATATCGAGATCGGGTTGGGTTCCCTGAAGTATCTTGTAATTCAAGATTGTTGGGATTCTTGAACGATACTTTGGCATTCATCCACAAAATTAAGGGAGTCTTAAATTTTAGTGAAAAGAATTGTGTATGTTTGAACTGTTGTAATATTGTGAGAGAAGTGTACGTAGGGTAGATGCAACCAGTAAGTGAACACACATCAATGCATGGATATTAAATATAAAAACGAGTGAAATAAATTATTAAAAGAAACAAATGTTCAAATTTTTATTCATACTAATTTCCTACTTCGTATTCAACAACTTCCACGTTGCACATGGCGAATTGTGGTCCGAAAATCATCTTAAAATTAAAAAGTATCTATGAATAAGTGTTTGCTTAATGTTCGTTATCAGGCAACTCATTAATAACCTTTTCATACTCAATATAATGCAATGGAAATGTGCATGTAATTAATATAAAAAGTAATGTGATATAAGTTTATCGTATTCAACTTTTTATTTTAAGATGCTATCGTAGACAAACAGGAAAATGCTGTATTTTATTACTATCCGTTCACTGGTAAAATTAATGTTTCTGCCTTTCTAATTTAATTATTTATACTTCCTATTTGTTTTATGCATTTTGTAGGTCTTCTATGGAAGTTTAGACATTAAAGAATATCTAGTTTGAATTATTACAATATTCATTAATGCTATTAATTCCTAAAATTGAACCTAAAAAGTCAACGATTTCATTTTTTAGAATTGCATAGTTCCCAAGAATCCCAAAAGCCTCAAGAATCTCGACCCGACATTTTCGGGTTCTTGCACACCTTTACTTTTAACCCTTTGCATTCAAGAATTTTCTAAACTGGTTCACATTGACGATTGAAGGTCGCCTCTCTAGTGAAAAGGAATAAAAAAAATTAAAAACGGGTAACTCCTACCCTCATTAGAGTTCTTAAATTATGGGATCAGATTGAAGTGTTAGTTTGTGTTTCTGTTCTATTTTGCTCTGATATCGCTGAGAATGCAGAAAACATGGCGCATTATTTCCAAATTATACATTTTTGCCAATAAACTGAAGAATAATTCGAGGAGTAAAGGGTTAAGGATTTGTAGCCTGGTTTAGTTTTTTAAGTGAGTGAAACTTAAAAAAATTGAGAACGAGTAACCCTTAGCCTCATTAGGGCTGAGATACCATAGTACTGGGTTCAAGCAATAGAGAAACAGCAGAAAAAAAACTATGAAGCTCGTTTCCTACTATTTTCCAGAGAACGAAGAATAAAGTTTTACGTTCTTAAGTGATGATGTTATCAGGCGATTTTTGAATTGTATTATGAGAGAAGTTAGTATTGTTTAGGATTACAGATAACATATGTTCAGAATCAGAAAATGGCATCACCGATGCAAAATATACCGAAAACAAATTCTCAATTTTTTTCGCCCACTCTTCAAATTTAATTAAAATTTCTTTAGTTATCACAACTTTTTTGGATCTCTTTTACATTTTTTATATACAAATATTTGTTTGAATTTAAACAATTAATTAAGCAAATACCTTCTCAATAAACTACAGTAGAATAAAAGGAAAAGTAAATTGTATAATTGCAGATAAGGTCTAGCAAATTCTTAACTTTTACATACTACTGGCAAAATGTTTTCGGTCACGCGCGATAATATTAAATGAGCCAAAAACAACAAAGTTTTTGTAGCACAAATTGCTATCGTATGACTATGAAACAAAATAGAAAATTTGTAGATAACACAGAGCCAAATCAATTAATAAAAATGTGCCTCAAAGTGAAACTCAGCTTGAGAAATGATAAAATTATTGTGGAAAGAAATTCTATCTGTACATTGCGAAAATTTCGTAGCATCAATGGCACAATGCAGCAAAGTAATCGTACGTGGATGTAGAAATATTAGAAAATATTAGGTAATGTGAATATCAAATAGAGTATCGTTTACTTTCTTATAGATTTATTTCCCTCCCTGTATTCTTTTACATAATAAACGATCGTTTTCATTCTTTCCCTTTCCTTATTTATCTCGTATTAACTTTATTTAAATTTCCTATACGTCCTTTTATTTGCGGAGCAGCATTTCGCACCTTAAAAATGTTAGTTTTCTTAGTTACTCTCACGTTATCGCGTTTGATCGAAAACTTTTTGCCAATGGTAGTAGAAACAACTTGAAAAATCATCTAAAATTCTACCCGTGTTTTTCTATTTAATTTCTTAAAGGAGAACAGTAGTCGCTAAGAAATTCAATAGTATGTTCAACTATCGTAACTGTCACTTCTAATGAAAGAACCCTTTAGGCGACATTCTTTCGGCCACTTGTTATTTCTTGTAACCGCAGCTCGAACTTCCCATGTGTGCTACATAATTGCGCAATAAACTTTCATTGGCCTTTTGAAGAAACGATCGTCAACTCGATTCCATTTAATTATATTAAGCGCGCAAGTACAGAGACCTGTATCTCAATACCTTGAGTGAGTCAATTAAATTGTGCTACCGGCGCGATTCTGAAAAAAATCATGGCGTCGTTTATCTTGGACCGACACGAGGTTTCGTAATAAAAATAATAATTGGGGGAAATAAAAAGAGTCGTAATGAAATCAGTATACAAAATATAATTAATACACTTAATACAATCGAAGATTCAATCACAAGGCAGCTGTGTAAAATAATAACGCTACGATCACAAATAAACAGCAGGTTGCTGGTTAAGAACTAATTAGAATTACAAAGTCGAGCCGAGGATTCTTTCGACAATCACAAATAAATCAAGGGAAGTCGCTGTCATTGTGGCAGTAAATTATTCATATTTTTCGTCGCTAGGTTCCACGGTATTGGTGCAGGGTTAAACTGAATTATAAAGTTAGTCGCGCCGGTGGCCATAAAAATATCAATTCTCAATGCTTTTGCTTTCCGTGAAGTTTCTGTGAATATTCATGAATGTTCTGCGATGCGGTCTATCGTAAACCACTAGAAAGCCGGAATCGTCCTGTACTTTCCTCTATCTCGGTACACAATGCGTTCTCACCCGAACACGCCTTAGTTTCCATTTCTGTTGCTTTCTAGATCGGCCATCATGCTCCTATCTCATCGATAAAATCCGCAGATTGATTAAATTTGGAAGATTCAGTGATTAGAATGAGTCAGGTGAATTAGATCCTAGAAGTCCCAAAATGGTTCAGCAGGTAAGATTTATTTAGACATTGGGAGATTCGACTTTATATAGCGACGTCGCAAAACTTTTTTACATATCCGAATGCAAAAGTATTCTGAAGTAACTCAAAGAAATATTAATGGAGGTAAGGAATTCTAATTTTGTTAAACTTGTTAAAATGTACTGTAGTATTTGGTTGTTTGGAAAGTTCGTAGCCGTATTTGAGGATCGTTTAAAGGTAATATGTGCAAGATTATTTGTTAGATAATTTTACATGTAGTATTTGTATTTTAGCAATTTTATAACTATCCCATTTCCTAAAACGTTTTCATCTTTTGCAGAAATGAATTCGTGCAAGTAATTTTTCCAAACTTTTAACGTATTCAATTATCGTTCATTAATTAAGTTCTACAAATTTTATAATAAATGACGATGATTGAGTATCCAGGCAAGATGTAAAACTTCCGTTACTTCTTTATTAAAACAGCTGATCTAGTGCCGTCTCACAGAAAACGTCATCTTTCGGTTTAACTAAATCTAGGGGTAGTCCTTCAACTATTACATTTAAGTGAGCCACCCGTGAATAATATTTGTTCAAATTAAAAATGTTACTGTTTAATAGAAGCAATTCGTGCAATTAGACAACAGGACTTAATAGTATCGGAAACACCACGAACTTTCCGAACAACCCAATATGTCAACTTGGAATTAGGTTTTGATTTGCAGGACAAACGGATTGAGAATGAAGAGCTTTCAGGGTTCTTCACGCGTATACAATTTTAGGTGCGCTCCATGAGTAGTTTTTCGGTAGCTACGGTTTAATTTACGAGGTCGCAATATAGGCTCGTCAAATATACATTCATCAACTATAATGGTTCTACTACATTTAGACATTGAAAAATTGAAGGGCTCAGTGCAAAAAACGGTCAACTTCACTTTTTTTCTCGCATCAACAAAGAAACTCCGAAACTAACTGATTTTTGCACCTAAAAACATTGAAGGTTATTTGATTAGTTTCATTATATCAATGTTTAACACTAGAACTACCGACAATTAAGGTGTACTTATTTCTATCAAAGAATTTTATAATGCAATGGAGATGGATCTTTATTCATCTTGTTTATGTAAAATCATGGCAAATTTGCTAAAAATGTATCGGTGCAAGTTTATACAATTTTTTCTTCTTACAAATTGTAAGCAAGTTATTTTCACCACTCCGATAGTTTTAGTGTTAATTATTGCAACTGTTGAGTTTTTATATTAAATTAGGTGAACGGCAACATTTAGAAATCAATTAAAAGTCATTTTTTATCGAAAGTGAAGCTGACCGGTTTTTGCACTGATCCTTTCAATTCTATTTCGTATGTGGAAGGCTCACAATAGGATAGAATTCACGCTTGAAAAAAAATTTGGAAGATTTATCCTTGCTGCTCCCTTCACTTACGTTTCATGCTTGTATTCCAATGAATCAGAATGAAATAAATAAAAATATAATATTTTAAGAGTATTATTGTTTGAGTGAGACTTATGAGAATTTCGAATACGACGAGTATTATCAATAAATATTTAGAAACATAATCTTCATACCGGGTTTTATAAACCCGAGAACAGTAGAGGTTAAATAACTTTTAAGGTGAATGACGATGATATGGATAGTCAATATAATAACAATGGTATTAAACATCATTCTTAGCCACCTAATATTGACATCGGTTTTAATAGTTTTCCAAGATTAAAGGCCCAAGACTTCATATAGATCTCAAGCTCCAATCATATCTTTTAAACCTAGATAATTCTTAGAACAATGATAAGGTACCTCTGTATATTATATTTGCAACTTTTGACTAACGTTCATGAGCGTAAATGAAAGAATTGTCAATTCTCGTCATTTACATTTTATTTGTGATGTATCGAACATTCAATCCACAACAGCGGCCATACACATAAGCTATTACATGGACTTCCGGTCAAAGAAATTAGGAATAGAGCTGACTTCCGGGGAATAAATTAGAGAGCCTATTTCGCCGATTTCGCGTATGTTCCGCAGCACTGGAACGTAAACTATCTCACCTGGACTGAACTTTCGTCATTGCAATGAAATCCTGCGTCGTTTTTTCCCGTGCTTAATCGGGTTATATCGATTGGGCAAGAGGAATCCGGCGTGGAATAGAAATGGGAAACACTGTCAATGTCCACTACCTCTGTTCTTCTTTCATTTATTACTCGCTTAAAAAAATAGTGACTTTAGATAGATATTTTAAAAGTAGAAACAAGCTCTTGCCGTTGTGACAGTCACAGTGTTTCCTGTTTTCATATAATCTGGTATTATGCACAAAGGAATCGTGAATAGACTTAGAGTATAGTTAATTCAAGAAAATTCCTAAACTACAACTTGGTTCCTTTCTACATACATAAGACGATAACACACGACCATGTGAAAGTTAGGCGAAATTATCGATTACTCTTAAACGTCGTATGTATGAGTTCGTCTTGACCACACAATTGGCTAAAATAAAAAAAAAATGAAAGAAAAAGGAAAGAATGTAAGCTTAATTCTCAGTCGCTAAAAAACTCATATGTACACTCCTGGTATTACACGATTATCTACAGTAATGCTCGCTTAAATTTCAGTAAACTATGTTCTGTTAAATTTCGATGATCCACCACTCAAAAGGGTGATTTACGTCGTTTACTTTCATTATATTCTTGTTCCTCCTCGAAATATTTAAGAATTGCTGAAATCAAAATATTACTCCGCGAGAATTTGAACGATCAAACCCAAACTCAAATTTAAGCGATCATCGCTGTACTTGCTATATTTTTTATTCCTAAAAAGGACAACAGAGAAAAGGAAAACTCAATTTCTCTCTTTCTTGCTATCTCTGAACTGCCTAGAGCCTTTAGTAACGCATATCACAGTTACAAATTCAACGTTTCTCGCTACTTGGCAATCTTTTCCTCCGTTTATAGTACTCCGTAATTTTTATACACATATACATGTATACACTATCGACCAAAACTTTGACATTATACCCATAGGGAATTTTCCTATAATTTTCTTATTAATTTAAAATTAGTATTGCAAATATTAATAGTAATTTCCATTATTTTTATAATTTTTTGATCGAAGGGTTTCGTAAGAGGTTTTTAAATTACTTTTTAGTTCTTTTTTTTTAATACTTATATTATTTAGGATATGTAGCGTGGAAAAGTTTTGGCTGATAGTGTATTTATCAGACTCCAACGAGTTTTCGTCAGCCACGATTGAGTCGCTTTTACTCTTAACAGCCACGTGCAGAGTTCTGTGTGTCGTTTAAGGCTAGAACTATGTCAGATCTGAAACTGTTTTTTGCTCTTACAAGTGACTGAGCTGCCTTCGAATACCCGCAATGCAACTGGGACTGATGAAACGTTGCTTTAATGGATCTGTGACTCTTGAAAATTCCCTAGGTACTTCTGGTTTCGATCAATTGGACCCGAAACTGTCCCCAGTGACAATTACATTTTATTTGTGGAAGACAGAAAATACTTCTTTGACAGGAAATAGTATAGAATCCTTTGCAATTACTAAAATTATTAATGTACAGTTAAGTATTTACAACTGCTACCCAAAAGTTTAGAACATCCTTTTGCGATTATTTCATTAAAAATGTTGCATTCATGTATTAATATAACGACACAAAAATATAATTTAAGATTGAAATTGCAATTACACTATAGATATTCTTTAAAATAACAAAAAAAACCGGTATAGCAATTTATACCACCACTAAAAAGGGTTGTTAATGATGGAAATATTTTTCTTAGGCACTTACCGAATGAAAAATTTAGATATTTAGAAGAGATATAAATGTGACTTCCAACTTTACTGTGCATTGTTTGAAAAGTAAAAATTATTACAAAATAGCGGATTTACTATTCCCCAAACCTAGTCACCACAAGCAAGAACTGCAATGTCGAAAATAAAAAATTTGTATAGATTCATAAATAAAAATATAACATATTTCAATGCAGTGTAGAATTCGTCAAAACTTTTAGTGATTATATAAATAGTCAGTTTACAGATTAAATTTAATCTGTCCTTTTTTTTTTTAATTACACCATGCTTTTAAACTTTTAAGCAACAGTGTAAATTTATTTCTGTGCCTCTGCTAGAGTCTGGAAGCAAAGAATTGAAACAAAGAACGCTCTTTTCTAGCACAGTGCTTCCATTGTTCTTTCGCTAATCGAATTCTTGGCATCGATGACACTATCGATTTCTATCCCCCCCCCCCCCCCCTATTCTACGGAATTTAATCATAAAAACTTGGACGTTTACGAGCACTTTCTCGGGAATACTGTTATAAATATGTATGATGTTGCATAGGAAGAAGAGTTCTCGCTTTTACATGGAATTCCAGAGACCTAAACAGAACAAGCCCGGTTCTGCTGACCCACTTCACTTCCGGTCACGTAGATCTCATTATAGAGAGTTAATTGTCGATGGGAAAAGTTCCAAGCCTCAACTCGTGTTGAATAATTATTCAGCCGAATTAAGTAATTTTTAGCAAGCTGAATTTGTATAATCTTTTTATGCATATATGGTGTAATTAAAAAGAGATTAAGAAAATATTGATTTAACACTTTCCGGTCGAATGTCGGAATATTCCCGGCAAACCTATTTTACTGTTGCGATCGCATCATGTAACTATTGCTTACGTTATAAAATCTAAGAATACTAATCTTATGTTACTATGGTCAAATTTTTAAACACTCTCTGGATCTGGTGAAGAGCACATAGTTTAAATCAAGTCATGCGAATAATTGACGAAGGAATAATTGACTGAGCGCACGCGACTCAAAAATAATGCCGACCAATGCAGCTATCATACTTATGGGAAATACAACCGGGAAGAGTCAAGAAAGACTTCCCTTATTCGCGAATGTAAATAAAAGCCCTGCACTAATTAAAGTTTTATAAAAACTCGCCATTTTACCGCTTGAAAATGTGAAAGAAAATTATTATATTATATGGGGTTACACCATAGACGCATACAAATATTTTCTGAACTTTTTAAATGAGCAATAAGGTCTCGTTTATTTTTTAAAATCTAATTATTTTAATACAGAAAATAGTCTACAATTAAAAATATTGAAAAGAAAAAAAAATCTCTCGAATGTTTATTCATTATTTCCTAAAAAGAAATTGCTCATTTAAAACTTCAATGCCGAACAATGTTTCATAGAATAATGTAATCAACACAAATTGTACTTTCCCTTAAAAACATACAACGCGAGTATCATCTCAAAAATCTTTTCACTGCCTCCAGCATCTTTCGTGTAAAACTTTCTGCGTTGAAGTCGCAATTACATGCTGGCCCAAAAGCAATATTTATTTTCTACAAATAAACGGGGACATGATTCGCTACGGAAACTCGCGAAACATTTTTAGGTATTTATTTTTTCTTAATTTTTGGAATGCAAATAGTACTCCCCAATAATCATCCCGCTACAAAAAAGTAAACTAAAATAAAAAAAAAATTAATACTCTTTTTTTCTGTAACTCTGTAGCTCCTTACAGGAATTGAATTTTTTTTAGAAATATACGTAAGAAGTTTTGAGGAGACAGTACTTTATGCTCGCAGCCCGTAGCTTCAGTTTACGCGTTGTATATCCATTATTTCTAAATATATATACCTAACATCTATATTTTACATCTTCAATAAGACCTGTTTCTCTATCTTCATTTGACCTGGTCTAATAAGAGGGAAGCCGCTAAATCTACGTTGTATTCAGTCTGCTTCAGAGCACCCTCACACTGTTGCCGATCTGCCAAGCCCAATCTGAAATTGCAACAGTCGATTGCATAATTTTTCTCGCCTGTTCAGTCTCGTTGCACAATTTAAAAACCAGTAATATTTTTGAACACAGCTGACTAAGCTCTAATAAACCGAATAATAGAAAGGCTTCCGTTTTTACTGTAGCATTATCCATTGAAATTTACAATGTAATCTTTTAAGCAAGATTTTTTAATGATTGGATACTCTGTTCCTGGTAAGATTTCACAAATTCTCAAGTGTTTTCTATATGCATATAGCTACACAGGCGAAGTTTTTTTTGCTAGCAAGTCGATAATTAGTTAAAAAGTGAAAGCTACATTAAGAAGCACTTTCTCATCGAGAAGAATCAGCACTTTGACTCTTTCTTTTGGAAACACTAAGATGATATTTTGGACAAATACCCGGAACACGTGAAAGTTACGCAATTAATGTTAAAAGAAAAAGTTAGGTGGATTGAAAGAGACTATTACATCAATGACCAGAGGTACATGAGATTTCAGAAAAAATTAATTCATGGAAAGAAAAAAAAAAAAAAGAAAAACATCATTTTTATCCAGAATGAACAAAGGAAAACCAGAGAATTCTCAAAAATGCACCTTTACAAATTATAAATTTACAGAATTTCAGAATGGTTCCCTTTTACTATTTGAAGCACGGTAGTATAACATATGTTCCACCTTCCTTGTGTCTAAGCATGCACAGTGGAACGTTTTTAATACCACTTCCAAATCGCAAAATTAACAGAAGCATAGCAGTTTAAATTTTGTTCCGCGTGTTTGTATAGTTAAAAGAATTATTAACCCTTTGCGTTCCGAAACGTTTTTAATGCTATAAGCAGCAATTTCTACACGTTTTTTCCCTTATATAAATTTATAGCGTTATGTGTATTTTAGAAAGGGAAAAATTTGTCTTTAGTTTGACTTATTTCAAACGAAATGAAAATTAAATTAATGAATATATATGAAAAAACTTAAATTTAACTGTTGAGCACATTTACACGTGTCGCCATAATAGCGCCACCGCGGTGCAAAGGGTTATCGGATAAAAGAACCAAAAATATCAGAATCTGCGTTTCACGTGCAATTTGAACAGACTCAAAAACCTGTACTTCAAAGGGTAAAAAACCTTATAAGATTTTATTTCCTCAAAGTCCACGAAAGAATTTAGGCGCCATAACAAAACAGTCCTAAACCTACTTGACAAGGGATTCGATTTTCGCCTGCCTGTCCTTCAGGATCTGTTTAGCTGCTTGCGTGGTATCCCACCCAGTGGCCTGCAACGCGGTGAATATTTCCTGTTGTGACGCATCAGCCGCCTCTCTCTGCACCTTCATCAGTTTGTTCGCTCGGAATTCGTCGCTAAGGGACATGACCAGCTGCTGAGAGGCCGTCGTCAATGGGGGGCTCGCTCCGGGGGGATACGCAGATGTGGAGGGGGCTAATTGAGTATTAACGACCGTCTCGGTCATCTGAGGAAGCAGGCTTCTCGTGGAGGATGCTTGCACTGTTATGGCGCCCTCCTGAGATGGATTTGTGTGTGTGAGCAGATTGGGGCTGTTGGTCAGATTGCTGGCTAAATTGCACTTCATTGCGTTCTGGCCCAACTCATTCGACTTCATAGGACTCCACGTGCTTGGAGGAGGAGGAGGATTGTACACTGGAGGCTGCTTTAAATGAGGACTGAAATCACAAGGATGCCCTTGGCTCGAGATATTCCTAGATTGGCCAGGACGAGAGGTACCAGAAGCTCCCTCCAGGTAGTGGCTTTGACTTAGATTGCTTGCCGAGTCGGAGGCCGTCGACGAACTGGCTGCATAATAGTTCCTCAGAATGTTCTGTTGCACTGTTTTATTATACAAGGTATTAAATTCGTTCTGAGATAGTTGGTCCAGGTTTGGTACTGTCTGTTTTAGCTCAGCGTACACTTGTTCAGAGAGCATCATATTTGGAGGCTTCGAAATCACGTTACTGGTGCATGCCTGCTGAAGATCATTCTGGATTTGCGTTATCCCGTGGCTACCACTAGGCAAAGGCAGGCTTTGCAAATGGGAAGCCTGGTTGGATACTGCTAGGGAATTTTGTGCATGGTTGAAATTCGGCTTAGACACATTACTAGGCGCAATTTGTAATAAATTTATGTTCGACGGAGAACTGCTGTAGGCATTGTGCTGGGAAGCCTGAGATTGCTGCCAAATCTGCCCCACCATCTGCTCAGTGCTCGTTTCTACTCTCTGCTCCGTCTGTGCTCGCAGTGGTTGCTGGATATTTGTACTCTTGGATTGCCACGAGTTCTGAACCTTACTGGGTAGATTACTCCTGTAGTCAATTTGAGGAGATTTGCGTTTGATCGTCTGAGGAGGAGGCTTCAATGCTGGAATCGTATTGTCTTTATTCACCGTCGCATACGGATCAGAAGAATCAGGATTGGGTTGGCTGGCGATCATGTTCTTGCTTGCCTCCTTCTCGCCCAAGTGCTTCTCCAGTTCAGCCAGGAAAGTAGGATCTAATTTCTTAGGAGACGCATTATGAGAGTTAATGTTTAATTCGCCCAGATTTTGTGCCAGGTCATGGTTCGATTTTGGCTTTGGGGGACTCTCGTTAGGAGCGATAGGTGGGGGAGGGGGCGCATCAGAAGTCTGCAAGTTCCTACTGGAGACATTAACATACGTTTGTGTTTCGTTCTGCAGATCTTCTGGCCAATTAGACCAATTTGTCATGGGTGGACTAGGTTTGTCAATCTCGCTATAATGATTCTGACTATAAATGCTACCCTCCTCCGTATCCACGTTCACATTCAAATTAATACTGTCGTTTCTGCTCTCTTTGCTCAAATTTATGGAATATTGATTTACGTCTCCGCTAGAATCTGGAGGGAAATAATTTGTACTCTCCTGACTACTACCAGTATCCTGATTTTGTACATTTCCGTACGTCTGAGTCTTAAAATATCGGCTGCTGACATCGGAGGGAACGTGACTATAATATCTCGAATGAGGTAACTTCATAAATACGGAAGAAGTATCGAAAGGGTCTGAGAAAGCTGGGTCGACATTCCCGGGGAAATTGGCGTAAGTTCTCGGATCTTCATTGGGCCAATCTGTTGGTTGTGTTTGTTCTATGCTATCTATGGGTTCGTCGAGAATATTGACCACTCTTCGACAGGCAGTGTCAGATTGTGCCTCATTCGTGTTCACCATTTCCTCCGGTGACAGATCGATCAAGCTAGCTTCTTGACTACCACTGGGAAAAGAGGCATTCATCGTTTTCACGGGACTAGCTCCAACATCGTTTTGAAATTTCGTGTAATTGAATTGTTTGCGCGATCGCGGCGTCCCGCAAGAGAATTTATCCTTTAAAAGACTTTCTGAGGGTGCAGTAACACCCACAACGTCAGGTGGTTCCATGGGATTTCTAAGATAAACGTCGTCGATATGAGCAGGACTACCCCAACTTTTTCCAAAGGGTGCACCATGTCCTGTATGGATAAAGGAATTTTCTAATGGCTTGCTGATATCTTCTGGTTGTTTGCGTCTCATAGGATCCACAAAGCAACGGGGGAAAAGTCCTATCTGGAAGGTTCTTTGATTCTGACCCTTCCACCAATAGTTCTCTGGTCTACCATCCAGGATTACTATTTGATCACCTTGTTCTATAGTCATTTTACCTGCCATGCTAAAGTGGCTGACTGCTTTCATCACAGATGGAACCATTCCAGTCAGTGATGCTCGCAGAGAAGCAAATGATGGTCTTTCCTGAGGGTCCTTGGCCCAGCACTGTAGCATCATTTGATACATTTCAGGTGGGGTTGCTTCAGGTTCATGTAATCGTTCGCCGTCTTTGTCAATTTTACGGAGAATTTCCGACCCTTTTAGACCAACCCATGGCTCTTCGCCAAATGTAAGCATTTCCCATAATGTGACACCAAACATCCACACGTCAGATGCATGAGTGAACTTACGAGCTTTTAGGGATTCTGGAGCACACCAGGGAAAGGGCACCTTTTTGTGTTCTGTCATCACATAACAGTCTTCTTGTTGCGGTAGTGCACGCACTAGACCAAAATCACCAATTTTCACTTTGTCCACTGAACTGAGAAGAACGTTCCTACAAGCAAGATCGCGATGCAAGAATCGCTTAGCTTCCAAGTATGCCATCCCAGTGGCCACTTGTAAAGCATAGTTACACAGAGTTAATATTGAAATATGACTGCTCTGGTTTCGAAGATAGTCTAACAGGGCTCCCAATGGTGCCAACTCTGTCACCATCATCATTGGTTGCGATAACACTACACCATATAACCTGTAACAGAAATATATGAGTTCAATTAAAGTCATCAGAATTGTTGATTTTTTGCAACTATGTTATACAGGGTGAGCGTCGCAAGTTGATCATCCCAAGTAACTTAGTGTCACTTACTGTAGAAAAAAATGTTTGATATAAATAAATGATTTGAAATAAAGGTTACATGGTGTCAAGGAAAGAATTATTATTGGTACCATGCAACTTTTGTTCCAAATATTTTTTTCTGTAACAAGTAATGCACAAGTTGCATGAGATCAAGTTAGTGGATTCATCCTGACACATTAGTTATATAACTATATTATATATATATGCACCTGATGAGATTATGATGATCCAATGTGTGCATTGCTTGAACTTCTGCCACAAAATCTTCTACAACATTTGGCTGAGTCAAAGCATCTGCTTTTAGAACTTTCACAGCAACTGGTAATATTCTACCAGAAGGAGAAGTCCACTCTCCACGACGCACTACACCAAAACTTCCATCACCCAATGTAATGTTCAATGACACATCTTTGTCTTGAATGAGACATGTTAGCACCACAGGACTTTCGGCTGGTTGTGAAGATCTCTTAGTGGTTTTAGTGCCAGGCTTGATTTTGGTCATCAGACTCTTCTTCCATGGTGTCTTTTTTTTTTTCTTTATTGCCTCTTCCACTGCCTCTAACAGTCTTCTAATACCAGGCTTTGACATACCAACATTTACGAGATCTTCTGGTTGTACATACTCAAAGTGGTGTAAGCGAGTGACTTGTAAATCATCCCGTATTCTGGTAAAAAATTGGGGTAGCTGAACATCGTTTAGCAGTTCTAGTAACCAGTCTGTACCCTCATCATCTGCCATGTTCAATTATTTTAATATCCTGTAAGATAAATACATAATTTAAATATCGTGTAATAATAAAATACAAATGTTAATGTAGAGTGAATGAATTAAATAAAACATACAAGTAAATAATTACCACAGTTAATGTGGTTAAAATAAAGGTAGGAAAAGAACACTCAATGCAAATAAATAATTTCTTTATTGAAGCATTACAATAATAAAGGTTGTAAAGGATCTAAGAATGACAGGCAATTAATTGTTAAACAGTGTTAATTTTGTTTATTTCTGTTTCTACATAGCATTAACAAAGTTCAAGCATACACAGCATACAATTAATATCAAAGGATTGTGTGGGTGTATAGAATGATACAAATATGGTATTTATCATTCATTCCACTCTCCCCCTGAACAGGAAATGAAATAATGTTTAGCTGCAAGGAGAAGAGCTGGCACATGCCATGCCATGCATTGCTTTGTGCGTGCAAAAAAGCCAAGCACAGATTGCACACACACCACACATACAAAGCACATACTTTTATGGTGGTGGGTTTTGATGCAAGATAAGGAAAATATTTCAAGCGTGTACCATTTTAAAAATAATTCAGCCACAAACAAAACATCCATTCACGAATTATCAAGCAATATGATTATCTTTATAAAAAACAAAGTAGAAGAACAAGAAAACACTGCAGACCTATGTTAGATAAAAACGAAAAATCGTGCATGCTATCTTGACACAGGCTACTCTTGCACCACATGTTGTGTTAAGTCTTGCTCGTCGAAAAGAGAAATTAAATACATCTTGAAGAGCTACAAACAAATTACCTTTTAGAGAAGGAAAACAGTTTTGAGAGTAGTTAGGTTTCCATTTCATTGGCACGCATAACCGTCGCAACGCGAATCTGTTTACTCGGTGCATGTGCAACTTGTGGAAATCTTATACGAAATCGGACGGCGGCGAAATTCGAGAGGAATCATCGCCACTCGAGCAGCCTCGGCATTTTTCTCCCTCTCTGTCTCTCTTTTCAGTGGCCGTTGTTCCACGACAAGATGCACACGATGGATGAAGGTGGTCAGAAAGCGGCGAGGAGACCGCGACAATGTTCGCTTCGTCGGAATTCCGATTGCACGGCGTCCGGGAGACTTTCACCGTATGAATTTCTCACGCAGCGCATTGTTATACAGCCGACCGATCGCGGATGGTTTAACCTAAAACGCATGCGCGAATACGGTAATCCTTAGGGGGTGGCGCCGAAACACCCTTTGATACATCCTATGTAAATACACTCCATCTTCCCTGAATTTTCCGTAACTTTAATTGTATACCTCCGAACGAACTGCACGACAAAACACAAATTCGCATACTGCCACAGATCATGCAAGAGTGCAACTGAATACTCATCGCCGAGATGGCGCCATCTTAAACCTTGCAGAAATCGATCCAATGCAGTTTGCAGTGGAAGTTTTCTCATTTTTCTCCTTTTCGTTTAATGGATTTAATGGAGATTTTAAAAGGTTGATTTTGATTTGGAGGAAGATAGCTGTTTGGGAGTGTATTTTGGAACAGTTAGAAGAAGTTGTGTGAGAGTATTTTGTGCTCTTTTTAAAATGGAGAAAAGTCACTAGATAGGGCCGCGGTACTCCATTAGGGAAAAGGGCGCGGGAATATTTAAACATCTTATGTTCGATAAGAGATATTTATTGTTAGTTTAAAGAACCTTTTTAAATTTTATAACCTTTTAATTTTAAATCTTATATTTTATGAAGAAATTTCTCAACCTAGATGAGGGATATATGTGATTATAGAAGAAGCTGAAAATATAAAATTAATTCCTAGCATTATTCAACAATGGTGTTTATTATACAGGCACGCAAGAGCTCATAATAATAATGATTTATGCAAATTTGACAGGAAAGTAGTTAACTGAATTGCTTTAAACTAGGAACATTTATAATTTACGATAAAGTAGATATTTATTACTACAAGTGCTGCTTGTACAGAATAAATTTGTAATTACACGTTAATATATAGTAACTTTTATTTACCTTAAAAGTTGTACTCGCTTTTTAACAGCGATAATTTTTAGCAATTTAACAGTAATCAACTATAAACTAGTGTCTTAGGTTCAAGAGTAATTAGCTAACTGATGTGACGTTTTATTATTGGACTTTAGTAATGCCATTTCTTCAAAGATTACTTTGAAATAATAATATCGGCGGAGATAACAAAGCTATCAGCATTGAGATGCGCAAAAATAGTCTAAACAACTTAGATTCCACGAAATAAACGCAATCGCAATATGAATTACCTAATTTTGCAACAACTCTAAAAGAATATAATTTTAAAATCTTATAAATCTTAAAATTAAAAGAGTGAAACTTTTTAAAAGATTAGATTATTTTTGAATATTATTTTACTAATTATATTGAAAAAAAATAGCGGGCGAAAATTGATACTTCTTTTTTTAATAAAATTAGCAATATGGTGTATTAAAATTCGAGCGCAATTCTAGCATAAATCGTTTGTAAAATATATTGAATTGTAAATTGTAGCAAAAACTCTTTACTCTAAAATTTTATTAGAATGGAATTCGGTTACTATAAGCACGGATATTGTTACAACAATCGGTCGGTCCCCAAACGCTTTATACAAATGTAGTTAAAAATAATGCGCCTGTTATAGTCAAGATAAGAATTCTTAGTACATCCGTACTAATGATAAGTGAAGTTTTTCTTCAAAACTTACGTTTATCTTTTATCTTTTACATGAGTGCATGATAAAAATGATTAGAAAATATATAAATAACAAATATAATAACATTAAACCGTGTGTAAATATTATAATTGTGTCTAATCAATTGAGTTCAATAATAACAAGTTTTTATCTTCTGTATAATGCTATCAGTCGATTGTTCTTATCAAAAATTACAAATCCCAAAGTAATCGTAGTAAACGGATTCCACTATGTCACATTTTGTATTATTACAATTTGTCAGATATTTCAACGATAGTGACGGTATCTTTCAAAATTTATTTAACAATTAATATTATTAATTAATAGTAGTATATACAACGTTAACTTGAACAGCTACAAATTTATTAGGCTTTATCACAACCACGTATAATATTCATTTTTATTTTATTAATAAACCTTAAAGAAAAATAATTTGAGGTTTCCTATACGGTATACTCAAAAAGTGCACCTATAATTCTGATCCTGTTAATTCGAGCGCATTTTCATGGGACAAAGATCCACAAAGGTGCACAGCATAGATGAGCAAAGCAAGATGGGGGATTTAATTGCATCTTCGATCCGTAGATCCAGTACCATACACCCAGAATGGCAACGATGCTAATTATCAAGCTGATAATGATTATTGTGTCACCCATATCGGTCGTATACCGGTGCACGAACCGCCGTCTCGCATTTTAATATAACAAGCCGACCGCCTTTTACATTGTATCATAATGAATTCGTCGCTCGTCTTGTCGTTGTGTCACCACTGTTCAATAATTCAAAAACGGGTTGCAAATTCGTTGCAATTCGTTTAAGAAACCTCTCGACATCGTTGCACACCACATTTCTTCGTGTGCAAGATATCATCTTGCATACATTATTATACTTGCGCCTTTCCTTCATTGACCTAACCTTATTTCGGTCTCAATTATAATGCAAATACTGCAAATTTATCATTACATAAGGTTAATGCAAATAAAATGACCGATTTTATATATCTTAAAACATTTCTAGTCATAATTGATTTAAAGCGATGCTAAGTGGTTTAGGTAACTTATTTTACACGAATAGAAAGCGTGAAACTTGCTGAATTTAGCGCAATTAATAGATCTCGCATTTTTTTTTAAAATGATGTGGTAGATAGCGGAACATAGCGAACAATGGATAGCAGTTAAAATTCGAATATTCTTCTTGTAGGATTTTAAAATAATTCGCAATTAGATTTCGAATATTTATGCAAATCTATATTTTTACAGAAAACTGGTAGTAAAGTTGAATCTGGATAGAAATCTGTTTCGCTTCTAGAAAGTTTGAACCACGTAGTATTTAATTTATACGTTTTTAATAGAGAGAACCGAGTTATTGGATTGTTAATAAATGGAAAATTGTTGGATTGTCTCGCGTGACTTCTCAAGATTACAATGATGTGAATTTACAATGACGGCGCATGCTTGATATCGACTTGTAGCAGCAACAGCTACGTGAAACGCAGTCACAGTTGCAGCAGCAACAGTAACAGAGAATTAGGATAAATGGAAACGAAAATAGAAATTGTTCCACTGGTAAGGGAATCTCGAAAAGATTCTTCAAAAAAGCCTTCTATTTTTCGTAAGCTCGAAATCGTTCTTCATCCATCTTCTCAAAACTTACAATTCTCCTACTATAAACTCCTATACTTTACCTTTTCAACTTACACCTTAGATCACTATTCTTCCTTTTTTGTTATCAATGTTTAGTTTCACAATAGTAAATTACTACAAATAATTTTATTTGCGAATATTTGTTAATAATCGAACGATCTTTGTAATTCTCCAGTTTTCATTTTACGGGAAATGCTATAATTTGCATTGCACTAAAATAAAGGTCATGAATTTACGTTTCTAACTTTGTTAATTAGTGAATCAATTTCACTGTGTTAATAGTACACACCATAAAGTTCGATTAGCATCCCCATTAGCACACTCTCACTAAATTTATTAACAACGTTCGAAAAGTTCAGGAATTCCCAGGGGAAATAAACTGTAGATACTTTGCAGTGTTTCGGGTAAACTGCATACTTTCAGAAGGTTTGGAAAATATGCATTGTATTCGTAAAAAGAAAAAAAGAAAACGAGCGCCGTCGCACGAGGGGCGCAGCCGCGCCGAAAATTCATCGCCAGTCTAGCATTGACCGTTGTCCGTATTCATGTTTTTTGCATGGTTTTCCACTGAAAAGAAAAAACATTTCCCGTATGATAAATCTATTTACCAAAAGAACAAACGCCATAAGACCATTTTCACATTAATAAGAATTTTTACACTCTTTTAAGAAAGAAATTTAAGTAATTTATTAGATAAATAACTATAACCGATTGTACATTATATTCTTTGATAAAATATGATGGATTTACAAATGTGAAACTTTTACACAATTTTTGATAACAGCATTTTAGTGGTGATTTTATGGTTTTTCGGGTGTATATTTTAATGACCGTAAAGTGAATTGTTTATATTTGTGGTTATTGGATACCGAAATGGTGGTGAATGTTTGAATAACGCGTTGAATTCGCAATACCGCTTGTTGCATCCGTGATATCATGCAAACAATTAGGAGATGCTCGAGGGGGTGGCACTTCACAAACCACCTTTCTCTTATGCAACATGAATTTCGCTGAGCTGGAATTTTGGAATACCTTTGGATTAAGCACTTGACAATCAATAGGTAAAAGCCTCCGTTTATTTGTAGTCACAAATTATCCTAAATGTAACACAATAATTATTAGACTAAATTATCGATAATTAATTCAATGTTATTATTATCAATGGTAATAAAATGTTATTTTTGTGAAGGCTTGGTTAATCACATTTTTCTGTTCAAAAATTAAATTTATTATCATTAGACTGCGGATCCTTATACAAGTTTACATTTTTACAAATATAGGAGTGAGATCTCAATTTGGGATTGTTTCACCCTCTAATTATTCCCAGTTATGCTTAATTTGAGATATTTTCTATAACTGCATGTTATATGCATCCTGTACCTTTTTCCACGTTTAATTTTCCCATAAATGTATAAAAATCCGCATTATCATTCATTTGCTCTCTTTATTCAAACTTGCAGAAGTAATTATTAGTTATACAAGTTAATTCGGTTCCATTTTCACAAAATTCAATTGCAAAAGATCAAATACAATTTTAATATAGGTAATAATTTTCATTATTCATCTTCCATTATGTAGAAATGATTAATCTCCCGTTTGCAAAAATCGGTGGCCTTTAAAAAACGTTAAACATAAAGGCACTAAATTAATTTTTACGCCTAATATTCCCACAATATTATTTAAAGATTTCTAATTATTTTTTATTTGAAATAAACTGAACACAATTTAAAAATTCTTCTCGCCTATAAACATAAAATTGAGTTGGGTATAGGAAATCAATCACAACTCTATTAGTTCGCTTAATTAATAATTACCCTAAGAAAATATTCTCTCCGAGCGAAGTTCTCGGCTCGCTCAGCCACTTAACTGCTTATACACCTCCACTCCTGTTCTGCAGCTGCAAAGTGTACTGCAAATATTCATCAATAACGTGGTAAGCCTCACCATCCGCTTGTTGCATGCACCTCAGGTAAACAAGTGGCTTTAGACGTTGTTCGACATTCAACACCCCCTTCACTTCGCCCCTAAAATAACTTCATAGTATATAACGTCCCAAAATTTTAATTCGACACAACGATTATTGGAAAATGTAACAAATACATTCGAAAATTATATATAGAAATTATATTATTTTAAGAACGGAAGTTTATTATTTTAGGAACGTGGTTGGTAGATTATGCTACTTAAAAAAATAGAAAAATAATTCCGAAGGAGTAGGCGGGTGAAAAGAAGAAAGTTTAACAGTTTATTACACATGTGAGAATTGATTTCAAAGAAATTTTAATTGAAAAAATGAAAAATAACAATTATTTATACAGTTTTAATATTCTTTTTATAAGTTACATTGTAAAATTTGTACATTTAAAGTTCTTTTGTTCTGTATAGAAATTTCTTAAATCAACTTTTTATTGGATGGTGAATGATAGTTTTTTAAAAAAATATATATGTTTTTATTCTTATATTTTTCAATAATTTAGAAACGATTATTTTAAAAAGAAGCGCAATGAATTGAAATTTACTGTAGTCTTATTAGAATTTTAACTTCACCTTCACTTTTATAGGATTTACTTTATATGTAGGATTTACTTTTTGACATCTTCTCGTAACTTATGAAAAATTACTTCACAAGCGAGTGGAAACACGGAAATTTATTATAGTATATGCTTAAAATTTTAATCTCATTTAGAAAGTGAAAAGAAGTACTAAAAACGCTGTAGGTAAGAAAAGTGAAAGATTATTCTGAGTTACTAAAATAACTATACACGATGTCACATGATTCATACATAAATTAGTGATATTAATAGAGAAACGGAGACACCGATCGATGCTAAAGGTGCACAAGCCACATATTAGTTTTACTACAAACTTTAAATTGTTTAAACATTAACCAACAAACTTGACGATTTTCCTCCCATTAACGTAAAGATTAATATAGCCAATGCCGAATTCACGAAAGACACAGGTAGATAGTGACTACTAATATTAACAAATTTATTGTTTATTTGCAGAATATTGTCTTGGGGGGCAAACATTGTTTCCCGTAGAAACCAGGGAGAATTGACAGGGCGAAAATGTCGCGAGCAATGGCAAGAGAAGGGGGGTGGAACGTCGAGGAGGGTGAATTTGTGGAGCAAGTAAACGTGATGTCGATGTACGCACCCCTCTGATCAGCGAACCGTGTCACCCCAGGTAAAACGGCCGTAGATACTTCGGAAACATTGATACCACGTTCCATACTCAATTATTTACATATCGGTTGCAAAATTACCTCCGTTCTATAGACATGATTAAAAAAACGTACAGTGGCAAGTATATAAATAGTGAAAGTATACAAAATTTACTTTCGTCATCTATACAGAAAATTAAAAAATATTTACATTGTACAAATAGAATGAGACATGTACATTTAAATAATATATTCGATGTACGCATTAATGGAGAGCATTTATGTTTAAACTCGTGGCATCTTTATCAATTCGAAATCATTACTTTTCCATTTTCCAAGTGACGAATTTGTTTCATAAATGTAAAAAAAGGTTAACAATTTTTAATACTAAAATTGTACATGATTTTTTGTAAATAAGTAATTACGTCTTATAAAATCGTGAAGGTTCAGAAGTCATTTTTATACCTAATATACTATATAAATAAACAGAAACGCTATCCGGAACCTAGAAGATACAGGCAATTAAATTCAGAAGTATTATTCTATTTAAATTTCTATTAAAGAAATTTAAACGAATGGAAATGATCATTTCTATTTGTTTTATGGTTAAAATTGCATTAGAAATTTGTTTAATGAGAAAGTAAAATTTATTATTGGAACTTCTACTTAACTCCCCCCGGCAATGGTATCAATATTTTTATATTTTTTTGATACATATTCTGTAACTTCGTCTTATTTATTGGTAAGTATAAATATTCTTCTAAAAAATATAGGGCATAAAAAATGAAAACCAAAAGCATTAGAAGTACCGACGACTAAAGCATACTTATTTGTACCCAAGAAATAAAAATGGTAAACATTTGCAAAGCCCATGCAATTGAAGTACAAAAATCTTCATTTATATTTTGTACAAGAAAGCAGAGAATATTCTAAAAAAATTCGCTCTTGCATATTTATATAATTTTTATGGAAAATTTGTAACCAGTCATTTTGACTGCCTTGGTAGTTTTCGTGATAATTATTTTCTTGTACCAATAATAATCGAACGTGCCGTGTACCTGAAAAAATCATGCATCTAAATGTGATTATTCGACTGTGGATGTTTATGCATTTATGGAGAATTTAGATGTGCAAAAAATGTGTAAAATACATGCAATATGCAAAAATATATAAAATATCCAATGTGAAGAGTACGTTACGGTATTCAAAGGTTGAAGTTAATCTCCATGCAGATTGCATTTCTTCAGTTATGTTTATAAAGATGCGAGTATGCATCAACATCCGCAGTCTAATCATTAAAATGACAAAAACATCGTTTTCTCAGAAAAGGGGATGGTGCACCCAAAATCCCTACCTGGGTGACCTGACTCACGTTGTAAACAAAATCAGGGGTTGAGGGTGAGGAAGAGGGTAAGTGGAGGGGGCAGGGACAACGGAGGTGGTGCGAGAGTGCTAGGTGTTCGTGGTACTCGTCAGTAGCACGGCGGTCACAGATCCTTTCGGAACCCAGAAAAGCCGCCCGATCTCTCAATTGCAACAATCATTGTCTTTTCGTCTTCGAGATAGACTGGCAACCAACCATCAATTCCTATAACATCAATTAAACCCAATAAAACTCTCTAAAGTTGTATAAAGTTAAGGAACACTGAACAAAATTATAAAGTACGCGATATATAAAAATTTTGCAAAGTGGCTGTTATTAGTATTCTACCGGAGTGAGTTTGGTGAAGGGCGAAAAAGATTTTGGGGGTTGTGTGAGATCGATGGACGGTCGATTGGCTACAGTGGATCAAGAACAGCCGCGATGTCAACGTTACACCGGTCGTTGACACAGTTTCCCGCTTGAAATTAGGACCAGTGTCCAGTGACTCCAGTTGATCCAGGGATTTGTTGGGGTTCAGAGAGGATGAAGGCTGAAAGCAACAACGGGTACCTCAGGGCGGCTGTAATTGGGGAGCAGAATGAGATTTCGCCTGGCACAGGACAGGAGTCACCTGCCACCAGTCCCCTTCAGGTGAAAGATACTTTCTATTAGCGATGGTGACGATTTTTCTTCTATTTTGTGGGCACAAAAGCAAAAATCTCTTGTATTATTTAGAATGGAATTTTCTTACGATTTTATGGCAGGAGAATACGGAATTAAAAATTAAATTAGGGTGAAAATTTTTTATTTTTATATTAAAAATGCAGAAACTATTATACGATTTAAAATAAAGTTTTGAATTGAGATAGATATACATTTGATTTGGGATAAAAAATTGAAACAATTTTTCTTAACTTTGGAACAAGAAGTTGAGGAATTATTATTTGATTTGAGGTGGAATTTTTTGTTTTTAAACATGCAGAGTGAGAAATTATTGTATGATTTAAAATAAGTTTTAACCGATAATTAGTAATTTATTGTATTTACATCTGATTTGAGTGAGAAAAAATATTAATATTTTAAGATATACGTTCTTACTCTCAAACATTTGTGGTAGTATTAGAATGTAAATCAACGTAGGTCCACATATTAAACATTTTTTTCATTATGTAATTTAAGAGCAAAAAAATATGGGATCGATAAATAATAAAAAAAATTTTATTTTTATGCCAATCTGCTATTACATTGTTTAAAATACAGAATGATAATTATGATAATTAGGGAAGAAAGTTGTTCCACTATTCGAAGATTCCCTCACACGAAAATTTGTTTTCGTATTAAATGGGATATTGAAGGTTTTATAATTTATTCAATTGATCTACAAAATTAGAGTTATACTCAGTTTATGGGGTAATCATCGGCGACTGGTGACTATACCGATGACATTATAGTCGTGGATAATTTGTGAATGGAATAATAAATGATAATAAGTTTGATAATAGGGGAGATGTTTTGTGAGACGAAATTGACGAGGTTCTTTGCGATTGTCATTCATTAATAAAAGAGTTTGAATCGTGGGAAAGGTAACATTAAGAAGTGATTTTCAAAAGCACCTTATTATAAGGGTCCTCTTTCGTTCAATAGAATCCCATCTACAACCATGCCAACTTCTTTTACGATTCTCCTATTGCGCACATGAAATAAATTACAAAACAAAAATAATTTTAACTATTTTTATTAATCATTTTCTTCCATATTCTAATACTCCAATTTTTCTTCATATATATTTCAATCAAAAATTTCTAAAAGATACCACAGAACCTAACTCAAACCTAACCCAAACCTATCTATCTTCATTCATTCGCACCACGGATTTTTGTTTAGATTATTAGTATCGAGCTATGCGATTCTTTCTTTTGAGAAGGATTCAAAGTTTCGTTCTTATCGCTGAACCTAACTAAAAATTACCGCGAACCTAACTCGTATTTCAGTTTAAAAAAGGAACTTAACTCCTATTCTACGAACTCTAAGGTAGAAAGAGAAACAAAATGTTCGTAACTTATAATCTATGACGCCAAGGCACTCGAAACATTCTCTGCGGCAGGTGACTTATGGCCCCCGTGGAAATGCGACGACAACGGTTTTCCAGCATCCTGGAAACACCCGGAGGCCTCTGGGCGAAATAGCGCGGGCGACGTCCATCACGCGTAGACGAAGGGGACCTACTAACAGGCAGCAATTGCTTGGTGTGCTCGCCATCACTCTTCTTGCCACTTGTCTTGTCATTTTGCTACTACTAGCGTTGAACACAAGCCGCGAGTGCATGCAAGAGCCCCGTAAGTTGAATTAATCCTAAATGATACGATTAGCTTGGATGGTTCCGGTTAATTAACCGGCCGATAGTGGTCGGCACGAGTATGAAAACGTTTGCTCGCGTAGATTTAAGAGCGCGCTGGTCTAGGTGTCAAAGAATAGTAATATGAGACTATTGAGTTAATAGTCCAAAGATTGATGTAGAATTAGAATGAGTTAGGGTTTGATTGTGTGGAACGATAAGGCGCTGGCGTAAATCTAGGCGTAGAGTGTGCTAGTGTAGACTTTGAGTTACGAAGAATACTTAGGACTATTAAATATACATGGGTTCATGAAGGAATACTTGATGAATGTATAAGATCTGATGGATTTGCAGTATATGATACAATAGATATATTTGCGCAAAACAATAGAAGCCACGGATTACAAAATGTTACAAGTCTCTCAACAACGTTTTGACGGAAATAGATTTCTCTTTGCCTATCTTCTTTAATTCTTTATTAGGTTTAATAATTCACGTGGATATCGTTAGAGATATCTTTAACCCTTATGCATTGTTCGAATAAGTATTATGTTAAAAGCGTTGGAATCAATATTAGAATAACACATATTCTTCATCATAACTTAATGGTACACATTTTTACATATGAAATTTACTCCCAAAATTAAAATTATTTATCGTCTATGTTTCATTTCGGGTCAAATTGACCAGTAACAACACACGAGGATTAACGATGAAATTTTTGTTATTTTAAATGTTATTGGATGGGTCTCATTACATTGAAAACAGTCGTATCAGTAACCTGAATATATATATATTAGGTGTACGAGTAAGTAATCCACTATGTTTTTAATAAATATGGTTTAAATTTGCATCATGCTGCTCAAATATAAAAATAGGTTAATGAATTTATCCTATCGAGTAATCAATAATCCTCCTGTTTAGTAGAAAATTTTAAAACGGGATAGGTATTTCATTTTGTCTAAAAGAAATGCTGAATTTAACGAAAGAAGTGGATTATTCATTAGTATACCTAATGTGGTGTTCAAAAATGGACTTCTGCTGTTTTGGAATTAGTGGCTTCAATTACTGTTTAATTCTTTGTACTTATTTTTCTATTGGAATACATTTCTAATGGAAACAAACTTTTAAAAGTCATTTAAAATCAGCTACATAATAAATAAAAAAGATTAATCGTTTAAATCACTTCTTGTTTATTTATCTATCTATTTTTGTTTAATTTTTGTTTTTGCTATGCTGTAAAATTACAATATAAAACCAGAGTCGATTTGAGTCTGAAATACTGGATTACAAAATGGTAATTAATAATGACAGATTGTTAATAATCTTTAATAGTCGTTTAGACAGATCAAAAGAGACACAATTAAGAGGATCAAGCCCGAGATTGCAGTCCCTCTAATATTAAATTAAAATAGGTCTTGTAATTTGAGCTTTTATGATTTCTTCATTGTCAAAGTTTCCTAATCAAGTTATCATAGTGTGGCCCTCTTTAAATGAGTGTAAAACGTGAGCATTGAGTGGAATGGAACTCAAAATGCCGGAAAGTTTTATTGAAAAGTTCGCCTTATCTTCACGAACTGAAGACCTCTTTGCAATCCTTTATCCCGTGGGAACTGATTGCAGGAGAGTTTAATTACAACTTTACAGGGCATTCTTAAAAGAAAGTTACGGAAAATAACGCGTCCTTGCGTGAAATTACTCGAAGAAGTATTTTTCTTTACTGTATAAAATGGCAATCTTCCAAGTTCATTACAAAACTTCTTTTTAATTAAGTAAATAACATAAAAATTTACTTTTACATTTAAAAAAGTTTAAAATATATTTATAAGGAATTTTCTTCGTTATCGACTGAAAAAAATAATATTCTAACTTGATTATAAAACATTCTTTTTAATTACAGAAGTATTGGAAAAATCTACTTCTATATTTGTAGTAATTTACTTAAACAAAGATTTTATAATATATTTATGGTAAATTTTGTTCCTTTCCTGGCTTTTTTATATCATTTTCTCGATGAACGTTCTTTGGCATTTGTCAGATATATCAATCATGCAAACCTTGATTATATAGGGGGAGAGAGGGAAAATTACAAGGAAAAGAGAGTAACAGGCGGCTTTCAATGTTTAAAAACTCGCGTCAGAAGCAAACATCGATCAGCCGAATCGAATCAAATCCAATCGAGTCGAGGCTATCAAGTTCTACACAAAAAGGCTACTGTTACTACATAGCCATTGGTGGAATTAATTACTTTACTGATATTGATATGACGCACAAACGTGCGCTCAAAAAATCAAACCAAATTTTCTATCTATACATAATTATTTTATTGGAAAAATAAATCGTAATATTATAACATACTACTTTTAATAATTAAAAATTTGACATAACTGCAAAATCGTTGACTTTATATTGATTATATCATATAAAATGACTATATTTATATTAGCCATACATTGGCTATATTCTATCGAAGAATTATTATCGGCAGAGGAAATGCAAATTATTTATTCTAATTTGTTAGATTGTCACATTTTAAGTGTTGAAATTCAAGGATTATCTAGAGTTAAACGACGGAAGCTGTTATTCAAATTTTTGTTGTTAAAGGTATTTAAAGTGAGTGTGTTTAATGGAGGTGTGCAAACTGCAATTATGATAAAAACGACATTGAATTTTCGATAATGAGTTGTTTGTTCCTGTAGAGGTAAAAATAACACGTGAAACGTTTTTTGTAGAAGATAAAAATAAGAATAGTGGACTATACTTCTTTATTTCTGCACCGCCTGCTTCGAGCACGGAAACAATAAAATCACGTTTATGGAAGCGGAAAATTGCTTTTTATTGTCCAACAGTGTTGCTCTATGGGTGTTAATGACGTAGAAAATAACTGACTTTTTACTTGACACCTTGCAACCATATTCCAGAAAGAAATATTTAATATGTTAATTATAACACACAAGATCCGAACCAATTTTTTTATTTTATAGAAATTAGGATAGAATACTTAACTACTATATTATATTTGTTATTCTGTTTTAGGTCCAGACGTTTGCATGACAGAGGAATGCATCAGAACCGGTAATTATAACTCAAATTTTTATTTATATTTATCAAGGAAAACCATTTATCTCTCAACATAATTTCCAAAAGAAATTTAAACTACCCAGAGTCGATAATAATAATAATTTGCATATTAATATGTTTACAACTGAAATTTAATGTTATAATTTATTAAGATCTTAATAATAGGAATACTCTAAGAAATGTTAACTAGATATATCAATAGATATAGAATTAATACTTTTAATCAGATTCCATTTTCAAGCAACATAATATATAAAAACTTCTATTTATCAATTCTTTACAAATTCCTAGAAATTCATATATTGTCTTTGTATCATATAAACTGTTAACGAATTCATTAAAAAATGCATAATTAACAACTCCCCAGATGTTTTCACTTGATCGCATTTGCTAATGTATGTGCAAAATGCCCCTACTTATTTTATTCTTAACAATATACAGTTCGGTTCATAAATGTATTCTTATCTTACATAAATCATGCTTCAGTTCACTCACAAATTCATAGGTATTAACTTATTTATACCAAAGAAATAAAAATGATAGACGCTTGAAAAGATATATGTTGCAAATGAAGTAAATCTTTCTTTATCTTTTGTGTAGAAAATCGTGGAATATTCTCAAAAGTGTATTGCTGGAAGTATATATAATTTCTATAGTAAATTACTAACCGGCCATTTTGACCGGCTTCGTAGTTCTATGTAGTGTTAAATATAGAGCCACTGAATTAATTTGTGCACCTAATAAATTATTCACAAATTCTCTAGAAAGGTTCCACTAACAATCTTTAGCTCCCCAAATTGTAGCACTATATTCAACTAACAATAACACGGAATTCTATCTGTAACTTCATAAAACCATCCCTCGTTGAGTCAAATTAACGATTCTGGTCGGCATAAAATGGGGAAGAATCGTGACCATTTGATCGGGAACGCGGCGAAATACCACTAGGCAATATCCGAGGCGAGGCAAATGGAATCAGATCAGCAAGAACTGATTGGTGGTCGGCTGGAATTGCATTGTCCCGCGACAAACGCGTGCCGCCTCGCACACGCCTGCAAATCGGATTAACCATTCCCCGTGGAATTGCCTGTTGACCGGGGCTGGCTGCAATTCGATTTTCATTTCTCGCCAAATTCGCCATCCGACCTGCTGACGATCCGGCATCGTGCGGTTTAATTGCGCTGGATGCGCGACCAATCCCGGAACATGCTTCCGCGTTCCCGATTATTTATTTATCCGCAGCCTCTCGGGACGACACGGGGAATTTTCGATTATTTATTGGTCCCTCGACATACATTCTACCTCTGCAATAGAATTTAAAGAATGAAATTCTTTTTCGGAGTTTGTAATTGATACTAACCGCTGGGTCAACTTTTCTTACGTTCTCAAGAAACTTGAAATTGGAAAAAGTAAATTTCAATTTTTTTGTTTGTAAGAGATAAAGGTTAGAAATTAAAAAAAAATTGTTAAGGTATGTATAATAAATATTAGAGAGTTTGGGTAATTTCCATTGCATTGGGTGCATGTAAAAGATTTAATGGATTCTATCATGAACGTATAAATTGTGCTTTGTTGCCAACAATCATTTATTCAATAAATCTGGTAGCTGCTATTATTTTTCGATAACTCTTGTAAATTATTCTGATTGCAGTCGGATTTCTCTATTATAAAAACTTATAATTTCTCCTTAAAAGAGACGACACAATTCATTGAAACGGAATTAAAATTTGTACGCTTACCTAGCGCATTATACTTCCACTTTCATGTTCTCATAATATTTAGTGATATATCTATTAGCTGAGTGCAAAGGTTATCAACTCGTATTTGATAAATTACATAAAAAAATCGCGTACTCATTATTTTTTTAATGTATAGGCAAATTTTATTATGGAGAAATGCGATTGCTATTAGAATAACAGGCAAAAGTTATTAAAAATAATAGCGATTCCCTGATTAACCATACAAATTATTTTTAATAAAATAATAGAATCATTTATGGTCGAATCCATCGAAACCTTCGCATGTACCTAATATTTTTAGAAAATTTGAAACTGGAGAGAATAATTTTAATTTGGCGTGGAAAAAAACTATTTCTGAAAATAATATTGTTGTCGTTTATGTGAGATAATGTGCTTAATGGAGAGCTGAATAGAATATGTCCCGAGGGGAATAACACGAAATGTTTCGGCCGAGAACAAATCACTTCTCAACGATTAAAATTTTCAAAAGCATGGGGCAGCGAAGGTTCCGTAAGAGGTATAATTAAATTTTTCTTAATATTTCACAATTACCGTCGCTCTCTGGCCGGAGTTGAAAATGAAGTGGCTCCTACAAAAAGGGGAAAAAGAACGATAAAAAGAGTACTCGACCTGAATTTAAAACTGCTGAAAAACAACAGCCACTCCGCCAAACATGAGTATGTAAAGAATTTACGCTTACGTTTTTATACAATCTAATTAGAAAAACGTCTCCCAACTTACCGTTAATCCTAGTTACAAACATCAGAAATCAACGCCGAATATTAATGTCAAAATTAGAGAGAAATAAAGTAAATAATTTTCAAAATAATTATTAGGTTGGTGTATATGAAATGTCGCCTTTTCAAAGATTAATATTAGAGAATGAATACAACTCTCTTAATTTTGTTAAATGGTTAATTGTAATAAGTTACAATAAGAAGAAGAAATTTGCTATATATAGATACGTGTGTGTTATATTAAAATTATGAAAGCTTCAATAGTCAACGTCATGAATAATCGAAATATTTCTGCAATTCCTTATGAAAGTATAAATTCGGCAAATATACCATAAAGCTATTAAAACTGGAATTTTGAGAAGATTATATAAATAGTAGAATAGTTCAATATTATTTTACAAAATTTAAGACATATAATTTTTCATTGGATAGTAAATTAGGAAGAAGATAAAAAAATCCTGAAATTGGCGATTTTTATATTTACATAATAATGAAATAAAAATAAAAATTAATAGTTGGAACGATGTGTATAAAATCACGTAAAAATTATGTTAGCCAAGTATACATGTGTAAAATTTTGAGGACTCTACTAATGCTTAACATTATTACATCGAAAAACATTTTATATGCACAAAACCTAATAGAGATATACATTTTTTAAATAATTGTTTTTAACATTGTAAAAGTAACAAAATCTTGATGCAAGGTATCGGATTAATTTAGAGCAGTGTTATTACCCGTTAAATATAATTTATCGATGGTGCAATTAATTCTGAGATCACGGCTAACCTCATTAAAGCTTCCTCACTCGATTAGGCGGCGCAATTATTACCTTTACCGTAAAATTACCTATTGCAATTAATCAGCATCATAACTCCGCGGCGAGCGACAGTTTTATAGCAATTAGATTAACTGCGTATAACCGGTGATACTTTGGTACGAATATACTAAAGTAGGAATGGGACATTCGAAATCTTAAAATCCCCGAAACCTGCGAAACTTAGCCCTTTGAGGACGAGCATAAAAAGGGAAAAGCTTCACTTAGAATTAAATTCCATGTCAGCTGTTTTACGATTAATACAGAAATGAAAAGTCGTATCTCTGGGAATATAAATAAAACAGTCCTCGAAACGTTTGACTATCTCGATTTTAGATTAGTAAGTCACGAAATTAATTAAACAAATATTTCGCGTTATCGTGCATAAATCTATGGCCAGTACGAGTCACTTAGCTCGGCGTCAAAGGGTTAAAAAGTTTCGAGTTTCGAGAACTCGAAACTTTCTGTTACTTTTATGATTCGAAACATTCAAAACCTTCTTTGCGTAAATAACGAGAATATTGTCACGATACGAATTTATTTAGCTATTGAATAATTCAATCGGGTTTGTTAGTATTGATTTTAGATTTATGTTAATTGAAACGCTTTCATTAACTCATTACAATCGCGCGAAAAAATAAAACATACAAAAATTGATAATATCTTACGAAGTTCTTTTGCATATTCATTTACTTAAATTATAGGTAAATTTAAATTTCATTTAATTAGATTCAATAGATAATCCGATTTTTAATTCTTGATAACATGGATAAAATAGGTTTCGATTCATCTTTATACTAAACTATTCGAATTATCTGTTAAAATATTAATATCTTTAAAGATGACAATAAAGATTATTAAAGTATTAATAATTGACAAATACAAAAAAGAAGCAGAATTATATAAATATTGATTCGATTATTAATTAAAAGCTGGAAATATCGTCTGACAACCTGTTGACAGAAAATGAGATTGCTCAGAGCAATTTCATATAGTACGATGACTATTTACATACAAATACATATTCAATCACTCTCGCATTCCCTTTTTTTCCTTTGTCTTTTTTTTTTTTTAATATTTCCATCTTATTAATTCTGCCACTTCTATACGATGCTGCTACTGAAATTCAATTTCCTGCCCGAGACAGCGCAATTTTATGTTCTTGCGTAAGGCTATTGGAACCGATATCAGTTTCAGAATTTAATATCAGCATGTTTGTCAATACGATCTTACATAAATGCATATAAACGAAAATTTTCTCCATGTCGCAATCTAATTTTCTCTTTCACAAAAATATCTCTCACGGAAAATTTAACGTGTAGAGATAGTATCTTTCATGTTTTATGAGACAAGATTTACGACTACACATAAAACGACTACTTTACGAGAGAGGATAAGTAAGATTTATACATAAATTTGTGTGTTTGATATTTTTATATCGTAGTTCTCCTTATTGTCACATGATAATCATCAAATATTCACACACAATCACTGCATTTCGAATCCGAAACTTTGTGAGGACCCGAAATTCTCCAACCTCGAAACTTTCGAAACCCAAAATATTAATTTTTTTCCTTTTGTTCCTAAGAATTATTCAATTTTCCAAAAATTAAAATCTTAAGAAGTTCCTTTTAGAAAATCAAATTAAAATATAATTAAATACAACTTAAACTCATTTATAATTTAAATAAATCAATAAGCGAAAGGACTACGTGCAGTATTATTCATTTTTATGGATACGTTTTATGTTTCCGCAGTATAAACGACTGCAATGGATTGGTAAATCGAATCAATTAAAAAGAATCTAAACTCTATACGTTAACCCAAATAGATTATTAGTTAAATTAATTCGTATCGTAACAATGTTCTCGCTATTTATATAAAGTATTATCTATCTAGGTTTCGAGAGTTTCGAATCATAAAAGTAGTACAAAGCTTTGAGTTCTCGAAGCTCGAACCATTTTAAGTTTCCAGGAGTATCGAGGTTTCAAATATTTCATATTATAATCGCTTATAGTTATCATTTATAGCAAAGAAAAGTGTATCAGAATACTGAGAGAGATTAAAAAAATAGTTATGGAAGAACGGTGTAATTCCGGTCATATCTTTCGTTATTATCTTTGTTATATTTGTCCATTTTCCATATCAATACATGTAATCAAATACATATATAAAGACATATAATAAAAATATTTTTACATTGCGAGACAAAATTCTGTACTCGTCAAAGGGTTAATTGACCAGCTGATCAAGACACGCAAAAAAGACGCGACATCCATCCGAAAGCCAAACGGTCTAGTTCCAATAGGACTAGCCCAACTAACAATACATTTCTTTCTTTAAGAATTAAATAGACCATTATTAGTCCGCTAGCCGTAATTACCTCAGTCTGCCCCAAATATTTGAACAAAACTATATTTCATAGTTTTTATGGAAATTTTCATAAGATTGAATCTATTTCAGCTGCCAGTTTACTGTCCGCAATGGACCGTACAGCAGCACCCTGCGTCAATTTTTTTCAGTACGCTTGTGGTACGTGGAACCGTCGTCACGTGATCCCGGAAGATAGAAGCTCTATCAGTACGTTCGAAGTACTGGCCGACCAACTCCAAGTGATCCTAAAACGTGTCCTGGAAGAGCCACCCAACGAGGAAGACAACAATGCCACCTTAAAGGCGAAGATGTTCTACAAATCGTGCATGGACATCCGTGGGTACAACGAACATTCTTTCCAAACGCGTTCGAAAAATATTCCCGCCTTCGAACAGCGTTTTTAGTCGTCCGTTTTCACAGCTCGTATAAGGGAGATTGGAGATGCTCCACTGAAGAGGACTTTGAAGTTTCTCGGTGGCTGGCCAGCGGTGGTTGGGCCCACCTGGAAGCCACCCCCCTACCCTGTAGAGGTTCTACTAGGTAGACTTCGTGGGGAATACAACGAAGGAGTGTTGCTGGAACAGTGGGTCGGGCCAGATGATAAGAACTCCTCTGCCAACATCCTCCAGGTGCGCCGGCAAAGTAAGGCCCCTTGGTCGACAACTTCGCAATGTAACAATTGGACTTATATTGTACATTGTAGAGCACTGTATTAAAATTCTAATAAGAAACTTACGTTATTAATTTTTAAACTTGTTTAACACTTTGAGTGCCACGTCTCGCAATTCTGGAAGACGCATAACATACCTAAAAAAAATGGCAGACGGTTTTATTCACTCGAACAGAAACAATTTGGATAGTCTTTTTTAATTACGTTACAACTGCGGATTTTTATGCATTTATGAAAAATCTGAGTATGCAAAAAGTTGCGGAAAACGCATGCTGTGTAAAGGTTTATAAAATATCGAAAATACAATATACATTATAGGTTTTAGAGGACAAAAGCAATCTCTATTGAGATTTCATGTGTTTAATTATATTAGTAACATTTTGAATTTGCATAAAAATCCGCAGTATATATGTATATTTTATTTTAAATAAAATTAGTACAATTACGATGATGCTTGTAGAAGCATTCTAGTCATAATTATTGGATTTTTCAAAGGTTGGAGAAAGTCCAAAGAAATATGGAACAGACACATATTGATTCATTTGGTTGAGAATACGTACAACATGTTGAATTTCTTTTTATAAAACTCGGTCATAGCAATTCGCAGCCAACTATCTGAGAAATTGAACGAAACACATATAAATACACTCGGTACTCAAAGTGTTAATTAATTAACAGTCAGAGATTTCCTATTTCTAATATAATAATCACAGTGTTTTATATCAAAGACACTTATAATTGCCATATCTATTTTTAATCAAGATGAATCGTAACATCATGCTTCAAGCTTGTGAAAGAATTATGTACATATACGATTTTCAATGACTATTTTCTTCAGCTGGATCAAATGCAATTGGCGTTGCCCAGTAGAGATTATTATTTGAAGAAGAGCAGCGGGGCTCAACTGAACGCTTATCATCGTTACATGACAAACGTTGCTGTGTTACTGGGTGCTAATCCTCAGACTGCTGCTGAGGAATTTTATCGTGTGATTCACTTTGAGGAACTATTAGCAAATGTACGACTATACAATGTTTGAAATATACGAAATAATACTCTAATCGAGAAAAGTGCCAAAGAATAAAAGATTAAATATATTACGGGATAGAGCGGGGTCTAAGGAATCTTTTAAATTAATTTGTAGGCATCGATACCGGAGGCTGATCGACATGATACGTCTGCCATTTACCGGAAGTTGACGCTGCGCGAATTGCAGCGTGAAATTCCGCAGCTGAAGTGGCGCGCGTACCTTCAAGAATTCATCAGTGCTCCCATAACCGAGGAAGAACCCATTGTGGCGTACGCCATGCCATATTTCGTGCAAATGGGCCGTATCGTACAAAAAACTGACCAAAGGTACCGAAAAAATATTTTCTAAAGTTTTAAAATTATAATCCTTAGTGCAAAATATTCTGATAACGCGATTCTTAAACGATTTAAAATATGCAGTCTTTTCTTTGCTGTATTTTTTTAATAAAATTCTTCCAACTATTTTTAAGCTGACATCAAAATTGTCAGTTTTTGTAATATTTGTGTTACTGTTCTACTGACTGTATGATGGAATTCGCAATTAATTATTCATGAACACTTCTTACATTATGAAGCTGTATTGCCAGATGGACTATTTAAGTACAATTAAAGAGCGACGTATGGAATTAGTCAAAAGGAAAAATTGTCAAACCGTGACAAAGACTATTCTATTCTGTGTTTCCTATTCATCAGACCATCATACCATTATTTATTGTAGTTTTCACAGAACTTTAATAGCATTCAAAATTAGAATACATTAGACACTAGTAAAAGCTATTTGCAAAAAATTATTGCGAGGATAGATGGAAATTTGTTGGAAAAAGAAACTATGAATCTAGTAAATAATTGGCTTAGAATCAAATAAATTAACGCTACATACACTATTCGACATAATTATAATTACATACATATTAGTAGACTTCCGAATATTCCTGCGATATCGCTACGAACATTCCGAGTAAACTAATATTTTATACAATTTTAACATTAGAACTACCGGTGATTAAAATATACTTATTTGTTTGTACCAAAGAAATAAAAGTGACAGGCAATCGAAGCAAACATATGACGCAACTGAAAGGAATCTTTATTTATATCTTGTACCAAAAAATCACGGAGTATTCTCAAAAATGTGCCGCTGCAAATTTCTATAATTTTTATGATAAATTAGTGACTCGTCAATTTGATGGCCTTGGTGGTTCTAGTGTTAATTAATTCAAAAATTACAAATTATGAAATATGCATTTAAGTAGAAAATGATCGATTTTAAACTGTTACAGAACACTACATAATTACATCCTGTGGAGATTAGTGATGTCGATAATGCCTCACATGATAGACGAGTACCAGCAAAAGAGGGTCGAATTTCGAAAGATTCTGTTAGGTATACTAAGCGAGAGGAACAGGTGGTCTCAATGCGTTGAATGGACGAACAAAAAGCTTGGCATGGCTGTGGGTGCTCTCTTCATTCGTGATAACTTCAATCACGAGAGCAAGGTGACTTTTTTTTATAGAAAAGTAATTCAATATTGTAACATAAATACTTTTTAAACTTTTGATATAAGGCACGTATGGTGCGGTCAGCTTTAAATTTGTTAAATGTTATTCTGTAGATTTTTGGTGATTCTGGAGGATAATTTGGCTTTCAGGAGACGGCACTTGAAATGATTCGTACGATACGAGAAGCGTTTAACGAGTTGTTAGCGGAAAATCATTGGATGGATAATGAAACTAGAGCTGTAGCTAAGAGTAAAGCTGATTCTATGAACGAAAGAATCGGATATCCTGAATTCCTGAAGGATCCTGTGGAACTGTCCAAGGAATACGTGATGGTATTTATTTATTTTATAAATTAAAAGGATTAAAACAAATATTTTTAGTAGATGTTGCAAAAATATGAAGTATAACATTAATTTTTAGTTAGCTTAAAATGGATTACGGATAAAATAATTATTTAATTATTTACAGTTACGAATAATCACTAATTAGTGAAATCGCTTATGCTACGTACTATAATCACTTACAATCGCTTATATGTTACTTTCAGTGACTTAAAATACTATAATAACTACACTACTAAACATATAAATAAATTTATTATATGTAGTCTCAAATTCTTCTTTATCTTCCATTTTGCAGTTGAATATTACCGAGCATCATTTTCTCGAAAACGTGTTGGCTGTGCTGAAGTACGATGCTTATCACAATTTAGAGAAACTGCGGAAGCCAGTTGATAAGGACAAATGGTCCACCGAGCCGGCTGTCGTGAATGCCTTCTACAATCCCAACAAAAACGACATTGGTAACTTCATTTTCTTTCACCTTCGCTATATCTTAATTAAAAACAAAAATGAAAAATCTATATGTGTCATAAGCTCGGCAATTTTTACTACTATCGTGACTAATTAACACTTTTGTTCCATTTTATCCTTAATAAATTTTTGCAATGAAGTTTCGTCACTTTTGCCTTATAAATTTAAGAGTAAAAGTCCGAGCACTAAAGGGTTAAATTTAATTGAAAGCATTCTTAAATAATATTATCTGTACGAATTTAAGACAACAAATTGGATACGTAAGTATTTGTAGTCTGAATTTTATAGCAATTACAGTAGAGACTCCCGTATCCGAACTACATAATAAGGAGACTAAAGTGGCCGGATAACAGAATTTTCCGATAATAAACAAATCACTTTCTTTTGTATTAAACTTCATTTATTTAAGTAAAAATCAACAAAGCCGATAATTTATTACAAATGTTTAAGAATCCCATACCTTTTTCGCTGCGATTGTAAATATCCTGACACCGTGTATTCTTGCCAATTTCGTTGCACTTTCACCACTTTCGAGATGTTTAACTATTTTGGATTTTGCTTCAACGGTTAGAAAAACGCGTTTACGTTTGCTTATCATTACGATACATACTCTGCCGTCTTCATACTGAATTGTTATGATTAGATTTTAGTTGACCGAGCACAGGAGGATATGAGTATACGAATATATTATCTGCTTATTACCTAAAAACGCTGTTCGAGTAACAGAACATCCGGATAATAGAACGTTCGAATGTTAGGGGTTCGAGTACGGGAGTCTCTACTGTATAATCAAACATTATAGTTGTTTATGAGCTAATGACAACAACATCTTTCATTCCAGTCTTTCCAGCTGGAATCCTTCAGCCACTCTTTTACTCCCAACATTTCCCAAAATCATTGAACTATGGTGGGATAGGCGTGGTAATTGGACATGAAATTACTCACGGTTTCGATGACAAAGGACGTCAGTTTGACAAAGATGGGAACATGATGCAGTGGTGGAACAACGCTACCGTAAAAGCGTTTAGAGAAAGGGCTCAGTGCATTGTGGATCAGTATTCCAGGTATAAATTACAAGAGGTTGATTTGTATATCAATGGGAGAATGACTCAAGGAGAAAACATTGCTGATAATGGCGGACTTAAGCAGTCGTTTAGGGTAAGTTTCGTTTCTTAATAGCTTCTAATGAACAACTGAATCAATATTATTAATTCGAATATTATTAAATTATATTGTTATATTGGTATCTCATAAGTATGATAATGAACAATCATCTTAATCATTATTTGTATAAGGAATAGAGCTTCTGCAATTTCCTTCGAATAAAATTAAACGAAACCAAAGAACTGAATAAGGCAGAACAAAAGGAGAATTAGTAGATCCGAGAAATTCTTAAATGTCAAGGAAATGTATTTTTCTAAGTTAAAAATGTTATACAAAAAGGTCTTATGCACAAATACCCTAATTTTTTAATAAAACAAATACAAGATTTCTTTAACCCTTGGACGCCCAGAGTGGGTCAAGAAATGTTCACAAAATACTGATGTTTAGTTTTATTCATAAAATAACTGCTGTAAGCTAGCAATGCTCTGATTTCGAATCGGAAAATAGGATTGAGGCACCAGTAAATGAGCACACATCAATGAATGAACAGTAAATACAGAAACGAGCAAATTATTCAAAGGAAAAGAAAAAGAAAGGTAAAAAAAAGCTTTTCCATGCAAAAATACGTATTGTTCACTCATTAGTTAAGAATATTTATTCAATGGTATTCATTAGCTAATATAATGTTCATTCATTGGTGAAATCAATATTTCTGGCATTCTGATTTAATTATTTATACTTTCTACTTAAAAATCTGGTTTGACTCATCAGGATAGTTATTAATGTTATTAATCCCTGAAATTTGACATAAAGAGTCAACAATCATTAGCGCATCTACCCTAATGGTACTTAATAATTTAAATAAATAAATTAAATATCGTGTTCATATTTTCGAAATTACCGCCTAACTTGGATATGATTACTTTAAGCGTCCTCAGGTTAATATAAAATGTAAAAGTGATTAATAATTCAAGATTAATTAAATCTTTATATACTATATATTATATATTATTTATATATACTTTTTATATGATTCAGGCATACAAAAAATGGGTATCAATAAATGGTGAGGAACCTTTGCTCCCTGGTGTGAATCTCACTCATGATCAGCTCTTCTTTTTGAACTATGCTCAAATATGGTGCGGTTCCATGAGACCAGAGGATGCATTGACGAAAATACGAAGCAGCGTTCATTCACCAGGTCCTATAAGGGTCCTGGGTCCATTATCTAATAGTGAAGACTTCGCCAGGGCCTACGACTGTCCTCCAGGTTCACCAATGAATCCAACGCAAAAGTGTAACGTTTGGTAAAATCATATAATTTACATTGTATCAGACCATTAATAAATTTATCGAACTATAAGTTCAATTTTTCCTACCAAGAATTGTATAAACTAAGAGTATGTTCGAAACCAATATTTGAATTTTCGAAATTCGGTTCCGAAACGTTGCAAGATCTCGAAATCCTTGAAACTTTTGGAATTCGAAACTCTCAAAACTTAAAGTGCTGATTTTGTTGTGTAGAAGGAATATTTTGTTCAGAAATTGAGGACTTCACAAAATCTTTATATATTAGGTGTACTAATGAATAATTCACTTTTCAATTAAATTTAATATTTATTTCTACCAAAACAATATTATCTTAACTATAATTGATCTTGACAGTAAACATCATATCCTGCCAAAAGAGAATAGCTTCATTTTTTTATGAAACAAATGTATTAATTCATTAAAAAATAGTGTATTATTTATCGGTACCCTTAATAAATAAACAAGAATGTGCAAAAAAATACTGAAGTAGACAACCCCCCCCCCCCCAAAAAAAAACAACAATATAAAAAAACATCTAATCTAAATTCTTGTTTATGAATCCTAACATCCGAGGTCTTTCTGGATCTAACCTACTTATTTTCTTATTCACTATATTCTCCGATGCAGTGAAGTCTTTCAGAAGATACCGATGATGATGGTGTAATGAGATACTCGTTTTAATAATTTCTTTTAATTTGGACACTTTGTCTTTTCATTGCAGAACTTTCACCTACGTTTCGAAAGTTTCGAATTCTCTTTCCAAAGTTTCGATGTTTCGAAGAACTCATTCCTAGTATAAACATTAAGTTAACGAAAAATACATGAAACGTATAAATTAGCAATCTCGTAATTATTATCTTTATTAATCATTTATACAATTACAGGTAATGAAATACTCTGAAAAAAGAAAGATAAGCGAGCAAGATAGATGAGAACTTGTGGTGCTGAGTGCCCTGAAGAGACTGTCATCATGGTGTCGACTGTTGACCACGATGGGACCACAAAAAAACTAGTTTTATTTCCTCGTGGTTCACCGTGGTGTAAATCTTCTGTAGATCAGTGTATGCATGCGTGTGTGTGACTGTGCCTGTTAAATATGGGAATCATGAAAGGTGACTATAGTGTCAGCTGAGAATCCCATGGATAAAAGCTACATGTGTATATAGGAGATACGTTTTAATCGTGTATGTAATCGTTTCTGTGTGGTTCATCTCGTCGTAGACGAGTCTAAAATAAACTTTTCGATCAAAAGAAAGAAAAAATGCAAGATGAAATAAATATCGTATGTTCAATTCCCTTTCCCGTTTTTTATAGCTGTCCGAGTTTTAATTTGAAAAATCGTTGGCAAAATAAAATATAAACATCTACAAAAAAGAATTTAAAATTATTGAGTAAAGTTAGGAATAAATCTATGTGTACTACTAGTATGACTGAAAATCAAGCTGGTGAAAGTAACACCTATGCTTTAAAATATATTTAAACAATTTACTTACGCTCTAATGCAGCTAAATATAAGTTATTAGGCATCGGAAAAAGTTTGTGTGGTTTTTCTATCTCAAATACTGGAAGTTTCCTACTTTAACAAGCTAAATTGTAGGAGCATAAACTATAAATGAAAATAGGAAAATACGTTATGCAAAGTTTGTTTGTAAACGCTTCGTTAAAAAGTTATGGTACAGAAATAAATACACGTGAAGAACTAATTCAGCGAATTAATCATTCAGTTTCTGAGATGCAGTAGAATCCCGATTAAATTCGGAGTGCAATTTCGTCCTATCGTTAGATCGATGCGAAGCTTGCTTCGATGCAGAAGCAGGTCACTTTGAAATGATAATTTAAACATTTCCAGCGATCTTAACGCGTTAAATAATATATTATGTAAGTACAGACAATATTTGTCTATAACTTCGTAACGAAACGTTTACAAACAAATTTTTGATAACATTTTTGTCTGTAGATTACGCTCCTATGATTTGATCTTTAAAGTAAGGAGTACCCTGTATATTGAAATCGAACTTTTTCAGTTTTTAGAAAAGATCATGCAACGGTGCTAATAACATCGGAAAATGCTATTTTTTATTTTCTCAAGCAAAATTAAATTGTAAGGAAATTCGAATTGATTAAATTTCATATTATTAAATGCACACGAGCTTTATTCGATACTTAATAAATAAAGGCCATTATGTTATAAAATATGTTGGTATACTTTATTTACCATTTAATGTAATATTTCTTGGAAGCTCCCACAAAAACGTCCTTCCATTTCAAAGATTAGAAAACTACTATTACCATTATCTTTCGACGATTCTACTAATCACGTCAGGCTAAATATAATGCAGTCGCACCTCGATAACTCCAACCTCTTTAACTCGAAAACTTCCATAATTCTAAATACGAAAGCCTATATAAATCGAAATAAAACTTACTTTAACTCGAATTATTTGCCACGTATTTAAATGTATTTTTATCCCTGTAACTCGAATTTAGAATCGGTAAATATTTGCAAGTCGAAATTTACGTTTATAAGGCAAACTTTTATCGTCGTTGCAGCTTTGACTCAAACTTATAGCTATATAGTGAGTCACAAAATTATTGGGACAAGAGCGAAAAGATAATAGAAAGATACGAAAAAAACAAAAAGAGGAACACACCTTTCAATATTGTTTTATTGAAGAATGTATATATTGTATTATGGACCAAGTGATTAATAAGGACATTATTTGTAATGCCCAGCCATTATGAATAATGGCAGACGAAATCGCCCATTGTAATGAGTTTGATGTAGTTTATTATAATTTCTATCATTGACTGATAAATATGAAAACTACTATCATGTGATTGGGTGAGGTTCGGGTTAGGAAAAGAAATTATATAATTCTGAATGCTACCAAAGTTTCAATTGTTCGAATAAATGGCTAGCAGCGTCTATAGTTCACCAAAGAATTTTATGTAATTGAATGCAGGAAAGTATTGGTATTGGTAATTTGGATTTTCCAAGTTCACCTAAGGTTATTAGTGATCTATTTAATGTATCGTTTCTAAATAAAAATAATTAAATATTAATGAAACAAATGAGTTCTGTTTTCCTTCAAAATCAAATTGTCCAAAGGAAATGTAGCTTTATCCATAACGTCGAGTCAATTTGAAAAATTAAATAATATTACTCAGATTGAGTGACGGTTTCAGATATTATTTATAATAATTTCTTACGCGCTTGGTTCATAACATATATATCGAACTTTGAATTAATATATCGTAGTAACATAGAGAACAATATTAAAGTATTTATTATCATCTTTTTACTTTGCATACCTCTATTACCTGTTCTTCTATGTCAATAATTTTGTTAATCGCTGTATATATGTTATAATGCGTTAAATAAATGAATCCTGGAAAACGTAAAATGACACTTGCCGTATTTCTACCTCTCGTACTTGGAAACTTCGACAAAGCTGAAACTTCTGTAACTCGAAGGTTTTAGCTCTTCTCTTGAGATTCTAATTATCGGGATTCGACTGTACTAAAAATTCAGAATCTTTTTTAAAAGACGTGAAATAATTTTTAACTTTTAATTGAAATAATTCAATTTATATAAAATTTCTTTACACAAAGCATTAACTGTAAAGTGGAAGGAATTGAATAAGAATCGAGTATTTGTTGAAAGATTTATTCTATATTGGAACATATCATCCATACATAGCACGGTCAATACCGATCTCGCTTTGTTTCGTGTAAAAAAGATGGAAATAAAAATAATATACAACAAACAGAGGGCTCTCCCTCTTTCTCTTTCTCTCACTTCCGTTCAAACTGCGATATCATGGCTCGATATCACATTCATCACCTGTTTTTCTCTTAAAATTTACAAAAATTCACAAATTAAAAATCTGTACATACATCGTGTATAATTTAACTAAAAAATTATTCACTGTAACGTTGTAACATAGTGATGCAGTTAAGCGCAACAATAAAATCAATAATTATAATAATCGTACCAATATTACTAAATAATGAATAACAATATAAAACTATATTTTACAGAAAAGAAATAAATTAAATCTATATTTTCGATATTCGAATTACTATCGAATATTTATAATACATACATACGTACATATATATACATATATATATATATATATATATATATATATATATATATATACATACTTTTAAAGTTAATAATAAGTGGAAGAGAAATAAATTAATTTACAAAACGCAAAGAATTTTGTTTCTTGTTAAATGATTGGATTGTTCCAATGCTTCACGTGTTCAGTGAGAGAAAGTAAAGAAGAGAAAGAACATCAGTCGACTGAATCAAGTCGCCCAATTAATCGCGAATAACAATATGGCTACCAGCGGTTTTCCGGTCTATGTACATGCAGCGGGTGATTTTTTCTTTTTTTCGTAAAATGATTGTACCTAGGGGAGATCTATCCACATTTTCCTCTTTCATATTTATTTTCAATCCACTTTCCCTTTAAGAACAAAAAACGAAATAAAGCAATTGCTTTCTGATTTAAATAATTTTAAACAAATAAAATACATCGTAATTTTATATTTGTCTTTTTGCACTGAAAGAAAAACTTCTAATCATGCCGCATTAATAAATTCCACCTGTTATGCTCGGTAAAATTTGTTATCTCGTTAATATTCATTAATCTTCATATATATATTTGATATTAAATTTTGAAATTCTAATGAAATTTCTATTTAAATTTCACGCTTTTATCAGAAACATACGGCTTATGAATTACATATGGTTCACGCTCTACATAGACAACGCAATTATTAACGAAGGCATAATTAATGCAAAATAAATCACCGCGTATGCAACACCATATATAATTCATTCTTCAATAATTTACATTTTTCCTTCAACAAATTTTTCAAGAACCTTTTTGACCCATAGACAGAGTTGTTAAATTAAGAGGAGCGAAATAAATTTCCAATTTGCTTCTCATCAAAGCTCTTCTCTTCATTCTACTAGCATCTCTCAAAAAAATAGTCATCTCTTTACATATCTTTCTCGCTATCTCTCTCTCGCTCGCTCTCTCTATTAAACTACACCCTGATGCCCATGCATAAATCGATTATAGTGAATTTTTTATTGCGTCCACGAGGTCGGATACGTCTTTGCAATTATTCATTACTTTTTTTTTTATTATTCCAGAAAAATATATATGTGTTTATATATGTATGTATGTATGTATATATGCAATATGTATATTTATATACATAACAGAGCCTCGAGATGGAAACACCGACGGTAGAAAACTCTCTCAACTTCGCGAAATAAGTCCCAAAAGTAAACTGTCGTCCCGTTAGGAAGAATTCACTTTCGATCTTCATTTTTTGTCATGTACAGGTAATAAAATATATCTATGGTTGATAAAATCCTTGAAATTGCCAGCAATTTTATTTCTTTTTTACTTCTTTTTATATATTCTTAAATACTACAGCTGTATCATAATTGTTTACGCCGTGCCTGTGGCTTCTTGTACCTGGAAGTCAGGCTTGGCGTTGTCGCGTTTTACACGTGGTGTGCCAACTCAAATAGTGTATTATGGACTGTCGAAACTTCGTACCATTTATTTTCTTTCGTTTCGAATCTCCAGATGGAACGAAAATCCCAGCCGCCTCAACGTAGGCAGGAAGTCCAACCTTCGTTACGCTCAGGAAAACCGAGTCGGGATGCGAAGCGGATGGCTGCTTTTAACGAGCGGAAATGGGAAGAATCAGGTGCCAACTGGTTTGATAGTGCCAAGTTGGTAGAGAAGCAGGCTGCGGCTTATGAAAAACAGCCTTCCTCACGCCGTCAGGAGCGGAACCGCCAGCGACTACAAGCTTGGAAGGACCGCAAACAGCAGCCCAACCAGCCGGAACAGCCACTGGACATGTCTCAATTCAGGGCAAAAACAGGTACACCGGAAACCGGCGTAACATATAACGTAATCTCAATGAAGAATTTATCCCCAGTGACACAGACGTTTGGACACAATCTTGAACACTCGGCCTTCCCCCTATTATGCAAGGTCACATACGATGATATGAAATCCGTGGATGAGAAGTTTGCGCGGAAAATGCCTTTCTCAGGCTTTTTGCATCACTGCACTACCGCGTTGAACCTCACATTAGTAGATACTATATGGGACGAGAACCAAGACCGTGAGGTGTTAGACGAGACGGGGGCTCGACTACTCTTGGAAAGGATGGAGCTACCTGGCCCCATCGCGGATTACTTGACTTACCTAACGCAGACAACAACCGCTGCCGGCAACGCTGTGAGGATGAACTTAACCGCCGCTACCGTGCCAAGACGCACCGAGTACCCAGACTCATTCGGAAGAGTAACCGCAGAGACGCACAACTCATATGAATGTTACGTCTCCCCCTTGGTAACCAGACGACGGATTGAAGCGACAGTTGCAAATAACGTGGAGTAGAAACCCTTTCCCGACGAGTTGCTATCAGCAGGATTTGCTGCCAATGAGGTCTTTCTTGGATTTCGCCCAATCGATAGGTTTGGATACGCGGAGAAGATGCAGCTTTACGGCTTAGATTTTCCCGCGGACACCATCGATCAAGGCATCATATCGAGAGTACAGTATAGCGAGTATAGTCTCGGGTCGGTGTTCGATCGCGTTTGACCACGTCAGAAAGGGCTACAAGATCGTTGACACGCTAGTAACCAAGAAAACGATGCCAGGGTTTGTGGCATTCGTAGAATCCATACTACCGCTGGAACCGAGCGCCTACTCTTGGCGGAACAACCGGCTGCGATAACGAGCGCTAGTTCTGGAGGCAACAGCGCTCATAAGCTTGTAATACTTGTGTGGAATAAAAACCGCAGGTCACGTACAGCAGCCGGACTGTGTGGATTAGTGGACGATGACAGGACCACCAACAAGCTGGAGGGAGACACCTGAAAGACTTACAAGGAACAACAACTATACATTCGACTAAGCGCGATCAATTCGCAATATTCGACGTCGAAACAAAGTTTCGACAATCCATAATACACCATTTGAGTTGGCACACCACGTGCAACACACGACAACGCCAAGCCTGACTTCGAGGTACAAGAAGCCACAGGCACGGCGTAAACAATAATAAATCAAAATTCCCGAAAATCGTGATCTTGCAACCTAACTTCTTCGAAACTTAAGGGGACTTTCTACTTTAGCATTTCTTTAGCAAAATTGGTGTAATTCGAGAATTTTGGTTGACAAAATTATAAAACACTATTATTACACTTATTTGCATCTATCACATAGCAGTATTTCACATAATTTTTGCATAGAAACAAATTAAGCACAACTCCTCCAAAATGATCCAAAATGACTAAATGAAGTAACATTACAACCGTTATGAATTTTTTCGCATGCTGAATTTATTTTTACAAGAAAACAAATAATGAAAAGTAAACAGCGACACTTGAAAGAAGAAGGTTTTATTTTGCGCAAATTTCTTAATGCTTTCGAATATAAAAAAACGACACAAACTCTAAAGTAGAGAGACCCCTTAACTCAACCCCAGGGAACCCTCAGAAATTAATCAGACTATTTTTTTGTGTTTAAAATTTTGCTTATTTCTCTGCCTATGAGTTCTTTCTTTAAATAAACCTTGTGGACACGAATCATAAAAGAGTTTCGCCGTGGACAAATCTCCTCCATTCAGCAACAGTGAAACAAAAAACAAGGGGGGGGGGGTACAATGTACAAAGCTAATTTACAAAGGTCTCGTTCGGTTACCCTCTGTGTATTTCACGGCTCGTTTCGCGTTTCTTCATCCTTGCTTCTTTTATATGTACACAATGCACTCTCTTTGAACTCTATGGCTTCTGTGGTTTCTCTGTCTCTCTCCCTCTCACTCGCACACACCATGCATTCTGTGTCTCCTTATCCTTCTTTATTCTGCTTAATTAATTCTTGTCTATCGCCATTCGTCTCCCCGAATCCTATTTATCTGAGAAATCGTTTCCATTTTGTTGCATCGCGTCTCCGCCATTTGCAATTCCCCCCTCTCATATCCAATGAAAAGGCTTGCAATACTGTGTGTGTGTGTGTGTGTGTGTGTATGTGTGTGTAAGAAAAATAAATAACATCCTCTTCTCTAGCTCTTTCTTATCAAAATAAACTTGGATTGTCAGGAAAATAAATCCTTTAACGATTCCATAGACTTTTTGTTTGTTGGTACTTCGTTTTTAGGTTAGAATTTAAGTTCGAAATTATGCAACTCCCTCTCTTTTCTTATCTTTAGTCATTCTTGTACTCAACACGGTGGGGTTCACTGAAACACACCTTTTCTAGGACGATTTTGCAAAATTACGAACAAGAAAATGTAGTAAAAATTTGCACGAAGTAGTCATAAGAACTTTTACACGTTATCCGTGGAGAACTCAAACCTTTTTGTTGGATAACTTTTTGTTAGAGTTTAAGGTTATTGCTAAGTTTTATATGATCGATGATTTTTAAATGATTGTCAAACAAAATGTACGCGTACTAGAAAAGGTCCCCCCAAATCAGGAATGCAGGGGATGACGGTGTCCCCATCACTCCTTATGGTTCACAGTATTGCATCTACTCAAAAGTTTGTGAGACAAGCCATAAAATCAATTTTCATTTCGCCAAAAAATCGCAATCGGTGCACTTATGCTGTATAGCACTCGGAAAATTAAACTTGTAGTATTTTTCATTAAATCTTCTTTCCTGTACAATATTATTTCGTGTACTTCTACCAGAATTCGAAGACGTCTCAGAAACATGCGTGACCGAATAAAATTTATTATTCGTTATGTTGCTTAGTTTATTTTGAGACGTTTCGAGTTTGGAATAAAACAGAGATCTTCAGAGATCCAAAGCATTCTAGCACAATATGCTAGATTCTTTCTGTTCGACATTTTTTGGATGAGAACAAAAATTCTGCCGATTTTATCTGATAAAGTGGAGAACCTTTGCTACTCAAACGGTTTTTAGATTACTTTTATTCATAGATTTTTATTTAAATTTTTGCCAAAAGCTTTATTTCATATTTAATTATTTTTAGGTTCTCGAATTACAAAATGGTTTTTAATACAAATCGACTGAATGTTTGCACTTATCTTACAATAACTTTGTTCGTGCGATGGAATATGTCTGCCGTGAGTTGCCAGTGGTTCTGTGTATTTTTTTTCTAAAACCATTGCTTATATAGCACTTCTGATATTAACCCTTTCGTGCATGAAATTATGGTATTGGATGCTGTATTGAGACTAACTTTTTAGTATTCAAATGGAGCATACGAACAGGTCATGAAAGGGTTCATCGTTGCTTCAAAGATGGAAATTTTTTCGAGTTAATCTTACAATATTTAGTTTGAACCCCTTTTCTCTTTTAAATTTAAATAATTTCTAAATAATTCCTAATAACATCTCCGAAAAATTTTCAAAAAAGCTAAAATTGCACGAAATTTCTTGACTTAGATAAAAATTCTACTGAATTAACATAATACATAATTCGCAAATAAATTTTCAATAATTTTTCAATCAATTTTCAATCAATTTCACATAATCCAAATTTGTTCAGCCACTAAAAGTCTGTGATAACCAAGGGTGCCAACAAACTCGAAAAAAGAATCAGCTCCGCCGAACACAAACTGGCAACAACGATTTTCGTCATTCCTCAAATATCTGCATCTCGCGCGGTATTTCTGCTGAAAAAATACACATCGATTTAAAGGACAGATACATCATCTCCTTCTTATAACTTTTTCGTCCGGTTAGTCGTTTGTTCTTCGATTTCGACAACTGGTACACTCAGGATTCGTTTTCCTCGTCGCTTCCACTCTCTCCAACACTCTCACACCACCCTCTATCATTTTGCTTTCTTCAAGTTTTCTTTTGCATCATGCAACACACTGCTTTATATGCTTAAAGACTTCTTCATTATCATCGTTATCATCATCATTTAGCAATCGTTAAAATTATTGTACATTATTTAATTAGTAATCGTTAGAATATAATATTATTGATGTACATGTGGCTCCACCATGTCCATTGCGGAGAACACGTAAATTACTAGGCACGTGTGAACACTTAGGGGAATCCCACTTCATAAGGAATACCCGAATTCTTCTTACTGAGACTTTCTATTTTTCATTTTTTTTTTTTTTCATTCATCGGATAATTTGATGAATCTTCGTTTCTTGGAATTATTTGTTACTTTATCTCCTTTCGGACTTTTTTCTTTAGGACTGTTTGGATGTAAAATTTTCGGGCATTCGAAATGGTTCCTGAAAGCCACAGTCGAATTCTAATTACTTTTATAGGGAAGCTTCGATTTACAATTTTGAGGGATTTTCAACTACAACATGACGAAATTACAGAATCGTTCCTGGACTTAATTCTTGCAAATTTTTTCCCACCATACAATTTTCAATAGAAATTTAAAATTTTTCCGAGGTTTTGTATAATATTAAGTATCGAATTTTGTGTCTTGCAATCTTTTTAATAGAAAATCCACTCTGTAATTTCGTCTGTTGTCCATATTCAGTACTTCTTTCAAGTTTAATCTGAAAATTGTATACAATGTTCAATTTTTGGATTATCGATTACCAATTTTCACGAATTTGATGATTTTTTAAATCGACTGGGATGTTGTTCACGCATGCCTATCGAATATCTACGTCATGTAACTTCTATGAAACGCACACGGGCGCATTAAGTCGAACCGCACCGCCGCATTGCCAACTTCGCAAAAATCTCCCTACAACCTGCGCGACAAAATTTTCAACCAACTTTCAAATTTCTTTTTTTTCTTTGCTCTCCAATCGTGGGCGGAGTGCACGCCGAGTCCCTTTCTTTCCTCTCATGCATACTCATTTTCTCGCAAACATACGCTCAATTCCGTTCGAACCACTAATTGTATATACAAAGTATCGCTTGCCATTTTTTAAAATTTGCGCGCGCGCGCATTTATGTTGTATACACACGTGTGAGATGTTAGTGTTGGGAATCGCGACTCATTATCCGCCTCGAAATGTTTTCACCTTGTTCTCCCGTTCATTAACCATAAACGAAATTCGCAAATTCTTAAAATTTCCATTAATCGAAAATTCGCCTACTGAAATTTGCCAGTGAAGTGAAAATTTGCATGGAGGCTGTGTTTTCATTACGAATACTGATAATATTACAACTCTTCGCCACTAGAATAAAATTGCAACAATGCCAAAAATTTTGCGATAGAAACATCTTTTTCTTTTTTTCTTTTAAATGTAAACCAGCGATCTCAACTGGGAAAATTTTCGAGAACACTCGTTTACCCAAAAGTACACTTATAATACGTAATTTTATATATATTTTTGCTCAAGTGTCCCATTTAAAAAATGTTTACAGCCGAACATACGCGAAATTCGAAAAAAGTTGAGGACCACTGGTTCCGCTCGAAAATTCACGCGCAAACTAGTCGTATCTTCGAGATTCGTCTCGAGTAAAATGAGGAACAACGCCGCGTTGAATTGACTTTTAACGAATATCTCTAAAAAGAATTTCGAAATACAATCGAATTTAACAAATCTAACCTACTAGAATCACAAATGTTGACGCAGGATTCCTGCAAATTCGATCAATTAATTTTCCTTTCAATTTGTTCATCGATAAAAGGATGTCCTTCGTTTGGGAATTAAACTCAGTGCAATAGAAATGCTTTTATCCGCCGATATCGTACACGAGGCGCATCGCAATATCGATAATTTCTTAAAATAACTTCCTTAGAAACAACTTTCCAATCACAAAGGCGATTTGATTCCCATCACTGTCGCAAAATACCATTTGTAAATGTGTGTGTCTATGTGTATGTGTAAGCATATGTATGTGTTTACGTCTGTGTGTGAGTGTGTGTGTGTGTGTGTGCAACCTACTGAATATATAATATATTGTATATATATAAAATGCTCCAAATAGAAATAATATTTACCAATTATTAATCGAATGCGGAGCAAAAGAACTCCCGTCAATTTTTTCCTCGTTAGTATGCGTTTTAAACGTACAACAATAATTTTCAGTCTAATACATTCCAAAGCACCAATTCGTTATAGTTTCTCATTCCAATATGGCCGACAGGGAATCGGCCATTTTTATCATAGTCGCCGCGGTCTAAAGTGGCGGCCATGTTTTTTTTTATTTTCGAGAGAGATATCTCACGTGCTTACGTGCCTAAAAAAAGGAGCCCGAATCCTACCACCATTCTTTCCGTCCGTCTTTACTACGTTTCATTTTTTCACACATAGCGAATTCTCAGTTTAACAATAATTTCGATACTTTATGATTAGTATAGTAGTTATGTTATATAGTTGCTAATAGAAGATACGCGCTTAAGATCATTTCGTATCAAGCGCACGCTGTCAAATATTTTGTATGCACGATCGATCGAGTTTTTGGTAGTATAGTTGTGCTCCACCATAATAAAATTTTGTTAATGTTTCATTTCACTTATTCCTAGTAAATCGATGACGATTGAAGACAATTTTACGAGCTAAGAAATATTCATACAAGCACTTACAAGTTCTTCTTCATAGTAAAAGCTAGTATAGTTGTTGTAAAATTTAATACGGTTGATGTATAGTGGCAGCATACTCATGCACATTGGACATTATGTCTTCGTTTCACTTTGACAATGTCTATGTATTTTTGAAGGCCCGCTTGTATAGACGCGGTTAATATAGTTGTCAACTATAATTACACTTGCCATGAACTATACCTTCGTCGAATATTAACACAATTAGAAATGACTAACTGCAGCCTAATCTTCGATAGCTCTAACTATTGTCCAGTAAAGAGCAACTATAAATTAGAACAACTATACTTAAGTTTAATTCTTTAGATTTCTCATTGTAAAGCACACGCATCGTGCTTTTTTTATTTTTTATCTTCGATTTTCGCAGCATTTCCAATGCAAACTTCTTATTGAGCACATACACAGACTACAGTTTTATCAACAACTATACTGTACCTCGATCGAACGTACAAGGGTGTGTGTCATATGTATGTCTGTATGCTTCTTCTTTCCTTGTATGTGTTAACACGCGTGCATTCGCTGTGATGCAAGTACAAATGTAAGTGTTCAGTGTTAGTAATAATAGCAGTAACAGGAGCAATAGTAGTTTTATAAATAGTAGCAATAGTAGTAGTAGTAGTAAGTCGACCGGGTGCACATCCGACGAGGGCAGGTCCTATAGTGACAATTTTTTTTTTTTTTCGTTAAAAATCTGGGGGACACTTTGTACGATTATCAGAGTACAATAGTAATTCTTTCACTATATGCCACGTCACTTTTCCAATCCAATTTTCTCATCTATCTTCGACATCTTTCCACTATACTCATCTTTAGACTTCTATGCCTAGCAGCGATGTTAGTTCTAAGATAGTGTCTTCTTACTATTTTTTATAGTAAATCAAACGTATAATTAAGTGTTTTATCGACAGTCGATAAATGTGATCAAAAATTTTTGTACCTTTTGGTGTTAGTATTGGCAGCCCCGAAAATTTTGTTAGTCGATGATGGTTGTCAAGACTTCTTTTTCGCATACGGTGTACGCTTACTTTCACTACTCATATTTACAGCGATTGCAGAAATAATAATTTCGATTCGCAATGTACTATACGATCCTAGCTTATTGCCGTTTTAGCGTTACTATAATTTTACCCTCTACTTCTCAAATTTAGAAGAAAGTCACAAATAATACCAAAATGATATTCAATTTTTTATCCCAAAAACTAGAGAGAAATACTATCTTAATTTTTCAAAATTGAGCAATATTCTCGTAAAACCACGAAGATAATTTTAAACTGATAATTACTGTTAGTGAAGAAAATCATGATAGGGGGGCCAATTTCATAAAGAATCTGTAGACGACCCACTACGAATTTTCGAATTTTTCGAATCGAAAAAGATTGTTTCAGAAAATTCTCCATGACACTGGCCCCATAGAGGGTTAATCTAAAATTTAAGGTGAAAAACGGAGACAGTTTGATTAAAATTCTCAGGGCTCCTTACATTTCTTCTTTCTCTCCCTCTATCTCTCCTTACAAATAACAATTATATACAATATAAATCCGCGGGGGAAAAAAAGCGAAAAACGAAAATGAAGTTCGTACGCGTAAAATAATGCATCAAACTACCATAACAAAGTATAATCACTTAACTTTATTTATAATAATCTTCTGCAGAGCTTATAAGCTTCACGTTTCTTCTTTTCCAAGAGTTTTCTACAGCATCCAATAAATTAAAACGACTCCATCTCTCCCCGTCTCAAGATTAATAACAAGAACCTCCCTCTTTTTCTCACTGTGCCACTCACTCTCTCCCGCTCTCTCTCTCTCTCTCTCTCTCTTTCTCTCTCTTTCACTCTCACGCATACACATACACTCTCTCTTTCTCTCTATTTTTCTCGCAGGGCCGAACGTTGCCTCCAATAAGAAAATACCGCATCTCAGCCGTCTGTCGGCTAATTACGAACCATATAGAATGGTCTTCTTTCTTGCTTCAACGTCGTGGTATCAGGTTACAATATTCACGGTGATCGACAACTGCCTTAGACTAAACACATGGTGTTTATAGCGTGGCCATAAGGCCGAGAAACGCCATTGTTGCCTATTACCACGTGACTTTAGCTTCTGGGCTTATGGTTACCAAGGCAACCCTCACCTCACTTCTTCTCACTGCTTGAAAGACTTTTTGCTAATACAACTAGGAGATATTTTTTTTCAACATAAATAATAATAGTAGGTTTTCAATCTAGAAAAAATAATTATACCGACTGTAATTATTAATACTTTACAAGTATCTGATCTCATAAGTAGGATTTAACTGAACGTTAGGGTTTTTCAAGATTACTAAAATTTCTTATGAAATATTCTTTTGTAGGTAGTCTTTAAAGCTGTAGAATATTTTTTAAAGAATTCTGCTGTCTTGATTTGGAAAATTTTGAAACGTATTATAAACAACATTAGTAGCCTTGTACTGTAAAGAAAATAATTATTCTGACTGTAACTATTATTACTCCGTAACTGGCTACATAAGATTTGTCCAAAAGTGAGCGTTCCTCGATCTCCATCGCTTTACCCCACTCCAGCGATCGTCACCACGATCCAAAATCCGGAATATTTACACATACATCTGCGTGTCTACACATATATACATACAGGCAGAAGAGACACCTAGGAGAAACGTACAGGGTACCCGGAGCGGGCAGACAGACAAGAGAGATTGCGGCATGATGCGCATACATATGGTACATAATCAGCGTGTGTCCTGTGTTGCATGTACGTGTAATCAGTGTGAGCGCGCGTACGTGCGTCGTGTGTGGTATGTACGTGTGACTCCAACACATTTAAAAGGAGTATTACAGTTTGTCCCTTAAAAAAACACAGAAACTCGAGTCTACGCTTGGCAGTATCATCAGAACAATCGCTCGCTCGTCGTCAGAGAGCGGGCGCACTATATATACATATTATAGATGTATGTATGTATGCGTGTGTGTGTGTGTGTGTGTGTGTGTGTGTGTGTGTATATATATAATATATATTTTTTGCATTTTTTTATCTCGTTTTCGTTTATCATTTATAATATCTCTAGATGTCGGTGACGCATGTGGTAATAGTAGTGTCTCCCCGTATTCTCTGTCGTTTTAATAATAATTTTGAAGCACACTACGACACACACTTAGAGAATGAGAAATCGACGTCGACGGTTAACGCCCTTGGCAGTGATCGTAGAATTACATGAAGTTTTTCTTTCGTTTGCGTATATGTGTGCATGTGGTATATTTCTGTATCTGTGTACGTGTGTGTTTCCCTTCTCCGCTCGGCGCCCCACCACACGTTCTCCCGTGCACTCCCCTTCTCTCTTCATCACTCTCTCTCTCTCTCATCTCCTCTCGCCATTTCTGAACACACACTTACGGAGTAACGTGTGACCGGTTTCTGATTAGTCGAAGGATGCGGTTCACCTTGATTCCCGCTGGATCAACGTCAAACCTGTCCCAAGAGAAAAGGTCGCCTCAGGCGATGGGGTTCTGCGTTTTTATGGCAACATCTGACGGATACAAACCATAGGCCAGATATATCCCTATGAATAGGGCCCATATCATGTAGGGCCCTTTTCAGATGCATTCTAATTACCACAGAGCCTAGTTTTTATTTATTTTCGATTCAGTCACGTTAGGTATAGTTAGCGGAACCTATATGGCGAATTCGTAAGCTCTTAGCCGCAGGGCAACTATGTATAGTACCGCAAGCGCGTACGCACCCACGTGTTACCCCAAAGTAATTCCAAAACAGACACTTCTTAACTTTGCATAAATATTCTGCAAAGAAGGAATTACGGTGAATCTCGAGTCTCTCGTCTACCTTTCAACTTTGTCAAATGTTTCGATAGCACTTATATTTCGACGTCTAATAACTTAACGAATTCGATACATACGTTCCTTCACCTTAAAAGAAATGAGTCTCAATTTAATTTCTCATCTCAAAAATCTATCTGGAATATGTTTGGTGCAAATCTGCCGGGAATCATGATGAAAGTTTTCATAAAGCTTTTGCGCAACAGGAAAAGTTATCTAACAGGGATAAGCGCTACGAAACGAAAGAGTCGATGACGACCTGCCGTCGACGGCCCGTGACGATTTTTCTGAACTAAAATACAGGGATCTCCCGTGTCTACCGTTCTCCCATACAGATTATCATTGGTATTGATTCTAAAGACAATATCCAAAGGACAATATTGTTCACTTCCTTCGAATGGTCGAGCTGTATTTTTTTACGGTACTTTCTTTGCTTTACTCGTTGAAGGGAATAAAGTTTTTCAAAAGAAAAAACTGCAGATGCCTAAAATCAGCCACGTTTCGATCATTCTTCATGAATAGGTTATGGATCATTATACGCCATAATCACGGTATAAATGTAGTCTCTTTTGCAATAAATGCGACAATGGTAAAATAATAATGTACACCCCTCCCCCCGAGCAATTTCGTATATCTCACATTTTGAACGAAATCCATTAATTTGAACAGAAAATATTAAAGTCTGGCAATTTGATGTATAATAACCCCTTTCGAATATATTACGTGAAATATAAATCTAATAAAATAATTCAGTAGGCATAAAAAATAATGGTCAACCATTCGAAGCGAAACAAATTCTTAACCGAATTCAGTCTGTTAACTATGGGAGAACGACCGTACAAAGGGATACCCCAAGGTGCTCATACTAAGGTACCCTAGGATCTTAGCTGTCCTTGCGCATTTTTAGTACATTTAAACGTTAACCCTTTAAGAATTGTGAGTTCGAACGTGTTTGCTTTGTATCGCTGTCATCGATCCATGGAGTCTCTAGACTTCCGGTTACCACGGATCAACGATGCACACAGCTACTTTACAAGGTGTATACAATAGGCAATGTAGTTGCGATGTGTGGTGTCTTCAAGAAAACTCTCGTTCCTTTGTCCCATTCATGCTTCATCCTCTCTCTAGCAAAAACGGCGATGTCTCGAAGCACTCGACGATAGACGCACGAGTTATGGTACGAAATACAAGTGTGTGCAGGTGTCTCCTATGCTGGTGTATCTGTGTGTATAGGTTTCCTTCGTCCCCGGTTGCTGGGCTTCTATCAGCCTCCAAGTCATTTCTATTTTTAATAGCCGTCTTTCAATTCCAGTGTATCTCCATAACTTGGATATATTTCCAGTTTAATTCCTAAATGTTGCCGTACTGATTAATCGACCTGGGGCCCAATATAAGACAGTAATTTTGCCTCCCAGCAACGCTCTGAGACGGTGTCCATGTTTCTAGGGGTCATCTCGCAGATTTTTCAGTCACTTCTAACGGTAGAAGCGACATTATAAGTAGACGATGGCGACGATTTGCATGTTTTTCCTCTATTTGCGGTTCTATTTTCTTAGAGTAATTTCGTCTTATGCCATCGCAACTGTTCTGCGGTGTGGCAGTGTCTGCCTTGCGGCATTTTGCGTAATTTATAAGATCTCTTAATCCAGACCAGGTGCACCCAAGATACCAGAGGGTGTCATAATCTAATAACCATGACGATGGATGATAATTGGATGATCAAGAGACCATGTCGCTAATTTTTCAATATCGAACGTAGAATGCCCTCTGGACCTTGAATGGCCGAATCCGGAGGAAAATGGTGTTATTCGGGTATAGTAACGTGCCGCATGGGTTCAATGTGTGACACAGGCATAACAATAGTAAAATTCACGATACGTGTGACTTATAGAATGTTTCTAGTCTGTTCTAGGCGAAGTACTAGTCTTCTGGAACTGTCCATAACTGGGTCCAGTCTCATTTTGCTCTCGTTATCCTTTCTATCTAACTTTCCCTAATTGCCTGTCAAGTCCAATCTTTTTCCTTGTTGATCCCAACACATAAACATTGTACTGCACGTCACACGATTTTTGTTTAACTTACTACGGAATACGACTGCATACGATCAGTTAATAGCATAGAGTACAGTGTTACAACATTGAGAATCTTAGTGTACGGTGTGTCAGTGTCAGTGTGCTTTCCCAATTCTTCATTGAACATATTTTCTGTGACTCTGGATGTATGTGCGCGCGTGTACGTGGTGTCTGTCACTCTAGGTTCAATTATGAACCAGCTGAAAGTCACAGAAGCTACCATCACATCAGGTGTCTTCTGAATGGAATATTCTCAGCTTTTCCAGCTTCTTTCAGTTTGTTCTTAGCGATCGAGTGTGTTTTATGCTAGCTATGTCCCAGGGTCTCTGTTAAGTCTTGCAGACCCATCATTGTTCCCCCTAAGCCCTCCGATTCGTGTCTTTTCATCTGGCGCCGACCTTTGTTTCTCCTTTTAAAAAGATCTTTTTTCCGTTTCTCGCAAAAACTCTCGCTTTTGGGCGTTCTCCCATTCACTCTCTCTTTCTCACACCCTACCCTTTCTCTCACCGTGTCCGAACGCGCTACTTTTAATACTCCACACCTCACAATCTCACCCGCTCTTTCGCTCTGCCTCTCGCTCTTTTGCACAGATTCACTTGTAATATTTTACTTGATTTTCTTCTTGATTTTCTCATCTTTTTTTTTCTTTATTAAAAAATTAAAACGGACGGTTAAATTTCATGTTTTCGTTTTGTCGGTGAGCCGATGTCCGCTGCTGAAGGCACAAGGCTTTGCACTTGAACTCGGTCACCTAGCCTAGCTTCACTGACTTACTACGACCTACTACCAACTAGCCTCGCTTACTTTTACTTTACTTAACGTCCTACATTGCTACTACACGCTCTTTTCCTTCTCCTTTCACGTGTCTCAATCTTCTCTGCCAGTTCACGAAAAAGAAAACCCGGACGCGCGCAAATGCCAAGCCTTCGACCTGTTCGTCGCAACGGAAAAACCGTTCTTCTTCTCTCCATTCACTCTTCCGTCTTCTCTTTCCTCGTATAAACAATGTACATGCTAGCAATATATTATTATGCTATGTGTTGTGATATAGACTCTATGGTATATGTATAATCGTATCGTTTTGTTATTTTTCATCATCATTAGCATTTTTTCTTTGTTATCTCGCACTCATCGTGTCACGGTCAGGCTAGATCGCTGCTCAACAGCCATCCTTCCCTTCCGGTCTCTTTCTACCCCACAACAGTGCGATACTCCCTGTCAATATCATCGTTATCATATCATCATGATTATCATAGTATCTCTTCAAGTCGAAAATTGCACACGCATACACGCAGTACATACACGCACTCGCTCTAACTTTTCACTCCCTTAACTCTTCCGGTTAGACTCGTACTCTTACAACGCGCCCTTTAGCCGGTACCTTATACATTACACATTATACATTTACATATCCGGGGGTAGCCAGGTAGAAGATATAGTAATAACATAACTGTAGGTAGCTCCTTATTACAGTCTCTGTACTGTCTCTACGTATCACAGCCTGGGTGCCTCGCCACTGCCTTTCTTCCTGATTTCATCATCGTCATCCTCTGCGTTTAGCTCCGAACTAGCACTGCCAGAACGCTTGTGGTTCCTACAACTGCCTCGTAGGTTCACAAGGTCGAGGTCAGAGAAAATAAGAAGCGAATTCTCAATGAGCCAATGTCAACGATCGACATAGGTCTACTATTCAGGCAGTGGCATGGTGGTGCACTAGTACAGGAGGTTCTCCACGTCCACGTTCCACGTCTGCCGATGATGTCTACCAACTTCGTCATCCAGGACGTCGCGCGGACTCGCGAGGAAACAACACTGTTAGCCGACAAGGATCGGCCATGGGGAAACTAGGGTGTCACGTCCCAGATCTCGGCGAGGAAAACTGGCAGCTTTTTGTTCTTGAACTTTAGACTGAAGCACATCTCGCTGTTCTGGTTGCCGAGCGTCCGAAGCTCGGTCAACACGGACAATAACTTCGCGAAGATCGTGCCTGACTTCGGCCTGCGCCGATTATCCACATACGCCTTCAACGCTTCCAGGTAGATCTCCTGAATCTTCTCCACTTTCCAGCCTTCCAACAAATTCGGCCTCTCTGGAAGAAAACAGGCGAAACTTGTCTTTGTTGACTTGGCTAAGTGCCTTAGTCGATTAGTTAGCTGATGTGATGTGAGATTGGTTAGTTGTGCTCATGCAAAAATAGAACTAAAGATATCTGTAACCCTTTGACTGCGGAGCACTCAAGATTTAAATGCTTGCTGTGGACGGAATACTTTTTCGCGTACAACATACTCTATTGTACCCATTAATTGATCAACGTGCAACTAAGTTACTATTTAGTTATTATTGTTTCTTTTTTTGTGTCTATCTCAAACACTCATGATTCTCATTGTTGTATGAAATAATCTTCTTGTTTAATTTAGTTCTCTCAGTTACTGCATAGTGTACATAGTGTACGTCAATAGCTTTCGCCAGATGCATATATACGTCCATTAACTAAGCTCAAGATGGACTACTCATTCAATGCATTTCTCTGTCACCTGGCTCATGAGCCCCCTTAACATTTTTATTTTTGCCTTTTCGATTGTCTAAAATGTATAACTTTTGCGTTTGCTCATACATTTTGAATGTAAAAATACTTTAGAAATGTTTACATCCTTTGTCAGATAATAAAACAAGAGATATTCTTCCGAAAAATATGATTTTTTAGGTTATCGGCATTTCAGATTGTGTGACACGAAGTCCCATAAGACGATAGGTTCTATTCTGTACCTCGTCTGTGATGCGTCCATATCAGTCAAAGGGTTAATTATGACGGTACACATAAAAAATTCAATACTTGATAAATTAATTCACGAACATAAATGGTAGTTTCATTAACTGCTTCAGTCTAGCTATGATCCTAACCTAGTAATCCTCTATAAAGTAACTGATGATAGGGATGGGAGCGCTGCAGTTGTTTAGGTCCGAACAATAAATAATTAATGTTGTATACATACCTGAAAATATAACAATGGCCGTCAGCAACGCGTACTCGGCATTGTTCACTTTCATGGCGTACATCTGCCGGCAGAAGTGTAGCAAGTCTTCGATGGTTTCACCCATACCCGCCACATTGTAGCTGTCCCTGGTATACGGCTGGTTGTTGGCGAATATTATACTGTCCGTCTGCACGTCGTACTTCCTCGCCATTCGAAGCATCATCACCTCGCTGGAGCAAGCTTTCAACAAGGCGATCTGATCTTCTCGCATCAGTTCGTCGAAGCCCGGTAGCCTCTTCGAGAACTCGACGATCAGCTGCACCGTCAGAATCGTGATCTCCGTGATGTGCCTGAACTTGTAGTCACTGATATCCTCTCCCTCTGATGGCTGATTCTAAAACACACAAATAACATACAGTCATGTAGTAAGATGTAAAATGTCTTCAGTAGAAGTTTGATAGATCTCAATCCAGTAGATCTAGAGAATGAATTTCTAAACATAATTTCCAAAATATAAAAGAGAAGCTTTAAATACAGTCAACCCTTCTATAACGCAACTTGTACCGCATTATAAGATACCTAGAACTAGTATAAATCAGATTAATTCTTATCGAATTATATGGATATGAAAGCAGCATTTTCGGAGCACCATATTATGATGTACAAAGTTATGATATAAAATTTTATAGATTCAAAAAACAATAAATAAATGTGTACATATTTCAAATTATATTTATTTCAGTTCATATGAGAAAATTAGAAAAAAGTAAAATGATATATAATCAAAAAGACTATTCTCTAACAAAAAAACAAGAAACTTAAGTTTCAAATCAAACGCTTTATTAACATTCATCGTCGCCGTTATAAAACGGCTGACGCAATTTTTGCTCCGCGTTATATGGAAAACGCGTTATGAGAATACCGCGCTACAGAAGGGTTTACAGTATGCTTGATTAGATGAACTTAAATAAAGGACCTCTCTAAATTTAATCTTCATTTAGAAATATTATATATCAATTAGAAATAATAAATCTTCGTAGATGGCAATGTTTATTCAAATAATGTTTACTTACTGTAATCCTCTTGAGATCCTCTTCACTGGGTTGTTCGTACTCGTTTTGGAAATACACGAGCCTATGTATCAGCTCCTCCTGTTCAGGGCTGATGGGTTTCACGTAGCTGAAGGGGCTAACCGGGGTTAGGATGCCACTGCTGCCAGACGTGGACAAGGACTCGGCTTCCGCTGGTTCAATCTTCACGCCCATCTGGTCGCTGCGAATTCCTCCGCCTGGGGAACCATTCATTGTTGTACTGTTCGGCTTGTCCTTCTCCTAGAACAAAAAGTCCCCTTCCTAAGTAAATTTGAACAAGGTAGAACCGAAGCTCCTAAGATACAGCACACGCTAAAGGCAAGTCTATCTTAACATGTCCACAGTTTGATGCGAAAACGTACTCTCCTATCATACATTTAAGGAAACTGTACACGTTTGATTTGGAATACTTTTGAGCAAAATTTAGTTCAGCAGACATACGAGTAAGAAGTACCTACTATTGGTTTCGAAAACTTTGGTAATATTAACCCTTTGCATTCTTATGTCGAGTGTGACTTGACATCGGTTTTCTTCACAGGCACTTTTATATCGAGCCACATTAAAAATTTGTTAATTATCTGTCTATTATATTTCACAATAATTTTTTTTGTTAGCTATCTGAATTTTTCATTATTCATTATACATATTAGGTGTCCCAGTTAGTTCTGAGGAATTTGTTGCAAAAAATATACGTTTATTTTAGAGAGATGTTAACTTATATTTTATTTAAAATATTTTTCATCAATAGCTATAACTTTTTCCAATTTTCCTGACAATAAATGGATTCTGTGATAAAAAAAATGTTCATCTCTCATACTACCGGTCTATTTATCAAGCCACTTTTTAAACATTGGTATCAGTTCAGTCCTCGTGTTTTAACTGATCGATCAAACTAAAAATAAGTTTTTGAAATGAATTGATGAGCCTTAGCAGCTGTTTTATTTCGAATCAAAGCAATAAAGTAGTAAGTATCGAAAATGCTCTTTATCGGGTACTATCCTTAATCGCACTAAAAATCGTGGATTTGTTTACTAACGCAAAATATACATGTCTAATTATTTGCAAAAAACTTTAAACTGTGAAACGACATACCAACATTTAATATATATCTAATAGATTTCAGGTTGCATTCATTTATAGTGTACCCCGAAAAAGATTTATATTGGTTCCTATTAATCAATTGACTTTTGAAGTTCATGCCTGATACAACACTGAAAATAATCGAGTTATTGGAGGAAAATTTACAAACAAATTGGGAGTGCAAAAGTTTAAGACGAGCACTTGCGTCTTATGCATCATTAATAGGTGTAGATAGATTCTTGAACACGAAACTGTTTTCAGACAAGTGTGCGCTACATCTAACACGTGACTTTGAATTATACAGTCATACCTCGAACTTACGTACCAAATGGTTCCAGACTAGCTGATGTAAGTTGAAAAAGATGTGAATCGAAGTAGACTTCATGTATGAATGTATGTTCTTTTTCGATACGATTTTTGCAAATTTTATTTTTTTACTAATTTTACAAGTTCTCAGCCCATCATAAAAAATCATTATGATATTTAATTTTGTTTGAAAATTTGCAATGTTTTCTTTTATCCATTGAAATATGAGAATGAACACATAGTACGTACCTCTTCAGTAGATTGCAGATTTTTATGCTTTCATATTTTCGCAAATAAATTTGAAGAAGTGTGACTTAAATAAGAGTAATGATAAGGGTGTAATTTCTAAATATCATAATTTCTATTACACTTTGAATATTTTGTATAATTTTGCAAATTATATGGATTCTGGATCTTTAAATTTCCAATAAATGCATAAAAATCCGCAGTCTACTGATGAGTATATGAATGTACCTTTTTAAATTAATTACGCTATTAATTTTCGATTAAATATGTTTAACAAATGTTGTATATATATCTTCAATTTCTTGATAAAACAATGTACTTGGAAATTAAGTTAACTTTTTGAATGAAGATACGATGTTATCTACTGATAAAAACTGCGTAAGTGCGAAACAACGTAAGTCGAGGTACTACCGTACTACATTCTTGCATTATCAACAGCCTACCTTCTGCGCCTTCTTCTCCTTGCGCTTCACAGCACATTGGTACTCTGGCACGACACACTCAGGCCTCATACCCACTGTCAGACACTTCTTCAGCCTACATTCCTGGCACTTGCGCCGCATGTACATATCGATCTCGCAATTGTTCCCGTATTTACACTGATACACCGCGTTCTTCGTGATGCTGCGCCGGAAGAAACCCTTGCAGCCCTCGCAGGTCAGCGCGTTGTAGTGGTACCCGGAGGCACGGTCACCGCAAACCAGGCACAGTTCCTCCTGCTGCCTTGGGGTCGGTCCTTTCTTCTTCCTGGCGTCAGAACTGTCGCTACCGCCACCTCCACCGCCTCCTCCTCCGCCGCCGCCACCGCCGCTTCCATAGCCGTTCAAAGAGCCAGGCTGCGACAGCTCGTCCCTACCTGTAACAAAAAATTCAAAATATGTTTAAACTTAGTTCGAAGTTGTTAAGGTTGGAATTCGGATAGGAATTATTTTGAAGATTCTGATTCTGCCTGGAATGTTTTTTGCTCTCTGGTTTAATACGGTCAATAGTATCGTCAAGAATATTGGTAACGTGACTTCCCCTGCTGTCCCAAATTCCATCAGTAACCTGATCTTCCCTGTTATTCTATGTCCTATAAATAAGTGGGCGTCCTAATGTTACGGTGTGATCTACGACATACTGTGGCGGAGGTCTTGTGTTCCAATTCCTTGCTTAATTAATAATCGTTATCTTCGCCAGTTCTTAAAACTGGATCCACGAAGTCATCCACCGCGTTACATAATAAGATAAATTAACTGAATCGATTCCTTTGATCGGTGATGCGACATTTGTGTCACGCTCTATCTCATAATTCATCCAGAAGTCAATAGAATTTGCGATAAGGTCTCAGATACGTGAATACTAAGAGAATACCGGAATCATCTTAAACTACGCGTACTGTGCAGAGCTGGATGGATGGCTTACGACACTGCATAGCGCATAAACAAGAAGGATACGTATTTATGTATTTCGTTCATTGGTTTCATTACAAAATGCTAATTGATCGAATTCATAGATGCTATCGCATTGGCTAATAATGAAAAAATACATGTACACTTATAATTAAATCAGAAGAGGTGCACCTAGGACTGACCCATCCGTCCAAACTTTCTCTAATTTGATTTAGTTTTTAGGACACTCACTTACACCTCCTTATTCACTTTATCACTCACTCAGGACTTATCCAGAGTGTTTATAGTTTCAAACTAATGAAGCAAATCCCATAATACTTCATTCTTTTTTTATTGCTTGATTATGATTACCGTCCATAATTTACGGAAGCTTTTGTGTTGGAATATCGTGCCTAATTTGAGAAATAATTAGAAGCATCCTGGGAAAAGTCCAGAGTTTGAATGCTCTTTGTCCTAGATTTGTGATTTTATAGATGGCAACCCTAGACGTACCTATATTATACTATAACAAATTAGATCCATATTTCCCCTGTGAGCCAAATTTGCAGCAACGTCGAGTACATCTAACACACCTACGCGTATGCACGGAAGTCAGAAACTGCAAAAGGTTTTTGCTTTGAACGAACGTGAACAGGAATACTGCGGTCAGCTAGTGCAATTTGTCCGCGCGAGTTCCTCACGAGGTTTCCGGTGATTACGAGAAGCGTTACGCCGCGGCTGCACGCGTGTAACGTCCGTGACTCGCTCGGCCGCGAGCAAGCGGGTTCCAGTAACCTACGTGGCGACATCGCCTCTATTACCCCCTTTATCTGTGAAACTCGTCGAATGGAACGCCGCGCGGTAGAAGTCACGGTCGGTGAAAGTACGCCGCGCGCTCTGCACGCGCCTTCCTCCAGCGAGGCGGAATCGAATGCCGCGTGGCTTCGTGCTGAACGAACTAATGCCATGAAGAATCTCAACTCACGCTTGGATTCTTGGAAATATTGAATATACAGGGTGGCTTAATCGACATAGGGGTCATTCCACGTAAAGAAAAGTAGGAAATGTAAAATTAAGTTTTTTTCATTTCCAGCTCTATGTTCGAGAAATATCTTATGTCTCTATTGACGAATTTCATTGTACCTGTTCTTTTTTTTAACAATTTTGTAAGGAAATTAAATAAATTGAGAGTGTAACTAAAAATTGCATGCAGGGTGTTTCACCTGGAGCAAGTCATCTAATTAGTCTCTGTATTTATACTAACGCAAAAAATGTTGCAAATTTAACTTCAGTAGCGTCAACGATTAAATACTTCAATTTCAACTTTCCAGATCACTTTTCATAAATATATTAAGAGTAAAAATTAGTTAGGAGCCTTGAGGATTTCATAAGATTTAATATTTGTTCACGGAAAATCAAATGTAGTTTTAATATTCAAACTTTTCAGCATTTTCATAATTTTGAGGCAAACTCGTCACTTGAAAAATAGTAAAGTAGAGATTTCGAATTAATAAATATGCCTAATAGTTACGCCGCCTGTTTCAATCGAGGCATACGAATGTTTTGCACGACAAGTCAAAATAAGCCATGTTCTTTGATCACACTTTATCTTCTTTTGTGGTTCCATAATATGATAACCATTTTGTACCTATTGATGGGGCTTGTTTATGTTGGTTGAAGTAGAGTAGAAAGACTATCAGGTGGACTTTAAGGTTTTGCATATCAGAGTAGGCCAGGGTTCCGTGACCACATACTATCTCATTTTGTGATTCCGTAGGGTGACCACTTCTTTACATTCATTCTTTGGTTTAATATTTCTGAGCCTATCTAAAAGAACTGGTGGAAAGCTGACTGCAGATTTTACAGAGAAATTATCAATAATTTGGAAAACAAGAATTTGTTTTACGTTGAACGTGTTTGCTAGTTGACCATCAATTTTATTTATTATCCAAAACATTTGTAATAGTTATTTCATAACAATTATCTTTAGGATACTTCAAATATATCCACACCAAACATCATATTTACAAATACATCTGCAGTCTATGAATTACGAAAAGGTAATACAATATTTCAATATTGCAAACAAAAAAGTGCCGGCTGATAAATAAAGTAAATATTGAAATTGATATGGTGACGCAATTTTAATGAAATGAATGATAAACTCTATTTCAATTTCATCAATGCTTTTTTTGTATTCTGTAAATTCTTTATTAATATGGACCTCGATAAAAATATAGATTTGATTTTCTCCTATTGCGAAAAGCGAACATACGTTCTCTCTCCTCTCTCGACAATTCCGCGAAGAGGAGCCTGAAGACGGGTTCCTCAGATCACCCGGAAGTACTGATCACCGTGAAAACATCCGCCTGGAACACTGAGACACTGACCGGGCTAGGTGGTCACTCGGTTATTACCCCTTCTTCATCGTCCTGGCGATTCAACTCGCAATCTTTCTCATTTCATTTCTCCTCTTCCTTTTCATCTTTTTGCTTTCTTCGAGAAGCTTCAACAACTTTCTTCTTATTACGCGAATTTTCGAATTTCTACTGAAATTAAAATATGGAAAAGTGGTAGATTTATCCCTTCAGAAAAGATATTTTTAGCTGATATTCTGTGCAACCTGCTATCTTAATGCGTAAGTTCGTGATATTTAAAGGGAGGATTCTCATAGTAAGTAAGATAAATACTGATTAGTTTTACCTGATAAATATTACAAAATGAAAATGCATAAAAATTCGTAGTCTATTAACGTATTTTTAACTCCAATCTTCATCATTGATCAATAAGCCGATTACGGATGTTTATGCAGTTACGTATAGAAAATCTAACCTTTTTCGGATTACGAGAGCTGCAGCAATCCTATAAAGTTTGAAATTAATCTCGCTTCACTGTATGATGACTAGACAGTGAATTTTTATGCATTTATCGGAAATTTAAAGGTAAAACAAATGCAGAATGTACATGTATAATCTGCAAAGTTGTAGAAAATATCCAAAGTAGAGTAGAAATTGTGATGTTTAAAGGATGAAACAACCACCGATTTACGTCCCACTTTTCGTAACTTATTTATGAAAATATGAATTTGCATAAAGATTCACCGACTAGTGATGATGTAATTGCTTTAAAATTTATGAAACAGTGTATTACCTCATCAAATTTTAAATGTCGCAGAACAAGCAACTTTGTATTTGCCAATTCCAGTGATTGAACTGAAAGAAACTGAACTGAGGTACTACAATTGTAAATCTGAGGAAACGTTAAATTTGCAATAAAGCGCAGATGCGAGTAATATCTCAAACAAATACTGAATATCGACAGTAAAGTATCCACTGTAACATTTATACGGTGAAACTGATCTTCTCTACTTTAGTTTTACTTCTTAACCTTTACGCTATGACGAACGTATATATACGTCCTAAGAAATGACACGATCATTCGTATGAAGCATACGTGTTTTCCTTGTAGTGAAATACTACTTCTGTTTTAAGGCATACAACAATACTACACTGTATTAATCGTATAAAGTATCCAAACACTTATTTTTACTATCCTCATACTTAGACTGCGAATTTTTATGTTTTTGCCAGAAATTTAACTTTGCAAAAATGTGGTGGATGTCCGTAATGTCTAAAAATATTTAAAACATTTAAAATAAAGTACACATTATAATATTTAGAGGATGAAATATGTAGATCTCTACTAAAGTTTCATTCCTCTAATCATGCTTGTGAAAATATGAATTTGCATAAAGATCCACAGTCTACTCATATTAATAAAAACTGCCCATTTTTGTACTTTTACTTTTAACGTACCATTACATAGGATTAAATTGCGTTTATAATTGTACATAAATACGAATTTCTATAAACTTGGCTGTAATTATAAATCGTCCTAACCTAAATATTTCAGCAATCACTCAATACGCAAAAGCGGATTAGTCATCATTAATCACAAACTACCAATGTTGATAACCTAGAAACCTCGGTTTATTAACTGCTGTTGCCACGATGATACACCATCTTTCCATAATGGTCGCAAAAGCTTTCGCTGATTGTAAATCATAATTACTTAACGAGAACGCTAATTTCGAGAGAAATTCCTAGGTTTTGGACAAAAGGTGGAAGCAGAAGAGAAACTGAAGGCCAATAAGTTATCAGTATAATTTGAGACTGGCTCAAAACTGATATCACTGTCAGAGTTTGTGTACATATTAGCAAGTAGCACATAACGATTCTATGTAGAGCGAGCAGGCCTCTCGTTTCAGTGCTCCAAACAGGTTTCCTCGCTATTTAATACTGCCTCGCTACTAGTATCTTACTAGTTTCTTAGTTAATATCTTGTCAAAATATGTTTCAATATTTATTCAACGACTTATTAACAATCATTATCCGTTCTCAATAATTACTATTCACCTTTCTATAATATACTTCAACATTTATGCACTAGTTAATTAAGAACGAACTGATTTATTCTTACAATTATTATTAAAGATTGCAACGTTGAATATTTTGTCGAAAAAAATGTTTTGTGTATTTGAAAATATTTTTTAACGCTTCAATAACAAAGTTTTTCTATAAAATATTGTACTTTTATACTAATCTAGCAAATTTTTTGGAAATAGTGATGGATAGTTCTGGCTTTAACATTGGGGATATCTTGACTTATTTCTTTCGGGTTTATAGTTCCTCAAAAGGCTTCTCATTTGCAGACAATACCAAAGTCACAGCTTGAAAGACTTATTATATACGAAAAATCTGTAAGTCTTTGCAGTATAGCTGAATCTCCCGCTAACCTTGACACTGGCTTCTTTCCTACAAGCCTGTGTATTTATAGAGTGCAAAATGGGGATTCAGTGAGGCTGAGGAAGAGTCTGGAATCACTCAGTGTGACTGAAAAACACAGTTTGAATTCATATTCAGAATGTGGCAATGACTTTTAGTTGCTTCCTGAATGCACACATAAAACTTCAATCACCATATGAAATTTGCACCTACTAAATTTCTTAATTTTGCCGTGAAATTTCAACAGAAGAGATTTATATGAAATGGTTAAGATCGTTTAGTTGGATTAAATTCAATCTTCACTTATTCAGCAATACCAAACGTTCTAGATTCCTCTCCTTCAAATTCCTAAACTGTTTCCAAGACCCCATAGCTTCGAAATAGCGCAGCAACTTCAGCATATATGTAGGACACGATGAAGTTATGCAGAAGTTCCAATACTTCACATTACACGAAATTAAATTTCTTGCAATAAGTAAATATAATATATTTTTAAAAAATTTCTCAGGAACATATTTTACGATGCCTGTAATATTAAAACATTGGAGAAATTTAATCAAAATCAACAACTTTCTACAGAATATTCATTAACTGTATAAGGTAATCGGGAAACTAGATCGTATGAAATGAAGTTTGAACTTCACTAAGTATGTACAATGCCTGCTAGGATGTATAAAAGTTAAAATGCAGATACACTGAAGCAACTTTTATAAATTGAATTTTCAATAATTCATCCTGAAAATTCCCCAATTTAATTATAGAAATTTTAAAAGCTTCAAAACTAAGAAACTCTAATCATAGAAGTATCCATATTCTAAGCAAGCAAAAACAACCACAAACTTCCCAAAATACATCATAACGAAATCTCCAATTATATTAAAAATGTCTCAAATAAGTCCTCAAAATTCTAAAAATATCAAAGTTAAGGAAGTCCAATTATATTAGTACCTAGTTTCTAAATTATCATGCGAAGCCAAACCGACGACATAAATATCCTACGAACTCCATTGCAAAAATTCTTCTAAAGTCTTAAAAGCGGTAGAAGTATTAAGCCAAAACACAAACTCAAAAAATCAAGCAACCGAAAATCTTAACACTGCTACGGTTTTAAAAATTTACAGACAGAATTATAAGCTTGTTTCCTTAAAAATGCTTCCCCATTTTGGGAGAAGCAAAGCTTCGGTATAAAATTGGAGCTTAGCATTTTACGTATTAATAGTGCTTTTTTCATACTTTTCATTCAATTAAAGAATCTTCTAAAAAAGGAAGAATATGATCGGGTCAAAAATGATCCACAAACAGGTAGCAAGTTTAACACATTCGCTGCCGTCCCATCCGCGACGAAGGAATCTCCAAAATAGACGGCATGTATTTCTTCAACCAAATGACTATCATACTAAATTTCTGCAACATTCTTTTCTTTGTATTTTTACCTCTGCTGAATCATCCTCTTAATTATTTATACCGCGTTTTGTTTCACTACTGTACAAAACAAATAATAATGCAACACAAAATGAATGAAACCGCTAAATGACGCCATCCACAGTGAATGTGTTAAAGGAGAAACCCTAACGGAGTCCTTAGTACTTCACAAAGATCTAGAAGCTTCCGGGCGAAGAAACCCCCATTATATTCCAGTAGGTATGCAACCTCTGAATCTGACACCAACTAGAACAGAAGTACCCCAAAAATCGCTTTTGAAAATGTCTTTCAAGGTCCCACATGAGAAATAGTTAGCAAGTGAACGAGGAAACCCGATAGTAATCAGTTTCTCCAGAATCTAAGGGACAGCTAGCAAGTGTACGCGGATTGGTATATAGCTGGTATAGCGGCTCGACGTGGCCGCTCGCCTCCTATACTCTACGCAACAAGGTTTCCGTGCTGGTTAGTAGCTCTCTCACGGCGGAGCAGTGAGCGGCCTTGACTCTGACTGGATGCCTGACTGTGTAGCCGCGCAGGTACCTCTTCTACACGCGCGCACGATCCTCTGCACGCGTCCTTCTCGATCCTGCTAACACCCTTACAAACAGAGACTCTTTGCCTCTCTCTTCGCCACATGGTAAGACTTCCACTCCTCCCCCGCTTCTCCTCTTTCCATCTCGTCTCCTTTCGCCTGCTCGAGTCTCTCCCGATCCGCGCTGTCGCTCTTGCCAACACAGGAAAGCTAAAACGGGCCAGTGAGCACTGCTTCTTGCAGGCAAACCTCGCTTCCTCTGTCAGCCAGGAGGAAAGGAGAACGACGCCTTCTGGGATAGTGTTCCTTCTCGCTGAGTGTTTGCACAGCAGTCAGGATCACTATTCTTGGAGCTTTTGGTTTATGGCGAGCAGTTTTTAGGCGGTTTTCGGCTACAGCGAGTAATTTTTAAGGGTTTCAGGTTTATGGGAAGCGGTTTTTGGGTTTACAGGTAGTGGTTGGAGGTTTTAGGTTTATGGAGAGTGGTTTTGAGGGGTTTGGAATTTATAGGAAGTGGTTTTTGGGGTTTTTAGATTTATAGACAGCGATTAGGTAACATTTTACGATGGTCAGGTATGAAAATTTTGTTTTTGTGGCTCAGGCATTTGGTTCACGGCATTTTGTTTTCTTTTTCTTTTTCATAGGTTGAACTAGAGAAGATTAGACTAATGCAGAAAACAGAAAAATCAATTTTCAAGTTCCTATCACTCACAGAAACGAAGTTGCAAATTAAAATTGATATAAGAAAATCTTACAACCGGTAACAATAATTAATCGTCACTGAAAACAAACCCACATGAATATCTATCAGTCAAATTGTAAGAAATGTGACATGAACTTAGAAAAAGTTCTGCAACCACCGTACTGAAACTCTACTAATTGATCACCGGAAATATTAGTTACATTCGTAAAAGCTGGAGAAAAATTTATCAAGGCAATAACTTTAGTAGAATAGCTGTTTGATGAGGAAATCTTTTCAGTTTGTTAATTGAAATGTGTATGCAGAAGAGCGAGAGGATCAATGATGAAATGACCACAACGCACAGTGGGGTATTTGGCCCGACAGGACGGACAAATGTCGATTTCAAAAATTTTGCATAAGTTGTCAAATTTTCGCTACACAAGTAGTTAAATATGTGAAGAATAATATATTAATGTTTTTTAGCTCGTTTATACACTCATAAAGTGTTATACTTCAACCAAAGTTAATGGTTTTTATAGCACGCGTTATTGTGATATCTGTTCTCTGAAACATTGTTCGCTTATGAGCAATTTCCATATGTTTCACAGTTGTGTAAATTTTTATTTATGGAACCGTTTCAGGTAAGTTTCGACTACACTTTTAATAGCGGTTACTTTTGTATTTATCCATTTTTTACGATTACCGGTATTTGAAAGAAGTAATAATTCAGATATTTGTTTTCACCATTGTACAATTTTATTATCGATTTTGTTATACTTCTCTGTGAATCTCCACGTTTTCTCCAGTCTCCTTACAGCTTGTCAAGGTTTGTGCTTATGATACAAAAAGAATTGGTTCCGGATTAGTCGGGATTTATGTTTCATACCTTATTGAACTAGAGTGATAGTGATATCAACATGAATTTTGTTCTACACCAGTTTTTATTGTATAAATATTACATATCTAGGGCGATTAAGAGTGAAACAGACTGCAAATGCTGACAAGGCTAATAAGGTTTATAATTGGCTTTGCTAATTTTTCCAACTCGAAAATACTTTAATGAAAAGTAATTATGTCACATGTTGTTGATGGAAAATGTTTTTACATACATATATCTGTGTTGTATCCTATAAAACATTTGAAAAATGCAGGTCCTTTTTAAATGGCTGCATCGCGGTCGAAAAATATCTTTTTCCGATAAAACTTGACTTATCCTAGAGGTAACTGCAAAATTGCAAAAATTATTCGCAATCCGCAATACGAGACAAACGGTAAAACTTTTATAGTTTTACCCTTCACATAAAGAGCGGATTTTACCTCTTGGACATCCATTTTGATAAAAGTAGTTTATAACGTAAAAGTAGAGAATCTAAGCTATAAAATGTTTTTTGCTTCATCAATTTTGGCTATTTTTTAGCAAAGTTATGAGTGTTTGAAGTTTGAATATATTTTAAAATAGTTTTGTCCAGCTTTTCGGGACGAATACCCCACTGTGCGACGCTGGGACAAGATGGACGACTAGCGGCACATCGCTCTAACGCCGCTGACTATCATTCAGGTCTCCGCGAAACCCGGCTGCAACACGCAAAATTTCGACTCCGGCTTCTCTTTCATTCTCGTCACATTTCACGGGGAACTGCGTGTCTTTCCAATATTAAAATTCACTACACGTTCGGGGGGGGGGGGGGGCAATTTCAGCATCGTCAGGACTTCCACGACTTGTAATTTCTGGGGAATTATGAAATTGCGTGCAACGATCGGTTGTTCAATTCCCATTTAACCATTTTTGCAAACTTACATAATTTTGCCAGTAAGAAACAATTTTTTTGCAGAACCGCTATTTTTCGTTTTCGTGTCATTATAGAATTAAAGTTGTATATTTCTGATTTAGAAATTATAGTTCGAGCCTCGCCTAACACGTTGCAAAACCACTAGAGAGAGCACACGCGACCTTGCCCTACCCTCGAGTCCCTTTAAATGGCGGCACCCATCTCTGTTTCCATTCTGCACGACATATACACGCGCACGTAACTAATGGATGTCATATCCGGTCACGGACGCGATCTGATAAGATCTCGGAACAAAAGGAAAAGAAGGAACGAACATGCGACCATCCTCGCAATCGGAAGATAAACATGGGTGCAGTTGCACGGGAAAAATTCCACTGTATATTTTCCATTTCTCGAATTATTCAATACAACGTAAACGAGAATTTCTTACAAATTCCACTGGCATCAATTCTATCAACTTTATCAAATTATTCTAGATAAATTGATATTATGACCTATTGTTCGAGATCTATTGTCCATGGTGTGTTGAAAAAAAATTGAGGTGGAAGACCAGCGAGACAACAGGAGAGGAACGAAAGCGCGCGCACAGGAAATTCATGAATCACCGACGACGAATTTATTTTCGTTGGAACGATTCTACGCAACCGTGGACGATTTCGAAGACCTCGAAAAACTCATTTCGTATTCCTGGTGAGCTGCTGCTCGCAACATGTTGAAACTTCAGCCGCGGGACTTTAATCCACCTCTACCCAAAATCCCTCGAAAATACCTGTCTTACTGATAACTGACCGACTTCATAGCTTCCGCTTTGGAAACTTCAGTTATTTTCCACGTGGTCTCAGAAACTAATTCCAGCAGGTTAATTCGATGATACTTTAAGAATATCCTCAGAACACAAACTCTGTTACTAATTTTGAAAGGGATAATTGTGAGATGTTCACAGGCCAAACTGATTAACTTCACATTTTATTTCTTTACAATTTTAGTGTCAAAGCACAGGATTGGTACTTTTTATATTTAAAATAAACTTCCTTAACAATTGGGATGAACACAGCGAAATGAGAACAATGTGTTTGGCCGTAGAATACTAAACAATTTATAAAAATAATAGTGATTTGATAACAGTGTTTAGTTGAATTTCAACTTTAAAAAGAATTTTAAAGAAGATTTACTTTGTCAATTTCCCTACTTTTCCTTTTCTAAAGTTACTCGATTTGGCAAACGGGCAATTCATACAATTTCGTTGCGAAAAATGGAGTGAAATTATATTCCGTGGGTTTTGAGGTTAATTAACTCACTAACTTGCACAGCTAATTGCTCATGAAAAATTGGATACAAAATGTAAAGTGAATTTTTTTCATACATGCTTAATTTCTAGAGCTAATTGATTTAAAAATTGTTTAAAGCGCGGGTTGAGTGATGACCATTGCAAATCTTCACGATTAATTTTCTTACAAAGAAGTCAAGTTAAAAAAAGATATTACTGTACATTGTTAGTCTAGTTTTTCACTTAGAATAATCTCCCGTTTGTTGCACTGCAACCCATTGTGTTTATGAGAAGTAGCAAGCTCACAATGACTCTACTAATTATCACTTGATAAAAGTATCGCCTCAAATCGCTGTCTGGCTGTTGGTTAGAAGAACCAAGTCTCCGGAGAGTCGGTGCCGACAAAAACGATCATTTTCCCAGCAGTACTCATCGACTGTGAACGATGAGAGTTAATGGAACAAGATGATTTCCAGCGTTTCCATTGCAAGCGGTAATCCGTGATCCAGCTGAGCATGACATTGGCTAGAAGTACCGGATAGGATTTATCCTTGAACCGGAGTGGCCACTGCGCTTACAGGTTTCCACTAGCGGGGGCAAGAAACTTCAGGAAGAAGACTGAATGACATAACAGCGATTCAATTCTCCACTGGTAATTGGTACACGTAGAAGAACAGAAGGAATCCTTGAAAAGTGATGGTGTGATGAAGTAACAACATTATAGTATAATGGTCCTTTGTTACTCGCAAAATTTACGGTTGGAAGTCTTTTGGCTATACAGATACATCCAGATTTTTGTTATCATGGTTATTGAAGCCAAAATGGCCCATCGTAAAATAATGTAGGTTCCTTTTCGATATACTTTTAGAGCTCGTTAGGGGATCGAAGATTAGTGGGTGTAACATTGGAGTATTGGAGAATAGGGATAGGGCTTGAAACGCTTCGAATCTTGTAATATATCGAAAAATTCGAATCACTTCAAATATAATTCGAAGCCAAAAAGTCTTGAAAATCTTGACAGTCTTGAATGTTTCAACAGTCTTAGAAGTTTTGAAAGTCGTGATAATCGTAGATGTCTTGAAAGTTTTGATAAATTTTGAAAGCTTAATGAGAATTCAGTATCTTAAAGATATTTTTATTACTTTTATGCAAGTAATATTACTAACACAAAATATGAAAGAAAATCTGAAAAATTGAAGTTATTAACGTAGCTTTATGTTATGAATTATGAATGTTGATATGTTGGAAATGAGAAAAAGAAAATAAAATAATACTGAGGGGCTTCTCAATGACTTGGATCAAATTTCTATGACGATGTACACTTCTAAAACGATAATGATTTTCAAGACTTCTAAAGCAATTAAGACTTTCAAGACTTTAAAGATGACTTAAGCTTCGAATTAAATTCGAAGCGACTCGAGCTTATCGCTTGATACAAAATATCCATTCGAAACGATTCGAAGCATTTCAAATCCCATCACTATTAGGAAATCCATTGGATTACCGGTTGGATTAATGGAATATTGGAAGACCCACTGGACTGCTGGCAAATAGTTTTTAGCTTAGACATCATAAAATATTTTGATTTATAGGTTGGTGCTGCAAACTGTGAGCACCCTGTTACGCGAAAGTCGCCACGCGGACGTACCGGATACTGTACTTTTACCGGAGGGAATACCACCTTCGTAGCAGCACAGAGAAAACGTGCATACCGTCCACCGCGTCAGCGTTTCCCAACCTGACATTTTGTGAAACACTTTTTCCCACCTTTTTTGGGAGCGTGTGTTTCAATCCAATTTAGAGACCTCTTTTGTTATTCCGGTTCAGAATTTTCTTTTGTTTATTCTGTAGTGAAAATACCGACTAATGGTGACATCATGGCCCAAATCAAAGAGAAGAGTAACAAGGCATTGGTTCTCGAATTGAATAAACTATATGAAACACGTAGGATTGAATTGTCAGATGGGTCATTTTACGCCAACTCGTGACATTAAGGATGGGAGTTAAGTCCTCGTTTCACTGGTTTTGCATTTGTTTAAAAAATACAGAACTTAAAATTTCGCGATTTTTGCCTACATTCGTAAAAATAGGCTGTACTCATGAATTTTTATCTCGGATAGTATTTATCACATGTAATTAATTCGTTTTGCTATTTCAATGAGAACGAATCGATCTCCCTGGAAAACGATTTCTATGTTATAAACTCATGTTTACAACATTAGAAATTATAAACAGATTCTGTATTTAGCAATTTTGTTTTGAGGTCATATGTATTAAAATTGCAAGAAACTCTTGAAGAGTCGGTGGAATGACCCATCCGTGAAAGGAATAAATGTGACTGGAACACTTAATTAGTCACTGTTGTATTTAAGAAATATCTCTTGGAACTATGTAGTGATTCAGTACCTAATAATTTTACGTGGAACCAATATAAATTTTTAGGTCAAACTAAATTTTTTCCGGCTTGCCGAGAAATTAAATATCATCAATCTCCCATTGAAAGACAGAATGGTGAAATAAAATCCAGCAGAGACTTCGATCTTCAATCATCTATCAGTATTTTCGACTCAATGACTAACACTGAACATTTTTAATAGCGTTGGAAATAGATCTGAAATCTAGACATGTGGCAATGTAAGTTTCAATATAAATCACTTTCTTAATTGAAAAGAAAGATCATTTAGAAAGTGATTTGGATGATGAAAAAATTAATTAACTAAATTTAATTTACTTATTACAACTAGGATTATTTATTTATCGTTAGTGAGAACCTAGAGATTGTTATTAAGGTTACATTCAGACGTCAGTATTCTAACACGAGTAACACAAGGTAGACGCAGAGAACAATAAAAAATTATAATAATTACAGGAAGATTGTAACTGTGGCTGCTTACTTATTAATGAGATGGAAAATTAAAGATACACTTGGTATGAGTTAGGTGGTGGCCTGAAGGAATGCCTCTTTTGCTGAACTGAATGCAAAGAATAATGTATGCCAGCTAGAGAATAACCAAAGACACACGTGTTCTTTGATACAATGTCTGTCAAAGGAAACAATATGCACATCCAATTGACGCAGAAAAGCGCTCGAAAGATGCAGCGAGCACGTTCTGAATATAGAACAGTGTATTTTAACCCTAGCTACTCTAATTACTCTCCTCTTGATGGCCAGCCAATTCCGACTTATTTTCACCGTCATTTTGTTGCAAGTACTTTTAACGACACTTTTCTCTTCCTAACATCAACTTGACTGCACAGTGTTCCACTTCGTAATGTAACCTTCGGTAATTATAAGGTTAGATTCGACTTAAGTACGGTTACTACATATAAAGATTAGATTGACTGTAATTTTCAGTGATTATAATATTGTTCATGGTTACCTAATAGTGATCAATTTTTCATTTACCGAAGGTTCCAGTTATTGACCTCAATAATCCCCTTTAATATGAAATCTTTGGATTCTCAAAATGAGTAAATTTTCTAAATAACCTACTTACAGTGGTAAAAAAAATGTATTCGCACACCACTGCATTTATTTTGATATTTAAATGTTAATTAATTAGGGTCGAATATATTAACTTACAAATAATTTAATTGTAGTATTAAGCAACTATAAAAATTCAATGTTATGGAAATGAAATGTAGAACCTCGTCAAAGAACGACTCATTAAAAGATAGAGGTATGTGCAAATACTATTCACCAGCCACTGCATATTCCTAGAGATACTTAACTCCCTTAACAATATTTTATGAAGGGATATACTTAGGATTCTAATCAAACCTATAGAGATTATTGCACTGACTAGTGAATCACTTTACATGAAGAGCATTCCATTAGAACACTAGAATCCTCCTGAAATAATTCCCTAGGACCCTCTCTGAGCTTCTCTAGAGACCTCCGCAGGCTTTTAGGAGCATTCGAGTTGAGAACCACCATTCCACGGGTTTCTGATATCGTTTGCTGTGTACGTGGCTCGTTATATACTATTCCACGCACGGCAACCAATACAGGTACGCATACGATACATCACTTGACGACCACTGACGACCCACTTCTCCTGTCTGGTCGGTCGTTTTGTTGGTCGACGTTTAATCCTAAGTAGTTTTCCCCCATCGAGGAAAAGTTGCCACGGATTCAGTAGCCTGTCTATCGACAGGATGTTTCCCTCGCGGAATCTGAGACTTTAAACTGAGTATAAGAAGCAGGGATCGTAGATCAAGTTTAAGATAACGAACATTTTAGTGTCCATGGCTGGTTTTGAAGATTTCAAACGTTTCCATGAAATTCTTGGATAGAACCCCTCTGGAATTACTTTATACTTTCTAAATATTAAACTAGGTTTCAAATGATGAAGATCTCAGTTTCTTGGGAAGGTTAAATTAAGAATTGAAGTATTGTGGGGCAAATCTCATGAAAAATATTATTAAAATCATCGACAGCCTTAAAATTAGGGAGCCTACGTGACAAGAAATTTAAAAAATGTGTGCTTGTTAAAAAATAGTCAACTAAAATATTTGACACAGTGAGGTCTCTAAGTGGACACGTAACCGGGAAATCCAGGATTCGATTCAGAATAAACTCCATCACCTTGTAAAGATCAACCTGATACACGAGATTATCGTACACTAAACGATGCTACCATGCGATTGAGTCTCCCCTTTCTCAAGTGAGAGTAACCTACTGACCTCTCCTTACCTCTTTCTCTTTCCCTCTTGCCCCCCCCCCCCGCCCTTTGGCCCTTTCCCCTCCATATCATTTGGTTCACCATGGGACGCTTTTGGGGACCACACGTGGAAAAAGGGACCAGGTGACTGCTTAGAGAAATATTTGTGACGTAAATCGACCCTCGTAGAGGTTAGAGACTAGAATAGAGGCAATCCTTTAGAAACCTGAGGCTTAGATTATACCTTTTAAATGAAATGCACCAAGTATTCTGTTCAGAAAGATAATTGTAAGGTAATTTTATTGTGCGACTTTTTTTGTATACTTCTCTCAAGGGGAAATAATTTTCTTCTGAAAAAAACCATAAAAGAATGCAGGTTTATCTTAATTAAAGTTAGGGTAACGGTCACGTGTTGCACTTCATCTACGTCACTATAATAATTGTATAAAATTTTTTTGTATATAATTACAGTAATAACGAAACTGTGAAGTTTAAAATTTTTTAATAAGAAATTAAATAAAATTGCCCGTAATTATTTAGATATCTAATGACAGCTACTAGGAATTATTCTGTTTTCTGATGTATGCTCTACTGAATAGGGAATCTTGTTTCCTTCTATATTCACTTTCCCGTAATTTGTTAGAGTGACAGAAATGGAAGATTCAAATTGAATCTAAATATTTCCCTTACGTCCCTTAGTAATTGCACCCTGGAAGGAGTGAAACAAATTTAGCGGCAACGCGACGTTGCATTACGAGCCTGAGTAATTATCCATCCTCCAGGGTACAATTTGCGTGCAATTAACATCATTGAAGCTTCAGCTGATACCACTGCATACCAGTTATTAAGCGTTTTTCCTTGAAAAAATCATCAAGAAAAGCCACTGCAGTGTTAAGATTATCTCTTTCAAATTAAAAGAAGAAACCCCCATTTTATCGCTGAACAAACAGCAAATACAAAACAATGCAAAATCTTAATTTTTATTTCATATAAAAATGTACAAATTTGAAATAATTCTTAATAACTCGGGAGACTTACAACAATCTGAATTAAAACACAATTTATATTTTAATTTAAATTTGAATTAAGATGATAATAAAAGGTGTGTCGTAAAAATTCAAGCATTTTTTTAAATAAAATTATTAAACACTGCTTGTCAACATTTCTTGAAAAACTAAATAAACGATTAACATGGACTGAGAAATATCTCGACGATATTTGCTAGATATTGTCACGGTTCATTCCCCTCGAGCGTCACAGACGTGCGAATTAGACGAGCAAGCATCAGAAATTAATGAGACTCGGGCAGAAATCCGCGTCGAAACGTGCAAAAATTTCGCGGCAATGCCGTCCTTTCACATTCCGTGTCGCACGGACAGCTCCCGGGAACTTTCGTAATTACTTACAAAGCATTACGTGTAATGGTTGCAAATTACGAAACATAGATCTCCCTACTTTATTCCATTACTATTTTGAATCTACATCTTCTCTCGAGTTTCATCACAAAATAGATAAATATCCCATGATTCATTTACTATTTTTAGACCACGGATACTCGGAATTAATTTTAGGAAAAAAGCTCCAAATTTAAAAGTTCACATTCGTAAACATAAAAAAAATTGATCAAGTATAAATCTTTGATATTCAGTAATTAAAAAGAAAAAAATGTGCTGTTCCTAAAATCTCCTTCCCCAGCATAATTCTCAAATCCTCCCTACCAATCATACATCATCACGTGTATAACCACATCCCACAAGAAATTGTTACACGAGAAAAAAAAAAAAAAAAAACATTTTGTCGTCAAGAATGATCGGGCTTTACGAGGTGATCAAGAACGAGTTTTGAGTAGTTTCTTTTTGGACATGCCCGGCCAGTTTCTACACGGATACGCGTCTAACGGTTCCCCATCGCCGAAACTGTATGCCCTCGCAACGGAATACAATTTACGAATCCTCGTGTATCTAGCACAGCCGAGGGCCCCGTGTGGCGATCGGTATTATCCGATCCGCTTGGAATTCGATGACCCACTTCAAGAGGGACGAAGCACCACGTGCACATCGTGGGTTGACTATAGGCATCTCGATTATGGGGCGCCGAGAAACGGCCACCACGTGCACTCGATTGCATTCATAGAATGGGAAGGGATGGCATGGCCTCTTGGGGTGGAACGCTCGGTCTTGATTATTGTCGATTAGACTTGGAGATAGAGGACGATCTTCGACCCTTAGCTCTTAGCTTTAGTGGTCGATATCTTCGAAATTCTAAGCTGCTATTAAACGTCTTGGACAGTTTCATGAATTAACTAGCAAAGTAATAGGTAGGATCCTAAATAGGATAACTAAGGATTTTCATGCATGGAGAATTTTGGTTCACATCAATAAAATTCACTAATATAAGATCTTATACAGGGTGTTTTATAATATGTGGACATAACTTCAGAGGTGAATTCAGTACTCTAAAATAAGAAGAAAAGTTCATGTAAACATATATCCAATATGACATCGTTTCCGAATTACAGCTGTTTTTGTCTTTCAGTGATTCCTATAGCTCTAATAACTACTTCCTCCAACTGTTTGTAAATAACGCGTCTTATCTCGTGTATGGTTTTTTTGTCTGCTATGTAAACACCAATATAATGTGAAAACTAGACTGTGAATCTTTATGCAAAGTCAACTTTTCGTAAAGCAAAATAAAGAAATGGAATTGAAATACAGACTGACTTTGAACATTTGTTTTTGTTGCCCCGTGTTTCCTACTTTCTCTTAATCTTTACAGATTCCAATGCAAACAGGTAACAATTGTCGCCGGCAACAAAACCTCGATGGAAACTGAAGCAACATTCGGCAACAAGCGGCAATTTTTTCAAGAAACATGGGACATCAACAAAATATTCTTTAATGTTGCTTCAATGTAGAAGCAGCTTTATGGAACTTCGTGTTGCATGGTCGGAAAACGCCAACATTTAAAAAAAACAGAATTTTCGGAAGAATATCTTCCTCTTTATTACTTGAAGGGGGACGTAAACACTTCTAAAGTATACTAACCTTTATGCACTGTTCCAATAAGTATTATGTTAAAACCGTTGGAATCAATACGAAAATAACACATGTTTTTCATCATAACTTAATGATATATGTGTTTTTACATGTCCTTAAAAAATCCATTAATTTTACACGCATTGTACGTTTTAGAAAGAAACTATTTAATACTCATTTTTCATTTCGGGTCAAATTAACCCGTAACAGTGCACGAGGCTTAATATGTAAAGTGTAAAGACAAATAAAAAGCTATAGATTTCACACAATTGAAAAGACAAGAATGAAAATGATAACGAGGCTCTACAGTCCCAGGGATACGGGCCACCAAACTACATTGCGTGGTTGGTCTATTCTTATACATGGGTTGTGGTTTTTATATTCACTTTCTTAACCATCCGCTTATAGTGATTAAAAGAAAAAAATCCCTCCATTACCAAGAAACATAATCATCTTTTGCACATCAACGAATATAAAAAAATCTCACAAACCTTCTTTATGTGCAATCTTAAGTAATACGAGCAAAAAATGGCATGTGATAAGAGGAGTGATCTGCCTATAATGCTGTAAATCATTCGTGGGGGAAGAAATCGGAGGACCGTGACCCAGTTTCCGGGTCATCGGTACCGCGACTGCAAACGAAAACACAATGGTTCACCGCGTGCATCGCACCGGCATATACGTGACACATCGTGTTATTTAAAGCCGATGTATGTACCTGCAGCGGACATACGTCACACACGATGCAATAAACTCGTAGAGCGAGCGTAAGGATGAAAATAACGTGATCGGTGTGCGCCAATAGAAGCATCCAGGGGAAGGAAAAGTTTCCATCCTCGTTCTTTCAAGAAACCGATCGAACTTTCATTGCACAAAGGTAGTACTAACCAAGAACAATCGTAAATTTACAAACAGCAAAGTGTTTGCGCAAATGGAATTGCAATATGTGTTACTTCTCTCAATATGAAATCTGGTGACTTTTTAGGGAAATCTTTAGATAATGAGTTACTACGTTATTTTTCAACATTTTTTTCTGTTTAAATGATTGGAATGATCATAAGAAAGTTTGTTAGGTCCTTAATTAATAATATTCAAAGATTAGGAAATTTTTAGAACCATAAATTAACTCGCTGTAATCTCATTACAATTTAAAAGTTACGTTTCTGCACGCTTAAATTTCTTTAGCTTTATATTATTTGTCTACTATTTTACTATTATTTTACTATTTTACAATAATTATTAATTTCTACTTTTCAAAGCAACCTGAAAATTCTAATGAAAGTATAATTTCTTTCGTCGTACAATAAATAACATTCGGGTTATAAAAGGTTAATAAGTTCATTTTTTAACGTCATACCAATTACTGATATGTTTGGTTTCAGCTTATTTACGATTAGGCCCATTTCATTTAATCAACACCAAATTTTATCTCTAAAGATGTCTCTAACGGTATTCATAAGAATAAATACAGTTAATGGAGAAATAAAGGAGATCGACAGAGAGAAAACTGCATTGATCAAAATGTTGATTTTGAGGGCTTGTGCTGTTTTGAAATTTATGGCTTCCATTTTCAAAATCAATTTTAAATTTTTATATTCCAATCCGAAATATAATTAGAATTAATTAACGGGCAAGATTTAATCAATTGACTCCGTTCAGAATCAATTAACGTATTATTAAAACCGAGAAAGCCTTGAATTTTTCAATTCGGATCACGTAACAATTGCAATTTTGAGTAAGAACACATTGCAATGCACATCATACTCCAAACGGAGTGATCTGGTAATTAAATAATGGGGTCATGGAGGTCGACAATTAAACATTGCGGGAAATAACTCGGTGCGCCGTAATTGCATGTTTCGTGCGAGCCTGATTTCAGGCGTGCACTCGGGGCATCAGGAGAACCTTCACCATGGCACGCTCCCTCGTTCAAGAATTGACCGTTTATCATGCAATACTCTTCAATTATCCAAAAACGACATTACTCCCTTTCAAGATCACTTTTTAATTTAAACCTTCCTTAAATTGAGTTTGAAAAATCTTGGAGGTAATAATTACTCTAATCCTTAACTGATATCATTGAGTCACAGAAGGTCTATATTATTTCGTGTTTATGGTTTTTTTGGACAATTAACAGTCAGTAATAATATTCATTACTATCTCCGCAGAACATTAACGAGCCACGAATGTTCGAATAGCACTAATTAGGTATGTTACAATTACAAATTGGGGGCTAATTTAGTAAACTGTATTATACTTCTCAAAGGTCAATTAGTTATCACACCTAAATCAATATGAAATTAGCTAAGTACTATTCACATTTTATTGATTACCTCACTTTAACCCAAAGAGCCATTAACCCTTTAACTACAGGTATATTTTGAGAAGTTTGTCCCTTAAACGCATAAAATGCAAAACTAGTATATGTCAATAATCGAGTCTATTTTAAGATACAAATTTCCACGAACTCTCAGACAAATATTTATTTTATAGAAGAAAGTACAGTGTATGCATAAAGTTATAATTGTTCATACAGTAAAAATTAAACTCGACAAAAATTTTAAACTTACTTATCGACGATATCCGTGTTTCACGGAAGTTTCACTTTATCGTCTATTAGCAATGTCCATAGTTAAAGGGTTAATCGAAATATTCAATCATTAAGAAATTTGTGCCTTGTAAAAATTATTTCAAAATTATTTGCCAGTCCCATTGTATTCGACATTAAAAATCGTCCAGAAAAGCATAGAATCCAAAATGTAATTAAAGAATCCCAAGAGGCTTTACAAGCCGGATGTTGCAACGAGGAAATATCAATACAACAGGTAAAAACGATAAAACGTCTGTGTCACAGATTAAAAACTCGCCAGCAAGTAACGAACAATAAAAACATGCTGTCGGTGGACGAAAAAGGGAGGCGAAAACGGCACCAAAATGGTGAAATTGCGCAATCGGCGCCAAGTATGGTGCAACATGGCGCAATCGATGACGAACGCCGCTACGGGGTCCTATGAGGTCGTCGATTCACGCTTTCTGTCCGGTTCGATCAGCCTCGACCCGATTTCCCAGCGAAAAAATCAGGTAACCAAGCACCTGGTATTTCGAAAAAAAGGCGTCTTGTCACTTTAAAAAAAAATGTACTTGTGTGGGTCGATCACCTTTAAGAGTAGATCCTTCTACTTTTAGTGCTTTGAAATATACGTAAACTTTAGGAACTGTTTTATGGAAACTATAAAATATATCTTTTCAAAATTTCGCACATGCTTGTATCTATCACTTAATAGTACTACTCAATCTTCATATAGAGAAAACAGATATATAGTGACGTCTATAAAATCTAATGCGTAGTGTAATGAAAAAATCTTACATAATGTGCATTGTTACTTCCCAGAAATGGCCACAAACTACTAAGAACGAAATGATATCTGTGTGAGTTTCTCTGGAACTTCTGCAAATATAGCGAAAACTGATAAAATTATGTCACTTCGAAGAATAAGTTTGAGTTTTAAGAGGTACTTATGATGAAGTTCATTTTATTTAAATTAAATTCAGTATCCCAAAAAAGTATTTTCTTTTAGAATTTTAACATGCAAAGTCAACTGATTTAATAGTTCTTGAGATATGCGCACGCTATCTTGAAAACCGAAGTTCACAGAAGAGGAACTATTTTTTCTGATGCATGATTACATTCGATTCCATAACCACCAATTTTACGAATTTTGCGATGATCTTTTAGACTCATATTCTGCAAATTTTACACTCTCCAAAAATAAAGAAGTTCAAGTTTATTGACTTTCTAAATCCTGAAACGTGGTTCACCGCACAGGTGTTCCTCGATCTTTCGAACCTCTGAATCATAGTTTCTTTTGTATCTTGAATCCTTTTTATACGTATCCAAGGAATTTATCGGATTAAATTGAGATTTAAATAGAACTTTTGTGGATTTTTTTCCCAATAAAAATGTATATAATATAAACCGGAAAAGTAAAAAATTGGAGGAGCACAGAATCAAAGTGGAGGAAGAACACTAAACTAGGTTAAACCCTTTCATGAAAATTCGTTGAACTCTTCACGCGTAGAGTAGGATAATTTAACTAATTAGCAATTTGTCAACTACATGACGACGCAGATACGTTAATTTTTCTGGCGGTCCAGCAGACAGTAACTTCCAAAAGACCCTTCTTGGGGGGTAATTAAAAGTTTCCTAAACGGGAAAGCAGTTTCCTTTTAAATTCATCAAACCCCTTCCTCGCTTTTTTAATACCGCGTAATTTCAACATAATTATACGTATCTGTAACGTTTACAAATGAAACGCACAGAAATTCATCTAAAGTCGATAATGAAAATCCTTCAAAAACCAAGCATTTTAAAAATATATTGTTATCATAATTTCCGAAATTTTAATAGGGATAAAAAATGGTCCATTTTATGAATGTCAAATTAACCAACTTTATATACTTTTGGCTAAAAAACTGTAACAGATATTAAAACCAATGTTTTACCACACGTCACTTAAACCTTTTTAATGCGTATCTATCTAATAAGTTTAACAAATATTTTTTTGAAATCAAAGATACAATTTTTCATAAACTTCTAAATTTTTTCCTTTCTATTAATGAACGAAACGAAATATTTGAAACTCGACGTATCAAATTGCTTATCTGGTCATTAAAGAAATTTGGTTTCAATATCTCTTATAGTTTTTCAGGAAAGGATAAATAGTTGATTTTAGTTTCAATATCTTTCATAGTTTTTCAAGAAAGGATAAATAGTTGATAAATTTAACATGGTGAAGTAGATTTATCTGACACTTTAAAACCTGTTTGTACCAAATTAATTCATGAAAGATCTGCCTTTCAATAAAAAATAAATTAAAGATATATCCGAAATTATTAATTGTACAAATTAATTCATTGCTTCTTCACCAAATTCAATATGTATTCACGAAAATTCAAATATAATTTTGGTGCTCAAAGTAATTTCTATTATTCTATCTTCATCGTACGTAACTAATCAATTTTATTTTAATAAATATAATGATGACTCTAAGGCTGTAAAATTTTCAAGACATTAAACGTAACAGCTGCGAATTAAGTTGTGTGCCTAATAATTAGTCTTTATACATAAAAAACAACTGTCAATTGAAGTCAGAAATCCACAGTATATAAAAACACTACAGTCACTACCCTGTTCCTAGTATTGAAATATAGTGGTGCCTTCTGTAATGATCCTAACGCGATAAATAGGATCCATACAACTATTAACATTCGCTTACGCAATGCTAAGGAAAAGTAACGAACACAAACCATCGACGGGGGTGGTGAACGGTGAGGCAGGATCGGTGACCGTTGATAGCACTGTGGTGGTGGTGGCGGTGATGGTGGCCCGATAATGATCCACATTCGTCTGAAGTCCCCGATGAAGATCCAGATCCCATAACTGAAGTTCCTCGTTCTTTACAGCTGCACTTTCCGGCGTGGAGGGTTGAAAGTTCGGCGGAGGCGAAAGCACACCGCTGCTTGACACTTCGGGGCTCGACTCCTGCAGACTTCCGGTGTGCCTGTTGCCCCATCGTCGCCGTACACCAGCGACAGGCACACGGGGTACCGTCTGCAGCATCTCGCTAGCCTGCTCCACCTTCTGGACCACCGTTTGCTGTTCCTTCGACTCCACTGTCTCAATTTTTCCCGTCACTTCCGGTGGGAAAAAGATCTCGGCCAACGTGTATCGTGTCGCACAGCAATTAAGCGTTCAGAGTACACATACACAGCGATATAATTGTTTAAAGGAGAAAGATTTTTCACAACACAGCAGCACACTCTGTTTACACACGAGGTACGAGGCTACTACGCTAGTCGTTGACCTCGATAATTCGTTCGTCGACCGAAATTGCGGCAAGGAATACGAGGTCAGGGCAGCGCGAGAATCGATTCACTGTCAAGAGTCCATGGTCCCCGAGCTCTCACGCATCATCCGTCTCGCTTGGCCGCGCTGCTTTTCCTCGTGCCCCTCTTCCTCTTCGCAACAGAGAGCTCAGCTCACATAGGCATATACACACATCCACAGAAAGGGGCAGTCTGTATGTAAGTGTGCGTAGACGGGGAGCTCGTGACGGGAGACTGCGATCGTCTTCGTTTCGCCTCGGTTGCTCTCGTTTCTCTTTCTCTCTCCCCTGCTCTCAGCTCCTCTAATGGCGGCCAAGCAGCCGCGGAGTGTCGGTCATCGAAGAAACGGGGTCACGATCGCGCAAAAGGGAACGCAGCGGACGTTTGGGAGGGAGGGAGGGAGGGAGGGAGGGAGGGAGGGAGAGAGAGAAAGAGAGAGGACGTACACAGCCAGCCAGCGAGCGAGCCGGTCTCTGTCTCTCTCTGTCACAGTCACGTTGTGTTCGAGAACGTCAACCAGCCGAGTAACCGTGGTAGAAATGCATGATTTTCACTGGCGAAATTCTCTGAGGCTGCGCGCACGATCGACGGGAACGGACAGAGCCAGAAGAGTATATCGAGGTCACCAGCGGAACGTGTGTACGTTCGTTCGAGCGAGTCTCTTTCTTGTTCGCTCCACTTTTCCGTCGCGCCACTATTTCTCTCTCACTCTTTCCCTTCGTTTTCCTCCACTTCTTCACGACCGAGTTTCTCGTGCTGTCCTTTTCTCTTTCTACTTTCTCGTTTTCTCTCCGCCGTACAAACACACACACACACTACACACAATTGTACGATGATCTAGTACTTCTTTCTCTATCTGTTGTAACCGTCACTGCGGAATAGATCAAGAAAACTAAGTTGTCTTCCGGGCTTCCATCATCCTCCTCGCGCACGTGTGCATCGTCAAGAAACGTGCTCGACTGTGCGACGCACAAACAAACACAACCATGTATCCCAGCTTCGTTACGTCACTCTTAATACATATACACACGGGTGCACACACAAATTTCAATGCTTCTCCAGTAATCCAATGTTATGCATGCCTTTCTTGCGTTAGAATCGTGTAGATGGTAAGATGCGTGTTACGCACGCGCTTGCGCATCACACAACAACGTTACCGCGTCGACAGTCCGTCACTGACTGAGGCGTACGAGCTGGCTGTTGCAGGCACGAGGGTGCCCGCCAGGCTCCGGCGTACCTCGGCCGATTACCAACCAATGAGCGTGCAGCTTCTCGCTACTTTCACTGTCGCGCGTACCCTGCTCCATAGGGTGCCCCATACCTGCGCTGCGCAAACGCAGTACTTTCTGCGCTGCAGTTTCAAGCTATTCCACCCATAATTATAATTTTCGGAAGACACGTCCTTTTGTTGCGTCACATTATCGGAGTTCTTGTAAAAATCTTTACAATTCGATTTCGTATGATACAATGTGATACTGTACAAAGTATTCCATTTAAAATACGGTCGATCACATAAATGTTACTTACATATCTCACTTGACATGTGTAACAAATAGACTGCAGATCTTTATGCATTTATAGAGAACTCAACTCTATAAAAAGACGTACAGTACGTATAATATATAAAAATATATCAAATACTTTAAGTAAGGCACTCATAACAATATTTAAAGGGTGTGATTAATTTCTCTTTTGATCTTATTCCTTTAATTGTGAATGTAAAAATATGAAATTGTATAAACATCCGCAGTCTAATAATAAATAAAAATATATACTTGCAGTTAAAATCAAAAGTTTCTAGGAACATTAGTTTATTGTACACTAATCAAGATTAACTACTATGTCTTTAATTTAAGTTTTATGGAGGTGTGTATTCTCTTTTGTTTACTTACATATATAGTATGCCAAATGCGGTAAGTGGATGAACAATTATGCGGCTGATTGCAACATCAACTACTTGTCTCTTATATTATATATTTACATTAACTCAAGGAAAAATGACTTTAGATCACGAGTTTTAAAGTTACTATATTTGTAGGTTACTACTTTTTAAGAGTGAAATTGTTTGCTGGAATTATAGGTAGGCGAGTTTGCAATTTTTCTAAGTATGTAGGTCTCAAATAGATCTTTAGCGTCTTAACGAGTTTTTAATGTTTCCCTCGGCGAAACTGCAATTGATCCATCTTAAGAAAAGGTGATTAATTCTGAATTTTCTGGAATATTTAGCGCTAACGTTTTGAAGTAAACGTTTTTCATGCGTGAGCGGGTAATCTATTGCACAGACTGTAGCCTGTAACTAAAGATCTGAAAAGTTCCCGCCCACGACCCCCTAGATGCAGATTGTGACCTTTGCAATCCAAGGAAATAGATTCCTCCACAGCCGGTACGTTAATCTTCACTTCGTCATAGTAGCACTGCAGAGATTTTAATTTACAGTTCTTCCTAAAATAAAAACTAATAAAAAATTCCAACGAAATAATTATTTTATTGCCAAGAAATTCGAAGATTTCGTTAGTTCTTGAGAAGTTTTTTTTCTTCAGAGTTCCTTTTTACGTAAAAAGATGCGGAGATGTATCGAGATTCTTAAGAGAATTTTTTCTATATTTCTGTCGTTTCCCACCGAATTATCGTTGCTGATTCTTAGTCATCGTCTTGGCCTTTGACGCGGCTTTTGTTGTTCCCATTTTTATCGCGAACTTGGCCGTACAGTGTGAGACTAAACGATAAAAAAAAGAGCTATGGAATGCGCAATCTTATGAACCCGATATTCCAGGAAAAAATAAAATAACTGATATCATGAAGAGAATACACAACCTACTGAGTTGGAAAATCATGGTTCGAGGTCCTCGAAAATCGATAATATTGCCAACGAGAGACAGAATTACACTTAATTGGCTATAATCTTAGCTAACTATGTTCGAATCGAACGTAACATCTGTTCTTAGGATTCAGTTGGCCAAGCCATTGATGATCTTTATAAAAAACAGCATACGAAGTTATTTTTCCCCTTAAGATCACATACGTAAGTGCATGACTACCCTTAAAGAGTTTGCTTCTAGTGATCGCAAACGCGACATCAGCACTCTATTAATAAAAGTTATTATTGAAGAGAAGCTTAAGCAACGTCAGGGTTAATCGAAGAACTAGCTTTCTGGAAGATCTTAACTTACATCAAATACAGTACTCTATTTTCTACCTTGATCACATAAAACAAACCACAAACACCTATGGAATAACACTAACTTCTTAACACGAAATTATTCTCTTTAGAGATAACTTTTTCTTAAAGTAGGAAAAAATAATCACTAGTAATCACTAATAAGCATTAAAACTGAAATTTACACGAATATATGGAGGTATCCTTGAAGAGTCCCCAAGGAACACTTTATCGAAATATATGGCTATGGACAAATTCTTTTTATATCTACTGTTTACAATTTCTGATAGTAAAAATTCTGATTATAATTTGTAGAACATAATATGATAAAAACTATACATATGTTAAACTTGCCCTGTTTCTATAGTAAACTAGAATCTAGTCCTAAGTTGCAGAATGGGAGTTCGATGGAGGGGTACCCTTTTACCAACTGGTAGGGGGTTGCTATCCTGGTCATGACGTCATCCACCTGTTACACCCTGAATAAATACACACTGACGCATGCGCTCGTACACCTACACACCTGGTGCACACACTCACACAGGTTGGGATCGCCGGGAAACACGGTGAATGTCGCGGATCAGTGATTCGCAACCTGTGGCCTCTGACCTGTTTTTCAATGGAACGGACTCTTTCCATTAATTCACAAATTTGCAGGTCGACGTGAATGAAAATGAGCCTCCTATTTTGGGTAACCAAAAGATTTATTTTTTGCTCTCTACGCTTCTAAAATTACATACGTGAACATTAAACCACTACACTTTCAGATCGGTTTTTGCAAATTTTCAATACATTTTTTAAGGTATTCATGGGGTTTAGGAAGATTTATAAAAACTTAATTAGGTCGTATAATTGAAGGATGACGAATGATTAGTTTGTCAAATTTACTATAAGAGAATAATTTCTATAATCACAGAGATATTCTCTAAAATATCACTTTTCTATCTTCCCCAATTGAAAAGTACAATTAAGAAGAATCTGTTAAAGCTCTAACATGGGATTCTCGGATTTCATATCGTTGATATGGAAATTCATACGATTCCAGAGAAACATTCATTAAAGGATAATTGCTTCTCCTTACTTTGAATGAAAGAGGTATTAAACCAATTTTTTCAATATTTACCCAATCATGGAAATTTCAGATTATTTTAGCCTTGTGGCTTCTGCGAAAAGTCCCGTAGCCATTCAAGGAATCGATGCAAGGAGGTTCATGGAAGAAATTTGCGCGCCACTGTGTAGTTCCATAGGGTGAACGTAGGATTCGAAGGTGTATATGTGTGGGTGTCGCCTCATACAGCCAGGGCTATCGGGGTGGGTCATGGCCAAAGAGAAACGAGGACAACCCTCAGCTCAGGCTGACGAGAATGGAAAAGTGGCTGAATTTCTAAACTACCCAACACACTCCTGAAAACACCCTGCTCAGCTGTGTAGGCTATTATGTCCGGCAGGATTTCTCATTCTAAAAATAACAACCCAAAGGGCAGAGTTTGTTGGCCAGGGTTCAACGACAGGGAAAAAATTCCTTTTGCCAGGAAGCTCGGACCTTCACAAGGGAATATCGTTCCTGTAGATTCCAAGAAGAATGGACCGCTATGCATTTTTGTAAAATATAATTTATTTCTTAGGGTAATTTTCTACTTCAGCGCTTCAAAAATAGGTGAACGTTGGCAGCTTAACTATTACTCTTATAAAGGCAAAATGTAGGATTTTTTATTTAGAAACTGCTCAATGAACATTCTTTTGCTGGAATATGAAATATGAAGAAAATTGAACACTTTATACAAAATGAAGTAGCCATCCCTGCGATCGTAACTATTTTTTGTTATGATGATGAAGAGAATTTAAGGGTGGAAATATAAGGATCCCACTAAAGGAAATATAATTACAGAATTGTGTGCAAATATTCCAATCTATCTAATATCTGCAAAATTATTAGAATATGATTTAACACAAACGAAACTTGTCTTTATAGGGAATGTAAATTCGTCAGACGAGCACGGGATATACCTTAAGGAACGGAAGAAACCGAAGCGAATGCCTATTATAGGTAGCCCGCGATGCGTGACTAATGGCGGTAGCCGTAAAAAGAATCATGCGAGATGCTAGGAATTCATTCAGAGAAGTCGAACGCATTAATGTTGCGCCGCGATAGCGCTTTAATAACAGCCGATCCAAGGTCGATATAGCTGCCACCAACGTGAAATGTTGAACGATTTCACTGCATTTCAGTCTCGAGAACACTAGCCGATGTTATTTGCCTTGGTTCACCGTTCATGGCTCTTAAAATTACTATATTTCTGGTAAATTGCTCTACTTGGAAATATCAGAGAAATTTTCCTGGTGGGTAAATTCATGGTCAAACTGTTTACTGTTGAAAGTAATTCGATCGTATGTTGGTTATTTTTGTGCTACGGGATTCCTTCACAAAATTCCATATCTACTGTAGAATTTTTTTTAGAATGGTACTCTAGAATTGTATTCTATATGGGATAATTTAGTCTAATGATAGGACGTTACTCGGACAGAACCCAAGTTACTACAGGTTACAACAAAGATCACCAAAAAATGTTTTGAATCACAGAAAACTCTTCTGGGTTAACAAAAAATGATTTTTTCCTATTTAAAGATCGAGGGGTACCTATGAGTACAATTTTATATTTTTAGAATTTAAGATTACCCATCTGCCCTTTACCAACCTAAACTCACAATCAGTTAAGACCATTTGTGTGTAAAAATACAAAAAAAGTATGAAGAACAAAATTTGCAAATGTTTCGTCCCTTTCTGCGATTCTGTGGCAAAGACTTGCTTTTTACGAAATGTTACTCACGTGTGTCACGAAGTGCACGAGATTAGTAAAAAATGAATTTGTGGAGGTGAGTCGTAATCGACGAAAGGTAAAATCGATGATGTAAAACGTGACTGTGACGATTCGCGGCTCGTAAACAGTAGCACGAGGTCACCATGATTAAGGCTTGCTCGTGAACGACGCTAAACGATCCGACGAGGCCGCACAAGCATTGCGGTGCCCGTTTCCTCGTCGCTCGCCGTACGAGTAGAGAGATCTTTGACCAGCAATGCACGTATCACCGACCTCTGGTCTCGTTTCTGGGCCAAGCAAGTCAAGAATTCGGTTCACCGCAATATAACGCAATAATATTTCCGACTTTTAAAAACATTTCGTAAAACTTGAAAACCTCAAATATCTCAAAAATCCCTACAATTATTAATTTTTATTTTTTTTTTCATTGGGAGTAGAATATTGGTTATTTAAAGCCCCACTATCTATAACGAAATTCCGAGTATAAACACTTTTTTTTTTAGATAAAAAAATGTATATTGCACATTTCAATTATAAATTTGAATTGAATTTGAAGTTATATAAAAAAATTTCATCGAAAATCTTGTATTACATCTAAAATTGCGAAGAAAATCTTGCGTAGCGAGACAGAATCTGCAACGGAGCGATGCATCAGCGAAGCAGAACGAAGGCCTTGGCGAAGCACATAATCGTTAGTCACCGATAATGTTGCTAACGAGGCCTCCAAGTATATATTCATACGTGCGCCATGACAAAAAGCCGTCTCCTGTGCTCTTGACACCCGGTCACCTCGCCGCAATTGCACAATCGCCGCCTTTGCGTCGCGTTTTCACCTTGCTTTATCCTGCTGTTTAGCTCTCAGAGCGTGGGAATGCTGCATTTTTAGTTCCGACCCTGTTAATTACCTACAACAACGATTTAATCGTGCTTCGATTTGCATTCGCGTAGATCAGATCGGAGATCTTATTCTCCGTTCAGCTAAGCAATCTGAGGTGGTCGCTTTTATGTTTTGTGGCAATAGCAAAGTGGAATAATTTTTTTCTTTAGTTTAAGTATGCTAGAATTACCTTCCACGAGGTAGAGAAATCTCTGTACAGAAATTTAAGAAAGATTTATCTGCTACTAAGAAAATCTTGAGAGGGCATTCGTTTCTAGAGATGCAATTTTAAGGTCAGTTTTAAGAATTTATTTTGATGAAACCAAACATTCTATAATACTGGTATTTTGCAGACATATTTACTAACATTATAACTATCTAAAAAATGGTGTCGATTATCTTTTGGCAATATTTCAGAAGTTATTAGTATTGCAGCCTTTCGTGGTCTAGATATTTAGTCTTTTTTGGGTGTAACGAAGCGTCTCCTAACTACTCAAAATAAAATTTACTGATCTAATTTTTACGGTAATGAATGTGATTATTATCTCTAAATATTTGACAAAATGACAATGCGTAAGTTGAGGTATTGTGATTGTAGCAGCAATTTTGCAACTCGCGTGTATATAGTAAGGAAAGTATTAGTACTACTGACTTAAAAGTGATAAGAGTGATGGTAAATGTGTTTCCAGTATTTACGTAAAAGTACAAGTAAGTCGGTCGGTCGAACGGTTCATAAAATACTACTATAACTACACTCACCAGCTTGAAAAAGAAATATTTCGAAATAAAGGCGTTTAAAGCTTCATGTGTTGTTAGAATGTACACAGATAATTTAATTATGATACTTATCTTAATCCGCCGTCTCAGGGCCATGAAGCGAATCTTTTTCAGACACAAATATTCATTTTTACGATTTCCCTATCGAAAATCACTACAGATAGCCTTCGTTTCCCTACTACAGGTTCTCAATTTTCAACCAGTCCTCGCTGCCAAAACCTTGAACTTAAACCTGAACCGAAGCAAACTATGTTCAGCTCGGCTTCTAGGTTGATCCCGGTCAGGTGTTCTTCGGCACGAATCTTCAAATCGAGGTTAGGGCTGAATTCCTCTCCGGTCGACCCGGTCTACCTGTGATCCTTCGACAAATCGCTCGGATGACCCCCAACCGAGCAGCGCGCACGCGCCCTTTGAGATTCTGGAAACGGGACAGCTGCCGTTTCGTTTCCTCCCCCTTGATCCTGGCCGTCTAACCCCGTATCGACCTTGGCCCGTCTTCAGGTGCCTCTAGCCGGGAGCCGAAGGAACAGGCACGCTTTTGTCTCTTGGTTAAGCCGGGCGACAGGAGACTGGTGTCCCGACACCCGTTGGAATTTCTTGTAAGTGTTAGAATGTTTGGTGATAATTATCGACCCCATTGTAGTCAGAGCATAATAGTCCTTTGTTTAATAGCATACATTTTTTGGTATTTTTGTTTTATTTTTGAGATAGTTTATCTTTTCACTACCAATTGCTAGTGACTAAAATTACCACGCATTCGCAACCGATTTAGTTTTGGCTGTCACGTAGATGTAAATTTGTGCGCTTATTTTTAAAACTTTATAATTTTTAAATAATAATTTTGGGAGTGTTGTCTATATCATTCTCATCTCTCTCACTGTGCGGTACTTTAGTTTTGTTATCATTTGCAGTTCTGATATTAGTATTATTTCTAGACTTATATTTGCTTAGTATATCAAATATAATGGTTAAAAAAAAAAATATAATAAATGTACATATGTCGGAAGAAAAAATCGATTAATAAGCTCCCGGTCGATGAGCATTAGCACTGAAAAAGCTACTAATAGGTTTTTCGGGCAAGTAAAGAGTTAATAGTAATATATTTTATCTTTTATAGCAATAATATGTGAAGAGAAACGAAAGAGTTTTATATGTATTTTGTGAATATAGTCGTTTACTAAATAATTTATTTACTGTAATAGGTAACTATTGCTTTTCATTTTTCATAAAGTTAAAAATAATGTTTTCTATTACTGACGATTAACCATGAATTGAGATTATAGGTTTTTATTTTTTATGTTTGAACCACTTAAAGTTGTAATTACTATACTACGGACCTTTATGCATTTATGGGAAATTGTAACATGCAAGCAATAATACGATATACACAATGTACAAAACTGTACAAAATATTTAAATAACAGAAAACGTTGTAACATTAACAGAACGCAATTATTGCTATTGAATGTCAATTTCTTTGCTTTTATTTATAAAGAAATAAATTTGCATAAAGATCCGCAGTCTTGCAATTACAGTTCATAATATACAATAATTATTTCTAATTAATATTCCTCTACTATCCTGCTAACTTCAGCAGAATTAGTATTCTTCCAATTTTCATCACAATTTTATTTATAATTTCATGATTTGGCGATAATTTGTTTAATTCACGGTATTGAAATTTCTATTTCGAAATTCTTTATTCAACGTGCGGTTAAGAGAGAGTAAAAAGCGAGAAACACGAGGCAATCTGTTGGCCAAGAGGAGTTCCGCGAAAAGGAAATCCAAGAAGAAGAATGACATCTGTTCTAAAGTTCCTGACCGCTACGGCCACCGCATCCTTGCCCTTCGCAATTACGCACTGTACGGAGGTTCCAAGACCCAAACATACAATCCTAATTATTTTTACTCAGCACACAAGCTAATTCATTGTCAAGCGCACGAAGTATTCAAAACATCTACTAGTTATAAGCCAAGACTGAGGAAAACTTCACTGTTCCGGCGAAAGTAACTAATCTTTTTTAACGGCATTAAAATTAAATAGTTTTCCCAATTTGTTTTTTGTACAGAACTGAAAGTTATATTGTACTATAATTTTGGGGACATAAAAAGAGACCTTTAAATTGTATGCGCCCCACGCTATTGAGACTAACAATTTTGCTTCAGTTTATGACATGTGACTTACAATATTTACAAGACGATAAAAATCATAATTATCAAGTAAAAAATATACAAGTTATTGTAACAAATTATTGTTCTAACGCAGAGTTCCCACTTAATAGTGAAAATTTTAAATGGCTTGAACGGAATGTTCAAAGCGGGGAGCATGCGACACACGCGGCATGGAACTTGATAAAAAATTCTAAGTTATATGTTGGATTTTGATTCCTACGTTTTAAATAGATATCGCTGTTTACGTAAGTAGAAATATGATATAAGGAATAAATTGCAGAGGTTTGTACTAATGCAGCGACATGCGAAAAACTGACAATCTGTACAAGGTATGAAGACCGCCGCCAAAGGGTTAATCATATGTGCCAATTCCTGTTTTGATCTACCTAAAGATGGTTTCAATATACAAGGTATGACCCATAACACGGTAATCCTAGTGTTGTAATATAAAGACAGAGTAAGAAACCTTGCAAGCTATTGAGTTTCCGTAAAACAATCGGTTTCCGGTTCAGGGAGAGGCGGTCAGGATTGGAACATGCGAGAGGCGAGCCACGAGTTGCGATGACTGGTAAAAATACCGGTCGAGTGAGTAATTCCGTAGAAGAGACCGGTCCGAGAAAGAGGGGCGACAGTGACAAAAGAAAACGTGAGTCGATCGGTTGCACATGCACCGAGCGGCCTTGAAGAATTGCCTCGCCTTCTTACATGTGACTTCAGGGGACTTCGAGTTCTTTGTCCATCGTGAATTTCCTTCCTTTGAACTCTGAGCCGAAACGAGGCACAGAAAATTTCATGGAACACAAAATATTTTTGAATGCAATTTGGCTCTATCTTTAGCCAAAGACAATCTTAGCCTTATTTTTAGAATCGACACACGGTTCTCTCTTGTACCATATCGTTCAATAAATCCGCATCGTAATATACATATGTACATATTTATATGTAAACTATACTTTACAATATCTTTTAAATATTAAGCGATTACAGATCAATGCATCTTAATTTAGCTATTTGATCTAATTTAAGAAAAGCATTTGAAATAACAGACTGTCTCAATAACAATTTTAAAACTATTTATAAGGGCGTAGACATGGTAGGTCTATAACTTTGCTATTTTATAATTTTTTAAAAATTGTATCTGCATCTAAGGAGATTTGCAAAGGTTTACAGCAATGTGTCTCACTGACTAAAGTACATATCTCTAATCTTCTACACGATCTTTAATTATAAATCACAATCCTTCTAAATATTATACATCATAATTATTACTACTAAGGATAATGTGGTAAAATTTGACTCAAAAGACATTCAGAGGCTCTAAGCTCTTAAAAAATTTTAAGATCCCCTTATGCAGGGAATTCACTTCAACGTAACACACAATTTCTTAATCACGTACGTAAAATAAAATTTTATTTCTCGAAATTAAAAGAACTCCCAGGAAAGTGAAAAATTATTATTACTATTTATTCTCACATTATCACATAATTTTGTTTCATTTGTGTTTATATAGTGGCCCTCTTTACTTAATGTACTAAGCACGTGTTTATTTTGCTTATTCGTTCATCCAGCACTGTATGCAGTGTTGCGTCTAGAAGATCCGTGTTTCACCATGAATTCAATATTTAAATTAGTCCTCATAAAACCAGTCTTTAGCGAAGCTGACCCATAGCAGAAATAACCTTATGAAACCATTGAAAACATTTTTCTTTCTTACAATCTGTCTAGAGGCAATTGCCCTTTTTTACTTTATACTGGGATTAGTAATTTCATTTCAGTTTCCTCAATATGGCACGTTCTGGTAAATTCAAAGAGTATCATAAACGTATTACCTGCTACGGTCGAGGCCATGAGTATTTCCCGCATAGGTCGATCATAGGTACTCGCACTACCTGAGTACAACCGTTAGAGTGAAGGCGGTTACCTTGCAAGACTCGCGTTAAAAATTGACAAATGGGACAAACCGACCGCCTTCCATTCGCAGATTTCAAATTTCCAACGAGCCAATCCGCGTTTTTCATTCCCCCCGCTACTCCTTCACCGAGAAAATTTACGGGAATGTTTCTTCCCGGAAGAACTAGAGCCGTTTAAAATTCCCGAAGTTATCAATCAAAGAAGAACAGTCGAGTCTGTCGCCGGAAATAGTGTCACCACAAAAAACCAAAAAATAACGTGTTCTCCGAAGTCAATTGACAATTTCTCCGAACTTCCGTCGTATTCCAAATCCCGAGTCGTCGTGGATCGAGACGACACAACATGCAGCTATACCTTTTCAGTATAAAATTTGGTGCAAACTTATTGAACTAGTTAATAGTACTCTCGGGAAGTTGCGCTTTTAATTGTACATCGTCGGTGTCTCTGATGTTGCCCAGCAATGTAGAGGAAACCGGACATGATTACAGAGTCGTGTGAAGCTTCGTTGAGCAGCACGAGGTCTCCGCTACGCATCAGAGCAACTCGTGTTCTGTTCGCCTCGTTCTTTATCACCACCCTCGCTCTATCGTCATTCATTCCTAATTTTCTTTCTCGCTAACTGCTCACCTACTTCTTCGTTTCCTCGTAACTCATTTGTTGATTTATCTAATAATTGTAACGGAACGCGATTTGCGCGATTTATTCGCTGAGAATGGGGAGCAGTAAAATCAGAATCTTCGGAGATTAGAGGGGCAAACTATGCGAAACATGTATTGAGGTTTTAGAATTATCACTCACCCAGTTTGTAATGGTAAGAAGACAAGTGTTGTGATTTGATCAGTCCAGAAAAATACTCACCTAAAACAACAAAAAACAAAATTCTATGTAAATTTTAATTACAGTCAAATTATTACTAGTATTATTGAACTAATTTTTTTTTAACGAAAATACTCAATGGAAATTTCATCAGAATATTCAGCTTGAAGGTTTCCATTTATGCGTGGTTATTAATTAAGCAGTCAACTGAACAACAACATCAATTTCACTGGATTTGTATTAAGGACCGGAATTTATTTTCATGGCCGCTTCGTCGGTGACGCGTTCAGCCACCTGTTGTTCCTTTCCCACCCGCGTAACCACGTAATTGCCTCAGTTGCAGTCTTCGAATTCTCTAATCCTAACTTATTGTTAGCAGAAATTCTGCGCTTTACAGGAATCTTTTACTACAAGACTTGTATTTTAGATTTCCTCTGGCATCTTTTTTAAAAGAAACTCTACACACACACACAAGCTATTTACACGTAATAATTAAGATACGATGAGAACCTTTTTTCCGCTGGCAGGTTTAATCCTTTGGGCAAATAGCCGCCAAATATTTTGTATTTCTTGGACACTCACCCATTTTCAAAGGAAAAAATTCAAATTAATATTATTAATAGATACTGCAATTAATAATTGGATAAAACTTCGTTAAGTCCCATCCTCAAACGATTAAGATATGAACGAAAATTTGTTAAATATTATCCTGGTCCATCCGCAGAAGGTTAATATAACTATAAAAAATCGCAACATTCTTATCTTATTAGTGACTGTAAGAAGTGGTTGTTAATTCAAGTTTAGCAAACTCATTCATACTGTTTATTAAGCGAATTCACACACAGGAGGAAGAGCGATGTATTTTAATTTTGACAAAAGTTGAACAAATATTTTACCATCTGACTACTGATTTTATAGTGAATGGATGTAAAGATGAAATTATACGAGGTACGTTGATAATAGTTATTGCTCTAAACTATGAAACGCCAATTTTTCTAATAAATGTTATAATGTATGTTTTGCAAAAAGATCGTTGCGAACGTATGTAACGGCCCTTTGGTACCAAATAATTTGTATTCGAAGAATTATCGTTTTTTCATAGTTCGACTATGGACCAACGACTCTTTTGGTGTGAATTGCACACGTGTGAATCGAAGCAGAGGTATCGTAAAGGAGAAACGCAGCTTCTCACGGGCATCGTTCGCGAAAAATGCAAATAACCGCGGCGATGCGTCTTTTGTGAGGATTTCTGTCGGCGTCCGGCCGAGTTCGCCTCGAAATTACCATAACAAAATGTTCTGATTGCTGAAGCTTTTGCCCGGCTCGACAAAACGCTTTGCTCTCCGCATTTTGCACAGAAGAACAGCCAGCTGCACGCGAACAGATACACCAGATTCGACGAATCAAATTCCTGCCATTGTAAGAAAAAAAAAACTCAATTGACCAACCCGATCAATTTGTTCGTAGGAACTATTTCATTTGACCGTAGTTCGTTTGATTGTGGATATAAAAGCATCATCTTTGTTGCAAGAAAGAAATCGCTAGGTGCGTGATAGATAGAAGAAGGTTATACAAAATAATGCTGATTATCTTAATATTGAAACTGTGTTTGGCTTTTATTAACAATTTCCATGTTTATGTCGAGTATACTTAATATGAAGATAGAAAAATTCGCCGTTGCTATTTAAAGTATAATTTAGGTAAAACAAGAAACATATTTATAATTTTAATACATTTTAAAATAATGACGAATTAAGAATTAATATAAATACATTCTCAATTCCAAATATTATTTTGTTTACGAAGTAATCAAATTTTAAATTCTGTAAATAATATTAATGAATCTTTAAATAATAAAACTATTCATTTGAAAAAAGCAGCTAGAAAAATTTGTCTATGTTGTTATAACTTATTTCAATTTTACAAGTGCAGTTACCCTGTTTTCATGGAGCATACTCGTCATTGATTAAAAATAATTAAGCTTACAGCTGTATGCTTTCGAAATTAAGTAAAACAGTTAAAAGGTTAAGTAACCATTGAATTTTAATAACAATAAAAAAAAACTCCGAATGTTACTTATAATTAGGTACACTAACTACGATAGCTACAACAATAACTGCATCAGCTTCTACTTGCACCTGTATGTACGTTTGTAGTAATTTTTTATTTTGCAGACGTAAAATTTACGGAAAATATTATACTTGGAGCAAGGAATTTTCATTTATGAATCCTCAGCGAGCAAGCGAATCGCGTTCACCTAGGGTGCTCGACGTGTACATAAAAAATACAGCTTTTAATTGGCCGTCACGGAAGGTTAATTGGTAATTTCTCTCACGCTCGTGAAGCGTCTCACGCGGATTTCTGCTTTGTCAGGCATCCCCCTTTTGCGTTCGCCGCTCGACCAGAAAGGAACCTCTTTTTCGACGTGACTAGGAAATAGAAGACTTGTCCCCCTTCTACCGATGCAAGGGACAGCCTAAATTCAGCGAACTGCGTTTGGATGGAAATTGTTACCAATCGAGAGTAAAAGGATTTTTAAGCGTCCTTAGTTTGTTAAGTAATTACAGTGCAAATCAATTAAACTTTGTTTAATTTCTTGTAGTTATTTACGTCTAATATATTCTCAATCCCTTAAGGACGTCACCCGAGTTAACTCGGTTTTGATAGAACATGCAATTCCCTTTATCTTGAATTAATTCGGACCTACTTCACCAGTTTAATCCATTTGTTCCTACGTATATGTATTTCTTGGACTTGATATTAGGACTTCCTACTGTTGCGTGCTTTAACTTCTCGATTATAGCAGCTACTCAGGATTTATATTGAAACGAATAGTGATAAAATTAGCTGAAGTGGTTAAGCATGAAGGAATTAATGCTTTTCTACTAGTATTTTCTTTGTTTAGTTAAACATAGTGAAAATTATATCAACATAAAAAAATTGTTATATTGCCATAACCTTACATCTTTCTCTTCATAAAAGATGATTATGTATTTGCATATTCACCTAATTTGGCCTTTGTTCTCTTTCTCCTGATAATATTTAAATTCCACTGAAAATTGACTGTTACAACCGTCTTAGCTAATTAAAGACTCCTAAGTTGGTCCGCGATAGGTACTCAGCTACTATTGTACTGCAAGTCACTAACCGTGTTGAAAAGAAGAAGTATGCCATCCCCAAGAGATCCCACATGCCCTAGTCTCTCATGACATCATAACGATAACCTGACACACACAGGTGGAAATAACCCTCGAAAGGGAAAAAACGTAGTGAAATTGAAGAAAGGAAAGATCTAGCTAACGGTACGACCGGTGAAGACATATCAGTGGAAAGCCGGTTTACCATCGACCAGTTTCCTTAATAAATACCAGAAAAGCCTTAGGAAACGATCGTTCTATGAATTTACCTACTTTGCGACGTTTACTTTCAACCCTTTGCGCTCGTGCGCCTATATTGACGCACATCTCCCACTGTGCAAATGATATAGATCTTTAAAGATTAAAAGAGATTAAAGTTTGTGGAAGTACACAGAACCATATTGTGATCATTCGTGGAATAACATTTAAAAAGGACAATTTGACTATCGAATTATCGAACTATTAAGTCACTGTAGGAGAGAGTTGCTAACCTGCTAGCCGAGTAATTTCTTAACCAAAACATTCTTCATACGCAGAATTGAAAATTAATAAAAAGAATTTTATTAAGGGAATTTTAACTGTTACGAATGCAATCATGAAATAACGTGATTTCGATGAAAGTATAATGGTGTTTTGGAAAATTAGGAATTTTTGAGAAAATAAGTAATTGCTTCTAAAATATTGATAGCTTATAGGAGGAGTTAACTCGTCAGCTCTAGTTAAACGGTTAAACTACACGATTGGAAACGCGTGACTATAAGCCTAGACTTGACTGACTATAAGCTTGAATCTGAGTGATTATGAGTATTTGATTAGCCTAGACTTTGATGGCTATAAGGCTCCAGTTAGCTGAATATAAATGGCTGATTAAACTGTAACTCGAGATACGAGACACCGCGATATTAAAAATAGCATCAGCATATAAGAAAATATTACGTGTAAGTGAGTATTAGTGCATAACTATAAGAGCCAGGAGCGGCTCAGATAAAGCGGTGACCTATGGTTCGAATTAACGAGCAGATTCAACGTTTCCCGGGTCTTTTCGCGATCGAACCAGCAACGAGATATCGAGCACGTGTCTCAAGCGAGGATTCGCGTAGCACGACCTGCATTCCGCGTTTAGCATTCCTTCCTTGACATCTCGTCGCTCCTCCTCATCCCTCTGATTCTCACGGAGAACGCTCAAGGCCGGGAGTGGGCGCGGAAGGCACACCCGAGCATGCTAATACACGACCCTGATCGCCGATCGACGCGATGACGTTGCTCGTTAAGCCGCCCATACAGGGTGTCTAATAAATGGTAACGTAATTCACGAAATCTTATGCATTTATACAATTTTTAAATCAATTTGCTACGCATTACGTTATCTTTATACTTATTTTTAGATTCTACAGTAATATTATAGTAATACTGCTACATTTTACCTGTAGTCTTTGTATCGTTTTTAATATTGCTTGAAGTGGACATTTTTGGACACTCGATATAAAGGTGTAGTGAAGTGTTCATTACAATAGTGGCGCACTATCTCTTTTGCGTGATGATGAAAATTAAAAACTATACCATGCACAATATACAGACAGATTAAACGTCGACTAATAGATTGGCTAGAGCCAATCATGTTGATCTGAATCACCCAAATATATGCAAATATCAAAATCCACAGGGCGTGACAATTAATCGGTTTATCATTGTAATTTTCATTTACATCACTCGGATTATTATTCACAATCATAATATGATTTGCATGGTGTACGTAGCGTAATTTTGGGATTACTAATTGCTCGGGAGTGTTCATTAACCGCTGATAATTGCAAAAACTAACGAGTGATACGCCAATGGAGGCGCAACGGGAGAATGAATTCTGCACCGTTGCCTCGAAGGTCGAATGTGGGCGCTGAAGATGACGATACCAGCGCATGGGATGACGAATTTATACCATCTCGCTGCACGGTTCAGCCTATGCAATTTTCTAGTTACGTAGGCCTCCGAAAATACGACTTATTTATTTTCTTGTATGAAATCATTCTGCTCCCGCATTTTAGCAATATTATTTAACTCCTTAAGCTTCTATAACTTCATCACCTTTCAAAATGTTGCACAAAACATTTGGGATAGAAAAGATACATCGAAGATACATTTTTAGGACATACAAACATTTGAAGTATGTAAAAATTCACGATTGAGTTTGATTGTTTGAAATTTCTAGAGCAGAATACCCCTTAATGAACAAGCAAAGATACCGGTTTTATAATAATCAGCGTGAAAAAATTCAAGGTTCGTCACGGATACGCTTGTAGCACACGTGTGATGTCACTATATGGCCATTTTCCTTTCAGCCGACGACATTTTTCCATCCCATTTTTATCACGCTTAATAACAGCGCTAACCGAGTATTTTTAGCCTCGTTCTTCCTCCGTGATTATTATATCACACTCGATAAGTAATTATCGTGCAACGAAACGACGTTATTATATACTCAGCGCGACAATAACAGCAACATAGGCACAGGTTTCCCACAGTTTCGAATGAAATAACGATATCAATCACAAACCGCTATTAAAGATTGTTTACACGAGCGCGATAATAAAGGAATATAATAGTTGTTGCACTCGCTTCCTGAAAAGATCGTCTTTTTCTTCGTTTTCTTATTCTTTAAGAGGAAAAACCACAACCTGCTTTCTAACAACTGAATGATAATTTCGATGTTTCGTTAATTATTTCCTTATGAGGCTTGTTTTATTAACCTGTTGCCGAGGAAGATTACCATGGACTCCAGGTAATTTCCACAAGTTTGAATTCACTTTAAACTGGGATTTATTCCGTCTCTGTATCACAGTTTCCCGGAATTGTTAAGTGAAATATTAACAAAATATTTATTCGTATGATTTATAATTAGAAAAAATTCACAGTAGGAAATGTAATGCCGGAAGTGAAACAAAATGAGTCGATGATGAAAGAGCAACGGTGACCTGCGCAATGAACGCAATATGGCCAGAATGGCGGTCACAAGTGATCAGGTCAGGCCAGGTCATGGTCATTGGCCCTTCAAGTACAATTCTAACCCGTAAGAAAAATAATAAACACGTCTGAAGAAAACGAAATTAAATATACTAATTAATAATGCTAGAATAATTTTCGTCCACCTTATCCTCGCTCTAATATAAAATTACGAACTATCAGTTACAGTTACGAGTCATAATCACCCTTATACTTAGACCGCAGATGTTTATGCATTTATGTGGAATTTAAAAAAATAATAAATTATATTTATAAAAATATGAATTTGCGTACAGATGCACAGTCTACTAATATCAGGTTGGTGCAAACATAATTGCAGTTTTTACTATTTTAGATTTGGTATCAACTTTTCTAGTTATCTTTTATCTAGTTATAAACATATAAAGCACAATACATAAGAGCCATTATTGAAGCGGACCAATATAAAAGAATTTTATAATTCAGCAATTGTTCGACATTCATTTAAATGGAAAAATTTGATACCTAAAACTACAATTATTTTTGCACCAACGTAATAAAAAATTCCAAACATTAGGCAACACCGCTGTAGTAATTAAAATTTGCATTATTCTAATTTGTATTTACGAACAATTAAATTCTGTACCAACGAATTCTCGAATAAAAAAAACCGGCATCTACGATTAACTTAACCCGAATTGCATCGATTTGCTTCGATTGGTTGCACGTGGTAAGAGGTCGCAACCAGATTAATGGTTCTTCGTTAAAAGTACGCGAAAGGGGCAAAAAGAAAGGGAAGAAGCTGAGGCATTAGAAGAAGCATCACTGACCTAACACGTCACGCGTAAAGGCCAGCCGTGACGTGTGTTCTTAGATCTTGCGCGCGGATCAGGTCAAGGTTGCATACTTTACAACAGTTTACAGTTTCCACGGAGGGAAATGGGGAAAATAGGGCACCGGTGACGAAAGCAACACGTTAATACCAGCCGTGACGACAGCGAAAGGACGACGCGCCTGACAGAGCTTGCAGCGCGACCTAACGACGCTTCAGACCAACTTCCTGGACCCTGGAACTTTCCAACTACAGGCAGCATCCGACACTTTGCCATTTCATCGATGGCCATTTAAATGAGTTACAAGTTTCCTTTTTTACTTCTCTTTCTAAATTTACACAACTGCAATCTGTGAAGAGGAAAATTGTGTTAAGGATTGATAGATAATTGAAAATGCAAGGGTTGGTAGGTATCAATCAAGCCACTGTCCCGGTCACGTGTAAAGGCCACCCATGACGCGTGTAAGCGAACCTAAACACACGTCGCTTCTAAAGGTTGCACATTTCATACCACCATAAATTGACGTACATGTTAACAAATACATTGACTAAAAAAACGATGCAACCACGTCAGAGGGTTGTATATGTGACGAAAGCAGGCATTGAAATGTCACGGAGTTCTAGTCAGAAAGAAACAATGAACCTGTAAATACTTCCATAAATTTGCCTTCGATCATTACGTTTAATTATTATTAGCTCATTTAAGCGGCGCTTCTCGGCTTATTTTTCATCCAATCTTTCTTCCCGTTTTCTAAAACACTACCAAGCTTTGAACGAAATATAAAAAAAGTTGATGTTAACGTACATATATTTCTATATCGAAGGTTTTTTTCTTCCAGAATTATCAATTTGGTTTTAAGAAATAACCCAACCTCATTAAAATTAATGAAATGTCAAAGATCAAAGTAGGATTATCTCGAAACAAGTATGTATTGCATTTATTTCAAATTACCATAAGTTTATTATCGTTTTCTAAAATTTGTTGATATTTCTATCAAACGATATATATTGTATGTTTACGAATGACGAATTATTTGTATATAATTCCTAATTTTTTCAATATCAAATTTTTGTGTAATCAATTTAGCGAAGATTTCGAAAATATTAGTTATGTGCTGATAGCGAACATTTGGTACCACGTCGTCCTTAGTACTGCAAGAACTAATTTGTGAGCCTGACCTGTTCCAAACTTGTCAAAACTACAAGCTTGTAAACGTGCTAACAGACTATTATATAGAAATTAACACTTTCAGGAGTTCCATTTTGAAAATAGGAATTGCGTAATGGATGGTTCAATGATGGCGAAAGGAGGTTTATCGTCGATAAATTCTGCAGCCTTCGACACGAAAAAAGGGAGGATATCACTGAATCGAATTCCCGAGGAAGAAGTGGACCAGGCGGAGGGTCGAGGGTAACCGCAGGCGTGGCGGGAAGCTGAAAGGCACGGGACAGGGAAATATGTCGATATCTGGCTATGACCCAGTTATCCCAGTTTCCCGGGAAAGTGGCGACGCGATACCCAGACAGCGGAGAACAAGGTTCCATGGTAATTTCAATTCCTGGGTCAAGAACCTTGTACAACATTACTGAACCTAGCCTTGCATCCCATTCAATTAAAGTTACCGTAACCGTTATTGCTTTTCTTCCACAAAATTGTGAAAATTAATATGTTCTGCTACAATTTACATCAAGTCGGACTTCAATTTAAATCCTGCTTTATTGCAACATTTACTTATTAGATGTACAAATTAATTCAGTGCCTTTGCTTGGACCAAGATGACTTTCTATTATAGAATTAAAGCTGTTATTTGTTTCGAAGATGCAATTTCTCAATTACCCAATAAATAAGGAAAATTGTATTTGTTTGTAAATAAAGAATACACCTAGCTAAAATGTTACCCAATCAATTTGCTCGGCTAGTGCAATTCGTTGTTTGGGTCTGCAAATATTGGTTTACGCATCCAGCATGTAATCTGAAAGATTTATGGTTGAGGAAGGTTTTATGGGGCGGGAGGGGACGCTGGTAACCCAATTTCGGTCGGGTATAATGGAACACGACCGAATCGAGATTCACGACCCTGACCTGACATTTTGCATCCCGTATTCTGACAAAAAGAATTGTCACGTGATGCCCGGAAAAAAGCTGCAGCACGTGGCTCGCTGGCCACGGATGTACCGTGCGCTTTTCCAGTTCAAAGCTTGGCAATTTATCGCTTTTCATGGAAACAAAAGATCCCTGGTTCGCTCTTCGCTTTATGGCGGTCGACTCCCAATCAAATGAAATGCAATTTGACGGGTGGAGATTTATGGGAAAACCTTGGCTACCACGAGTAAGCACAAACAATTTATCTGAAGAGTAAAATTTCTTCCAACAAAATTTAAAAAATAAAAATATAAAAATGATATACCCGTCACATAATATTATGATACTATTTTAACCTTTCCACCGTTAAGTTCCGTATGCCGTACGGGTATGTCGAAAAGTATGAACTTTTTAGTCAATAATGAAAACTGTTCAGATTTTAAGAAACAGATTCCAAGATCATTTATGCTCCTCTAATTTATAATGAAGAAATGTAGAATTTATAGATCTGTTTTCAGAGTTTTGTGCCAGTTCGAATCGCTTAAAATTGTAGCGTATCGTCATTTAAATCGACACGGAAAGGGTTAAAAAATATACTTCATTTTTAGAGGAATTAGTGAGAATATTGGTTAAAAAGTGGATTACAGTAAATTAAACGGGAGCTAACTTATTCCAGATTCGTCCGATTTACTTATGTGTAGTCATTTGTTTTGAAGGGTAAAAAACCTGCATAACTGAATACCGCGATAATGTTGATGTTAAATCAACTCGATTCTAGGAATTCCTCATACGAAGGAAATTACCATAGATGGTTCTAAAAACACTTCTCGATATAATTTACGCAGTTGAGGAAGAAAAAATAAAGAGTTCGCGCAGGAGATACTCATTTAATGCTTCAACCGCGATAAACCTATTATGGTCTCCTTATTTCTATTTCATACCTTGCATTTCATTTCTCTTTACAGGTAAACTTGCAAATTATGTAAACTTTTAATTTATGATGAATACAAAGTTGATGAAACTGGAAGAACTACCTTTAAAGGTTTATAATCAGATGAAACATACCATACAATTTATGCAACACTGAAAACACTTACTTTATAAAACCATGCTCTCTCCTGATGCGCTTGCTTAATAACACCAAATGCTAAGCAGACGACAGAAAAATCCTTATATTTACTCAAAATTAGGGGTATGCTGGATCTCGATAGGAACGAGATTCTGAAAGTTTCGAGATTCCTAAAAATATCCGTGATTTCCGACATTTTCAGGACTCTCGAGGCTCCCAAAAACCATTTCGGTATTTGTTTTGTTGAATACTTTCATGATTTTTGGAGATAACGGAGAAGATATAAACGAAAATATATAATTGAGACTAGATAAGAATCTTTTTCCCAAACCCGGGGTCCCAAACACTTCCGAGAATCCCGAATCTTTTTTTGATCCCACACAGCCGTTAATCGAAATGTGATACAAACTAAAAATCGCAATATTTCTTTCGAAAGAGTTAACTTTCGTTGCTATTTAATTTTTTTCCCCAAGAATTTTCGTAATTGTATCTTTCATTCATGACCCATCAATGACTCAAGAATTTCTGCAGGAAGTCTATCAAAGAGGTCAGAGAAAACTTGAGCAGCCGACTGGAGAAAACTGTTTATTGCACAGACAAGCGTGTGCTGCAACCGCATATACGATGCATGTGCCACGTAACTACGATGGGGTAGACAGCTCTACCTGGTAACTAGAAAGGAGAGAGGGCCCGGCAGGCCAGTTAGACCGGCGGAAAAGGAGGAACGAGGTTGCAGCTACAAGAGAAGGTTGAGGTCTGAGTTCGAGGCCAGTTTCCTCACTTTCCCACACTCGGCTATGTTACGTGGTTCGCGTAACGTGCTCATGCACTCACAGTCTCACCTACATTCCTCGCTCTAACACGCGCACCTACACCTGCAATCGTTTCTCTGACGCCATGCTCTCATACACCAATTATAGTCGCAATCTTTTTTGCTCTCAATCATTCTCCATAGGGTAATTCTTTCTAACGCCTCGTTATCCATTGAAACCAAACTTTGACTTCAGATATCTGATACCCAGACTAGTGAATTTTTATGCAAATTCATGTTTTTATTGACAAAATTAAAGAAAGCGAACCTAAGTAGGAGATTGCTTTATCCGTTAAATAAAATAATATACGTTATACTTTGGAAATGTCATATAATTTTGGATATTATGCAATTTTTCTAATTACTTACATACTTAATTTTCTCATCAATGCATAAAAATCTGTAATTCACTGATTTTATTGGTTGATAAATACAATTTCCCTTTTTGTGTATAATTTCCCATTTATAGTCTCATTTACTTATATTCACAAATTTATAGAACCCTATTTAGTTTTCCTGCAGAATTTTCTTTTATTAATATTTATAACTACAGCACAGCTGTTTACAAAATCTATCAATAATTCTGTTCAGTGGAAATATTATATGTGTGTAAGGAAACACTCAATATTTGTCCCATTTTATGCGTTTCCTTGCTTCATACTTCTACAAGTCCTTTGTAAAGTTATGAAAGTTATGCTTACTTCTCCAGGAACTGTCTTCAATACTGAATAAATTGTTGGCCAGGTTGTTTATCTTTGCAGAATAATTCTTTAGCAGAATGCAAAAGATTTGTAGTCTACCATTGCATCAGGAGTCTAACAAGGGCTATAATTTTTGTATGCTACAGTATATGCTTTTTTAAGTCATTACGATTTGATTCGGCCTTAGGAAAGTTATTCAGAGTGTTGCTCTCCCATAAAAGCTGATTATTTTTATCCAGACACTGGGCAGAAACAAACGTTGCGCACACTATTCTGCCATTGTGCACGGCGCGTGAGAAAACGGCCACGAACAAACAGCCAGGCTGAATTCAGCGAATTCCAAAGATTCGCACGATAAGTGTCGTAGTCCCGTGATACCGTAGCGCGGAGAGAATCGGCTCTGCCATTTTCTTGGCAGAGCAGAGCACCGCATTCCGACGTAGTCGTGTGAAAATCCTCGACTATTACGCCAGCCATGAAAAAAATGAGATCGAATCGCCTGAAAGTGGCCAAGTTGAGGGGGGATTCTCGTGTAACAGGTTCAAAAACATGACGTTTGAATTTCTTCGTAAATCAAAAGTGGGAAGGAGTTCCTCTATTGTCGGACACTTAAGGTTTTCTTCAAATAAATGAAAGAATTATGTTTTATTACTTGTATTTTGCATTAATTTCAAGTTAATGTTATTAAAATTAAAACTAGAGGAACAAAATAAGCGACGTTATCATGATATTATCTGAAATTAACATTAAACTTTGGTATACGCTTTTAAAGGAACTTTAAGTGGCCCCTATTACTGAATGCAGCAAAGATATGTGACATAACTTGGAAGAACTTCAAAGCAATTTGCAATGATCGCATACATAATCATCTAAACACTCCGGTATATCGACACACGTATCACAAGTTCATCATTTGCAATTCGAACATTGAATACAATATTTATCATAAACCTGTGTGCAAGCATAAAAATCGTCATGTCGTTTGTGTTATTCGGTACCATGTTTTATATTCCAAAATATGTTCTAAGATATGTAAGTATCTAAAATTTATGACTTTAGTTAGAATAACTTTAAAGCAAAAGTTAATATAAAAATAGCTGGTATTGCCTGAATCGATAAAAAAACTGACCAAATGATCTTGAATAATTTTGCAAGAATATTGCCGCGTACTGAATCACCGGGCATTACATAAACGACAGAACGATACTCCTGTAATAGTGTTTGCAAATCTTTGGGCGAATCCTGTTGGCCAACGGTCAATGTCAGAAAACGTGTTGGAGTATCACGTAAAGAACAAGAAATTGCCGGGGACAATGTTCCACTTCAAGGATATCTACTCTCCAGCGAGCGTCGGAGACGTAGGAAAATAGAGAGAAACAAATACTGTCGCGTTCTGAGACACAGAGAGAGAATTACATTTTTTCGCTCTCGTTCTCCAACCACATTTGTTACCTTTAAATAAACCACAAATGTACTCATTTCGAAGTAGAAACTCCAGAAAGTAGCTCTCTAGTCAGTAATCAAAGCAGATTGTTTTGCAAGTAGCAGAAAATGGAAGATATCGCGTAGCACGATGTTCACGCTAATTCCTCGCTTCTCAGTTGTGTTTACAGGTAATTGTAAACTCCGAGGGAACTGCTGTTCACCGTGAGCCAAAGAAAAACGCAATTAGCTGCTTCTGCACCGCGACCACGCTTCGTCGTTGTTTGCTATTACACCAACTTCATACGCGACAGCAAACCGTTTCGTGAGAATGGGCCTCGAGTCTACTTTAAAGCGTTTTCCTTTCACAACTTGTGTCTTCATTATTGAAGTTTACTTTGGGTACTATTGTGATAGTACTTAGAAGAATGTTAAAGGAAGTCTTTTACTTGTGTTCTTACCAAAAGTGGTAAAGTCAAGGGAGAAACTTTTCTAATATTTGGGTTAAGAAGAATAAAACTGTTCACAAAACTAGATTTCCTCTGAACATATAAACACAGTTCACACAACAATATATAATTACTAGATTGAGGATTTGTATGCAAATTGATTTCTTTATAAACAAAAATAATGAAGTAGGAGCTAAATAGAGTGTAAATTCATCTTCTAAGTATCACAATATTTTTTCTAATTTGACTGCTTTATACATTTTCATATACTACGTGTACTATGTACTTTTTTACCTATGTACTTTATCAATTCATTACAGTTTCCTATACCGAGAAAAAATAAAACATATAAAGATTAATAATTGTAAATATCTGAATTTGATTTTCTAAACGAAATTTGTTAAGATTTTAATTCTTGACAAAATGAATACTAGTTGGAAACAGAAGGGAAAAAATAAGCGTTCGGAGTTTCGAAAGTTTCGAGTATCAAGAGATTCGAGGGTTTCGGGGCCTTACAATGTTTCAGATTCGAGTTTCTGGAATCTAGAAGTTTGGTTTCGACCCACCTATAGACATAAATAATTTATGAACAGTTTAGATTCATGGATTGAATACGCAAAAATCCGTCAAGTGACGTAATACTTTGCTCTTTGAAGAATTACTTTTCCAACCAGTCGAAGGTAAATATTCTTTAAAAAGTTATCCACCTAAGTGTCTTCCCTTCCTCTGGAGGAAGAGAAGAGGAAGAATTACCGGCAGCCTATCGCAGCCAAGTTGCAGAAAAAGGCGTGAAGGCGTCAAGAAGGCGGCTAATCTACTCCCCCTTCGCGGATTTCGCAGCGAAGCGAATTCACGACGGTGAATGTCAGACCAGACGATCACGTAGCGAGGAAAAAAAGGAGGCGGAAGTGCTCAAGGACCATGGTGATCGTTGAGTGGCTCCCGTGTCGTCGATTATGGAGGGAGAACGCGACTCCACTGCGTGGATAATCGCTAGAGAATCGCCACGCGACTGGACCGATTTCGTAACCTGCTTTTCGAATTTCCTCCTTCTGCTGTGCTTTCGTAACGATCCTGGGTAGCCATGCCATTTCGTAATACAGCTATGAACTCATTGTCGAAACTGTAGGCCTCTCTTTCTGACAAGGTTTCTCCGCGTTGTTATACTTTTACCTGACAATCGGATTCTAGATATGTATGAACCTACTAATGAACTTAATTTCACTCTTTTTTTATTGAGCCTTAAAAGCTTTGGAATACTTGGAATTTTATCGATGGTTTAGGAATCTTTCTCATTTAGGGTTTCTGAAGATTCGGCTTTTTAAGATTTGTCGAATCCGAAGAAAGTAATTCAAATACTTGTCGAACCCGAATCCGAATAATGAAATAAAATGAAATTTGATCATTTAATATATAAAATTAAACATTTATAGTAATTTCAACATACTTTATTTATTATGATTTAAATAAAAACATTTTAAAAATAACAATGCGTTGATAGACTTGTCTGCCAATCGTGAACGTATTTTTGTGCAAAAATTAGCAGATATGGAGAAGGATCTCTCCGCATTAGTTGAGGTAGGTTTAATTGTTAAAACAGTTTTAGTACGCTGTATGGGCAACATAAAACACGAAATTTCGCTTCGCCATATGAAATTCATATGTATTATATAAAAGAAAGTGACGAAGAAAGAAACTATTTACAGTTTGAGTTACATTTAGTTCATATGTTAATATCAAAATGCTATAGTACAGCATTGCCAGAAACTACTAGCAGATTGGAAAAGCTATCGGCAACTTCAACGCCATAGTGTTTGTCGAAAAAACAACCTATACAAATTTTACCACTGACTCAAACAAAAAGAAGCATAGAAATATAAATGTGATTTATATTACTATTATTATGTTGGCTTACGCATTCCTTGTTTTAAAGTGTATCACACAGTAGTAACTATTTAAAAAAACTAAGAAGTATTGAAAACATCCACGATGAACACATATTTTTGTATTGCTTACGACAATTAGAAACCATTTACGTTATAAAAAAATAGACACCTTTTTTAGTTTTTGGTCATTTTAGTAAATACTCATTGAACATTTTTAAAGTAACCGAGAAAGTTTTATTTGTCAAACATGCCGGTAAGCAGCGTAGGTATTTTACACTTTCCCAAAGGCCGTTAGCCATCTGTTCCGTTTGTAAATAATTTGTATTCTTGTATCTTAAGCCCTCGACGTGATCCTGGCTCTTCCTGATCGTGCTTTGTCTTTCAAACTGCCAGTATCCGCAAAACGTTTTACCGTATTCTAGAGTCCATTGTACGATACGTATTCCGCAAAGAATACACTTTCTTTGAAGTATAATAATTGCATTTCTATTTCCAATATTACTTTATACTGTTTTTGCCACTTTGAAATGTTAAATTAAAATTTTAACTGCTGGACTCGATTAAATACCTCTGTTCCTGAAAATGGTAACAATGTATGGTAAATGCTACTGTTACACATTTTTGCGAAGCGAACGTCAATCAATTAAACAACGCATCACGTGTTTCTATATAATGCGAAAACAGAAGAACAGTCTTTTCAAACAGCAACAAGGCTGAGGCCAAATGCTGTCTTAATACTACATTTACAGAATCTGTCAATTTCATGCTTAAAGTTATAGAAATTATAAATATTATTTTTAAGCAATTTATAGTGACCTTAATTGGTGTAATGACATAAGCAGTTATCCTAAATCAACATCCTCACTCTCCCGAACTTGTCATACCTATTTTTCCAGAAATCTGTTTAATATATTATATCGACGTAATATTATACAGTCAGTGTTCGTAAATCTAGTGTTAAATTGGCTATATAAGATATATAAGAGTAATTCGGATATAAGACAGTGCTAAAATCTATTAAAATTAAATATATTCTTATTAATATTTAATACGCTAGCGATGAATTACTACGACATTTATCGGAATACTAGATTTCAATAGAAATGTGGAAGTGATTTCATACTTCCGGTCGGTAGTATAGTTCTATTAGATTATCTGGAAATGAATTGCGGCTTTCTGTAGTCATATTTAGAGCTTTGTGTACTGCAAATATTTAATTCATTTAAATAATAGATGCCATATTATTGTTCATAATTTTACTTTTTGCAATTCATTTGTTATTAGTTTATTCTATGAAACTGCACACAATATTGAAAGAAACGAATTCATACAATTTCCTTTATACGTACTCAAAGTGGAACAAAATAAATGAAAATGTATTTTATAATTCCTTTAAATTTCGTTCTATTGTTTTAATAGAATTATCATCAAGCTTCGGATCACATGCGTTTTTAACACCGAATCTTCGAAATAATTATTTGCTGTAATTATTAGTTCGTCATGTAATAAAAAGCGCCGATCTACAGGAAAATTTTTCAAACTTTGGAAACAGATGAAAGTCCGAAGGAGGCAAATCTGAAGAATAAGCAAGATGGAGAAGCAAGTCGAACTTTGATTCAGCGATTTTGTCATAGTCACGTTTGTATGTGGACGTGCATTGTCCTGGTGCAAAATGATCTTTTTTTCTATAAACCTCCCCTTTTTACGAATTGCTTGATGCAATCAATCTAAGGGGTTAGAATAATACTTCCTAATAATCGTATGGCCTTTAAAAAGGTAGTTGATCAGCAGTATTTCTTTAGCATCCCAAAAAAACTAAAGCCATAACTTTTCGAGTGGGCAGAATTAATTTTGCTTTTTGTGCTGACGAAGAATCGTAATGTTTTCATTGCTTTGACTACTCTATTGACTTTGTAGTGTAATGGTGAATTCAAGTTTTATTTGTGATCATAAATCGGCGAATAAAATCTATGATATTCTTTTTACGAGTTAAAAAATTTTTAAGAAATTTGCATTTAAATACGTTTTTAATTTTTTAGTTAACAATCGAGGCATCCACTTTATCGATAGTTTCTTATACTTAACTTTTCAGTTAAGATACGATGTTTTCGCTCATTTGAGATAACTTCACATCCCTAACAATTTCGAACATTTTCTCAATCGACTAACTTGTGAAACAATATTGCGCACTATTTTGATCATTTCTTATATCGCTGCGGTTTTTGGACTTCTACTATGTATATCGATTTGGAAACTGATACAACCTCATTTTTCTCCTGTCGTATATGATGGTGAACTATTGCTCAACACAATTTTCATTGCCTTAAAAATTTCTATAGGTATTCAGCCTTTTTGAACGAAAAACTTAATTACGGCATGATACTCAACGTTATCCATTTCACCGCAGGCAGGGAGATAGCTTTCTTTAAATTAACTTTTCCAACAAACTACACGGCAGATCAATTTCAAACTTTAAGATTATAATACAAGAATATAGTATAATACAAGATTATAATATAAGATAGGTGTCACTTCAACGTGGGTTAATGAAATTTAAATATTATCACCGTCTGTGGGTGAGACAGCAACATTTTCAAATGACCGTCGTACCATTTTATTCGTTTTACAATTTACACTTAAATTCTTAATGAATATTTATACAGAAACGTTGCAAAAATAATGACCTCGCAGGAATATGGCTATAAAGTTGAAGTAAAATAGAGCCCTAAAAAAGATGGACTAAAAACTCTCTGCCGGTTCAATGTATTTATCATCGGCGGCGTATATTTTTAGATCCACTATATTATGCAATATAAGTATCCAAGAGGTTTGTTAACAAACGTGATTGCAGAAGAATGCAATTCTTTGATTAGCATAATGAGTTATTTATTACTAAGACATTCCTTAGCTAGGCTTCCTTGTTTCCCCTTCTCCCAATCAATTTAAATAATTATTTATTCACATTTTATTTACCATAGAACCTGATAGCATTTGAGATCAATACTATAACAAAAAAAAAAAAAAAAAAGAAAAAATAGTCTTCTTTATCTATTGCAATTGGTTCAATAGTCAGGTTTCAGAATAAACCGGTTTTATCGGTCGTATTATTTTTAAATAGTTTTGTTGCTAAATTGTGTAAGTTGAAAATTTGCACAAAATCCTGTTCCAAATATCAGACTTTTTGATCTTTTCCTTACTTTTATTTTACTATTGGAATCTTCGAATTAATAAGTTTTAAATACCAACAATTTCATATTTTTATATTATTGTTTAAATCAACTTCATCTTTTTTCATTTATATAATTTTGCACATTTATAAAATTTTGAAATTATTGTACGCACTAATCAAAAGTGATTGCAAGTTTTTATACATCCGTAAATGTAATAGAAAATTATAATTCATTGCTGAAAAATGTTCTGCGGCGTGAAGAAAAAGAACAGCGTTAACATACTTTCCAAGTTTTACACCGGTCGAAAGGAAAAGTACACCTTTTATGGACTCAGACAATGCGTCGATTGGTTCTTGCAGCGACCTGCCATTTCGTTTGGTCGATTTCCATGGCGGAAAAGCGAAACTGTTTGATGATTTTATATCTTCCTACTTTTCCTCGAACAATAATGCATTGGGTTGGCCAAAAAGATTTGTCGCATTTTAAAGACATATAAAAGTAAAACCTTATTAAATAATGTATTGTCTATCTTTTTCAACAACTTTCTGTTACATTAAATAGCTCCATTATTCTATCGTTGAATAATATTACATTGTTTTTCAACGAAGGACTCGCTTGAACGAAATTTTCAACTTTCAGATTTTCGAATTTCCTTCTAGTGAAAGAATTTTGTAAGAGCTTAAAAATGATGATAGCCCTTCAATATTAGCCTATTTTATTATTCGTACTATCTTTCCTTAGTTTATAATGCATGTTTAGCTTCACGGCGATAATACAAGGAAATATGTCAAAAATGCGTTTTATTTCCTTCCATGTCAAAGCTATATTAAGCATGATGAATACAGTCAATCGTTAAGATCTTTTCCCAAATGATAGATTGAAATGTCTTCTAATGGATCTTATTTGTGTTTGAATAATTATTTTATGTTTTGTTTGTCTATGTATTGCAATTGAAACATTACATTGTAAAAAAACGACGAGACTTTTTGGCCAATCTAATGGTTTACTTTTAACTTCGTCACAAGACTTTGGAGATTAATTTAACTTTGATTTGTCTAATACTCTTACTAATTCTAGTAAATACTATTGGCGCCCCAAGTCCATTCTTCAAATTAAAAGCAAATGTAAAATATTAATCCTTTGCGGGCGGAATTTAATAACGCTGAACTAATTTTCACCCAATTATTAATTCTCTGTGAACGCAACTTAATGAATTCTTGTTCAATTATTGATAATAGTGTTTATTATTGATGTTAATTGCAATTTGTTGGTTTAAATATCGATACGTATACAGAAAATTCGAAATGATCGGGCGACTATTTGCTGACATCGCCCGCAATGAATTAAATAGCAAAATAACTTGAAATAAGTACTAAACGTTACTGCGGTGCAACATAAAATTCAATTAATATTCTGTGTTACGATTTATTCAAAATAATTGATGCTACAGTGGATTAAAAAACATATATTTGCATGCATTCATGTTTCTCAATTAATTATTTTTTTTATTAAGATCCGTATTTCATTTCTGCCATATCATATTTTTGCATATTCTAAACATTCTCAATTTAATTTCACACTACTTTATCAATTTTACTTTTTCCTTGTATATTTTTATACTTTAATATTTATACTTTTCAGTTAAATCTGTATCAATATAAGCATAGCAGCACATATGCGTATATTTTTTATGCTTATTGTAAACATTGTGAATTACAAAATAATTCTTAACAGTGTTCGGGAATATTATAGTACAAAAGGATTAAGAATATTAAGGATATTCTACATTGAATAATATTGATATTAACAATGTTTAACTTCATATTTATTTTCATATTGTTGCTAATATTAAACCCCAATTAGCACACTGCATGCTACAATTTATGTGAAAATAGCAGAATAATAAACATCAATATTAACGTATCATATTTCTTAAATGTTACCTAGCATTTTTTCATTGTAGCAACTATTAATATATTTCAATATACAGAGTATTCGGTACCTGGTAGTACAACCAGAAAGTAGGTGACTCTATATGAAGATGTCAGAGATTTTGACAGGGCGTGTTCTTTCTATCACGATTCTGGGGTAAGTGCCGTGGGGTCAATCACGGTCCTCTTGCCAGAAGGTGAAATCACCTTCCCCACTGCGTGGCCAGATTCTTCGAAGACAGCCTTATCGCTGTGCATTCGTCATGCAGCACCGCAATGCAACGCATCATAAAATCTGCGACTCTTAGAATTCGTCGCTCTCTTATCTATCGATCAATACCGTTCTTCCCCCGATGGTAGACATAGATCTGCCCCATCGGTACCCCCGATCCTTGAAGAACAGATCAAAGGCCAAGGGCACGACGGCACTGACACGTGTGTCAACGCCGCACACGGGTTGACGCTACAAAGAAATAAGTCGAAAACGTAAAATAACATTTTTTTATATTAAGTTTGGTTTTCGAGAAAGCCAATTTTAAAAATTCGCTGAATATATGTAGGTGCACTTGACTATGTCTCTACTTAACGAATCTCACTATAAATTACTGTCTCGACATAGGTTTGTGTTTATCGTACTGAATAAATAAGAATACACAATAAAACAATATGTTCTTGTATAATATATTTGATTATTTTATAAATTGCTGGAGAAGTTGTTCATTGTTCCGAATACACGATTCTACTGTGCGAATTAAATTTCTGAGAACGTTTTTCTGTTTTCATTTATCAAATCTTAAACGAATTTTATCTTTTAATTGTTTAACGCTTATAATTTCATGAAAATATACAGTTAGTTCAATGTAATTCCATCAATAGCCATATTTAAAGTCGATTTTCTCGTAAACCAAGCCTCACATGAGAACATGTCATTCTACGTTTTCGGCTTACTTCTTTATATGGGGCCTCCTTTTTTCAATTACCAAAAACTCGGTATAACACATTCAATCCAGCACTAAATATGAGTTTAAAAGAAACATTAGATATTGTACCCAGCATTCTACGCCACCCAAATGTTGCTTAATATTAAATATTAAAAAAAACTACGAAACAACACCAAAATTATTCACATTATTCCATCCGATATTTCATCGAGATATAGTCAACTTTTTGCCACAAAAATTCAAAAATGGCTCCCATATATCTCACAGAAACACGTCAATTTCGCCTGTCTAAAAATCGATTCTCTATACTTTGACCACGATATAGTCAAACTGCCGTTGAATCTGCCAGGCGGACCAACGCGAGTGATAAAAACTGGTCGAGCGAGTGCGCCAAGTAAACGTCATTCCATCCTAGCGTTTTGGTGTCCTCGTAAACCGAGGACGCCTCTTCCCGTTTCTATCTAATGTTTCAACATCTTTTAATACCAGAAACGATGACTAGTCCCACTTCAAAATCAAAATAAGCTCTTCGAATATAATGGCCAAACCATCAATTTTCTGCCATTTTGATAGACAAATGTACCTACGTCGCGACAGTGTTTTAATTTCCAAGTTATTATTCCAATATATTAATCCAAAAACGTAGAATAAATATTGCTATACAATTGCTGAACACTTCTAAGAAGCTGTCGATAATTATTCGTTATCTTCGCATCATGGACGAAGTATAGAATGGACTATCCATTCCCATGACGCGATATATTTGTTTATAACAAATGAACTGCAAGGGCTAATTGCAAAAGATTGTAGAATAATATTCTTCGGATTTTCCCCTTGAATTTAAGCCAAGCAGCATCGAAATTGGCCCACTAAAAGCCGAGAAATTTTGTTACAGATGTTCCAACACAGACGAGGTGCTGGATCAACTATCCCTTAACGAGTGCAACATGGATATCCAAATAATCCTATACTTTGTTTACAATAACCAATCCTACAATTTTTCTTACGATTTCATGGCTAAATTTAGTTTCAATTCTAACTGCTACTAATGTTAAGATCGTATTCCGTGTTAAATCGGTAACGTCGAGAGTGATGCGAGAATTGTAAGAGGACACGCGAGCCCTCGAATCCTGGGACAAAAATATGCATTAGGTGATAGGTCTATCCTGTACCTCGTCCATGGTTGATTATCGCAATATTTAGTTATAATTCCCACCGTTTTAAAAGCGTTGTTGTCTTATTCTAGTCTGAACTGGTAATTTCGCATGTGACACTAAAATGATAAGGGGGCCAACTGGCCCCCTGATGATTCTATGTGGGAATGGATAATTTATTCTATACTTCGTCAATGTTCGCATACTGTGCGAATTTATGTCGCCAAGTTCAAATCTTTCAGCAACCGCCAACAGAAACTGTGGCGTCGTCTGTCGAGAGAATTGGGTGTTACGGGTAATCTTTTGCGCTGGCAGATGGCGTCACACTTTCCTGTTCTAACGCGGGATTATGAAACTCCTATACATTTGTAATCAATCGCATATAAGCAATTAAACAAAAACTAAACAACATTTCGTAATAAAATATAGTAAATATAGTGTATGAACAGTTTTTCTGAATTAAAAGTGAAGTTAAAGTTCTGTTTTTTACTTTAGATTATCATTTTTTTCAGTATTAGGCTTTTAAAACTTGCCAATTTAGCGTTTCTTCTTAGGAAAAATGTATAATTCGTAATATTGAACAATAAAATATAATAAAAGTAGTGTATAAATAAGATTCTTAATTAAAAATAGAATAAATTAATTTTCTTAATTTACGAAAGAAGAAATATATGTTGCTTCTTTCTTTTTCATGAAGAATATGTAATTGGTATCAGGGAATTAAAGAAAAAAGGATTCGTGTTGCGGATTATTTATATGTAAAGTAGAAGAAGAAAGAATCGTGACGGAGGAAAGGAGTTTATCTGCATCGAAAGTGGCACTCCGGAGGAGAAACAAAAATATGATAACCCTCGATCGAAGGCAATCGTTTCACTTACCACCGTCATCGCCAATAAACAGCAGGGAAATTGGCGTATCTCAGATGAAATATCTATTCTCGTTGGCGAACTGAAGTGGCCGGTCTCTTTTTTCTTTACATTTACTTTTTTATATTGTACGTTTTTCTCCCGCTTGTACAAATGGGATATTTTTGCAGAACAGCGGCCGATTACAAATAGACGGTCGAGATCATGTGAACCAACCGAAATTGCAACCTGACGAAAATTGCAAACTGCATGGTAGCGTGTAATCAGCTACCTGCCGGACGAGTTGCGAGCACCAGGTACCCTTATCTGACCGTGATAACACGGATCGCGATAAGCTAAGGTAAAGTACGTCCTGGTGCCCGCACCACGAACCAGCCCGATATCGTGCGACCTAAATTTGTAAGCCTCACGTTGGTCATCGACTTCGACTGTTTTCCTTCACCAGCGAATACCTGTCTATCATTTGACGTAACAAGAATACCAATCGAGCGAAATATTTAAACTTGACAAAAATTAATTTTATGAACCAAGTGGAATACGCTCTAATATACATAGTGGCTACAAAAAGTATTTGTACAATAGTTACATTTTCCAAATAGCTATTTTTTAATTAGGTTTTATATTTCACTTCCATGACGCCAAATTTGTATAGTCACGTAAAAGTACTGTAAATTCAGTGTGACGGACTATGCGTGATACGTTTCCATACATTTCAGGAACTGTGTTCTTTTGTTTGTAGTTCTCATAATTCCTGTTATGTAATCATGAAATGTACACGTTATTTCACCTTTCTTTATAACAATATGAATGTCATATTAATTTTATGGATATTTAATAGTAATAGATTTCAGAGTTCGACAGATTTCGTGTCCGTATTAATGTTTAAAAACTTGATGTTAGTAGTTAAGGGTGAATTAATTGGTACTGCAGAATTAAAATGAATACGACGGCATACAAACAGTTCTTATAATCACTGTATATTATGATTAAGTAACCGAAATCTGATATTATAACAAATACCCCTTACGCAGAAATAATTCAAAATATTGAACAAATTAATCGTGGATGTATCAAATGGAAAAACTAATCACGGACGAAACAAATTAAATTATTCCAAATCCATACATTATGTTCAATTGTTATGTATATTATCCATACATAATTATACTTATATTGTATTTTTATATTATGTAAACTGTCCGAGCTATTCAACAAAGATTCTGATAATTGTAACTAGCCAAGCGTTTATCGGTCAAAGCAGATAAGAAAAAATTTTGCAGAAGCACACATTTGATATGAATCATCATGAAAATTCGAGCATGCGCTCGCGATTTCAATTGGCCGCGGACTGATGTGGGTCAGGCATAGCCCGCACAGATGATACGCCGATAGTGCTCCTGATAAGCGAAGCGACTGACTGATTACGTACCGACGACCTACATCAACGCCATGCATTCCGTCGCGCATCAGCGATAACTTTATTTCTGTTAGTCTTATAGATCCTCTTTCTTTTAACACCGCTCAGAAGAAAGACGACTGCAACATTTATTACCTAAGCAAATAGAGACGGGGTTGTGGATGAAAAAGTGGGAGGCGGACAGATTTATGATATATTTTCAGTTGTCGATTTGCCAATTGTAATGTGATACTTCGGTGGCTTAGCCTATTAGGTCGTTAAGGGGAAATAGAAGATATTGTCTTAATCGTAGGTCTTATGTGGGGCCATACAATACTGAAACTCCACCTTCCTGATGCATTAGACTCTAACTTTGCTTGGTCAAGTTAGATGTCTGATTCATTTTCCATATCTTTCATTACTCATTGGAGAATTTTCAAAACACACCTGTGCCTACAATTTCCTTGCTCATTTACAAGGCTGTTCTTGCTGTCAGCTGATCGTCAAAGGCAAACATTATGACATAGTCTAGTTCTAACGAGGAAAAAAGACAAGAAGAAGACGGGGGGAAGAAGCAATGTGTGTAACACGGATCCAAGGTTACATAAGAGAGCCACAGAGAAGAAAGATAAAAATACATGGAAGAAAGGTGCAGGAGGTGAAGAGAGGAAGCGATGGGGCCCACTGTTTGCCACACAGCACAGAGGAGTCGCCTCCTCCAGTTGTCTCGCTGATAAGCTGCTGATAAGTGAACCGCTGGTAAATATAGAACGTCCCGATGCTCTCTCCTCGGTCACGTTGCGCATCGACGCGATGTCTGCTCGCCGGTGTGCGGATATGTCAATGATACGTGTTGCAACACCACATGTACCCTATATTAATCTCTACTACTAATTCTGTTCTTTTTCTATTAGAGAATGTTTCCATAGTTGTGCTAGTTAAACTTGAAACTCAGATGTCGTGTGTAGTATCTACAGTAACTCAGAAATCATTCATACATTGAAAACTCTTCGTTTGCATTCAGAATTCTGCAGAGTAATATTAAGTTAAACTCTATGTACATATATTATAATGATCTCTACGAATCTAGCTTTCAACTTAAGTGTATTTAAGATCTCTCATGGTTTTAACTTTGTGTTGCATAAAAAAAGGTATCAGTAAAAATTAAATATCCATAGTATACGAATACTTTTTTTGGTTAACGTACATATATCACTATGCAATTGTGCAGTACTAGTATTTACTACTACACTATAGCATTTTGTTATTATACGCCATTATACTGTATCAAGTAGTCTATTTATAACAATACTTCTAACCGATTATGTACAGTCATTCGCAAAAGTCTTGGTACACCTTTCAACGCACATGAGTTTTAAACATTTTATAAGCACTGGTTTTGTTTATTAGCTAAAATTAGACGCAGATTAAAAAAATGCTATTTTCTTGCGTTTTTTTATAAGAAAATATATAAAAATTGAGAATTTTACCTCACGACATTCTCCTATTAAATATTTGCAATTTTTAGGTGTTTATGGAGACTTTCATGAGTGACGGTATATTCTTTACCCTTCAATCTCATTGCGCTATTAACTATTTTATCTAATAATTATATTTATAATTTTGTGATTATTCAGTGCTCCCTTTGCTTCTGTTATTTATGGCTTGAAGGTTGGTAGACATTTTGTACTAAATCAATTCCTATTTTTTGAGAGGAAATAAGATAAATTCCTGTGGGTGGAAGTATGATTTGCACATGTATAGATGTGCAAAACCGGAGGTTGGAGATGTACTGCCATTTGCGTGGTCCCCAGCACGCACAGCCCCACCAGAGCTTTCGTGAACGGCCACCTCCAGTGTGACTTCCGGTTCTCTAAACCGGAGGCGGATACGGACCGGAAGTACCAGCGGAAGGTCGACGGAAATGTCATCGAAGGACACTATGCATTTAAGATTACAAGTGCAATTTTCATTCACTACAAAATCAACACATATGTCTTCTCTTTCACAAAACACTCCAATGTTGCATTTAATGTTTAATGGCACTAATCACGTAATTTTGTTTGAAAAAATGGGGTACATAAAAATATTTATATAAGAAAATAATATCAAAGAAACTGTTTCCGTTAAGGAAACCTCAAGTATTTTTCATACGAATATTCAACATATCCATAATTAAAAATACCAAAACTTCTTTCAAGTTTTCGCCTTTTCTTTTGGCTTTCTAAAATACCATGAGTATATCTAAGAAGATCAAGGAGCCCACAAATTATTTTTAACTTAAAACCCCATCACCCAGGGATCTGCTAAACGAACAGCCCATCAGAGGTCCACTTGGGTGAGCAAAAAAAGGGAAACCTAACCCAAGCAAGGAGGAAGAATCGTAAAGATAGAGATAAACAACACGAAATAGCCGGATACCAGAAGTAGACCTTTCCGCGCAAAAACGGCTCGCGTATAGCGATGGAAAATTAAATGGTGGACGCGCGTGTGCGTGTCTGCACGAGTCAGAATAATAATTATATGGGCCAGTGCAGCCGGTGCGTGGGAGGAACCGTGGCAACCCGACATATTGTCATTAACCTCGTCCCATCAGCGCTGTTTCACGCTCATGGATACAGACACAGACAACAAGCTCTGGTGCGAGTGCATTTACGTAACTGTTGCACTAATCTGCCGTATGAATCGATATCACGCGACGATTGCTGCTCGTAGGTTAGGTATCGAAGCGTGAAGGTTGGAATCAACCGAAAGCTCATGAACGTTGGAATCTTGACTAATAGGACAAATTAGAAGAATTTACGAGCCAATCAAATTATGATATCATTCTTTCGCATAAATTTTGATTAAACTTAAAAATGAAAATATTTGCGATTAAAGAATTTTTTGCGCAATATATATTTTAAAAGAGCTAACATGCATTCTCGCATATTGAAAAATGTAACATGTCACAAGAAATATATAACAAGTATAATAGCTGAAGTATTCGAGTTAAATTTGCATTAAATTTGATTAGGTTTAAGTTACATTTAAATAAGACTACTTTTTAAAAGTAACCATGACATCAAACTTCTCTCTGCAGTTTTTTCTTTAAAACCACAACGCATTTTAGTCATTTACTTTGCTAACTGAGCGTTTTTGATCATTGAGCTTAACATGAATATATCTAAACCCTAACGCACAACTTATTTGCAAAATGATTTACATTTAAACGGGGAAAGATTGAAGAATCATAAGCCCGAATTAAGTTACAACTTCACAACCTTTTGCGACGCCATGAGACAAATTCCTATCAGATAAACAATCTAACAAAGAGCCTAACAGTTCTTGTAACAACTAATTAATTCCAAACGACTATCGGAACGAATTTGCTAAAAAAAAGAGCGAAAGGCAGACGAGCATTAATTTTTCAGCTGATCCCCAGTTCTGACGTCTCGGAGGACGCATAAGCTCTAAATAACGCGCAGTATACACTCTATCTGGTAGTATTAACCTCGTGTGCAGTGTGTGCGTGGGATACAAACTATAGCACACATATGCTATTCGATTTCACTAGCACGTGTAAGTAGAGCCCCTGTGCGTGTCGCTCACGCGCACCGTATGCATTGTACACGCACACGTTCGTGCATCGCCACTCAAGGCCGTATCTGCATCCTGCTGCAATTCACACAGCACCACCCGCTATTAGCTGCTGGAAAATCCGACGTAGGTTCTCAGACTGGGGCCGTGGAAAAAGGGAAACGCGGATGGCTACATGCTAGTGACCTTACTTGGGGGAGCTCCTTATTTCGAAGCAAAATTCCAGAAACGAATTTTTTCTGTTCCAAGATATATGATGATATGTTTCAACCTTTTCTTAATTTTTGCAATTTTTTCCGAGTTTCTATTTACATTAGACAAAAGGAATTTGGTTTATTGAAACTGTATTGTTCATCGTCTATAGTATACCTGCTATAGATATACATTTTTGGTACTTTTATATGTAAATTTTGTGTATGAGTCCGTTTTGAGGGATTGAATACAGATATTGTTTTTCTTGCCTAATAAATTGTTATATGTGTAATAGATTTGTACAATAAACCAATAATCTTGTTACCAGCAAAAGGAATTTGTATTTAATTAATAAAAATATAAAGAATACAGGGGGTACCTGTGCAATGGAGGAAATATTTTTCACCCGCACACTGGAGGATTAAAATATTTAAACTGTTCCGTCCTTAAGACGGATTTTTAACTTCAATAGAGACATTTACATTCGGAAACCTAACAGGATTATCCCACCCTCGATAATTGGATTAGTTTATTGCTATAAGCTCCGATATTGTTTCCTTTGAACCATAAGGACAATACATGCTGTCGACGACACGAACTGTAAGCACCTCATTAAGGTCTTGTTCTGTGTCTGTCACAATACAGCTGTAAAGTCATTTCCTTGCTTTTCTGGACAATGAAGCATCGTGCACCTCAATTCCAGCTTACCTGCCCAACATCGGGCCCTCGCAACCCCTTCTTGGCGCACTCCGCGAGCACCTCTTCTCCTTGCGCACTATCGCGCCTTCCCACTCGTACACTTGTGGGGGGCTAGTTCCAATTTTTTGACCAGCCAATCATGGAAATCCTCAAAATTTCCCTTTCCCAATTATCACAACCAATTACCTCAAACGTTGTGTTTCCGAATAATATAAATATAGAGTCACGCGCATTTTCTAGTCAATATTCTTGAGTATTCTTGAGTATTCTTCAATATTCTTGAGTAATCTTCAATACTCTTCAGTATTGAAGAGTTATATTCTGTTATATTCAACAGTTATATTCTGTTACATTCAACAGTTAACAAACGAACAATCTTCAAATAACCTCCAACAAATCGATTCGACCCTACAAGTTGGCTATGGAGATTGCGGAGTATTCGTTTCACTATACATCTTAAACCGATCAAGCGAAATCATCCATCGGCAACCATATTTGTAAAGTTCAACACTTCAATAAATTATTAGATATTAAAATCGCAACCAGGTTTTCATTCCTTTAAGTAGGAGTAAACCGCGTCATCGAGGTATTGTCGCGAATGTGTAGCGAAATTTACGACTCCGCGAAACCTAATGGTTGGAGTATCCCTTGACGCCACATAAACACTGGAAAGATAATTTGTTTGTCAAGAAGTGTTTCAGAACTTATTAATTCTGAAATTTTGTTTTTTTATAATCGCCCTAGGCAGTTAAATATATACGTCCCTGGTTAAAAGGTGTACATTATGAAAATGATTTCAAATTTTTGCGGGCTACTTTTATCTGCTATCATTTGACGTAGGCATGCGGGCTCAATCAGCAACACCCGCGAACAAAATACCCATATCACGCCAAAAACCGCTTAGAACCCTTTCGATAATGGACTCTATTTCGTAATCAATGTCACAGCCCACATAAATGCAATGCTAAATGAAACGTACTGTTCGTGCAAAATTAGTATGAGACACGTCAACTTGCTTTGTGTTCTCGAGTTTAAGTGCCAAGTGCCTGCTAAAAGAAAAAAAAACGAAGATCCTCAAATTATCTCTACTCTCACTCCACGCATTCATTTCTATCATTAAAGATTACAATCAACAAAATTAGACTTGCCAGGCAATACAAAACGTAGTAGAAATTGTTAAACAAAACACAAAATAGGAAATGATATAAGTGGAAAGTCAAGTTTTACTGATAACGACTGATTATCGTGGACATAATTTATCAATGAAACGAGATGGCGTGCAAATAATCGACAAAGAACAAAAGCAAAAAGATGAATCAGCGAGGCAAACATCTCGCTGCAAAAAAATTGAAGCGTTTCTCGCGGTCGGCGAAGGAAAGTTATTACGGTGGGCAATCGATAATGTAGCCCAATAAAACGACAGCCGAGGGTGCATACGTGTAACCTCGGCATGAGAAACAAGGGAGGAAAAGTTGCACCCTGCACACACGGTAAAAGCAGCCAATTAGTACATGTCGCTGGGCAGAGAAATATAACATTCCTATTTTGAAATCCCTTTGAGACACCCTTTTCATTAATAATTAGCTAAGCCCTTTTACTAAAGATCGGAAATTCTATACTTTTTTAATTTTTTTTTACAAATGACAAACAGTGAGAGTCAAAAGTGAGTATGCGCTCTACAAAAATGAAATTATACTATAATTTGTTCAATGTAAATTATAACGTAATTATATGATAATTTATTTATCGTAAGTAGTACAATAATTTCATTTTTGTGAGGTGTATACCCACGTTTGATTCTCAATGTGAACCGTATGAAATGCAGAGATACATAAAATATTCACCACAACAAGGTGATAGACGAAACAGAGCAAAAAATAAGATTATGGTATAATTTCTTTACAGTAAATTGTACCGCAATTATACTATAATATATTGTCTATAAGTAATACTACAGTTACATTATTAGTACACAATACTTATTTATTTATAGTAAATAATATTATAATCAGACTCTAATTATTGTATAATTTCACTCAATTTCATTTTTGTGAGGTGTATACTCACTTTTGGCTCTCACTGTGTATACACATTTGTTTCGCATTTTTAATAGTCATAAAAAGAAAACATTCTACTAAAAATATTCAACCTTTCAAAATTTTTATTTTATAAAATGAGAGTTAAGTTAATTATGTACGTTGCAGAAAGTCTCATTCCATTTTGTAAGAGAAAACGAAGAATATTGCTTAAGAACCTTCTCTGCAGCCTCTATCAGATATTGAAAACCTCCATTAACGTTGAATAATTTGCGTTCCATTCTTTTGTATTCACGGGACTATTTATCTGCCCAAGAGTTTTATTTGTTCGGGGAGGAAAGAAGTTAAGAGCTTAAGGTAGCTTATTAAGGTCTCATTTGGCGTACGAATTTTCTGAATGCAAAAACCACGGCTGAATTTCTCCCTGATAAACTGCGTCTCGCATTTATCTTTGTGGACCCCCTTTGTTTCATTGCTAGAAAAGACTTTACAATGTTTGCTTCTCGACAGATAATAGGCTAAATCTCGATTCTGTAAGTCGCATTTAACCTTTCCCTCTAAAGATTTTCATGAATGTGACATTTTATGGCCATAATCTTCTTTGTGTTAAAAAATGTTCAAGGCCAACAAAAATTTGAAGAGTAGCCGCTGTGTTGTTTGAATAGAAATGTGTTGCTTCAGAATTTTTAATTTCGAATATTTTTCTGAATAAAATTTCTATGTCCCTAAATACAGTGGTTCAAATTAAAACTCTGCCACTTACATTTTTATGCCTTATAAATCGATTGATAATGTAAAGAAAGAATTTATACAAAAGATAAGGTTATTTTTATTCAGCTTTATTTAGGGTCATGCAAATTCATAAGAAGCAGAATTTAAGAATAAAGAAGCACAATACCCAATTTTCGTACAGTATCTTTTAAATTTTCTTTTGAAAGCTAAACATTTATTGTAATCCATGATCCCTTCAATAACATGAAAGCTTTTTGGTCTAGCAGTTAACATGGATCCGCAGAACATTATCAACCAACCCTCATATGTCACAGTAGGCCGTAAATTTTAAAATTCCTTTTAAAAATTAAAACAACGTCTGCTTTTGTCATTCGTAAATTTACATGAACTTGAATACAAGTTAATAAAAATATCTTTATTTTGTGTTTAATTTCCGTTCTCACGCTAGTAATTGCTGCTTAAAATATAAAAACGTAACTGTCCGAGTTTCATTTTAAGTCACTGTACCTCTAATTAAGCGTTTCAATTTCCTTCATTTTCCGATAACGAAATTTTAATTCTTTCAAATTTTGTAAACCAAACTATCAACAAGATTCAACTCTTCCGTTTGAAATCTCCTATACTAAACCATCAATCATTGACTTCTCTCTGTCTTTATCATTAATTACTTCATTAATTTTCATCATTAATAATTTTCCTTTCTTTAAATCCTCGTTATAACTTCGAAATTACTGCCAAATCAAAGCTAAATAATGTCAAACTACTGTAAATGATTTTCCAACCTAATCTGCATTACGATCACATCTAACCCAGCGGTTCAGAAAATTTCCAAGACCTCGACAATAACGTCCACCCTCTACAGAATATACCAGCGTCCGGCTTATCGTCGGCGCCCATCGTTTCTGTATCGCGATCGTCGTTAAATGCGCCTTCGACTAGAAGCTTCGCGTGCATCGACGCCAGCACGCGAGAATGGTGCAGTATGGCAGTAGTGCAAGCAATCACTTGGATTGACGGAAGTGGACACGAGAGACACAACGGTTGCAGTAGGGGGGCACGGAGAGCCACGTGAGAGGAGAACGTGGCCAGTGACGTCATATCCGGTTGCTCGTCGACGTTTCACTCTCTTTTTCTCGCAGGCTAACCGACAGAAAGAAACGCAAACGTGTGCATTGAATTTCTCACCTATCTCATATCCTAAACCATAATATATTCCTATTCAGAAGAAAGATTTCTTAGGAAAAATTTATAGATTCAAAGATTTTTTTATGGTCTGGCATTAATTATACTCGACGGAACCGACTAAGGTACCGCGAAAATCTAGCATTCCGTCGATAAAATTTAAGGTTCCGCATGAACGGATTTTAGTGTTAGATCGTCGAGTGTAGATTGTAGAAAATGGCTTTTGCAAAATTCTTTGTTAGTACATATCTCCAAATGTTACTAGCATTTAACCTACCCGTTTATATTATAATATACCAATAACTAACTACAGGATAGACCACTCATTTGTAGGAAACATCATAACGTGCGTATCTGGTCAAACTTGGACTAAATTTACGTAGAAAAATTGTACAAAAGTTTACCAAATTGAATGATTGAAGTAACACAAAATAAAAGGGGATCTACTATTTTTTTTAATTACCAAAAATAGTGTCATAATTTTGTCCAAGTGAAATTGTATTTTTTGATTTATATAGAATACTTGTTGTAATATTTGCTTAATTTACCAAGGTATTGGATAACAATAAATGGTTTTATTTCACAGATGACACTCCTTAATACACATAGAAAATTAAGCCCTTATCCTAGAAGTTTTTAAGATGTTTTATAATTTTGTCCACCAGTATCTATGCACATGAGGACAGATTTAGATTTTAGGGATCAATTATGTCGAAAACAATTGTTTATTGCAATATTCAGTGATAATTCCCATCATATTAAAAGCGTTGTTACCTTATTCTACTCTAAACCAATAATTTCGCATATGACACTAAAATGGTAAGGGAGTTAGGTAGTCTCCGGATGATTCCATACAAGAATGGTCTATCCTATGCTTCGTTGATGCCTACACAAAATCTTCACTTACCTATTTTACTGTTGGGACTGTAAGGATCGTAGCTACTGCTGCTCATGGGGCTGGCGTATCCATTGTTGCTGCTTGGCTGTTGCTGATGCGCCAAAGGGCTAGAATGAGCAAGGGGTGGTTGCTGTTGCTGAGACTCGGTTAGTTGTTGCTGGGGGGTCGTGTATACTACGTGCTGGCTCTGTAGCGTAGCGGACGGTGAACCGGGACTGTTCGTTGCCAGCCAATCGTCCGGTCTCGTACTTTTGTTGGCATTCGCGATCCCAGCAAACAGGCCAGTGGCCGCAGTGACCGGCCCGGTGACCGACGAAGGCGTCGTAGACGTGCCAGCCAGGTGTTCAGGCGTCTCGGCCTTGACCAGCGTCAAGGACGCCGCTCCGGCCACCACAGATGCGATCGTTCCGACGCCTGCCACCCCAGTGCTCGAACCCCCATTAGTCGTGTCCATGCTGGAGTCGCTGGTGTCCATATTGGACGTGGCTGGATCCGCAGTGGCTAACCTGGAAGTGGCTGCCAACACGACACCCCCCGAGCTAACCACTCCCGACGCCTCATCGTAACGCACCGCTACGTTGCCGCTCACTAAGCTGGCCACCGTGACGGGTCCTCTGCTCACCTCTGTCGATCTCACTTTAGATCGCTTTACTTGCGACAATCTTTATGGGTCTTTGGCGGAGCTTTAGCAATTTCTATTGGTGATAGATGGTTGGGTGAGCTGGTGGAAGGCAGTGCTTTCAAGTAAGAGGCGCCAGGCTCGACACTGAGCTTTGGGTACTATAGGGAGTTCTAGTTTTGGAGGCTTCGATGAATGAAGCGACCCTATTGCGTTTCTATGTTCTGTGTGTGGGTAGTTTGTGAGCGATTCCGTTGATTATCTTGATTTAGTTGTTATTATGCATGAGTTTATGATTTGTGTATCACGCAAAGACGCGACTCGGTCAGGGTGCCTGGAACTTTGTCGACTCTCGTCGAGGGACTTCCTCTACCGCATCTTGAAGTGCGCCTCGAACGGAGGCTCCAGGTGCATACTGATCGAGGTGAATTGTCGCCCGTTGCTGTCTTGAGGTATCTGAAACAAACGATTGCAAGCTGATTTGTTAAAGCCATTTTACCCAAAGACCAGTTAACTTCTATAATTGTCTCTCAATTGAAAATGTTATTACACCGATTTGGTCTTGTAATTTTGATAACCATCGGTATTTAATAAGATATTCAAGCGTATCGCAAGGATTCCTATCATACAAATAAGATTAAGCAACTCGACACGCCAGGGTTCAGTGTACCCAGAATTTGCATTATAATCGTCATACCATATTATCGATTAACGCCAAGGCTTGCTTTATCGAGAACGGATCTCGATAAGTTATCTAAAAGGACACGATATTTTTATACCAGTCGTGTTGCCGTTACCACGATTAAGCAATAGGCATTGCCGACATATTATGTCGTCTAATATGTTTATGCCAAATTTTATTCAGAAAGGATATAGGTGAATATCAAATTGGACTTGTAACATGTCAGTCGTTATGCCTCTTAAAGGAAATACTTTCTACTACGGTTCAGCTCGCCATTCCTACTATTAGGGTACCTGTCAATATACAGTTTTTTTCTGCAAAATATTGTCAGAATATTATACAACTGTAAATAAACAGAAAATGTTACATAACTGTAGATCATTTGAAGCTTCATTAAAATGTTATGATATGAATATTGGATCGATGGGAATGTAATAATTCTTAATAATGCTAATAACTTCTTGGTAAATTCTAAAGTTATTCACCCTTCTACGAAAATAGCATTAATACTCTCTGAATACTTTAAACTAGAGTTAAGCTATAGAAAAAGCTGGACTTTACACAGTAAAATGATCGTAGTATGATAAGTCGATACTTTATTCATTGAAATAAAGTGAAATCAAAATGAATTTCGTAAAGTAATAAATTCCACTATTTATCGCCATCAGTATTATATCAATAAAAACAGTTAACGTTTTAAAATAGAGCATTAATAAGTAATGAATATATTAGTTGCCAAGTTATTTTTGTCTTGTCTTGTATTTCGTTTTGAATGATATATTTTTGTTACAACTTTTTAAGAAGACATCAAACGAGCTATGTTTGTGTAATATTTTTTTACTTATTTATATTTGTAAAACCTACTAATAAATTCTTTGGGAAAGAACCTGACACACACTATATATGATTTATAATTTGACTTGTTAACCGGATAATTTTTTAATCACAATCTTCTTTATATGGAGAATTGAAAACTAATAGAAAGGAATTGATATTGGTTAGGAGCATTTTAACTGTAACGAATGCAAGTATAAAGTAACGTGTTTTTTATGTGAACGTAATGATGCTTTGGAAAACTTGGAATTTCTGAGAAAATAAAATATTGTTTCCAAAAGATTGATAATTCGTGAAACGAAGTAACTCGTCATCTTCAGTTAAAGGGTTAAGTTCGATTTCTTTTATTGTATCAAATACAAAGTTGTGAAAAAACATTATGAGTGAGTTACTGGGATGCATGATTAGGAATTTTTTCAAATTTTTCAGATGCAAAAGTGATTTTCAAAAAATTAAGAAATGCCGAAATTACAGAGCTGCTATAATTATATCTTTCCAATTGCTTTTATAGATATCATTAAAACATTGACCGCTTATCTCTTGATACTTAAAAGATATTGTGAAATGTAGTCTACATGCATTGTGGCACGAACTTATTAGACGATCTAATACTAATTTAGAAAAAAATATGTGGCTGGCATTGAATAGACTGTGTAACAAAGACCACACGACAAGGCATCATATCCAAGGGAATTTCAAAATGGCTTTCAATCGACACCACGCAATTTTCTTCTGCGTGGAGAAATCGTGGGTAATGATACGCTTGAACGATCGGACGAAGATGAAACGGGAGCTGGATATTCTTGGTTTTCTGATCTAAACTTTCAGTCGCTTGAAACGCGCGCATCAGAGCCAGTAAACCTTTTCCAGCGACAACTGAGAACGATATTTTAGCAATTCTAACTAAACCACAAAGTACCTTTGTGATGGGACTTATGGTGGTCTGATGGTTTCTTTAGCTTCTAGCAAATACCCAGCGAATATTATTGTTATTGGCGTTCACACAAAGTTACAATGTTTGTAGTAACGTATTTGGACGCTGCCAGGAGCTGTAATTCGGTTGGGGTCAGGAACGGGTTGTATTCGAATAAGATTCCGGTTAGAAATCAATCGAAATCGTTAACCAGATTATGAAATAGAAACCTGGTTAGAAATTAATCACTCAATTTAGCGGCGGAAATAATATTCGGATAATGGGAAAAGTATCAATTCTCTCTTTAATTTAAAAATATTGATACAAATCGATTGGAATTCTTCAAGAATCTTGGAAAGGAAATTTATAAAATGGATTTGACAGACTAAACAGAGTCGTTCAATGCAACGCGGAGTCACGTGGAAATTAAGCAACTGAGCAAGAAGAGGATTACGACAACGCAGAAATTGCGTCTCGGAGACACGTCGCTTGGAACAATGCAATTGTAAATTGATAGGATGCTCGTTGCAGTTGTAAGACGCGTTTTTATCAAGCAACAGTGAGTGAAAGCGAGTGCTGGTCAGGTAAAGCTTTTTCATAATTTAACAGGTAAAAGGAATTGATATTTCGACAAATCTACCGTATAGGAAATTCTAGATACGACTTCTAAGAAGTTAAATAAAATTACTTTTCATTTCCAGTTGTCTCATCGATGTCTTCTACAAAGTTCACGATAACAGTTCCCAAATCTATCACAAAATAAAGTTTCAAACATTCTACTCACAAAGCTACTTTACGCCTCACATAACACATCTTTAATAACAATATTGAACCACTTTTAACTTTCACAAGCTTATAAATTTAAAAACTCCACGTTATAACAGTTCTTTAAACAATTTCTTTGTACTAAATGTATAAAATTCCTTCTAAATTATACTGATACACAATTGGGGCCACTTCACTAAAGAACAACAGACCGCACACACAAAATCCAAAGAAGAAGGCTGAAAACACAGTAAGATTCCACAAATATAATTGCTACAAGTGTAAAGCCTTAACAAATCACATGGACCGCGAAATTCATTTGTAGAGATCATAGCGCCATCTAGATTGCTCTAAACGGTTTGGGAATCCCCGGGATCGAAATATAGGCGGACAGAGAGGAAACGTTCGCGAATCGACGAGAAACGCACGATTCGAGGGGACGAGTCGCGTAGCATAACGCAGTTGCCCAAAGCATCCCCTCCATGCTGCCCCATGGGCCTTGAAACGGTGACCAATGGCAGGCTGAGTGGGGCCTGCGACTTTCTACGCAGCTCCGGTCTGCCTGGCCCCAAAAAGAGGACTGAGAATTCCGATTGCGGCGTACTTCACCTTTAACTCCCTCCAACCCCACTAGGCCGTCGCCTCTTTTGTTTACCTACCATTTCTCTCCCTCTTCCTGGAGCCCCATAACGGGCCTCCCATACACCATGTTTCCCGGTATTTCATTGGGACATTCTGAACTGGGTTATGACGTTTTCGGAATTTTTTTGGGGGACTGTTTTGTGTCCTTGAGACAGATGAATAGAGGTTAAACGTGTGGGAGATTGTTTTCAGGGTTACTTGGAATTACGTGGACTTTTAATTCCTTGCCTTATAATCCCGTGACTTTGCGGCAAAATAACACAAGTCACATTCTTAACAAATTCGGGTATATACATTGAGCTTTAGAACAAAGGATATATATATGTACTTCAGAAAAATGCACGAAACTGAACTTTTTATACTGAAAAAGTTAATGCGGCCCGATTGAAGTCCGATATTTAGTAATTGATGAACAAAGGAAAACTTGATAAGGCTATCTTTTTCGATTGTCTGTTTTAGATATTATTTGGTAATTAAATTGGAGTATTTTAATTACCCAAAGCGAAAGGGGGAAATTCTTGATAGATTCCGAGATATAAGGCATTTGTATAATACGTGCACTGGGAAATAACTTATGTGAAACAGGCGAATAATATGGTAAGCCCACAAAGGAATTCTAATCATTAATAATATTGTTGAAGAACGTTGATCGCGCTGAACGTGCCATAAAGAATATAATAAATAATGAATACAGAAATTTACTATTATTTTCGTTATTATTAATATTACTGTCATTTCTACTTTTTATTCCTATGACAATAACATTACTTACATGACTTTCTTGTTCTTATTTGACAGAGAAGATAAACTTTTATTTCCATTCTATTTTAAGTAGGTATAACTTTATGTTCTTGTATAAGTTCTTTGAATAAAAGATTATTAGAATACCTACTGCGTTAACTTATCGTGTAAAAGTTTCAACAACATAAGGGAAACCCTTGAATAAACCAAAAACTAAATAGCAAATGAGTTTTATAAATATGGGGTTGATTTAGAACGTTTTGAACTTTAAGAGTACTCTCCTGTGAAGTTACGAAAATGTGACTTGTCAAGTTCTTTCCCTGTGGACTTCAATTGTATTTTAAACGTTAATCCGCAATATATCGAAAGTGAAAATATGTTACTTGTGTCGTTTTGCCAGATGAATACTGAATTACGCATCACATTCATGGCGTAGATTATAGTTGAAATAAAATTAATATATGTAGTAATATAACATAGCGTAACTCCAATTCTGGTTTCAATTTATGAGATAAAGAATGATTATAACAATTAGAATGACTTTGATTTCAATACCTTACATTTGATACTGTGTTAAAACCCTGAATAGCTTTTGGCTTTCATTAATGCGTGCAGCCATTGAAGCAATCGCGAGGCAAGGGATTAATTTTCCTGAGATAAAATAATGATGTCCTTGGGAATAAATCATGATTACGAGCTGTCGCGGCCAATTGCAGTGACAAGTGATAGTTCCTCTGTTTTAGGGTTGATCTATCGATCAGTAAGGCTCATGTCAGTTCAGCAGGGAACGTGTATCCGAAAACAGCGATTTATTAATCACCGTTGTCATCTGGAACATGCACGGCCGACTTCTGACAATAGCAGCTTGGTAGACCGTGTGTCACCAGCAGAACAACCAAGCTAGCTCTGCATGTCTCCGGTCGACTAATCGATTATTAAAGACGTGGTACATTGAAAACGAACATCAAATTCTAATATCTGGATGTGCTACACGATGATTAAGTTAATTCTGACTGTAAAATCTTGATAGGTATGATCCCAATTAAATGGTGTAATTTAGAATTTAGAATAACGGAAAATGAGATTTAAGGAAATTACATAATTATTCATCGACATGACGGTTCGGAAAGTCCGGATGAAAATTTCTACGTTTATATTCTCAAAAATGAAGAAATCGAATTACATGGGCCCTTTACATAAAAAAACTTATATCTATAAATACATCAAAATAAAGATTTTAATACGTATCTCAGAATATTGTTGGATTTTTTAAAACCTAAAACATTGAAAAACAGGTCTGGATTTAAAAGACTAATAATGGTGGTCGCGATAGTTGAAAAATATCACGCTGGTGGAGGATTAATAATAAATCTACAAAAGCAGCCTGAAATTAATAGAGAATATTAAATCTAAAGAATAAGGGGACTATTTCGAACTAATAATTATCAATTTAAATTAAATTTTGGTATATGTTGGTTCCTTAAGAAAATTCGTCAAGTAATTAAACAATATGGAGTGAGATTAATTAAAAATGCGAATTCCGAAGACTGAAAAGACTAAAAAACCAGGACAATTAATTTTAAAAGCTTAATGATAAAATTGTCACAGACTCAGCACCCCGATTTGTTATCTACCGATTTTCATACTCCGAAAAGCCTCTATAAAACACTTCTCCGTTATATGCAAATTCGTTCAAACGATGGTCCCGCGGGACACCCTCGGGAAGGGGAAAGTTCCGAATGTACATTCGAGAGGGGATGAAAACCGTACAAGTAGTCGTGCAGTAGAATATCGATCCAGCCAACGTCTACGCCCTTTCTCTTCCATTCCTGGCACCCGACTCATGAGGATTCTGGGTAGCGAGAGCAGCCTAACCTTCGACACTAACCCTGACCCACCCCACTGTGGTCACCCACCAATTTCTGCCTTGCTTTCGCGACACTCTTTCGCGTTTCTCCCTCTGTGCCCCTACCTGTCTATTCGATTTCTCCATAGACCCTGCTTCTCCACTTTGGTTCCGACCGGTGATGAGGATAATGGGGTCTCTGGATTCATGGGGAGACCTCGGGAATTTGAATGAGCCTTGTAGGTTTGTAGAATTGTAAATCCGAGTCTCTATGGACGGAGATTTTGCCAGTGCTGACAAAGTTGTTTATGAATGTTTGATTTTTTTATTATTATTTGGCAAGGGTCTTCATGTTTATCGAAATAGAAAACTCGTCACCTGTCTGGTAAGTGGAATCACGTGACCCAAAGTAATAGAGATTGTTTCGAATATAAACATTCTTTCTGTTTTATGAACAAATACTGAATTTTGTGTTAACCCTTTCTGTGTTTATTAAGACGACGGTATAATTGAAAGCGATTCTAGGTAGCATAAGATAAAAAAAAAAGGAGCCATCAATTCTATGCGTTTTCATTATACATTGGGAAAGTATAAACAATCTTAAAACCGATCTCTTAACATCTAAACAATTTTCGTTACTCATATATGGTCACTGGTTAAACAATTTATACTTTTCAATGTACCCATAAAACATACGGATTTAATAGTTAAAGGGAGAAAGACATCAAATTAATTTGTACACTTACTAAAAAATGATAAGACATTAATTAGAGTATAGATAAATTTATAAGTCATACTTGGTTTTATCTTTTTCTTTTTCGCTGGAAACCATACCAAGCTAGTCAGTATACAATTTCTAATAATTATAGCTGAAAAGAGCCCAGACCACTCTTTTTCTTGCAGCTCTTTCGTTTTCAACGAGAAAGCCAGAGAGAAACACATCGCCGCTGCTACGATATCGAAACACGTCCGGATATTATTACGGATATTGAATTCATGTCGGGATGGACGTGCGAGTCGAATCGCAAATTGAACGTGGTCAGATCGCGCCTGCAGGGTAGCAACCAGCCCAGACAGGCGCGACGTTGCGCAACGTGAAATTATATATCAACAGGTAGCCCCTCGCGGTTTTTCTCGCATTAACGCCATTAAATCGAGTGAAATTCTAGCTACACATGCAGATCACTTCTAGAAAACAATGAGTTTCCTCCTTTGGACAGGTGCATGGTGATATAATCAATTTTGGGGATGATTGAAACCACACGGTTTATACTGTGATGTTTAGTTAATTTAATTTTGTAAGAGTGACAACTGATAGTGAAATGACTACTGATAGGGAAATCGAAATGATACAAAAGTTGGAGTGACGTCAACTGATAATGACATTAAAGGTGCAAGAAGATCAAATTCATCATAAAATCTACTCTAACACATTAACTGCCAACTATGAATTATCTTGTACTTGATAATTTTGTTTCTTGTCTTCGACGAGTCTTTCTGCAATACATGCAACATAAAGGATTGTACTGGAAATTTGTGCAAGGTTTGTATGACAACCTATTGCAATAAAAACCATCAACAGGAAAATGTATCAGAACCATCAAGATATTATGTATGGATCAATCAAATACACCGTGACAGTCAATGTGTTAACTGATTTGTCTGCAAAGATAATATAAGCAATGATATACACAATTTTGCCAAGTCAATTTTCAGAATGTTGCATGGTTTTTCTAAATATTCATATAGAATTACTTGGAAATAATCCTAATTAGTTTATATCACGTCAGGAATAAACTAATAACTAAATAAGTGATTCTTAATTAATCTGGAGCAAAAGTAGAAAAAGTAATTGGTCAAACTATCATAAATGCTATGAATTGAAATTCATTCTTTCCTCAAATTCTTCAGTAATACTATTTAGCGATTATAAATTCTACTTTACGAATTTCTTATAGGTAGGAAATTTGAAAACCCTGGATAAAATGATTAAGAATTTCTATACAATAAAATATGTTGAGGATTCTGGTCTCGACTAATCACAGAATGAAAACGCACGAATGAAAAAATCGCGAAATCAATAATATTCCACGGAAAATGATCGATCCAGACAACCGGGGACCTGAATCGCTGAAATCCAGGGTCGATCGATAGAACGCCCCTGAGAGAAATGGTTCCCTTTGTTTCACTCTCTCCCTTAGACTTTAGGATTCCTTGAAGAACCCCCTGAAAGTTCCCTCCGTTTCTGGTTTCCTAGCTCAACACAGACGCCACTGCTTACCCCTTTTCCCATACTATTCAAAAATTTCAAAGGGACAAAGTCTAAATTGTCCTTAAAACTGAAAGGGACAGAGATAAATTTCTATCGAGTTTGAGTCTATTTAAAGTTGATGATCCTTGAAGATGACAAGCATGACCGATGACGGGCTGGGTGATAACATTGCAACAGGGGGTGAAGCTAGAAGGATAAGTTATGGAGAGACATTCAGGTTGAAAGGTGACACAGATGAGAAAATGGGGAAATGAAATGAGCAGGATAAAAATTGTGAAATGGTGGGAATTATCTTACTTAAGCCACGGATGTTGAAAATCTTGTTTAAAAATTCACATATGCTTGGCATGGAGACAAAATAACGCAAATCTAGATTAATTAAGATTAACTAACGTAACCAAGCTAACGTTGGAATTGTGAAGCTTGTTTTAATTTAGAACATGTATACGCGGCTTCTAATTACGATTTATTTGGACTGGAATTAATTTCGTGGTTTCTTCTGGCTTTTAACATAAAAAAAAGGTCTGCTTTAATTAAAATGTTTGTTAGAAGTCACCTGCACACCCCAACCTCAGAAGAAACCATTTTAAAATCGCCAGAAGAAATGTAACGCCAATCAGTAGAATCAGACGTTCATGGCCAGACGTCCTTAAAAATGTAAAATACAAAAATAACGATGAAAAATCTCACAAGGTATCGAATAAACAAAGAGAATAAAGGGGTTGTAATAAGGGTGAAAGAAGTGAGAGCCAGGAAATCGAGAGAAAATATCGTTAAAGGTGCAAACAGGACATCTAGGTCAATGCCTAGCCTAGCTCTAGAATGCGAATCCCGGCGACCTCCGAGCATCAAATCCCTCCACCCTCCGAACCCCTCCGAGCCATGAACCTTCCACCAGCTCCTCGAGGATGCAGGAGGTCGCATCCAAGCTTGTTACCTCACACAGACGTGAACTCTACCTCTGAAACTCACAACCATAGACCAAACCCTGATTTCAAAGAAAAACTAGAAAAAGCAATTTTATTTTTAGTATAAAAATAATAAAGGAAGAATAAAATAGGTTTATTGATGCTAAAGTACGATTTATGAAGGTGGAAACATTTTTTTTTAGTTAAAAGGTTATGATGATTTCCTCTTTTACATCTCATTAGAAGAAATGAAGTAAAGAAATTCTGGGAAGGCTGGGGAAGGCAAGTAGAACTCAGGGTTATTTCTGACTAAAAGAAGTTAAAAAGGGATTGAATAGATTTCTCAGGGTAGATATAAGATTGATAGAGACGGGACAATTTTTTTTATGTAAAAATCACGATGATTCACGTATTTCCACCTCATTAGATGAAAGAAAATGATGGAATCTCGCAAAGGCGGTGGAAGAGAGCCAGAGTTCAGGGCCTGCAGCCAGAGGAGTTAACAGGAGGCCCGCAGGACTGCAGGGATACAGTCACCCAACGAGGATGGAGAAAGCGGAGAGGACATCTAGGTCAATGCCTGTCCTCGCTCCAGGGTTCGTATCCCGGCTACAACCTCCGATCAACATCACCCACCCTGCAACCCTCTGCGTCGAGACTGTGCTCAACCACCACGCCTCCAACGGCGTATGGCGTATCTCAGGGACGCCATAGTTGGATATCTACAGGGTGAAGTGAAAATAGGAGATGGTAGACATTTAAACCTTTCAATCGCAGTTACCATTAGTCACAATTATTTGTTCATAATCTTCATATACATTAAACAATGAATAGGGCATTCATAAGAAATACTTTAACATTTGAAAACGTTTAAGGATTTTTCAATGCAAGAAATAAAGTTATATAGTTAACCCTTTGAGTTCTATGGGCGCATATATGTGTTAGCATATGTTTCTATATTATAAGCGCGACATGAATAAAAATTATCAGTGTTTGAAATGAACACGTGTTTGGGAGAAGTATAAATATTCTATTCAATGTTGCATAAACGAATAAGTATAATAGTAAATTTATTCAGCACTTCCAATAAACGTATGCATTCGATTATTGTGGGACTGAGTGTAACATCATTGTACTAAATCATTGACCAAACAATTTTAGAAAAAAATAGTCTATTATTCCTGGCCACTAAATATAATCGGTTTCTCGATTTATAAGGATTTTTTTCTCAATTTCTTATCGGTAGACAATCCTGTAGAACTCTGTTCTCACAAAATCTTCGCAAAAGGTTTCTTAAATTCATTTCACTATTAATCTAACCTCTCTTTAGAGGTCACAGGTAAGAAGAAGTCATTTTACAAAGATTGTAAATGAATGGAACATTCAGTTTTGATTTAGCACCCCTTCTAAGAGCATGATTTTATGCTCCACCTAATATTGTACGAGTCTGCCCAGGCTACACCTTAAAAATTGCACAAAAAGTCACTAGATAGGGATTGAGGAGTCTTCTATCAGGGTTAAGAAGTAAATTAGGTATTTGGTTTTGAATTAGCCTTTCTAACGCCATAACTTTCGCCCCACCCAGTATTATACGCGTCTGTCTAGGCTTCTCCCTCTCGCTGGCCCGTGTCTCACTCTCTCCTGGTAACTAGGCCATCAGATCGATCCTGCAGCGGCACCAACACCGCTGCAAGTATTGCCACCACCACGGCAGCCCGTCGTCTCAAGTTTCTCTGGCTTGGTCTGGGTTAGATCCTCTTCGAGGCCACTCCAGACTTCGGATTCTGGCCGCAGAGAAAGATTCTATAGGTGTAACGTGTTTCTTAGCTCATATACACCTTATACAATAGAATCTTCTTGAACCGAAATTAGTTTTTGGCCCTGTAGGTTGGTACCACTCGTTGGAAACTCAATGAGCCAATTACAAATCCACAAAAACGGTTCAAGAGAAAGGTTTCTTTCACTCTGATGAAAAGGTTAGGATTGTAGGGTCTGTTGGAATGACAAGACTGTGGGAGCACGCCGGATAATTGGCTGTACTTGCTTCTAGAAATTGTTATAAGATTATGGCCTGTCAGAATGTCTTGATTAGTCCCAATTGCTACTCTTGCATAGTGGCACTGCCAGGTATATGCAAAGTCTAATGAGACGAAATGACTGGGAGGCGTGCAACTGCTATGCCATTTGCTGTAGTAGTTTGCAGATTACAAGAATGCCCTAAATGTTCTACAAGAAACGCTAAATTATTCCACATTAACCATAACAACCTTTGCATTTCTTAATAATTACACATATAGTAACATAAGTTATAGTACCATTGTAAGCCCTAGGAAATATCTTAAGCTCTAGTAACCTGCGTCAGCTCTAGGAACTTAAGTCCGGTAACCTTCCTAAACTCTATCAACTCAAAACTCTGGTAACCTGCAAGATCTAGTAACCTAAGTCTGAATAACCTCCGTAAACTCTATGTAGTAACTTACACAACTAACAATCTTAGTAAACGCTAGTCAAGTAAGCTTCAATTTAAACAGTAGTAACTTTATAAACTTTAATAAATTTAACCCCCAATAACATTATAAGCTTTATTAATTTAGGCCCTAGTAACTTAAGTCCTAGACATTTCCTTCCATATCTAGCACTATCTAGTTACAATTTTTATTTTATCTAGGTGATTATTGTCTACAAGTACCATTATATGTAGGCTTACCATAATTACGAAGAGCCAAACCGGGACGCAGAAGAGAAAGAGGCTCATTTTCATTTTGCTTTTCGCTTAATTTGTGTTTTTCATATTTGAAATGCAATCAAAATTATTATGATTGGTTGGGGTGTCGGTGCTGTTCAAGTTTGATCGGGACGCCGGGACTGGGATCTCAAACCGGGACTATCCCGGTCAAACCGGGACGTATGGTAAGCCTAATTATATGGATGTAAGGTAAGAGATCGTGGAAGGTTTTAAACAAATGTAACAAAATGACTGGTACCAGCCGGTTAAGAATTGCGGTCGGTTTGACCCGAATGCAAGATTCATTGGAGCACATGCTCTGAGCCAGGCCAGTCAATTTTTCCACTGCATTCGTGGAGAAACCGATGATTCTGACTATCGTTGACCCCGATCCACATCCAGGCCGCGATTATCACGGCGAGACGTGATATCAGGCATTTTCGTCCATGTTACGATAGCCATTACGTAATTGTTAGGCTAGCTAAACGTTTAAAAGGAGCCCTGTTTATCTTCGGGTCGTGGACTGATTTAAACTTTGTCAGGTTAATTACATGCCCGTGTAGAGGTTAACCAGCTCCTTTTAGCTAAAAATATAATCCTAAAGTGAACTTTAGTAACCTAACCTATAATATCATTCCTTTTTGGATTTTTAGTCTTTTGGTGTTTCTTCAGAAGAATTTGAGTAGGAAATACAAACATTATAGATTTAGACTAAATTTGCGTTGTAAAATATAAAGCTACTAGGTGCTTCGATCTATTCTGTCGTCTTTCCTATCTACTCCTAATATCAAGAAGAGGATCACGCCTTTCCCAGACACGGTTAATGTGCTTTTGAACAGCCGATAGGGATCGACATTGATCCAAATGAGCGGCCTGATGTTTGCACAATCCAGGCTAAACGTGTTCGCTGTCTGCTGACCCACAAATGGGACACGACAGCCTCCATCTGAAAGTTCATGGTCCACACGAAAAAGAAATACTTGTTATCCAACTTCATTATGGGTTCTTTTTACTTTTACGTTTCAAAAAAGTGATGAACTTCGGGAACTTTTTACAGGGATACTTGGGGGCAACAGGTGGACTTCTAATAAATAACAATTACAAATGTCCACCAACTCTAACGAATCACTGAATGCCACGTCAGCATCCATTTATATTATAGAATCAGAATAATAATTGAAAATTAACGAACACAGTAACTTGAGAAAGTATTTGTGAAGTATGTACGTTCCGGTTGGGAATGCGGCGAAAAAATTCAATTGAATGGAAAATAACTTTTTAGACAAGCCTCTGTTTCCCATTCTAGGATATTCCTTGCTAATTAACGTTTGAAATCAAGAGTAATGTGAGAGAAATTGTAGAAAATTTCCCGGAGACTTTTAGATCAACCTATTTTTACGATTATTAGTCATCTTAAGCTTCTTCGTTATCCTTCACAAAAGTTAAGTAGCTCTTAGTAGTTCTTATGGAAAATCCTAGTTGATTAAGGGAGGGAAATTATGATGATAGATCCTACTCTAGTCATTTCAATGTTGATTAACACCAAATTAGTTTTCGCGCATGATAGAGCTACTTTGGGAAATTCAAATATTTATTTTCTTTCAAATGGAAAATTTTCTCAGGCAATTTTTACATGTAAAAATAAAAATCAGGAAAATCATAAAATTTGATGTGAATAATAAATTTAAATCCAATCATTTAAATATTGATTAACCGCAAATTACTTTTATTGGACGGTAGAGTTACTTTTGTAAATTTAAATTTCCTGGCCAATCTTTTACATGTATAAAATAAAAGTCAAGAAGATTGTGAATTTCAACGTAAAGAAGTCACAGAAAGGGAGCAGGAGGAAGAGTTTAAGCAAAAACTGCTGATGTACATTCCTCTGGTATATCGGCGAGAAGACTCGCAACACTCTGCTGACTCGGGATCTTTACTTTGTCTCTGGGCGAGTCTCTCCAGTGAAGTCAGCTTGTAACACGGTTTCTATTCAACGGCAGAGGGTCTGGATCGATGCTTCGTGAATGGGACCTGACGAATGTTACAAACTACGTACAATCTCTCGACTTTTCACATTTTCATTCCCAAAACCATGCTAATCCTTCATAGAAAGATTTAAATAAAAACAAAAATAAATGCACAATAAATAAGACAATCAAAAATTAAACTTTAACCCTTTAGCATTAGAATAACGAGTCACACACTTTCTATGAATTACAGTATAGATTCGATAAAATGGATGCCATTGACGGTGTAACTTAATTAGAACAGTAATTTTAGCTTTGTATTGTAATACGGCGAGCTATTAAATAAGAATTGCCCACAATATTAGAATTATTTGTACGTAACATGATATGTTAGCAATGATTAGCTAACGCTATCATACATAAGTAATAACATAATTATAATGCAAAGGTTTAAAATTCAGGATTTTGTATCTTTGGATACTGAAATCTGGAAATTAACAGTAACAGAATAGAAAAGTCTTAAAAATTCTCGTTTCTCCTATTTTTTGCAGTAAAATTATCCACAATTTATGTGACAGAATTCCATTTATCTACTGCATCCAAAGCAACAAAAAATAAGCATTATTGATACCCTGACCTGGTTAGAATACTAATGGACAGATTAGAATAATCGCTTGGATTTGACTTCTTGGGAGAATCACAAAAACGACGAGTCTCAGGCGATTTTCCGCCTAGAAAATCGACGAGAGCCGGGTATGAAAGCTTGGCCGCTGACTCCATGAGGGAGGAAGGGGCAGAGGGATCGATTTCTCGCTTATTCCGTGGCTGCACGAGGGGTGCATGCGCATTACAAGTAGGGCAGAGGCGACGCCGACGCTGACGCCATCGACGAGCGCGTCTGCCGCAACGAATACCAAAGTTAAAACGCGTAGAACTTGCAAAACTACAGATAACGGCGAAAAAATTGAAGAACGGTGCATAGAAAAGACTCATAGAGCCCTAAAAAATGGAAAATTATAAAAACGATGTATTTTGATAGTATATTTTGGTAATCTTATCAATATACGTATGTCCGCTTCCTTTTAATCGTTTGTGTTAATTTATCAGATTTATAAAAACAAATATATGTAATACCGGTTGACATAGAGCTTCATTATTTGGATACCTCATATAATTACTAAAGAATGTAATGAAAACATGAAAACGAAGGTCATTAAAGAAAAGAAAAACATGACAAAAAAGGGAAAACCGGTAGCGAATAGTAACAGATAAAAGAAACTGCCAAAGAAAGATACTCAAAGGGGAATCGCTAGAGCACAGTCACCAAGAAGAGAAACAATAGCAAGAAAAATTCGAGAACCAGTGAATAGAACGAAAAGCTGACGTACAGCACGCGTCAAGACAAACAAAAAAGCACCTACAATAAAGAGCCTCGAAAGTCTAACAAATGAAAAAAGAACTAAATTCAAGTTCTAAACAAGGCTGGTTACCCGTTTCTAGTTACTGCAAGAGTCTCTAATTCGTGTAAGAGTTAGCTAATGGCGCATAGGGTAAAAAATAGAAAATAAAAGTATTGATTGGAACGGAAGAATAGAAGAAGACGCATAAAAAGAGGTTTGCAGAATGGGGAAGAAGAACTCGGAGGGGTAAAAAGCGAAAAAAGCTGGCTAAAACATGCCAACAGAGGGTGCTGCTAACGGAGGAGGAAGTGAACAGACGACGCGGGAAGCGGAAGGAAGAACCGAGATAAACGGCCACTCTCTCTGTCAATGCACCACACATGTCGACCTAGTTCATAGAACAAGGCTGAATGCCAAGTCACACGAACGCGTGACGTGATAGGGGCCGGGGGTAGAGAAGGGAAGGGGATCTGCTCGGAATTGCCGCGTTCACGAGCTTGAGATAAGAACCAATACGCGAGAATTACTTGTCATTTTCTATTATTGGGACCTATGCCGTATGTATACATCAGGAAATTCGCAGTGCGACGATATCGAGTAGCTGGAATACAGGGCGCCCCACAAAAAACGGGTTTGCTTATGTTGTTCTTATACATACATAAATTCGTGTTACCTAAATATTATACTTCTACTAGAAATGTTTCCTTTGTTGTAAAATTATGTTCATTGTTGGGATTGTGTCCACTACTAGATTTTATTAGGGAATACCATTTATATTGATAAAGAATGGATATTTAAGGTTAGAATTTAAGAATTCAAATTTAAGCAGAAAAGGGAATAATTTTAATATGTATTGTTAGGATAGGGTACAATGATATTTAATAGAGATTGGTTGAATATTAATTTGGCGGCAAATTTAAATTGATGTTTGAGATCATAGCACTTTGTTGACCTGCGTAGAGTTTCATTCTTCTACAAGCGAATCTATCCGATCACGCGCTAATAATAGTGCCTTTGATATTAAAATAACTCGGTGACACGACATCATTGGTCCATTCGTAGATCACGGTCAAGGATATTTCGCAGGCATCTCGCGATTCTTTTCGTTTTCGTTTTGACACCACCTCTAATGGATATTTGATGCTACTTATTGTATTCCTCTTGCATCTGTCCTTTTAAAATGTTTTCAAAATGCATTTGCAGGACTGATAAATCGGCAAATAGATATTTATTTATTATATCTATTTGCCGATTTAAATATTTATTTATTATATTTCAGAAGCGCGTCGCCCACTAAAACATTTATCAAAGAGATTTTTTTTTTAATTTCCAAAGAACGATTTAAGTTTGCGATAAGTAACAAACTTTTCCTTAGGATTTCTTTATCATGTTCAGCTGATAACGCGTATCGCGCGATGTTTTTCGATCGATACGACGTGCCTCGAATAAGAGAGACCCTTGAACTTGGAAAAAGGTCTTGAATCGCGATCATGGATTCTAAAAGCAGTTATAAATTCGTAGAGTTAGTTGTGGTGGTGATTGATTAAATCAAACAAGCCTGACAATCGATTCGTTCAAGAGTCTGCATTGGATTTCCGAGCAAACGAAAGGTAAAACAGCCAATCCTGTTGTAGAGAAACAAGAAATACAACTGGGTCTCTGTACTTTGAAATAGCACGTGCATCATGCATTTTCTTATGCTACGACGAACGAAGTAAGTACCGCTTCTCCTGTTTGAATTTTCCGCGAAATCTTATGGAAACTTAATCTAATCATTAGAAATACCATAATATCACAAATTCTTGTACGTTTGCAACGAACCTGTGTTCATAAATTACAACGGAAGTATATCAACAAAATTCGCGTGTGAATCGATTTTTCGATTAGGTAATAGAAATTGATTTTAGGATGCGCAGACGCATCGCTGTACTCGCATGATTGGTTACACAGCTGAAAATAGCGCGTGTTCCGAAAACATTTAAAGTAGTAGGTCTTCCTTCATGGTCTTTTAATAAAAAAAAAACTTGGAATTTTGTCACTTGAGCAATTAATTTGCGGATGGTCAGAAATTCAACATTTCATATTACACGGATTTATAATAAGTTAAATTTATGGAGGTGAGTTAATGCATGTCTTTCCCCCGCATTTTTTCTGAATGCATTTTATTCGGGTCCATTTATTTCGAGCTTCCACTTTATATTCACGACGACTTTTATAGCCCCGTCTTATAAAATATTTTTATCATACAATGTAGCAATGTTCGCGGTTGCATGGATTTTGCTTGGAGAGTTACTAAATCCCACGGGAATGGTACAATTTGATTTTGTTGCTTCAAAATTGCTTTTAAACCACTAACAAATTATAATGCAGGAAATATATACAATAAAAATTATCGTTGAAGACCAAGAACATGTGCTAATATCGTGATAAAAATTGCAATAACGTGAGTTAAATATTCGTTGAGTTTAATATATCGCGATGGAAACACTGCCTTAAGAATAGCTCGAACAAATGCAGTTCCGATGTGCAGCTGCTCAAACAAACCGCAGGTCTGCCTTCGAAGCCATATGCAATATGTGTGTATAAAAACTGCGATGGCTATATTTAAAACCAACTCTTAAAGGTAACAACAAGCTATCAATAATTAATTTCACTATTTAAAAATAATATTAAGGTGGGAACCGCATTTTAGAAAATTTTCCCATAAAAGTAACAACAGTTTCCATAAAACTACCAATCATAATTTCCATTGCATAAAAAAAGATATTAAAGTACAGGCTGAATTTTAAAAAAATTCCTATAAAAATTACTAACCAATAATAAAGTCGTGTTCATGATAGTCATATTAAGATTGATACCCATTAATTGTTTCCCATTGAAGTTTATGGGGAGATTACCTTGAATTTTTTGTTGGATAACCCTAGGGTTTGAACTTGAGGCCGTAACAGACCGACCAATATTAAGAATGCAACTTTCCCATCTGTGTTTAAGGTTTTACGGGGAACTATAAACTCAGCCAACGATACTCTGGCAGAGTTATTAGGCTCGTTAGAGCAAAGCCGCATTAAAGAAGCGAATTTGCGACCGGTCGGGTGCAATTTATCGATTTCACGGGAGCTTATGGTAAAACGAGTCCTGGCCTCCGGTCTATCTGGGAACCACTAAAAAATAATCAATTTCGCAGGAACAGTTGCACATCGCGTGGATGCAACATTCTTTGGTTTTCACTTTTACGATGATCGATTCGTTAAACACCGTATCAGAAGGTACTTCAGCCTCCCGCGAATATCGCGTGTTACGTGGCTACATACTACCAAAAAACCCTTAGAATACGAGAATACGTTTCTTCTAATATCCCCTTATACCAGTACTGGGAACATTATGTATTAAATGATCCTAGTCCAGAAAGTAATTCCCTAGAGTTTAGTTTAAACATACAGATATGAAACAGTTTCACACTGGTATTAGAAGCATTCTAGTAAATGATTTCGAACAAGAATTCTAACCAAAACTGGGAAGTTTTCTAGAAACTTGCTTATCTACTATTCCCTAGAATACCTTCTCTTTAATTAGCTCCTCTAGAACACCCTATGATACTTTCCACGAACGGTGTGGGTAAGATTCTTACAAGTAAGTTGAACCGATTGATTAAAATCGATTCATTAGGAGCGAACAAAGGCTTTGGTCAAAATGAAATTGTGTCGAAGCTTCATCGTGAGGTCAAGAGACACGGATACGTTCACCAGGACCTCCCGTGGCGAACGATCGTCCACCTCTTTTCTGCTTTCTTTCTCCTTCCCCTGACTCGTTCATTCTTTCCTTTTTTACATGATCGCACATGGTCGGACACAAGCAGCCGTTTGTGTACATTTTCAAGCACGTTACACGGCTGGTATTTTTGCTCTAACTTACGCAGAAACAGCCAGCAGTTCATCTCGTAAAAAGATACGAGCTTCAATTCGTTTTTTTGTTTTTTTTTTGGTGGAGGGATAACTACTATTTCTGGATAACTTTGCATTAGGTAGAGATCTGGATTCTAGGATAATTTTGGATAATTCTATGGCTCTTATTCCCTAGATAAAAAATTCTCCGAATAATTCATGTTTTAATCCTCGTGCACTGTTACGGGCCAATCTGACCCGAAATGAAAAATGAACATTAAATAATTTCATTCTAATATATACAAGGCATATTAAATTCATGGATCCTTTAAGGATTATTTGAAAACTATTTTCCATATGTACCACCATACATTAAATTATTAAGTTATGGTAAAACATGTTTGTTATTTTAGTATTGATGTCAACCGTTTTAATGTAACACTTAAGGATTGAAGTAATACTGAGTTTCTTACAACCAAAATTTGTTTAACCAGACAGAGAATTCTCCAGCGAATCAGACTCATGTGATTTATATACAGGTTGAGTCTCGCAACCTGATTACCTCAAATAATTTGTGCATTATTTGTTATAGAACAAAATGTTTAAAATAAAAATTGCATGGTATCAAAGGAGATAAACCATATTTGCGCTTGATACCATAAAATCCTTTTTCAACCATTTTTCTTCTATAATAAATGATGCAAAAGGTATTTAAGGTGATCAAGTTACGGGACTCACCCTGTATATAAGCTATACCAATTACATTCACCTTGGTTGCACTAACCGGCATTCTTTCACATCTATCCATAAATTCTTATCTAGATTTTTCAAACGTCTTTTAAAAAACTAGGTTGGTGTAGTTGCTATTGCCAAAATTATTGTAATAACTGTGACCATTTACAACGCATTCCTTTTGCATTAGAAAATAGGCTACATATTATTAATCGAAACGTATCAAACTCGATCAGGCTCGCTAGAAACGACATTAAGGCCGCTAAGTGATCGATTAAAGGCGGCGGCACGTCAAAGGTCTCGTTTTATCGCAGCTAATTGCGTTCCCCTCCGCGAATGTTTCAAACCAGGCTATCGATAAAAGCAGAATTAACGAATCGAGAAACGATTCAGCCAGGACAAAGGAAAAGTTCAGAAGATCCTTGTGAATCTCGAGATTCGAAGAAAAAAATAGAGAATCACTTCATTATACACATGTTAAGTGGTTTCGGGTAATCAAAAACGATTCAGATGCAGTCAATAAGAGACTTTCGACTATTTCCGATACGAATCTCGTTTTTCCTGGGTACTTTAATAATTAAGAAGAAAATACAAACCTACCCATGCAAATGGCATTTCTATGTTCAGAGATAAAACGTATCTAACTTCGTCCAAACTTCAGGAAAGCTCCATACTGTTTTTAAAAATTTTAGGAAACACTAGATTCATCCAAGATTGGAAACTTTAGGTCTGGATTTCTTTAAGATTTTCTCAAAAACTTGGTCCTTCGTTCATTCAATCCATTTACATCATAGCTCTAAATACGCAACCAATTTCATACATTCAGAGATGCTCAACTAATAATCGTAGTATGTATAGTAGTATAGTACCAACAAGTATTTTCAATTTCACTTTTAATTCGAATTTACATTAGAAATAGTGACCTACTGTTGATGCCCAAATTGCAATTACAGGTAAACTTTGCTAGTAATGCACTAGAAAGTCTATTTTTGTTTATTTGTTGCTTACAAGACGCTTCCAGTTTGTGCTGCAATAAAAAAATATCATTGTGCGCGGATTATTTCGTGCTCGATGACAAACGACAATCATCGATTGCGGATTATTCTGCTTGCGGTTGCAAATGGGTTGAATTCAATTTTTTAACAACTTAAGACCACGGTTTTCCTCATATATTTACATGTTTCCCTTCATATAATATTTTAAGAAAACTAAAAATCTCGAAAAGAGATTTGTAGAGGACGGAACATACAAAGGTAAGGAACTAGAAGGGTCCTAGCAATAGGAAAATGTTCAACGATGCAATATTACGAAACGAGCCCAGAATAAACCAACGAGAAGCGCGGAAAAAAGGGAAGAATGGGTGAGTATTTCACGTGGGCGAATATAATCTTGAGAGTTTACTCGCGTCGCCACGACACACCGGCGGGTTTATTGTGCCGGCGACAAACGCCGCAGAGAACATCAAACGCACGCATTACACGTGCTTGTTTACGCCATGTTTAGACAGCTTCATGCTTACCAACCCTGTACCCTTTCTTCATCCTTCCAAACCTCCCTTTCGTCGCATTTCCCCTCCTATCACTTTCTACATAATCTTTCCTTCTCTTCCCATTCCATATATCTTTACAAACCAGTATTTTCCCAACTAAAATTCTAAATGTATCTTAAAATTCTCAACATAATAAAATCTCAACACTTTGCTGATCGGCAATTTCAAGCCAAAACTATTCCGTGCAGCCGGTTACTTTTCCGAATCCTAAGAAACTTCAATACACTTTATTTCCTAATGGGATTTTGATTCCCTCTAGTAATTATTTTTCCTAAAATACAGTAACTAAGAATACAATCAGGAATGCTATTGTAAAAATTTACATTGCATTCAGGCTTAAAATCCACATAAATTAATGAAAGTGCAAATACGAGTTAACTCGTGACCGATCAGGCAATGTTTTGGCATGAAACCACGAGTATTCCCGTGATCAGTCAACAAAGTGTTAAAACTTCCCCAATCTGAAAATCTTGAAATACCTCAAATACTCATACAGTATGGCGTAGCGAAAGAATCTTCGCAATTAGGGGTGAAAGAAGAGAAATCGAGGAGAAGAGCCGGCCAAGAGGAATCAGTATAAAGTCACGGATGAGAAGGGACCACTCTGACGAGCAAAAAGTAGGAACTGAAAGGAGGAGCAGGCTGGTCCTTTCGGTGTCTCGCGTCGCAAACAGAGGTGCGCCACGGTTTTGATCCCGTAGGAATGTCGTCGGCCGTGAGAGAAACGAGAGCCAGCCAACCAGCCGAGTCAGATAAGAAAAATCAGCAAGATGCCAAAGCCAAGGGGAATCTATGTTGCCCTCTCTGACAGAGGCGAAAGTAAGGAGGAGCCTTCGTAATCGGCCTTGAACCCAACCAGCCAGGATCGGTGATCTCAGCCATGAATGCAGATCCTGATAAAGGATGTAGGTGTTCGCTCGGTGAAAAACGAACAGGACTTGGCGTCGTTCTGGGAATTCCGAACCTGTATCCTTCTCGAATTGCCATGACAGCGCCCCCTTTGTTACTGTATACCGAATGGGAGATCAGAATGATCGAATGCTTTCATTTGTGCTGAACAGTCAAACATGAATAGGACTTAATGCGCATAAAGGTTTACTTTCTTGTTGCTTTTGCTTTGGGATTTTTGTAGTCGAAGGTGTAAATGATTATTTGTTATGCAGTTGAAAATTTTGGAAATAAAAAGTTAAGTGTAAAAGGGGCTTAATGCGTGAAAAGAAATGCTTTCATATATGGACGCGAGTGGTTTTGTTGGTTCAGCTTTGGGACTTTTACGATAGAAGACGTAAATGATTATTCGTCATCTGGTTGTAGAATTCGGAGAACGTAAAATCAAATGAGAAGACACAAAAGAGTCAAAAAGACAGCTTTTTCATAAATGGAAATCTTCTGGCTGTGACTTTTTGTTTAAAGGAATATTCGAGTAGTGAAAATGCATTGTGCATAACTTACAAAGTGGATCGACACCAAAATGATGAAGTACCAGAACATTCGTATGATTCAACTTACCTGCAACAGAAAAACACACAAGATCGTTAGCTTATTAAGTAAACCACCAAAGTTATTTCACTACAATTAAGTATGTTTTATTAGCAACCTTTACCTATATCCTAAGAAATAACCATCAATCACTTGCATTCTAAGACACGACAATTTTGCATTATATGTCACATGAAATATAGCCATTAAACGCACGAAGAATTATGGGTATTCGGTGGAAAAATGCAGTATGCTCCGATTTCTGGCACAGTTGCGTTATCAGTGCGTCCCGACGACCGGCGTCCTCGATGGTCTCTCTCCCTCTTTACCCTTCTATAGGCCGGCTATGACGTAGCTTTTCTCCTTGGTTCTCACCGATGTCGTCCAACAATGCACTCTCGTCTGCTCGGATATAACCTCGCCATTGTCCCCTTGGACAGTTTCAGACACGCGAGAAAGAGGGAGCAAGGGGGTGGGGAGGAGGCTGCCACGATATCCCGATGAGATACAGAGTGTCTGCCTTGACTCCAGAGAGCATAATGCGGACATTCAGACACATCGTGAACACAACAAGCGAGAAATAGGCCCTGGCCTGTCTGGCTTTTTGCGGAGCCATCTTTTCCACCATAACCATGATATTTGGTATCTTGGGATAGAAATAGATTTGGGTTTTCCAGGTTGTCTCGTGTGTCTGGATAGCAAGCAGATTCGATGCTTGCAACAAGTGGTTAATATTGTTCAACTAACATAAACTGCCGTCCAAAGTTAAAATATCGTATCTCGCATTTTTTTCATTTTTTGAGTAAAGTTAAAAAGCCCCAAACACTTTGTACAGATCTAGAAACAATATAATTCATTTGTCCTGACTGCATTTCAGGTGACGTTGCTAATCGTTGCTAATCGTTACTATCCTTTACCAAGTTAAACAGCCCTAAGTGTACAATCTAGTTTATGACAATAGTATTTATGTTTTAGTTGTATATTTAAAAGTATGAAATAAGAACGATTCCAAATGGTTGCTGCATTGAAATGTCTTATCTCAATATCTCTACCCAGTTAAAATGTTCTATTGTAAATCATTTAATTAATTGCAACTTTAATAATGCAATATTTCTGTATAATATCTGTTTCAACAATTTATTTAGATTCTTACGAAATAGCGATTGAAATTTTTAAGTGAAAGAGGAAAAACGAAAAACAGCACAAAGGAAATAAGCTAGATAGGATATTTTAACTTAACAGGGCAGTAAATGCCTCCAATTTTGTTCTTTATTATTATTACACCTAGTATACTTTTTGACAAATTATCTTTTTTTTCACAACGAATTTTTCCACTCCATCAGAAATCAAATCTAACCAATATACTAACAATAAGTTCTTTGATAATGCTACTCTCCCGACCGCCATTTACAACAGTCATCTAATTGTAAGTCACGAGACACTTAATCGTCACATCAGTCACGAGATCTGACCGCAAGAAGAAACAGAGACAATTTTCTCTGACTGTTGAGAAATGATTCGGTGCCAAATTAAATACAGGTGGAGTGTCGATCTCGACGAGTACACGTGTGCACAAAGGATCTCGCGTGTCGCAATTGTTGGTTAACGACTGTCGTGACCAGGAATACCATGCCAACGCTGTGGGATCATTGCACGTTTCAAGCTGGAGTCCATGACTTGGTCGTGCCAGAAACGATGATAAAGACGAAAATAACTGGGCCTAATGGGAACTTTTGGGCCAACAGCTTCATTAACCGTTTGATTTGTGTACCAATTTCAACATTGATTGCCTAATCGCAGGGGGGAGTCTTAACGAGTTAAAATCGAACAATCATGATGCGTGAGATATATCTGTGGTTGTAACGCAAAACAATGTAGGTCACATATTTAGAAAAATCAGCACTTACTATATGTATTAATTGAGCTTTAGAACATAGAATTTATGTATTCATCATATAAAAATGCACAAAAAAACATTTTTTATGCTCAATAATAAATACCATCTGATCGAAGTCCGGTATATTTGAGCCGATAATTATGAAAGTGGTTTAAGTAAAAAAATTTACAAAATTTGAGCTTCTCACTTAGTTCTTGTTACATTGGTTTACATCACAAAAATATGAAACACTTTTTTTCTTTTCACTTATACCACTTTCATCATTACCGGCACATTTAGCAATTGTATTCAAAACTTTAAACGGTAATATCTCGAAAATGAAAACAAGTGATTTACGTATGTAACCGAATCTAAAAAAACATCGGTTGATTTTAGGGTGACTCTAAAAATATATAGTGTAGCGCCGAAGTGTTTTCATCATCGATTAATAAGTTATAGATTATTGAATAATAGAACACCTAAAGATTCAAAGATTTTAGTTGTACAAACATACGAATTATACAACGCTAAAATTTGAATAATTGAAACGTTGGGTGCAGAAACATCTTAAACCGAGTTAAGTTGGCTTTGCGAATTCCACCATAATCTTATTCTTCAACTTTTTACGTATAAGTATACACAATTCTAGAATATACGTATAAGATTTGATTGACAAATTACAATGTTTGACAAACAGCGTCGCGTCCCCCGCATCGCATATTTCTTCGCGTGTTGTCGAAGCAATCATATTATTAAAGTGTACTATTGCAATCGTACTTATTAAAAGCGTTCTTACATTATTTGTCGTGCATTAAAAACTACATATGTAAATGTCTTTTTTGCTGCAACTTTATATAATTTTTCTGCAAAAATATTCGATAATCGCAAAAATAACTTAAATCTGTTTATGTATGTTCTGTGGTTTAACGGATGTTACTATTTCAAATAACTGCATTCTAGTCGTGATTCATTGTGAAGTGATAAAAATACTTGATTATATTAGAAAACTTCATTCGTTTTATATATATGATATAAAATCAATAAATAAATAATTATCTTCCATTCTTCTTCAAACTTAAGCCGGTTTAAGTTGGTTTTGCATCCACCGTCTCAAATGTCAATCAGGTAATAACAAATGGATTTGCTAACAATAAGAAGAGACAATCCGAGAAAGGTTAAACTGAAGGGAAGGTATGCGTTCGATACGAAATATCGAGCGAGTGCATTTCTCCTGGCTATTATTCCCAGCAAGTTCGGCCTTGCACTATCTTTGCCAACTCTGGCCAAGCCTATTTATAGGGGAAGCTTTGAAAGTCGACGTCCAGGTCACGCCGGACCCTGAACGCCGAAATACTCGCGCTGCGAGTGCATTGGACAGTGTCTTCGCCCTCTTCAGGATCGACCACTGCCAACCGGTGGCTGACGTAATCTCGTGAAAACGATATCAGGTGTTCGACCAAATCCTACACTCTGTCGAAGAATTATATATATAACGTGTTCAATATATCTTTGGAGACCTTTTTTTAAGTATTTAATTGGTCATAAATAATTACGTAACTTGAAGCGGATTAAATATTCTTTCATTTTGGTATATTTACTCGCCCCTATGGACTATTATGCAAGTTTATATTTTTACACGCTTAGCTGAAGGTATAGGACTTAGATAGAGATTTGCTTCGCCTTCTAAATCTTACGAAATCTTTTCTATTCTGGGTGCTTTATAAAATTTTTGTACATTACGTAAACAGTGCACTTTCTTGCAAATATAAATTTCCCATATATGCATAAAAATCACCAATCTATAACAGTTATGAGTACTCTATGCATTGCATAGTGTATGGTTGAATAATTTATAAATTGAATAGCCACTGTTAGTTCTTTTCCTTTCGTGTAATGTTTCCCGATTAAAAGTGTTTACTTTTTGCTATTCTATACTCATTCATATAATAAGGATCTTTGAAATACTTTGCCAGAGATTTCCTATAATAATCTATTAACTGCAAAGTCTACGGTTGAATACATTATAACTGACGTACCCTACCCCCTTCATGATTTATCCTTTCACTGTTGATGAATATGACGATATGCTGCAATTGCAGATAATTCTAAGTGGTAAAAAAACCTAGATAACAAAGTTTATAGATCCTTTGCATTTCCATTTCAAATAAGGGAAAATGTATACCCATGGAATCCGTTTTATAAGATCTAAAGAGATCCCGTTGCCCGGGATATATCATCGCCGAATTAATAACTTAAACTTCTACAGCATGTACAGACTCATCAGTGAAAGGGTTAAGAGGTGTATATACAGTCAAAATAATCTACAATTGAATTCTTCCCCCTATGATGTTCTACTTTTCCTTTTTAAAAATTTGTTTACACTCATGGCTAATACCCTCGATGCTTATAAATAATTTTACAATAAGTAGTACTACAATGAACTGTTGCCAAAGTTTCCTTTCTTAAAATTTCTAATAATTTTCTTTGGCGTCACACAGCGGTGAAATATAACGAAAACATTTAGTCTCGTGTGTAATCAGGAAAAGTAACCAAGGAATTTGGCAGGAGCTTCTACCTTATTCCACTGAACGTGACGTTGTCTCTGACAGATCTAAATTATGCATTGTTTGGCGAACAGAATTGGTCAATTCGTTCTGCAGATCGTTGTATTTTGAGCTACCAGTCAGTGATGAATCTCGAGGCGAGTTTTATAGGTTCTTCAGGGGATCTTGATGGCCCGTAGTCAGCCGGTATTTCGAGCTCTGTTTATCGCTGAAAGATCTTGTTTAGAATGAATTGGACACTTTATAAGCGAACATTTAATCTACGTACCAAAAGGAATAACAGTTAGTGCATGTTTATATATTGTATAGGGAGTTCCATATAAAACAGGACGACGAATGGGTTGCTAAATATTTTGCACTCATATGAAAACTTGAAAATTCTAAAAAAAGATCTTGAAACATTATCAATGCTCTTTACTATGTATTTGTCCTTTGACACTGTTCAAATTATTCATTGTCGTTTTAGTCATTGCAAAGAAAACAGGTGAATAGATGATCTGTTCTAAGGTCACCCACCAGACACCCTATATTACAAATAACTGAGAATAATTTAACCGTATCTGTACAGGAAGTCTCAATTCACTGAAAACCAATATCGTAGATGCATAATTTATGCCATAATACTAGACATTGTACATGAAAGAACTGAGAAAAGCCTCCATTATAAATGATTCTAGTCAAAACTAAAATTTATTTTTTAACAAAAAAATCATCTTTAAGAAACATCCATTAGGAGACTAAAGCTAAAAAGTTTCAAGTACTTTGTAGGGATCTAGAAACAATATAATATATTTATTCTAACTGCATTTCAGACGATATTACTAATTTAAAATGGTACTTATTTTAGTCGTATATTTAGAAGTATGAAATAACCACGATTTCAAATGCTTGCTACATTAATTCTACCTCAATTTCTCTACAAAATTAATACGTTCTATGTAAGGCGTTTAATTAATTGCTACGTTAATAATGAATCCGCTTCAAAAAATTATTTACATTCTTACGAAGTAACGGTTCAATTTTTGTAGTGAAAGGAGAAAAACAAAGGACGGCGCAAAGAAAATAATTAAACTTAAATTTTCTCGGATGTTTCGGAATGCTAGATAGAATACTTTAATTTAGGAGGGAAGTATGTTAAAGATCAAAAATATTTTAAATAGTTGTGATTTAAGTCTATATAAATATTTTTTAATAGTTTGTGATAATTCGATTCAGTTTTAGTATTTTTTTGTGCCTATGAAATTTATTTAGAAAACTGGCTATGGCTGGTCCGAAATATTTCAGCCAAAATGGCGCCGTATCTAACAAGCAATCAAGAGAACACGTTATTTTCGCATTGTCCGCCCGCAATTACCTCGATCGATAAATCATTCGTCGGGTTAGCTTCATAAATCAACCAACTGTCTCGAGACTGATCTTTAGCCTCTCTTCTTTCTCTTTTCCTTCGCCTCTGTTATTTCAAGTGGCTTCTTTTCACCTAATCAGACTTTCACTTTCATTTACATTTTATTCGCCTCGAAATAGGATTTTCTGCCCCCCAAAATTTATATGAGCACAATGTCTGAATTAAAAATGCTAGTTTATATTTATTGTAACCAAATACGATGTAGAAAAGCAACCTAATATTTTTTATTTACTCACTATTCACCAACCTACGAACTTCTCTATCGGAATTTAGAAAATTCAAAATTTTAAATATTAAATTGCTTGTAAGACTAAATAAAGTTAAATATTATAATTTTAGCCGAAAATATGAAAATTACTGGGTAGAACTGTACCAGAGAGAAACATTAGCAGGTAAAGTGAAACTTTATCAAAGCGAACAACCGGGCCACGAGGAAAATGTCAGCTGGAGCGAGCGCTGACGTAACTAGAGGTAAGGAACCATGTAATTACCGGGTAAGTGTCCGTGCAAGGAACGAGTGTATTTGAGATTTACGCCTGGCGAATCGCGGGCGGCTGCCTTGGCCCGCATTCGACGTCCTCGAACGCATGTTCGATGGTTATCGACGCATCGCCAGTATTGTCACCATTAATTAGAATATGGTTCACATATGTCACGTAACTGTACCTTGCGATGTACCACAAAATTCTTTTTCATTCATTACGATAACCCTTTGAATGCGGAAATCTGTTACGGAACATTAATATAATCAGAAATACACATACAGTTTATGAATGTAAAGTAATTAGTTGTGAAAAGAAGCGTAAAATGGTAGAATACTATATTGTTGCTGAAATAAACCTTCCACTATATATAAATACAAATTAGGAAATTAATGTATGTTGTACTACGCAATTGTACTAAGCGTACAGTTAAGCCCTTCCCAGTCAAAGGGTTAACTACAAATGAAGTATCTGTACAAAATAACAATACACAGAAGAGATTTGAAGTCTCACTCAAGCAAAAAAAAAAAAATCTGGTGTAAACCGTTGTGATATAGTACTTTGTAAAATCTCGATAATTAAATAGCGAATTTTACAGGCAATCGTATACATGGGTTCCTTATAAACAATAACGAATCATATTGACAATTAAGCGCCAGTCGAGTATGCGTTGTTGAAAGAATAAACATTTTCTCCTTTCGCGTATAGAAAAATGTCTGGATGGCGAGCCTTAGCAGTTCACGAAAATCGAATAAAATACGAAACTGCAGCGAAAAAATATGGAGTACCTAAAAGATATTTGTCCATTTCTTTTGTTCAAATAAATATTCGTTTTTCATAACAAAAATAAAGGTCTTTGAATTTTCTTTACAAATTTCCTAGGTGTTCAATAATAGATGCCTACCACTTTTTCGAACAGCCAAATTTTACTTCTGTTATATAATAATTGGAATTGTTTCATGCTTAATTATTTAAATATGATTATGTATTAGTTCTTCGCCCCATTGCGTTAGTTTCATTAAAAAAGGTAAATTCCTCTATTTCTGGCAAGCTTTTAAAATCAGGTGTTCCATGTTACCAATGTTTACCGTATATTCTTTTTTTCAGATTATTTTAAAAAAGTAGAAGTTGATATAATTTGTTTAGTGAAATCACGATCATATATTTATTAGTGAGGAGATTTTTTTGGCATTCGAAATAAGTGAATTTGAAGGATCTTGGACAAAATTCATAAAGTTAGTAGAAGATCGATAAGAAGAGAGAAAACTCTAACTAAGAAAGTAAAATAGGGAAAAAGAGAAAGAAACAATGATGCAACTAAACTGCGAAATTCCGAATGCATCGTGACCTTTGAGTTAGATGATGGCGAATACTAGCAAACGTGGTCACGAACTTCTAGGGCGAAGTATCGATCTCACTGGCACGCTATGCACCTTTTCCTCGGGGTCGTAACTCCGCGAGGAATTTGCACGTGAATCGAGAAATACCGAAGATCCACTTCCTGTCTAATCAATCTTTTATGAAGAACAGATTTTAATGGCTGCGACTTCATTGCGATAAGTATCAGAATCTAAAAACCATAGTCCTGAAACATCCTATAAGTGAAAATAGAAAACCAAAAATAAAATTAAAGTAGTTTAATTGAAAAATTTACAAATTTAAAAATTTATGTTCTCTTTTTCAGAAATGAAAATTTTTACCTTAGGAATGAAACCACCCACACTTTCGGTTCGTACCGCTTGAAAATAATTTTCTTAACAATCCAAGACTTTACGCTTTAATTAATTACAAATTTGTTCTCAAAAAAACTAAACAAATCTTAAAGTTGCTTAAACAATTCAATTTAATCAAAAAATTGTTTAATTGTAAAACTTAAATTGCTACTTTTAGTAACAAAGCTTTTTATTTGAGGGATGAAATTACTCTTGAAACTTCTACTGCTTTGAAATAATTTTTCTGGAAGTCTAGATTCGTATAGTATATTTAACTTGCTATAAGTTTATTGAAGAGAAAGATGTTTTTGAATATCTAAAATTCCATTTCTTAAAACTTATCTCAATACACAGTACTAACACCGTATTCTATTCCTAGCATTTACTTCCGCTATAAAAAAGAGAAGAAAAAGAGCGTCCATTATCACTAGGGAAACGACACAATTTCGCCATTTTTGTTCGCCAAGGCATAGAAATTACAATTGCAGAGAACCCTAGCAATTAACCGAGGGGTGATTTAGGGGATGAGAGTGTTCATCCCCCGAGGAAGCTCGCGACGCTTGCTGGAGCGGAAGTGCTTGAAAAACTCTCGAAGGTGGGCTTGTTACCGGGCCGATCGATAACACGGTCTCGCAGCCTCGATCCACTCGCGCTTTCACGAGACGAAAGAGAAAGAGGGACCGGTTTTTCCGCGTTACGAGCTCTATGCCAGCAGGTTCCACTGACACAGGAGCAACAATTCAATGAATCGATCAATCCAACCTAAATAAAACTATTAAAACGAATTCTGTTATCTATTCTGAGCAATACCCGAATTCTTATAAATATTTTATTTATTACATTACTTTCCTTTCAATAATATTTCAACCATGACGAATGCGTACATTTTTATTTTACACATCAGTTAGACCTTGATATAAATTATATCCTTTCTATGTTGAATAATTGTTGGACTACAATCAATACTTTGTTCAATGATATTAATGGTATTGAAAATGTAATATAAAATCTACATGAATTTCATTTTCCTAAAATGAACATAGAAAAATTACGTTAGTGGTGACTAACTGCGAAATTTTTATGCATTTATGAAAATCTTTACTGTGGCAAAAACAAAAAGATTAATATAATAGGCAGAAATATATGAAATATCAAAAGTAAAGTACACATTATTATATTTAGAAAATGAAACTAATTTCTGTTTAAGTTTCATTCCCTTGTGTGTGTCTCTAAAAATATGAATTTACATAAAAATTCGTAGTCCAGTGATGATAAATTGATAAGGCATCTGATTATTATACGGTAGTCCGCCGATTATCATATGTAATAAAGACAAGGGGTTGGTCAGATAATCGAGGTGTTCGGAATATTTCGGGATATTTTTTCTCAGGGCAAAGTAGACATAAATACATACATACTTTTTGGTGTTCGTAAAAATTTCAGAACATGCAATGTATGTACATATCACTTATGTACTACAATCGTGACCATAAAGCATTTTGGTAAACCGTTCAACCTCGCAATAGGTCGAATTCACTACTCTACACTTCACACTCCAGTTCTAAAATCGAGTTTAAATTGTATCCTTATTGCAGCTAACAAGTTTTTTTGATTTACGATCAGAAGGCCGGATAATCGAGAGACTATTATACTTTAACAATATAATAATGTTTACTTAAAAAAAAAATTTGAATTTTATTCTCAGTTTTCATGCGATAATTTTCAATTTTATAAAATTGAACTTAATAATAAATAGAAATACTCTGTATTACGTTTGGATCGCAAATATTGGAATTATAAACGCGTAATATAACAAAATAGATTACATTTACAACTTTGAGTAAAAACAATTTAAAATTGATGCAAATATTAATATAGTCTTAATATCCAGAAAATAACAAAGATTACTGGAAGATTTGTTATATTAGTAATATTGCAGCGCCGCGGGAACCAGTACGAAATTCAAGCAGACCTTCGAGTAATCGATAACCCTGACCGATCGTATCGCGCCTACACCGAGTTCATGCAATAATTATACCGCAAAATAAATTACACGCATTATCAAACCGTATTAATACGGTTACACAGTGACCATTTGCGCCGATATCTTTAGCCAGTAAAACACAAGCAAACGTTCAGAGCTCGATATCTCCCATCCCAATAAAATGTCAGAATTGTATCTCCAAAGTCACTGTATTAATCATACAAATTGAATAAAAAAAGAAGCTATAAAGTAAGTTAATTCAATATTATTGAATAAAATATTACATGTAGATTAATTTAAGTTAGTTAATTAGCGGAAACAACCGAAATTCTATTATTTCTCTGTTTCAGGGAAATCTACCGTAGAATTTTACAAAACGTGATGTATTTTAGGATTTCCAGGGAATAAAGGTTCGACAATACATTTGTAAAATCATGGGCTAGAATATTTGAAGTTAATGAGTCTATAGTCGTTTAAGAAACGATTGAAAGAGACACCACACTGTATGAAGAGTTGTAGACGTATTTTCCAAAAAATCAAGATTTTTTAAATGACTTTGATGATATATAATCTACTCGATCGATTGACTGCAAATTTTGTATATAACTTCAATACATGTTTCCTTATCGCTCATGCTAGAATTCAGTCAATCCAGTTGATTCTAATTTTTTTCATTTTTGAAAGCCAAAAAAATATGTAAACATTATATTAAAGAAACCGAAACTACATAGGATTATACATAATTAAAAAGCTTGATTGGTGGTTGTAATTTTTCATCACTAGTGACATTTTGAAAGAATTTTCACTTAATTTCCTCTACTATCCCTAGGAATCAGTAGAAAAACTGACGATGGAAATCAATGACATAGTCACATATACTTTTAGTCATCTGCCAACAGAAATCTGCCTAAGGTAATTTCCTATGGATTAAGTTAACAATAACCGTGAGAATTAATATTACGTGTACCAATAAGTGATCCATTATTTTGAACTGGGTTGATGGATTTATTTCATCAGAGGATCGAGCTTTAAATTATAAATCAAGTGTTAGGAAGTAATACAAAAAGTTGCGCAACAATAGCGATTACATTTACGACAAGACAGGTATTTGATTTTGTTGAAAATAAACGTCGAGTTTAACCAAAAAAATGGATTATTTATTTATTGGTACACCTAATACATTATTCATCAATTTATATTTATTTTTCGAAACAAGAAAGATACATAAATAATATTTTAATACTATAAAACAGCACGAACTTCGTGAACAGCCAAATAAAATGAATAGAGATCTTTCCATAATTCAATCATCAACATAACATTTTCCAGTATATCGAATTACCGTACTTTCCATACTCTAGCATCCACGATTATCGCCGTGGAATAATTGCCATTAGGGATTCGCGACGCATTATGTAGTCGCAGGATGCCTCATAGAATATTATGCTAATACTGCGTATGCGGTAACGCGCACGATACCCCATAGCAATTACGCTATTGAGTACCGTGAAGCTGTTACGGTGCGCTGTACGCCATAATAGCAGCTACGAGTTACTCTGTAACGAAGAAGTCCACCGCAGACTCCATAGTGAAAGGTTTCTGCGATCGTTTCGGTGGTCGAGTCTTTTTTTTTCCAAATCACCGCCTCGATTACGGCAATAGGATGTTGTGTTCCCTCGATATCGCCTTCAGCTTTTCTTAGAGTATTGGCTCTTTTTGTTCTTGCGGTTGGTAACAGCTGATAGGGCTTTTGCAGTTGCAGTTGTTCCTTAGAATAGTATGATGATGATGACGCTGATGATGATGATGATGATAATGGGGATCGTGATGAGGTTTTAGGTTGGCTACATGAGAGATGCTTTTGAGTTTATGGAGATTTAAGCAATCGAGTTAGGGCAATTTTGTTAAATTGGTTAAATTTGAACCGAAAAATTGGAATAGAGTTGCAATAAATGTTGGTAATAAATACGGCAAAAGTGATATTAATTATTGCAAAAATAAAATAAGCAAGAGGATAAATATAATATTGCTAAATCAGCTAAAAGCAGGTTACTGATTACTATAGGCATAGCTGCTTAAAATTCTAATTTTTAGAAAATGCAGTAACATTAAGTAAATAATATTAAAAAGTATTGATAATATTACAATAAATTATATTGTATAAAGGTAAAGTAGAATTAAGTTTCTCTACAGTTTCCCGTGTCTGGCCAGTGATGTCTGTATCTACTTATGGGAACAAATTAGTTGCAGGAGAAATTAAAAGATTTTATAATATAAAAAGTTGCTGATCTAACTTAAATGGCAATTTTTATTTTTCAAGAAAATGTGAATATAGAAATTTACAACATAAAAATCTTTTTGTGTAGGTTTTCACAAGTATTGCTTCCCAATACAGAAATTTGCAGTATACAAATTTTCTTACTCAGTTTATGGACAATTTTAATATACCAATACCGAAATTTATAGTAAAAGATTTTCTTACATTGGTTATTGGAAATTCTCTAATTCTACTAAAAAGAAAACTATCTCCATCAGAAATTAAAATCTGCGAATTTTCATTAGCTAAAAAGTTTGTAATTTTACCGATTTAAGCTGAGTAGAGATTTGTAAACATTACTGGAATATGAAATTCGAAATGGTTAGACAGGTTCACACGCCCTAATGGGTCAGCAGGAACACACAGAACGTGTTTGAAGAAACGATGGAAAGGCGGGGAACATAATTGCTGGCGTGTTCGTAATTCTTGGCTCTAATCGGTAATATCGGTACAGCCTAAGCTACTTAACGTGATTTAAGTTACATACACCATTTTATCTAGCTTCAGCGATCTGAAGGCTTCATCTAGACGAAGTAAATCTTTGCTTCTTGTGGAAGGAAACTTCATATAGGTAATTAAAATTCTTAAATAATATGCAGATAACAATCCTATATAATTATTTTGAAATTTTCCGTATAGAAATTGCAGCTGTAATTAGTAACAGTAAAAGTTAATAGTAAACTTAGAAGTAGTAATAAAATAAGTGTATTTTAGTATTAAAATTTACATTGAATTTTTGACATTTATTTTGCGCTAAAATTTGTTTGAAATTTTTGCTTGAAATTTTTAAAATTCCTAATTTCAGTCAGAGAATTTCTTGAAATAAAAAGTAGAATACATTTTTTCGAATAATAATAAAAAATTCATCACTATCTCCATAATATTTGAAATACACTGCGTTAAAAAGTCGCCTTATTTCTCCCCTTATTAGAAACAAGTAGGGAAGCGTTCCCTTGTATCGAGCACTCTAAATATTTTTACTGTAACTTGGACTAAAGTCGATGAAAATTAAATATTAAAAAGTAATTTGAAGTGTGAAGGGGACTAAATAAATGGAGGAAAGTTAATTTTGAAAATTGAATATTAAGGATTGATAACTAGCAAAAATAAGAATGTTCTAATTTACAGCGAAAGAAAAATTCAGTTAGTATACCTTTAGGCGACAAGTAATTAATAGTATTAGAAAATATTAGTAAGAGACATTCAAATGTTAATATAGAATACTTTTATTCAAAATTTGTTTCTATAGACATCACATATCACATAATTAATGTTCTTCTGCTCTACACATTCCACGTGTGCTCAACTTTCACATTTTCATGCGGCAAATACGAATCCGTAAGTATAACACCGAAAAACATCGACAACAGTAAGCTAAACAATGTAACATCGGAGTATGATGTAAAGAACTATACCATTCATTTGTTAATGCAAATAAAGCATCGTTATTTAGTACTGAAAATGAGAAACAGTTTTGATCGGTATTGGGAAAGCTATCCCTAAATAAATAAAATCATCCGAAAGAGCAAAGTAAATTTCGCAATTTGATCCCAAAAATATTTTCGTTTCCTTATTAGGAAATATAAATCCCGTACGAAACGCTTGTTTAACAAAAAAAGAGATAATTGCACAGGATTGGTATCAGCACTTTGCTATTTGCTCTAAGGCAAGGAACCGATGAGAGTTCATAGTCCACGGATAAGGAGGTCCAGAATAGCGAATAAGAATCGCGTGTTCACCGGTTGAAACCCTATGCCCCTTCAGAATTAACGATTAGGAAACGAACGCAACGGGGAGTCGCGGAAATTCGAAGTGCTCACAGGAAGAAGAGGCGATTGTGTTTCAAGGATCGGTGTAACACTGCAATAAAGCCGAGAGGACGGGACAAGATACCAGTCGGCGAAAGGTGGGAGTGGCAAGGGTCGTGTAAAAGCCAAGGTAAAACGGAGTTAAATTAATCTTGAGCATACACTCTGAGAGAGCGTACACACGCGAGCGAAGAGATGTTTTCTCCAGGGACTTACACTTGATTCTTTTCAGATATCCCGTAGATATTGGTCGACTTTTTTGTAGCACTGGGGAACGTTGAGCTTTAGAGAATCTTTAAGCGAGTGATTCTATTGGATGGAACTTTTATTCAACTTTCTTCATGTATCACATGGATATTTGTCGATTTTTTGTAAAGTTTGTAAATACTGAAAATTCTACAATTTTCAGGTTTTTTTTTAGAATTATAAAAATTTTTCAGATTGAAGCTTTGAAGGTTTTAAAATTCAGGAATCTACCATTGTGATTATTAGTGAAACTTTATTATTATTATTTATTAACGGGGTAATCTCTTTAATATACATAATTATAACAATAACTATTAGTCAGTAGGATGATACATGTATAAGAGAAACTACAAAAAATTCTGCTGCGAAAAAGTAAAACGTAGACTACGTCTAAGAATGAGTAAGGAGATGAAGAGATTGCTACCATTCGCTGTTTAACCAAATTCGTTTGCGTAAATGTGCGGGACACAAGTCAAAATGATTAACTCCATTTCTTTATTTTTTTCTTATTTTTCTACCAAAGTATTTGATTGATGCTTAACTCTTTATATTTAAAATCAATTTTCTTAATACACATAATTGAGCTTAATACCACGATATGTGACAAATGCTTTTGGTCATGGAATAATATACAATTCCTAAAAACAGTAACGATTATTCCAAGGATATGTTATTTTATGCATCTTATCCGTCGTTGAAAAAATGATTTGCTTGTAATAATACATTTTATAATGTTTATTTCGATTCAAATTTTAAACGGAATGTTAAGAAAGGATGTATATTTATTTTATTTATTCCATTTTTCGTTTTGTGGAGTTAGTCGATTTGGCAAATCAACAGTACAAATAAGAATTCTGTTGATACAATTAAATTTTCTATACGAAGTATGGTGGACTTCAATGAAAAAGATAGATCTATTTCTGATCGAGGACGTTGAGATCTTTAAACCGATTAATCGCAATATCTCAGGGTAGTACACTCCATTAACGATTTTGTAGAAAAGTAGTAAGTCAAACATAATCCGTCGCCGCTACAGAGGTAATAAATTCAATTTAATTTTAACTTTAAGAAATTAATGAAATCTCCAATCTAACAAGTAGAAATATCAAAAGAGACCAGACAAAAACAATCGAAGGTGTGCATCAATCTATTCAAAACAACATTTCAAGGACCTAAAAAAGAGGAAAAAATTCGATTTCTTGGAAGAAATACCTGTCGTAAAATAACAGAAAGAAGAAAGAATAAGAAATACATATTAATTTATTCAGAATAACAACTCAAGGCTTCATGCGAGAGATGAAAGAAAAATCATGCAAAAAATCGATCTTTTCCAAGAACCAACAGCCCAGGGATCAATATAAAACATAAAAATCAATGAACATTAAAACTAACAGTCAGGTGTTTTTTTTAAACCTTTATTAAGAAGTCATTCAAGAGTCGATTTTTCTGAAGAAGTAACTATTATGTAATATATGAAATTACTGTTCAAGTCAGACCAATTCAAGATAAAACGTAGAACAAAAACTTGAAAATTTGCAATGAAAAAAGAAGTTAAATGCGAAATTACACATTAAATAAAAAAGGTTTTTCACATTAAGCTAACATTAAGATTAGTCAAACAGTTTATACTAAACATAATTGGAGGAATCCAAAAAAGATATTCTGAAGTACTAAAAATAGGTAAAGACAGAAGCAGAAGTCAGACCAAACTAAGAAATCAATTAAAGCAACTGAAACTGCATTAACGTAGTTTAAAATAAAATTTAACTAAAAGATCTATAAAAAAGAATGATGCGTAAATCCAGTCACTTTTGGGGAAATACCCGAAATCAGTAAATGTAGAAGCAAGTGTCAGAACAGTTCCGGAAAATACTAACTAGCAAAAAGTCATATAATATATTATCACAATGTTAACAAACACAAAATCCGGAGATAGTCAAGTGTACATTGGATCTCATTAAATCTGTCCACAGTAACAAATACATGGGGATTCAGCGGTATGAGACATTTGAATGATATACCAATATTTTTAGTTCATATGTCCGCTACTCGTTAATGGCGAAAGGGCTTTAATTGGTATTATTATGCACTGTATCAATTTAAATCATACGTACTGTAATTATTGACTATAACAACATGATTTAAAATCTACCCTTCGTAACGAATAACAAGCAAATGAGGTAAAATACTGACATGTTAATTACTAATTTACTAAACTTAGCATTTTGACACGTTGAGTGTTACATCTAAATTTTCTTTATTTTATTGCACGTGTCAAAATATAAAATTCAGTATAACATCGCGAAAACTTTGATGGTCCAATATCATATTATTTCGTTATATTGTACAATTTACATATACATTTAGCTCGTGACCATCGGCGTGTCACGTGCACTGTATTTATCTGTACTTGCAGCCACAAAGAAAGTTGCATTATTTATTCCTATTCCCAATCTGAATAAATTGATTTTCTTTACGTTCCTTCAGTGAAACCAAAACAACTAATCAAAATCATTTTTCACAAGTTAAAAACAATTATATGATGTACTACATACCTCTCAAAACATTAAAAAAATTGATTGACTGGTAAATAATAGAACAAAAATAAAAACCCGCGGAACACGTCGGCGTATCACGTCGCACCATGAGCCAGACATAGTGTGACATGCCGACGTATCATGCGGTACTCAGCGTGTCAAATCATCAAATAATTAGAATAAAGTCGAACGTCAAATTTCATTGCAAAATGTCCGATAAAGCTCTTCACATGCATTTGTGTTAGTGTGGACAGATTCGCTGAAACCTAGTGTATACATATCCAACAAATCTTTAAATTCAATTTTCTCAAAGCCCAAACTTCTTATGAAAAGATTTGGTTCCATATTTTCGTTTTATTTTTATATGTAGAACCGCTATATACCCAATTGTACCGTTTCATCACATCCTATATAGCCTAAACTCGAGGTAGTTTAACTATAAGAGAAAGAAATACTTAGAATTTCACCATACCTAGAGAATATTCGAAACAAGTAGAAACAGACGCAAGAGTCAGACGTCGAATCGCGGCAGAAATAGAGGGAAATGTCGCTATTATTTTGCAGCGGAGGATGGCGCTGTCAGTCGGCGGCAGGGTAGAGAGTATTTTGAATAATAGAAACCACGGTCTATTTATGCTCCGAAATCAATAGCCCCGCGTCTATATCGTCCCGCTAGAACACACCGGCACGCTGTGGATCGTTCAGTGTCGTTCCTTCGTTGTTCGCATGCATTCACTCCACTTATAAACGCGTCTCATTGTCTCTGGGGAGGCGATTCTATCGTGGATCGTAAATGGGGAACTAGCTACCATTCTACAAACCCCCATTTTTCCTTTTTTTCCATGAGAACCGTACACACAGTTCTAGAGAAACAACGTAATATTATCTTTTAGTCTTTTGGATTATTGTTGTGTTGCTCTTTCTAGAGTGATTTTCAATGGAAAAAAATTTTCGCATTTTTGAACTAGATATACGGAAATAGAGATAGCATTACAATACTCTTTAGTAAAGTAAGAAAATATTTAAATTTAAAACGGTTATTAGAAATGGATACATCCAAAAACATCGAAGCAAAGTTATTCATCTGATCAAACTATTGTGACGTCAATTCTTCTAAGGATCTATATTGTTTTCAATGCAGTTATTTGACTTAATCTACCAGAATTATATGAACTAATATTGTCCACATGAAAGCCGATTGCTCCGCATCGATACAGATAATTGAGACCCGTTTGATAAACTGTGTATTTAGCAAACATCGATATAGCCGAATAAACCAGTCCAGCCTCGTGTAAACCGCTTCTTTCTCCTCTGGGAACGGTCGTCTTTAATTACGAGGACTTACTCAGCAATAAGCGAGGCGACGTTCCTGAAAAGGAACCGGTCTGGATCCACGAAACCAGAATTCGTGGAGTAGGCAAGAGGGAGAAGAAAAAGGCGAGAGGAAGATGGAAAGCGATATATGTTGCTTTCACCGCGACGCAATTAGGGACGCGATCCTGGATCGCAATTAAGAGCCCGTCAATTATGAAGGCGTGCATGAAAACCTGTAATCCGTCCTCTGTGACGTCTACTAAATCCCCCAAACTGGGGATGCACTTCTTGAAACTTTGAACACTGTTGGGTTGATCTTCTTGGAAGTAGATATTCCCTAATGATACATCTAGATTTAAAAGCACAAATTTGTTGACTTTTTACATTTTTACACTGAAATTAACGTTAAAAATTGGTACACGTCTTGCAAATTCAAAGTTGGATTAAAAATGAGTGATTCTGAACACAGTTGGATTGGCCTTCTTGAAGCAGATATCCTTTTAACTTCAAACTTTATGGTAGATTTGTTGAGATCTTTAACCCTTTCACAGTTCAGTACGAGAGAGACTTGGGCAAGCAGTCGAATACAATAATATAAATTTCACATCTTAAATTCTATTATACGTAATATAATTATTAAGGTGTATTACGTATGAATAGGTAAACTTACGTATTTCTTGTATCGGGTAATCGAAGCACAAAAAATGTTGCAATAAAGAAAATAAACATTCTTTGTACCACCTTTATCCTATTTTTCGTTATTCTATTGTACTGCGAAGGGGTTAAATCTAGATTATCTTTCAAAAACAGTATCTGTATTTTTAATTTAAGAATAGATTAAAAATTGGTACGAACTGAATCGTGTAATGGATCTAGACCATCATGAACCAAGATGACGCATCTTAAAGTTGGATTTTTCGCATTCTTGGACTAGGGTAATTTTTTACAAATGGTATAGGTATTGTGTACTCAAAATTGCGCTAAAAGCTCGCAGGAATTGGATTACACGATGAGTATGGACCACGATGAACAAATGTGAAGGTGCGTATGCACGTGCGTAGAATCGCGAGAGCACGAAGAACACACCGGATATGGGCTAGACTAGAGCCAGACGGGCCGGAATGGAAATCAATACAGTCTCAACACTCGTCGGCTTCTCCCTGCCGCCACCCTCTCGTTTCCCAACCTACCTCATTCTAGCTCGGTCTCTGTTCTTCCGTCACTTTTTTTTATCATCCCCACTCCCTCTCGTTGTCTTTCTTTCTGGTGGCATCATTGGCTGCTGGAGCAGTTTCCAAGCCTAACGCGGATTACACGCCGCTCTCGCACAATAGATTCCAAGATCCCACCTCCTACCTTCCCCCTCGGCTGTCTGCACTTGGGCTTTTAAATCTTTGGTGAAAAGACGGAAAAGGGTTTCTATGGCTGAGTTTCTGTGTGTATAGTGTGCGCGGACTCGTGCGCTGAGTTTTTTAATCGTCCGGAAAGGGAATCGATTGTGCCACTGGGTCATCCTAGCATTCCTGCGATGAGAATGTGAACAAGGCAACATTTTTGGCAAGCCAACGTGCTTTCACAAAAATTACAATCGTTTCATCTCATTCTACATTTACTTTTTAATAGAATTTTATTATTCTTTGAATGAAAAAGATTTATTTTTGATGATGTTCCATTTCTTATTCTTTCGTCGTGCCATTGGTCAACCTAAGTCAATGAAAATGGACAAAATTATGATAATAAAGCATCTTTTTAATATACTTTAGTGTCACTGTGGGATGAATCATTGTTGTAGGAATTCGTAACGGGATAGTTATGCAAAGGTGAAGAAAAAGAATAATTGTAACAGGCAAGCAAAGGAAGAACGATGGATGAAGCGATTCAAAGGTTTCCGTTGTTAAAACGAGATAACCAAAACCAAACATGGACTTGCCGACGATTTCAGATGGAGACCGATTCGCAATCCTTTTACGGCTGGGTTACTTTCTGCGGCCTGTGTTTCGTGTGCGTGACACGTCCGCAGGTAACTATATCCTAAATCCTTTCATTCCCGACTCCGACAAATGAAAGAGTGGGACTATGTAACTTCCGCGGTTTCACTTTCAGTTTATCTTTAAGAAAATTTATGAAAATTTATTAGATTCGGTATCATATTCTTCTCAATAAATATAATCCTCGATAGTCCCACATATAGTATCTTAAATAGTCATCCTGAATGTAGACCCGGTTTTCTTAGTTGCAATTAATCACTCATATTCAAAACCAGTCAGATAGTGAACTAGTTAAACTAGAAAATCTAATAATCTCCAAAATAGTCACTACCAGTTCGTCTAAACCTAGACCCAATTTAGTATTCCAATATTTACTGTTTCAGTACTCTATACTCAACTGATCACTGTTAATCATCTATTCGATAATCAGATAATCCCCAAAACAGTTACTACCATTTAATCTAAAGGAGTAAAACGTTTAATCTAATCTAGCATACCATTTGCATCACCAGATCTGTTAGGTGTCAAAATAATATTCATACAGATTGATGATATGAAACATAAGTAATATGACTTTGAAATATAATTTTACCTAACCAAGTAAAGCAAAACAAATTGACAAAATCTTCTAATAACAAGTTCCCCTATTATAGGACGATACCTAATACCGGGCAATAGTCATACATTTGAAATCCAACACAGTTACGAATCGCTAATACCGCTAATACTTCAAAAACGTTAAAAAACACAGGGCAGAAATTGAAAAAGAAAGGTAAGAAAATAAGTGGAATAGGAAAAATAAATAAAACTAGAGCATTGGTACTGAACAGCACGAACGACAAGACAGTTTTCGTGGTTAGTTTAGAAACTTATGGTAAAGGTTAGATTCAATGTTCAAATTGCAAAGAATGGGCTTAAAATGCGTGCGTCGATATACCGGAGTGTTTAGGTAATTATAAATATATGCGATCATTGCAACTTATTTTGAAGTTCTCCCAAGTTATGTCACATATCTTTGCTGCGCCCGGTAATACGGGCCACTTAAAGTTCCTTTAAAAACGTATTCCAAAGCGTAATGTTTATTTAAGACTATATCATGAAAATGTTGCTCATTTCGTTCCTTTACTTTTAATTTCACTAACGTTAACTTGAAATTAATACAAAACAGGACGAATAATCATTTATTTAAGGAAAATGTTAAGCGGCCGACAATAAGTGAACTCACCCTCCTACTATTATATTGTTTTTTGTGAAATATTATAAGCAATTCGATTTGAATTTATCTTTAACTGAAATGCCGCACGATCTTATTCGGTACCCAATATTATCCGACCCCTAACGCTAGATAGTCTATCCAGTATCCCAAAGTAAGTTGTAACCAAAAATATTAACCTTCAACCCTTAACCCTTCAACACACCCTAACTGCACCTTGCCTAAGTATAACCGAGAAGAAAGATCGAGGCCGAGGTCACACGGGAGTTCCAGCAAGAATTCGGAGGGTGACCTACGAGGGGTGGAACACGACCGGCATGTGGTCGGGAAGCACGGTGAACCAGATATTCGAATGGCATCGACGGGTCTCCGTACAGGGGCAGGGATGCCGAGGGGGAAAGGGACAGTTTGGGGGGGGCAACTGGGTATACGAGGTAGTGGGTATAGAGCGGAGATATCCAGGTCACAAAACAAGTGTCGCAACCGGCCACGCTGGCACGCTCCTGCGAGTACACTTGCGTCTCGAATTCGACTCCTGCTGGCTTCCCGCTTGGAACTCGACGGGCGTGTCTGTGAACCGGACTATCGATTGACCGCGCGTACCACCGCACCATACATCGAACCGTTTAGCTATGTTTCATAGCACGGCGATGCAGTGGAATTCCGCTTGGATCAACTAGGGTCACTTTTTTGCGTCAGAGTGTTGGTCGAAAGATTGGGGTTAGCTTTAGGTTAGATCACGAAGATAGGATTACATATGGCTTACGTTATGACGTTAGAAGCTTAGATTTGGGTTATACTCGGTTTAGATTTCGCAAAGGTCACGAGATTAAATTCACTTTTTATGTTAGATTCGCCATAGATTCACGCTGGTATTACTATGATATTTTAATTGAATTTTAGCTTTAGTTTAGGTTATGCAATTTAAAGAGTACACCTGTTTGTAGAAAAATTTTTGTCAAGTTACTAAATATTTCAGTAGTTACTAATATAAGATTTAAAGCAACGTTTCATTCAAACATAACCCGAGAGAGCATAGTAAGCAATTGACTGAGGAGTTGGCGCGAAATCGCGAACAGACTTCGTTGAACGTAGAAGAAGTAATCGAAGCACGTGTGAGCGGACGGTGTTGAGAATTTCAACGAGCCCTCGATAACTGTAAAGCCAAATACTTTTTTCTTCCCTATTGTTTCCCTACTAGCGATTCCTGCCGCGATCCTCAACATTATTCCTCCATGCAGATCTTTAAAACAAACTTCATAGCAAACATTATACGTATACTATTACGGAACCAAAAACGTGTTTGAAAAAGAAAAAACGTACGTATCGAAAAATTATTATCAGTAAATGGCTTTGAAAGCGCCGAACAAGAGATTAGCAAGCAAACATGAGTATAACCAGAACAAGGTGAACGATCAAACACAGAGATATTACACAAGGACTTTGTAAAAAAAAAGTTAAAAGATACAAATAAACTTGCTATGACAAGATATAACCGAGGAAAACTTATGGAAAAAATGATAAATTGTTGTAATGTTGGACTAGGTTAGTATGCTTCGACAAATTATCGACCTCATGTCCTCTATTGCGAAAAAATCGACGCACGGATGTGTAACACAATGATTACAACACCTGCGGTGGATTTCAGGCCTGACTGAATAAATATTCATGAACGTATTTCGCAAGACAAAATGACGAATGTTCTTCTATTGTTTTTTTCCACTATTTTTAGCAACCTGACTTTCGTGTGTAGCAAAAACTTTTTAATTAGTTCGTGAAAAATGCAATAACCTGTGTGTTGACAATTATATTGATTACAGTTTCGTTAATAGACAGGATAAGGTATTTAAATATGTATGATAACTTACAGAAAAATGCATGACTATTCATGAGAAACGGGGTGACTAACACAGAAAATGATTACAACGGTATTCATTGGTGAACGACCGCCATATTTTTGACTATGAACATACAAAGCGTGACTATAAACAATCAAATTAACGCCAACCCTTAATAAAAGCTACTATTACTAATTGCAATAAGTTATGAGTATTAATTCCTTGCCTTACAATAACGAGTCACACTCGTACCACGGATTGTAGCATAGATTCAACAAAAACGCATACTATTGAGAATGGAATTTAACTTGAGCCCCAATTTTGGCTTCGGATTAGAAGATTGGAGGTTATTAAAAAAATATTGCTTATTATATTCGAATGACTTGTTCGTGACATAATATGAAATCAGTGATCAGCTAATGCTAGCATACATTGGTAATAAAATAATCGTAGGACAAGGGGTTAACGATACAAATACAATCTCGCCATTCTCATCCCAAAAATGGTCATGTGCACGCAAGTAACGATGACAGGAAGGACAAAGTTTAAAGAAGTTTAACAAGTAGATATGTTTAAAGTCAGAGAGCATCGAGCTAGCGGCTAGGCAGCCCGAGGCTTCTTAGAAAGCTCTTAAAATGCGAATAGCGTGGCCATGAACGACAGAACGATACTCGCGAAGACGAGCAGGCACGGGAAATTCGTCACGTAAATGCCGGCCAATGACTCTTTGTACCTGTGAGCCAAACACGACTCGCCAACGTACCCGTTAGTTGCTCACCATGAAAAACCATCGAACCTACCGCAGTGCGAGTGATGCACCTATTGCACATCGATAGATAAATTGCCATAAATTCCTCGTTTTTGCACGATGCCATTACACCAGCCTCGTGTGCTTTGCTACACAAAACTGGCAAACCTGAATCCGGCAATTTAGCCTGATACCCTGAGTTGCAAGAAATGGCAAGACTCACATTCCTTTTGTCAGCAAACATCATTCTAGTATCTAGTTGCATCATAAGTGACTGCGAGAGTCCAATTTCCAGGAATATATTCAAACAATTAAAACCAAAGGAAGTTCACATTAGATTTGAATTGTATGTGATTATAAACTATCCAGTTATCTAAATAAGCTGAAATTCTAAGTTTGGAATCTCCAATTGAACACAAAGGCACCGAGAATTATAAGGTATACATTAAAACTGATTTGGAGTTAATTTTAAATGAAATCTAAGCAAAATTTAGATTATGTCCAAGGTTACCCTGACTATAAGCCTTGAAATGTCCAATCTAACTTCAAAACCTAACTTATGAACCTCGAAAAGTACAAAGAAGCACCACTATAAGATGCACATCAGAACTATTTCAAAGGAAATTCTAACTATATTTAAATTATATTCGTAAGATCTCCACATTTAATATAGATTAGATCCAAAATATCCGTAACAGTAAGTGAGGTAACACTTTAAAAGGTGTCTAAATCGACATCGATAATCGATATGGGGTCAGAGCTCAAAAACAAGGCCAGGAGGGTCTCGAACGTGAATTTCATACGGGCCTGTCGAATAATAGTCGCAGAACGAGACGTGCGTTCGCGCGCGAGTGAAAGTGAGCAGCCGTGGAGAGACCGAATGTCGAGCAATGGTGGTAAGATCGTAAAAAGAATTCCATAGGATAATTTACGCGAAACGACGCGAGGGGAACGAAGATCGACGCGATAGATAAAGACCGCGAGAAGGTATCGGCCACCTTTCACTTGCGAGCGTGTGACTTCTCCTCGTGCGGATCGCCGCTTTTCGTCCACCCGTGGCCGCTAATTATCGCGCAAGAATGAAGATTCCCGCAGTCAGATAGGGACCCGGTAAAAGTTTCCTCTTTCCGGATCGCGGATATCGAAACACGCCTATCGAGATTTTTCGAGAAAGCTGCCGATGCGGTATCTCTTCTCTGCGTGAGAAAAATTTGCGCAACACGTGTGTCGATTGTTTTCGTGTATTTGTATATACAGAACTTCCCAGTTAGCTACGTCGATTTTTATTTGGTTAGTTGCGTATTCCTACTAGATACAGACTTATTGATTTCAATGAAAACTAAAGCGATTGGAGTGAGCAATATACAGTGAAACCTTGCTCGTTGAATTAAACGATAGTGAAAATGCGTGCAAAGATCGAGGTTCGTGCAATGAACGAGGTAACCAATCATACAACATGCCCATCATGTCTCCACTATGTATTCGGTAAACTACTTTTATTGTCAATCGTCTTTTGTTTTGACGGAATGATCGAAGTTTTCGTACAGTGATTAAGGTTGCAACGCTAATGGTTTCACTGTATTAAATAATTTCTGTATCTCACCAGCAGTCAATGCGGGAAAGAAAACAGTTGATAGTTTTTAGAGATTCATCTCCCCGGATAGCCGCAGCATCCCAAACTAACCGCAACTAATCGAGCAGTGCTTTATATGTATGACAATACCGACACTGCGTGACTATTCGAAGTGAGAGGGGAGTGATAACAATAACTAACTGGTAATTTACAGTTAGTTAACCCTTTTGCTACAGCGGATTTTACCCGACGAATATAAAGAAATTGTAGGAATATTGAATTGTATTGCGTTCAATTCATATGCTTCTTACGATTCTCTTGTATTATTCGAGTGGCAAAAGATTGCAAGTGCTTCAAGACTCCAATAGCATTGGATAATCGTAAAGAGTGCCAACAATACACACAAGACACGATTCTTTTGAACGCCTACAAGCGCCAGCAGTATTGAAAGGGTTAATATATTGAAATGAGTGAATATATGTCCGTTTTTTTATTATATCATATAATGATGTAACTACGTCAAACAAAGAACAATGACTTAATCAGAGGTATCCTATCCCCTCTACTTTCATAAGTATGACTACAAACGTTTGAAAAATAAACAGACTCACCTTGATCGTATATGTAGAACAGGCCCCGCAATCGCTGAGTAGATTAACCGCAAAATGTAGAAGTACTCTAACCGTAGCGCGTTCTAGAATTATTTAAGCGTTCACACTCTGTGTTGTATGATCCTTTCGTTTGTCTCCTCTCCTCTCCTCTTGCTTCCTCTCTTATTCTTAGCAGCTATTGTTTATTACTCTTATTTATAATTACTCTTATCGGTATTATTATTACTATTATTATTCTCTTTGCCCTTAGCTGTTACTTGTCGCCTAACCGGCTCCTTTATTACTATCGATGTGTACTATATATTTATATTTATTTATATAATATATATCATATAAATTATTCTTATAAATATATCTGTGTCTGCAGGTACTTCGCCGTCCTGGTTCGTAGATTAAGGGGCTCGAAGGGGGAGAGGTACCGTTATCAATGAGAATTCCTGATAAGACCTATCGACTTCTGTTCGAGCTTTGCAGAATTATTTTTGTAATTTCAGCATTCCTGATCCGAGGAAACTTTGTGTCCGTATACATACAGTCACGGGGAGCAGTGTATGTGTGTATCTGGATGTCAACTTCCTGTTCGCCAAAGAGTATAATTAAAATGTTAAAACTCTTTTTTTGTCATTAATTTATACGTGTATCCTTTTTGTAGTTTTTTTCTTTTTTTAATTTAAATTTTCCTTTTCTTCCTCTCTTTCTCTGTCATTCTCTCTCTCTCTCTCTCCCTCTCTCTCTCTCTCTGTATAGATATATATATATTTAATATATATAACGTTGTGTTATTATTATTAATATTTATTATTCTGTATTATTATTATTTGTAATCGCGTTCTTCGGAGGGGCCTAGGCACTATTACGCTGCGAAAGAGGTTTAAGTTTGAAGGTACTTGTACGCACGAGGTATATGTTCTCAAGGTAGAAGTTTTAAAACGTAGGAGCGATACAGCGATATCCCGCTTCTTGCAAGGAGAATGTTGCTTATGTGTGTATGAGTGTGTATATGTATGTGCTCGGTCTGGTCAAGTCACCAGAGCGGGGAAGGGATTACTTTTCAAGGTTCTCCTGCTTTTTCCACCCCCTTCCCTCTCTTTCTGTCTTTCTCTTCCACCGGATTCTCTCTCAAGCACTATGTGTCTGTGTGTTCCTCTGGTTCCCCTTTAGAGCTCGCCTCTCCTCCCTTTCTCTTCCTTTTTCTTTTTCTTCTCCGTTTCACCGTCTCTCCGTCGTCGTCGTCGTTTTCGTTCTCTTCTTCTTCTTCTTCCGCTTCTTCCTCCTCGTTTTCTTCCGAATGGTGAGCCTTTTGCTTGACGATCGACGACAGCGCCCTCTACGCCGCGGTACGCGCTCTCACGGAAGGTCAGAAGTCGTTATCACCTCCTCGAACTTTCCCACTTGCTAGCCACATCGCCCTCAGCCCTGCTGCCACCCTCCTCCCCCAAGTGATTAACTACCACCACCATCTGCAAGCAAAAACACCACCATTTTGAGTCTCTGTTCCCTTTAGGGTGCTATAAGATGTTAGGAAACTTAAAAATGTGCAAATATAGCGGAGCAACATAGACATTTTTGGTCACCGTTGCTCTTATCGTTAGTTGCCTTAACAACTTAAGTAACTTAAGAACATTGTAAATATTTCAAACCGTAAGTATTTACAATTATATTGTATTTTAAAAAATTAGTAATTGCTCAGAAAATGAATTTTGTAAAGACTGATGTTATTTATAGGTACTTGGTAAAAGGACGAAAAGGAGACAGGAACGTAATTTCTTGCAAAGTGGAATGTACCACAGGATTGCGGGGCACGTTGCCCTTAATGCACATGCATTTCTGGTAGGAGCCAGACAATTAAATTTCCCGGAATATGCTGGGAAACTGGAATGCAGAGTCTGAGACACCCGAAGGATTCTGGCAAACTCGTCTTAAAGTTGATGAATTTAGTATTCATTTACAATTGCTCTCCTTATTTATGACACGATTATCTTTAACAATGAATATAATTTGTGCTAAGTCCTTCATCACTTCTAAGGTAACCTTATTGAATCGATAGTATTTCAAAATTATTTACTGATAGTAACTTATGTCCTATATTTAAATAGCATGGATCACATAAAATCTCAAAATATTTAGAATTCTACGTTATAGTAAATAAGAAATGTTTCATTTAACAAATTCCAAAATACTAAACGTTACGAAACCTAAAAACTTTTGCAAAGAAACCTTAAAAAAAACTTTTTGGACCGCTTCTAGAAACAATTCCATCTCGTCTAAATTGAACAATATCCTCGCATAATGTGACAATCTTGTAATAATAACAATAACGCTAGCCCTTCGAGGGCAGCAAAAGAACCGTCGAGTCAGCCCATAAATAGAAGGGTAAATACCCTATAAATCAGTGGCGTGGCCTCGATCGAGCAAGCAAAAGGAAAGCGGGGCTCCGTTTTCGTGCTCGACGGCCCTGAACGCGTCAGAGGAAAGCATAGAGACGGCCTGTAAGGGAGGGTTTCACGGTATTTTTAATTTCACCCTCTGATCGTCGGTCGAGGCGCTCGTGCGCGCGCGCTCTCGTGTTTGTGCGTAGCCACTTCACGTGAGGATAGAACAAAGAGCTCACGCATCAAGCCCAGTCCGCAACGCGGCGGCCCTGTGTGTACGCATGCGAACACACCGTGCCATGCAGCGGACAGAAAATGCAGCACCCTGGACCTACGTCAATGCGAAATTAAACTGGTACAGTGGCGACCCTACTTTCAAGCATTCTTTATGGAACTTGAAGAGTCGAATTCTGACTACATCGTGACTATGAGCATTATTGTTGGGAAGGAAGCCCATAATGACTACTCAAAGTCTAAGCCTTAAGGATCCATTACCTAAACAATTGGAAAGAAGTCTATTTTCAAGAAGATGTGTCACGTACCTAGGGATGGCAAACAATGGGAAAACATCGATATAAAAGTACTATTGGTCAACTACCATCGGTGTTCATCGATATTTAATATTTCGTTTGTTAAAGTTTTATAAACAGAGGAGTTTTAATGAATTTCAAAAAATTTGATTTTAGGATTTAATTCTAATATTTCATTTATTTACCCCAATACTCATCAGATAAGAAAAATTGCTGGTCACAAAACAACAGATTGTATGACTACGCCTGGAGTTGACAAATTTTATACAAAAACACATCAATAAGCGGTGTTTCATCTATTATAAAGACTCAGCGTTGAACTTACAATATTCGAAATAAACCACCACTTTTTAGCTTCGATATTATCAAATATGAATGGTTAAATCATCGATATATCGAAGGAAAGCATCGATGTTCGTTGCCATCCCTACATATCTGAGTTCTGATACTCCTAAGGCCTATAAGTTAACTAGTTTTTGGAATTTTGTTTTCAGATTCACAGAACATATTTTAAGTATCGGGTATTTAAATCAAGAAATACGTAAATACTTGATTCTTTTAATCGTATAAAGTAGAAGGGTCCTTAAAAATACACGTTAGCAAAGTCTTTTTACCCTTAAAGTTTCCAAGAATTGCAAAACTTCAGATGAGGTCCTTAGATAACTTGAAAGGAAAAGTTCAAGAATGTCTTCTGTTTTGTGAGAAAATCACGCATCTCTGATACTATTCAGAGTGCGTCTCCTCCCTAGGAGGTTCCTCTGGGTTCCCGCGCATTTAGATTGAATCTCCGTGAATCTACGGGCGGAGGGTAAATCCGGATAAGCAACCTTTTAAAATTATTGCAAAAGATCGTTGCAAAGATCGCAACTGCAGAAACCTGTGACAACGAATACCCCTATTGAGGGAAGACAGCCAAATATCAACGATAATAATTCACACACATAATGGGTGAATAAATTACAAAGTGTTTTGTTAAAGATGCAATCGATTTCCAAGAAATCTGGAAGATACAAAAAAACATTCAACTGTCTTATATGAAATAATATTTCTTCCTTTTTTTTAAACAAACATAGTCGTCTTATGCAGATTATAAAATGCTCGAGTGTTTTTTCAACGAAGTCGAAAAACGAAAAGAAGGTCTGTGAATTATGTTCACAGATGTGCAAGAAAAAGCAACAATCGAAGAGCTCTGTTTTTGCAGAAACATTAAATAAATTCTGTATTCCACTTCAGTGGAATCGAGAAGTTGAATGACTCTTGTGTATTCTTTTGGATTTTCAATAACTCGTATCCCGCCTTGAAATTAACTTGAACGATACGTTGTATTAAGACCCGTTTTCAACGATCCCGTTGTACTCGAGCTGATTGCATCGCATAGTGGACGTACGTATGCAAATGAAAACGAAAATGGAAGGCGTCTATGCACTTCCGGACAGATGTTAAGGCTCACGTAGGTACATTGTGCTCTCCCCTTTCCTATTACTCTCCTTCCTACTTTCTTACCTTCCCTTCGTCCATCTCTTTCTTCCATTGTCCTTCGACCACTAACCACGCAAAGGAGAATAGCAATTGCTTCAATAATGTTACTTATGCCACACTTGCACCAATAGGACGCAATATTCTTACATGAAAAGGTTCTGGTAACAATTTGCTTGCGAACTTGCCGTTTTATAAGAACAGGATTTCCAAGTATACTTTCAGAATGTTCGCAATACGGTTAACAATTACTGTAAATCCTCTCATGCATGACTGTTCGTAGTAAAAGTGATGACTATGAGCAATACAATTCATAAATTAATTATCCTTCGAGATTTCTTAAACCCTTGAATTTTCATTCAGTTCGCACCTGCTTTGGACAAACTGCCTCTTATATGTCTTCCTTGTGTTCGTGTACGACAGAAAACAAGAAAAACTCGTCTTGGGCAATTTTGGTTCTCGAAACACAAGTCGAGTGAAACTCGTTATAAAAACCCAAAAACCTCTTTCACACGACAATTTGCGAATTGCAAATCACGTATGATGAATACAGACCGTACATTACTCCTTATCGTTTAGACGGCGATTCTCGTGAGATATAGAATAGCGATACGCACTTTGTGTATCTGCAATCGGTCGATCGCCAGCGACTTTTTTCAAATTGAGACAACTGACGAAGCATAGAAATAAATGATGGCATCCGCATAACAGCTACAGAATCGCCGATTCGCAGTACAGTCGTATATGGTATTTACGTCCAATTGGTTCCCGAGTAGCGGACATGCATAAGTCGAAAAAGATGTAAATTAAAGTTAAGAAATCCATATATACATATATATCTATGCAACAGATGTAGGCATAAGGTAATTAACAAAAAGATGTTATACATAAAAATTTGGCGTATGTATCTTCATTAATGGAAAATTACACATAAATATAAATACATATATGTGTAAGAACGGGTATCTCCTATAGGACGTTAATCGAAGGAGACGTAAAGACGACTTTACATACAGGTAAAGAATTTCATAGAATCCCCTTGAAGATCAAATCATGTATGGGAAATTTCCTTTTCTTCATTTATACTATTAATCAAATGAATCGAATATTTTCGACTGACTTTTTTTTCATTACTCTTTCTTATGCATAAGTCAAATGACTAAGGCTCCAACCTTATTTGTTATCTAAGGGGAGTATCTGTTGAGAAATGCGAGTGTCACAAACAAGGGAGTATTATTAACACATTGTTTGCGGGCAGTTTTTTCATCAATCCACCCTGTAAAGCGGGCAATTTTTTCAGATTCGTGCGCGAAATTACGTTTCACGTAAAATAGCTATAACGTCGGAACTATTGATCATATTTAAATAAAATTTTCAGCATCTTATCTTAAATAAAATTTTTTATTATGATATTGTCACAAATTTTTATATTTTTGGATAAACAATTGCTTGAAATTGTTCGTTGGAAATAAATCCGAGGCCGCACTGTAACTTCATCATCACTAGATTCAAATTCGTCATCTGTATGTTTCTCAATGTCATTATCACAAGAATAATTCGACAAATTATCAGCACACAATTCTCCATTACTCTCATCACTACTGTAATCCATTTTCATTGGGTATTTTTTATGAAAAAAATATCCCTTTATTATGAAAACAATATTTAACAAATAACTTTTCAAACACAACAACGAGCGGTTACGAATATATCATACAATGATAGGTATTTTGTAAGAAATGCGTAATATTTTTGAATAAAAATAATTTGTAATAGCAGAATATAGGCAGATGTCTCACAACGGCTGGCGCCTTTTTTTAATTTTTACTGTACAATGCGTTTTAAGCGTCTCCTACTCTCTACCAACAGTATGGAAAAGATGCGTTTAAGCGTCTTCCGCAAACAATGTGTTAATTTGAATGTAGATCGGTGGTAAGTACTTACTTATCTAGCTACGAAATTAAATAATACATGAAACGCAGTATGACGAATCGCCTACGTGAATTGCGATACACGAATCGCTGTGTGAAAGAGGTCAAAGGGTTAATTACTACATAATTGGTGACTACTTGCAGAAAAATCTAATTATACCTTCCATGTGAATGAAATTGGTGAATCTTGCGGTCCTGAGGGTGTCTCTAAACATATACGTAGATTTAGGTGTTTTAAGGCACTTATGGGATTTGTGGTTCTTCTAGACTATTATAAATTCTTGATTTCTGTGAATTTCGGTGTTTTATAAAATTCCGATATTTATTTTATTATCGATATCCAAGAATCTTTACGCAAAAATGTACAATATTGGTAAAAAATCGCAGGTTTGAAGATGTATTCATTCTGATGTCTACTGCAAGTTGAATATTTGGCTCACTTTACGTTGAAGGATGGATAAAAGAGCGTAGATAAAGGCACCATTTGGTCAAGAAAGCGTCTAGAAACAACTCTGCCATCCGAGGGAAACGCAACACCTCTATTTTGCAACACTGACAGGACAACGTTTCACAGTGGCAGACGCAACAGACCCGAGGTCTCGTGTTGTGATACCCAAGCTGGGAGTTGTGATACATGGGCCAGTCGGCGCATGAAAAAACAATGAGCACAGCCACAACAGGACGTGCATTCACGCACACGAGCACCAAAGGACACGATGAGAGTGAGGTGTGGGTGCGTCGATGTGTTTGAACCAGACAAGGTCATTCATAAGTAGCTCAAGTTCAACTAATAGTATTGTATTACGATACCTACGGCCCTCTTCCTCCTTCCTTCTCTCTCGTCCCCCTCCCCCTTCTTCCTTCGTTCACATGAACGAACAATGCCTGTACTAATCATCAGTTAATTAATATAATCGTTTTATAATTCATACTTCTGAGACTTTTTTCTTAATTAGCCTTAGTTAGCGTTTCCAATATCAACTTCCCCCCCTAAGTATTGTTCATTAATTGTTACTAATTTTATGCACCTCCTTCGACTGGCTCCTTGAAAGCCTAGTTAATTTTAGACCACTAGGGAAAGATTTGTGAGATACATATTACTACTTCGTACGAACCGGCGAACTGAGACTATCTTGTCAGATTCTTGTGTATTCCCATAGCGTGTCAATGATTCTCTGACAGACCTCTTCTCTCGTTTGCTCGAGGTTATGTAAGCCTCACGGTTTTGCCGAGGTTTCCGCGCGAATAGACGCCCGTTTCTGACATCGTCATCCAACTAATCGATTTCTTTTATTTGTCCACTGGATATTATTACAACCTTGTTGCACACAGCGTTAGAAGACTTAAAAAAAGATACGGAGAGTCTTGAATTATGCACTGAACGAAGTTTGCTTCATCATCATTCTGCATACTTCTGAAGTATGGCATGTTAGTTTATTTACACTACTATTAATAAGTGGAATCTTGAGTGTTTTTCAATGTCTAGTCGGCATATTTTATATAATTTATAGGAAGAGGAAATTTTACATGCATTTATCTTCTAACGTCTTTAGATGTTAGTTTTGTATGCTGTGTGGGCCTTGTAAGCCCTATAAACCCCGTGAAACCTATAGAATTTATGGATTTTGTGCGCTGTTAGAGATTTGTAGACCCTGTAAGCCCCGTGACTCTTAAGAGTTTTATGAGTAGATACCTATATGGGTCATATGAAATTTGTGTGTCTTATGAATCTTTTTCTATGGATTCTTGACTTTCATGGGGTTGCTAGTTCAGTAGCATGTATCGTAGACTCCTGATCATACAGTTCCGCTTTAACATCTATCCAGCCACATTTTTGTTGAGATAAAAACTATTGATCAAGAGGAAAATTATTGTGGTTGCGATGAAATATATTATGCGACAACATAGTTCACCTACAATTGATATATTATTTTGAAAAAAGTAACGTACATTAATTAATATAGTTATACTATATAAATTATAACTGTTCTTTATGATATATATAAAACATTACTTTCTGCATTAACAACCGATGAATAATAAGTAACTAGTATATATTTCTTGATTAACCAGCCATTCGTCCCATACAGGCTGGTTAAGTCTCTACTGTACAACTCTTTTTAGTGAGACTTTTAAGACTCTAACAACAACCCGCACAGTCAATGTACAGACTTAAACAAGACAGTAAACACTTGAACTTTTTATCTTTCACCATTTCTCTTCCCACAAATAGCGCCTGGTTTATTTTCACCATTCTTTCGCTAGTTCAAACCGAACGCAGAAACGTTTGCCGAGCGTGAAACATCATTTCAGGAGGACAATGAGAGCGTGCATGATTGCGAGCAACGTAAACCAGCCGGCACGTCAATGACACGACGGCAAATCCTCTTGGGTGGAGAGAGAGAGAGGGAGAGAGAAAAAAAGAAAATAGTAATTTGTAGCCGGCGAACGAGAGAGCGTAATAGCGTTCAGCCTTGACCATGCTCGAATCGCACGAAAGTGAACCTGTTTGCTTGCTCTAGAAAATTCCTGATAAACTTTCATGCTTCTGCAACTCTCACGGAAGAATGTGGAAGAGTCGATTTTAGTTTCATCTTTGTGCACATTGTGAACACAATGCAAATTTCAAGCACAGTCAACTAAAAAATCATACTCGGGTTATGTTTCAAGGAATTTTATGCTGGTTTCTTCTGAAGAAGACCTCTAGCATCACATATTGAATTGGAAATATTCTGAGAGCATTCCAGTTTTAACTACTTATAAGTAAAATTGTACTTCAAAGATTTTGAAGAAGAATTTTCAAAATTTCACACGAGTTTCTGGTATACAAAAATCCCTAGCCTACAAACAAATTAAAGTAAATCTAAAAAAATTCGGAAGATCTTTTCATAAATTTAACATTAACTATTTCAATAAAACTGTATTTTAGAAGAACGAAGAAGATATGTAGACACGACTTGACGATTCACATGCAAGCAGACCGTTTTTTACTGACGAAGGAAAAAAAGGAACAAGATAAGCGACACAAGGCAGCCGGTCTGCTTGTGTACCTACATCGCATATACATACGATTAACGGCCCGATCGATAATGTATTCCGCTCGAAAATAAACTGACCTATACCAATAGCGATGTTACCACTTCCGCCGAGTGACCCCTCGTCTTCCGATAAATATTTACGCGACTGTAAACTCGAGTTGCAATCAAACTAGTCAACCGACACTCTTACAATAGTGTGTAGTGCAAAAAATCTGCTGATTAAGAGTAAAACATTCAGCATATATAGTTTCAAGCTATGATTACGTTACACGACATCCTATTTTTAGAATATCTGATAATTTTACTGCTTTTGCGATGAATTCTTTCTGTAATAGAATATTAGAATTTCTTGTCAAATTCTATCGAGCCAAGCCCTAATTCAGTCAAGCCCAGTTCAAACTGAAATTGACCTTTTCGTTACTATCAGTGCTCATTTGAGGTCAAGCAATTCGCGCGTAGTACGTTATTTGTATCTTCTGCCAATTCTTTATTATTGCTGCGTATTCCTTAATTAAAATTCGCAAGGGTTAATTTAAATTTCAGTACTTCCGAAAATTGGAAATTTAAGATTGTTTCTCATTATCAGTCAAAAGGCATCAAAGAGTGGCCAAAGAATTCGTCCAACGTCTCCAGTGGCATTTATAAGCGTCCGAGGCAAATGAAACCGCAGAAAGAACGTAATCCAATAACGCTTCAAACACTGAGTTCGAAGAGCTCGATGATCCCCAGGGGCGAGCAAGAACAAAGGAATTTGAAGGATATTCACCGCAAACACTGATGGTCGCATCACGTTCGAGACCACGAGACCACTTATCTAGAATGCACCGAAAAAATTGCATCGACTGCACCGTTCGGCCCTGAGCGAAGTGTTGAGGACACCGATGTGGGCACGATTTATCATAAGAACGTGACTTCTTCTACATTTCTTAAGAATTATAATTTCGAGCGGTATTTTCCATCAATTAAGATCAATGACACCACGAACCTCTTAGTCATGCCTTGAAACAATTCACAATCTCTTTCGATTCCTAGGAAATCTGGAGGAAAAATAGAAAGTAAGAATACTCGACATTCGTCAATCTAAAGAATACCTCGAAAGCAACACCTACTGAACAAGAGATAGAGTAACCTGTATCATTAGTCTCGAAAAAAAATTACAACACAAAAATACCCTAGATAACAGACACCAGAACATAAATCGAATGGATATTGTATAGCATATCACAAAATCAAATCAATAATAGTATATCATTACAGAATGTTGTCCATTTTTTACTGTGTTACATAAAATTATGTTTCAAGAAAGATTAAATGGTTCGAATTTTGTACTATACATTGTCCCTCGAACGCGGTTTTTTCGCACTCTTTAAAGTCATTGCGATTTTGAAGAATTACAAAAATTACAACATATTTTCGTAAGATATAAATAATATATGCACGCAATATATAATAAATACACTGCAAATTTTTATGCATTTATAGGAAATTTAGATGTTTGAAAAAATGGAGGATACATATAATATAGGTACAAAAATATATGAAGTGTAGTATATTTTATAATATTTACAGGATGAAAAAATTCTATTTAAATTACATTTGGGTATTTATCTACTTTAAGATTGCCTATTCTATTTTAATGAAATTGAAATATGTTGTAAAAATCAACATTTCAAAAAACTTTTGTGAGTTCCTCAATACCACTTCTATTTTCCTAGCATACATATTTTGTTCTAAAGTATATATCTCTATTTTATTTTAGTATGTGCACAACAGACAGTTAACGTTTCCGGTCAACAGTATATGATTATGTACATAATACAAATTTACGTTAAGAGCGGGAAGGGGAGTCTTCAAATTACGCGGATTTTCAATTACGCGGTACACCGATGCCTTGAACCTTCATGTATTCTCCGAGGGACAACTGTCAACTCGTACTACAATCTTTCTACTTGGTAAATGTTGGGATCCTTTCAATCTAGAACATTTCTCGAGAATCTTCACTTTTATCACTAAATACTACGTCGGAATTAAGTTGTATAAACACGACTAACTTCCGTCAGCGTTGAAAGTGGTTTCAGTTCGTCGTTCAGACCCGTTTATTGGACCGTATCGGCATTACCGATCACGAAACCCGGACCGTAGTTTCGCCGACGGTTCACGGAACGATCGTGATCGGGACACGTGCCACGAAATTCGACTGGTTGTGCGCAAATTGCGCCAACAGTCTCTGCACCCGAACAACACCAGTTGCGCTAGCGTGCACTGCTGGCTACACACGCGTGCACTTGCCGTACGCGACCGTTCACGCAACGACGCGATGTGGCCTCCGGTTATCCGTTGCTTCTTTCTCTCGTCCACGCTAATGGGCGTTTCAGTCTGCCTGCAATTGCATTATACGCGCGCGTTATGTAACACCGAGGGCTCTGGCTCACGCCCTCCCTCATCCCTCTGCTCGTATTTTCAAGGGTGAGTCCCTGGGGCATCCATGTAGCATTTTCAAGCTGATAGAGTTCTTTGCTTGCCTCTCCGTTCAAGTACGCTCAGACTTTTGTTATTCCAAACGGTTTATGTTACCGGGCAAACTAACTCCTTCCATTTTAACAACTGCGACTTGTAGAGAATTTTTATAATCGAGGAATAGTCTCTTTCGGACTTTCCAATCATAAATCTCAAACCGAGAGAACAAATGTTGAAACATTAGAAAGAAAGAAAATGACCGGAATCTAACCTGAACCTAACTATATTAAACCTAAAGCTAAAGCTGAACTTAATCTGAATCTAACCTTTACCTAATCCGTAAGCTCTGGGATTCTGTTACGAACTTAAACTTGGAACTTAACAAAAAGTTCCTAATACGGTTCTTAATGATACCTCAATTGTTATAACTAGTCCGCAGATTTGTATGCATTTATAGGAAATTAACTGTGCAAAACATTATAGAAAGCACGTTGTAATTAGAAGATAAAAGTAGCCTCTATTGAGATTCTATTTCTTTACTGAAGCCTTCAAAGATATAAAATTGCATAAAAATTCGCAATCTACTTATAACATTTATAACGCCGTTTCTCAGTAGCAGCTTGCAGTCAATCCTGAAACCTAAAATTTATACGAAATCAGAAAAGAAGCTATGAAGCTATGAAGAATGGCCTATTATCTAAGGTGACCAATTCGCCCGGTTCCTCACAGAAGATCTCAAAAGCGACTCTCTTGTTCCAGTTAAACAACGTAGAACCGGCAGCTGTGGATTATTAATGCGGCTTTCGCGTGAGATAAGCAAAGCTAACCTTTACACTCGTGACTCGGCTGCTCGTGTCGGCGAACATCTAGCCCGGACGGTTTTCAATATTGATTTACCTGGCCCAGCGTTCGATACGAACTTGGGGGAGTTGTTTCTACATCTAGTACATATTCTGTACCTCTAACTTTTGCGACATTCGACACTATTTATATTATAAATTGGAATGTATAACCTCTTATTGGACTAGGAAGTTGGCGCAAGTGAAATAAGACGTTGGTGCACAGACAGTCAAATGGGTTAAGTTTCTGTTCCGGACAAGGGAAGCAATTTTCAAACTGGAACGTGTATATAACTCACAAAAATTAGTGAAATTTGTATACAGTTGTTTTTTGATTCAAAGAATAGTTAGTTTTAGATACAATCGGAACGTTAAAATACCCAAATAGGAACATCTGACAAATTTTCAAGAAATGTTTATATCTGTCATTAAATTCTTTTTTATGATTAAGCTTTTAAATCGATTAAGCGATTGACCTTTTTTAAAATAGTTACTAGCTGTTTTAGTTTGTAATTTTGCACAAATAATCTGAGAATATTTAACGTAACAGGTGTTTTCGAAACTAGTTTGAAGAAAGCAGAGATGTGACTAGAGTTCATAGCAATATCTTGATGAACGAAACCACTCCCATGGCTATTAGAGATTCACAGAGCGTCCTGGGAATAAAAATGCATCCTCAGCTATTGTCCCCAGTTCGTCCTTACTCCGTGCTAGCGTTGCACATTCCGGCTACCACTGCCAGACCAACGTCTCATCATTTTACTTTCGACGTGACCAAAAATCCCCTTCCATCCCCAATTTTCCATTCTAACGCCCTGAATATTCTCGAATTTTTCGTAATTGAATGAAACTGAAATAAATAATAATTTATCAAACAAAATTTCTATTAAATATTGCTGTAATTATGAGCTCCGAAGATTTGATGCTAGTATTTTCGCTAGAAATTTTTTAAGCTTTCAATTCTGTACTTTTAACTGGAAACTTTTCCCACGGAAGACACTTCATCCCCAGTTACTGAAAGCGTGCTCATTCCCTCATTCATTCCCCACCTTGCTCATCATTTACGAGCTCTTTGGAAAAGTCCTTTCATCGTACGTGCCTCTACGCATCGTTCCCTTTCTCTGTTTCTAACGCTCTTCAGATTAAGGTATTTTCCTTGCACGTTATACTTCATCCTGAAGTCATACTTTCTTACTATTTGATTTCAATGTTCTTTAATAAAATAAAATAAATTTTTTTGTTATATTTGACAAGCTTATGAAGCATAGCAAAATGTGAAAGATTGGAGGAGATGAGTTGGGAACCACTGACATGTAAAGACCACACGAGTCTACCGTCCTCAAGAACTCTCGGAATGAGCGAGCAATGTTTTCAGCTCGGTCACTAGTGCCAAGGGAAAGCGCCCACAATGCAATCGCGGAACCTACTGTCGCACACAAAAACATGGTCTTGTGCCTACACTTGCATTCAGTGCAGTATTCGAACCATGCTTGAAGGAAGTTATAGCTTGTTCGGAAAGTTCGTAGCGTTTTCTACACTATCGACATTACATTCTTTTGTGAATTGTGAGAATAGAGGTGGGTTATTGCCTATGATTTTTTCTTAAAAAATAAATTTCTCAATTTGAATATACACCATATCTGGTTAGACACCCTAAATGCAATAATTAAAGAAGAATATTCAGAGTTGGTAAAAAAAGGTGCGACGTTTTTTAACAAGACAGCACTGAGTCTCGTGTATCGATCAAGTGGCAGAAAAAATTAAACCTTACCTGGGGTATTCTAAACGTAGCAATGTTACATTATCACTTATTTTAATTATTAACAATTATGGTTTTATTGATGATCAGATATTTAACATATTAGAAGAACCGAACACCTATTTAGAAGAATTAATTTTTGTGAAACTTGAAAATTTTTTAGGAAAAGATTCTATGATATATATAACATTATACAGTAAAACATATTTATTGTCCTACAAATATCACTACGAACTTTCTGGACAACTTAATACTTAAAAAAGCTCGATAAATCCAAACCATAATAGTTTGGTTTACACCATATCCGTAATTACAAAACACAATCCTGGCTAGGAAATTTATATTTTCCACTATACCTCATTACCTAATCTACAAATACCCTACAAATGGATACCAAAAATAGTTCCCTACAATGAATACTTATTTTTGAAAGCTTATATAAAAATAATAGAAGATATAATAAAATGCACAATTCTGGATAGCATACTTAACTCATACAGTATACTAATGTGACCATATTTCTCAGCATTAAATTCAGGACATCCGATTCAATGGGGGGTGCGTCGCGGTTTAGTACTGGAAAATTGACACTTTTTCTCTTGATATATAAGTAAAACAACACATAAAAATCAATATACCGAACTGATTCATCTTTAATATAAAATCTTAATTTTTAATCTAAAAACTTATGTATGTGGAAACACTTCATTATATTTCCGAGCAAATCGGAAGAGAATAACTGAATTCGGGACAAGTAGGCGTTCTGAACCACCTGTTAAAAAATTCAGGGCGAAAGAGAAAAAATTTAAACGTATGGGCACCGAACGTATACACTAAAATATAGCCTGCAAATCTGCTAATGCATACACCACAGGCGAGATACAGAATAGACCTGCCATCTAATGTATCTTTCTATCACATGGTTTTTGGGATCTAGAGATCCAGTTAGCATTTTCATTTGTATCTCTTGAATTACGTAAAATGTATACCTTTCGCGTTTCCATTTACATTTTGCACATTAAAATAATTCAGATGTGTTTACATTCTTTTTTAGATAATAAAAAGGAAGATATGCTTCCGAAAATTATGACTTTTTTACATATCGGTATTTCAGATCATATGGCACGAAGATCCATAAGATGGTAAGTCTATTCTATACTCGTCTGAGTAAGCATAAAAAAAATTTACCTTATTTCCAATGCACACAAATTCCAACTTATTAGTAGCGCAGCTTAACCTATATTTCCATTAAAAGAAACAATGCTGCCTAGGAAATTTAACTCCTCCAAAGGATCTTACTAGCTAATGTATGAATACTCTGCTATAAAAATTCCCAACATGCCCCACATATGCTCTACTTCAAGTAAATGTTTGTTGTTTCCAATGCACATTACTTTCGAGCCATCGCTAGCTCGGTTTGGCCTATACGCGCACTCGGTCACTCGCACTGTCCACAGCGAGTATATCAACCATGTGTGCATTCACATATGCAATGCTACCAACCTCCACAACGATGCTGGCGGTGGCGAAGGCGGAGGAGGCCTCGGCCAAGCGCGGCTCTGTATATGTGGGCTAAAAATGATACGCTTGCCGAGGTGACGTCATGCGAAGTTTGCCCGTCTGCCGACGATTGCACTGGCTGCAGCTTCGCAGTTGTTATATGCGCCCGGCAACGATGTGCTTGGCCGGCGTCAAAGTCACCGCGCGTACTATCGTCGTTTTCGCGCTTCTTTATGCGAGCCGCGCGCCAACGGATCCGGTTCTTCGACTATGCCGAGGATCGATCACCGGGGACGGGTTCACAGAGCATAGAGCTTTGCTTGGTAGAATCAGTTGGGGTATATAAATTCTTAGGTGACGAAATTCGACTGGACATCGAGCAAGGTCGAATTCTTTAGCGTCAATTTATGAGCTATTTTTTTTACACCTATTGCTTACTATCTTGTAGAGGGTACATAGCCGTATCTCAATAGTCTCTTGGTCAGAATCACGATTAACGTGATTTGGAATAAGAAAATTTCCCATTTGGATTAACAAAAGTTGTGCAAATTAAGTGAGTCCATCAAGAAGTTAGGGCAAACGTTGGATACACTTTGTTACCTGATACTGACTTCATGTATAATTTTAGTTGGGACATTAACCCAGATTAAGCTTAAAAACATTTTTTTGGACGATAAATTTCACATTTTATAATCCTACGAAATCTTTCAGGATCCACTATTTACACAACGCGCCATGATTGAACTGGTTCTGATAGTAATCGCTTCTCAGTTTTAATCCAACATGTTTTATACTTCATTTTCCTTTCAATAATTCATGCAGAAATATGTGGTTCGTGCTTGAAAATGAACGAATTTGCAACTACATACATAACCATTTCCTACGTAATGGATTCTTGTCTAGTTTGTAAATGACATTCATATTCATGCTGCAGAGTTACTACTTCGTTACTTGTTTTGTCTTTGCGATAAAATTCGTGAAGTCATGTCGATTTGTAGTTAAATATAGTCTATTTGCAATCTAATTTTTTTTTATCGTCAACTTTAAATATGCTTTCAATCGTTTCGTCAAGCCTAACTTCAACACAGACTATACTCGTAAATATTCATATATGTATTTACAATGGTAAAGTTCTTTCCGTTTTTGTTTTAATAAATATGGGATAGTTTTAAGCATGCTCGAGCGTGCATTATTATCAAACGAGTCTTAAAAATGATCGGAGATGTGTTATGCAGCTGGCTGAAAGGGGTATATTATTCATTTGATCTCTCCAGCAGCCTTGACGCGGCTCGTAGTCAGCTGATGTAGCGATCAACTGATATTCATGGTGGCACTGGAGCAAAATTTATATTCTTCCAAGCAGATTCAGCGATACGTACGAATTAAATAGGAAAAAGCAACTGTGCGTCGTATAATCGCGATCGATCAACCGTGGTACCCAACATTGGAAAACTAACCTCGCAGCTAACTGCTCAAACTGTAAATCGAATCTTATTGCTAGAAACATCTATACAATTTAGAAGAATTAAGTTTCTCTGGCACTAGAACTACCGACGTCTAAAATATACTTATTTGTACCAAAGAAATAAAAATGGTAGACATTTGCAAAGCCCATGCAATTGAAATACAATAAACTTTTCATTTATATTTTGTACAAAAAAGCATGGAATTTCATAAAAAAAAATGCAAGTTTGCAAATTTGTAACCAGTCATTTTGACTGCCTTAGTAATTCTAGTATTAACATCCTTGAAATAACGAATATTTTCTATTTTGTAATGAAACTTAACTCCTTCTTATTCAAACATTTCTTGGTTCCTGAAAGTTTACTACTTTTTACAATTCTTAGCATTAACTGAAATTTTCGATATCCGTTGTAGGGTTATGTATGTATACAGTGGCGATCAACTACTTACGACCGCTATGTAAATTAGAAAATAAACCCGATTATCGTTTTGTAGAAGTTATTTTTCACATATTAAACTCATACGTAAATTGCGGACTTTTATACTTTATTGAAATTTTAAACGTACAAAATGGTACATAATACATATAATGTACAAGGATATATAAAATATCTAAACTAAGGAATAGATTATGTTAGAGGTAGAAACAAATTTCCATTAAGGTTCCATCCTTTTGATTGCGTTTGAAAAACTGTAAATTTGCATAAAAATTCGCTACTACTGATGAGCAATACATGTTGGATATTATAATGTCAATATAATTTTATTCAAGATCAATAAGTTGCAAACATATTTAACATTTTATCACAGCATGTTATTGGAACAGTGGATAACTACTTAAGTCCACATGAAATTAAGGCTACTATCACAAACTATATTAATCGAGTAAATAGAAATTATAAAAGAGATAAGGTGAACGATATTAATAATATCGGCAAAGATCGGCTGGAATCCTGTTCCATCCCTCCGCGATAACGGTATAGTGTTCATTTAAGTTTTTTGGTTTCGTAAGTTTAATACAATTTTCCACGTCAATTCACAATATCTCAATCGGATTAATGTCTGGAGATTGAGAGAACCATGGTAAAGTTGTTACGAGTCACTCACTTAAACATTGCTTCACTCTACAAGCTTTTATACTTAGGGTTGTCAGCTTATAGAATCCCGTTATTTCACATTTGAGCGCTTAAATAGTAACAAACCTTCATCTGATATATTCATATTGTAATGGTCTTATTATATAATAATCCCATTAATTTTATCAATACATCAAGTTGATACATATGAAATGTCATTTTTTACAGTGAAACTTTAAGCGTAAGTAGATGTTTCAAAACGATATAATACTTAATTCAAATCTTTTTTACACGATCCTACATACTTTATGCATCAGTTAATTAGTTTCATTATTCTATACTCATAAAAATCGCCACATTTAGAGTTTTTTAGTCTACCTCTTAATAAATTCACATTCAACAATTATAATAATTACATAAGCTTCTTTAAATGTCAAAGTTATATTTTCAGTAGTGTTTATTGCCTATTTTATAAGTTTAAACTTCGATAAAGAATTACGGAAATATTCTAATTATTTATGTCAAATATCAAAGTTTTCATAACATTCTTATAGTTACCCCTAATATTTTCCATACATATACTGCAGTAAATTTCTTCTCGTTTAATGTCATTTGTTACAATTAACAATTAGATGAAACTAAAAGAACAGTACTATTCAGACGTTAATCTAAAACATTACAGAAACAACATTTCGTATACATCAACCCCCTAAACTTTTTATAGCTGATTTCATATATTTGAAACAAAAAACTCCATTAACCGGTCGTAAAATGTAAGTTTTTCCACACAACGCTACCCTCCATACTTTGTATACTAAAGTATACTGTACAGTGATAAATAAAACTGACTGGTTGGTGTAACGCCAAGCCGGTAATACGATGAAGGCATTCACGATGGCCGAGAAATTCGACACAGTTTAACCGTGAAGCATTAATTTCCCTAAATAATTCGCTTCTCGCTTCTCATAAAAATTAATTAACCCTCGTAAATCGTTAAGAGTTGAGAGGCTTGTTCAAAAGGTTAATAATCTCCTATCGATAAATCTCATTAACGCTTCGGAGTCATTAAAACGTATGTGTATCTTCTTTTTTGATTCTATTATGTTAGTGTCATCGATATCTGTCAGGGTGAAAAGTTTAGAAATAAAGTTCTCTTCATTCACAAAAACTGAGTCTATGAGAGGTGATACGTACTAATAACTTTAAAAATAGAATATCAGAAATTAGAAGTTACGTGTAGGAACCCTACGTTAGAATTTGAAACAATTCTACACTCAATGTACTACATGTACCTACTGTATAAAATAGTACTAGAGGACGAAGAGAAATTCTATGTTTAATATTATACAACTCTTAGGGACTCTAAAATCTAACGGATTCAAGAAATCTTGGATCCACGTATACCATGAAATATCATTAGAAAATCCAAGACAAGAACCTTTGAGATTCAAAAAGATATATTTAGAATATCCAAAAGAATGTTTCTAGGAAATTCAAATGAACATCACTAGAAAACTTAAAAGGATATCCTTCGAAAATCCAAGAAGATCCATATCGTAAAATTTTAAACTTCTACAATTACAAAGAAGATCCACGGCAAAAATAATCCATTTTTTCTTGACTATAAAACTCCATATTCTCCCGTTTCTCCCAATTTTAAAATTTCCTATTCTACAATTAAATTCTTTAAACTTCGTTTACTTCTGCTATGAATTTCTAAACTGGATAATAGGACAGGGGGCAACTTTTGCTCGCGACGAAAGGAAACCACAGTCGCTTCGTTCAATCTAGTGACCCCCAATGAACGTGTCAGCCAGAAAACACCTGGCAGCTAACTGACACTTGCGTAACCAGCTCGTCGGACAAATAGTTATTGACCTTTATTACCATTGAGGTCTCGTGACAATGACTACCACACGTTCGGCGAATCTAAATTCGAAATTTTCTTTCGACTAAGTAATTGAAGACTTTTTCCGGCAAAAAATATTTTACTTATATATATAGATACGATTAACTGAGAGACACTGGCCTCGTTTAAATCCAATGGGCGTCGTAACATGAAGAAATTGTACGCTCGAGCCGCACGATCGCTTTTTCGAAACGCACCTTAGTGATCGTTTGATTTCGTCATAACGCAAACAACCACGAAGATTATAGCACGTGCGCGTTTAAAGACAGTGGTTACGAAATTTATTATTATTGAAGTCCTTAAAATTTATGAAAAATTAATTCAATGACAATTTCCTATAAATTCGAAAGGCTTAATAAAATTCTTAACAAAATTCTGCACATCTGCTCTGAAAGATCTATGAAGCTTTATAGTCTGTTTTTTGAACAAAAAATTACGATCTAGACGCTAAGAGCTTCTACAAAAGGGTGCATCAAGCTGAAATCGACTTGCAATAAAATACTTCTTAATTCGTAAACTTTTAAGAATCCTTTCTTTGAGTTTAAAAAAAATCGAAAAAATTAAATTAATTAAATTGAATGAAAATATTTCAAATCACGAAGAAGAGAAATTTTGTAATTTTCACGAATTGTTAGGATTGTTACGAACTTTTCTAATAAAATTTCACGAGAAGAATACCCAGCAACGTGTAATTTTCCACAGCCCTATGGCATCAAGCCGATAAGAAGCAATTTGATCGTCACACTGCATTTACCTCGAGCGGGTTACCGCGCATGGAAAGCCACGAAAGCGAACGTTGGATAACAAACGTTCTTTCCGAGATCCATCAGCAATATGTAAACTTAATTATTCCGTACGCCCAAGCACAAACCGACCAACTTTCTTTTATTGCGCTGTCGCGCTCTCTAAAGATCATATCTTCAATCTACTTGGCAGTTGGATTAACTCGTCAGGCTAATTTGTCATTAAACGAGCGAATCTTTATGAGTAATATATTCTAAGAAATTGTTGCCGATTAATATTGGACATTTAGAATTTAAAAAATTAAATTCACACATATTAAGCGGTAATTAAAGAAGCTTGAAACTGGATTTTGGAATTATAATGCATATATAGGTTTTAGTTAATATTTTTAATAACAAACGAATGGATTTGCAATTTGTAAGTTCGTTTAGCGACAGAAAAAGGCTTTATCTAAAGACAATGCAAACACGATCATATAATTTTATCAGACAGCCTGTTACGACATCGACGAGGTCAACGAAATGCGTTTTGCAACAAAACGAACATAAATCATCGGCGATTCATCGCGAATATTATCTGGATATTGCATTACAATGTTTAAAGTCCTTGCAGAAAATGTACCCCGCCAAGCCGCTAAGGAATTCGCAAAGAATCGTAGTTATGCTTCATAAATTAATGTGTTACAAGACCAAAACCAGTTATAAATAAGCAACAAAACAATAATCATCAACAAAATTTGTACGCATAAGTATTACTTGAAGAAAGAACAGATCATGAAAAAGGCTAATATTTCTTATTATATAAGTATTTATTTCAACGACTATCTTTATTACTTTCCTTGTCTCTTTACATTTTTTCTTCAGTCATTCTACGACTTAATGTAGTTTGGAATTTACATTTTTGATTCTATTTCAGTGAAAATACTTAAACTCAAAGATCGGATGAAGCAAATTAAGTTAAAACTAGACTGCACATTTTTATGCAAATTCATATTTTTGTTAACAGAATTAAAGAAATACAAACGATTAAGTGTAATTATAAGTAAACCACTATTTTTTAATGGACAAACGAACTTACTTAATTAACTGCTCCAATTTTCTTTCAAGCACGAAACCATAACTTATCTGAAGAATGTAGCAAAATATTAAGGAATAATGACAACTATATTTAAGACTGACAATAATTTTGTTAAAAATAAACGTTGAATTCAAACAGAAAGTGAATTATTCACTGCTACAGCTATTAAATAAGAAATCTTCTTACATTTTGAACATTGTAATTTCTACTTTATTTTGTATAATTTTGCATATTACGCGCATTCCATGCCTTCTTGTTATTCAAATTCCTCATAAATGCATAAAAATCTGCAGTTTAATTAACAATCTGGTGTTGTATTTTGCCTTTACAGACCAACAGTCTGCATTCTGGTAACAATATATTTATATAATTCTGACAACACTAGCTGTACACGTAATTAAGATAGAGATAAATAAATGCCGATCTAAAAATTTAGAAATTTAACTGCAATCCAATGCCACTTCGCTATTAGTTACCATCTAAAATAAACCTTTCTTCCGTTATATTACTTATATAAACTTTATATTACCTCTATGTTACTCTAAACTAAACTTCCTAATCGAAAAATCTAAGATTAACGAAAAGAAAATACTGGCACAGCTTCGTTAAAGTCGTCGTGATGACTTAACGTTGATATCATAAAAAAGGAATGTTTAGGTCGACGAAAGAAGTAAACGGCCGATAAAACGCGAGTGAATCAAAGAGGCTAGCAACCTGTCGTCGAACATCACGTCTGGTAATCGAGGGACGGACGTTTACCGAGAAACGACCGGTCAAAACACTCGCAAAATTGGGACGCGTGCCTATTTTTCGAGCGTGACGCAATCAGTATGCGCTGCGGTGCATCTAGAGGAGAGGCTGATGTTTTCAGCAGAGTCGGTAGCCGTGAGGAAACCGAGTTGAGCTAAGGCGGGTCAAGCCACCGAACATTTAATTTTATCGTGTCGTCACACGGTTCTTCTCCGATAAAACGGCGCGCTCGAAAACAATCGGCGGCGACATTATATGCACTTTACAGGGAAACGATAAACGGCGCAAAATAGCGTTGACCTGACTATGGATGTCGATTTTTACAGAAACAATCGAACCAGCGATAATAATCGAGTAAAACTTGTTCAAACAAGTAGTCTTGAGAAGAAATGAGAAACCATAAATGTCTTTGCATTCCTTGTAATCACTATCTAACTTCTACTTCATATTTATCGTTAGGAAATCGATTGTTACGAAGGGGAATCCCCAGCACGCCTCTAGACTACCTATGTGTAAAACCTAACCTCCACTTTAGATCTATCATTAAAAAGACTACCTCATCGACGAAGCATAAGATAGATAGGCTATTCATTCTCATATAGAATCATCCGGGGGCTACTTAACTCTCTTACCATTTTATTACTAATGTAGAGTAGAATAAGACCACATCACTTTTAAAACAATGGAAATTAATTAAACATTTGCGATAATGATTTGTTTTCGATATGGTTAATGTGTAATCGTAAAATCCAGATCAATAATAATGTGTATGTATGTGTTACATTTATCTCCCTAAACCGAATTTTATTTATGTTTACAACAAAAGAAATTATAATTGAGTCAAAATTCTAATTTCAACTGAAAAACTAGGAATTAATAATTATTGCATGAGTGATTGGCATCGATACAACAATAAAGAAAACAAAATGGAGTAATACAGTCATATGTAAATAAGATAAAATTCATTAGATTTAAATATGTGGGGATGTAACTTTTAAGTCACATGGCATTATACAGGATTAACTTTATCAATTGTGAGGTTGAACTGAATATGATAATTGACTACCTACAATCCAGACCACTTATTTATAGGAAATTTTCTGGTCAGACTTGGACCAAACTTCTGTAAAAAGATTGTACAAAAATTTACCAAATAGAATGATTAAAGTAGTACAGAATAAAGAGGGATCTGCTGATTATTAACATTCGGAAAAAAGTGATACTTTTGTTTAGCTATTTACATTCGTTTTAAATACTAAAGATAGCGTTTTATAATTTTGTTCAAGTGAAATTGCATTATTTTGATTTAAAATGGATATTTATTGCAATATTTGTTTAATTTACAAAGGTAACAATAAATGGTTTTATTTCATATAGAACACTTTTTAATAGAAATATAAAATTAAGCCCTAATCCCAGAAATGTTCAAGGTGTTTAGAACTTTGTTCAGCAGTATATTATACACACATTATTATAGATTTGGATATTAGAGATCAATTATGTTGATTATCCCAATACTTAGTTATTGCATTGACTTGTAAGAATAGGATAGACCACCCATCCAATACATCCCCTTGTCACCCGGATTGGGGGCTCATGAGCCCCCAATCTGTTTTCATTTTTACCTTTTTGATTGTCTAAAATGTATAACTTTTGCGTTTGCTCTTACAATTTGTATATTAAAATACTTTAGAAGTGTTTACATTTTTTGTCAGATAATAAAACGAAAGATATTCTTCCGAAAACTCTGAATTTTTAGGTTATCGGTATTTCAGAACATGTGACACAAAGTCCCATAGGATGATCGGTCTATCCTGTACCTCGTCTGTAATTATAGTTCCTATGGTTTAAAAGCGGAATTCTTAAAATCACCACTTTAAACCGCAAGGGGCGTAAAAAAAATGTTTGAAAAGTATAATATTTCCTCTAAATGGATGGTCTATCCTGTACTTACGAGTCAATGACTATCTTTCCTTTATACTATAAAGTAATCCCCCGTGCCAAAATTCCCTAGAACCTCGAAATGGGATTCCCCCTGGAAGTTTCTAGCACATTTCATGCTCTAGTAAAGGGAACGTCGGGTTTTAAAAGGATCGCTGGGACGTAATCCCTACGGCGAAGATCTACTGGCAAATGCCTCAGTGGCCTGGTTAAAAATGCATTTCGACCAAGAAGGGTTTCCCCGTCCCGGAAGGGGGACGATGCACGGATTCAGCTAATAAGCCGAAAGGGGTCGGTAACATAGGGAACCCGACTTCTGCCGGTTATGCAGAATGAATCGCGTGAACGAGTTTGAAATCGAAGCTTTATCGATCCCCAGGCAGGGATACTAAAAAGCTGAAGTCCTGCCTGCCGGTTAGATAACACAGGGTCACCAGGTCATCGTTGTCTTCCGACAACATCCTCGGTTTCCCTGGAATAACGCGCGTATCGTGATTACGCTTGCATATTTCTGGAGATGGGTCGTTGCTTCTGTTATTTAACTGCGATTGCCGGTGCACTGTGACGCTGCTCATGCGCAGACGTCTACGCATGCGCTCTATACGCTCCATGGTCCTCGAATATCTGATTCGCTGCTTCTTTTTTTTTCTTTTGCTCTTTTATATTGAAAGCAAACATCGGCGATTAAACATTTTCTTTGTGTGCATGGCGCGAATAAACTGATAATTCGAGCGAATGAATAAGAGAGGCTATTTTCGAATTACTGTTACAGATTATCGCGGGTCTCGGTTGAGTTATTGGAAAAGAAGGTTCTGAGAAATAAAACAATTGGAAATATTCGAATATAGTTAACTCGATAAAGTTAATCTTAACCGAATAATAAAAATTAGCGCATTCATATGAAATTATCATCATATTAAGTTAAAAGTCAAAAAAAGAAAATTGTGTATACAGCATTAAGGGGATAAATACAAAATTAAAGAATGAAGTTTCTACTGCTCCAGATCCATAAAGTGGGTGACGGTAGATCATAAAAGGGAATACCACATCGCAGAAGATTATTCCGATCCCATTTGCATTTACAATTTCGTATTTCGTGAGATCGTGTCAAGTTAGACTTGACCTAGTTTCAAGTTGGGCAAACATCACTCTCTAAACTCTGAATTACTGCTTTATAAATTATCTAAAGCTTCGACATTTCTCAAAAAAAAAAAAAAAAAAAAGAAAAAATCAAATGCCATAAGACAAAATTTCTTTCTCTGCTACTACGAATCTCCGCGTATCAATTATTATTCGCCGGTTTATTAAAAGTTACTCGACCTCGGAAATTTCACTCGGAGAGCGGACAAAGGCCTTTGCCGTCCTCGAAAGAGAAACAAAGTTTTTTAGTTCATCGAACACCTTGGCCTCGGTCGAGACATGATTACAAACGCTATAAACGTTCGGGAATATACGACCAGTCGATCGTAAAAATTCAAAAAAGAATATATTCAAACTCATTCAAGTAAAAATAAAACGAAATTCGAAATTTTTGTAACAATTAAAGGACAGTGAAATCAAGACTCGTTTTAAATATCTAAAAATACAAGGTAATCCAAAAGTATTATAGTCAAAGACAAGTAAAACACTCCAAATTCTTCAAGGAGCCAAAGAAGAATAAAACCAAAACTAATGTTTCATGTCAAATATTTAAAAATACGAAAAAAGTAGGAAACTTGAAATATTCTAAATTCAGCCTGTTTACTCAGCTGTCACTTAACTAAAAGAAAAAACAGAAAAAATTCGAATGTTTTTCAATGCCCGCCTACTTAACTCCCAGCGATTTCAAATCCCTGACAAACGAGATTCTACAAAATTGTGAAAAACATGACGAAGGAGTCCAAGCATCGTCTGTGCAACAAAAGGGGGCATCTAAATTTCAAAGCGGGGAAGAAAAAGAGGCACGAGAAAAATAACAGTTGCAACGGTCACGGTGTAGAAATCGGAACGCTAAAGGCTGTTTTTCAAGTCGCCGTCCATCCTTACGTAACTACATGGCGGCACACACACAAACACACACATGACACATGTATGTGTTTATCCATGTATGTACACCTGAAAGCAGAAAACTCGTCACCGCGGTAAGACGCGACCCATGAGCCGTGTGTGTGTTTATCGTCGTCCCATTCTCTCGGTGCGACGACATTGGAGGCCGTGGATGTGCACCGTGATAATGCACGGCTCTTATCAGCCTCCGGAGGAATCGCTCTCCGTTTCTTTATCAGCCGCTATCGATGTAACACAGGATAAAGCCATGACTCGAGAAACACTCCGAGTCGTTTAAAAAGAAGCGATGTACGGAAAAAATTCGAGATTGCGTTAGACGCCAGTTGCAATCAGCGAGTGCAATGCAAACACAATCGTTTCCCTCGTTTTTCTTTCGCGGCGCGGCGCCATCTTGGCCAAAACGGCGGACTTTAAGACTGGTTCGCAAAAAATCCTAGATCAGTCATGTAAATATGGTAAGGTAAAAGGCATATCATGGTATAAAAATAGTATTACCATTATTTAAGGTTAATACAGTCACGTTGCGAGTTTGTACGAGGGTTATAGCAATGGTATAACGATTCAAAGTGACTAGAAGAAGCTTCCTTATGGTTCCCGAATATCGTCTTTGGTCATTTCATAATTCTCTACGTGTGAAAACATTTATAGCAGGTGAATGAGGAAAATAGATGAGTTTTTTTTAGAAAAATATCATTATATGATGCTTTCGGCATGATATTTCTTAATAACAGAGTCGGAAAATTTTGTATGTATCAAACATCGTGACTTTCTTATTTTCGACATCATAATACGCCGACAAATCTTCTTACGCAAAAACCGGAATAATTCTGCAGTCATACGATACTCGATGATGAAATTTGTGCAAAGGTTAATGTCTGTATCGATCAATTCAAATTCTCCCCTCAATAATAGCATTTTAGCACACATTTTTTTATTAATGAAAGGTCGATTGAAACGATTTTGAATTTTATTATTGAATTTTCATGACAATATTAGTAGAAAGTATAGTTATTTTGTCATGAATAGAGAGCGGATGTTTATGCATTTATAGAAAATGTACACGTAAAATATACAAGGTGAAGCTTATAACGTGTTCAACTTGTATTATTTTATTTTACTGGTTTTTTTGGGGGGGGGGGGGGCATATAATACAATTCAAACAATCTCTTAACTTTTTCGGTCCTTTTGGGACATATGCGCTCCACTGCATATTTCTGTACCTCCGTAGGACAATATGTACTTCCTAAGTCTGTTTTGCTATGTTTAATTATGCATTGTCACCTATAGCGATTATGATGATAAAGAACATAATAACGTGTTAAGTAGAGTTTATTTAACTAGTGAATGCATTTATAAGACTATAGTGGCAAAAATTTCGATTTCTATATTGGTAATTGAAAGATTATTATGTTCTTATTTATTTTATTGTGCATAGAAGTATCTGCGTATTTTTGGGACATACAATTTCGACTGGATGTTTACGTGTTTATTCCTTTTTAGTGTAACTTATATGTAAACGATTATCTTCCGATTGACTGTTCGAAGTGACATATACCGGTATATTCTGGATCACGATGATCACAAAATAATTTTGTTTTTCGTTTCTCTAGTATTCGTTAATTCATGTAGATTCAGAAAGTGTACCATTAAAGAAGAAAGGAAGTAACGATTGAAGATCAACAAAAAATGCCAAGTATGTGTATAACATGGGGTACTCCCGGTCTGACGAAAGTAAAATGCGAAGAAACCGTAAAAAGGTGTTCTCTGAACATTAGAGAAAAAAGAACAAGAACGACTCTCTTGAATTATAAGGTTTTTACGAAACACCATATATAAAAATGAATGTAATAAAATACATATGTAATACGTCGAGCGTAAATCGAGAGTGTTTAATACTATTTGACTTTGTTGAGACACATATATTCCATTAAAAAAGAAAGAACTATTGGAACACATACGTTTCAATTTTAAAAATGATGCTATGCTATTAATTTCTACAGAAAAGGAGGATAAAACCGAACAACAAAAAGTGAGGCCGAAATTTACGTTATTCTTCGAGAGTTTTTAAGATTATTTTCAGTTTTTTATACATTTATAACTCTACAATTTTTTATTTCTATCTTTTAGCGAATTTTAAAACATACAAATATTACAAAATATCTTTTATTCGTCTACACTGAAAATCTCCGCTTTTAAAGCAGTTTAATACACAATGAATTTTAACAAAATTCTAGATGAAGGTTTTATCGAAATACAGATGCAAAAAGGTTTCATTCAATATACTACTAATAACATAATATAAGATCAGTACATTACGGATTTTTATACAAATACTGTATCAAAATATGTAAATCATAATTAAAATACCTTATATAAGTATCATTTGTAATAACTATATGTGATAATCAGATGATAAATACCTACGACACAAACAAATCTTTGTTTAAATCACATGAAGTAGAAGTATGAATTGGCATAAAAATCCGCAGTCTAGTGATCAACTTACGTGACTCTTGTATAATATGCAAAAATATACAATATATTTAAAGCAAAGTACATGTTGGAACACTTCAAGGATAAAACAAATCTGTATTTACAAATAATTCACAGTATGGTTATCAAATAGTGACTAAATTATTTTGTTACGAAAGGTCAGGTCTCTAAACTCTATCATAATCCAGACTCTTTATTTCGTCAAACATTGCGACGAATTCTCAAAGCAATTTCACTCGACTGTAACGCGTCAATAGGGTAAGCACTCAAAAGGTTAGAGAAAAATGTACGATTGATCCTAAACTGTAATTTTAATCTGTGAACTGAGAAGAGAATTATCACAAACTATATTGTGTTAAGGTAGATATTTTACTATTAAAATGTAATGGAATGTTATAAAAACGAAACGAAATATCAGTGTACAATGATCTGATACATGTTAGAAAAACAAAAAACTCCAACCCAGTCATTAAAGGTAATATACAATTTGAGCCACCATAAAATCCTAATTTAAAATAAAATTTTTATCTAATATTGTTCAATTAATATGCGAGTACAAAAAAGAAATTCCGAAATAGTATTGCGATGAAAAATATTTGTTGACGACTGACGATTTTAAAACCCATTCGACAAGCGTCAACTACCGTTCCCAATCCGGAGAGCTCGCTTCGGATTCGTTTCAATCAGTAACGATATCTGTGTATTTGAATTTCCAAGCGACGGCGGCCAGTCGTTAAATTTGAATTTGTAATAAGAATGGACTCGTTGCGAGGGACACTTCCATGGCAGAAGAGAAGCCGTGTCACGTACGTTGCACGAACAATCCCACATACACCGTTATCACTTTATCTATTTTCTTCTCAAAAAATTATTGTTTTCAATAAAAGTATAAAATCACTATCATATGGTCAAAACTAAAATTAAAATAATGAAACCGTTTTAAAAATAGGAAAATAAGGAAGATAATCTTTAATATATCTTTAATATAATATATATATATATATATATATATAATATGTATATATCTTTAATATAAATATAAACTATTTACTACAAATGTAATACAGTGTAGTTGTCGCTCAAATTACGCGGTTTCTCCCGGTCTTCAGTCACCATCTCGTTGGAGAATTACAAAAATTATAATATGATTTCATAAAATGTAAATACTACATGTACACAATCTATAATAAGCACACTTTACATCTTTATTCATTAATAAAAAAGTTAGATGTTTAAAAATCTTAAGGATGCACATAATATGTAGAAGTATATAAAATATCTAAAGTACAATGTATTTTTGAAACATTTACGGGATGATAAAAATTTTGTTTATGCTACATTTGGTTATTTATTTATCTTAGGATTGCCTATTCCATTTTTATGAAATTGAAATAGTATGTTGTAAAATGAAACATTTTAAAAAACTTTTACCGATACGTATAGTCGGCGTTGAACAGTCGTGTAGTTCTGGGAGTTCTTTAATAATATTTTCATTTCCTTGACATGCATATTTTGTTCTAAAATATAATACATATTTATATTATATTTTAGTACATATACAAGGTATAGTTAATGTTTCCGGACAGCAGTATGTCACTATGTATGTAATACAAATTTGTGGCAGGGGTGAGAAGGGGAATCTCGGAGTTACGCGGATTTTCAATTCCGCGGTGCGCTGATTTCCCGGACCCTCGCGTACTGCGCGGAACAACTGTATAAAAATAGGAAAATAAGGAAACTAATCTTTAAGAGACTAAAAGAGGCAATATTGATAACAAAAAATGAAGAAAACTGAGATCAATAACATTTAATAAATTAATATAAATGGACTGTTTAGTACTAACGTAATGAAGTAATAACGGTATACAATATAATGCAGGAATGAACAGAAGTTGAATCGCTGATCATTAGATCCAATTTTAATTTGTTTACCCTCCAGCAAACCGAGACACTGACCACGACAAAAAGCGTGTCTACGGACCTAGTCATAGTTACTGGTGAGCCAGGAGCGTGCACATTCGTCGCCGATAGGGCCAGATATTTTTAGAATGTATTCTATTCCGAGAGGTGGGCTCGCGATACGCTCGGCCGATATTTGTCGCGCGTACACGCGCCTTGCTATTTACGGGAGGAATCGAAAGTGAATCGGAATCTGACTCGACTTCTTGCGAATCGTCCACCTTGATTTCATTCACTTGAATAGGTGACACACAATAATACCCCCCCCCCCCCCCCTATAAGTAATGTATACAATAATCTAATAACTTCTCAAATAATCGACACGAGTCAATGTACACTGTTGTGAAGTCCGAATAAAGTCAATTCACATAAATTCAACCTTCGTACTGATAGCTAGTAAATAATGATTAACACATAGCTACAAAACTGAATTTGACCAGAGACACTATAAGAATCTTCCAGAAGTTAGACTGATTTACTTCATTTCTTGCAAATTTTACAACCCCCCCCCCCCCCCCCCCAAATGGATTAATTACCAACTTCTCAAGAATGATTTTAATTTATTTATGAGTTGGTCAGTTTAAGCCCTGAAAAATGCATACGGAGCTGTAGCTTCCTAGTCACATGGCGTTATATGCGAATAACACGAATTTATATACATATGTATATCACACAGAAGGCATAAAGTTCAGTAAATATATGCACTTACTAGTCAATCCATGTATGTACGTAGACTTTTGGCAAAAATAATCTATTAAAAGTATATAAAATACAAATTATGGATTATGTTGCAATTAGACTTTGGTTAAATTCAGAGTAGGTTAAATTCGAATTAGCTTGGTTCAAGATAAGTATTGAAATGCACGTTTGAGAGTTAGATACTTATCAAATTAGTATGTATATACACTAACTAGTAATCGTATACATTTAACAACTTAACGCATTTACTGTACATACATAAATAGTAGTGTCTACGATACCCTATTGTAATATTTCTGTAATTTTATTGGAGTCAATGAAAGAACCTATCTTACTCGAAGGAAATTTATCCCGGCGCATAAATTGAACGTGACGAAAGAGAGAGAGAGAACTAGGGAGGGAAAGAGGGCGAGAGAGAGCAGGCGTAGGAGCGCGCGCGCGCGCACCAACACACCAGCGACCCACTCCCGGTCCCCAATCTGACCTCGCGCGCACATTCGTTCACGAACCTACCTCACTTTGCCCCGCGACAGATGTAAACAAAACCGTGTAGCGTCCCATAAAGGCCAACGAGCGAACACACGAGACCTGCTCGCGAAAAGAGGAGAGGGCACAACGAAAAGGATTTGTAGAATTGTTTACGTGTATACATAAAGCCTACTCACATAACGAGGTGTACACGATGAAGATAGGCAGCAAGTGACACGGTCTCCTGGAACTCTCGAAAAGAGAAACACTTGCACTAGGTTATACACGTGTAGCACACGTCACTTTTCAATCAAATCTGAACGGGGCTTAGTCTCTGTCATATACACCACGAATGTAGATCACGAATCCTACAACACCGGTATTCGACCGGTCTCGCCAAACCACGACAATTCGCTTCGTTTTGAACCACCTTCGTCGATTCCCTTTAACCGTCGTTATCCGTGTTTCTTGCGTCTCTCCGTCGACGATAAACACCGTTGTCGTTGATTGTGTTGAAAGGGGAGCAACGCACGGTCCGACAACGCGGGAATGGGTAATCGATGACCGGAAAATACACTGACGTGCCGCAGACAACGCGAGCGGCCAAGCAAAAACAGACCAGAAGACGTTTTTTGGAGCTATTACGCACACGTTACAAACTCCGCTCACCGCTGAGAGTGCAAGCGCGCGACTGCGGCGCCCGACGCCGTTTATGCGCCGGCCGACTGCTTCCTGACTCGGCCGCCGTCCTCGACAGTGGCGCCACCGTCGAGCCACTGCCCTATCACTGTTCGCGCACCGAAATTCGGAGCCTCAAGCTGGCACGCACAGCGAGGACGCACGGTCACCGTTTCTCTTTTCGCCTTTTCCGCGCGCCGCTTCTCAATCTCGCAAACCTTTCAGCCATCGAAGCACGATAAAACACACGTTGATTCGCGCGTACGATCACCTGGAAACTGACACGATAGCGTCGTGGGTCAGATTAGACGGCAGGGGAGTGGGGTTTGGGGAATTGGACGTGTAAGGTGGGTTAATGGGCGTACCGTGCACCATTGGCTGGGAGGTGGAGCAATTAGGGACATAGTACAGAGTATGTTGATAGTATGGTACTTCTTTTATCGTTCGAACCTTTAAAAATTGGGAGTTCATACCTTATTAATTGATTTAAGAACCTTTCCATATTATTCGATTTCTGTCATTTGGTTGAAGATCAATATTGCAATTCTTGCTCTTTTAGTTAAAAATAATGAAATCAGGTACATGATAGTTCATTTATTTTTTAATATCGGACGGTGAAATCTAGAATATGCAATGTAGAATACAGAAAGGCTAAGTTCAATATCTAGGTTTTGATAGATAGATTTCAATTTAACCTTCAAAACTATCAGAAAATAGAGTTTAAATTTCAATGTTATTTTATGAAACTCAGATATCAACTTACGAAGAAACGTAACTTAATGTTAACTATTCGCAGATATTAATTTCTATTTAAGCAGTCTATCGTTCGCACATTTCGCGTTAATATCCAGTTGCATGTTTAGTTTCGAAAGTGTCGACATAATGTCGCAGGGAAAAACATGAAAGGGAGGTGACGATAAGGTTTCAGAAATTGTGCGACCGTCGCGGTTGAGTTCATTGCTTTGCTGGTCAATAGCCATTGCGTCTCACCGTCAAAACAAGCGGAGCCTTTATTAATTTATAGCGAGTGACTCAATAGCTCGAGCGAAGCTACTGAATATCGCTGCAAACGTAACCAACGCTGTTTTATGTACATTTTCTAAAGTCGAACAGCTATCGTTCAAAAAAGTACTTGTTTTAAAACCCTTAGAAATTTCGCAGGAATTCACCATACCGTGTGTTAATGTATTCGACAAACGAAAGAGAACCACGATTTTAAGGAGAGAACCAATATGAAAACAGAAAGAAGATATTTTAGACGTCTTTCTTTGGCAAATTGAATTTATCTATAAATTACATTCATTGATATAGGAAAATATAAATCTTTAATTAATTTCCACCAAAATGATATACAAATATATTGATTATATACAGTAGCCAACAGTTAACTACGAGATTACCATAAAAAAAAAGGAATGGCTGATGATATTTTAAGTTGCGAAATTTAAAAAACATCGTATGGAGAAAAATACGTTTAAAGATTTCGTGCAAATTAGTTATACAATAGCATGACAATTTTTCAATTTATCCAAGGGAATCTATTTTATGATTACAAGATATATTTATTAAAGAAAGTCGAACGTCTAATGAATTGTATGGAAATACTTTCCTGGGGTTCAAATTAACAAAAAGAAACTAACTCTTAAAATTGTAAGATGATGAAAGACAGTATATTATACGATTGATTCCATAACAATCTCCTTTCAAATAACTTTAAATCATTATAATAACTACCATAATACTCGTATAACGCAACAGAGAAAATATAGGACCAAAAGTATATATATATGTATATATATATTGTATTACTTTTGCAAGTCAGCCAGGGGAATTCTATCGACGGTGTATATGTCTACCCAAATGCAGGATTTTCTACTGCGTATCTGAAAAGCTTTATTCCCAACAGTGGGGGTTGCTTTCAGGACTCAATGGGCGAGTGGCTGGGTACTCCAGGTGCGACACGTGTGTTCGTTTATTTCCAGTACAACCCACGTGACCGAGCTACCTTGAAAATTGGGCCACTGGAGCATGGGCTGCTGGCATAATAAAAACCTTTCTGCGATTCCTACGTTCTCCCAAGCACCTTATCCAGAGGACAGTGGTATGCAGATGCAATGGTCTCTGTGAAATTTCGTGTGGCTCAAACCCTGGACGAAGGAACGCGTCAGCGGCAACGAAGAGACACGAAGAGGAGAGACGAGGGACGGGAGAAGCTGCTGCGTGGAAGGTTGCTTGCATTCTCTCTCGGCAATCTATGGTAGGAGGCATGTAGGACGAACGGATGGAGAACACCAGCGCGATGTTCAAGCACGAGATGGAGCCGAGGGGTGAAGAGGAAGTAGAAGGGGGAGCGTGAAGCAGAAAGAATGGCGAGGAAACGAGTGGAGAGAGGAACAGAGAGGGAAAACGAAGATGAAAAGAGTTGGTGGGAAAAGGAGAGGAGAATTCGCGAGGAAGAGAGACGACAGCGAGACTGGCGAGTCTTGGACAGGCAAAAAACAAAAGTGCATCGCGGCAAGATGGCCGTCGGCTGAACGACTCTCAAGGTTACGCACCAACATAGGGGAGAACGGAGGCAGAGAATCAGCCGCTTATGGTGTATGTGTGCCAGCCGACTCTCTGAAACTTCATCCCGTGCCCCGTTATTTATTTCGGTGGGCCCCGGGAAGAAGGCACCATTACGCCATCACAAAAATGGCGAACTTGTTGTGCCTTTTACGAAAAATCATCGATCTCTGGCATCTTTCACAATATAGAGGGATCATGAAATTAGACGTCGAACTTCGCATACATAGATACCCTCATTCGAAGAAAAACCCAAATGTAGATATACATAGTTTGAGGCTCTCTAAAAGTATACGTGGATTCTCAACTGAGCACTACATTATACTTACTGCACCGTCCTATTCTCCTTATTAGCGAGAAAGGAACGAGCAGGAGAAACTGTGTCGACCTGCGTGACGAGAAACATGGACCAATCGTAAACCTATGACACTGTGCTCACAGTGTGTCACATGCTAAGGTTATTGTTCACGGAGAAAGAGAGAGTGTGCGTTGCATAAAACACTCTCTGTGCTCTCCGCCCCGGCAACACGCCGGTTTTACCTATCCTCTCGCCTTATGTTACCCCTATTCTCGTCTACGCTCTAACCAAGGTTACCACCGCCTCTTCCTCGTCCTCGTCCTGCCGCATGCACGAGAGAGTACAGTCCGCCAAGAAATGGCGGAGGAATGCGTAACCACGACTGGAATCGGTGCACTTGCCTCGTCTCGCGAGATCGTCGAACCGGCGAATTTACGAGCGAAAGCAGAATTGCAACATGAATGCAAGATGCTACTGGGAATAATTCAACAGGCGCCTCTGAGTGAGTGATTCGCTCAGGAACAATTACAGTTAGTATTTAAAGAGATTGCAGCTACCAGGAGCCAACTTCGTTGAATATTAAACCTATTCCCCTTTTTCACTTCTAATAACAAGATAGTGTAATAAAAAATGCGTAAAAAGTGGAATTGCAGCTTTATTGCTGCAATCCCTTCATTTCTTGGAAACCAAAGTCTGAACTTTGCTTCTACGTTGAAAGATCTCGTTGTAGAGTTACGTAATCATAATTCAGCTAATTGGCAAATATGAAAGTACATCGTGGTTCCAAAGAGACGGTTTATTGCGACATATCTATATCCTACGGACAATTATAGATAAGCAAGCAGTTAAGCTTCTCAGAATGAAGATGCGTCGAAGCAATGAAAAAAAAAGTTTTGTCAGAAGTGGGATTCGAACCCACGCCCACAGAGTGGACTGCGACCTGAACGCAGCGCCTTAGACCGCTCGGCCATCCTGACGTGTCTTCTCGCCACGCGTAAAGAGAAGAAATCAACCAGACCCGTCGTAGTATGCCGAGAAACTGGTCTGCCGTACTAAATTTACTCGGCACCTAGGCGAAAATAGCTCCGTAAGAAGCAGCCATGGAAGTTTTCAAGCAATGCACCGGCGAACAGTTTTTTTTCCCTCGCCATTATTCCTCTAATGAACGCCAACTATTCATAGAGATCGACTAAAGAAACTTGTGTAAGTGCAGTGAATCCCAGGAAATGCACGTTAAACTATTCAAATTATAAAAATTATTGTGAAAGGTAAGTAAACAGTATAACACTGATTTTTTTAAAGTGATACAAAGTAAACTAGTTATACTGGCCAAATTTTCATTTTTTTAAAGGGCATATTCCTCAATTATACGAGACTTTTTGCCAAATTACTATAGATATGGCGTCCTACTTTAAACAGACTTAGAATGAACTACAAAAAGTGGACAAATATGTTCTGACCGGTACTTTAAATTTTGTCGGACATTCTAATCCGTTAATCCTAAAAAAAAGGTGCTGACAGGATACCAAACTCATAATGTAAGAGTTGAAACGTTATCGAACAAGTCCGATAATGTGTTCCTACTCCTGATAATAACTCATGTGTACCAGTTTCTCGGGAACATAATTTGATACGCAAAATCGATGTCACCATCTGATTCGTAATCATTTCTGGCTGGGTGCTAATTGGATGTTATCACTGAATGCATTGACCCAGATCAATCTTTAATTTCGATTTTGATCAATTCTGGAATGAAACTTGAGGATCTCTCCTTTAGGACTCTCAGTTGTCGGCAAATGTGCTTTTACAAATAAATTATAAAATTTACCAGTGGCAGTTAGTTATGCTTCTGACAATGAGATGAGTAATAGCAATATATATAGTGAAAGTTCACACAAAGTTTGGAGTCACTCAATCAAGTAGATCTTAAAATATTGTGGAAGTCATTTCAAAAGACATGGTTTTAGAGTAAACACGCTTAAATGTTACGCATTGTGTGCCATCACTTTTAGCCTACTGTAAATTCGTTAATTTTAATAATTTAGGTGTATGATTTGACAGGTACATCTTCCAAACTCTATTCTTTAAGGAACTAGAAAGAAGAATCGATTTCTTCAGGAGATTATAGTAGAAGACCATCTTAATTTCATCTGTGGCCAGTTAGGTCGCTCCGATCTCGAAACTACCTAGGCTCTGTTAGAATTGCAGTTTCCGGTGCAGAAGGCAACGATGTATTCGCATTGAGCATCGCTGCGTCTCAAGGCCGGACTGTCCGAGAGCTAAGGACGACGTTAAGTCCCCTTCGTCCCGTAGACATCCCCTAGGTCCACACATGCATCTCTGTGCTCGCCTCTGTGATCCCTCCTTTAACTCTTTTCTCCTTCTTCCTCTCTATCTTTGCCTTTCTTGCCTTCTTGCATGCGTTCTTGCACATCGTTCTTTCTTCATCATGCGAAACCTCTTCGTCCAACTTTAACCCGTTTGGTGTAGCCACGGCTTGAAACGAAACTGCTCCACTGCGCGCCACTCTCCTCCTGTGTGTATTATAAAAGTGGACGTTGCGTTTCCCGCCGCGGGAAACCATTTACCTGGTTCTACTATCCTTCAAGTGGTATAAGAGAGGAGAAAGGACGCCAGAAAGAAGCATTTACTAGTCCTAGATACCTGTTTGCAATTCCTGCTATCTTTTTATCGGATTGAGATCGTAATTGAGATTGGAATTTGGAATTGGAAGACTAGTCACTTTATTGGGAGCGTTGGGTGCTTCTGTGGCACGAAAGTTTGGGGCAGTCTGTAAAGAATGATTTCATGCTTAGCACGTTGACTGATGGTACAGAAACGTACATATTTACTTTATGTGAACTTCTTTTAGATATCTGCAACCCTTTTGCATGGTTCTTTGAAATTATTAAACTCTGTTAATTAATTTAGTGGAAGCAATGAGTGCCATAGTAAGCACTCAAGTTAAGAACGGCAGTCTTTGAGGAATTGTTTCTTGGTCAGTACGTTAAATAACGTAAAAGAAGAATTTTCGCGTTCTGGTGATCTGTTTTCGATTTCTGCAAGCATGTATAAATAATATAGAAGATATTGAAAGCTTCGCACATATGATCTTATATGAGTTAATGACTTTGCACTTTATCTGGACACAGATACCACTCAAATTAAGTTATCAATATTTTTCTCATTTAACACTAATTGTAAGTTTACGAAACTCGTCGATTTGACGAATTTCGAATTTCATGCTTAAAATTACAGGAAATATTAATATTACTTCTAAGCAATCTATGTTGACCAGGATTGATGTAATGATACGAATAGTTATCTTAATTCAACACCATCTCTTCCGTCATCCTGTAATACCTATTTTTCCATTAGCCACTTAAAGTATGCAAATAGTGCCCGTAAATATAGTGTTCAATAATTGAGCGTTCTGTTTTATTTTGGATACTCTGTATCAGTTATCCGTGTATTGAGTTTACATTTTAAAAAATATGTATATATTTGTCTCGGAAAAGAAGTAGAAGCTTTGCTTTGGTTTCGAGGAATGTGCGCGGCTTGAACCGTTTTCGCGCGGCGTGAGTCATCCCCGTGTAGGAAGTAAGGGCATCACTTCGTTAGGATTCCTTACATGTCACTGGGTTACTATACTCGCATTCCACGCATAGAACGGAAGTCTTTAGTATGAAAGAAACTACTTCAGAATCTCGAGCGTCGTTCATCACACTGCACCGGCCTGGCTAAAGGGCTTCTCCCATTGTGAATTAATTTCCTGCTTCTTTTACGCGCTCTGCCATTCTGTACAGTTATTTTCGATAAAATTGACCAACGTCACATATTTAGTGGACAGCATAGTAAGCAATCTATATCCACTATTTCTTCATACCAAAATTCGTATATACTGTCCAGAAATGTGCAAGTGTATTTGTAAAACTGCAACTTAAAATACTTTGTAGTTCTTTAAAAAAAACAAAATCCGCACCACCAACCTTTTACTCAAATTGGAATGAAAACTCAGCTATAGAAGAATTTCATTTTTGAGTCTATTTTGTAATCAAAATATTCAATTTGGAAATGAATGGATGTTTCATTCAGTTATTAAAAAACGAATTTATGTTTTGGGGAGCATGGTGGCGTTACGCAACAGGGGCCTCGTAAAAGGCTTCCTGGAAGAGGCGCAGAATTCATTAAGGATAATTGGAGGAGGAACAACCACAGGCAGATTAACTCTGTCAAGGTCAACTTTCGTTTTTTCGTAAAACAGGTGCACAACAGACTGTGTGTGCCCAAGGTCAGGTAATAGGCCAGCGGGGTTAGGCTAGACTTCCATTTTCATGGCATATGTGCTACCCCAAACATATCCGGCACACCTTGCTTCCTTTTTAATCTTCTCCCTCTTCTCCCTTATATACCCTTCTATTATGGCGTATCAGCCTGACAAGAATCACATAAAAAAATTTATTACCATATTTGGCGTGGATCTTTCTTCTCATTAAAATTGCAAAGATTGAATTGCATAATCTTACAGATTATACTTGTTCTTTTAAGAGCTACACTTGTTCTTCTACTGTAAACCCATAAAAAAGTCTGTTTTCTTTTTGTACTTTTTTAAAAATTTAAGATATTTTGCCCAATTAACAGAGTGATATTTTCTTCATTTTGTTGATGGAAAATTGTTCCCTTGGCTTTGTTATATCACTGGTGCTAATTAACGAGAAAGTTACAAAATTATGGGATTACGTAAAGACAGGCTGTGATTTTCTTAATTTTACAAGTGACGTAGAGTGCGCTCTGCGTGCCGGAACGAATTGAAAACAGAAATAGACGAACAAACTGGCAGACGGCTTGGCGAAGACGCGGGTATTTACATAATTTTCCCATTCTTCGGGAGAGGAACGGTAGTGCCACGGGAGAAATTGCGCTGTTAAGGAAAGAAAGTGAAATTTATGAGGCGTTCGCGAACACCTTAAACCTGCTTTTACGTATATCACATTGCCGGATTCGCGGATTTTTACATTGGCTTCGGCACCTGTTCTAGAAACAGAACGATCATCATAATCCCTTCCTCTAATTACTTCAATAATACGTCATATAAACGAACTTTGCATTCAAAGTATTATACAGTGGACTTCTTCTTTTTTAAATTTGCAAGGCACTTTTATTTGTAATAGCTATTACTCAATTAATCGAACTTAAAAGTTTGTAGGGTAGGTTTTAGTTCAACGACTTTGAGTTGAATCTTATATCAGAGGGATATAATCGAATATCAAATTGAAATAGCAACAATTCATTCAATAGGCCTCTCAAAGAAAATCCTTTTTACCAAGTTTTTATTATTAGATTTTTATTCCGAATATTAGGGTACCTACAGACCGAAACGTAATTAACAGGTTAAGCTCGATTTCTTTTGTTCTGCTATGTTAAAAGTTTTAGAAAAGATTAAAAATACTTTAGTTACTCGGTGTCTGTGAATTTCTTCACATTTCTTGGATGCAGAAGTGAATCCTAACAAATTTTTCAATGCGATTAATTAATGCAGTCTGTGATCCGAAATGCATTGCTTAAAGTAAACTTAAACAGCTAAGTTAAGATGCATTGACCTTTAATCGCTAATATTTAAAAAATATTTTGGAATGCAATTTTCATAAATAGCTGCACAAATTTATTGGACGACTTAAACTGTCATTGACGAATGAAAACCGGAGAATCGAGTCCTCGCGAGGTCCAAAAGGAAGATTCACCAGCTTGGTCTCCACATTAAGTAAGAATCTCCGGGCAAGGTGAACCCTTTTACGCAACACGGTCAACCGCAACGGCGTATTTTTCGCGAGGGATCGCGAACCGGATCGTCGTACTGCGTTTCTTTCCTCGATTTTCGATGGGCATACCTCGAAACTCGACTTATTTATAATCGTGGCCCGGATGAAACAGCGAAAAAGAGACATTGAAGGATACACGATGGGACGCAAAGAAGCTGAAGAGAGTGAGAACGTAACATAAAACACGAACTCGAAAAAGAAGGAATAGGTTGTGATATGGAGAGGGGGAAAGTAAGGAGGGAGAGTGAAAGAAGAGCGCAGGGGAAGGGGACAATATGTGCAACTGCAGTCCAAGGCCAAGCGATCGTGACTGGTTTAATGGCATTCGAGTCCCAGCCTCGAGTGCAATTATAATACACTCGGGGAATGTGCATCCACCTTTGGTCCTCTGACATACACGCTCATGTGTGCACACCTACCCCCCTCCCTATTTCTAGCTCTCTCCCTTTTTACGCCTCTCGCTCTCCCACCTCTGTCAGCAATACAAGTTTAGGAGCGTAAGTTATTCACGGCGAAATTGTAGGGCTAAGTTAGGTTTGGTTAGGTTTCAATGAGTAGGTGGTTGGGTGACTCAAATTTCTAGGGTGGTTCCTAAGATTTTCTTGATGATTATGCTTAGATTTAATTTAAGTTCGGCTTTGGATTAACTCTTTGACGACTACCTTCGTATTTAGTTCGGAATCTACATCTATTCTTCGCATGTTGCCGCGTTGTTACAAAATACGGGACTATGCAGTTGTCTTTTAATACTGCCCGTCTGTTTACATAAACAACGATAAGTATCTATGACATAAAAATCCAAGTCTACCATATAACATTTAGTTTTCTCAAAATAATTAAGTGCTTTAATCGGGAAAGTGAAGTTTTGGGAACTACAGGTTCGGTCGCTACAGGGAGTTAGATTCAACTTAGACTTGGGTTAGATTCGGTCTGAAATGGATACTTTTTAGGTTGTCGTTTATATTTGGCTTAGAGATGGAACACTCGTAAACTACTCGAAACGCAAAAAGTTTCGAATTCTCGGAACTCAATGCTTTGTGCTACTTTTATGTTTCAAAACCCTTGAAACTTAGGTACATAACAGTTTGTATAAATTACCAGAATATTGTCATGATACAAATTTATTTAACTAATAATGTATTATAATAGAGTTTGCGTTTAGACTTTGAATTCACTTTAATCGATACAATTTCAACAATTTATTAGTTATTTATAACAAGTGAAAAGAAAAATTAATAATTATCTCATGAAACTTTTCCGGCTATTGATTTACTTAAATGGTAACTGAATTTAAGTTCCATTTAATTAGATTCGATAAATAATTTGATTTTCGAAAAGAGGATTTATTAGGATATTAATGCCAGATGAAATGGATACTTCTTATATATAGACGGAAGAATATAAAGATTCAGGATTTCAGGATTATTTTTTTGTTCATTTTCAATTTACTAAAAATGATTACAGTAAATTATACTCTGAATTACATCTATAGTAACTCACGTATTTGGTCAAATGACAGCATTGTTATAAGATTATTTTGAGTACGGCTTTCTTAGACTAAGTAAATCTTGAACAAAATCAATATATCCAATAATTGAAACTATGTATATATATGAATATAAATTCTATAGTTATCAGTTACATTCCGATTAAATCATAAATATAAAAAACTAAAGAATTTGAACAGTTCTGTGAATCACTTTTTTTCATTTTATTTCTTTACTGAACAAAGTTGCAATACCAATTTATAAAATACAATCAGAGTCTTTTTAATCTTTTTCAGTTTTCAATTTTATATTGTATTGTAACAATAAAACTAGGCCGAGCAAACGAACCGTTGCAAAAACAGTAAACGAAACGTAGTTCAATTAATATAATGGATTGATTGGATCATGTGTGCTACAAATTTTTATGTTTTTCAATAAAGGATAGGAAAAAGTGAATACGATTCGTAATTGAAGAAGCGAGATAGATAAGGAAGGAGATAAGATTAACCCTTTGGGCACCCGGTTTCTTAAACTCGATTTTTCAGGAAATTTCTATCTGTCGGCAAATAAACGTTATTTTTCAAAGATAACGCCTCGAGTATAAGAACACTCCAATCGATATTTATTGTGGCAAAATCTTAGGAAAACTTGGACAAAGACCATAATCCGTATATTATTCCTCACATATTTTCGATATATACATATGTAGCTTTTTACAAATTATTTTTCACGATTTATACGATCTGACGACGCTGGCGGTATTATTTGCAGTTTCTAAAACAATTTTAAATAAAAGCTTATCTGGGGACCAAGAATTCGAAGGCATAGCGGTCCAAATTCGCCAAAAGGAACCTGTTTTGTGTGCATGTATATGTGAATATCTGTATGGAACAGAGGCAGGCTGCTTAGAATTCTATGCCATGGCGATACGTTATTCCGGTTTCTCTTTTGCCAAACTGCACGCAAACTGCCGGCGCGGCGTTTCTGCGGGCCTCTCCATTGGCGGGAACATGGCGCAATCAGCGAGCCACGATCTGCGCGGCCTGCTCTTTTTATTTCGTGGATTAAAAAGGATTTAAATGTATCATTTGCATTGCAAAGAGTTCCGTCGTGGGGCTAGTTACTCTGTTCTTGCATTTTGATCGATGACGCCACTCTTTTAGAAAAGCAGGCCTCCTTCGAAGCAAACTTTAAGATTGCAGCTAGTGAACTTTTTGCATCATTCAGTTAGGTCTAATTCATTTTAAAGCATCTTTGTTTTAAGGAAAAGACGTTTTCTTATAGTCTTCAACAAATATTATAACGTTTTAGAGAGAATTTTTATTCAAAATTCTATAGATGTATGTAGGTAGATGTTTCAAAACAAGTCACTAAAGTTTGGAAAAATGTCCTTAGAGTAATCCCATATACCAATGATGGTAGACGGTCCTTAGCTTTAAGAATATATATTTTTTATTTAATGTTATATTCACATTTAAAGATGAAGGTATATGTTCGCAGACTCCAATAAATACTATAAAATTTTGTGAAATTTTTAAAAAGTCATTAGTAGATTGCGGATTTCTATACATTTAGTGGTAATTTAAAGTTGCAAGAAAGTATAGAATGCATATAATCGGTAAAATTATACAAAATATGTAAGGTATAATAGGAATTATGATATTTAGACTATGAAATAAACCTCAATCTAGGTTCTATTTCTTCGAACTTATTTATAAAAGTATAAATTTCTATAGAAATCTGCAGTCTTGTCATTCGAAATGTAAAAAGTCCCTAGACTAACTCTACTATCCAGCTGATGGTACTCTAACCGTAAGAATCTGGTGATATTTTATTATCAGATGCATTTTTGGTGTAGAGGAATTACATTCATCAGAAACCTCTCAACAAATCTTACCACACAACAACCAACGAAGGCACCAATAGAAGTTCGAAGAATAGAAGTTCGATTGCACCCCAAGTTGGTAAGCACCACAAGGATATCAAAAGAAAATGCGCGCAGTAGTTCCTCGAGGTACGTATGAATTAATTGGCGAGGTGGTTGCATGGTCGTGTTTCATGGCCACGCCGGGGCAAGAAAGTCCGCGCGTCCGTAATGACGCTCGGCGTCGGTCTGCATGCGTGTACCGCCGCACTGCGTTCCGAACACACGGTAGGACGTAGAATATCCCGCTGGTATTGATCAAGGAGTGGTAGCGGGTGTTCTTGAACCCTGCTGCTCTTGCTCCCACTTTACGACGCGAGGCAAAGCACCGGGCTCGACCATTACCTGTACACTGTGCACCATAGCGCCACGGATATACGTATACACCGCCGTTTGACCGAATGGGAGATGACTCTCGACGGAATGAAACGTGTTCGTGACAACGTGCCACTTTGTCTTCCAAGAATAGAATTATTGGATGACATGACTAGGGCTGGTAACGTGGCATTAGAAGATTGCTTTTCTAGGGAATTTTGTCCTGCCAAGCCTGTCGTATTCTTTACATAAGAAATCCCGGGAATTTACGAGATATTAAATATCCTTCGATTCAAATTGTGATGCGTGCCTGTGTTCAAATGTCCCTAGATATAATTAAAAGCTTCATAACAACGTGTCATTACATCTTCCAGGAACATAATTATTGGATGACGTGGCTAATACAACTAACAGAGCTATGGAAAATAGCTATTTCGAAGAAATACCATTATCTGCTTTTATGTAATGAAAAGTTCAGTTCTTAATTATGGATACAGTTTTACTATATGTTTATTTAAGATACAGATCATAAAAGTCAAACAAATATTTTGATGACTAATTGTATCCAATTCCAATAGCTATTTTCTCCAGCTCTAGTAAGTAACGGGGATTATAAGATTGACTTTCTAGGGAATTTTTTTGTCGGCAAACCTGTTTTATTCATTTGCATAGGAAATAAAGATATTTCTTATAAATTTAAAATATATTATCTTGATTTATGTTGCCAATTATGTCTTGAAAATGTTTCTAGATTTAGTTAAAAGTATCGACTGGTTCATTTTCCCGGCCGATGTTCACTGAACGAGAAACCCGTTCGTGCTACGATATTTATCTGTGCTATGACGAGCATCTATAGGTGGGCATGCTAAGAGCATTTACGAGCGATCATGTGTGACCTTGCTGAGACATTGCACCGGCATAAACAGAGCCGCGCGTGCACTCGTGGGCGTGTTTTATAAATCCGCTCTATTGGTACGCCTTAAAGCAGCCTGGACTCTCGTTAAATCAACGTAACATGACGCGACGTTAACGAAGCAGTGCAAACGACTGACATTTACGATTAAAAATACCAACCCCAGCTGCACTCGTGTTCTAGGGATTTTTGTACAACATTGGCTACAATGTTACAAAGCATTCGTACGCCAAAGAATTCGTCTAGTTACATACGTGCGGTGCAGCGACGTTACACACACAGGATGTTTCAAAATTACTCCACGCCTCTTTGAAATTCTGCCATTTTGAAAAATAAAACGCACAACGTCAATTATTCCATTATCCAAGGTAATTCGAAAATTACAGTACACGAGCTATAAAGCCCCATCCTGTCGGAGATTAACAATAGAAATTCAATTCCCTAGGAAATCGCTTATTTTGTAATAACACCCTAGCCTAGTGAAAAACAAAGAACCGAACACTGATAATCAGGGCCTGCTCGCACGTAAAAATCGCAGATAGATGGACTATCCACTAACGCGCAACGTGTAGTCTTAGATAGTTTCGAACATGGCCAGGTTTTTCCCTCGCGACAACGTAACAATTTCATTCGATAATCGGGCAGGGTTAGGCCAACATACTGGTTGATTAAAGGTTAAGTTGGAGTGCCGGTGATGCGGATACTCGGCCATGTGATTTTTCCTATAGAACGTTTTCCTAGACAAGCTACCATTAAATTATCGACCAGGTCGATCTTCTGCTATTTAAGCGAGGACCTTTAAATATTTTGCTTGCTATCATCGACACGAAGTACTGAACGAGCCTCGCCGTAGTTGCCGTTGTCGCCGCATTCTGTCACGGTATAATGTCCTCGTGCTAAAAACAACGCAATGTCACCGCGCGCGAAAATACGCGTCAGGTGATGCACGCCATTCGCGGAAATCGGTCGTACTAAAAATACCCCCAAACCGAAAGTCAAGTATACACAGCTGTATGAACGATCGTCCCCATATTCGCAACTTTCCTCGAATTTCTATGGAATTTTATTGGTTTTGAGCAATTTAATGAATTCCAAAGTTCATTCAATTGCTTTACGAATACTAAGAAATTGTATCAATAATAAGAATTCTATGGGGAAGTGGAATGTCAATTCTAGGGCGAGTTGGTAAGAAATTAAAGTTTCAAGTCCACGGCATGTTTGCAATTCCAGTCACCGGTTATAGATTTTAGAGTATCCTATAGATTTAATAAAGAACTAGAGTTTCAATTCAAGAATTTGTGACTCTGGACATTTGTCACATGTCTTAGGGAATCCCTCACATTCTAGGGGTTGTTCACTTCTAACTGTTTACTCCTTGCGGATACTATAAATACTAGGAAGTTATAGGCGCTAAGGGATTTTGTACAATCTAAAGGTCCCATATAATTTAATAGATTAGAATCTCAGAGGGGTTTACAGACTACATAGGTTTATAGAAGCTAAGGAATTTTTAAAGTATTAAGTAGAGAATAGATAATTTTTATATGATCGTTTAGATAACCCTCGTTAGTGTTATCCTATACTTATCTGTATGTTCAACTATAAATTTCCTTGGAATGGGAGTGTTGCAAAAAAAAGGGGATCGAAGGCGACCGAGTGCATCCAAAGAGAGTGTGGCTCGAGAATCGTTGTTTGCTGAAGCGAACGAGCAAAATACCGATTTCTAATCTCTGTTTACCCTCCTCTCGAGCCTCGCGGCGACATTTGCCGCGATAAGGCTCGCGTTTCCAATTGTTCCACTGCGAAGACCACACGAAAGAGATGGGACTAAACAAAAAAGAAAAACGACCCCATGACATGAAATAGAAAAAAATTCTGCATCGGACCAGTAATGATATTCATTGTCCTAAGGATAGAATAAACGAGTCACCTGGCGTGGACATGAGATTAGCACGAGGCAAAGTTGGTGCTAGATGAGACTTAATTACCGCAAGAAGTCATAGAACGAGGAAATGAACAAAAGAAACTGCGGAAGAAATAAAAGGGAAAGTCGGCAAGAAGACAGCACATAATCGTCATCATCATTCTACATTGGAAGAACGCAGGGACCTTGAAGCAGGCTACAGGAAATTGCTACGGAGCAATAATGGCCCAACTATAAAACACCATGAGATAAAAAAAAGTAAACGGACGACAGCAAATTAAAGTGATGTTCTGTAACTTGGAACAGAAATGCAATCGGAGAATAGACAAACATTAGGATTTGTTAACATTACGACGAATGGCTAGGAATATCAAAGCTGAAGTGTGGACAGGGGTGGGAGGTAGATAAGGAGAAAATACATCCAGAGTTGAAAGCTCACTTAATACCATCATTCAAGTTGACTAATTGAGAGTAAAGGCACCCAGAATTTTACTAGAAATGGTAATAGTCGGTGAGAATCGTCGCTAGGAATTCCTATTGGCATTTTCGTTCAGTGTAATCAATTTTCTGTGCCTTGTTAGAGGCTGGTTTGCAATGCTAGGTAATCCTATAATTTGACGATCATTCTATTGTTTATGGCAGTACGCGGCCCGTGGGCTTTATTTATTGTAAATATACTAAAGGAAAAATAAAATTTAAAATTATTTTCGACTCGCCAAAATTTGTTGAAATCGCTTTCTTTGTCTGAGGCCCGTATGTTGCCCAAAACTGTATTTCGTGGACCGTGTTTGCATGAGTTTGATACTACTTGTTTATGGTATCTCTTCGGTAGGCTGGAATTTAAGGATTTTCTAGATTAAAGGGGGAAATAATGTTACTTAAGTTTTTTTGTAAAAGAATCTTTTTTCCTATATTACAGATACTTTTTCAAATTAAAATGGGTGATTTTGTTTCTGTCAGTTAGGGTTATAGATATGGTACATCTTTGTAACTTCAATAATAGTTTAGTTAATTTTTGAAGATACATTAATACTAGAATTTTGTGTAGAATTATACTAGAGAGTTTTTATTTAGATACGGGATACTTATTTTTATTTATCCAGTGAAATGATGATTAGAATTATTATAACAATGATGAGTTCGATATGAGGTTAGCGTGGAGAGTATGTAAGGATTAATCATTATATGAATTGGTAACTTCATTCTTGAAAGAGCGTGTTTTCTACTGCTCTCATAAATATGTAAACATCATTACCCACTCGTCATAAATATAGAGCGAAGCAAAATCTGTTAAATGGCTATCCACGACTCGTTAATTGGAACACCTGTACTGATTACTATAGTCATGATTTTCCATCATTACACTTCTCAAGTTTACTCATTTGATGTCCTCAAATTACTAGAATCTGCTAAATCAAATCTATAGTAAAATTAACAGTGTACTAAGACCAAACGTGTATTAAAATTAACTGATACTGGATTGAAACATCTGTCATTCCTAGACTAAATTTCGACAAAGAGATTCCCTTAGTTCTTACTTTTTAATTGCTTTTATGTCATTTTGATCCTTTTCCCAATAATCATAAATTTGTGTTCTTAAATCCCTTTAAAATTCCCACGAATTGTTTCGAGTATATTTACTCTTAAATGAATCTAGATGTTTGTAACACCCTATATATCATCACACGGGACGAAATGACACGGAGTAGTCTCGCAGGTCATTTAGACAAAAGGGTCCGCGAGTCCTCCGGTCCTTTCCAGAAGGTTGAATCCATTATGGACGAGGCACAATTTGCTTCTTCTGCGTCGCCAGTGGAATTAAGAGGAGGAACCAGAGGAGAACGACGTTGCTACCTCGAGAAATAGACCGCGTTCCTTTACGAGCGCTACAAACGATCTGCTTCGAGTCAATCTAGCAGAGCAAGGACGCCTACTATGCTGTCGATGCCACACGTTCTGCATCCAGTCATCACCACTCTCGATTGCGCTCATGTGGTCACTATCCCCACTAACAGACACGCTAACACTATTATACTAGCTGGTAACAAAACTGCTCCGGCGGACGACGACTTTCGGGTTGAGTGACATGGATCCTTAAATACTTTAATTTGTTCTAAATAAATGATTAAATTTAATCGCTTAACACTGCAACGGTCTTCATGGTTTTATTCAATTCGATTATATCTTGTTTTCTGTAGGAATTTTTTATAATTTAAAAAAAGAAACAGCTTCAACATAGATGTTGGAATTTAAAATTGTACATATTAATTATAATTCCTTTATGTTCTTCTCAAACCTAAGAAGTTCTTTAGAAAAATAAAAGCACGTTTGGGTTGAACATGACTCAAGGTTTGTTAGAGGGTTAAATATTCTTCAAACAATTAATTCTTGAGATTATCCAAATTGATACTTGTCTAAAGAATTAAGGAATAAAAAATAAAGATTAACTTGTCTAAAGAAAATTCTCAAACCACTGTAAAGCTATCTAAAACTTAAACCATAAACCAAGTATGTATATACCAGTGACACTCACAAGTGACAATCAAACAGAGGTACAGTTTAAAAATTCCAAATGATCAGGTATAACACAATGCTTTTGTATAGCTGGTATTTTTCAAAACGTCATGATGACTATGGCAATATATCACCAGCACCTAGCAGCGTGCAGGTTCCCATGGTTCCCCTTTGGAACATCAAACGACGGAGAATGATGGAAGGCTGGATGTCTGTGCGGCGGTGTACGCATGAGGATTTCCCCTTTCGGTGTAGCCACGTGGCGTCGCGCTGGTATTTGGGGATGGTTCAAGTCGCTCGACAGGGTAGGCACACCCGTTTCTATGACAACAGACGCGCAAAAACCCCATTCATACGAGGAGATGTACGGGTAGGAACGAGCGAGTTTCCTTCCACCATTTACGCGCATACGTTCCCCAGAAAAATGCTCTCTAGCCGTTCCAATGAAACCCTCTACATTCTTGGTATCCGTTTTGGAATGCTTGGAAAAGGGAAATTCGCATCTCTGATAGTTGTGCACCTAAGTGGACCTAGATGATATAGGACATGTTACTACTGGAGGCTTCCAGGTTGAAAAATTTAATCCTGGACCAATTTTTTTACTCAAAATGTTGGAAGTGCAAGATTGCGCTATCAAAATAAGACAATAAAATACAGCATATAAGCGTTAAATTTTACTCATTTACAACAAGAGTGTTTATTATTTATATAATTTATTATATAATTTACGTAACACAGTGGAATAACAACACATGGCTAGTAATAGTAAGAAGTGCAATGTTGACACATTGTAGGGTAGTATACTGTATGTGGTTATGTTGAAGCTTTCACTGGAACTAAACAATTTTATTTCCTTGAGTGTTTCGAACCCAGGGAAAAGAAGTACCGTAAAAGGAACTATCTTTTAGAATGTTTAACATCCTCAAGTATTTCCCCTAAATGTGTCCGTACACGTGAATATAATTGTATTCCAATAAGAAGCTAGTATTTAATCGTGAAATAAAAAAAATTCTAAAGTGTTGTTTAACTAAGAAACCTAAATAGTATTCTAACTAGAAGCTTCTAATTGACAAGAAAAAACTGTAAAATATTAAAACTTCAATAAATTCCCCTTCTAATCGCATTTATCGAACATGCAGCAGCCCAGACACAGACAGAACCTGGTAGAGATCCTCATCGATTAACCACCAAATCCTCGCAACAACGTTGGTATCAGAGGCTCCGACAATGGTTGAGAGGATTATTTGCATCCGTACTTTAGCCCCAGGGAGCAAACAGTGAAACGACGCAATAGGGTTATTTCAGAAGCCGGGGTGTGCCCGGTAACGAGGTAGGAAGAGTACCGAAACCATTTAACAGCGGGGAAAATCGAAAAATTGCGTCGTCCTCTGAACAGCGCGATGCAGATCTTCTCCGTGGGGATATTCAGTAATTATGAAGGATGACACATACACGTATGGTTCGGAGAAGTACAAACAGAACCCGGACTATCGAGTTTCATGCATTACGCCGCACGAAGGATAAACACATCATGTAGCTGGATCTTTAAATTGACCGGAATGCCCTGGCCCCCATCAAAAACGTTAATTGGGTGAAGTGCACTCGGTCGGCCGTTGGATAAAGTGTTTTTAATGTTCGAAAATTGAATTGAGTAGAAGGTACTCTGAACACAGCTTTGAACGGCCTTCATGCGTTTGTTGAGCTAAAAACTAAACTTTTGTAGAATACGGTAGGCCTAGATTTATAGTTTGGTAAGATTATTTGAATTCGTTAATCTTGTAAGTGACTTTCCACCTTTGATTTTTAGCACTCGAACTACCAAGGCAGTTAACGTGATTGGTCACAAACTTACCATAAAAATTATATAAATTTGCAGAGTTGCATTTTTTAGGACATTCTGCGTTTTTCTGTACAAACTATAAATGAAATTTTATTATACAAATGTTTAACATGAATATTTCTTTAGTACAAATAAGTATACCTTGGTCATTGGTAGTTCTACTGTAAATCGAATCTCAAACATTGTAGATGATTCCATTAGATCCGGGTAAGGTAACTTAGCCTGTAGATTTAAATATCTTCCTATAATTAATAAACCCCTGCTCGCTTTACCTTTAAACGTGTTCCCTTCATCGATAGGAATGACCGCAGTCTCTCAGTTGGTACTTTAAATAAATTAATGGTTTAATTGCAACTCCAGATCTCTTCCTAAACCCTCTAATTCTATTTAAACTATCCCAGAACTCTAAATCCCCCGAAAGAAGAGTTCCAACAGAATTTTTTCACTCTGGGCTGTTTAAAATTATTCCAGCAGACACGATCGACGAAAAACCAATACAATTCCGGGTCAAGTACCGTAAGGAGGAGACTGGCAGGTGTAGGCGTAGTGAGGTGGGGAGAAAAAGAGGGTGGAACTACTGAAGAGGGGGACAGGGTTGTTAGCCGAGCGGTTCGAACGTCGTCGTGGCGGCCCACGCATCGGACCTCCCGCGAGGTTCTCAACCTTGTTTACATAAATCATCGGAAACGGTCTGGTTCCTTCGCAGACGTTCGTCCTTCGACCAATCCAACGACCCCGCCTCGAATAAACCTGAACGCGAGAATAAAAGCGTGCCGACGGTGGAAAGAAGGACGTGTAGGAAACCCACAGCGGAGTTCAATGAGACTAACGGGGCTATGTTTCCAGTAAACAGTGAAATTAGGGTTCCATGGTACCCTGAGGTGCACAAGGAGGCCACAAGGTGCATAAGGAAACCGTAGTGTGCATCAGAAGGCTGTGAAGTGAAAAAGGAAACTACGAGGGAGGAAAGGAAACTATAAGGTGCGCAAGAGGCAGCTGTGGAAACTTCCTGAGTCGTCTTGGAATAAATGCAGGAAGGTAGTGTATATACATCATCTGATCCTCATACTCACGGAGGATCTAGTAGCAGTATAGGACTAGGGAACTAGGTATTGCAAAATCTATGTCTATAGGTTTCCACCTACATATTCAAAGTTAGAGATATAGAGAATTTAATTCTAATGATTATTTGGAGGCTTACTTTTACATTTAATCCTTTCAATGTTATACCCGTATGTTGTACAAACATATCAGAAAGTATAAATTGTTAAATCCCCGACAACACATAAGTAACAAAAACTGTTTCGATGTTAAGAGGTAGGTTTCAAGACTATTTATGCTTTCCCAATTAATAAGTTTTATGCTACTTGGAACCGATTACAATTACAACGCATCGCTATTTTAATCAACATTCAATGGGTTAAAAAATAGTAAGAAATTAGTAACCATTTGAGAAATGTAACTAAAATATCTTTAAATCTAAACGGGTAGGGATAATTAAAAGTACAACAAATAAGTCTGTACTTAAGTCTACCTACAAGAGTATACTCGCGATATTTACAAAAAGCAGCTGATTTAGGATTCTTAATATTGTTGCTATTGTTGAGAAATATGGGTCTCTTTATATTAAAAGTAAATGTCTTCACGATTAATTTTCACGAAAATCTGACTGATACTTGTAAATGTACAAAACAACATTCTGTGTCGATAACATTTACTCTACAGAGGATGGGGTTCGATCGCATAAAGTATCGCTCGCGATGCGAAATGTCTCAACTATGCGGTGACGGCGAACGGGTCGTGCCGCGACGCAAAAAGCTACGAGGGAAAGGATGCGGGGCGTGACGGAGGTCTGAAAAGAGAATGAGAAACGAAGCGACTGAAGCTGGATGATAAAGAGGGACTAGGGGCCGCGCTATCGCTCTGCTTTCGCAAACAGTTCGAAGACACTCCGAGAGCAAACGGGACACAAATAACTCGGATTTTTTGTAAGAAAGATACGCTGCCTTCGTGAACCGCCCTAAAAATACTCGACACTGTTCACCAATGCGTTATTTTTGCGAATATACGGCGCCCTGCCGCGAAGCAGCCTCTATTCGAGTGTCAGAGTGTCAATAAATAGTCTTTTCATTGATGATTAGACTATAAGATCAGTAAAATATTTAAATGTACATATCTCCTGACGATATTGCATGTTTACTTTCAGAATAGTGTGATATTTTTAAAATACTAGAAATGGTCCATAAATATGTTCCAAAGTGAATTTATTAAAAATTTACTGTATAATATATAGAAATATAATATAGTCAGAAAAAGGAAAGATGTTCCAAGCTTTGTATACATATACACTCCCATCTACAATTCATCGGACACATAATAAGTTTAGAATAAAGGAATATTTATGTTACGGTTAGAAAACGAAACTGTAATTCCCTAATTATTTACTTCAAGAAGAAAATTAGATAATCCTGTATTTTGAAGATGCTACTGGAAGTCTGATTCAACAATCATTGTATTAAGAATTTAAAAGCGACCGGTGCTTTATGAACGGGAGTGTATATGTATAGGACTATTTTAACTAAAAATTAAGATTATAAGCCAATACCCTTTTCCATACTTCCCATTAGTATCACTACACATGAAAACCTTACCAATCAGCCAAATGAATCTCCTTAGGGCTAAAAATCTGACAAAGCAACCTTCTTATAACTAAGAATTCTCCAAAGACCAAGAACCACCCTTGAATAGTCACCCAGCGTCACCCAAGCCAAAATGCCGATGGGTGCCTAAACAAGAGGAAAGCCCGTAGGAAACTCGGCCGGAGACATGGTGGGGGAGTTGTGGGCGATAAGGAAGAGCCAAACTGATGCCAGAGACCCGGGGAATCGTGCGGAGTGCAGAGGACGGGTGGCAGGAGAACCGAGAGGGCGCGGTCTTGCACGGAGGGTAGCGGAGGGAAATCGTGGAACGCGAGAAGGAAGGGGCGTCTGCGTCTGCGACCTTGGTTGGGGTCGCTCCAAGGTCGTCAGAATGCCTCCTACCCCGTGACTCCCCTCTCAGCCGAGACGAAGCTGCTCTCTTCCCTCGTCACCCGATCGCCGGGCCACCGCTTGAAACGGGACCGCAACTGCGTACGCACCGCACGCGGCTACGCCTCTCTCTCTTTCTCTTCAAGAGTGTGTGTGGTGTCGCGAGATCAATGTCAGGGTCAATGTCACGGTTGCCACCGAGCTACCGTGTGCTGGATCGCCAGGTTTCGGCCAAGCCCACTAACTCATACCCCATCGGGTAGAAGTCAATGAGCCTGATGATCAGGACGGGATGACCTGGACAACTTTTGGTGGACGCCTACTAAGGGTTGGTGCCCCGTTAGTACATTGTTTCTCTGTACTTTCCTCCATTTTTGTGCGGTTACCGTTGGTTTTATTACAGTTTGTTTTAGATGCCTTAGATTCTTTACAGTAGCCTTGAGCGTACTGTAGGTTTTACCACGTGAAAGTGATTTTACGATAGGTGGCTCAGATTGGATATTTACTGTGGGTGTAGTGTTTCCCTGAACTTCCTTGATTTGTAACACTATTGTCTACTATCCAGACTATTCTTGGGGTCCTGCATGTAGCATTTCTCTGATTTTCCTTGATCTTTAGTGAAACACTATTTTATAAAATTTTATTGGAAGTGTTTTAGACTATATAATCTTGGATCTGTTGTTGATTTCACCAAGTATAGATGATCTTACTTTAATCCTTTGCACTCCGTTGGCACCGCTATGAAAACATGCGTAAATTCAATCAAAAGTTAAGGTTTAAGTTATGTACTTTCATTTTATTTTCACCAATTAAATTTTCATTTCTTCAAAATTAAAGCCAATTTTTCCTTTTGAAAATACACAACGCAAGAGTCAGAAAAGTATATTGAGGTTGCTGTTATATTGTATTATTGAAAAATGTTTGGAATGCAAAGGGTTAGATGTCTCAGATTGGACAATAATCCGAGATACTATGTTTCCTTAAATCTTCCCGATTTCTGGATGCTTTATAAAATTTGACCCTATCTTGAGGTAGATTTGGGTTAGGCTTAAAATGAGTAGGGGATGTCCATCATTTTTCAGTAAACATATAAATTTGATATGCTTTAAATGGAAATGGTAAATGATAGGTAAAGATCAATATAACGAAGCAATGATTAGATATTCTATTTGGTTTTCTAGCTTGGTGATTCAGTGATCGATATTGGTAAGCAGTTACGCAAAGGTGAAGGAACAAACAATAATTAGGTTTAGGCGAAGGAAGCCCTTTCGTGTATTACAGAGCTCCTACTACAGTGGCTTTAATATTCCCTTTCACACTTGTTTGAAAGCTCGTAGTAACAAAAGCTTTCTCACAATAGCTAAATATTATTACTTTTAGAAATCTATTCTTGAAGTATATTTCCGATAATCCTTCTATTTAATAACTAACATTCGTATGCCTTTCTGAAGATTCCTCTGGGAATCTCAAAAATGTGAAATGTGTATAAGATTGGTGAAAGGTGTGATAAATAGGTAAACAGGATTAAGCTCCACGTGCAGGGAGCCATCGACCCGCCGTTTTTCTTCAAACGAAACACATATAACTCTCTCCATCTTGATCTTATCTTTGCCTTCATTGTTATACTTCGCTGTCCATAAATCTTATCAGTCTGATACACATCAAGTGTTCTCTACTGCTTTTACCACACAGTTTCCTCAAACCACTTACCAAAATACTAACGGGTTCGCACTTGCTCATTTATCAAATAAAATGATTTACTCCACGCGACACGTTTAATTAACAGGAATTAATAGAACGCATCTTTTTGTTTGAAATGTATATGGAATGTAATAATGATATAAGAAATAATACGGAGCTAATGTATGGGGATTGAATAGTTAATTAACCGAGTTCCAATGCGTGTTTCCGATTCGGAAGACAGCATGGATAGAATTACAGTGTGAACATTCTGATAAATTCGCAAAGCCATGACATTGACACCTTATCAGAACTGCTCTTATCGGTTCTGGACGATAACGCACGTGACGAGCGAACGTTCTCGTAAAATCTCGACTTCTGACGGACAATCCTGAAATGACCGTGTAATTCAATTTCAAATAAAATATTGAGGAAAATGTAAACATTTGAAAAATTAATTTTATGTATAAATATACCTATAAGCCGAGATGTTCTAATAAAACACGTATCTCAATTGAGGACCATGTATTTAAAATACTTAAAAATCCTTGTTATTATTCCAAATATTTGCGAACTAATATCCCATCTCTATAAAAAATATTCGTAAAACATTGGGACGTTTTTTTAGTAGTGAAGTGGATGCGGAAATAAACGAAATCCGGATTCAGAACGCGATTTTTTATCTGACCGACGTCATTTCTTGCCACAACGTTAAGTGATTATTCCTAAGCAAACCAGAAATAAAGGCGTACGGTTCACAGATTATTGAACACTTCAGAACGACCAGGAATGTCTGACGTAAGTGTATTTACGTCGACTTTTTTGAAAGATATGAAAGCATTTAAAAATATACGATCGATCGCGGTTCGTGACCTTTCCCTAATATCTCATCTTTCGTTCCAACGCTGTCAGCACCAGGTATGAAAATACACAACGTCAGAAATTGATTCATATTTTTCAACATTTTATTCAGCCGTGGCAAATATTACGAAAAATGTTTTCACAAATTTAAAACGAGGGAAAATGAAAAAAGAGGAAATAAATTTAAAAAAGTGAGTTTTGCAGTCTAACGAAATGGACAACATTTTGTCTAATATAAAGATTTTCATGCAGCACCAGAAATATTCATTTACTAAATATTAGTAAAAGTAATGTTATAGCGTCTCAATAATAATTCATTTCTAAATTTAAAATATGTCAGCTATGCAGAAAAGGCTACAACGAAAAGGATTAACTTTTTAGGTTAATACCCCATAATAGTATCAACTTCATAATTTAAAAATTAGAATTAATTCTATAATAGTAATTATAATATATATATATATTAAACATTATTTTATCACACCGAATTCGAGGTAAAGCTTCTGGAATTCGTAAAACCAATATTACATGTATAATAAAAATTAATGTAAATTTGATTAATGATTATCAGTAGCATAGATTATGACCCAAACGGAATAAACGTCCATAATGTCTATAATAAACGTTAATCCCTCTCCATCGCATCCGTACGTTATACGGACCCTAGTTTCTTTCTATAATTAGTATAAAACGATGAATAATTATCTAGAACAGAAGGAACTATTTATTGACGATTATTGGACGCGTAGTTAGTCTCCATATTTTATAAATAATGAACTAAATCAGTAGTATAATGGAATAAATTTGTTGAAATACGGAAATCTCCCATTTACGTGATCGGAACAGAAAACCGTGCCGTAGTTGAGGTGTTAACCTACCTCCTTTAATGACCCATTAAGATTTTAACAATTACTGTAATAAATGCAAATACCGTATAATATTACAATATTTGTATCTGCTACACGGTGCTGAAGCAGTAAGTAGTTTTTATTAATCCCTTACCCTACAATAACGAATCGCACTAGTTCTACAAATTATGCCTCAGATTCAACAAAAACTTCCATTATTCAGGAAAATATTTAATTTGAACTCTAATTTTAGCTTTATATTATACAATTGGACGTTATTGAATAAAAATTACCCACAAGATTCAAACGATTTGTTTGTGACATGATATAAGAATAGTGACAAGCTAACGCTAGCATAACTGGGTAATAATGTAATCGTAGAGCAAGGGGTTAAGAGATGTAATTATTGACAAAAATCGTGAAGCAAGGGATTAAATGCGTTAACATTGACCGAGGTGGTAGGAAATGCGCATCGACGCCACTGTCCTCGCCATGCGTGGAGAGCCTCATGGTCGGTCTGGCGCAGCTCGATTGGTCGAGAGGGAGAGTGAGCAATGGTGGGGAACCGCGCGTAAGTGGCGTGGAACTGGGGTCGCTAGAGAACGTTCCCCAGAGAAGGGAACGGGGAAAGCTCTATCGATCGTTAAGTCTGTAGGCCGTCTGCCTTTGGACAAGATCATAATATACGCCGCTCGAGAAAGACCGAGGGAAAAAGGGGGACATGGTGGCCACGAGGGGGAAAAAGGGAGAACCGTGAACCCGTTCATTCGCTGTGGAGAGTTGAAGGACGAACGTGGCGCCTGTTTAGCGACTCTCCCCCCTCTTACTTCTTCGATCGCTTTCGACTATTAGACCCCCCTCGAACTTTCCGTCCTAATGCCATTCTTACTGGAAAGGTCAGCACTCTACGCATTTTGTTTTGTTTTCCGATTTGTAGTGACTATTAACTCTTTAGTATGCAAAAGGATTACAGCAATAAGGCTGCTCTATTTGTTACATGTTTTTACAATTTCGAATTATAATTATTGGAAGTAAAACAACGAAGTGGTTTAATACTTAATAACAAAGTTTGTTATCATCAACATTAGTTGATCAATGAATTTATAGCGTGTTTGAAATGGAACTTGTTTTTTAAACAGCCTAATTTTTGGTGTAAATTGTTAGAACCGTTATTTAATTAACGTCAGTGATTTCCATTTAAGAAGACACATTAATTAATTAGGGATTTATATCCATAATTTCGATATCCATGTATCAGTCCCTCCGCTTCACTATGTGTATATCCCATTTTAAGGATACGTTAGAACGATCTAGACCTTTTGCCATCGCGAAATTAGGATCTAGGTCGGGAATGTCACAGCTGCACGACATATTTGCATTTCTCGAATCCGATATTTCGAATACCTTGACATGGGGGAAAATTACGAATCTAAGGGGCACTATTCATTACAATCTGACTGTCTAGTATAGCAATTTGAAGTTATACTTTAAATCAGAGATCAAGAAATTCTTATATACTTTGTCCAATTAAAACTTTTGTGAAAATCTAGTTAAAGTATAAACATCAACTAGACATTAAATTTCTTTAAAAAGTTCCAAAGAAGACTTTCTAACACCTACATTCTAATTAACCCTGCTATGGTCTCTGAAATTTGACGAACCGAATCACCTCTTTTTCCTAGTTTTAAGAAGAAACGAGCTTTTACCACAAACCAAGAGTAAAAAATCTATGTATGTCAATAGAAATCTGGTATCTTATGGCTGTACTTCCAAAAAATTCCAGTGACTGATCGGCATCAAATTTTGGAAGGGAAGAGGGAAGGAGATATAGATCCTAAAAGTAAAATTTTAATTTCGGGTATTTAATCGCTTCCGAGATATTACTAAAAAACTTTCCGTATTACCGCTTAAAATTTTATATTTAGGATTTACTCCTCCTCCCCTTTCCTCTCAAAAATTTGGTGCCAATCGGCCACTGGAGCTTTTCGGAAGAATATCCTATCTTTCTAACAATGATAAGTTTTGCATCGGAAGGAGGCATCCTAAAGAGTTCGGCTAGCATTCTATGATCTGAAAACGGTGGAGCCAAATTCTAGTGGTGGTAGAATGCGTCGTAAAGTCGGTCGAGCGTGGCGTCGCGACGCGTCCAGGAACGAAAGCGCGTCCGGGAGCGTGGTGCAAGAAAGGGAAAGAGGATCAGCGCAGCAAAAGCAGCAAGGCTGGCGACACAGTGGCACCGGTGCAGCGGCCGAAATTTAGACCGGGCCCGCGGGGCGTCGCGACGCCTAGCGCACGGCCAACTGCTCTACCGTCGGCCGCGTTTATTGATCGACCCGATGCAAGCAAGCTGGGCCACAGCTGGCCGGGCTTACCAACCTCGTTCGTTGCAAGTTCGAGCCGCCTCCACCGTCGAAACCTTCACTCTGTTTACTCCCCGTGGCGAGACCTATTTTCGAACTGCCTACCGTCAATTATCGGGATCGATGATCGAAACTGTGAACCTTCCTTGCCAATAGTTAGTAAATAGAGGAAGATGTGGGATAAATGGAGGGTAATCACGAAAATCACCAATGCAAGCAGGATTGGCTCTTCCGTGAGAAAATCTTTTGAGAAAAATTGAAAAGCTACAGGCCAAAATTTTGAAATCACTGTTCATTTTAAGGATCATAAGTAGACTGCAGATGTTTATGCAGCTGTGGGAAATTTAATTGTGGAAAAATTGCAGGATGCATTAAATATGTAAAAATATTCAAAGTAGAACACAAGTTAGAATAATTAGAGAGTGAGGCAATATCCGATTTAGATTCCAATTCTTCAGTATTGTCTGTAAAAATGTAAATTTGCATAAAGACCCGCAATCTAATCATAAGAATTAGAAAGAAAGAATTTAAAAATATGTAAATGTTACAAGTAGTAATGGCAAATTCAATGAATACGTTTTTCGAGAAAAACATTTTTTACCGGCTCCGTAAATGATGTAATAATTTTTTTGATTGCAGCTTAATATTTATACGGGAAAGAGAACGAAAGTCCACAAAAAAGATCAATAGGAATATGTATTAACTCCTTAACGTTCAAGCCCGCGACACTCACGGACTCGCTTAAACTGTACTTCATTGTACAATTGTTCACTACCATTATTAATAATTTATGTCTCTATCGTATCTTCTTTTTCATTATTTTTATTTTGGTAATGCACCATTAAAATTGAAAGAAATATGATACAACGTTTCCGAAATTATGAATTTATGCTATCAAATTATGTCATTATTATGTATGCTATTTTGGTCGGTAAATTCAAGGAAAAATTGAACGTTAAGAGGATAAACGCTATAAATCAATTCGATAAAGTAAAACATATTTCTAAAAGTATTAAGTTCGCCCCTCTTACCTGCAACGCATCATATAAAATATTAACTTTTAATTAATAAGAAAATTAGCGCGAGTCAACAGTGTACATTACAGGATTGGATTGAATTTTAGGTAGTTAATAGTAGTTGTTATTTTAACATTTATCCCTAGGAAAAATATACCCTGATTGTGACCATAATACATGTGACGTATATAAATAAATAATTAGAAAATACAATTGATCTAGAAATAAGAATTGTGTATAGTTCAATTTGAAACACAGACTCAAGTTCGTTCAAGTAATGGAAGAGTTGCGAAATAGAGAAAAACTTTGAAAAGAGATTTTCAGTAGCATCAGACGTCGGTGTCTGACTGAACGTTCTCTACTACTGTATGGCAGAGCGTCTATTGTGCAGTAGAAAATAATCGACAATGGCAGACCGACTAATGGAGGACACTGTGCATGGTGTCTGACACTGATGGACCTATTCTACTTTACAATTCTTACATGGCCGATATTAGGAATACAGAAACGAATTTTCATTATCAATTACTTATACTTATTTATATTACTTTAGTGTACTATGCATTTACACTGTGCATAAGTATTTAGACACTTGCCTATTATTGTAAAAATGTGGCTTCTAGTATTAGTATTACCCTGTATTATAAGTTTCATGCACGTTTGATTTCATCTTAGACGGTCATATAATGTCTATAAAAACGAAACAAATATTATTTAATATATGTTTCTACAAATGAAAAAGCACTAATTAAAATTGATGGAGAAATTAGTTTGTAAAGATGCTTAAGTTTGTCCACTACAAGTGCTTCTTAACTGTTTTCTATTATTATTTGGACCTTCGCATTAAATTGTATGTTTTCTGTTATATACCACAAGACCAAAGAAATTATATTTGCCCAAAGAAAGAATCGTATAAAATTAATGATTCTTCTCAGAATTCCAATTCTCTCCAAATTTAAAAAAAAAACGTTTAAATATTCTACTTAGCTATGAAAGTCAGAGAACAAAAAATGTCTCAAGGCCATATTGCGAGCTTGAGTTAGAAATGAGGTATTAAATAAAAAAAAGGTATTGAAAAATTGCATCTTGATTATAGAGATGTAACGTTGTAATTCACTTCAAAGATTGCTCTTTGTGAAATCGAATATTCTGATAGGTTTTCAAGTCGGCGCGTCTAAATATACAGACGTGTACCTTGCAGGCATGTCGACAGTCGTACGTATTGATTTAGTCGGATCCGTATGCGTACGAGGAGAGCTTTGTGCGGAGACACCGCTCAATAACCACCCCTTTACACTGGCTTTGGCCTTTGCCAGCCAACTTACATTTCCCTCGTCGTTGTCGGTGCCGTTAAAGGATCGTTCTCGTAAAACTCCCGTTTCTGTGGCACACCTTGTGATCAAATATGAATTCAAAGCTTTTTTAGAATTATACGTTTTTCAAAGGAATTGCCAGCAATATGGTATCAAAATCTTTAAAGAAAGAGAAATTCCGCCACTGCAAAGTGAAACAACGATACTTCAAAGTAACTCAGAAACAAAGTGTAACACCAGAACAACAATCAATGAATTCCAGCAATAGGACACTAAAAAAGGGACTACGACAACAGAAAATAACATAAGCACATCGATAAAGACGTTCTACAAATGAAAAACCAAAATAAATCAACAAACAAAAAATTCCAGCAATAAAAAATGGAGATAGGACTGTAACAAACGAATTCTGGTATCTTAAAGCAGTAATAGGATGTCATAACAGGAGATCCAACAGTAAAGAACAACAGTACAGAAGAACAGAAATTTCAGCAAAAGAATGACTGAAGATGGAATTTCCACAATGGAACACTAAATATGTACTTCAGCAATAAAGCTGTCTCAAAACGTCAAAAATGGGATTCCAATAAGAATAAGGAAATTGCTTCCTGGATCTTCTTAAAACTCAGCTTGTCCATAAATAGCCAACTCGTTTTGACGACATTTCCAATGCTCCAGAAACCGGGTCGTAAATTAGGATTACATTTTCGTTGGGAAACACAGTTTGCACAATCGTTTCCTGGAAAGCTGGCTCGTCGAAATACAGGGAAAACGTCGCGTCAACTGCGACAATCGATGAGACAAAAAACGAGCAGAGAGAGTGAAAAATTTCATTGGTGATACGCGTTCGGCTTAATCACCTGAACTAACACTGTTTCGCACTCTCTGACTAGCGTTAGGGAACATCGAATATGTAATCTGTTGCGTCGAATGGTAACTTCTTTGTGTGAATCATGTATGTGCTTCCAAAAGACAAATGTAAACGTCCGATTAAGATAGACAGAGAAGAAAGCCCGAGATAATTGAACGGCGAAAACTCTTTATAATACCGTGCATTAGGATCAGGCGAATGTGTCGATCGAAGTCGTTGAACCTGTTCCTCAGGCTATTATGACCTTCTATTTTAGGAAAGACCGATTATTTTCGATTAGTTTTTGGTTCTTGGGAACGTTTCTGTATCTGTGTAGTTGGAAATGTAAAAGCTTTTATCGTACACAGATAAATAGCTGTATGTGTAGGCAATTTGTTGCTCTTGATTCGAAGCTAATTTATGGCCAATTTTTTTAACACGCATAACTTGTCTGCATGCACTAATCGCTAACGATAATTGTATATTATATTTGTATTTTGAAAGATTTATGAGAGAAAGACGAATGAAAATTTACGTTCAACAAGTATACAAATAATTGCTGCTCATAAATACGAAATGCACGATGCAGAATCTAGAATTTGGAAACCATAAGATGGGATTAAAAATCTTAGGACTTAATGGAGGAGTTAAGAATCCACAAACCTAAATTTGGGAGCTCAAGGATCTAAATCCGAAGTTAGGAGGCTAAAGTCCTGAACCTAACGTCAAGAATTCCTAGTGTCAGTTACAAAGTCGGAAATCCAAAGTGTTGCGATCTCCAGATCAGAAACTTCGAAGTTGCACGGCTCTCAGAAGATCCGGGAAGGGATCTTACTAGGATTAGGTTTAAGGCTGATTTTTTGAGACTCTGAGTCCGGTAAATCTTCCACACAGTTTTACACGACTTAGCTATCCCGCGAATATTAGACCAATAATCTAATTGTTGTTTTATTCAGTGTTAATTCTATAATACATACTCTGTAAGTTCGAGCAAAAATTTAAAGGAAAGTTCAGCTTCCAAATTCAAACGAATAGGAAGGCATCAATCGCGTAATCGACGATCGTCTTCTGTTTACTTTTCCTCGTGCGATTGCATAGACTGTTCTGTAACTCTTTCAGTGAGTGTCCGTAGTAACATTTTCAAATGTTGCATTTATCTCGTATAATTATTTCTTTTAATGACTCTCATTGATAATAATTTCAAGGAAGGATAATAAAAAAGAAGAAGAAATCCTAAGTATGAGTCTGGTATCGATAAACTTCGAGAGTCCAGAGCGGATCAATCGAATTTGCATTGTTTCAAATGAGAAAACTGAATTCGAAATTCGAACAACTCGATGTTCGAACCATATCCTGGAGCGAATTATGTTCGAATTTCACAGATCCACTGCAAAAGGAAAACCTTAGTAACAGAAAAGAAACTTCTCGCTATACCCCTATTGCTTCGACCAGTATTTACCGAATCCCTGAATAACTTTCTCATGGAATATTTGCGAGACTACCTATATGTAAGTTCCTCGCGGTGAAGGATCGAGCGAGCCGTTCACGATCGATAGTTTCGTCGTGCATTAGATCCGCGGTACAGCGTGTATACGTGGTGGTTAACGAGGCCGATAACAGGGTCGCCGTGTGCTCGCGTACGTGCTCGTGAATCTGCATAGTAGCGCGGTTAAAGAACCGGGTTATTACCAGCGATTCAACCCTGACATTTCGTACGATGACGCTAATGCCTTACACGTACACACGTATACACCGGTTCAAGTTAGGTTCGTGAGCCAGCACACCACTTGAGAATGGTCTCGATGGCTGCTTCAACGAAGAAAGAGGTCGGGACGAAAATAAACGGGAAAACGGAGGAAGGTTGCGGATTGCGTGCGGACAACTGACCAATTAAGGGTGAAACTATCCGAGCTTCGATGGACAGTTCTTTCATGCTTACTCGGAAATTTCTGCAAAGTATCGAACATCTGGTGAATCAATTTGGTCTCAGGCAAAGAATAGGGAATTCTGAGAATTCCGAGAATTTTCATGTACAAATGACAATTTCGCAATACCAAACATTTTTTCCTTACACGGAGTACCAAGGTGAGGTATATACTTTATGTCCACTTATATGTCTTTGTTATTGATGGAATTCTTTTTCAATTTCTATTCGTATCAAGAAATTTTTATAGAAAGTAATGTTTTTACTCGGCATCTAATTTTCTCAGAATTTTCAAAGAATGATTTTGAGGACTTAGTTTTGTGTTTCAATGATTCGAAATATCCTAGTAGTATCATTCCTAGTTTTTATTTTGGTTGTTTACTACGTTACTATTGCAAATTTTATAAATTTCGTTGGATAGAGTGAACTTTTCCTCGTTTTTCTTCACAGCATTCATTTTTCGACAGAAAGGCAAGTTATAAAAAGATTGTTTACATGTAGCCTCAAGCAAAATGGTCTCTTCGAACAGGTATAAAAAGATTGACACTAACTCGGTCCGTAGGATGCAATTTGCGTCAATATAAGCACGATATTGAGTCATCCGACCTATCGTAGATCTCTCTTGACGCAGACGTTAGCCTTTATAAATATGGAAAATCTTAATTGTTAAAATAGACAGACGCCGAAGAATATTTTCATCCATTTTCCAATGAAAATAAACCGCGGTAAATTTAATTATCCTGAGAGCTCGCCTTTCCTAAATAAAGCACTCGGAACTTGTAAAAAGGACCTACCCTTTTAACGATTATTATGTATCCCAAACACAATTAATCAGAGTTATGTCGATAGTATATTGAAGTACGTTTAACAATGGTGAGCATCGAACTTATTAGTAAAATGAACGCGTAATACAGTGAAGGCCGTTTATTATGATTACATTGGGACTTGCAGTTTTTGATAAGAATAACCGGCTGATAAGATTAAGAGGATAAATAATGTTCACTATCGAAGTCGATTTATTAAAATCAATTATAGCATTTGCACACAGTTAAATGGATATAGTATCTTTGCTTCAGTTTTGAAAAGATAGAGATCGCATCAAGGCAAGACCTATACATATATGTATTCACATATTTTCTAATAATTCTATTATATACTCATGTAGAAGATAAAACAAATGCTTCGGTTAACCCTCTATAACATCATGTGACTTATAAATTATGCACCCATAAAGTTACTGTTTTTAAAGGTATTTTAATTTGTAGTTATATAGTTATATTGTATTGGTATATTATTAAACCACCAGAAAATTATTCACTTATCACAATTATTATTTCCTAGTTTGCAGATAATAAATAAAGGAACATTTTCCTCCCAATCAAATAAAACTCCGGTTATAGACAGTTTAAAGTGAGTTTTGAAGAAAAAGTCCATTTAGCACGAATTTACTAAGAATTCTTATCGCTTGTCGCCAGCTGTAATTACTACAAACCAAAATTGATAACAATAACCGAGATCTGATTACAATAGGCAGTTTATTTTTTCTTCATTTTATATAAAATGTTTTGGGACCGACTAATTATGATAACAATAGCCGATTGATAACATTATCCGTCATTATAATAATCGGATTTCACTATAGCTTCTTACAAGAAAGCTTTCCCCAAGTGTTAATTGCCCATTTTAATGAAAATTTGTAAGAAGGTAGTTTTCGAAAAAATATTTATTACATATTTCTTTTATGCTTCAGGGTCCATCGATGTTTTATAAATCATTTTATATAAGGCATTTTTAATACTTTGTATCCGCTGTATCTATAACCAGCTAATTGATTGTCCCCTGGTATTTTTTGTTCTTCTTCTTATTGAACTCTCTAGATTCTTTGTGGAAAGCAAATTGTTTTGTGTCATACCGTTTAACATAAATTTATACAAATAGTTTATCCTTCTTGTTTCCTTTTTAATAAATGACTTACACCGTTATTTAAATGAACGCAATACTGCTACGGATAAATATAAAAGTGACATATTCATGCCATTGCTTAGTTTAAGGCCCTTTGACAGGAATTCTTTCATAATGTGAAATGTAGATGATTATGACATAAAACAAATAAAAATCTCCATATTTTTGGTTTCTTGACTTACACCACTTCCATAATCACCGACAGTTATTCCGACATCATCCTTCCATTATGCACGTGATGTTACTAAACATTTAAAAATTAGAAAAACAAAGTGAAAGTTCAGTTTCCAATCTCCACAGATATTTTTTACTTAACCTCTTACAAAATACACTATAGCGATTGTAATACAGTTGTATTATTAGTAATGACTTCGATCGGGTCAACCCCCTTTTAAGGTTAGATATTCTAATTCCGACTTGAACTTGAAATATTCCGTCGTAGGCAGAGGCTATCTGACTCATTTCGATTGTTCGTATCGAGAGATACCCTGTCTCGGGGATATTACTGCTCTTTGGCAAAACTTCCTGATAACGAGCCAACAATAGAAAGGATCATTATAATCTTGCCGAACGCGAAATCATGGCGCGATCATGGTCACAACACCACGCTATAAGAAACTTCATATTCGGCTAACAGAAGAACGAATGTTTCTCTTTTGAGTCATTCGACATTCTTTGTTCAGCTTGTGCTAATGAATCTCCTGACTGCTGTTGTTTCAGGCATACTCTGTTCGCTGAACTCGCCGCCAAAAGTGGTCTTTTCCTCTTTGTTGCAGCGAGGTTAATGATATGTATGTATATGAATATTAATTTTTTCATATTTTGTTTGGCACTTCCGCAATCTTTTAAATTCTCGAAAATTACCTTAATTTCTATTCCAATTTATAACGAAGTCATTATCATTTTTGTACAATTTAGAATACGAATTTTACTAAATGCTGTTTTGACATTTGCAACTATCCATCAAACCATTTAATGAAGAATCTTATAAGAAACTTGAGACTAGCCTAAAATCTGACCGTTAACTCTAATATTCCTAAACTATTTTACTGCTAGTTTTATGCAAAAGTTAATAATTGCTCAACTTCTTCAGTAGCAATAAAGACTATTACCTTAAAAAGTTAACTTCGAGTTGACGAATGCAAAATCTTTTTCGCTATCTGAAAAAAAAACGTCGGATGTAGATTTCGCGAATCTAAAAACATCCCACGGTTTCGCGAGAAAGCATTTTGCAGCGACGCACACAGCAATTTTAACAAAAAAGTATCCGGTGTCGGGCGAATTATTTCTGTCCGCGTAGTTCCACGGATTCTCGAGGGCGTAAAATCGAGTGCAAGAAACCCGAGGTCCCGATCGTTGACTCAGAAACACGATTTTCGCACGCGAAACATTGTTTCCTGGTATTCGGTTACGCGTTCGCTTATGCAAACAACAATCCCGTCTCTTATTATCGCGCCTCTGTTCGTGCACGTGATAAAAGTTCAAGGTGCCGGATCTCTGATGCCTGACGTGCGCGCGCGATCATTCTTACACACACACACACACACCCCCCATACACATGCACGTCTTACAACTCATACTGTTCTTATGCACAGTTATTTCCTTTACCTGTTGGACTTTAGAAATTTTCTAATAATTATAATCAGTCAGATTTATAAAAAACAAATAATAGCAAGCAATGATTATGAAGAAATTCCTCTAGGTTGACTATAAAGTTTCTCTAATGGCTTTTAACACTCTGCTCTGAATTAGATTCTACTTTATTCCGTTTAATTATATTCTCCGCTAAGAAGACGCCCTTAGGAACCCTAAGGTTTCCCTAATGTCTTTTGTCACTCTGCACCCTGACTTATTAATTTACACTGAGTCCACTTTAGGAACAACTATACAGGATGACTCAGCTAAAAAATGCCACCTAATTATATTCTATGTTGTGTTGATATACATACATGATATTAGGAACGTTAAAAAGTCTGAAAATGGTAAAAAGAAACTATGAACTTACAGTTCACAGTCCGCGATAAAATGATAGGTTCATACGAAATAATGAAAGAAATATCTGTATTAACATTTATTTCTTTTATTTTAATAGTGTGAATATTTACTATGACGTTAAATTAATTAAAAAATTCGGATTGGAATGGTGTTGTATAAGTTTTCCATAATATATTAGTCAATGTTTGCCCAACTACCCTCAATTGCAATTTTTAATTCGTTTTATTATATATACTATATGCTATCTATTATATTCATATGTGATTATCAGTCATTTTATAGTTTTGTGACTGCACGATTATTTAAAATAGAGACAGTGAATCTATCTTTCTATCGCAGAGTGTGGTCGACTTTCGATTCCACTTAAATTAGATTTTTAAAATTTAGTATGTCATCAAAAGTTTGAAAAATAATTAAATGGCCTGTTTTAGGTGCGACGCCCTGTATTTTAGGGCGTCGCACTAGCTAAGAAAGACCAAGCTTTTCATTCACAAAATTCTATTCATCTTAATCAAGAAAAATCTCCTACGGGTGGCCTTAAAATATCCTTAATATTTCTTAATATTTCACATCCTGACTTATTAATTCATATCGAATCCATCATAGCTTTCAACCTCATCTGCAGTTCTTCCACTTGCCTGAACTCAAAAATGGAGCAAGCAGTGAATTCACAATCAGTATTAAAAGAAACATCCATCGATATAGCGAAACTGAACCAAACGAGTTTTATCAGACGCCGAAATATACGGATCAATAAGACTTCCGGTCTCAGATATCAAGCAAAAAAAAATATGTAATTATTACCCGAGTCGGTACTTTCAGGAGAACGATGTAAATAGAGACAGAGAACGACAAAGTTCCTGCAGTCGATCGAAGAAAGATGGCTCGCGAGCAACGTGCCTGAAGAGAGGGAAATGGTCTAAAGAGAGAGGTCGAGGAGCGACGGAGAGACCTATAGAGCGGAAAGTTGCAATGCCGACCGCCGCAGCAGTTCAAGGCCTTCGGTTTCTCTCTTCTCTTTTACTCCTTCCTCTTCCATCCCTGTTTGTTTCCTATATTCATTCTATTTTCTGCTCTCCCTTCTATTCCTCTCCCTCTATGTTCGATCCAGCAAATTTTGCATTTACATCTCCAGGCCCTCCTTGTCCCACTTAAACCTGATATTATACATATAGCTATCTTCGTTTGTTCTCTTGATCTTGGTCCCACAGAGATTCTGCATCTCCCCCCAGCCTCTCGTTGCTCCATCTTCCGCTCCCTCCCTTGATCCCGCGGTTTCCACCTATCATTCTCTCTCTTCATCTGCTGGCCTCTTCGTCGCTGCATTCATTCCTCCACCCTCTTTCTCCATCCTATGCTATCGCTTCTTGCCTTTATTTCCTACTACTCTGTCTTTCTTCCATTATAGTTCCCCCCTGCACCGAACCTTTTCCTTTCTGCTGCCTCTCGTGCATTAAATTGTGCTGATTGATACATTCTCATCACAGAGAACGCGCGTTTCCTCCTTCCTAGATTGCTATGTTTCACCGGGGCTAATTGACGAAAGATTCATCAATTATAGTGGTTAATTGCATGTTAGATTAGATGTTTTGTATCCCTCAAGATGCCAAACTGGTTCTGGTCCATGACTATTTTTGAAGGGATTGTGTAGGAATTTTAGGGGAAACTGGTGAATTACATAACTTGGATGGATTTGAGGTATACGTATATCTATGGATACTTGTAGGTTGTTAGTAGTAGTATATATTCGTATATAGGTAGTAATAATAGTATATAGTAGTATACACGGTGTCTCAACAAAAATATAGATCATTTAATTACTTCCTAGACTATGTATTATGTGCAAGCATGAAAATTTGATAAGAAATAAACCTGCAACTATAATCCTTTTCAATATCTTCTCATTTCGATTACTTACTACTTTTAGAAATACTCTTTGGATTTACCTAACATTTCTAGATGTTAGAAAAAAACGTTTCAATCCGTACTTTACTACGATTAAAAAGATTCGATCGGTGCAAAGGTTTTCAAGCCCGGACGATTTTAAATGTAATTCATGGATCTGTGGGGTCGACTGCGTATAATGCAGTAGTTGACTGCACTATCGACCGTGTGCAACCGTTGCATCGCGTCGCGGCGTCGTGACGTCACAGTCACTAATGCCCGAGTTACATAAACCCCCATTGCGTGCGTTGCCCCCTCCTCCATTCTTTGCCTCTCCCTATCATGTCCTATTCCTGTGCCGATGCTGAAGAATGTGCTTTCCAGTCTTCAAAGATTTATTTGAAATTTCAGAATTATTGTAAACTTCAAAACAGGATAGCATGTAGCATGTTTATACATAAAACCATGATATCCTGTCCTAGCTTTTGACGTACTATATAGACGTGAAAAAATATTTAGAATTTCCCGCCACCCAGCAATAACTCTAAATAAAATTTGTGCAACCTACATAGTAGAAAGCAAATCGCCATCTAGAGCTTACAAGTGTTCCCTACGCTGCGTGTACACAAGCGTTCAAGACACGATGCCATAAATTTCCTTGGAATACGGACGTTTACGAGACTCGGCAAGGGTCAACGCAACAACGTTCGTGAAAAGAAGCAGGTTCAACGTGTCTTCTACGAGGACAGCTGAGAAACGTAACACGTTCTCAAAGTGAATGCAATACATGAACCTAGAAATATAATGTTATGTAAGGACGAAGCTTAATTCAGGAAGGAGGGATCCATCTAACAGTACGTTCAGATGATACGGTTTTTGACCCGTTCGGTAATTTTGCCGAATCGGTAATGACTGAAGGCAGAATTCACGTCGTTTGTGCAGAGTATCGGCTAATTTCTGTGTTTGAAAGTTGGACGTGTAACGAAAATGCAGAAGCAATGTGAACGCTACATTCGGTAATTATCGATTCGGCAAAATTACCGAATCGGTAATAACTGAATGCAGCGTTCACAACTTTCTGCATTTTTGTCACGTGTTCAGTTCTCAAACATAGGAATTAACCCAATGGTTCCCAAACTATGGGTCGCGTTAAATATCAAAACATGAGACTAATTAACATGTTCATTACCTATTGAAAATTGTCAGGTGTAATTCGCCTTCCTTTTAAAATACACATTATGTATAGTATAAGAGTGGATGACAAAAAGTTACTTCTTTCGAAAGTACAGAGATCGCGGGCCCACAAAGTTTTGGAACCATTGAATTACGATAAAGTACCTAAATCGGTTACTCTTGATAATTTGGTCTCGTCAACGGTTGAAACGGCAACTGTATCATGTATAGCATACATTGCAATTAAATTTGGTAATAACAGAATCATACCGGTATCCAAATAACGTAATATATATATTTACGTAGCAGAGTTCACGCCGAACGCGTTAAAGGAATGGATTCAGAAATCCTAATTAGTCTTGTATATCAAAGATCTGCTATATCAGATAAATCGTTACAATTATCTAAAGATAATATACGCAAAGATAATAAATTTAATAGTTATATCTCCGCGTGAAAATTAAATTTTCGCTGGAGATGTGGAACTGTATGAACGCTGCTTTCGATTATTACCGATTTGATCATTTTACTGGGTCAGTCGAAAGACCGTATCGTGTGAACGAGTTGTAATTGTTCTTAAATTCGATCGACTGCATTTCCACGCATACTTTGTATCACCAATTTGTTGCTCGTTCATCTTTTGTTCCCATTATAGCCCTAAAAATGACTTTCCACAGCATATGCTAACTATGATTTAACATTCGCGCATGTAGATAACATTTCTTTCAATGTAATAACTGTATTTCTTAATCTTTTTCCACTATTCCTGGCAAAAATATTTGTTTTCGTCGAAAAGTAATAGTGTCTTCTAAAAAGAAGTGGCATTCATCAAGTGTTCAAATGTTCGAACAGTTTCGTGTATGTATGTATTTAGGTACATAGTGTAACAGTAGTTTGCAGAACTGGAGATGTTTTAACCTCAAAATACGCTTTGTCATTTGAAGTGCTATAGTCTCGAGGCTATACGACATTCTCATTCATTAGGGCGAAACCGTGTCCTTTCTCGAGTCTCCTTCAAGCCTCTTACCTAGCCTGAGGACTATTTTACGGTCTATAGTGAGTGGCTCTCTCTTTCTCTCTCTTTAATTAGATATACAGATACCGGTCCTAACAAATTTACAGCCTCGAGCGATAATGCGCCAACTCGCGTCGAAAATCGGCCTTGCAATTAGTCAACCTAACCAGGATAGCTATCGCGCTTTGTTTTATGTGCTAATTATGAATTAACTTGGTGCATTCTTGAGACTTCGTTGTGGGAAATTCTTTGATATTTTTAAGTAAGCAGATTTTTATGGGGCATTGTTTAATACTTTCGTAATTGTTCGTAGAAATCGACCCTGAGGCTTTTGCTATGCTTTCTAATCACTTTGTTATTATAATATTTGAATGATCTTTAGAAACGTACTCTAATTTCAATTTATTTTCATTTGTACGCTTATTCGCTAATATCTTGACCAAAAAATACTGTCATTAATGTTTTTAATAATGCTCCATAAAAACAGTCACCAAAAGTTGTTGCGTAGGTTTTCAGGGTTTTTGAAAGAAAATATTTAATTGAACATGCTTAACATCTCTATAAATTAAGGGAATAATCTTTTTTAACCTTTTAACTCGTTCTGGCATTCTATTGACTCTTATTAACTTTATAAGTTGACTTTCAATACAACATTTATAGAAACTGAAATACTTTTCAATTAAGCTCGTTGTAAATCATCTAAACACTTACACTTCGGATTAGAATAAACAAAAGGTAATTTTATATTTCTAAGGCAATTGATAGCCAACATGAATTTGTTTTAAGATATTAATTAAACAACATAATTACATTAATATAATTAATGTATAAAAATTTGTCAATTCCTTGAAACCCTTTGAGCACTATGGACACGCATATGCGTTAGCGAAATTTCCTACTTCATAAACGCAACATGAATAAAAATAATCGATGTTTTCAATAAACACATGCTTGGGATAAATATAAATATTCTATTTAATGCTGCGCAAATAAATATGTATAATAGGAATTTTAATCAGAACTTTATGTAAAAGTACTACTTTTAAATCAATAGAGCTCCGCACTCAAAGGGTTAAATTCGCGCTTATACATTGCATCTACGTTCAGAAAGTATTAACGCGAAAATGTAACAATAATACCTTTATAATTTTGTATAAAAGTTTCATATTGTTTTTAGATAGTATAAGAATTATTAAATAATACTGCATTATAAATATGTGACTCACCGAAAGATCAATAAGCCTTGGCAATATTGTTCTCTCTTCTCTTCATTGCAACAACAATTAAGAAGTTTTTCCTGTAATCGAAAAAAACGAAGAAAGAATTATTATTAAATTTTAAGTACAGCTTTAATAAACTACATCGGGACTTATTGTTAGAACATTTAATAGAAAAAAGGTGCATTGTATGCAACAAATTTAATAACATAGTTTGGGAACGGAAGTTATAAATAGGGAAAGGTTGAATGTTACAGTATCATCGAAAACAGCTATTTCGCGGTTTAATTCGAGTTTCGATTTAGGACTGGCTTACAGGCCTCGTAAACTTGCACTGTAATTACACGCGCAAGCGATAAAGTAAGACTTAAAATATACGATGGACCATGACAAACAGTTGCGTAGCACGAACTGTAAATGACTGATAGAACTTACGATGGCATTTGACCATTTTCTGATTTAAGACTCACTAATGAATTGAAATAATAATGTCATATTAACAACTACATGAGATAAAAATCATAACTGCAATCAGAGCGTGCAAGTTGTACACCTAGAACTCCTTTTACTCGATAAAGGCATACCGCATAAAAAAATCGCGTTAAAAAAGTCAAGCAAATATTGATTGGCAACAAAGGATAGAGCTTGTGTTGAAAAACGCAAACTATATAAAAAAATAATTCAAAACATAGAAATGCATCTACTAGAGCATTTCGTGTAATAAATATAATACACATGTGTATGTACACATTATTGAATAAACAAAATATGTATCATAAGTGCAATAAAGTGAGGGAAAGATGAGTAAATAGTAAAGTGATGTCTAAAAAGTTAATGAGCTAATGCAAAGTGAAAACAGAATAATCAAATAACTGTTAATAGAAACCGTGTAACGTTATAGTTGTGTAAAAAAGCACCGTGTGAAAGGAGTCCCGGGTGTATACATGTTTACATATCTAAAATAAATTATATTAAAATAGTTTCTCATTTTTCTATATACAGGGTGCCTCTCTGAAAAGAAGGTCATCTGATTGCCTATTATGCTACCCATTTATTTAAAAGTTTAAAAATTATGGAAACAGTGATTTTGGAACAAAGTGTTCTTTATAGCGCATTTTCTTTTTATTATTTTCTTCATTATACGAAGTATTTTTGCATAATTACAATTAAGAAATCTAAGTAAGAGGTATCTTTTGGCGAGCCATAAAAAATAAATCTTGAAAGTATAGATGCAGAGAATGCAACTGTGCGTCATCTACCAAGAAAAAAGTTCATTCTTTGTGGAAACGACTCCAGGTACGAGTGCACTTATCGACAGATGTAAATTATCTGCACAGTAAACTAACTTTTGTAGAACAATGGAAGATAAAGCAGGAATATGAACCGCCGTCGATAATGCACTTTTCTGCAATCCATCGATCAGACAGGATCGAAACTAACTCCGCCAACGAGGCACAGTACGAGTATACTCTGTGTTAGCTCGTTTGTAATACGACAGTACATGCTAGAAGTGTCTTATTATTAGGCTACGGAAGTTTATGTAATTACGACACGCAGTAAATATGCAAACTATATGCAAAATAGATAAAGAATAGATTTAGTAAATATGCACTTGCGTAGGTACGTATCTTTATGCAAAATGCAATATATAAAAATGTATTTAATATTGTCTGCAATATGTAATACATAAAAATGTATTTAATATTGTATGCAGTATGTAATACATAAAAATGTACTTAATATTAAGTGTGTTATGTAAGATATAAAAATATATTTAATATTATGAACTGTTCTAAAAAATAGTTACGTTGTACATATCATCCTATGTACTATTGAATTATTAATCTTTCTAACATAAAAAATAATATGCAACAGTAAAATAAATTTTTGACAATATTTACAACTGTATTATTAAACTGTATTAACTTTTTAATTATTAAATTAATTAACTATTATACTATATGTATAATACTAATTTATATTAGGTTTTATACATAATTTAAGTTACAATATACAATAATAATTTATTTTAAATTGTCAATTGAAACTTGATGTTTCCAGAACGTGCAACTTACGTGCAGAATAGGTAAGATATATTCAATATGCAAACTATGCAAAATAAGAAAGTATATTTTCAAATTCCTCTAATAATAAAACATACTTCTGACAAAGTCCCATTTATTTATTGAGTTTCTCTGAAATATGCATTTGCATAAACTTTTGCAGCCTACTTATTATAATGTTTATTTACTTGTAATAAAATAGTAGTAAATATAAAATGCAAATAACAGCAAAAAAAATGTGTACAAAAATTGTTTCCGCCCGGGATCGAACCGGGGACCTTGTGCGTGTGAAGCACACGTGATAACCACTACACTACGGAAACTTAGTTGTAAGAGTTCTTTTTAAATTGAAATATAAAGTTAATTTTATATTTCATGCCCTATTTAATAAAACATATATTTCATTACATATTATACTTCACTTTAAAAAAAAACCATGATGGAAGTTTTGAACTCTATATTTAAAATTTCTAATAAGAGGCTACATCTACTTGAGAATATTTGAAATTTGTATATTTTATATGCTTAAACGCTTACCCTGCAGTCTCCTATGAGATTGTAGCTGAAAAGGCACTTAATATTCCTGGTTAGTATCACTACTATGTTACAATACATTGACACTTACACTTGCAAGAATACTATCAATATTAATACTTACAAAATTAGTAAATAAAAAGGAAATGATTCGCGAGACGGCGAAGCGTACCTTTCTAAATTCAACTAACATTGAACTAACATGGCGTCTACACGAATACTCAATTGAATGTTTTAATGGACGTAAAAATAATTCTGACAAAAACATTTTTCCATAGGAATATATTTCATTTAGCAATCTAGTAACGCTTAAACTAAAACCACTTCCTCTAGTCAATTAATTAAAATTTACAATCACGAAATAAATTTACTTGCAAATTTTTAATTGACTACCGTGGTATTTGAATACATTACGTATGAGAACGTATATTTGCTTACCTATATATAATAATATTGTAAAATACTAAAGATAGAAATCGTTTAGCAATAATTCAAAAATGTAACAAAAAAATTCTTTTACTAGATGATAATCTCAAGAAAAATTTCTGTGAGCACAATCACTCGTTAATTTAGCAAACTTTTGCTAGATTACGCACAAAGTTAATACACGTCTACACGCCACGCGTATCAACAAAGAACTGAATGTCCGGTCGACGTCTTCTCCCGGCTATTCCGTTCCTGTCGCTAGCCATTTGTTTATGCTACGGTTTTTGTCGAATCTTTTCTGTCCACACTTGTTCGAACTCGGGTGATCTGACCCGTATAATCCGCAAAAACATTCAATACTACTCGTATAATACGAAAAATCCTACGCTAATATTTCATTTACATAAACTCCAAATTAAAATTCTAATCGACTTTTTACCTATGAAATACATACTTGATCCTATTCACAACTATGTACCATTTAAGATACCTTTCGGTTACCGATGCGTTAATGCAGAGCGGTCACCTGCGAAATGATCAAAGCGTTTCATGGTCGATAACATTGTCAGTGAATCGTAGAATAGCATTATCGTCTGTAGCACGAGACAAAGTAGGTCGATATTGTCATTGCATTGATACTTTGGCCACCATAAGAAGTGAGGTAACGAAATGTAAACAAACATTGAATTGCTCGCAGATCTCATATCTTCGGAACACAATTCGTCTTGTCTTTTATTGTAAAATGGGGAAAGTAATAACTGACGGTGCGGCTAGTGACACATCCGTGGATAAAGGAAGGAAAACTATTCCGAAAGAACAGAAAGTTCGAACAAAGAGGAAGAAACGTAAAAGAGACTTGACAGATTTACATCAGAGGCTATTCAAATCGAAGAAGGTATCAATATATACACGTACATACATTGTCATTATTACGAATTTTCTTTCGCAGAGACTCTACATACTTCGTTAAATATTAAATTTATTCTTATTAACAAACGGAATAAAGTGGTATATAATTGTCATATCTAATGAGCAAATATATTTAATGATTTACAATGCTTTGGTTATGTTTGATAATTGACACGTCTCATTAATTTCAAAAATATATATTTTTGTATTATTACGTATTTATACAATATAATGTATTATATTACTTTTTCAAAAGAAATATTGCAGGGTAAATGGAAATTTGAGGAGATACTTTCTTAGATGATTGAAATAAAAGTAGAAATATCTAATAAATATAGGGCATAAATGTCATTGTCTCTTAATGTCATAATATCGAATAAAAAGTGGGATTTAAGTTAAAGCTAGATGCGCGCTTTCAGCGATATATCGATACATCGAACGAAATGAATAAAGAATACAACTGACAGAGCAATGCTATTTCTTACTATTTTTGAATTTTAATATGATAAAATAAAACGCAAAAGCCTGAATAATTTAGGACTACCAACAATACTTTATAATATAATTTTTAATGTTACATAATTGATTTCTTAATGTAACAAAAAATTTTACTAAATGTTTAACAAATTGAATTTTTAAATTCAAACATTTTAATTTTTATTTGCAACGAATTCTGCAGATACAAATTATTTAAGTTATGGTATTGCACGCGTAATTTTTCAGCAGAACCGGAAGACCTGCAAACATTGGCAGAGTAATTTTGTAAAACAATTACATCGTTTTGCGGACATACGGGAGGAATATGTATAGTTTAAATAATTAATTTACTTTTACTTTGTCTTTTGTGATCATTATTCGCCAAAACAATCTCTTTCAGGACAGGGAGACAAAAATCGACGGCAAGTTGAACAAAGCGCGAACTTCAAAACGTAAATCAAATAGAATTCTTCTGAATCCCGTAAATACCATCAATTTATTAATTTTGCATAAAAAGTTAATATAGCGGTACTGAATTATAATTTTTGTTTATTGTAGCCTGTTGGCATATATCGAAATGGCGCAACAGGGAAAGAGATACAAAGATGTATGTATTAATTAATTTTTTCTTTTATACGAAAAAAATTAATTGAAAAATTAAAATTTGTATAGCTCAAGTAAAACAACCGTTGAACGATCTAAATAATGCGCGTCTGCAAGGAAACGTGCTCAAACTATTAGATGGATATGATTCAAAGGCAAAGTAAGTAAAAGTATTATAAAAAAATCTGTTTGCTCTAAAAAATTTATTTTTTAATTCACAGAGGTGTTGTAGTTGAAAATGGTGATAGAGAAGTTTCGAAAGACCTATTATTTGATTCTAGTATTAGAAATATTCTGCAACCAACTCCTATTAGTGACAAATGCAAAAATTCTACTTTGGGTAATGTGAATGGGTAAGTCTCAGGTAATTTCATACATGTAAGATATAAACGAAAAAGATGTGAGTTTTAAAGTAAATTACTGAACTCTCAAAATAAAAAAAATGATCACTTAAATTACTGTTAATTAAAATAAAATAACTGGACTGCGGATCTTTATTCAAATTCATATTTTTATTAACAAAATTAAAGGAATAAGACATATCTAGGGGGATGCTTCAAAATACAGTAATTCTTATGTCACTTTAAATATTTTGTATATTTTTCCATACTACGTGCACTTTGTATCTTTTTGTATATTGAAATTTCTCATTGCATAAAAATCCATAGTCTAATAATTACAGTGTTTGTTTTTGGTAGGAAAATACGGTACCAAAGAGATGAGTGTGCAGGAAGTGTCGACGTCACAGCCAGTATTGAATTGCCGCAAAAATCATTAGGCAAAAAGAAGCCAATCAACTCTGAACATTTACGCAATTCCGCGTTAAATAAATATGAGGAACTATGTAAACTTATATGTGCCGAAAATTTTGTGCAGCAAAATTTTCTGGACCACTTTACGTCAGGTACCACGTTTTACCGTTTCCATATTTTTATAATTACTTTTTCCAATCTTTATTTTTTACAGACCCGTTGACAACGGTAAAGAGAAAACTGCGATGCACGTATGCAGAATCATTTCATAACCAATTTTTGCGTGACATGATTAAGCGTGGTGCTATTCTAAATGAAGTCGATAGTGCAAGCACTTCTGTGAAAAATCAACTTCCTCCCAACAGTGAATATTGTCGTTTGTATGCTCAGAACGAAGAGCTGGTATCTGTGGCTATCGATAATTCAGCTCGTCAATTTGGTTACAAAAAGAATCAAGAAATCGTTGGTTCAGAAAGTGAAAATCCATTTGTAATTCCGCAGAGAAATTTCAACTTGGATGCAAAAAGAAATGAAATTGTCACGCCCAATCTATTATTTGATTTGTCCCTACTAAATGCTCCTAATGCGGGTATAACAAACTTCATTCAGCCGGAAATGACAAAAAATATGATTAGGGAAGATAATATAGCAACTGAGGACGAGTCAACAGATTTTAGCATTACTACTTCTCTGGAAGTGAATCATTCTGCAAGTTCCATACGCAGAAACAATAACACTATCGACTACTTTGAAATCAATGAGCTAGAAAGAATAAAAGAGAAGAATAAGCCTGTGCTGTTTGCACCATCAGAAGCAGAACTCCAAAATAATATTATCAAGAAACATTTGATAAAACGTAAAAATCAACATCCGCAAACAATACGCCCTTTAAACAGCGGATTAAGAAGGCACGCGGCGAAGCAAAATTTCAAACTTTCACAGCAGGTTAAAATGAAGAATCTGAAGCATATCCCTGCAATATTGCGAAGATGCAACAATGGCATCACGAATAATAACAGTCGATTGAATTTATTCCAGGAGTCGATGCATATTAATAAAGAATCCAAGGAGATGCTGTTCGATGCTGCATCGAAGCAGAACGTCCTTTTCACTCCACAATCCTTGACAACGGAATTGAACGAGAACTCAAAGACGCTGCAGCAAACATGGAACTCTGTAAATACTGTGTTCGATACTACGAATATGAACGATCTGAACATGCAGACCTGTGTAGTGGAATCACCGAGTCTGCGTAAGGATGAAATATGCTTCATGAAGAGATCTTGCTCGCATCCAGTAGACTCCAAATCACAAAGGGGTCCCATAAACGATATTTTCACAAACAAGAATAATCCTCCGGTACAAAAAACAGTAATGTTTACAAAAAAAGATTCGCGGAATATAGAGCATTGTTTATATCTGAATAATTTAATTGCTGATGGAACCACGAATAATTCTAATGTTTGTATCATACGGAAGAATGTTCCCGTGCAACAGCAAAATTTGAGGAAGAATATTTGTAGTGTGCATGGGAATTGCCAAAGAGTAGAGAACTGTTACAGGGCATTTCAGTGCTCACAAAATTCTGATACTGCCCGTTATGGCGCGGAGGAATTTAAAGAGACTAGTGCACCGCAAATGCAGAATGTACAGGTGCATCAGAAGCCTGTGGTCTGTGAAAAAGTGTTGCTGAGAAGGGTACAACAGCATTCCAAATGCGAAAATCAGAAATGCCATAACGATCAACACGTTTGTTACGTTCTAGTAGATCAGTGCAAAGATAATGTCAATAATATGCAAGAATGCTCCGCTGATAGTGTGCCTCAGAAATCTGCAATGTTACGAGGTAGACGATACTGCCAAGACGATATGGCTGATGTTGGTATTCTCAAAGGAGTACAAAACTTGAAGATTTTGCCCATAGAGGTAAGAGAACCGCAAGTGAAATTTACCACTAATCAGTGTATAGAAAATGACGTGGTACTGGAGGAGCAGCCAATCAAGTACTTGGCATTTGAAAATAATGCAAAGCCTGAGAAGATTCCCTTGTACACACAAAGGAATAAACACGTTACCTCTGTTGATAATGTAGAGGTAATTAATCCTGGTACCAATTATCGCGTGGTATCATGTCCTCCAGAATCCACGCAAAAAATTATTTTCGTACCAAGTTGCGAACAGAATAAAGTTGTGTATGTTAACCAGAATGTAGGTCATCCGAATGTTTCGTTCGAAGAATGTTCGCACCCTAGGAAGGTAATCTTGTATCGACCGGAAGTGCAATGTATTAAAGAGTCTTCGAATGTATGCGAAATGCACGTTCCGAAACAGAACCTCGTGGAAATAAGGAAACCCGAATGTGATTCAGTTGTTACTAATTTACATCAGGCGGATAATATTAAAAAATCGAAACGGAGCACGGTTAATTGGGAGGAAGTTCGTTATCGACACAACCATGGTAATACTTATAATTAATAATTTATAATTCATTTATTTGATGAAATAATTACGCCTAACGTCTGTATCCATTTTCTTTTATTTCAGAACACGATGCTTGTATGAGGAGTAAAGCAATTTTCTATCAAAAATAAATTTGCTAAACCTTTAAAAATGTATTTAGCCACTTACAATTTCTCTGTTATATTTCGGCGGCGAACGCAGAAAATTATTTATTACTTTTTTCTGAAGTAACGTATGCCAATATTTACGAATATTGTATTCAGGAAAACCGTAATAGCAAATGTTATTAATAAAGAGAACTATAATACTTTTCAAACGCTCGTTATAAATGATCAAAAATGTTTTTTATATTTTATGTTTCTCAGGTGTATTTATGGAAATGCAAGATTTAAACAAATAAAAAACGAGAATCATCAGTGAAAGTTTATGTAAAGTGTATCTTGTTTTAATAGAATTGTATTTGTTATGAAATATAAAAAAAGAGTAGTTGTGTAATTCTTCTATCTTAAATACGAATCGAATGTATTGTGAATCTTTTGTTTCATTTACAAATTATTCAAGTATTTGATACCAATGTTTCCTTTGTACGATTACAAATATTAAAATTGAATGTCTGTATACCTCTAAGTTTCATTCTTTTGAAAGTTAAGTATTTGTTCCTAAAGATAACAAATTACTAAAGTACTACGTTTATGTTATCGAAATATGATTTTAGTCATATGTATATGTATACCTATGAATTCTTGCCTTTTCGTTTTAAAAAGGAAATCCTTAAAAAATTGTTGAAACTTACATCATACGTATAAATATGCTGTTAGTATAATAATCGCAGCAATCATTAACATCACTTTCACAATAAATTACAAATAAAAGTATTTTTTAATGTTGCTTTTAATTATCTGATCCTTCTGTAGTATTTTGTAATGCACACTCCCGCCAAAATAAGTAGCTTCACTAATGTGATGGCGCCACTTGCAATGTTTAAATTTTATAACTGCACGAAGCAATTAGCATTTTATTTATATGTATGTTGATAACAAAATCAATTTCCAAAAAAATTGAATTCCTTTTTTAAAAACGGAATATTAGATTGATTGAATTAATTAAATGTAATGCGATTATTTTATTAGATGCAATTTCTAATTCAATTGCTTCATATGCCACCTGCTGACAACTTATTGAGAAAAAAACATGTAGGCGCGAAATCAACTTTCGATTGCATAAAAATGCACCGTGTTGAGAACTTTATTTTGATGGTAATTAAGCGAAAAAAAAGGAAAATGTTCCATCGAAAAGAATTAGTAAGTTCTATTAAGTTCTTAATTTAATATATTCGATACAAGTCGACGTATTTGATGCAGAGGAGCATACACAACCAACCTAACTAACCTTGCAATTTTCCAATAACATTTTTGATATATACGTAAAATGAACCAATGGCGGGGAAAATATTTGTACCTGTAATACCCGATAAATGGGATTAACTCGTAATAACGTCGTACAAAAGTGCATACCAAACGAATAATTGCAGCCCATTTTAATCAACTTGCAGTAACATTTTACAGGAAGCGTGAATTATCAGGTGTTAACCCATTTTATGTCTCATTACACCGAAAACATCGGTATATGTAATAATAATTGTATGCAACGCCCATATTTGCGAAAACGGAAAAATCATCCACTTTATTTTAAGATACGTATTTTGTAAGTTCAACAAACTACAGTATAGTGATATATGCACATGTAAAACGATCCTTTACTCACAAATGGAAGACGATAGCGCCACGTGTAAATAGGAAAAAAAAATAGTCGCTTTTCCATGGGATCTAGAAATATTAAATTGTATTCCTATGGGTCTTCGACTCGATGGGGTGGAAGCGTAGTAGGGAGGGTGAAAAGCGTCCGAGATCACTAACCAATATTTAATCAACTTTCTAGTAGAATATTATTCTCCGGACAAATCAAGGACATATGTATCAGACCGCTAAGGGGGGTTGACGTTCTCTGTATTGATATAAAAGACGAAACGTCGCCCCTGCGAGTGTGCGTGTGTTCACGCGCTCACGCGTGTTGTGTTATTCCCAATGGCGTAAACATTGATGTAATAATTTTTTAATTACCTATTCTTTAATGCTTACAATTCAATTTAAACAAGCATTGACCATCATGTTTAGTAACTTAATTTTGTAAATTTTGGTAATTCGTTAAAAAAATTAGATTGCATCTCGGAAAGTTATATGCATAATGATAGAAACATCTCATTATTGCTGCATACATTTTATGATAAGGTATCTTTTTATGTACCGTTTCTTATAAATTTTACGAAGAACTTGAATTGTAACGTTTCAGATACGAACATCAATTCGAGTTCAATATGAAGTTATGGAGGAGCCTACGCCAATGGTTGAGTCCGTTCCTATGTATTCTCAGTATACACACCATAGACGATTTGGTGTTGCGCGGCATAGTATGTTCACCGTGTACCCTGGAGAGAATTCCCTTGGGACAAGACACGGGGAAGAGGGGCGAGCACCAGGACTGCTCTCATCGTGGCCCTTTCGTGAGAACAAGTGCGAAACAAGTGTCGCACAGGTTCCTACCACCTATCTAAGGCTGGTCCTGTGTCATGTTTAGTCATGTAATTTCTCTATCTGCAGATAAATCATATTTCATACTCTCTATTCCCTTGGCATTTATTTATGCGGTATTTGATGTGTTTCTACTACCTTGTGTACATGGTTAAGAGACATAGCAGCAAGCTAATTCTACGAGAATATTATTCTGAATATATCAACCATAATGTTTCATGTTATCTTTACCATATTATTTGTCAATGAATTTCATAGGATTTGGTAATCGAATTTTCTGCCGTGTTTTAATATAAATACATACTTATTGACGCTATATATGTTTTGCAATAATAACTTTAATTTCATTTGCAGCTCATTTTAAAATTTACAATCACAACAACTATTAATCTCGTTTACAGCAATCACTTTCTTATTATAGGCTTTTTGGTACCTACCTGTTCTTATACTTTTAGTATTATTAGCATTACAGCTATAATAAGAAGCCACCAAAATGCGACACAACGTCAGTCCACACATTCACGGATCAATACAATTCATCATTCTCAATTAATTCAAAAACTAATGCCGTTTAGAATCGGCAATATCATCCAAGAAGCGAATTCTCATTGTACCAAGGCATCCGCAGAAGGAGCCAGGCGTAAACACACGGAGGGCGGCTGGAGAATCGTAGCTCTGGTGTCCAGCGGAAACGGCCTGCTCCGGAATCGATCGTAAAATCGAGACCAGGAGAGAGGGTTGGCATCATCGAATGATAGCGTTCATTCGGGCTGATGGCTGTTGGGGAGAGGTCGCCCGACGAACCGGGGGTGGCACACGGATGGGGATGAACACAGAAGCTCCGAGGGCGGCGACTGTTCTCTCATCCGGCTCGGGGGTGGCACAAGGATCGACGAATCAGCGTTCAGGGAACAGCAGACGATGACCAAACCCGTTTCTCCATAACCGACCGAGGGCCACACCCCCGGCGTGCACCCTCTCCGACGGTTATTGAATTAAGCTTATCATTTGATTTTGAGGAGACCCACCAGTCGGTCGTCTCGGGCTCTCTTAAGCGGGCCGAAAAACTTCTTTCTATCCGCGGCTATAATCGCAATAATTTGATATCGCTGATCCGATTACGCGTCATAAGCCGCTATCGAGCAACCGACTGCCGCCCGCGTCCCTTAGCTCTCATCCGCGATCAGAGAGAATTACGTGACGCTACAACCACGACTTGTACACCCTGGCCAACGATTAGCCGAGATTTCTACGGAAGATACACACCGCTGCTCGGGTCGGAAGGAACGCCGTGGCTAGGGCCCGGCCGGGGGCCCGCAGCTCCTTCTGCGACCCTTTAATCTTCGACCTAATCTTCGTCTCTTCTTCAAAATACTTCGAATCAGCATGTTACAGTGAAAGACAGGGTTAGCTGATCGCGTGTTTAGCGACGCGGAACTATAAGGGTTACCCATACACCAATATCTGAAGAAATTCATCGTTTTCAGTCAATTGAAGAGTCAAGATGAAGAAATAAAATACTTCAATGAACTGTCCAGGTGAACCGCGATCAGTGCCGTCGCCGTACCGCCTCTGACATCCGAAGCAACGTCCATCTGTGACTAAGGAACTTTGTCGTCTACCTCCGCTTCTGGTGTATCGAGTGAACCATGGATTATTCCTACTTGAATCAAGCGGCCGCCGCCGCAGCCGCGGGTTTCGAGGCCTCTAGCTGTGCTTTGGCTGCCAGTGAAATGCAATGTGGATACGGAGACCTCAGCTCGTGTTCGCAGATGAGTCAAGCTGCCTATCGGTACACGGCTGCGAGGGCTGCCGCTTATCCGGGCAATGCGGGAACTACGAGTACCGGAAGCACCACGCCGCTGGGGGCCCACCACACCACCCACTCTCATGCCCACGCGCACCACGGGGCCCATGCAACTCCTTGTTCGGTAATGGCTGCCAGATCTCAAGAAGTCCACCGACACGCAGCCTCGATCTTCCCGTCGGCCATTAATCTGCAGAGTGAGTGAATTTAATTATTGAAAAGATAGAACTTATTGGGAAACGTTTGGAAGCGGAGGGATTGATGGCTATGAATTGTTTTGTGGGGATGTTTAGAGAAATTATTTGTTATTTTCATTTATTTTCTGGTCATTTTAAGAAGAGAATTTACATTGTTTTTTCTTGGTGTAAGAATTTTTTATTGCGAAACTAGAATATTGTTTAGTTTGTAAAACGAAAAGTCGTGTTATTGGTTCCTTTCCTCTATTATATTTTAATAATATGAAATTTCATTTTTTGGGCATCCAAAATCGTCAGAGCAATTAAACTAACGAAAGCATTATTACACCTAAACAGATTTGTCTTGTTATTCATTTGTAAAATTATCGAAGTTCATAGCTGATAATTTGACAGTAGAGAAATTATTTTATTTTTAGACACCATTTATTAAGATATTTTGACACCATAAACGATGTACATTCATTTTTATTATCTGAATGATAACAATCCTTTATAGTACCTCTTGTAATAAATTTACTTGGGTTTGTCATAGTCCATAAATTATTATCTCATCTTATCGGAGAAGTGAAGAATTAATATCTGTACTCATCCACACGTTCGACACATTTATCATTTGCTTTACGTATGTATTATTTCCATTTATTCTTCTTATTTTCATTATTATTCACAATTTAAGAATAATTCGATGTTTAATAGTTAGATATAATTCAGGAATATTAGTGGCGCGTAGAATTAGGTAAATTCTAAGGAAAAAATGTACAAATTTATCCACGAACTTAACGGATTAAAAACATCTACAATTTTACAGTAATATTCTACAATAAATTAAACTGAAAGCCATCATTAATTCAACAAACTTTTATTTCGCCACCATGAATGAATAAGTCAAGTCCATCGTTAAAGGGGCTGAATTTAGGCTCGGTAAACACGTGCGTTTTTATGTCGTGCGGTATCGGAATTGCGACTCGACAAAATGTCTGCCGAACGTGTAAATTGATTGATATAAAATAATGTACTGAAACAATGCAATTACGGTTGGGGCGAACGCACGTTGTCATGAGGAACTCTGACAAAAATGCACGCAGACTAAACGTACGGTGCCGCTACACTATCAGAATACGTGTGCAGTATGACAAAATAATTCTTCCGCTAGAGGTTCCAAAAACAGAATCCATAGTCCGCCGATTGTAACATTGTAGTTACACTAAAATATTCGAAATATGGGAGCTGCAGAGGCTTCGCATAAATGTACACTTACCATGATCGAATGGGTGTCGGTACAATTATTCGAAAATGTATTTAATCTTGTATTATCTCATCAATTTGTTAATGCTGCAATACAATTGATGTGCATTTATTAACACGGCGTTAAAATGAAAAACAGACTCAAACTATGCAGGTAGAATTGGAAATCCGAAGAAGGGTTGAAGATTCTTACGAAGATCAACGTGAAACATTCGCAGCGGCGGCTAATTTGTGACGAATTGGGAAAGCAGACATACAAGTTGATATTGCAAAGGGGATGTCACAAAAAATCAACTGCGAATGTTTCGCATCGCTCTGTGAGAGCCTTTGATGTAACTACAAGGTTACAATCGACGAACTGTGGCTTCCGCTTTTGAGGACTTTAATGGAAGTATCAATTATTCGGTACATCTAATTTCTAGTATCTCGAATTGTAATTGCGGCGCTGTACGATTGTCGCACAGCAGGAAAACGCACGTGTGTATCGGGCCTTAAAGGGTACAATCAATCGAAGGCACAGAAAGACACGGTGCGCGGGCGGAGCGAAGGAGATCGTCTTCTCCCCAGAAAAAAAAAGAGGGTGGTCCTTCTTTGCTCAGGGGAAAGTTGCCGCGATGGCTCGTCTCCACGCTCAAACCTACCACCACAGTATTTCCTCCGGAAACGACGACAAGATGGCACTGAAAATCAATGGATGTGTCTCGTCCTCTCTTTTCCTCTTTGCCTCTTTCGTATTCTTGCCTCTCTTTCTCACTCTTTCTTCGTCTCTCCTTCATTTACCGGCTCTACTTTGTCTCATCCCACGTTTCCTTCACCCCTGGCTCACTCTTTCGCGCCCTCTCTCCCTTCAGTCACTCATTGCTATGGTTACGTTGCTCGCTATCCCAGCCATCCTCACCTATATTCTATAATCTATAAGCTACCTCTTCTCCGTAGATGTAAAGTCCTCAGGAATATTTCTTGGGTGAAATAATTCAAGCGCACTGATTCTTTTTATGTTTTATTAATCTTTACACCACATGGGTGATTCAGGGGTTGCAAGATATAAGATATAAGCCCTCTTGTTTTCTTTAATTAGAAGTTTAATGGTTAGGAGAAAATTTGGTTAATGCGATTTAGGACATGGTTTGTAGAATGGATGATGGTTTTAGCAATCTTCACGCCATATAAATGACTTAACGATCGCGGAAGTAGAAAATTGTTTAGACTCTTGCAGGAGTCTTCTATGGGGGAGAAAATTTTGATAAGTTAATTTAGGAGGCAGAACTATGTACAGTGGATGGAGATTCTTTATGGCAAAGTAGGTTCATGTTAGGATATTTCATTATCACCAATTCGTAACAGCGAGTCACTGAGAAAGTAAATTGCACAATTCTTATAAAGTGCATTTAATTGATTTTTGAAAACATACGCATTGATGAAGTATCCAAATAATGAAATTCAAGAGCTTTCCGGAAAAGGGGCCCATAGATCTACAAGTCCTTTTTCTGTAATTTATCTTTAATTAATCCGCTTAAAATTTCATTCCAATACAGTGATCAATTAAGTTTAGAATAATATTTATTGTTGATTCACGGAACACGTGAACTACCGAAACAATTTACTCAGTTTACTATTTTGTCTGATAGGCTCTCTTTTGGAAAATTCTTCAGTTAGAAAATTTACAAAAAGTTGATCAGTTAGATTTCTGAAGGGCTCAAACAAAACGACACTAATTCTAAAGTAAAAACAACTTCGAACAAATATCTTCAGAAATATTGTCTTACTTTTCTAACCAAAGTAAAATGTCATAAATTCTAAAATCTTAAATTTTTTCTGTTTGAATTTTCAGGTGGACTAGGATATAAGGCTTACTCAGGACACGACGGCTTGGCGGAGAAAAGGAAACAACGTCGGATACGAACAACCTTCACGTCGGCTCAACTGAAAGAATTGGAGCGTGCCTTCCAGGAGACTCACTACCCGGATATCTACACCAGAGAAGAAATTGCCATGAAGATCGACCTCACGGAAGCTCGAGTTCAAGTAAGTCACTTTTTAATTCAAAGAAAAGCTTTGTCTTCTCTGTTTTATATTCGCATGATTATTAATACCGTCTAGAGTTGATATAAATTGACCACCTTTTTACTTGGTAGAATAGCATTACCTTCTCTTCCATTTGCACGCATTAACCCATTAAGTGCTGAATTAAAATTACAAAAAGTGGTAGGATAAAACCACATTTTTTATGAAAGAAATCGCTTCTAACTATCGTAAACGACATGAAAATACAATATATGTTTTTCGCGGATATTTTATTTTTTTTTTTTTGCCCGTATGATGTACGGACTAAGCATTTAAAGGATTAACTCTGGCCTTTTTTTTACTGGAGTCACCGTAAAAGTGATAATACACGCATTGAAAGAACTTTTTATATGAAAAGCTGTAAAGATAGCATCGTTTTAATTTAATAAAATTTAACAAATGCGGCGTAAATGATGAAATTCTAAAAGCTTGATAAATCCGACGATTTTCTTTGAAAAATGTTTCACGGTGATTAGAAAGATCGCAGTGGGAAAAAAAAGGAATGAGAAATAACACCGACAGTAGGCTGTCGTCTGTGTTCTTTCGTCCGCTTCTACCTCAGGGTCTTCCCTCCGGCGTCACCTAAAATGGAGGGCTGAAAACGGAGGGACAAGGGCGATGGCGGAACGCGGGCGCCATGTAATTGCATTACAAGCCCCATTTTCGTTTTCACGGTTACCTGCAAGTCGCTGCTTGATGGATTATACCGTCTAATGTCTGTGACGGATTAACTTGCACTTCTTGCACGCTAGAGATTCAGGGAAGTCCCCTGTCTTGATACGGCGCGGAATCGAACGAGCAAAATTTATGATCCAATCAACGTGTTTTGCATTTTCGGCAACTCTCACGAGCTTTCACGGATAACCACCTTTTGGCCTCCTATCGACACCCATTCTTTATTCTTTTCCAATATCTATTTCGGCCTTTTAATCATAGGTTTTTATTTGGTTTTATATTCTTTATAATCAGACAAATCTTTTATGCGCGTTCAGATTTCTGTACAAAAAAAGGAGACAAAGAAATGTGAGTTTAATAACGACTTCTTTTGTGCTGTAGATGTTTGTCAGTTGACCATCGCCGGTATTTATTATTACGCAGCCTATTTCTGATATTATTATTATCTTCCTCGCTAGCGCGCAATATTACGAATACTTTCATAGTAAAATCTTCTTTAAGCTGAATTAATTCCGTGTTAATGAATGTTCATGTTCTCGTGTTACTTCTTACAGCACATAGTTTAATTATCTATTCTGGTACCAATCAATCACTTCCTCATCATTTTTAATCTTCAGAGTCTTTCGTACAATTCTGAAGATAAATTGATTCAAGGTGAATGACTTTGGTCTATCTTCTTGCTTCCTATTTCTCGGTTGAACTTCATGCATCATGAATATAACGATCCCTTTGACGATGCACATTTCAAGTAGATGTCTGGTCTGGATCCAAAAATAGGCAGCTTCGACAGACGCGAAATGTGTCAGGAACCAACGTCTTTCTTAATCCCCGATCCTCCTGTAATAATAATTATGCTTGCCAATCACAAGCGCTACGTTAATGCCCTGGGTAAATGGTAGTCATCTATAGTACACTTTGGATTGGATTAAATTTATTACATCGTCCAAGTGACGTGGATTACTCGCACGACAATCATCCCGACAATCTGTGAATGAAATTCTACTAGTGTGATTAAATTATATAGATTGAGGAATAATTGCAGATGATCTATATTTTTATCAGAGTTCCTGCTGGTTCAGTATAGTGAACTTAAATGTTGAAATGAATACTAAATTAGCGACACATTAGGATGCAATGGATTTTATAAATTTTTAATTTCTTTATGTTAGAAGCAAAATAACAGGTGGCATTGCACTTAAAAGTATATATACATTACCGTACATAAGAATTTGGACACTTGCACATTATTGTAAAAATGGTGAATTATACTATTAGTACAACTCTTTATTATAAGTTTGGCTTACGTTTGATTTTATCTTAGACGGCTACATAATGTCTATAAAAATCAAGAAATATTGTTTAACATACGTTTCTACAAATAGAAAAGCACTAATGAAAATTGCTAGAAAAATAATTTTGTAATGATGCTTAAGTTTGTTCACTACAAGTGCTTCTCAATTGTTTTTTTTTATTATTATTTGCACCTTCGCGTTGAATTGTATGATGTTTTCTATTATTTCCTACAAACCGTCCGTGGTTGTTATGAAATTTAATGATTTTATCAAAATAATTTTCTCAATATCAATAATTTTCATTAATTTATTACAAAGCTTTTTCATCTATGACACAACACACACTATCTGTACAGCAACAAAATTCAACAGTGTTCATTGCAAGTGAATATATAGTAATATAATAAAGTTACAAAACTTTTAATCACATCGTATCCAGTGTTCAAATACTTATGCACGGTAGTGTAAGTAGGTATTTGTAGGGACTGGAGAGTCTTGTAAGGAATTTTCACGGTTGCTAGACATGAAGTGTAATAAAAAAGTATTTTATTTAGTAAGAAGGTTTATGATAAATAATTTGTATCTGGTTCGTAAGACACTGATAAATATTGAAGAATGTTATAAGGTCGTTTTTCATGTGAATGGATATAAAATGTAGTCCTCTCGGAATTGAATAGTTAAAAGGAAACCATATACATGTTTAAAAAATGTTATTTTCGTTGTCTCCTAGCTTTTGCTTTCGAAATACCCTGTGGAAGAATAGAGATACGATTGGCGGTAATATTTTGAGGAAATTACAGTTCACCGAAGAGTTTAACGAGGTACAATCTGTATTTCCCTAATTGTGAAACAGGCTGTTCACTTTTGACACTTATTGCCGAACAGTAAATCCAGTTAGCTGGGAACTTTATTGCTGGTAACACTAATCACCGATGTCCCAGTAACATATTCTGAAAACGCTCGGGAAATTACGTTACCAGAGAAATGTAATTTGGTCGATGGGCACTGGCGGAAAATATATCCGAAATAAACAGGCTTAATTGTCATTGGAATACAATTTTATTGGAATTACTTGTCTGTGAGAGCAATTTTAGAATCCTGATACTAATAACATTCTTAACAATGGCTTGGAATTTAATATCCTACCGTTACATAATTCATCACTATTTTTACTAAAAAGGAGTATAAATAATTCGGTACTCCTGTAATTTGCAATTTATTAATCTACGAAAAATATAATAGGATAGATGCACCAGTAAATGAACGCAAACCAATGAATGGACATTAACTATAAAAACGAATAAAAGAAAGTATTAATAGAAACAGATATTTAAATTTTTATTTTCGCTAATTCCTTACACTATATTGAACAACTTTGACGTTGCACACGGTAAATCATGGTATGTAAATAATCTTACAATAAAGAAAAACTGTTAACGTATGTATGAATAAGCGTTTGTTTAATATTTGTTAGAAGATAAACCATTAATGGGCTTTTAACATTCATTACAACGGAATGGAAATATGCAATTTATATAAAAATTAATCTCAGATAAACTTTATTATATCCGACTTTTTATTCTAACGCTGTTATAAACAAGTAAAAAAAATGCTGTGTTTTATTATTGTCCATTCACTGGTGAAATCAAAATTTGTGGCTTCTAAGTTTAATTAATTATACTTCCTGTTTCTTTTAAGTTCTCTTGTATGTCTTATATGAAGGTTTAGACGTTAAAGAATTTGGTTTGAAACATTAGAATGCTATTAATCCCTGAAATTCGACTTAAAGAGTGAACGATTTCTTTAAGTGTTCATTCATTGATGCCTATGTACCCTACAATAAGTTTGGAGTGCAAATAATTTGGTACAAATAATTGGATATCCTATTTAGCTTACCTGGAAACCGTAAATGTAAGATACATGCATGCATGGTAATTAAGCACGAAGTTACTATCAATTTTCTAGTAGTTTGCGGCGTTATGGGCCGACCGCTATTTCCAAGGAGGTTTTCCCTGACGGAGGATAGTCCTTTGTCAGTTCGAATCTTCTCTAATACGTGCACTTAGGTCCGTCTTTCAGGTGCTTCGAACATTCTCGATTTACTTGTTGGATCTTTTTCTAACTTTTTTACTCGAAAGAATTTCTTACATGCACATATGTAACTACAATTTATCCTTAAATTTTTCTTACTTCTTATAATTCTAATTGCGTAGCAATGCAATAAGTTAATAATTCAGTGGATTAGATCGGCTGAACATAAAATAAAGAGAGGGAAAGAAGTTGTTCAATCTTGAATGAAGGAAGCAGAGTTGCTATATTAAGATCTGACCAAGAGTTCACCGAGTTTAACGGATATAATTCAATACACAACCATATTTATAATCATGTTATCTACGAAGTCTTTCCTTTCTTTTATATAAGCCTAATAATGTATTCGTCTAGTGAATTTAGAATTCAGTGAATTAAATTAACCTCAACGTAAAATAAGAAGAAGAAGAATAGAATATTATTATTTATTAAACATCGTATTCGAAGAAAGTTTCCTATTACAATCTTTGGTTAACTCCAAGCGTGGCGGTGTATGAACTTTTTTTAAAGCACAGGAGTACAACGCGTAATAAAGAGCGAGACGACGATAAGAAATTTCGCGTAATATAATACGACATAACTTATAAACTTTACCCAAATTATAAACAACTCAGCTTTAAGTGACGTAACCAATAAGATGATAGGCACCAATAACTAGGTGAATTTGAAGAAGAATATATCAGTTTTTAATAAAGAAGAAGGAATTCTTATACTTTTTCAAGATTTAACCAAGAATTTAATCTATTTAGTAAACTCCATTAAAATTCTACAAATAGAAGAAAAAAAGAATTTTTACACTAAAGTTTGGACAAGAATTTAAGAAATTTAGTGAACTCCATTAAAATCGTACAAGTAAAAGAAAGAACAATCTCTATACTAAAGGTTGGGCAACAATTTAAACAATTTAGCGAACCCCATTAAAATCGTACAAGTAAAAGAAAGAACAATTTCTATACTAAAGATTGGGCAAGAATTTAAACAACTTAGTGACCTCCATTAAAATGTTACAAGTAGAAAAACGAAAAATTTCTGTATCAAGAGTAGTCAAACAATTCAGTCAATTTAATGAACCCTATTAAAATCATATATGTAAAAGAAATACAAAATGAATTTCCCTTCAAGTACCAAGATATATCTAGACATCAAAGCTATAGGTCAAAAATCTAATCACTTTGGCAAACTGTTTCCCTTTGTTCAAGAACCAGACACCTCCACGGTTCCCTATAAATCACCATTTTGGTTTGAGAAGCTGATCTGCTTGATTCGGCAGCATTATATATGCTCACAGGTTGCCTAGAACGTTAATGGAGTTGTAATTCATATGGAATGACGTGTGACTCAGAACAGTGAAACGTGTCGCCACGCGACACGGTGGCACCCCATGTCCATGGTGTCATCAATGGGTTGTAGCATAGAATAGAAGCTGGCATGGGGGGAGCAAGCTGGTGTTGCTCTGCTGGATCAACAGTCGTTGCTCTTACGAGGTCGTAAGGGTCCGGATCCAATTCAAAGAAGTGGAACGATTTGGCTGGGATTAATTCTATGGTACAATTGTTTCGAGTGAGTTGGGGCACGTGGTGTTTGATGGAATGTGGGTTTTGTGGGCACTGTTCAAGTTAAGGCAATCGTAATGGGAATTAAGCTTGATCTTCTGTTATGGACATCCAGATTTCTTGTGTTCAATTAGTGGTTTTGAAGATGTAGGAAAGAAAATAGTAGTTTTATGAAATATTGGATTGTACGGAAATTATTTATATTATATTCAACAATGTTTTCTTAAATATCCAACGAATAGATCTGAACGGATATACCATATTTTACCAACTCAAGCTAAGTTCAAGAAAGGCCTCTGAGATAGCATAATGCTTCTATTATAAACATAGTCACGTAAAAACTTCAATAAAGAATTGGGTTTTCGATATTTTTTTAAAATTCGGTTCTGTGGTTAAAAAATCTAAAAGAAATTTCAAGATATATGTCACTGGATAAAGTATCCGGTTTTTCTTACAATTTTTTATGCGATAGATCAAAGAAAATGGAACTTGAACTGTAAATTTCGTTTCCGCATGTAACTACCCTAATAATAGGGATAGGGGTTGACACTCACGTGTCAAAAATTGAATTTCATTTAGTGATACTCTTACTATGCTTATTCGACTATACCTTTTTAATATAAAATTTGGCACGAATCTTCCGTTCAATCCACTATTAAAGCATTTAAAGCTGAAATTTGAAAAGGTGCCATTTTAAATAAATGTGAATGCATTATATTACACGGGGCGTTTCCGAATTGATGGCACAAGCCGAAAAAGGATGAATCTATACGGAAAAGTAAATCGAAAGTATGGGGTGGCATTTTTTCGTGCGAAGTTTCATTTTCGATTCAATCGATTTTGAAGATTCATAGAGTACGCGTACTTGTTGCTACAGCGTAGTCTAATTTTAGTTGCATTTGTATTCGTAAACATTATCAATGCCATGGTTTTTTATTTTTGAAAAAATTCTTGATCGCGGAATAATTTCATTACAATGGTTATCCCTTATTATCCAATGTAATGAATCGAAACAACAACAGGAGCAGTACAGTAATATCTTTCAAGTAGATATAAGTAAGGTCACGTTTAAGATCAATTTATTGGAAAATGAAGCTTCATACGAAAAAATGTCACACTATATTTTATATTTATTTTCTCGTGTAGATTCACTGCCCTTTGGCTTGTACGACCAATGTGGAAGCAGCCTGTATTAATGAATGTTACGTGCACTATTAAGGAGTATTTACACACATTGTGTTAAACTTTATGAATATTATATGGGCATTCCACAAATATTAACACATTCACTACCGCAATAAGAGCATTATAGGACTTAATGGGGCACCGCACAGAAATTATACACATTGATTGTTGCAAATGGTTTATTGAAATGATAATAAACAAGATGTATTACATTCTGAAATTTTGCTTTTAACGTGGAGCATGAACTACTGAATAAAATAAATTCAATGTACACTACGGACGATTCACACGACAGCGAAAATATTAAGGGGAGCAGAAGAAATCAAGTACTACATAGTAATTTTCCAGATAAACTTAAAAGAAAAATAAATTTTTATAACATTTTTTACGCAGAATCGAATTATATAAAAAATTAATTTTTTAACTTCTATTTCTGAGCAACAGCAAAAATTTTTTGTTAAAAAATTGTTGGTTTGAAAAATGCATACATAATTTTCTTCAACAGCACGTACACAAGGCGTAATAATAATTTGAACTTGAAATCTTCACTTTTGTTCGAGTTATTTTAATTTTAATATTAATTAACCGCACTATAGCTATATATATATACGTATACATATACAGCCATCAGACGTAAGCATTCTAGCCATAGAATTGAGTAACCAAGTTTTTCTTCTCGAGCTCCCCAAAGAAATCCCAAGTTTATTCAGATTTCCACTACTTTCACACAACAACTTTTTAGAAGCTACCAAATGCTCTCTCAGAGCTGTAACAAAGAAATGTAGGGGGGTGGCCAAGATCGAGCAATTTAGAGACAGGCAGCTTTGGGAGAGTCCCGGAAAATCAACATGAATTTCTTTTCCCCGGTGGGATACGGTCGAGTACCGTCATGGGAAGAGAAGGTCCATTCTAAGGGAGATCGGGGAGAGCAGAAGGTCTCAGATGAAGGGTCCTCACTGGTGAGAAAAGACAGTGTGCTAAAAAATAGGAAGGAAGAGAAACATAGAAAAAGTCGAAGCGAAAAAGAAATACAAAGATCTGCTCTTTTAAAACACCAACGTAGAAGAAAAACAAAGATCTCTCTCTGTCTCTTTGAAACTAATAAGAACGCAGAAAGTAAATTTGCCTACGCATAATGAAGATTTTTATTCATTTAAACCCTCTTAAATAAAACGAAGACTAAGTGGACTAGGAAAAATAAATGAAACTAGAGCATTGGTACTGAAGAACACAAACGACAAGACGGTTTCCGTAGTTTGCTTAGACACTTCTGATGAAGATTGAATTTAATGTTCAAATTGCAAACAATGGGCTTGTGATGCGTGTGTCGATATACCGGAGTGTTCAGATGATTGTACATGCAGATGATTACGCCTCTCCTAAGTTGTATCACAAATCTTTGCTGCATCCGGTAATAGGGGCCACAAAAGTTCCTTTAAAAACGTATACCAAAATTTAGTCTTAATTTAAGATCATATTATGATATTGTTATAACGTGAACTTGAAATAAATACAAAATCAAAGGAATAAAACATCATATTTTTCATTTGTTTAAAGAAAATCTTAATTGTCCGGCAATAGGGGAACTCTCCCTACATCCGTGCAGTAAATAATTTCTGGAATAACAATAGATTGCAAAATATCCATTAACAAATGTCTAATTTGAAATTAATACAAAATGAAAGGAATGAAACATCATATTTATCATTTATTTAAAGAAAATCTTAATTGCCCGGCAATAAGGGAACTCTATCTACATCCGTGGAGTAAATAATTTCTGGAATAACAATAGATTGTAAAATTTCCATTAACAAATCTTGGCAGTAGAAGAAAGACAAGGATTCATTTGCTCTAAGATTAAGAAAAATATATCCCGAGTAATAGGATAAATGATAAATGAACAGAAAGACGTAGTAAAGATCAAAAAGCAACGAAGGAATAGGCAATAACGCTTCCAACGAAAAGATCCTTGTTGGCGAGGCAAGGAGGGAGGCAAACGGGTGGCTGGCTGGCACCGAGGGATGAAATGGGGAAAACATTCGAGTTGGCTCGACTCTGGTAGGCCGAGGGTGGCTGATACACAAGGGGCCCATGGCCGGAGTGTGCCCTGGTAATTGCGAGCTCTATGTAGATCCACTTACGGTGATTAAAAACTGTCCTGCTGGGTATCATCCACGGAGAACGACGTCGGCTGTTGCAAACACACCGGTGCACGATACTCTCTCATTTGGCTAGAACTCCTGGAACTCCTTCGACGCTTGCCTGCAAGTTATCCGTGCTGATGGTTGAGATTAAGTTGGATAATTAGTGTTAAAAATGGCTTTAGCGAAAGATCTAGGAAGAACCGTAGAAACTGGAATTCTTGTGAGTTGTAAAACCGTTGGAAATACTTCGAATTTACTTATTGTGAAAGTACAGCTTTGGAAAGAGTTGTAACGATGTTAAAGAAACAGTTATTAAGTAACAGGGAAGCAACCGTTTCAGTTTTTGTTTATTGGGCGACAAGTACAGTAGTAGCTTGACTTACGCCTTCTCAATTTGAATCGTTTAAGAATTTAGTTTCTACGCGTATGATTTCATTGTGATATTAAACATATACAAGGTGTCTTGTCAATGTATTTGTAAGAAGACGTTGCAGAGATTTGTGTAATGTTTTTTTCATTATTATTTCTTCCTCCGTTAAGGTTGTACAATTTCATAAAGTTAGAATAAGCTACGAATAAAATGTTGCGTTAACGCAGAATTGGTTCTTAATGGGCTAAAATTACACAAGTTATAGGAAGACGCGCACATTAAAACGCCAAATAGTTTTCCAATTGGATATATTGACTGTCCTAGTTAACCGAATTAAACAAACCAAATTTTGTTTTACCATCTATGGATGTGGTTATAGTACGGTTCTCAATAGGTAATGTAAACGAGCATTGACAAAATGATAGATTTAACAAGAAAATAGTTCGATTCCTACGCAAAACCTTTTACCTCTCTCCACCTGAAAAAATGATAATTCTAAAGATGTAACAAAATTGGAGATCCAGATTATAGTCTAAAATATACTTAACACATTGCCGACCGAAAGGGGAGATTACTCATTTGTAATAATAATAGTAATACTAATGATTCCTTATTATTATCCACGGATTAATACCTTTTGTTACCAAGAATGAATAAGAAAAGAAGTTTTTGGATAGTCATAAATTAATCAATAACAAGCATGCGTTGAAATAATATTAGGTATATTGGTATTAAATAAATAAAAAAAAGTTACACATTACGCATTAGATAATAAACAGACCGTTTAAAAGACAATAAGGAACTCCCAAAAGAAATTAAGATCGCTACTAAGTCAATTCGCATTAATACATAATCGATTAATATAATTGAAGTAACCATTTGATAAGGTTACTACACCCTGCTTGCGGAAAGTGCGCGGTGGTCAGTGACTGACAATGAGGCATTCAACGCGCGATCGGCAATATATTAATATGTATGCAAGATTTCAGTTCGATCCGTTCAGTACTTTCTCAGAGAAATATGCGCCCGATTTGACAAATGTCGTGTCGAGGAAATTCTGTTTAAAGTTGTAGTTACATACATACAAATTATAGCAGGCGCTTCTTTCTTTAAACGTTTATAACTTCGAAGATTTTACAAATTTTGATGCTTTATGAACAAAGTGTCCAAACCCTCACTATACAAAAATGCAGTAATAACAAATGGATTTTATTCAGTTATAGTTGAAAAGCTCCTTAATAGTTGCACTCAAGTAGTGACAGTGAATCGTCACGGTTGTGGTCAGACACGGGAAAGTGGATGTGCAGTTAATGAGATCTGTCCATGTCGATTTATTTATCAGGATGGCAGCGACCCGTCCAATGCATCTCTTAATCAAGATTTTGACTGCAGAGCCATGCGTTTCCGCCCCGAACTTATTTGGCTAATTGAAGAAAGCGATTACTGCCGGCTGAGAGCGTAGTAATCACCATTGACTGCAATCCTATTATCGAACGTCTGATTTAATAGTCCTAACGAATCCTTGACTACTGCTGGCTTTGCTTATTTAGCCATTACTTGCAAAAATTTACAATTAATTACCTCACTATATTTTTTATTATAATTATATTTTCTTATAGTTTGAAGTATTGGCAATTTGTTCATGAAGAATTAAGAAAAATTGACAAAATCCATACAGTTATAAAGGTTAAAAAAAGGTAGCATCTATCCGATTTGTAATTACATCAGATCCAATGCATTTTTTTCTTAGCAACTAGTACGCATATCGAATTGAAACATTACACACTCATAAAGTATATTTCAGACTATCGTCTGAACTTTCAACTTTTCGATATCATTAAAGTTACCATTTTTCAGCTGGCGAGAAGTAAACATTTTTGTGTAATAATCGGAGTATTCTCTTTCTAAAACTGTCGTTTTGTTAATGTCTTTTAGATTATTTATTGAAAACTGAGCAATAACCATATTCATAAAGAATGAAACTAAATTTTATTTATTTAAGCCGGTTGACTAAAACGGAGTTGCAGTGTATGCTTCCTATTCGATCAACCATAATTCGTACAATTTTTAGTAAAATGCCTTATAAAAGTTTTTATTGCTGCTTTAAGTATGTACAATTATACATTGCAAAACACCAGCTTAGTGGATTTCATGATATCTTTTAATTTAATTCCCATAAATCACATTAAAAATGGGCGTCTACAGCAGAATGTTCTCTTAACTCCTTAACCCTTTAATCGCGAGAGGCGTGTATATACGTTCAACAAATTTTACATAATACAACGTAAATTAATTTCCTAATTTACTATTACATAACAACATTTGAAGATTTGTTTTAATCCCCTATAAGCCAATGTAACTTACGGGTTACATAAACATATATTCAAATTTGCTGAGCTTTATCTTATTTGCATATCACTGTATTACTGCATTTTATTTTTTTATCGTTGTTTTATAATACCAAATAGTTGTACAGTATAATTATTAAATCCTGGGTTTCAGATCGAAATGATAATGTTGATTTAACTGTAATTTCTTTCATCGTAAAAGTAAATAAAATTCAGACTATAAAGGGTTAACAGCAATGTAGCATTTTATTGTTTTACACTTCACCTTAACTATTTCGTAGACGTAAACTGTGTGTGAATTTCTAATTATACCGATTCTTTCTTAGGAGCGACGATCACTCTAATATCGCGTCGCATTCAAAGGGTTAAGGACTGAATTATTTTGCAAAAGAATGTAAAAAATTCCGGAATTTTTTCGTATAAAAAATAATAAGATGCGGAATTGTGAGACAAATATTCAACGTTTATTGCAAGGTAGTATTTAGTTACAAAGTTTATTGCATATTTTCGTGTTTACAATTAATTTCTATATATTATTTATTGTACTATACGAGTATACTCAATCACAGACGAGATACAGAGTTTACCTATTTATTAACTGAAAAGAAATGCAAACACTTCTAAAATATTTGAATATGCAAAATGTACAAGCAAACACAAAAGCTATACGTAATCGAAAAGGTAAAAATGAAAATGGTAATGGGGCCTCGAGACTCCGAAATCGTGCGACAATAAAATACATTAGATGATAGGTCTATTCTGTACCTCGTCTGTGAAACAATTTTGCATAAATTCGATCGATAAAGCAAGGCCGTGTAAACACGGGATAAAAGAAATCTAGCAAGAAATTGAAATCGTGTTTACCTGAATATGATCGTTAAGGGATTAAATATTTCAATTGTGATTAAATGATTTTCATACATAGTGTTTAATAAAATGTGAAGATTATAAATCTTCGTTTGATTTATCGACAAAGCGGAAGTGATTGGAAGTAAGGGTGATATTCCCAGACTTCCTGCCGCCGTAATATTGATAGCAGCAGTTTCGGATATATCCTTATAACTCGCTTAATGTGACGCATCGGGAGAATCTTAGACGTGTCATGAATGTTTCACGAGCTTCAACATCCTGATAAGTTCTTAACATGAAGAGTGAATCATTTGGTTTGATCATAAGTCACATCTTCCTCATTGAACAGTTCATTTAAGACTATTAAAAAATTTGAAATCATAAAATGATTAAAAATTAAATTAATCAAAGGGAAAATTGTTACATATGTTTATTTGTAATATTTTTTCTGGACAACTCCCTTATATGAAATTAGTTTCATAAGCTTTTTATATTCCAAAACGTGTAATGATCTCTTTGTCATTCGCTTTAATCTTCTTCTTATTTTACCAAAAGAACTTTGTAAAAATACATCTACCTTTTTTGTGTGTTTTTATTTCCTTTATTGTTACGTGAAAAAATTGCAAAAATTCTTAAAAATATTCACGATTTTTGAGTTCTAAAGTCTTCCATTGAAAATTGAAGATGTATAAGTACCCAGTTCTTATATCTAACTGTTTCAAACCTTTTAAGTTAGTTACTTTGCTAGAAAGAACAAACTCTCGAGTTTTTCTTTCTTTTAATAATATTCTAGCAGTGAAATATTCTTGTTTTGCGGCTTGGACTTCCACTGTTAGGCACACACCAACGCCCTAAGGGTACAACCCAACAAAATCCTCGGCTAACCATTCCAGAAGGAAGAAATCACTGCCAGTCACAATCGTGGGGGTTAATCGAACGAGCAAACAAACCCGTTTCTACCGGCATAGAATTCCTAATGATCAACCTATAAGCTTCCGGGGCTCGTCCTATCAAATTGTTTACATTGACGTCAAAAATGTCCGTTTTCGTTGCTTTGGAGAAAATCTTAAAATTAAAAGAATGAAGAACTTTAATCAAGCATATATTTAGTGATTCGATTTGCACTTTAGGCGACTTTAACTATTTTTGATAATCAGTAATCGAACTTTTAATTATAATGGAAGATTCCATAACAAAACTCTTGTAAATGTTAACACGTTTAGACAGACAAAAAGAAGGAAATCTACATAATATGTAAAAATATACGAAGTGAAGTTCATTATAATATACTTAGGGGGTGAAACAAATCTCTGCTTATGCTCCATTTCTTTAGTTATGTTTATAAATTTGTAAATTTGGATAAGGAACCATAGTCTAGTCATAAGGTCCAGAACTTAAAGCAATTTTTAGATTCTAATAAATAGTTGCAAGCATTCTTAATCCCTTGCCATATGATTCCTTTTACTGGCTACAAACAGTTGCATTAGCTGTTCACTGCTTTAACACTGTGTGAAATACAATACATCGTAATACTATAATCGGTTTGTATTTAACCCCTTGTCATACAAATTTTTCGAAGACTGTTTATCGGAACGTTCGTTAAATGCAAAAAACAATAAAATATTATATGTAATTTTTATTTGATAGTTTTCAATCCTACAAATTGAAATTATAATTACAATTAAAATTGAAGTTTATTAAAAAGTACAGTATATTTTTATTGTAATTAGACCGTAGCACCACGGGCGTAACTCGTAATTATACGGCACGAAATTAATAATGTTTAATCTTGCATACTGAAGCAGCAATTAAAATTAAAATTAAACTTAGTTGAAAATATAGTGTCTTTTGTTGCATTTAGACTGTTATAAATCTGTTATAAACCTTTCATGAGTGCAACTCGTCATTATAAGGGAAAGGGGTTAAGAAGCTTCAGAAACTTTTTATTATTCTTTGAAATCCTTTTCTTAACATTAGAACTATCAAAGTGGTCAAAATAACTTGTTTGCAATTTTTCACAAAAATTGTATAAACTTATACCGATGCATTTTTCCAAATTCGTCGAAATTTTATATAAAGGAGATGAATAATAATTTATTTCCATAACAGTATATATTTCTTCAAGTATACATTGCTTTAACTTCTTTGACATAAATATGTACACCTTAATTGTCGGTAGTTTTAGTGTTAAAAATTTCTTCAGAAACTAATCCCCCCCCCCCCCCCTCCCCCCTCCCGTGAAGCTAACTTTATTTTGTGGTTCCAGATCTTTGTGATTTACTTACATACAATTTTTCTGCAACATAATTACAAGAAACGCCAATAGCAGATCACTTTGAAAACATAATACATATTTTGTAAGAAACAAATTCATATCTATGAAGTAAAGATAAAGATACTAAAGTATAGTTTTGCTCTTCTACGAATGAATAAAAATTGGCAAGGGACGCTTTTGCAATGAATCCTTCAATTCTGTGCATGTTCTGTCGGCTAGTTGCTGTATTCCAGCGATAAAAGAATTTTATATTTATTTTTTCTTTAATCAGTAAGTTGCGATATTTATGAACAAGTAATTTCCATAATAGGCAAGGATGTTAAGTGTAATTCTCGTAGAAGGATTTTGTAAGGTAACGAAGTAGTAATTTTCATCAGTGTTATGAGTTCAAGTTCTAACCACCGCACCGAAGAAAGTTCCCTCCTCGGATCCGTCGGTACTCCTTACCTCGGATTACTTTTACTCCCACAGTTTGTATTCATTTTGTATTACGTATTACAACATACAATTACCAATACTTTCCTTTCCTATCTATTATGTTGAATTATAAATAACTTTTTACAGTTGTATTGATCCAGTGTTTCTTATTTTCTAATCAGTGGTTATAAATTAAATATCGCATTTAAAGGTAACCTTAAATTAAAGAAATGGAAGACTTGAAGATGCACAGTTGCTATGTTATACAGTGGGAATTTAAGCAAAGGATTAATGCAACCACGGTGGCTAAGAGAATATGTGATGTTTAGACTGCAGATCTTTATGCAGATTCAACGTTATCACCGAAGATAAACTAACGAAATTTAAGTAGAGATTGATTTTATCTTTTAACACGTTCCGTGCCACGTGTATCATCGGTGATTCACGGTATATTTATTTAAATGCGTTCAAAGCAGATATACTTTAGCATATATAAGTTTAAGATTGAAAGATATATTAGTGCTTGAAAGGAAGAGGCAACATCTTCCAGGCATGGTACACGATATAATTACTATGTACAAGCTAATTATTAGGTTAGCCAAAAAGTCTCTTCGTATTTTCGGTTCTCGTCGGATCAGCGCGGAACATGTTAAATGTTATAAAGTATATTTTTATTTTTAATATTTTACATACTTTTGCACATCATATGCGTTCCGTAGCTTTTTGCGCATTTAAATTTCCAAAAAATCCACAGTCTAATGATGTGTTTAAATCGGATAATGTAAAATAAGTTTACAGTGTTTGAACCGATTTTGTAAATGATGAGCAAGTGCGATAGCTTGTAAAAAACATTTTGTATAAAAAAACCGCCAATTTTTATGAAGAAGGTCAGATAAATTGGAAAATATGGCTAATAACAAAGGGGAATGTATAATAAATTAATAAAACTTTAAGATGCGTTAGACAATAGCAAAACCGTAAAAGAAAGAAAACGGAAGTCACTTATTACTCAATTTAATACAGCATTATTCGAAACCCCTAAAAAGGTGTTTAGAACTCCATAAATTATTGAATCTATATTTAAGTGTCAGCATGCATACTTCTCTCAATTATAAAACAGAGCTGAAATTGATTTTTACCGAAGAGTAAAAAGTGGGAGGAAAATTTGCAAATGCAAGCAATGTGGTGGAAGCTGATTGGCAGAAAAGGAGACACGCAGAGGCAGCGGAGCGCGTAAAGCGAGGCTTAAATATTTATCCAAAACGAGGTGGACATCTGTCGGTGCGGCTCGTTGCATTTTATTTAGGCGCACCGTATTTATTTAACATTAACGCCGGCACGTAGTCTCCCTAATTCACGCCGTCGTCGTCGTCCATTCGGCAAACAACGGCACACATGCTACGGTCTCTTCGGGGTTTGGTCCGTGGCCAAATACGAATTATTAGTGTTGTCACTGGCACGTACCCGCGACTTCTGCGTGTGTTACATAGTTTTTCCTCTGCGATGACGTAATTGTATCAGGCCACCGTCGAAAACAACGTTGCATTTGTTAATTCCCCATTTTCTATCTTCAGACATGCCTTAGGGAAAAGAGGATTACTGTTCACAGCCAGTCATGAAAGTCTATACACACATTTCAAATTTCGATTATTTACATATTTTGGAATAATGAAAGTGACATGAATATTTGTAAAATATAAAGTTACAAATGAGAAAGATTCAATATATAGGAGGATCTAATAAAGTATAAATACAGTTATAACATAAGTTTGTATACTTTAACCCACATTGCCCTACGAATTTTTTGAAAGATTACTTACTAGAATGTTGGGTATTCTCTATCATAACAGCGAGTCAAATGCAAAACAATAAAATGTTATACTTAATTTGTACTAAATAGTCCTCTATCTTACCATCTCACAAATTACAATAAAATTAATTAGACTGTATTAAAAAATACAGCGTGTTTTTATCGTAATTAGTCTATAGTTAACAGCACGATTGTAACTTGTTATAAGGCAAGGGGTTAATATACATACGTAGACTTATGTGAAATTCTATTTTCTCTTTATGTATATTTTGTTGCAAACATATGGAGAAAACATTATTATATCTTGACAATCTAGCCAATTTTAAATGGTAAATAAATGACTATTGTTAAAATGATCGAAACTCCTGCATTTTTTTAAATATTTTAAATTTAAAGGTGTATGTAGATTTTTGTGAATGGTTGTATGAAAACTTCAAAGAAAGACAATTCAGTGAGAGTTTCCATGAGCAATAAAGCAATGTCTTACATTAATGTAACTTCCAATTTATTAATGAAAAAGCCCATTAATCATAAATATAAATGCGCAAATGCGTACAAGACTTTAAGAAATGTAGTACATTCACACTATAGTAAACTACTTTTCTCGATGGTGACCTGCAAGGAAAATTAATGTATAAATGATCGGTAAACTACAGAAACCAAAACGTTCAATAATTATATCGGTTTTTAATTTCTTAACTCCTTTAAAAGAATTCCAAAAAATAGTTCGTAACGTCTGCGGATCAAAGATATCAATGAAATTTAAAGTTCAGTGCTATTGCACTGTACCAGATTTCCTCAGATAAAAGGATCGTAAAATCATCGCGGAATTAATCAGCAGAAGCACCGAAGGATCGAATAATAGTGGAAGCCTTCAAACACGTTCGACGTTTCTGGAGTTTGCTTGAATTTCTCGAACAGCGTTGAACAGCAGCAGCCAACAGCAGCTGATAAAAATCCAATAGCAGTGTTTGCCGTCCGGAAAGGGCAATCACGTTCATCATGGTGTCCCGCGCCTCTGACTCTCTGAATCCACCCCTTTCCCCCTCTTTCCCGGCTTCTACCACTCAGCCCCACGCTAGGAAGGCTGAGCGTAGCCGCCCCTGGAAAATCTAGGGGTGGGATCCACGTGCACATACGTCGACGAACGAATGAAAGGGGATGGAGAGTAAAAGAGAGAGAGAGGTAAAGAGAGAGACAAACGGTTCGAAGGGTAGAGAGGGTGGCTTTGCTGGTCAGATAAACGGTAAAGCAAATAAATCCGCTACTTTAACATGCAGGTCACCGCCGCTTTCCGTTTATTTTATTCGTTAAATATTTCATTTGGCCAACTAGAGCCAATTACGAGCGCTGCCTGCGCCGACGTTTTGCTCTGACGAGCTAGACACAGACATCACGCGCTTTTCCGTCATCCCCCTAGTTCCTCTCTGTCTCTTTCGACTCGTAGAAACGTTTTTCAGTGGCTCTTTGATGGTATTTACTATAGCCACGGGGATTTATTGGTTTGAAAGAAGTATAGGGTAGATGTACCGATTACTGCCACTTTAAGGTTATCGCGTAACTTTATTTAACTATTTCAAAACGTATTTAACCGAAAAATCGTCCCAGTTTAGAGCATAATATCGTCACTTGAAAAGTTGCCATTTAAATAGAAACAATTGTTACATATACTAGCACGTCAGTTTTTGTAACAGATATAAGATGTATAGCAAACGTATCGCGTTTACTGAATTATAACACGTCCCATACTATATAATTACATCGGTCACGTTTTAATGGTCAACAGGTCACTTATCTGCTTATATTTATTTTTAAATATTAAGTGTAAACGAATATACAATATCTATGTGTTATTACATATACCGAAGTCCAAATTTGTTTATTTATGATTCTTCATACATTACTTTGCTATTATATAAAATAATTAAAGTGTCAGTTATAGGGGCACTGATAGCAATTGGGACATGTACCTTAAGTGGTACCATTAGTATTAAGTACAGGGTAGATCGCTTATTTATAGGAAATATCATAAATTTCAAACTGAAATGACGATCGTGTAAAAAAGCAGACGTTTTTACGCCCCTTATCATTTAGAATGGTTATTTCAAGAATGATATTCAATTCCACCATCGAAGTTGATAAATTTAACCCTTAGAATGTCATGCGACTTAAAAATTACATATCCATATATTTAAATTTGTTAAATTTTATCTTATTAGGATATTACTGTATTATTCTAGTTTTTGCTTTTTCGTGATTATGACGTCAGTTATTTATACAGTAGTTATTAATTCCTTATTTCTAGGTTGAAATGAAAATTTTGACTTAATTATTATTTTGTTCATCGTAGAAGTAAACTAAATTCGGCTTATAGAGGATTAAATGATAGAATTCCAGTACATATGAAGATATACTTCTGTAAACATTATTATAGATCCTGAATTTTACAAATCTATTATGTCGAGGACAATTGTTTATCGCAATATTTATTTATAATTCCCATCGTTTTGAAAACGCTGTTGTCTTATTCTACTTTAAACTAGTAATATCGCATGCGATATTAAAATGTTAAAAAGGCCAGGTAGACCCCGAATGATTCTACAATATATGAGAATTAATAGTCTATTCTATGTTTCGACGGTGCTGATACTTCAGCAATATAAATAGCTCGGTTCAATAATTTTGAAAGTTGGACAACTGAGACGAGATTAATCAAACAGTTTACCTTTTAGATCCTAATGAATAATTACATCTCGTACAATTTTGAAATTTGAGAAAGTGGAGCAAGATGTTTGACATGGAGTAATTTTTAGATTCCCATAAATAGCTGTCAGAATTTTCAAGGAATTTCGCAAACTTGAATATTCTTTTAACTTCTTTTCCTAAATATCGTTTTGTAAACTAATCCCTCATGAGCCAAATTTCATTGTATGATTCCAGGTCTGGTTCCAAAACCGGCGCGCGAAATTCCGAAAGCAGGAAAGGCTGGCTCAGCAAAAATCCACCTCGCAGAGTGGCATAGGCGTTGACAGCGGAGCATCTAGCCCTATAGCAGGCAACGTAAAGGCAGAAGGTCGTTCTCCAAGAAGTCCAGCGACGCCACCAGGCAGTTCTAACAGTGTGATGTCACCAAACGAAGTGAAACCGATCGCGAACCCAAATCTAGTGAGCGTGAAACACAACGACACGTCTGCGGAAGGAAATTCGCCGAATACTCGAGGAAGCAACGGTGGCGGAGGAACATGGGGCTCGTGTAGCCCCAGGCCCTTCTCTGCAGCGCTACCACCTTACCTATTAGACCCGTTGCCACTGAAAACCGCGAATCTCTACTAATCCTCCTGAAGAAACCATCCCAACGGCGGAATTGTGTAAATATAGAAAATATTCCGCGCCAGAACACGGAAACCGGATGCTGTTCAGGCTCTTGATCCGTCACAGGTTCCATTGATTGTCCACTGTTTGGTTTTTTCAATGGAGAAGATTGTAATAATTCTTGCTTTTGGACCATTGGCAAGATTCAGTTTTAGTTATTTTTTTCAATTCAACATTCTTGCTTTATGATTTTTCTTAGCGGTGGCTACTGCTGTTAATTCCATTTATTTACTAACATAAGAAAGGGTCTTTCTACTGTAAAGGATTAAAAGATTGATCTTTTTTATTTCGTAAGAGTAAAAAACGTATAGAATATTTTTAAAAAATACAAATGAAAAATTCCTAAAATTAACAAAATTATAAGATTTTTAATGCACCTATGTACGAATGGAAAGCTGTTGCTTTTCATCGACTCACGTTTGCCAAGTTGGCATGTACGATATCTCAAAAATTATGAAGCCAATTGATTTGGTTTTTTGAAATATCTTATTGAGATGATAAACCTAATCTAAATTAAACAATTTAAAAACAAATATCCTTTTTATATCTGAAATCCTTAAAGGGATTAAAAAAAATGAAACTCCTGTTTTCAGATGGCGGAATTTTGTCAGTTTTCGCTCCTTTTTTTCTAAATATAGAGTCAGTATCCAAAGAAACACACATTGATTATAATTCTGCTTCATTTAATGATTTCAAGCTACTTCGGGAGAATAGCAGTGCACGCCGCGTAAGCTCCTTTCATCATGATACTCCTTATATTGTATACACCTCAGTATACAGCAATACTTTTACAAAAGAATTTATGAAATACTTTTACATGACAGCTACTTACTATGTGTAAAGTTTGAGGAAGATCCGCTTCATAGCGGAAGTTTCGTTAAAAAGAAACTCCCAAAGTTTTCTAACTTTGGAAACGTTAAAGTAGAAAGACCCTTTAAATATTTAAGCTTGTTATTAAGTTTTATTTATTCCAGCGACTACATTTTTAATTTAAATCCAGGGATTAACTTATTTCGTATTTAATCCAGCGATTAAATTATTTTTTCACTTAATTCAGGGATTAAATTATTTTTTATTTAATCTCTGTGCGGTTTAATTTCTTTTATATTTCATTTTTTGTGCATTTATTTGGTGCGAGTAGTGAGTGTTTGTGCAAAATGACTTTAATGGAAGATATTGATATTCGAAGTGATCCTTCTAGGAAAACCTAGTGATACCGATAATCTACGTACCGTCCTACAATTCCTCATTGATTAGTCAGTGAATGGGTAGTACTTATGCCAGTAAATTGCACACGAAGGCGTTTAAAAGCAAAATCTACCCAACAGAAAAGTTCCTCAAGAGTGGAAATTTTCAAATAATCGACAAAATTCTGAGTCTAACTTTAAGGAGACACGATGACAAATTTTACCAAGATATCAAGATGAAAGTTTTGACTTTAGACGTCTTATAAACAATGAGGAAAAACTGTGAGAAGCTTTGAACAGCGATCATTCCGAAATTTTCGTCAAAGATACGCGACACATTACGAAGGATATGTGGCCGGCACTTGTACAGTTGTTGCTATAAATATAGAAGATTAGTGTTTTACACCGTAAAGAAACTCATACTTACTATCCATCGAATGGGAACACGTAAGAATTCTTTCTCTTAAAAGTGAACAAGGACAAAGACAAGCATGTTTTAAGAAAAAGAAAAACAGAATGAAAGATGTAGCTCCACCAACGTGTGTATCATTGGCCATTCACAATAAACATTCACAGAATTATACATTAGCTTAATAAGATTTATTAAGGTCCATTCGTAATAAGGATAATGTTAGTGTCCCTGACGATACTAAAACCTTGTGTGATCATAAGAAAGTGATCGAGAGAGTGAATGAAAGAGTGAAAAGAAGGAGAGAAAACGAAAGGCAGCCGTTCCCGATGGTCGAAGGAAAACTTATCGCTTTTCCGTCTATCTAATCGCGGAAATGAATCCTTAAAACGAAGAGAAACGACGATGCACGTTCCGGCCATTTAATCTTTAAGAGCTCCATGGGTAATCAATATCCCAATTGTCATTCTACGACAAATCCACTTTTTTCCAGACTTCGATGTCGGGAATTTTGTTCATAATGCAATATGATGCAGTCAATGTGAAGTTAGAGAGGGTTTAACTCATCGTTTTGCTAATTTCGAGTTTGTTTAAAAAATATAAAGTTTAAAACATTGCTGTTTCGATCACATATCTATTTGCGGCTGCTTAAACATTAAATGGCAGAAGTTTCACCGTCCCAGAGGCGTTCCTTTCCGAACGTGTCGTTACTCTCTCGATATCCAAACTATTTTTATATAGTAAATGCTTCGAGTTTATCTTCTATATCGATAAGGATGCACCGAGGCTGAAACGATGATTTTTCCTTCGACGAGGTCTTCAAACACAATTGGAATGTCGAGAATGCCGTCGAAACAATGTTTCGCCGCTTCCCTTTCCATGAAATAGGCCAAATCCCCCTTTTTTGGTTCTCTTTTTTTTCGAAATATACATTTATTGAAAATAATCATTTTTGCATCTCTGTGTTTTCTTCGCTCGTCACTTCTGTCGTCGTTAATTACAATCGTTGCTCCTGATTGCGCTCCAGGTAATACGGATTTGCGTCCTTTGTACTCTCTTTGTCACGCTCAAGTGTCCTTTTTCCGAGGAACAGATCTCGTCCTCCAAGGTGGACGGAGAGGACAAGAATTTAGTCCAAATTTGGTTCCGAATTCTGACAGGATTCTTATTATTCAGGATCTGTTTCCCCGGAAAAAGGGAACCGAGCTACCTTCTCGAAATGTTCGACGTACAAAAGTAATAAAAGCTCGTTACATTTGATTCGATAAATCTCGTGATAATCTCGGTCGTTCGTGCGCATCGTCGTCGAAGACGAAACGTGCGTGCAGTCTTCGTTACAAATCGAAACTGTGTGCAGTCGTCGAGAAAAATTTTCCTTTCACATATTTTTTTTTTCTTTTTTTTTTGTATTTTGGAGCAGCGTATTTCTTCGTCACTTCGTCGTAGTTAGTCGAGGAGTCAGGCGCCTATACATATACATATTCTTATACAGACAAATAAACCAGAGGAGCCCAATGCAACAGGATTATTGCGAGAGTTCTGGTTTATTCGCATGTATACGTGTTGAATATAATTATATTTATGTTTATATTTATATTTATATATATATAAGACTGGTGTGTTCGAGCGTATAGACGTTCTCGAAGAAGTTAGGCCATCGTTAGGGTGCCCGCGCCCATGCCGAAGCCCACCCCCTTCGGCCCGAAATTTCGGTTGTAACAGCCGCGACAGTAGATGTCCCCGTCAGGACCGTCGTTCAAGTTCGTCGAGTCTAACGAGCGGTGGCATTCGCCGCAGCTGAAGCAACGCTTATGCCAGACACGGTTCTTCGAGATCATCTGCTCCGCAGCGTATACTGGATAACCGCAACGTGCGCACCCATGTCCATCGTTTCGCTTCTGGCCGACCTGGGGCTTTGAGTCAATGCTGAAATAAATTGGGATGATGCGAGTGAAAGCAGAAGAAAACCGGTGGATCTGTTTAAAGCGTTACAAAATTCCCAAGAGATAAATTGGTAGAACTACTATAGTTAGAATTTTCTGTGCCCAATATACAGAGTGTCCCGTAACTGGTGGTACAATTGCTACCGCAGGTCAATTCCACGTGATAAATGAATTGAAATAGTCATGTAACGTTTTCGCATGCAGTGCGTCGCATTTGAGACAGTTGGTTTTAAATATTTACTGAGTATACGTACATTCTAGTAGTTTAACTAAATGGATCATGTTGTAAGATGCATTTAAGTATCTGTATTTATGTTTATACTTATTATTTTGGGGTAAACGTGAATATCTAATATAACAAGATGTTCGGGGACGATAAATTTGATTACTTCTAAAATTGTCGAAAATATTTCTCATCGCGTTGAATACACAGTTGTGCTAGCATACATTGACTATGCCAATAGATCGATTGTTTGTAACGAGTAAAACTTAGAGGTAGAATTGTCGCCACGCAATTCGTGACACAAGAAATGTTTATAACCGCAAACATCAATAGAGATATTATTGTATAAACAAAGCTGGAATGTGATTATTAAATGTGTAGTTCCGTGAAATATTTTAAAGTCAATGTTTTTGAAAGCAAAACCTAGTATGAAAAAATGTTATTGTACATTTCCGCCTTATTTCTTCACGTAGAGTTTACCAGTACCCAACTGTACCACCAGTTACGAGACATCTTGTATAAGTGATTTTAGTACTTTAACTTTGACTACCATGCAAAATTTTAATAAAATCGGGAGACACTTATGGATCATTGTTTGTAAAGTGAAATGAATGCTTCTAGACTGAATCTAAGATATTAATTATGAGACAAGTGAAGGTTCACAATCCATTTAAGGTAATCTTTTAATGATGGAAATTCTAAGCCTCTTATTAGTTACCCAGACGAAATCTAGACTGGATCTAAAACGTTGATTATGGGACAACTACTTTTACTTTGTGGGGCAAACACTCTAACTATGGGCCTGTATAAAATGGTCCTATATCAATCTATTTGTCTTTCATATGTTAAACTAAACTAACCGCCAACTGGTGATGTACGTCAAATTGGCTCCGCGTAACTACTGTAAATGTTTATAGTTTTCTTTTATGGATACAATTTGACGTCACGTCACCAGACTACCACTTGAAGATTAAACTTAAACTTACTACGAGGGAGCGTGATCTCCATTCGTTGAAACAAGAGTCGGAGTGTGGCCGAATCCAAATCCTTTGGGTCCAAAGAGTTTACTGTAGCAGGCTCGACAGTGGATTTCCTTGTCGGGTCCGTCGCAGGCTAGCATAGAGTCCAAAGGTCGGTGGCACTCGGCACAATTGAAGCACTTCTTGTGCCACATGGTGCCTTTGGCGAGTTGTTGTTCGGCGGCAAATACCATGCCACCGCAGCGAGGGCAACCCTGGCCAGCTGGTGCCTTGATGGCCGTCGTGTCAGGATTATAATATGGTCGGCTGGCCGAAATTTCTTCCTCCCTGAAAGAGAAATTCTTTCTTAAATCATCCTCCGAAATTATAGTTGGTGTAACAGTACAGTAAACATTGTTAAATGTGAAAGTATAAGTGTTCCGAAGAAATTGAATACATGGGAAGGTAACTAACTCTATCGCGGTCTTAGAAATTCTACACAATTTAATCACATTCTGTTTTCTTTAGAACTTTTCTTTGGAATTCAAATAGAAATCAGATTACGTGTACTTTACTTTGAATATTTTATATATATATTTGCATATATTGCACAACTTGTAGTTTTTGCCATATTTTTCGTGAATGTGTAAAAAAAACCGCAGTCTACTCATATCTTTTTGAGTTTAGAGGTGTCGAAGTTTCGAATGTTCCGTCCCTAGAAATTCTACGCGATAAAAGGATAAAGTTACGTACGTTAAGCCATCGGTCTGAAGGAATCCCGATCCACATGCGAATCCATATCCGTGCGGTCCCCATTTCTTTCCGTAGCAGGTCTTGCAATAGACGTCCTTATCGGGCCCGTCGCAGGCGATGATAGAATCAAGAGTTTTGGTGCAGTCGTGGCACTTGTAGCACTTCCTGTGCCATTCACGGCCCTTTGCAAGCACTTGTTCGGCGGCGAACACGACGCCGCCGCAACGTGGACAACCCTTACCCGGTGGGGCCTTGATTATGGCGGTGTCGATCACGGTTGTACGAGGAGCAGCTTCGCTGCATTGAAAAATTTAGCAATTTTACCACGTCGACTTATTGAACAAAATTAACATCGAGTCGCAAGAATGATAAATAAATTTGTACTAGAATCCTACCTACATTTTGTAATTTAGAAGAACAGATACGAAGAAGTTCGTGTAACTTGACAGATTCGATGATGACATTTAAATTTATTCTCATTCAAGCGACTCACTGCGAGTACTTGGAAATCCCATGCAGATGAATAGAACTGGTCGATACTGATCAGCAATTAAAATACAGAAAGAGAACTCTCAATGCTAATGAGAAACACCAATGAAGGGATTTCAAATTGAAGTTGATTACATAAATCATGACTGGTGTATTTGTTGCAAATTCATTTCTATTTTGTATAATCAACTTCTAGATACGTGAAGGGAGCATAGATTAGAAATGAGAGAGAAGTTATCCACAATGGTCTCAAGAAAATCGTTTTAAGAATTAGTGTAGTACACTCTGAAGCAGTTTAGTGGCTCGAAGATAGAATAGGGGTGAGTAGGGGTAAGTAATAGCGCAAAGCGTTAAGGCGTCGATTCGTGTGTATGTATGTATGTACACGTATATCCATATGAAGACACATGCAAACGTCCGTTCATTCGTTCTTTCACTCGTGGGCCGGATTTCTTCAACTTTGTATAATAAACGAAGTCCTTTTGGCACCCTAATCTCCTTGGAATAGCTCTATACTTCAAATTCCAAAATGGTTTAAAGAAAGTTCCAAGGTAAGTGCCATTGGGGAGGTAATAAAAGAATTGAATTGAGTATTGTTTGTAGAGTAACAATAGAAACTGTTGTTCATTTTGCAATTATACTCCTACTTATGACAGTAAATTCTAAGAACATCCACATTGCTTGTACATTAGTTACCAACATTACTGAAACCATTAATGCCAATATTGTTAATAGGGAAGAGAAGATTTTTTCGGCTAAAATATCCCATTATTAAATCGGAGAAAAATTAATGTTTATTAGGAGTAAATAGAATTTTTTTAAATTGCTTGACTATAAAGAAATATAAGTCCCTTTCTATACGTAATTTAAGAAATATCAAAAACAAATTGGACTGCAGTGATTGTTTTTAAATTACAAAGTGACATACTTATTGTTAGAATTAAACGGAAACTCTGATTCTTCTAATGTTACATACGTCAGGTACCAATTTAATTTATCATCTGTTATTACAGTCAACCCCTGTATAACACGATTTCGTTTTAACACGATTAAAGAATTGTGGGAGTGCCCACTATAACACGGCATTCTTAGAACAAGAATTCGCTCTCATACGTTTAAATAATTATTGACAAACCCGCAGTATAATACGACGTGTGTTGATTGTCTTTTAGTTGTCCGTTATAGTTACCAAAATAAAATATTAGTTTTATTAGTCTTTGGAAGCTACATTTCCTTCTTGTTCTTAGTAATCTTTAGTCCCGTATAACACAGTATTTTTTAGGAACGTAACTACCGTGTTATACGGGGGTTGACTATATTTCACAAAACTTCGCTTGTCTTGATCAAATACAAGTCTCTAACCAATAAGCAACAATCTGGAGACAGCCTGTGTACCAATAGCCTTTTAACCAATACACCTTTGGTTTAAGAAATATTGAATATGGAAAGTTCGAGTAAATTTGGCAAATAAGAATTAGTTGTAAGAAACAAGGCTTCGACGGGTACGGATAGACAGACAGACAGACAGACACACACACACACAGAGTGGCGAATAGTGGAATAACTAAGGGGGCGCGTACCCCTCGTCCTCAATATCGCACTGCAGCCCGATCCACATAACCCCAGCGTGGCCAATACCTCGCGGACCGAATTTCTTCGGATAGCAAGCTGTTAAGCAGACAAGCGCATCATATATAGTGAGAGTGTAGAAGCCGAGGCGGGATATCTCTCGTGTGTTCCCGTCTCAGTCTCGGCTCTGAAAACCCACCCATTGGCGTAGCAGTCGCTTTGTAGGGCGCCACCACCCTGACCGTAGCCATAACCCTTCGGTCCGAATTTCTTTCCGTAGCATACTGCAGAGAACATCGGTTAAAGAATCTGCTCATCTCGTTCCACCTTGCCTGATCCCTCCAGAGCATGATATATCTAAACGTGTTCTTCCAATATTTGCCTCTTATTAACTTCAGAAAGATTCAAGTTGATGATATTGGTTTACTTTTAACACTTTGCTGACCGACACTCTCAAGTTACAATTATCCAGCCGGCTATTTTTCCGCGATTGAATGTAAAGTGGAAAGATCTCAATAAGCTTCAGTCTACATTTTTGCTAGTGAGATTTTTGTACCCTCGAGGTGTTATTCTTTTCTAAACTGCAATAACTAAAGATACAATTTAGAACGCTGTTATAAATATCTATATTTTGAATTAGAGACCCGTGCTCGAGTCTATATCGATTCAATTTGGTTTGATTCAATTTTTCATTAATTACTTTAATTTACAATTAGTTTATTCTAACGCGGAGGAATTTATAGAAACTGAGACCAGGCTAAATAGAGTTTGGCTGATTTATTCTGATTCAAGGGAATTTATGGAAACTGAGATTGTTTTAAAAATAATTCATTGCATTTTTACTGAAGATCTGAACCTTAGATCTGTTATTAAACTTTGAATCTTTTATTGAACTCATTCGGAAGTTTACTGAACTTTAGACTTTTACTGAACACGTCCAGTACCTCATGCCTCTGGTGGAATAATTGTGCCATGACCTCACCTTTGCAATAGATGTCCTTATCAGGACCTTCACAGCAGTTGACCGAGTCTAATCTCTTGGAGCAGTTGGCACATTTAAAGCATTCCCTGTGCCATTGCTACATAGGACACAAAGGGACGTGTGTTAGTCACTGACAGTAGGAAGGATCGAAGATTCTTATTCTACGTTCTATTACACATAGTTATTCCCAATTTTTGCAATATTCTCTAGCAAATGTAATTGGATGATCTTAGTTCCCGATCGAAACAAAGACTGAGACGTTCTGTATAAGTGAAATAGTAATAGAACTCTACGGCACTTGTGAGTACAAAAAACAACAGAGGAAAAGAGGATCATAACATTTTTAATGCCTTGGATCTGGCATAAGCTTCCACAGGTCAAAATGTTGAAGTTTGCTTCGAAAAAGGAGGCCTCCCATTTTCTAAATATATCATTAAACGGATAGGCTAGTGCCTACGTTTGGACTCTGACGGAATATTGTGTGAAAATTTTCACGGAACACTTTGCGCCAGTGTGAACCACGTTCTCGGTTAATCAAGGGCCATCAAGAAGGAGACAGAGGATAGACAAAGGATGTGAAGAATTAATATTCGTACACATGGATGGTGTTGCAGAAAGATATACGAGCAACGGGAGAAAACGAGTTGTTCGATTGCAAAAGATACCTCGACAATATATCTCGCGATCAGGACCATCGCAATGAAGCGTCGAGTCCAGAGACCGGTGACAGGTTTTGCACTTGTAGCATGACTTATGGTAAGCCTAATCACAAGAAGCAGGAATAACCATGGTGTGCCCGCAAATTTGACGAATCTTCTCGCATGATCGATTCGATTTTAATCTTGGTGCCGCGATAAGTCTCTCGATTGTTTTTAACATTTTAAACTACGCAATGCGAAACATAAAGTTTATATTTGTCTTTCTTTTAAAGCAACGAATAATGGATATAAAACGTTCACCGAATATGAATTTGAAAGCATTGCAACGATTAATAAAGATGACAATGTTGATGTTAAAGATCATGCGTACGCGTCAGCTGTAAAATAAATTCAGAAACGCGCCGATCTTCTAAAATTACTTAGCACCCAAAGGGTATATATGTATAATGACCACGGAATTAATTTTTTTAAAAGACGCACGGTATCTAGTCACAATTTGAGGTGAGTATAGTCACTGTTAAAGGGTTAATACTCTGTCTTGAAGTTGAAAAGAGAAATCGTGTCGATTTATTTAACATGTGCTCAAAAAAGTGGTTTGAATGAAACCGACTTGGTGTGCCTCCAATTGGCCAGCATCCCCGAGTATTTTGTACGTAGTTAACAATAGACTACAACATAACAACAAATTAAGCATGCAACGTCTGAACATTCTGAAACTTTATCTTCGACGCAGATATCGAATATGATGTTCCAGATCTAAACCGATAAACTTTGTCAACATGTTTAGAAGACCATTTTGAGAATGACAAAAATTGCTAGTATTAACTACCACCTAAAATATTTGTAAAGTATGATTGATGGGATTGAAGAAACAGGATGCACTTTTAGCTACCTTCCCCTAAAAATAATATGAAATATTGCAGACCACGGAGGACAATGCAAGTTCATTGTTCATAGTAAGCGGGTTCATTAATAAAGTACTTCCCTGTGGAAGTTGGCTCTATGCAGAGACAGTAGAATATCCTGTTAATGATCAGACAGTACACTTTCCCATTCTGTATTACTAGCAACTTTAAACTACTTCATTATTCATTTTATGAGGATATTTTAATCACGATCATTTACACAATTTGAATTTTTTAATGACTATTGTCAATTATATTTGAGTTTAATCAAGGAAATCTATTAGCATTCTTCTCAACAGTTTCAGTGCCAGGGTTCATTAGAAAAAATCTTCTTGAAAAGTGCCAAACAGTATGATCAAACTTCTTCTATTCTATGTTATAAAATATTAAGCGATGTAATAGCCCTTCTTTTACCCAACTAAAGAAAAAATTTACTATTTATATGATTTACATGGCACAGAGGTAACAATTCCAAAAATAATTATTAGTAGAATTCAGCACGTAGACTTCGACAAAATCTAAACGCGTCGTCAATCGCGTATCGCGGTCAAATATAGTACTAGTTTTCAACGTAAAATCTGAAACCGTTAACACTTTATGATCAGAATTTTGTTCAATTGAGAGACAAAAATTTCAATTAAATTCAATTCTTTTTATTATGATTTGCAAACTAGGAAGTAATAATTGTTACGGATAAATCATTTCCCGTTGCTGTAATAGTATATTAATAAACTATAACCGTACAATAATAACAAAATCAAGTACGGTAAAAAGATATAAATATATACTTTGTAACTTCCAAGATACATGGGGCTATAGAGGATAAGGAAATGATTTTAATCGCGATTACTTGCACAATTTTAACTTCTCAATGACTATTATCAGTTATACTTGGGTTTAATCAAGGAAATCTATTAACATTCCCCTTAAGAAGTGATGTCATATCAATGGCAGGATTGGCACCGGTCTAAGAAGGACAATTAGCCTCCATCGACTTAATCCACGTTCGTGCTAGTTGTTCCAAGTTATTTTCCAACAGGAGGAGGGCCAGTTGGTGTTTTGCCAAGCCTGACGAAGACAGGAAAAGCTCTTGGGCCGGCACCAACGGCAACAAGCTGCCGGCGACTCATCCTCCGACTTCTCTTTCCGTTCTTATTTTTTCCCTCATTGTTATGAAATTACGCGTTTCATCAGACAGGAGAGTATTACGGAGGCACGTCACGGTCCACGAGTAGCTGGCACCATGTCAGCCACTTAGCGATCTAGTCAATTTTAGCAACGAATAACGCGAGGCCACAAAATTCGCGTTTCCTTCGAGAACGATTCGAATAATTTATCTTCTGCTTTCTCTGCAACAGCCATTTTATTTCGACACGTATCCCTCCAGAATGTTCAGGGGTAAGATTAGCCGTGACTAATCGGTCGCGAAGATTCAACAGAGTTTACGCTGCCCAATCGGTGGCATCGATTAATAACTTCGGATTTCATGGACTGTTTACAACTCCCCTCTACGTGGATCACTTGGTATCGGGTTGCTTGGATAAAATTAAAACCTACATAGTCCAAGACTTCTACTTCCATCAAATTCTTCTACTAGGTGACATAACTCGCGGAGTTGTTCTTGGAATTATTCCATTAGGTACCTTATAAAGTTAAGTTTTCCTAGGTTTACGTAGCTCATAGGTGCGATGAATTTGGATTTTAAAATTTCCGATGAATTAGGAACCTTTTGACGACGAGAAGATATTCAATCGAGAAACAAACCAATACAAGATGTAACAAGTAGTATAACTAACAAGAGATTGATTCTTTATAAAAAGAAGAAATCAAAAAGGTAAAGTTTCTTCGTTGACAACCTCGTTTTTGAGAAAATCGAGTTTGAAAATTCATGTCTAGGCTGCGAACTTTTATGCAGATTCATGCGTTTAAAAACACGACCAGCGCAATGAAACCTTAATAGAAATTAACTTCAGCCTCCAAATATAATAGCCTATATTTCACTTTGAATATTTTATATAATTTTGCAAATTGGATGTATCTTATATTTTTTAAAATACATAAAATTTCCATAGATGCATGAAAATCCGTTATCTATCCATGAGATTCGTGATTATTGAACTGCTTTTAATTGACCAGCTTTTCTACATGCTCTCTATTCCAATAATTTATAAGTTAATTAAATAAATTATCGAAGAGGCGTATATTTTCAATAACATTGAATACAACACATATCTCGTAAATGTGACAAATACTCATGAATTTTCATATTGCATCTTCTCCAGAAGCAAGTCTCCAATGAAAGGGTTTCGTTTTACCTTCTCGACTTGTCTTCTTTCTTTATGTAAAATCTCTCTCGTGAATCTCAGTTGAATCGTGTGAACGTGATAGGGGTGCGATAGATCCCACGATCTAAATTTTACATTTTCGATTTCCCCAGTTCATGTAAAAGCACTTCGCGGCTTTTGCTACATTTTATATTTTTCATTCGTTTTTCCTGGTATTATCATTTTACACTAATTTATGTTACTTATTTATGCTTAAATTACTGTTACTTAATATATTTATATTAATAAAATAATAAATTTATTTATCAATATAATATATTTACTTAATATATGTTACTTAAATATATTTAAATTTATATCATAAATGGCACCCAATAAAGATATAGCAACGATAGACGAATCCCGACACCAAGATCTAATACAGTGGCTTGATAGATAACGGAGCGACCAATTTTGGTAGAAACTCACCCTTCCACGAGCTAGCATCTGCTCGGCGGCGTACACGTATCCTCCGCAACGGGGACACCCTTCACCTTCCGGTGCCTTCGCGATGGCCCTCGGTTCCAAAACGGCGTTCGATCCTCTCGCGAGCTCCCTAAAAATGTGTCTCTTGTAGACAACAAATCGTTACTTCATCCTGGATTCATAAGGTAAAGCTGTGATTCCCAAATGGCGTGCCAGCGCCCCACGTTTTCACGGGAAAAGACTTTTCAAGGACTTCGAAATTAACTTCTTTCACAGCCGAAATTTTTGTTTAAAATTAGCAAACGCCTCTGGTTGCCGTAGGAATACGAAGGCTTAAAGCAATGGCTCTTAACCGGTATTCCGCAGAACACCAGTGCGGTGAGGAACACTAGAAGAGTCACAAGAAGTTCCATAAAAAATGTAAGCAAGTGTGATTTGTTATTGGTTTACAAGCTTGTTTTAAACTCGAATGTAAATACAAATAAAGATGTGCAGTCAATCGACCTTTATTTGGCGATTTTAACGATCCGATTAACTTTAATGGAAAGCCGCGTCGTTTGACGAAGTTAAGTGTATGGACATGGTGATTCTAGTGTTCCGCGAAATATTCTTATAACCAAAAGTGTTCCGTGGCTTCGAAAAGGTTAAGAACTAATGGTTTAAAGATTTAAGACGCTTGTCGATATCCAACTCATCAAACCCTCACTGCATAGGCGTTTATGGTGGGTTGTTCATCGCCAGGCGTTTTTTTCGTTTGCAACTATAACTAATCCGTAATTCGGATCACCTGTAAATTGAAAGATCCAGTGCAAAGCAGGCGTATATCACAATACTATAAATATACGGGAAGACATGTTTTAGGAAAACAGATTATAGGGGTTGGTGGTTCATATATGTATAAGGGTTTCACCAAACGTGAAAAACTTATTAGATTAGTGGAAAAGCAATGATGATTCTACGAATATGGAAACAAATTCACTTATTATATTTAATCAATTATATACCTTCGTGTGTTAACTATAATATGACTGTTCAATAACTTCAACGATTTCAGATCGTTTTAAGGCCATTTTCATAGAAATTGTAGTAACTTCTAATTATCAAAGGTTCTCTTTATTTTTCCACCAACCCAATATTTAAGGTGTTCCAGCTAAAAGAAGTCAATAAGTTGTTCTCCACATTCTGCATTTGTATGAAAATTTGATTGAGCAAAAAATTACTTTGAAATGAAAATATTCGTCACAGTGTATGCATCCTTCGATATTATTCAAATTATATATAAAATATTTATTGAGACTGTTTTAGATGGGACACTTTATATTTATCTGACATGAATCTCCTTTCGACTGAACTTTTCAATTTATACATGGTGTCCCGGAAATTCTACGTCAACCAGTTGTAAATGAGACAAAAACAAATAGTTTTACATGAGCGGCTGTGAAAATGTTAATTGATCGTATAAGTAGGGCATGTGAACCTTGACAAATTGACTTGTCCAACAAAGTTTGGTTACTACATGATCAATGGGGGTGGTGAACACAGGGGCGTTGGAACACCTGGGGTAGGAAACCACCGGGGACAAGCAGACAGTACAAGAAAACACCACTGCAAAAAAAAGAAGAAGGGAGGCCGAGCTGTGACACGATGGAAACTCAAATTTCAAACTTGAGTTTCAAGAACGAAGAATCTGTTTTTAGCATTTTCACACTTTCGCTGCCATAACTTCTACACTTTTGTATTAATTGTAATAATTATTATTGCAATATTAATAATGTTATTGATCACCTACGTAATTTCTTAAATTTTATAGTTCAATGATCTGCTTTCTGAATAGTTTACTTTTCGTTTGTTACATAAATCATTCGAGACATCAGTGTGTATCATTTCTATATAAAAACCAATAACTGCGAACGTTTATACGAATTCAGAGTTTTATGGACAACAGATGAAATGGAGTCCAAATAGGGATTCCCTGTGTTACGGATCATTAATATTTGTTCAGAAAAATATTTGAACTATATTGCGCATACTTCGACTGCAGTATATTAGTATAAACATTCACAGTTTATGGTGGCAGCGAACGTGTACAAACCGTGCTTTTTTGTCTTTAAGATTTTATCGACCCAACTATGCTTCGATTCCGTGAATCGAAAGTTGAAGCAAAACATTAGGCATATTATATCAACCTCCTTACATTCGCCTTAAAACTGTGAAGTTTTTTAAAAAAACAAAAAACATGATTGGGTGAGAAATAATCGTAGCAGGGTTAAGAAGGTTCAGCTACAATCATTTGGGATTGAAATGCGGGTTTGAAGTTTCCATCGTTCACAAATCGACGACACAAGATTCCAGGTGAACAAATGATTGCCAAGAAACCGGTGAAAGAATAACAACCCGGCGGTTAGAAGTGTTAGGCACGTGTTAGTAATCGGTTAGTATCCCGTTTCCCCGTTTGCAACCACGCAAGTGGCTTCCGCCGAGCCCCGAGAGGAGAGCCAAGAAGCGGATCGTGTGTAACAAGAAACCAAATAATAATAATACGTTTTACTCAAGAAAAAAGAAACAAGTGAGGACGAGAGAGCAAGAGGCACAAGAAAGAAAGAAAGAAAGAAACAGGTAGAAGTAAAGGAATGGGAAACCAAAACGAGAACTAGAAAGAAGCTAAAGAAAAGGGTTGATTAAAATTGAAATAGAAATTCGTTCGACTTAAAAATTTCTTTTTAGGGGGGAATAAAAGCTGTGGGAAGAAGCATTTATCTACGTATGGCATCGCGTGTATAAGCGAGCGTACAGTAAAGAGCAAAAGGGAATACATACGTATCATTTTAACATATAGATATAATGTTTCATTCAATATGTTTCAATACACAAGGTGTCTTCACGAAACCGGGCGAAGCCTAATACACTAATCTTTAAAATGCTTAGAGAAAAAAGTATCTCAGGATCGTATTAAATAGTGTTATACATTCTACGTTTCTACATCAATTTTTTTCACTTTAGTGTATTGCTACAGTTGCAAAATGCAACACAAAAACGTACGACATAAAGGGACTATCTCAGCAATAGTGGTACAGTCAAAAGTAGTATTGATTCTTTACCAAAAAAGTAAGTTAAAATTTTTGGATAATCTTTTTGCATATCAGGCTTCATTTTCAAGAAAAGGGACTTAAAAAGTTCATAGGATATGCGTGTATGCTGCTGTAAATTTTAGCCTAATCTCTGTATGGACTGATATTAATAAGGCAACTGTTCAAAACGTTGCATACAATGCTACATACTTGGCAATGCATTATACGTTTGTAGATTGAAATTTATATTATGTGCGTACACGTCCTATGAATTTTCAAATTCCTTTCTCTCGAAAAGAAAACCTCGTCAGCAAAAATTTTGCACAATTTGAACTTATCCTTTGCAGAAGAAATCACCCACTTCACAGTTGCATTATAACTACTGAGATAGCAATCAATTATATCGGTTGACATTTCATCTTTCTTTAACCCTTTTAAACATATTGCCCCATGTAATTGTTTAGAATTACGTTATACACTTTGAAGGACGTAAAAAATAAAATACACGTAGTATTATGTATAATGCTACATGGCTTTACATGGAGAAATATAAAATTTATGTGTGATTATTAACAAGCTACTAATTATTTTGCTTGGTAGAATTATGTAGATGGAATCATATTATGTTTCACAAAACTTTACCTTTAATAATAACTCGATTATCCTTTGGTTTTACATTGAAAAATTAATTTTTAACTTAATTTTCGTAGTATTTGTCTTACAAATTTATGAAGAAAATAATTATCTTGACAGAAATTTTATGTTTTTCATTTCTGGAAAGCCAGATCATTATACATAATACTATCAGATTTATTGGAAAGTTTTGTCAGTTTTTTTTTCGGATAAAAAGAAATAAATTTTCTTAATCGAAATTTTTACTAATAATATTCATTGCTATCCATAAGTCAATTCTATCCATACAATCTTTATTTGTTCCTGAATTACGGTGAAAATTTTCCATTTCTATCATTAAAATATTCTTTCAATATCTCCACAACCTGATAATTACTATCCAATCATTTTAGTCAAAAAGAATCCCTTCTTCATACATCCCAGACCTTGTTATACCTGATTACCATTTGTTTAAATTGTTTCAAATTATTTTGTCGGGATAAAATCAATGGCACCAAATTATGGAGACCCTGAAAGAATATTTTAATAATAAACATAAAAAAAAATACAAACAACTCAAAACTCTAAAAATGAAGCTGGGTACTACGTTGAAGGCTAATCGATTAAAACTTTCAATTTCAATGAAGGAAAAAAGACAGAACTTCCAGAATCGATCGAATATTTCATTTTTTTACATTCTGTACTGAAACATCGAACGAAAACTATTATTTGCGTCAAAATTTCAAGTGCGTATGTTCAAGTTTGCTCAACTTACTGTATGTGCGTATATGTAAAATCGCGTCTAAATAGAAGCACCCATAAAGTTAAACGTGTTAGCAAGGGTTACGGGGTTACGTGTTTCGAAAAAAGGTACGAGTGGCCGTGCAGGGTTGATAAATCGAGTTCGATAAATCGAGAAGTTTAAAATCTTTATGGAAGATAGTGGAAGAATGACCAAAAAAAAAACTAAACAAAAAAATAAAAACAAGAAGCGGTTGGTTTCTTCAATGTGAGGCGATAGAAGAGGCATAGAGAGAGAGTCAAGATATAGAGAGAGAGAGGCGGAATCTGACTCGGTGCTCACCATTTTTCTTTTGTTACTCGCTAGTTCCCTTTATCACGATTTCGAGCGCAGGGCTCGTGATAAAGCGACACCGGATATATTGTTCAATCATGGGCCTCCGGTTGGCTCGCACTCGGCGGGGCTGGCGGGGGTAGTAAGGTACTTTTTGCTTTTTTTTCGCTTGTGTTTACTTTTTTTCGTGTTGTTGTACTTTCTTTCGTTTCTTTCTTAAAGACAAAAGGGGTGGACAAAGGGTGTGGGATTTGGGATTGCTAGAACGTTAAAAAAAAATTGAACAGAGAGCCTGGCTTTCTGGAATGTTCGGTTCCTTCTCCATTTTGGTCCATATCAGGTATCGAAATTTCGAAACCTTTTTGCTTTTGGTTTTTATATATCTAAATGTCTATATATATATATACAGATAAATATAAGAAGGTGTGTGTACGTGCATGTACAGTGGGTCAAAAATGTTTTTGACGTTATCGAAAATAAATAGAAGCTTTAAGAATAAACTTTTTCCTTTTCATCCGTACCACACAATAATATCTTTCCTTCCGTTTTTATTTTTTTTTGAAAAGTTCTTCGAAGAATGGGGATACTCTACTCTCAAGAACATTTTTGTCCGACCGTCAATGCGTGCGAAAGTACGAATGCGAAGCATTGACAATGAAGAACACCAGATTCTTCTGTTTTTTCTTTCCCTTTTTTCGTCTTTTAATGGCACTTATTACAGATGGTACAAATGATTCTATAAACTAGCGTAATGTAGTGTAGTAATTCGCATAAAAGAAACGAGAAAGAGTATATATATAATATATATACGGCTCGAAAAGAAACGACCGTTCTTAATCCAGTCGTTTACACGGAGAAAAACGAGAGACAGAAAGAAAGAAAAAGAGAACCAAAAAAAACGAAACAAGAAAATTAACAAAGAGACACGGTGGTGAGAGGCAAAGAAAAAATAAAATCCAGAAAACGTTGTTGTTGGGAAGTTAAACAAGTGACAAGAAGAGAAGTCGACTAGATTAAACACAGTTAATTATCAATTATTATAACGTCGTCGTCGTCGTCGTCGTCATAGCATCACCATCACCATCATCACCATCATCGCTGTCGGTGCCGATGGACGACGAGAGGAAAGGATTGGACTTTAGGACCAGGTTGGAAGGAATTATAAAATAAAAGGTTACAATAATTAAAAAACCAAAAGACAAAGAAACAAAACAAAGGGGGATTAAAATTAGAAATGCTGAGTAATAATAAAAAAAGGGTAACAGAATTTTTAAACGGGGGTAGAGAAAAGAAAGAAGTTACGTGGGTGTACAGGTTGAGGATTACAGGATGTATTTTACACAGTCGTGATGCTTTATACACATATACGCAGACGCATGCTCTCCTCGGGTTCTTAGTAGGCTGGCTGTGCTTCTTCCAATTGGTTCTTCCAGATACGGTTTATTGTACCAAGAAGAGGATCATGCTGTTGGATCTTTGGGCTGTCGATGGTTGTTGAGTTGGTCGCTTTTTTTTTGTTTTTTTTAGTTAACGGCGCATGTATAGTTCTCTATGGGAGGTGATCTGATCAAACGACTGAGGGGAAGGTTTTCTTTTTCTTGGTTTAAGGGACAAAGGAGATTAAGGGTGGGTAAAAGAAGGGAAGGGGGGAGGTTGGACGACGGGCAGGGGTGCACTCACTCGCTACTCTTCAAGTGTTCGCCCTGATCCATGGACAGGCAACCAGCGCCTCCACCGAAGCCGTATCCTTTAGGACCGAACTTGCGTCCGTGGCACACTTTGCAATAAAGCTCACCCTCGTGCTCGCTGCAGTTTGTCGAGTCGAGCAATTTGCCGCACAGACCTGCAACACATGGCATAGTTCGTTTTCCTATTCCGTCATCCTGACACCAGGGCGGGCGGATAAATATTAGGATGTTCGAAAAGTTCATAGCGATATTCGAGGAACAATCAAAAGCAATGCGGAATATTTTCGGTTAAGAAAAAAGTAATTTTATATTTCAGGTGAAACGACGGAATGTTCGTATTAAAAATGAATTTGATTAAACAATGTTGGGCACCGTTTTTATTCGATAACTGTACGGTATGTTTCAGGCAACGTCAAAATTCCATACTTCCTTTACTTTCCAGTTTTTTGAGACATTTTCCCGTGATATACGAAATTACTTTTTATTCAGCCAAATGTAAATTCAGTATTAAATGGCATTTATTCGGATTAAGAATTTCATTACTTAACAAAATTTTTTTTGCAAGAAATAATCCTCCTTGAATTTCACAGTACGCAAAAGAATTTAATGTGGATACTGTTGAAAATGCTACGAACTTTTCGGAAAACCCAATACTAGTGATGGGATACTCAAAACTTTCAAAACTCGAAATCCTTCGAAAGTTTGAGAAATTTATATGGCTCGAAACTTTCGAGACTTAGGTAAATAATAATTTGTATAAAGTAACGAGAATATTATCATGACATGAATTTGTTTAACTAATAATTTAATTCGTATGGTTTCGTATGGTTTCACCAATTCATTGCAGTCATTTATACTGAGAAAACATAAAAATTAAGAATTATCTCAAAAAGTTTTCCAGCTTATTCATATATTTAAATTATAATTACATTAAGTTTCATTTTATTCTATTCAATAAGTAGTTTGATTTTCTAGCCAGAATTTGTTACGATTTTATCCTCTGACAAAATAGATATTCCTTAAATATAAAAGGAGAAAAATAGGCGTTCGTCAGGGTTCGAAAGTTTCGAATTTCCGTCGTTGAAAAGGTTTCAAGACTTTACAAAGCTACGGATTAGAGTTTCCCAAATTTAGAAGTTAAGTTTCGGCTCATCTCTGATAAGTTCATTTGCCCATTCAAAGGTTGAAAATCTCAGAGGTCTTTCTACTTTAGCGCTTCAAAAAATAAGTTCATAAGTAGACTTCGTAAATTTTTGGAGATGAAACTATGAACTAAAATTTAACACATATTTGTGTCTATCAGTTAACAAAATTTTAAAACTTTTGTAGAATAAAAATGAATGAAAAGTGACCTCTACATAATCTTAACGTACACTGCTATTCCCCGAAATAGCTAAAAATTTGTATCATTAAATGAAGAGAAATTATAATCGGTATGTATTTCTCTGAGTACTAAACCTATTTTTCTGACAAAAAGCGAATATTAAAAAAATGGTGTCACTTGAAATAAGTCTCAATTTTACGCAAACTTTTAATGGTTTTGAAAATAAGAAAGTATTTATTCTGAAGCTTTTTAATTTAAATTAGGTTCAATAGCCCAAAAGAAGTACTTTCTTTAATAGTATCAAAGACCAAGTTTAACAATTTATGAAATATAACAATTTTTGAGCATGGTTCTGCATTCAGAATCTTATAACTTTATCAATTTTAAAATATTTTCAATAATTTACACTCTTGTGAAATAAGAAAAAGAATTCGATATTTTTGAATTTCTAAAATAGAAAGACTCGAATAGTGAAAATCGAATAAATGTTTTTTATTAGGGGATTATTCGAGAGATAAATTTTTTAGTAGATCTCTCATTCAGTTAGCAAATTCTTGGGCTTAATTAATATGCGCCTGTAGATAGCCATATGGGACTAATCTAATTTGAAGCCAATATGGTGACAATAAACGTTAATTTATTCAAATAATTCTGTATCATTTGAAGGAAAGCTTGAAAAAATTAAAAAGTATTCGCGAATAAAGGGTAATAATTGACATAATTGGCGATACAGCTTATTTTAGCCGGTAGAATAAATTATCAATTGGGGGTGGCTATTTCGAGTATGGTTGCAAAGTACGAATTTTTCTCGCTAAGTTCGCGCGGGTCGTTGCACCCTCAGCTTCACGCTGGGTGGTTCCAATTGATTTCTGGCTAGCATACAAAACTAATTAAGGCCAAGACAAACCATCCGGGACTGGCATAAAACTTATTTATAGAGGCGGCTAAATTTAAAAACGGTCGATGGTGTTTTGAGCAACAGGGTACACCGATCCCGTGACTATTAATGATTCGTAGATCAATTCAGACCCTTATCACTCTTGTCTTGTAAGTTTAACCCTTTCGTTCCCATCGTACGGTGACCATATGGCTATATTAATTTAGAATTATAGAATAAGATATTTCCTTTGCTTTCTTATTATTTCTTTCTTTTAAGAGATACTAATTTTGGAATATTATAAATTAATTTGATTTATAAACGTTTCCAAACAATTAGAGACAATATTTTAGAACTAAAAATTAGTACTAAAATTGATAATTATAAAATACCATTAATAGCATAGACAAATAATTGAAATTTATTATATTTTATTACATATAATTTTGAAATGAAAGAGTTAAAATTAATCACTAAAAGTTTCTTTAAAAAATTTCCATATCTAAAAGAATTTCAGTCAACCGTGAACGTGTCTTTGAAACTAACATTGAGGTTGACCAAATGTAAATTGAATTCTTAATTAAAAAAATATGCCATAATGAATCTTTAAAGAGACTATAGACATAGTGTTGCGTTGGAAATGCATTGAAAGAATAGTCGAAGACTGTTTTCAGGTTGAATATTGAATCACAAGGTGAAGGAAAACGCGCTGCATGCTCTTGAAACATCTTGTAACATTTTAGGCAAGCACTTACCGCACTTGAAGCACATCTTGTGCCATTTGAGTCCTCCAGCGACGCGTTCTTCCGCGGCGTACACGGATTTGCCGCATTTGGGACACTTGGGGTGTTCTACTGGTTTAAAAGGCATTTTGTTTGGTCTGAAAAAAGAAGGAAAAAATCTTTTAACATGAATCTCATTATTTCATCGAAAACTCACAGTTTCCCCGTTACACTATTTCACGGTTCTTAACACTAAAATCGCATGCGACTAAGCTATACTTATTTATACCAAAAAAATACAAAATGTAGACATTTGCAAAGTGTTTGCGATTAAAGTGCAATAAATCTTCACTTATATTTTGTTCAGAAAATTATGGAATATTCTAAAAAAATACATCGTTGAGAAATTACATAATTTTTATGATAATGGTAGCTCTAGTATTAACAAATTCTCATAAAAGAGAATTTAACGTGAAATCATAGTTTTAAACCGTTATTCGCAAGTCCGTACGTTTGCCTTTCTCTGTTTTGATGAAAGAACTTTGTACACCATTAGAAGCGAAGAAAACATGGTCTTTAAATTATGAATTTATCCAAAAAGTTCAATCATTTCTGTGCGGTATACTGATGGAAATCTTAAACGTTAAAGGGTAAAATTGTTTTCGAAAGTGAAATAAAATTCTTAAGTACACATGCGAGACTTTTAACACATCTTGAAATATATAAACGCGGTGAATAACAATCGTAATACCGGTAACTCAGCCTCGGATTACCTAATCTTGCGCGGAGGAACGTAAACAATTTCAGTTTCCACCCTACTACTGAACGAATCTATTTTTGCCAACAGTTTGAACTCCAACATTTATATTCGATGACTAACACCCACAAAAAAGATGAATAAGAAGATAAAAAAGGGGAGTCGAGGTGTTACGTTAAATTTTACGAATAACAAATCAATTATGAAACTGAAACTAATACTGGAAGAACTTATTTTCAAATTAGAAAAAGTATAGCACTTTTAATAAGAATAACTATAATTCCTTACAATTTTTTAACTTTAAACAAATACGAATAATTTCTCTTGTATGAAATAATAATGATTAATAATAGATTAGGTTTTAATGATTATTTTTGAAGGATGAAATAACTACTTTTAAAAGGTCCAAATAGAAAATCTTAACGTGTGATGTTAAATGATTAATGAAATTAACTTTCAATGATAAAATTTAGAGATTTATCAATGATCAGTAATTTGGGAAATGAATGAATGAAACACACTAACAGTGGGGGATAATGAGACAATGAAAATTGCAATAATTCCATTATTCGTCCAGATCAGACTTCATTCTCCTGATATTCCGTTGATTAACATTCATACATCATATGACGGCTGTGAATATTAGCAGCAATGATAAAATTACATTTCAGAATGGAGATTCTCCTCAATATTTAAAGAGAATGAAATTTTACACTCTTCCTTACGATTTGTCATTTGTCTTTCACTGCGTAAACATTGCTTCAAATGCCACATACTGAAATTTTACACCTAATTTATGCTTGGCAATCCTCAATCTTATAAATCGAAATTGCTAATAGATTCAAAATGAAAGTTTACAACAAATAGGGGGATTCTATAATATCACATCAGCACCTGTTGTAATCTGTGAACCATAGGATATTCTAGAGGTTGGCGATGTTCTCATGAGGGTTGCGAAGACTTGAGTTCTTATAGTTAAAGCAAAGAAGAATGAAAAGGTTAAAAATCTCTGGTATAGACCATAACGTTCACCACGAATCTCATTCATGGTTACAAGACAAACGATTAATAGAAAATAAAACATAAGGGCTTTACTAATCCTAAATATAAAAAATTAAAATACTCTACCACGTGGCCTAAGAAAAGTTTCAAAATAAACAACGAAAACAAATTAATGTTTCCCCGGGGAAGAAATAAAAAGTCTCATTGTAAGCTTCAAATGGTGTATCGAAAAGCCAGAAATCCTTGGAGTGGCAAAGTTGAGTGAAAAGTGGAAGTTTTGGTCGCGTGACTTTTAGAAGCGACTCTTGGTGATACGTATAGTGGTACAGTATTAGTAGAAACACTAGAGAGACCACGATGGAGCAGAAAGAGAGACGGAGGATTCTATATCTGTGCAGACGCAAGCCGGATCGCGAAGCCGTATTAGGGAAGGTGCTAGATTTTCCACAACGCGATCGCCATTACCCCTTCCTTCCTAGTGCCTTTTGTAATCTGTATTTCATCTTTTTCCATATTTTCCCCCATTGCTCTTATCTGACAAAATTACACTCTTTTTACTTGTGCAATTGATTAAAAATTTGGCAGCCGTTTCCCTAAGCCCTTTTACTAGAATTTAGGCCTTTACTCTAAGGTCCTTGAATCACAAGATCTTAATTAGTAAATCTATGGTATCTTTTGAATGGTTAGTTCTTGAATTGTTTGAAATGAACAAGTCATTTTTCTGTGACCCACGAATTGATAAAAAATTTGGGAGCTTTTTCAGTAAGATCCTTATATATTTGGATCCAAGATCTAAATTAATAAAATTATGATCCCTTTTCAGTATTTGCATTTTAAATTATCTAAATGTCAAAATTATTCTCTTTTGGCTTGTTAAATTGATAAAAAGTTCAGAAATTTTTTCAATAATGCCTCCTTTTGAATGTTGAGTCTAAAGTGTTTCGATAATATTTGGATCTAAGATTTTAATTATCTCATGTAAAGCTATAATACTATTTCATTATTTAGATCTTAAATGAAAAATTCTAATTGTGAAAAAAGAAACGAAGAAAATATTCCAATATTGCAAATTTGGAAAATTTTCAGTCTAATTGTAAAATTTGGTAAATTGTTCTTTATTCAATATTTGGGTTTTAAGTTTTTTCAGTTTGGATCTTAAATGAAAAGTTCTATTTCTGCGAAAATAAATTCAGAAAATATTTCAATATAATAATTTTCGATACTTTCTTGGCTGACGACGTTACTTGTAAAATTTTGTAGATTTTCCAAGCTTTTTTATCGATTCGATGAGTCATAGATAAAGAGTAATATTTCAGAGGAAATTGTTTGTACATATCTCCTCATAGGTTACATCATAATAGCCGACGAATGCCGTATCACCCCCGTGTATACTAAATCCAGACGATCTCAAATTTCATCACGTTTTAGTGAACCCGCCATGCGTTTTAATTTTATGGGCCATGTAACTCTACTCTACGAGACGTGTGCAACTAAATGTGGCTCTCCACTGTGGGCAAATGTTCTCTTCAAATCCTCCTTCCGCTCATTCCTTCAGCCGAATTACACCGAAAATTACAAGAAACAAAACTATTCCACTTGGAATCATCTGAATTTAACTTTGATTCTCCTAACTTTCAAGTTTTCTGCATACTAATACAATAATTAAATAAAATATGATAAAGGGTCCAAGATGTTCTCCAAAAGAAAACGCTTGGGTTCAATTAAATTTCCAAATTCAATTTCACAAAGATAATCGACAATAATCGGCATAGAAAGGAACCACTGTCTAACTTTTTTTTCGCAATTCTCCACTTGGAGGGTCCACGGGACAGCAAGAAGCAAAATAGTCGATGAGATAGCGTCGTACGATGATCTCTGGTTCGCGATAACACTGTGGCTGGTGTGCTATACTACTCACCAGCGTGTATCGGTCGAAGTCACGAATGAAAATCGGTAAACTCGGGGAGGAAGACAGGCGTCAAGATCAAAAACACCGAGAAGCACTCTACACCGCACTAATACTGGATTCGAATGGCTGTTCTCGCGTCGTGGCCGTCCTAGTCATAGCCAGGCCTTTGCACACGGCACGTGTGCATCGGAACGTCAGTGCTGTTGACGACAACGTTGCGGTGGCAGAGGGAGTACTAGCCGCCTTCCATCTAGCGGGGGTGTTACACTATACTTCAGGATACCGAAACGGCCACGACTCGTTAAGCTACTGGGTCTTTTCCTACAGCTATCACGGAATTTTAGAGGGATTAGCGTTATTTAAATATTAGGTGTACCAACGAATAATCTGCTTCTCTCGTTAGATTCAGCAATTGGTTTTAATAAAATCGACTACCAATTCAACTTTAAATATACATGGCTGTTAAGTTGTAATTTTTTACATCTTCTTTTCGACGAGAAATATCAAGACAATTTGTGTTTGGAAGCTTAAGTTTTTGATAAATTAAATTCGATCACACGTTTAAAAGTAGTGAATTACTTGCTGATATGCATAATTCGATAATCTAAAAGGACACATGTTATAATTCGACTGCGGATCTTTATGCATTTATGAAAAATTTAAATATGCGAAGCAGTATGCATCGCATATAATATGCAAAAATATATAAAATATCAAATAGAGTGCGTTTTGTAATATTTAGAGAGTGAAACTGATCCGTATTTAGTGACCACCCTCTTTGTTTGAATTTGTAAAAATTTGAATTTTTATAAAAATCTGCATTTGATATGGAAGCTACTAGGTCGTATAATATGAAATTACGGCTATTTTCAAATTCAATTCAACATTTTATTAGGTACCTGTTAATAACTCCTTATCTTGAAACCACGAGTCACACTCGTAATGAAGTTTATAAGTCAAAAGAAGCAAATATTCACGATATTGTTAACAGAATTTAATTTATCCCCTTTAATTTTCTTTGGAATTTTTAAGAATACTATAACAAATACAAATACTGTATAATATTTCAATATTTCCTACCTGCATCAATGTTAAAACAAGTAATGACTGTTGCTAACACGTGGAGTTATTAAAAGATTCGTAGAGCAAAAGGTCAATACCATTTATCAACCCGATTTCAACAAAGTAATTTTTCTTTCAGGAAGAGGCAAACTTTTTGAACGTTTTCCTGATCTCGGCCGTAATGCCAAATGTTTTATATTATCTCTAATGTTTCAAACTACAAAAAAAAGAGATCATCCATAAGTAAATGGCTTACGAATATGGAAGATGTACAGAAATTTCATAGCACAAATCATACAGCTTTTTTCCAAATTATCTTTGCGAGATTTATCGTTCGTTAACAGTACTACTCCCAATGCACTCTTGATGTTATGAGTAGGTAACATAAACCGCACTGTAATCCTGCTTAATCTCATGAGAAAAAGATAGCTTGTATTTCTTTGGGCGGTCGTATAAAATTCCTCTTTGACTTTTGAAGGTTCATGCAATAACATCTGCAATCTGTTGCAGACGCGGAGGGTAGAAATGATCATGGCGATTTTAATTTGTTCTTAATGCAAATCCGTAAGAGTTTACGTTACCGAATACTAACACTAATTTACCAGGTATTGTATGAAGTTTCAGTCAACACAACAAAATTTAGAATTTACAACACTTAATTAATCATTTAAGCGACTAATTTTCAAATGACGACTTACAAGTAGCATTCGGCAACTCGAAAATTAAGACAAATCTGAAACTTTGTACAAACATTTTTCAAGTGATCCTATTAATGGATCCATTCCCTGTTTTGGCAAAGAAGCGATCCTAGGAGTGAAAACAGCCCCCTAAAGAAAATATAAGTTTTCATATTATTGTCAATATCTTCAAAACCATATATAACATGAAAAGAAAGATAAATTCAAAGTTTTATGGTATTTGCCGTCGCACAATTTGGCTGCAAAGAATTTTCGAAACACATTCCTTTTTCAAAATGTGTCCCCCCATCCCCCTAAATTTATTCAAATTCTATCTGCCATACTGTGGAATATCAAATGCCATAAAACTTTCAATTTAACTTTCTTTCCATATCATATATAGCTTTGAAGATATTGGCAATAATATGAAAACTTATATTTTCTTTAGGGGGGTATTTTTACCCCAAGGATCGCTTCTTTACCGAAACAAAAGTGAATCCATTAATAGGATTACTTGAACAACATTTTTGCAAAATTTCAGACCTTCTTTTTAATTTTCAAATCTTTATCTTATTTTATAAATGTCTCTTTCAACCACTAGGATAATACGGGAATATTGGAGATACTAAAAGCTACATTGCTGGATCTTATCCTATGACAAATTTCTTGTTCCTTGGCTCTTGCTGTTGCTAGAAGTCCTTCAACGCTATTGCATTAGGTTATCCAATAAATGCCAATTCAAATTAGCATACATAAACTACATTTCGCAATATTTTCTTAAATATCGAACGATTAGAGGTCAATGCATCTTAACTTAGGTGTTCCAGTTCAGTTTATGAAATACGTTTGAGACAACAGGCTGCTTCAATAATAATGATAAAACTAATCGGTGGGAATACAAGCATAATAACTTTGTAATTTTTATAGCTTTTCATTTTTTAAAATTCGTAGTTGCATCCAAAAAGTTTACAAAGTTTCTAAACGTGTATTCCACTAATTAAAGTATCTCCAATTTCTTCCACAACTTTTTATGTGATAGAACTAAAAAATCGAGCTTAAACTATAAATCCCTCAGCTTATAGCTACACTAATATTAGAATTGAAAGACTAAAAGTAGGTTGAAAAGATGTTCATTGACAGACCTATCAACTGTTGGCGATTTCAATTTAGTAGTCAGCTAATTTTTTCATTATGAAATTCTATACGAACTAATTGACCCACATAATCTTGATTTTCATCACATGGAAGAACTTATAATTACATAAAAAATAGTACAAATCTCACCAATTTTGAGAAACCAATTATTTCGAATGATATTTCTTAGAAGTGATAAAAACTTGTAAGAAATAAATTAGTTTATGCGATAGCGTGTAAATGATATTGAAATAACAAATATTGAGATAACAATTCGAATGATTTGAAAGCGTAATATTTACGGGCGGAGAAAGAGAAGTATCCGCCACGGGGACGTTAGAAAAATATACAGTGAGGCGGCCACGATTTTGCAATACTGTAGAAATCGATGGATTTTTCGAAAGAAACCGGAACACAGCGAGAATATCTGTAAACGAAACGAAAGAGCAATGAAAGCAAAGGCATGCAAGAAATTTCGGGGAAACCTGAGGAAGAAATGGAACCTGAGAACTCCATGCGAAATTTTATTTTGTGGAATGTAACATGAAAGCAATCGAAAGACCTAGTGTTGAGATTACATAACTTATTATGTTAATATTTGTTATAATACTAAATCAAATCATTTTTCTGTTGCTGCAATTCTTTCAAAGTTGCTGTAATGAATTTAACGACTGAATTTAATAAATTAAGTTAACCTTGAGCTCAACTCAACCCTAGTTTAACCCTTTAATTACGGATATATTTTGAGGAGCTGTACCCTCCAAATATGAAACATGTCAAATCTAATGTAAGTCGATAAATGAATTTAATTTAAGATATAAATTTCCACGAATTTTCCAACATAAATGCACACACTCATGTACAAATGCGAATATTTATTTTTGTAGAAAAGAGTACATTATACGTCCAAAACTATAATTATTCATATGATAAAAAGTAAACTGGACTAAAGTCTTGAAATCACTTATTCGTGTTTCACGAATGCTTCGCTTTATCGTCTATTGGCGACGTCCGTAGATAAAGGGTAAAACCTAACCCAATTCTAGCCTGAACCTAACTCAAACCTAACCTAATCTTAACGGGAATCTAGCCTAAACCCAATCCATACTTGATTTAAGCCTACCCGAATCTTAGGTCAAATTATACATAAGCCTAACTCAATCATGTCTGTTGTAATTTTCAGTCTTGAGCCTAATTTAACTTAAATCTAGTCTAAAACTGAATTAAACCTAGTCAAATTTAACAATGGCCTCATTCAAGCCTATTTGTCGTTGATTTCGCGAAAATGCATTTATTCCGTGTTTGGAATAAAAGCTTGATATTTTAAGCGGGGTGGCCAAGATCTGTCAATAGTGGCATGAATCACTCATGTTCGTGATACGGTACTTCGGTATTCGTTTACATTGTGCTACACGGGAAAATGTGTTTTCTGAGCGATGAACCACCGAGAAACACACCGAAATAAATTTATTACTCATACGTTTTGGCTAACTCCCGGGCCCTAATGGCATTCGCGAACAACAGCAACGCGATACCATAATTTTTAAATTAACATCAGCCGGCAATTGGCAATCTGTCAATTTTCAAATCTTCCTGAAACTCTTTCTCTTTAAAAACGACCAAATTTCTCCTACTCAGTACCAATATACTTTAGTATACTTTTTTTTATTGATTACCATAGTATACCATAATATTAGTATACCATGGTATTACCATAATATACATTACAAGTCAAACCTATGACATGTTAACTGATAGGTTTCTCAAAGAACATTCTTTCTACCAAGTTTCAGCCCAATATCATTAACATTAGAACTACCAAAGTGGTCAAAATGAGTTGTTCGCAATTTCTCATAAAAACTGTATCAACTTATTCTGATGCGTTCCTTCAAATTGGCCACGATTTCATATAGATGGGATGAATAAAGAATTAATTTCTAGTACATTACGTATTTTTTCAAATATCTATTGTTTTACATATTTCGATATAAGTAAATACATCTTAACTGTTGGTAGTTCTAGAGTTAATTTACGGGTAATTGTGGATCAAAACGTAATTTGCAAATTAGCTACCATTCTCTTAATTTAACATAAAAAATTCTGAAAGAAGTTACAGATTCTGGAAATTTTTAAAGATTTTTCAGATGCAGAAACGATTTTTAAAGAATTAACCGTTGAAGTTACAGGGTTGCTATGTTTATGTTCCTACAATTAATTTCACAGTTATAATTGTAACAGCTTGTTATCTCAAATACGTTTTTCAAACCAAACTCGAACACCTAAGTTACGATGCATCGACCCCAAATAGATTAATATTTAAGGTATATTGCGAAACGTAATTTACTTGCATTAATTTTTCATTACTTGCATTATTCTTTGAAATCTTAACCATTTAAATATCTGTTAAAATAAATTATAAATACTTCAGTGAATTAATTCGACCTCAGCACAAAACAAAAAGAAGGGAAAGAGAATTTCAATTTTGAGTAAAAAAACGAAAATACCTATATCAAAATCTAACTAAAACTTCAATCAATTTAATACAGTCCAAGTAAAACGTATTCGTGTCTACAGTATTAGGTGTACAAAGTAATTCGGCGCCCTTTCACAAGACTCAATGTGTATTTACGGAAAGTCAAATAAAATTTTAATGCTCAATAAAATTTCCATTATTCAATTTGCATTGTACACGACTCATAAGTTCCATTTTAACAAAAGTGATGACAGTATTAAGTCAATAAAATCTTCAATACCGTAAACGTAAAGTGACCGAATTAATTTGTACACATAATAAAAATTCTAATACCTTAAGCTTCATAAAATGTCAACATTAGGTACAACGGTTATTTAACGCGACAGAATGATAGAATCGGTAACCAAAAAACTGTTTGCTCTCATCCCTGTCATTAACCCCTTGCCTTACAATAACGAATGCAGCTCGTAATCTAGATTTTGACTCAAATACCATAATTACGCACTACATTTCTAATAAATTATAATTTTAACTCCAATGATCTCATCAAACTATAAAGTTGAAGTTTATCAAACACAAATTGCGTAAAATATTTCGATGATCTGTATCTGACACAATGTTAAAGCCAAAAATATCGAACTTAAATTTTGCAGTATTTTAAAAAATTAATAATGCAAAAGGTTAAAGACGAAACTGATATCTTTCATCCTCTTAATAAACCTACAAAAAAGAGGCGCTAGTACTATTTCTATTTCTACTATACCCCAAAAATGGGATAGATGCACGATTCCTGAGGATCGAATTCCGCTTTTCTTTCCGCCTGGTAGGGGTAGTCTTTCCGAAAAGCTGCTTGTTACCAGCGAGCAAAGCCGAGTGAGAGGCACACACCGGCTGTGGGAACACACTCATCCGCTATTAATAGTATCTTGCTCAAATTTCTATTTTTAGAAAGACTTATATGCGTGCACGTGGCTTTATGTAAAAAGTTCGCCGAGTATATGATCGCCTCTAAACGCCCACGCGCACCAGCTTTCGGGAAGCCATTGTGCTGGACTTCCTTCGTGGAACTCTTGCATCCCTTCTTGGAATTTCGTTCTCTCGTTGGATAAATTCAAATTATGCACTTTCAAAGTACTGCTTTCAATAAAAAAAATTTCTAGGGGTATTTTAAGGAAAGACTTGGCAATTTAAGTTGGTCATATTGAGTTTTAGTTAGAGATACCGAGGAATTTGGATTTTGAGTACAGAAAGGAGGTTTTAGATAATGTTGGAAAAGGAAAGTTAAGTTTCATCTTTCTTGAAAGAGGATCAGAGGGTTTTAGGTTATGCATTATTCGATTCAGTTGAGTTTTACCGTATTTGAGTTATTTGTGATCAATATTTCCTATTTGTCCAATTTGTGATCAATATTTCTTATTCATGTTTTTTGTAATTTATGATCCAACATTTCTCAATATTGTCGTTTAAAACACTCGAATTCTCAAATGTTACAATTTTTTATATTTGAATTCCCAAATATTCAAATTTTAAATATTTATATATTTAAGTTTCATATATCGAAACTCCTGGAGTTGAAATTTGAATTTAAAAGGTTTTCATTTCCTCATTCCCACAAATGTTCTCAAACTCTTATTTTCTTAGAATACATAGTAAATGTTTCGTTTAACAGATACCAGAAGTTTGGAATATCGCAACGAATCCTCTATAAAATACCAAGTATCATTATTATCTGTTACTATTTTAACACGAAGGTAATAAAAATGCATGGATACCCGGTGTATAATTAGAACATAGTCCGGAGACACGTGACACATCGCCTTAACACATTGTCTCGTTGATTGACATCCGAATCTGATTACGTTTCTGAGAATGGATGTTCATTCTATCATGTCAAAAATAGCGAAAGCTGCCGCAAAGAGGAAGTGCTTACAAATTCATCGCAACTGTGAAAAGCAGATGCTTTATTTATATTTAACCGAGAGGTGCAATGATCTCGACGTGCACCTAGCCTGAAACTGCAAAGAAAATTTGCAAATTTCAATTTGCAATTTCACGATAATGAAGTTTAACAATATTGGCATAAATTATATTGTAGAGAAGTATTTCTCTCGCACAATTTACTGTGTCTGATCAATGCTGCCTGACTCTACTTAAGGACAACTTCTTTGGTCACTTTATTACAAAGAAACCACAAAACATTTTACTTCCTGTATTTTGTGTACATATTCATGTTTCAATAATATCCACAGCTTAGAAATTTAACATTAGAACTACCGGCAATCAAAGTACTATTAATGTAAAGGTATATATTAAATTAAAAGGGTATTTTAAATTTAATTTAATAATTTTAATTTTAAATATAAATAAAATTTAAATTAATTTGAGGGCAATTTTAAAATATATATTTAATAAATATTTTTAATTTAATGAAATGCGACTTAAAATCTGTATTACTGAATTAATGTGATAACATTTATAGTAAAAATAATTTTTCTAAAATTTTGCTAGAATATTTTCTTAGTAAATTAAAGAATTTTCAAATTAATCTGAGTAATGAAAGGAATAGAATAAATGGAATAAAATAAGTTCACTTGCAACAAGGTAATTAAATTGATAGAACGTTTACGAAAATACATAACGTGAACAGAAAATATTTACAAAAAATCTCCGTAAAACTTTAAAAATGCACTGTTGTAAGTTTATACAATCTTTATAAAAAAATACAGATGGGACATTTTGACCATTGTGGTAGTTTTAATGTTAGGGAAAAAGAATAAAAATTAACGCTAATGTAAGACTTTTAATGCAATCGCTTTGAAGAAACGTCTTCACATGATTCCAGCTCGACTGAAAAATGTAAAGGGAAAAGTAAGCGAAATTTTTAATTTTATCACTGTGTAGTGTAAACCTTCTTAGGCGTTGAAATTTCGCTGATAACGGAAAATTCGTACGAAACCGAAGAGGCACCAATTAGCGGCCACTAAATTGAGGCAGTGCAACGCATAATGCAGGAATTCTTGACTCGTTCCACTTGACCGTCTCTCTCCTTCACCCCTCTTCGCAAGCTGAAATTATTTCCGTCCCGCTGCGGGTGTTACATGATCGCGGAAGAGATCCCGCGAAAATCTTCAGTTCGATCCCTCGTTCCATAATTCACTCCATCCTCCGCCATTACCCCCTAAATTCAATCTCATTTTGTCATTACTAAAATTTCAATATATCGAGCGGCTAAAATACCGAAAATATCAGTAGCACCTCCGCCATTTCCTTTTATATAAATAACCTTATTTTTTCGTTACTAAAATTCTAAAATAAAAAAACATCTAAAATCTTGCGGATCACTTTAAAATCATCTAAGTAACGAAAGCTGTAAGAATTTCTGTTTTACGATACTTTCCTAATATATTTACTTTTATATATTTCACGACCAACAAAGATTAATTGTTCTAAATACAAAAGCGAGTCGATGGGAAATGTTTGACTCACACGAGATAAAGTTAAAAACACGCGAAAATAACGTGAGTGTTTACAAACACGGGGCGATATAAATAAAAAGTGTAATCGAGCCTCTTTTGCGAAATCTCGGATTCTCAGAAGCGTCAACGTTCCGATAATGCGCAACAAGTTCATGGAAATTTCTTTGGGGGATGGAGTAGCAAGATTGAAGCACTTCCTCTTTATCGCGGCTGGTTGAGAACGCGAGGCTCAGGAAAGCAGATATAAGTATAGAAAGAGGACGGCCTAGTTGCCATTGCGGCCATCCGAAATATTAGAATAAACCCACGCGCGTAATACAATCCCGATGGTAAGGTAACCAAATTTAGCATGTGACTTAGCAGACGCCCTCGAGACACTTGCACGTACGATGACTCAGCCCGAACAGAGGAGAACGAAATCGAAGGAAAAAAAGATGAGGAGGGTGAGATCTCTTTAGGTGGGAGAAATGGGTATTCAAACAAAATTATTGCTTGTAGTCTGCTTTTTTTTATTGCGCGCTCTAAGAAGACTTTATACTCTGCGGTTCGTCAATGTCTTCTCTACAAACGTTTTATACTAATCGTAAACTAATACAACTGAAAGAAAGTAAGATGATTTTGGATTAGAATCCAACTCAAATAAGAACGTGATCTAATCATTCAGTTATTTGTTAACGAGATATTAGCTATTGGTAAATATAATTAAGTTAGGGATAAGTTATGCTAAGCATAAATTAATACTTAACAGCACCTTGAATAGAAACGGACTTTGGTATTAAATAACTTACAATTAGGCTTTAATATTGCAATGTAACATTAGCTGTTTCCTGATACGTACTTAGGGTGTCAGCCTCGCACAAAATCAGAAAATAAATAAACAGTAATGACTTACTTTAAAATGTAAAAATAAAAATTTTATTTCATCCGTATTTTGTAATTTAGTATACACTTTTCACACACAAATGTATGAATAAATATGTGAACATTTGACACGCGAAATTAACAAAAGAGTTACATTTTTTAACGCATTACTTAAATAAATGGAGTTTCTACAAACATGCTTACACAGGTGGATTCCTCGTTTAAGAATATATGATTTCGCCATTTGAACCGTTCTTCTATCCTAAACAGCTTTCGAAATATTCCATAAAATATATTTTCACCCCTTAAACATGAACGTCAGCCGCTAAAAAAAATTACGTGTCAAATATTTTTCTAAAAACCGCAACTTCTGTACGTTTTATCAAAATCAGAAATTCTCACTTCAAAACGTTCCATTGTTAGGCTTTAATAGTACAATGTAAAATTATCGTAGGGATCCCTAAAGTTTCCTAGATATCCGTAAAATTTTCTGGCAATCCTTCAAATTACTTTATGAATCTTTAACACTTTGCAGTTCTGTATCGAGTCTAACTCGACATTACATTTCTTTCTGGTTAGTCTTATTTCGGAGCCATCTAAATAATAATATTATACTCAATAATCTTCTATTAGTGTCATACTGAAAAGTTGAAATAGAAGCTAAATGTGTGGTATGATCCAATACTAGCTAAACAATTATGAATTAATTGGAACAAATTAGTGAAAGTAACTCGAATTGCAAAGGGCTAAAACCTTTTAATGGTCCCTAAAATTTCGTAGTCCTGAAGTTACAATAGTAAATCCCTAAAGTTACTTCAGGAGTCCGTAAGATTACCCTACCAGTTCTCAAAGTTCACCAGAAATCCCGAAAACTCTAAAATTCTACAATTATTGCGTTATTATCACCTTAACCGTTTCGTTACGGCGGATTTAAATCAAAGAATATGCAGGAGTCGTTAAAGTACCGAATTCCATTGTTAAATTCATATTCTTCTTTCAAACCTTTCCGATTCTTCAAATCGAAAAGAATTTTAAGCGTTTCAACACGCCAATGTTTTTAATTACCAAAATTAATCGGTAAAAGTCATCAATAACGCACTACGCGCGAATTTCTCTAACGTCTATAAGCACCGATAACAATTAAATAGTTAAATGAAAAATCTGAAGTTAAATAAGTTCGATTCATGGAGGGACCTAATTCCCAGGATTAAGATTGGTTAAAGATTGGATGCAATTTGCGCCACGCCATTAAGTTCAGATTGAGATAGACTCGGGTTAAACTTCGTATAGGCTTAGATTGGAATTGAGTTCGGTTTCCATTAGATTTGCTTTAACTTTAAATTCCTAAAGTTCCCTAGAGACCTTAAGTTATGGTTTCAATCGCATCTTAAGAATCTTAAATTAAAACTTGATACACCTCAAGTTAGGCGCATAGCGAATCTAATTTTCGATCCTTTAGACCTAGATTCGACTTTACTTCAATTGGAGGTCCATCATGGATAGACTCCAGTCTAAGTTAGCCTCGTGCCGGCTCTAAGTTAAGCCAGCGTTTAATCTAGACTAACTTTTGCAATAGTCCTTGGTTCGGTCGTGGTTAGGTCAGGGTTGGATCGGAATTAGATGTAAATAAAGTCTGACAGGAGGCTCGCGGAGTAAATCTTGAGTACTTAGGGTATTTTTTGCGATAATCCTTGATGCGCTCTAAATTTACCACTGGCCATAGTGTTGTACGCTTCTAAACGAAGTTCAAGTTTAGTACATATAACTTAAGTCCGGCACAGTCATCCCGCAATTTACCTCGCCTACTGTACTTCGTTAAATTCGTTTCGTCCGAAATACATTTGCAATTGGGGACCTTGCAGAAAGAGTGGAGCAACTCTACTTTTGACAGCGTTTTAACTATTAGGTCTAATATTTGTAAAAAGAAAAAAATTACATCGCTTAATGCAAATTGATGTAGGCCTGATAAAAAATGTGCAATTTATTCCAAATTTTGGACTTAGAATCTTACATCCTATGTTATAATGTTGTATATGTTAACAATATTATTTTTCGTTGTTAACAGAAAATGTCAACATATCTCTTCTACGTTTGATTAGTAAAACAACAGTGAATTAAGAAACCGTATTTTTTGTTGTGCATTGATCACAAAAAACAATGGTTTTTTTAACATTTTGGGACAAGTCAAGGGCAATATTATATTTCAAAGATTCGCCAAAGTTGAAAGTAGACTTATTAACTTGCTGTGTAAAAATATATATTGTTTCAACTAATATATTTTTTTAATCTTAGGTAAAGGTAATAATTCTATAAATAGTCTTTTTTAGTTTAGTTAAGAACCTTGCAGCAAGAAGAGAGCAACTCTACTTTTTGTCAGTTTCAAATAGATTTGAATATTCTGGAGTATACATGACATTATAGTTTAAACTCATCAAACGAATTATGCAATTATGCAGAATTTAAGAGTGCAAAAATATACAGAATGTATATAACATAAAAGTATGGAAAATATTCAAAGTACATCTTATAATATTTGAAAAGTCAAACCAATCTGTGTTTATGCTCTATTTCTTTATTTGCATTTACAAATATATGAATTTGCATAAAGATCCGCAATCTACCTGTTAGATAATTAAGAATGTTCCATCAATTATGTTAGGCATACGTAAATTTATGTTTGTATTTCTATTTTGATTTTCAGATCGCGTTCCTCCTGTCTACAGTAATATAAACATCCAGTTGATGTAGCATCTGTGTACGTGATTGATTTCGTGTTTCTTCTTGTTTGAATTATGGAACGAATTTTTCTTCTTGATGTTCAGGCGTGTTGCAAATTATCATTGTCCAATTTAATCAATGTTATTTATTATTACTTAGGTACAGGGATGTATAAGGAATTAATTTTTCGATTAATGGACCCAGCAATTATAAATAATAACCTGATTAACGTCATGGTTTTAGTTAAGTGAACGACCTACTTATAAAATGTAGCAGTTTGGCACAAGCACAATGACTCTATCAAGTTCTCAATTGAGAGAGATTAATTAGAAGGATTTTCAATGCGCTGCTGAAGATTTACCATTCTGGTGACTCTCGCGCTAAGTTCCAGTGGTTTTCTTCACTTGAATCCTTAGTTCTTGTTCTCCAATATTAGATTCCCTAAATATACGAATTTTCATTAGGATTAAATATGATTTAACACTTTCGTTACTATCGGCACCTATAAGCGCTCAAGAAATGTACACGTTGCACGTTATGAATAACTTCTGGCGATTAATTGTGGTAATTAACAACGCTATTGGCATCTTAAAACACTTGAAATTCTTTATTGTCCGAAGAATAGGAAAGTCTTCGAAGAAGAATGTAAATTTAATCAATATAATTCAGTATTTTGACGATTCTGCACATTCTTTGATTAAAATCCACCGTAGCGAAAGGGTTAAATCCGGGTTGGAGCACATTCTTAATTGCTTCGCGCGATCACCCAAGAGTCCGAAGAAATTTAGGTTCAGTGTTACCAGATATAGATTTAAGTTACAGTTGGGTTAGATTTGGATTAGGTTTAAACTGGGTTTAAATTAACATTGGACTAGGTTTAGATTAGGTTTGAATTGAGTTAAATTAATTTCTAGATTTGATTCAGCTTGACTTACAATTAGATTCGCAGAAGCACCCAAGAGTGTGAAGCGGAGAGGTCCTATACTACGATTGTTAAAAGTAGAATCGAGACACAATGACCAGTGACGAATTACAGGTTTCGCAATCAGTATGAGTCACTAGCCGAATCTCGGATAAAACAAGATAGTTGGCGACAGCACTTGTCTTCCACGCAAACAATTTACTCGAATACCGAGTTCGCTTTCTTCCTGCTTGTCCGCCCAAACAATATTACTTATTTATTGGTGTGCTTTAAAACAATTTAGGGGAATCCTTTGCTACAAATGATGAAAATACGCATTAACCACAAGCGAATATTCCGGATGTATTCGTGGAACTAACGTCATATATTTTTCATAATATTTTTATTATGGTTTTAATTTTTCTAACATAGAATACCAATTACTGCTGTAACTTATAAAATTAACATTTCACGATATAGGTATAACTGCACGAAAATAAATCAAAGGATATTTTAAATGTTTGTATTATTGAGAGTTAATAAGAGATAAGCAGCAGCAATCTCATTTTTCATTCATTTATTGTAATTTAATATTCGAAAATTATTTAAAACGTTAGTTACAATAAAATATCAGTAATGATAGTTCTGAACACCTAGTCAAAAGATGCTTAAACATTTGTTACTATCAATAAGGTAACCGTTCTAAATTAATTTTTAGATATATTAATCATCGCTTTATTAAAGAATCGATACATATTTTCATTATTATTTAGTTTCTAGTGATATTAACAAATGCAGTATTTGACACGCAGTAATGAACGGTTTCTTTGTATTATGCTTTTTAACAAAATTTGTACTTTCAGATATCGTATATTTTGAGAGAATATAAGTAAATATCTAAGACAAAGAATGATATAGTAGAAGTTATGAATTTACCCGCGTAAAGGACTTGTTTCCTCTGTCAAAGTTTGCCTTCGTTGAAAACCCACAGTGATACCCACACTTACCCTATCTCTATCAACTTCTAAAATTCGGTTAAAGTGGCTCAATCAATCAAAACCACTAAAAATCTCCTTATTAATTCTTTTTCCAATTAATAGAGCGGTGAAGTGTTTACAAAAACTCTACAAACACTTCACAGGATAACAAAAATCCTACTGCAGTTTACCAAAGTTAATTATTGTGAGATTTATGACGCAGCTTCCGGTAGCGGGTTGGCCTATCAATCACAATGAAATACGTGGCCCATTCGCCATCGAATTTCGTCTGATCGAATTTATCGTGCTGGAGGATTTATGTACGAAATTCTAGTCCACTGTGCTATTGGACTACTTTACTAATTCTCATAATATCGATTGCATCCTGCCTTGGAATTATTACGAAAAAAACCATGATCTGCATACTTGAGAATCATCATCAAAGAAAGCTCTATTCTTACGTTTACGCGCTTACTCGTACGTGGTTAAATATAGAGGTTCATTATTCACTAGGAACCGCTCTGCCAATATTACTTGGACAATCTTCAATTCCCTTTTCGAATGGCACAGTCAGCATCCTAATTTTGATACAATTTCGCGCACTTTGTTGCCACGCCACCCGTCGAGCACCTGGCTTAATTAGTCGCCATTGTTGGTGTTGGCTTTACGATGTAACGTTCGGTCGGTTTACAGCTCGCCGTTGGTGAAATTAATTACATGGTTTAGCGAATAAATTGTTAATTCGATTCGGTGAATCGTATTCTGTTAAATGCCACTCTGTTGTGATTCATTTGTATTACACGAACATTAATGCTTCCTTATTCTAAAAATTAGTCATCGGTATTAGCTAGATTTAGATTCTGCACTAGTTTAATTTTGTACTGAAAGTAGTCGAATTATACGTAGTACGGTAGTAAAGAAAAGTCCATACTGTTATAATTACCATTACTGTAGCGCACTGATTTTAGTACCCATGATAACCTGAACCTAAGTCTGAGCCTGAATCTAACGTGAACCTAATTTGTTATGGAAACTGAACCTACTTTTCATCTAACCTAACCGGAACCTGGACCTAATCTAACTAAATCTATCTTAATTGTAACCTCAATCTGAACACGGAAGCTATCTCCTTATTATTAGACTATGGATGTAATTCAGTTATGGAAAATTTAAATTTACAAGAAGGTATGGAATGCATACAGTAGATAAAATTACAGTAAATATCCAAAGGAGCAAAGTATAGTAATTGGAGGGTGAAACTAATTTCTATTTAAGTTCTACTTCTTTCAATCTGCTCACAGGAATACGAATCTGCATAAACATCCGCAATCTATTTATTAGCATTACCTTCCAAATGAAATTTTCTGAACGTTTCTAATCCAGCTAAAAGCCAATCCTACTGTCCTTATTACTAGGATCTCTGAATTGAACTTTCTGAAACGATTTAAACGAAATGAAGCCTAGTCTTATTATTTATCATTCTTTCAATGAAACTTTTTGAGAAACCATTCATAATCTGATTTAATCTATTTTTCGCCCAACCTTCGTCCATCTTCAGCCAAGTAGCCCTGCCTCAGACACAGTGTCTCTTAAGTTTAATACCTGAAGATCGATTTCTCGACCACTCTAAGGCAATTAGAGTTCGAATCTACAGTGTCCGAATCATCGATGCATACTGCACTCTGCTCGTTAATCGCTCATTAACGCATTCGTTAAACGTGACAAAGCAGATTAGTCGACCCTTGTCGCACGTGCGACAATTTATTTCACGGCTGGGGATATTTCGGTGGCCAATAAAGTTTCCTCAATAATGATGATATCTGATAGGGATCCGATAATAGAAAGGCAGGCAAGAAGTTAGGCAGCCGGCCCAGTTTTTCATGTAGCCGTAACCACGCGAGCACGGTGACGAATATTTTTCAAGGTAACTCAGCTGAAATATCCCGCCATCTCGCCTCTTCTGCATAGCCGATTTAATATTTCCCCGCTGGCTGCCAATTCCAAGTCCGCTAACTTGTTACATTAGAGTGACATAATGACTGGGCCGCACGCGAATCATTCTGGACACTCCCGCAAACGGGTTGCGCAAACCTAGTCTCGTGATGAAATACGACTTTAAGCTCTATTATCCGGAATAAATGTTGCTAGGATGATCCCATTACTCCAGAAAATGTTCATCATTCTTTCGAAAAACAAGTCATTTTAATCATGCTTGGTCCAAATTTTACCTTAGTGAAACGTGAATACAGCATGCGGGGAACTTTGGGCATAGAATGTAATTTCTAAATTTCTACATTACTATGCCAGGAACTTTACTCACGATGTACACTACGTCTCATCGAATCTGTCCGTACAAACACAAATGCACGAAGGCTTGGCGTTGTAAAGAATGGGTTTCAAATTGTGTGTACAGTGAAATCTCGGTATTCGCGGGGTTTCGATTCCAAGCCCTTCTGCGGATACTCTAAATCGTTGATGACAGCAAACTCTATATATACTTGTACGTGTACGTCATATTCATATATCTATAATGAAATTTTACTTATATAATACTGGAACTAACAATAGAAGTAATTAATATAATTAAATATATTTAACAATGGAATATAACAATTATTATATGAATAATACATTTGATTATATTTCGTATTCATATCATTTATATATTTTGGGTGATCCTGGGTCATCGAGCGATAAAAGTAGTTGAGGATACTCGTTGATAGAAGATTTTTTCACAGGAATCCTTTGTAAAACGTTAAAAGCATAGTAACTGGAAAGTGTTGCTTCCTAAGTTTTACCTGATTATAATAGTATTGTAAAAATTCGAATGCCTCTGTAATTATCCGTGTAACTTTAATGCTTCGTTCCGTGAAAGAACCGTATTCTGTGATTTTGTTTTCTAAAGTTTGTGCAATTCAGAACACTTCGTAAACAGCGGATACGGATGTTTCACTCAATAGCCAACAATTATAGCATGCGTTTTGGCCAACAAAATTGATTTATACAATCAATGATGTTGCAATTAATGATGGGCGATACAGTATCGATATTTAATGTAACGATATCCAGCAGTTCCCAATTTAACGTCCGCAGTCGAGACCGAATCCAGGCGCTTAGGTGAAGAGGTGACTTCTATGAATTCACTTAAAAGAGAAATAGGAGAAAAGAATGTGAGCGAAAAGGAATAGTCGACACGCGTGCGAATATGAATTCGATCGTCAAAGATTGTAGCATATGTCCTTCTTTTTCTTACTAAATCGGAGGATTCGAAGCTCATAAGAATTTGCGAAGATAAGAACGGACGTTAAAGTCGAAATTACTGCATTCCAGTAACGATACTTAACCCATACATACCGAAATTTTGGAAATACTACAGGAATCTCTGAAACAGTGTACGCTTGCAACAACTATTATCATTTTTAGGATCGTGATTTATTGAAGGCTGACATATTGACTAAAACATTCTATATTTTATAATCGGGTTTAATATTACATAATTATGTTTATGTATATTTGAAACATTTAATTTGAACAAATGATTTATTTTCATTTCTGGATTTTATTATTTCTAATTTAGTTACAAATATGGATACTTATAATATCGATACAGTTCAAATGTATCACCATCACCAGTGGCAATGCTATTGTGTACACTGTTCACATGTCCAATGCTAAGTTAATAACGCTAAAGTTTATTAACAGACTGAACACTTTGTACAAATAACTTGCTCTTGTAAGATCATATCTATGAAGATATATAATGTTTCAAATGAGGTACTTAATTGATACGAACTCTGTTTTTCTGAAGAATGTGGATGGAACGCGTAATGTGTGTTTGTAGAATTGTGTGCAGCTAAACTAGCTTGTTGCTAGCATAATTTTTACTTGCTAACTTGAATCATCTCTCAAGAAAATTTGCCTAAAACTGTACCTGAGGAACTCGAGGGCGAAAATTCTTATGCCCCACAATGGTGGTTACTTGGGCCATTTAAAAATAACTCAACTTGACATACTATAAACATGAGAGTTGTTTATAATTAAATATGAAAGATCAAACGCAATTATAGTAGGCCAACACGTGGACGACATCATCATTAATCTCCTTCCGCACGCACAAAGATTGTTGTCTTAGAAACACCAGTCACGCTATTTATATCGATATTTCCTGTTTTAAATCCCAATTGATGTAGACTCGCATTCCATTATGCAGAATATAAATGAACTACCAAACAGCCACAAATTTGAACGAGGGCTCTTCGGGTCATTGATACTGCGCAGCAAAAGATTTCACTCAAGAATTTGAGGCTTTTATGATCCGGTTTTAGATAATTACAGGACTGTTCGCTTCTATGTCCACAAATGATTTTATGACACCAGACAAACGCCACAGCCGTTTCGTTACAAACTGTCCGACAAATGTTCCTTTATATAGAGTCCCCATGAATTTAGTTAGTGCGGACAGATTTGATGAGACTCAGTGTACCAGTCGGTTCAAAGATAACGTTGAAGGTATTGTTTACAATCTCACTTTGTTAGCTGACTATAATATTTAAATCACGTTCATGGGACTGCGCTCTTCGCCAGTGCCAAGATTCGTAAATTAGGAAATTTTCTAAGAGACTATTTGCAGAAACCCGATACGAAATCTCGAGTTAATTTCACGTTTTAGAGAAATCGTAGGAAAAGCATTTTAGAATAAAATCCGTTACCGGATGTCTACGACTATGGCTGGCGCCATATCAAAAGGCACAGTTGCTTCTCACGCCAAGTATGTAAGAAATGAGAACGACTACCTCGATCATGTCTATTCCTGAGTCCAACATTTCCTAGCCTGGTTAACTTCATTTCATTTTATTTTCACATTCACCGCGAGTAAAAGTTACGAGCCATGACATGTCTCATTTTGAGGTTAGAGGGCCATTTTTCATTCAATATTCCCTCCATTTTACATGCGCTTCTTGGAACATGTTGAAAACTATGTTCAGAAGGCACTTGAGGAAGTGAATTAAATTTTTCAGATGAAAAGAGTATTTTAAATCAACTGTTTTAATCCTTAAACGTAAAATTGTATTATTTTTTAAATTTTCTTATATTTCTTTAAAGAAAAAAAGGAAGGGTGGTAAAATTAATTCAGGATTAATTTAATAACGGAAATGAATTTAATAAAATTGAAATTAATTCAGGATTAATTCGTAATATTAGAAATGCGGTATTTTATGCACATTATTAACATACCGTTATTTTAAAATTTTTTGCCAAAATTCTGAGAAAATCAAATATCATGTGATAAACTTCTTTATACGAAAACGCAAACGTTATTTGATAAAAATTGGAGTCAAATTCAGAAAACAATGACGAAGTGTTACAAAAGCTATTTTATAGTTTTTATACTTATAATAAAAAATGCTAATTCCCTATTAATGACTTCCACAAAAATAATATTAATTTTAATGTCAGTTTCAATTATTGGAAAATGATTTTTCCACGAGTTCGGTGAAAGCCAGTTATTGTAATCACAGATAATGTTATCAATCGACTATTGTTATCATAATCAGTCGGTCCTAAAACACTCTATATAAAATTGTGATCTTATTACAATCAAACTTCGGTTACTGGTATCAATTGTGATAATTACACTTGGAGACAATCTATAATAATTCTTAGTAAATTCGTACTAAATGCACCTCTTTTACCAATTTTCACTTTTAAGCGAGATATACCTTTTATCCTTTACATAAGTGTATGACAAAAATTATTAGAAAATACATAAATAAATAACAAAGATAGTGTAGCCAGTAAACTGTGTACAAATGTCATAATTAGACTGCGGATTTTTATGCAAATTCATATGCTTAAAAATCCGATCAGAAGAATCACCCGCAATTAGGTTTACTTCACCCCTTAAATACAATAAGATGTGCTTCACCTTAGATTTTTCATGTATTCTTACATATTATAAACACCTTGTATTTTTTTCGCAATTCAATTTCCCATAAATACATACAAAATCCGCAGTCTAATCATAATTGTAATAAATTGGGTTCACTTATAAAAATGTTTTATCCTCTACGTAATGTTATCAACGGGTTATTGTTATCAAAAACTGCATATCCCAAAGTGATCATAATAAGTAAATTCCACTGTATTAGTGTTCTAAGCTTTTTTTGTTATCTAAAAAGATTTCTCTTGATTGCACGCATGGTTAATGCAGTGCCATCTTCTTGTAGCGGCACATCAACTACATTGAAGAAGCTGTAATACAACTGCGATAATATTTTTGCAATAAAGCTATCCAGTACGTGGTGCCATCTAGCTTGAATGCGAACGTTTTCCTTGATCATATTATGATAATATTAATATTTTAGTTGCAATTAAACGGAAAAGCTATTAGAATACAAATGGAATATTAGAATTAATTTTTAACTCTGAAGTTAATTTAAAATGAAATTAAACGTAACTTTTACATCGTGTACTTATTTTCAATAGATATAGCAGATGCAATAGAGTAAGTTGTTTACTTGTAGAAAACTGTTTCAATTGCATATAATAGTAATAATAAGTAGTATAAATGCCAAAGAAAATAAGGCGTTTATTTAATTTTTTCTCCTTCATAAACTCTATTCACTCCTCCTTTCATGATAAGTTTGTAATTTGTATCTTAAAATTCGACAGATCAACTAAATGAAACTTATTTCACAATTTTCGTTAAAAATACTTAACATTATATTTCGCATCTAAACGTACCGCCACAAAAACGATTGCTATCTTTATACTCCAATTTATTATACGTACTAACATCAATTTGTCTACATACTCCAACAATCTATTACATTTTCCCGCCTCCAAAATTCCAATTCCATCTCAAAAATCTAATATTAGGTTTTAGGGTAATCCTTACAACCTTGAATTTCCTACAGGCTATCGCATATTTCGAATTTGCAATGTTGCATACTATTCAGTGCTTTAAATTTCAGTTTTAAAATATTTCTTTTAAGAATTCAACCCTCGTTTTCCGAAATCATTATACAATGGCGTACAAAAGTTTCTGGTCACTTACATAACTTTTATACACGCTAAATTAATAACATTTTCAATGAGTACACATGAAAGTGAGTATTTTATATATTTCTGTTAATATATTTTTTTACGCAATATATCCTTATATACAATATAAATAAAAATTGTTTAAGCTGCTTCATTTGGAAGGATTGAAGAAGTAATCTGGCCGGAAACTTTTATACGCCACTGTATATCGTTCATTTCAATAATTTGTCATTAAATTTTGTATTTTAATTGTTCTTTTATGTTTCAAACTTTAACTTTTAAATATTTCCTTAAATTGAGAATCTGTCCATCATTTGCAAAAGCTATTACATATTTCAAGTTTTTTTATTTTAATTGTCATTCCACATTTGAAATTTCAATTTCAAATCTAAGATCTAAAATTTTTCCCTTATTTTTAAATTACATCTCTAAACTGTTTACAACAATTAACGATAAAATAAAGTTTTCCTGAATTAAAAATCATTTATTTTAAATATTGCTCTTTATTTGAACTTATGATTTAAAACATTTGCAAAAAATAATAAGATATTTCCTCTAAAGAATATTTTATAAGATTTAAAATAGTCGTGAATCATTATCGCGAATTAGAAGAATTTCATTTCAAAGACGGATCATGCGACACGTGATGTTTACATAAATTAAACATTTTTTATTTTAAATATTCCTCTTTATTCGAACGTATGATTCAAATCATTTGCCAAAAATAATAAAATACTTCCTCTAAAGAATCTTTTAGAAGATTTAAAATAATGATGAATCATTTTCATGAATTAGAAGAATTTCATGTTAGGAACATTATGCGACACATGATGTTTACCTAATTTAAGTATCTTTTATTTTAAATATTCCACTTCATTTGAAAGTATAATTTAAATCATTTGCAACAATTAATACAACTATTTTCTCTAAAGAATCTTTTAAAGAAAATTTTTTTCTTATTTTTAAGTTACTAATAAAACTATTTACAACAATTGACGATAAAATGAAGTTTTGCTGAATTAAAAATCATTTATTTTAGATATTGCTCTTTATTTGAACGTATGGTTTAAATCATTTACAAAAAATAATGAAATAATTCCTCTAAAGAATCATGAACAAAATTTAAAATAGTCGTGAATCATTTTCATGAATTAGAAGAATTTCATCTCAGAGACGGATTATGCGACAGACAGTGAAGCATTCTTCCGTGCAAATTTTATAGTTGGCAGTAAACAATAATTTTTCGTTCTGTAAATAACGCTGCTACACCCACCAGTCACGACAAGAAGCGTCGAATGATCTCGTCCAAAAATCCTTATTTCATAAATTATATATTATCTATCATTCGCAATTTGTATCAGTAAACTTCGGTTAATTCACTTAATTCAAAATGGCAGTGGTCGGATATTACCAACGATGATGGAACATATTCCTCCATCGTTTTCCAAAATTGTAACGGCGTAAATTTATGCTCCACACGCATCTGGAAGGAGCAAAAATAAATTTAGACCGACCTGTTACGACGAAGGCCGTGCCAAGCTCGAATCTCAAAGCAGATGTGTATACAACGATGATACACAATGCTAATTACAATATCACTATTTTCGTGCAACGTCCACGTCGGAAGCCAACATGTCTAGATGCAATTTAATTTTCTTCCACCTGTTACTTTACGTCAGAACAGTTTTTTGGTATTCTTGATCCGTGGGCGTTTTGAGGGAAACTTGAAATAATCATTTTAGATATCAAATACTTACTTGAATAAATCTTACTGCGACATTTAAACAATAAATTTAAAATATCATATTCAATATTTAATTTTTCTCTTCAATATTCTATTATGATTTTTATATTTGATCACCAATTTTTTAAATTGATTTAAATTGATAATTTGATCAACTATTATATTTTGAATTGATTTAAATTGACAGTTTAACATTTAATACATGATAAAATATAACATTTAAATTATACTAGAATATTGAAATGAAAAATGAAAAATTGGATAGAATATTTCAAATCTTTTATTTAAAGTTCGTTTAAAATTTTCTCTTCATATGTTCTCTTCTATTAAAATACTTAACAAAAATTTAATTTTTACTTTCAATACTCTACTGAATTTCCAGTTTTTGCTTCAAATATTGTATTAAATTAAAAATCTAATATTTGAAAATCCCGTTCAGTTTTAGATTTCAAATCTTCAATTCCTTTTTGCACAATGTTACAATAGGAAAAATGAAAACAATCCTAATCAATTTTAATGTCTGTGTGTACAAAATAAATGAAGTTGCAATTTGCCCAATAATACCAAATTATGCAGAACATTAGTTTGATGGCAAAGACATTCGGCAGACGTTCAAGAATTAAGCAGGATTGAAACGGAATTACATTACACTGAAATTTATTATAAATTAAGATACAGGCAAACCTGATGCTTTTAATAAATCTACCTGTCCAAATTCATTAACATACTCATTTAGAATCATTCGAAGACAATTTTAATAGCGTATCTACATTTTCATTTGTTTGTTATTCTTTAAAAAAATGGGAAGATAGACTTATTTTTATTATTATTATTAGACTTATCTTTTATTATTATTAGACTATTATTAGACTTACTGTAAACCATCGTAACCTTCAAGAAATAGTATATTTTTATTTCTCCCATTCTAATTATACCCTCTATAAAACTTCGCAATTGCCAACATTTTGCACGTTTCTGCTCACAACAGAAATATTTTTCTTTTTTCTTTATAACATAATATTGCCAAAATTTTCAATTACACAAGAAACACAGGAATCATAATTTACCCTGCTGTTCTTCTCATTCTTCACGCTTCTCTTCGGATAATAATGACTTACTGGACTGATTACTGTCAAATATTATAAAGTGGCGTTTAAAGAGCTGAGAATTGGTTGAAAATTAAAAAGAAAATGTGGGGAAAAAGATAAGACGTATTATTTTTATGCCAGGTCATATAAATTCGAAGAGAAGTGCAGAATGAAGAAATGATCAGAAAGGAGGTCTCTGTTACAATTTCGAAAATAAATTCAAAACAACACCGCGACTAAATGGTCCGATAAACTGAGAGCGACGAATCGTGTTCAAGATCGTATTTAAAGATCCAAAATACGAGACGTTTTTGACGTGAATGTTTCTACTAAACTCTGCCAGGAATACTAAAACATTGTTACCAAAATGCTTCTACCATCTCGTATCGTATTTTTATTCTAGACAAAGAGAATTCTAGAATCTTAAGAATCCCAAGAATCCAATAAATTAACACTAGAAATGCCAAAGATTCGGGTCCAATTGTTCTATTGATTTTATATTAAGAATAAGTACAATTTTTTCACCTTTTTATGACTTTGTAATTTTAAAGAAACTCGAATACCATCTTCAATATAAACTAATAATTAATCTGTAGTAAACATTTCTAAAGTATAAAAAATATAATGGAGAGTATCTAACAGAAACTGCGATTTTTCTAGTGCTAAAAAATCATTCTGTTTCCGAATCATTCGTTGATAACCAAATCGGGCAAGGGTGGTGATTCAATCAGATCATTGATGTAAATAATAAATATATATTATATATATTATTTAATTACAAAATATAAAATAAATACATAATATATATACATGTACATACAAAATACAAATTTTCTCGGGTCTAAATGAGCCGCATTGGGTTGTGTTCACTTTCCTAGAAGGATCTTGCGGGTGGCACCAATACTCTGGCCAGATTGGGTGGCACCCTTGTTAGAACCAGCCTGGAGACCAATCACAGATTCTCCAGCGCGTAATTGTTCCTCGGTGAACTCACGTTTGCATTCCTCTGAGGGTTTCGGTCCCAAGTAAGGTCCCTTCCATTCGGTATGCTTGTACGTCTGCGAAAAAGGAGAAAATATTGAGTTACAAAGGGTGGTTTGGACGATCTAAGTTGGAAACATACAAAAATGGATTTACTAAAATAATTGGAATTTAAAGATAAATGCGGGAGCATTTGAAAATGAATTAAGATCAATCTCGTAAAATGAATGAGTAGGAATGTAAAAAATATTGGAGGATTGGGAATAAGTTTAGATTTAAAATTAAAATTGGAAATGAATAAAATTAAATCTAATATTAAATTTGAGCACGAATTTAAAATTGAAATTGTATTTAAATATACGATTGAGTGAAAATTTCTACTTCAATTTAAATTTTAAATAATCTGGAATTAGAATTTTCAATCGATATAAATTAAACGGATTGAATGCATTAAATAGCTTTCGATTTTAATTAAACGTACCGTGCGACCAAGAGCAAAGAGGGTGGTCACCACCTGCGGGATATCTTTCTTCTCCCATAAGTCGACTGTTTGGAACACATCAACGTCGTCCACCCCATAATCCTTTAGAGCTTTTTGGAACCTTAAATAATCCAAAAGATGATTCTTTAAAAATTACTTCGTAAAAATATATACCTGATTCATTTTATTTAAGATATTATATCTTACATGTTGATGTTCTCCATCATTTTGAATTGACCACCGCTGCTGTTGATCTTGGGGACGCTTCCAGGAGAGATTTTGTTCATCAGTTCACAGAGGACCTGTCCATCCTTGAGAACATCCTCAAAAGTCTCACTAGGTGGGAATTTCTTGCCCAGAATGGATTCGATCCATTCCTGGGCTTCTTTCTCCATTTCTGGGTTACGCTTTGCAGCGATCTGCGAGCAAAATTTCAATAAGGTTAAATTAAAACCATCCTTTAAATGTTCTACTAACTGTTACCAAATACCTCATAGTTCGTAAACGAACTTCAGTAGCTCAGGAATGTGGAAAAATAATTATAAAGTCTATTTGCGCAATGATGTTTTGAAAATAACATTTCCATTAATTTATATAAATAAAATGTGAAAAGTAGTTAATAAGAAAATTTATTTCATAAACAGTTAATTGATATTACTATAATAATTATAAAAACCTTATTTCTATATTTCAAGCCCAGTCATTTGTTAAAATTTATTCAAAGCTAAATCATAAATTGCGATTTTAACACAATTTGTTTTACATTTTTAAGTTTGTTTAACTCAATTGGTAAACGTTAATCGAAATGTCACATAAAATTTTACAGAAAGAAAATATATGGAAAAACTTAAAAAAAAAAAATGAAACACTCGGTAAATTATGAATCTCAAATGAGTAAACTGCAATATTCTAATGTGCTCAATATCCCAATTTGTAACGACATATCCCAAAATGTAAAATCCAAAGGGAAAAAATGAAAATTTTCAATTTTGCCCGAACAAATCGTCACCAAAACCAATAGAAAAAATTCACAATAAGCCACGACAGGTTTCCGAAAGGCTTCCAAAGTAAAGTTCCAACACTCGAAATAAATAATTCCAATCCTTCACGATAAATAGCGTCGCACAATCCTTGCGATCATACCTTGGCGCGCACTTGACGTTCAAGAGCCATCCTTGTACCTTGTGGTGTTTCTTGGAGAGAACTGAAGTGCTTGGTCCGAGGGCTGGTCCCTCTTATATCCGGCAAAGATGGCGGGAACACAGCCCACGCTCCGAAGGAAACTGTCCAATCTATGTTTCGAAAATGACGACGCCACACGCGTGTCTCTTTGTGTGGGTGCGTGCTTTTCACGCTTTTCGATGGTCTAATATTAGCAACTTATTCACTTGGACAGGAGGTAATACGTAGGATTTCCAAAATCGCGGCTGCCAAGCTCTGCCTCCACGATGCACACGCACCGCTTTCCACGTGCAGTGGACAGCCTATGGAAAATCATGTGGATCGATGATTCTTGTTAACGAAAAGTCTAATGTATTATAAATAGCGGACTCAGTGGAAAAGTGGTACCAAGTGCATTTTATTTTTTCAATACACAAGATGAATACAAAAGATACTCAAGATTCGCGTTTATCGAATGGGAAAATGGTACATGTGTTTTTTTAATGATGGTTTCGAGTAGTAATGCATTTGGAAGCAAATAAATTTTTCCATTAAAATTTAACATTGCGTTTTCTCCAATGAAAGATTTTGTCACGTGTACCACTTTCTCTCGTGAGAAGAAATAGATTAAATCAGAAAAAATAGTGATTGAAGTGCTCGATGGGAAAAAGTATCAAAGAAATCTTAAGAGTGATTTTGGACTCCGTTACCAAATAAGGTAAGCAGTTAGGCGAATAGAAAATTCGTGCTATTTTGTGTGCAAGGTGGTTTTTCTTACTAGCTAGGACCATGTTCAAATAATATTTACAAGTTTGTATCTTTAATGCGTAACACATTCCTCTTTATCCTTTATTGAAATTTTCTTTGAAGAATATAAAGAATATTCTTCAGGAGAAGTGTATTGTGGGTGGTGATAGATTCAGTGGCTGACTAATTCTAGATAATTCTCCTTCCGCTCTCGGACTCTATTCGCTATAATCAAGTCTCTCCTCTATACTCAAGCCTGGCTTCTTTTACATTATTCTAACGGTTAGTACTATACATTTCTTAATATAAATGAAAAGACTTTATTTTCTCAGTTCCTATCGATAAAGCCGCCATATTGTTACCCAAAGAGGGGGGTGATAAATGGTCCGCTCGTTCGGTGCAACCGGCGTCCTAAATATCTGATAAAAAGGGAAAAGGAAATACCATTGCGCAAAGTGTCGCTGGTTTTTTCTCTAAATAACTAGCCTCTATATCGGTCGAGCTATTATTACATTGATCCACTTTTTGAATTCTCGTGCAATAGGATCGAGGGTGAAAACCCCGTCAAAAATTGTATAATTTAAAAACCTAACCTTAATAAATTCAATAATTTAATAAATAAAGACCACAGGAGAAGAATTTCATAAGTCACATTCGCGTAAGTTTAGAGGAAAGCAATTTTAAAGTTCAAAACGATCAAAATCAGCTCCATATTTATAAAGTTGTTGTAGTATTTAGCTTCCGATTTATGCAGTGATTTTTTCATATTGTTAAATATTTTTTATAATAATTTAACGCAACAGGTACTCTAATAATCTTTTATTCAAACAACTTATACAAGAACATAATATGATACTTAAAATATAGTGAAAATAAAGCAGTTTATCTTGTGTATATCAAATATAAGAATAAGAAAATTCATGTAAGTAAAGTTACTATCATAAAAATAAAGAGTTGAAACGACATGGTAATATTAATAATGTTAAAAATACTAATAATAAATTTTATTATTAATTATTTATTATTTTATTATTTTCTTTATCGCACATTCCGTGAAACCTACATTCTTCAGTAAAATCATAAAACTAAAATTCCTCGTGGATTTATCATATTTACTTGTTTTACACGGACTTGTCAAGTTATTTCTCCATACACGTATTATAACAATGCTTATACAATATTTCGGGATCTGTAAAAAATTTACCCCTTTCGTTTTGGATAATTGAAAAATTCTACTTTAACTAGCAACTGGCATCATAAACAGAAAATCGAGAAAATGGACATACCAAGTTCTTCTCCTGTAATCTTCAAACTTAATCAAGTTGAAGCTTTTGTTTATGGACGAATTTAAATTTGTTTATATATAAATATTACTCAAATTGTAGCATTCGAAATATTTTCCTAAACCATTATACATCATCTCCAAATATTATCGAAATATGTATTAATACGTGTGCAAAATTTGTAATAATATCACTAATATTTGATAAAAGAATGCATTATATATTTGTATCGAAATAACACAATTGCAATTGATATACTTTCTCAAGTCGTTAACGAAACTGTCTTTTTAAAATATTCTCGAAACACGTACAAATAAGTGAATGTGCAAAACTTGAAGTGGGGTTACGAGTATTTGAAAATTCAAAAATGGAGCTAAGAAGGAACCGCCATCTGTACCCTAAACAAAGTTCCTCTTTTCATAGGGATTTAGGGCTGTTCTTTTGGGGACATGATAACAAGGGGTTGCACAATAGACGCGTCTTTTAATTCAATGATATGAAAGATTATTCACTGGCGAAATCGTTGGCTACTGACTCAGGTTTAAATATAATCGCGGCGTTCTGTGTATTTCCATTTCCCCTCTTCCTTTTCAGAATATGCAAACTTTTCGCCGAGTTCCAATAATCCTAGCTATTTCGAACATAACCGAAGTGAGAACCATTATTCTCCCTAACTATTGGCCACTTTGTAGCTTGATAAAAATTGCCAACACCTACACAAGTACCGTTTACGACTAGAACAAATAGCGAATTGTCCGAAATTAAACCTCTCTACGCGTTTTATGATTAATAATTATTTTCATGAAAATCCGACTGTGCGCAGGTGGTATCCAAGGTATTCTATTATTACTGTCTATTAATCACTCATTCAATGTTAGAAGCAATCCAAGGTATTATGCTACATTATAAAATTCTGGGAATTTATATTCGCGAAATTTTTCGGAAAAGTATTTGTTACTATTTCATTAATAGAAAATATTAAGAAAGAAAAGAAGTATTTTAGCTTTAACATCATTTAGAGTACATTGTTGCTAATATCTTATTATTACTTCAGCATTTGATGCTTTAAAAATGAAAGTATCTATATGTTATACTAGTATTATACTATTGACGAAGTGTAGAATAGACTATCCATTCTCATATAGAATCATCAGGGAGCCACCTGGCCCCCTCGCCATTTTAGTGTCAGACTAGAATAAGACAACAACGCTTTTAAAACGGTAGGAATTATAACTAAATATTGCGATAATCAACCACAGACGAGGTACAGGATAGATCTATCACCTAATGCATATTTTTGTCCCAGAATTCGAGGGCTCGTGTGCCCTGTTACCATTCTCGCGTTACTCTCGACGTTTCCGATTTAACACGAAATACTATTTTAACATTAGTAGCGGCTAGAATTGAAACTAAAGCCATGAAATCGCAAGAGAAATATGGGATAGCTTAACAATAAACAAACTATAGGATTATTTGGATATCCATGTTGCATTCGTTGAGGGATAGTTAATCTAGTACCTCGTCTATGTTGGAACATCTCCTATAACAAAATTTCTCGAGTTTCAGTGGGCCGATTTCGATGCTCCGTGGCTTAAATTAAAGAGAAAAGTCCCGAGAATATTATCGTACAGTCTTTTGCAACTAGTCCTTGCAGTTCATTTGTTATAAACAAATATATCGCGTCATGGTAGATTATTCAGACAGTATCTGAAGAGAAATATTAATTTCTCGGTTCCTAGACGTCCGATTTCAATGCCTCTTAGCTTAAATTAAAATGGAAGGTCTCCGAAATGTTATCCTCTCATCAATTTCCCGATAAACATTACGGTTAATTTGTCATAAACAAATCTTTCCTATTTTTTGCAACTACCCGAAAAACTGTACTTGGAAAGGCTTTAAAAGTATATGGAGAACATTCCTTGGACGTTTCTCTTTAATTTGAGTCGTGGATGATCCAAATCGATCTTCTAAGAGTCTAGAAATTAGCATTTGAAACAAACTGCAAAATTTTTGTCCGATAAAATTTGTCCGAACAATGAATAATTCTTGTTAAAGAAAAAAATTAATTTCTTCGCTTCTAGACGTCGGATTCGGATCATCCGTCTAGAAACCGAGATCTAAACATTTTGACACGCGGATAAGCGGGCATGCGGCGACCGGACCCTCATAATGGTCCGCCACTTTTGTAACTCTATCGAGAATGGCACCTTGACGCATCATACGAATTTGTTTATAAAGAAATTAGTATGAAGCGTCAAGACGCCGATATCGATAGGATTTTAAAATTGCTTAAATCTCGGCTTCAAATCGTTTCACTTCTACTGAAACTTTATGCTCTAGAGAATTTATTGAAACCATAAATATAATGATTTATACATTTATTGATGATATTCTTGATGATATTATATATTTATTGATGATTTCTAGTTTTTAATTTACACGGAATAGAAGATATCTATTTCGCCGACAGAATAGCGATTTTTATCATTTTGGATGTTTCAATCGATCATAGTTACTGCGGACACTGCTCTAGATCACAGACGAGGACTGTACCTCGTCTATGTCTAGATCATATAGATCATAGATGGCGTAAAAAGCAGGGGAATTTTTTTCGTGGTCGGTATTTCAGAACGTGGGACACAAAGTTCCGTAAGACGTTAGTATTGACTAAGAACAGGATAGAACACTCATCCAATGATTTTGTCTGTCACCCAGATTAGGAGCCTATGAATCTCCTTACCATTTTCATATTTACCTTTTCGATTGTCTAAAATGTATAACTTTTGCTTCTACTTTTACATTTTATATATTAAAATACTTTATAATAATAAAATGATAATGAAACGAAAGATATTCTTTCGAAAACTCTGATTTTTTATGTTATCGGTATTTCAGATCGTGTGACATGAACATTGACTAAGTTCTGTACCTCGTCTGTGACATGAAGTCCCATAAGATAATCGGCGTATTCAGTACCTTCTCTGTGATGTTAGAGCTATTCTTTATCTCGTCCGTGAATCAACTGTTTCCGACACAACCAATCTCTAGAATCCAGATCTATAATCTGTAATAAGAAAACAGTGTCAGTGTTGCACGAGAAAGAAGTTGCCTAACCACGTCGAAGAATATATATCAGGTATTGTGATACCACAATTAATAGAATTTTTGCTTTTTTTTTGCGGTTGGATCGCATATAATTCCTAAAATCACCGCTCTAAATTGCAGAGGGCGTATGAATACCTCTGATTTTTTACACGATCGGTATTTCAGTTTGAAATGTATGATGCTTCCTATAAATGGGTGGTCTATCCTATACTTATTGTTAGTCAATGATTATACTATTTTAAGTCAATTATTGAATTACATTCTCTACTTGCACATATCGTATCATTTTCCAATTTAATCAGCACTTTTGTCATGAAAAACAATTATTTAATAATATAAACGGTTATTAGTTAGTAAGCTAGTCTTTAATTATTTAAAATTGAAACTCACAGGGTGGCCAACAAAAAAAGTACTCTTCTTTTCCCTAAAAAAAAAAATGCCCTCGACGGTGGCACCCTCTTTGCGGCGAAACAGAAAAATTATTCAGCCGTAATCTGCCGCTTTTCGGGAGCTTAACCCTGGCAGAAAGTGAATAGAAGCTTCGAAGGTGTACGTTGTTTTTTTATTATTCACTGGATTTGTTTTTCTCTTTCTTCGTTTTTTCCTGTATTTCAGTTTGCATCAGGCGATTTAACATTGCAATTTAAAGTGGTCCAAGTGTTGTGATCATAGATACACTAGGAATGCATTCTGACGGATGTACAAGCAAAGCTTTTTCATTAAACGTGTTTTAATACCTGTTTTCTTGAAATTCCTGCCAATTATTTTGTGAATTTTACCATTCCCCATTGATAATGTTACAATACTTGTAAAATAGCGTGATCAATTATAACCTAAATAAATTTGTAATTAGGTACACCTTTAAAGGTTATGTTTTTGTTTTCTCGCAATAGTTTGACAGAAAATTACATTGCTTATTTGAAACACACCATATTTTGCTTCTGTGTAAAACTAAATAATTCCATGTAAAATTATAAGATGTAAATAAACTTATCCCTTTAATAAAATACTGTTTACTTTGATAGTAATTCGTGTGTGATTTCGTGTTTTATGATAGAACATAAATGATTTATAATTGTAAGTATTACTGGAATATTTGTATGAATAACAAACTCGTTGATTTGAATTAATAGGATAGCCACCAAAGAAACATGGCACAAAGGTTTCCTGTACCTAATACAGGGAATAATGGCCCACCACCACAAAGATACACAGCATCATCCGTCCCTCCAAATTTACGGCAATATTCTGGCCCAAATTTTCCTGTAAGTATATATATAGCTAGTTATAAAAGTAATTTTAAAGGGAAGGTAGTATAGGAATCTCTCCATAAGTGGAAATTTATAATTATTCTATTATTGGCAGTTGCTTATTACCACTCAATAGTAGAGTAGGGACAGCAAAAAGAGATGGTGCAATCAAATGATCTATTAGGACAGGCCTGCATAAACTTTGCTCCAGAGCAGAAAAAGCTTTTCTTACTCTGCTTCTGTCACTTAAATCATATAACTGTCTCGCAATATCTAAACTGTCCCTGTGTTTTATGAATGATGACAGTGGGGGGAGACTAAGTATCATGAGAGACCCCTCTTGTGAACATGCCTGTATTAGGTATACCAACAAATAATACATTATTTCTGTAATAAGTTCAACATTCAGTTCAAATTCAAAATATACTACCACGATATAAAAATGAATTGATGATTTTATTTTAGATAAATATGTCCTTTTTAATATGACTTTTCTTAACTATCCCTGTCTTAAATATTAGAAAACAACACCAATTATATTTATGACAGGGTAGATACTTGATTTTATTAAAAATCAATACTGAATTTAACAACCAAAGTGTATTATTCATTGATACACCTAATATGTTGCTTTTTTCACCAGTCTGAGGAACCAGGATTCTTTTGGTTACATTTAGGCATACTTCTCTATGAGTGATTCTGAGTAGTCCTGAAGTGATGCCACTTCTGGTGAGATTCCTATAAATGTCTAACATGGCCAGATGATTTTGTGACCAACTGTATAGTGAATTAAATAACTGTATTTTGAGAGCAACAAGCAATAAATTAATTCTTTACATAGATACAACAGAGATCTGGATTCACTCCTCCTCCACAAATGGCAAACGCAGGCCCTGGACCAGCTAGTATAATAAGAGCTAATCAACCTTATTCGAACATGCGTCAAGGTCCAATGCCTACTCCACCAGTTGGGAAAAGAAGCGCGGATCAACGTATTCCTATATCACAACAGAAACCGTAAGTGCATCGATGCTGCATGTTTTTATTTAATTTTGCATCTGTGTTTGTATAACTTTGCTCATTAACTCATTGCATTATGTAATCAGTTTAATGAACTTATTAAGTAGATTAGTTTTTATATTTGGCAAAAGCGATATATATCGATTACTTTGGTTATTTTTGGTCATTTGTTTATTATCATCAAAGCAGCAACATTAAAAAACAACCATTCGATTTCGCCAGGAACATCACTGCATTTCATAAGCTTCAAAATTGGTTTATTGATTTTTGAATCTATGATTTTTACACAAACTCATTTAGGTATTTTTGGAACAGTGATTTTTCACATTCCACATCCAAGAAGAAGAAAAAGTTGGCAGATAAGATACTGCCGCAGAAAGTGCGCGATTTAGTGCCTGAATCTCAGGCTTACATGGACTTGCTCGCATTTGAAAGAAAATTGGATGCTACCATAATGAGAAAACGGCTTGATATACAAGAAGCACTGAAACGTCCAATGAAACAGAAAAGGAAATTACGGATATTTATTTCTAACACATTTTATCCGGCCAAAGAAGCTGGTGAGGGTGAAGAAGGCTCGGTTGCATCTTGGGAGCTTCGAGTTGAAGGGCGGCTCTTAGATGATACAAAAAATGATCCTAATAAGGTAAAGATCACAAAACAATGGGATTAAAGATCGTATAAAACTGTAAGGAAGGTATTAATATATGTTACAACTGCTTTCAGGTAAAGAGGAAGTTTTCTTCCTTTTTTAAAAGTTTAGTTATAGAATTGGATAAAGATCTGTATGGTCCTGACAATCACTTGGTTGAATGGCATCGTACGTTGACGACACAAGAAACCGACGGTTTTCAAGTAAAGAGACCTGGGGACAAGAATGTTCGGTGCACTATTCTTCTACTACTTGATTATCAGCCTTTACAGGTAATACTCTCTATTTTTCGTTTATAATCATACTGCGGATTTTTATGCAAATTCATATCCTCGTAAATAAAATTGATGAACTGAAACCTAAATAACGAGTTGTTTTACCCTTTAAATATTACATTTTCTACTATACTTTGAATATTTTGTATATTTATACACATTTAAATCTCCCATAAATGCATAAAAATTCGCAGTCTAGTCATAATTAATAAATATAAATGGAGCTGAAATTATATAAAACAAAATTGTTTGATTGCAGTTTAAATTAGATCCCAGATTAGCGCGACTTTTAGGTGTACATACCCAAACGCGACCCGTTATTATTTCCGCTCTCTGGCAGTATATAAAAACGCATAAGCTTCAAGACAGTCATGAAAGGGAATTCATAAACTGTGATAAATATTTGGAGCAAATATTCGCCTGTTCGAGGATGAAATTCGCGGAAATACCACAGCGTTTAAATCCACTCCTGCATCCACCTGATCCTATTGTAATCAATCACGTTATTAGTGTCGAAGGTACCGTAATAATATGATTAACAAATACATTATAAGTAGACTGCAAATTTTTATGCAGATACATATCTTTGTAGAAAAATTTAAAAAAATAGAATCTAAATTAGAAGCTGCTTCACCCTCTAAATATCATCATTTCTGCTATACTTTGGATATTTTACATAGTTTTGCAGATTATGTGCGTTCTATACTTTTTTGCACCTTTAAATTTTCGATAAATGCATAAAGATCCACAGTGTAATTAAGTTCCAAAGTTTTCACTTATAATACGCTTTTGATTATATATTCCACATTAGGTACAGAAACCAAGCAAACAGCATGTTACGACATAGACGTAGAGGTAGATGATACATTAAAGACCCAAATGAACAACTTCCTGCTTTCCACTGCAAGTCAACAAGAAATCCAAAGTCTGGACAACAAAATCCACGAAACGGTTGAAACTATTAATCAACTGAAGACTAACCGAGAGTTCTTCCTAAGTTTTGCCAAAGATCCTCAACAGTTCATCAACAAGTGGATTATCTCGCAAACGAGGGACTTGAAAACAATGATAGACGTGGTCGGTAATCCAGAAGAAGAACGTAGAGCGGAATTCTATTATCAACCGTGGGCACAGGAAGCTGTTTGTCGATACTTTTACACAAAGGTTCAACAGAAACGCGCGGAGTTGGAACAGGCGCTCGGTATCAGGAACTCATAAGCATGAGCGAAGTACATACAGTAATTCAAGGCATCGCTATGTAAAGTATTTATATGAATCTTTTTCTTGTTCCGATTGCGAAACCGATCGATTAAACGCCTCTTACGCTTCACTCGGTATTACTCTATGGCGTTATCACGAACGACGTCATACCGGCGGCATATTTTTATGAAACATTCAGAGTGATGGAAAAAGATGTATAGTAATCCTAGAGGAAACACGGATACAGTTTATTTACACGAATCACGTATATTCAATCTCTTATATCTTTATTCAAGCAGATTTTTTCAGAAGTCTTTTCTATGAGAACATGTACTATGAATCCGCTATGCGCACTATAACTGCGACGAAGTTCTGTACATTATAATGAATAAACCTTTGATATAACACGCTGAAACCATTTTAAACTGAACCACATGTCGGTGAATAAATATTTTGATTATAGTAAAGTGAATACGATCTATATTTAAAAATTAATTCTGTTCATAAAAAATGATGTTATAAATTTTTGTAATAATTTATTGATAGTGTATTTAAAATTGAAGATAGGTAGAAAAAGAAGGGGCCATGAATTTTCTGTTATCCAATTCTTATTTTGTGCAGGTAAATACAATCTTTTACATAATCAGTACATTATGTTGATGCAAAATATTTCCTTTCGGAAACGGCAATATCGCCAATTTGAAACGCAAGGAATACCCTAAATTTCCTACGGATTCCTTCATTTCGTTTTTACGTTTTCCCGTTTTAATTGCGTCACAAATGCGGAAGTTTCAATTTGTAATCGGTGTAAAAGTGCTTTTCCCTTACTTAAGAGTATTATGGATTAATTTGATTTAGTATTACAACATTAACATTCCAAGACATTCACACAAGGATGGGAAATTCCGGTGCCATGGATTACTTTTTAGTTATATTGTTACCTTTTTTTTTTCTTTTTCTTTCTTTTACGCGACATTAAGTTATTTCCCATACATATATGTCTTGCAAACAATTCGCCGATAAAATAATCTTGAAATCGCATCATTCCAATTATTACACGTAAGTTCCTATGCCTTTCTTTTTTTAGACACACTAAGCCGCAACACGATATATGTTACGAAACATTCTTCACATGCCGACGAGCATTACACGCAAAGCACTTGATCACGCTTGTATTTATCGCATAATGCAAAACTAAAGAACAAAGGAGTCGGTGAACGTGATACAGTGACATTTTCCCTCCGGCGATAAAATTTAAAAACTTCATATCATTTTTTTTTTCTCTCTCTTTACGTGTATCGATTCGATGAACATAATTCTATCGAAGGTCGCATACGGTTGTACAACACTAAATCACAAGTGCACCAATTGATTGTATCGTTTCTAATACAATAAACTCTGATTAGATTCTGACGTATTCGTTCCAATATAGTATCGTAACAACAAGCGTGTTCCGTGACTTTTCTCAGAGTGAACGAATACATCATCATTGCACACTGTTATGAGATCAAGGTTTATTGTATAAGTTTACTTTCCCTAATCTTAATTACACATTCACATATATTTCGTCGTATAAAGTTTTAAATATACATAATGGGGTGACAAGACGAGTTACAACGCATTTGCTTCTTTTAACATATGACATTATTCACCTAAATTGTATGGAAGTTTCCATTTCGGAGAGGGGAGTAGAAAGATAGTCTAAACACATTTTTCTAATGCCTGCGACCAAGTCCACAAAGATCACATTTTGCCAAGCACAGGGTGCGGCGATTGTGAATCTCTGTACATTCAAATATATCTCATAAATAATCATGATTCACTAGACATAGCTTACATAAAATCGTTTTTCTTCGCTCTTCATGTTCTTGTTTTTTTTCTTTTTTAAACTGGGGATTAATAACGAGATAACCACAGAACCTCGAACAGCTTTTCTTTTCTTTTTTTGCGAAGATATATTAAGTGATCACGTTGTGGGTATTGCTCTTTACATTTCGTCCAGCGTAAACACAAAACTGTCTATTTGGTTTCTCATTCAGTATCCTATGTATTCGATCTTCGATAATATATCCATCTTATTATTCTGTTTTCATGGTGATTTTACTGTATGTAGTATTCTACATAGATTAAGAGGAAGGTAAATTCCATTTGTGCAGTCTTTATTTTCTTTTTTTTTTGTTTTCCTTTTTTTAGTTTAAGTTATTAAGTATTAATGCGAGAGATACATCAGTGCAAGAGATCCTTTGAGGTTCCAGGAAGTTTGTTTCTCCTTCCTCTTTTACAATGACTATGGATACATTTTACATGATAAATGACCGTCGATAAAGCGTATAAATGTCACCTATGATTGCGCTCTGTTGCGACGGTGAATTTCCGTAACACAAACGCTGATTTGTACTATACGTTCGCACATATTTTTACAATTATTTTATCCAAACGAGGCCGTCAGAACAGAGAGAGGGCAGATTATTTTTTCGAGACAAACATGAAAATTGATCTACTAAGATTCTATTATTTAAACGAGTATAACACGAGTATATAAATAGAAATTTAAAATCTTGAAATTAATAACATCATTATATAATTAACAAAGTAATTAAAAAGTCATTGATAGTTAAGAGTCTAAACAAGATTTAATATCTTTCTAAATTTAGGAATGTTCTTGCTTATCCTTCTTTCTTTTTTTTTAATTTTTTTCAATCAACGACTTAACAAGACTTTTTCTTTAAAAAGTATCAAATTTTTAAAAAAAACAAGATAAACTTACATGGCAGAGTAAATATCTGCTTCAATGATAATTTTCAATACTGATTCGGTACTGGAGCAACGATAGGTGTCATTTCCACGTTTTAATTATTACTATGCCACTGATAATATCATCTGACACATACACGCTTTTATTATATTATCAAACAGATTCCTTTTTTTTTGTTTTTTCTTTTAAATTCGTACAAGCATTTGATGCGAAATTTTGCGTAATTACTTTCTTAAAATACCTTCTGAAATAAATAAGAAGTTGTATTATTAATTCGTTACGCTATAACATAAAGAATGTTAATCAACCCAATTTCTCTATGTTGGGATAATTCAATAAACATAGGATATGTATAGAAATTATTTGGTATAGTTACACAATGTGTTTGGAAGTATTTTGTTAGTTAACCATCCTTAATAACATAAATATTACTACGAACAATGGAGATATAGAATGCATACAAAACTAGAGTGTAGAAGAACAAACATTTTCTACTATACATCACACTGGATGGATCGTACAGCAAGGCATTTCCGTGTACTGTGAGGTTTATTACTTGATATGCGATGCGCACATAAATAACTAACAAAGTTAGCTGTTGTACTGAGATAAGTCAGATACTAATGCTTACGATTTCAATATGAAATAATATACGCTAGAATAAAAATGTGCAGAGTCATTTGATGGTTTCTTTTTTTTTTTTTTTGTTCTTTTTCTTTCCCCATTAAGTTCGATCCAAGTATAATGATAAATTGGCATTTGAGTCGTATTTTTGTACAACTCGTTAAGGCTTGAATATGTCTTTGACTCGTTCCAAATCTGAGCAAATTTGTTAATGCTTCAAAAAAGTCCTTGCAAACACGTAAGTGTTAAGAAGAACGCGGAAGTTCTTCAAAGTGTTTTAGCTTTTTCGAGTAAATCGTTAATGAATTTCTGAAACATATAAATAAACGGATGAACTTGCGTTAGTAACAAATAGGGGTGGGCGGGTACCCGACATTTTGAGTTCGGGTCGAGTCGTGTATTTCTCTCATGTTCGGGTCGAGTCGGGAACTCGAAAATCTATAACATTCACGTACCTGAATATTATGTCACAGGTCGGGTGATTCTTCAATTGGTTTTTACACTTATTCTTTCAAATTCGTAAATGTATTCATATTTCGTGTAAGTGAAATCAAGTTTTTTAAAATCCACAAGCAAAGAAAACAATTCATAATATATTGTACAACAAACATTTTACTTTAAAATTGCTGTAACAAATTGCCAATTATTCAGGTATTTATTTAACAGAATGGCATACAGGCTGTATTAATTATGTTGTTGAATAAATGTTGATTAATTATTCTTATTAAATTTGCTTTTTTTGTCATTGACAATGGTAACAATACTACAAATGCAATTCAGTCCAATAAAGATTGAAAAAAGAATAAGTATAACATCCAACTGAAGAATCACCTGACTCGCGACAAAATATTCGGGTACCTGAATGTTATAAATTTTCGGGTTTCCAACTCGACTCAAACACTACCCAACCCAGTTTCGATGTCGAATACCCATCATTTTTAGATTCCAATCCGACCCAACACGAGACCCGCTCAATCCAACCCGAAGCTCGGATACCTAAAAACTACCCCTAGTAACAAATGCCCAAAGTTCATCTATGGAAATTATTTCTTTAGAACCATGAAACACCATGATTGAGCTTATTAATTCCTTAAAGGTACTCCAATAGCATTTTTAGATAGAATTAGTTACAAAGTATTAGATTTTGGGGAAGAAAATATTGTTACAACATTCATGGCAAGTAATTGCAAGTTTATCAAGACAGACATAGTAATTACTTACATTTATATCATGTGGTGGTTTCTTTGTATCAACGAGTAATTCCTGTAACAAGAAATGAAAGATTAAATAGTCAGTATATACCATGTTTAATAATAGTAACAACTATTTAATTGATATATACATACTTGAAGAAATCTTCGTCTATGATCATCGCTATCCATATCCAAAAGTTCATCAATGTCAATTTCCACTTCTCGATTTTTACCACTTTCATTCTGAAAAATAAATAATTGATAAATGGTCATTACTTCCTGTTTTTAAACTGTGTACATTACAGAGTGTTGAACTTTGAACTTACAACTGATTCATACAGTTTTTCTAGCTCATCAAAAAGCCACATTTCAACTGCAAGTCTTTTACGAATAAGAGACATCTGATGAGATCCATATTTGGCAGTCAAAAATTTTTCTCTACGTTCCTTTACTTCTCCTTTTTCAGTGAAAGCCACATGCAAATTTGCACGTGCTGGACTGCGTTCTGCTGTAAGTACTCCACCTCCTTCCATTATAAAACTACCTAACAATTTAAAATAATTAACAATAAAGAAAAAATATTGATGACTGTACAAAAAATGTAAAGTTTCATATTTGTTAATATGATAATTTTTGTTTATTTAAAATTTTAAAAAAGTTAAAAATGAATTAATGATAAATAATTAATACAGCATTTAAAATGTTAGAGGAAAGGGAGAAGAGGAAAAAGAAAACTTAAAAAAAAAATGCATTGAACTATATAGAAAATGTATGTACATATATATATTTCTACAAATTTTTATTAATTTATAGGACGATATATATGTTACAAATAAATAATTACATAAAATGGAAGTAAGTAACTTCTAATGTATATTAATGAGACAGAAAATTAATTAAAGAACAAGTAAAAGTTAAGAAGTTTAAACAGAGAAGTTTTATTTTAGTATATTTTTCTTACTTTTTAGTTTTTATTCCGATACCGCAAAATTATCGCAAGACCCGGAATAAACCGCGAGACACTATAGCAAAGAACGGCTTGGTAAAAGTACAAGGAAATTGTGGGAACGAAATTTTTCTTTTCATAGTCACATCCGTTCCCACGAACTTAATTAGGTGCGTGATTTACTGGAGAAAAAGCGACCGCGTGATCGATCATTGACAAATCGAATGAGATTAATCGGAGCGGATAATTGTTGCGCTAAAGCTCTTTGTGAATCGTTTCTATTTTTTATTATTTTGTCTTTTATAACGAGAAAAATTCATGTACATGCCAATTGCGTCTCGCACGCTACAATAAACAATAGGCCTCTAATTTTATTAAATCGTCATTGAATGCAAATGTAACCTCGGCGAGACGCGACGCTGTAGCTAAGTACACAAACTAAAGAGCATCGAAATAAAACTGTTAAGAATAGACCGATAAAATGTGGTGCGGCGAACTGAAATTAAAGAAAAAAGTTGTGCCGACAGTCATGTAAATAAAGTGATACAGATAGGTAGATTCGCGCTTGGCGTTTTAATAAAAGATTAGCGACTCATGTCAGCATAAGTATAAACAAAGACCAAGCCTGTTATTTCGTTACGAATTACGCGAATTAATAGGAAAATGATTAAATTAGTACGCGCTCGTATGATCGCTTGATATTACTTACACTCACTGCTTCTATTTCAGAATATACACTATTCAAGCTACAATACAGTATCGTAATGCCAGAATCCATACGAATAATAAACTTTCTTGAAGTTAGACTTGTGTGGTGGCATTTTTTTACTAGCCACTATTGCCATACTATGTGTAAAATATTTCTATTTCCCAACGAATCATAACACAAATTGGTTAGGGATATTTTAGCGTAGGAAATTCGGATATTACTTATGCGGCAACACTGTCATCGATATACGTTAATAATATCAGACCAATAAAAATTTTTTTCCCATTTAAATTATTTAGAATTTAGTTATTTTAATCGCTCCACCGTGGATTTTTTAAAATTTCATTTACTTCAGCAAAAGTGAATAGCTCAACGTATCTGTTATATTGATTTCTATGAAATAAATTGAATTTCAAACAAAAGGGAACATTTCATAATAATTATACAGGTCAACACATTTGGTGAAAATTATTTATTAATTAGAAATAAATCAATCTTGACTGGCATCAACATTTTCTGTCTGTAGACCTTTGAAGGTGGCAACTGGTATGTATGTAACAAGGGTGTATAGCTTGTTTGCAGAGTCTTCATCATCATTCCTCCTTCTGCTTAATCGCACACGAACTCTGAATGGTACATTCCTGAAAATGTAACATTTATTTAAATTAATGCTCAATCAAATATAGCCATTTTAATTTCATATACAGTCAGTCACATAAGTCTTCATATGTCCCTTAAAATTTTGAATAATTGAAGAACAAATTTTTAATTTTGATATGTTTTCTTGTAAAGAAATAGTAGAAAATAGCCACTGTTTTAAACTGTATCCAATTTTAGCAAATAAACAAAATAAGTGCCTATAAAATGTTCAATACTCATGTATGTTGAAATGAATAGGTGTATGAAGACCTCTATGAGTGAGTGTAATTGTAAGTTTAATAGATTATATGTAGGAATTTGTAATTGATTTTAATGCCAATAATTTGACGAAATAAATCAAATTTACCTAATTCCTTTCGACCAAAGTTGTTTGTTGAGACGTGTGTCAATCCTTACATCTGGAGTTCCCATTTGTTTCTCTGCGAATTTACGGATTTCTTTGATAGCTCGCGGAGCGCGTTTCTTGAATCCAACTCCATGAAGGCGTTTATGAAGATTCACTGTGTATTCACGAGTAACAACCTCGTTGATAGCACTCTTTCCCTTCTTCTCCTTGGATTTAGCCATTTTGTACTAGCAACAAAATTTTCAAACTTAGTACCTCAATGTGACATAACCTATTTTATAGCAGCAGTTAACAAGTAAATTTATGAACTAGTTGATTAAAAAATAAGAGGAAAATTGTAATATAAAACACACGTTTTTAGAAAATTAATATATTTTGTTGGGAAAATATCGATTTCTAGAATTACGTTTAAATTATGTTACAGTGGTAAACAAAACAACGTTGCACTCGTGTATATTTTAATTATAAAACATGTTGCATTATTGACGATAATATTGTACTCATACTATTACATAGTAATTAATCGATACTATTATACCGAAACTTATTTATTATTAAGAAATCACAGCCAGATGTTTGTCGATTCTATTTTACGTAAAATTGACAGTACCTCTCTGACCTATAGTTGGACGTAAAAGAACCAAACTTCTCAGCGTTCCTAAACTCATCGGTCCGTGGCGCAATATTGATAACATTTACTAAATACGTAAAATATATAACGTGTAAGACAAAATTATCCATAATTTATTCTATTATTGTAACAGTTATATAAAATGAAAATGATTGCAATTAAACACAAGAAATTATATCTATACTTGTTTTTACGTATATATTTATAGCGTACAAATGAATTTCCCGCGTTACGTAAAATACAAATTTAATTTTTACAATAAATCAATATTTTATAATTAGATTAATATTCTATATATTGTCATGACACAAATTATATTCTTTTTAATATATGTGTATATATATGAAGAATAAAATGTATATAGGAAGCTATATAAATGAATATAATTTTACTTAAGCATTTTATTATTATGCAATCTTTCGTTGAATGTTTTATCAACTAGATATTTTTGGACTTAACACTGTACTTGTTTTTTTTGTCGTTACTTTATTAATAATTGTATTACAATTAGAGGGCCGTTTGTAAGTAATAAGATGCCGAACTGGATATATAATATATGGTATAAAAAAGATCGCGCCACGATAGCTTCGAGGACGCTTGCGATGATGGAAAATGGAGACTATTAACCTGTGATGTTGATACAATTGTTTTTAATCATAAAAAAGCTTTTCATGGAATTAAAATGGCTGGTAAAGTGTGGAATACAGAAATATGGAAAGCATGGGATAAACATGGAAAAAATGATTTGTAAGTGGTTAACGCGTTAACGTCCGAAGTGCGTTCGATTAATATTGAATTGATACTGCATACTCTGTGCAATTGATGGTTGCAACTTATCTCTCCTGTTTCTCGCTCTTCTGAAGAGTTAATTGTCAATTAACAACTGTTTGCAGCCTCAAGTTAATCAAGCACAAATTTAAGGAAGGCAACACTGCAGGTGAGCTTCTGTGTTTTTCTCATTTCCCTTAACAGCTTGAGACACATTTCAATAGTATACAGCTTTATACGCGTCGAAATCCCATCGTTTTACGTTTACAAGTTTATTAACGTTCTTGTCTCTATATAAAATATGTGATATGTTTTTATCGAAAATCTTTGCACCAGTGTCATGTGAGAAATATATACGGATGTTAAACGTTTATAAAATGAGTTTCAATACCAATGTTTGCATTATTTTTTTATTTACAGGGTGTAACAAAAAGGATGGTCAAAACTCTGGGTATAAGTTCTACGTGCTCAAACAAGAAAAAAGTTTATATAAACATATATTCAAAGATGAATTTTAATATTAAAACAATTAATTTAAAGTAAATGTTCAAACTATCCTTCACTACACTTCATGTTCTTATAGATGCATCTTGCATTAAAGAGTTGAACTTGTTCAAAGATACCAGAAATAACATAAATATTTTTCTGAGTTTCTCTGATACTAAATCATTGTTTCAAAGAGTATTCAAGAGAAAATAAACAAAGCCATATCATTGATGATGTCTTAAAAATGTATTTTAAGACATATGTTTATATAACCTTCTTTTTGTTTTAAGTTATAGAATTTATATCTAAAGTTTTGCTGAACCTATTTATTATATCTTGCTTAAATGTAAATTTCTGTGAAAACATATTTTCTTTTATTGTAGGAGATTGATTTGTGTTTCAGTAAAGTGTTATTGCAACTGTTTTATGTTTTAATGAATTGCACGTGAACAGCAAAGTAAACAAGTCCTTCAATTCTTTGTTAATATTTTGTGTTACTCTGATTTTTTTATTGCACATAATATAAATCAATGTAGAGTTATTAAACATAAGAAATAATATTCATAAAGTTAATTCTATGCTAGAAAGATATTATGCAATATTTAGTAATTGCTACATAATTCTGTATTTTTTTTTTTTAAATTTTTGTGTGGTATTGTTTGTACTTTTAGAATGGAGAAGAGGATTGTACGAATTAATATCGAATGGAATCCGTGGGAACATAAAAAGGGACAATGTAGTTCAGACATTAGGTGAACTGACGGTAAGACCAACACTCAGAAACACTATTGTCTTAATTCAGTATTTTCATAATAATTATACATGTATTCATTTTATTTAACTTTTTTAATATATCTCTAATTTATACAATATTTTTAATTGCAGAATATTGATGGAGCAATACCATCTGCAATAGTGGATATATTTACATTGATAGATGCAGAAGCACATAATGAAGACAGGAATAACTTTTATTATATTGTAAAAGAATCAGAAAAGGTATCATATTTTATAAGATAGCAAAAATGATTAAATCACTTACCATCTATTAAAATATTTTTAATGGCATAATTAATTTATGTCATTTGCTTTTTATATAGTTTCTCACAGATAGGATATTGAAGGAACGTTTAGAGATTGATACACTGCAAGATGTAGGGACATTAAAGAATAAAAATTTCCAAACCAAATTTATCAAAGTGAAAACAAAATTATAGTATGTATATTTTTTATTCACATTTCCACCAAATATTTAACACGGATCTTAAATGAAATAAAATCTAAAAAAATGATTATTTACAGTTATAAACAGCGAAAGTTTAATTTATTTCGAGAAGAAAGTGAAGGGTATTCTAAACTTATAGTGGAATTGAATCAGGAACGTCCAGAAAGTGAAGTAGCATTGATATTGGAGATTGTTAAATCTCTTATTGGTAAAACATTTTGTTATAATATATTCAAGTATGAATCGTATAATGTTTTGAAATAACAGATGAAGTTACGTGTATATCATTTTTCTAGGATATTTCAATCTTGACCCTAACAGAGTACTCGATATTTTGTTAGAAACATTTGAGAATCGACCTCAGGACGATGCGCTTTTTATTCCTCTAATTCGTTCATATATGAGTGATCAACAGGTTCTCTGTGAAGTTTTAGGATTTAAATATTGCTCGACCGTCAATGCTACTCCATTTTCGTTACAAAAAGTCACCGCGCTTATGTTGCAACATGGCGTCATTAAATTGGATGATATATTGCCATGGTTAGTACCAGATGATAAAACAATTATCAAAGAACATGAACAGGCGATGAAACAGGCAAAAGAATATGTTCGGAAGTTAAGTGTAATTTCTACAAAAGATAAGGAGGAAGTACTGGAAGAAAGGGAGAATCCTCAGGTATTTAAACAGCTACAATTTTATTTTAATTAAATTAGAGATGGGTCGAAACCAAATTTCTAGATTTGCAAAACTCGAACTCAAAACTTTGTGTGGCCTCGAAACGTTCTCATCTCTCGAAAGTCGAAACCCTGAACCCTTATCCTTTTCCTTTTGTGTCTAACGAGTATTCATTTTGTTAGAAAATTAAAGTCTTCACAAATTTCTTTCAAAAAACAAATCATTCATTGAGTAAAATTAAATGATTCTTAAATGTAGTTATAATTTAAATAAATGAATGAGAAGAAAAACTTTGTGAGATAATTATTAATTTTTTTGTTTCATTCTTTCTAGGTGTATACAAACTACGACGAATAGGTGAAATTTTATTGATTAAAATTAATCTCAAGTCTAAACATAAACTCAATTGGATTATTAGTAGACTGCGGATTTTTATGCATTTATGGGAAATTTAAATATGTAAAAAATTAGATAAAGCGCAAAATATGAAATAATATATAACACTTCCAAAGTATAACACATTATTTAATTTAAGGGGTGGAGCAACTTTCTACTTAAATTCTATTTCTTTACTTTTGTCAGTAAAAATATGAACTTGCATAAGAATCCGCAGTCTAATGATTAGTTAAATAAATTCATATCATGATAATATTCTTGTTATTTATACAAATTATTATTTACCTAGGTTTTGAATGTTTCGAATTATAAAAGTAGCATAAATGTATCGAGTTCTCGAAATTCGAAACCTTTTGAGTTTCGAGAGGTTTCGAGGTTTCAAGTGTTCCATCTCTAAATTAAATATATCACTAGTAAGGGTTTTATTCACACCATGATTTTTTTAAAGGACAAATATGCAAGTAATCAAAAGTTTGGATTATGTGAAGCACTACTAGAAATAGGAGCTTGGGAAGTAGCACAAAACTTGTTCAATAGATTGCCAGAACACAGTCTTACCGATCAACGTCCTATTGCGTTAGCGTTGTGCAAAATGATTCAATCACTCATTGAACCCGTTTATCGCAAATATTGTATAATATCGCCAAAATTACAAGGCAGAAGAGTTCCACCATTGAAGAGCTCTCTCGCACCAAAACCGATCGAAAATCTCGAAGAGATTCACGATCAATTATTACCAATGCTCATAGTTCTTGGTCCCAATTTGCACCACGATCCCGTTTTAATGTACAAAATCATGAGATTGTGTCACGCTGCTATAAAGCAGTGCCCGTTAGACTCGAATAAGCAACCAGTTGATAAAAACAACAATTTATATTACGATGTATTGACCATTCTCGACGTAGCGTTGCTGCCTTCATTATCATTTATGGACTGCAACTGTTGCGTTGCGGAAGAGCTGTGGAACATTTTAAAATACTATCCATATCAAAACCGATATTGTTTGTATGCTCGTTGGAAGAACGATACACCTTTGCAACATGCTGCACTATTACGGAAAAGAGCAGATGCGCAAAAGAAAATTAAGTCCATTATGAAAAGAGTAAGCAAGGAAACCATAAAACCCGTTGGAAGATCAATTGGAAAACTTACACATTCTTCGCCTGGTGTATTGTTCGATTATGTTCTTATACAAATTCAATTGTATGATAATCTTATAGGTATGTATCAGCATCAATGAAGCAAAGGATAGACTATTCATTCTTACATAGAATTATCTGGGGCTACTTGGACCCCTTCCCTTGTGTTTGGGATTTACCTTCTGAATTTGTGTTACAGGACCTGTTGTAGATTCCTTAAAATACCTGACTAATATTTCGTATGATGTACTTGGTTACTGTCTCGTAGAAGCTCTGGCTGGTGCAGACAGAGATAGGTTTAAGCATGATGGCACCAGTATATCTCTTTGGCTCCAATCCCTCGCTTCGTTTTGCGGAGCAATATTTAAAAAGTATAATATCGAACTTACTGGTTTGCTGCAGTACGTAGCTAATCAACTTAAAGCACAAAAAAGGTACATTGCATATAACAAGCGTTTTAGTACATATATATTCTTTTATTACATGGAATGATTTTCTTTAATCTGTGTGTAGATTTTAAGACTCTTAAGTTAACGTATGATTTAAAGCACAAAAAGAATAACTGTAATTGATATGTTACTTGCAACACCTTTCTGCTCTCTTTTTTATGTAATTTTAATTCTTTGAGTGATGATGAATTAAATGATAACTTCTATTCTATTCTTTAGATAGTTAACTACAGAAGATTCGGTGTTTCTTTTTTGATTTATTGAATAAAAAGAAAAACACGCAGAAAGGAAGTCAAATTAATACTATACGATTATTATATTGATATAAATTATTAATGAATGACGAACTTTTTTCCAATAACGATAGGAAACTTTTAAGGTTTATATATTAATATAATTGCCAATTGTATTTTAAGTTTCCCTAACATCTATTCAGACAAACAGTGTATTTTATAAACTAGAAAGCTTTCGCGAATACTACTTTCTCTGACTATTTTAACATACGTGGTCATAATTAATTATCACGTATAATATGACAAAGGAGTTACTAAAAAAAAAGAAAAGAAAAAAGAATGAGATATAAGTTTCGATCCACTGTTTGTAATTTCAGAATAATTATAACGAACACATGAAAAAAATTTGATCGAATTGTAACAGATGTTCTATGAAGACTTTTTAATTGCAGTGAACATACATACACTATCACTCTGCTGTAATAGTTCATAGAAGGATACATCTAATATCATTGAATAAGTAAAACTTACAAACTTTTCATTGCAAAGGAATTTTACCAGTGATAATATATGCGTGGCAATATACGATTCTCTCTTCTTCATTCATTTAAAGCATATCTTTGATTGTAATATATATATATATTTCGTTTTTTATATATGTACACCCACTTAAAATTCGAATAATAAAAGTTTAAAGAAGATCAATGTAAGCCTTTGATATCGTGGAATAAATTTTATGGATTTTGTGTGCCTCTGGATTAACAAAATCATTATATGTTATCGCATATTTATATAGAATGCAAATTTGGGGTTTCGAATAATACTTATTCCTATTTTACCTGCAAAGAAAATTGGAGTAAAAGACAAAGGTCTCAAGTCAATCTGTAAAGGAATTTGTGAGCAAAAACTAAAATATTAAATAAAAACATAAAATAAAAGAGTCGACAGTTGTACTGAATTAAACACAATAATTAAAATTCAATTATTGACCAAAAAAACTGTCTTCTGTAATTTTCTTCATAAGATATTTTGACAACATGGAATAGTAATACTTAACTAAAAATATTCCATAGAGAAAATTCGAATAGAAGATAATAGCAAGAGCTGAAAGAATTAATAAGTTCATAATTAAAAGGTACAACTTATAATGGTGAGAAATATTGCCACCAATGCAATGAAAGCCTAGAAGGACAAGGTAAATACTGAATATTTGTCACTGAATATAGAAATCGTTACGTATTTATGAGATTCTAATATTGTTAAAGCATGTTGCAAGTATGTTAAAATATTTCGAATTATACTTTTTCTTTCTAGGTATTAAAAAGTTTGTAAAAAGAGAGATTAACGTTTTAATTAATGGACAGAAAGCTTTGGAAAATATAATTTGAAGGGAACAGAAATAAAGCAAATGGTGATAAAGGCTAGACAAATGTATGGATCTCTGCAATAAAAAGTATAAAACGAGGATTCTTTTTAATGATTTGCAAGGAAACAGTGGAGATGTGTATCGCATATATAGAATGCAAAATGCACTAAACAAAAGGGGAAAAAAGTAGCACAAACTGTGCCACACATTTAAAAGACATTAATTGTGCTTTACAAAAATACGAAGATAGAATTTTTAAATTTTATGGCAATAGATTTTAAAATTAAACAAAATTTGGAATATTAAACATCTGCCATTTATTTAAAAATTGGAGAAAATCTTATTTAATAATCTTTAGATATATAAGTTTGTTTATTGTTATATCGCATTATACTATAGGAAAGATTCATAACTAACCAAGTTACATTTTTATTACGTGTCGATTTTTATTTTTAAAATTATGTAAGTGTGTTCATTAGCCATCGTTTTTATTCAAAATTCTATTACACAAGAAAGGTTGTATAATACATAGATATTTATAAGCAATAAGTATTTTATTATTTCTTTTCTTTTCTTTTCAGCCTAGATTTATTAATCCTGAAAGAAATAGTACAAAAGATGGCAGGTATTGAAGCAGCTGAAGAGATGACTTCGGATCAACTAGATGCCATGGCAGGTGGAGATTTATTAAAAAATGAGGTAATCTTTTTAACATGTTAATCGATGAACGTAAAAGTACCTGTACATATAATTATATAAAACATTTTCAGGCTGGTTATTTTAGTCAAGTACGCAATACTAAAAAATCATCCCAGCGGTTAAAAGAAGCTCTCGCAGAGCATGATCTTGCCGTGGCACTATGCCTTTTAATGGCACAACAAAAACATTGCGTTGTGTACAGGGAAACAGACAAATCTCATCTTAAACTAGTTGGCAAGTATTTTAATAATTTTTAAGGTATTGGATTGTTTAGAAAGTTTGTTGCATTTTTTATAATATTGATTATTTATTGATGATTATTGATATATTGATTGGAAAGAAATTATTTTAACGAGTTTTTGTTAAGTGATAACATTATTTATTGGAAATGAATAGTGTTTACAGTTGGGTCATTAAGATACGATAATTAAAAAACAGCATCTAAAGTTGGTTAAAAGAAACGGCAACGTTAATTAATAACTTTATTTCGGTAAAGAGGCAGTAAAACTTATTACCAATGCATCGTATTATAATTTATTTCAATGCTTGCAAGATCATATCAATGGCCAGAAATCGAATACACTAGTGGTTGGGAAAAATTACTTGAAAGAATTCGTTTTTGAAAAAGATTAAAATTTCCATTCAATTATGAAACTTCCTAACAATCATAAAATTAAAAAAAAAAATATGCAAAATTATTCAATGAAATGATAATTGCTTACATAGTGACATTGAATAATTTACGAAAATCGCTACGAACTTTCCAAACAACCTAATACAATGGTATCTCAGTATACGTCCGCTTTGGAATAAGTCCAACTTAATATACATCCTGTTTGGACGCGAAAAATTTTGTTTGTCACATTTTCGAAACATCCTGAGGAAAAGGCAGAAGCAAAGTTCTTTGGATAGATTTTTAGTATATGTCAAACCTGGTAATCCTCAATCAGGTCTAAGTAGGGAAAAGAGACAGAAAAGAGAAAATTAAAGTTTGTTAAATTTTCATTTATGTCAACTAATTGCTTTTGTATTTATGTATTTTAGTATTAAGCAGTGTTTAAATTATTTTATACAACCCCTTCAATGTATAATACGCCAATAACAATAGGATTTTTTTCATGGAAACGGATTAATCATTTTTCCTTTATTTCTTATTGGAAAAAATTCGTTTGGTATAAGTCCCGGGATCTGGAACAGATTAAGGACGTATACCGAAGTACCGCTGTACTTTATTTTTCTTTAATATCTCATGGAAATTTGATAATTTAAACTTATAGGAAAACTATACGATCAGTGTCAAGATACACTGGTTCAATTTGGTACCTTTTTGGGATCTACTATGACAGTAGACGAATATGTGGAACGACTTCCTTCTATTCATTCTATGCTCCAGGACAATCATATACATTCTGACGTCGCATTTTTTCTTGCAAGACCGATGTTTGCACACGCCATTAACGTAAGTGATTAAATATATAGGGTGTTCGATAACTGGTGGTACAATCAGAAAGAAGGTGACTCTATATGAAGGAATAAGTCGAAAACATAGAATAATGTTTTTTCATATCAAGTTTGGTTTTCAAAAAAATCGACTTTATGCGATGGATATGCAACGCAATTTAACTGTGTCTTGACGTAACAAATCTCGCTATAAATTACTGTTTCGACTCAGGTTTGCGTTTATTTTGGAGATGTCGGCCATTCTTTCAAATACACAATTCTGCTTTGCGAACTAAATTTCTGTGAACACCTCTTGTATATTTTGCTATTTTAATTTATCAAATCCTAAACGAATTTTATCTTTCAATTGTTCAATACATAATTTCATCAAAATCTATAGTTGTTATAATGTAATTATGTCAATAAAAATCGAGAAGAGTTAAGTCAGAAAATCATGGTAGTCAATTTTGTTTCGATTTTCACGAAAACCAAGCCTCATATGAAAAAATGTTATTTTATATTTTCAACTCATTTTTTTTCACGTAGTGTCGCCTTCTTTCGAGTTATACCATCAGTTAGCGAACACCTTGTAAACTTCAAACGATTGATTGCAATGTAATTATTAAACTATATTCAGATTAAGTATGATGCCCTGCGTAAAGCTGATCCAAATTATAAGAAAATGTCTACTGCTATGAAGCAAGCAAAGTACGCAGAAGCTGCACAAGCAGTTATGGCACCTGTTGCACAGTCAGTCAGACCTTTACATCCTCTAAAAGTATGGGAAGATATCTCGCCACAGTTTCTGGTTACATTCTGGTCCTTGTCTATGTACGATTTGTATGTTCCTGTGGAGAGTTATCAGAGGGAAATTAACAAACTAAAGCAACTCGCAGCGCAGAGTGCCGATTCCAAAGATGTGGTGTGTTAATACCTTTTTGTATGAAATACAATTTCTTATAGATTATTGGTCCTAAATTGGTATTTCTTTTTATTTTTTTTTTAGAATGTTAGTAAGGGAAAGAAAGAACAAGAAAGATACACTACTTTAATTGAAAAGTTGCAAGATGAAAGGAAAAAGCAGGAGGAGCATGTTGAAAAAGTTTTTGCATATCTCAGGTAAAATTTTTTATCATGAATTTTGTATCAAATCTTGTAATGCTATGTTTGCTATTAACATGAATTTATTAGGCAAGAAAAGGATACATGGTTTTTATCTCGGAGTGCAAAATCAGCGAAGAATGAAACCATAACGCAGTTTCTACAATTATGTCTGTTTCCTCGTTGTACGTTTACAACCGTTGATGCCATGTATTGTGCTAAGTTTGTACACACTATACATTCTTTGAAGACTGCAAATTTTTCAACACTCCTTTGCTACGACAGAGTAAGTATGATTTGGAAAAGAGACCATATGAAATATTGGGTTACTTATTCAGTAATTAATTTCACAGCTTTTCTGTGATATAACATATTCAGTTACCTCATGTACCGAAAACGAAGCTAATCGTTACGGGAGATTTTTATGCGCCATGCTGGAAACAGTAATGAGGTGGCACTCCGAAAAAGCCATATTCGATAAGGTATACTATTTTGTAATATTTGAAATAGAAATTAAATATCATTTTTATACCTTTACGTGTATTTCAGGAATGTAGCAATTATCCGGGATTCGTAACAAAATTCCGTGTTAGTAATCAATTTTCCGAAGCAAACGATATGGTAGGGTTTGAAAATTATAGACACGTGTGCCATAAGTGGCATTACAAAATTACAAAGGTAATTATTTACAAAATAATATATTAACACGTTGAATGTCAGACAAATTTTTTATGTTTGGCCCACCCACTTGTTTCAAGGCATAAGTCGAAAATTAAGAAAAAATTGAGTTTTTCACTTGTTTTGTGTTGCATTGATTTATATTGAAAAAATATGGAATTTTTTTACTTTTATCACTTTCGTAATCATTGACACATATGATCCCCTAATTGTTTTCAGTAATGTAAATATATTAATAGAGTAATTCCGTAATGTGTTAAGCACCTATCATATATATTATATTAAAAAATGTATGTGTTTACTTTTTCTAGGATCTTTGTGATACTATACATTGCTATTGTAACATTAACATCATTGAGTTTTACAACTGTGATTGTTTATTTAATTTGGGTGCTTTAGTTACATCCAGCGTCGGTGATCACCGCGGCATTCAACGTGTTAACTATAATAACATTGACTAAGTACAGGATAGATTATCCATTTATAGGAAACATCATAAATATCAAACTGAAATTGGGATTGTGTACAAAAGCAGAGGTTTTTTTACGCCTTTTCCGATTTAGAATGGTTACTTTAAGAAATATATTCAATCCGACAATCAAAGTTGATAAAGTTAATCCTCTATCCATGTATTAAATATAATTATACGTTTGTTTGTATCATAAAAGTAAATGAAATTCGGGTTATAGAAGATTGAATGACAGAAGTCCAATATATATGAAGATATACTTCTATACACGTTATTATAAATCTAGCTATTATAGATCGATTATGTCGGAAATAATTAGTTATCGCAGTATCTATTTACAATTTCCATCGTTTTAAAAACGCTGTTGTTTTATATTAATAAAGGAGTCAGGCAGCCCCTTGATGATTTCATATAAGAATGAAGGATAGTCTATTCTATGTTTCGTCAATGGTAATAATTTGCAGTTTAAATTAAAAATCGATATGTCAGATTCGTATCTCAAATCTGTTGTAGGCAATTGTAGTTTGTTTGGATTCCAAGGACTATGTACAAATAAGAAATTCCTTAATAATATTAATAAAAATATTGCCACACTTTCCTGTCCTGGCTAAATTGTCTCAGATTCTTGAACGTAAAGTAGAAAAAGTAAGAGAAGAGGAACGTGGACAACGCCAAGATTTACACGTTTTGGCTACGTCGTATAGCGGCCAATTAAAAGCCAAAACTCCTAACATGATTCGCGAAGCAGATTTTCATCACGTGGGGGATAAGGTCTGTATTGTATACTTTTATTAACAAACATTTTTTTTATTTCCTGAAGGAAAAAAAATTAGTAAAATCTCTGAAATAGACTGGAAAAACACAAGATACTACAAATAATGATGCGTCGGAAAAAGTTGGTGATGGAATATCGAGTAAAGAAATTACAAATGGAGACAGTAGGATAGACAAAGAAAATAAAGATCAACGAGAAAAACGAAGTGCATCGAATCAGTTGCATCAGTAAGATAATAGATAATTAAATTTTCACTTAACATATAATTTTAATTTTTCATTGAGCTTTCATTTAATGTAGTGACAGTTCGGAAAAAATTAGAAAAAAGGAAGAAAATAAAGAAAGTTCGGAGGGGAAAGACAAACATTTAAAAAAGGATGAAATTAAAGAAGATGATACGATAGATAAAAAAGATCGAAAATATTACAAAGTAATTATATGTTTGATACAAATTAATGTATATTATTAACAAAAAACGTATTCTCATATTATCAATGTAATTATAGGAGGAACACTATTACGGCAGTGGTGTAGATAATTTAGACCGTGATCTTTCTAGTGTATCTAATAGTAGTGCTAGTTCTGGACCAACGCAAGACGGATCCGACAGAGGTTGGCATTTATAGCAATTTTCAGATATCTATTATAGATTGTATTGTAAAGAATGCATGTGCTATATGTACATAATTTATTTTAAATTAAGAAATTAATAATGTCTAATTTCAGATGCCAAAAGAAGAAAAATTGAGAATGTACAAAAGGTGGGAACTGTTAAAATTAGCACTGTTATTTTTCTTTTATGCTGATATAATTCGATTTTCATCATTAACAGGAAGGACGGCGTACGGAAGGAAGTCTTGATAAGAAGGAGCGTTCCAGTAAAGGGAAAATAAGGGATGAACAGAAAGAGCTGCGTAGGGAAAAGAAATTCGCCAGGAAAAGGGTATGTTTTGCATTTTTAATATTTAACGCATCAGGGATGGGATCTATGCACAGTACGGATTTTGGTATCATTCCTCAAGCTCGAATCCATTTTATAGATTTTTATACAACCGAATTTTGTCTCAGATTTCGTCTGGAAAAGTGTTAAAATCTACCATATGAAATTAAATTAAATTAAGATCATAATAGCGTATATGTTGTCACATAAAGTCATAGGTATAAAAAAGTAGTGTTGTCCCTGAAGGGTTAATAGCAAATTTTTAATATATACTATTTACGTATACCAGTTTCTCTTCTTTTAAAGCAGGATAGAACAGATGAATCGGCAGTCACAACCGAACAAAAAAGACGGAAAGACGATGAGAAAGGTGAAACATTTTATCGAAAATTTTAAATTAGTTAGAAAATTTTTTTTTCTGGTATAAAAAAAGTAAATTGTTTTTAGCAAAAGGAACGCATCAAAACGGTGATATTCCCGAGCACAGAGAAAAGCATCATTACAACAAGGTTAGTAATTCTAATTAAAAATATTCTCCATTCATGTATCGAAGATATAAAACATCTTGTATCTTTATTAGGATACATTCAAATAATTTCGTTCGATATTCGAATTAAGACTATTTTTTCTTGTATTAGTGTATTGTTAAAATGGTCATTTTAAATTGTGTGTACATACATACATATATATACACACATTTTAATCATTGTAATCATAAGTAGGTCATTACTTGTCTTTCCCATGCGTAAGAAATACTAGAAAACTTGAGTAAGTTTGCAAAGAAGAAATACGCGTGTATAATGGTCTGGTTTGATAGAAGTATACTTGACAGCACATTCTCAATGAACGCTTCACACTTTTCGTTTTCTTGAAAATCCCGTAACATCACAGTTTTACATTTTATCCTGCACATTCTGCCCATAAATTAACTTTTTAATCATTTTTCTAACACTATTCCTTGACCCCTTAGTTGATAAAGACGTCCGCTTCGAGTACATTGAAAAGACGAAATGGGAGACAATAGCAAAGACCAGAAAAACTAGGTGATACTATCAAGTACCCAAACGACAATTGCAGGAAACCGTGGCATTCAGAAGATTCATATGAGAATGTATTTTCAGGAAAAGTCACCCTACACAAAGGAACGTGCTCATGAACGGGAGGGCCGTGAAAGTCGGGATAAACAATATCCTTTTTTAATACGCATTAAACAATTTAAACGTAACTTAAAAGTATTTCTTTTTTCATTTTACCCAATGAATACAATTTTTAAGAAAGAATTTTCCTTAATTCTAAGTACTAGGCGGAGTTCGGATCCCAAACGAAGATGATGTACAACAATGGAAAAAACTTGACTTAACATTTTATATACTACGTTTGGTGTTGCATGTAATTAAGGTAGAATTCGAATAATAAAGAAAAAAAATAGTGAATAATTTGTATATTATATTAACGTCCAATTTTATAAAATAAACTAGGTGATAAAAGCACTTTGGTGTATGTTCTATTCAGTCTTAACTCTGTACATACGATTAAAATTTTATAATATAATTTATAATAAGAATTATTAGCTATTGCAATAAAAACTCACTGATGTGTAACAATTATATCGTTAATTACAATCCTCGACTCCTTTTTTTACGAATGGAAATAAATTATTATTCTTTCCATTCTTTCATTCCATGATTAATATGTGTATTTAGACTGCGGATCTTTATGCATTTATGCAGAATTTAAATATACAAAAAGACACACAATACATACATATAATATAGATATTTAAAGCAAGGCACTCGTTAAAATATTTAAAGGGTATAGTTAGTGTCTGTTTTGGTCTCGTGTCTTTAATTATGGTTGCAAAAACATGAATTTACATAAACATTTGCAGTCTATATATTAAGTTGTTCGGAAAATTTGTAGTGCTTTTGATAATGTTAAGATCTATTGTACAATTGGGAGAGGGTTATTGTTCACGTACTCTGGTTGAACAATACTATCCTTAATTTGAACAAATACTGTTCAAGATTGGACGATTTAAATGCTTTTTTATTACACAAAGGCAGATCTTATTTCAATAAAGAAGCAGAAAAAAATTGTTAAATACTGCTTGGAAAACTATTATTGTCACTTACTGTGATAAAATTTAATGATCAAAAATTGAATACTTTGAAAGCTTAGAAAAATTATTTACAAGAATTTATTTCGGAGAACGATACGAACTTTTTGGAAAGGGAGATCATGGTATACCTTCTGATAGTCACACAATTATCAAAAAACAAATATTACATACAAAATTATTCAACAAAATGATAATTGTACAGATACTATCTTTAAGTGTTCCTCAAAATTGCTTCGAACTATCCAAACAACCTAATATATCATTACACTATAAAAGTTACATTTGAGTGTACTCTTCAAATAAAACTTATTTTATTTGTACTAGATTGCTAGATGATTATGGTGAATTGTTAATAAAATTATAGTAATACTGATCTGCTTTTAGACTTTCCTCCTCTAGACGTTTAAGTCTTAGCTTCGCGTCTTGAAGAATGTCTTCCGTCGAGCTACTTTCGCTAATAATCGTGTTTGCGTTAACAGTTTGCGTTGGAATTTCCACGCTAGTAGGTCTAAGCGAACGTATTCCTTCTACTTGTCGAGACAATTGAAGAGCCCGTTGCGTTATCTGATCTATTCTTAATCGTTGATCTTGAACAAGGGCAGTTAATTCATCTTTTTCTTTAGTGAGAACCTCTATCTTATCCTTTTGTTGTATATCATTTACTAAATCCGTTTGTACTTCGATGTTTTTTAAATAATTAGATGGTTCCATTAGTAGCCCTGTTTGTACTCCTTTTTGTTCACACGTTTTTATTAAATCTTGTTGTAGTTTTTTGTAATTATCTTCTTCCCTTTGTAATCTATATATAAATAGAAATATATGATTGAGAAAAAATTGGAGGATTTAATGTTACAAATATATATTTACCTATCTGCTTCTTGTGACAAATATTTTTCTTTTAATGTTAATTCCATCTCTTTTTGTAACATCTGTTGTTCACTAGTTTGTCTTTTTTCTTTTAACTGCTTTTCTTTCAAACTTATATTATGCATAACATTCTATACAATTTAAGTAAAAAATATCTGTATTTATTTATATCATTTTAGTTTAATTAGCCATAAGATTAAAAATAGTATTACCTGAACTTGATACAATTTTTCATTAAGTGTCTCGAGTTGTTGTTCAATCATCACTGCTTGTTCTTTCAACATCATTTCTCTTTCACGCAACTTATTGTCAACCACTTGTTTATGCATAGATACCTTTCTTTTCAAGGCAACTAATTTCTCCATGTTCAACTTATGAGATTGCCAAGAAAATTCAGTTTGAGTAGATTCATTACAGAGAGATACCTTATCCTTTATGGGCACATCATTATGTATATTATAAGAAAACATAGTTATGCATTTTAATATACATAAAAGGAGAGGCATATCATTTTCAATATATTGCGATATAACATATTGTCCTTTAGGATCATGAGGATTGATACCTAATGTTTCCAAAGCGTGTATTATGTAATCCCTTCGTAATTTTTCATTATCCTCCTTATTCTCATTTGACTTTTGGATTGTTTTAGAAAAGTTAACTAACAAGGGTGCTTCGCTAGCAAATACAGATAAGGTATATGCATAATTGTGATTAAACAAATACTCTGCTATTAGCAGATCATAAACATACTGTTTAGCAGATTTAGGACCATCATTTTTTAAGACAATATCTTTATTTTTCAACGCATTTATCAAATTTTGACGGAGATGCGTTCTTATATTCGATATTACTCCACATTTTTCAAACCTGCATATATAAATTTAGAAAACAGATTACGAATTATGATTACATTAATCAAATAATTTTAATTATTAGTCTACATAATATTGAAACAATAAATTTGATTAATCATTTATAAAGCTTAACCTTTATCCTTATCATAGTCATACAAGTATTCTATAAGATTATATTTACCAATTGTACAAAGTGGAATAATAATCTTGATCCATATTATATTAACAAACTTTTTATACAAATTTTACTAAAAAATCATCAATAGCTATTTGTTAGTAAACACTGTTTTATGTACACAAAGTTTAAATTTGATATATCGATATATTTCCGTTCGTTGTATATCGATGTATCGCAATTTAAATAATAGAAAAATATCGAAAATTTATGTCATATATATTTATATCTGAAACGTAACTGAAATCGTAGCATTAGAAAATGTAGCATCTTAATTTATACAATTTATTTATAATACTACAATTAAAATATAACGATACATATCAATTAAAATTATAAATTATTATATATATGTAAGTAATATATTTTCATAGAAATAGCACAGAAAATTTCAAGGTGAACAAAGTATTACAAATTCCGTGTTTAATTATCACTTTTCTTTTCAATTATTTATTCATTCATTCTTTTTTTCCTGTTTTCAAGAAACTGCGCATGAAATAGTGGTTTTACAGAGGCAATAAAACAACGTGCAAATTTTATGTGAGGTGACTATCGTTCGTTTGTATTATCAATGGTTGTACGTCAGGTACGGAGGAAATTTGTGTAAGCGGATGGGTTGATACGTTCACGTTTATCGTCATGGCTCCGTTCGCATGGAGTTTTAGAGGAAATATCAACCGGTTTTTAATTGATGTTCAAATATTACAATATCTTATCGTACTAGTCGGACTATTTAATCTGTCTCTGTGCCTCTACGAAGATCAAGTCGGGAAATTTGACTGGTAAATTCCTTTGAATCCTTACACAAACTTTCATTTGAATGTTTAATCTCTTAAATAATGCAGTAGCATGCTTTCCGTGATTTGATAGTATATCGGTTGCGTTGAATCATTTTTTATGAGCGCCCCGTTGTTATGTTCCCAGGAAACAGAATTATGTCGGCAAAATTAAATTTGCCAGTTTTGACACGGTCTCGGCCGCAAAAAAGATTATTGTTGCTACTGAAGAAAATGTTATTGCTGCGCTAAACCTTAAGTCAGGTGAGCTATAAACGCATTCATATAGAAACCTTGAACTATTATCTTAGTGCATATAAAATGTCGTTTTTTGAAGTAAAATCATTAAATATAAATAGATTCTTCAAAATGTTATACATGTATTTAGTTAAAATAGTTTTTCCTTCATTCTATATACTTTTTTTTTTAATAATTAACTTCATATTATACATTAATTCATAATTAGCATCACTATTATATTTTAATAAAAATCATTGATTTCAAGATTGTCTGATCATGCTGTTGATTTATTGTTTTGTGAAAAATTATCAATCTTAGATTTTGGAAATTAATATTCTATTACTCTACTATTTATATAATCAGTCTTCTTTAAATCCCAGCTTCAATAGCTTTCTTGGTATATTTACCAAATTTAGATTTCTGCAAAGAATTACAAAACTATTCTGATTATTTATAATATCAAACATTGTAGTTTTCACAATTTTATTATTATTATACATACATATTTACATTACAGCTAATTTTTCTTTTTTAATGTTGTTTATTACAATTAATAATTTTACAAAATTAAAAGATTTAATCTCAAACTATGGAAAAACCACATTTTTATATGAACCAACCTAATACAATAACACTATGTAACCTTTTATTTCATAATTTTATTAGAATAGAGATTTAATAAAGATTTTAAAAATTAGCCAAAAACAAATCAACTTTTACTTTTATGTTGTTTTTCAATGAAATAACACTAAGATTAACACAAATAAATAAAATTTAAATAAACCGATAAAAAATTTCATTACAAGTTCACCAGACATTAGCTTCTTTTAATTGTATAATTAATGTGGTGAAGTTATATATATGGTTTTCTCTTTATTTGAATTATAAGAATTTTTTAATTGTATACTTAAGGTATAATTCCTCTATATGCATATATTTTCTGAAACAAAATTTTTTAATACCACTACTTGTTTGTAGTGTATGATAATTATTTCGTTCTATCATTATAAGACTTCATAAGTCCAACTTCATTCATTATATTTACTATCTCATTATTTTGGCTTTTGTAAACTGTTCAATCACATACATTAGCAACAAGTGCTTTGTAAGAAATGCCAACAATTGCACAAAGCATAATTGCTATTCCTAAGCTTTAGCTCTTCACAGGTTGAATGCACAGAGTTGCAGTTCTGCTAATCTTTCTTCTGACATTTTTATAATATAAAATGGCACAGTTTCACTCAACTTTAAACAATGTTCTTTGCTCTGAACATAGATATCACATCACCCCTGTATATGGTATATAAAATTATAAAAATGTATATTGTGATAAAAAGGAATATTTTTATTTAGGACAAATATTATGGAGACGAGTATTAGAAAGAGGATATGCAGGTCGGATTCGAGCATTAGGTGGAGTTGCAGATGGCAACCTTGTTTCTGTAAGTGGAGGTGTACCAGCAATTGTTCGTGCATGGGATTTAGCTACTGGACATATATTTCACGAATGGCCGATAGCTGAACAAAATCACGATAGGTCGGTATTAAATTTAAACATTATATATTCTAATCAAACAACTATTTCTGTTTCAATTATAGAAAACTAGCTATTTTTGGAAGTGGAAATTTTTAAAATATAAATTTTCATGTGTTATAGTTTTATTAACAGAAATTATGTTCTTATGAAAAGGTTCTAGCAAACAGACAATAAGGTATAATTATTATTATTGGTTTTCAGACGTTTCTCTCCATTTATATCCTTTTCTACACTGGGATTGTACAGTGCTGACAGGTCTTTTTATCCTTATTTAATGCACAGCAATATATTTTTATATATTAATTACATATTATATCTCACATTAATGTGTTGTTACACTTAGTGTTACTTTTATATTGTTTCACATGTAACAGCTAATTCCAGTGGAAAGAAATTAGCAAAATTGTACTCAGCAAATTCTAAACGTTATAAATGTTATATTTCAGCAGAGAAAACATATGTAACAGTTTATATGTTTCACATACTAATAAGATATATTTTTTTGTATACAGAATTAAAGATGTGAAATGGCATATAAAAGATGGAACATTGCATCACATTTTACCAATCTATTACAGTGGTGTAGAAGTGACATCTTATGACAGTAAGACAGGAGATAAATTGAAAACAAGAAGGGTTTCTGCGCCATTTATAACTCAAGAAACAGAGTAAGAAATTACTTTATAAATTGTCTAAAATCTTATATGAAGTGTAGTTTTCACGAAAATTGAATTGAAATATTTATGGAGTATGCATGCACTTAACTATTTCCAAGCATGATGTTTGTACTAATGGTATATAATAATGTCATGATAAACACCAAGATTGTGTTTATCAATGACATTATTAATTCATATTTACATTATTGTACGAATTTTTGGGGAAAGGAACAGTTAAAGCATCAAAATATGCTGATGTCAGTCTATGAATTTCTGATTCGTGCAGCAATGGTTTTCATATACTAAGAATGTTGTAACTTATTTAAGAATTCATTAAATCACATTAAAAACCAAGTTAACTTTAAGTGCACGTGTACCCAAAAAATATTCAAAATCAATTTTCTGAAAAACGAAGCCTCATATGAAAAATTTTTATTGTATATTTTCGATTCATTTTTGCATGTAGAATCACCCACTTCACGGTTGTACCACGATTATTGGGATACCCAGGTACCCTGTATTTACAATTCTTGCTTCTTTTTTAATTTTAGATGTGTCTTAGCGGCTCCATATTTAGCTTGTTTAAAGGGAGATAGTTCATTGGCTATACTGCTCTTAGTACATTTATTTGATACGAATTCTCAACTACAGTTGGTTACCACAAATACCATATTTGGTGCTGGTGCACAAGGACCATATCATCTAGAATCGGTGCTAGGCGAAGAACCTGTAGTATCCGTTAGCGCGGATGGTAACCAAAGGAAACGAATTCTTCTGGTTGGGGAGGTACCTGTTCCTATTCAAAGAGACATAGTTGGAGACGCTATGCTCTACATTGTTTCAGTTGATAATGAAAAAGTACTTTTAGAAACAACATATAAAAATGGAGTAAGTATTGGACACTTGAAACATACTATAGAGCAACAATAGCTCTGAATCTTTTTTCATTATGTATCACTTAATTAATATATGATCAAGTCACGTTTTACTCTTGGTGAAAAATTTTCGATCAAACACGATAATATAAAACCAACTAAAAGCACTAAAGTATTTCCCCTGTGAAATGCTATTCTATAAACAAAAAAAGGGCATGAGAAAATTAAATAAATATAATCTCAGATTCTAAAATGTAATATAAAATAGAGATTTCTATTGCACGTGTACTTAAATACACGTGTATACATGTAATTCAACATATCGAACTTTAATCTGTGTAATTTAATTACACAGGTACACATGTATTTATACATACGTGTCTGTTAGAAACCCCAATTTCAAACGCGTACATAGATATTGAAATATTCATGCTTTATGTACAACTTGTCAAATTGTTAAATAGTATTGAAGGATAACTGTAAAAATTTCTAATAATGTAATTCTAGGTAACAGAAATTGTTGCTTCAGAACTTTTAACATCAAATCCTATGCCAAATTTATCTACCACCGTTACACATAGTTCATTACTCTTTCCAACAATTGTGGCTTCTGTCTGTCCTCGGCAAGCAAAAGGTGTAACTTGTCGTCATTTATTAGCTTCGGAAGATGATAGTGTTGCGTTATTACAACATAATAAGTTAATATGGGCTAGAGAAGAAGCACTTGCTAGCATTGTAGTAGTGGAAATTATAGAATTGCCTATGTCAGATAGAGATCAAGAAATAGAAACAGAGTTCGATCAGAAAGAGAGTAAGTATAAAGTATATCTATACCATAACTGTTAAAGCACAGCAAAAACGTGTGTAATATAACGTAGTAGATATTTTTATTTGAAATCATGAAACAGACACTTAAACATAATATTACAAACGTTAATAATTACAATATTAAAAACTTGCATTGAAATTTGTTATAGATATGTTCAATCTTATAGATAATTTAATTGAAACATTTTTATATATTATATTTTATATGCAAATATTTTGATGTTTATAGAATGTGAAATATTTTTTAATGCAAATTAATGATACTTGCATTAAAATAATATAAAAATTAAAAGTAATACTATTATTATATATCTTCGTTTTTATACTGTTATTTAGAAAATACTAAAATGCTTGCTGTTGCTGTTAACATTGATAACTAAATCACATTTATATATTCTCAATTTATTTCTTAACAAAAAGGTGTTAGTTAAGTTGTATTAATTACATTTCTTTTGTGAATGGCTGCTGGCAGGTATTGATGTAGACAGTTCATGTAAGTAGTGGAGCAGCAAGGGCTGGTTTGAAAATTACTTTACCTTCCTGCTGTTTATTAGTCTTTTACGCACGTTCATTTTCTTTAGAAGCTCAAGAAAATATAAACCAATTAAATACAGACTAGTAAATATTTTTATCTTGCTATACAAGGGAATTCCTGTAACATTATTATTTGCATGACTATATGAAATATAATTTGATCGATAGACTTATTCCATACAATGATGTAGTTGAAGTTAACTTGTGAATAGAAAATGTTAGCATTGTGCATGAGTAATCGAGAAATTTATAATAATTGTAATTGTAAATTTCATTGTGCTTTACCATGATTTTTCATTAACATTTCTTATTAATATTGTAATTGTTTGTTAGTTTTATGATTGAAGACTTTGTTGGTCCTTCAATTTTTTTTAGTGAACATAGTATACAAAGAAATAATTTGCAGTATTAATATTATGCATGTAACATGTGTCATAATTTTGTTATATCTAGGGGACGTGCTGAGTATGATGTTTAGAAGAGTTAGCTCTCAGTTTAAACAAGCAAAAACATTTGTGCAATCCATGCTAAGTTTGATACCTCAACAGTCCAATCAGCGCACTGATCTAGTACGAGATAAATTTGGATTACATAAAATGATCGTTCTTGTGACATCAGCTGGAAAAGTATGGAACTACATGTTTACAATGATTATAAACACTATAGGTTAATATTAGGTGTACCAATGAATAATCATCCTTTTTTATTCAAATCAGCATTTGTTTTTAACAAAATAATTATCGTTATTCTGTAATGCTTGACATATTTTGTTCGAGGAACATATAGGTGCCTATTTAAATTTTTTTTAAAGTAAATTTGTCGATTCATTTAAAAATAGTGGATTACTCATTGGTGCATCTAATAATTTAATTCATGTATTGAGTATTAATAATTAATTCTACTTTTCATAGTTATATGGTATTGAAACTAGAAAGGGAGAAATTATTTGGCAACTTAGAGTGCCAAGTATTCGTGGTTTCAATAAGAAATCTGATGCAGTAGTTTTATATGTGCAACGTGGTAGCAGACATTTTCCATATCCACCACAATGTGCATTATTAGCAGAGGATAAAGTATGTATTTTATATTTCAAGTCGAGACATATCTTTTAGTTTGTTGTATAATACTTGTTATATATTTTAGAAAACAGGGGAAGGGGTTATATACACCTTTAATCCAATTACTGGTCAACCATTGGATGGTTTAATAAAACTAGGATATATAATAAAACAGTCTATGTTACTTCAAGTAATGACAGATGACTTTTTGCGAGGCATTCTTATCTTTGATACACGAGACAAAGCTCACGTATATCCTGAACGTGCAATAACAATTGCTGCTTCGCTCGCTAAAAATACATACATATTTACTGCTGATCAAACAACTGGAGTATTATCTGGATATTCTCTATCATATAGCACAGTTCAGGTATGTATAAGCTTAGGTGTACAGTGTAAGGGTAAAAATCGCATAATTTTGTACTGTGTATAGAAGAACTTAAAGTGAAATTTTCCTAAAGAAAATTGCTGCCCTCTAAAAGCTACCACCCTAGGCTATAGTCTACGTAGCCTATACCTAAATCCGCCTCTGCAGTTCATTCTTGATATTTATTATGTATTTCAATTATATTTTGTAGGAACTTATTGCCCACAAAGTATGGGAATTATTGCTTTCGCCGAAAAACCAAAGAATAACACATGTCGTGTCTAAAAATCCAATAGAACGTGTTCATTCCCAGGGAAGAGTTCTAAGCGATAGATCAGTTCTCTATAAGTATATTAATCCTAACTTAGTTGCTATTGTAACAGAAGGTGTTGGATTCACTTATAAAAGTAAGTTAACTATTTGTTACTGTAAAGAATTTACTGTAATCGAAAGTTTCGAAGTTTCGAGAGTTTTGAGACTTCACGAGATGTCGGGTTCAAGTTTCGCGAACCTAGAAATTAGGTTTCAACTCATCATTACGCTTAATTTTAAAACGATTTATGGTTTACAGATACGCTTAATTTGTATTTATTGGATGTGGTATCGGGGGCAATGATATTTTCTATTATGCACAAAAGAGTTCGCGGCCCAGTCCACGTTGTGCATTCAGAAAATTGGATAGTGTACAGTTATTTCAATGAAAAGAGTCGTAGAACAGAAATTGCTAGTTTAGAATTGTACGAAGGAAAAGTACAGAGTAATACCACAGGTACTGTTTACAACTTTTCATTGTAATTATAATTTTACTCGTACCTTTGTACTTACTTGGATGGAGTACTGTGTTAACTTAATATTTTTGTACCATCTTAGTGTTTTCATCTTTATCCACAACTAAATTACCAATTGTAGAAAGGCAAGCCTTTATTTTCCCTGCAGCAATTGAATCTATGCAGGAAACTATTACAGAAAAGGGTATCACGAGTAAACACATCATAGGTATGTGAATAATATAATTACTAGACTGCGGATTTTTATGCTTTTGATATCTTGTATATTTTTGTATATTATGAGCATTCTGTGCTGATTTTGCGTATTTAAATCTGCGGTTGTAAGGCAGAACGATATATAAGTCACATGTTTTAATTTTCAAGATATTGCCACTTGAAGTTTTTAATAAAATTGTAAAATACCAGACTTCGGTAGGATTGTATTTATTTTTTGAGCATAACAAATTTGTTTTTGTGCATTTTTGTCTGTTAAATACATAGATCATATGTTCTAGAGTTCAATGAATGCATAGATTCCAAGTTTTTAAAAATATGACTTACGTCGTTTTGCATTACAACCACATAAATTTCCCATGAATGCATGAAGTTCCATGGTGCAACAATTATGATTTTATAAATACCCATTTCAAAATTGTATTTCTAAGAGTTAGTATTCAAATACATATTTGAAATACTATTTCTTTATGTAACTACTATTTCAAAGAAAAATTTATTTGTCAAATCCTATATGTCGCTTGAAGAAATAAAAGTATTCACTTCTATTAATTTATGAGCTCTTATTCTAAAAAGCTCCTTAATTGCTTAAATGTTGTATAATAATACAAATAGAACAAATGATTGCTTATACATTTTTTCTAATTAGTGGCTCTGGCTAATGGTGGTATATTAGAATTACCGTGGATGATGGTAGATCCACGGCGGCCTATTAATCCAGAAGTACGCGAAGAAGGTGTGATACCGTACATGCCTGAGATACCTATTCATATGGACGCAATAATTAATTACAATCAAACCGTCTTTAGGGTATCGGGCATTCATACTAGTCCTAGTGGCCTTGAAAGTACTTGCTTAGTTTTTGTACATGGTCTCGGTAAGTACCTGAATATACAAATCTATTTTCCCCTATGTAACTAACAAACATTTGTAGTTCATTACTAGCAACGTTTAAACATCACGAAATGTTATGTAATTTTATGCATGTAATATAATGTTCGCAGACTTATTCTACACACGCGTGGCTCCGTCTAAAACATTTGACGTTTTAAAAGAAGATTTCGATTATTATCTAATCGTGATAGTATTGGCAGCGCTTTTAATTTCATCGTACGTCACAAAGAAACTAGTGTCCCAGAAAGCGCAAAAACAAGCGTGGAAATGATGTTTCACTTTTCTAGAAAAAAATCAATACATTCTTAAGTATTTGTTCACTAAAAGCAAAATCCATTTTGCTATTAATAATTTGTAAAAAAAGAAATACTGTTTTATAAAAAGCCAATGTTATTGCAAAGTGAATGTTAACAATTTATTATCTTTCCTAAAATATTTTAATATATATATGTATGTATTATTTGTCCTTTTATTAATACAAAACGCACACACACACACACACACAGTAGATAGCGTATTTCTGAACATTTTAAAGTGTGCTAATTATCGTATGACAAGAGTGGACCATGAACATTAATTGTTAGATTATTAAAATAACTGACAACATGCTCAAAATATAGTTATTTTTCGTTAAAAATACAAATATAATTATACATTTCTTTTATACACATCTGTACCGAACAAAGTAATTTCAATAGAAGATTAGAATGGAAATGTATCGCAAACAGTTAAAAATGATTAAATTATAGTTACTATTAAAAATATAGCACTCTTTTGGCAGCTTAATATCTACATCACTGGATGTGTTAAAAGCAGTTGGAAAACGTAAAAGATCAAATGTACATAATAATATATACAAAATTCATTTTACTTTTTGTAAGTGCATTAATTTATTGTTATTTGTAGCACTAAAAAGTGAATTATAGAACTAAATAGTGAAATATGGTGTAGCGAAACATTGAAATTAATTCCTTTTAGGATCCCACTATATTGTTTCAAATCTCTGTGTAGAATTGCATTTATTGAAAAATATGTAAAAAGTAAATTTATAAATCTGATATATCTCACATTTCATTTGCTTTCTGCATTTATAAGCATTTTTGGCTTTTCATAGTGGAATTTGTATAATTTTTCATTCAATGATTAAATAATATTGGCGCCGTAATTTTTTCTAATTAAAATCCTGTTAAATAATAAAATACATAAGGTAAAATGTTAACATTCGTAACTACCGTTACTATTAATATATAAAAGATCAAATTATATCACACAATAATAAGCATATGATATAAAATGTGTGTCACAGTACAAAAGGATAATTTTATTTACTATATATTTATAATTAAATGAGGATTAAATGAGCTGTATGATCTGTGAATAGAACACATACAAACGTGTCTGTTATATAGGATAATTATTTGCTTTGTAGATAAATGTAAAGTTTTAAATAGACATAAGTTATTGTACAAATAAGAATGTAAACGATAATATGAAAAATATAAAATGTCAAATATATCATAATTGATTAAAAATTGTATACAAATAAAAATTTGAAAGTCTGCAGATTTTATTTATTTGTTTTAATTCTTAAGTACTAATTATAAAAAAATAAAGTAAGTACGTATATATAAACCTATAATTATATTCATTATAATACAAATTTACACTTTGTACAATTTTGTTATACAAAAAAAAAATCGGATTCTATCACACTTCAAATTCGGAACTCTTATTTTGAATATATTGTACAATAATTTGTACATTTTTAAAATACGCATTTGTTGAAATATTTTCAGTAGTAGGCTGAAAAAGAATAATTTATATTTTGGTAACTTAAAATTATGAAGTTTTATTATTTTAGAAAAACATTATATGCTTTATTACCGTTAAATCTTTGATGTCAAATGTTGCATCCGAAGCAATTCTGGTAATTTTAGAATTAAAGATACTAAGGCATTTCACCAAAGCAATGTCACCATTATAATCAGCAACATCCTTATATAATTGTACACAGCATTTCTATATAAAACAAAATAATTATCAATAGGTGAAAGTAATTCACTTGAAAATATTCTTTACATTAAAATTTACCTGTAGTGTAGGATTTTGATATTTGTGTAGATAAGGTTCTGCAATACTTAAAACATTCCATGTATCTCGTTCGTGGAGACGCAAATTCTGTGTAAGTTGACCCAAGTTGGAGAGTAATTCTTTTTGTAGTTTGTAAGTTTGAGTAAATCTATACATGCTTCCAGAATCCTTTTTATAACTTTCTTTAGCAGAATCTTGCAAAAATTTTGAAAGAGCAGGTAACACTTGCCTAAAATTAATCATTTTGATAATAACAGTTATCATTGAACTGCGGATTTTTATGCAAATTCGCATTTTTACAAGCACAATTAAAGAAATAGGACTTGAGTAGAGATTTGTTTTGCCTCCTGTGCTGTGTGCATTTTGCAATTTTTTGCAATTTTAAATTTCCCATAGTTGCATAAACATCTAAAGTCCAATTATTATAAAATAAAATATGAAATATGAGAGACTTACTTAAGTGTCCTAGATCGTATGAAATCTTTTGAAAGTTGACTGAGCATATTTAATAATTGCCACGCTCGATTGATTACTAATACATTTTTATCATTAAATCGATCTACTAGTGGATGCCAAAGTAAGTGCACAATAGGTAATAATTGATTCTCCCAATCTGCTAAAATTTCAAGACCCTCTTGCAACGTCGACATCACAAGTAGAGATTTTTGTATGTCTTTAGATGGTAAGAAGTGTAAGCAACGTTTCATTACATCTTCGATCATTTTTATGTATGGTGGTATTTCTTTCTTCTCTTCTACAATTCATATTTTTAATGTTGTAATGTCCTTGTATTATTATTTTTAATGCAACATGTATTTACTAAGGATGGGACACTCGAAACCTCGAAACTTTGGGCTACTTTATGATTCGAAACTCTCGAAACTTAGGTAAACAATAGTATTGTATAAATAATGAGAATATTATGAAACGAATGATTAGAAATTTAAAGGTGCGAAAAAGTGAAGAAGGCATATAATCTGCAAAATTATACAAAATAGCCAAATTATAATAGAAATTATGATATTTAGAGGGTGAAATAATCCTCAATTTAAGTTCTATTTTTTCAAACTTATTTATAAACATATGAAGTTGCATAGAAATCTGCAATTAATAATCTAATAGAGTACGCTTAGACTTTATATTCACTTTAATCGATACAATTTCACAAATTTATTGTAGTCGTTTATAACAATAAAAAATAAAAATTAATAATTACCTTACGAAGTTTTCCCTTTTATTGATTTAATTAAATTGTAAGTAAATGTAAGTTTCGTTTAATTAAATATTCTAAAAGGGATTTATCAGGATCTTGTTTCCTGACAAAATGGACACTCTTTACAAACAAAAAGAAGAATATAGGGATTCAGGGTTTCAAAGGTTTCGAGTTTCAAGAGTTTCGAAGAATTTGAGGCCTCGCAACGTTTTGGATTCGAGTTTTGCAAATCTAGAAATTAGATTCGACCTATCTCTAGCATTTACCTTCTTGTTCCACACACTCTTCTTCATATTCATTATCTTTTTCACCCTCTTCTATTTTTTCTTCTCCTTCCTCTTTAATTTCACAGGGTTGTTCCATATTTTCTATATCTTCGTCAACTTGTTTCGCTTCATAATACTCTAACAAAGATTTAATAATTTGCAATGATTTACTTTCAGTTACCGTATTCTGTTCTTGCGTTATCGGTGAATATTTGGAATTTGTTAAGCCTTTTATACATATTGTGAAAATATAAAATACTTTTAAGAAGGCATGCGAATTTTTCTTTTGAAAACTAGCGTTTGATTGTTCTAGCACATCCTCTACAATCACTTTTAAACAAGGTAACACATCCATCGTGCTATATTTCATGACAACTCCAACGACATCAAGTACACCGGGATTGCGTTCTACTCTACGCAATTTTACAGTGACATGATATGAAAAGTAATCAACATTTGCACGTAACAGATCCCCTACTGTGTTACATTGTTGAGATTCTGCAATTTTTTCGAGCGTTTGAGTACCAACGTAACTGATCAAACTATGTCCACTGCCTGCAAATATATACAAAAGGTAATTCCCGTAGATCATTTTATTATTTTATAATAATCAACACTAGAACTAGAAGTTTACACGAATCCGTGTTTGCAAATTTATCGTAGCTTTCTATAAAACTAATGAATCAAGATTTATTTCCCTTGGATTATATATTTGTATAACATTTTTGTTTATTTACTATCACAGAACATATTGATGAAGTTTTGCGGAAATAATCTGGGACACTCAAATTTTAATTTCTTTGGTCCAAATAAGTATACACATACGCTAGTTATTTTAGTGTTTAATTGCGCATGATAAAAATATTACCTGCTCTTTCTATGATGAGATATAAGGTTTTAAGAAGAAATCTATCATAATCGCGCCTTAAATTTTGAGCAATTAATGCCAAACCTTCCAATAACAAGCAACACTGTACCACATTACTTTGTGCAACTCTTAAAGGTACATCAGTACTTGTTTCAATTGCTGTATACCAAAATTCAGGATTTATATAGAACTCGACAATTTCCTTATAAACTGACAAAGTTGATGGATCTTTAACAGGCACTAAAATATGTAACAATTAATAATGTACAGCGTAAAATATTTAAAAAGAGAAAACCATTTGGCTTACCATTTATTATCCAATTCAGTAATAAGATTAATTCCTTCTTATGTTGTGGGACATTCAGTATGAGACTAAAAATGATATCTACCAAAATTTGAAGGTTTCCAAATTCACCTAGATATTTACATATCGCGACAACTTTTTCTTCGCACGCATTATTCTGAATAAATTTATATCGTCTCCACAAATGCGATCCATACGAATATGCCGGCTCTTCAAGATCTTTAACATTCACTGCTTGTAAGAGAGAAATGTTACTGCAATCTATTTCAGATACATATACAAGAGCCAATATCAGTCTGCGAACATGAGAAGACGACATCATAACGTGCGGTAATCTTTCTTCTCCAAGAAGTTTTAAATAACCGGCAAGTTGATTTAAACAGGATAATTGATCGCTATCATCTAAAAGGGAAAACATATTTCATTTAATTCTATTGCCTAATTGTTAAGTTTAACAAATTACATTAAAGAAGAAGAAATTTACCATAACATACGTATGCAAAATATTAAGAGTAACAATAACAAATTTGTGAAAATTTTGATATTTGATGTCATAAATAATCGGAATATTTCCGTAATTCTTTATAGACGTCCAAACTCGTAAAATAGTTATTAAAAACTATTGAAAACATAAATTTGGCATTTAAAGAAGTTTATATAAATATTCAAATAGTTGAATGTTGGTTTATAAAATTTAAGACTTATAATATTTTTTTGGACAGTAAATCTGGAGGTAGACGAAAATTTTTTAAACATGGCTATTTTTGTAAGTAGAGAATAATGAAATTAATTAATTACTGCAAAAAGTATGTGGAATCATGTACAAATTATTTGAATTTAGTTATCTATCGTTTTGATAAATATTTACGCTTAAAGTTTTACTGTAAAAAGCGACATTTCATATGCATCAACCGAATATATTTAGCTGTTGTGATAGTTTTTTATAAAATGTAAAAAGGTGAAAATCGTACCAGACCTCCTGATAATCCTAGGTAACTTTGTAAGCATGTTATAGAAATTTTCTTCTAACAGTTCCACCAAAGACCTCATGCTCTTATTTCGCATATAGTTTACATTAATTGCATTTAACGTTTTTTCAGCTTCCTCGCGAACTTCTGCAAATTCATCCTCAGATAGAGATATTAAATACTCTACTAGTAACATAACATTTGGTTTCATATTCCTGTTTAAAAAATGTGTACAATTCCTTTTTAGAAATTGTTCATAAAGTACAGTGAAAATAAAGTAGTAACATTACCTGGAGCATAATGCGAGCAATAAATGAATATTTTCCACTAATTCCTTCCTAACTTTATGGTGAGAGTGTTTTGTTAATGTTTCTAACTGTTGGATAAGACTAGTGAGCTTAGTTGCGCAGTTATCAAACCATTCTTTATTTCTTGTTGCATTTTTAAGATGTTTCTCCAATGCATCAGGATTTTTCAAATTTTCTACTAAAGGTATTGTAGTATCTTTTGCATGATTTATTGTCATCAGGTCATCTAATGATGGTACATTATTTTCTTCCTCTCTATCTTTCATTACAAGAGATATCACTCTACCCCATGCTCTTAACGCTATCTAAAATTTTATTACAAGAAAATGCAAATTGAATCTAACAACATAACTATACTACGAATTTTTAGGTAAATTCATAGAGAAATGGGACCTAAATAGTGAATTGTTTTGCTTTCTAAATTATATAACATATTTTACTTTGATATACTTTTTGTATATTTTTGCATACTACGTGTAGGCAGTATTCTTTTCATATTTAAATTTCCAATAAATACATAACAATCTACAGCCTACATATATAATTTGTATAGTTTAAAAATGACTTTACCATTGTAAGTTTATGTCCCTGTATTTCACTCCCCATAGCTACTTCCTGTAAACCACTGACTATACCAGGTAGAAATAACATAATAATATCAGCAACTTGATCTTGTAATATAATATCAGATCTGTCTGATTCATCATCAATTTGACATAATGCCATTAGTGTTTCTATAGCTGTTATTCTAAAAATTTTAAACTATAATTTGTAAATAATATTTACAAATTGAATTGGGAAAGAATATACTAATATATTTGTATGTATTTACCTGAGAGAACGAGATTTTTCAGTTCTTGCTATTTTCATTGACAGCAATATTCCTTGGCCTATTTTAGAAGAATTTGACCTAATATATAGAGACTCTATTACTTCTGTGAAACAGGAATGTACTAAACTCTTAATACACAAGAGTACAGCTTCTTTAAGTTCTTCGTGTCCTACAATTACTATAAAAACAATATGTATGATGTTATATTTCTATTAGCTTATTTTTTTGACACATAACTAATTGGGAATCTTTACTATTTTTTTAAAATTTAATTTTAAGTTTACATACGCTTTATTGCAAAAAAATAGAAAAAGCATCATCATTTTTTGATAATGTGCACAATTTCAACTAATAACTAAATTAATGTTCTCAAAATTATTGAAATTCTTGTGCTTCTTTAAATATTTTAAATTTAGAGATGTATGTAGACTTCTGCAACTGATTGTATATTCAAGTGAAATGTTACCCATATTTTCTTGGGTTTTGTCATAAATTTGTATTAAAACATAGGCATATAATTTATTGAAATATTCCACTTTTGATATCCTTGCCCTTGATATTACTGCCTGGGTTGTTTTCACTAATTCTTCTTTTACATTCTTACTAAACAATTGAAACACAGAATTATATTTTGTTAAATTTACAATCATGATTAATTAACAACAATAGTTTTTCCTTTACAACATACAAAATAATTTACCTTAGTGTGTTATTTGGTAAATGAGTAGTAAGAGGAAACAAAATATATTCCAAAAGATCTTGAATAACTTTATCCGAAATTTTTGTCAAAGTGCTAGCAACGTTACGAGCACTTTCGACACTCGGATTTTTCATTAAATTATCACAAAATGGTTTTAATATAGTAAATGCTTCCTCTATTTGAAGACGATCCATTTTTTATTTAAAAAATAACCAAAGTTGTACAAAATCTTAACTAACTATGTTGATACATTTCATACACATATTCATTCATTTCTAAGGCTGTAACTATAAAATGTATAATTTGTATATGATTATATAAATGTATTTACATACAGAAACCACTATTAAGTACTAATAATTTAAATATTAATTATTGTTAGTTTCATTTCCATTTTCAATACAAAAATACTAATAAAACAGATTCACATTGATCTAATAAAATTACAGCGCTCGTAGCGGTCGGAATTAAGACTAACAATGTACCTATGAAATCGCAAGTAAGATGTAGAAAGAAATATTTTGTAATCCTACACGGAGTATAGGATAATTCAATGTATCGATGTGCGTTGCAAAGAGTAGCACGTTTCATTTTTCTTATGAAGACTAGCATGCAGCGTTGCCAGGAAAAGCATCCACAGAGGGGCACTTCCTTTGCCTCACAACCCCGAAAATGTCGGCAAGCTCCTCACTTTCCTACCTACTACTCCCACTACTACTGCTCCAACAATAAGGGAATAAGAAACTTGGCGGCGATTGCGGGGCAAAGGCTACGACGGGTGCCCCTCTGGGGGTGCTTTCCTGGCAACGCTGCTCATGAGCCCTATTCTGTGGCCTTATTACCATTTCCGTATCAGGTCCAATGTTAACGGCTAAGCGTGAAATAGAAGTGTAATGTCGCAAGCGGTCGGAATTAAAACTTTAATATCAGCATTGACAAAGCATAGGCACAGATGAGTTACAGGATAGACCGATCATCTTATGGGACTTCTTGTCACATCCTCTGAAATATCGATAACCTAAAAATTCAGACTTTTCGGAAGAATATCTTTCGTTTTATTATCTGACAAAGAATGTAAACACTTCTAAAGTATTTTAATATACAAAATGTAAGAGCAAACATACATTTTGTAAGTTTGGTGACAAATCCGGGTGACAAAGAAAGGCATTGGATAATTGGTCTATCCTGTTCTTAGTCAATGCACAGAATTCGCCTGTGCCAGTTCTTAGTGATGGTTATATTTTGTATTGGCACAGACGAGGTACAGGATAGACCGATCATCTTATGGGACTTCGTGTCGCATGCTCTGAAATACCGATAACCTAAAAATTCAGACTTTTCGGAAGAATATCTTTCGTTTTATTATCTGACAAAGAATGTAAACACTTCTAAAGTATTTTAATATACAAAATGTAAGAGCAAACGCAAAAGTTATACATTTTAGACAATCGAAAAGGTAAAAATGAAAACAGATTTGGGGCTCATGAGCCCCAAATCCGGATGACAAAGAAAAGCATTGGATAAGTGGTCTATCCTGTTCTTAGTCAATGGTATTGGTGAGCTAACTACCTATGATATTGATGTCATCCGTTTTACCGACAAGCTAGTTTTCTTTACCAACTTGGACGACTACATTGTATGTAGTTCCGAAGTTTACCGTTCTAAGTCGTAAGCAGCTTAAAAAAATATGAGTTTTTTTCGAGGGCGGTATTTCAAAATGTGCGATACAAAATCATATAAGACGAAAGGTTTAATTTGTACGGAAGACCGGCATTAATAGTAACACTTTGATTTTGGAATAGGATAACTCAAAACGTATTATACTTAGAATACAACTTTTTGTACGGTAATGTTATTCAACTATCTGATATTATTTGCTCATAGCTACTTTACTGTACAGTACTGTATAAAAATTTTAGGCCACGTATGTTACTGGTTTTATAACGGCAAATAAATATACGCTTGGGAAGAGTTTTGCATCATTTGTGATTGTTGGAATTAAAGAAGACGAAACCTTGGGAATATCTTTTTACCTACTAATATTGGGAGTTAATTCATTAATATGAAAATTTAAATTAAATTCACATTTCCTTGAAATTATTCTTTAATGTATATAAATTAATTTATTAGGTATGCTATTTCACTAAATAACTTATAGTAGTTACGTGTTTAAAACTAAAAGGCTTTCGAATACTTGTTAGAATTATTGCGTAAGTCTAAAAAATGATTAAAACTATAAAAATGTACATTTGTTTTAACACAAGGGATTAGTAACGCGTTCAGTTACGAGTAATTTGCAATGTAAACATCTTTCAGTGTAAATTTCATAATTCTTACGTCCACGTTTAAATCTAGATATAACGTTTCATTTGTACTAATCAAAAGATTGCAAGATTGTAGTTACTTTTTGAGAATATTGTTTTTGCTTCCTGTTAACGTTATGTCTGCCTTTGTTCCTCAAAACCGTATGAATATACAATAGAATATTGGTATTACCTACTCTATTCAATATAACTGCGATTAAAGTGGGATATGGAAACATAAATTATAGAATATGACGTAAACATTCCTTACGGTTTCGTATTACAATTAACACAGTGAAAATTTCAACATCACCAATCTGACGTTATCTTTTTATTTCTTTCCTGTCATCAATTCGACCAAGGTTTTTTGGGGGTATAATGAAATGTATTTTTTGCCATGGTTTCCTATAAATTTGTTACTTTATGGTAACAAAACCTGAGTGAAAGGCCAATGTATCTTAGTGTAGAAATTTGGCAAGTATACCACGAAAGCTATTGAAACTGGAATTTAAAGAAAATTATATAAACAGATGAATAGTTTAATATTAATTTGCAAAATTTAGGACTAATAATTTTTCACTGCACAAAAGATAAGACAATTTTAAATTGATGAATTTTATAAATATATGATAATGAAACTAAGTGATTGCTGAAGAAAAGTATATAGAATCACGTGAAACTTATTTGAATTAAATATATGCATAGTATTTTGAAGAATTTACTTATGTTAAATCTATTTACTTTGAAAAGAAGCGGTATTTTATAAGCATCTGTATCGCTTTTGAATGTCCCACAAAGATTGTTTTGAACTTTCCTAACAATGTAATGCATAGATAGATTTTACCCGTTAAGCATTAGATATAAATTTCTAAATTTTCTATAAATATATAAAGATCCGCTGTCTAATTACGTCTTTTCTAATTTGAATAATTTTATAGTCTTCTATCCATTATGTATATTCTACTTTTCTTTGAAGATTTAAACTCCCCATAAACGCATAAATATCTACAGTCTAGGTATAATAAATATTAATTGTATCATAGTTATAACTAATTTTTATACAAATCATTCATTTCGCGGCTTATGAAAATTCGCCTTGAGGAAGCGCATATTTAACGCAATGCCGAAACGATCCACTTCCCATTTCCTTATATACAATCTTCAACCACACTTTCTTTGCATTAAATAAAACAAAAAAAAAAGGGAAAGAAATTACGGGAGCAAGCTATATCTCGTTACAATCAAATTCCGTCTGTTTTATACATTTTTTATTCGATACCAATCCACGATTGATACTTGGTATTGTATCTAGAAATCAGTGCTACGCTATATTCCAGTAACGATTTATGATTTCTGCAATTATCGTAATTAACGTTCCTCCAGTTACCGCGTTATTAGCCTCCTTTCTTCCATTTCCATATTTTCATGCACCATGAGTCAGCCGGTCACTTTTACTTCTCATTCTCCGTCGTGTTCCATAGATTCCATTGTTTGATCACCACAATTATCCTTTGAAGTACGAATTTTGTTAATAGCAATCAGTTACAGTGAGCCATGAACGTATTTGCATAGACGAGAGTGTGACAAGAATATACGAAAGATTACGTTATTATAAATGAAATAGCCGATTTTATGTAGCCTAACACTAGAACTATCTGCGACTAAAACATAATTATTTGTACCAAAGGAATAAAAGTGACAGACGATTGAAAAAGATACATGGTACAACTGAAACGAATCTTTATTCATATTTTGTACAGAATCACAGAATTTTCTCAAAAATGTATCGTTGTAAATTTATATAATATTCATGGTAAATTTGTGATCCGTCACTTTGATTTTAGTCATTGATTAATTGAAAAATGCTTTCTAATTTCTGTGCAATATTTCCTATGCCTTGATGAGTATCAAATTCAACTGAAATTCTTAGTCTGTTATTATAAATGACTTCTTTTCGGTCAGAGGTCGGCAAAATGCTCGCGAAACGTGTTTTAACCGCTCCCGTAAAAATTATGATTAATATTCAAAATTACGTGCAATTTAAGAGAAATATTGTATCGTAAAGACTCAATTGTCAAAAGTTGTAAAGACATAGTTTTACTTTTATAAATTGGATACTCAGTTTTGGCTGTCTCCGAATTTTGGATATTCTGCATATTTCTACATTTCATACAGTTTACAATGCGAATTAAAAACGAAATTGTAGTATAATTATAGCATTATTTATAACAACTAAATAAATATATTGTATAATAATGGTACGATTTCAGTATTACGGTAAATAGATAGTATTATAACTACGGTACAATTTACGGCAAACAAATTATAGTATAATTTCAGTTTTGTAAAGTGTATACTTACTTTTGACTCTTGCTGTATCTGGACTATTGTAACTCACTGTATTTCCACTTCGATAGATTAAAGTTAGGATAACTTATTCATAATTTGGCACTTGGAAAATGATTTAGCTGTTTAATGTTTGACAGCAGATGGTCGTGTAACGCGTTCTATTTTTAAGTAGTTCCGTGGAAACTCAGTTCTTCCTTACGATGGACTTTCTCTGCACGTTTCCGCCGCAACGTATCCTTTTTTCTCGTTGCGCCTTTCGAATATCATCGAGGAACTTTCCTCCTCGTGAATTCGTGGCGCGTTTTTTGGCGTACACCATGTTAACATTGGTATACATGGTTAATTAACTGCATCAGATCAAACGATCTTCCGACTCTATTGAATTTACCACTGCTAGTTAGTGACTTCCCGTTCACGCATCATCGCTGCGCTTTTTGATCTTATATAGCGTGACCATTTATTTTCACGGTGAGTTTACTACAAAAATAAAAATTAGGGACGGGTACTTGAAACTTTGAAACCTTGAAACTCTTTGAAACTGAAGTAATTTCGAGTTCTCGAAATTCGAAACTTTTGCGCTACGTTTATCATTCGAGACTATCGAAACTTAAGTAAATAATAGTTTGTATTAATAATGACAATACTGTTAAGATATGAATTCTTTTCACTAATAATCCAATTGAGTTTGTGTTTAGACTTTACACTCGTTTTAATTGATTCGATTTCACAGATCTATTACAGTTTTATGCAAAAGTAACTAAAAAGATATGCAATTAAATTTTCGTGTATAGGGATTATTTTTAAGAAAAAACGAATTTAGATATTTATTTGGTAAGCTGCCATTTGAATAGCCATAATCAGTGGTGGGATTAATTCAGTGAGCCGCGAAATGGTAGAAAGCTGTCATTGAATATTTGCTTGTATTATATGGTTCGTATCTTACATAACAGTTTTTAATAAATATAATACGAATTATTTTACTGATTTTTGTTATTTTGAAGCAACTTGTCTTATTCAAAATCATTAGTTTCTTTCTTTTCATAGTTGAATATGAAATCGGAGTGTTTGTTAAAGATTGAAATTCGTCTGAACCGCTGTCAACAGGAATGTATTGAATATTATTTTTCACGCGTAGAAATTACAGTTAAATTATATATAATTTTCTTCGTTTATATAATAAATGTATGTGCCGTGGAACCATTGCAAACAAATATATTGGGTTACGCGATAAAAAAGCTGAGAAGCTCTAATATACAGTATTGTATAGGAGTAGAAAATGACGAAGGATCTGAATACATTGTAACAGATTCAAGGCTCCTTAATTTACTAACAAAAAGTTTATATAAGACAGCGAAACCGTCATTCGAATAAAACAATAATTTAACAAAATAAAAAGTATAGAAATTCGTAGTTGAATATTGGAATATCGGAGAGTTTAGAATTTCTAATTTTATATCTAACTCCACATTTTTTATTTGCAAAGTTACTGTTCGATATAATGTTCCATACAAAAATTTCAAATTTCCTCTATTTAAACGCATTTCATTTACATTTTGAAGGGAAGGTCCATTTAGTACGATTTTCATAAAAATTTGTATCGTTTATCTTCAAGTATAATTACCACACGTGGTATCAATAACCGAAGTTTGATTACAATACACAGATTAATTTTAACTGATTGTGATAACAATAACTGATTGATAATATTATCCGTGATTACAGTAATCGGTTTCCACTGTATTATTATATAATGTCGCAAATTAAAAAATTTATTTATATTGTATAATACAAAATCTTCTATATTATATATAGTATATATACGCCTTCCACAGTCTAAGGGTTAATATGATGTCCAGAAGCGAATTTGCGTTGTTTCGGAATTCCTGGCTTGAATTGTGCTAAAGAAGATGCGCGTTGAATCAATCAGAGCTGCATTTCATCCGCCAGTCTTCTCTTCAGCTGTGCATTGCAGTACTTGCAATAATGCTTTAATGTCCCGTTTTTAATTGGTGAAATATTAATGGAAAGGAAGTGTCTGCACGAAAAGTGCTTCACTTGTTTTCCAAAGAATTACGAGAAAAATTCCTTTAGAGCACGATGCGTGCCATTATGAAAGGAAAGCTTAGATTACAGTTTTTTTTTTTTTAATTCTCTCGGTAGTTCAGGGAAATTAAGCAATTCAGGGTTTCGCGAAAATACTTGAAGTATGTAATTTAACTCCTTATTCGTTGGAGATACAAAATACTAAAGGTTTTATTGTTTTTACGTAATTCACTGATACTTAATCCTACAATCTACAAGAAGTAATGAACAAGTTTTTTTTAAAGATACAACTTCAATATAATAAATTCGCAATGTTGTTGCATCTGTTTCAAGAAATAATTAATGTTTACGTAACTCGTAAGCTTACTGTGTTAATCGTTAGGTAATTTTACACTCATACCGAATATCTTTCGGAAGAAGAAACTGCAAGGTATTATAATTAGAAAGTCTTGTAAAGAGAAAGAAAAAGTTTTAAATATTATCATTTTTTTCAATCAACATAGGGTATTGACCACGATAAAACTGAATAATCCTTCCACAGATTCAACATTATTGAATTGACGTAACTGGTTCATTCTATCTTCTACATTCACTTTTATTGAAATAAGTATAATTTACTGAATCTTACCCTATATCAGGATCATATCCTATATTTCGTTCTTAAAAATGTTTAAGTTACAAAACAGGAAGAATACCTACTAGTCAAGAGAAATTAAATGTATCAACAAAAATATTAAAATTAGGAAAGTGCCACTTATTGTTCGCATTATAAACGTTACAAAATTATCATTGATGTTGGGCATTATTCAGATAAAATTTTATTTGAACAAGAGTAGCGAATAAATCATTAATTGTTGGTAGATCATCTATTATTATTGATTATTCATTATTCGTTTGGAAAACCTTTATTTATTATTGATTATTCATCATTTTTTATTCGCGTTTACTGTTTGAGTTTTTAAATTATTGCAGAATATGGAACGTAAAGAAACGCCATTTCATTCTAAATAGCGAATAAAAAAATGACGAATAATTTTGATTTATTTGTTACTCGTGAATAAGTTTTATTTACGAATAATAGCTAAATGAAATTTATTCGTCATTTTTTATTCGTTATTTAGAATGAAAGATGCCCAAAACTGGTTACAATTATAACCAATTATACGTACTATAATGGAAGCAATAATACTTTGTAACTGGATTGTAAATATTTATGTAAATACATTGAATTGCTATGAACAAAAGATAATTAAAAAAAAGGCGAAATATTTATGCGTGATTTGTTAGTGACTTTTCAAGGTTGAAGCAAGCTTAAAAGAAAGAGAAAAAAAGATAATCAAAATATTTCTTTTCAAAATTTGTTGTTACAGTAAATATTAGCTGACAAATACTTACAGAGACTCCAAAAAGTATTTATCATCTTTTGATTGGGCTCTGTATTTCATTTCCATAATAACAAATTTGGATAGTCGCATGATATTACCATCAAATGATATGAAAGTTAGTATAGCCAATCTTAATTATTAGGTGTACCAATAAATAATTTACCTTCTTTTGATTTTGAGGTGGTATAATAATTAGAATAAACTATATTCCTAACTTATTGCTAGTAAAAAATAGTTAGCAAGTGCAAAAAAGTGGAGAAAAGCTTTTATATTTTTGTGATATAAATCAACTTATCATAAAATAAGCGACAAGCTAAATTTTCTGAAATTTATGAGTTACACCACTTTCGTAATCATTGGTACAAAAAACATTTAAGCATCGAAGTAAATACAGCGGTGTGCAAATACTTTTTGTAGCCACTGCATTGCATAAAAGAAATTTCTATTAGGCGTATCATGGAATAATTTATATTCCTTTTAAGCGTTGATCTTTAATAAAATGAAACGCATATCTTAAATGTAATTGCACGTCGTTATAGTGAATTATTGAACACGTAAATTAAAATGTGTAATTCCTTTGTAAAGAAACGTTCGGTGAATAAAACAATGGACTAAGGCTGGGAAACATTTACGGATAAATCTTGGTTTGTGTAACGCGAAATATACGAGAGATTTCGACGCCTGCATAAGAGAGTCGCATAGTAATTTCAACGCTAGGTTAGTCCTGTGTGCTTAATTAATGAACACGAATGTGTAATTATTGTATACACAAGAAAAAAGGTGACAGCAATTTGAATTCTATTTCAATTCAAATTAATCGGAATATATTTAATAAATGCATCAATGAATAATTCTGCTTCTTTTATAAATTCAGTTATTGTTTTTAGTAAAACCAATGCATACCCACTCTTAAATATAATTATTATTATTTTTTAATGTTGTACACTGTCTTTGAGACAAGCTATAGATTCTTATTCGAATGGAAACTTGATTTTTTTCATAAAATAAGTTAATCAACCTGTTTAAAAATAATAATGGATTACTTATTTATATGCTTAACCCTTTGCACTCCAAACCTTTGTTAATAATATGACGCAACAGCAACTCTAACACTTTTCTTGGGCACTTATGAGAGCTGAATGTGTTATATATTTCGAAAAGGAAAGATTTGTCTCGATTTCGAAGAAATGAAAATTGAATTGGCGAAAATAGAATTAAAGAAACATAAACTTTAACCCTCGATAAAATTTACGCACGTTTTCATAGCAGAGCTGTTGGATTGTGAAGGGTTATTATTTAAGTTCCGTTTCTTTATTTTTCTCTTTCCAATTTGCATAAACGTCCATAGTTTATTTAATACTTCACAAGCGAGAAGAAATGGTTAGCACAAATTAATGACGAGTTTGCTCGAAATAGAAATTGACTGAGAAGGTGAACAAGAAAAATGACGTTCTCTTCTTTAAGATTAGGTTAATGTGAAAACTTCCTGTTTTTGTGTTTCTTTGGAGGAGTTGTACGTGTGTCGTAATGAAGGTAACGAGGATCTGGTAATTTCGAAAATTACCGTGATTTTTCAAGCATGATAAAAAAAGGTGCAGGTTGAGGCACCTTAGAAGTCCGGTTTATGAGGTTCTTAGAGTTCGTTTAGAGCGTATTACTACTGTTCCCTTCCATAACGTCCACGCGTAATATCCTCTAATTTTGTTCGTGTAGCTGACATTTTTTCACACGGATCGATTTAATCAATTTTCGCCTTAGTAACGAGTTCCTGTGAACTGTGCTTTCGCAATTGTAAGGTAACATTTTTGAAAATCGCATCTGGCAAGGTACCTAAACATTCGAATCTTCCAGCTATGAGATCTCCACCCCTTTAAATTTTAAAGTTATCAAATTTCCAAACCAGTAAACATCTAAGCTTTTAGATTTTCAAGTCTTTCATAAGTATGGTACGAGTGTCTCAAAAATATCGAGTTAGATTCACGCTCTGGTGTCTTCTTCAATTTTTTCTAGGCTTTTACAAAATTAACTTTGCTAAAATGTTGAATATATATATGGAGAAAATGTTGAAGCAAAGTAGTGAAGATATACAGTGAGGAAAATTATCGACACAGAATAAGAGATAATGTAAAGCATATAAAATAAAACAATAATAGCAGAAGTTTTAATATCATCTTTTCTCATATTATTATACATTAATTAAAAATCCATTAATGTGTATTTTGCAATAAAAATATATTTAAATCATCTAATATTACCTTTGTATGTTTTATAACTTTTTCTCAGCTTTTTGGCTTCTGTGCCAGTAATTTTGTGACTCGCTCTAGCATCAATATAATAAAGAATGTTGTAATGTTAAAAAATAAATAAAAAGAAAATACCGCGTTATAGACTTGTTATGTAATAAGCTAACAAGAAGTAAATTACTAATGAAAGATCACACACAGGAGATGTTGAAAGAGAATAGCAAGAACGTTATAGCGTATAGAAAGTGAAGAAGGATTCCAGTAGCGACCCAATAAAATCCTCTTTTCCATGAAACTGATCGCATATATTTCCATTCAATTACGTGTTCGTTCTTGAGAGGTGAGGATGATCATCTGTAGATAAGTCCACAATTTACAGTCTGTCCAGTCTTGTCCTGCATTTTTACGCAGTTGAAAGTTCATGGGCACACGGTATCTTTTGTTGCGATCCGAGAAAGTTTCATCGAAGCTCAATAAATCCATTATCGCTTGTACCATTAGGTATACAAATTAATTCGATGTCTTTTTTCATTAAACTCCATTAACATTTATTAGGTGTACTAATAAGTAATCCGCTAATGTTTTATGGGTTCATGAATTTATTTTATCAAAATTTTCTCTCGATAAGGAATTTATAACTTGCCTGAAAAATATAATAAATAATAACAATTGTATTTAAGATCAAATAAGTATCTAGTTTTGTTAAAAATAAACGGTGAAAGAAATAAAAGAAATGACTTTATTCATTGGTACACCTTATAATTAATATTAATTAATACAAATTTAATATCCACGAAAATATGATCTTTGTTACTTTGAATGTTTCTTTTCTGATTAGAGATCAACTGATAAATTCTTTTTCTTGAAGCTGTTCCTTTGAAGGTCATTAACCCTCTCTTGACTTATATAGTTTTTGCAAGAATTATTACTATAATTTTTTTCAAATTATTGGTTTTGTATTGGATACTGATTCATTTTTGAACACGCAAAGGGCGTAGAATTAATTCGTATATCTGAGATTTTTGCACATAAAATTTTAGTTTACCCTTCGCGAGTTTATTTATAGCTAGCATTAATCGTAGTTGTCGATGAATAATTTCAGTCAATCGTAGTAAATCGTTTGCACGTTATAAATATAGTCACGTGTAATTTATATGCAAAGTAGTCGATTACGTCACATATGAAAGAGTGGCTTTTGCCTTTCTTTCCTTCTTACGATTAGTCATAACGTTCTGCGTTACAAATAACAGAATTCTTTGAAATTCTTTGAGATTCTTTAAGATTTTTTAAGATTCTTTGAGATCCTTCGAGATCCTTTAAAATCTTTTGAAATTTTCTGATAACTTTTCAGATTTTTGAGATTCTTTGAGGTTCTTTGAAATTCTTGGAAATTCATGCAAATTCTTTGAAATTCTTTAGAATTCTTTAGGATTCTCTAGGAGTTTGGAGATTTGTTAAGATTCTTTGAGATTCTTCCAGATTCTTTCAAATTTCTTGAGATTCTTTGAAATTGTTTAGGATTTTTTAGGATTATTTAGGATTGTTATTTAGGATTGTGACACTTTGAGATTTTTTGAGATTTTTTGAGATTCTCCCAGATTTTTTTAGATTTCTTGAGATTCTTTAAGACTCTTTCAGATTCTTTAAGATTCCTTGGAATTCTTTGGGATTCTTTAAGTTTTTTTGATATTAAATTTTCTATGTCTTATTAGAACTTCTTTCGAAATTAGAATCATTTTGATAAATTGGGATTTTTTATGTATTAGGTTCTAGTTACAGTTTTGAGTTAGGTTTAAGTTAGATTCAAATTAAATTTTAGTAGTAGTTATTTCTCGTAAGTGGCAATTTAATTACGGATACAGATTCTTATTAGAAACTTTAAAAATATGTTACTAACATTGCCAAGATTTTACGTTGCTAAAAATGAGGAATTAACATGTCTTATTTTTCACGTGGGAATTATCATAAATTAAAAATAAATAAATTGCAAATTTACAGAGGATTCGAACAAATACATTAAGTTTTTCTAAGATACAAAGAAAGTAGGCTTGCCAATATATCAATTTATGAAGGATAATCCAAAGCAGGTGACAGTTCCTCAAAAATGAAAAATTCTCACAAATAGTAACACATCAGCTGTTAAGCCATTAGACTTGCTCTTTTGTTATGTCATAATCGAGAATAGGTGAACTATTTGATGCACGAAACCGGTTTCATTGATTCCACGATTTCTTCAACATACAAAGGATTGATTGAATAACAGGCTCTTAATTTTGTGCTAATTAAAGCACGGTATGTGACACTTTTTCTTTAGTGTTATGCGTACACTACGTGTTTGTTTTTAAAATTAACGTTGACGGTAAAATAACTTCGCTTTATTATGAGATACCTGAAATTCTATTATAAATTTCTTTTGCGAAAGCGATCAAACGCTTTGGATTTTGTTAAATTACAGAAAGCATACCTATAAATCTTTATAACAACAACGCGATGTATTATAGGTATGTAATAAGAACACTTTATTTAACATGATAATAAATTTATTTTTATTTCTTCTGTATTATAAAATTTAATAATACTTTCATATTAACGATATTGTAATAATGTCGTTATCTTCCTATTTCCTCTGTTAGCCTCGTATTTTTAAATCTGCTGATGATTATGAGAATGGTGTAAGTCAAGAAACCAAAAATATAGAGATTTAAAATACAATATATATGTAATAAACAAAATTACATTACATGAAATATAAATAAATCAATCAATCTGTGTTTGTTGTTTCCTTAATAAAATTCGCTATTTTTCGTTATCGTGAGCCACTAACTAGGATACATGATTAATTTTGAAAACAGTGTAAATCAATTATGTCTTAAAGAGAAATTATTATGTTTCTATACACCTTATCCATAAAATTTTACAATGATATACAAATTCCATGTTAAAAGATTATTTAATGTATAAAATAATTTGTTCTACAATGGAAAAATATTTTTTAATATGCACGAACGCAAAAATTTGAATATCTTGAAACAAAACATGCAGGGTGAATCAATCAATAAGAAATCCTATGCAAAGCAACTCATTATTTATTGTTTTAAGAAAAGAAAATGTTTTATACAACTTGCATTGCATTTTATGGCGTTCGTTGAATAAGTACATATTCGATTTTTTATGAATTAAATTCTCGCAATATATCAAGAAGCCTCGTTTTCTTAAGACTTCCCTTTTCAGATAGCAGTTCTTATTAACTCGCCCTGTATTTCTGATTTACATCACTTTCATAATCACCGATACATATTTTAACAAACTAAAACGCAATTTATTAACGATAAAATTAACATTCAATTGAAATTCGTTAATCAATAAATTTATGTAGGAATAGATAGTAATTTTTCTTGGTCCACTTGAATAACATTTTGATAACGTAAATACGTAATAGTTCCCACCTATCAATTTTTCCTCTTTACTATACATATCAATTTCTTCCATCATATTAATAAAAATTTCTTCTCTGTATTCTATATGGTAAATACGTTGATAAGATATTACATAAAAAAGAATTACAAGAGATAGCGTTATTTGTTAAAAGTGAAATTATTCAGGAAATAGAATCTCCACACATAACATGAAACTCCACAAGAGATATTTTATATAATACTATGTATTTTTACATTTCTTACCGTAAAATATAGATACGTTTTTCGCAGTAACTATATTTTATGTATATCTCTAGCTTCTTTCTTTATTATAAATTAAACGTTACTTTCACTTGGATCGTCTATTTTCGGTAGCAAAGTGTTGTATTATTGTTACAAGTATTTTCAAATTATTTCCCTGACTTCGTTAATAGTTTAATAAAATCAAAACTATATAGAAAAATGGAGAATAAAAGCTTTCATTTGATACAAATTATATATCTTCTTATAGCTATATATTTACTATAATAGTTTATATTTATAATAGATTGAATATAGTGTCACTCATGAAATTGATCGAATACTTCTATTTATTATACTTTTTATCTAATGAAAGTCAATTATATATAGTTTTCTTAGGATAATTCAAGTCTTCAACAAAGACAGTTTAAAAACTCAAATTGTAAGTTAATTGTGTTATCAAAATTTTATAGTTAGCAACTAAACGTTCGTTAAGTAAGAAATACAATGAGTAGTTGATCAATTTCATGAGTCGTTTTGTTAGGTGTACTAATAAGTAATTCACTACTTTTAAATGAATTAACAAATTTATTTTAATAGAAAGTCAAATAGATATCTATAATTTCCTCAAAAGATGACGTCAAACATTACAGAATGACAATTGCGTATAAAATGGAATAAATATTTGATTTTGTTTAGAATAATTGCTGATTTGAATAAAAAAGGTGGAATATTCGTTGGTACACCTAATATATTCAATCTATTACAAATACAATATGATGCAGTAGTAAGTACATATATGGTTATGATAAGATATATCATTTTTATCGAATAAAAGCTTTTATTTTCCATTTTTCCATATATATTTTATCGTATAATAATGGTATTATTCGATCAATTTCGTGATTCACTGTAATTGTTCATTTTTCATGGCTTTGGAGAACTTATAATTTTCCTCGCAATACTCGATAAAGTGGCGAAAACTGGATAAAATTAAAGTTTTTAGAAGAGATTCAAATTGTTAATAAAATTTAATAATAATATGGACATTGATGATCTCTCATGGTTTTGGAGAATTTATAATTTTACTTACAATATTCGATAAAGTGGCAAAAAGTGGAAAAAATGAAAGTTTTAAAAGAAATTAATAAAACTTGACAATAATAAGGAAATTTCTGATGAAAATATCGGGAGGTTTAATGATTGGGAAGATTTAGGTATGGGAATCGTGGGATAGGTCGTAGTTCAGGTAATTTCGCAGACGAAGGGTTTATGGGGTATCGACGACGCAAATTATGGGATGAAATATGCACTAGTGATGTAACATTTTGAAATAAAGAGCAAAATAAAATATAATACGTAGAATTGATTCATGCTATCATTGCAATTAATATATTAAAAAATGCAAAAACTTCTTTAGAAAATAAATTATTAGGTGTACAAATTAATTGAGCTCTTTTATTTTTAAATTCTTGGCATTTATAAATTCGAAGTCGCTGCTTTTTTCTTTTTTAAGTAGCGAATATAAAAATGTTGACAATTTTTAATATAAAAACTGTATTTGATCTTTTCTGAATAAGTATTAAATCTTACAAAATCCTGAAGGCTTAGAATTAATTTGTACACCTAATATTACGTGCAAAATACTTGTAATGCTCATTTTTCTCAGATAACAAGACAATTTTTCTCGAATATAATATAACCAATTGATAATAAACCTAATCATAAGTTTCTTACCCGGAAGAAATAAATTATTATCTATGTACCAAAATTATTCCTTAATTTTAGTAGATACAGATTAGTATGTGATTACTATACTTTTAATATCGTTTACTCAATTGTAATAAACCACGTTAAAGAAATAGGAATTCACTGTAATGTACGTTTCTTGAATATTAAAAAGGATTATAATAAACTTCAGAAAACGTCAGTGTTTGCATCATAAATGAACTGGAATATTTCCGCAATTTTTGATAGAAGTATAAATTTGAAGACCACCCATAAAAACTACTGAAAATATAAACCTGGCATTTGGACCAGCTCTTTTAAATATTAAAACAATTCAATTTGTAAACTTCAATATTGATAATTTTTCATTGGATAATACATCAAACGGAAGATCAGAAAATTCTAAAATTGGTGACTTCGATAAATGTAAATAGAATAGTGATCCTAAATAATTGCTGGAAAATTGTAGAAATTATTTTAATTAAATATGTACAGTATATTGAATACTCTACTCGTGTTTAAAATGTTACTTTGGAAAAGCAATATTTCATGTGCACCAACTTAATACCTAGTAATTATATAATAGTAAAAAGTTCTTAAGAAAATAAAGTATTAACTCCCAAAAGTGCTAATGAAAATAAACGATTAACTTCCAAAAGTCACAAGGAAAATAAACCATTAACTCCCAAAAGACTGTTATCTCTCGTCTGTCTCAGTTAACAAGTTTACTTTTCTCGAAATTGACGCGAATAACGGATAATGACCGCGACTATCAGTTCTCTATGATTGGTTCTTTCCGATGCTCCTCTGCTAAGGTTATAAACCCCAGGTAACCTCGGACACCATAGTCCGCAGCTTCCTAGATCAACTTTGTGACCGAGTTGCGCCAGCGTAGACGCATTCTTGCAATCGGCCAGTAATATCCCGAGGGCCTCGGTGCGGTGGTTCGCTCGTTACCAGAGGCAGAATTACTTTAAAAGTAGGTAGCCACCGGCCGTCTGCTTGGCCGTCCAATTACACCAGACCGACTCCGAGTATATAGAAGAGCCACAGCGGCCCCATCGGCTGATTTCCGCTCGTAGACCCGCGAACTAAGCACATCCACGTTGCATCGTCTACTCTCAAGCAGTCATGAGGCTTCCAGTGAGTGCATTATACTTTCATCTCTTCAGAAACGCCTGGGATGCTTTTATGGTGGTCGTACTTTTGTCATTTTGCTGATAATGGGTATTCGAGTGAGTGTATTACAACCCCCGTCTCTACTGAAAATCGAGGATAGTTTTTCATGGTGTTTGCGTTATTGGAATTTTTTTAAATGATCCTTTGGTTGGGGATTCGAGTGAGTGTATCGTACTTTTTCCTGTACTAAACATTTTTGGGCGATGTCGTAGTGGTCTTATTTTTGTTGTTTTCTTTTTATAAAGATTGGAGGGTAGACGTAGGTATATTTAAATATTTTGGGTGTAGAATGTTTTTGGTTATTGTTTTGGTATTTTTAGCGGTTAACAGTGAGTGATATTATAAATTGTTAAGGGTGGTTTTATGATGGTTCAATTTTTGGCAGATTTTTTATAATCATTGAGGGAAAATGTCGATACATTTAGGAATTTGGGCTATTTTTTGTATCGATTAATTATGGAGGGTGGCTTTATGATAGTCTAATTTTTGTCAAATTTTTAATAATGATTAATTTCTGTTTAGGGGTAAGTGTAAAAATGTTGAGTGTTGGATGTTTCTTATACTTTTAGTATCTACCAGTGACTGACATGATTTGCGAAAGGTGGTTTTGGATTAATTCTATCTTTGCTATTCTTTTAATAATGATTTAATGTAAATACAGATATCTTTAGGAATTTTGGGTTATTTTTTATATCATTAGTGCTTAACAATAAGTGATACTATGAATTTCAAAGGGTGGTTTTATGACAGTTCGATTTTTGTCAAAGTAACAACCTTTCTGTTTGGGGGTAAGTGTAAAAGTTTTGAGTGTTAGAAGTTTTTTATATTTGTAGTATTCAACAGTGAAGACGGTAAGGGAAAATGCGGGAATCTTGAGTGTTGGGTATTTTTGGATAATATTTTAAGTATTTAACAATGAGTCATATTATGAATTGAGACGGGTTGCTTCATGATGGTCCTACTTTTGCCAATTTTTTAATAATGATTGAGGATATGTTTAGGAATACTGTGTATTAAATATTTTGACAGTTTTAGTATCTAATACTGAACGCTATTATGAATTTCGAAGGGTAGTTTGATGATGTCCGTGATGAAGAAAATATTCGTCTTTCGAAGCGATTTATTTATCATACCATTTTTTTTAATATCAAAGCCAGAAGTAGACTTAGAATAAGTTTCTGTGATAAGTTGGTGGACTATAGCAGCTGCTTCCTTTAAATCAAAGCAATAAAGTAATAAGTAGACTGCGAATTTTTATGCAAATTCATATTTTCGTAAACAGAGTTTAAAAAAATGGAATATGAATAAAAACTTGCTTCATCCTTTAAATAATATGTTGTGTCCCTCATTTTGGATATTTCCTTCATTTTTGTACATTACGTGTATTCTGCAGTTTTTTTGTATACTTAAAGTTCCAATAATTGCACAAAAATTCGCAGTGTAGTAATAAATATCGAAAATGCTCTTTATCACGTTCCATTTTCAATCGCATTAAAAAGTACTATTTTGTTTACAAATACAGAATGCATGTGTCGAATAATTTCTAGGGATGTTTAAACTGTAAAATTACGTACCAAAATTCAGTATATTATTAGTAGATCTCTAGCTGCAGTTATCTATAGTAAGTCCCCAAAATTAACCGAAACATGTAATACACATATATTGAGCTAAGAACGAATTCGTCAATTGCCTTATAAATGAAAAACAATCATGGAATGTAATCGAGATTACTTTAACCATTAAATTTATGTTTAATTTTTGTAAAAGAGCATTGAAATTGAGAAAAAGAGGCATCGAATTAATTTCTACATCTAACAAATTAATTTGCGAAAAGCGCAGCACTAATCATATGCCTGGATGGCAAAATGATGTTTATGAAAAAGTAAAGTTGATCAGTTTGGCTTCCGAGTGGCTCCCATATGTAATGATTCATTCGAATGTTTAGGAAAAGTGAATGTATAGTGATTAGGGTCACTTAGTTTCTTTCATTCCCTTTTTTGGATCTTGTCTGCTTTTTATGGTGATAAGTTTGAATAGGAAAAGCAGAGATGTTGGTATTGCGATATAAATCTCTGTTTTATATACCTACATATACATCTTGCAGGTACAGTTATCTAGTTTCTCCTGTAATTATTTATGAATGATTGCGGATGGCATGTTGATTATAACCTTCATTTATATTTTTATTAATGCGTCTTACTTTTATAGCGCTTTTTTAAACGACAACAAATTTGATTGATCCACTTCTTGATAAATTCAGTGTTAAAAATCGTACAAAAAATTGTATCTTATTTTAGTCATATTAGAATAGATTTTATTATAATTGTTAAATGATCATTTGGTTAGGATTGTCTTATTATTTTAATTATAGTATCTTTGAATTAGAGTCTGATTATATTGGTTATGGTCCTATTAGAATTGTTAGATGAGAATTTGATTAGGATTGTTTAATTATTTTAATTGTTGTACTTCCGAATTAATTTGAAAATCAGATTAGTGCAATATGATTTTTGGTAGCATTGTTGAATCAGAATCTGATTAGGATTCTTTAATTATTTTAACTACAGTACTTCCGAATTAGTTTCAAAGAATCTGATTGCTGAATATGATTTTAGTAGAATTGTTGAATGAGAATCTGATTAGAATCGTTTAATTATTTTAATTATAGTACTTTTAAATTGGTTTCTAAAAATCTGGATATTGTATCATGATTCAATTATAATTGTTAAATGAGAATCTGATTAGGATTGTTTAATTACGCTAATTATAGTATTTCCGAATTAATTTGAATCAATCAGATTAGAAAAAATGATTGTTCGCAGCATTATTGAATGAGAAGTCGATTAGGATTGTTTAATTATTTTAATTATAGTACTTCTGAATTAGTTTGAAAGAATCTGATTCGTGAATATGATTTTATTAGAATAGTTAATTGAAAATTTGATTAGAATTGTTTAGTTATTTTAATTACAGTATTTTTAAGTTCAACACAATCTGATTACCGATTATTAATTGTGAATCTAATCACTAGACTGTAAATTTTTATGCATTTCTGGCGAATTTAACTTTCCACTATATTAGTATTATTAGTAACTATTTTCTCTTGTACACGTAAACAGAATCGCGAACACACAGAAGTCGCGAATTAATTATGCAGTAGCTTTGGCGTTACACTAGTTCAAGGCTCAATTCACTCATGCATGTTTCTACTCCATATCTGTAGCCAATTATGGCTTTTAAGCATCATTCATGGAAAGGAATTGAAATCGGTTTCACAACAATTATTATTTCACTTTACGTTAAATTCATTGAAAACGAATAATTTTACAAAGAGAAAATATTACGCAGAAACACAAAAGAAAATTAAAATTTGATAAGCTACCAAATTATAAAGAGAAATATTCGCAGATTATTGTAAGAAGGGCAATTTTTGAAATAGAAATTTTGTACATTAATTTCGAATGGAGGTTTAAATGGTTAAACAAATGAAAATTAAGTATATAAATATTTTAGCTTTTATTCTTTAATTTTCCTTTACTTATATGTAATATACAAAATATTCAATATTAGCCTTAATCATAACGATCCACTGTCTATAAGTATACAATCTCCGACCTCTAAATTAGAATTGCTAAATGAAAGTCCATTCACTTAAATAGTAACATAATAAATCTTAATTTCATTCAGCTAAACAGAAGCATAATTAGCCTCAATTCCCAACGATTAAACGATATTAAAGAGCTCTAAACTCTGTTCTGCACGATTCATGGTGCTCGTGAACGTAGTTGGACGTAATTTTATGATAATTTCAACCACCATAAAAGGAAGTGAAATGTTAAGGGGTTCTGCCAACGACGCGTGTCTTTGTAACAAGAAGACAGGACAAAAGCGGAAACCGTTTCTGCTAGTCAAATGTTTTATTGAACAAAACGATAGCACGAATTCACTTCCGGATACGACGTTTAGGTCGATTTTCAACCAACCACGAGAGAAAGACGAATGTCTAGGAAGACTTTACTTTCTAACGGATCCCATTACCATTACAGCATCGTTCACCGATTAATTGTAAGATTCATTCATTTCAATAAACTACAAATACATTCTTGAAGGTATTATGAAAACTACGAAATTACAGTCGATATCAGTTTTGTATAAAATTATTATTGTAGTAGTAGTTGTGGATAATTGATAGTAATTTTAATTTTTGGTTATTGAGTAGAGTTGGGATACTTGAAACTTCGAAACCGTCAAAATTTAAAAAGTTTCCGATTCACGAAACTCGAAACGTTGTGCTACTTTTATAATTCGAAATTCTCGAAACTCAGGTAAATAATATTTGGTATATATAAAGAGAACATTGTCATGATATGAATTCATTTAACTGACAATCCAATAAAGTTTGTGTTTAGGCTTTAGGCTCACTTTAATCGGTACAAGTTCACCAATTCATTGCAGTCATTTGTAACAAATATTCATAATTATTTCACAAAGCTTTTCCGCTTACTGACTTGTTTAAATTATAACTGAATTTAAGTTTCACTTCAACGAAAAATGAAAAAATATTAAACATAAATGGAGTCAATTATCTCCTTTCGAAAGAGGAAATACGTTAACTCTATAAGTAGAGCGACTTTTCCAGTCTAAAATGAGTGAAAATTTAGTGTATAATAGGACAGAATTTTCACTGTAGTTGCAGTGAATTATTTTCATTTTTATTCTTCAAATTATATGTACTATTGAAAAGTCACTTTACTTACTAAGTAACATAACACATTATTGTAGAATGTTACCAGCCTCAGTTAGTTTACTCTAAATCAGTGTTTCCCGACCTTTTTTGTGCCATACCCCACCTAAGCCTTTCTAAAATTCTTATGCCCCCTATGTAACATATACATAATTTTTAATTTTCAAAAATTGAATTGTTCCCTGAAAAAACTTAAATGATAGGTTTTAAGAAGAAATCACTACGAAATTGTTGAGGAAACACAGTAAGTAAATTTTCAAAACATATAAATGGAGAAATGAAATTCAAGTACAAATAATTTTAATGAGAGATTTTTCTATATTACTTAAATTATTACTACGTATTTCGTTTTTTAAATTTAGTGAGATCCTTGCGCTTGATGCTTGCTGCAAAGAGATTTTATGTTAGGTTCCAATTTAGTTATGAGAATTATTACTATATATGAGTATTATTACTGAGAGTCGCCATACGGTTAATTTAAACTCTGGACGAGTCCATTTTCGAATTGCCCCCCTTAACGATCAACGTGCCCCCCTGTGGGGCGTGGGCCCCACGTTCGGAAATACTGGTCTAAATTGAAGTGAGCTTCAGAGCATTCATTCATAATTGAAGTGAGCATTAGACTATTAGTAGATTCACTCCTATAAATAGGAGTGAAATTTCCCGCTTTTTCCAGTGGAGTGAAAGAAGTCACTCTATCAAAGTGGAACTTTACTTCATCGGGATGAAAGTTCACCCTATATGGAGTGAATTCACCGATGAGTTCACTATTAGGGTAAATATATCACTCCGAGAAATGTAGAAATTCGCTCCAGAATTGGAATAACCTAAATATTCTAACAGCCTCTTAGAGAAATGAGGGGAAATGGTCTTCTCATGGCTTCTCCAATTATTTATTCGTGATTCAATCTGATTGTTCCCAGATTCTCGTTATTGCGTTGATTTCAACGGCGATGGCGCAACAAGAGCATTCTGCTCAACAACCACAGGCGCAGGTTAAGTACCATGATCCAAATGGTGAGTAAAGATGATTTGAAAAAAATAGATAATCGAGTACCTTTTTGTGCGATCAGATAACGGTAATCTGTTGTTGCGTTTCCTGATGATTGATGGCTGAATTGTCTTCAGTTGTGCAAATTTAATTGGTTATTATGTGTACGCACAGATGATGATTCTTTTGATAAGTTTAACAGTTGAGAATTGTACGCTAGTTATGCAATAAAAGTAACGGTTATATAATTTAATTGTTTCATATAGGGAAGCTTATAATAACTTAGATTTATACGAACGAAATATTAGGTTACGTTGTTTTTTTTAATACATATGCTGTTACAAACTCATAAATTGCGTTAATTTCTTACAATACGATAACAAGTCCCAATCGTGGCATTAATTATAGTGCCGATTCAATAAATAGAGATTTTACTTGTAATAAAGTTTACTTTTGATTAGATTTTTAGTTCCAATTCGTAAGATTGAATATCATGAAATAAAAATTATTGGGTTGTTCGGAAAATTTGTAGCATGTTTAATAAGTATTCGTATTACTGTAAGTTCTGTTGAAAGTAATTATTCATGAACATTTTTTAACTTATAAAATTGTGTTATCAGATGGACTACTTAAATTCAATGAAATATTTAGTAACGTACGAAGTTGGTCGAATTTTCGAATGATTATTATAGACCGACCTATATTTTATGTAATTTTATTATTTCACACTGTTGAATTTGAAAATTCATATAAGATTGAAAATCCAAAACCGTGATCGCATTTAATGTAGCTAAACCGGAATCAAGTTTCGGGTTTTCAAAATTGTTGACAATCCTAATATTCTCGAGTGATGACAACAATAAAAAAAGAAGAAAAAATATATATATCTATTGAATATTCGTTGTTGTCACGATATTACGGTTGAAAGATATTGCAGAGCAGGAAGTGTAAACATAACGTTAACACTAGTTTTGTGTACATTGATTGTATAACATGGGCTTGCGGAAGAAATAGGTATTGTGTACACATATATTCGAAACTAGGATATGTATTAATACCATCACCCCAATCAAAGTCCACATAAATTGTTAAAAAATAACATTTATGATTTCTGTAATATTATGCACGGAATTTGAAACTTGAAACAAAGGTGTCAATTAAAACAGAGATATCACTTCCTGGAGAGTAGTACGAATGCATTCTAGTAGCAGCGAACGTGTTAAATTGCATTGGTCGTTAATGAAAATTGTACCTACAGTGGAATATACCATAACGAATTAATTGGTTCTAGGATTTCGCTTGTTATATCATCTATTTGTTATAGCATATATATTAAAATATACGTGCATTTTTAAGACTAGTGCACTGCAAATCTACGATCTACAATACAATCTATACCCAATACAATGTATCGAACGGGAAACATATAATAGAATAGAAACTCCATAAGTACAAATATGTAGCTGATTGTACTTACTTCCGCGTGTTCGTTATGGCATTCAGTATAGAATTAGAATCGGAAATCCGAGGAAGGGTTAATTACACCGTCACCCGAATTCTTCCTAATTTTAGGTTTGAAGGTAGACTGGAAGTTCTTCTCTCCCCAGAACCAATATCGATCTCATCTCCAACCACAGGTTCAACAACCTCCTCAGCAATCAGAGGTGGATCAGGGACAACCTCAGTCTCAATTAGTCCAAGTGGAACCTGACACATTGGAACATAGACAGTATCATCGACAAGAAGTTCATCCAGAGGCAGAACAACCCAACCAGATCCAATACAAGACTTTCGTGCAGCCTGCTCCAGTACAAGAGCAACAATACAAACAATACGAAGCACCCCAAGTTCAAGAACAATTGGATCCTAATCAAATTCAGTATAGTAGATATCCCAGCGCTCCTTCGCACGTCAAACCGATTGTTCTGGAAAATTTCAAACCCCAGAGTGGCTATAGCGATCCAAATGCCTTTTCATACCAATCCAATGCTCCTCAGCAATACGAGCAACAACCGGCGAATGCTGGCGTTCCTCAGTTTGAATCTCAAGAGAGTTACGAGTCAGAACAGCAGAAATCTAGGAGAGACTACGGCGATGAAGGATTCCAGGGACGAATAGTGTACAAGAGCGATTACGAGGAGCAACAACGGCAATTGCAACAGCAACAGCAACCACAAGTGGGGCAAATTCCTGTGACTTTCCAGAAGCTACCCTTACCGCCAATTCCGAAAATTTTTATTAATAAGAATATGCCGATGGAAATTCAACAGCTGTTGCAGTATCAAGCGAGGTTGCCGTATGAAGTCATTGCGAATAGCATAACCTATATGCCGAAGTCGACGTTTGTACCAAAACAATTGCCTATTCAAAGTAACGGACCATATCAATATCGGAGTAAATCTTACTATCCGGATAATGATCGATACGAGAACGACTTTGAAGGAACTAAGCCTGTCGAGGAGAATCACAGGCATTGACCGGCGATATTGGAATTTGAAGTGCAATTGGTTTTAATATTTGTGGTTGTAATGCGTTGAGATTAGGTTGAGGGGAAGACGATTGAGGGCTTCGAGAAGAATCGGTAATTTGGGAGTTGAGGTTTTTGTTTCGTACAGTGTTTGAAGTAGACGACTAGTTTAGCTTTTGATAAATTCACTTGCAGTAAGTTGAATTCAATTTGGTGGGAATTAAATATGATTAATTTCAATGTGGAGGAAGTTTCACTCTTTCAGGCACAAGATTTTTTTTGTAATTTTAAAATTTTGTAAGCGGGTTTAAAAAAATTACACCATGCAAGTTGGGTATTAAAAAAGGGTATGACATTTCTCATACTGTTGTATTTCAAAGAGTTAAGAGAATTTATCATGTTATTAACTTTATAAATTACGATTATTATATTCAATTTCTTGTATAATTATAGGAACTATCTCGTTATAGCTTTGTCCTGGAATATGTGTAACAATGATTACAATAAATTACACAATCTATATATTTAATTTTTACTATGAATTATTCAATTCAATTCTTATTTTTGAATATTCAATTCCATTGTTTAATTACCAGTAAATATTCGAATAAATTATTGAATTACAACTATTGATCCTTTAAATGAATCATTAATTATTCAATTAAATTATTCATTTATCACAAATTGACTGTTTTAATTTAATTATTTTTTATTTTCGCCGAAGACAATTTATTTGGTGAATTATTACCAATTCAGTTCCACTATTATTCATCAGGAGCAAATGATTATGCATTGATAACTTTAATATTAATTCTTAGTAGCGATAACAATTTATTAAACTTTAATTAAATAGAATTGAAATTCGTACTGAAATATTGAAAAACAGAAAGATGTTAATTTTCCCAACTTCTTTGATTAAAATGCAATTGAATTAAATAAGTTATGAATATCTTTAACTACTCTTTGATGTAAAAATTATTTTTTCGTTTAAAAATATTTTCCATAAGCCCTCAATTTTCTTCGCAAAACAGAAAAATGAAAGGCTGAAAGACAGAGAAAAGATCAACAATTAAACATATTCTGATACTCTTAGGTCGCACAAAATAATTCTATTAATTTTTACTGTTTTTATTGCGTTAACAACACTGACTTTAGCTTTAATTTTTTTTTCTTTTCTCGACTTTTCTTACAGCTTTCAATGGGCATGAATGTTTTGTTAACACTTCGACTTGGTTCAAGTACTGTTACCATCGCGATATTCAATTTTAGCTTATATAAAGTTGTTACTTTTTATACTAAAATGTAATATTACTGTACATTTAATATAGCGTATTATTGTAAACTTAGAATAAAAATTGATTTCTTCTACAAAAAAGTACAATACATTTTTCCAATTTAAACATCTAAATTAAAATACGAATTTAATATAATTTATATATATAATAACGATAAGAGTATAATACAATAATTTCTATTACAGAATTGAGATTAGAAGCACTCATTTGACTATGATATCTTATTACATTTGTAGAAATAAAGTAACAACAATTATAATTCTATTTTTATACAAGATTTATTTTTTTTACTTATTAATAAATAAATTATGTTGTGCTCACACAAGTACAAACTTTAAAATAAAAAGACAAATATAATTTCTATTCCCTCACATCCTTCTTATATCCAAGATTCGTTAAATACAAAGCATTAAATAATAATAAATAATCCATTATTTAATAGTGGCTGTATATCTTATTTATGTTCGGTATCAGAATTTCTCGTAATATTTTGCAAAATAAATAATAAATATTGGCAAATTTTATCCATTCCTTATTTCGTTAAATAAAATTGTATTTGCATTCAATTTTAATATAAAATCTGCACACCTTTTTTCCTTTTAAATAACAAATATTATCTTTCACTTTGTTAAATAAATAATTTTACCATAAAATCCGCGTAAATGTTTGCTACTAACGCATCTATCGTTAATATTCTTTTTAATGGTGTCTAAGATATTTAGTTGTTCATATTTTTTATTGAATTATTAAAATAATTACCACCCGTGAAAATTATTCTTATTTTCCCTCGGAGAGGTTTCTCACCTGTTTAGGGGAGCGAATGAACATCACGTGAATGGTATGTAAGTAAGTACTTCCGACGTAAAAGTAACTCGAGCGTAGTTACGAAATGGTTATCGATCTATCGAGCACCACTTCCGAGAGGAATTTATTAAGATCGAGGAAGAACGATTCGTTGCCGCGGTATTGCCGATCTCCTCGTTAATAAATCTTTTCTTAATTTTTAGTCTATATACTTGGATGGTAGAAAGTAAGATGTTTTCCACCTTTCTAATAAAGACGCGTGCTCTGCTATAATAGAAAGCGATATTTATCCTATCGAACATTCATCGATACTTGGAAAGTACGCATAATTATTCTTTTTAATCTGCTAATTACACATTCTTATACGTGTTGTGTCTATCAAGCTTCGGCATTATTTGAATGAAATATTCTTTAAATGGTTACTTATCTCTCTGTTGTATTCCGTTCTCGATTGGGAAATTAATTTCACATGTTCCATAGTTTAACGAGTTAAGTTTCTATTTTTGGAATAGTCATAAAATTCAATGAATAACATTTATTATAGTTTATCAATATTTCGTTATTTATTTCGTTACCATGTTAACATTTAAGTAGAACAACAGCCATATATATTTTTCTGTAACTCGTTATAAAAGTTCGTGCAATAGAGGGTTAAGAAGTTCGATTTATTTAACTTTTTGATGATTAATAGGATGCAAAAATGAATCACAATTTCTAAATGAATTATAGACCCAATATTCGGAAAATTGCAACGGATAAATTCGTTTACGTAAGTGTTAAAGACTGACAAAAAATAGGCACCTTTACGAAATTATATTTCGCAACTGGTAAGAGTTAATTGAATGTCAATATTTAGGATCAAGTAACGCATTTGAGATCGCTTATGTTATCCTAAGCCATTTCAAATTCTTTAACTGAATACCGGTAATGTAGTTCTACGCGTTTTGAACATTTTTTGCTAAATACCGATAACGTAGTTCTACCTTATGTTAAAATTTGTAGCACAACGTGGTTTTGTTAACAAACATATTTTTAATAAACATATTTTTAATAAACATATCGAAATTAACGATTCTAAATAATATATCTCGTTTCCTACATTTTTGAACAATGTAACAATAATCATAAATATCTCATTTTTGAAGATTTACTTTTCACACCTTCAAACTAATAAATAAAGAAATTTATGCAAAAGAGTAGCTTTTATATTATAATTTTTAAGCTTATTCCTCTGCTACAAGAAAAAAAATTATATTTGGATAAGGAAATTGTAATTATTAAGTCATAAAGTGCCATAGTTATTCTATAATAATTTTGTCCAGTTAGAATCAGTATTTTTACCACTGTGCGTCATGTAATATTACCGTATTTGGAAACAATGGTTACGCGATATTTACAAGATACTGCATTCCAGAAAGAACGAAAAAAGACGGGGTTTTGTTAACTATTATATTTTATTTATTACTAATTACAAAATTTCTGAAACTGATGTTGCCTTGCTTTCGAATGTTGTATTTTTATTTACATATGTGGACAAAAAAATGATCACCATTATCTTTTTGACGAAGAGTGTAAATATGTCTACAAAAAAGTAGCAATTTAATACAAAATACGAGACGTAAAAAGAGAAGGATCGGTTTTAATAATTTTTTTTTAATGTTTTTTTGTTTCCATACGCCGAGAAATTAAATGATTTATCATATTTTAAATATTATTTCTTATTTTCTATTGCGAATGATTTTCATTCAAGCTGGGTATCGACATTCATCGAGATATCAGATAATATCTAATCAGGAACTTAAGGAAACTCGATGAAAATTACAAGAAAATGGAGTCTATGAACATTCTAAGGGAAGTAATGATACATACTTACGTGTACGTAATTCTCTACTGTATACCGGTTCGTTAATTAAGAAAAAGGGGGAAATTCTTGTGCGTAACGCGAGCGCTTTAATTGTAGGAATTATCTTTTAACTTGTTGGAATTTAGTGAAATTACACATAGAATTGTAACACTAATAGCAACGGTAATTCTTAATTGTTATGAAAGCAGTTGTGTTTCTCGTATCATAGTTTCTCTCGAGAATCGAATGGCAATAATTCTTTCATTAATTGTATATCTGTGCCGTTATACTATCTGAGCTTTATCAAAAGAAGAACAAATTAAGAGTTCTCTATTCGATAAATGCGAAGCGTATGTTCTACAATTGAATGAGTTGTAATAAAAGCGATGTTTGAAACTGAATCTCAATTTCGCAAGAAAAATACAATAAGTGGTTTTATTGTATCAGAGATATAGCTTATTAACAATTCAGCGAGGAGAAACTGGAGCTTCCGGGTACTTAATTTTTACTGTAAATAATTCGAGTTTTATTTCAATTTCTAGTTTCTCTGACGACGAAGAAAAAGATACATAAGTACTATAACAATAAAAATATAATAATTATTTTTAACGTTTCATTAATCAATTAAATTTTAATTCATAATCTATTTGTTAACTTCAACCGTTTAGCTATAATAATTAATTTTTTGTAAACATATTTTTTTAATAATTTTTCAATCATATAATATGTTCCTTTTTAAATGAATATTTTAGTAATTTTTTGGTTCAAAGTGAATAAAGTTCAATATTTAACAAGAGAAGATTTATAGAATATTTTTCTTAATAAAAGCAAGATTAGAACAGTTTTTATGTATCTAAACTGAAATGTTTACAAAATTTTGAGATGATAATAAATTTTGAGCCTACGATAATTATTCTAATTGAACAAAAATGTAATCACAATATTTTTGTTATTTAAACGTTTTTCATTAATAAGATTCGAAAAGAAATGTGTCTTTCTTATAAGCATCACATTATTTTAAATAGCGGAGAACCTCAGAATGTATCTTACCTTTTGTACTGTTACTTTAATAATAATTTACCATTAATTTATCATTTGGTTGCCATTGTGAGAACTTAGAATCGATAGTGTAATTTACTTAATAGATCAATATTTATTAAAAATCCTGAGTAACCTAATTACACCAATACAAAATATAAACAAATTTGTATTATTCTTTAATATACTTTTTAATTTTCTTACCCTTACTTTTAACCATTTCTTAAAATAAAATTAAAACTACATTATTATTGTCTTTTAAAAAAAAGTAAATGTGTAAGTTTTAATACCTAAGCTATGTTATCACTTGAAGCACTGAAAATTACACGCAAGGAACTAAAATAGAGATAAAAGATTTCCACTGAAGCAAATACTGCTCACTGCTTTCCTTTCACACATTTCCCACATAATTCCATCAAACGGATCTGTTAAGTGAAGGAGTTAATTGCTATTTCCTTATCCGTTGCAACACTTCCGGTCTCGTGGTGTTGCTCTATTTAAAACGAGGCGAGAGGCTTCTTAATTACAAAGATTATCATCTGTGACTTATTTGCTGGGATGACATCTGTTATCTTTTGCACGTAGAAAAGCTTGAAAGGAAATTATCTTCGTGCTCAGTTTCATAACGAAAGTGACAGCATTTCTTTAAACATAAGGAAGAGTAAATCGCATTCGTGGCCTTCACGCATGCTGCACCGATTTGCGTTACTCTCGGCAATAGCGATTATGCACGCGCTTGTACTATGCCGCACTGCAACTTTCGTTTTTACGCTGACCACAGCCAGATATGCATAATTCAACCATGTATGTTTGAGTTCATCGATCTCTCGAAGGACCATTCGAACACAATAGTCGCCGCGTCTTTTTTTTTTTTTTACAATTTTCTTAAGAATAGTAAATTAACTTTTACCTTTTCTTCGTCGATCTTTGGAAAGGTTTCTAACATACAATAGTCGTCGAATTTGTTAGGAATAATATATTAGTTTTTACCTTTTGTTCGTCGATTTCTGCAAGTGCTATTGAAATACAATAGACGTGGAATCTTTTCTTTTAATTTTTTGGGAATAACAAATTAATTTTTATCTTTCCACCGTCGATAAGAATACTAAATTAACTTTTACTTTTCCTTCGTCGATCTTTGAAAAGGCTACTGAAGTATATAGTAGTCATTGAACTAATTTTTTAGGGATAATAAATTAATTTTTGTCTTTTCTACGTCGATTTCTAGAAAGATCATTGAAATAGGATAGTCATTGTATCATTTATTACAATTCTTTTAGAAATAGTGAATTAATGTTTATTCCTTCGTACGATTTTAGCAAAGGCTATTGAAATACAATAGTCGTTGAATTTTTTGTTATATTTTTGGGAACAATAATTTAGTTTCTACCTTTCCATCGTTGATTTTTGGAAAGTTTCTAAAATTGAATACTATCTGAATTTTTATTTAATTCATTGGGAAGAATAAATTAATTTATATTTTTTTAATCTTTGTTTATTGCAAGCATTTTTTACTTCTACGGACAATAGGATTATTTATTTAATAGGAATGTTAATTTAAGTCCTTTGTTATATGTAGCATTATATCGCTAACGTTTTTTCATACTTTTCATTATTTTTGCTTGCTTGCAGAATTTATTAGGCAGAAGGTTATATACACTGTAATGTTTTATAGTATTATATAATATTTTGTATTTCTGAATTACTGCTTTAAATATTGTGCATGTAATATTTGCTTAACGTAACAGCGAAATAATTTGTGCAACAATGTAGTAAATGTTTGCATGTAATAATTTACAAACCGTAATTAAATGTCGATTGAGAACGATAAACAACCTCCTATTAATTACTACAATTGTCTGTTCGTTATTTAACAGAATACAGTTAAGTGTTTTAATTAAACGCAAGCTAATATTGTAATTCGAAATATTTTACATTATTTATAATATAAAGGATGTTCTATCTAAAATAAGTTACGTAACTCTTTTCTATACTATACAACGCCGTAGATAATAATTTTTGTGAAATATACTTCAGACAAAAATTGAACGGTTAATTAATTCTTTTGTAAATACAGGTGTAAAGAACATAATATGCCCTTCATAAGCCAAAGCGATTAACTTCACATTTTGAATTTCTTTAAATTTTGGTGCGAATGCATTTGATTGGTGCTTAACTCTTTATATTTCAAATAAATATTTTTAACAGTTGGGCTTAACACGACAAAATAAGATAAACGACTTTGATCATAGAATAATAAACAATTTATAAAAACAATAACGCTTACCCTAACGATATATTATTTTATGCATTTCATCTATCGTTAGATAAAAGTTCCGCCTGTAATAATATATTCTACAATGTTTATTTGAGTTTAAATTTTAAAAGAGGACGCATATATTACTTTATCAATTCCTCTACATTGTATTTTGTGGAATTAATCAATGTGACAAATAAACGGCACATACGAAGGTCAAGTTAATTTTTTTAAATGGAATCATATATTTTTTATGAAGTCAGTCGGTCCAGCTTGTAATTATGTATTCCGTATTAAAGAAGTATTAACCTATTTATGTTGAAAAGCTGTTAGTTTATGAGATACTTCAAATTCAGTTATGTGAGTTGTCACGGATGGAATTGTATAATAGCTGAAAAAGTAATAGTTACAGTAAAAATTATTTCACAGGTGAAATCTGCGTCTTAAAAGAAATGTTCTTGCAGACTAAGTTCTTTTTGATACCACTGAAACTGTATTAGATGAAAAGTTATTAATATAAATTATTGTTATGTCGTCACAATTAAAAAAGAAAAGTTAATCAGGTGACCTGTTTCAGGTGGAACACCTTGTGTATTGTATATCGCATAATACTGTAACGGTTTTGATTCTCGTCGATAAATGAATAAAAATTATACCTAGAAGGAAGGCAAATTGTATAATTTATATACCAGACGTATCTAAAAGTAAATCTCAGATTGTTACAGAAACAGATCTGTGTAAGAATTGAAGGAAAGTGTAGAGAACCGCGAATCACAAGATATTTGGTTTCATTGGAGAACCGGAAGTCGACGGCGCCAGCGTGACTTGATACGAGAAACGTGATTGTGTTATGCTTCCCTCTTGTTATTCCCATTTTAATACGGATTCTTCCATTCTCTTCCGGAAAGATTGAATCAGGAAACGAACATTTTTGATACAATATAATATAATTTAGTAAATTTGTAATATATTGGAATTGCACGCAATTCCTTAAATTACATTAATTAGGGTTAACTGTTTCTCAATTTTTTTAATAGAAACTAACTAAATAATTGCAAACCTTGCTACGTACACTAAGTATAAAATGGAAGTTATGCACCATCCAAACTATATTTGAAATTTCATTCTTTCCAACCGATTATTATTTGCATATAAAGTTTTAAACGAAATTGTTTCATGTCCTGAAGTTCTTTATAAACTTTGTGTTAATGTATCTCATCCTTGCTTAAGACACCGATTATTTCTACGTGAAGATCAACAAATTACTCAATATGATCAACTTAACTGTATAAATAGAATTATTATTATTGTCAAGAGTCACGTCATCGTTTTAGATTTCTTCAATTCCGTTTCTAATTTTAGACGAAGCGTCCAAATCTTAGCTTCCTACGACTAATCATTATATTAATTTATATATATACCAAAGGGTTTTTTGACCCGTATATAATAATAATAATAATAATACAAACATAACAGAAAAAGTTGAGGAATACCAAAATTTAAAAATTGAACTACAACGCATATGGCAACAGGAAAAAGTTATAATACCATCTAGAATTTCAATTACGGGAATCACACCACACACATTTTCCAAACATTTAACTGAATTAAACCTGTCAGAAAACATACACACACACAGATACAAATAGTCGTAATATTCCAAACATGCAATATAGTTCGTAAGTTTCTAGACCATAACGAGCAATAGCCACTCCAGAATAAACTTGGCACATTAGTCCGTTTATTTGAGATGTCCCAGTACAGATCAGATTACTGGAGAAAAAAAGAGATAATAATAATAATAATAATAGTAATGATAATAATAAGACATGACAGATTTTTGTCCCTCGTTTAATTCGGATGATCGATGTTTCGCTGTAGCGGATTAATACGAATGATTCACATAATATGAATATTTATGTTACTCGTTTGCAACGATTATTACCTAAGTTCAATGTGCACAGGTGCTTTAATTGATGCGCGCGCGGTTGTTGCACAGTAACCTTTGAATGGTTGTTGCCTGGGAAATTCACTGTCTTTGAATTGCATTCTTTGTCGATGGCTTCAACATTTTCCAACCGTGTAACGCAATCCTGTATTCTTTTACGAGTTAACAAGGGATCATAGCTTATATGTAAATACACTTATGTCATCTTGAACTTCGTAACGCTTTTATTGAATTTTATATTGTATTACATTGTGTATTTGTCCCGCTTTCCTTAGTGTCTTCATTTCAAAGTCATTTATTAATAAACTTTGAAATAGGTATCTATAATTAATTATGTTTGAGCCTTTTTGATCGATGACCTTTTGTTATTTTTCTAGTAGCTGAAGGATTCTTTTCTTATGGAGTTTCTATGAAATCAAAACGAATACGCGTGTGTTGGTGATTATAAAGGTGTTTGTTTATATGTTGTTGTAAATTAAATTTATCATTTGCATTGTGTTACATTGATTTACATTATAGAAATATGAAAACTGATTCCTTCTTTTTTTTTGTGATATACACTACTTCTATAATCATCGACACATATTACATACCAAAATGTAAGGGAGAAATAAATAAATAGTATGTCTTTTTACTTTTATTTTTATGGTTTATATAAAAAGGAATAATTTGATTCAGAAAACTAAAAATAAATATTGAATTAGATACAATCAGAAAGAAATACAGCTATTATATTACAATACTGCAAATTTAAATAAAAGTACAAAATTACTTAATCTTCATTTACTGTAATAGCGTTTTCTAATATTTTAATAAGTTTAACGCGTAATTTAATTAATAGGTTCTCTTTAACACTATAATCACCAAGTCAGTCAAAATGTAGATAATTTGCAATAAAAATTATATAAACTTATAACGGTGCATTTTTTAGAATATTCCATGATTACCTGTACGAAATATAAATGAAGTTTCATTATACTTCAATTACATATGTATGTTTTGCAAGTATCTACCATTTTTATTTCTTCAGTATAAGAAAGTATATTTTAGTCGGCGATAATTATAGTGTTAATACTCCAACTAATATATTATAATACTTTTAGTTTAAACATATAATTATTATATCTAGACTGCGAATTCTTTTTGCATTTGTGCGAGGTTTAAATGTACAATAAGATGCAGTACATGCAAAAGTATGTAAAATATGTAAAGTGAAATTAGTACCTGTTATAATATTCAAAAGTGAAAGATACTCTCTATTTAGTTTCCATTTCTATAGTTATGTTTATAAAGATAAGAGTTTATAAAAAATTCCGCAGCTCAATTATATTAAATATCATAATTAGACTGCTGATATTTATGTATCTATGGAAAATTGACATGTTCAAAACAAAAGTGAAAACAAAAAGTATGCAAAAAATATTCACTGTATGATACTAGTGCTAATTACGATCTAATTTTTTAATTGTATTAATAAATATATGAATTTGCACAAATATTCGCAGTGTAAATATAATATGAAATAAACGACATCTGATGAAAACCCAGATATGAGGTAATTATAGTTGAATTAATAAAGTAATAAAATTCACACGATACTTAAAGTGGATTGCTATCTTATGTGATTCAGAAGTTAATTATAATAAAAATCGTGAAAAGCATTGTTTAACACTAGAACTACCAAGGCCATCAAAATGGCGGATCACTAATTAACAATAAAAGTTATGTAAATTTTTACAGTCATTATTTTTTAAGAATATTCCGTGCTTTTCTGTACAAGATGAGAATAAAAATTCATTTTAGTGGCATCATATATTTCTTTCAATTGTCTGTCATTTTTATTTCCTTGATACAAATAGGTATATTTTAGGCTGTTAAAATACTTTAAACGTAAAAATAGTTGCTTAACGTAACGCAATTATTTTATTTGTGATGTAAATTATAAAGGAAGGCACTTCAAACCTCGAAACCCTTCAAAACTCAAAATGCTTTTAATTTCGAGAACTCGAAACTTTGTGTTACTTGTATGATCCAAAATTCTTGTAACTTTGTATTTATAACGAGAATTTTGTCACATTATGAATTTATTTAATTAATAATCCAATTAAGTTCGCGTTTAAACTTCGGAATGATTTTAATTGATATAATTTCATCAATTTATTACAATCGTTTATATAGAGAAACAATAAAACATATAAAAATTATCAAGTATCTCACGAAACTTTTTCGCTAATTGATTTATTTAAATTATAAAGAATTACAATAATTCGATTTTCTAAATGGACTTTGTTAAGATTTTGATTTTTGACAAAATAGACACTCCTTAGAAACTAAAGGGGAAATATAAGTATTCAAAGATTTTGAAAGTTTTGAAGGTTTCGAAGTCTCACAAAGTTTCGAATTCTAATTTGGCGAATCTGAAGATTAGGTATTGACGCATTTCTAGTAAATTTTAGTTTAAATGAAATAATTAGACTGCGGATTTTTGTGCATTTATGGGCAATTTAAATAGGCCAAAAATTAGAGGAAGAGCACAATACGCGAAACTACAGCGAATATTTCAAGTAAAGTACAAGTTACTGTATTTTGAGGTCAAAATAATTTTAAAAAGAAATTTTTTTCTTGAAATAAGTATTAAATAGAATAACGAACTGTTTACAGCCAAAGTTGAGCAACATCTTACCTTTATTTTTATGGAAGATTTATTACTTTAACTTAGAAAATGAGGGAGTTATGTAACGTCATTTGCTGATGTGTTTGGTAAAACCTTTTCAGATGGCACCCAGCAGAACTCAGAAACTATTCATTTGATTGACTTGAAATTTCTATGTATTATTGCTTATAAAGGTATGTAAAATGTAGTGTAAGATCTCTCAATCATTTTGAAAAATAAGGAAACAGCGACCATCTAAAAAAAGGAACTTGTTCCTACTGAGATAATTCAACTTTAAGTGATTGGAACACTTGTTTAAATTAATATACAAAGAAAATCGTACCCTACATTGTAGATAATCCTACAATTTATAACATATTCAAATTTCAAATCAATCGGATGGTTAGTTTCGGAGATCTGCTTGGCGTTATGCTAAAAAACCATAATTTCCAGAAACATGCGATTAAAGTTTCAAATGTCCATTTGACGTGATACAACGTTCAGGGCTGTAACTTTGTCACGCATTGCAATTCCAAAAAAATCCTTACAAGACAATATTCTAGACATACCAAACTTCAACGGAATGTACAAAAATAAAAAAGTATTCAGTTTTTTGAAACCACCTGAGTGGTGTACTTTCGTACAGGAGTATAATGAAGAGAAAAAAGTGTAGCTCTTCCCGAATGTTAAAAGAACACTTTTAATTTCTTCCTGTTTCAACGTATTTTCGTATACCATCTATAGTATTATAATAATCCATAGCAAACCGCAGTCGCTGTTTTGTGCAGCTAAACTTTAGCTTTTTGCTAAAGGAAGGAACCGATGTTGGCAATGAGAGCACGCTTACTATGGAAGGAAAAGGCTGTACATATATATGTGAACTGAAAAGCCAGTTCCGTGGAACGTTGGAGCCAGGGAACCGATAAAATGGACGGCTGGTGGAGGTGGCATTAGAAGTCACATCCCCGTCGCCGAAAGCCGCCTTTTACGTATAGCCGCCTATAAAATTGTTCCGGTGACCGCGCGGCCGCCTCAGATACACTCCACCCTTGAACGCATCGAGCAGCTTACTTTCTCGCCATGAATTTGCTCGTAAGTAAATCTTATTCACATCATTGAACACTTCTGCTATCCAATTTGATTCGATTTCACCTATACGAATATTCCATATTATTCCACGTATCCAGTTCGATGTTTTTCCTTTTGCAAGAAAGCTTCCAAAGTTTCGTCTATAATATCGTTTCGTTACATTTTTTACCCATTTCTGGTTAACGATATAAAAGAATTGCATTGTAAGGCTTTTCTGATCGTCTACGCTGTTTACCATTGTTAATTTTTAATTTTTGCGTACCAATGAGTTAATATACAAGGGGAAGTGATATAGAGATTTAATTAGACGAAGAATTTTCTTTTTATGATAAATTTGGGGCTTATTTTTAACAGTGGATCGTTGAAAACGTAAATTAGAGAGTGCAATTTGCTTGCAAGGAGATTTTTCAGTGATACAAGGAAGTAAATAGTTAATAATGCTGATTAATACTTGGAGAGATTTTCGCATAAATCTTGGTATGCGCAGAGAGAAATAAGCGAGACTTCAACGCCCGCATAAGAAAGTCTCGTAGCGAATTCAACGCTAGGTTAGTCATGTGCGCCTAGTTTAACATAGCAACTGTATGATTCCTTTAAATAGAGTATAAATTTCAATTCGAATAATCAATGCACATTTAACAATTATACCTATGAATAATTCACTTTTTCGATAAATTCGGTTCTTATTTTGTAACAAGATCAATGCCTTTCTCTTCTTAAATGTAATCACTATTATTCTTTAATGCTGTATATCAGCGTTTCTCAACTTGTGGTCCGCGTTAAATTTTTAATGACAATTGCCTGCAGTTGTCATTGAATATTATCTTGTATTATTTTATTCAAATACAACTCAATAACTATTTTAGTAAATGCTAACTATCTATTCTAATTTAATAAATATTTTAGTAAATCTGAATTCGCTGATTATATTAGTGAATCTAATTATTTGTTCTAGTTCGATAATTGTTTTAATTAGTTTAGCATTTAAATATAACTTAAATTATTTTAGTAACTTTTATAATTTTATTAACTGTCTCTCATGTTTAAAGTTATTAGTCTTACATTTTTTCCATCGTTAGATATGAAATTGGAGTACATATTTGTTACAAGTCGAAATTTATACCGAAATATATTGAATGTTACTCTTCATTTGTAGAAATTACTGTTAGATAAGTACATGTAATTTCCTACGTTTATATAATATGATTCCAGTCAATCAAGTTTTCTAAATTTTTACATTATAAACATTTGATCCGCGATACCATTCCAAACGAATATATTGAATCTCGTAGCGAAAAGGTTGAGATACACTGCTGTATCTTTCGACCAACCTATAAATTTCTACTCGAAAGGAAATTTGATCTTTTGATAAAATAAGCTCATTAACCTATTTAGAAATAATAATTGAAATAGTTATTAGTACATCTGATAGTAGGTTTATGTTTATTTCATCTATACCTATTAATACACACACATTCACCTAAACGGTCATATTCTTTCTTGTTTCAAATAGAATGATTAACTTTTTGTAACGCCGCGTGACATGGAAATTTCATATTCATATTATCTATATTCTTCGAGTTGCATTTTATAATATTTCTTTATCACCGTGTCCTTGTATCTTATTATTATACCTACCTTTGTGCTGATATTAAAAAATAGTTTTTAATTTTGTAGTCAACGTGAGAAACTCTGATCGCTTATAAATAAACTGTGGATGTTTACCTATGCGAATTCACACCTTCTTAAATAAAATGAAAACAGTGGAGCTAAAATATTGTATGTATGGATTCTTTAAATATTGTAATTTGTATTTTACCTGAAATATTTTGTGTATCCTTGCATGTTATACGCAGTTCGTTTCTTTTTGCAAATATAAATTTACCATAAATAAATGAAGATCCGCAGTCTACCGATTAGGTTAATTTCTATTGGATTAGGTTTCATTTTTATAAGTAAAGAAGAACACTGATTTGATTCGTTTTAAGCTTTGTTATCATAAATAAAGAATTGCCGTTAGAAAGGGTTAATTTGCACTTTACTGCAGAACAAATGAAATATGTGTCAAGATTAATTTACTGAGCATTTGAGAGATGAAAATTACAGTGCCACGAATGGGAAATGTATTGCGTGCGGTTAATTACAAGACAATTCATATATAGTGGCTGTCAAAAGTTTCGAGCCAAACTATAATTCATTTTCAATTTAAATGATATAGTAATCAAATTCTTTCGACAAACATTTTAACAAGACTTTCAATGAAACAATATTTTACAAGCTATAATACCCTAAGCTATAACCTAAGTTCATTTTTGTCGAAATTACGTTATACATACCATCTTATTGTTCTGTTTTAAATGTATCTGGACCACAAGAATGTACATATGTTACGTAATATATAAAGAAGATTTAAATGTGTGTATTGTTGCAAATACAATGTTGCCTTATGTAGTTTTAATTTTTGTTTTCGTTTTGCTGTAAATTTACAATACGGGACTTAGGTCAGTCTGACTCTGAGATACAAATATTTAAATAGTATATTAGCTTCAAGATGAATGTAATGTTCAATATCTTAAATATACCAAAGATGCCTCCCCCCTCCTGCTAAAATGTTCTGTTATTACATTGTATTTGTCATAATCTTCATCATGTCCTTTGTTAATATTATATCCGATAATGTTACTATTATATTACTGTTATACTGGTTATTCGTATGGTTTAAGCTATATTCGGTAAACAACCTAACACTTACACGCATCAAGTATAATTTCTTTTCTATTAATCTTATTCATGATAATTCTAACATATACAACTTTCATAGTATGCCATGTTAAATAAAAGTTGTAATAGGATAAATTCCCCAGTTACAATAAATAAATTATTATTATTATTCGATTGTATATTTAAACAGTGGTCCTTTAGTCTCAAATACTTTTCAACTTATTCACATAACAAGATTACTGGTCGAAAACATTCGACAACCACTGTAGATGTAGACTTCCGGTGCTTCGTTCAAAAATGGCGTGTATGATTGTGCATCTTGGATTAACCCTTTCGTAACCAGTGGAACTGGTTTTCTATTCGTGGCACTCTAATTTTCAGCTCTCAAATGCTCAGTAATTCAACACTAACCGTACCAGCATTTCGCATATCTTTTGAACCAGAATATAAATTATACTCCTATAACACGAATTATTCTTTATGTGAACAAAGTTCAAATTGAATCAAACCAGTGTTCTTCTTTGCTTATGAAAACAAAGTTTACGAAAACAAATACAGTACTGAACAAATGAATTCATTGATGAACATGAACTCATTTGCCTATCTATTGGTTTCCATGATGATATTAGAAATGTTTTGCCTTGTCAATTAGTCTACTTAACTTTTATAGAAGTAATGTCATTTCTTAGATTTCTTGAAGCAAGCGTATCCAAAATTGTTTGAAGAAGAAATCCAAAAATTTTCTACGATATTCTTGAATTAATAGAAGGCAATGCGGAAAGCAAATGTAGTGAGTGTTAATAATTTGCACCTAAAATTAGGGCAAGAAACGACATTACTTATGGGATGACTTAATATAAAATATAAGATAAGTTTTATTGTTATGAAACAAGTTATTTGTTCGAATATATTTGTCCCGCACTGTTTTCTTTTTTTATTAACGATGTCCCATTGCAAACCCAATAATCATTACTAGACTGTGGATCTTTATGTAGATTTATATATTTATTAAAAAAAGTAAAGAAATGAAGCTTAGATGAAGGATTGTTTTACTTTCAAAATAGAATAATTTGTATTTCACCTTGAATATTTTGAATATTATATTATTATAATATTTCGCGTATCACGTTTTCTGCATTTTCAGCATTCTGTCCTTTTCTGTACGTTTAAATTTTTCATAGTAAATGCCTAAAAATTCGCAGTCCAGTCATTATATTACAATATATCGACAAATTCTTGAAAAAAAAAGAAATAATTAAGTTACGAACGGATTAATTGCACAGTATATAGATCGTAACGAGAGAAAAAGTTCAGTATGCGATTGAATGTGAAATTATTTCGAGATAAAATTATGGTTACGTTTTGCCATACTGAAAGTATGCTATAATAATTATTCTATTCTTATCTCGCAAGATAGAGGTAGAAAGTATAAATTGAAAAATGTTGATTTAGTTGCAGATGCGTTGCTTGACTGGTTGTAGATTATAATTGCAACTTTGATGAACTGTTATTAACTTGAATGTGGACTAATAATATTATTGTTGCCAACATCTTATTTCTAGCTTCATTTTCAAAACAATTATAACCCATGAAATACTATTAGATGTACAAGTTAATTCAGAGTGTTTATGCTTAAACTTTAAATTGCTACTTTATTATTTTTCAAGTGACAAATTTGCTTCATAAATGCGAAAATTGCTGAAACGTTTTAATTTTCAAGCCATATTTGATTTTTTTGTAACTAAATATTGAATCTTATGAAATTCCAAAGACGCAGGATTAATTCGTCCACCTAATGGTATTAAAATTTTGTTGCAATAAGTAGCACAGTTTTCGAAATTTGATTTTGCAAAACACATTCCTAATTTGTCACCAGTATTACGTCGTAATTAAATTCACCGGCAAGGAATGGTTACGCTAATTTATTTGTCCGTGGCTAAGAAAGCATGGTTCGCTTTGAAATGTCACGCTTTCGCAGTTCACCAGTGTAACAGGCTAAACGTGACCATAACATCATTTATGCTGGTATTGAACACGATTGGATAATTGGTTAAAGATACGAATTATTATTTCGATGCTTATCGATGACTGTACATACATTAAAAGTAATGAATAATGGTAATAACTACATTGAAGTACAAGTTTATACTTGAAATCTGTAAAATAGCTGCATAACTTTGGTTAGGAAAGTATCGTTATTTTTTCTCCATAAAAACACATAGTTATTGTTAGACTGCGGATGTTTATGCAAATTTATATTTTTATTAACAAATGTACAAAAATGGAATATTATTTTGAATATTATATGTGTACTGTTACACATTGTGTTCACGGTGTACATTTTCAAGTAGTTAAATTTTCCATAAATGCATAAAAATTCATAAAGAAAAGAAAAAATGCATGAAAAGGTAATAAATATGTTTCTAATGCTCTGGGAATGCTTATGGGAATATCGCATTGCAGTCAAAGGATTAAGAAACGTTGTGTTTTCGTTTCAACACCAGATGTTCCTCTTTAATAATTCTACTTAAAGCATTCAATCAGACATTTCATTGTTTAAAGAAAATTGGTAAGAAGCAGTTTAAAATGATTAAAATTTTTAATAAAATTTGATGCCGATTCTGTCGAAAACGTCACGAATTTTCGGAACTACGAAAATGTGCATTTTTTATGTTTAGAAATTGAAATTTTAAATATGATAGCTACTATTCCCCAAAGAACTTAAATAATAATAATAATAGTATTGATAATGAAGAAATATATGGTATTGGTAACAATGCGAAATTTATGTGTAAGTTAAACATTGGAAAAGTGATCTTGCTAGAAAATATCGCAACAAAATGCACACAAGCATGAAGGTGAAAGTACAAGCAATAATTTTGTGCCACGGATAATTTCATATAGTTAAGCGTTACCTTGAAGTAGTTTTTCTTTGAAGTTCTACTCTAGGAAATTTAAACTTTCTATGCCATTAATACACAAACACATTGAAAAAAGTATGCAAATGTAATTCACTTTTAGAAATCAGACTCACTTGATCAGGTTATAGTAATTTAGTAATTCAGTGATTAACAGAAATAATGTACTTATAATTTAAAATTTTAACTCGCGTTTTATGGTAGTATAATTTATTTGTAAAAACTAAAAATAAGTAATATACTACATTTTGATGGCTTAATATTCCATATCAATTTTTACAATGATTCTTTTCTGAATATAATAAACAAAGAGAAAAAGAAATAAATACACACAAATATAAAATAATATAAATAAATTTATTTATTATCGATGGCATCATGACATTCAGAATTTGTATTTATATTTTATTGTAGCGTATTTTATTATTCTACTTAAAAAGTAGAACTAGATAATACATTATTTTTTGACAACTTAATATTCCACAACTATCTGAAAAATTGTATTATTAGTACTATTAGTTAAATAATTAATTATAGTATTAGTAGAAAAAATTGCTTTAGCGATGAATTTATTTATTACAAATTTAAATGTTATCAGTGAAAAATTTATGTATTACCCTGAAAAATAAGGAATATATAACGTGTTTATTATACAACTTTCCGGCGTAATATTTCCTAAGAATTTTCACTAAAATTTCTTCATTGATAAAATTTATTATTGGTAGCAATATATTATTTACACTTCATTATCCTTAAAAAATTAAATCAACGTAAAATTTCTAATCTTTAATTATTTCTATCTTACGAGCTATGCTCATGATTAAGATACAATTTTGCTGACAAACTTGAATCCTGTTAATTTTATGGTCATTATAGAGGAAAGTCAAGAAGATAGCGATAGTCTATTTCTTGCACCTTTGCAGAGTTCCTTATTTCGTTCCCGTGATCACATAAACGTTTGCAAGATGAAAGTTTCATAAGAAGTAGCTGCAGTTTCGTGTCTTGTGCTACTTATTTATAATCATTTATTTTATCCATTTTAATACTCTAACAAGCGAAATAAAGTTTGAAAAAAAAACAATACTTCTTTAACTTGATTAGTGAAAGTGAGCACATATCCTTTTATTCTCTCCTATTGAAAGTCCAGAAATATGCAGATTCACTTTCCTTTAGACCTCATTCTTTCATTCAATATTGTATGTACGTGTGCTATAATGTTTAATTCAAGTAAAAATTTATTGGTTTTAGGATTAAAATAAAGATTACTATTCTTATGACACAGTAATTAATTCTTAAAATATAAAATGATAATTGTTTCTGCCTGTACTTTTTATTGGAAAATGTCGAATATTCATATATACAAAATAAGTATGAATATTTATAGAGTATACACATAGTAACAAGATTTTAATAAATTTATTTATTTGAACCTAAGGTACAATATAAAAATATAAAATTATATTATCATTAAATAATATATTATAACATACTGTAGATAGATAGATAGATTTATTCATTTCAGCTTATAATGCCAGGAAATGGACTCGGTTTTACATTAAGTAAATACATTGTGTCTCTCATTCATCACTTATCTCGCCAATAGAAGATTTATCTCTCACGCTACAATATAATATAGATATAACATACTGTAATATAGTATATTATATTATTTCCATACATTATTAGGTATTATATAAAAATATATAATCATAATAAACTTATTCTCTTTCACAGTGAATCTGTTAAATTGCAATAAGTAAAGTACATAAAAATTATCAATGTAAGTGCCGAAAAAACATATAAATACCCTTGCAACGTATTATTTTACCGATTAGTCTGAACTTTTTGAATAAATATACTTAATGTGTTCAAGTGAAAGGTTTAGTTGACAGTGATAAATGGTATCCTGGTCGTTTTCCCTCGCATTTTGCAACTGAGTTTCAAGAATCTTCTTACGTACTAAAAGTATAACTTTAGAAAACATACACAGTGTCTCACCTAAGAAACAAACCGCTTAATTATCTTTCATATTATGTGCTCGTCTAGAAAGTTGAAAACTTTAAACAAATTATTTGGGAATAAAATGCTTTTCATAGGGAACTCTATTAACTAATGTTAATATAATTTACATTACATGTAAGATACCTATTTGTTACACTCTCGCAACTAAATAACTTTTCTATTATTGTAGAAAATGGAGCAAAAGCATGTATTTAAGAAAAGGATTACCATTACCAATTCTATTTCGCAAAGAGTGAGTTGTAATGAGAAATTGTAGAAAAATCAAGAAACTATTCTTCTTTCACTGAATTTCAGGTCAATAAAATAACCTTTCCCCAAAAATCTATCGATCACTAAAAATACGTATGTTAATTAAATATTCTACAATTCTCAATTATACAATACTGGACAAAATCGATATTTTACTTTACAATTAGTTTATATTATACGGCTTTTCAATCATAATCAAGGAAAATATTGTCCACTTTATACCAGCATGATTAATGTGCTCTTTAAATATGGAAATCTATAATTATGTGAACAATAGTATTGTAATTGTGTGAAATTTGTAATTAAATATATGTAACAATAATAATGTGGACAAATTATGGAAATACATAATTAAATGTAAAATATAATTAAATTATTCTGTGGATCAAAATTCGTAACCCCTTTGGCATATGTTAGTCCTTAACTAGGACTTAAATTTAATTACAAAAAATTAAGTGTACAAATTAATTCGATACATGTATGTTTAAATTCTTGAAGGTATTATTGACTTAAAACCGTCATCTTTTTTGTTTAAATGAAATCTTTAAGTCGTGTACTATAGAGATTGGGCAATGGAAGTTATTTTCAGTAACAAAATTGTATTTGATTTTCCTTCAATGCACACTGAATTATTCTTGTAAAAGCACCGAATTAATTTGTGCATCTAATAATATTCCGTTCCATTCTGTTTTAAACTAGTATAAATGAGGCAGCATAATTTGACTTGAATGAGTGTCACAGTTGGACATGAGACCATTTTGAGAGGGCAAGTAGAGCTCGTAACATAGACCCTTTTTTTTAAACAAATAATCGATGCAGGCCTGTCGTGTTGGTTAATTTATATTTCACTTTCTACAAGCGAGCGTGTAATTCTTGCAATAGTGTACTGGACAGTTGCACAGTTAGGCTGTGTTACCTTAGTCCCGGTTTCCAGATAGGTCTCGTTCCTTTTTCTTTACGAATGGAATGCTCGGAGGAAAAGTATACCACCAACTCGTCGCCTTTTCCCCATTACGGAAACTGCTTTTGCTAATCGAAGACGCGAACAAACTTTCCCCTCTGGGAAGTGGAATTTTATACGGTTCACATTTCAAAGACTCGTCTAGGAAGACTAAAAATAGAGGAATAAGGGCGGTTGTCCGCGTAAAATTTGAAAATATACAATTTTCAAGATGTAACGGTATACAGTCGAACCTCGATAACTCGAATCTCAAGGGAAGATTTACAGAGATTTCGACTTATGGAAGCTTTCAAGTAACAGAGATTTAACGTACCAAAATTCTAATATAATTAAACAGATATTGTACGGAGATGTTACATTATTAACGTAGTAATTAATTAAATATTTTACATAGGACATTTTAAATTAATAACATCATCTGAAATGCAGTTAGGACAAATGAACTATATTGTTTTTGGATCTCTACAAAGTACTTAGGATTTTATAACTTTACTTAAAAGGTTAAAAACATGTTGATGTTTAAATATTTTTATATATCTTGAAAAATGGAGAAATGCGAGATAGGACATTTTAAATTAGAAGGGCAGTTAACTGTATCAATAAGTATTTGTATTGTATTAGATTGGTTGTAAATGAAACAGTTATTTCGAGTAGGTTTGCTAATTTGAAGGAAAATATTCTTTGTTTTCTAGCTATTTTACGTAGCCAAGATAATTTTTATTAGCATCTATGAAAGGTTCTCTAGTTACGCAATTTGTTTGTTTCGTAATTATTTATTTATTGGATCTCTCTCAAAATATAGAAAGTGTAGAAAATATAGAAAATATAGAAGTTATGGAGAAGATGGAAAATATGGAAAATATGGAAAATATAGGAAATATAGAAAGTATAGAAAATATGGAAAATATAGAAAATGTAATTAAGAACCTCATAGCAACTTTTTCTTCATCGAAATGCAAGAAATTTGCATAATTTGAATGAAAGTATGAGATTTAGTAAAAGTTGCTATTTCAAACGTTCAGAGAAACATGTTATTATTAACTATACTTGATCACGAAGAATCTGGACTTGAAGTTGCAACTTTCCCTTGCTACGCTCTCGCGATACAATTCCATATAAACGCCATGCAACATACAAACCAGTGTTATGTGCGTAATGCAGCTGTCACTGAATCAAGTTCCAGTATTAGATAATACTATCATTAAAACTTTGCGTTACGCAATCGTCCTTTAAGAATTCATTGAAAATTATACTTTTCCATCAATTTGTTGCCTCGTTTATTAGTGATAAACAGATTGATGAGAGAATATAAAGCATTTCACTATCAAGAATAAATGGGTTCCATAATCATTGTAATATTAACACTAATACTACTAAAAATTGTCTTTATTAATTTCTATTTTACGTATTGCTAAATGGATAGCAATAACTATAGAATTTAAATGGTAAACGATGTACGTAGCAAAAAGATTAAATATTCTTTCAGTGGAAGAAGATGAAAGTTCCATGCTATATATCTTCTTTTTAATTATTTGTATCTTTTTGTTATGAGTAAATAATTTTCGTTTCTGATATTTACATCGTTTACTATTTCAACTCCTCAGTTATTGTCATTTTATCACACACAAAATTATTTTCGCTGAAATTAAACCGAAAAGAAAAGGAAAAAATTATTTGTGTTGATTTATCCATAAAATACAAAAAATAATTGATGATAACAGTTAATTGGTCAACTGGTAGTAGTATAATTAGCACAAAATAGTTTTAGTAAAATTACATGCAAGAAGAGAAAGAAAAATGGTTATTTGTTCCTTCTTATAAAATAATATAATGATAATAATTATTGTCTACCAAAAAAAGTTCGTGCGGATTTGCAGTACAGAAAATTGAAGTAATTCAATTTTTTTTAAAATACAATTTTATTTAATAATATGAAAAGTGCATGATGTCTTCTAATGATACTATCACGCTTTTAAAAAATAGTATAAGAAGTTCAATTCGAGTTTGTTTCTGACAGAATAACTGCATAAACTTTATCCACTACCTAATAATCATTCACTTGTAGTAGAATGATTAAATCTTAACATTACGTTTAATATTATAATCATAGCAAGCAAATAGTATTTTTACAATTAATAAAATTAAACGAAGAAAAGGAAAAGGGAAGAATTATTTATTTTTCTTGTAAAATGGCCGAAGTTATGATGAATGATTAATTGAGCATTAGTCATCATAAGAAGAAGGCGTAAGTTTCTTAATGATACATGATTAATAGTACGTCGCTTGCAAACTTTTTAGAGTAATCCAAACGTTGTGAGTAGAAAGTACACTACTATTGACTCATTATGATATGCAATCCTTCTACGGTTATTAGAAGACACTTGAAAAATTCGGAATTGATGAGTTGTTACATAATACTGTTGAATTAGTACTTCCTGCTAGAACCACTTACTTGTTTATTGAATACTAATGTGCTACAAAATATTTTATAATATATATTATTTTATAATATATATATGTATATATATATATATATATATGTATATATATATATAAATCTTATTAGTAAGTCTATCGTTTATATTACATCATGATGAAATTATTTTAAATTATATAAATTACATATTTCCATATTTCAACAATCTTCGATCGCAGAATGAAATAAGAAGGAAATTGAGTTCCGCAAAAAGATTGACATAATAATTGCACGAGAGTGGAGCATATAATCACCAACCTTTACTGACAAAAATTATTATACCTTTCAGGTTTTATTATTAATAGCACTACCGGCGTGCTTGGCACAATTCTCAATACAGGGACCGAGTGACGGAAATCGAGTTGCGCAGGGTTTAAGAGTAGAAGAAGGGAAAGGAATCCAGTACACAGATCAAAATGGTAAGAACGGAGACAAGAGATATCGATACTGTTACTACGAGACGTAAAATTTCTTCTGCATAAATTACCTATACCTTTGTTCGTGTTTCGACTTATACAAATTTGCAATCATATCGAAGTACATTTAACATTCCTGCTATAAAGATATATTCAGCAAATTGAACAGCTGTTGAACTTTCAATATTTAGATGAATGAATAACTTTCTTTTAAATAAAACTATAAACACTTAAATTTATAATAATAATATTATTAGAGGCTTCAATCATTTCTTTCACTAATAGTGTTATTTTAATACAACCTTTGAATATTTCCAAAAAATATATTTTTAGTAATGTTAAAAGAAGAAATCATTTTTGTCTATTAAATTTATTTTCAAGAATATTTACCATCTGTTCAGTGGAATTTTGATTAAATATTCTTGCCAAAGTAGTTTACTTTTTTCTGTTATTCAAATAGCAATCAAATTTTCGACGCAAATGATAATTGAAAAAAATTAAAATCATATTTCCATTTACGAAAATTGTTTAAAATTTATAATAAATGCAATTAAATTAAAATTCCTGTTCTAAAATAAGTATCTACATCATTTATACGTATATATAACGAAAACATTTACAAAGTTATGAAAAATTCATTAAATAATTTCCATACTCAACAATTCACAACCAATCATTCGCAATAACCATAAATAATTCTTACATTTGCAGATGCTGGTGATTCAGGCTTCAGCATTCAGGGAGCTACAGTTGGCAATTCTCAGGTGCAAGGTGCATCCGATGGACATTCCAATTATCAAGTCCAAGGTTCCCAAGATAGTGGAGTAAGTAGATTTAATATACAAGGGCCCAGTGTCGGAGCGTACAACATCCAAGGTGCGACGAATGCAAATAGTCAAGCAGTTGATACCTATGATGGTAGCGATGCTTACGCCAAATCTCTTCAATATAACGATCCCAGTGGTAAGCAAGTTTTTACTAAATTAGGTACAGTGGAATCCGTTTATTATGATCACTTTGGAACTTGCAATTTTTGTGTCTTTTTATTAAAAAATCAGTCTGCTTGTTTGAAAGGTTGCTTTATTTTGCAAGTTACATAATCATCGTGGAACTTTTGCAAAATAATGAAAAGGTAGCGTTGAAAATTACTTTTGAAAAATCGAAATACTTTGAAATTTGTTTAAAAGGATTCAGGGTGAACTGGAGGTCGTACGATCGCCAAGTACGACCAGGGCCCCAGCAAGCCCAATATGTGGAACCTGCGGCCCCAAGAGCACCTCTTAGGCAAAGAGGCCATGTGGCGCGTCAGCAACCACAACCACAGCCGCAACAGCAACCCCATGCAGAACCTCCGCAAGCGCAAGTGAGGACATTTTCTACTCCAACCACGTACATCAAACAACTTCTTCAATTGCAACAGCAGATTCCATACCAGAATGTTATTCCCGAACCCTACAGGTAATTCGTATACCGACTAACTACTACACTTCAAATTAAAAAAATGGTACAGGTGGGCCTCCAACAACGCGGTAGATACGTTCCATGAAAATACACTATAGAATTGTGGCATTGTAGGAAACGTTCCACATTTCCAAAACTGCGTTGTAAAAGTACCGCGTTGTAGGAAAATTTGCGCATTTTTCCAACCGTGTTGTAGCGAAACCGCGTTGTAAAGGTACCGCGTTTTAGGAGGCCCACCTGTATTTCGTTTTAATCTTAGAATCAAGGTCTTAACTCTTTAAGGCATAAGGCAACACATTTCTTGTAATTTTAAAATTTCTATGTGGGTTGAAAAAAATCTCATCATGCAACTTGGGTGTATAGAAAAAATGGTGGGACATTTTCTATACTGTTGTGCTTCAAAGTGTTGAAACCTTGGTTCTAGGGTTAAAAGTGAAATAATTCCAAAATTGATTTTTACCGAAATACCGATTGCGTTATGATACCGAAAATTTAAGTAAATAGTTTAGTATTCTGATTGTAGAAATTGTTAGTCTGACGAATCTTTACAGTCTCGCCACCGAACTTGAAGATCAATTTTCAATTGTTTGTATTCCGCACATCTTCTATCACTACGTTTGTTGTCCCATTCTACTATCAGATAAACTAAGCGTGGAATGCAGCTTTTCTTGTCTTACGTTGAAACATGCTATGGTGTATTCTATATATAGTCGATGAACAAATGTAGCATTAGAGCGTAAGAATAAATACAATGCTCAATTGCATTGTTTCAATGTTCCATTTTAAAACGATTCGTTGTATTTATGCTTATAACGATCTCGGAATTATGTGTATCGATTCCGGTATGACACTGGCAACATAAGTACGATAAGAAAGTAGTACTCATTTCAACTTTCTGCTTAAAAGAATCTTGAAAATTTTGTAATGAAATAGAAAAACCGAAAATATTACCAATAAGTATATTTTCTGTAAAATATGAATAATTTGCAAGATAGTAGGTGTTACAGTGTAGACTTATGGCGCAATGGTCTTATACGCAGCTTTAACGCGCTGATGGCTAGCTTCGCCATAACGAAAGGGTTAATTTTCAGATTTGACGCAGAGCCAGGAGCTCGGATGCAACTGGAACAGGTTCAGAATCATTATCAAACCTTACTCAGCCAGCAACCGGCAAAGCCTGTGGTGCACACAGTGGAACCAGCAAGAGGGCCACCAAGAACTCCCCATAGAGGCGCAGGAAGACTTCCACCACCCGAACAGGAACATTCCAGGCAAAGAAGACAAGCGCCTCACCAGTCGCAACCGCAATTACGTCCACAACCACAACGGCTACCGCCTGAACCAGTATATCAATACTCCCGCAACATCCCTCCGGCAATTCAAGATTTGCTGAAATTCCAAGAACAAATTCCTAATAATATCATTGCTAATCAGATTACGGTTCGGCTCGACAAACCGTACGTACCTCAACCGGTTCAACCTTCTGCGCCCATTCAACAAGCTGCGCCGCAATATCAAGGACAAGGTCTAGGTGTTGACGCGTACCAAGGTCAAGGCGCCGATGCGTATCAAGGTCAAGGTATTCAAGCGTACCAAGGTCAAGGTATTCAACAGTACCAAGGTCAAGGTATTCAACAGTACCAAGGTCAAGCGAGTGGAAACAGTCCATTGTATGGATATCAGCAAGCTAGTGGCGGGGTTCGTCCTGTTAAGGAGAATCAGTACTAAGAATAGTAATTAACGTTCTGTTATATTGGTTGCAAAAAGTATTGGCACGCATCGCGGTATTTTTCAAGTAGAACAGTATCGGTCGGGTTTTACTTTTCGTAATTTTATATGAATATATGTACATATATTATAATGTTGGGTTGTAACATTCATGTAACCCAGTTAAAAAATGTTAGGATAATCATTATGCGGGCTGTCCCATTTAAAACAAGTTAGCTAATACGCGTATTATCTTGTATAATGTATTTAACTTTTAAGAAAGATCGAGAATCATGAAATTTTTAACAGTTATGGAGAAATCTTGAAAACTAGACACAGTAATTTTGTAGCGCGCTTAAACTTTAATTCAATTCAAGATACATAGACAACATGTTTTCTATCAAATGCAGAAAATATTTATATGACCTGTTTTAAGTACAACAAATTTAGAAACGATCAAGAAAATTCATTTGATATTTTACCAATAATTTTACTAAATACACTGGTCAAAACGATTAGGGAATTGCAACTCTGATTGATTTTATTATCCTTACTCGGGTTTACAGAGAAAAGAGGGAAATAAATGTATTATAAAAGTATTATAAAAAAGATTGTGTTTAAGACTAGAGTCGAAGTGGTATAGAAACAATGGTTGTAATATTCTCTAATTGTGACGTCCTAATTATTTAATAATAATAATATCTAATGCCTAATAATCTATATCAAACTGAATATATTAAAAATAATGATTCTGTTATGTTCTAAAATTTCGCAGCGGGGAGTTATTATACTTGTTTCTGAATTTACAAATAAATTATTAGGTTGATTAATAAGTTTGTTCGCTGTTCATTAAAATAGTGTCACGAATTATTGCTAGATTATTTTATTTTGAGGGTGAAACAATCCTTCAATTAGGTTTCATTTCTTTAACCGTTGAAATTTTAGAATTATTCATAATTTTTCGCTATAAAAATGAATTTCCGGAAAGAAGAACTAAAAAGCTTTGGTAAATTTTTCTTGCAAAATCTTAACATTATATTCCGTTTATTTCTCAATTTTAGCATCTATCATTTAGTATATTCTCGAGTGTAAGCATTTATTATTGTTGAATTCTGTGTACTGTTTGTGCGTCTGGTAATTTTTCCCAATTCATAATTTTCATAAATCAATATTAATAACATCCCTCGTTCCTTCTAATATTTTAAGAAAACGAACAGAATTGAACAAATATATAGAACATATGTTACAACCCAATACTTTTGTCTACTAAAAAAGAAAGCAAGATTCAATGCATTTTAAGCAGGTATAAAAATTAGTAGTAAAGTTTTGAATTACTTTAATTCTCTTCCAATTGAACCCTGCGATATAAAAATTAATATTTTCTATTTTTTCTGTACCCTTCAGATCCTAATTAAATGATAAGTATAAATGTCAAAATGGAGACAGGTGTTATGCCAATATTTTTTATAGCCATTGTAATTATTCGTGTCCTTTTTTACTTGACCCTTTTTATCTTCCAATACTCAATCGATCACTTTGATTTTATGGATCGATATTTTCAGAATAGAGCGCGTGTTAAAGGAATTATTGTCGCAGAAGGATTATAATGAGTACCGTTAATAATTCGTGTAAACTTAAATAGATGGAGTTGAATGAATATACGTATAAATGTCAATTTCTTTATTATTCGTTTACACGGAAATTTTACTTTTTATTAAATATTCTTCATTGCATTTTTTCGGCAATTTATGTCGTTGTTTGTTAAACAATAACTGAGTAAAATTCGAACAACAAGAATTGATAAGCTACTATACATAAACTGGTTTTTGATTGCATCATTCTATTTAATTGCATAGAATGATGCAGCGTCTTTGATATTGCGATAATAATTTTATTAATATGCGAGTTCTTTCACGTGATATGGAATTTATGAAGAAATCGATGTTTTTGCTGCGATTGTTTTTGAATACTTCTTAAAGCATTAGCCAATCTTTGTACATTTTATTTCTTACCGAAGTTATTTTGTTTAACTTTTTGCTGGGATTTTTTACCCTCTTTTGTAACGAATTAATTACTTACGACGTTTTTTAATTTCCGTTTAGCAATTATATTTGTTCTTGCTTTTACTGAAAATAGCATAATATTCTTAATAATATATTTTAAAGAATTTTTTACTGTACGTTTTACGATCTTTTATTTAATTAGAAACAATTAACAATAGCAGTGAAAAGAAAAGTTTCTTGCCTGACTTTAAATCGTGCACTCAAACCAATATTTATTTCAGTGGAAATATTGTTTTTCTATTTTGTTATTATGTATGGTGGGTGATACATAAAATGTGTAATTTTGTTATATACGCAGATATATTTTTATGTTATTAAAAAAACGAGCTTCACGCACAAATTCATATTCCTCTTTTTCTGTTTGAATGCATTACACAGATTTATCATGAACTTTTTATACACAAAAGAATAGGAAAATAATTATTAAGCAAAAAAACACCATATTATTCTTTACAATTCACAATAATTGCAACTATTCTACATTAATATTTTTGTACTACTTTATATTGACTACGTATTTATTATACGAAGTGTCCCATTCTAATCGATTATAGAGGATCAAAAAAATATATTGGACAGAGTAAAATTACAGATTGCAGAATATTGAAGATCATTATCATGATATTGTGTTGTCAGAAAGTAATTAAATGAAGAAATTACGATTAAATGAACCAATTATAATAAATTCAAATGGAACACTCAGTATATTATAACTAGACTGCGGATTTTTATGTAAATTCGTAATTTTACTAAGAAAATTAAAGAAGTGGAGCTTAATTGATTGTTTCACCCTAAAAGTATAATTTGCACTTCACTTTGAATATTTAGTATATTTTCGATTGTTCCATACATTTTGTGTCTTCTTGCATATTTAAATTTTCCATAAATGCATAAATATCTGCAGTATAATTATAATGAATAAGATGAACTTATGTTGCATTTATAGAGAAATCAAATACGTTAAAATAGCTTTCTACGATTCTCTTCTTTCACCTTTAAAGATACCAGGATTCTAAATGGTAATAATAATTTAAGATGTAATGAAGGAAATGAGCTACTGTAATAACGGAAGCCATTCGATGTTCCTTTGATTTCTCTGATATAAACGGAAATCCATGTGGAAGGTAGACGTCTTCCGGTGAAAAAAGAATGAACGAAAGAAAGCAAAATGCTATTTAGTTGGCGCCGTTACATTGCGTTTCCGTGATATATTAGGTGTACCAATGAATAATTCACTTTCTTTAGTAAATTTGGCAAATATCTTTAATGAAATCAAACACCTATTCTAAATATATCTGCGTCTTTTCGTAGTGGATTAAAACAAAAATTATCATCAGAATGTATAATTCTCTTGTAAAGAGATTTTTAATGATCATGACAATTATTAAGTCTACACATTAATTCAGAGCCTTTACCTTTAAACTCAATTCGAAATCGCTACTTCTCTATTCTCCTATTGACTAATTTGCTTGGTAAATGTGAAAATACTGAAAATTTGCAATATTAAAACTGTGTTTAACTTCTTTATAAATAACTATTAAATCTTATGAAATTCCAAAGGCTTAGAATTAATTTGTATATCTAATAATTAACGCTGAGTAACAATTTTGAGATATAGTATATGTAATTCTTGTTCACTAGATACAAACGTAGCAAGAATTTTAATTTTATTTCAATTCAATGGTGTAGCAATGAATAATTCACTTTCTTTGACAAATTTAGTTAATGTTTGTAACAAAGTCAATGCTTGCCCTTCCTTAAATATAATCATTATTATTCTTTAATGTTGCATATCATCTTCTAAAAAAATTAGAGATTTATACTCGAAAGGAATCTTTTCTACTCTTTTCAATCAATCCATTTAAAAATAATTACGCACTGTATTACTTATTGGTACACCTAGTACTATTAATCGTGTAAGCTTTTTTACTTACAATTATTACATTCAGTTTAAGATCTTTTTTACTATTTTTACAATCATTTTTATACTTCTGTGTTCTTTAATAAAACATATTCTTTACTCGAATCGGGTATTTTAATTTTGATCAGTTAATTATTCTCATCGGTGTTATTGGTCAAAAGTATAATAAGACATGGCAATTAGGTGTGCGGACTATCTACTATTAAGACGTACTTTTGTTAGTTATATCAAAGAATTTAAAGCAATGGATATCTGAAGAAGTGTAGAATGCAATGAAAATAAATATTTATTCCATCCTCTTTATACGAAATCATATCAATTTGCAAAATCGCATTGCTGTAAGTTTATACAACTTTTATCAGAAATAGCAAACAAGTCATTTTCACCCCTTTAGTAGTTTCAGTGTTGAAAAAAACGCCTACTCACGTTCTTTAAATTTAATAAAAAATGTGAAATTACGAAAACGAGTAAATTGTTAAACTATAACCAACGTTCAGCTTAATTCGATTATGAAAACTATTAAATATATTACAAGAACTTTTTGTAAACAGCTGACTCATTGTTAATCAATTTTCAGGTCTCTGTTTAGTTCATTTTTGTGTACATTTTACGATATATATGCCATTCGTTACAAACGCATACGGATTTTCTTTATATGAATTAAATCATAATTAGAAGATTGCAAAGTTTCGTGTATCTATTTATAGAAAATCTAAATTGCAATTAGTGTGTCAAAATATACAAAATGTTCAAAGTAATGTATAAATTATAATATTCAGACAGTGAAACGAATTTCTACTTATGTTTCGTTTTTTTAGTTCTGTTTAGCAAGGTATGAATTTGCATAAACATAAGCAGTGGAATAATTAACTTTTAACGACAAAGGTATTTCGTTCCATGATTTAGAATCTGTAATTCTAGTAGGCATGCCATACGACTACAATGGGAACAAGAGAGTTAATAAGATTGTATTATACTTGAACGTACTAAATTGAACGAAGTTTCACATATCAGTACTACTCCGCACACGATCTACTTTCACTATGCCAGAAACCTTTCCTCCGTCTAACCTGAATAGTCAATTTCATCGTCTTGACAATTTAATAGCTCAGAAATTGATTAAACTTCATTGAAATCTCCTTAAAGTGTCAAGCTTTATAAATTTCACTGTACCGAAGTGTGCCTTACCTTTTAATTAAAGTAGCATATTCATGACTCTTAAATAATTAACGACCCTTGACTAATAAATAAAATCGCAACATTCTTGCCATGTTAAAATGATGGCCAAACTCTTTATAACAGAAGCCATGTATCGTCTTTCATAAACAGTATTTTATGCATAGTTAATATGTTATTTCGTAAAAATATTGATATAAATGTAATGCATTAGGTTGTTCGGAAAGTTCTTAGTGACATGAACGTGGAAATATTAGAAAATAATAAGTAATATAAATATTAGGTAAAGTATCCTTTTATTATTAAGTAGATTTATTGTTTCTCATAATAGACGATTACTTTTATTGTTTTCCATTCCTCGTTTATTTCATATCACATTTATCTAATCTTTCCATATATTTCTTTATTTGTGGAGCATCATTTAGCACCCCAAAAATTGTAGTGTTCTTAATTAGTCCTACGTTCTAACTTGTTGTCAAGGGTAGTATTTATTGCGACTCACCTAAAATTATCTCGCGACCACCAATGGGGTCGTGACCCATAGTTTGAGAACCAGGGCTCTGAACGTACATAGAGAAGTAACCGTGGTATAGCGAACGTGTAGAAGTTGAATGTATTAGATATAGAAGTGTATTACATTAAGGTCAGCTGTTTTTGCAAATAGCTTCGCATGCATCGATTACATCGCGAGTTTCATGGAATACAAAGTGTCTGTATGGAAATCGGTGCACTTCGGTGGAGATAATAATGCGGTCGACTTAGGAATACGGAAGTGACCGATGCATATGCTTCCTGCAACTGGCTTCTGTACCGTTACGTGACTTGAAATACGTGTTTCGTATCTACGGTCAAGCATTGACTTGCGATTTACGTCGATTACAATTTTCGATACATTAAACTTCCATCGCGTTCGATTCCACCACAGGTTTATTAAGTAGGTGTGTAGAATTTTTACATAGTGTGCGTGATTTCGTCATGATAATGTTTAAAGCATTTCATAAACGAATGGTTAAAATGGTAAATAATGTAAGTGAAAAGTAAAAAATAAATATTTCCAGTATAAATTAAAAATATGTGAGAAACTAAAAAGAAAAAGAAAGAAAATGATTAATTCCCGAGAAATAATTTAGTAATTTATTCTATCCAATTAATTAATCTGACCCATATTTTAATTAACCTATTCACTGTGGAATTTACATTCGTTTTCGTCGAAAAGTAATTTTCCTACTGACCATAACTCTGATAATACAGTAATTAACCATATATATGTGAATGACTATTAGGCACAAGAATCATAAGCTCGAAAATTATTAAACGTTCATAAATAAATTTTATTCGCATTTTCAATAAAATATAATTGTTTTTGAAAATAAAGGCTGAATTTTTGTCGAGTCTTAGCCGAGTCTTGAATTATGGTTATACATGCGATCATTTACTTGGTTTTTACGCGTATTGTACTTTATAATTAATTCAAAAACAATGTAGAAGGAAAAAGTAGTTACATTTTTATGAATAAATTTAATTGCTGAGGAAAGATTAATTCCAAGTTCAATTTTCCCAGCCATGTTTTATTAGTATTAGTAGTAGTAATACTTTATTCATTTTCCACATAGGAATACAAAGAGATCCGTTTCCTTAACATAATTCTCTCACTCTATCTACATTCCTATTCTTATTTTATCTATCTTTCATCCCTTACTATCTATACCTTTGTCCACACGCATTCAATACTATAAACTAAATTAATAAAGTAAAAATATAAACTAAATTACAATAAAATACCGTACAATATAATAACAACATAACAAACAACATAAACAATGTACAATGAATAACTTAACTAAACTCTTCATTCCTATAACTTAAATTCCTAGTCTACGCTTGTGTCCTTATGATCTAGCCCAGCAATTTATTAATTGAATACCATTTTCAACTTAAAATGTGTATAAATTCAACAATTCGGTCATTCACTGTCATACTTTAAGGATAGCGGAATTTAAATAAGAATACGTTTGAAAATTTGATTGAGTTTTTATCTGTCTAGCTTTATGCTACCCATTAGATGAACTTTCCCCGTAAAAACTTTGCTACACTGCCGTGAAAACCAGTACTGCTTTTCCTGCAGTGCGTATTATATCAGAGGTTAATTTGAAGTTACGTGAAAGTCGAGTTCGATCGGCTTTTCCCTTTGAACGCAATTCACCTAGGCGTACTTAGGAATTCACCGTAGACGACGATATAATTAACTGTGAGTTCTAGGAAGCAAGGACTCCGGGACTTTTTAATTCGACTGGAAAGGTATCGTTCACGGGAGCCTGAATGTTAAAATGTTAACGAATGATGGCTCAAACAAGGGGTCAATTGATTATGTTACTTCATTCATCCATTCCTGTTTTATTAGACGTTAAGATGACTAATTGAATTCTTTAACTCTTACGGTGCTACAATTGTTGCATTTTTTGCTATTACGTGCGGTATTTCGGTATTTTTAACTGTTTGGTGGCTAATGAGACGCGCATATCCCATTGAATGCTCGAAAGTAAATCAAAAGTTTTTCCAGGAATACTTTGGAAACAAGTTTCTTTCTTACGTTTAATTTTAAATGCTAATTAGATTATTTTAACACTAGATTTGCGGAACCCATAAATATGATGGATTTCAAATTTTTTGCTTCAAGTTACGGAAATGATATGTATTATTTTTTACCCATTTATGTTGACTTTGATTGATGTAATGATATAAATACAGATTTAAATTCACTCCATCCCCTCCCCGATTCTGTAATTTCGAGTATTTATATATAATATGTACTTCATTTTCAGAGAACCTAACAAATTATATTGGGTGTATCGATGAATAATCCACCTTTTGGTTTAATTCGGTATTTATTGTTAACAAAATTAAATATGATCTCTGTGTTAAATGTAGTTGTTATTGTTCTATAATGCTTTGCTGCATTTTTTGGACACGTTACGAATTCGAGCTGAACCTTGAAAGGAACTTTGATCATTTGTTAAAATAAACTCGTCTAACCATTAAAAAATAGTGGATTACTTATTGGTACACCTAATACTATCAATGTCCGTAAATCTAGTATTAAATATGGATGTTTTAACATAATCAAGTATAGAATAAGATCAATATAATAAGATCAATATAATAATTCAAATTGTGTTATAATATGCGAGTAGGTCTCCAAAGCTTTGTAGCTAGCAAACAAATTTTGATCATATGTAAAAAATGTAACAAATAAGAGTATTTAATTAATTTTATGAATCATCTGTATTTCATTTTTACGTACAGTGATAGCCAAAAGTAAGTACATTTATAACAATGAAATTTTACTATAATTTGTACATTACAAATTATATCGCAATTATATTATAATTTATTTATCGTAAGTTATACTTTAATTGTATTGTTATTACGCAAAATTTATTTATTTGCTCTAAGTAATACTGTAATTATACGGTAAGTAATTTCATTTGTACCATAGTGAATACTATAATTATACTTAATTTCATTTTTGCAACGGGTATACTTTTGATTTGCATTGTAAACAGTATGAAATGCAAAAGTATACAAAATATCCAAAATAAGATGAGAGTCAAAATTGAGTATCCAATTTACAGAAGTAAGATTATGGTATAACTTGTTTACCGTAAATTATACCGCAATTATACTGCAATGCATTTTCTATGAGTAATACTATAATTATATTATTATTACATAATACCTATTTATTTGTTATACGTAATATTAAAATCAAACTCGAATTATTCTATAATCTCACTAAATTTCATTTTTGTCAGGCTTTCGACACTCGCTGTATATTTTTGAATAGGTTTGTATACATATAAGTATTATTAGAGTTGTGAAACAAAAATCATCCAGAGATAAAACCACTTTTTTTCTGAAATCTTGAAGACTTAATTATACTTTAACCCTTTAAATTGTGCAACATACAATCTTGCCATTTCTACGATAGTAATACTCGAATATGTGGATCTCATTTACTCGACAAGATTATATGTTTGACAATCTGACATGATTATGCGTTCGTGCTAATAATGCACATAATTGCGGTGTACTTTGCAAAGAAAAGCACAGTCACATAACTAACTACTTGTACGCATGAAAAATGGTAATAACGACATTCACAGGTAAATGTCTTACATTTTTAATAGTAGCAACTTTCTCGTGGCTCTAGATTTTCACGAGGGCATGGCAGATAGATACTGCCTCTTAAAAATAAAATAATCGCGAAAGCAATTGCGTAGTATATCGCTGTATGATATAATAACTGATAAAGAATTTATAAAGTTTCAAAAGTGTTATGCATGAAGTATACATAAAATATTCACAAAGTAATTACTGCAAACGCGACAAAAAGATAGGTTTACTGTTTTTTTTTTTTAAATAATCGAGCAACAAGAAGATCATGAAATGAGACGCTTGATTGCTTACAAGAAATGTATGCGATAATAATAGGCAATTTTTAACAAAATTAAAAATTACGATGTGAAAATGTAATTACATTGTTATTAAAAAATTAGACGACACTATACCAAATCGAATTGAAGTGGTGATATATTAATCGATAAAACTCTCAAACAAAACTGTTTCTGTCAAACTACAACACTCTATTTTTAAAAGGTGGTTTTAGGTTCAAACGTGATTTACAGTTTAAGTTTGGTATCTTTTATTCAACCGCGCGAAAAGTTCAGAAAAAATCAACTATACTTTAGATAGTACGATACACGTCTAATAATAAGAATTTTTTAAAACGGCTATGTTTACATTTCTGTAGCTAGTATTATAATTAAGTTGAAGCATTTTATTACTTTAAACTCTTTTTCTTGAATTGCTAAATTAAGATTCATTGATACCTAATCGTTAAATATTTCCAAAATATTATTAGAATCTAGCATTAACGTATCTTTATTATTTTATTTTATAATTTAAGGGGGGACTTAATACTAATGTAATAGGTTGGCCGAAAAGTCTTGTCGCTCTTTTACCATGTGACATTAGTATTGTAATACATAAATTAATATGCAAGTAACTTGACAAACGCAAACAAGATTTGAAACAAAATTGTAAAGATCGATTTTATTTACCATGTTTAACATTACCTTAAAATGGAAGAAAATAAGATGCATTTTCGACACAATATGTTATATTGCTATTGTAAACGTAAAAAATGCATTACACACCAAGAAGGAGTAATGTGAATAATAGAATATATTAATGCTGACATATCTTTTAACCCTTTCACCAAATCATTTAATTAAAAGAAAATTGAAAAATTTGATAACTTATGAAACTTCCATAGACGAACTTTTGCTGAAAAAACTAAAGATTTAAAAAATTGCAGTGATGAAATTGCCGAATATGGCAAAATATTATTGAAAGAATTCAATAATACATTGCTTAACAAATTTTTATTTCTATGCGTTGTTAATCCCTTGGCTTACGAATTTTTCAAAGCGTATTCACTGGAATTTTGACTATTTTTTATTATAACACTATATCGAATGCAAAGCACTAAAATATTATACGTCATTCGTACTTAGTGATCTTCGATCTCTCAATTCTGCAAATTGAAATGAAATGAATTAATATTTATTAGAAAATACAGCATGTTTCCATTGTACGTGGTCCATAAATTAAATCACGAGTGTAGTTTGTTGTTGTAAGGCAAAGGGTTAAAACACGACAACATTTTGGTCAACCTAATATTGCGTATATTTTGCAATTCATGGGAATTCTATAGCTTTGTAAACCTAAAATTCCTAATTTTTTAAACCTAAATTCCCCGCAAATCCATAAACACCCGCAGTCTAGTTAACAGAAGCATAGCTTGCAATCAAATTGTCAGAGTTGCAGGATTTCTGGTGTGGCCGGATCACTTCCTGAATAGCATGCGACAGAAATGTTGCATGCCATGCATACGGGGCGCGTTTGTTACGTGACGAACAGGCGGGGGACCTGTACGATAGAGACAAAAAAAAAATGTTCAGTCCAAACCGACCAACCGTGAAAGTTAGTGGTTGGCCGGACCATTTACCCTGGATACGCTCGCCCATATAGAAGTGCGTCGCGACGCGGCCGCCAGTTTCGTTCAGCTACCATCCCGAAATCTCCTACACCTTCGCCATGAAGTTCCTCGTGAGTACCAAGTCCATTTCAAATCTTTTTCAATACCTACTTCAAAATGCGTATCTTTCATCGTTTCAAATCATTTTCATTACCTACTTTTCCAAAGCGAGAGTTCAATTATACGTAGAAATGAAATGTATCTTTATTTTTGTTTAGTTTTACATGTATCTTTCAATAGAATAGCAATAGAAAATTTAATCGAATATAAGAATGGTATATGTTATTATTTTTGTTTAGTTTTGTGCGTACCTTTTGTCATTTCAAATCGTTTTCAATGTCTATTTCAAAACGAAATTTAATCAGATTTAGGAATGAAATATATTTTTATTCTTATTTAATCTCATGTGTATCTTTCATCGTTTGACATTTTTTTCAATATCTATAGTAAAAGAAAATTTATCCATTGGAAATGAAATATATTTCTATTTTTATTTAGTTAATGTGTGTTTCATCATTTCAAATCTTTATCATTACCTATCGTTCAAAACGTAAGAATAAAATATGTTTTTACTTTTGTTTAGCTAATGTGTATCTTTCATCATTTCAAATCATTTTCAATACTTATTTTGGAAGGAAGTTTAATCATGTTTAGGAATGAAATATATTTTTATATTTGTTTAATTAATATATATCTTTCATCGTTAGAAATTTGTTTCATTATCTCCTTTTCAAAGGAAAATTTGATTAAAATTTTATAATAATTTATTAAAAAATTTAAATTAGTTCATAATACTATTTTACATTACTAATAGTCACAAAACAATTGACAAATATATTTCTTCTTCTTCTTCTGCTTTAACATCGCGTTAATTACAAGAATAATTTTGTTTGTTTTCGAGAACAGAATTAAATTAAAAGTTTTTGAGATTTAGTTTTTCTTTTTCTTGTTCCAAAGTTTTTCGTTGCATCGACTGAATAATTTTGAGTAAGTGCGTGATAATATTGCTATTCAAACTTACTTCACCATTTCTATTGTGTATATTAATTACATGGAATCAAATAATTCTCTTTGTTCTATTTTATATAAAAATATTTTATTTTTGATATTTTAGATAATTTGATTCTTTTGTTTACGATTTTCAACACAAATATTATGAAACTAATAACTGAACTTTAATATTTAGAAGAATATTAGAAACCATCCATTAATTATCCTTTTAGATAATTAACGAATCGAAATAATAAATGGTGTAAGTGCTGTAAGTGAAAATGTTCAATCTTCGTAATTATTTCCTTCTTAATTAGTCTAGCACGCGTTTATCATTTACTATTCCATTCATCAAGAAATTTATATCTTTTTTCACCAGAAAAATAATCTTTCGAACTTTTGGCATTTATATCGTTTATCATTCGCATCATTCAATTTATTTTACAATATAATGAATTAAACATTGTAAAAAATTTAAATATACATATTTGTATCATTATTAAATTCAATCTACTCGAATAGTTTTTTGTTTTATATCTTCTAGTCTAAATAATTAATAAATAATTATTTCACATAAATTTAGCTTTAGATTAAAAATCGTATTCACATATGCTTTTACTAAAAAGATAACAGAAGTTTTAAAATAACATTAATATAAACATTTAAGTTTATGTAAATCTAATCTATTCAATAAATGTAGAAAACTATTAAATGCTGGAAAAAACTGTATGCGAATTTATATCAAATGATTCAAGTCCTCCAAACTTTCTTAAAATATAATTTAGTTTAACGCAATACAAATTATATAAGATTTTTTAATGCTATCATTAGACTGCAAATTTCTATGCATTAATGGGAAATCTAAAGCTGCAAAGAAGTGCAGAATGTACCTGATATTTGCAAAAATGTACAAAATACTCGTAGTGAGGTATAAACTATTATATTTTTGGAATACAATTTTTTATTTAAACTTTAGCTCCACAACTTTTGTTAAGAAAGATATGAATTTCAATAAAAATCCACAGTCCAGCTATTACTATTGATACATTATTTTAGAGAAAATGCTACGAGAAATTCGATTTGAATTCCAACATCAATCTATCATCTCTGGCAAAAAGAGCCGCGCGAACTTTTCTCGATGCTTAATCCTTCCGTTTCCTTTACCAAGGTTTGACCCACATTATTCGCATAAAAGTCCTGTAATCACAAGTGTGAAATCGCACCACTATTGCATTGGAAAGGTGTCTATCGCTATCTTTGTGTATCGAATACTTTCATCCTTTCCCTTCATGAGAACTATTTGAATGACTCCGATCGCATGGTTTTAAACGTGCACACGAACACAGGCACACGAATAGACATTATGCGCAATGGTGTGTCGATCGTGATTTAGCTTTCTCGGTCGTGAAACGATTTTTCGATTTACCGTTATCCGCAATTTTCACACGTATAAACCTTTTTTATGACATTTAGAAGAAATGATTTATGCAGTATTCGTACGATTCTCTTTTAGTATTAGTAATAGCACTGGAAGTGGGTCAAGTTAGAGAGTAGTAACTTTTGTTGTTCCATGTTATTAATTTTTATGTTCCGGATCGCCCAAGGGTAGAAGGTCTAGAGAAATTGGATAATTTCTATAGACGATGATATTAAGTCGATACATGTGAAATGTCATTTTTCTGAAGTTTGAGATTAATAAATGGATGTTGTGCATTTAATTTGGTAAAATCGTTAATTGTAATGAAGCACGTTAAACGAGAAGAAACTAATTAATAGTAAAACATTTCATTTACTATAATTAGTAAAACATTTTTCACAAAATAATTGTGAAAATTTCAGTATTTATGATAACGAGTAATCGGAATATTTAAGCAATTCTTCGTGGAAGACCTTTAGCAAAGATACTATGAAAACTATTGACATTGAAATTTGAAGAAGATTTACGGAAAATTTGCGAAAATGCAACCGTATAAATTTCTATAATTTTATGAGATTACGGAAGGATCAATTTGATTATTTTGGTAATGCTATTGTTAAGAATATTTGCAAAAATTTGAAAATGTAAAATTATATAAAGTTATATGTAACTATAATAAGTATATAATAATATATAAGCGTATTAATACATTATATATAGTAATATACAAATTTTAATGTTATAGACTGCGGATCTTTCTGCAAATTCGTATTTTTCGTAAGAAGATTAACGAAACAAAACAGAAATAAAATATTGTTTCGCTATTTAAATATTCTAATATCCACTATATTTTAAATATTTTGTACATTTTTGCATATTCCATGTATTCTGTATATTTTTGAATATTTAAGTTTCCTATAAATGCATAAAAATCCGCAGTAGTCTAGTTATAAAATATTTCGTTTGTGAAATTTCGATATTATCTATATACTTTTAATTCAAATGATTGAAGTTTCGATTACAGTATTGTCTAATGAAGATTCCATTATAATGGAATATTTTCTGGGAAACGCAAATTGCTTACCAACAATAAGTGTTAAATGTAGTGCTTATAAACATTGAAACTGTTTAATTAGATTTATTTAAATATCTATGTTATTATCAGGCGATTGGCATAATTTAATAATACGTTTTATAAATTCTAGATTTTAGTATTAGCCATAGTGCCCGTTTACGCAACTAGCGATGTGTTTGGCGACCTTCTGGGACAAGAATTTCAAGAATACTCAAGCATAGGTAAACTACATTTAAAGAACACCTTTCACGTTATTTCTGTTGTTATGTTTGTTTAAATATACTTTTATACAACATCTTTCACGTTATTTCGGTTGTTACGTTTGTTTAAATATAGACCACGTTCGCGAGAAAAGGCAGGCAGGAAATCACGCGTTGGATCAGATCCGGAAACTGCAGCAACTGCAGAATTATCGCGCGCCTGTGGTTCCGATTCCACCGCAACCAATCCCAAAATTGGGCCCCTCTCAGCCTATTCAACCTCAGCAATTAACGCAAAACCAAATCTCCCAGTACCGACCACAAGTGACATTTTCATCTGGAGCCCAGCAACCGGATTACAGAGCAGTTCAAGCAAACGCAGCTCAGTATAAGAAACCCATTGTCCCTCAGCAGCCTCAGTATCGTCCTCAACCTGCCCCTCAGCAGCCTCAATATCGTCCTCAACCTATTCCCCAACAGAATTACAACGTCGGATCTCAAAAATTACCACCCCATCTTCAACAGCTGGTGGAATATCAAAAGAATTTGGGTAACAATTTTCCTCAAAGAGGTTAACTAATAAAGCTCCGTTAAGTAATAGTAACTAACTTAGAGTAAAATTGGAGAATCACTTAGTTGGACGATATTTGGTATACATATTTTCCTTGGGAAAGAATTCGGATAAATTTTGTAACTATTCTTTGTCGAATTTTTGTTTCTCAAATATTTGTAGATATTTATTACGCTGAAAAACGATACATTATTTTATTCTATCGTTGATAATAATTTGCCTGATTTTTAATGTTTCTTATATATTTTTATTGTTAATACATTGTAAAGTTTTGGATAAAATTTTAGTAGAATGTTTAGAGGAGAAGGTTTGTTTGGATTAATTTAAAACTGGATCTAAGAAAGACTGTAAAAGTATCATTTTAAATGTAGTACGAAACGTTTTTTTTGTTAATTAATAACATTTTTAAATTTTTAATTTTCTTAATGGTATTATATAACATAGCATAGTATGTGTAAAAGATAAGTTTTGATATATTTTGTAATGAATACAATTTTTAATTACAAAATTGTGTTATTGAATACTTTATTTCTATCTCCCAGAACCTTTTCTTTTTTCGCCCACTTTTCAATTGGAGGGACTGGATTGAATTTTCTAACAATTTGAGTAAATCAAAAAGAGTAGACATTTAAAAATCAAGTTCTTCTTTAAACATGCTATAAATTCGTAGTTAATCAATATTCATAGCAATAAACTTTTCCATTGAATATTATATCTACACCTGTTCTTCATTTCGAATAATTATAATTTGAAATTGTAAAAAATATGTGAAAGTGGAAGTAATTTTTATTGTTGCATTTCCTTAAATTGAATTTTATTAAACCTCATGCAAAAGATTTTCATTGAATGTTAATAACTTTGTGTGCTAAATTATATTACAGTAATAGTAGAGTGAAGAAGCCAATTTTCAGTGAAAAAAGAAGAAATAATATAAGCTAGAAATACAAAATACATAGAATTTAACTTTAAATTACTTAGAACTTAACTTTTCAAACTTTTCCTTGAAGAAAAATATTATAAAGTTTCAACAGTACAAAATCTGTTCTTAACAAACGAGTAGGTTTTGTAGAAAATAATATTAGCTCCAAAAATATAATTTTTTAGGAGAAAAAAAAGACATTGTTGGCTTTAGATTATTAACAAAAATTGGTATACTTTTATCGTTGCATATAACTAAGCCAAATGTAACACAAAAAATACAAATATGCTTATAACAAGTCTTGTGTACTTTAATATACGTACATAGATTTTGGTAAAATCGAGCTGTCAGTTTATGTACATTTTTTCTAAACAGGAAGAAAAAACATGACCACTTTTTAACGGTGCATCTGGCTTTAACGAATAAATGGATTAATATTCGAAAAATGATCGAAACTTCTGAATTTTTGTAAATATTTAAAATGTAGAAACGTATGTAGACTTTTGCAATTGACAGTATATTCCGAAATTTTATGGGATCTATGGTTTTGCAGGATACAGTCGACAACGTATTAGAAAGAAAGAACAACAATTTTTAATTTTAGCGCTTATTTTATTATTTTAAACTTGTTCGTCACATCGGCAGCTAGACTGTTAACGTTCTCTGCATAACCTCGAATCTTCAACGAAACCAAATCTCCCAACATAAACCATCCCATTAGCAATTATTTATAAAATGTTCGCAAGGGTACCGGATTTATCGAAGCGAACGATAGGGGTTCAAGGTGTGTGGCGCATTACGTCAAATTGCATCGTTAAACGTACCGCGTTGCATTAAGCGTACTCAATTCGTCACTCGAGAAATCAAGGTATCATCGCACCGATGAATCTGCACAAGGGGCGGGTTTCAGCGGGTTTCGGGACGTGACAAGGTGGAACCCCTCTTTCGTGAAAGAGGAAGAGGGGGGGATTGTCACCCTTCGTGACAACCCACACGTTGGCAGTCTCCGGTCGAGAATACGCAGCCCTAAACTGTGCTCGTACCGCAGTCACCACTACCCCACCCCGATTTTTACCTTCGTGTATGCCTTGAATGCATCCCCCGGATGGATTCACCGACAAACAGGGAAGAGGATTAGCGAGTCCATTAAAGTCGCGGACTCTATTATCCAGAGGGCACGGCCACGGTGACATCAACCGCCTTTCAGTGGCGTAGCAGTTTTACTTCAGCTTTTTTATTAATACAGTCGAACCTCGACAACTCGAAAACGGTCATTACGATTGAAAAGCGGGTTTGGGAAAGACTGAAAGTGCCCAGAAATTCAAGTGTTGAGGGAAAAAATTGTTTCTTTGGCAAAATGCCATTTATTAACGAAATATAAGGAAACTCATTTGTTATATGTATAATATTATTCTATAATGACTTATCAATATTTTTGGTATAATATTTTAAAGTTTTATTAACTAATAACAAAATGATTTTTATGTTTTATGAAATTCTGTAACTCCACTATGTAATTTACTGGAAGAAGCTAAATGTGCCAAAACTCAAGTTTTGAGGACAAATTTTTTCTTTGCTAAAATGTTATTTACTAACTAAATATAAGGAAACTCATTTGTTATATATATATAATATTATTCTATATGACTTATCAATATTTTTGGTTTCATATTTTAAAGTTTTATTAACTAATAACAAAATGATTTTTATGTTTTATGAAATTCTGTAACTCCACTATGTAATTTACTGGAAGAAGCTAAATGTGCCAAAACTCAAGTTTTGGGGAAAAATTTTTTCTTTGCCAAAATGCCATTTATTAACGAAATATAAGGAAACTCATTTGTTATATGTATAATATTATTCTATGTGACTTATCAATATCTTTGGTTTAATATTTTAAAGTTTTATTAACTAATAACAAAATGATTTTTATGTTTTAAGAAAGGTTTTAACCCCATTATGTAATTTACTGAAAAAGGCTGAATGTGCCAATAGAGATTTTCTTAGTTACGATTAATAATTTAGGCGGATTTATCTGTAGAATATTGGTAAAGAATTGACGATGCAAACAAACCAACATTTATCTATGTAAACATAAATAAAAAAATGTAACATAAATACAGACTGATTTCACTTTACAAATATTGCTACTTTGATCACTTTCTATACTTCTCTATACTGCACCTATCCTATACGTTTCTGCACATTTAAATTTTTCATAATTGCATAAATATGCGAAATCGAGTAATAAATACCGTGGCGAGCATATAAATAGAGAAAATCAATGCACGAAATTTAATTTTATTTACATTTTTAGATAACAATGGTGGGGCACAATAACGTCTATAATTCTTGAATCTATGAAAAAAGTGCTTTGAAGTGACATGTTACGGAAGCGAATATAATACATAGTAAATATTTATACTAAATAGTAAATATAGTAAATAGTGTTTCAAGACTTTTAAGACTTATAGTAATCACCGATAGGAGTAAAAAATGTTGAATTAACAAAGGTCTTAAAGTTAATCCTTTTGACAAAAATTCGAGTTTTATTACCTACGACAATTTCATGTCGTGAGTGAATTTTGCCACAATATATTGAATATAGATAGAGACATTTATACGGAACTATGTTCAACATTGTCAACGCAAAATTATTACACTAGCGTCACCAAAAATTACTTCGTAAATGCAAACTTAGTATTTTTCAGTCTTCATTTAGTATTGAGCGTGGAAAAATGAAAGCGTTAACCTAACACTGTCCGTTTATTATTTAAATAGCATAAGTGCACTTTGTGTAGGGTCTTACCAATCGAATCTTTAATAATCTCTACCTACATTAATAATAATTTTATATTTACAATCCCCAACTTATTTTTTTATCAATTCCTTTCTTTATGTTTGTAATAAAAGTTGATCCTTCGTCAAAAGGATTGACATTAAGATCTAAATCGATTAGACATATTTTACTTCTCTCGTTGAGTATTATAAGTCCTTCGAGTTTTGAAACACTTTTTCTTAACACCGTTAGTATTTTGTTGCAAGAAAGTAATAAAAAAATTCATTCAGTAACACACGTATCGATAGGACTTCTTTCGTTTAACCATGATCTAATTCTTTTTTTCCATGAAGACAACGTGGAATCGACGCCATTGGCAGGGTGGTGGGACGAGGGGTGACGGAGGCAAATTACAAAGGGAGGATTACCGGCAGCTGGGCTACCAAGCAACCATCTCTTTTCTGGCTCTCGTTCGCGAGCCATCCACGTCGCTTGAGAGCCCTTTGTCCTTCCACGCATTGGTAACATAATTATCGGAGTTATAGCAAGCCAAAACCCAAGCCGCATCTGAAGGGGTCCCATGTGACACCCTCATTACCGTACGTGCACCGGAAACATTCTTATTATCAATTCGCACTACTGGAGGAGAAGGTAGGAACACGGGATAGGGTAGAAATGTAAGATATCACGATTTTCATATGCACAGAGTAGGATAAATGACCCACGTACTGTCGTTGTTCCTATAACGGCTAATTTAATTCGTTTATTTAATAGCAAAGTAACGTATAAAGAATCGTAAGTAAACAAATTTTCATACTAAATTTGGACTTCGGTTTACGTAACAATGCATAAACGTTGTATATTTGTTTACACTTAATATTTATAAATAAATATTGGGAGGTAAATATGCTGCTAAACATTGAAACGTGACCAATATAATTATAAAGTTGGAACGTGTTATAATTCGGTAAGGCGGTACGTTTACTATATATCTTATATCTGTTACACAAATTGACGCGTTAATATATGGAAACATTGTTTCTATTTAAATGAAAAGTTTTCAAGTGACAGTACGAAGGATATTGGACTTTGTTGTACATTTTCAATTACGTAGTAATGAATTTATTATATTGAACATATAAAAAAAGTGTTCATAAATAAAAGAGCTGTTGAACAATATTATGCTCCAACCTGGAACGATCTTTATGTTAAATACGTTCTAAAATAGTTAAATAAAGTTACGCGCGAACCTTAAAGTGGCAGTAATTGGTACATCTACCCTATTGGCATTTTTAATGGTGTTCGAAAATTAAGAATTAAGAAGATTGTAATGGCCATCCACAACAGCTGCTGTTTTTCGTTGGTGTTCCTGTGTTTAACCCCTTATGCTACAATTATTTTAATAACTATTTAGGCCAGCGTTAGTTGATCACTATTTTTATATCGTGTCGCGTAAATATTATACGAATATTACGGGAAATTTTTATTTAACAACCTCGTCTTATAGTACAAAGCTAAAATTAGAGTTTCAATTAAATGCCATCCTTAATAGTAGGCGTTTTTGTTGAATCTGTGGCATAATTCATAGAACGAGTGCGACTCGTTATTGTATGGTAAAGCGTTAATGGACATTTTTAGTTTGCATCAGATTGCACAAAGTTTTCGCGTGTTCGTATTAAAATGAAATTTACATCAGCTTATTCTGTGATTTTTAATGAAACAAATAGAGTAAAGTGTTTTATAATAACGATAGTTTTGGAATATCAGTGAGAGTTTAACGTATATTGTGTTTTTGATTGTGATATAATGACAGGAAGTAAAATAGTTGGTTGATAATAGTACGAGACACTTAATTGGTAGTTAAAATTAATAATATAATAGTTTTGATTATAATTGTTTACTTTTGGATATGTCTCGAATTTCATCGAGTCACGGAAAAATTAATTAAAATCAATCTATCTATGTGTAGACCCTTTGCTCTTTTTTTCACTGTTTCCACATCAGAATCCGTGAAAATTCTAATTCTCTAATCACCTTGATCAGTATACTTTATTCAGAAAGTAACAAGACCTTCGAGCCACCTTGAACCTCGTAAACGCGTGATAGTTTTACTTTCGAGAAAAGTTTCTACAAATTCGTCCTCCAATTAAATTATTTTTACCTATTTATGCTACAGTAATAATTCCTTATCGGCAGTGCAATTCGCCGACTTGTAGGCATAGTTCCTTTCACATTTCGTCAGACCGTTCGCAATATTCGAACAATGAATAGTCGACCCTTGCGTTTCGTTGTCTGCGAACTGTCCTCGTGTTCGAACGTTGCAAAAACGTGACTGACACAGCGATTGCAGCAAATCGTACCGTGTTGCGAAACACCGGTATGCAAACTCTCTTTAGAGCATAAGTATCTTGCAACGACCTGGTAATTAGGAGTACAAAATGTGCGCACGTCTGTTCACTCTCCAACGCGGGATTTAACGAGCCAGTTGTATGCTAAAGGAATTAATTGTTTCTAATGTGATTTTGCAAAAAACTCTTGCGAGTTTCACTGTGGAAATTTATGATGGTATTGATAGATTTGAGAATGGAGGGGATGGAAACCTTCTGAGAGTATAAATTAGGCCACGTTGTTTTGGGGAAAGCTGTTGTTTTTTTTCTGTGGCTCAGTAATTTGTGAATGCTATTTGCCTATAGCATGTCGTATGTAAGGTTCACGTTTCATTTTTCTAGTTTAACGAACGATTGTATCGCGTAGTAGACACGTTAATAATTATTTCAGATTTCTGGAAAGCCTAAAAAATTAGGGTTGGAAGAGCCTGCCTCTGTTTGTCTATGGATAGGTTAAAATGTTTTACTAAAATTTCAAATGAAATTAAACCATTGTTGCAGATTAAAAAAGCGTTCCAAGGTTTTGTGAATTAGGTGAATTATGAGGAAAACTAGGGGAGGTGTGGGTGAAACGAAGGTGGATTTTCTTTGAATCTTTAGAAAATTTTTCATCGCTTAGATATGCGCGATAATGTAATAAATAATGCAAGTAGATTAAAAGCTGTACACTTCTGACGCGTTTATCGATTCAGACATTACGTAAGTTGCAAATTATTCGCGAAATACGTTCACGCTTTCTTGTGTGATGATGCAAAATTAAGGAATTTATGCAGTTGGGAAATTTCGGTGAAATTTATAATCTTCGTAACATTCGGAACTTTTTTAAACCGCGACTGGATTTGTTTAAACATACATAAAAGCATTTCAGTATTGAATTGTGAATTAGATTAAAATTAAATAAAAATCGTGTTTAATACGAAATATATAGATATTAGTAACAAGTAAATTATAGGATTAATAATAGCAAGTAATACATCAAGTATTTATTTTAATAAATGATAAGCAAAGTTATTTTCTCTTATGTTGAAATATTTTTTTTCAAACATTACTGATTTTAAGACACATACATAAATCATTCATTTTATTCTCTTTCAACATTGTTCACTTTAAAACATATAAACAAATTATTCATATCATTCTATTCAATCATTTACTTATTTTAAAACAAACACAATTATACAAAAAAGTATTCGGTTACATTAAGTATTTACTAAATTTTATGTCAGTAAAGGAGGAAATAACTGAAAGCCTATTCTTAACATTCATAAAAAGACTATTTGACTGAAATTAAAAGGTTACTTTAAATAATAAATTGTAGCACAAATGAACACACTGAAATGTATAAAAGTAATTTAATATTAGATGTACATGTTAATTTTAAGCCATCAGGATTTTATCAGATATAACATTTGTCTCACAACAAATTAAATAAAGTTATAATATATCAAATTTTCAACGTTTTCGCATTTATAAAGCAGATTCGTCATTTGAAAAATAGTAAAATAGAGATTTCGAATTGATAAAGATTTATTGGCGACAGAAAAATATTCGCACACTACTGTATTTATTTCGGTATTTAAATGTTAATTAAATATATTAATTTTCCCATAATTTAATTGTAGTACGAAAAACCTATAAAAATTCACTATCGTAGAAATGAAATATTGAACTTAAACCAAAGGACGACTCACTGTATACTTTTCGTAGCCACTGTACCAAGAATTTGTAGATAAATGCTTTAAATTAACATGTACACCGAATAAACATTATAATTCAAATTTTCAGTAAATATATTTTGAACAATAAACGGAGGTATTTCTTTAAGTTCGTCTCGATTATCGGATACCTTTATGAGTAACTGTAAATGAATGTTTAATTTCGTTTGACTGTATCATTTATTTATTTTAAAACACTTAAATGAAGTAAATAATTGTTTTAAGCAGACATGGTTCAATTTTCTGATCTAATCTCCGATAAGAGGCGTTCAGAGAAGATTGACGTGCGGATTAAGGTGTAAATCTGGATGGATTTACTGAACTAATATTGTTGTTCGATTTTTCCATTGGAAAGCAGAGTTAATAACTTTCATAACAAGATATAGGAGCGTGTGAAACGGGTTGCGGTTCGCCAGGGTGTTCCAATAATTGCGCTTAATCCTTTAGGGTGGCGGCACGCGGCCACCAATCGCAGGCAAATCCGTGTCAACCCTTCCTTTCTTTCTTCCAGCTTTTTCCTCTTCAAGTCTGCTCTTCAAGTTCAAGGCTTTCATATATTTTTGCCATAAATTCTGCCCCATGAAATCAAATGATTTTATAATACAGTACATAACCAGAGATTGGTCGAAACCCAATTTTTAGATTCGCGAAACTCGAATTCGAAACTTTCTGAGGCCTCGAAACACTCGAAACTCTCGAAGCTCAAAACTTACGAAATCCTGAATTCTTACGTAATTCTTTTTGTTGGAAAGGAGTATTCGTTTTGTCAAAAATTAAGGTCCTAATAAATCCCTAATTTGATCGTAGAAAATCTAATTATTCATTGCATCTAATTGAGTAAAATATAAATTTAGTTATAATTTAAATAAGTTAATAAACGGAAAAGCTTCGTCAGATAATAAAGTGATTAATTTTTATTCTTATGCTTTATTTTATCCCGTTATAAACGACTAGAATAAATTATGATTATCGATTATATGGTATAATATACGTATACCAATGGTAAAATTGTATCGATTAAAGTGAGTCTAAAGTCCAAACGCGAACTCTATTAGATTCCTAGTTAAATCAATTCATTTCACGATAATATTCTCATTTATTAGCACTAAGTTTCGGGTTTGGAGAATTTGAAATTTTAAAAACTCGTAGACGATGTCTTCGTTAAGAGAAATGAAAAGTTCTTTGACACTAAAATTACCAAAGTGGTCGAAACAGTAAATTCGTCATTTTCCATTAAAGATTCTATAAATTCACACCGATGCATTTTTGCAACTTCATAATTCTCTATAGAAAGAGAATTAATAAAGGTTTATTTTCAATCGTATTAAACTGTCTGCCCGAGCAATATCGTCCGCAAATAAATTGCAACAGAAAGGGTTCATCCCTTTATTACAAATAAGTACACCTTAAATGTCAGTAATTCCAGTGTTAAAATTATTCTTATTAGGGGCAAAGTCTATGGTATATGACAAGAATTCAATAACTCTGCAAACATAAAGATCCAGTAAGATTCATCGTCCTGTTTATTGTATCCCCTTGCAATCCCTTTCGTAAACGATCACCGTTATATCACGGGTGGTAGCATACCGAAAACAGCACGGCCGTATTCCAAAGACACGATTAAGACAACAAAAAGCTCACGTGTAACGTAGACAATCCCCTGAATGATCTAAGGCTCCCTTCTTAAGGCTTAAGACCACGCGAGGATCTACGATGCGAGCGAAGGTAGAAAGATATTCAAGGGAAACCGGGTCCGTTCACAATGGCTGACTTCGTAAGGCAAAAATCAGAAAGTTAGGGCGTCTCGTAAGCGAAGAAGGGACGATTGTCGAAATATCTCCATCCCTACGGGGATGTGCAGCTGTCCTAGAACACGCAACGATTGGCTCCCGTTACTCGTCGGCCATACTGGATTTTTCCGGTCTAGCTTCTTTTCACAATGGTTCCGCGGTCCTGAAAAAAAGGGTCAGTAACTCTCGTTGAAATCATGAAGATTTGGCTTTAGGGACTCCCTTGCTTTCACTCTGCGCGTACGTTTTCTCTTTATTAGGCCAGTGCAGAAACTTGAAAGATTTATTGTTGTGTGGAGAAGAAATGTTAGGTTTCTGTGTAAGTTCTATCATTAAATTTTGTATGTACATTATAAGTACAGAGTATCTTGACTAATTGTAAGACACGACTTCTAATTGTGACTGACATCTTGTATTAGCTCACGAGACAATGAGAAATCTGCATCCATCACCAATTTTTTTTAGTATATCTAAGTATAAATATTTCAAAGAGTATGGTGATACTTAAATTCAAATTGATTGTGTTATTTAATATATTTTACCATACGATAATCATCATCTATCCTACGACAATAATCTTACCAAAATGACGAGGTAATTACGACCAGCTTTGCAACCTCCTTTTCTGGCCTAGATGTCACGAAGAAAAATAAAACAATTACTAGTAAAGCACAGTGAGCTGAAAAAAACGTAAAGGGAACGACATTTGCTTCTTTTTTAAAGAGTTTCGAGATGGTGGTGAAAGATGGTTTAGATGCGCATCTCATGGCGATTGGGCGCATTGTAATTAAGCATATTGAAAAGAAGAATAATAAAATTATTCGTTAATTTAATGGTTTTTTTTATTTTTTTAAGGTGGAATGTTCGTACCTTATTTAAATAAATCTTCTTTTTCAGTTTTTGCAATTCATTTTTGTAACAACGTAAACTCACATATTCTTTACTATATAAATACAATCTAGACACCTTGGGCTATCACTTGGGAGCAAAAATGTAACAATAATGTTACATTTTTACATAACGTTACATAGACCCTTTGTGTTTTAGAAATAAATTGTAGAACACGATTAAATAATGTTTCGCCGAAAAATATGCCTACGTGACACTGTAAATCACATTCGTATTGTTCTTCTGAAGTACCAACCACAGTTATTTCAACATACACTTTGTTCCCATTTGGATCTCTTTCCATGCACCTGCCACGCCCTTTCACCTTTCGTTCGGAGATTCCGAAATTTTTCCAATTTCAACAATTAAAGTCACTAATATCGGGAAACAGATTACAAGGTGATGATCCCTGTCCTTTGAAAGAACGTCATGGGTCCTCTCCCAGTGTCTAAGGCTCTTCTAACAAGCGAAGCGATCCCACTCTCTCTCGTTTATGCTACTTTTAATCCGCCACGAACGAGGTAAGACCCGAAAGTCCGTAATGATCGACACCTGTGACCGAGTTTCGAAGGATACCGAAATAATACTGGAAAAGGGTGCGTCTTAACTGCTTTCACTGGCAGCCATGTAAGGTGGAACGAAGCTGGACCCCCCGCGGTACCCTTTTAATGCACTTTGAGGTCGCACGGGGGCACGCTTAGAGTCCATCGAAATCGTTAACGCGAAACCTGTTAACCGATTAAACGGGTTCGTTAAGACCAGAAGCTCAGATTTTCACGCTCACCGAGTTAATTATTACGAAGATACCTCGTCCGTTTAATAAGCGTATTTGGTGCACGAGGGGACAAAAGGCGAGGTTATCGTAAGACGATTCTAACAAGAATTATAGAATTATTATAGACGTGGATATAGACGCGTGCGGGCCATGGTGTGAGTGTTCTGATCACCGGTGTACTTATTTGGGCGAAATCTGTGATTCTAAGGTAAAACAGAGATTGGAAATTGTTATAATATCGATCTCGGTTCTTGAAACTGTTTTACTGAACTGTTATTTTGTATAACAGTTATGATAAACCGAAATAGATGAAGATATCGGTTTCGCATACAGTTCCGTTATCGATTCTATGTTGGTTTCACTTTGGTATAATATCAGTTGTGGTTCCATATGGTTTTTGTATAATATAATTAATGTATAAAAGTTTCATATTACATAGAATGGATATTATTATAATCTTAACACGAATTCTTCACCTAATGAATACCATTATCAGTATAATGATAACTTGTGTAGAACCGATATAGAACCGATATTAAGACAGAATCGTTAATCCAATAACAATTGTAACACTGTTTCGGTTTTCGTAACTGTTTCAATGAAAATCAATATATGTATAACAGTTTGAAACAGTTATTTACGGAACCATCTCAATCCCAGAGACAAAACGATATACACCCCGTAAAGATAGATTTACTGTTTTTCTTTTAAATAATCATGCAACAAGAAAACTATGAAATGAGTGATCATCGCGTATGAATATAATATAAAGTATATAGGGATTACTTACAGGAAATGTATACGAAAATAGTAACCAATTTTCACCAAAAAACGAATTAAAAATTGCGATTGAGAATAGTTGGATAAATATCGATCAAAATGTTCATAAAAATATTATACGAATTTCTAAACTAATTTAACGTCACGCTGAATTTGCATGCTATTAAAATAACAGAAATAAATGTCACCATAAATATTTGTTTAATTTACGCGTGGTGTACAAGACGATTATTATCTTATCGTAAAAGCTCGCCATGTCTGAGTAGACAAAATTTTCCAAACAGGCGTTCCTCTTCTGTTTCTCAAAGGATTAAGGCGAACGAGAAAACGGCACGTGACGGTGACTAGAGTGGCGATCAGGGAAAATAAAGGAATCAAATCACTCGACAACGGATACCCTATTTTTCGATCTGTGACATTTCACTGAGGAACTGGTAAGGGTAGTCGATGGGGGTACGATCAGCGGCCGATATAATTTATTCGGACAATAAGCGTGCGTCCTTTCCACCCTCCCCACTCTATACGCTGGAGGCATCAGTGTCATGGCGGTGATGAGCCCCTCAATGACAACGACCAACATAATCTGTTCCCATCAGCCAAGTAGACATAATGGGCGCGTCGACGGGGGCTAACAATGAAGCGGCATTTTACAGGAGAGCGCCGCTGGAACTTGAAAATAGCCCACGTGAATCGCTACCAGAGACCAGAGTGGAATAAAGTAGAGCGACGTGTATATAGAAGTGAAAAGGGGAGCGAATATAGAGCAGAATCTATTAGGATGGGTAAAATTATTATGTCTAGTTTTTTAAGCTAGGAATTTTTCCTTCGTGAATTTATGGGCTTTGGAGTAGGTAAAATTTTAGCGGCGTTTTCTCATTTTTATACCTCTATATTTACTTTTATTATTTTCTCACTTTTTTTTATAAATTTATTTATTTAGTGTCGTATCAGTTTATAAAGATTATTAAAACTTTTGCGCGCAGCCAATGGTTTTTCATTCCTTTTATATAAGTTCCATAATTGAGTCGTTCACAGGCCAAAGCGATTAACTCCACCTTTTTAATTTTTCAAAATTTTAATGCCAAAGCACTTGATTAATGCTTCACTTTTTATATTTAAAATATATTTTCTTAACACTCGATGTTAACACCACGAAATGAGAAAAATATTTTTGCTTGTAGAATAATAAACAATGTATGAAGCAATAACAATTATTCGAAGGGTATATTATTCTATACATATTCCAATACCCTAGTAATAATACATTTTAATGTGTTTATTTGAATTCAGATTTTAAAAAACAATTTTAGGAAAGGCTGCGTATTTATTTTGTCAATTTCCCTACTTTTTGTTTCGTGAAGCTAGTCAATTTGGCTAATGAGCGTCTCAATTATAACAATTAATTAAAAACTGAATAACAAGATTGAACTTCTATTTGCCACCCTGAAAACTTGCGAAACTCACCCCGTATCCCAATATCACACCAAATTACTCCAAATCTCCCCTCTACCCAATAAAAACAATTTAAATAACGCACGGTAAATGTTATTTTCGGGTGAACCCTGAAAGGAAGGAATTCCGTCAACGGATCAGCCAAATATTTCAGAGGAGTTAAGAAAAATGCGTTAGCCAGAAAGATGGTCGACGTTGGCGAAGAATAGGAGGGTGACTCAGCTGGCATCTCTTAACTATACTCACTTAAACGAGAAGGGAGATGGTTGTCGTTTGCTCTCGAAACCGGCGAAAATGCACGTCGCCATGTACGGGACATCCACGGTTTTGCTTTATTAAATTCCTGACACGAGACGCAGCATCCCCGGAGCACGTGCAAATATTCATTGAGGATGAAAAACCGGGGGTGTTTCGCCGTGTTGAGCGCGCGCCTTAACGCTAAATTCAAGGCGTGCCGACGCGTGTGATTTAGCGGCAACGTCGAAGAGTCTTCCCTTCGGTTTAGATTTTCCAATACACCTACGCACATCTCTTTATCGGATAAGTTAAATTTGAATGAAGTTAAAATACCTCTGTTAACAATTTCACTTAATCTTCATCCGTTCCTTATCTTTACAATTTAACGTGTTCATTGTGCGTCAAATTGGCGCAATAGTAAAACATCTATGAAATGGAAAGAGAAATAATTAATTTCATTAATTAGACTAAGGATCTTTATACCAAATCATGTTTTTATTAATAAAAGTGAAGAAATGGAATCTTTAAATTGGGGGTTGTTTCACCCTCAATTTTTGGTAATTTGAATTTTATATTATTTTGCATGCATTACATACCATTTTGTACATTTAAATTTTCCATAAAAATATAAAAATCTGCAATCTAATTATAATATGTATTTTACTATTGATATTTTGTTTATATTTACATTTGGTTCTTTTTCCATCGATAAAAGATAGGAAAAGAAGATAAGTATTATAAATATTTGGAAGCGAATGAAAGTGCAAAAGAGTTTGATTTTTAATAATAATATTTTAAATTATATTTAAGGACAACTTAATATGCGATAACACAAGAAGTGATTACGATTCTGAGTCTACTATTAGTGGAACTGAACAAATATCAAAATGTAAAATTCAGATTTTATTTACATGATAATAAAGCAGATTTATCAAGGCAATAAATATAAATTGATAATTTTTTGTTACACTTGTAATTCTTTCCTTTCCAAATAAAATTTTCCTTTAACAATAAACTTTACTGTAAATGTGTATCGGAGTTGCTTGTAGGTAGTATAGTAATAACAATAATAGTAATAATAATTACTTAACGGGATAAAGTTCCGTTTTAGAATACAATGTTTAAATAATACAAATAAATAAAGATGCCTGATTATGAAGAGTTACATAGAGTCGCAGTAACATTATTAGCAAAAGATGCACAGTTTCATATAAATTAATAATTTATAAAATTTGTCAACATTAATTATCATGCAATTCATACACTTATAGTTGCCCATAAGATATACTGTAAAATTCTTAGAGGAGCAGTAAGCAATGAAGCATAAAAGAATATTCGAAACGCAAGGAGTTAAATCTAGTGTTTTAAATTAATTCTATCTTTCAATCTACCCTAAAAATAAGAAACGGTTCAATGGCTGCTGCACTTTGCATTCAGAGTCTCCTTAGAGTCTGCCAAGCAAAGTTACCAAAATCTAGATGGTTGAAGTACAACTGGATCACAGTTGCTCGCTAATTGACTACAATGCCGGTCGCGTATGGAGCGCATTTTCTGTTTTGTTACCTCAAAACAAAGCGCACAATACAGCTGATCTATAAGAGACCACTCGACCACTGTCGATGCCTACCCTTACCGATTTCACCCTGAGCGAAGTTTTCGATAGGACTTGGGCCACGAGGAAATCGAGGATCAGGCGACGAAATCGAGATTGTAACATATAGTCGAGTGCCCTTTGTTAACCCACCGGCGGAGAGCGCAATTACATCCTCGCCGGCATTGTAACTCGACAGCTTTTTGTTACTGTTTTGTCCGGTTACCTTGTATCGAGCGATGGCAAGAGGGAGGGCACGACCAATAAGAGAAACAGAGAGGGGCGAAGAGAGGGGAGAGGGATGAAGAGAAAAATTGTAACAAGACTTTGTGGTATGTGGACTTTTGGAATGGAACTTTTGCAAAGGAGTGACTCAGCTTTTTTGTAGTGCGATAATTACCGTCGGGAGGAGACCTGGGAATTAAGCAGCAGGCTGATGAGGGCTGAATGCAGGGATTGGAGTCTTGAAATTTGTCAGGGGAGGGGTTATTGAAAATTATAATATGATAATTACACTGCGAATTCTTATGCATTTATGGGAAATTTAAATATCCAAAAGAGTGCAGAATGCACATAATTCATAAAAATATACGAAATACTTGTGATAAAGTACACGCTACAGTATTTAGAGAGTGAAATCAAACTCTATGTGTGTTCTAGTGTTTCAGTTGCGTTTATAAAGATATGAATTTCAACTATATTAAATTTTCTATGTTTTAGTAGCTGAAATCTGCACACGTAAACGATAGAAAATTTGATATAATTGGACCTAATTAAATAATACTTAAATGCAAAAATATTGTGGCGTGTCGGTACATTTTTTACGGCTGTAGGCGCTTAAGTTATTCATTTATATTTCTCAATCTACTTATTTGTACACCTTTGACATAAATGGGGAAACTGTGATATTAGTGATCGTGAATTATATGCCAACCTAATATTAACTCCTTGGCCTACAATAACGAGTTACACTCGTTCTATGACTTATGGCTTAGATTCAATAAAACCAGATATTACCGAGTGTGGACTTTAATTTAAATTCAAATTTTAGCTTGGTCTTGCAAGGTTGGAGGATCTTAAGTAAAAATTGCCAACGATATTTAACTAATTTGTAAGATAAATTACATAACAACAGTAACCAGCTAATACTAGCGTACGTAGGAAAGAAAATAATCGTAGTGTAAGGGGTTCATATAACTAATATTATTATACAGTGTTACACTAATAGCATAGTTATAGTAGTAGTATATAATAGTTTAATATTTACAGTATTATTATAATATAATGTTATATTAGTAAAATTTATACTACGTAACTTTATGCAAATTCGTATCATCATTAACTAAACTAGAGAAGTGAAACTGAAACGGATGGTTGTTCCACCCTCTAAATACTATAATTTCTTCTGGATTTCAAATATTTTGTACATTCTTGCATACTCCAAGCATTCTGTTCCTTTTTGCACATTTAAATTTCCCATTAATGTATAAAAATCCGCAGTCTAATAATATCACAACATTATATAATACTTCACAGCGAAGAAACTATAATATTCGTAGTCGTCAATTATAAGCCAGCCTAACATTAATATAACCAATATTATCCTACTATATTTTTATGGTATTTATAGTAATATTATGATATAATATTTTTTTTTAATACCATCTTTCCATGGCAACATTTTTAATATTTCCACTTCACGAAATGTAAATAACCTCGACTTCAATACGCATCTAAAGTATCAGTTCTGTTCATTCACCAAAGAAATAGTTACACACGAAGGAAAGTGTCAAATGTTAAAAAGAATTTGGCTCCGTCCCTTCAGCCTAAACGTCGAAGTAAAGTAATCGCACATCTGAGAGGAAGCAGGCATTTTGCACCGCCGCAAAGCACGGATTAAGAGGTGACCCCACGAGAATCCCTGGAGGCTTCACTAGGCTCGAGGATTTTGGATTCAAACATTGTGCGCTGACAAATTACTCAGGTAAACAGTCCGCCCAAAAGTATCGGTGAACGTTAGGAGCAAAAGGGAGCTACAACCCCAGGAACTCAACAGTTCGTAGAATCTTTGGGTGGAGCAGATGTAAATTGTGTTTCAGCCACGAGTTTCCTTTAAACAAGATGGGGAAACAAAGCAACCGATATGATTGGCGAGGAAAAACAGAGCAAGGTTTGAAGTTTTCTTGGTTGATCCTTTGAAATTAGAGAGAGAGAGAGAAAGAGAGCACAATTTTAAATATTTACAAAAAGAAGGTTCGATCATTTTACGAATACTATAAGTTTCTTTTATTTATTTGAAAGAATATATATAAACTGAAAACACGATTTCATAAAAATCAACGTACGCATATTAAAGTAAACAAAACTTGTAGCTATAAGCATATTTGTATTTTCTTATACATTCTGATACATTTGTGACGTACTATAATTACCACGGGTAGTAGTCATTATATGATGCGAAATTGTAACCTTATGCGCTTCATCGTATCTTTCTTGGTTTACTTCTGTAGATATTCTAAACACTTACCTTTTTTTTCTACTCCAAATGAAAATTGCGGACAGCAAGCTAACGAGAAAGAATTTCGCTGAAAGCTGGCGAAAAATTGGAACGGCAAAAATGAGATCACATGCCGTGGTCGCCCGCAATTAACATCTCGATCTAATGAAGCTCTCGAAGTACCGTATGTTACAATTTGCTTCACTCATCCGGTTGGGCCACCCTTGGCGCGGCACCCTACTCTCTCGAAGAGTGGTGCTTCTCTATTCGAGGAGGCAGCGCTTTTCAGTATGTAATACTGTAACGTTTCCAATCGAGCGAATAATAATCCCCGATATGGATGGTGAGATCGACGAAAGCACGAATGGAAATCACAACGGAGCGCAATAACAACGAAAACAACGGGTAACAATGGAGTAGACGATTGAGAGACGTCATTGGCCACACAGGGCAGAATTCCTTCGCTTAAAATAAAAGAGACCTCCCCATGGAACTATTGTGTCAATCGTATTCGATACAGTTGCGTAATTGCGCGTGTGTATTGCACGATATATTCGTACGCGAAGTCGACAAGTGGTTCCCACCGATGGAGCACGTCATCACCTTGCCACAAGAACACCAATGGGAGCAATGGGCGCGTAACACGCGGGTCATTTCGTGAAACAATAAAAGAAACAATGCTTTATATTCGCTATGTCTAAATTCTTCCCTTTCTTTCTTTTCTCTTTCGGTAATTGTTTCTTGCTGCTGCGCTGTGTAAATTTTGGATGGTTTCTTATTTAGTTGCTTTGTTATCAGTAGACTGCGGATATTTATGCAAATTGATATTTTTATAAACGCAAATAACGAAGTGGAAGCTAAATAGAATGTAACGGAATAGAATAGAAATATTTATTTGTACTATGGAATTTTCCTATTACATATACTAACAACTATATTAACTATTACCTAAACAACATTACAGTACTTAGTTTTCGTAATATTTTCCTCTTCTTTTTCATTTTTATAATAAACCATAATATATAGTAAATCTTACTATATGATTATTTATCATCACGTTTGACTAGAGCATGAGATATTAGCCTACTGCTTCATCTAAATAGCGAAAATTAAGCTAATATATTATACTAGTATTATAATTATGCAATATATAATCTGATTATAACTCTACAACATGCAACTGGTATGAATTAAAGCTGATTATTCTAGATTTATCATTCGTTGATTAGAAACGATCTAATTGTAATTTTTAATATCGCAGATATGGAAGCATACAATGTTTTAACATCTTTGGCATCATATACATTGCACACCTCAGGGTAATCATCTCGTTGTAAAAATGTGTTTTCAAACTCGCATATATCTCGCAGGCACTCGCAAAGAAAGATGTAGAATCTCGTTGGCTAAGAAATTACATTGGTCTCAACCAATTTAAATATCCAACAAAATTTTACCTACATTTGCTTAAGTTTTTGATTGATTTTACTCTCTAAATGTTGTGAAGTGCACTGCATTTTTCATATTTTGTATATTTCTGTGTATTGTATGAATTGTACATCTTTTTGCACTGTTAAATTTCCTAAAAATGCATAAAAGTCAGAAGGCTAATTATTAGATGGATTTTATAGAGAAATCCTAAGCTAAGATTCTTTTAGCCTAAGCTAAAATTTTCTAGAGAATAAGCCTGAGCAGTGGACGATTTTTAGTGTGAGCTACTGTACATATATCATATTTAAAGAATGATTAAAAATTAGAAGTACGTTGCACGATTGAATATTTGCACTGTCTAAACGATTTAAGTTAGTAGCCATCGAAGATTTGAATATCGATGTAAACAGATTTATGAGCAACGGAACACAAAGGCTGGGTTAAGTGGCAACACATTTCAGAGTTCAGCCATGCGAATCAGAAGAGTCACTCAAACACGGTTGAAACTTGCGCCGACACATTTTTCATCCCGCATCCCTCTTCCCCTTATTTTTAAGCCGAAAAAATTTCTGAGAATATTTTTCCTATTCTGAAGTATACTTTCAAGTAAGTACACGTTTTTGCTTCTTTAAGTTGTGGAGCTGTGGAGAGGGGATAGGATAGGAAAAGGAAGGGTGTTGCGTTTCGTGCTGGGCCTGCTAGTGGACTCATCAGTAAGGCTACCTAGCAGGCCCTGTCTTAGACACTGGGATATTGGAAGGAAGGTTAAAGGCGGTATACACATATATGGACGAGGTAATTGGAGCGAGTGCTTTCGAGAAAGTCCTATTTCGTATGTCCCTCTAGTGGTGGGTGCAGGAGAACCGCCACAAAGTATTTCTTATACTTCCCCCAATCATAACTTTAACGTTATTTTATAAAGAAAACGACCTACAGTCAGAGTCACAGAAGTCTACATGCACAATTTAAATTGAAAATATTTACATATCTTGGGATATATTTTAGAGCGATAAAAGTGGTGCGAGAATTCATGAAATATGAAATTACAAGTTGATCGTTGATTACATAAACAAAATTGCCTTTGGAATTGTAGAATACATTATTTTGTTTGTGCTGAACAAATTATAGCACTTCGGAGGTGCATTAAAATGTCTAATAATGTATAAATACAATTAAAACGGTAAATTTTGTATACTTCAATTCAAGTGCATAGAACTTTGTGAAATTGTGTTGTTGGTTTATGTGTACTTTTTTTTATATACAATCGGAACAAACATAATTATTATTTTAGAATCTGCCCAATTTTAATTAACAAATGGATTAATACTCTTGAAATAATCGAAATTCTTGTACTTTTTTAAATATTTGAAATTTAAGACTGTTTATATTGTACATATGTAGACTTTCGTGGGTGACTATATGTATCGACTTTAATTTCGATGAAATTGTTGCCTAATGAATTACTTGCTTGAATTGATTTTCACTATACTATTTTACTGATTTATTTTTGTGTTGCTATTTGCAGCCTCATTTTCACTTTTAGATTACTATCTACATTGTTTATTATTGTATTTTTATCCCTGTATTTGTATTGTAATTATTTACAAAACGATGTACTACTATTTATGGTATTCCGTATTATACACATAATTATTGTGCAATTACACGAATATTATAAAATTGTTTCTAAAAATATTTAAATATAAATATTGTTTACACAATTATTTGTTTCGAACAATGCAAATATTTCATCTCGATCACACATGGAAAAATTACAGAAGATGACATTAAAAATTCTGAAGCATTATCAGTAAACTTTATAACAATTAACAAATTTAACGTACCGGGAAAGAAATCCAGAAATTCACAGTAAAAGTTCTAATCGCTCACATTCAACTGTAGACACAAAATAGTATCTGTGCATTACGTAACATACAAATTCAAACGTCTTTCATCTCACGATCTTCTGTAATTTTAAGAAATAGTTTCGCTGAGCTCTAAAATAAATTCAATTACACCCCAAGTATAAAGCCTCGATAAATAAACATCCGTACACAATGCGACGATATACTACCATGTATAATTGACTGTAACTCGGAATGATCAGCGAAGAAAGGATCATTTATCCGAGGATCATCGTTAGAAATAACAGAGAACGTATTTTTCACGTGGAGGGGTGGAGGGTGCGTGACATTCGCCATACACAAAGAGAACGATGGAGACTTTACCAGCCAACTAGCAACCATTGGATGCCTCGAATGCTTTTTCACCGGTCAACCAAGACGATTATTTACCCGCCTTAGTGATTACACGTTACTGTGGTCTACCACGGTAGGAAATACCTCTAAATATACTGACAGCCTCGAAGAACTCCGACGCGGGCAACCTTTGTGCTGCGATTACCACTCAAATCACCGTAAAATTCCCGTGAAATGCGTTTCATTGTGCTGCGCATGGAAAGTGCAGGTAAAATTTAGATGTTCCTGTTGCTCGGTGAAAGTTCTCTTTTTCTTTTTTTTTTTTTTTCTTAGTGGCAAACGAAACCAGGAAGACTTGTTTCGAAATCTTTTCTCCGCGAGCATTAACTTTTATGTTCGGGGAAACTTTTCAAGACTTGAAATCTGTTGCGTAGAATTCGTAGAATACGATTGTTTGTAACCATAGAATATACAATTTATAATTTGAAAATTCTTTACCACGATTATCTGCAATCTCTAACTTCAATAAATTTAATTCGAGGTGGTTGCAGAAGAAATTTGGAATTGCTTCTATGGAATTGTTTGTTCATCTTTGCATTTTTCTTCAATTAAACGAGGTTTAATGATGGAAAAATGGTGTTGTTGAGAATTTTTATAATAAAATATCTACAGTTCTTTATCTATTTGAGTAATTTTGTGCTTACCTTTATTGAAAGAGAGAAATTAGCAAATTAATATAAAAAACATAATTAACTAATAAATGATATATCAATTTTTTACTCCATTGAACTACAATATTTTTGGAAAAAAGTAATAAAATCTAGTATTTATTATTAAGAAAAACCAACATTGTTATTATCTACATTAATAAATAGTAATTGCTAAAATATTGATTACATAAACAAGTTTAACATGTTTATCATTACTATTATTACTATTATTATTACCAATACTAATTTTATGACGTATAATACTACACTGAAGTACAAAATAGGTAGTAAGTGCTAAAATATTAAACAAACATTAACAATAAGTGCTAAATCACAAATACTAAAATATCATTTATTAATATTTAGTACTAAAACACTGAAATATTATTTATTAATATTTAGTACTGAAATACTAAAATATTATTTATTAATATTTAGTATTTACTTTGTGTTTCAGACTTCTATAGTTGTTTGGTATTTTAGTAGTTAATATACACTAGTGTTGTTAAATTATTGTAACTAGTTAAATAATATGAATAATAATAATTAGGTTACGGATTTTTATATACATTCATAGTTTTAAAAATGCGTTCAGAGAAATGTACTCTAATTAAAAATTAAATTCACCCTCTAAATATAATAACAGGCGCCTTACTTTGGATTTTGTATTCATTTGTGCATACTTACGTGTATTCCGTATTTTTTCTGCACAATTAAATTTTCTATAAATGCATCAAGATCCACAGTTTAATAATAATAATTAATACTAGTACGTTTCAATTTCGTCTTTTCCAATAATGGATAACAAAATAAATGCAATTATACAAATTTTGGGAGGGGTCTAACTAAGAATTAATAGAAAAATTGCGAAATTTATGGTCAGTAACATTTTATTTACATATGTTTAAAACTCTATTTACAATAAGACACACGCCATTGGCGCGATTATGTCGTCATTCATAAATTTAAACTACATGATAATTGCTGTTTGTCTAATATTCATTCGTACAAAGCGTAAGTACTTTTTACATTTATACACGATATCTATAATTTATGCAACACATTCTCACAAAATTGTTTGCCTCAAAATGTTTATCTAGAATCCTTAATTACCCTAAAAACCTCGATTCCGAGATACTGATAACGAATTTTTTCTATTCATATTGCCACGGACGCGACTAAAACAAAAAGTACCTTTCTGTATGAAGTTACGATTATCCTAAATACAGTATACTAACGATTGTTTAAGTATTGCGGTTGTCGTACCACGTACGATCAATTCTATCCAAATATAATACAGTGATACAAAAATAATTGTCGCATCGTTCTGTCGAATCTTAAACTGTTCTTCTTGAGTTATTAGTATTCTTTGTGATATGTTTAAATCACAGCTGACTTTTAATAGCATGAATAGAACAGTAGATTTAATTCTATCACCTCTTTGCACTTATCCGCATAATTTATGAAGGAACATTCCTCCGCGAAGTATTATAAAGTCAACCCACCTGTAACAGAGTTAGTTTTTTCCATCCTATATCGAAACCGTGTTAAACGAAACCTTAACCCATTTGCATCACGGTTCGGATTGCGTAATGTGTCCTTTACAACAATAATAGAGATAATTATGGACCCGTATCACTATATCAAAGTAGAAATAGTTTCTTTTATTTTGTATGATGTTGTTTAAAATTATGTATAGACAGTGGTACATTCCAAACATGGCGTTGAAAAATTTGCTTCTCTTCTGAGCGATTGTGCTAAACATACGCAACAACGTTTAGATATGGATCAGTTCTGATACGTATTACATTCCGCATTTGGTGAGACAGACTAGTTAAGTGGGTTAAACTAATGGAAATCAACCGTGTTATAAAAGGGTTGACTGTATTTAATAAGTTCATCATTACTCTCTGCAGTCTTTCTAATTTATATATACAATTTAATTTGTAGAAATGCTATAAACATTTTTTTGTCCATAGATTTATTAGGCGTGCAAAATAGTTCGGTATCATTTTAAATAAAGTCATTCCATATTGTTCCTTGTCCTTCATTTCATCGCTACGTGTAACCTTAAAATATTAAATATGTTCAAGATGGCCTCTGGGCTATAAAATGGCACTGAATTAATTTACACGCCTTGGATTTTGCAAAACTTTCGAAGTTCTTTCGTAAATGATACTTTATATAATGTAAATATAATGCGGCACGAATTCTCCATTCAACTCAATAATTCCTTTCAGCTTCGCTTGAGAAAATTTCTGTCTAGTCCTCTCCATTTTTTCACCGTTTCACTCTCCTTTCCTTTCAATCAAACCATTCAGCATCTCGATATTTCCCAAAACAAAAACACCATCATCGGAAGTATCTAATTAAGTTGATTTCCTTCAAGCAGCTTTGTACATATCGCATATAATCCTCTCGATAGGTATAACCCCGATGGTTCTCCTGAAGAACAGCTCCTCGATCGTATGCGTGGAGACAGACCTCAACGTAGGAAGTAGTAATAACAATTTGCCAAACCTCAAAGCACCAAACGAAGCTCCGCTCAGCCTTTGTCCAAGAGCCAACTGCGCTCCGTCCCTTAATCTCGACACAGCAGCCGCATCTCTAAGCCTACTTCCGGTACTGGGTGACGCAGATCCATTGCTGCTTCTGCTACTCGGCAATGGTTCGCTGTCCAATCCAGCTTTGAACAAAACTATCGCTCGAATGCAGGCGAATTCGTGTTGATCGAGGCTCATAGCATGAAAACCGGCCAAAGTCTCTCGGAAACGATTCACTTCGACGGCCAGGGAGAGACTTTGAGGACCAGGCGGAAGTAAAGCCGACGGATCCAGCGTTGGAAGAATTTGCGCCGCTGCGAGGAGGAATAATTCTCTCCAGGAGGATTCCAAAAGAGTTAATTGGTCTTCTATGGCTAGGTTCGTCCCTGCTGCTAAATCTCTCGCCCAGTGGACGTTGAGGAAGAGCAGCCTTGCTGCTTGCTCGCAGATGGATTCCGCTGTTATCGCTGGGATCAGCGGCAAGGAAGGTAAACCTGCCATGCTGACTGGAATCTGGAAGAGTAAAATGGTATTTTTAATTTGGAGAATAATTTTAGGTGATGCGTTGGGTTTAACGGGGAAGCAAAAGGGTTTAAGATTTAATACAGTACATAGTGAAACTAGGATAGTTTGCATTTTCGCGTTTTAAGAAGCGATTGATAAACGTTCGAATTTCTAAGCTTTTGGATACCCAAGCATTTACATATCTAAGCGTTCGAATTTCCAAGCTTTTGGATTCCCAAGCATTTACATTTCTAAGCGTTCGAATTTCCAAGCTTTTTGATTTCTAAGCATTTACATATCTAAGCGTTCGAATTTCCAAGCTTTTGGATTCCCAAGCGTTTATATTTCTAAGCATTCGAATTTCCAAGCTTTTGGATTCTCAAGCATTTACATTTCTAAGCGTTCGAATTTCCAAGCTTTTGGATTCCCAAGCATTTGCATTTCTAAGCGTTCGAATTTCCAAACTTTTGGATTTCTAAGCGTTTGAATTTCCAAGCTCTGAAATTTCGAAGCGGTTGGTTTCCTAAACGTTTGAATTCTGAAGCGCTTGAATCTTCTAGCTTTCGTATTTCGAAGCGTTTGAACTTCCAAGCTTTTGTATTTCCAAGCGATTGAAATTCAATAACACTTTTCATCGCAAAACATTAGCGATTTTAGCTAATTTTATATTATCGTGTTTGGCCGAAAACTTTTTAGAAGCATAGGATAGACTATCCATTCTGATATGAAATCATTATTACCATTTTAGTGTCCATTACTAGATCACACTAAAATAAAGACAACAGCGTTTTTAAAACGATGGAAGTAATTGGTTACCATCAATACAACGATCAAGAAATAAATGGAACGAAGATAAATGCAAATGAGAATATGCAAATAAGATAACATTCAACCAAATCAAATATAGGGGTGTATAACTTCTAAATTACATAATGATCTTCTAATCTGTGATGAATTCTATGTCACTTGATCAACTTTGGTTGTTGGATTGAATATAATTCTGAAACTAGCCACTTTCAATCGTAAGGGGTGTAAGGAACGTGTGATTTTTGATACGTCGTCAATATTTCAGTTTGAAATTTATTATGTTTCATATAAATGAATGGTCTATCCTGTATTTAGTTAATGGCAGTACTTATAAGGGTTAATTTTATGAAACAATTTTAATTAATTATAATCACCAATAATTTAACGGAATTGAAGTTACGAAATAATCCGATAATACGTAGAGAAATAATATAGTAAATAGGGTAGATGTACCACGTACTGCCACTTTAAGGTTCGCGCGTAACTTTATTTAACTATTTTAGGACGTACATATTTAACATAAAGATCGTTCCAGTTTGGAGCATAATATTGTTCAACCGCTCTTTTATTTATGAACATTGTTTTTATATGTTCAATATAATAAATTCATTACTACGTAATTGAAAATGTATAACAAGGTCCAATGTCCTTTGAACTGTCACTTGTAAACTTTTCATTTAAATAGAAACACGTTTTCCATATATTAACCCCTTGGCTTACGGATTTTTCAAAGATTATCCACTGAAATGTTGACTATTTGTTACTATAACACTATATCGAATGCAAAACACTAAAATATTATACGCGATCCTTACCTAGTAATCCTACATCTTACGATTTTACAAATTGAAATATAAATAAATACAAATTTATTGCAAAATACAACATGTTTTTATTGTACGTGATCCGTAGGCTAAACCACGAGTGTAACTCGTTATAAGTCAAAGAGTTAACACGTTAGTTTGTGTAACAGATATAAGATATATAGTAAACGTATCGCCTTACTGAATTAAAACACGTTCCATACTTTATAATTATATTGGTTACGTTTCAATGTTCAACAGCACGTTTACCTCCTAATATTTATTTATAAATATTAAGCGTAAACGAATATACAATGTCTATGTGTTGTTACGTAAACCGAAGTCCAAATCTAGTATGAAAATTTCTTTACTTACGATTCTCTATACATTACTCTGCTATTAAGTAAACGAATTAAAGTGACAGTTATAGGAACAGTGATAGTCATTTACCCCATGAGTTAAAACATTGCAAGTACCTTGGAGATGGCCATGCTGTTGCAATAAATAGGATGTGGAATGGGATGATGAGGGGCTGGCGCAGCGACGGAAACTCGATGTTCGGTCGGTGGTTTAGGCAAAGCTAGATCCAAAACTCCTGCTGGTGGGGGTACCATGTTAGCCATCATCTCGGGTTCTTTGAAATATAAAGCCATCTGCCTCCGTAGAGTTGAGTTCCGTGGGCCACGTTCGTGTTGCACAGCTGGAAAAATAAGGAAATTTGCATTAACACCGCGTTTATCGTATCCATTACAATATACATTGTATTTATCATGCGCCTTATAACATTCTGACAAACTTCTTCTGCGATAAGTTGTAAACAGATAAACCTACTTCATTCGAGAGTAATGCAAAAATATTAAGGTATACAATTATACTCTTGTATTTGATTTATGCAATTCTTTATCTCGGATTCTTTTGTAAGTACTTTAAAATATATGAAAGAATTGTTTTGTTACACGTGCTATTGAATCTCGTGACTTTGTCTACCTTTTTTATAGATATTTTTAAATACACGAGAGAATACTTTATTATATTTGTAGAAGAGGCATTGTAAAATAATAGTTGCAAAATTAGCTTACAATTTTTAGAATACGATAGGAAGTTTAGGGAATACAGTGTAAAGTTGATTTTTAATTGCAAAATTGATATTGCAACTTGAAACATATTTATCCAGGATGGGCGATCCATCTTCGTTTAAAATAAAAAGAGTCGACTGAATATAATAAATAATTTCCAAGATAAAAATGCATAGGAAAATAGGCAAAAGTCTCCAGAAAAATGTTCAAAGCCACATTTATTTTCTAAACAAATTCGAAATCAGTAAAGCTATGATTAGACTGCGGATCTTTACACAAATTTAATTTTTCACAGACAAGAACAAAGAAAGAGATTTTTTTATACAAATTTACTTCACCCTTTAAATATTATAAGACGCGTTTTACTTATGTTTGCATATCATATGCATTCTGCAATTTTGTGCACATTTAAATTTCCCATAAATGCATAAATATCCGCAGTCTAGTGATGACTTAAACTACCCCTAAATTCGTATGAGCTACGTCACGTTGCATTTGAAACAAGATCTGTCATTTGAACGCGAGACAATCAGATTTTATAGTACATATTTCTAAACTTACCATCCTTGTTCATGCCGGCTTGAATGCATTTGGCCAAACGACACGCTCTGCATTGATTCCTATGTGTTTTGTCCACCATGCAACCACCTTTAGACTTCGCCTTGCAGACATACTGACGATTCCTCCGTATCGATCTTTTGAAGAAACCTGCACATCCGTCGCATGCGAATATTCCGTAATGTTTCCCTGAAGAGTGATCTCGACAGACTTTACACGGGATATCGTACAAAATGCGACCTGCAACAGAAATAAGAAGAAAGATATTTTCATTACCTATTTAAATAACTTTATTAGATATAATTCTCCAGCATTTATATCGTAATCTCTTAAATTAACCCTTTATTTTTTCCTTTAAGTTATTTCCGTTAAATTATATTTATTAGATGTATGCAAAGTTTTAGTCTTAAGTTGGAGGATTTTAATTCTTCCAAATTAGTTTGATTCTTTCGCGATAGAATCCGAAACTTGGCAGAAAGGTGACAGAAAATCATACATAATGAGGAAGAATACTTCGAAGATTAGTATGTAATACTTGTGCTGTATAGAAATAAAGGGGAATTAAATATAGAGGATAAAACCATTGCATACACCTAGTATATTTAAATGTATTCGTTAAATGTTAGTTTCTTTTTTATTTCTTAAATTGCCACTCTGTAGAACTAACAATAAGCATTAAAAAGGAGTCTAAGGCAAACTACAATAAGGACAATTTTATTAATATGAAAATGGAATAAATACGAATATTTAAATACTTTATATGATTGATTGCGTTAATTTACATGATATCATTATTATACTGTATTATGTTGTTCACTTCATATTATTGTATGAACGAAAACAAAAATAGTATAAGTGTATCAATGAATAATCCATTTCTTTCGTCCAAATCAGCATTTATTTTCAACAGAATGAAATACCTATTCTGTCTTAACAAATCTTCCCATAAACCAGGCTTGATTATTCGATAAAATAAATTCAATAACCTATTTTTATATTCGCATAGCATATTTCAAATTTAAACTATATTAATTTGAAATAAAAATAGTTGATTACTTATTTGTAAACTGTGGTACTATATAGAATTGATCATTTTGACCAGCTTAGTATCACCAGTGTTGAACTTAGCGCGTCGAACGCAACTTAACATCTATTTAATAGAACTCGGTTAACTGTCCCATGGCTCTCCAAATTTCCCTAAATGGTACAAAGAGCCTAAAAACGGGCCTAGAAGAGGAAGCATAGAAGAAGCAAGTGAAAGGCGCGATTTAAATCCTGAATGGAAAGAATACCACAGTATTTTCGATCAAGGAACCCGTTTACCATCGAAAACACGGATGCTGTGAATGACGTGGTCGATGAATGGATCGATTTGTCGCCAAGTTAGACCTCCTGGCCAGACGTACATATATATATATACGCGCTTCTATACCTGTTCGTACCGTGCCACTCTACACGGGACAGCAAGGGTGTGGTACGTTTATAATGGGGGTACCAACTCGTTGTCACGGACCCCGCCTACGCCATTGAGTCCTACGAGACTCGTGAATGGGGGTTGAATGGACCGGATGTGGCTGCTGCATTCAGCAGCTCTTAAGTGAGCAGCCAGAAACACGACACTTTGCTCGTATCGCCTGATCTCCCTTGATCGTGCCCTTCCCGCGGATCCTTTATCTTTAGCTAACGTGGATCTTATTATGGGAGAAGGTTAAACGTTTTACGTGGCACCCTTTCTTCGTTGGCGAGCGAGCAAATAGAAAGAAGTTCATGGGGGTAGTTTATCGATGAGTTGATTTTAAGACGATCGAACCATTCTTTGGATTTCTTTATCTTTATTTCATGTGGGTTTTAACGGTAAAAGGTACGATGCATGGAAAATAGTCTAAGTGATGTTTGTTTTGGGAGATTCTTACGACTTTCCCCTCCCCCTTCTTTTTCTTTTTTTTTTTTAATGGGGAGTTTAATGTCACATCAACAACTAGGTTATTGGCGATGATATCATTAAATTATAGTATTTGGTCGATAAATGTTAGTTTCTTTAATGAACCCAAGGAGAACATGAATGTTGTTGATTTCGTTTCTTGTTTTGATTTCTGGCGATTTGAAATTTATGCTTTTCCTATAATTCTCTTTGATTTATCGCTTAGAGTAAAGTTGTAAATAAACGGTTTGATTATGATAATATAAACAGTAGTAACTTTTGCTCGTTGGTTCAAATCTTCTTTACTTATTTTCTTTTCTTCTTTTATTAGGGAATTTAAGGAAATGGAACCTCAATTAAGATTTGTTTCTTCTATTTTTCTTTGGCTATCGTATGTATTCAAATATCTATTGCTTTAGTTTCTTTCATATAAATAAGTACACCTTAACTGTTGTTTCTATTTTATAAACAGGACCCGAATAAAAATTATCAATATTTGAAAAAAAATTATAAACCCATGTTTGGAAGAACTATAAATATTTGATTCAGAACTCCGTAAATCTATAATAGTAATTTTAATCAGTAGCTTATGTAAAAGTACTACCTTTAAGTCAGAAAAGCTCCGCACTCAAAGGGTTAAGGAAACGAGATTCGCTGATTGATGTGAACATGAAGCAACCTGTTGATTTTACACCAGCGGATTTTACAGGTCAGTCTTATTTTAAACCAAACTGTTTAATGTTTCTCAGATTTCAAATTTATTATATACAAAAAAAAAAAAAGAAAAAGGAAATATACAATGTAAAAGCAAGCGTATTTTCGTGTCAAATATTGATGACAGCGTACGCATTATACTGCAACAAGCGGGTTGCAATGACAGGGGTGCACCCTTGCACGATACTGAAGACCCTTTTCTCCCACGATAAAGGGAAAGTTGAATCGCAAATAACAGTTACGATAAAACTTTAGCGGAATGTCTTTCCACGAAGCCTTTTGACATTACAAAATTTGTTGTTAACTCAGTTAAATAGAAATTTATCAAATCTCTCAATTGAAACTATTTATCGTTAATCGAATGACGTAACCCAAAATAATAACGAAACAAACGCATCGTTTTATTTGAAAGAAAAATATAAGACATTCTTTCGATAACAAATGATTTAATACGATCATTAGTAATAATTTTAATTTGCGAAATTCTCGTAAAGATTTGCATCAGTTTCACTTGGTTCAAATAATTATTCAAAGGAAGAACAATTTCTTAATGATGATAAAAAAGACACGTATAGAATGGATGCTTGCGAATATTTGATAAAATAAATTGGAATAAGTCGCTTATTGTACAATCATTTCAAAGCAACTCGACATGGAATAAGAGGAAAAAAGTGGGCGTGCACAAAGGAACGCACGTTCTCATCGTAGAATCACGCAATGCACTTCTGCGAGCCGATGTTCCAGTATTACATGAAATTTGTATTCGATTTGTGCGTGGCTCGCGAGTCGTTCGCGATTGAATTTTTCATCGAAGTAGAGTCGAGGTATATGTTTTACCGAGCGCCGGTCATCTTCCTTCCGTCGCTTTCCTTTCCATCCGTTCGTCAATCATTCATGCGATTTTTACAATGATCGAGCCCGAATGCGCACAAGTGTACACTTATTCGCGATTAGCCACACGCAAATCGCATACTCCAAGCTGGAACACACCCTCGAATGTGAAAATGGGGGTGCAAAATTCGCTGCCTTCTTCTCTACAATTTTTGTTCTTTTGTTTCGTCTTTGGTTTGTTCGAATTTTTATTATTACTATTATTATTATTATTATTCAAATCGAAAGTATAGCAGTTAATTTTCTTAATAATAGCATGTGTGCGTACGTGTGTGTCAATACTGTTGTTATTGTTTATTTATTCGATGGTATAAGTGTTTGTAATCATTAGACATTCATATCTTTATTAACACTAGAAGTACCGAAGCAGTCAAAATGACCGGTTACAAATTTACTATAAAAATTATATAAATTTACAGTGGTGGATTTTTTAGAATACTCAGTGCCTTTTTGTACGAAATATAAATGAAGGTTTATTGTGCTTCGATCACACGGGCTTTGCAAATGTCTACCATTTTTATTTTTTTGGTATAAGTAAGTATTCTTTAATTGTCGGTAGTTCTAGTGTTAATGAAATTGCAGAGATTGAACCTAAATAGAACATGGTTTCATCCTTAAAATACAACAATTTGTAGTTTACCCATTTTTGAATATAACGTGCATTATGTGTCTTTTTACGCATTTAAATTTACCATAATTGCATAAGTATTCAGAGTGTAGGAATTACCAAGCAATTTTGTATATTTCTAAGATTTTAATATTTTACTATCAGCCCCTTTATTTATTCATTTATTCGCATTCAAGGACAGGGCATTATTCTGGCCGTCGATGAGATTACAAATAATAAAAGTAAAAAAGTGTGATTTCATTTGCATGGTCCATATTGTACGTGTACCTATATATTATCATTAGAGATTTGAGTTATTAAAATTTAAATATTTTAAGTTTGCTCCCCCTATAGTCGCGATTATATTAATTTCGGGGTTTATTCGTACAACACCGGATGTGATTCACTCCGGTTCGGAATTTTTCATCGTTGGAAGCCCATTGGTCAGGCAACTGAAGGTTCGTGACGACGATGAAATTGAGGGAAAAGTTCGTCGCGATTATTAAGGGTGAAAGGGTGAAAAAAGAGCATAAGTTATCATGCATTTTTGTCGTCGGACGAAAAACTTGTGTCGTGTATTCTAACTTCGAGTCTCAGAAGTTCTCCCTAATAACTGGATAACTTTTCCCTGAATTTGAACGTAGTAAATTTAACTTTTTTATAGTAATTACTCGGTGCAAATAATTTATAATCTAGTGAAAATTACACACTATTAAATATTATAATGATATATCTATACATTCACAAGTTAAATAATAGCAGCGCTATTGACTTAAATTATTCTTCAATTTTAAAGAATATAAAATACGCAATATTTTACCATAGTTTCTTGTTAATAATCAGAGAATGATCCTAGTTAGAATATTTCGAGTACCAATGATATTTACTGTTAATAACAGTTTACTGGTAATAATTTTGTATTTTAGTAATAACGATTATAATTCTGTAATGATAATATTTGTGAACAGAAAGAAGGTATCTCTGATAATTTAATCGTCTAGTGCTTTATACCAGGTTTGATGTTATTTATATTATCATATTTATATAATACAATATTATCTTTTTATTGGAGATATTATTTATAATATTTTTTGTCAACAAAACATATTAAAGAGGTGTAATCTTCCATGTTAGTCAATTATATATCGAGGCAAGCTGGATATCAATACATATTACAATTACATTATATAGATTGTACTTAATAAAATTAGTATCAAGTAATTTTGTTACTTAATAAAGTTATTTTTATAAGTAAATAGTATTAATAGTACTTTTACTGTTTGCATCGGGACCTCGAATTGCTTTAGTTCGAATAGAGAATAACCTGCATTATTTTTAGTATAGACAATTAACTAACGTTTTACAATAAAATTGAAATATATTATAAAACTGCTATCGTTGGAATAACTTTTGAGTGATATTGTACCTACATTAAAATAAAAGCATTAGTTCATATTAATATTGGTATAAGTACTATTCTTCCACTGAAATAAGGCACAGCGTGTTTACATTCCCACTCTTGCTACAGTCCGCTGATTGGCCTATGAACACAGGCAGTGATCGCTATTCGCTGAAGACGATGTACGAACGTAAACACGCTTTACCTTCTTTCCGCGGAAGAATAGTACATAGTTATCAGACGTACAAATTAATTCATAGCCCTTATCTTTAAACCCCTTCTATCTTTATCAATATTCGAAAATGCTACTTTACTATATTTCAAATGACGAATTTGCTTCATAAATGTGAAACTTTTACCGAAAATGTCGTATATTAAAACTATATTTAATTTCTTACGAGTAAATATTAAATCTCATAAAACCCTGAAGGCTCAAAATTAATTTGCACACCTGATACATGCAGAAATATTGAGATAAAAGCAAACTATACGATATTGTCCAAAAATAAGCAAACGTTCGTTGACTAGCTGAAAGTGAAAGGTTAGATGACATCATCATTCATGTCATCGTGTCACCGTCCATCAGGTGTTACATGCATCGTTAGTGGAGCATGGGAATCTCGCGGCATGTGTCGAGTACACCTCCCATGCGAGCTACACACACGCATAACTCAGGCGCGATCATTTGTCATCTAGGGTAGATGTACCACGTCCTGCCACATTAAGGTTCCCGCGTAACTTTATTTAACTATTTTAGAACGTATTTAACATAAAGATCGTTCCAGTTTGGAGCATAATATTGTGCAATATCTCTTTTACTTATGAACATCTTTTTTATATGTTCAATATAATAAATTCATTACTACGTAATTGAAAATGTACAACAAAGTCCAATGTGCTTCGTACTGTCACTTGAAAACTTTTCATTTAAATAGAAACACGTTTTACATGTATTAACACGTTAGTTTGTGTAACTGATGTGAGATATATAGTAAACGTCGCGCCTTACTGAATTATGACACGTTCCATACTTTATAATTATATTGGTCTCGTTTCAATGTTCAACAGCACATTTACCTCCTAATATTTATTTATAAATATTAAGCGTAAACGAATATACGATGTCTATGTGTTGTTACGTAAACCGAAGTTCAAATTTCGTATGAAAATTTCGTTATTTACGATTCTTTATATATTACTTTCCTATTAAACAAAATAATTAAAGTGGCAGTTATAGGAACGGTGAAAGCACGTGGGTCATTTACCCTATTTGCCGCGTCGCGAAAATAGGGGTTGCTCACTCCGATTCACCCTGTAGTCAAAGATTCGCGCGATTCTTTTTCCAATCCTCTCCAATGCATTCCCAAGTTTCAAATTGTATTTCCTCAAAGGAAAACTCATTTCCTTTGAGTGTTCTGAATGTTTCCATTATATAAACGCAACGCGAATAAAAATTATCAACGTTTGACATAAACACACGTTAATATGTTTATATCGTTACGTTGTATTATTAAATTGTTTATATTGTGTGTTAATAAGTTAATATTCAATTCGCATAAATATTCTACTTAAGGTTGCGTAAATAAATAAGTACGATAGTAACTTTAATCAGCACTGCATGTAAAAGTACTTACTATGTACTACTAAAGTAGAAGAGCTCCGCACTTAAAGGGTTACTGACTGTATTTATGATAATGCGTGCAATAAGCTTCTGGTATAAAGGGATGTTCTTTAAGAAGGTGGTTAACCCTTTCGATCGTGTCGCCGTACCGTTTCGATCAATTTCGAGGATTTCATGTGAAGCTCGAAGATTTAATCCCTTTCAAACAATAAAGAATTTATCTATACCAAACAATCAATATGCACGAATCTAGTATTAATAAATGTCGTTACGGGTGCAAATATTAATATTAAAAAGAATTGTATATTATTTAACTATAAAACAAATTTTAATAGTCGCGAATGAGTTGCGGAGATATTGATAAAACGGGATGCAAAGGATTCAAGAACGAGAACTGTAGACTGTGCGATAAGAAGGAAAATTGAATGGAGAATCGAAAAAGCGGATAAAAGAAGAAACAGTTAAAAAGATAATATGAAGCGTTGAGAAAAGTAATCGGAGGAAAATGTAACAATTGGAGAAGGTTGTTAAGAAGAAAAATTAAGGGAGAAATGTGTAGTTATATAAGAGAATTCGAACAACGCACAAGGAGAAAGATAAACAATTACGTGGAAGCAGAAGAAAATTAGAGATATCAAAAACTATATGCGTGGTCATATAGACAACCACACTAAAATGACGTTCAATTATGAAAACAGCGATAACATAAAATCTTGTGATGTAAATATTCTTAAATTCAACATATTTTAACAATACGTATATTTATTATTTATTGATAAACTTTGTAAGAATGGTTAATAGATTCTATTTTAATCAATTCTACAGATTAAGTTCTGAAACATGCCGATCTCTTAAACGTTTCTTGCGATTGAAAAAGTTAATCGTTTTCTTCATCTACGGAAGCTGCAAAAAGTATTTACACATATTTGCATTGTTCATATAGGCATTTTTTGATTGGATAAATACTAGGGGTACCAGAAGGTAATGCTGTTTTGTTTCTTAATAAATTTCATTGTAAATCTCCAAATACATATGAATGCACTAATTCTAGACTGCAGCAACTTCATACATATATTTATAGTCAAAACTAAGAAGGAGAGACTTATATAGGAGATTATTTCACTCCCTAAATCTAATAACGAGTATCTTACTGGGTCCAAATGAATGTCGTCGGTATTCCGTACCTTTTCGGGCACCTAAAGTTGCCATAAACGCATAAACATCCGCAGTCTACTAATCCCTCAAAATAATCCCCGTCACCTTTAGCAACCATCTGCCAATTGGACCCCCGGTTTTATGAAACTATCTGCTGATCCAGTTTTCGCGTCTTCGTAATTAGAAACTTTAAACGTCATTGCAAAAATTGGAACGGGACGATACATTTGGTAAATACCGAAAATAAAATAAAAGGAGAAAAGAATCTAATAAGGGAAAGTAAAGTTATGTGAGAAAACTCTGACATGAATTTAGTTTAGAAAATTAAAAAGACATATTGTCACAAAAAACGACATTAATAAGCTAGAAATCAATAGAAATGTGCTACGCCATTTTGCATATTTCAGGAAATCTGTATAACAATTCTAAAATAAGAAGTGTGTAGTATATTAATAAAAATACGTGAATATATTAAGAAAAACTGCAAAACTTCTTTATTAATCTTAATTTATAATTCGTTTGGTTGTATTTTTATTAATTCTAATTTATAGTTCATTCTTGACGAGAAAGTAATCGCCACTATTTAAGTGAAGTAGTGAGGTTTTTGCAACAATAGTATATAAACAAACGTCGACGAGCTCCGCGCTCTCTTTTTGTATACCACGCTCTATATTCATATCTATTTGTAAAATCTGCGAGTTAATAAATCACAACGCATTACTCCACAACCAATAAATTGTACCATTTATTATACAGTTAATTACTACTATACTATTAAAAATTTCTAATTAATTTACAAGTGTCTCAGTAGAAGGATTGAAATGATTGCAAATTATTTGGTAGCGCAACAAATTACTCGCATTAATTCTTAGACTTGCATAGTTTAGAAGATAGGTATATACATTTAAAAAAAAGAAGTGTGTAATATATTAATAAATATATGTGTGTATATTAATAAAAATTGCTAAACTTCTTCATTAATTTTAATTTATAATTTATTACAACGTTAATAACTACATTATATTAATAAAAACTGCTAATTAGTTTAGAGGCGCCTAAATAGAAGGATTAAAGTGAAGTGTAATTTATTTGGTAGCGTAACAAATTACTCGCATTGATTGTTTGACAAATGGTGGCCGAATTCAACCAACCACGACAACCTGTAAGTGCGTCACGGAGATTCCTAGTTACCGTGTTATATGTCGGCCATCTGGCATTATTTTCTCATGGATGAATGCCACCAGGGAAGAATCATTTAAATGCACAGTCGTTCGTCTCCTGTTTAAATGCCGCATATGCTATTTGTTTCACACGAGATTAGCCGTGTGATGGTTAAGCACCCTTTCCCCCTACTCGGTAATTACCACTGCAACCCCCTCTTTCGATATGATTAATCATTCTCTAGTTAGTATGGTATTTCTCAATTTGAAGTATATTTATTTCCGATTAGAAGTTATGTTATATATTAAAAATGATATAAGGATGGAAATTTGCACAAACAGGAAATAATTGTATGAGATAAAGTAATGCGAGATAATTAAGTTGTTCAAAAGCCAAACTGATCGACTACTTAAATTGGATTAAATTATGTTTTGGGGAGGTGAACATTGCTTATATGCCTGAGTAATAAAATTTAAGAAATGAGAAAATGTGGAGCTGATTAGATTGGCTTTTCAAAAACTCATGCAGCAGTGCAAATCATTTTTTAAATGTTATTAGGTATTCGCTATAGTGAGAGTAATATTTTTCCAATTAAAGTATATTTATTAATGATCAGTAGTTTAAAAGAGGATTGAGGGAATTATACAAATAAGAATTGTAAGGGTAGTTTTAGAAATACGAAAAAATTATCTAGAAAACCTTTTCTTTTATTATGTTTAACGTTTTGCTGGTAAGAATAGAATTTTTTCAACTTGCAATAAATATTTTGTTTTCCGCAATTACTAGTATCAGCAATTCAAACATTTAAACAGCAAAATAAATATTTATTTATCTCCCACTTCTTAAACTCTGTTTATAAATATATAAATTTGCATAAATATCCGTAATGTATTAATAAGATAAAATTAAATAATGCTCCAATTTAGATTATTATTTTTTGATATAAAAATATAAACATTGTAATATATTAATTGTATAAGATGGGTTTCAATTTAAATTCCTTATTTTTCTCTGTGAAAACATAAATTTGCATAAACGTTGACAATCTACTATTAATATAAAATTAAATAAGATTCCAATTTAGATTCCTTATTTCTATTACTATAAATATAAATTTTGATGAATATCTGAAGTATAATAATAATATAAAATGAATACCAATTTAAATTCCTTATCTTTCCATGTGAAAATATAAATTTGCATAAATGGGTGCAGTCATTTAAAATGTGTTCTAATTTCGATTTTTCCATAAATTGATTGACTTTATTTCCACAATTTAATTCCACAATTCAATTTTTTCTTTAATTTCATTGCCAAATTAACAAATGTAAACTGATTACTTCGCAATAGTCAAAATTCAGTGGGACATTAAGAGTTACATAAACATTCCAATAATGATAACAACATTGGCTAGTTTCAATTTGCGCGGGCCTACTAAAATCCCCATAATCCGAAAAAGGGTTAACAATCATCTACTAAGTATCCATAACTAATTATTGTACATTTTCATTTATAATCTTTAATACTTTTCCCTTCGCAAATCCTCAGTTTCGCAACCCTAAACACACATTGTTCTCCACAGACAGATTACAAATTTCAGTTTTCTATGTCCGTACAGGTCGATTAGGCTGACGAACCCATAAGGAAATTACTTTTTATGAGACCCAGAATTTCGCGGATATTCTACGTGTGTCCCATCACCTGTAAATTCTAAGAGGTAAAAATTTAGGAAAAAGACTAACACCATACCTTTTTCAGGTATGATCCTTCGCGAGGAATAGGTATAATTATTATCCATAGCCTACGCTGGCAACAGGTCACGAGGGTTGCAGACGAAACGGCGTTTATGACTGTGGTTTCAGAGCTAACGAGTGTAATAAAGGAGACCTCTGTTTTATTGCCACCTACGCGATAAATACTGCTACCGTTATACTACGACGCGACGTCCAAAAAACGTGCTTTGTTCCTTTCTTTTACCAGACATGATTATCGGAAAGAAAGCGGATGGGGAGTATTAGGTTAATCTGCGAAGGAAGAGGACCGCCTAATCTCCGTAAAATTAAAAAGTACGGCGATGGAATTTTGCAGGTAGCTCGTTTGGCTATATACGAAATTGTAATGGGAATTATTTGTTACGAATTATTCAAATCCCTCGATTCTTTTAAATTTGACGAAAATGTACGTTACACGTTGGAAAATATTCGTCATAAGTTATTAATTGAAATTATGCGATTATCTTAAATTTGATAGAGATAAGACTGAATTTTGCAGGCATTTTATTTGGCAATATGCAAACCAATTTTGGAAAATATTCGGTATGAATTATTAATTAAAATTATGCGATTATTTTAAATTTAACAGAAATAAGGTGGAACTTTGCAGGAATTTTATTTGACGATGTCCGAAATTGATTTGAAAGTTATTTGTTATGAATTATAAAAATCATACGATTCTTTTGGATTTAATGACAAATTAGTAGAACCACAATGTAGATAAGGAATTATGGTGAAAATCTTTAAACACTATTGATATTTTCTCTGAATGATTTATAATAAATAGTAGACTGCTGATTTTGATTCATTTATTGGACATCTTAATACGTAAAAAGATGCAGCATGCACACAACGTGCATTGTACATTGTGCACGTGCATTGAAAAATATGCAAAATATACAAACTAAAAGGTGCTTCATAATATTCGGATGATGAAACAAATCTATATTAAAGTTTCATTTTTTAATTCCATTTGAAATAGTATGGATTTGCATAAAAATCCGCAGTTTAATAATTACTTTTATACGGAATAAGTCAATCATTGAAGATTATTTTTGATCCCATTGTTATCTACATTATCAATTTTCCCTAAATTTTAGCAATATTGCAACTTCCACTTCCATTTTTTGTGTAAACAGAGAAAAAAACCGTTCAAAAGTGAAATACTTTTTTCAAAGATGCTACAAATTCTTGTAATACACTTTTCCATTCAATGTTGCACTTTTCTCCTTTACAAGATAGGATGCGTGCTTCTTTATTTCTGCATCCCTTAAATCTTTAAAGGGAAGAGGAAACTTTGCAATCATAGTTCCAAATATCGAACAGAAATTCTGTAGAATTTATGAAAACAAAAATTTTAGGACAAAAGATTGCAGAAGCTTCTTGATAACATGAAATACTAAAAATCTATAAAAATTTCTTTTCTTCTTTTGGGGTTGCATTGAAATCGCCGACACCATTTTCCACGATCGCAACTTTAGTCGGCAACGATTTTAATCCTCAAATGTTATCACGAGTAACTTTATTACTTCCATTTAAACCCTTGTGCTATGTACGCTAGTTTAGATACTCGTTACTTTCATATCATGCTACTTGAATATTCTGGGCAATTTTTGATTAACAACCCTTAATATTATAATACGAAAGCGAAAATCACAGTTCAAATTAACTTTCATCGCCAATAGTATCCATTTTTGTCTAATCTACGCCATGAAACAAATGACTATCGTATTGCTAACAAAAACGATGTAAATGCGAAATGATGGAAATCAGGAGGATGTATATAAGTCGGAGATAACCATATATAATCTTTATTATTTCTATTTTGCAATATTCTAAATAAAATTGAAGCCACGAATTTTAAAGCAACACAAATTCGCCACCCAAGATTTCGAGTCGTTTTCAATTTTCCGTTAATTTTAATGATTCTTATGAGTATCGTTAGAGATGTCTTTGAAACTGAAATTTTATGTCATTCAGTGTACAAATTAATACACTTCCTTTACGTTTATAGTCCTAGCGATTTGATTGGCCTAAAACAGTCATATTTTTTATCAAAGTGGAATTTATAAGTTAATAATAGAACTTATTTCGAGCATCAAGATTGTATTTGATTTTCGTGAATACACATTGAATTTTAGAAAAAGACAGGGAATTATTCTATACACCTAATGTTCTAAATATCACCAGACAGAAAACAGTCATATTAGTAACCTACATAATGTCCAAAGATGGATTCACGCTATTTTGGAATTCGCGACTTCAACACTCTACATTCTTCGAATCTGTATAACAAATACAAAAATAAAAAAAATAAATTCAGAAACTTACTGGACGAGGCAGGCATTTTCGGCTGAGTGACAGCCAAATGTCCAATTTGCGGCTCCTGATTCTGCATGGTCCACAAGAATTGTCCTGTTCACAACACTATCACTTTCAACAAACCCCGAATTTTTCTTACAGTTGTTCCTAACCGTAATCAACAATGAACAATTCCAACAACAACAACAACAACAACGACGGCACACCTTCGTAAATCGCACGAATGTTCGCGAAAAGTTTGTTCCCGTTTAAAAACAGGCATGTGACGGCAGAGGACTTCCGCCGGGAGCCGAAACAACTACTCGGTTTGCTTCCTGCGGATGCACTCGAAGTTAGGCTAACTTGAAACGTGACTGACAGTCATCGTAGCGAGGACTTCTTGATGGTAAGTACGGCTCCTGGTGGTTTTCAAACAGAGGAACGACGTTGGGACGGTTGATTGGTTAACGGATTCCCTACCCTCGAAAAAGGGCGGTCCTTCCGAAAGGAGCTGGTTGGTTAGGGGTTGAACGTCACCTAAGCCAGAGGGGAGAGGTGGCGAACGAACCCGAGGATGTCAGATGTCTCCCACCACCCTTCTCACCCTTTGTGAAGCTTCTATTCAGAAAACGCGAGGTGAAAACGAAGCCACTTCCACCCCTTTGGAACTTCTGCCGCGTGATCGTCGCCTCGTCATCCCCTCCACAACCATTCGAGGTAATTTTCTGCCGTGCGAATGATCGGATTAGGAATAATCACTAGATCGCGGAAGTTTATACAGTTACTATACGCAGTGAATATGCAAGCTAGGGTACATGTACCACGTGCTGCCACTATAAGCTTATCGCGTAAACTTTACTTAACTATTTTGGAAATTGTTTAACTTATAAATCGTTCCAGATTGGAGCATGATATTGTTCAGTATCTCTTGTTGAATGTAATGAATTGATTGCTAATTAATGGAAAATATACGACAAAATCCAATGTCCCTATTACTGTCACCTGAAATATTGTAATTTAAATAGAAACAATTTTTACATATATTAGCGATTCGATACGGGGTGTGTAGAATCAGTCACGCATCGAAATAAATTTATAGAATAGTTTCTAATTTAGTGTCACTTGACAATGTTCTGGAATCATATTAAACCTATTAATACACAATTTGCGAGGTAGGGTGAATGTACCACGTACTGCCACTTCAAGGTTCGCGCGTAACTTTATTTAACTATTTTAGAACGTCGTTAACGTAAAGATCGTTCCAGTTCGGAGCATAATATTGTTTGACATCTCATTTATTTATGAAAATCTTTTTTAATAAATTCATTGCTACGTAACTGAAAATGTACAACAAAGTCCAATGTCCTTATTACTGTCAGTTGAAAACGTTTCATTTAAATAGAAACACGTTTGGCATATATTAACAGGTCAGTTTGTGTAACAGATATATGATGTATAGCAAACGTATCGCTTTTACTGGATTAAGACACGTCTCATACTTTATAATTGCATTGGTCACGTTTTAATGTTCAACAGCACATTTGCCTCCTAATATTTCGTTTTAAATATTAAATGTGATCGAATATACAATGTTCATGTGTTGTTATGTAAACCGATGTCCAAATTTAGTATGAAAATTTGTTTATTTACGATTGTTCGTACATTAATTTGCTATTAAATGAAATAATTCGAGTGTCGGTTATAGGGACCGTGACAGTAATTGGGACATCTATCCTATACGCATGATATATATGCAAAGTATATTTATGATCGATTTGGTAAATATGTACTACATAATTGCGTATTTATTCTTGATACTCAATGTATCTGAAATTGTTATAAGTTTTATACACGGAATAATATTTCTGGTGCGTCCTTTGTTTGTTATTCGTTCATTGTTTCAGTGTAAATCGAAGAAGTATAAATATGAAAAGTAAGAACAGCATGGTCAATCAATGTATTTAATACTACATACAATGCGTAATACATAAACTTATACTTAATATTACACAATCTGTTCCAAAAAATAATTATGTTACATGTATCATATTGTGTATCAGTGAATTATTAAACCTCGTAACACGAAAAACGAAATGTAACATTAAAATTAAATCTCTAACCATGTTTAGTGCAACTGTATTATCACACTCTATTAACTTTTTAATTATTCAGCTATTAAACTATAATGCTATATTGTATAATACTACTTTATATTAGGTTTTATGTCAAAGTTTAGTTACAATAAACAACAATAATTTATTTTAAATTGATAATTGAAAATATGTTTTTTTTTTAGAAAAAATTCAACTTAAACGTAGAATTTGCAAGATATGTGCAATAGGGAAAATATACCAAATAAAACAATATATTTTTGAAATCCTCTAATGATGAAACATATTTCAGACAAAGTACCATTCGTTTGACGCGTTTCTATAAAATATTTGCATAAACCTCCGCAATTTAATAATTACTCTACCACAGATTGTTTGCAATATTAGATACACTTAATATTGAATTGTGCTCTGATTACGGTTACACTTACTACAACATTTGTAGATTGCAACGTTGAAATTGAATATCTATATATCTTTTTTATCCTTTCGTTCTTGCATCTTTCATATTTAATTATTGTTACTATTATTAGATGCATACGAAAATAGTGAGTTTCTCTATATTAAAAATTTGTTTTATTACAGATATTTAGTAACCGATACGATATCATTACTAAAAATAGTCTCGGTATTTATTTACAAATCTATGCCATATTTTAATTAAAAACATTAATTCAGTAATCTACAATTCAATTTATCAATGGTACAAAAAATCCTAACGATTATGTCGATTATGATTAACCTTTCGTGAATGACATACAGTAACGATTAACGAATTTTCGCTCAATGAAAGGCGGGTTTAGGTATCGGCTAAGTAGGCTATTGCCCAGAACGGCAGCTTTTAAGGGACAACAATTTTTTTGCGAAATGTTTCACTTCAAATTCTTTTATACACGGTACAAAACCATGCGATTTTAGTTAACCGTTTAAATAGAGACAGAATTATTACGGATTCTACTGCGCTGAGATTCATAATTAGCAAGCAAAATGTATTGGAATAATATAAACACGATACAAAAGTTTAAACTGAATGTCCCACCTAAAACAGTTCACCTAATTATCTTTCGTATTATGTGCTCGCGTATAAAGTTGAAAACTTTAAAAAAATTTATTAATTCTTTTATTCTTGGAATAAACATTTTTTTTTATATGGAATTCATTCTGCAATGTATAGGGTTATCTAAAAGTACCTTTAGGATGTTGAATGAGAATATCTGTCAAACGCCATGTTTGTTAGTAAAATAGAGGTGAAAAAAATAAAAATTGAAAATAGAACAAACGAAGATAATAGAAATAAAAAACAGATTAGAAAAGGGTAAAGCAGAAAAGGAAGGAAAAGAAGTGAAGGTAGGTATTCCTATAGTCTATTTTGGATAACCCTTTAATTTAAATTGGGTATGAAATATTTGTTGCACTCTCTTAACTAAATAAGAACATTAAGTGGTTTTTTATATGTGACACATCCTGTGAAAATGAATCTGAAAGATGAATCTAAACTAGATCAAGTTAATAGATATACATACAATTCTCGTTGTAATAAGTGGCGTATAAATTCGTTCTTCTTACTGGAAAGGACAATTTTACAATAATTCATCATCACGAGTTGAATAAATTCTCATTATTTCTTACATATTGTATTATTTCAATTGAAATGAGCGTTTAGCTATGGGCGGCAAAAATATAATAACCTAGGGCGACGAAAACTTAAATCCGCTTCTGTGCTTCATTATTAACCCTTTACGGACGGCATATAATAAAACTTAACGAATGCCCGCATAATAATTAACCGAAGCGTTTTTTTAATGCTATTATGACAAATTCTTTTGCGTTGAAGAGTAAAAATTCTTGGACGGTTATTTGCCGACACTAGTTCGTAAAAGATTAAGAAATCCAGAAAATTGAAAATTGAAATGTTTGGAAATTCAAACATTTGGGAATTCAAACGCTTGGAAATTCAAACTCTCCAAAATCCAATAGATTGAATATTGAAACGCATGGCAATTCAAATATATGAAAATCCAGAAAATTGAAACAGAAAAGCTTAGAAATTTAAATACTTAAAAATCGAAACGTTTGGAAATTCAAACGCTCGAATATTGAAACGTTTGGAAATCTAAAGACTTGAAAATCGTAACAGTTGGAAATTCGAGCGCTTGGAAATTGAAATGTTTGGAAATCCAAACGATTGGAAATTCAAAAGCTCAGAAATTCGAATGTTTGGGAATCCAGAAACTTGAAAATTGAAACGGTTGGAAATTTGCAGCCTTGAAAATCCAAAACCTTAAATATTCAAAGGCTTGAAAGTCACCAATAATTAAAACTTAATGTACACAAAGCTACAATCGGTTAACAATGAAAACTGTAACGTTAACTATTCTAGTAAAAAGTAACATGCTCCGAAAGTAACACAGAATTATTTACTTAAGTATCTTTTATCATCAACTTACGAACGATACTCTATATATCCAACTTCTGCTTCCTATCGATGCTTACCGCGACGGAAAATATGAAGTGCAGAAAGGAAAACGCTGATAAAGACACATAGGGTAGATGTACCGATTACTGCCACTTTAAGGGTCGCGCGTAACTTTATTTAACTATTTTAGAACGTATTCAACATAAAGATCGTTCCAGTTTCGAGCATAATATTGTGGAACATCTCTTTTATTTATAAACAATTTTTTCATATGTTCAATATATTAAATCCATTACTACGTAATTGAAAATGAACAACAAAGTTCAACGTCCTTATTACTGTCACTTGAACACTTTTCATTTAAATAGAAACACGTTTCACATATATTAACACGTCAGTTTGTGTAACAGATTATATAGTAAACGTATCGCCTTACCGAATTATGACACGTTCCATACTTTATAATTATATTGGTTACGTTTTAATGTTCAATGGCACGTTTACCTCCTAATATTTCTTTATAAACATCAAGTGTACACGAATATTCAATGTATATGTGTTGTTACGTAAACCGAAGTACAAATTTAGTATGAAAATTTCTTTACTTACGATTCTTTATACGTTACTCTGCTATTAAGTAAACGAATTCAAGTGACAGTTATAGGAACAGTGACAGTACGTGGGTCATTTACCCTACAAGTAAAGAAAAAGATTTACCCTACAGTAAAATAAAGATAAAGAGAGTGGAAAAGCGTGCAAAGGTCAGGAAGAAAGCAGACCCCATATAAAGGTTGAATAGAGATACGTGGAGGAGGTTAAACAGAAGGTACACCATGGAATAATGCTCAGGCAGATGCGCCGCTTCCTGACTCTCTGACTCCATCTTGAATTATCTCATGCCGGATCCCTTCATTGCGCACCCTTCGCTCGGTTACCCTAGGGTGCCCCTGTATATCTCTCGCCGAATGAGCGCACGAATTACGCGAAGAATCCGTCATAACCGATGTAATATTACGAAGATTGGATCTCTCGATCGTGCACTGGATCACCCTATACCGGTTTCGAGGACCATCTCGATGATATCGCAGTGTGGATTTTTTTTTAGTAGAAACCTTAGGTGGAGATTGATACGATAAAAGGGAGCAGGGGGACGACGTGTAATTAACTGAGGTGGGGAGTGATGAGGAATACCTAACGAATGGGAATGTTTAGGATAAATTTTGGTAAATTCGGCGATATAATAATTGAGCTGTCTAAGTGACGAAATGTTCATTTTGTGGAATCAATGCGACAAGTTACGCTTCGTTTTAACGAATCTAGGGTAGATGTCCAAATTACTGTCAGTGTCCCTATGATCGACACTTTAACTATTTTATTTAATGGCAAAGTAATGTATGAAGTATCGTGAGTAAAGAAATGTTGATATTAAAGTTGGGCTTCGGTTTACGTAACAACACATTGACATTGTATATTCGCTTAAACTTAATATTTAAAATGAAATATTCGGAGGTAAATGTGATGTTGAACATTGAAACGAGACGAATGTAATTATAAAATATGCAACGTGTCATAATTCGGTAAAGGCGATACGTTTAACTATACATCTTATATCTGTTACAAAAAGTAAAAATAGTTTCCATTTAAATGACAACTTTTCAAGTGACAGTAATAGGGACGTTCGACTTTGTTGTATATTTTCAGTTACGTAGTAATGAATTTATTAGATTGAACATATAATAAAGATGTTCATAAATAAAAGAGATGTTGAACAATGTTATGCTCCAAACCAGAGCGATTTTTGGGTAAAATAATTTCTAAAATAGTTAATTAAAGTTACGCGTTAATCGTAAAGTAGCAGTAATTGGTACATCTACTCTACATATTTCTAAAAGGAATGAAACAAAATACTAAGAATACTCAGGAATAGTTTGAAAATATAATCATCAATCTTTTTTCGTAATATCTTTTCTCCATCTATGCTTTTCACTTCTCCCCTAACCGATAGTTCTGTTTTCTTTAGACTTTACATTAAAATTCAATAAATGTCGCAATAGCAATAAAATGTAGTTAACGTTATTCTTTGTATATGGAAATACGCATCATAGTTACCATCTCGTGTATTTATGGCAAATTTTTCAAAAAACGCACTTACGTTAGACCACATTTCCCTTCAACCCTTCAATTGTGCCGATTATGTTGAATAATAAGCTGTGAAACAGTACGGGTGATGTACAAGTGCGTATAACGGTGTGACTGTATGATGGCTAGTGTTAAAACCTTGATTCTATAAATGCTAATTTGTAAATTTCGATCAAGTATCATTTTATTAAGAATGTCTCAATACTTACTTGATACCTAATGAAAATATCGATACTTGTTCGATACTTTACAAAAATCATACCATTATCCAATATGACGTGGATTGAGTCAAAGTTGTACGATTCAATAAATCATAATTCAAACCAAACAAAACAAAATCACGAAGAATACGAATCATAGTATCGGTTATTTATGTATCAAATGGGTATCGATATTAATTCTTTATTTGATAAATTTCTGTTGTTAATTTTCATTGCTATTATTCTGTTCTTTGAACTCCAAGCAAGTAATGGGAATTATAGCTATGGTAGAATATTACAAAAGACTGGAAAAGAGTGGCTCTTAACTTCAATTAAAGTTAAAGATTACCTTTCGCATGTCGCCTGTGCATTTTGTATGAAATAGGGTCGATAACGCTATATCCCACCAGTGTAAGCAACCACTACCAATTTGTCCCCCTGGAACGGTAACAATCCCCTCCGCACTACGATTCACTGAACACAAGTATTCTAAATTTCTCTGTACCAGTTTCTGTAAGCTTACCGTGTATAATGCCAGACAGTTGTATTTTGATACCAAACCAGCAAACAGCTGTTTAGACAAGTCTATCGTTTGCTTTACCGCAACGATTAAAGAGAATTAGAGACGGGTCGAAACTTAATTTCTAGTTTCGCGAAACTAGAAACTTTTGAAACGCAAAATATCTATTTTCCATTATTTCATACTATTGAAATTTCGTTATAATTTAAATAGATAAATAAGCGAAAACCCTTCATAAAATATTATTATATTAATATATGTTACAATTAATATTAATATATTAATTTGTATGTTTTATTTTTTCTTGATATAAACGACTGGAATCAATTAATGAAATTGTATCGATTAAAATGATTCGATTACGAACAATGCAGTGATATTATTGATCCCATTTAATATTACTTTATGTAAAATTAATAAGTAGATACCTTATCTTATCTACAAACGCATTTATTATTCAATCATTCATTACGTTTCTAAATATAGCTATTTTTTCAAGATAGGCACAAAGTAGCCTCTCATTGGGAATTTGAGTTTCAAAAAGTATTTTGGCGATGCGAAAGGTAAATCAGCATTTGACGCATCAGTCAGTGCAGGAAACGTGTTGATTAAACTACCCTAAGTGTTACAGTATTATGTTACTTACCATTAGTCTGTGGACTTTTATGCGCTTATAGGAAATTTGAACGTGCAAAAATTGAATATCCATAATATGCAACAATATATACAATTAATTGCTATTATGTTTCCATTCCTTTTTTAACGCACTTGTAAAATTTTAATTTTGCATAAAAATCCGCACTCTAGCTTATTACTTATTTTATGTTACACTTATAGTTAACAAAAATTGAAGAAAGAAAATAAAGGTTCGATCTTTCCCAAGGATTCTAAAAAGAAATAGATACGTTTGTAAGAAGGCACGATCCTTTCGAGTTCATCTTTGCACCCTCGACTAACTCAATATGAAAGAACTAACTTCGGTATATGCTCGACGAACCATACATCGTTTTTGGCTTTTGCGCAATATGTCGGGGGAGAAGATTATCCACATAACTGTTCGGAAAAGATTTCACAAAGGCACGTCATTCTATTCTACGTTCCATTGGTGCATGGAATAAGGGAATGGAGGTAGGAATAAGAGATTCGAGTCGCTTTGCCAAGAAGGCAAATGCAGCTAAGCGGTCCGTAATAGACCTGACGGATCCGAATAAAAATTTACAATTAATGTTGCAGATATTAACAGCAATTTACTTTATTTTCATACATTTTTCACTGTAATGTTTTCTACACTTTTACATTTCCCAATGCATTCTCTGTCGTAAGTCTTATGTTTTTTAAAATGCATAGTGATTCCAAACTTTTAGCTGGTAGGGTAAATGTACCACGTACTGCCACTTTAAGGTTCGCGCGTAACTTTATTCAACTATTTTAGAACGTCGTTAACATAAAGATCGTTTCAGTTTGGTGCATAATATTGTTCAATATCTCTTTTATTTATGAACATTTTTTTATATGTTCAATATAATAAAGTCATTACTACGTAATTGAAAATGTACAACAAAGTCCAATGTGCTTCGCACTGTCACTTGAAAACTTTTCATTTAAATAGAAACACGTTTTACATATATTAACCCCTTGCCTTACTATTATTTTATTACCTACTTAGGCTACCATTAGTTGACTACTATTTTTGTATCACATCACATATGAATCATTCGAATATTGTACACAGTTATTCTTTAATAACATCCAATCTTATAATACAAAATTAAAATTACCGTTCAAACTAAATTTTATCCTTAGTAATAGGCATTTTACTTTAACCTGTGTGACAATTCATAGAACGAGTGTAACTCGTTATAGTAGGGCAAAGGGTTAACACGTCAGTTTGTGTAACAGATATAAGATATATAGTAAACGTATCGATTTATTGAATTATGACACGTTCCATACCTAATAATAATATTGGTCACGTTTCAATGTTCAACAGCACATTTACCTCCTAATATATATTTATAAATATTAAGTGTAAACGAATATACAATCTCAATATGTTGTTACGTAAGCCGAAGTCCAAATTTGTTATGAAAATTGGTTTACTTACGATTCTTTATACGTTACTTTGCTATGAAATAAACGAATTCAAGTGGCAGCTATAGGAACAGCGACAGTACGTGGGTCATTTACCCTAATGTATATCTCAATATTAATTTGGGTAGTCGACGTTTTTTTACCGTAATGCCTTTTACTTCTGTAGCAACGATATTTCCCGTAAACTTTCCCACAAATCGTTGACAGGCGAAGACATGCGGGCCGATGTTCAGGAAGAAAGGTGCCTTTTTTGTTTTTCAAGTGGCAGAGGGCTTACTCGAGAACCACCAACTCACGTATACCTTATATAGGTAAGTATAGTATTCACATGCGAAGTGTCGCACACGTCGCGTTTTCAACATGCATCTCGCCATTATTTTCACCCCTGCTCGCAGCCCTGCTCGCACTTGCTCACACCACGGGATTCTTGTCGCCTCCTCGAAGACAAATATTTATATCGCGGACACCCGCTGCGCTATTGTGAAATCTCGCGGCAACTCTTGCTTCTATTAAGGTGTCGAGCACCTACTCGTACTCGCTTACCCTCGCCGTTTTACACGTGGGATTTTGCACGTAGAAAATCGTTTGGTGCTTGAGAAAAATACTGGATATTTCTTTACACGTACGCTGTTGTGATTATAATTAGACTGATACCTGTGAGAGGCAAATTTTATTTTTAAGTAAGGCAATGCTATTATAATATAGGGTAAATGACCCACGTACTGTCACTGTTCCTATAACTGTAACTTTAATTAGTTTAATTAATAGTAGAGTAATGTATAAAGAATCGTAAGTAAACAAATTTTTATACGAAATTTGGACTTTGATTTACGTAATAACACATAGACATTGTATATTCGTTTACAGTTAACATTTATAAATAAATATTGGGAGGCAAATGTGCTATTGAACATTGAAACGTGACTAATGTAATTATAAAGTATGGAACGTGTCATAATTCAATAAGGCGATACGTTTACCATATATCTTATATCTGTTACACAAGCTGACGTGTTAATATATGGAAACATTGTTTCTATTTAAATGAAAAGTTTTCAAGTGACAGTAACAAGGACATTGAACTTTGTTGTACATTTTCAGCTACGTAGTAATGAATTTATTATATTGAACATATAAAAGAGACGTTCCTAAAGAAAAGAGATGCTAAACAATATTATGCTCAAAACTGGAACGATCTTTATGTTAAATACGTTCTAAAATAGTTAAATAAAGTTACGCGCGAACCTTAAAGTGGCAATAATTGGTACATCTACCCTAGTGGTTTTGTGTACCAAGAAATGTGTTATGCCTGTACTCTGCTAGACACAGCGAGTGAACACGCGATAACAACGTATTTAAGCAAATGAGTCATACCCTACATTCGCATACATACACTTATATCTAAGCTAAGAAGATTTGACGATATCATTGTTTCTAGTAATGTAATAGCGATTTGTAGCTTTAGAGTTTTAAAAGATCTAACTGGTATAAAGTGTGTCGCTATTTCAAAAAGTTCGGGAAGCTAATGTATTCAAGAATTTGGATCGCTATAAGAAAGAAAAATATAACGATCAACTTTTTACCACTCGCGTACAAAAGAAAGAGAAGTTTATCCAACAGTGTCTCGACACGAAAGATTCCCACCGACTGTCCTCCCGTTTCCCTCAGTTACAACGAGGAGTTTCTTAGTTCTTAGGATAGGTGAATGCGTAACCAGAGGCCGGATGTACCCGCCCAGGATGGATCTTGCGAGGTACTCTCAAGGAGTTTCTTCGCCTTCCTTTTTTCAACCCCTCGGGGTGCGTCTCTGATTTCTGATCTGCTAGCCGGTGCAGCTACTTGTCACTTCTGTACACGCCTACTTTCTTCGTCCAAAGGAATACGTAACGTAAACGACCGTCGTGTACGTTATATACCTTCCTTCGAGATCCTAACCGACAACTGATTTTCATAACAGTGAACTTCCGGCCGACTAACGAACGTTAACGTCGCAAGACGCGACGTTGCTTCTTTTCAAATTCCTGACTCGTTTATGGAACTTCTTTTTTTGCGAAGATCGAAGGAGAAATTGTAAGAGGGAATCGAAGGGATACGTGAATTCTCACGGATGAAGAGTAGAGGGTCAGTCGTACTCAGATTCATGCCAATGGTTTTTATTTAGGAACATCATGTTTCTGATGAACCGACTGTACGGCTATACCTGAAATGATCATTCGTAAAGTATCGTTTAATTTTATTTTCAGTTTATCAGCAAAATAGCGCGAAATTACGAATGAAAAGCTACCAGACACGACTGGAATTCAGTGTTTTCGCGGTTAGTTCGAACGAGAGGCAATACCGTGCAATACATACGGTCTTAACTATATAGAACGTAATGAAAAGAAGTAGATATTTCATTTTATTGTTAAAATATGAAAATTGTTTCAATTATTCAACTATATATTCTTGTTGTTTTTTGTTGGTTACAAATGTCGTGTTACAGACGAGAAATTTGCAATTGTGTGTTTAATAACAATTATTTTATTTCACCGTTTATAAACTAGTTTTAGAATGACTTATTACAATTTTCTTAAAGTGAAAGCTTCTAGTAACAGAACGAGATCAAGCCAAGTAGTGAGCTTCTTTTCAAACCGACCGCTTTTATATTCTTCACAATGTTTTGTCGTTTCATGATGCTCATGTCTGCTCCTCGTCACAGCATTTAATAAATACAGTTTGAATCATACAATTCGTTTCCTTAATTAAAGAGTTATAATATGCCCACGAACTTAAGCATATCTATCTTCCCCTACTATTAAAAGTGAATCCTTTTTTTTACAATATTCACCCTCCATCTGAACGGTTTCTCTATTTAGGCTAAAAATCTTCAATAGTAGTATCCATTGAATCCTGCAGAGCAGTTCCACCATGCGTTTACTTATTCAAGCATGGCGGTGTTTCGGAGCGAACCACTCCCACCTCTTCCATGAAAGGGGGCAAAAGACGTCTTCTTGTCTCCCAGACAAGACGAAAAAGATCCCCCAGCGTTCTTGCCTTCGACTATACCTCTACCCGCACTGACTGTGAGCGTACATTTCAATGGCCGCCCTGAAAAAGCACAACAGCCTAGCCAGTGACGTAACTCGAGCCTGCTGTCAGCCTCTGACAGTACTGATGCTCGATTCTTTGTCAGCCTACTCGCTGGCCTCACCTACTTCGTCCCTTTCTTTCTCTCTACTTCTTGCCAACCTTTCGTATTAGCTTCTTTTCGTCTATGCGCGGCGCGTAACCTCGTGCATGGTGTTCTTTGATGCTTTCTACCCTCTTTTTACGTCGCCTCGATAGATCGCGATGGGAACAGGGTGAATTGAATCGTTTCGGTGCTCGAATTTTCCGGATAAAGACTGGTATTTGTGACGGTGATTTGGGGGAATTTGAAGGGGTGAGGATAGCTTTGGTAACGATTTCACGCCTGTGATTCTATGGATAACAGAGATAAGATATTCGAGGTGCGTTTGTTATAAGTGGACTGTGGATTTTTATGTATTTACGGGGAATTTAAATATGCAGAAAGATGTACCAATGAATAATCCATTTTAAAGTTAAATTTAGTATTTACATTAAACAAGATCAAGTACTTGTCCTACATTGAATATAAATGGTGTTTATCTTTAATATTTGTACATTGCAAAGTAAATCTATGGATTCATTTTTATATCTCGGTAGTATATAATAAATTTGAACTGTATGTCGAACTTGTTACACAAATAGTGAACTACTTGTTGGTACATCTAATACACAGTATGTAAAAATATTGGGTGCGTGGCAAAGTTTTGATACATTCGATCATTTTTATTCGATTTAATATAATTTTATTTAATAAATTAGATAGCCGCCATTATTTTCGATAACTCTTGTAAATTATTCTGAGTGCAATTGGATTTCGCTATGCAATGTAAATTATCACTATTAACCCTTTGATGCATCTACCATTTAAACAAAAATGAATTCCCACGTTTATAATATGTAACTTGTTTTGACTTTCTATATGTAGGGTTATCCAAAATAGACTATAGGAACACCTACCTTCACTTTTTTTCTTTCCCTTTTTGCTTTACCCTTTTCTAATCTGTTTTTTATTTCTACTATCTTCGTTCGTTTCATTTTCAATTTTCATTTTTTTCATCTCTATTTTACTAACAAACATGACGTTTGACGGATATTCTCATTCAGCATCCCAAAGGTACTTTTGGATAACCCTTTATCTAGTAATTATAGTAAGTGTGAAAGTAGAAGTATAATCGACTAGGTAAATGCAGTAGTTTTAATTGCTTTTCAGCAAATTGTGCGATAAGTCATTAAACGATCAACATTAAAACGTGACCAATGTAATTATAAAGTATGGAACGTGTGATAATTCAGTAAGGCGATACGTTTACTATATATCTTATATCTGTTACACAAACTGACGTGTAAATATATGTAAAACGTGTTTCTATTTAAATACAAAGTTTTCAAGTGACAGTAATAAAAACATTGGACTTTGTTGTACATATTCAATTACGTAGTAATGAATTTATTATACTGAACATATAAAAGAAATGTTCACAAATAAAATAGATGTTGAACAATATTATGCTCCAAACTGGAACGATCTTTATGTTAAATACGTTCCAAAATAATTAAATAAAGTTACGCGCGAACCTCAAAGTGGCAGTACGTGGTACATTTACCCTAGTACTTTTAAGCAGAATGCACGCAACCAATATAAACGTGTAACGTAACGCATTATCATAAACTCAAGGATAACCGAATCGATGATTCAATAAATATCGATATCGGGTTACGTTTAAATAAAACTGTTAAAGGGCACACACACGTAAGTTTCCTTGAGGATTGGATCCCGCAATGCGTAATAGAATTCTCTGCCCCTCCCTTTTCCACCTTCCCCATCCTCGTTATTATTCTCCCTGTGTCCTATTTTGTTAAGAGAGGCATTGCTCTCATTTTGCCTCCTCGAGATCTCGAATTTCGCTCGACGCCGTTTCGCCGTTCGCCTCCTCTTTTCAATCGCCTCGTCCTCACCAGTTCGCCTTTTGACGAAGTGCTTCTTTTGGTTTGGAATACGCGGGTCATTCAATACCCCGCCCGCGTCAAACAAAGCGCTTCCGGAAGTGCCATGAGACTTAACTATATCGCCATCGTCGCAGGTAGATCGTGCCGACGATGATTTCTTCAGTTAACGTTCATGACACAGTTGCATAATAACCAAGAAAAAAGAAAGAGGAAAAAAGCAATTAAAAACGTTCTCTTGTTATTTGGAAAGTATTAGACGATTATTTTTTCTTTTTTGGACATACTGACAATGAGCTAATTGGAATCCTTTTTGAATAGATTCGTGTGCAACGAAAATAAAATCAGTGGAGTATCGTTATGATTATGTTACGATATCCATGTTCCTGTTTATTATTGAATATTGCTTATGTGTTTCTTTAGGCTTTATATTATAAACTGATTGGATCACTTAGGTTAGAGAATTTTATTCAATTTGAAGTTACAAGTTGTATATACGTAACTCACATAATTCATATAATTCGTATAAGTGGCATATCTTATGTAATTCATATACATACTAGTGTATATGAAATTTCATTCATCAAAGTAAAAAGTTGAACTATAAGTAAATTATTCGAAATACTATACATGTATTTAGCTACAATCATTTTTATGCGATTCTATATATTTTTCTCCATCAATTAACTAGTTTCATCATTGTATTTTTATAAAAATCACCAACTTCAAGATTGTCGAATGGAAAATTGTCAATCTTCAGTTTTGCAAATCAATGTTGAACCATTCTTCTATTCGTATAATTTTCTTCAAATTCCAGTATTAGTAGTTTTCAGAGTATAGTTGCTACATTTGGACTTCCATAAAGAATCGTTTAAAGTTCGGATTTATTCTCATTCAGTCAAACACTGAAGTTTTTATCATCTTATTATAATATACACATATTTACATCACAGCTAAGTGCAAGCGTTTGAATTTGCATGCTTCTACATTCCCAAGCATTTCTATTCCCAAGCCTTTCGATTTCCAAACATTTCAATTTAATACTTTTGTATTAACGAACGCGTCCATCAACTTTTGAAGTCGTTCGAATAATTACGAGCGGTGCTGTAAATATCCGAGTTTCACTTTGAACTACTATACGTGTATGTCCTATGTGAGAGAGAGTTCAGTCTCGTAGCATATCTCGTATCAGTCAGACGTGTTCTCGTTATTCCAAGCGTCCAAAATATAGGGTAGATGTCCCAATTACTGTCACTTTAAGCTTATCGCGCAACTTCATTTAACCCTTTACGATCGGCAAATTTCTCTGATGGGAGTACCAGATAATCGGAACAAATTTAGCTTTTCGGAATTATTTTACCCTAAGTGATTTAAAGTAAATATATGAATATTAAGAAACACAGAATACATTGAAGCTGATCTATTGTGTTATAATACATAATCTTATAATACATATTATATTATATATATATACTGTATTGTAATACATAAAATGCAGAAATTTTTAATTTTTGTAATTTAAGATCACGCCGCTAGCCTGGCGACGTCGACTTCTACGACACTCTGAAAATGCCGCCACTGTGACGGCACCTATCGCAAAGGGTTAATTATTTTAGAAGTTAGTGAACCTAATAAACATTCCGGTTTGGAGCGCAACATTAGTTAACATCTCTTTCATTTATGTTGACTTGTTTTGTATGTTAAATACGATGTATTAATTACTAATTCATTGAGAATACATAACAAAGTCCAATGTCCATCGTACTGTCATTTGAAAAGTTGTCACTTAAATGGAAATGATCTTTACATATATTAGCACGTCAGTTTGTACGACAGATAGAAGATAAATCCTAAACTCATTGCCTTTACTGCATTAGAAAAATCTCCGTATTTTCTACTTACAGTATATTAGTCGCGTTTTTATGCTCATACAACACACTCACCTCCTAATATTTATCTATAAATATTAAATATAAACATATATGCAATGTCCATATGTTGTTAGTATTCAAATTTTTTTAGTCTCGATTCTTCATACATTTGTTCGCTATTAAATAAAATAATTAAAGTGACAGTTATAGGGACAATGACAGTAGTTGGTACATCTACCTTAATTCGTATTACACATATAAAAATATCTACAAATTCATTAAAATCCAATCTAGGACTGCGAAATCCTCCAATCCACTCCATAAGGTATATAACTCATTTACATTTGTCCACAATCGTAAAATTTCTCCGTACTTGGCTGCAAGGGCCACGGTATAAGCGCACGAAAGGGTTAAATCCTCCAATGCCAACTTTACAAAAATTCCCTTTGTATCCATCCACCGCACAATAAGAATCGCAATTTGTCCCAGTCAAATGCACCCTCATCCCACGCTTTTGACCCAAAGTTTTCCATAATCATCAAGACACCACCGACAGCGTTTATAGCACCTACCACTTGCAACCCAAACAACCATTCGGGTTCTTTCATCGCGATTATTGCTGTTTTACCACAGTCTTTCTACGGGTAGAATTTTTTCCGTCAACCTGCAATTAAAGATAGCTGTAGCAAGTCGTAGCGTTGGCGAGGCGAAGATGAAGGTTGGTTTTTCCTAATCCAGGATATATTTGTATCCTACGCTGCACCGTTCAATTAAGGTATCTACGAATGGGGAGCCATTTAAGTCCATCGGCGGTCGCCACTTTGGTTCTCGCTTTGACTCGTTTAATTTATAGACGGCGCACGACTGACCTGAATTCTGCGAAATGTCGGCGAAAACTATGGCAAAGTTCGTCACTCAGGACACGCGCCCACAAGAGCGATTTATTGACACCATTCACGATGCGGACGGCAACAATGATACCCTGAGTGTTGACCTACCGATTTCCAACAAAGATTTGTGAGATGTGGAATTCACAGAAATTTACGAGCAGTGGCATAAATCTCGCAAAGCATTGTATAGTAATTTGTTAAGGATGACTTCGTGAAGAATTTGTAATGTGACCACAGAGAAGCCCCAACGTTTGTGAGATGTAGTGGAAACATTTTTGACGTATCGTGTGGCTTATTGTCTTGGCCAAAATAAGTTGTTTCAGTTGCTTTTTTTATTATTAACCCTTTTATTACTACCCCAGATGATTACATCGGTGTTTTCACCTGAAACTTATTAGGATTTTTGCAGGTATATCGTAGCACCGTAAAAGTTTTTAGTTCACAGTGGGTTAGTTTTATAATCCTCGAACGGCTGATTCCACGTTTCACGAACCTATAATACCGACTCAAGATCCAAATACAATTTTCTATGATCCAGACACAAAACTTTAACAGAAAACATCATCACATGCCAAAAAAATAGTCGAAAATGAAATTTTAAACCTTTAAAAGACACATTACTATTCAATATCCTATAATTATATGCTTTCATATAATTTTATTACGTATTCCACCGTCATTTTAAAAATATCACTACATTCAATAAACATGATATTTTACAGTGACTATAGAAAGTAATTGCACATCACTGTATCTATTTTCGTATTTAAGTATTAATTGATTAGGTCCAAATATATTATATTTCCTACCATTAAACAGTGCACTTATGCGACTATACGAGTTTATCGCTTTGCAATTCAAATATAGAATCTAATAACAAATCATCTCCTTAAAAGATTGAAACATATCTGAATCCTTCTTTATTAACATTATTGTATTAACATTAATGTCACAAAGAATTAATATTAGTACTCCAAGGTTTGTAAGTAAGTCATATTAATTTTAAGTAATATTTTGATATATATAAAATTAATATTAAGTTATAATAGGTAATCGTTTCATATATATTCTCTCAGATATTATTAAGACTATTAGATTCAATGATCAATGCTATCATTTCTATTGAATAATATTTTGGTATATATTCTCTCGGATACTATCAAATCTATTGCAGATTCAATTGATATACAGATTTTGTTTTTTAAAAAAAACAAAAAATTACTAATTCAATTATTAAACATTTTAATTAGTATAATTTTTTACACCATCCATAAATTTAGGTATAAATGGTCCTAAATTTATTAATATTCAATTAAATCGTACTATTTTGATATATATTCTCTCAGATACTATCAAATCTATTATTACAAATTCAATTGATGTACAGATTTCTTTTAAAAAAAAAAACATCTAAAATTACTAATTTAATTTTTAAACATTTGGAGTACTAACCTCGGATTCAAAAGCATTGATACTGAAAACCTTTTAATCGCACTCTTCAAACAAGCGACACGGATTATTATTCACACACGTAATCACGAAAACCTTAATATATAATATAATAATCCTGGGCCCAAGTTATGTTCGACTCGTTTTAACCAAATGATTGTGCACTTCAGTAGGCTAATCCAGGTAGATTGTACGGTGTGTCGATAAGATTTCGCCCAAGGTGCTCGTGGTTTGCCATCGGGGAAACTTCGGAAGGAAATTTTTTTCCCTAACGTTTTAAGTTTAATTTGCGTATTTGCTCGGTGTTCGGCGTAGGTAGCGTAGGATTACGTATTATTGGCAGTGCCGTTTGTAGGCCAGCGAAAGATTGCTGGCTTATGGCAATAAAAAATACATTTTCTGTAGGGGTATTAACGGTCGTCAGTTTTCTGCGTGGGATTAGTTACCTGATGATCCGTCATAAAAATCGGCGCCGTGAGGGAGCCGATTTTTACCATAGCCTACCTTACATACCAAGATGTCGGTTCTAATCGCTGATAGGATTATAATACCTTTTTATTGATGATTATGAGGGGGATAATACTGTTTTGTACCTCGGTATTGATTAACGTGACAACGATTTGGCAATTGGGCGGAATACTTGAAAAGGGGGGTGGGGGGGATGTTGTCAAACAGTAGATGATGGAAAAAATAAAGTGTTTAACACATTCGCTGCCAGCGTCGTCTATTTGCGACGCGACGCACCGATTTCATTGTCACACGTTGGAAAACCATTCTATTATATATCATATATACTACAATTGGTAAAAAGTTTTTGGCCACACGTGATAATACAAACTGAGCTAAACACGCTAATGTTTTTGTGATGCAAAGTCTTACTGTATAACTATAAAAGCTAATGGAGAATAAAAATGAGAACAGTAGCGAAAATTACGTTATGAAGCATTGCTCGAAGTATATTTCATGTATTTTTAATAATGTAAAAGTGTGCAAAATAATTATGAACGGTAATGTATATCTAGAGTTGGGTTTTCAAATAGCTTGTGACAAAATATTCCACAGCTGAAATACTTCTATAAGCAAATACTCTTCGGAAATATTACTTAACTTTTAGTGTTTACATCGAATGGTATTTTAAAATATTATTTATTAAATGCTCGAATCATGAGCCAATATTATTTTCTATCTAAACTTAGTATCGATTGCAGGAAATGGTGAAAGGGACACAAGAGGTATAAATTAAAAATCTATTTCTAAACTATAATACCGCGACAACATATTTTGCACCTGTGCCACGTTTATTTAGGTTTGCACGTCTAAAATTAACACCTTGTCGAAATTCATTAAAAGATAATAACGCAGGTCTAAAAAATGTTTTTCGTTCAATGTAAATAAAGCCAATCGGTAACTCGTATAAATTGCTTTTGCGCAATATTAACAGTCACATATAAACAAAATAAAAATCTTATCGATAGAAACGTATTGTATTGTAAAATGTTCAACTTAAAAACTGTTTATTCGCCATACTGCTTTTTTCTTTACTACCATTGTTTGAGCTGTTATCATTTAAAATACTATTTTCTTATGTTTTTATGGAATACTTAGTTAAAAATAGTGTTCGCACGAGTTAGTATTAAAATATATATTTTTAAAATCCTCTATTGACGAAACATATTTCTGTCAAAGTCCCATTTACTTAATGCGTCTTTTTAAAATATGCATTTGCATAAACTTTTCGCCAGGAGTAGTAGAATATTTCATTGTTTCGGTTAGAATTGAGCAATTTCGGCCATTCGTTAATTAGATTATTAACACGTCATGCATCTTAATTCTTCGGCGTGTCGATTCGAATATTGATTAACGTTGATAGTATTTAGAAATGTTTACAATAAAAGACATGAATCTTTTGATAGTATTTCGTCAAGTGCCCGAATACTTATAAACAGTAGCGTACGTCTTGTTACTCTGCAAAATTTCCACCTTCTAGCACAATTTTTCTCTGAATGCATCCCAATATTACATTACCAATATCTACAAAGTATCTATCGAGGAACATGATACATAGAACGATGAATATGGACAATAATTGCATTAATCGAATCAGTAATTTGACAAGTAACCCCGAATCCAGAGTTATTACCATCTACGAAGGATCCGGTCAACGTCGTATTAGGAGATAAACGGTGGTCGAGCAAGCAGAGGGTGAGATTCGAACACGATGGGGACGTGATTCATGCGAACAACACATAACGTCTGACGCGATGATAGGAGAAAAAGATGCCGAAAACGAGAGCGAATATCTAAGGAAAAGGAGAGGGAAAATGGAGCACGTGTTTCCTCTATGGGATAGTTCACACGGGGACCATTCCTCGTCAGCTAATCTAATCATTTTCGTCGTAAGGTATCATACGGGGTTTGTAGAATCAGTCACGCATCGAAATAAATTTATAGAATAGTTTCTAATTTAGTGTCACTTGACAATGTTCTGGAATTATATTAAACCTATTAATACACAATTTGCGAGGTAGGGTGAATGTACCACGTACTGTCACTTCAAGGTTTGCGCGTAACTTTATTTAACTATTTTAGAACGTCGTTAACGTAAAGATCGTTCCTGTTTGGAGCATAATATTGTTTAACATCTCATTTATTTATGAACATCTTTTTTAATAAATTCATTGCTACGTAATTGAAAATGAACGACAAAGTCCAATGTCCTTATTACTGTCACTTGAAAACGTTTCATTTAAATGGAAACACGTTTGACATATATTAACAGGTCAGTTTGTGTAACAGATATAAGATGTATAGTAAACGTATCGCCTGATTGAATTATGACACGTTCCATACATTATAATTATATTAGTCACGTTTCAATGTTCAACAGCACATTTACCTCCTAATATTTATTTATAAATATTAAGTGTAAACGAATATACAATGTCTATGTGTTGTTACGTAAACCGAAGTCCAAATTTCGTATGAAAATTTGTTTACTTACGATTCTTTATACATTACTTTCCTGTTAAATAAAATAATTGAAGTGGCAGTTATAGGAACAGTGACAGTACGTGGGTCATTTACCCTATCATTCTTTAAAATTAACATATTTTCTTTAAAAATGAAGGTATCTTCACGTTTCTGGTAGGCGATTGTTAATTGAATTTTATATATCATTTGCACCACCGCAAATTTATACAGTTGCACAGAAGTAGTGTCCAACAATAAGAACTTTAATTTACTTGAACTCAATTAATTAACCATTTGCGGTCCAATGCCGCGTGTATTTCACCATGGATCATTTTAAAACTTAAATCTCATTGCTCTATAATCAATGAATTTTAACGAAAAAATAAGTATTTTTATTTCTATACTTGATATAAAAATCTTTACAACAAATAATCTCTTTGTATGAAAAATAGCTTAGATCTGGCGGTATGTAAACTTGAAATACATCTGGACCGATAAGGGTTAATACTTAAATGGCAAAATAAAAATACTGGCGTACAAATGCTTCTCGTAATCATTAAATTGTGGATCATGTGAATGCTGCCTTCGGTCATTATCGATACCGCAAAATAGCTGAATCAGTCGAAAAACCGTATCGTGTGAACGAGCTCTTACCTGTATATGCGTATACAGGCGAACAGGCATCAAACTGAGCGAATCGATTCGCGATACAGACTGTACAGATGTTTGTAGGTATAAGTAGGAGGTTACACCCCCTTGGCATCGTCACGACGTCGATCTATTTACCCCTACGGTACGACACTTCGCAGCCGTGTCAATGCGACCCCCGTTGAGAATTCCATTATCACGGCCACGATTTATGCCCATCTCCCCCTCCAACCCACGTAGAAATGGAGCTTTCCTATTCCTTTCGCGTATTACATGTCGCACGCGCAAACAGATTGTTGCTGATCTTGATCTTCTTTTCGTCGGATCGCACAGCGAATGAATTCGGACAGAATTTTTGTTTTATTTCAATTAGGGTAGATTACTGCCACTTTAAGCACTTATCGCTTTAAGCAACTTCATTGAATTATTTTAGATGTTATTTAACTTAATAATCGATCCAGTTTGGAGCATAACATTTAGTTAACATCTCTTTTATTTATGGTGATTTCTTTTGCATGTTAAATATGACGTATTAGTTGTTAACTCATTGAAAATATATAACAAAGCCCAATGGCTCTATTACTGTCATTTGAAATGTTGTCACTCAAATGGAAATGATTCTTACATATATTGGCAATTCAATTTGTATGACAGATAGAACTTTAGATACAATTTTTATAAATTTTCTGGTTTTTGCTTAAAAACTACAGACGCACATAACTTTTTCAAGCTCCCCTGAATTACACTTCTTTTTAATATTAGAGTACAGTCCTTTTTTTAAAAAACCGGAAGAGATAACCAAATTTAGGGCAAAGTCACCAAAGTAAAGTTTTAGGATTTGTTCATTAGTAAATAACAAAGAAGTTGAAAAAAAGATAAGATGGTATACTGGAATGATGTGCAAGCTGCTGTTGGGGTCGTCCCACTGCTAAGAGCATAGGGTGCGTAGAATGAAGCAATGGGTGACACTACGCACCCTCTGGTCACCACGCCTCCAACACCCGCCTTCCAAGATTCTTGCATGCGTGATTCGTTCACTTCTACACCTCTTCCAGGTTACAGATAATCAATCTGTAATTATCACTGTAACTACTACCACACCAAACTAATATCTAATTTTGTTCTGGACTTAGCCAAGGGGTTAACCCTTTGGCTTACAACAACGAGCTACACTCGTGATTTAGTCTGTGGACCAATTTACAATAAAAACATGCTGCATTTTCTGATAAATTTTAATTCACTTCACTTCGATTTACAGAATTGAGAGATCGAAGATCACTAGGTACGAATTACGTGTAATATTTTAGTGCTTTGCATTCGGTATAGTGTTACAATAAAAAGTAGTCAAAATTCCAGTGAATACGCTTTGAAAAATTCGTAAGCTAATAGGTTAAGGAACATTACAAGCTTGCGAGTGTCACGGACTCGCTTCAACTATGCTTCTTTTTGTACACTGTTATGATTAATCATTTACGGTTCAATCGCATTTAATCGTTAGTCTTTCAGCTTTCTCTATGTTAATGGCAGGTACACGCTATTAAAATCAAAGAAGGTATGGCGCAATATTTTACTATATATCTTATATATCTATAATATAAATATAGATATATAGTATATAAAATAAATATGTATATCTTATATCTGTTACACAAATTGACGTGTTAATATACGTAAAACGTGTTTCTATTTAAATGAAATGTTTTCAAGTGACAGTAACAAGAACATTGGACTTTGTTGTACATTTTCAATTACGTAGTAATGACTTTATTATATTATATTGAACATATAAGAAAAATGTTCATAAATAAAAGAGCGGTTGAACAATATTATGCTCCAAGCTGGAACAATATTTATGTTGAATACGTTTTAAAATATTTAAATAAATTTACGCGCGAACCTCAAAGTGGCAGTAATTGGTACATCTACCCTAAATTAATTGTTCTATAAAATCTACTGCTTCCAGATACTGCTGCAAGCATCAAAAAATTAAATCTGTTAGATATGAAATATTCGTTTCAAATAAACCAGTACCCAAAGGATTAATCGCAGCCTTCTCAACGATCGTATAGCTGCTTATGAAAGCATTTCAAATTTTCTTCGCGAACGCAGTATGAAATATTTGTCTTCTGATTTCTAAATTCTCTAATTGAGATCCTAATTTACCGTTGCCCTCATAGAAACATCTTAACACCGTCAGAGGAAGGATCATTCTATGAATTATCCAGGCAGCAGCAGATAAATGCCGAGAGATAGGGCGCCGATAATAGGGTCAGTTCTAAAGTAGCATAAAGCCAGTTTAGTACAAGCTTCTAGCCTAATCGCGCTACCAATATTGTCGTTAATTCGCACGACCATCGATCCGCACAAAGAGTTATATAAGTAACGGGGTCGGCGGGTGGTCCAGTTCATTTTCTGTCGCTGTGGATCACTATACTGTAGCAAAACTGAAGAAAAGCCTGCAAGTGGCATCGTGCTTAGCCTAAATCCAGAAACTTGCGAAGCCCAGGTAGGGATCCTGGTCAACGTCTTATGTCGCCGCTATCTTCGTCGACATCTACTACGGCGGAGGGTCCGTGGCCAAAGCAAACTATAATCCGCTGGCGGGAGCTATTCACTGTTTGCGCCTTGTTTTACTGGTATTGCATTTAACGAGGTTCCGAGAGGCTCCTGTCCAAAGCAGCCTCTAAGCTGTAGAACGGATGAACTTTCGAGAAACAGTGCCTCTTTCATTGCACGATTCGGAATTAGGGGAGTCCTTAAAGAGTTTAGGCGTTTAGGTGTGTTCCTATTATATTGTTGGAAATAAAGCGAAATTGTATTAAAACTTTGGTTATTTGGCTTATAACTAGACAGCGGATTTTTACGCGAATTACTAATTTTATTAACATAATTAGAGGAACGGGATTCGGATGTGGGACTGCTTCAGCGTGTAAATAAAATAATATGCGTTTTATTTAGGTATCTTGCATATTCTTGACTTTTCGCATTTTCCCCTTAATTTCTTGTACTTTAAATGTCCCATAAATGCGTAAAAATTTGCAGTCTAGTTATAACCACGAGTAACATTCGTGGTTTATATTATATTATAATTTAAATATGGCGAAACCGTAGTGTACAGTAAGACGTCAATTATTCAATTTTCGATTAATTAAATGATCGATTATCACGTGGAATACGTCACAAAGACAATATGCTAATTAGGCAATTGTATTGTAAACCAGTAGACGTCACAAGTGATAAATATACCAAAATTTAACTATATCGATCCGTCCTTTATAGTTATCGTCATTTCAAATACTCAAAATTTCAGCCTCCCCCCCCCCCCAAAAAAAGAAACAAAAAAAGATGAAGAATTGAAACTTTAAAAGATCGAAAGCTTTAATCTCGCGGTAGAAAAAAAGTAACATCTTTCATTGTACGTAGCTCTAGATCAAAGGCGATCTTACTTAAAGCGTGGAAAAAGACGCTGGACCCTTCTTAAGTCGTTCTCCAGGCTATGGAAGGGATCTTGCAAAATTAGGTTGACATTTTCCTAGTCGAAGCGCCTTCTCGTTCGGGATCATTGGAGCAAGTTGTAATCCCATAGCGATCATACGGTCGACTTGCCAGACACTATGAAACACGGTGAACTCCGTCAAAATTTCGAGACACGGCCCACGAAACGGAAATAAGACGAAGGTTAGGCGAATGCCGCGTTAATGGAGGATAAGCTCGTGCTTCTGGACTGACTCTGTTTCTGTTCCTCGGATATCCTTCGGGAAGCTGCCTTTTGTGGCGTTCACCTGCCCCTGTCCCTTTAAATCTTTCTTACCTTCGGTCAAAGTAACAATATGATGTTTTTGTCATTTCTGAATGGCGGGGAAGAAGTAGGGTAAACGTAGGTAATATAGAACTTTGTGAAATTTCGATAATTATTATGTCGCTGCATAATTTCTGTCGCATTTTCGGGTAAAAATTTAAACCGTCAGAATTATCGGAAGACATGCGAAAGTATAAACACAATATCGAAAAATAAACAAATAACTCAACACAAGCTCTGCTTGAAAATATTTGTTATTATTTATTTATTAACGGGCCTATTTAAAGTAATAGTGCTGTGGTATTAGAATAAAACAACAAAGATATGAAACAAAACAATAAGAAATGGAGAAAAATAGATTAAACATTGTACCGAAGGACGTTCCTATTTTATAAATAGAAATTGAAACTAGAACAATGAAATAAGATATAAAATTGTATAATGTTGTTTCACAGTTGGTGTTTGAATTAGTATTAATGCGATATAGGACAGAAATTATCCCACGACCTAATAAATAGCAAATTTTATCGACAACCGTGAATATGAGTTCTTGATAAACAATAATGGATCACATTGGCAATTGAGCTCCAGTCGAACATCGATTCTTGGGAAAGAGACATTTTTCTCATTCGCAGTTTACAAAAATTTCCGAAAGGAACCTCAAATAGTTAAATATTTTAGTGGAAATAAGCCAAAGAATATTACTTGTGTATGATTCAACGTTAACTATGGCTCTCGAAAAATAGTTTAAATAAATATTCATTTTTTATAACAAAAACAAAGTTATTATTTATTGAGTTTTCTTTACAACTTTCTATTTGTTTATCTTTATCTTGTGTTTAAACAAATATTCATATTTCATAATAAACATAAATTTCTTTTAGTTTTCTTTATAAACTTTATAAGTGTTCCATTTTTTCGAGCTGCCGATTTTCACGTGTGCTAGCTATTTCACTATAATTTCAAATCATTTGAATTGTATCACACTTAACTAATTAAATATGATTGTGCATTAGTTTCTTTGTTCCATCGCGCTGATCATATTAAAAGATGTATTTCTGTACTGTTGGCAAGGTTTTAAAGTCGGGTATTCCATATTACCAACGTTTACCCTACAATCTGTCGTACTGTACAAAAAATCTGAAATACAGTTGAAATTATGATATTTAAAGGGTGAAGCAACCTCCAATTTAGGTCATATTTCTTCACACTTATATGTAAAAATATGAATTTGCATAAAAATCTGTCGTCCAAATTTCCGATTCGCAGTACGGTTTCGAGAAAGCGAATCTTTAAACTCGATGTTTTCGAAAACTAAATCCCAAACGAAAAAAACATATTCTGCATTTTTCCACATTTTTTATGATTATTTTTATTTCTTATACACTTTTTCGAGACACCCTGTAGAACACATGGTAACATTTCGTAAAATCTTTCCGTGATAAATGTTCAAATACTCTCATGAATCGCTTTAAGTGAAATACACCCGTATTAACACGTCATATATCACTCGAAATCGCCCCTAGTTGCTCGCGTGATACACGAAATCGTTTTATCTTCGCCGCGATTAGAACAATGACCTGGCAGAAGGACCTGTTGCGTCGTCTAAGCAGAATCGAGGTTGCACGCGTTTACGAGCTTTATGGGAAACGCGGAACATATGGTCGGATCGATACGCGAGCATCATCGATGCCCTCGCGTTTTACCTGAATAACGAGGGTGGAAAGTGGACGTCCTGTGCGATGAAACGCGGCGAGGTAAAATCCGCCATATGCGAAGTTATTGCCTCATGAGAACGATCGCGCCTCTCTAGTTAAATGTAATTTGACATGGGAAACGATGGGTAAAAATTATTCTCCCCTGGTTAGAAAATAGCTACCGCCAAAGATTTTTGAAGGGTACTTATATTCATATCGGTTTTTCGGTTGTATCCAAGAGGATCTGTGCAGAAAATGTTGAAGTTGCTTTAATTCTCTTGGTGCTTAATGTGTACGTTTACTGCATTGCGTGTATCGTGGATATTCATTAAGACGGGTTATTTTGTCGGTTCAAATGAAAATTGACACAAAAATCGTAGATACGTATGTCACAGGTTTTCGATGATTATTATTTATTTGTCAATAACAGAGAAAGAGAATATTACATGTATCCATTTACAATATATTATTTATAACTGTGATATAATTTGAAACCATTATTGAAACACAAACTTGGGCATTCATATAAAGTATCTTTTCTAATACTTATTTTTGACACTTGTTCTTATTTGTTTCTCCTTTTTTGATATGTCCTGAAATTTTATTGGTAGATGTTCTCCTACACAAATTTCTTTGTGTTTTGTACCTTTGCTTCTAGTAATTTTCTAGTTATTGATAATCTACGTTCAAAATTCTTTAAGATAGTTCTTAATTCGAAAATAAATTGTTAAAATAAATGATACAAAAAATAGCAATTGCAAACTATTTGCATGCTTCTAAGTGCAATGTAAATAAGAATACCGCACTTTATACTCCAAGCAAAAGAAAAATAAATATTTTTCACACTTCAGTTTAGTAAAATAAAAATATTTTATTTCCTAATAATAGATCAACTAAATAAAATATTTTCTACTATTATTTAAATATTTTTAATGGCTCCCAAATAAAATACTATTTCAAAGAATTTTTCCAACAAATAAGACATATTAATTTTACAAGCGCTTAATTTTATTTCAAATAAAATATTTATTTACTATCCAGAAATTAAAATAGTATTTTGCCCAGCTTTGCTTGGGACAACCAGAGGCATTCGCAGTTAATTAGAATCATTTCGAATGAATTATCGCGAGGCAGACACTGGTCTGGATCCCCGTTTAATTAAACTCTCTGCTGCTTGAGGCGTCCTCATATTTTATATTTCAAATCGCATACGTCATCAGTGTTGATAATGGAAAATAATTTGTCACTTTTGTAAAGAAGGGAGGAAAAGTAGGCAGCGGAGATGGTGTTAAGTGATTTGTCCTTGCCATCTGTGGGGGCTGGCATTATCCTGTAGAATCTTGTGAATGTAGATGGCCCGATTCTTGGGGAGGACGCCTTTTAGCCCTGTCGCTTACGAGGAACGCCGAAATATTAGTGTCAAACGGAACGTGATTCATTCTCCGACACGCGAGCGAATCAATCATTTAATACGTTTGCAAACATCTTAATTTCTTGTAAGTGAAAATCCTGTAGCATGTATTTGATTGTAGATTTCATTTACATTGTGGATTTTTATGCAGATTCATAGTTTTTTTTATTAACGAAGTTGAAGAAATCGAATATAAACGAAGAGTTGGTCCAGCCTAGGAATATTAAGTTGTTATTACACTCGAAAGTGATATACGCACATTAACATTTTAGTAAATAATTTTACGTGTAGTATTTATTGTTTGATTATTATTGTATGACTATCAGCATTTCTTATCTCCTAGTTCGTATCTTTCTAGTTTCTTAATTCCCTTTTACAAAAAGTTTGCACAATTTCTACCTTCGAAATAAACCTGTGCAAGTATATAAACACTTCTAGGCTTCTAATTTATTCAATTTCTGGTCGTTAATAAAGCTTTACCAATATTACAATAAATGGGAATAGTAGAATATTCTATGTAATGATTAACAACTTTTGTTGCCTTATTATTATCGAAACATTTGATCGTTTGGTGTCGTCTAATGAGAAAAATTGCTTTTGTTTTTAACTGTGTATTATCCATTAACAATTGTATTGTAGGTGATCAAAATAGGAACAGTATTTGTTCAGTTTAAGAATGCCATTATTTAACTAAAGCTCATCAAAAATGATCCTCTTCCAGTTCCACCAATTACAGAACAGAAATGAATATTATTAAAATTGAAAATTATTAATTAATATTGTCAAAAACGCTAGGAATTTTCCGAACAGTCCAATACCATATGCAATTTGTATGCTATTTCGATTGTTTTTTTATATATTTGCATATTACGTGCATTTCGTACCTTTCTATACTTTTTACATATTTATTTATTATTATTATTCACCGGTTTCGCCGTATATACAATTAGTACTATGGAATTGTTACAAAAATAACAGTTTTACACTATCAGATCGTACAAAATAGCGTGTAACATTTTCCGCGTTCACTATACGTACAAACGTTTCATATCTCATTTTCCTCCTGTCCGATCAAAATCCCATTACCGCGCACAATATAAATCCCAAAACAGTCGAATCCCGACCAACATCTAAAATAAGGAGACGAAGTTTCTGTCATCGGTGACGTAGACAGCACCCAACGCACCGAAACGTCACCGAAAGCACCTCAAGTCCCTCCAAGTCTGTTTGCATGAAAAGATTCCGATAAACAGGGGGAGAGTTTTGTTAGTGAAATTCAGTGACAGCCTACGATACGTGCTTGTACACCTCTGCATCGAGATGAAACGTCGTTTTTTTTTCAGTATGCTTTCTAGGGCCACGATAGAAGGAAAAAGAAGAAGAACGACACAAAACATGAATGGACACGAAGCATTCAGTGTTTTATCAAGCATCTATACCAGCTGAATGGCTTCGAGGAGTACCATTGTGTTTGTTCGCGTCACGAGGCGAGTTCTTTCTGAAAAATAGGGGCGTGGGAGGAGTGACGATGTTAGAGGACGATGGATATGTACGAGTGCCTGTTTCAGAGAACTCTGTCGGTGGAAGGTTAAGGCACAGGTGGCCTCTTCGTACCTTCACGCACCACTAATTTCTTCCTCATTATCCACTGTAGGCGGTCATTCGAGGTTCCGAGCTTCTTGTTCCGCATTTACCTACCCTATTGTTGCTTCAATGGACCCCGTCGATTGCCTATTCCCTTTCTAACGTCATCGCTTCCTTCAAAACTACGGTGGTGGATGCTGTTGATGTAGAAGAAGAATCATGTTGTGATCTGGTTGTAAATAAACACAGAAGACATTCGTAATTTCGAATGCAGGAAAATATCGCAATTTAAATATCTTTCTAACCATCAACTTTCGAGTTACTTAACTTTCGTTCGACTACACATTAACGGTTTTTGAATTAAAAATGAGCGGAATGTATGAAATTCTAATTTCTAATTTTGTAACGCTATGGAAGAACTATAACACAATGATGAAACTGTAAAAATAACTGTTACTTATTAAATGTATTATACAAATTTTGATTATAGAAAAACAGTATAGAAATTATTAGTTCTTAGCACGGTTTACATGATTGTGGTTTCAGATGCGTCTTTCTAAGACGCTGAATCAAATGTTTATGTTTTTAACTGTACAGTTTTTGTGAATAAGGTAGTTTGTTGATGGGAGTATTCCAAGCACACAGGTATATACATTCCTATATAACTCTAATCGAAAATCATAATTTAAGATTTTTATTTATTTTTGCCATTTTAAATCTCACTTCATGCAAAATAAAGATAACTTTCAAAACACGTAGTACTATACATTCTTACAAGAACCGTAAAAACGTGTTAGAATTACCACGAGATAAAGTTTAATTTGAACTCGAACTTTAATTCTAATTCCTAAAATCGAGTATTATTGAGTACAAAATACGTATTATAATGTTTCAATACTTTATGTGTGATACGGTATCCAAGCAACGAATAGCTTGCTTAACATATGTAAGTAGTCAAAGTATTGTAAAACGAAAGGTAAAGTTTACTATTAGAAAAGTGATTGTAAGCATAATATTTTTGTGACGATAATGTACGATACTATGAGGACGAGACACAAAATGATTAAAATATTTCAGAAGGACAAAAATAAAGACACATTAACGAGTCAGTACAATATTATAGTTGAGATGATATAACATACAAATTGAATCTGTTAAAATGATCAAATTATTTAGTACCTATGTGAAAAGCCGTCGAATATATAAATTTTTAATCAAATCATATTTAGTTATATTATCCGAAATTACTATTATTAATAGAACACGAATGTTACCAATATTTATTTAAACACGCAAAGGATCAAGATTAAGAAAATTCCCTTATCCGAACATTTACGTCCCCAATTAAAGCGAATAATCAAGGTTCCACTGTACACAATAATAATTTACATCTTGGCTGTTGGATACTGCAATCAAAGTTTAAAAAATATTAGCAATATTGGCATACGTCCGGCGCAAAGCCATAACATTCGCCAAAAAGGGGTGCGCAAAGACAGAAAAAAAGCAGGGGGTAGAGTTCGCATGCGAAGTCACGTGTGCAGCCACAGGGCGAATGGGTGTCGCGTTTGCTTTCCGCTTTTGCGGCGCGCATCGTTCCGGGGTCACACCCTCTCGAGCACGCACTCCTAAATGCCGCTCGTCCAGCACGATTAAGGTGACTGTCACTACCTCGGCAAAGGGGATTAGTATTTCAATTATTTGCACAATGAGACCCCGCGTGTCGTTCTTTCCCTGTCCGCTCTATTTGCGCGTCTTTCTCTTGTTTCGCGGCGGAGCGATCCCTCTTTGACGGATGTGGATAACGTCGAGTGGCAGAGTCGCGTGGCGATGTTTACTCGCCGAGGATTGCAACTTCTCAAAGGCTTTTGATCGTGCCGCGTCAAGGTAAGTTAATGTTCTACCTTACCGATTCGAATACAGCCATGCAACTTCGGTTGCAGGCAGCTTAGGCGTGAAGTATTCGTTGCCAGGGGAAATGTTCGACTTTGTTTATTTTGGGAAGGGGTGAGAATCGGATGAGATTTAAAGTTGAGGGCCTTTGAATTTCTATACGGTGACTCACGAAAGTATTTTAATGCTTGGCGTGGAATGATTTGACGATTATATTACTCGTGATATAGGAAACTTTTTGAAATTGCATTAATACTGTAATGAGACACGACTATTGTAATTAAAAGTATAGGATTATCCAAAAGTACCTTTAGGATGTTGAATGAGAATATCTGTCAAACGCCATGTTTGTTAGTAAAATAGATGTGAAAAAAATAAAAATTGAAACGAGAACGAACGAAGATAATAGAAATAAAAAAAAACAGATTAGAAAAGGGTAAAGCTGAAAGGGAAAGAAACAAAAGTGAAGGTAAGTGTTCCTATAGTCTATTTTGGATAACCCTTTAATTCGATTGAACATTTATGGACAACGGCAAGAAAATAATTGTCAAATTTTAATATAAATTCCAGGATAGTAGCGAAAGAAGAAATGATTGAAGTAAGGAATTTCATGTCATTAAATAGAGGCAAAGGTGATCTTATTAAATCCTATTAAAGGTCATTAAATAGAGGCAAATTTGCTTAAATATGCTTAATAATATAATATCAATTAATTTTTCATATGTTTTTATGTTGACTGTTATTTACGAATAACGGCGGAATATTTTATAAGTTGCATGTTAGATTTATTTCAAACTTTACAAATATAATCTTAGTAGCCGTGTCTCATTATATACTAATGGATCACGAAATGAATAATTAATTACCAATGAGATGAGAGTGAATTTGATTTGCAAACAGGTGAATTTGATTTGGAAAAGGGTAAATTAGGTTTGAAAAACCTGTACTAGTGATAAATTTATAAAATATACGAATTATTAATCATTCTTGTGAGCGTTAGTAGAATGATCTCAATTAATATTTAGTAATTTATCTGCAGATTTCCAAGAATTTTATTATGTAACGATGTAATATTTATTGCAAGGTAACCGGATAAAATTTTAATTTATAATACCGAAGATTTCATTGTTTGTAGCTATCAATTAGAAGCTTTCTGTTGGCAGTGTGTAATACGTAATGTACTTGCTTAAATTTTGTTTGAAAAAATCGCGTATTTGATTAAGAAATGATTACATTTAATTCAAAGCTTAAATCTGATTAAAAATACCGTGTTTGATTGAAACTTAAAGATTATCTAGCAATTTTTGCTTTCGATTTTTATACTTTCTGAAACCTTTTTGCTCATCAATTTTTCTGTCAGCGAAGTTAAATAAATATCATTAATAAGCATGCATATAATAGGCATTTAATTAAATGTTGTTTCTACATGCGGGATTTCTTTATTTGTTAACTTGTTATGCATTTAAAAAAAAACTGGTAACACTTTGTGTTGGAAAATACGTTGCTTTTTAGAGATAAAAATTAGCATTCTCTATTGGAAAATAAACGTAAACTATTTTAGAGTCTAACTTCGGATTCAGGATTTTTTAATGATATTATTTTCCCCGTTTTATTTGTTTACACTCCATTCTACTTTGCTCTTAAGGCGATTTAGAAACATAAAAGGAAGCAAAGGAGCAAATATCAGGGAAATTAGTATGTAAATGATAAAAATAAGCGCTAAATAATTTATGAACCTAAAGAATTCGCATCAGACTTGTTTTCTAGCATTAGCATCCACAACATTTCACGTCGCAAGAAGGTGTTATGGATAAAATATAAAAATTTTCCTAATGCGAAATTTGTTATGCTATAAAGAATTGCTGAAACGGACAAAATAAGTGTTCTTTTTTTAAACAGATGCCTCTTCTAAAGACAGTAGATGCGTTTTTCTATAGTAGTTAATACGCAAAACGTCTGGATGCCATTCTGAAAGTCCGTATTAAACTATAATGAACAAATTGCGGAATGCAAAGGGGAGAATGTGACGAATAAAGTGTCGAAATAATTAGTAAAATTGAAAAAAAGCTATAATTTGTTCTGATAGAATTTCTTCTCTAAATTAGGAAACGATATTTTCCTGACTTCGAAGTTTAATTTCTGTACATTAAAAGTCCCAAATAATATTTTCTTTTACTGTATAATTTTTGAAAATTCAAACACAAAATATGAAATTCTTCTGATTTAAAATTTTACTTCTAATTTCTATACATGGAAAGTTTTAATTAATATTCCTTTCGACTACATAATTTTTGCAATCGATAACTAAATTCTCCTAATTTAAAAGTTTTATTTCTATACATTAATGGTTGTAATTAATATTTTTTTCAACTATATAAATTTTGAAATCGATAATTAAATTCTTCTAATTTGAAAGTTTTATTTCTATAAATTAAAGGTTTCAATTATTTTTTTCTACTATATTATTTTTGAAAATGTATACATACAAAATATTTAATAACTGATAAATGTTCTTCAGCATAAATAATTGATTATTATAGTAACACATAATATATAGATATAACATAACTGATTATTATAGTATTATATTAGGTTGATGGATAGGAAATGTTTCTGTGATGTTTGAAATTAGCAAGTAAATATTTGAATGGTTAATTGTAACAAATTAAATCAAGGTGGAAGATATTTTCTGTAATCTGCGTATGTAGAATATAAAGAATAATTATAATAATATTATGAAATTGTTAATATTTGACATAACGAGTGATTAAAATATTTGCGTAATTCCTTATATAAATCTGAAACTATAAAATATACAACGGAAACCACTGAAAATTTAAATTTAGCATTTAAAGAAGCTCGTGTATATATTAGAATAGTCGAACGTTGATTTGTATTATATAATTACAGACTGACGATTTTTTATGGGGCAATAAATCAAGAACTTCATTTCATTATTTTAAAAGCTATTTAACCTAATAATTATTCTGGTTTGGAGCACGACATTAGTTAACGTTTCTTTTATTTTTGATGATTTTCTTTTGTACTTTAAATATGATGTATTAATTACTAATTCATTGAAAATATATAACAAAGTCCAATGTCCTTATTTCTGTCATTCGAAAAGTTGTCATTTAAATGGAAATGATCCTTATATATACAGTTACTCACAAAATTGAGCGTACACCTTGAAACTCAATAAAAAAGATGGCTAAAGAATGGTTAATTTTCAGTGTACTCAAACTATTAACCTGATCGAACATATCTTGGAAAAATTCAAATCCAAAATGATAAATTATACTTTTACGGATAGGCAAGATTTCAAAATGAAATTATAAGAAGAATAGGACAATATTTCACCTTCTTTATGGAAAATTAATTAATTCTATGCCATGAATATTAAAGGTGGTTAACAAAATAGTAATCTACATGTATCATATGTATAATAACAATTTTGTGTCGGCGAAAAAAGTTATACTTTTACGTTTCTTATTAAGTACATATAATTTTATCACAAGAATTTTTTACGTACAGTCTGTCAGAATATGCGAAATATATTGAGTTTCTACTTTTGAACATGCGTGTGTATATTTACTTTTTAGTTATTTTTCATCGGCAACATAGGTGTACGCTCAATTTTGTGAGTAACTGTACATATGTATTAGCAATTCAGTTTGTGCGACATATAGAAGATAAATCGTAAACGCATCGCCTTTACTGCATCATAAAAATTTCCATACCTTCTACTCACGGTACATTAGTCGTGTTTTTATACTCAAACGACACAATTCACCTTGTAATATTTCTTCTTAAATATTAAATATAAAGATATATGCAATGTCCATGTGTTGTTACGTAAAAATGAAGTTCCAAATTTGGTATTGAAATTCTTTAGTCTCGATTCTTCGTACATTCGTTCGCTATTAAATAAACGAATTCAAGTGGCAGTTATAGGAATAGTGACAGTACGTGGGTCATTTACCCTATTTGTGAATTTTTGGCCGCGCATACATGAAGCGGTTCGCCACCACTGCCATAAGCTATGGTGGGCGTTGGAGTGTATCGAGACGCGGCGCAACGAACGTACCCCAAGGAGGAAAGACCCCAGAAAGACACCAAGGACGTTCACTGCCCCCTAAAACACACACACAGGGAACTGCCCAGGCCCCGTAGAGTCCTGTCTGGCGCCAGGATAATGAAACAGCACTGTCGGAGGTTCCACTGGCAGGGGAAGCTATCGATCTAACCGCGTGAATATTTTAATCCAGCCGAAAGTTCCGTTTCTATCGCCCACGGGCCAGAATTTAATGAATCCGATGGAATCGGAAGATTAAACTAGGAAAGAAACGAATAATGGCAACGACGGAGTGCAAAGACGGCGAGGAACGCTTTGGCGAATGGCAGTTGCTATTATAAGTTAAGCAGATCGTTTAGAAAGATAAGATGGAAGTATGGGCGATCATTAGCAATGATAGAGTTAACTTCGATTAAAGTAGTTACGAATTTAAATCTATGCCGATATGCGTAGAAGTTTCTTTTTATGGGTACTTGAAAGCTTGGAAATTCGAAGACATTCAACTTCTCGAATTCAATGATTTGATTCGGATATTTGGAAGCTTGAAAATATGCAAATTATGCAAATTGTATAATATATATATAATATATATATAGTATATATATAGTATATATATATGTATGTATATATTATAATATGCAAATTGAAAGTTCAAATGTTCAACAATGTGAAACTAGTCAAACTCGAGAAATATAAAAGTTTGAGGTTTCAAAATTCGAAGAAAGCTTGGAAATTCGAAAACTTGTAAATTCTCGAATTCACTGACTTTTGGATACCTATTTGAATATTTGCAAATTTGAGGATTTGAAAATTGCAAACCTACAAGATTGAGAAACCATTTTAATTAAATAAGACAGTATTAGCAAGAAAATATTTCTTTTGAAATTTCTCTATCCCACAACATGCAATTTTATATATAAAAACCAAAATTTTTAAAACGTTCAAACCTATTCTATCTTATTACTCTTTCCCAAAATACTGCAAATTATGCAGTTAAATTTGAATCTGTTAGGTGCACAAATTAATTCTGAGCCTTTGGAATGTTACAAGATTTAATATTTAATTACAATACATCAGATACAGTTTTAATACTCGATATTTTCAGCAATTCCACATTTGTGAAGCAAATTTGTCACTTAAATAATAGAAAAATTAGCGACTTCGAATTGATGAAAATGCCTAGAGTTTAAAGATAAAGACTCTGAATTAATTTGTACACCTAATACTTGTAATATACCTACTCGATCCCAACTCTAGTGACCAGTTTATATTTTATGGGAAAGCAATGAGGAGGAGGCTGAAATGAGTTCGACAAGCGTGAAATGCGTATCGTGCCATAGTCGAGACGCTACCGGTTCTTCTTATAGTGGTTTATTAATAGGAGCAACCAAAGAAAAAAAAGGCATCGTGCTGTTAGGTTCGGCGAATATGGATAGAGTCTAGAAAATGCAGAGAACTGCTTGCGTAGGTTAAACTAAGAAAAAAGAAACGAACTGAATCTTTGGAATGATCGAGAAAATGAGATAAATAGATTTTTGTAAGGTAATAATGGGGAGATTGTCGATGGTGAAGGCGTGAAATACTGATTCTTATGGAATGTAAACCATAGAACAGAACTGAGTATTGCAAATTTACCAACTTTTCCATTTAACGGTAATTCGGTAAAACTTTCAATTATAACCGGTTTACTTAAACAATTTTTAAGGTATTGAAACTATCAGGCAAAATATAGCTATTTAGCTTCCTTTTCATTAATTTTGTTAACAAATATATGAATTTGTATAAAAATCTGGTTTAATTATAGATTAATATAGTAATACAATAGATAGTCGATTATCCGAATTAATTGGGGATAAATTCGTTCGGATAATAATCAGTTTGAAAGAATCACTCTTTGATTAGGTCATAAATCGGCTAAGAAACCATAAAATTGAATTACTTTCATTACTTTTACAGAAGCGTCAGATACATTTACAAGTGTTTGTAAATGTTATAAATGTTGTGATAAATCGTTATTTCAATACCTGTAATATTCAATATGTACACTGTCTCAGTAAAATTTTCAGTCCGGTTACTTCGATTAATATCACAAATGTGACTTACTTTGAATTATTGATAGATAATTATAAGAGCTATCAGAAAATCAAACAACAAAATACCGACAAAATTTTTATTACAAACTTCTCGAAGATAGTTTTTGAGTCACATTAATCTTGCAATAATTCAATACTAAATGCTACCCAGATACGTAGTAATCAATGTCATTGTGAGTAATTATTTAACGATACTTGACGTTCACTAAAGATCCGTATTAATCATCTTTTTAATGAAAACACGTAATTCAATTCCACGGTAATTAGAATTATTTATAATATCAATCGATGGTTGATTTATCGATTCGATGCAACGACAATTTTCTATAATAAATTTTCATTAGTTTGATCAACGATTTCGAAAGCGGACATTTATTAAACATTTTCAGTAGATACACACGCATCCTCTAGTTGTTGGCGTAATTATTGAATTTGTATCAATTACCGCTGTCAAACGGCGGGCATGTTGATAACAGTGGATTGTCTGTGAACATGGTGAACATGTGATTTACTACCTGAGTCGCGAAACGCAATTAATGTCACGGTTAGAGTATGGGAAAAAGTTGCACTCTTAGTAAAATAGAGGTCTGCTTGAAAGTAATTTTGCTACGTACAGTGAGTCGCAAAATTATTGGCACATGTGAAACATTATCAGTGATATGAACAGTAAAGGAACAATAAAATAATAATTTGGACCTTTCATTTTAAAAAAAGAAATAGAGTTTATACGCTAAACATTCAATTTTCAAACGACAGTATTTTCTCCTTAAATTTGGCAGCTAAAATTATTTCAGTACATTATTTATACATCGTTTAATAAAAGCAAGTGATTTATTCATTAATCAATCATTTTTATAGCCCAATTTTCGAACTGAAATATAACAAACGATCCAATTATATCTCTTTCTCTCCTAATCATAATATTGTGACTATTTACAGTGAGTCACAAAATTATTGGCCCACATGAAACATTATCAGTGATACGAAAAATATAAAGATAGTGAAATAAGTTTTTGGACTTTTTATTTTAAAAAATGTGGAATTTATACGTTAAACGTTCAATTTTCAAAGACATAAGATTGAACTATTGTTATTGATAAAGTCGATCTACAAAATAGGTTGATGGATAGATATCCGAATATTGAAGATTATTTTAAGAAAATAATAGAATCGATGTCAAAGGACTTGAATTAATTAATTAGATAGAGAGAACATCCCAGAACCTATTAATTATGTGAAAATTATTAAACTTTAGAAAATGTGCCAATAATTTTGTGACTAATGGAAATCCTTTATGACTGTAAATCATAATTTTGCTGTTCTATTTAATAGTTTTGTTAACTTCAATCCTAAATTATACATTTGCAAATAAGAAGTATAGGATGTTAGTTTATTATCTCTTCATTTTTCGTATTTTAGTTAAATGTTGCCTGTGCCTATTACAATAATGTAATGTAATTTACCACATTAACAACTAACATAAAAGAAAGAATACGAAAACTTTTTTAGAATGTTCATTGAGAAATACTAAAAAAAAAAAATGATATGCGCCTTCCACGGCTCCCATGTAGGAATTTATTCCGTTAAATTTAATGGCAGGTCGTTCAGATTGAATGTTCATGTCTTATAGCCGCTGTGAAGTTAGCATTACTAAAATTAATTTTTCCATTGCGATGCGATGAAATTCTTTTGGTACCTCGACCGAGAGTATGGATTAAAGCTCATAAGTGTGAATTATCGCCGTACGATTAGGTTTCTGGGCGTCTCACAGATCTTACATGCAGCCTTTTATTTTCATAAATTCGTCGCTCAATATCTGAAGACTTCCTTCGACTGCCCTGTTATTGGCTTACCTGCGGCGCCGATAATGATCCCATAAATCCTTTCTTAGCTTCAATAATCTAGCGAGCATACCGTGTCTTCAGGTTTCTAGAGAATGGCCGTCCGAGATGCAGAGTTATTTCTTCAAAATCATTACGGTAATTACAAGAAAAACCGATACGTAATGATGACGTGTTTATCCAAAGTATATCAATCAGAGTGAAGTGTGAAAATTGCTGTAGATTACTATAATTCTAGAATTATGCGAAGTTTTCATGACATCAAATTACAAGTTCCTCGAATGATGAAATATGTGTGTGCAATTTTAAGACTGCATTTGTTTCCCCGTTGCTAGCAGTAACTTTGAAACAATGGTTTATAAAAGGAGCTTAAAATTAATATCAAATTCAACGATACAAATTTATAATCTAGAAATAAAAATATGTAAATGACAACTGCTTAAAGATTAATTGTTTAAAGTTTTATAAAATTTTATACATATTCTTTTATTATATGCATTGCTTTATTCTGCTACATGTTGTGTTAAAGTTCAATATTTTTATTTCGACCGGTACGAATTTCAATTTGTAACAGATATGAATTGTAATTTCACGGTTAATTATGAAAAAAATGTACAGCTAATAATTTTAAATAAGAGAAGCTGTTTCAACATTGTATTTAAATATTGAACTTATCAAAATAGGTATTGAATTAGAGCAAATAATTACAATTTACTAACATAGTTATTGAATCAGGATAAATAACTAGAATTTACTAAAATAATAATTGATTTATATTTGAATGAAATAATACAAGACGATATTCAATGGCAGCTCCAAACAACTATCATTTCGCAGTTCAATCAAAATTTAATCTCGGTCCAATATTGGATTTTCGTTTTCAATTATAATAATTAGCAACACGCAAAATATTCAGTAATTGGGGGTAAATAAAAATGACGCCACTAATAATATTATGACAATGGAATTTATTACAAAGTTGAATTCGAGAAATGACAATGGTTGCACAGCGCTATGCATAATGTTTAATAATAATAGTAAATATTAGACTAAACGATGTACTCCTAACGTAAGAGAGAGGGTTCTTAAAAATAACGGTATCACGTGTAACATACTCGAAATACTTTATCGCTTATAGTATAAAATAGATGCGATGGACGCGTATACTTAATCTAAGAGGATGAGCAACATTCGAACGAACGAGTTTCATCGATTTGACGTAATCAAACTCAGTACAACCGCTTCAAAATAGCTTTTCAATTATTAATTAAGGAACTCAGTGGAATGTAGGCACGTGTAATATCAATTTCATGCGAAATCAAGTTTTAGGAAGAGAAATTGCAGGAGCCACTTGATGATAAAAAAAGAAAAAGAAAATTCGCATAAATTACGTACGCCTGCTTCACTAAGATCTTGATTAAATGCTTTGTTGGCAAAAAGAGGACAGCACATTGAGATCTGATAGCATTGAATATAAAAGAAATTAAGTAAGTCAAAATGAAAAGAAAAACCAGTGTAATCAAGTAAACAAATTAACACTTCTTCGGATTTACAATTGTAGTTTCATAATTTTGCTTCGTTTTACTTCCATCATAGAATTGGTAAGTGCAAATTAATTTTCTTTACAGTGTTCGAAAATTTAATGAGATACAGTTAGCTACAAAAGCCTACATACACTTCTAAATTGCAAATATTTACATGAAACCAAGACTTTCGATGGTTTTAAAAATAGTATTATATACGTGCAAATGTTTTGATGGCTTTTCAGTATTTGTGTGCTTTCGAGGAGAAACAAGTGCTTTCTATAATTTATAGAATTAGCATAAGTTATTAAAAACAATAGCCACTATTTGATTGATTAAATAAATGATTTTTAGTAAAATAACATAATCTATCCATCTGTGATGGAATCCATTAAAACTTTTGCACGCACCCAATAAATTAATTGTTAATTAAAATCAGACAGCGTTTAAGCTTTTTTACGATGTTTTCCTTACTTCTTTACAATAAAATATACATAAACTGAAAATACGATTTCACGGAAGTTTGCATCGAATTATACAAAATTCATTGTTACAAGTGTATTTATTGTACTTTGCTAAATTCTTTAGTGCATCCGTGGCGTTCTGTAATTTGTTTGACAGAACTAAAGTTACATCCTATATATTCGATTGTTCGGAAAATTCGCGACGTTTTCGATAGTATTATCTTCGATTCCGTAATTGGTGAGACTGAAAGCAGAATAAATATATAGTAATCGAACATACTGATAATTATTCCAAAGTTCAATCGCTGAAAATCTAATAATTGTTGGATAGTAGTCAAAAGAGAACGTCTCGTTTTTGCATTAGGTAACATTAGTTATGCTATAACTCTGCGTTTTCTTAAACGGCTAGCAAAAATTATTAAACGTTGCTTAGGATATTCTACTTTTATCATTCATTATAATGTTTGTAATGTTTTATTATTGACAAGACCTAGAAAGATTACACGCAGTGGTTCATTTAAAAAGAAAGAAACTTCTTGCAAAAGGGGATTATGAAACTTTTTGATACTAACAAAATTACAAAAAAATAAATACTATATGCAAATTATTCAACCGAATGATAATCGTATATATGTTGCCTTTCAGTGTTCCTCAAACATTGCTACAAACTTTTCGAACAACCTAATATTTTTTTAAGCTTTTATCAATGTTTTTTAGAAACATCCTCATTTGTGATTTCACATTAGGTGTAAAATTTGATTTGTTCCCTTGTCACAAAATTCATTGTGCATATACGGAAAATAAAATACAATTCTGATGTTAAAAAGAATATTTATTATTTAATCTCCATTGTGTGGGACCTATAAATTTTATTTTATCGAAAAATGCGACTGTTTTAAGTCGATAAGGCATTCAAGATTTTCCTCATAAAGGCAGAGAATTAATTTGTACAACTAATATGTATTTTATGTATCTTTACGTTGCTTCTATTATTTTGAATATGTCCTAAAATATAATATATAAATACTTGATATTTAAAATGTATATGTAAACTTTTGTCACTGACTGTAATAAATAATTATATCAAAATATGAGCCCTATAGAAGCCAAACCGACCAAGTACACTTTTTTAACCACTTAAGGGCATCACTCGTATTAATTCAAATTAATACACAAATTAATTCAAACCTATTTCACCAATTTAGTTTAGCTGCAAACATGTATTCTTATTTTTTGGATTTAGTATTAGGTTGGTGTATACGAAAAGTAAAGAGAAAGTAAATTCGGATTCAGCACTTAAATTGTCAAGCAGTTAGAAGTATTTGAATTTTATTATCCAAGTACATAATTGATATTGGACTTCTCCAAAATCGGCTTAATTCGTTTTAAGTAACTAAAATTGCATAAGATGGCCCTTCAAGAGTAAACGTTGGTAATGTGGAACGCCTGATTTTAAAAGCATACGAAAAATAGAGAAATTCGTCTTTTTTGTTAAAACTACCGCGACTAGATGAAGAAACTAATACAGAATCATATTTGAATTGTTAAGCGTATAATAATTCAAATGATTTTATATTGTAATAAAAAAAATAACAGAAGTGAAATTCGCCAGTTCGAAAAAGTGGTACCTAATATGGAACACCTATAAAGTTTATAAAGAAAATTAAAAGAACTTTACGCTCATTATGAAACATGAATATTTGTTTAAACATAAGATAAAGATAAACAAATATTTTTTAGGCGAGATAAACAAATCTAATCCTGACACCCTTCTAATTATTCACACTGATTTAAAAATAACGATCATTAAATTAATGTGACCAGATGGAACTTCATATTAGAAAAAAAAGTTCCACTATTTTCGCCACCAGGTATAGTGTAAACTGTTAAATAATTATTCAATTTGTATGATATATTGTAAGGACTCTATGAAAAATCATTTTAAAAATCACTTTTTGTTTATTACAATGACATTCAGCACAGAAAGTTTTTATACTATCTTAGTTTTATAACGTTTTCATGTGTTAATAATTAGTAAGCACTGTGACAAAATTAAGGAAATCAATGTAAATAATGGACAACAAATTGTATTCGTAAAAACCAATTGGTTTGTAATTTCAGAATGAATTTTCATTGTTTAATAAGTTTCTAAATTGTACTAGACGCTGCGACAATATGAAATAAAACAAAATTACATAAACAAGTCTAACCACTTTTCATACACGACTTTTATTTGTGATCTTATTTCAAAATATTAAAGTAAAGTAAAATATTTAACTTAATCGCCCGGCCCACAGAAATTTGCTCATACCGCAAAAAAGAAAAACGTTTCTTCTTCAATAACGCTTAAATTTCACGCTCTGATTATCAGCATGTTCCATTATTATTGATAAGGAATTCACATACACGGTTCACGATATAATTTATAATAATTAACAAGGTTCCATATTACCTACGCTTACCTTAGTCCATAGAAAGATTAAGCATACTTCACTATACTTTTTGAAGCTGCTCTCTTGCTACAAAGTCTTGAGTTAGAAAAGTTTCAAGCGGTCGTACGCTCAGTTGCAGTGATTCGTTCCACGCTAATGCAAGCGCGTGGCAATGAATTTTGTATTTGAAGTATTCGACAATATGCAAATTATAATTTACATAAATTTAATAAACGTGTATTTCTCCACGCATCGCAGCCATCTTCGTATGCAGTTTTGCACGTTTAAATTCCAACGAGTCGAGCGACTGCATTGTAATTCTTGCGTAACAAGTATCGATTTTATTCCCGCTTACTGTTTACGTCGATAGATTTAGGTTACGCTGAACTTGAGCCACTGAGAAGTGAGGAATAAGTGGGACTGGATCATTACAATTTAAGTGAAACGAATCTATTGGAATTTATTCGTGCATTACTGTACTTATCGTTGGAATCTCGCCCATCGCGTGTTTGCGTTAACGTGAAATGAATTATTGCAATTACAGTGGCTACAACAAGTATTTGCACGTTACTGCATTTGTTTTCGCATTGAAGTATTAACCCTTTGACTGCTGACCGCTTTGAAACAAAAGTGAAGCAGTAATCGTTTTATTCAATATCTTTTCAATTTCAGTTCGTGAAAGAAATCTTGATTAGGTGATAAGTTACTAATTACGTCCACCTTTAAGTCGAGTGCACATGAAATGGTGCAAACAGTATTCAATGTATCGTTAGTGTAGAACGCTTATTGGAGTCAAAGGGTTAATTAATTGAGTCCAAATGTATCAGGTTTTCCTCTCGTTAAATAATACTCTTACGTAATTATACAAAGTTATCGCCTTGAAATTGAACTATAAAATCTAATAAAAATACCCCATGTTAAAAAATTGAAGTACAGTGTTGAGCAAAAGTATTAGCACAGCTCAATTATTATGATACAACCGCTTTTTAGTTACTGAAAAAATGGTTTAAGGACGAAATTATCCAATGTACGCATATATTACCATATTCTAGTTTATTGTAAAATAAGAAACTACTTTTGTCCCTCTTAAACTCTCGAATCTCTCGAAATTCGAAATATTCGAAACTCTCAATCTTTATTTTCTCCTCTTTGTTTTCAACGAATTAAAATCCCAACAAATATCCTTTAAAAAATCATTTTATATATTCAATCTAATTAAATGAAATTTATGTTTAGTTTAATATATATTTAAATGAATGCCTTTGAACTCATTCGACTCGATACGATTTCATCCATTCATTACAATCGTTTATGCCGAGAAAAAATAAAACATACAAAAATTAATAATGCCTAAACACAAACTCTATTAGATTATTAGTACACCGCGGTGATTTATGGATTTGTGCAAAATTTAACTATACGAAAGAAATGCAGGAGTCACATAATATACATATAATAAAGTATACGAAATATGCAAAATAAAGCTCGCACTATTATATTTAGACGGTGAAACTAATTTCTATCTAATGTGTTCTTAAAAATATGAATTTGCAAAGAAATTCGCAGTCTAGTTATTAGTTAAATAAATTCGTATCCTGACAATATTCTCGTTACTTATACAAATTATTATTTACCTATGTTTTAAGAGTTTCAAATTATAATTGTACATAGTATAAAGTGTTGAGTTCTCGAAACGCGAAATCTTTTGACATTCGAGGTGTTTCGAGGTTTCGTGTGTCCCACTTCTCGTTTTTATTATTATTTTCGGAATCAGTCTATTGGTAACATCTTTCCTTGTCACACGATAAACTAGAATAGATAATGCATTAATACGTTGTTTACTTTCTTCGCTAAACCATTTCTTCAGTTTACGGTATAACGATCAAGCTGTGCCGATACTTTTGTCCAGCACTGTACGAGCAAATGATTTTTGCAGCCACTGTATACCTAGGAATGGTCAAAATCGTGCGTATAATTTAAGATGAGTACGCATATGTGACACGTTATTTAAATGGCAGGAGGAACTATCTCAAAGATTGAGGTAATGAGGAAGAATGAGCTATTTAATTCTAAATAAAATAACGTTATCGTCTCTTATCTTCTATAATTTTCTCGTCAAATGAGATACTTCCTTCAAGACACGCGGAACGCGTCTTAAAACAATTATAACGTAACATTAAATTTTAAGAGGCGCACAGGGACGCTGCCGTGACAAGTCAGCGCGTGTTCATCGCAGCGGCGGAGCCTTCAATTGAATTAAATTAATTTCGTTGCAGCGATCAAGAATAGGTGGCCCTGGCAGCTGTGACTTCTCATTGCGCTTTTTCATCACAGAAGCGTCGCCGTGACGAAAGCACGCGACAAATAACAGTCCATTCAGTCGATTCGATTCGTTTGGATCTTCCGCTGTTTCCTTCGTCGCCATAGTGGTACAGTTCCCATTAATGGAACAGTTTGGATAGCGTGAGAGTGTCACATTTAATGTGGCTAACTTGTCTCTTGCGAGGTTAGCGTGTCCATTTATTTCTTACACCTGTTTCTGCGTCTGTTTATTTTTTAGATTGGTGTCATTTGTAATACAGTGAAACGTCCGCATCCGCGGGGATTCGGTACCAAGTCTTTCCGCGGATAATAATGAACTCTGTATACACAGTGTTACTAAATTGGTGGTACTACCACAGACGAGGTACAAGATAGACCGATCATCTTATGGGACTTCGTGTCACATGCTCTGAAATACCGATAACCTAAAAATTCAGACTTTTCGGAAGAATATCTTTCGTTTTATTATCTGACAAAGAATGTAAACACTTCTAAAGTATTTTAATATACAAAATACAAGAGCAAACGCAAAAGTTATACATTTTAGACAATCGGAAAGGTAAAAATGAAAAGGGATTTGGGGCTCATAAGCCCCAAATCCGGGTGATAATGAAAGGCATTGGATAAGTGGTCTATCCTGTTTTTAGTCAATGGTACTACCCTTGGCAAAATGTTTTCGGTCAAACGCGATAATATAAAGTTAGCTAAAAACAAAAACGAAAGTTTCTGTGATGCGTGAAACCTAATAGACAATTTACAGACAATACAAGGCAAAATTAGTTAATAAAAATGTCCACAAAAGTGAGAATCAGCTTTTAGAAATAATAAAATTATTGTGGAAAGAAATTCTATTTACATATTGAGCAAATCTCGTAGCAACATATCAAAGTAACCATGTGTTGATGTAGAAATATTAAAAAATATTAAGCAAAGCATCGCTTATCTCTTTGTCGATTTATTTTCCTCGCTGTCTCCTTTTTAATAATAAACGAATACTTTTATTCTTCTCTTTTCCCGACTTATTTCATATCTAATTTTTCCATATCTTTTTTTTTATTTGTGGAACAGCATTTTGCACTTCGAAAACTTTAGCGTTCTTAGTTTGTTCGACGTTCTCTCGTTTGATCGAAAACATTTTGCCAAGAGTAGTACAAGTTGAGAAGAAGTGAATGTACGTGACAAAATAAGTCGAAGACTTACAGTGACACTTTTTCGTACGGAGCTTCATTTTCGAAAATAAATAGATGTTAAGATTCTTATAAAAACGTAGCGACCGAAAGTTGTTGATTTTTACGTTTTAAATGGCAATGATTGCATTGTAGAGATTCTAATGCCTTTGGAATCATCCGTATAACTTTAATGCCTCGTTTCATAAGAGGATCGCATTTTACAATTTTGATCTTTAAAGTTCGTGCAGTTCCGAACACTTTGGTAACCGCGGAAACGGAGATTTCACTCTATAACGATCGCAGTTTAATGAAAAAGCAAAAAAAACAAGTTGGTATAATTTCGTACAGCATTGTTCAAACGCCTCGCGTGAATAATAGAATTCGAATGAACGTTATTTCCTTCTTAATTCCAAATTCTTTCCAATTTCGTAACGTAGCTTATAACATAATACGAGTCATTAAATAAAAAAAAAAAAAAGAAATTAAACAAGCGTACACAATTAGGGTACCAGTATCGCAATATTGTCGACTGAACCATTATCACCATTCAACTTCCTACTTATACAAATCCTTACAGAGGAGAAAAACACTCTTTCGATTAATAAGATCACAAAAAATTACGCAACTATATGACGCCATAATCGAGGATCTCTTGTTCGCAAGGCGGCAAGGAATTAATCGCTAGACGAAGGGAAAAGAAATGTTGAAAACTGTTAGATAACACGCACGGAATTTTCACAAAACTTTCTACATATGTATTTTCATCCATCAAACGACTTTCACTTTCGTTTATCAAATTTCAATTGTCCCGCTTTTCCTCCGATTGTTTGGTGGTTATTTTATTGTAACGCCACGAGACAAAATGAACGTCGATGCCCAACATAAGCGAGCTTCTGCAAGATCCTAGAAAGTTCTCATTAATAATTAATTGTCGAGGCAGTTGAGTTGGCAAGAGCGCAAAAATCAGTCGTTTGTATTTCAGCGACGTCGTTGCATCGCTTTAGATTAATCTTCATTGGATAGTTATAGAGCTCTCTAGAAATGTTTCTCTTGTGGAATCAGTGCCTATGTAAAAACTTTTTGAACTTCAGGCTCTTATTAAGTTCGATATAGTTCTAGATTAACTTTTTGTTATAGAAATTGCAAAAGTTTATCCGGTGAACATACATGACCCCCATCCCCCCCTTAATAGATAATGTAAGAAAAAGAGGCTTGGTATAACGAGGGATAATATCTATTTCTTTTCTTTCTATAATTTATATTCTCCATTCAATTTTTTCCTATTCTTCAGATAACGAAGAATTTCAAGTGTTTCAAGACGCCAATAGTGTTCTTGATTACCAAATTTAGCGCCTATAGGCGCGCGCAGCAATAAAAACGTTCAACAAGATAAATTTAATAAAAAAAACAATGTGAGTAAAAATATCCGACCCGATTGTATTTCCCGGTGTTCACTGTAGTATTTTGATTTAATTAGAAAAACTATTCACCATAGAATTCAATATCCACTGAACAACTGTACAATATTCATCAACGATTATTTTCCAATTTTGCGAACCCCATCATTTAACACAGTTCCTTTCCCTTCGACTCGTCATTCCCTTCTAAACAGATACTAATCGAAACGTCACCAAACATTTCTGTCCATTCGCGATACGTCTCTTAAGTCCTAAAAGCTCAATTCTTAAAATTACTTTCTGAGGCAGTTGAGTTGGGAAGAGCAGTAGAAAAACATCAGTCATTTCGTCTCGTCATTATCAAAGCAACGATGACCCACGTCGCCTCCACCATAACAAATTTTCTCCATCGATCATGCTGTCTCTCACAGAGCAAGGAACTTCATCAGTGCGTCATGAATGAGCTGCGGGTTAATAGTTCCATCAGCAGTATACCTCACCCCTCTCAAAGATCCATCGTCATGGCTAACCACCCCATATTCCCCAACAATAAATCCATCAGGAGTCCTCTCCTCGACTCTATACTTCCTATAATTCCTTCCCTCAAAGACATAACCAAATTTGTGACCATCTTCCACTTCAGAAGCGTTCGAAGGCTCTGTAAGCATCATCTGAGGCCCATGAGCGTTCCCATTGCTACTCACACTGACGGACTCGTCTACTTCGTAATTCTGTTCATCGGGCTCTCCGGTTCTTTCATGATTCAATGGCTGACCTTCGGAGTCGTACAGCTTACTGGGTTCGCTATAGACCTTGGCAGGTTGCGAATAAACCTTGGCAGGCTCCGAATAAACCTTAGCAGGTTCGGAGTAGACCTTGGACGGCTCGGAGTAGACTTTTTCAGGTTCCCCATAGACCTTTGCAGGCTCGCTGTAGACTTTGGCTGGTTCACTGTACACCTTTGCAGGCTCGCTGTAAACCTTGGCTGGCTCGCTGTAAACCTTCGCAGGCTCGCCGTACACCTTCTCTGGCTCGCCATAAACTTTCGCTGGTTCACTGTACAGTTTGGCCGGCTCGCTATACGGTCGAGGCCCCTTATAGTTCTTCGAGCTCTGACTATAAGCTGGTTTCGTTCCCGGACGATTATAGTGAGAAGTATCGTAATGCCTGCCAGCCTTCCTTCCTTGCGCCTGGAAACGCTCCGTGTGCACTTCTACCGGCTCCTCGCTGAACTCTTTCTGCTCCGAGTTATCTTCCGGTAGTTCGTAGTTCTCCTCCGTTGGAAGAGTGATCATATCTTCCGGGACGTTACTCGTATTGGTGTCCTTTTGACGATCGGCGAACGTGGGAGTCACTGGTCTTGGCGTAACCGAACTTTGACTTCGCCAACTGGTGCTGGGCGAACCTTCGTCCACGGAAAACTCGCTTCTATTTGACTCGGATACTATGTTACTCAGCTCTTCCGTCACGAAGCTCGAAGGTGTCGTTGTTGTTATCGTTGTAGTTGTCGAAGATAATTTAGGAGCAATCGTTGTAGTGGTAGTCGTTTTAGTTGTCCTCGCAGTGGTAGAGCTCGCAAATTTCGCTGGAGCCCTCGTTGTCGTGTTTCTATTCTCCCTCGCGGAATCTCGGGACGAATTCGTGTTAGGCGGTCGAGTAACCACCGTCGAATCGCTGCTATCGTAATGCTCCACTCTGACTTTATACGGCGTGGCTTCGACAGTGGATGTCACGCTAACTCCTATAACCTTTTGGCGACTAACTCCTCTACTCGTCGAGTTGGTAACGTTCGTCCTCGTCGAAGATTGAAGCTTCTCTTTGACTGTCGTCGAGGTGACAGTGGTGGTGCTAATTTGAGGATCTTGCGCGGTTAATCGGGTCGAAGATATATCGCTGGTGGTGCTCAGTTCGTCGATGAGCGATGCCAGGTTCTGTTGCCTATTCTCTAACGTTTTGTGGCTTATGGGGTAAAACCTGACCACTTCTTCCCGTCCGCTGGAGTTTCTAGCCCTGGGAACCACTTGTCTGTTGCCTGGGTTTCGCGATATTCGGTAAATCGAGGCTTCGTGTTGATGAGACTCCGCTGTGGCGCTGTCTCCGGGCGAAGCTGTGTGTCCTCCGCGGCGAAAACCTCTGCGTCGCTGAGGAGGCGTGGCCATGGCGCCGTTTATGAAGACTGAGAGGAATTCTGTGCCTGCCAGGATGTCGTTGCGTTTCGCTGGAGCACCGTGTACTTCGTCCCACACCAGTGCCGCCTGCAGCAGTACCTGGAAAAGTGTTTTTGGTCAGTAAAGGGAATCTAGAAGCATCTCCGAGCAGATATAATTCAAATTTAACTGGTTCGAGCACAGCCACATAAGTCTGCATATTTCACTATGTTTCAAATATTTGAAGAAAGTGTGAAAGCTTCGATCGTTTCAAGAATATTATCTTAGGTGTTAATTAAAATTATGTAGGCAGAATGTTAAAAAGTGGTAATCTTTTTCTCATTTATTTTTTTTATTTTATTATATTTATTTCTACGGGCAAAAGACTCATTTCATATAATCAAAGATAACATAAGGAGCATACAGTGAGTGAGCACAGATCGTTTCACATAAAAAAAAAAAAAATAAAGTTCAGACTTAAATACATTAATATTTCGAGAAAAAAGTTAATATGTTGACAAATATAGTTAGCAGATGTACACACGCGGCAAAACTGATCAATTTTACTTAGATTGGAAGAGTAGGAGGAAGGGTGAAACAATAACGGATGTTTAGAGAATCTAAAAGGGGCATTGAAGTTAATACAAGATGCAACCAGTTGATTATTCACAAGACCACGAGTGACCTTATAAAGGAAACATAGATTTGCTATAGCTCTCCTAGTATCTAAAGAAATAATATTTCGTGAGTTCATTAAGAGTTCATAGTTATGGTTAAATCTCGATCAAGGTTGTCCTATTTAGAACGCAACAAAACGCAGCATTTTATGTTGAATATATAGAAGCACATTTTTGTGAAAAAGAGAGAATTCATTGCAATCAAATATGAAACTAATGATAATGTTTGTATGTGTATTGAAGTGCACAAAACTTATTACAAGACTGCGGATATTTATAAAAATTCATATTTTTATTAACGAAATTAAGAAAACGGAGCTTAAATGGAGGGTTATTTCACTCTAGAAATAATCTGTACTTTGCTTTGAATATTTTATATACGTTTGCATTTTTCGCGCATTGTGCGCCTTTTTGCAAATTCAAATTTCCCGTACACGAATAAAAATCCGCAGTCTACTTGCAACTATTCGTAGAACACTGTTGTTGCTAGCTATGCCAACAGAAATTCAGTTTCATTATATTCTTCCGTGCATATTTCTCTATCTAACCCGAATTTAATCCAAATCTAACCTAACCCAACACTAATTCGAACCTAACCCGAAACGTGATATAATATACATTTACTGACGTACAATCTAGCCCAACCTCTACTTGAAGTTTCAAGTATCTGTGAAGCGCAAATTATAAGAACTGGGTGAACCGCGGGTCCATTAAAGCCACGTGAAATCAGTGAACAAGTTCGTAAGTACTTTACGATCCGAGGACACACGGAACATGTCGGGCAGCGTTTATTTTTCAATTCTCGGCGCGAACGATAAAGCGCCATCGCGTTCGAGTGTTCTGGACACACGAAGGTCACGCCAGGTGCATCCGAGTAATTTATAAACTACGTTATAGTCGCCGTAAAGTACATGGGCACGGGTTATTATATTGGGAAAGCTTTAACTCGTGTTTCATAGCTGTCACTTTGTTATCTTCTGAAACATCTCATTTCATAGTGTATGCATATAAAATTCCCGGCCTTCGCCGGCATGATGAACACGCGTTCATCAAGTGCGCGGTTGGAAGTTCCTTAAAAGAAAACGATATTATTCCTATAATGAACACTATAAATACACGGAAGTTGGTTTATTTTATTTATTAGTGAGTGGATTGTACGAAAAGAAGAACCATCGCTGTAACAAAAAGAAAAGAAGGGTGGAGCAAAAGCCTAAGAAGAGTGCTACGGGAAACGTTAAGGAAACGTGGAAAGAAGTCAAGTTTCAAGTTGACAGGGATCAAAAAAGTTCAGATAATAACTGTTTAAAACTATTACAGGGTAGATGTACCACGTATTGCCACTTTATGGTTATCGCGTAACTTTATTTAACTATTTTAGAAATGATTTAACATAAAGATCGTTCTAGTTCGAAGCGTAATATTGTTCAACGTCTCTTTTACTTATGAACACTTTTTTATATGTTGAATACAATGAATTAATTACTAATTCATTGAAAATGTATAAGAAAGTCCATTGTCCCTATTACTGTCACTTGAAAACTTTTCATTTAAATAGAAACAATTTTTACATATATATTAACACGTCAGTTTGTGTAACAGATATAATATATATAGTAAACGTATCGCCTTACTGAATTATGACACGTTTCATACTTTACAATTATATTGGTCACGTTTCAATATTCAACAGCACATTTACCTCCTAATATTTATTTATAAATATTAAGCGTAAACGAATATACAATGTCTATGTGTTGTTACGTAAACCGAAGTCCAAATTTCGTATGAAAATTTGTTTACTTACGATTCCGTATACATTACTTTCCTATTAAATAAACGAATTGAAGTGGCAGTTATAGGAACAGTGACAGTACGTGGGTCATTTATCCTAGTAGTATTGGAAATGATTATTTCCTCACAACTTGACCGCGTGTGTATATATATAAGTACTCTCTGGTGATAATGACCAGGAAACTGTACGCGTATAAACGCTAATAAAGCAAATAGGTTAATCGAATTCATTCGACGATCAATTACACAAATCGAAAGTTTGCAACTATAATTCTGTATCACGTTCACGTCACCGCAAAATTTCCCAATAGAATTTCATTGTATCAAACGATATAAGATATTCAATACCCCGAAGTCCTTCAACAATACGTTGAATCCTTTTTCCTTTTCTCTCGTCTTTATTACACAAACAGACGCCGTTTGCAAATCCCTCGATTACCAGCGTATTCTGTTAATACCGTTTCGAATCGTTTGTTCGATATGACGCAACGGATCCCGGACGACCTTCCCCAGGATTACAAAAATTCGATTCAGAGCGTTTTACGGGCGAATCGAAAGCGAAACGAGTAAAACTCGAGGAGGTCTCGACCTCTTTAAATTATTAACCACGTATCTCCGCGCTTTCGTAGCCGAAAATAAATATTTTTAACCCTTTCTTCTTGGCCCCCTTCGTTCCTTTTCCGTTCACATTGTCGCTGTTGTACCGTCTCAACGGGAATCGTGTAATAAGGGTATAAATTAAGACTTTATGCTCGTAGAAAGCGTGAGCATGTTGCTTCGCGTATTTGCTTCGACTTCTGCCCGAGTCCGCGACCAATTTTGTGGCTTTTAAGTTTGCAACTTTTACTGCAACACGTCTCGACGACGAGCCTTCGTTTGAAAAGATCGTCCAGAGGTCGATCATATTTTTTTTCACCTTCGTTTACGACTCTCTGAAAACAATGAAAAGCTTTATAGAAGACGTGCAATAAGCGAACCCTGTGTGGTCAAGTTGCTTGGAAATTTGATGTTCGGTCGTCATATTGTTTGCTTCGCGCATTGTTGCCGCTTGTTATTTATTTTAATGCGTTCAGATTTATGCACCAAGTTAAATTACAATTTTTATGGCAGATGTGTAGTAGTGAAAATAATAAAAAAAAGGCTGAACATTTCCAAATGTTTAATCAACGTTGTTCTTTATAAATCGTGTTCTGGGAATCTTTCTCAATTGTTATTTTATGTTTTATATATTTTCAAATATAAATATTTTAAAATATGTACGTAGAACTTTGTAACTGACTGTACACTAATTGAGCCCTTGAATATAGAATCCATGTGTTTGTCAGAAAAGAATGCGCAAAACTGAATTCCTTATGTGCAATAAACTGAATGCAATTCGATCGAAGTCTGATATTTTAATACTTGTATTGAAAGCGTCAAGTGGCAATATTTTAAAAGTGAAAATTTATGGACCATGCCGTCTTGCCTTCCAATCACAAGTATTTTGAAAGTAGAAATAAAAAGAACGATTTTGAACGCTATAAGACACGGAAGTGGCATTGCTCTGTATTTCCAAATAGGTACGCGTAACTCAAGCTTCACAGTAAAAACAAAAGTGTTAATTGCATGTTACGACTGCCTGTTCTTACATCCGGTGAAGAATATCCTTTTAATATTCCGTGGTCAATGCCACAGAGATGTAAAGGTACTCACTTATCTTAATCACGACATTTGAATATATGAATATTGATCGAAACTCTGAATCGTTTTACGCTGTCTTTAATTTCTTTCGCACCTGTTGTTCCCACATGCTTCTTAACCGTGATTTTTATAATTACGATTATCGTACACCTGGAAGAAATACTACAAAATGTATTTTTGCGAATCGAAAATGGGACTTTGTTAATAAAATAGTAAAATTAATAATTCATCGGATTTATGGGTCCATTTATCTAAAAAAATGTAACGCAAAGTGAATTCAAGTCTCAAGTAAAAATTAATATCCGCAGAAAATTGTAGAAGCAGGAATGAAAATTTCCAGCACTTTACATTCGATGGTGAATTTGCATAACTTGTTCATAATAATTTATAACTTATGGAATTGCCATAAGTGAAAGATATGCTACATTAGCTTGTCCCAGAAATTCTTTCTTGTGTTTTCGGCGTTGTTAAGTAAAATGGCGTCACAAGGCTTTGAGAGAATGGTGTTAAAGGCTTTTAAAAAGATGAAAGAAGGTGTTAAGAGCAAAAGGTACTGTTTACTATATTGTACTGCTCACGAAACTTTGTGGGCTCAATATTTGGTAAAAAAGTGAAACGAACATTTTGTAATAATGATAATAACTGTATATATAGTTTCTTTGCATATTAATTTCAGTAAACAAAAACTTATAACAGAGTAGCAGAAAATCTATCAGGTCGTTTTACAAATCCTTGCGTTCTTTTAAATATAAATGCTGTATTATAAAAATACAATACGTTGGTAAGGTTTAGTTAATCATCATATAAATGATAAATCACTGACATATGGGGATTAATTGTGTAGCAAAAATGGAAGTTAGTTATTAACACTGCCCAGAAATTGAGAAGTTGAAATGGTAAACTAAAATATAAAATATAAAGTAAATACACAAGAGAAACTGATGAAAATTTAATTAATATATTAATAATTAATTATTAAATAGCAATTTAGTAATGTATTTTCTTCGAATTAATTTAGTACTTACAGTATTTGCCACGTGATATTTACTATGTAACTTGCATACTCTTAATTATATTCCTTCATTGAATTATGAAGTAGCTGCAGTTATAAAATAACTAAATACAAATGCTATACTTTAACAAGAAGTAAATAAACGGTAGATCAATTGTAGTACGGTGGAATCCATTTATTATAATCACTTTGGGATTCACAATTATTGACAAGAATAACCAGCTGATAAAAACACCTCCATTTTTTCATAATGTTCTCAATGTTATTTAATAATTAAACTCGTGTTCTTGAAAAGCTCGAAGCACTTATAAGTATTTAAATATTAGAGATTTACAAATATATGTGAACTTTTGCAACCGACTGAAGCTTCCGCTACTCTACTTTTGTTTACAAACAAGTGAATTTGCATAAAATTTAGCCATAACGATTTACAATCTGTGAAGCGTGAAAAGCATATACACATTGTATAATATTTGCAGTTCTCACCCCTCTCATTTATATTAGGTACAATAAAATCTGCATTAATTTACGAGAAATTAGTGTTCGTATAGTCTACATAAGAATACAAGGAGCGGAATAAACAAAACGAAATTGAAGATCTTGTTGTTACGGTAGATTAATACATCTTTCTATGGTGTATTCAGGACTTTACCGGAATTAATAATCACACGAGAACTTGGGCTCGTGCCCACTCTCATAAATCGTGTTATACACGCAACGTGTATATACGCATGGGAGATATTCGCTCGATTTATAAAGTGGCCGACAACATTCAAGCCGACCAAGACTGGTCTAGAACGGTTTCCTGTTGAAAGGGGAACACGTACTGTCGTGTGGACACCTCCGATGAGGTCATTCTCTGCGCCCACTATACTTGCAGATGCCTCACGTTTTTATACACACGCTACTTGTACCAAATTCTTGTCCTAATAATGATTGGAAAATTCTTCAGGGAGGTTGACATTTGCCACTGTTAACAAGATTTCTAAACCTAGTGAGTGTTTCGATATTTTAAATACACAAAGTACACCTACTACTTGCATTAGAAAATCCGTCGGCGACTTAATTAATCGAACAAATTAATGAATGCATTAATTTAGCGTAGTAATGTTTGTACAAACAATTTAAACAAAGTAATGAATTTGAGGAAATTATTACAATAAAGAAGAGTATAGTAAGAATACGTTAAAGAGAAAAATACTTACTGTAAATGTGTAATTTTATATTAAATGTATTATCATTGGTAAGTAATATTACGTTAAATATATTACTTACTTAACGTATTTATTTTATTGAATTATCTATCCCACCAATCTAGCAACATTTTTGTAATTATTGTAATGTTTCAACTAACTGGTCATTTACTAGTCTTCTACACGTTTTGCACTTTACAATTAACTAAAAAATAATAGAAGAAGAAGAGGTAATTATATTTTATGAATATCTACAGAAATATTTGTTCCAACAAGTTAAATTTCGACGGTCGTTTTGCTGTTGTAAATAATTAGATATCCATCTACATACGGTTTTCAATTGTTCAACAATTAAACGATTCAATGACACGATACAGGACCGTAAAAAACAAAATAGTATTAGGCAATGGACTTTTATTAAATCAATTATGCAGTTGAGAAATGAAAATATCCGAAACATGATTAATGCGACAAGCTTTGTGCATTGCATAAGTTCCGATTGAACAAGTTAGCTTTTAAAAACTAATTAGGCTCCTTTTCCAAGCGACACTAACTAATGGAGTACACTGTTTCTACCACTGTACGCTATTAAGAGTCACGAACGGCTACGACATCCTAAAATTAATCGACGAAAAAACGAAATATCCAATGATATCGATTGCTCTCGGCCATTGTGCGTTCAACCTTCACGCAATCGCGTACGCAATAACGTAATTAAAATGATATGAATGACGGCGATTCATACAGGTGCGGCCGCCATTTTAAAGGTAAACTCATCGCGAAGGAATTACGGATTTGTGAAGATCAAGTGGGCGAAAGACACGTTATTACTCTCGCCTCCGTTTCAGTATCATTCTTTTTAATATTTTGCTGCGTGTAGTTGACCCACTTACTATTGACTGGTTTGAAAATGGAAAAACATCACTTCATACCTAAGATGTAGATAGCGATACTTCATGTCTTTTGATCCGCCCTCGTTCGAAGCGAAGAAAACGAATAACTAAATTGTAAGTTAAAGATCTAAATTATAATAATAAATTAAAATCTTCCAGTCTAGAACCTAATCTGACTTAACGTAATACTTTGATCAAATCCAACCTGACGTAATTTAAAATGCAAATATAACAATTTCGTACATCTTTTGTTCTACTCTTATTCGAAGTCAAGAAGTCGAATTAAATTTGAGGAAAATTTTTAGTAACTTTTCCATGCGATTGGATTAATTCATTTTCGAATCAAATCAAAGATTTGTGAATCCTATATCAGAGTAAAACTTTAAGAATCTAAAGTTTTGTTTCCTTTTGGCTGTCAGACAACATGTAAACATCATAAATATAAAATTACGTTACAAGATCTTATCCAAGATCCAGTTCTGGAAAGGCTGCAACCTCGATTAGTTTAATTACCTCGGGAATCAACCGAAAATGTAACGTTATGTCTTCATTTTGCATTCTGTCCAAAAAGCCATCAATTAAATGTTCACATCCATTTAAGTCACTCGATCTCGCCGTTGTCGTTCAAAAATATCTCAACACCTACAATTTTGCAGGATGATTTAACGCTTTAAGTGCGGCTCGATATTTTAACACGGTATTATAAATATGCGTGCGAAATAGTTAGTTGTGAATAAATTAAGCTCGAGCGCAAAATAGTAAAATGTTACGTTATATTTAAAACCTTTTAGCTACGGCAAAGTTGACCACGAAGCTGTAAACGACATTAGTATCGCAATCAATGTTTTATGGTCTCTATTATACTTTTAGGCACGTTTGCGTTAACACAAAATTCCAACTAAATGAATTACAACATCGTGAGAAAAGAAATGCTATTGGAATGCTACGAAGGCATTTTCACATTCCACAAAAAATGTACGCCATTTTGAAAAGATACTAAACACAAATGGGCCACTATAATGGCGTCTCGTTCTATAAGATGATTTTATTAAGATGTTATATAATAAATTAAGGAAATTAGGAAATTAGGAAATCAATTGTATCATATAAAATCTATTAAAAACATACATACGTAAATTTCGTAGATATTGAAAGACAGATTTAGAGCATATACAATTTTATTTCCGAATTTTATTCTCATAAATTGTTTCAGACTGCAATATTATTTAAGAAAAAATTATATATATATATATATATATATATATATATATATACAAATTTATAAGAAAAAACTAATTTTGTATACAGGATGTCTCAAACTTCTTCGGCAAAACTTTAACAGTATATTCTACAGGTATAAATAAACAAAAATATCATATAATCATAGGTCATTTGAAGCTTTATTAGAAAGTTATGATAAAAGTATTGTATTAAAAATTTAATACAGCAATTACTACTAACGTTTAATAATTATTATGGTAATTACAATTGATTAATGATCATTATTGAACATTTAATTATTTCAAAATTTTTAGATGGGAATAATTGGGGAAATAACGTTGGCTTTTGATTATTTTGGAAAATTAACGTTACTAAAAATTGAATACAATAATTATCACTAATGTTTAATAATTCTTATCAATAATACAGGATTAAATAAATTATCAAACTAATTAAAGCCATTTGGTAAGCTAATATTATGAGATAATAATCTATTAATTATTAAATAACGTTTAATGATCATTATTAAACATGTAATTATTTAAAAATTATTGGAAAGCAATAATTGAGAAAGTTATGTCGGCTCTTGATAGTTCTGAAGTTATTTACGTTTCAATTACACTTATGCAGAAAATATTGGACGCCATAAAATCGATTAAATAAAATAATGGCAATCGATTTGTTTTCAGGTTTCAAAACCAACATTGCTTTCTCGCAAACCTAAATATACTCTATTGACTGTAGTAAAATGAAATCATAAAGTAATAAATTCAACTTTTTAGTGCTATCAGTATTAAATTGACAGGAACGGTCAACGTTTTAAAATGGAATATTAACAACTAATGATTATATTGCTTGCGAACTTATTCTAGTCTTCTACCATATTTCCCTTCGTATTTTACGTTTCTGTTATAATATATATCTTTGTATAACGTTTTCAGCTTATTTGCGCTAATAGAACATACGAAAGTACCTGGGACACCCTGTATATCCTTTTCGCAGTCAAAGGGTTAATTTAAAGATCGTCACCTTGTTCTCGCGTATTTTTCAACCACTTCGTCTGGGTTTAAGTCGTGTTCCAACGTATTTTTTTCCCCCCAGTTCCTCGCGATATCATATTTTTCACTCGAGGACAATAATCGTTTTCTCTTTATTAAACATTTTCCCGTGCCCATTAATTATTTAGTTATGTCAAGTCGACATGTCCGGGTTTGCAGCGGCAGACGTGTCGATGCGAAGCACGTGATCGAGGAATCGTTCGAGCAACGTTCTACACACGAGTCGAGTAAATGACATGAACGTATCAGGTTCTGAGGAATCTGTGAAAGAGGCCAATCAAGGTTGCGACTGGGTGTGGTGAGGAACATGCAACTATATACGGTGTTCCCGAAACTGTAGTACGAGCGAAAGAGCGGAAGCGATCCCTCGTGCAAAATTAAATCGAGTATATTAAATATACGGTGGCTGCAGGAAGCAACGGCGCATACCTATATTTTTCAACGAGGTGCTTTTCGAACAGATTCCAAATTTAATGCCCGCCGTAGTAAATTACTGTAGACACATGTGACCGCTATTAAACGATAGGAAGTTTGATAAAAATGAAATTTAATTTCAACGAAGTAAATACAGTGATTTGCAGAAACTTTTTCTTGCCCACTGTGTACATTCGATCTGATAGCTAACTTATACGCAGCCAGTTCAACCTGTTTATCCCAATGTAAGCGAGTCTTTTTTTCATTAAGACTAATTGTCTTTCCTCTGACGCACTGTCTGTCAACGAGCGCTTTTATGCGGACCTGTGCTTCGATCTCGTTTCATTCAGGTCGTTCCTCTCTTACGGTGTCCTGTCAATGACGATGCACCAACTTCGGATCATTGTCTACCAAGGTCATTGACTTCCTTTGGGCATTCCCAATGGGAGATTTTCAATGGGGTATTTTAATCTCGTGCGAATGGTTGAATGCACCAATAATAATGCATGCTATTAACCTCTTAACGTTCAAATTTTTCTTCGATTTGCCGATCGAAAGCGACGAATTTTGGTACTCAAAGTCGTAGTCTCGGGATATTGTGCCACATTTTCTTCAATCTCACGGCGTAGCACTGACTAATAACTAATAATGTAAAGTTGCGCGGAGAAATACAATTTAAGCATGCAAGATAATTTACGGAAAAAAGTAAAGAGTTTCTGGAAATCACCTCAATTATAACCAATAACTTATAACCAGACTACGAATTTTTAGATGAGCAACTAGGGTAGATGTCCTAATTACTGTCAGTGTTCCTATAACTGTCACTTTAATTATTTTAATCAATAGTCAAATAACGCATCAAGTATCGTTACAAAAAATATTCCAAATTAAAGTTGGACTTCATTTTTATGTAACAACATATGGACGTTGCATATATATTTATATTAAACATTTAAAAATAAATATTAGGAGGTGAACGTGTCGTTTGAGCATAAAAACGCGACTAACGTACTGTAAGTAGAAAGTATGGACATTTTTATAATGCAATATAGGCGATGATTTTACGGTTTATCTTTTATTTGCCATACAAACTGACGTGCTAATATATGTAAGGATCATTTCCATTTAAGTGGCAACTTTTCAAATGGCAGTACGAGGGACATTGGACTTTGTTATATATTTTCAATGAATTAGTAATTAACGCATCATATTTAACGTACAGAAATATCATCATGAATAAAAGAGTTGTTAACTAATGTTGTGTTCCAAACCGGAATTATTCGTAGGTTAAATAACTTCGAAAATAATTAAACGAAGTTGCTTAAAGCGACAAGCTTAAAGTGGCAGTAATTAGAACATTTACCCTGTCGAAAATTTAAACGTTCAAGAAAGTACAAAATGCACGTAATACACAATCATCTACAAAACATAATATTTAAAGTAAAGTACAAGTTATTGTATTTTGAGGGTGGAACAACCCTCCGTTTAGCTTCTATATCTATAATTTCGTTGATAAGGATGTGAATTTGCATAAAGTCTACTTTGAACCTAATCCGTAGCTAATCTGAAGTACGTCACGACGTGGCCGATATCGACACTATGTCAAGCGGAACATATTTTCAGAAAAAAATAGCAGAATGAGTAGTGGTACCGTTACTCCAACTTGATAAGTAGAAATAGACAACCTGTCATTGTGGACGACTTGAACCTGCTCGGGTTGTTATTCAGTAGAGTATTACAGTTGTTTCAATGTAGCTGATCAAAATCAGGATAAATGGCTTGGCTGGAAAAAATATATTTGTATTCTGTCAAATATATGTTCAATCGTAAAAAGACGATTAGGATTACGCTCGGATTCGATTTAGTTTTTATACGGGCAACATTCGTGTTGGCAGATTAATTGTATTCTTTATTTCGCGTATGCTGTTGTAAAGTGGCGCTTAGGATAATAGTATAAATAAAGGATAGGCGGACAATTTTTTTCTTCTTTCGCCGGCAGCGATCAAAAATATAGGGTTTAAGATAAACTGTCGGTGTCTCTATAACTGACACTTTACTTATTTCATTTAATAGCAAAGTAATGTACGACGAATCGTAAGTAAACAAATTTTCATACTAAATTTGGACTTCGGCTTACGTAACAGTGACAGTAATTGGGTTATTTACCCTAGCTATGGTTCACAGTGTAGTTTCGAGTATTCCTATCGACGTATTGTCACTTTTAAAGAGCAGCGTATCATAAGTCATTTTATGTCGACATAATGCCTCGACGCGTGAACGTGTTAAGAATCAATTAATAAACGTTTCTCTCGGTACAACAATGCCAATTTTCTCGATTTACTTGGCGATTGCACTCTCGATCATTCCCACGAGCCATTGAGGAAAAAAACCTGGCGGAATTATGATCGGGTGAAACTAATCACGCTCCTTTAAATGAACACCCCGCTCGATATAACGCTCTTTCATATTCTCTACACCGCTTATGCAAACGTCCTGGCAAATTATTGTGCAGCAACAGCGATCCACGACGTTGAGCAACGTCGAAATTGTTGCTTCTACAAGTCTGACGTAAGAAAAAGGTAGAAACTTTGCGTTTTTACGCGAACTGTATAACGTGGCATCGTAAAATTGTAGCACAACCTATTAACCTAATCAAAGGAACAAAGAAGAAGCGCTGAATTTATGGTTCAAATAAAGAAATCAAGGTTGCAAATTGCCGAGTAAAGTTAAGAGCTCAAACAACTTAAGTTAGATTCACGATCAGTTAGATCATTGAACGTTGGGCAAGGCTCACACTTTTCACCTTTCAACTTTGAAATTAATCCGTATATAAGAACTGTGAGTAATTAATTGGGCTTATGATAGAAGTGAAGACATTAGAGTTCTGATTACTTGAGCGAGATTGGAAATCGGTGTTAGGTTAGCTCCAAAGGTTTAATTTATATTGGGAAAAATGAATCGAAACAATTCATTCGTGTACAGTCAGTTGCAAAAGTCTGCGTGTCCTGCTAAATTTTAAATTTTTAAGAGAATACAGGAGTTTCGATTATTTTAATAATAGTGATTCGTTTATGAATTAAAATTAGACAGATTGTCGAAAAAATAGTGATGATATTTCTGTTTCTTTTTAACAAAAAGTACCTAAATCAAAAATACGATTTCGCGAAAATCTGAGTACATGTATAAAAGTATAATTTACTTAGCATAAATATATTTTAGGAGGAATTTTATTGATATAACCAATGATGCTTCTCTTATCAATTGTCTTTTAATAATTTTCTCGTTTATGAATTCTGACGGTATATCTATTATTCCAAACTATTTTCTTAAAATACGTAATTGTTTGAAATGTAAAATGTGTGTATGTAGATTTTTATGACTGACAATATATGGAAAATTCAACCAACCAAACGTAAACCAGAATGATATAATCTCTTAATATATTTAACGTATAGCACAATAAATTAAAAAGTAACTTATTTTTTCGTAAATATACTTCGTGATTATTCATATTTCTGGAATTATTTTCGAAATAAACGCACAATAGCAACATTGAAATAATCCAGGACGTATATAAGCCATTATTAACGAATTTTACATGAATTTTAAAATATTCGAAATGATCATGCACCTGTCAACAAAAGCTCTTAGTATACTTAATGATACATTTATGGCACGTAATACTAACTTACACATAAATATCCTCCTTCATTAGCAATAATAATTCAACCACTGGTAAACGTTAATTGGTAAAAATGTAGAGAAAAGTACATGCACATCAAAGATGATAATAATTAGATATCGAAAAAAAAGGAGAAACTCCATGAAAGATATATATACGTATATATATATGTAGTCATAAATACCCATTCAGAATCGACTATGGCCAATTACTTTTTATTATTATAATTTAATAGCTGCAACAAGAAACATAACTGATGTGCGTCCGTACAAACTAATTGCTTTGCTATTAAGGTAACAGTTAATAATGAGAAGAATCAATGCAGTTCTTAAGGCAACTTTCCAGGACCAAGGTTGCGGAAGTTCTTATCCAGACATTTTTACGAATCCTTTCAGCATCCGCGTTCTTGTTCCGCAATTTGTTATACGGACACCCTCGTACAGTACAAATACTGACGATACCTTATTCAAAATTTTTTTACTGAGAAGGCAAGAACACGAAGATTAAGATGCCATTCTAAAACGTCCAGAATGTGATTGTAATATGTATAAAGATGCGCATAAAAATACTTTTTTAATAGTCATTATAAACCGATTCATCAAAAGGATATTGTAGGGAGTAAAAAATGTGTTTAAAGCAATAATGTTAGCTATTGGTATTGATTTATGCAATATTGTAGAAGTATAGATATTTTATTTTATTTTATGTTATGGATTGTTATATATAATTTATGCGTCGTATAATTTGTTTTATTTAACCCCTTGCTATATATAGTTCCGTTTAAAAAAAGAATGCAGTTGTATTATTCAAATGCACCGATGCATAATAATATAAGAGATTACGTTCAGATTATGCATCATTTAAAATTATTTAATTTTGTCTAATAACATTCTTTTCTGTCTTCAACCGTTTTAATCTTTTTTAAATAGTATCTTTCGTTTAAAATTATGTGTCAACAAAGAAACAAAGTAATTCGAAACTTATTATTAGTACTGATGAAGAATCGTTATAATAAAATTATGAAACCGTAACAGAAAATGAACACGTAACGCAAATAACCTGAATAATAAATGGATATATGTAATTTTCTTAATTAAGCGGCCGATTACTTTCGCGACTAACAAGAGTAGATACTTGCAAAATAAAAAATGTCTCCACAAATCCTTTGCTGATTAAATTGAAGTGCGTTTATAAGAACAGCTACTGGTACCAACGGATTGCTAATGAGATGAAAAAGGATAAATTCGATTTATAAAAGCTTGAACTTAATCTGCAAACGGATAAGTTTAATTTGCAAAAAGGTGAACTTGATTTGCATGTGACATATTATAAAGACTCTTCGAAAAATCATTTCAAAAATCACTGTTTCTTTATTACAATGATATTCAGCACGGAAATAAAATTTTTTTATTATCTTAGCTTTGTAACGTTTTCAAGTGTCAATAATTAGTGAGCACTGTGACAAAATTAGGAATATCAATATCAATAACGAACAACAAGTTGCATTTGTAAAAATTAATTGATTTTCAGAATGAATTTTCATTGTTCAATAAATTTCTAAATTTCACTAGATGCTACGACAATATAAAAGCCTGACCACGTTTTTCTTATACGACTTTTATTTACGATCTTATTTCAAAGTGTCAATAATTGAATACTTTACGCTACTCCATATTTTTTCCATGCAGCTTACCTCCGCTAAAATACTTAACTATTTCACTTGTCTTTCAGAAGTTTTTACACACCACAGAAGAAGAAAAACGTTTCTTTTTTTATAACAGATATTGTACTGTCGCTTAATTGTTAGTACGATCCATTATTGTTTATATTGTTATATACGGTTGCTGTTAAAATTCGCTACTTAATTATCAAGTTACCACGAAGTTTCATATTGTGTAATATGTTCCATATTACCTACGCTTACTCTACTTTTCTAAAATTTCTGCTACCGAGCTGCAAGCACGCATAAAAGAACGTTGGGACGGAGAAAAAGTAAGGGTCAGTTTTCAATGTCTCGCCAGCGAAAGTTTAACTAGCATGCGTACGCCCGGCAATGCTTACACAATGGTACAGTGGCGTAATTTCGTACTCGGGGACACTGTAATAAATGTTTCAGTCCTCCCACACTCCAGTTCTATATAATTTACGTAAGGTGGTGCGACCACAGCTTTATATAGCCAAACAGGAAAGCAACTTTTAGCTACGGTCTATTTATCGTTATTATATTAACATTCGTTCTTTAATACCATTCAATTAACTTGCGGAGTTATTTTTTCTTTTTTTCTGTTACTAGAGATACAAAGTAATAATTAGATACCCATTTTTAAAGAGAGGAAGAGGGGGGGGGGGGGGCAGACTCGTAAAAGGTAAAACGTTAAACGTTAAAATATAAGTAATTTATGGCATCTTTTTTATAACGTAAAATTTTGATAAAATATTTTGTCACATTATACGTATATTCTTTAACATTTTAAGATTTAAAGATTTCTTTTTGATTACAATTTATCGGTATTTTGCGAAGTAATAAACGTTATTGCTTGATTTAGAATAACAAATTCAAACGGACTCTTTTTAGTAATTGAACTACGCATAAATCTAAATCACATTAAAAAAAAAAAAAAAAAAAAAAAAATGAAATTAAAGGAATGGTTTTTGGCATTTCTAAAAAGCTATCTTGTATAGGACAAAACAAATTACTTTCCTTACACCTTAAATTATAAGAATTTAAATTCGAGTTAAATTAGATTAAGTTTAAATTGAGTTTACATGAAGTTAAAATTGTGCCCGTTTTACGTTCCGAAAAAGTTTAGATTAGATTCAGATTAAGTTCAGATCAAGTTCAAGATAGATTGAACTTAGAACAATCAAACCCGTAAAATTACGGATTCCAAATTTCTTACTTTAAATGCAATCCGCTTGTAAGAAACATTTTGAATAGTTGCATTTTAAGAACGAAAAAGTAAGTGTAAATTATATTAAATATTAAAATAATGAACAGAGTTAAAAAAATAAGAACATTTTAATTATATGTTCCTATAATATTTATATATTTACTATTTTTAATACTTTGTATGTCCTTCTTTATTTTGTATCACTGTGTCTAATTTTTCAACACGTTTCTTAGAGAAATATTCCTATAGCATTATGCAGCCGCCACGATTGATTAATACTGAGATTGTATTTGCACCATACATTTGCATCTTTTCTTTCCTCTTTGCTCAGTAATTGATATTTGACTGGTCAAACTAGGTACATGACGCCTTCTGAAAATGCTAATAACCAATATAATTTACATCGGTTACTTTAAAACTAATTAGTGAGTAAGTACGACGTGTCACCATACGTAAATTCCAATTTTAAACTTTCTTTTAAAAAGAAATAATCTACCCAACATGATTATTACCTGTCAATTAAAGTGTTTCAAATTATAATCTGCAGTATTTTCATTTTACCAATAAATATATATAGATGCTACAAAGATAATATATAATCCCTTCGTCGACGTTCAAATTAAATAAATATGAATATAAGTTACGTTATTATTTCTATAACCGACTCGTTCCGATGGCCCAACTTTATACCGTATTAATTAGTATCGAGAAAGTTAAACATTAAATAGGGTTAATATAATAAAAGTTAAGATAACCGCACACGTGACACGTATAGCATACCAGACTTCAATAAGAATAAACGTTCTCGTGCAAACATCCTACTTCATTCGCAGCAGCCTACGCGGTTTCATGGAACCATCGATCAAAACAGAAACGAGAAACGTCACTGAATCACGCACGGGGTCATGCAACCTTTCGCCGGGGTACCAAAAGGTCGCGCGAAGTGTGTCGAATGAAGGAACAGGGGGACGCAAACATATCGTCACGGCGACGAAAGGCCGTCTCCTCCTGGTCATCTATTTCTGTTATATACGAAGACCAGACTGATAGATACAATCTTCCTTTACCAGCAACAGCAGACGAAGGTGAAAACGTTTTTATACGTACACCGTATCGTATACGTATGGGGCCTTCGTACAATGGCCACGAGAAGTATTTATACATTCCCGTATTTTTTTTCATCAGATTCGGATTAGTTCGAGTGTTAAGAGGTTAAATTCGGATTTAGATGAGTTTAAACTTATTGAAACTTACGTAATTATTATTAGTGGTCTGGGAGAGCACTAATTTTTATTTGCATTATCATCGATGTAAAAGTGGCGAATAAAAAATTTAAATTAATTGTTCTTGCGTTCCACGTTAATGATGAAGAGGTGCAAGTTCGATTTCAGTAATTGAACATTATACTAAATATAATTGAAAAATATACAGAGTGACAAGCTTGCAAATCGTGCAAAGCTTGCAGAAAGTAAAATAGAGATGAAAGAAGTAATTGTTAACGGTGTCGCAGACCGATATTAGTAGTTAAGGGTTAAACTGCTGGGTTCAGATTCAGTTAGGTGTTAATATTGGGTGGTAACATATATTCATCCCGCTCCTTAGTATTTTTAAAGTCATTTATTTGTAAAGTTAAAATTAAATTTAATCAATTACGTACGCATCATTTTGTCGGTGATCTTTTTATATTTTCTCATTAGTTAAAACATTTTTCTCCTGAAAAATTCTTGGAACTTGCTAGTGAAAAATTGATCCAAACGAGACGAATATATTTTACAATCTAATAGATTCGGTTAACACTAGGAAGGTGGGTGCACCCTAGATTTGAGTTAGGTTCGACGTTAAGGGATTCAATACTGAACTAGGTTTCGTATTCAGAAATTCAAATTAGACATGAGTTAGACTTGGCGCTATGAAGTTAAGCTTGAATTAGTTTAACCTTAATAGTTTTGGTGTCAGTAAAGTTTGACATTTAGAGAATGAGTTCACTCCAGATTTGAATTATGTTTGACGTTAAAGAATTCGACACTGAATTAGGTTTTCCATTAGGAAATTCGTAATAAGAGGTTAGACTTAACCCTATGAAATTAAGTTCAGATTCGGTTTCACGTTAATAGTTTTAGTTCCGGTAATGGAACTCGAATTACGCTTGGATTAGACTTGGCGCTACGAAATTAAGTTCGGATTCAGTTTGGCGTTAAAAGGTTGCGTTTGTATCAGATTTGATGTTCAGAAATTGAATTTACACTAGATTTGATTTACGTTTGACGTTAACGTGAGCGACACCGTGTTAAGCTTTCTATTAACAAATTCGGTTTAGTCTTTCGTTAAAAAAAGTTAAGTATGCATTAGATTTGATGTTACAGGATTGAACTAGATTTCGATTTGACATTAACGGCTTCCGGTTAGTTTTATTGTTAAAATGATGAGTTCAGATTAGGTTCAATTCAGATTTAACGTTAAAGGGTTGAAATTTGCATTAAGAAATTTGCTTTAAGCTTGGTGTCTGAAATTAAGTTCGGATTAAGTTCAGTGCTGAGTTAGTTTCGGGTTCGATTTGACCTTAACACATCGATGTCCTGCTGATATTAAGACATTGAATTCAAACTCAATTCGGGTTCAGGTTCCATATTAAACGCTTCAAAACAAGTTATGTTTCGAGTTACTGGCTTCGAATGAAGTTCGGGTCAGTTTCAGGTGAGATTAAAATACACCGATTAAAGCCGAACACGTAACGACGTCTCACACTTTTCTACAGTGGGGTCTTCACTTATGAGCGGTGGTGTACATTCTTTCTCAAGTATTGGATAATCGCGCGAGGTCACGATCCAAGGAGCCAGGACCAATCGCGAACACGCGAACACCGTTTCTGTAAGAAAGTAACGGACTGTTGGACCGAAAAGTATTCGGGTCATTGAGCGGACGAGAGAGGCGCCCGCTATCGGATACATCATCCTAATGACTTCCTCGTGCGTGGGCAACTGTTTGGATTCTTCCACGCAGAATCCGGCAGCCGTAGTAACGATCGTGACGTGACGTGACGTCTTTTCACGATGCCTGGCGCCAAGGAATTCGGCTAGGATCGCAACTTTCGTAATTAACCCTTCTTCGGGTTACGGGGCCTCGGCGATCCCACACAAATAAGGCAAACGTGTTTCAACGTTTGTTAACATTTTAAACGCTGAGCGTGTTTCGAGCGTGTTTCGTGATTGTGGATTATTGAGGATCCGCGATTTATGGCAACGTTGCCATCTATTTAGGCAATTAGTCATTAGGATAAGTGGTGGGGGGTAACGAAAACGTTGCTTACGGCATTAAATGTAGTTAGTCATTAGTTAGATTGCTAACGTGCGAAAGAATAAATGTATCTGACAGTGTCGAGAATGTATTGGGTACTGCACGAACCTATCGATAATTTTATTACGATTTCCAACGATTCCTTAACAGGGATGACTATGGCCGAGTTATAAAAGAAATCAGCGTACTGTGCATACTCTAAATCGAATGAATCAATATGTATCCACCGCTTATTTTTTTTTATTTTTTGTAGCCTTTGGGAAAATTCAAAGCTAGCGTAAAGTCATCGAGAAATTGTATCTAGACTGCTTCCCCAAATATTACAACAATTTTGTTTAAAATAAAGAACAGTAGATCTTTTGTGTGAAATTTGTAAACTCTCCATAATATACCTGCATATTCGTGCGAATCTGACATGTTTCGGAAAGTTTTGCTAATTAGGATCACCGGAAATAAATACCTAACTTTTTCGACGACTTGTAAGAACATAGATAATAATTTAATGCCACGTCATATCTCATCATAGCGAATGAAGGACAACATAACGAATATTTAAAGAGTGCAATAATAATTAAGTGCGATGTACATAATAAACGTTACTTTGTAAACTTTCTTTTATCATGTTATACAGAATTTTTCAAAACATGTGAGCGTAACTTTAGAGATGCATTTAGTACACTATAATAAGGAAAAAAAATCGTATAAACTTATGCCCGATATAACTTTATTTCCGAATTACCATTGCTTTCATCTTGTAATAATTCTTTTGAGTTTATTAACTTCAACTGTTTGTAAGTTACGTCTTTTATCTTATATAAAACGTTCTTATCCGTTATGTGAACACTAATATGATATAATAGCATAATAATAATATAGTATAATACCAATCTCTATGAAAATAATTAAACGACAGGTATAATACAGAAATGACTATAATTCGAAAACAAGGTCATACGGAGCATATGTTCATATGAACTTTCCTTCTCGTTTTAGTGTACTGAATTCATACCTCAAGTTATGTCCACATGTTTTGAAACAACCTGTATATTATAATTGCTTTTACTATGACACTTTAAATATATGTATGTATGTATAAGAAATAAAAGTGCATTATAATAAAACAAATAATCAAATTAAATAAAGCTTCCCGTGGAACCATATATGTGACGAAAAAAATATTCTCATACTACTAGCAGATAACATCAAGATGCATGTATGTACAATAATACAGTTTGCACTGCATACATGTATTCATCGTATTGAAAAAATGAAGTTCCATGATTTTTGTCAACATATCTATAAACAACTCTTAAAATTGTTTCTACTGGTGAACTATTCAACTGATTGTTCCGACGTTTGCAATACACTTAGCAGAAGAATGAAGAATGGTAACTTGAAAATCTCGTATATTTACGTCACTTTTAACGCTCCCTGTTGCAAAAGTTCTCCGAACTTTTTAATTACACCGTGTAATTATTTGAAAATGTATATAATCTTTCATCTATATATTGCAAGGCAATTTAGTTTGCGCTTACCAATTTGATGGTGCAAGGTGCAATTGAAGAAGATTTAGCTAAAGAACTAAAGTTAAAAATCAGAAGATGGGTTAAAGGAATATCGCACCTAAGTATGAGTTCGAATAAAACTTACAATGGGAGATTAAATTATTATAATCACTTCGAAATTAACACTTATTTAAGTTTGAACAAATACAAAAATATACTAAGATGAAAACCGTTTTTGATACAGAAACGCGTAGAAATTTGGATTTTTATCGCTAAAACTAAAGAAATGCGTTTAAATTCCTTCACCTTCACTAAATTCTGAGCGATACTGTATATATAATTCCTCTCCATATGCATTTTATCATTAAATTTTGTTTAAAAGACGCAACAAACTTTTTTCAAACCTAATAGTAACGTATAACAAGGATTTTACAGTTTCTACAAGCTATTTGAAATTTATTGAAGTACACTGAACAGCATAATTGAAGAATCATGGAATTTTTATCGAAAAATTGCTGATTTTCTCACTGGTATAGCTTCGGGAAGAAAAATCATGCATGCATGTGTGTGTTTAGTGTATTTAATATTATTGTAGGAACGAGTATTATTAATATTGGAAAATTTTCTGTGAAATGTCAAATGTACTTCTACAAACTCGAGATAATTCGAGATAAACATTTAGAAATCATTGTTATATATTATTAACAACATAGCTATACATTTTGTATTTAAACAGGTATCATTTTGAATGTATTTTCGTTTTCATCTTTGTTTAAATTTAGTACATGATAATGTTGAATCATTTATAATAATTTGGTCACCCATTGTATATCCGTTTTCTTATCTATTAACTTGTTTTTGTATTATCAATATCAATACTAATACTAGACATTATTAGTATAGATATTATTTTATATTATTATTATTCATTGGCTTACAATGGCGAGTCATTTTCGTGGCAACAATTATAGATAAATTCTATTTGCAATACATTGTTATTTCTATTCTAGCTTTAGCTACTTTTCGGAAGATTAAGGATCACCGAATAAAAATGATTTAGAATACAATATTTTGATATTTTGTACAAATATGATAAACCGATTTATCGGCATTAAAATCACTCATCTAAATTAACTAAATTAACGAAATTTATTCAATTCCAGGCTGAGATTAGGTCATCCACCTGCACCCTTTTTTTTGAAAATTATTCATGCAGAGTCTGCGGTAGCAACGTTTATGGTTTCGTGTTCCACGGATTATAAACACGCGGCTCAAGTTATAATGGTCGTCATTACGGCCATATTTCGTATACGCACACGTGCATCGAGGCTGGACGATTTATTGAGCTCCGTTGAACCGCCGTAACGCGAAATAATTACTTGTTGATTCTATAATGCCTTGTAATCAAGCCATCGCGAGTGCCAGATTAATTGCGTATTTCTTTATTATTCCGTCCTTTATTATTGAATCGCCACAGGAGGAATCGATGGCTTCTGTTTTATGGCCGGATTGAATTTATGAACCGCCATGGAGAATTTTAAGGGGAAAACGTTTGTTTCTTTCACGAAGGCTCTCTCAAAGTGATCTTAAGCATATTAACACCACCTTTGCTAGCATGTAAATTATCCGCTCGCTAGCTTGTCCAACTAATGAATTCACTAACAGGTTCAGCGAGAATTTATAACAGGCATTCTAACTGTTTTACCTTAAAGATTTATCTATTTCATATATTAATCGTAAGAAGTAAACTAGTTGTCATTCTTTTCAATTTAACAATTCATTTAATTTCGTTAAATTAATTATTATGGAATAATTAAATGTATTTGTGTGCATTCAAAGGTGGGCAATATTTTATTCTAAAATCGGGCGACGAATAAAAATATAGAATAACGTTTCATTCGCGATTGTAGAATAAGAAGTTATTCAAGTATGAAATTGATAGAATAAAATTGAAATTGTTCGTATAAAATTCAACTGAATTTCTTCGTGAAACCTCATTATATTGGTCTTTACAATTAACTTTTGCTCAAATGTTGAATTAAACAATTTATTGCTCTTAAACAGATTTATTCGAATAGCTAATACAAAATTGCTATTAATAATTAACGATGATTTATTCTAATAGAAGAATCCCTTTGGATAATTGAATTATATAAATAATTATTTGAAAGGATTCGAATAATGTTCAACCGTGTGTGCATTTCCTACTATTTCAGAATTGCCACGAATATCGGTATTTTAATATGATATTACACGTTAGCTCTGCGGTTTGCGTGAAGTTGAAGCTGAAACTGGCAAGAATGAAGACCTGTTTTAATCAGAAGCTTGACCTAGTTTCATAATGTAAAAATTCTTATATAATATTCCACCTATTCTCTTATTTTGTAATCTACATTTTCATATTTCTTATACTTTTTACCCTTTTACAGTCAATCCAAAGATTCCCTTGAAGCGGGCAACGTGAACATTAAGGAATAAAGATATACTTTTTCAGATAAACGTAAGTTGCACGAACTTCTTGGTCGAACCTCGTATATTTAAATTTAATTAACGAATAAATTAATTTTTTACGGTCGAATCTCACGACACTTATGACATCGTACTTTTACTTACTAGGTCAAATACCACAACACATGTGACAAAAATTAATTTCGTTACCTGGAACCATTGTCGCATTAATTATCCTATCTGGCAAAACCTTTATTATTTTGTTGCACCACAAGTTTTATATACCGTAACATTGTTACTTAACTTTTCACATTAATTGATATGCAATTTTAGTTTAGCATATTTACTGTATGCAAAGCGTGACTACATTCTTGCCCTGATTAAGGACTAAGTTTTACATGTTTCATTTCAAATAAAAATTAGTATTTTATAATGTTTGTAAAATATAATAATTTGAATTCGATATTGACCACTATATTGATGAATAATGTATAAATTCTAAATTCGATCAAGCGAGAAGTATTGTTTAAACATATCGTAAAAATTCTTTAAAATTTTTGCTAAAATTAAATCAAAGTAATTGTGTAAAAGTGTTGATACTTTCAGATTTATCGAAGCTCTCCTATTCTTTTAAAACTTGAAGACTTCTTTTATTCACTTTCAATAAAAAGAGTAGTTTTCTGAAAAAGGAAAAGGTAAACAATAGTTTTCATTTTTATTCTAGACAATTTTACGAGTGGCCCATAATTGAGCCACATTTTCAAAAATGAAAATACTTAAAAGCCTAACATGTTATAGATACACATTGATATGTATATTGATACCTTTAACAGGTTAGGCAATAAACGCTAAAATAAAAATGGTAGATCATATTTGGACCACTTTCTCTACCTAATAAAATCTAAATCAACTATCACGTTTTGTATGCGACTAGCAAACGTCCTAATACTTATGAACGTTAGCGTACGTAGACATGATAATTCGTCGCGTCGAATATCTAACAATCATAAGCGTAATTCAATGCCCAAGACTAGTAACAATTACCGGAGAAAAGCGTATCTAAAAGTAGAGGGATAATATATGATAATCGTTTTCGTGAATCGATGCTCATTAAAGTGTACAAATTACCAAAAGGAAGCGTAACAGGTGGGCCATTACGCGATTTTGTTGGAATTTACGATAAAAAGAAAATTAACAAAGAGGTATGGAAATCTTTGTCTTATTATTTACGATGTTCTCCACCCTATAAGGATTAATCGCGATACTTTTTTCGATAATTATCTATAGTAATCGCTCTCCTTGTCGTGATGCTTTCAGATAATTATCGCTCAAGTCTGTGTTCGATCTCTCGAATACACGCGATCCGAACGATAAACGTTCTGTTCGACTTTATGCGAACATATTATGGATAATTTATATGCTAATAAAACACACAATGCCAACCGGGCGTTTTTTCGCATAATCAAACCCGATGTTACGCTGTACGCCTACAATCCTGTGGTGTAGAACGAAGGAAGTCTACTTTCTTCGTCGTTTGTTATGAACACACGCGGGTTAAAAATACGCCAGATACATAATTACTGTCTGGTTTTAAATATTTGGAATAGTCAGAGAGAAGCTGTTGATGGAATACTGTAAGAGACAAACGTTTACTATAGGGTTATCCAAAATAGACTATAGGAACGCCTACCTTCACTTTTTTTCTGTCCCTTTCTTCTTTACCATTTTCTAATCTGTTTTTTATTTCTATTATCTTCGTTCGTTCTCGTTTCAATTTTCATTCTTTTCACCTCTATTTTACTAACAAACATGGCGTTTGACAGATATTCTCATTCAACATATTAAAGGTTCTTTTGGATAACCCTTTATTATTAATTACAATTAAATTAAACCAAAATACAAATCTTTATGAATTTATGGGAAATTTGAATACGTAAAAGGGCACAGAATGAAAGTGGTATTCAAAAATACAGAAACTATCGCAAGTAAAATACAAATAATAGTATTTACAAGTTGAATCAACTCCTTATTTAGATCTGGTGTCTCTAGTTTTATTTGTAAAAATCCGAATTTTCATACAGATCTACAGTCTACTGATAACTGAATCAGAAAATGTTGATATTAAATAAAATTAATAATAAAAAAATCCAATGATATTCTATAATCTCAGATTAACTGCAAAATAGTGATATATCTATTTGATATTGTTACTTACTGTATATCTAGACTGCGGATGTTTATATGAATTTCTATTTTTACACGAACAATCATTTTTAACATTTTACGAATATTATCGTTCGAGTGAGACCTATGGAAGTTTTACATACGTCGAATGTCTAAAAGAAATATTTGAAAACATAATTCCTATACAGAATCGAGGAGAACAACAATGTTTAACCATTTACTCGCACCTTTTTTTTTAGCTACAATATTTTTAATTTACTGTACGTTCACCGGCACTGTACCGTAATGCTTAACACTTGAAAAGTTGTAGCAACAAATCATTATGAAATCGATTGTTCTGGGTATCGCGATGACGAACAGGTCGTAGCGAATACAATTTCTTATTGCGGCCTTGCTATATTACGTCAGGAAAGCAGAGCAGGAGAACAGTTTATCCACATGTATAGCTTGACCAAGAAAGAGGGAGGCTTTCAATGCGCGTGCGCGTGTAGATAAGTTGTATTTAATATGGAACACCTAGAAAGTATGTATATAAAGAAAACTAAAAGAACTTTATGTTTTACTATCAAACACGAATATTTGTTTAAACATAAGACAAAGATAACCAAATATCTTCTGCGTATTCCATATTCTATCGGTGCAGCTTATCTCCGTTAAAATATTTAACTATTAGACTTACTTTTCAGAAACATTTGTATACCACAAAAGATAGAATCGTTTCATTTTCAATAACGGATATTCTACTAACGCTTAATTGTCAGTATATACCGTTAATGTTTATAAGGAACTCATATACACGGTTGCCGCTAAAATTCCCCATTTAATTGTCGAGATTTTACAACGTTCCGTATTACGTGCTGTTATATATTACGTATGCTCGTTCTAACGAGAAATATCGCACAAAGCCTGTCAGAGAAAATATGAAAAAACACAAACAATTACTTACAACAACCCAACCTATTAAAAAAACTATAATTTATCTGTTTGAATAGGTGAGATTCCTACCAACTGCGACAATCCACCTTAACTTTAAGCACATCATGTATTCAAGTCAATTACATATACTGTAAATACGGATCGTAATGTATTGTATTGTATACTAACGTATAACAGACATAGTTGCTAATGACTTGTAAAAGTTGATGCGACGTTAAATAATAATAATAATGTCTGTCGGACTCAACGCCTGCAATTAAGGATTAGTTATCGTTACGATGGGGCAAAAATCATTCGCCAAATTCCGAGCATCCTATCATTTGATTAGTTCGAAGAATAGGTCGTTTTAATTAACCAAAATGTAAAGCTATCTCGAAACAAAAGCCATTAGCCATAAAACAGCATCACGCTTACTTATCCTGGCAAGGTCTTCGAAATTAATTCGCGTAACATCGACCTGCTCGTGAAAGGAGTCAAACAGTCTGCGAGCGGCACAAACGCAAACGAAGCCACCGAACATAACCTCCTCTTTATTTCCCTCGTCCACGAGCTGCAAAGTAATTCGAACGGCCGTCGCTTTTTTTAAGCAACATTTAATTGAGACGTGAAGGCGTTTGCACGACCGACGCAAGGTCGTCTCTCAACTTGCATGATTCTTTCTTTCGAGCACACTGAGAAGAATCTCGTTACTGCAAACGGCACCACAAAGGCACCCTGTGTCGTTTCTTGTAAATGTCCTCTTCGACTACCTGTGTTTCGTGTACCATCTTCCTCTTGATGCAAAAATTTTTATCACGAAGAAGATTGCAAGCGAAGATGAAAGTCATGGTTCCTTGGATCAACGTTTTGATCCGTGGATTTACGATTCCGTGTATTTATTGCTGACACTTGGTGAAAAGTTTTAGGCCAAACGCGATAATATAAAATTAACTAAAAACGCTGATGAAAGAAATATCTTTACCTCTATTATCTTTATTTCAAATGAATCATTATTATTTTTATTTTCAAATAATGGTATTGAAAATAACGGGCTGCAATAGACTGTCTCAAATAGCTGTTTCTTTTTTCATTTCAAATATAATTTGCCTAGGTCCGTTTGTAACTTCTTATCAAAATGTTATAAACTCACAGCAGTGCAATTTTGACGATTTTCTTCTAATAGTATGAATGAAGATTCATTATCTTTCTATTATATATTTTTACCAAAATTCTACCGTTTTAATCACATCTTGGTGTAAGTAACTACATTTTAATCGTCGTTAGTTATAGCGTTAAGACGAGAAGTTTAAATTGGTATCGTTAATAAATACCCTTGTTAGTAGTTGAATACAATTATTAAGTAGTTCGATATAAATGTTTTCTTTTTGAAAAAATGATTGTGTAGATAGATATTTAAATTCATATTTTTATAAACATAAGTAAACGAATAGAATACAAGTAGACACTTGTTTCACTCTTCAGACACTACAGCATGTAGTTTACTGTAGCTATTTGGCGCGTGCAAAACATTCGATGTTTTCGATCAAAAATGGATAGATTGTGTTTTGTTGTCAATAATCACTTATTTAATAAAGTAAATAGTCGCTATTATTTTCGATAACTTTTGTAAATTATTCTGATTACAATCGAATTCTTCAATCACAAAAAAACTCATAATTTCTCAAAAGAGATAAATAAACATTTTTTAGGTATTCCATGAGATTACTTTCGCCATAATATTTAATTATTCGATTGGCCATTCATACATTTTTGCATATCGCAAAAGAATAAAACGTTTCTTCTTCTGGCGCTTTATCGTCAGTATGCTCTGTTATTGTTTACAAGGAACTCGTATACACCGTTGCCGATAAAATTTGCTACCTAATTATCGAGACTTCACGAAGTTACATCATTGACTAAGGACAGGATAGACCACTTATCCAATGCTTTCTTTTGTCACCCGGATATGGGGCTCATGAGCCCAAAATCCGTTTTCATTTTTACCTTTACGATTGTCTAAAATGTATAACTTTTGCGATTGCTCTTACATTTTGTGTATTAAAATACTTTAGAAGTGTTTACATTCTTTGTCAGATAATAAAACGAAAGATATTCTTCCGAAAAGTCTGAATTTTTAGGTTATCGGTATTTCAGAGCATGTGACACGAAGTCCCATAAGATGATCAGTTTACCCTGTACCTCGACTGTGGTTACATATCATCTACGTTTACCTTATGTGAATATAATTGTTTTCGTTTGCTCCGGATGAATATGTTCGCACGCCGTAAATTCCAGACTTTGATTGCCATATCTCGGGGGAAACGTTACGATTGAAAATGAATTTTATTCGACTCACGTGAGCTGTCAATCTAGTAACCTAGTCTAACCCTCACCTTTCTCCGGGGGCTATCATGATTCCAGCCTCAAATTTCACGTTTTCGAATATTTTAACGTATCCAATTCAATTTCTCTCCTAGTTCTCTTTCAAATGTCTATCGTTGTTTTTATGCGAACGAAAATTTCTAATAAATATTATGTAACAGCAATAAAATAGGGACACATAGAATGCTAAGCTTGCTACAGGGTGTTCATAAAGTTTTTGTCCATTTTTAGTGAAATATACTCATTCAGTTGATAATTCTTTTTTGCAAAAATATGTTTATCACTTTGATAAATGGTGTTCGAAAATTAAATACTATTCAACGTGATTTGTGAGTAATGTGCAATATGGCTGCCTATGGTAAGTACGTGGAGTCATCGATGATTTAAATAATAATAATTCATGATAGAATGAATGGTTTAAATACGATAAATACAGCGGTGGTCAATAAAATTGCATCGCTTCGTAAAATGTGTAGGTGACTACATTATTCGTAAATTTTGATATAGATATGTTTGTATCAAACTATTTGCCGATTCATACCAATAAATTATGTATGCTTTAATGTAAATCGAACCGTTTAATGATCTACAATAGAGATGACTATTGCTCATGCGAGAATGAAATCAAAACCATTGTATTGAAATAGATCATAATTTAAACTCTAACTGTATTACAGGAGTACAAGACTGACGAGTATCAAATACAAATTACGCATAGTACTTGGATGTTTTATATTCAACATAGTGCTAAAACAATGAATATAATACCATTAAACATATACAAGTGAGAGTGAAAGATAAATAAACACTTTACAAAAATGAAATTATGATGTAATCCGTTCACTGTAAATTATATCGTAATTATATTATAATTTGTTTATCGTAATTAATACTATAATTGTACCACTAGTATACAATAATTATTTATTTGTTATAAATAATACTATAATTATGATCTAATTTCATTTGTACCATGATTACACTATAATTTCATTTTTGTGAGGTGTATACTTACTTTTGATACTTATTGTAAACTGTATAAAATATACAAAATATCCAAAATACAATAAGAGACAAAACTGAGTATCTAATCTACAAAAATAAGATTATCGTACAATTTATTTACTCTAAATTGCACCGCAATTATACTATAATGCGTTTTCCATAAGTAATACTACAATTATATTATTATTACGCAATACTTATTTATTTGTTATAAGTAATATTATAACCATACTCTAAGTATCCTATAATATCATTCAATTTAATTTCTGCGAGGTGTGTGCTTACTTTTGACACTCACTGTAAATGATACAAAAATATACAGGGTGCCAAGAAAAGAGGTACAGAATTTTAACCCCATACTTTCCTCAGTTTTCAATTGCTGTAAAATTTAAGTTACGATTCCTTTCTTTGCCACCCTGTATATTTGCTTTACATTTATACGATTATTGTACATTTACTCGATTGCATTTATTATTTGATATTTTACAATACTACCAAAGGAACTCGAGGCTGCACTCGCATATGCGATTTCCGATACCCCTGCAAAGTTCACTCCTTATATAATCTAAAATCAAGCTGTGTTCCCATTCACAAGCTGACCACGATTGCGGGCCTCGTACCCTGTAACTATGATCTGTCTTCTTTCACGATACGTCGGCACTTGCATAATCGACGAGCGGAGACAAAATTTCAATTGGCATTGATAACTCTTCGTGAACTCGCGAAGCTAGCAATAGGATATTATTAGACGGACGCAAAAGTATTGTCTATTTCTCAGTCAAACCTAAATAGCTTCGCTTTTGTAAACATTTGCACAATAAATAAAGAGATAGAATATTTATGAATGGTTTCTTATAATGATAAATAAACCAAAGCTAAATGATAAAGAGAGGCAACTTGAAGTGTTCCCGTTGCTTAAAAGTAACAGAGTTCTCGCAATATGCCAATATTAATAGGAATCATAAATGTTTGACTTTAAATATTCGAGATGATTTTTCTTATTCCTTTCACTTAAACGCTTTTTTTAGTTTCTATGTTAAAGAAATTTTTTTCATATGACATTTGAATAAAGTTAAAGGACAAAATTACTGGAAGAAGTATTTTTCTTCTAAGCTGATTTTCTCTTCGATTCTTCAAAGTTACCGTTGCTTTAAGCTTTAAATATTTCAAATAATTGTTCTCACTTATAATATACAGACTATTTAACCCTTTCAGTGGTATTGTCGTACATGTGTGGCCAATTTGATGTATAATAAATAATTCACGTTACTTAAAATGGTGAATAGGTATTACAAAATATTACAGAAATATAAATATAGAAATACTGATATAAATTGTAAAGATAACAATGCTAATGCTACAATATGAAAAAAACATCTACCCACATTAACAAATTATAAAAATAGATGCAGAAATTCTAAAACTGCTTTACTATTCAAAGGGTTAACAAATGAATTATTTTCTCCTTCGATCTTCAAGGTCACCGTTTTCTTCCTCCTATTTAACGATCAGCGCATATATATCGTAATTGGCATTAAAATCTGTTCAGAGATGTGTAATAATATGACTGTTCCCACGCATAAATATTGATATACCTCGTTCGATGTTCCTCGAAGAAAATGTCTTCAGCTTTTGCATCTCGAGTAACGGAATGGAAATAGTAAAAGATGCATCGAACGTACCGATAAGGTCTTGACCTGCTGCAACTTCGTGCATTCAATCGTAGACTATTCTACTCCGGCCCACTTAAAACATACTACCTGTAGTCATCGTAATATTTGATCTACAATGTTGAATCGCGATAGATAATACGCTGGCATAATCGGTGCGATTGGTTGACAAGTTGTGGGAAACTTCAAATCGCGTGTTAAAGTAAACTTGGTATAACTGGCTGCTCGAATAGAAACAATCGGTATCTCTGATCTAATCAAAGACGAAGTTTAACGTTAATTACACGGCCAATTAGAATATTTATATTCACACCTATAACATTTGAAACGTTTTGTACATTTGCAATCGGCTTCATCGGACACGAGAATGTAAGCAAGTACTAATGATTGTATCGACGTGAGAAATATTAGGTAATTCGCTATTTTTCAACAAGCTAACGAATTTATTTTATCTAAAGATCGGGTTTTCTTCGAGCGGGAGTCTACAGCTTGTTAAAACTCAATGAAACTCACGTGTTGAAAAACAGTTTCGAGTTTTAAGAATTCGAAGCTTTGTGCTACTTTCGTGAATCGAAACTGTTGTGTAAATTATAATTTATATAAAAACCGAAAAACCTGTGTACATAATAATTTATATAAATAACGAGGATATTGTCAGGATACGAATTTATTTAACTCATAATCTAATTGGGTTTGCGTTTAGATTTTAGACTCATTTTAATTTACTATATTTACTATATTTATACTATATTTATTGTAATGCATTCTCTATAAGTTTGGCAGCTAAAAACTCGAACACTCTTCGTAACCATTAATTTAGATTGAAATATAATTGAAATTGCGGTTATTTCAGTACACAGGAACCACGCTGTTATGTATTGATAAAGTAGGCTAACACGACTAACTCAGCGTTGAAATCGCTACGCGGTTTTCTTATGCGGGCGTTGAAATCTCCCACGTATTATGCGAAATTTCCCACACATTATCAAACATTTACCCGAAAATCATTTTCAGTATTGGCCAATTGCTTTAATTATTACAAATCTCTTTACAGTAGAATTATGCACCCTATCTGTATTATCGAACAGTCACTATACCACAATTATATTTAAAATAGTGTAGATGCACCAGTGAATGAACACTTAAGAAAACCGTTGACTCGTCAAGTCGAATTTTAGGGATTAATAGCAATAACCCAATTCTTTAATGTCTAAACTTTCACGTGAGATATACAGCAAATTTTTAAAGAAGTAGGAAGTATAAGTAGTTGAAATAAAAAATTAAAAATATTGATTACTCCAATGAACGAACATTGTTAGCCAATTAATACCAGTGAATAAACACTCTTAACTAATGAATGAACAATACGTATTTTTTAATAAAAAAAACTGTTCTTGCCTTTCTTGTTTTTCTTTTAATAAGTTACTTTAACGTTTTTGTATTTAATGTTCGTTCGTTGACGTGTGTTCATTTACCCTATGTGTCTGATTTTATTAAAAATGAATACTGAATTTATACTCGAAAAAGTTGCATAGAAACTCTACAAAAAGTTAGGAGCAACGAACTTGTATTATTTTCAACCTTTAATAATACCCAAGTTAAATCTACAATATTTTATATATGATTAACAATAATATATTATAATATGTCAGAGGCAACGATAAACTGTGTTTTTTAAAAATATCCGATGATTTATTACTACAACAATATTATACTATATCTACAATCTTCTTATAATTAAAATACTGTCATCTTGAGTTTTAGTAGGCGAAAAAGTTGCTCTCCTGGTGTTTGATAATCTTTCATAGTTCTCCTTTAATATACTTATTAGACATCCATTTATCTTATTTCCGATCTGTTTATGTTATTCTTCAGTTACAAATATTAATAGATATAATAATATAATCAATACTTATAAAACGTTATGAGAATTCGCATTCACTTTCGATACATTTTTAAGTACTTTATCGATTCCGAAAAACGTTTAAAATATAAGAAATCACTTAGAGTCATAAATAAATTCTACCAATAGTCATCTTCCTATATGAGAACTCCTGTTTTCTAATAATAGAACTATCAACGACTGAAATATACTTACTTGTACGAAAGATGTAAAAATAATGGACGATCGAAAACAATATATGATACAATTAAAATGAATTTTTATTCGTATCTTGTACAGAAAATCACGAAATATTTTTAGAAATGCGTTGCTGCAATTTTGTATAACTTTTACTGTAAATCCACGACTGCATTTTGATTGATTTTCAATGCATATTAACTGCATTGTTAATTCTAGTGTTAAAACTGGTTGCGTTAGCTAGTATCAATAGAAAATAATTAGTTGCCCTATTTTAGGTTCGACAATTTGAAATTAGTCCTGAAACGCATCATTTTATTAAAAAAAAAAAAAAAAAAAAAATGATTCACTACAGAAAGGGTCAACGAATTGTCGCGAAAGAGTGAGCAGCTACGAAACGGTAACGCACATAGAGAAGGTCGTAAATTATCCTCATCGAAGTAGCCATCTTTTTTTTGTACGCCTAACAAGCACTCCACACGTACTGCCTAACAAGACTCTATTTCTACGTTTATTTGTAATTCATAAGACGCTGCCTTTCAGTTTCGATTGAGTTATAACGATCGATTAGCGAGAAACGTTACACCGATTATCGCGATTACTCTCGCCAGCCTACAAGCCACAGGCGTTTTACTGCACGTGTACCTACATACGTGAACACTTGAAGAAAGCGATGTACAATAACGTGCATAAAGTATAAAGGTCGTCCAATTCACTCTGCATCGATTTCTTTTCTCAACAGATGTCAAGCGACAGGATAAAAACCATTTGGCTATCAGTTAAATATTATTATTGGCAAAATGTTATCGGCCAAACGCGATAATACGAAATTAGCTAAAAACGCTAATGTTTTTGCGATGCAAAGTACTATAGTATAACTATAAAACTTAATAGAAAGTTTATAAGTAACACAGAGCAAAATTAGTTAATAAAAATGTTCTCAAAAGTAAAAATCAGTTACGAAAAATAATAGAATTATTGTAAAAAGGATTTCCATTTACACGTTGTAAAAATCTCGTAGTATGAATGCGATGCCAAAGTAATAGTATGTGAACGTAGAAATATGAAAAAATAATAGATAATACAAATATTAAGCAAAGTATCACTTTACTTTTAAATAGATTTGTTTCCCTCGCCGTTTTCTTTTTGATAGTAAACGACTATTTTTATTCTTTTTCTTTCTGTATTTATTTAATATTATATTTCTTGAATCTTCTCATATGTTTTTTTATTTGTGGAGTAGCATTTCGCACCTCAAAAATTGTAGTGTTCTTAGTTAGTTCCACGTTTTCACGTTTGGTCGAAAAAATGTTGCCAAGGGTAGTATAATACGAGTCGTTTAGTTTGAAGGTTGGTGTAAGTCCACTTTTTGGAAAAAAATTGAGAAAACGGAAAATTTGTATACGGGTAGATCTCGATTAACGATAATGACAAATCCCATAATTTTAATAAACATTAAACGAATTCGCAGTATTCAAAACTGAACTATTAACGTCAAAATATATTTTAACATTTTTATTAAAAATTTAAATTCAATAAATAAAAGTGAAACGGTAATTATTAAAGGAAATCAATGAATAAATCTTGAAGTAATAGTAAATACAGCTCCTATTGATAAAACTTAAGGAGAGAGCAACAAACTTCACCATAGTTTTATCCATAATTACATTAGTTTTCCACTAAACAAGGACGCTGTGAATCAAAAATGTTTCGAAGACCGTACAAGGATTAAAATCGCGATTTTGGAGTTACTTTTTAATGGCGGTTTCTCGAACTTGGACAATTATTCTACCGCCTCACAGACGGTCGGACTGAATAACGCCAGTGCACAAAGTATTGTGCAAGTGTGCGTACTATGTAGGAGTACCTTGGTACGGCCGATATGCCTTTCACATAACTGTGAGTAAATGCCAGGCCGTGGCTCTCCGTACTCCACCTCTCAGATGAGACCTATCCTATCTATTTTCTGACCGAGCAATGGGAGTAATAACTCGTTGTTGCCAGGACGATCCGTTATGACGAAAACCTATATTAACCATTCACAAAAGCAGTTTTCACGTTTCGAGGTCAACGCGCCCATATGCTTCCGAACACATTCAATTATACACGAAGAATCGAACAAGGAGATCGTTAGAAACTATAGACTAGACGTCTATCGAATGTTTTCATTCCGATTGCTCCAGTGACAGCTGTTTTCCTTCTTTTTCTTACTCGAATAGGCAATTGTTGCACAATTCCTTGCGTAGCTTTTGTACGGTGGTGAAGTTTTGTTTGTATAGGATTTTTTGTTCGAGGAATACACAGAGAAACTGCTTGACGTAATATATAATAGTAATCTGTTAGATACTGTCTTACGCGATTGATGCTCCAATTCACCGCGTTATTTAAAAGCCGCGTACGTTTAGGATTGTTATACAAAAATGGCTGTGTCTATTTATCTTCGCGTTTGACCGTGTTACGATCCTTGGATCGTTTTTGATCCAAACGTGTTTTCAACTTTTAGAAAAGTGTTCTGGTTTTAAGTAAAACCATAAAGGAACTGTAATTACTATGCGCAATTTTAAATTCCGATATCTATGTGAAAGCTTCTTTTTCTCAAAATTATAAAACATTATGTACTAAAAAAAAAGAATATGACTGAATTGAATAAAATCATGAAGATCGTTGCAGGGTAAATATCATTTTTTACAAATTGAACATAAATATGTAAATATTCCATATACCACATGTTTGTATTCAGTAACGTTTTCAGTTTTTATACATTGGTTTCAAGAAGAAACATAATCAAGCTTTGAGCTGTGAATTATCTACGTAAATAAAAATAATTTTCAGTGCTTCTTATAATAACTAAAAACATTTTTTTACTGCTAATGAAGAAAATACTTTTGTTTCTATTGCAAACGAACTTTTCGTCTTAAAAATTCTATTCGAATGAAGATTTGTATTTTCAAGAACTTTTTTTTATACGTTCTCACTGAAATTTAAAGGCGAGAATTTTTAAAAATAATTCAATAAATTATTAAACTACCATTGTTCGTACATTCTACATAACTTATAGAACATAAAAAAGTGATCTTTCCTTATATTTGTGACTCAACAATTACAATAAAAACCTTCTTTTTAGTATCATAACTATCCCATTGATAGTAGAACAGTCGTCGTTCTCGCTTTTTTAATCGACATACATTCTTTCATCATTTTATATAAAAAAGTGATAAAGAATATTAAGCATTGCTTTATTTTATTATATTCACTGCACTTGGAATTCAACGTTAGATTTTTTTCACGTATAACATTTTAGGGTTCATTTAATAGTATTTCAGACAAAATAGCTTACAGTGGCATTGATTGGGTAGGTGACAGTACGTGGATCATTTACCCTAGGCTGTCGTGAATTCGCACACGTTGCGTCGTTCACTATTCAGTTGTCGCCAATGAAGATAAACGCTGACTGCAGAAACTGTGACGCCGGAGTGAAAAGTTTGCAACTTGTAAATTACAAGTCCTGCCAAATTTGCATCATTCATTATTCGCCAATTACGACTTACTAATAGATCGTGAATATTCGTGCACCTTCGCATTTCTCTCACCAAGATTACAGAAATGAATCTAAATTCGCAATAACCAAATAGTAAATGACGCACCGTATGCGTTGCCCACTATTTGCCAGCACATCTTCGTTAATAGATCGCGAATTTCTATGAAACTCCGCATTTCTCTAGCCAAAATTAAAGAAATGCATCTAAATGCGCAATAACCAAATAGTAAATGACGCTCCGTATGCGCTGCCCACTATTTGCCAGCACATCTTCGTTAATAGATCGCGAATTTCTATGAAACTTCGCATTTTTCTAGCGAAAATTAAAGCAACGCGTCGACATTCGCATCTTTGTCGGCAAAATTAAGGAACCTGCCTCACTAATGGTACTTCCAGAGGTACATAACTTTAATAGTTTATATTTTTAAAACTACAGGTGGGCCTCTTGCAACGCGGTACCTTTACAACGCGGTTTCGCTACAACACGGTTGGAAAGATGCGGAAATTTTCCTACAACGCGGTACTCTTGCAACGCGATTTAAGAAACGTGGCAATTTTCCTACAATGCCTCAATTCTATAGTGTATTTTTAAGGAACGAATCTACCGCGTTGTAGGAGGCCCAACTGTATTGAATAACTTCGCCTAGTCGGTATGCTGTCATCCAACGAAAGCACTTTAAAATCAAAGTTCCTTCCCTTGTGAGTCTTGAAAAATGCTCTAAAAAGGTTTCGCCGAGAACTATTGGCAAAATACGAAAGAAAGGAAAATGGCACAAGGCCATGGGTGTTCTAAAAGTCCGTGCAGCACCATTCAGACATCGCACATTCGCGAGGGCGAGTTAACGAACCCCAGAACGAATTCGTTCGGGTGCATTGTTTTTGCCGTTTCACCATCAGCGTCACGAATTCGCGAGATGGGTGTCATGGTCAGTGGAAGATGGAGCACCCACTGGGTGCTGGAACGGTTGTCATCATTCACCGGCGAATCTGACATAGCGATGAAAAAAAAAAGATGAAATTTAGCAACGTGGAGTGATCTGTAATCGATCTTCCGGCCTTCGTGGACGAAGCTTCTTCGTGCGTATCATGCTCGTAACGTTTTTAAACGATTTACATCTGGCACAATTTGTCACGGCCAGGGTAGCACAGGAGCAATTCGTGGCGCGACACGGTGATTTATAATGAGACGTAAAAATGACATAATGGAAACAGATGATAGCCTAATGAGGTGTACATTATGCGGACGAGTCAAGGTGAAAAAAAATGGCTACTGTGTATCACTCTATTATCGCGTTACGTATCATCGAGGAATTTAAACCTTTCGCTATCACCTGAAAACGCATGATTCATTAATGCATCCGGCTCGGTTGGTTACTTTAATAGTTTCACTTGGAAATTTAACATTAATCGCAAAGGATTCCGTTATTATTTCACGTATATTTCGATATCTTTTTACGCGGTAGATGCATACAATGCAAAAAGGAAAACGTGCACAAAAAGTCCGTGTAAAGTAACGATATCGCGAAGAAAGAAACCATCTAGACAAAATGTATCGTTTGAAAAGAGATTTGTAGAAAAGTGGAACACTAAGGCAAACTGTAGAAACATCAAGCATCCAATTAAAACGTTCCATTTAATAAACATATTTCAAGGTACATACATACATGTTTAACTGATGCCAAATTAGCATATTTATTGGATGTATTTCAGAAGAATTTAGAGACAACACAGCTGTACTGTTTAATTCATCGGAGAAAAGATGAATTTGAAATACTGATATAGGAAACATAATTTTCATGACTTTTTCTGTGCATTAGTTAGCATACGCTTTTGTAATGGCGTCAACTGAAACGCGTTTGGAAGTCTTGTAACAGTAAGTAAAACACGTAAAAAAAGTCATAGTTTAGAATATTTGAAATCTTTATTAATTTCGTTAACTCTGTGTTTCTTTCTAAAGCAAAATAAATTAATTTGACGAGAATGATATTCCAGAGAAGCACGAAATATGTATATATACATGTATGCAGAGCAAATAACATATGCATGCATGACCTTAAGCATAAAACATAAGAGCATATGCATTATGCAAAAAAGGTAAAATAAATAATATATTTTTAGAATTCTGTAATCATAAAGTATATATCGGCCCAGGTCCTATTGCTCTACCTGTTCTCTACAAAAATATGCATTTGCATCAACATACGGAGCCCACTAACGATTATTAAATTGTATTTGAACAGAAAATAATATTGATCCTTAGTAATTTAGAGTCGTGCAACGGCTGATTTTACGAATAACCAAGCAAGCATATTTTTCACAAAGTGTCCCGGCAGAACCGCTATAAATTTGGACACAAAAAAATGTGCAGCATTATCCAAACATTGATAAATCAAGCCACGAAGTTTCAACTCGATGCGTTTGTTAATTTGGCGAAGAAAAATGACCGCAAGCCATCCGAACTAGGAAGACATCCTAAAGAATTAATCAACTTCCAACGTTTTTCGCATTCCTGTAATTAAAATGAATAACGATCCAGTTTCGCTGGTAATTGGAATTCTAAAAATTCTTTCGGGAAACAAGACATAGAAGATCGTAAAGGCGCGTGTTCACCCGTGTACATACACGTGGAAATAAGCGACGAAGGATATATAACGGCAACCGAGCTTTGTGCATCGTGCCGCCATAAATCACGGGAAATACGAGGTAACTTTAATGGCCGTTGCGATTTTTATCCTCCGTCCAAATGCACCGCAGTCCCTCTCCACCGGGCAGAGAAAAAAAGAAAAGTAATTCGCTGTGTACACGCGAAGTGTTGAAAGTATTAAAACGGGTGGCCAGTAGTATTCCCGACGAATTACGAGAAATTTCGTGATTTATGCCGCGCTTGAATCGTCTCGTGAAAATCCGTTGCAAAATAACGCCATACACGCGCCATTCGCGTGCCTCGAACAATATTACAAATACGTGCAACTATAAATAATAATCGTCCGATTGCAGACAGTGGCGAATTTCGGCTCCTCGCTCTCAATGTAATAATTTATAAAAATATTATGCCACATTGCGAAAGGTTTATTGGGCATACACATGAAGTGCTGTTTTGTCAAATAGAGATATTAAAATGTTGGGTTGTTTGGAAAATTCGTAGCGCTTTTAATAATATTCACTTTTGCTGTATAATTGGTGAACTGAAAAAAGATTATTTTTTATAATCTTTAGTTAAATAATAGCATTCTTAATCTAAACAAATACTGTTTCTATTCGGATCACTTAAAATCCAGCCATTAATGGACAATACATAGTTAAAAGCAAGGGCAACTTTTTTTTATTGGACAACGCTAAACAACCTAATATTTCAACAATGAGATTAGTAAGAATTGTTAATCGTTGTCTGGGATATTTTATTATCATTGTTTATTGTAATGTTTGCAAAACCTTATTAACAGCCAACGGTTGAATAAATTAGAAGCCTAGAAGAAAGTGTGCAAACAATGCAAACTTTTTGGAAAAGGGGATTATGAAATTTGATAATAGTCATACGATTATCAAAGAATAAATACTTCACGTAAAATTATTTACTAAAATGTTGATGACGTATCACCTTTGACCTCCTAAAATATCTCTACGAAATTTCCGAACAATGTAATATAAATTATCAGCTTCAGAAGTTAATTCGATGCCTTTTTTCAAAGGTTTACATTTACCATTCAAATTTTTATGATAGTTACGTACAATAAATATTTAGTTCCCCTTCCTTAAAGTTACTGAGAGTTGGTTGCACTACACTTAGCACACATCTAAAATAACACCCACAGAAGAATCGATCGATCAATGAATTATTTCGTCCTTCCACAATAGTTATCCCATGGAAGTTGATTGGTTTTCGATGGTTTCGGAAGACGAGTGCAGGGTCGCATTGACTCACAATAGAATTTCTATTGCAAACTAGCTTTGGGGAGGAATTATATATGCGGTACCGCTCCTAATTATTCGAACGACTCGAAAAATTAGTGGAAATTTCTGCTAATTCAAAAGCTTGGAAATTCGATAGTTTCGAATTTGATAACTTGAAAATCGAAGAGTTTCGAAATCCAAAAACTTGAAAATTCAAAGCCATAGAAGTACAAATTCTTTAAACTTCGAAGGTGTAGTAATTTCGAAAGCTTGAAAAGTGAAACGTTTGGAAATCCAAATGTTTGATAATTGAAAGGTACAGGGTAGATGTATCGATTATTGCCACTTTAAGGTTATGGCGTAACTTTAATTAACTATTTTAGAAATTATTTAACCTATCAATCGTTCCTAACAATTGTTCGACGTCTCTTCTATTTATGAACATTTTTTTTTATATGTTGAATGTAATGAATTAATTACTACGTAATTGAAAATGTACAACAAAGTCCAATGTCCCTATTACTGTCACTCGAAAACTTCTCATTTAAATAGAAACAATTTTTACATATATTAATACGTCAGTTTGTGTAATAGACATAAGAATTATTATTGAATTATGACAATTCCCGTACTTTCTAATTACATTCGTCACGTTTTAATGTTCAACAGCACATTTGCCTCCTAATATTTCGTTTTAAATATTAATTGTAAACGAATATATAATATCTACGTGTTGTTACGTAAACCGATGTCCAAATTTAGCATCAAAACTTGTTTACTTACGTTTCTTCGTACATTGCTTTGCGATTAAATTAAACAATTAAAGTGTTGGTTATAGGTACACTGGCAATAATTGGGACATCTACCATAGAAATCTAAAGGTATCATTATTCAAAGACCTAGTAATTTCGATAGCTTGGAATTCCAAAAGTTTGACAATTCAAAGGCAGAGAAATGGTAAAATTTACTACTCACGATACAAAGTGAGCGTATATTCTTCCGTTATTAGTCCAATCCTATATCCTGTCTCTCCTTAATTTCCTCAAGGTTGCCGTAAGATCCTGGTAGTGTGAAAAAGGTGTCCGAATCATGGGAGCTGAAGGGTGCTCGATAAACCTAATCTTTGCTCGCTGGCTGCGCCCATCCAAGATTTCTCGTTTGATCCAGCACAGTTAATTAACGACACGCCAGCTACACGTGTCGTCTGGCCGCAACTGCGGTTAATTCGAGAGATATCGTGATTGCGAGCCGCTAAATGGCCCCGGCCTGATCCGATTTGCATCCAGCACCCATCACTGCACCAAACCCTGCTCTTATCGACAACAAGCTGCACTTCGTCTTGCGTGTGTTTCAACCTCCAAATGGACGAATCATCGAACCACATCTTATACTCTTTCTGAACACTTTGTAATTACCGTCTTGCTACTTTGCGAGACGACTTAAGGAGAATACCAAATGATCGTCTTATTGCGCAAAGTCGAACGCATCTGATTTGGCCGGTTAAAATATACTTGGTTGGTAAATTTGGTTTCTGGTGGATTGATGTTACCGTATGACAGTGGTTCTTAACCGTTTGCCACCGACGAGGTACAGAATAGGCCTATACCATTGCCACTTTAAACTTATCGCTTTAAGCAACTTCGTTTAATTATTTTGGAAGTTATTTAACCTACGAATCGTTCCAGTTTGGAGCACGACATTAGTTAATACTAGGTTTACGGTACTCGTCATGTTGACGCATTTCAGATTTCATACCTAAAATTATAGAGACCATAAATATTATTTGTCAGTACTTTATGTTAACTTTAATGAGTACTTTATGTTAACTTTATGTAAACTTTATGATAACTTTAATTAATGGTATGAATATGTATTCTAATTGATTCTCTTCATCCTCAACCTTCTAATTTCGAATATTTATATGCAGTATACGTATTTTTCCGGAAGCCTGTCAAATTACGCGATTAATGTCCGTAAACCTAGTGTTAACATCTCTTGTATTTATGATGATTTTTTTTATATGTTAAACATGATGTATTAATTACTAATTCATTGAAAATACATAACAAAGTCCAATGCCTCCATTACGACCATTTGAAACGTTGTCACTTAAATGGAAATGATTCTTACTGTATATTAGCACGTATGTTTGTACAACAGACAGAAGATAAATGGTAAACGCATTGCCTTTGCTGCATTACAAAAATTTCCATACTTTCTATTTACAGTACATTAGTCGCGTTTTTATGCTCAAATGAAACCATTCAATTTATATTAAATATAAACATATATGTAATGTCCACGCGGTATTACATAAAAATTAAGTCGAAATTTAGTATTGAAATTTCTTTAGTCTCGATTCTTCATACATTCGTTCGCTATTAAATAAAATAGTTAAAGTGACAACTATAGCGACGCTGACAGTAATTGGGACATTTACTCTATCATTCAATGTATTTTTTTGTCTCCAGATCCCCTTACTAATTTCATTTTTACCTTTTCAATTGTAAAAAATAAAATAGAATCTTGTTGTTCAAAGCTTCATTTTCGAGCAAATTGAGTTTGGAAATTTTAACGATCTGCTCGCAATTAACGAATGTTACGACAATTTATAAGTTAATGAAGTAAAATACTTAAGAATTATGCTTTCTGTTCAATCATAGAATATATTAGGTGGCAGAAAAAGTTCGTGCAGATTTATACTACGAAATTTAAGTGGCCTAAAATCTCATCAAGTATAATTTTATTTAACAATGTAAAAGATAGACAAAATTTTGCGTTTCTTGATGCATTTGTAGATTTGTTTATGGGAGAAAATACAAGATTCACATGATACACAAAATTACATTAAATATACAAAATAAAGCACATATTATTATATTTAGGGGGTGAAGCTAACTTCTATTTAGGCTCCATTCATCTGTCCGTGTTTTTAAAAATATAAATTTGCAGTTTAATCGTCATCGTTGCAATAGTTTTGCGAAGTTTCGTGAAAAATTCTTTTTCAATATAATTTCGATAGAAAAACCGAACGATTTATACCAGAAAATCCAAGAAACTTAAACTCCCATTAAGTATAATTTTATTTAACATTGTAGAGGACGAATAAAATCTTCTTATTGCAACAGTTTTATAAAGTTTTATAAAAAATTCAATATGAATATGCTTCTAATGGAAGAACCATACTAAAAAATATAAAAGACCTAAATTCTCATTAAGTATAATTTTATTTAAGAATGTGGGAAAGGAACAAAATCTTGACAGCACAATTTTTGAAGTGGTTCTATGTAATTTTGTAATAAATTCGATTTGAATATATTTCTTATAGAAAAATCGGACTATTTATATCAGAAGATCAAAGAAACTTAATCTCTCATTAAGTATAATTTTATGTAACGTTTTAAAAGGTGAACAAAATCTTCTAGTGACATCACCATTAAGTATAAACTCCCCCATCAAGTTTAATTGTATTCAACAATATAGAAGATAGATAAAATGTTATGGCACCGCTATTGTAATAATAGTTTTACAAAATATTATCAAAATTCGAATGGAATACATTTCCGATTGAAAAGAATTTCCGGAACCTAATAGCAAACGCAAGTAGTATAGATCGAAATTCATCGAATAAAAGCACAATAATCGAACGAATATTTCTCACGTTTTAAAATTCCCTGTTTCCCAAAACAGAGATTGAAATGATAAAGCGTTACTGTAAATCTCTGGTTCATTTTTTTATGTTAAATACCCTTCTCGCCGACACACCCTGTATATTTTGTTGTAGCGTAATAAATGGCGAATATTTATTCGTATCTCATTTATCGTATGCCGCAGAATTGACTCTACAAGCTTCCAATTTTGTCTTAATTATACTTGCATCTCGAACTTTATTTATCCAGACAATCTTTTAAGCAAGTTTCTTCACATTTTCTCTTACGTACCTCTTGGTACATTAAGCAATATTATCCACCATTCTTTTAACAGCACTCATATATCTTCGTCAATTTAAAGTTGTATGCTAACTACCTGTACAACTTACTTGCATGCATTCATTCATCTACACTGAATACATCAGTATTAAATGTTTCGCATACCGTAACAGCGATCCTTTATCGTAAGGCGTTCATTTTTTGCTTTGGATACCTTGATCACTGTGATGTATGTGTATGTGCACGGAAGTAATTATACGTACGATACATCTGTCAAGTAACTGCGTGGAATAATTTCTGACATTTAAAACTTGATATCCATATAGATGAATGATAGCCGTATGGTTTCTTGGGAACACAAAAAGGTTTTCAAGTCTGATGATTAAAAACTAGATATTAATATGTTTTCGTTCTTTATTATATTACGATATACAGATTTCCCGGTAGCCAAATTTTTTACACGTATAAAAAAACGTGTAAAAAATTCAAAAGAGATACTGTATTGTTAGAGCTGTTCTGACAGTTTTAATTTTGCAGCAAAAAAATAGATTAAGAATGGAAATTCTTGTCTAATTCCAAGTTACAAATATATTTAACAAACGGGTTGTTTATTTAAAGTATTCGATAGATGCTTAACTTTTTTATATTTAAGATAAATTTCCCCGACACATTTGTAATGATTTATAAAAATAATAACGCGTGTTCCAAGGATAATATTATTCTACACATTTCAAGCCTCGTTAAAAAAAAGTTACGCCATTAATAATTCTATTTGAGTTTCAATTTCAAAAGGAACTTTAAAGAAGACTGTCTATTTACTTTACCAATTTCCCTACCTTTTCTTCTGGAGTTATTTTGGCAAATCAGCGGCTCGATTATACCTTCTGAATTCTAAAAATTCCACGCAGTTCTAAAGATAGGAAGCTTCCACCAAATCTTGGGGCCATTAAACGGTACTAAAGTTGCTTAAAGGGTATTTCTGGGGAAAATTAATTGCCCATGGGGTATCAAAAAAGCGGTCATGGTGCGGTAGCGTATCGCGGATTCTCAAGAAGTATCCAGTTACGGCGTAGATGCGAGTATGCGAACATAAAAATGGGCTCCGGGTGTGTTACCATGGCAGGTACATGGACCCTGATTCGTGAAGGTCGTTCAATGCCGTCCGTTCATCCGGTGACCCTAAATATGGTTGCTCTCTCATCCACAACACCGTGCTTCTAACGATAGACTATATATATATATATTATTTTTTTCTTTATGGTAAGAATAAAAAAGATTGGCCCCTCTTGGTTCGATTTATTAGCGAGTCCACGTGAACCACGGCAAGAGGAATTTTATGGTTCGAAATGATACTGTGGTCATTGACACGTTCTTCCAGTATGGGACTACTATCCCTTTATGGTGAGTATCTCAACATCGTTTTTGGTCCTTCTTTAATATCCTTGTCAAGGGTTCAGTCACTTTTTTATTGGTCCGCCTTATATATAGATTTTTACTTTTACGGTGGTGCCGGACGATATGGGGTACGGGGTTTGACGAAAATATAGCTGCTGTTTGTCGATAAAGTGTTGGGGATCTTTTTTTCTCCATTTGTACATTGGGTGGATGTTTTTAGGTGTTTACAAGAATCATTCGATGATAAATTGGTTGCTAAATTGTCGACTTTAAAAAGGAGATCGCTGAATAAATTAGTATGTATAAAAAATTGTATTGCGAGTTGTTATTATTTGGTCGTCCCATAAGTAATATCGTTACTTGACTTAACTTTAAGTGCAAACTATTGATACTTCTATTTATTGTTTTCAATCGATGATTTAGTGAACATTGTGTTTTATGAGTTCTCAGACTTCTCAGGAAATTTGTGGAGTCTTTCATTAAAAAATTGCGAATATATTTGTTTAAAAAAAATGTAACGACATTACTTATGGAATGATCTAATAGTACTCAAGTTATTGATCAGAACAATGAAATCACTAAATCAATTAGTGAGTATAAAAATTGTGTTATGGTTTATTATTAATATTCAAATTATTAATTAGAAAAATGAAATCACTAAATAATTTAGTAAGTATAAAAATTGTATTTCGAATTATTATTGGTATTCAAGTTATTTATCACAAAAATTAAATCAACAGGTAAATTAATATCTAAGCATAAAAACTGTATTTCTATCTATTAAATTAGTTATTGAAAAGAATATATCACCTAGTGAATTAATCATTTATACTAAGAATTAGAAACATTAAATGAGCGGCCAAATTAATATTTGCCAATACTAAATTGGATATTGTAGATACTAAATCAGTAAGGAAATTGCTAATTAAATTAACAATTGAACCAACATTACATTAATACTTAAATTAGCAATTATTAGACTGCAGATTATTATACATTTGTGGGAAATTTAACTATGGTTAAAACATAACGTAACATGCAAAATTATATAAAATATCCAAAGTAAAGGACACATTATTATATTTTGAGGGTGAAGCTAATTTCTATTTAAATTCCATTCTGCTGGTTGTGCTTTTAAAAATACAAATCTGCATAAAAATGCGCAATTTACTTATTATAAATATTCAGTTACTGACTGTAGGTATTGATAAGAACAAAATCGAAAATAATGAACAACCTAAATAAAAGTATTCGACTAATAAAGTAACTGAATTTATTAGTACGTGAACTACCAAACTCAAATATTAATTTAAAATACTCGTATAACTAACAAAAAACCATGTACTTATAATAAATTATGTGACATTAAATAGCTGGAATTGCTATTAATTTCGATGACACTTGCAATTATAAGTCATATATTTTATCTCCCTTTTGGAACAAAAAAAAAAAAGAAGAAAGAAAGAAAAGCGACGCTAGATCGTACATTACATTTTATACTTGGTAAAATCTCATGGATTATCATTACCTTCGACATTATTAATTATATAATTTATCTTACTTTACCAACTACCCTCTGTTTCACGTTATATCCCAGACTCCCGTGGATTACCATTTTCAACACGATGCATCACTATGTAATATTTACACGATAAGTCGGTAGTATAAAACCTATATAGTAATCTTCGACTTCGAGGAACTCCTTGATAGAAGATTTGCAAACGGTAGATTCGCAAACAGCTTTGTGTAGAACGAAAAAGAACGCGCGTAAGCTGCCTTAACCGTTTTGTATATATATATATATATGAATATACACACGGAATACAGATACGTTTTATCCCCACACCGGTTGTCGCATTAAGCTTGCGGAATTACACGGGAAATATGTCACATTGTGCGTTCATAAAGACCGCTTAATTGCTCGTAAGACTCTGCTGTCGTGGACCTTCTTGAGGCAGGTTATCCATCCGGTTTAAATGAACTCTCGCAGGTTCACCTTGGGGATGAGATCAATTTAACTTCCCCGATAAAGATTCAAATTTTTGACTCGTCCCTTCTCGCCATACCTCGACTTTCGGTTTTATGCTTTTGACCCGTTGCGGAAGTCACGCTTTGTTCGCGAACGTAACCTCAACCCCCGACTCAATCTCAGGCGTATAAAATTGAAATTTAATCGTGCCACGGATACGAGTAGCAGATCAATTTTGAAATGGGAATTGTCCGGGAAAATATATTGCTGATAGTCCGGAGAATTATATAGTTTGATCAGCTGTTGGGTTGATGCGCAACTTCTGACCTTCCTCTTCATCTTTTATGATTTATCAGATAACGAATCGGTGTGTTGATAAATTTAACAACAAAACGCGCGTGTTACAGAAGTGGCTCGCTATAAATTAATATGTTTCGAGGCATTGGTGTAATTGTAACAATTGGAGAATGGAAATAAGGAAGGCTGAAAGTTCCATTCTTTCCAAGAAATATTTTTCCCTATAAGAACGATGTTTATAGGAGTGCCAATATTAGTAAATAAGGTGAGCAGTTTTGTGAGAGTAATTAATACAGTTTTTGACATTTCGTAGCTAGTGTGGGATGTATGTTACACGATTAGTTTCGTAAATTAAGCTGAACGTGCCAACCAGTAGAATCACGTCTCGTCCAAATGAAGAGGAAAATTGGAAAACCATTAACGTTTACAAGGAAACTAACACTTCTGAAAATTAGTAACCGAATATCGAAGGAAAAAGATGATAATCTTAGAAAAATGTTGGCTTATTTGGACAAAGATGAGCATCGTCAATTCTTTATCAATATTGTAGATAAATCTGCCTAAATTATTAATCGTAATTGAGAAAATCTGTATTGGTACATTCTACCTTTTTCAGTAAATTACATAATAGAGTTAACTACAGCCTATCTTAAAATATAAAAATCATTTTATTATTAGTTGATAGAACTTTAAGATATTAAACCAAAGGTATTGTTAAGTCATATGGAATAATACGATACACGTAACAAATGAGTTTTGTTGTATTTTGACAATAAATTATACTTTGGCAAACAAAAAAATGTGTTTTCATTAAAAGTTAAATTTTGGCACTTTCAGGTCTTTTTTATTTCCACTTTTCAATTAGTGATTCTACTGATAATAGTTTCCTCCAGCAGTTCATAAAGAATTAATTTTCCCAGCTCGCGGAGTCATCAAATTATGGTAATCTGCTTAATCTACGCCATTTTCGCAAACTGTCCATTTGAATGATTCGAATATTTCTGCAACATTTCGTGCAAATCAAATCTGTATATAAACGATGGAAATTTTTGCATACACCTAATATGAACGGTTTGTACGCGTATTTGCGTACCACATGTACAATATTTTGTGTCTTATTGCATATTAAAATTTCCCAGAAATGCATAAAAATCCGCAATTTACATATGACAATTCGCATAAATATGCAACTTTGTAAAATCTTGATAATTAAGCAGCGAATTTTATCGGCCACAGTGTATATGAATTCCTTATAGACAATAACGTAACATACTGACAATTACGCGTCAGTAGAATATCCGTTACTGGAAAAGAAACGTTTTCTCTTTCGCGGTGTGTAAAAATTTCTGAAATGCGAGTCAAATAGTTCTTTTTTTTATTTGAGACAAGCTGCATCGGAAAAATATGCAATACCCAAAAGATATTTGTTTATTTCCATCTTTTTTTAAACAAATATTCATTTTTCACGGTAAACATACAGTTTTTTTATATTTTTATATTAGATACCACTTTTTCGAACTGCTGAATTTAACTTTCATTAGTTTTTTTACTATAATATTAAATCATTTAAATTCTATCACACTTAACAATTTAAATATGATTATGTATTAGTTTGTTCGTTCAGATGTATTACTTTTATTAACGAAAACAAATTTCTCTACTTTGACCAAGTTTTTAAAATCAGCTGTTCTATATTACGAACATTAATTGCTTGTAACGAATTGAATTCAATAATGAAAATTTGTTACCTTCTGTAACATTTACAGGTCCTTCCTACCAAAATTTTATTATTTCTCAAAGTTGATTTTCACTTTTGTGGACATTTTTATTAACTAATTCTGCTCCATGCTGTTTATAAATTCTCTACCAGATTTTATAGTTGTACAATAAAACTTTGCATCACGGGAACGTGAGCATTTCTAGCCAATTTTATATTAAAACTTTTTGCCAGGTGTAGTAGTGTTCTTAATCAATTCCACGTTATCCTATATGACCCAAAACTTATTACCATGGATAATACATACTAAATATATTCCTTTATGAGGTCAACGTTCTCAGATGGGTTTTCTCTTATGAGGTGAACGTATGGTAATAATAAAATATCGAGTTCTATGCAACGAGGGAAGCACTCGTAGTCGGCGTTTGCCAATTTTATTGCAGAAATCCAGGGTGGATATCGCTTATTATTGTCCGTACGTATATGCTTATCTATAGGCTGCCATTCCTTGCGTCATATATTTGGGCCGTTGACGCCGGTGGTGGTAGGGTTGGAAGACCTCGCAAGGACGGACGAACTGGCTGTGAAGTAAACAGCCACGTGTCCTGGCCCATCCTGGTGCATCCGTTTTCCTTTTGTGCACGCGACAGTCTTCCCTCGCGAACTTCCACTAATCGGGATTCCTGACTGCTGTTTGCTTTCTGTTTATACCGGCAATTTAAATTTTTGGCTCTCGGTGGCCCCGATGACCGGCCCTGTGGAATTTTTCTTGCCCAACGGCGATGACACTGGAGAGCGCTAAGCATCTGGTCCTCGGAAAAGATCTTATTTCGTTCTATTGCTTTACCGTAGGCGGGGACCGTTTCTCTCGCCGTCGAACGGCGATCGAGTCGTGTTCGATTGAAAATATTGAAGATCACGATTCGTTCTGCAGAGTCATCGAATGACGAATGAGAGGAATTCTGATGCGGAGATTGAATTGTTTGCAGATGCTTTATATCGCTTATGCATGTCGATTTGGGATAATGGGTTGAAGAAAGGTGTTCGGTGCGTTGAGATCATTTATTACGCCGGTTGCTGTTCGGTTACAGCTGAGAGATTACGGAAGCGGTACAGTAGAGCTTCGATAATTTGCACGCTAATTTGTTGGAGGTTACATTTATTTCATTATTATTACAAGTACAATTACAGTTGTTATTTGTTTATTGAATTTTGTTTACTTCCATTAATTAAGTCAAGGAATTATTTAAAAATAATTCCATATGAGTGTGGATTTTCTTACGTTTTCTGTATCTTTCTATTCAATTAATTTAATATTTTTAATTTTTCATATTGAGATTGTTATATGTACTTCTTCCAATTATTCTTAACTTAAATTGTTATAATTCAATGATTTATATATTTGTTATTTTTACTGTAATATACAAAATTATAATTGGATATACATAATTGCCATGCAATTTTAATTTACAAAAATGATTCGCAAGATCGGAGGTTGTTAAACAAATATTGTCTACAATATTCAAATGATTTGTACGTGATATGATACGAAATCGATGATCATCTAACGCTAGCACACGTAGATAATAAAATAACCGTAGGACAATGGATTAATCGTTGAATACCGGTTTCTTTTATTAACCACTGATTGTGAGTACTTGTACCTTTATTAAGCGAGTTTATGGTGTTCATAGAATTTGCTATGAAAACCGTGAGACTTCATGGGTACCTTCAAGGCATATCAAAGGCTGCCTCGAAGTAAACTTCGATGGGAAACACGCGGAGTGTGAGAATCGATTGCTTTTATACGATTTTATACCTTGGTACCATGCGGTGCGTTCGAGAAATCATCGGCGCCGTTTTTGAATGAAATTAATGGTAACCGATGGGGCGTTTTAGATAAACACCATACATACACGCATAACATTCAGCGAAAGTTTCAGTATTGTGAGAAATTCTTGTTCCCTCGATGGACTTTGATATAGGAGTTCGTCATGGGCCCACTTTATTGTAGATTATTCGTTAACGTCGAATGTAAATTTACGATCTTATTATTGTGCAAATGTTAATTTATTAGGGGGCGAATTAAAATTTACGATTTTATTATACGAATCGTTAATCTGTTAACGTAGATTTTAAACGCAGAATCTTCTTTGTACGTATGTTAATATATTAATGTAGAATTTTATTATGCGAATGGTGATTTATTGACGTCGTGGTTTAATTTAGGAAGAAGAAAAAAAAAAACGAGGGCAATTGTTAAAAACCGAAGCTTGTTGGTCGCTGTGATTTCTATTTTAGTTGCATTCTAAGAGAAAATTAATATCCGTTCGAAGAAATTTATTTTATTTTTAAATTTCGTCGAGCATTCTTAAAGATTTCGTTTTCACAAGTGATTCTTTTTACAATATCCATTTATGATGCCATAAATTAGTTCTTCGATATTCTTTCTGTTTCGTTTTTGCTCAGATATGTACCAAGTTCAATTGATGCAATAATCTTTTTATCGATGCCTTAAATCGTGCATACCATAAAAGGGAAATAAATATGTCACAATTAAAGGAATTTTTTAAAAATCGTAAATACATAAGAACACGATTGCGCAATAAATAATATTATTAACGATAAGTTAGAAAGAGAAATAAATGATGTAACATTACATAACTGTACATTATTAGCAAATTTTACGTTAACACTTGTGAATTACATAATTTATCTTTCTTCGAATTCTTACAAATTTTACTACTCTTTTACAATTATCTTTTTAGATTATAAATACTTCTATGGCTAATAAATTATTTTTCTTTTCTTTCACAGATACTATAGCGTTCTGCGATAGCAATTAAATATTTGCAGTTAATTAAGATAAATTAGTCCGTGTATGCATTTTTTCCAAATTTTTGGGAATTCCTTTCAGACTTCTGTCTTGTTTACAACGACTAAGAATGCGACAATATCTGTTTTCTTTGTTCCTTTTTGTCCCGTACATTTACACTCTATTTCGTCTATGTCATTTTAGCAGAAAAAGGGGCCAACTATAATTAGTAAATAAATTTTCTTACCAAGTTTCTTTCGCGCATTCTAAAGATTTCAGTAAACTTGCAGTCGAAATTTACGATGTAATAAAACCGTATCATTCCAACGCGTTTTATATATTATTGCAAAACAGATAAATTAAACGTTTTAACATTCCGATTTGCTGAAACATTTAGCTCCATGTAACCGCTACTTGTTTTCATCTTCTTTTTGCGTTGTCATCGAACAACAAACAGCAAGAGAATAAAAACTACGCCACGCAAAAATAGGCTTCGAGTTTTCTAAGAAACTGTCCTATAGAATCAAAAGAAAAGCAAAAATTATTTCTCCAATTAAAGAATTAGAATAATCAATATTTAAATATTATATAAAAAAGAACTCAACATTTTTCATTATAATATCAATTTTTTTATACAAAAGTAATGCTAAAAATAAAATGAATTTGTATTAAACTTAAATTAGATTCAATTTAGGTTTAAATTAGGTTCGGGTAAGATTTGAGTTAGGCTCAGTTTAAATTAGGGTTACTGTCGAAGTAAGTCAAAAATTGTAGTATTGAACTATAAATATTAAATTTCATATAAATATTATTACACTAATTATTAAATATAATTAATAGACTGCAGATTTCTATGCATTTATCGGAAATTTAAGTGGCAAAATGGTAAAGAATACATATGATTTGAAAAAAATATACAAAGCATCCAAAATAAAGGATGCTTCATAGTTAGACTGCGGATTTTCATCCAATTATAGAAAATTTAGATACATATGGAAATGCAGAATGCATATAATACGCAACAATCCATAAAATATCAAAAGCAAAATAATTTCAACGTAAGTCGAAAAAGAGGCAAGCTTTAGCAAAATTGACTATTCATACTAATTTTCAAAGTTCTCAGTTCATCACTGAAAAGCCTTATGACGTTCAATTTCGTATGCAAATTAGCAATATTAGTTTTTCTTCTGTTGGAATATGAAGACAAATGCAGCTGTGATCTTGGTACCTTTCTTAAATTAATTATTAGACTGCATTCTTCTTATGCATTTATGAGAAAATTAAAGAAGTCAAAAGGTACAGAATAGACGCAGTACATAAAATATATTAAATAGTCAAATTAGAGAAGACATTTTAATACTTAGAAAATGAAGCTACCTTTTACTTAGCTTTCATTTCATTAAATGAATTTGCATTATTAATTACCTTCACTGTTAATTGGTAAAATAATTTGGTCAACAATTATTTGCAGTTACTTTAAATACTAATGAGACAGTTCTTATTCTCACTCTGCCCCAAACGGTTAAACGATAAAGAAAAACTGTCCCTTCTCCTCTTTTTAATCGATAATTAAGAACACAAGCTGCTTTTGTAAATTTTTGATAGACAACATCTAAATATAATTAATCGACCACAGATTTGTTCACATTTTGTAATTCACATTCTTTCAACACACAATTGGAACAACGAAGCCTTAACGTAGACTTGTTCTACTTTCCAAGTATCGTGAATAGACAGCGAATCTCTTTGCAAATTCCTACTTTCGCAAACAAATATTAAACGAATGGAATCTAAATACAGATTCGTTTCACTTTCTAAATCTCAAGATAATTTAAAACGCAGCATTCTTTTAAATCAAAGGCAGTTTTATAAATAAAACAATACTACTTTGTTATATTTTTTTTCAAGTAAAATTTCCACGCAACTGGGGTCTTTTTTCTGTTTTAGAATCCTGCTCCCCGATAGGTTAATTCGCGCACACATTTCTCTTAAAACTTCGAGGTAAATAGGTTTTACGTAGTTCGCATGAGAACGGTTCCCAACGATTACGCCCGATGATACGTCCAGACGGATGGACGAAATTACACCGGCGATAGCTCTCGATTAAAATAATTGGATTAAAAGTCGAAACGGGAGCAGCATGCAACCGTAAGTTCAAACTGGGGAATGTGACACAATCTTTGATCTACTTTCCTGTGAGTTGGCAAGAGGATTTACGAGGCGTACTCCTACGCTTCAGCACGAAACCCATCGAGGAGTCGCGACTTTTTCGCGAGCTTACTATCGGCGAATAAATAATGGCGCCGTTGTCACTGACTTTGGCGCCATCAGTGCGTCTACACGTTTTATACAGTAATATATCCACTTCTTTTATTGCAATAGCTTCCTTGTAAATGGACGATAAATAATTTAGGAATTTATGCAAATTACGTATGACCATATATACGGTGACTCGCAATGAAAACCATCCATAAACTTTACTATTTTAACCTGTTCTTTACTATTTTATTTTATTATTATATTATACTATTTTATTTTATACTTTAATTTTTTTTACTATTTTAATCTTCTATTGCCACTATTATGCAGACATACGTAAATTTGATCAAAAGTTAAGATTTAAGTTTGCTTCGTTTTATTTTTGCTAATTCAACTTTCATTTCTTCGAAATAAAAGCAAATTTCTCCTTTTCAAAATACATAACGCATTCACTTCTCGCACGAGTCAGAAAAGTGTAGTAGAATTGCTGTTACATCATATTATTAAAACAGGGTTCAACTTGTCTAGGAAATGTAACAATAAACTTGTTAGAATATTTCTATAGTGATTATTATTAGTAGAATGCGAATTCATATGGTAAAAACTAGATAAGAGGAAAGAAACTTAATTAGAAGTTAATTTCACCCTTTAAATGCAATAAGGTATACTTTTGTTTAGATATTGTGTAAATTGCATAAAAATCGATCTAAATTACGAACGTATTCAATTCATGCATACCTACGGCATTTTATAAATACAAACGAGTAATTTTCATTTTCAGTTGTATAATCGCTGAAAATTTCGAAACGTGTTATGCTTTCGAAACACGTAGAAGAAGAACGAGTTATTCTATTCTTTTTTCCCTGTTAGTAGAATGCGGATGTTTATGCAAATTCATATTTTTATACGCGCAATTAACAGAATGGAACTTAATTGGAGATTTGCTTCACTCTTTAAATATTATAATTTGTTCCTTATATTACATATTGCATTTTCGCTTAAAAAGTGACACAACTCAAAAAGAGTATGTTTCTCAGGAGGAGCGAAGAACTGTTTTCGAATATTAGACATTATTTTGTTAATGAAAAATAGCTGTGCCAGTGGGAATACGGTAGCATACAATTTAAGTATCATATTTCTTTGTAAATAGTTACAAATAATGATAATAGATTGTATCAGCGATATGTCAAGCGTTGTTTTTGTAAAAAAAAAACAATGGGAGTAATAATAAGTGCAAACGTTACTCAACTGGATATGAATACAGATATTAAATATCATGAAGTTTGCAATAATTTACTTCGGATATAACAAAATAAATTCTTGCAATACCTCCTAATAGAAAATGAAAAGATCGTATTAAAGAAATATAGTTTTGGTCTTATATATACTATATCCTGATATTCTTAAGTAATTTGCGAACAAACAGGTTTGTCACTTACAGTGCGTGCAGATTTAAATGAACGGTACTTTCAATCCTTCTTGCAGCAAGATATAGGCTTTTCTATAAAAACGATTCTCTTTTGACAAACTTATACACTATTAATGTAAGAAATAAAAAAATGTTGCGACGTTCATAAGTTGCTGTAACTTCATTTACATGTAACGATAAAAATAAATCAAGTTTCATTAAAATAACCTAAAGCCAGCAATGTTTTTCCTTCCTCTTAAAAACTTAGATTTTTATATAAGCTATATTACTCTAATCGCGTCGTAATCTCATTCGTGCCATAGTTATGTACTCGTAAAATATTTACGTTGCTCTTACATTTTGTCCCAAATAAACGTTACGCTCGTCTTTTAATCGTTGTTATTATCTCTCTCTAGTTTCAATCGTTGACAATTATCAATAAAAACTCCGAAACTCTCGAAAGTTAAAATGGTGTTATAGTTATGCTTCGCAGTGTAGTAGAAAAGACAAGGAGCATCGAAGGGGAGGGATGCACCGAAATGGGTGCAGACTCGGTGAAGAGACGTGGGTGGCAGAGGATTCCCGTAGCTATTAATAGAACTGAGGTTATCTCTCCGGCTTCTACGTATAGTCGAATGCCATCGTAGGGTGGAGTTTCGCGAAGGGTGCCATGCTGGCAGATTATTTGTACCGGTTTTCTGCCAAACGGTGTGTGCGTCAATTCCTTCTCCTTATACAGGGTGGTCCGTATAAAATCGCAAACATCGTAGCCCTACCTGCAAGCCCAGGCCTTATCTGGCGGTAATTTTCCTGATTTTTGGAAGAATTCATCCCGTAATATGCTTTAAGTGCAAACAAGAATCGACCAGGCTGCCGGTGCATTAGCATAATTTCGAGATAATATTCCCTGCGTTCCGTTGATTTCAACTTTCAAGACCCTGGATGATGGCTGGGGTTTTTCCTCGGCGAGGTTACTTTACGCCAAGGACCGGGTGTTGAAGTATTCCGCAAGTTTATTGAGTTTATTGAGATAACGAGAGCCACCATTCACGCGGTTGCGCATGGGTAAAAGGTGTCGAGTGAGAGATAAGCGGCTTCGAGCGGCTCCTTTGGATACTCCCGCATCTAGGAAGGGCGAAGGCACTGGGCTCGGTGATTTCCGGGGCCGATTATAAAGATTGATGACGAAATTAATGGGCGGTAGTAACAGCGCACGGATAAACCTTGTATTTCTGAAAGAAAGGGAAGTTCGGTAGACCAAATGATTGGACGGAGAACCAAGGTGTCCGCAGGTGTTAATGGCTATACGAGTGTTCATATTGTAGGTATTATCTGTATTTATTGCAGTTTTATACGTATGATTTAAGCGATACCGCGCTGGCGATGTACAGGGTGACTCATTTGATTTTAACGTTCAATGGGATTATACGTATTACTGTGAAAGCCTTAAAATTGGTAAATCCTAGGCTATACTTGTCAATTTTAGCATTTATCAGAATAAGGTTGTAAAAGTCCGAAAACATCTTTTCAATCCTGTCATTTCCCATAATTTTATTCAATTTATTCTTCATCGGTATTTATAAAAGATTTCGAATTATATTGTTCTTTGTTGGCACATGATTTAATAGGAAGAAATTACTAAATGTCTAAAGTAGCCGAATACTCTTGTGGCTAACTGTACATTCTAAATTCTGAACAATCATAATCATATGCAACCTTTTGATGGTTGCTCATGAATAAACAGCCAACAGAAAAGAAAAAGTGTATCGGCATAAATCTCAGAATTCTTTGCTACATTTAATAGCAAAGAGACGAATAAGACAATTGAATGAAAACGAATGAAAGAACTTTAATTACACGACCACCTTCAAAGTGGAAAGTTACGAGGGAGTTGTAATGATTATTTCGAAGGGGGTTTAAGCTTTGGGGTCCCATGCCGGAAGATATAAAAGCGTGTTACCCGTTATGACATCGTTCTACCATCGGCAGAAGGTTGTAATTTCTTCTTAACATCGACGTTCCGTGGATGCACGGCTTGTTCGATTTTAAATTATCCTTTTTAGGGCGAAGCTTAATTTACAACACGTACATACATATATGATTTGCATGGGGCTTTAAGAGGAAGGGAAATCGATTTATGGCGAGTAAATTCTTAATGAAGTGACAAACTGTATGGGCAAGATCGGCAGATTAATTTAAATGGATCAGGGCAACGTGCAGTGTAGTAAATTATTTTACTGCAATTTTGGATTGACGCTCTTTCAGATACTTGCTGTTACGCCGTATTCTTGGATTTCAATGTATCCTATCACCCTTTTTATTAATTTATACGAACGTACAGCGGCTGTCAAAAATGTTCGAGCAAAGTTAAGATGAAAATTATCTGGAAATAAATACCTTCTGTAAAAATATATCACGCATTGCGGTAAATGAAATATTACATACTTAAAGTGTTCATAGAAAAATTTGATTAATGTACAATTTAAATTGATACAGAATTATGGTTTGGCCACTGTAGGTATGATTTATAGGAAATCAGTATAGCAGACAAAAGTAATGGCGTCATGGAAGTAATGCGATTCGTCGTCCCTTCCACAAACGTTCTCAACAAATTTACTGTAGATAAATATATTTGTATCATAATGTATTTAGTTCCCTGATTGGTTTTTCTGTTAATACTTTGATCTGGGATGACGGGTTAACTCGTCCTACAAATTATCAATCTTCCAGAAGCAGTATTTTCCTTTCTTAGAAATTCCTAAAGCATTGTTGTAATTGCATCAAAAGCACGTTCTTTTGTATTTGCATTCGTAACAATTAAAATTCTCCTAACTAATATCGACTCTTTTTTATTAACCTTCAATTCTGTGTGTGAAGCAGATTCTGACTAATATATATAGTTAAACTATAGAGCTTGAGCCCATTATTTGTTAGAGTGTTTCTAGATAATGTCCTTACAAGTTCCTCTATTTGACTTCAATAAACTTTGCGTAGTTAGTAGGTAGATTATAATACTTTCATTCTGAAAAACATGACTAGGGACAAAAGTAACATACTACATAGGAATTTAACGTGTACATATTTAACTGTAATTTAGTTTAGTTTTTAAAATGCCTCGATTCCGAATGGGAACTACTACCAGAGACACAATTATCCCTTAACAACTCTACACCTATTAAAACTTACGTAATCACTATAAGCGGCCTGCGAGACCGCTAATGTTTATTGCGTTATATATTAATGTAAAGGTAGCGAATAAAAAATCAAACGTCATTGTTCTTGCTTTGTTCTTGTTCGATTTCGTTAATTAAATATTGTACCATAATTGAAAAGAATTCAGAGTAATAAGCTTATAAATCCTGCAGAAAGGAAAATAATACACCGACAATAGTAATGGTCTGGCTAATCAATGTATTTTATTTTGCTTTATTTTAGTTTATGAGATTTTCTTCGTCCCAAACTTACAAGCTATTTTATACGGTCTTATTGTGCGAAACTGTTATTTTTGTGACAATTCTATAGTACTAATTGTATGTAAGGGGAAACCCGTTAATAATAATAATAAATAATAAATAATAAGAAATAATAATAAATAATAAATAATAAATAATAAATGATAAATGATAAATGTTAAATAATAGATAATAAGTAATAAATAATAAATAATAATAGTTACGGGTTAATGCAAAAGTTTATAAACAGCTATGCAACTTGTTTATAAATTACTATGGATACAAATGGGTCATTTCGGCGACCTTCGTGGAGTTCTACCGTTACGATATAATAATAACATTCTAAACTTTCGAGCGGCAATGCACACTAAATATTTTTCATCCCCGATAATTTTCACATGACTCATTACACAAAGAATCATTTGCACTATCTAAAATCGATTTTAATACAGTGTATACAAGCACACATGCATCGGTATCTCGGCAACCAGGTTCGAAATTGTTCACAACTATCTTCGATTAAAATCTCTAACGCCCGGGGAGCTTTGCCTCAGATCGAACAATGCCGCCTATCAATTTCAACGATAGTGTCGCAATGATTTGTCCGATAAATTGCCTAACGACACACGGCAGATTTTAGACGAAGTCTCCATAGCTACGTTTGTACAAATAATACAGCGATGAAGCGATCGAAAGGGTTATTACAATGGCATTGGGCGGACAGGCGTATGATGCAGTGCAAGCAAACATACATCTCTCTATTTCCTCCTGCCGAGAGGCCACGTTGATAATTCCGTTCAATTTCTTTTCGTTTTACGCGTCGATAATACATGACACAAGCATGCATCAATCTGGCGTGTTAAAGTGAATTAAAATGTCATTAGCAACAGAGACGTCAATTTATTTTAGTGGCTTTTTAATGAGTTTTAAGAAAGAGCCGAGCGAAAGGGGAACGGATATTGTAATGTTGTTCGTATTCATTTATATGGGACTAATTACAGTCAACCCCCGTACCAGAATACCATGGGAAAATATGTTGGGTCAACGTGGCATTAATTAAGAGAACACTACTACGCCTGACAAAAAGCTTTCGATCAAACGCGATGATATAAAATTAGCTAAGAACACTAAGATTTTTGTGATGCAAAGTGCTATTGTATAACTATAAAATGTCGTAAGAAATTTATAAACAGCACGGAGCAAAATTAGTTAATAAAAATGTCTCCAAAAGTGATAATAAACATTGAGAAGTAATAAAATTATCGTAAAAAGAAATTCCCATTTACACGTTGCGAAAATCTCGTAGTATCAATGCTACGATATATGAAATTAATCATATGTGAACGTAGAAATATGAGAAAATGTTAGGTAATGCAAATATTAGGTAAAGTATCATTTTACTTTTAAGTAGATTTATTTCCCTCGTCGTTTTCTTTTCGATACCGAACTTTTATTTTTATCCTTTTTCTTTCCCCGTTTATTATATACAATATATATATAGAACGTTTTCAAGTAACAGTAACAAGGACATTGGACTTTGTTGAACAGTTTCAATCACGTAGTAATTAATCCATTATATTCAACATATCAAATAATGTTCACAAATAAAAGAGACGTTGGTCAATATTATGCTCCCAACTGGGACGATTTTTAGGTCAAATAATGTCTAAAATAGTTAAGTAAAGTTACGCGCGAACCTTAAAGTGGCAGTACGTGGTACATCTATCCTATCCCTACATAACTAATATCTTTCACGAAGCCGGTCGACGACACGCGCAACTCGGTCACAAAGATTCTTAGGAAAATAAGGCGACGTGAATTATAGCGAGGCCAGACCAGTGTAGGCAGTCATTTTTTGGGCCTTATATTCCAGTGGGAACAGAGACGCGGGGGTGGCTGGGAGAGACACCACGTGAGGACTTGGGAGCGACAGCGGGATTTCGCAAGGTGGTTCGTTTGCCTGGGACACAGTTATTCGTTTGGAATCCAGTCGGTCGTTGTTATCGTTCGGGTTTAAAAATACCTGGCGCCATCCGATTCGGACGGCACGAGCACGTCCGTCGGCTCCAGTATGGCCCCCCATACATTATTCCACAGAATTGTTCTAGCGGCGAAAGTTTTCGCACCTTGGAATGCGCGTTTCTGAAATCGGAAACGCGCATTCTTCTGACCCTTGTAACCTTAATCTGCTTCCCATTCCATTCCTCTTCTTTTTTTCGCCTTTACGGGGCTAATTTATGGTATATAGTATGGCTGTTGACATTGGTTGGAATCTTCTATTGGAGACAAGGTATAAAGTGTTTAACTTTTTTGTATTTTGCTCGTGGAAAGGTATACTAATTCGACGAGCAATTATGGATCGAGTACTATTTGTGTAAAATATAATACGGTACACTTTGGGAATGGTTTGGTGAAAAATTCATTTGTATAGTCTGAAATATGTGCAGATATATATTACGGTTCATATTTATAAGTAGATTGTGGATGTTTATGTGGATTCAAACATTTACAAACACTTGTTTGTTGTAACGATTTAAATGACAAGTATTCGCGAACACTTAATTGATGTAACAATTTTATTCTCTAAATAGTAGGTTGGTAGATACGATATGTCGTTTTTCCAAAGCTTAAATTAATTAATATATCTCTTCTAATTTTATACAATGGCTAACTATAATAGATCACATTGAAAACGAAGAAATTTGATGTAATGGAGATACATGTGTATTGTATTGAAATTATGAAAACTTCAGGGTTTGGGATTCTAAATAATCAGAATATTTCTGCAATTCCTTTTGAAAGTATAATTTTGACAAATATACTACAAAGCTATTGAAACTAGTAAGCGAAGAAGATACGGAAATTGGTTATTTTTATAACTATATAATAATGAAACTAATGAATTGTTGGAAAGAAGTGCATACTAAATATAATCTAAATAATAACATATTCTATTGTGCCAAACATAATAATTTTAATCATATTAACATAATTCTACAAATAAAATTCAATATATTTAATATTGTAATCTAAGCTAATAACCATAATTATATGCTAATATCATTCAGATATTAATATAATTCAATCTACTAAATATAATCTATATAATAATATATGTTATTATTCCAATCATAGTAATTTTAATCGTATTAATATAATTCTACCAATAAAAGCCAATGTAATAATTACAGTCCACTTATCGCTAATATTGTAATCTAAGCTAATAACCATAATTCGAAACAAAAGCTGCGACACAAAATCTAGTGCTATTAACGACATAGCATATATAGAATAATAACACGTTTTCCGGTAGATAAAAACTGAGAACTCTATGTGACGTTATACTTAAAAAAGGAAAAGGAGAAGAAAGATTTGTGCGACACTGATTATATAAATACTTTGCCAATCAATTTATCTACATTTGTTTTTCTCCCAGCAATAATTATACCTGTTCCGTTTTTTAGAACAATCCGTTAGGCGCCACCGATAATTTTCTTCCATTCCCATGCAAACTGATTTACATATTTCTGAATTGTTTTGCAATAATAAAGTGTTAATATAACCCGTTCGGGTTCACCTAAAGGCTCCGCAAATCGGCTATATTTTACATATCAGCGATACAAAAAACGATCATCATATGTAATATACAAGTATTAAAATTAGTATTAAATAATGTTCTTATTTCGTTACTTTTAAATCCACGTGATATGACTAATTTTACGTAAATGCAACTGCAGAGTTCGATCGAAGAATCTTGCAACTCGGGAATGTATAATCCACGCATTTCTAGAATTCCTTTTTTTGCATCTATGGTTATTAATTCTATAGCAATCACAACAACAGAAGAATTACAAAAAATCTTTATAGCAATCTGCCATTGGAAACATCGTGATATTACGCTTCCGCAGATGTTCTCTTCGCTCAATTTTTACAAATACTTCGTCCCGTGAAATTGGAAATACTTAACTATTCCTCATAATATTTACGCTCATTTGCAGAAATTTTCGTATTTATTGGTGTCAGATTTTTTGCTAAAGGAGGAGAATTTCAAAACTTGAAGACTTGGAAATTCGAAGATCTGTAATGTTCAGAATTGCAAATTTAGAAACATAAAAGCGTGAAAATTTGAAGGTTAAATATCATTTTAAATGAATACGTTCATTTGCAAAAAAATTGGTATTTATTATCGTTAGATTTTTTATATTGGAGAAAGAGAATTTGAACATTCGAAGGCTTGAAAATCGAGGTTTTGGAATTCGAAGATTTGCGAAGTTTAGTATTGCAAGTTTAGAAAATCGAAAGCTTGGAAATGACGTAGAAAATAATTTAATGGCTTATTTTTAGCGAGGCACTGCGTATAAAACAGGAAATATCGAGTACGACTGATGAAGTATTTCACTGAGAAAGGTAGATTGGATCAATTTGGTCGCAATGACAGGAACTTGACAATACGACAGGCGGAATTAGTAATAAACAAAAGCACTTCGTTCTTGTTATGAACTATCGACGGATGTTCCTCGTTGGTGACACAGGAAATGAGGGTAAGGGATCATCGGTTGTGATTCGTTCTCATGTGACAACAAGAGTAACGTGCCAACGCATCATGTTATCATTCTACGTCTGGCCCTTTAAAAATTCCTCGTCGATCAAATTTAAATCGCACATCTCGTAATAGCGTGTTCAAAACAAAGAACAAATTGAGAATGATTGCGTCAGAATTGGAGATGGGCGATTCGTGCAAAATAAATCGATTCTAAATCGCAGGGACAAAGATCGATTCATCAGAAAAATTGAACTTTGAAAAATCGATTTAAAGAGATCATCGATCGAAATGCTATTCATATCCATATGCATACTGAATCACTTACTGCTTTAAATCGGACCTAAAATGCGATCCTTTAATTTTTATGACACTTTAGCGCCGGTTTACAAAACCAAGGTCTTGAATAAAAATAATCTATTTATTTTGCTTATTTATCGTTCTTTATCTCATTTAGAATTACAGTGGTATTATGTGTTAAAAAAATGTATACATTTGTTGCGTTTGTACAGTCTACTCTACGACTTACTTCATTATCTTTGCACTGTAAAGGGTTTATCCCATAAATAAATGAATAAAAGTAAACAAATAACGTACTGCAATGTGCATCCCAATATATGTTAATGATCCCAATATGAGTTTTACAGGTTAGCAAAAATTAAAAAATGAAAAAAAATATCCGTGTAATATCGAAATTCTGAAATCTTCGAATTTTTAATACTTAATATGGAGACTGCTGGTTCCGCTGTATTTTCAACATAAAATCATCATAAAATTGCACGACGCGAACCCAATGTTCGATAATTTGAAAGTGCCGTTACACGTTCCAGAAGAATATTTCCAGCAACCGCTATATATTTCTTTCTCCTGTTTGCAACCGCAAGATCTCGATGCAAGTTTCGTGTAAACGTCGCAACGCTCTGTCAACGCTCTTATTAACCTTGTTAAACACGCGCTAAGGTGGCATATTTTCGATAAGGAAGCGGAAGAACGGAGAAGATAGGTCTGTAGGTTCGAGGTACCGTTAAGAAGCATTAGGGGCGCAGTGAATTCTCGCGTTGCATTGTGGCACGAAGGTGCACGTAAGGTCACAGTAAGGATGGTGTTTGGTAACGGTACACCGGTAACGGAGAAAACGATCAGCATTTCTTCTCTGTGCCGCTGTTTAATTTGGGAAGAAAATGATAGTCAGATTTCGTTCGTGAAGTCGGACGATTATCCGGCGAAGATTCGAGGCGAAGTTGACGAGGCATAGGATAGGGTAAACGTTCCAATTACTGCCTTGAATTAGGTTACTTAATAGCAAAGTAATGCACGAAGCATCGTAAATAAAGAAATTTGTATACTAAATTTGGACTTCGCTTTACGTAACAACACGTAGACATTGCATATTCGTTTACGCTTAATATTTAAAACGAAATATTAGGAGGTAAATGTGCTGTTGAACATTAAAGCGTGACCAATGTAATTATAAAGTATGGGACGTGTGATAATTCAGTGAAGGCGATACGTTTACTATACATTTTATATCTGTTACACAAACTGACGTGCTAGTTTATGTAAAAATTGTTTCTATTTAAATGACAACTTTTCAAGTGACAGTAATAAGGACATTGGACTTTGTTGTACATTTTCAATCACGTAGTAATTAATTCATTACATTCAACATATAAAACAGATTTTATAAATAAAAGAGCGATTGAACAATATTATACTCCAAATTGGTACAATTTTTAGGTTAAATAACTTCTAAAATAGCTAAATAAAGTTACGCGCGAATCTTAAAGTGGCAGTACGTGGTACATCTACCCTAGACTATTCATTGTTATATAGAATCATTAGGGGGCTCTCTGGTCCCATTACAATTTTAGCATCACATGCGACATTACTAATTTAAATTAGAATAAAACAACAGCGTTTATAAAACGATGGGAATTATAAATAAATACTGCGCCAATTAATCGTTTTATGCTTTGTCTATAAAGGACGAAATCCAAAAATAGTTCTACTTAAACGTAAGTAAGTTAGAATTCGAAAGAAGATTTCTACTTGCAAATAAAGGTCGAAATTTTTTGGCCGAAAGATACATTTGAATGCCAGACGTGTTTCGCATCACTATACTATGTAACTGTGCGGCGTTACACTACGTAACAGAAACTTTCGTAATAGTTTGAAGTTCCGGCAATACTTCTATCGATCTTTCATCAATCCTTACGTTTATACTTGCAACACTTTTTTCCTTTCCTGTTGGAAGTCTGAATTGTTTCAGCAAAAGTGAAACGATATTGAAATCGAACCGACACGGTTACGACATCAAATTTAAATACGAGAAAATACAGTAACATGTTCTACTATAATTGCTCCTCTCTTTCGGAACAATAGCATTTTCTTGTATCGAATCAAGAGAATCGGTAGCGCGTTATTCTTTTGCTAGTTAACCCTTTGCTCTACGATAACGAATCACACACGTTCTATGAATTATGCCACAGCGTTAATAGAAATGGTTGCTACCGAGGATAAAACTTAACTTGAACTCTAATTCTACCTTTGTGTTATAAGATTGGGGGTTATTATATAAAAGTTGCTTACAATCAAGTATCTTTTTTCGTCAATGTTCAGAAATTTGTGAAATTATTTTTTAACACGAATTAATAAAACAAAAAAAATGTAAAGAATATTTAATTTGTAACACTGAAACGTCCCTTTAAAATGAATGATTTATTAATATTTTTTTAAATTCCATTAGATGTCTAAGAAGCAAGAATTATGCATTAAATTACATTAATGAAATCATGCTTCTTACTGCACGGTTTTTAATTGTAGTTTCTTTTATTATAAAGATAAATCAAATTCGGGTTACAGTGGGTTAGTAACTGTGTCAATAATTGTTATTACATATAAGCCCAGGAAGATTTAAGTATACACGTACCCGAAGAATACTCAAAACTCATTTTCTTCGAAACTCACATAAATATGAAAAAATTTCACTTCAATTTTTCGATTTATTTTTTTACACAAAATCACAGTCCTCGCGGTTATTACCCTCAAAAAATTCTCTTTAATACCTCATTTCCAAACCAATTTTCTAAGGTCTAACCGCAAATCGTTACTAAAGATTATTCCGTATTAAAATCGAATCTACCGGATTCGATCTAATCTTCTAATAGAGCGGCATATTTATGCTTTCGCGGCCCGATTCGCTACCATTGCAACGTTTCACGTTCCAACCCTATATTATCTTCCAAATGTTCCCTCGAAATTATTATTATCCCAATCTTCGTACCGACGAATGTTCTCGAGCGATCATTTACGACGCGGACTGTAGCCAGGTGTCGTAAAAGAAGCGAGAATCGATTCCAAACGGGGACGAAACAGTGGAATCTGGTAGCAATCGGGGTCCTCGTGATCTCTTTTCTATTGTACCGTTGTGATCATCCTGGCGGAACATCGCCGATGCCAAGGCAAAGACGATAAATTTTCACAGCAATATCGGTGGACCGGTTTTCATCGCCGGTTTCTAGAAACACAACGCGCAAGGCTGCAGTGTTTTAACGACCAAACAAAAAGTGCCCTGCGTGAAATTGAACTGGACTGGCATTTCCTACACAATCGGCAGGGCATTTCGTCGTTTCTTCTGTTTACCTCTTTTTTAATTCTCTTTCCCATGCGAGATTTCTTCTACCACGGACGAGATACAGAGTTGGCGTACAATGGCTCAAAGTAAAACTCGAACGCATAGGGTAGGGTAAACGTACCGCGTACTTACTGCCACTTGAAGGTTCGCGCGTAACTTTATTTAACTATTTTAGAACGTATTTAACATAAAGATCGGTCCGCTTTCGAGCAACATATTAGTTAACATCTCTTTTATTTATGATGATTTTTTTCTATGTTAAATACGATGTAGTAATTATTAATTCATTGAAAATATATAACTAAGTCCAATATTCCTCGTACTGTTATTTGACAAGTTGTCACTTAAACGGAAATGATTCTTACATATAATAGCAATTTAGTTTGTATGACGAATAGAAGATATATCGTAAACGCATCGCCTTTACTGCATTATAAAGATTTCCATACTTTCTACTTACAGTACATTACTCGCATTTTTATGCTCAAACGACACAATTCACCTCCTGATAGTTCTTCTTAAATATTAAATATAAACATATATGCAAGGTCCATGTGTTGTTACATAAAAATCAAGTTCAAATTTGGTATAGAAATCTTTTTAGTCTCGATTCTTCATACACTATTTCGCTATTAAATGAAATAATTCAAGTGACAATTATAGAGGCACTGACAGTAATTGGGACATCTACCCTACTCTTCGTAACGCACGTTGTAATGATCGTTCATTACACCAGAGATTGAAACAATGATCTTTGCGCTTATTGCGGTATGAACGACGCAAACACAGATCACGTGTGTTCCTGTGCGTATGAGAATGTAGCACGCGTTTCAGTGGTTGAAGAAATTTACGCATAAATCACTACACTCCTTATCAGGCTCCCCATGGTCTCGTGTATGGTATTCGGCGATGCACCTGCATGAAACACGAATGCTCGATCGGCATTGAAAGATCGCGTGGAACTCCTGTTCAGTATTTTTCTCGCTTCTTTTTTTTCCTTTTATCGCAACTGTCACGCCAAATTCTGTAAGGCGATAATTAAACGCGGCGTATGAACTTCGCGTGTACGCAGTTTCGTTTTAGTTCCTTCCCTTTCTTTATCTCTAATTGTACTTATCATTATGCTGCAGTATTCATTTATCGATACCGGGATAGGGGATTTAATATACGAAATATCATCATATTTAATGTACAAAAAAAATTATCACAAATAAAAGAGATGTTAATTAATACTGTGCTCCGAACCGGAACGATTATCACGTTAAATAACTTCTGAATCAATTAAATGAAGTTGCTTAAAGCGATAAGCTTAAAGTGGCAGTGATTGGGACATCTACTCTTGCACGTTTCATTTTCCTTCCAAAGATTAGCGCGTTAGATTTTGTAACCACGAAAATGAGCACGTTTCCATTTTTGCGATGGAGACTAACGTATTTTCATACGTCGCGACGAAAAGTAGCGTGTTTCGCTTTTGCTACGAAAGTGACGTTCCTCAAGATTACGCTTCGTGACACGAAGATTGGATCACTGTTTCTTTTTTTTGTTTAATAATCTTGCAATAAGAAAACTTCAAAAGTAGAAAATTAGCATTAAAATATGGATGTTACTCGCTAGAAGAGTATATAGAAAATACGCAATTTTTAACAAAAGACGAATTAAGGACAATTGAGGAAACGTTAACCGGAAATATATTAGTCTTCAATATAAGAAATTGAAACGTGCTACGCTTTGCAACGCGTGTTGATTAGATCTGCTAAGATTTGTCACGAAACGAACCAAACCCTACAAAAATAATAATTTTAAAAAAGGCAACTGTCAGCGTGAATACTTTGCCATGGAGAAATATGTTTTTTATCTCCTTGGGGGATTATGTTGTACGTGTACGTCATGACCAAGGACGATTCATAGTGGGATGGACGTATTTATACGGATTATCAAATTTCTTGTATGCATATCTCAATATTCATGTCAGAGATCAGCAACGCGAGGCTCGCGGCTACTCACGTGACCGCGACGCATTTTAAGTGGTCGCGTCAATCAATTTTCAGAATTATGTATAATTTCAGATAAATATGCATGGAATTTACTTTAATCCCTCAGCAACTGAGTAACTTCCCGTTTCATTTGCATGAATGGAGAAGTCTTACATATCCCAAGAAAACTCTTCTAGTTATGAACATTTTTTTGTACGTTGAATGTAATGAATTAATTACTACGTAATTGAAAATATACAATAAAGTTCAATGACCCTATTACTGTCACTTGAAAAGTTCTCGTTTAAATAGAACCAATATTTACATTATATTATCACGTCAGTTTGTGCAACAGATATAAGATATATAGTAAACGTATCGCCTTTACTGAATTATGAAATTTCCCATACTTAATAATTACATTGGTCACGTTTTAATGTTCAACAGTGCATTTACCTCCTAATATTTCGTTTTAAATATTAAGTATAAACGAATATAGAATGTCTATGTGTTGTTATGTAAACCGAAGTTCAAATTTAGTATCAAAGTTTGTTTACTTACGATTCTTCGTACATTACTTTTCTATTAAATAAAATAATTAAAGTGTCAGTTATGGGTACACTGTCAGTAATTGGGACATCTACCCTATATACTCGTATTAGAAACACACTATTTTATATTTGCATTCTAGGCAATTGAAATTACCCTAAATATTACTAATTCATTTCTACTAATTTTTATTTCTGTGTATAAAGAAGATTCTGAATGACAAATTACTCAGTTAGCAGGCTAAAAATAAAAAGTATTTTTGTACTTTTAACTTTCTGCACTCTTCGGTTCGTATAACGCTAGATCATTATAATATGGAACGCAACCCTAGCATTATAGGCGGTGTTACTGTAATTTATAATATAGAAACCGTTGTCGCCTTTTCATAATCTCGAATGAATGGTTCTTCTGTCCTAAATTTATTTATTGGATACGGTTGCCGATGGGTTAAGCTTACAATTTTTCCTATAACACGATTAAGTAAGATGTCCTTTGTCATAAGCCAGTCATTCGGCTCACCTTTCGTAGTGAAAAGGATGCCGACCTCTAATTCATATGATATATGTTAACTTGTGAGAATGTACTGCGTTAGACCTTGGACTATTAGACTCCCATAATATTCGAAATATTTTTTCAGCAGTGGTAATGACCTGTGAGATACTTTTGTATAGCGACGATGACGTATATATATAGGGTGTCCCAGTAATCGTGGCACAACCGAAAAGGGAATAAAAAGTGAAAAAGTAACGCGAAAATGTGGAATAACATTTTTTCATAAGAAGCTTGGTTTTCGAGAAAATTGAATTGAAAGATTTTTGTGAATATCCATGCACTTAATTGTTTTGAAGCTTGGTTTTTATAATAATTGTGGATGATAATGTCACAATAAACGCTAATACTACGTTTACCAATGACATTATTAATTTACATTTATAGTTATAAGTTATTATATTTATAGTTATAATTTCGGAAAGAAAAATCGTATGTACATCTGTGTTTGGCATGTTTAATATCTATTTAGGAATGAATATTATTGTTCGAAGGCGGTCATATTTCCGACAAAATTTTCATGATTTTACGTATCATAAAAAACGTAGCAATATTTTTTGCATTAAAAGAGGTTTCATTTTAAGTGTATTTTCATTTCCATTTTTCTTTGAATTTAAATAGTGATAACGTTGAAGTGTTCATAATAATCTGATCATCCACTGTAATAATAGGAGCAATCCTTCAATTATTGCATTAAAGTGGTTCACCAGTGAATAGTATTTGTTCAAATTGGAAATCTTATCGTGTAACAAAAATTTGTAAAAAATAATCTCCGTCCAACCCCTGCAATTAAATAAGAGCATTTAATAGCATCGCAAACGCTACGATCTTTCCGAACAACCCAATATTATGTCGTCTATCGTTTAATGATACCTTTATGAGGTTACAGCTATTAAATGATAAAAAATTCGATATGCTTGCACCCAATTAAGTAGCACGTAAATGCAAAGATACAGCGGTGTGCCGATACTTTTTGTAGCCACCGTGTATCTCTGTAATCCACGAATTAACGATCGCCGCGACTCAGTGCCATGTGTAACAATCGTAATTAATAATAATTCACTGTAATCCAGCGAGTTGAACCAGTGAGGGAACGACATAAATTTCACAAGGCATGCACGGTGATCGTCTGGTCTCGGATTGTTCCCTTTTGACCATGACCTTCGGTCACAATAACCATTGAATGAAGGCCATGAGCTGTGTGACACGCGTGGAAAACGGTCGCCCGTTATGCGAAATCGTAAATTCTTCCCTCTATTAAACAGGTTTTACGTCCACCCCCTGCTGAAGGACTTTTTCTTCCCGTACAAAGACGTCTCTGCCTACCATTTTTTTTTTTTCACCGACGCCATCTTTGGTATTTCAATCGATGTTCACCTCCTGTGAGTCGAGTAACTCACTTAATACGTGCGCGCATTTGTTCCATTTTTTGCATTAATCCTTTGCGGACGATAGCAATTAGTCGCCCGATCGTTTATAGTCTTTTTTGGAAAATTATTAATTTTTTTTTAAAAAGTTAGTTATTAGCTATTATTAGTAGCAAAACGTATTAGTTTTTTTGCAATATTATTAATAATAATGTCAACTAATATTGTTAACACTTATTGATATTATGCTATTAATATTAATATGTACACGATTATTAATATTATGAATTTAACTTGTTTGATATTACGTTGAATGACGTGACAAAAACTTTATTCATTTTCGTAACTTTCCATTCGTCATCATTAGTGGCTCACGTTATCGTGGCTATTGTACAGAGTGATCCATTTTAATCTATACATGCTCATATTTCGCTAGCTATATGAACCACTTGACCCACAAATTTTTCCAACACTATTCATTGGAACGTTAGCTATTTTCTATTTTAACACCTTGTCGAATGCAAAACGCTAAAGTATTATACGTAATTTGTACTTAGTAGTCTTCAATCTTACAAATTGAAACTACAATTATAATTTAAATTAAACTTTGGAAACGGTTCACTGTGCTTTCATTGCGATTAGATTATAAGTTTGCACCACGAGTGTAACTCTTGTTACAGTAACAAAAATCTGCTCTTAAAGGATTAAAGAAGACGAGGGATTCGTTAGATGCAAATGTGAAGGTTCTTTCAAGGTCAGTGCACTTTCTTCAATGGGGTACAATATACATATTTTTTTCTACAAAAGTAAAAGCACATTTTCCAATTCATCTTAACCCTTTCAGTATTGATTAAAATTACGGTACGTTGCAGTTACAATGGATAATGAGGTATAAAACTCAAGAAAAATGTTTACAAATTCTATGCTTTTTTACTATAAATTAGGAGACTTTAAACGACTTTAGAATCAGTCTCTTGAGATCTAAAGCAGACGTACTACTACGTCAATCGCTCTCAGCTTTGCCGCTGGAAGAACGTACAACTACGTCACGTGACATAGAAATGTTAACAGGCAATATTGTAAATAATTGGACGAAAATTTGTTAAATTCCGTCTACTCATTAATAATTGCGTCAATATTCGTTCAATATTGCTACGTTTCGTATTCAAAGGGTTGAAAACTTCTATTTTCACTGAAATCGCATCAAACGTTACGTAAAGTGATATTCACTCCCACTATTCCGTATCCATTTTTTATTTATACCTAAACTTTTTGAAATTGCGGTGGCGCCCGGTTCTGTTTCAGTTAATTAAAATCGCGAGTCAGTTGCAAGTTGAAACAAAGTGGACCTGAATCTTGGCGAAAATTGATACCAACCGCTGATACATCCCGCTGCGTTAACGAGCGGCCACCGTTGTTTGGTGGCAAAAAGTGGCGTAAAATCGATGCTTACTATACCTCGTTTAAATATGTTCGGTGGAGCTTCGGTATGCTCGACACTGAGACGGTAGCGGTTCTGAATAAAAATCACGCGTCGCTTTCGTAATTCCTCTGTAGACGACGAACTTGTTACGTTTTATTGTACGTGTCGTCTGCCTAATGCGTTTGCATAGAATTATTTACCGAACAAGTTTGGACAATCTTTCCTTCTTCTTTTCTAAATCGAATGAAAGCGATTTGTATCTAGGAATAGATGCAATAAGAATAAAAAATAAGTAGGATACACATTGCATATATGAAAATATGATATAATTTGTTATATCTATTATATACTATGTGGTGCTGTAGAGGGGGGATAGGATAGGAAAAAGGAAGGGTGTTGCGTTTCGTTCTGGGCTTGCTAGTGGACTCTTCAGTAAGGCTACCTAGCAGACCCTGCCTTAGACGTTGGGATATTGGAAGATTTTTTTTCTTTTATTTTTTGTCGAGATACTATTGCGGGGGGGGGGGGGGGGGGGTGTACCGTGCCTGGTAGCTAATGCCACCTTATCAGAGGAACGTGATGGGTTGGGTTGGTATTACCAGCCCGAAGTGTGAACCGCTTGGCGGTAGTGGAGTTAATCTAGGATAAAATTTGCAAAAAACCTAGAACATGAGTCGAAGGGGTGAAATAGAGAGTGTATGAGAGGGGTGAGGGCTTTCGAGAAAAATGAAAAAGTGGGGATTAGAGTGATTGAAGGGGGGAGTATGGGTGAAGGGGAGTCAACGTGACATTGGGAATTGGATTTTGATTTTATAGGGGATGCGGTTGCGATCATAAAGACCGGTTTCCCTGATCAAGAAGTTTTCGTGGCTCTCAACAGAGTAACGACTTAGGAAAGACGTTGGAATATTGGAAGGAAGGTTAAAGACGGTATATATATATATATGAACAAGGTAGTTGGAGCGAGTGCTTTCGAGAAAGTCCTATTTCGTATGCCTCTCTAGTGGTAGGTGCAGAAGAGCCGCCACATCTATAATATTCATTTATTCATGGAAATAAAACGTTACTATTTAGTAGCACAAACGAGGTACGGAGTAGACATAACATTTTATAGGACATCGCGTCACATGGTCTTAAATACCGACATCTAATAAAATCGCAATTTTCGAAAGAACATCTTCTATTTTATTACACGAAAGGGAATATAAACATTCGGTAATGTGTTTCGATGTGTAAAATCTGTAACTGAAAATCGAAATCGGACAGTTGGGGTCCTTCCTTTGTATTGAAAGGCCTCCCCCTAATTTTTAATTCCGCATGCACTCGAAGCGACGCGATTGAAAAATTGCTCATTATCGAGTTCTGCTCGAATTCTTCGCGCAAGAAGGCACGAAACAAGCAGTCGCCATTTGTAGAAATCAGAGCACAGAGAGCGGCCACTTCGTAATTATCAAAGGCACCGTGTGCATTATTAATCAGCCGTCCAGACGGTATTTTCAAAGAGCACGACCGATTAATCGCGTTTAATCGATCGTTAATCTCCGAAATTCCTGTGACCATCGTCGGTCCACGAGGCGTCCTTTTACAGCCGCTAATTACGCTCGCGTGATTATGCGAGGTCTCGCGAGCCACGCGTGCAAATATTTCTCATTGGAGAAATGTTGCCGCAGGTCATCCCTCCAGATGCTATCCCTTGTCCCGAATTCCTTCGATCTTTTTTTCCTCCCCCTCCCTGCTCGCGATACAGTAATCCCGGGCTTCGATTGTTCTTATTTAGCTCCGGGAACAGTGCGCCGGGAATTCAAAATGGACTCTACCGCCATATCGGTGGCAACTGCGATTTTTTTCGTTCCACGAGTGAGACACGAGGAATTCTTCGAAGATGGGAATTCGAAACGAGACGGAGATTGGAAATGAAAATTGGCGATGAAATGTGAAAATTTAGTTTTTGGAAAATTACAAAAGTTTACCGAAGTTGACTAACTCCACGAAACAAAAGGTAGAGAAATTAATAAAGTATGTATGCAGACTTTTTGAAGGTTCCATTTAAAATTTCAATGCAAATAGAGACTATAGAATATACTATTAAGGGCGTAGTTTTTATTTAACGACATATAAAATACACAGACGAATATACCTATCTTTGAAATAATCATTATTAGTTTTATAAGTTGTTTATTATTCCATGATCAAAAATATTTTTCTCGTTTTGTGTTGCTGAACTCGATCGTTAAGGAAATGTATGGCGAGTACAAGTAGTTAATGTTCAATCAAGTGTTTTGGTACTACAATTTTAAAGAATTCAAAAAGTGGACTTAATTACTTTGACCTCTGAATGATACAAATATGGATTATTATATTTTAATGGAATTGTTTAATTCCTTGATTTTTAGATTAGTGCAAAAAGGTTCAAAGAGCTTACAATATACAACAATGTAGAAAATATTCAAAATACAGTAGTAATCATATCTAACGTTTACTGGATGCAATAATCCAACATTTCAGTTTAACTTCATTAATTTTGTCAACAAAAGTATGAATTTGTATAAGAATCCATAGTCTAGTAATGATTAGGCGCATCAGTAAATAATTTACTTTTTTTTAAGTGGGTGGATAAATTTATTTGTATCAAAAAATCAAACTTACTTTTCAGTTAAAAATCAAACATACTTTTTATAACTTGTTAGAAAAATAGCGCAGAGCATTAAAAACCACAGTGATTATTAGACTGCCGATTTTTAAGCAAATTCAGATTTTTGTAAATAAAACTGCGGAACTGAGACCTAAATAAGGTGTTATTTCATTATCTAAGTATGATATTTAATTTCTACTATACTTATAGTATATCTTTCATATTTTCTATATTACGACAGAGTAGGCGTTAATTTTGTTAAAAATAATAGCTGAATTGGACTAAAAACAGCACGTTTTAATGGGTGTTGATATAATTATTCTAATGGGTGTTAAATATAATTTATTTTTAATTGCACTTATTAGCATGGCGCTAAAATGGAAGAGGAAAGTAAAACGTAAACTAAAATTTGGAAATCCGAGGTAGGGTTAAATATAGTATATCGATTACTTGAATCGAAATAGAATTGAAATTGTCGTTACTTTTTTACTGTATGCATAGAAATTACGCAGTTATAGTAATGAATTAGACTTCCGATGCGATTAACAATGGCGGCATTAAAATTTCTATGCGACTTTCTTATGCGGGCGTTGAAGTCTCTCGCGTATTTCGCGCTGCGCGCTACAAAAATTTATCCAAAAATCGTATTTGAATCAGTATTTTATTACTTATTAGATTACTGCTTCTCGAATTATATGCGAAAAGTAGACGTTAACCCTTTCGCTATTATAGACGTATATATACGTATTCAAGAATTGGACTGGCATTTGTTAAAAGCATACGTATATTTTTTTCTGGAACGCAGTATAATTTCTGGAATCATTCGTACGTCGATATTACGGTACAATTAGTTACGTAGAGTGTCAAAATATTTAAATCTATATCATTTTTATATTAATCAACGTTATCATTACCTACGCTTTTAGGTTTCAGTTAATAATGCTGCACAGCTACGATCGTAGCAAAATAGTCGAAAAAAAAAATAAAAAAAATCTTAACGAAAAATATGATTCTGTGCAACGTATGTACTTCTCATTCCTACTACGTATATTTTTATTCTAACAATGTTTGTGATTGTTATCGTAATTATTACAAACGTATCTGGTGGTAGAAATTAGAAAGAGTGGTTAGTATATTATCGTAAAGATTAATGCAATTAATTAGTTGGTTATGGTGCGCACGTTGCTATTCATTCGCCAACGGCGAGATAATACCAGCGCAAATTTAAATAACGTAAGAGGATGATGACTCTAATGGTTAAGAATTGTGAAATCTTTTCATGGGATGCCGACTGTTAATTACAAGAACGTAGTAAATGTACCTACATAGGATTATATATACTGCTTATATATAATACTTAAATTACTATTATTTCTTTGTGGACGAGTGTCGGCAAATAGCCGACTAAGCTTCTCTGAACGGATGCCGATTTTCGAAGCAAGAAATTCAGATTAGTAGCATTAATATATTGCTTTCTCTTGTTTTTTGATTTAACACTGATTTGCGAAATTTAAGATTGACAATTTTTTACTGACCAGAAAGTGAAGAAGGAGATCAGATAATCCTGAAATTGGTTATTTTTGTAAATATGTGATAATGCAACTAGTTAATCGTTAGAAAAGGTGTATAGAATCACGTAAATATTATTTTAGTTAAATATATTTATAGCGTTTTAAAGAGTTTAGATATGTTTAATAGTTTTACTTTGATAAAACTACATTTTATATGCAGTAACCTAATAGTATTAATACTGTACTACATAAATGAAATATAGAATCTATTCAATAAACTCTGTTTAAAACATGTAACTATTCGTAAATAATGTTTGTAGCTACTATAAGTGTAAAAATTGTAATAAGTGTACCAACGAATAATCCACTTTTTTTACTAAACTCAACATTTCTTTTTAACAAAGTCTAGTATCTGTCTTATTTTAAATACAATTTCCCCCACTTTGTAATCTTTTACGTTATTTTTGTGGAGTAATATTAGATTTCTGCTTGAAAGAAAGTCTGACGCTTCGATAAACCTATTTAAAAATAGAGAATTACTTATTACTGCACCTATAAATATATTGTGTTGTAACATAAATTCATCTTGTTTCCCTTAGTACATTTTTTAAATCCCAGAAATTCTACAATAATGAAAAATTAACGCTTGGGTCGCCATTAAAATGGGAAGATCATTGTTTAATATAGTGCATGTAGAGTTGATTAAATTTATTTCTGAATTAACAAATAAACGATGTTCGAAGCATTAATAAAACGGGACTAAAATACGTTACAACCTAATATATTAACCCTTTTGTTACTATGGACGTATATATACGTCTTCAAGAATGGGACTGGTATTTGTTAAAAGCATACGTATATTTTTTCTATAACGCAATATAATTTCTAGAATGATTCGTACGTCAATATTACGGTACAATTAATTACGTAGAGTATCCAAATATTTATACCTATATATTATTTTTATGTTAATAAACGTTATCATTGTCTATGCTTTTAGTCTTTAACAGCGAAATGATTAAAATTAACTTACAAACAAGGTTATAAATAACTACGTTATATAAATCTCACGACAGTGATATTCACATGAATTATTATTGGTTTAACATGAAGATTTTCCATTTCACCAATAATGAGATCTCATGTGGTTACATTCGCTCGTGGGTTTAATACAATGCTTTATATTCTCCCAATACACGTGTAGCGAAAGTGGGTGCAACGTAAATAAATTCGTAAACCGGCGTTTTCTGGGAATGCGTGAAAAGAATATCGATTAAGAATATTTTTTATTCTTCCCCATGCGCACACAATATGTTCGTATTTAAATAGGTACACGTCAAATGTGAAGAAAATTTAAGGGTCGCATCGTTACACTTAATTACGTAATCAGTAGATTGCGGATGTTTACGCAAGTGCAAGCATTATTACAAACATCTGATTGTTATAATAATTTAAGTAAAAGTATATTTTACCTCCTAAATATTATAACATATATCTATGTATATTAAGTTGTTGCATGTGAAATGGCGATGTTCACATGTTGGAAAATTCTGTTTTCTTTTTATGGATTACATCTGAAATCTATCATAATCACGCCCCTATTGTTTCATTATTTTTCCCGAAATCATACAAAATTCCATTTCATTATATTTCTGATACAAAATCGTAGGAACTTCTTCCGGTACTTAATATATCATGTGTTATAGCTAGACTGCGAATTTGCATGCATGTTCCTCTCTTTAGAAACAAAAATAAGGAGGTGGAAGCTAAATAAGCGGTAGCCTCACCCTGTAAATAATAAATTATCTTCTCTGATTTGAATACTTTATACGTTTTTACACGTTACACCTTTTTGCATACTCAATTTCTCCATCAATGCATAAGAATCAACAGTCTAATTCTGTATCTAAGAGCGAGACTAACGCAAGTCCATTTTTGCCAAAATTTTTTTATTAACACCAGCTTATTGTTTTTTCGTATCTTCATCAGAGCCACAAGAATGTACATATATTCCATAATACATAAAATAAAATATGGGGTTAACTACTTCAAATGTAATGTTACTTTATGTAGCCTTCATTCTTATTTTTGCTCCTTTGTAAATGTACAATACAGGATTTGTATCAGTCTGGCGCTGAGGTACAGAATTATAACTTCTAAAATATCGTCTTATTAAATTATTACTTAGAAACCCAAAAATACATGATTACGGCATAATTTAAGTTGGAATAGATTTTCAAGTGCGTCGGAAACTTTTATCGGTCACAAGATTCGAATAACTTCGAAAGATTTCCCTTCCATCCTTCACTGTGTAACAAAAAGCGAAACTGAAAAGCAACAACCCATACAAGGTTTCACTATAGAACGACATCGACCTTCGTCTACGTTAAAAAGCCACCGCCTCTCGCGTATCACGGACCTTTCCCCTAATTTTCAACATGACAAAAGCTCATCTGAAACGTCTCCCGTCTGTCATCGGGTTTCTATTGCATAAGACGAAGCATCGAAGCGTAATCTTCATTCTAACATTCCTCGCTTGCATAACGAAAGTAGCGTTCACTCACGACCAAGTGTATGCATTCGCACACGTGAACTATACCCGTTGCTAAACCCGTTAAGTATAGCAATCACTGGCTAGATAACGCTCGTATCCTTGACTCTAGTCGCATATGTGCCTACGCTATACTATGTGTGAATGCCACCAGGTTCGCCTGTACGCATCGGTTTTGCGAGAACCGGAATAGAACGGGGCTCGTAATGATCTTGACTCATGGTGAAATCATAACTAGACTGCGGTTGTTTATGCAGATTTATTACTTTTGAGAAGAAAAAAATGGAGAAATGAGATCTCAGCAGAGATTTTTTTCCGTAGTATTATACGGAATAATGGTATTTGATTTATATTCGGTTAGGTTGCAATTAAGTTTGAATTAGGATCGGGCTAAATTAAGACATGGCAGAGAAAAAATGTATAGAGGGCGTCCCAGATTTAACGGTTAAACTTCGTCAGTGTATTCATTAGGTTTAAATAAGGAAAAAATATATAAATATAATATATCGTTTAGAACTTTATTCAAGAGTTATGGTACGAATATGAAATAAGAAGGATATGGTATTGTGATACACTTTACACTTCTCGTTAGTCTATCTTTATTTAAGCAAGTAGATATTTAATATACGAGGTTATTAAGAATGTTATGATATTCTTAGCAATTTTTCAGGATTAATTAATGTCACATCTTGAAAAGTTATTGAGGATGCAATATTAATAGCGATTAAAAATTGAATTTATTACATTACATATTTAATTTCAATCCTCTTTCACTTCTTTGAACCGCATTATTAATTCTTTGTGTTAATTCATTACATGAATTTCTTTATTATTTCTATAAATACATTTATGTTTAGTTTATGTTTATCTAATCTATTGGTATATTCCTACATTTTATTCCACTATTACCATTTCATTACTATCTCGTATTTTTATCATAATTTTTGAATAAGACTCTAAACGACATATGTCGTTTAGTAGAATTTACACAGGATTAGTTTCAGGATTAATTTTAGGATAAATGGAGCATTATATTCTTAAAAAAAAAATAACACAAGGATACGATCGCGATGAGAATATAAATAGTAGACTTGGGTTTCTATAAAAATGTTTGTATAGAGTTGAGTTTGAATTAGCTGCAGATAAGATAGAGAAATAGTAGAATACGTTTTTACATAATTATTTAGACAAAATTAAGTTCGGATTCGATCAAGGAATAGTGGAATTAGGTTTCTGTTGAATATCTATATAGAGCTAAGTTCGAGTTAGTTTCAGGATAGGTAGAACAATGCAGCATTATATTCCTATAAAAAATTAACACAGAGCTAGTAGAAAATAGTAGAATTAGGTATCCATAGAAATATTTGTATGTATAGAGTTAGATTTGGATTAAATACAGATTAGGTAGACGAATAGTAGGGTAATTTGTACAAAATTATGTTCGAATTAGGTTAAGCTTCGATGCGATGGTAAGATTAGGTTCCCACAGACTTTATTTAAAATTAGGATTAGATTGAAAACAAAATAATAGGATTAGATTTCTATACACGGAAAAATGTATACTGAGGTAGGTTCGGGGCAAATTTGGATTGTGTTCGAGTTAGGAAAAGAAATAGTAAATAGATTTATATTGTAATCCCCCTAAATCCATTCGATTGAATTAAATCTTTATATCCAATTTTCCCATCTATTTATATAAAAATGCAGTAGTATGTCTTATTACGATCGACTTTACAACGAAAGACTTTCCTCATTAAACCAGAACGCGTGCAACGAAAAATATGGTATAATGAACGCGGGAAAGTATAATCGGCCGTTGTGTCGATATATTCGTAAGTTTTCATATTTTTTTACATACGTATGCATTTCATATTAAGAATGTATGTAGCATTCTTAAATCACTATACATATTAAGTCGTCCCATAAGTAACGTTGTTTGTTAAATTTCTTTAAACTAGATTATCCAAAATTTGTTGAAGAAGAAATCGAAAAATTTCCCGAGAAATCGGAAAAACCATAAAAATCGATATTCAATAAATCGACACTTAAAATTAAGTCAAGAAATGACGTTACTTATGGGATAACCTAATATATACGAACACATATACACATATGTACACTACTAGATAAAAGTCTAGAATCGGTATGCATTCCCAGCAACGTAAGAAATTAGAAGTGATTTATCTAAAAATTTTCTTCAATCAAAAATCTATAGTAGCAAATGAAATTATTATTGATATCCGCAATTTTCATTTCGACTTGATAAGAAAATTAGTGGCAGGTGTAATATGACTACAACCCGAATTCATTCGTTATAGAATACCTCCCTCACTATACATAAAATGATATTCATAGAAAGTACTATTCTTGTATTATTTAATACTAGTGTATTAAATAATACTTAAGCTAACAAAATAATAATAATTCATATACAGTGCTCTTTTATTATTTAGTGTTAGTGCAATTGGTTAAACTAATAAACTAATAATAGTTTATATGCAGTGCCTTCCTATTATTTAGTATTAGTGTAACTGCTCAAATAAGAAAATAAAATAATAATAATTTATATATAGTGCCATTCTATTACTTACTTAAAGATAGTGCAATTGTTCAAACTAATAAAATTAAATAAAATATAATGAGATAAAACGAAATAAAAGAAAGTAAAATAAAATAATAAGAGTTTATACACACTGTTCTTCTATTACTTAGTGCTAGTGCAATTTCTTAAACTGATGAAATAATGATAGTTTGTATGCAGTGCTTTTCTATACTTTAGTACTAGTAGAATAGCTTAAACTGATAAAATGAAATAAAACATAGTGAGATGAAACAAAATAAAATAAAGTAAAATAAAATAATAATAGTTTATATGCAGTGCCTTCCTATCATTTATTATTGGTGCAATTGTTTAAAATAAGAAAATAAAATAATAATAATTTATATATAGTGCTGTTCTATCACTTACTCACTGTCAGAGATAGTGAAATTGCTTAAATTAATAAAATTAAATAAAACATAATAAGATAAAACAAAATAAAATAAAGTAAAATAAGTTAATAATAATTTATATACAGCGCTCAGAAGACACCCCTATATGTAATCATATATATATCGCTTTGTAGCAGATATCTAATTAAGTATTAAGTATTATATAGTGAAGCAACGTTGATGAAATCGTATGGGAAAATGTCATGATTTGCGTGCGGATGAGAGAAGAAAAGAGTTGGATGTGCGAGAGTCCACGTACGAGGCTCGTGAAGGTTAATGTTAACGGGTTCGTGATAATGACTTTTTGAGTGATCGCCGAGTGGCCGAGTTGGATACCTCGCTTCGATTGGTTCTACGTAACTGAACATGTTAGGTATGCGATCGTAGGATAGGTTGTGGTCTTCTTGCGAGGAGACAACTTCTAAATCCTAGAGTAACTAGATTAAAAGACAACAGAATTTTTAAAACGATAAGTTGAGATTATTACTAGTATATAATTGTAAAAATTCATTTTAAATGACTCTGATTCATTTTTATTGACAAATTATTCAAAATTAAGAATCAATGAATGATTTAAAATAAATCTTTACAATTTTATATTTTTTAATAATCTTAACTTATCTCGTTATAATTTTTATTAAAAAATGATTCAAAATTAAGAACATGAATTAGGAAAGTGAAAAAGGAAAATTCTATTTAGGTCAATGGTGACTAAGTCAATAAAAAAGACTTGAAATTAAGCTGTACTTAATATACGAACTGATTTTGCGCATTTCTTTACATTTATTAATTAAATCTCAACGTATTTATAGTAAACATCATTGATACTTTTTTTTAATTGTAAATTGTTCGATATGGAGAGCAGTAGAATGATTTGTGATCGCAAAATTCAACGATAGACTACACCATGCTGGTGAAAGTCCATTGTAACAGAGATGCTTGCAAATACCTGCATTAACAATAATTTGAGTAGATATAATTTGCACATCATTAATGCCACATTATTAGAAAATAATGTTACCTGCTTGTTTGTTAAAAATAGAATTATTAATCGCAGAATAGCCTTAAACAATTTAAATTAAAATTTCTTCTTCTAATCATGCATTTGCATTAATTAAATAAAATTGGATTAAATAAATTTAGCTATCAAAAATTATAGTTTTCCAACATTAATATTAAGGAAAAAATTCATTCTTTCGATTATTCATTTAATTGTGCTTTTGCATTAATTGCATAAAATCGAATTCGATAAATTTAGCTATCAAAAATTGAAGTTCTTCAAACTTTGAAATTAAAAAAAAATTATTATTAAACTCAAAAATTCATACTTTCTATCATTTATCTGTTTATGCGTATGCATTAATTGAATACAATTGAATTGAGGAGGGAATTTCTCGTAAAAATTCTAATATTTCAATTGCAAAGCAATAAATTTGTATAATGGCATAAGAGTAGAATTTAACCATAGATAATTGAATACATTTAGACCTAATTAATTAATACTTAAATGCAAAAATAAGTACAGTGATGCGTTAATACTTTTTGCAGCCACTGTACCTATTAAAAATTGAATCTGTTTAATCGGTAAAATATTGTTAAGCTTTCTATGATATAAGAACATGGATGAAATCACTGTGGAAAATGTCACGGTTTGTATATAAAGGGTGGCGTTTCAGAAAGAGTATGACGGCTCGCATCGAGGACGTAACAAAGGTTGATGTTAGCGAATTCGTGACATTTATACCTGTGTGATGTAATTTAGAATTATTCAGTGTAAATGCTGGCTAAGCTTATTACTTATATCGGTCTATAAAATAAGAACCTATCAATATTTTCATAATAAATTCCCCTCCTCTTTCATTATATAAATTATAGAAACTCCTCGATGCGATTGTTATATACAAAATACATTGACAATATAATTACTGAAAGTTTGGCAGTAATTAAAATTTAATTTTTAAAGAGATTACGCCGATTTTAAAAACACGAAATGCAGGAAGTCATAAATATGAATTTTATACATCTGGAATTCGATTGTAAAAAAATAATATCAAATATTGTTTGCTCCAATGTATCAAATTACAATCATTGGATCTTTTCCTCGTGTGACAAATAAACATTGGAAATTGTGTAAATATATGGAATATTTGGTTCCGCAGAAATGTGAATACAAAGATAAAGAAAATTTTCCGTTCAACTTCCTGAGTATTTTAATTAAATACCTGGCAGGAAATATAAATGTTGCAAATGTAGAATCTTCATTCATATTCATATAAAAAATATGAATAAAATACCTCAGTCAATTCAATTAATTAGTAAGATTAATTTATTTGTTTATTTATCGTGTAAAAGATATAGACTATTTATTCAATATTCAACAAAAATATTATTAGTATTAGTCACTAGACTGCAGATTTTTATGCAAATTAATACCTTTTTAAATACAGTTTAAGGAATAGAACATAAGCAGAATTTTATTTCGGCTCCTAAGTATTTTAAAATGTACTTAAATTTGTATATTTTCCCATAAATGCCAAAAATACGTAGTCTATTAATCACTATTCTTAATTACATTTAGTATACAATTACATATATTTGAATATATTTAATAATATGTTAAAATAGACATAATACACATATAAAAATAGAAATATATAGTAACCAAGATTTCATCATTATTTATTTATAGCAGGAAAAGTATGAACTCTTTGTTCAATATGCAGTAAAAATTATTATAATATTAATTCCTATTTCCATCTATGTTTAATATACAATTACACGTAATTAAATATATTTAATATTATGGCAAAATAAATGTAATATATAAGAATAGAAATAATAGCTGAAATATTATCATGTGAACTTTGACTTACTATAATTCACCTTTATAATTCATCTTCGCTAGCTCCTTTTTCTTTCGAATATTAATCACTATTATTAGACTGCAAAAAAAGTATAGAAAATTTGCAAAAAAGTACAGAATACATATAATCGGTAAAATTACAGTGAATATCTAAATTATGGTATTCAAAGGATGAAACTAATCGCTGTTTAGCTTCCATTTCGTTAAATCAGTTTATAAAAGTATGAATTTGCATAAACATCCACAGTCTAACTATTATATTACAAATTGTTCAATATACTTAATGGTATAGAAAATATTTATATCTCGTTTTATTCCTAAATCTTAACTGTACGAATACTTTTGTTGCTCGTAGTAGGTCAACAGGTCCACAAGTAACACACGAAATTGTGTGTGTCTAAACAGGCATACGATCAACTTTGAATTCCACCGGGTTCACCGTGAATGTTACTCTTACCAAACGTAGCGTTTAGGTACAGTACAATACATCTCGAAAGTGTATACCTCGATATTCATAATACCCGTTGATATTCATATTCGCGCTAAGTGACCACATAAACGAGTTAAACCGCTCTTAAAAATAATTCACTGGTTTGCGCTTCAGGCATGTAAACAAAAGCATTATAAACTCGCGAGTGATTTAAAGCCACAAAGGAGAGAGAATTTTCCTCTTAAATTTAATTTAGCAACTGAAATTATTTCGCTACTTTATTTATACATCGTTATAATAAAAGCAAGTGATTTATTCGTTGAGCAATAATTTTTATTGCCCAGTTTTCGAATTAAAATAGCAAAAAAAGATTCGATTATAATTCTCACTCTTCTAAGTATGCAAAATATTCTGGTTATTTACAAGTGAGTCACACAATTATTGGCACAAAATTATTAAAACGTTATCAGTGATACGAAAAGTCTAAAGATAACAAAATAAGTTTCTCGACTTTTTATTTTGAAAAATGTTGAATTTATACGTTAAACGTTCAATTTTTTAAGGTATAAGTCTTTTTGTTATTGATAAAGTTGATCTATAAAATAGGCTGATGGATGAATGTCTAAATATTGAAGATTATTTAAGAAAAATAGTAGAATCGAGGTCAATGAAACTTGAATTAATAATTAGATAGAAGAAGATAAAATCGATGCAAAATATTATTACACTTTGTCGTTTCATGACTGGAAGATCCTAATTTTATCGTTCCGTTTAATAGTTTCGTTAGCTTAAAGCTTGAATTATTGATTTACAAATAAGAAATATAGGAAATTACTTTATTATACCCTTATTTTTCATATTTCTGTTAAATCGATGCCTGTACTAATAATTTTGTGACTCACTGTAGTTGCTCAGAAAGTAATGCCAACTCTTGATAATTTAGAATTGGGTATGACATTAGAAATAGCAATCTTTCAAAATGTTGATCTTAAAAATTGATTTAACCTCGAAATTTACGTTTGAAGTTGCAGAAAATATTATTTATTCTTTATAGTAATATATTGCTTATATTACTATTATGATTTACTATACAGTGACTAGAAAAAATATTTGTACACCAATGCATTTATTTTACTGATTAATTTAGCCCAACTAAATTAATATTCCTATTATTTAATAGTATTCTTGCGCGACTGTGTAAATTTAGTGTGGTGCAAATGATATATAGAACCTAATTAAAAAGTGCCTAATACAAAAATGTGGACACGTACAAGTACTTTCTGTGGCTATTATATTTCATATTATTTAATTACTAATTTATGTTATTTTTTTAGCAATTTACGTTAATTTTGATTGCTGTAATAATATGACCAAATATACTAATTAGAGACGAATCGAAATCTAATTTCTAGATTCACGAAACTCGAGTCCGAACTTTGTAAGACTTCGAAGCACTCGGAACTCGAAATTTTTGAAATCCTGAATACTTATTTTCTTCCTTTTGTTTGTAAGAAGTATTCGTGTTGTCAAGAATTAAGATCCCAATGATTCCATCATTCAAAATCAAATTACCTACTGAATCTAAGTAAATCGAACTAAAATTTAGTTACAATTTAAGTAAGTCAATAAACGGAAAAACTTGGCGATATAATTATTACTACTTATATTTGTGTTTTATTTTTCATAATTCATTACAAACGACTGTAATGAATCGATGAAGTTGTATCGATTAAGATAACGTCTAAACACAAACTCTATCAGATTAGTAGCAAAACAAATTCGTATCCTCGTTATTTATACTAAACATTACTTACCTGAGTTCCGAGAGTTTCGAATCACGAAAATAGCACGCAAAGTTCCCAGTTTTGTGTTTCTAGAATTCGAAACATTTTAAGGTTCGAAGTTTTAAGCTCCCCATCGTTAATTCATTTCTCCCCATTCCTGATCTCCTAATTTCGAATATCATCTGTATACAGTATACCTATTTTCCCTTATCAAAACCTTCAAATTATACAATTAATCGCCGTAAATCCAATATTAAACAAAATAATAATGGTACACCTGTAATAAGTCAACTTGCTTTCATATTTACGAAATGGATAAGAGAGACCGTGGCAAAGAGGAATCAAATAAGTTTGGGAAACGATATTAAATTTTGTCTCCATTGAAAAAATACGACAATGGATTTCAATTATAGTTTAATATCTTCTTTATATAATCCCAAATCTCCACATTTGGGAATAGCTATATAGCTTCTTTTAACATAAATATTAATAAATTTATATATAAGTTTATTTATATATATATATAAATTTATATATAAGTTTATTTATATATATATATATTTATATATAAGTTTATTTATATATAAATTTATTTATATATATATATATAAATTTATATATAATATTTTCCACAAGATTCACCTTTGCCCCGGTCTCGCCTATTATTTTCTAATCAACCTAATAAGATGTGGATCTAAAATTAGGTACGTATAGAATGGTACTCACCAGGAGGAAAAGTACAGTGCTCGTGGCAGTTGCTTCGAACGATATTCCGCACGCCATTTCTCGCTATCGAACACCACCAAACTCCTCCTCCTCTACCAGACCATCCTGAGACTTGTCAGCGAAGCATGCGGCTCTCGTCGATTAACCTCGAATCACTTTTCCACCACAAAAACCACCACCGATACTCGAACCAATTTCTCCCCTTTCGACACGATCCAAAATTATCGTTAAAGAATGACCGCCGATGACGGAAACTAATTTCAAAACTTCTGATACCAGAAATCCCTCAACCGATCGTGAAAAATGAAATTTATCGCCGATGGTGCGTTTCAATTGGGATTTATATTAACGCAATCACTTCTAAAGATCGACCACGAACAATAATAATCGTCAATAATCGCAAAAGCGGTTTACTAATCGTAATCTTCGTTATCGTATATTTGGAGCGATAGATTCGTTAATTGCGTCGGCTATCACCTTTAAGAAGGTCGAAGCTTAGAGTTTCGTAAAGTTCACGAAGCGGAAAAAACTTCGTTTAACTAACTGCAATCTCGCGTGGTGCGTTTCGATACCCAGATTCGTTAATTGCTCGCCTCCTTTTGGAGATCGACCACAGACAACGATAATCGTCCACGAATTTAAGAATCGTAATCTTCTTTCCGCGCTTCGATCGTTGGATTCTTTAAACGTGCACCTCTTCTTCTGAAGTTCGACTACTTCACCAAATCAATACAACAGCTTTATCAGTAATAACCTTCGTTGTTCCACGTTAGGTGTGACAGATTCGTTACGTGTTCACATTCGACAACCTTCTTCAAAAGGTTCAACTACGAACAATGTCCTTCGTGTATCCAAAGAACTATTCTAATATTCGAATTCTTCTTTCCTTAATACTTCGAACTAGAATGGATTCGTTAATTGTTCAACTTCGATCACCTTTCTCTGAAAGCTCGATATCCTTCACGAATCAAAAGAAGAACCTTCTACCATTCGAAACCTCCTATATCTTCGTTTACGCTATATACTCGTTAATTGTAGAAGCGCCAGTCACTTTCTGCGTGTTCTATCGATCGCGTAGAGCAGTAATTCGTCGCGAATCAAAAATGACCGTCTACCATCATTCGAAATCCGCGTCCCTCTGTGCTTCGACTGTTGGATTCGTTAATTGCGTGCGCGCGATCACTTTGTTCCATCGACTACGCGGACAATATACTAATCCTCGGCGAATCGAAAGATTTCGGTTTCTAACTATTCGTAATCTTCGCTGATCTGCGCCCAAAGCGATGGATTCGTTAATTGTTCACACGTGGACTAGACGACGCGGCTATCGAGGGCCCAGTCGCTCGGACGATTAGAGGATCTGGTAAGGTTGTGTCTCGTGCTCGCTAAAAGGTGACGATTGCACGGTCCTAACCGTAGCACAGGGCTCGGGCAACTGACAGCGGGTCAGAGCCGCGGCACACGGCGCCACGCCGCTCTTACAGCTGATCCGAGAGAACCGATCGCCTCTACTCGCCTCTCTACCCTCTCTCTAACACGCGATTCTCAACCTCCACTACCGATGTGTGCTCCCTACGATTTACTTCTCGCGGCTCAACCAGTCTCTGACGAATCATTCCTCCTCCCCCCTCCCGCGCTTCCTATAAAGTTGCCAGTAGACGTGTGTCATTGTTGCATACGGGAGTACAGGGAAGCTCCGGTTGGAAGTCAAGATCGCGTGAACGGGGGGAATTTTGGAATGATATTGATATTCGCCGTTTCGACAGGCTGTAATATACCAAATGTACGATTCTTAATGGGAAGTTGAACGGTTTGAGGAAAGAGAGAAATTGGTGGGGAATTTATGGAGAATTCTCGAAAGATTTGAGGTTTTTACGGATTTTACGTGGAAGGATCTCAGTTTTAACTAGAGGTAGGTATTATTCGAAGTGTTAAGAATAAATACAGCGATGTTTAGTTATTAGAAATACGGATAATTTTATCAATCGGCTGTTGTTATCGTAATCAGTCGATCCCCAAAATACTCTATATAAAATTGATTAAAAATTATCCACCTATTTTAATCAAGCTTCAGTTATTGATGTCACGTGTAATAAGTACATTTGGAGACAAAGGATAAGAGTTCTTAACAAATTCGTACTAAATGATCCTTTTCTTTGAAACTTAGTTTTAAACGAAGTATACCTTTTATTTCTTATATGGGTGCATTGCAAGAATGATTAGAAAATACGTAAATAGAATACAGGAGAAATTAGAGAGACAAGCATATGACAATTTGAATGTTGTTAAAAAAGATAGTATGCTCATTAAACTATGTACAAATATGATAACTAGACTGCGAATATTTATGCAAATTCGTATCTCCTTAGGTAAAATTAAATGAATGGACTTTAATAAAGATTTGTTTGATCCTCTAAATGTTGCAATTGGTATTTGCTATATTTTTATATGTCATAAAGTAATGTACGAAGAATCGTAAGTAAACAAATTTCGATACTAAATTTGGACTTCGGTTTACGTATTAACACACAGACATTGTATATTCGTATACACTTAATATTTAAAACGAAATATTAGGAGGTAAATGTGCTGTTGAACATTAAAACGCGACCAATGTAATTGTAAAGTATGGGATGTGTCATAATTCAGTAAAGGCGATACGTTTACTATAAATCTTATATCTGTTACATAAACTGAAGTGTTAATATATGTAAAACGTGTTTCTATTTAAATGAGAAATTTTCAAGTGATAGTAATAGGGACATTGGATTTTGTCGTACATTTTCACTTACGTATTAATTAATTCAATACATTCAATATATAAAAAAATATTTATAAATGAAAGAGACGTTGAACAATATTATATTTCAAATTGGAACGATTTCTGGGTTAAATACGTTCTAAAATAGTTAAATAAAATTACGCGATAACCTTAAAGTGGCAGTACGTGGTACATCTGCCCTATTACAATTAACGATTTCATATAAGTAAAAAGGTAGCATAGTATCCATCCTATTAATCTCAAGCTCCGAGAAAACTACATTTCATATACACTAACCTAATGGCAGTTGCGCTACACTGTTTCTGTTCCGAACTCGTGGAAATTCAAGCGGAACGTCAAGAACCCAGTCTCTCTGACGAATCATAACTCCCTGCTATCTATAGTCAGTCTCAGTCGTGTCTCATTATTGCATAGAAAGGACGTGAAACTTACCTTGGACATCAAGATTCTGCGAATAGGAAACTTTAGAACGGCATTACGTTTTACTTTTGGAGAAGACTTTTGGAATTACGATTAGGTGGAATCTGAAAAAATACAAAATGGTTACTGAAGTGCTGAAAAAGTGGAATAAAGAAACGGTTTATTAGACAAATTTGTTGTGAACGCTGTTGCAGCCATTCAACTTTTTAATGTATAGTTATCTGTATAACGCGAACGTTATTCAATAACAAATTTTCTTTCCGTGTGTCACAATATTGCAAAGTTTATCTTTGCGTATATCCGTGAAACATTATTAGTAAAATATATTTGTTGCAGAGTATATTTAAAGATTCGTTTGTATTAAAAATAAATAATGAATCACTTTGTAACAATTGTCATAAAGTTTATCAATCGTAAAAGTGGCGATTGTTTACGTACTATGATTAACTGTACAACTATATTGGATGGCATCATAAGACGGCAGATATTTATGCAATTTTAAATTTCTACGATCGTAAAGACATAAATAGAGTTTAAATAGAAAGTTGTCTATACGTGATAAATTACTAAAAATTTTAATTCAAATAAATTCATGTTAAATCGTTCGTGAATTCGTCGAAAAATTAAGCATAAGTGTCATAACAATTTCACGTGAAATTATTAAACCTGCCATTAAAAATTAAGTAACTATAGTTTATTGTATCAATTTTCTATACCTCTTTTTACAATAATTATTTCTGTCCGTGCTAATATTTGTATCATTGTAAAACTTAGAATCCACTTTTTCATATACGATATTAATTTTTTGATATTTATATGCATAAAGGCATCGTTTTCAGAATTCAGTTCCGCATGAATCAGCGTGATTTTCGCATACCTTTTTTAAACGAGTGTAAAAATGGCCACCGTGATGGAGCAGCAGTTCGAAACATTAATATTAGAATTTTCAAGATGGTCAAAATAACCCATTTGTAATTTCTCCCATAAAAATTATTGAACGTTATAGTGATATATTTTTATACATCTGATTTGTGGCGTTATATTTTTATTGTTTGGTTTTCTGTAAATTACATAGGTAAAGATTGTTTGAAAAAGTTCTCTTGAATTATGTATTTCTCCAAATATTTATCATTTTGATTTCTTTGGTACCAATAATTATACTTATACTCAACAATTCTAGCTAATATATTTCTCTACGTTGTCTTTGGTTTTTTGTAAAAAGATACGAATAAAGTTTTATTTTTCTTGAACTATGTATTTCTCCAAATATTTACTATTTCGATTCCTTTGATACCGATAATTATGTATTAATCGTTGGCAATTTTACCCAAGATATTTTTATACATTTTTTGGTTTATTGTAAAATAATACGAATAAAGATTTATTTCTCTTGAATAATGTAATTCTTCAAATATTTACTATTTCGATTCCTTTGATACCAATAGCTATATATTAATCGTTGGAAATTCTACTTAATATATTTCTATACATTTTTTGGTTTTCTATGGAAAAATACGAATAAAGATTTATTTCTCTTGAATTATGTATTTCTCGAAATATTTATCGTTTTGATTTCTTTGGTACCAATAATCATACTTCAATCTTGACAATTCTAGCTAATAAACATTTTTCTACAAAAAAAATACAAATAAAGATTTATTTTTCTTGAATTATGTATTTCTCCAAATGTTCATTATTTCGATTATTTTGGTACCAATAACTATACTTTAATCGTTCGCAATTTCAGCTAATATATTTTTACACATTGTTTTGGTTTTCTATAGAAAAATACGAATAAAGATTTACTTTTCTTGAATTACGTATTTCTCCAAATATTCATTATTTCGATTCTTTTGGTACAAATAACTATACTTTAATCGCTCGCAAATTTAACTAATATAGTTTTAGACAGTTTGTTGATTTTTTGTAGAAAATATGAGTAAACATTTATTCGTCTTAAATTATATATTTCTCCAAATATTTATCATTTCGATTCCTTTGGTAGCCATAATCGTTGGCAATTATAGCTAATATACTTTCATACATCTTCTTGGCTTCCTGTACAACATATGAATAAAGATTTATTTCTCTTGAATTACGTTGTACTTTTTCAAATATTTCTCATTTCCATTCCTTCGGTAGCAGTAACTACACCTTAAACGTTGGTCATTTTAGCATTAACGCTGCGTTTGACGGAGGTATTGTTAATGAACGCACAGTGCGTTAATGATACTAAAAATTGCAAACCGGAGATGAAAGCCTCGTTAATGAAGCACATGAAAGACCAGATTGGACCATTAAGATTAATCAGCCAGAGAATTTATTTGAAGCAAATCCGCGTCAAATTGTCCGACAATTCGCCGAAGAATTAAATGTAAGTGACATGAAAATTTCACTTCAACGCGATAAAATTGCCATTAAAAATCGAACATTCCATACGTTATAACCTAACCGAATACTTAGATCAGGAGTTTCCAATCCGCAGCCCACAAGATCGTAAACTTTTAATATTATGTGATTTTTAGTGATATTTTTCAAGACTGGATTGCATAATGCTTGGGCGCCATTAGATTCATGAAAACAACGTCAAATATCCCACTAGTCTTATTTTGATCTTGCCTCTTTTTTTAATGTTATAGTTGCTATTTTGTAATTGTAACTATGGCATAGTTACATATTACAATTGTAGCTGTAACATAGTTACATATTACAATTGTAGCTATAACATAGTTACATATTACAATTTTCTATTGTAATGTTATATAGTTATAAAGAAATAAAGGAAGTATTTGCCATTTACATACATTTACTATATTTTATATCTTATTTTTTGTATATGCAGAGACGAATTTAGGAATAGGCTAATTATAAGTGAACCGTAGCCTCAAACGGCAGATTTTACATGCCGGTGGTTTTTGGAAGAAACTTCGCTTTACGTTCTTCTATAAACAGTATAAAATAATACGATTTTAACTAACTTTGTAATTGATCATCGCTAGACTACGAATTTTTATGCACTCATCGGAAATTGAAATGTGTAAGAAAGTGCAGAATAGTCATACGGTGAAAACAGTATGCAAAATGTACAAAATAAAGTGTATGTTTTATAATATTTAGAGGGTGAGGAAAATCGCTTATTTAGGTCCTATATCTTTAATTTTATTTGTAAAAATATGAAATTGCATAAAAATCTACAATTTAATTGCCATGAATTGGACGAATATTCATTGTTTCTTCCATATATGAAGACCACAGAAAAAAAACTTGGTAAGTCCACTTTTTTTTTTATTTCATGTTTTTGATGTCATTTGGTATTTAAAAGATTTAAGGTATAAGAATATAGTATCGAAGAAAGTATTAAAAAAACAGTTGTTAACCAGATCAATGCAGTGATTGTTCATTCATTTTATGATTGGTGGCCGCTGTTTTTGATCAGAACAATTTATTATCCATGCGTTCAATACAGCTAAGACGCCTCATTCAATGTATAACTTCAAGGGAAAGGTAAATTAATTTGATAATACAGAAACAATTAACCTTAATCTTACCTTTCAATCTTAACCTTTATAACTTACAATTAGTCTGCCAGTTGCACACGTCAATAATACCATTAGACGTAATAAAATGGATGTGAATTATAAGCTTGATTATTATGGTTTTTCATTCGAATCTATTTCAAGTTAAAGAAGTTACAACGAATCATTTTATTTATTTATATCATAATATTAATCGGGTGTGACAAAATCTTAATTGAATTTAAAGTAAAAAAGTGAAATAAATTTGAATATGATCCACTAGTCCTGGCAAAAAATTTTCGTCCAGGCGGGATAATATAAATGTAGCTAAAAACGCTAATGTTTTTGTGATGCAAAGTGCTATTGCGTAACTATAAAACCTAATAGAGAATTTATGGACAACACGGAGCAAAATTGGTCACTAAAAATGTTCCCAAAAGTGAAAATCTGCTTTGAGAAATAATTAAATTATTGTAAAAAGGAATTCCATTAACTGATTGTGAAAATCTCGTATTATCAATGCTCCAACACATCAAAGTAATCATACGTGATCGTAGAAATATTAGAAAATATTAAGTAAAGTATCATTTATATTATCAAGTAGATTTATTTCCCTCGTTGACTTTTCTTGATAGTAAGCGATTATTTTTACTCTTTTCCTTTCCCCGTTTATTTCATATTATATTTATTTACTCTTCTAACATGTTTTTTATTTGTGCAGTAGCATTTCGCACCTCAAAAATTTTAGTGTCCTTAGTTATTTCCACGTTTCCACGTTTGACCGAAAACTTTTTGCCAGGATTAGTATAAGAGGATAGAAAAGGATAGAAAATAAGATATTTCTTAATATTCTTTTCATTTTAAAGTAAGTTCAATCACTGGTGGTAAGCGGTCAATAGGTGTACTATTTATCTTTTTGTTTGGAATTCGCTGAAAACTATTTTAAACCTACTACAGTACTTGGATCACTTTTTATCCAAACGTGTTCTTATTTTGTTAAAACGCTACCTAGTTTGAATTCACATATAAAAAGGCTACTATTAATATTTGTAAATTCATATTTCAGTTTCTACGTTGAAGATACTTTTTCCCAAAACTATAACTCTTAATATATATTTTAATATGATAAGCATAATAATAATATAATATATAATATAATATAATATATTAATATATATATATAATCTATAATATATAATATATATATAATATATAATATATAATATATATATAATATATAATATATAATATATAATATATAATATATAATATATAATATATAATATATAATATATAATATATAATATATAATATATAATATATAATATATAATATATAATATATAATATATAATATATAATATATAATATATAATATATAATATATAATATATAATATATAATATATAATATATAATATATAATATATAATATATAATATATAATATATAATATATAATATATAATATATAATATATAATATATAATATATAATATATAATATATAATATATAATATATAATATATAATATATAATATATAATATATAATATATAATATATAATATATAATATATAATATATAATATATAATATATAATATATAATATATAATATATAATATATAATATATAATATATAATATATAATATATAATATATAATATATAATATATAATATATAATATATAATATATAATATATAATATATAATATATAATATATAATATATAATATATAATATGTAATATGTAATATATAATATATAATACATAATATATAATATATAATATGTAATATATAATATATAATACATAATATATAATATATAATATGTAATATATAATATATAATATATAATATATAATACAATATAATAATATAATATAATACAATAAATATATAACTTTTCCAAAGAAAACAGAATGCGATTAACCTAAATAAAATGTCAAAGACCACAGCAGAGTTAAATACGCTGTTCTAGTCCATGAACTTTATTTACTGGTGTCAGTAGTCATAAGAGTTATTGAAAGACAAGAGCAACTGTAACTGAAATTATACGAACCCTCTCCCATATTAAATTCACCTCTGAAATTATGAAACACCCCGTATATGTGGTCCAAAATAATTCCTCTTCACTCGACGCGATCCAGGAAATCAGCGTGATTTAGATGATGCTTAAATTATTGTCCCATAATCACGTTTCGTTAGTACACGAATGTTGTACCTGCAACGACAGAATGTTAAGCTGCATGAATCCTTATACGCGCGACAAGAGGTAATTAATCATTCACTGTTTAACTCCGTACAAAACATCGCGCAGGGATACGATTAAAAATAAATTGAAGGATACATTCCGAGTTGCCATAATTGAAGTACCTAGATGTTGTCAAGATACCGCGAAATATAACGTAATAAATTATTATATTAAAATTCCTCGGTACAGAAATAATGTCCGTTGAACCGATGCTACACTTCACTTCGATCGCGGTAGTTATAATAATAGTGACGCAGCATCTGTATGGATGAAACGTGTTGAATCATCACAGGGGATGTAAGCAGTAGCGATTCATCAACGTCAACATTTTTCGCATCAATTATGTCCCGAATAAGAGCAGATTAACGTTTGCATCGTTTAATCGCGTTAATGTGTAACACGTACACGTTTCTTTCGGAGTATATTACTTTCTCTTACACACCATTGTGCAGGCAAAAACTTAATCAGACGTGAATATCACGGTCACACAGCTTTAGCTTTTAAACGAGGTGAACTAGTGCCCTGGAAAAAAAGAACCGCGATGGCGATCTGGTCTATGCTTGATTTGCTGGCAAGGGAGTGACCGGAAGGTGTAGCATTTCTAGAAGAAAATTTTCTATTATATCGACGAATTATTACATTTCTTCGTCGCTGTCGCGTGGGATGTCGTTGACCCTGGTTAACCAGTTCCTTTTTTTTAATCCAAAGTTCACTGCACTGTGATATTTGCAACTGAAAATTCTTTTTATCGGGCAGTGGAAAAACTTGGTGCGGATATTATGTTACAAGATTCAACTAATCTGCACTCGTTTCAAGTACAGTAGAACCTGGATTATCGGAACACCGATTAACGGAGCGTTCGATTATCCTACCTTTGGTTATTCGGTAAATTCGATTAACGAAACACTCGCATATTAGAACGGTATTGTCGAGTAAATAAAAGAGAGAAATAAATAATGATACGTTAAATAACAGAACTGATGATGAAATCGTGGAACAAGTTGAACGGTATTTCAATTAATATGAAGAACGTATTACAGAGGATGGCAAAGAGGAAAACGAATTCACAGATAATTCGAAATTTTTTCCAAAACATTCCGATGCATTCGTTGCTTTCCGATGGAATAAAAATGGTACAAAGAATCAGTCAAGTGGTAGTTCAGAAAGATTGAGAAGCAAGATGGGAGATCGTCGAAGATCGTTAAATTGTTCAATAGTTTTTGTATTTTTATATTACTAATTATGTAACAATTACATTATACATTTATATAACGTATGTACATACTTTAAAATAAATTAATACTTCTTGCATACAGAAACAATTAATTGATTTGTATATTTTTATTGATTGATTGATTTAATCAATTAATTTTTATGTTGTTAAATATTTGCATAAAGACTGGCAGTGTGACAATAATTTTAACGTGAACTGTTTCAGACAAACGTTGTTTCGAAAACGACTTCATAGTGCACTATTCGATTTCCTCTTCTCGCGTATATTTTTTCAAAATCTCAAGGTCATCCTCTGTTCTTCAAATTTGATGCCACAATGAAACTTGTGGAAAGAAAAAATAAACGTAGTAAGGTGTGTCACAGTGATCATTAAAGAATGGTATGTTACTTTTCATTTCTATGAAAAACTCTTTCACTTGGTAATCGTTAGCACGCGGAACACGTATATAGAACACAGTAAACGCCGTTTCGAGTGAACACTCCTTCGATTCGGACTTTTAACGCTATTAAATTCAAGAGGCGCAGCGAACTTACTTTCCACGATTTACCTAACATGATTAAGTTTGTGCTTCGCATATGATTGACGACAAATTATCAATATTGAATGCCAATGTAGTCTGAAAATTATCTAACTTAATTAAAACCAAGAAACTAATATAATTATTGAAATAGTTGTTATTGGATAACAAAGTAAAATGTTAAAGTATTAAACTAAAACATTATATAAGAGAATTTTAAATAATAATCAAAGTCAAGCATAATACCAAAAAATGATGACGCGTTTTCCATTTTGCAAAACGAACGTACATAAATCAAAAACCTGATTTCACAAAAAAAAACTGTGCACGCGTATTAACCCTTTGCACTCGGTTGGCGCCTTTACGGCGACATATATCAATTTTTTCGCAATTCAAGATTCAAGGTTTCTATTTATTTCTACTAATTCGTTTTCTATTTATTCCGAAGCAAAGCAAATTAAAGACCATCCTTACTATTTCCGAAGTACAGGATAACACTTCAATTTCTCTCTTTCAAGCGCCGAAAGATAGTATTCAAATTACCGGTAGATCATATTATTAAAATTGTTTTAGAGTGCAAAGGGTTAAAATATACGAAACTGACAATGATTGTTATAATTACATCTATATTTTCTCAATCTTTCTGGTGCACCTGTAGCATCCTATAATTTGTTTAGCACAAATAATATCACAATTTGTATTTTTTCAAGAGCAACTTTATACATATAGTCAATGATACCTCTTTTATGAAACATCTTTTAGGAGACTTTCTAGCTTGTAGTTTTATTATATCAATCCCCCCTCCCCTATTTTTATATACCAAAATATGTAAGTACCTAAAATTGATGAAGTTTACGTAGATTTTCGTTACCGACTGTACGTGTCTTAAAAGCAGTAGCGGTTCCATTGAAGGAATCTAAATCTGTCGAGAATGCATTAGCGATTTTACACAAGTGAGTTATACGGTTGGAAACGTCGAACCTGGACACGTATAGTGACTCACAAGAGTACTTGAACACTTACCGTCGAGAACTTTTATGAATATAATGTATATGTACGTGGTCGACAACATGGGGTTCGCGAGCACTCGCATGACGTGACAGCGTAACATTTTTTAAGTGCCCAGGTCAACCAATCTTTAAAATTACATGCAATTTAAAATAAATATGGATCGAAGTTACTTTAAGTTTATAATTTCTCCTTCAGCAAAGTTAAGGTTAAGGTGCCCTTTGTCATGAGTAGATTGCAAATTTTTATGCAAACTCATATTTTTACCTGCACAGTTAAAGGAACTGGACATTAATACAGATCTATTTCTGCTTCTTAAGTATTTACGTGTGAGTTTAGTTAATTCTCCATATTTGAAGACGTAAACTTAACGTTTCTAAAATCACACATGTCATTATCTAATTATTTCTCCACGATCTGTGTAAGAAACATAGACGGAGGAAAAAATGAGAGAAGAGAAGAATACGTACGCAATTTTTGTCCTTAAGGAATAGTATTTAGTTTATTAATCAATTTATTGATATAATTTTGATCCCTCTGTTTCCAAAGAATTTTAAATAATAGTACGATATATAATACATATGTATGTGTATTATATATGATAATAATGTAAGTACAATTATCGATTTATTTAAATTATAACAACATTTAAGTGTTACTTAACTAGATTCAACAAATAATTTGATTTTTTAAAAGGAATTTATTAGAACCATAATTCTCTTCTCTCAGGGTTTCGAAAATGTTGAGTTCCGAGGGTTTAGATCAGTGATTCCCAACCTTTCTTGTGCCATGCCCCACCTAAGCTTTTCTAAAATTCTTATGCTCCCTATGTAACATATGCATAATTTTCAATTTTCAAAAATTGAATTGTTCACTGAAGATACTTAAATGATACTTTTAAGAAGAAATCACTAGGAAATTGTTGAGGAAACATACTAAGTAACTTTTCAAAACATATAATGGAGAACTGAAATTCAAGTACAAATAATTTTAATTAATGATTTTTCTATATTATTTTAACTATTACTACGTATTTCGTTTTTAAATTTAGCGAGATCCTTGCGCTTGCTGCTTGCTGCAAAGAGATTTTATGTTAGGTTCGAATTTAGTTAGCTTCAGTCTCAAGTCTCCCCGTTGTGTTATATACAGCCGATTTCTTTTGACTCTGGACGAATCCATTTTCGAATTGCCCCCCTTAACAGTCAACGTGCCCCCCTGTGGGGCGTGGGCCCCACGTTGGGAACCACTGGTTTAGATGATTTCGAAGCCTCATAAAATTTCGAATTTGAGTTTCGCGAACCTCAAGATTAAATTTCCACTCATCTCTAATAAATATTAGGTGTACCAATAAAAAAAAGCTCACTATACTTTTATTAAATGAGTGTAGTTTATATTCAAATTATTCCACCGGTTTTTTGTTCACTATGGCCAATTTGTAACTTCATTTGGAATATAAGACAATCGATTTTAGTCTAAAAAAATTAGTCGATATAAAAGTGGCGATGATGCAAAATTAAAAATAGTGGATTATTTATTTATGCACCTAATATAATATTTATACCTATACTTAATATACTTATAATATCTATATTTTACTGATTTTTATCGTTTCGAAGCTGCTTGTCTTACTTAAAGTCATTAGCGTCAAATTGGAGCGTTAAATTAACGTTAAATTAGTGTGAAATTGGAGTGTTTATTCCAAATTGAATTTCGTCTGAATCGTTCTCAATAGAAATGTATCGAACGCTTTTTTCCACATGAAGAAATTACCGTTAAACATATATAATTTTCTTCATTTATATAATATCACTCCACCGGATCCAGTTATTAACATTTCTTTTGTCGACTACGACGCGATTACGAATAAATATTATACGTTGGGTCACGCGACGAAAAGGTTGAGAAACACTGAATTATATTATATTTGAAAACAACTCGATTACAATGAAATTACATCACACGTAGAAAATGATTAAAATGATTATGCAAATGAAACAGGTTTCTATTTCGAGATGCGTCAAATTGTCGCCACGTCACCAATAGTGATACTAAAACGGGACGTCACCGGTTGAAGGTTAATCATAGTGACTCAAAGGAGTTTGAAAGTCATCGGACTATTTAGCTCTAACACTTCAAGATCACGTAAAATTCCGGTGTATCGAGAACAAAAAAAAAATTATTTTAATGGAAACTAGGTAATCTAAGTTAACAATGGCGTAAAAAATCATCTCACTTTTTTCTTAATAAGAATCCAGATCAGAACTCGGCAAGAAAAAGAGGTACAAGAATATCGAATCTTTTGTACGTGCAACAGCCTTTTCAAATGATCTTAAGCGTATCGTCGAAATATTAAGTTGCTTTTTGTAATCAAAATTTCTATCAGAAACGAATAAAAAAGGGAAATATAAAAATATTGAATCGTTTACATGCTAAAGGTTCTTCTGGAATTCCCTTAAGCTAAATCTGACATTGGAACTGGTATAAAACGACTGAAGGCTTGGAACTTCCGTCACGAGTCGCTACGTGAGTGGCACTAATTAATACATGTGAATCTCATAAATTCATCATAAATATTAATAAAAGTCAAATTGAAAATCATTCTGTCACGACGGTGCATACGAAACTGTCTGTTACTATTAACATATTTTTTTAGTTTTTGACGGGAACACACGAGTAATTAGCTTGAAAACAATAAACAACCGAAGGTTTGAGAATTCGAAAGCATGCAACTTTAAAAGCTCGGAAATTTTAACGCTTAGATGGTCGAAGGCCTTAACATTTGAAGGCTTGGAATTTCGAAAGCTTTGCAATTCGAAACCTTGGAAATTTGGAATCTTAGAAATTAGAAAGCTTGGAAATTAGAAATCTTAGAATTTAAAAGCTTAAAATTTGAAGGTTTGGTAATTCGAAACCTTGGAAATTTGAAACCTTAGAATGTGAAAACTTGAAAATTAAGAAGCTTAGAAATTTGAAAGCTAGGAAATTAGGAGGCTTGATATTTGAAGGCTTAGAATTTAAAACCCTGGCAATTCGAAACCTAGGAAATTTAAAATTGTAAAAGTTAGAAGCTTGGAAACTCTAAGCCTCAAAAGTCAAAGATTTGAAAATTATCGATCTTCAAAACTGGAAGTTTTAATAATTCAATGGTTCGAAAATTGGAAATTTAAAGAATCTAGAGGCTTCAAAATTGGAGCGTTTGAAAATTGACTTTATCAAATTTAAATATCACTTTAATTAAGTAAAATGATACCTATTAAGGCAAGAAGATATTTGCTTTCAAACTTTTCTGCGTTCAAACGGTAATTTCGTGTGCTGCAACCCAATAAATTCATTACTCCTTTCCTAAAAATCAATTTTACCAGCTTGCAACCATGTGATATTCTTCGAGAGCACGTTAATTAGGCGGACGGCGATACCGCGAGCTGAAGGTCAGAGAGAAATGTCGCAGACATAAACGAGATAAAAGTCATCGCTCTATAAAAATGCAGACTCGCACTCCGCCTTCTGGGTATACCGCCCACGTGCCCTTAATGTCCGCCTTTCCGTATAATCTGTTACGATCCCTCTGAATCTGAACGAGTAAATTGCCCGTGAAACGATTAACTAAGTTTTTTGCTAAATTTTCCATGTCTTTATTACCGGTTAATCACAGCCATTTAATTGCAGCTGATACATTATAAACTTCTGTTTCTGCCCACAGGGTGTCTGCATTTTAATGGATCAATCTTGGAGATGATCAATCGCGAGACTATTTATAAAATGAAGAGAAGATCGGCGGAATGTTTGATTAAGGAGACAGGAAATATTCGTGGAATTCTCTTGTAACGATGTCGAGAATAAGAATATGGTAATTACCTGAAATATATTATGCAAATTGTATATTATTATGTGCATCTCCGTCTCGGTATTGGCTGCGTGCGTACGCGTGTGAGAGTCAAATTTGTGTGTTTGTACACGAGTAATATTATACAGGAAGATTTTAAATATGAAACGGGGTGAACTCGTTTCTTTTTTTATATTTGTCGTTGCCTGATAATATCTAATTTCTCCGGAATAAATTTACTATACGCTGATCACTTGGTCTCCCGTCTTTTTGCCTAATTAATTAGAGTAGGATATCTCAATGTACAAGTTAGAATTCCGAGAAACCTATAATAAAGTACGGTTCATATTGGGTTAGATAGAAAATTCGTAACGTTTCTTAAACAAACATTAATGATAAAATACACGTAATTGTACAGAATTTTATTTTACCACGTATTAGGTGTACAAATTAATTCGGTGGTTTTTCACGAAATTCAGAGTCTATTTACGGAACATCTAATAGAGGAGAATGTTAGAAATATATAACTTTATTTGTTCTTCGGTTGTAGTTTTGTACCGTTTCTAATGCTGTGTTTAATAAGTTCTGTACTTTTAGAAGTCCACATTTAGACCGTAGCTCATATTTGGATCAACTCCTCTATATAAATCTTTTGTTATTTCAGTAGCTGTCATCAAACCTAATAACATTTACTTGAAATATTTTTTCCTATTTTGCCTAGCTGAAGAATTACAATAAAGAATACTTAATAATGAAGTTTCTGATTGGTATAAAAGGACCCTATCCTACGTTAAACATTATTTTATTAAATATTCAAAGCGTCGTCCATTGGTAAAATATGAGAAACAAACGATTATTCTCATGTTAATCTCTTCTTCTCTACGTTTTATAAATGGAAACAGTTTCTTTTATTGATTTCTCAAACCTCCTTTTTAGCATATTCATATCGTCACATTGAAAGTGGCCATGTCAAAAAAATAAAAGAATTACGAAACAGAAGAAATCGGTAGCAGTGAAGATAACAATACTGTGCTCAACTCAAAGAAACTTAATTTTCTTAATACGGAGGATTTCCATATTTGATTGTATAGCGCGTTGTACGAGCATTACATGAAAACAATAAGGTAGATGTCCCAAATACTGTCAGTGTACCCATAATCGATATTTTAATCATTTTATTTAATAGCAAAGTAATGTACGAAGAATCGAAAATAAACAAATTTTTAAACTAAATCTAGACTTCGATTTACGTAACAACACATAGACATTTATATTCGTTTATACTTAATATTTAAAACGAAATCTTAGGAGGTAAATATGCTGTTCAATATTAAAACGTGACCAATGTAATTATGAAGCATGGGACGTGTGATAACTCAGTAAAGGCGATACGTTTACTATTCTATCTTATATCTGTTACACAAACTGACGTGCTAATATATGTAAAAACTGTTTCTATTTAAACGACAGCTTTTCAAGTGACAGTAATAAGGGCATTGGACTTTGTTATATATTTTCAATTATTTAATAATCAATTCACTATATTCAACGTATAAAAAAAATATTCATAAATAAAAGAGACGTTGGACAATATTATGCTGCAACTTGGAACGATTTCTAAGTTAAATACGTTTTTGAAATAGATAAACAAAGTTACGCGATAACCTTAAAGTGGCAGTACGTGGTATATCTACTCTAGTTGCAATATCTATGGCACGTTATAGAAACTCGCATTATAGCAGAGTCTACTGTAATTAACACTAGGTTTACGGAACTCGTCACGTTGACGCATTTCAGGTTTCATACCTAAAATTGTAGAGACCGTAAATATTATTTTTCAGTACTTTGTGTTAACTTTAATGAATACAATGATATGAATATGTATTCTAATTGATTCTCTTCGTCCTCACGCTTCTGTTTTCGAATATTTATATGCAGTATACGTATTTTTCCGGAAGCCTGTCAAATTAAGCACGTAACGTCCGTAAACCTAGTGTTAAAATCTCTAATTGCCTCCACGAAAGTGTATATAATACAAACATGCAAAATTACATGCATATTTAGCATAATTAACAATCCGAATCAGCGGAACAGATATCTATTGCAACATTGCTGGCGTTCGAAGTGCAAAGCGTTAACGCAGCTGTTCGAATTTTAAATTAAGACGAAAGTAACTAAGATCTCATTCGAATCGTATGACTCACGAGATTCTTTCGGAACGTTATAAAACGGAGCGCGGACAATTTTCAAATCTGAGGACACGAAGTGTCGGTGGAAGGACGTTGAGAGTTTTTGCGCAAAATGGAGTCATTTGCATCGTGATTCGTCTTTATTGCAGGACATAAATACTGTTTAAGAAAAAAGGCAGCGCTTTATAATAAACTAAAAGTCGTTGGGGACTGCATTGAACGAAATAAAGTCACCGGGCTCGCTTCCAACTGTATCACGTTCGTCTTTAACAGTTTCTTGAAATCAATAAAATCAATGTTTATGGAGGCTGGCGCGAGTACGGGCCATCCTGGAGTGATGCAACAAAAGGACGTAAACCGCGGACGAAAACGATTTTGCAAAAGAAGAAAAGAAATCGTCGTAAAAGTTTGCCGAAACTGGTTTCATAAAGTACGTCATAAAACTACGTCGGAGACTAATTTTGCAAGAGAAAAAAAGCACACGAGAAAATCGCGAAACTTGCGAGCGCGACACACGCGATAGGGAAACGAAGAATTTTTACTACGGATCTGTCGAAATCTAATTTATAGGCTCGTGAAACTCGAATTCGAAATTTTGCGTGATCCCAAAAACGTGGAAACTGTTGAAACTCGAATCTAGAAGCTTTTGAAACTCTGAGTGCTAATTATTTCCTCTTTGTTTCTAAGGAGTATCCTTAATTATCAGAAATTAAAATCTGAATATATTATACTGTTTTATTAATTAGTATCAGTGTCCCCATAATCGACATTTGAATTCGTCTATTTAATGGCAAAGTAATGTACGAAGAATCGTAAATAAACAAATTCTGATACTAAATTTGGACTTTGGTTTACGTAACAATGCACAGACATTTTATATTCGTTTACGCTTAATATTTAAAAACGAATATTAAGAAGTAAATATGCCGTTGAACATTAAAACGTGACCAATGTAATTATAAAATATGGAACGTATTATAATTCAGTAAAGGCGATACGTTTACTACACATCTTATATCTGTTACACAAACTGACGTGCCAATATACGTAAACAATTTTTCTATTTAAACGACAGCTTTTCAAGTGACAGTAATAAGGACATTGGACTTTGTTATATATTTTCAATTATTTAATAATCAATTCTATATATTCAACGTATAAAAATAATATTCATAAATAAAAGAAACGTTAAACAATATTATGCTCCAAACTGGAACGATTTTTAAGTTAACTAATAATTTGTAAAATAGGTAAATAAAGTTATTAAGCTGTAATCTTAAAATAGCAGTAATTGCCACATCTACCCTACATAGTGGTACATCACAAACATCGGTAATATCAATCATAGTACGCGGATCACTCTGCTCCCGGATGCAAATGGGTTAAAACTCGAAACATTTCCTGACCCGTGCGCAACGCGTTAACGGAGTCATCGTCTCGAAAGTGTCGAATCCGCCCTTACTACTCTCAGCGCAGAGCTTCGAAAGTTTGGCGTCATCTTAAGAGCAAGTTGCACGATCGTAACGCGGCTATCAGAAATACGTGGACGCGACGGGGAACTGTGGTATTTTCAGCGGCGTGTTACGATAGAATGGATGACTATTGGGGAATACAAAGCGATTTAATGAAATCCTTGTGCAACAAACTCCGGATGAATAACCGACCTTGCGGTACAAGCAGGACGACCTTCGTTAAGTTAAGAGCGCAAGGATCCTGCCAGTTTTTCACGTCACTACGAGCCCCGTCGTTCCGACTCTCTCGAATTCGTTCGCGACCACGCATTGAAGTCCCCGGGAATGCCAGGCGGCGTGCGCAAGCTATGCCGCGGAGACTTTAACGATGGGCGCGTAGAGAATTTATGCTCGAGGATACACATGGCGGCTATTAAAAGTGTCATACTTGCACATTATTCTATTTATTTCGCTGCTCGGGTATTAATTAATTAAAGTCAATTACGAGGGTCGTTCGATATGTAAAGGGACAAAAGCTCTGATTCGAATAATATTAGGTTGATGCGTACATTAGGTGTACTGGCGAAGGTTTTTGATTAACCCTTTGACTACAAAAGGCGTATATATATGTCTATATATATATCTATCTTTATATATATATATATATCTTTATATATCTATATATATATATATATATATATATATATATCTTTATATATCTATATATATCTATAAAGTAATCTGATAAGTGAAATTTTTTAATGCTATTGTTACATTTATTAATGGGACACATAGGAAAGTTATGGATGGGACATTCGATCCACATACGAATGGTCACTACGTGGCGTGTCACATGTAATATATTCACACCTAACCACAATTTTTACCTGCTGTCATCTGTTGTTTACGATACGACAGTGGTGATTTAACAAGATGAAATCCATAAAATTATAATTATAATGCTAAGAAACAATATTACCGTATTTTATTACACTGTCCCACACATAAATGCCTATGTCCCATTTAATGCGACCAATTTATGAATGGGACGAAATGCACTCCTTTAAAAAGTGATAAATAAAGGTGGTAAATGTTGAGAAGTACTTATTAGTACCATGTATTTTTATGTAGAAAGAAATAGAATCGAAACTCGAAACTAGAATCACAATCATAGCAAATAGCACATAAATACAGAGATGTCGCGATTAGTGAAACAATTAAGAAGCAAATGTTCTATGATGTACCAATAAATAATCCACTTCTGTAATTTAATTCAGGATTTACTTTTAAAGAAATTGGATACTTACTTGATCTTAAATATAATAGCTGTTATTTACTACACTCTTTAGACAAGCTATACATTTCTATTCGAGATGAAGTTAGAGAAAACTACTGTATTATAAATACAAATCAAGTGTCTCGTATTACTACCAATCCGTCATGTGACTTTTTCTCATTATATCAGAATCGAAAACGCAATATACTTTAATTCTCGCTGATATTCCGAAGCCACGATTATTATAGACTACGTTACTGTCTTTGTTTCACTGGAAATCACAAACGAAGCTGAAGTATATTTCACTTTAATATGAACACAAGAAACCTTTGTGATACCCGGCCCAAATTGAAAATGTCCATTGAGCAAAGGAACACCAACGAAAAACAACAGCTGTTGTTGGACGTCATTATAATTTTCTTAATCCTTAATTTGCAATTATTGATAACTCAAATTTCGACCATATATCGTATTGCCACCTTCTCGCTATATATATTTTCCGTACAGCTGTAGATATATGTAAATATTTTTTTGTTGCCACTGGTGTCTCTTCTGGTGGCTACTGTGTCTCACCGGTCTAGAAGAAATAAAATTCAAATGATAGATCCCGACATTCTGGTCTATTAATAGTACAGCTATGGTGAGATCTCTTCCACAGGCAGATGTAACGGTATTAATACGGATGGATCCAACTGGGATCGTTGCTTTTTGAGGTTGTTGAAATGGACAGTGATGGATATAGGTCGCTTTAATGGGGTTTGTTCGTTTAATTTATCTCTCCGAGTAATTTGTGAATATTCAGTTGAAGATTTTAACTTAATGTAGGTCAAAAAATGGATCACTTGGGGAATGGTAATCATTTTTTATATCTTCTTTGACAAGTTCAATTTAAATTATGTTTCGTAGTTTAATATTTAACCATGAGTAAAATTTTACCCAAGAGAATTTTATTTCAATATCGTCGAAGAACTTAAGACTCTATGATAGTAATTTTATAGCTTTCTTGAGGAACTAGCTTACGTTTGAATTATGTTTCGTAATTTAGTAATTAATCCTTAAAGGTTATCGTGAGTACAATTTTATCCAATAGAATTTTATTTCAATATCGTCGAAGAACTTAAGACTCTATGATAGTAATTTTATAGCTTTCTTGAGGAACTAGCTTACGTTTGAATTATGTTTCGTAATTTAGTAATTAATCCTTAAAGGTTATCGTGAGTACAATTTTATCCAATAGAATTTTATTTCAATATCGTCGAAGAACTTAAGACTCTATGATAGTAATTTTATAGCTTTCTCGACAAGTTAGATTACGTTTAAATTATGTTTCGTGATTTAATAATTAATCCTTAAAGTTCATCATGAGTACAATTTTACCCAAGACTATTTTATTTCAATATTGTCAAAACGCTTATTGTTTAAACTTTAAGCTTAAGCTTATATTCAAACTTTTTACTTTAACAAAATGATATTTTAAATGCTGAGCTAACCTGATCCATTTACGTGCATTTCAATTTCAATAAATGCATAAATATTATTATTTATTATACATTTTATATTATATGTATTATATTATATTATATTTTATACTATATATACATTATATTATATTATATTTTATATTATATATTTTAGATGGTCATTTGTTTCTCGCTATCTTACTCGCTTATCGAAGTACGACAATTTTTCATCTAAGAAAAACTTGATAATTTAAGGTTACTGACTTCAGTGAAGGCTGCCCATTGGATTGAATCGAGATGGAATAAATCGTGAAATGCTATTAAATTTGACTGATTCAACTTAATTCGGACTTCGTTCGTTATTTACGCGACAAAATTACAATTTTTCGGTTAAAGTACCGGCACGAAATCCCGTAACGTATCATTACCGCTCATTTGCCCTGAAACGCATTCATATTTTTCATTTCGGTATGCTTACAACTGTAAAACGTTTCCATACAATTCTGCATATTCGACCACTGCTTTTATCCATTTATATTCACAATAAGAAGAATTAATGGAGTTATTCTGCATCAATTGTAGATAAATTGAGGGGCTGAATAAAAAAAATGGTCTGAGTGACGAAATGTCCATATTGACGTTTTACAAAATGTACATATTTCTAAGGAATAAAATAAATTACTACGCAGCTTGAAAATGTAACCATGCAAAAATACATCGCAGTAGTAATAAAATATACTCAAATTATATTTTGCATATGTAAATACGCATATTGATTACCATCTCGTATGTTTATCGTGAATTTTTCAAAAGTGCACTTAAACCACTTTTCCACACAATCCCTCAATTTTTAATATTGTTGCAGTTGGTAACAAAATAGAAAATTCTTATTCTGAAAGTATAATTAGTAGACTACGGATTTTTATGCATTTATGGGAAATTTTCAAAAATCAGTAAAGAGTTAAAATTATTTATGAAGTCGTACAAAAGCCATAATATTTTTTAAAATACTCATACATGATTAATTATAGTTAAAGTTTACATGTAAGTAAATGTGGTATTCATAACACAATTTAATTAATTTATCAACGGCAAGTTTGCGAATATTTTTGTCTAATCGAATTTTCAGTTTTTCTCGTCTTTCTGACAAACAAATGGAAAAAACGTTGGCATTTTTTGAAACTCCTAATAATTTTAACTGAGGATTGAATTAATGGCTATAAATTGACACTAAAATTCAAAGCAAATGTATTCTTTTAAATATTTGAATTATCAAGAATCTGGGAAGATTTTCGTGAGTGGCTGCATTTATTTTGCCTTACAACCAAAAATATTTCAACGTATTTCTGCGTCTTTAACTTGTTGAAAAACTGTAAGCTAAATATTTAACAAAATGCAATAGCGTGTGTGTATATATATATAAGCCTTTAACAAGCCAAAGTAATTATATCCACTCTTTGAGTCTTCCTAAAATTTTGATGCCAAACTATTTGAACGATGTTCAACTTTTCGTGTTTAAAACAAATTACCTTAACAGTTGGGATTAACGCCACGAAATAGGAGAAATGTTTTAGGTCGTGGAATAATAAACAATTTATAAAGACTATAATGATCATTCCAATGATACATTACATTATGCATTTTATTCGTCGCCGAATAATAGACTTACTGTGTTCGTTTGAATCTAAATTTCAAAAGGAATTTTAAAAAAATGCTGTGTACTTATTTCATCGATTTCCCTACTTTTTCTTTTGTGGAGTTAGTCGATTTGGCAAATGATTAATATAATGTACACCTTGTGGTGACATGCAGTATTACATAACATGTAAACCGATCATTATAGTTATAAATTGTTGCATATCTGTTTAGATTTACGCTAGCAGAAATAAAGCTCCCAAGATTTTAAATGCTGAATAAGAAAAAACTTATTAACAGTTATATAATCCGCATCAAATATCGTTGTGTATCGTATAAAATCAGCAGGTGTCCCGATACTTATTTATGAACCGGAATGTATATCGAACGACTTAGTCACATCTTGTAAAATACACCTTAAAAGTAAAAAGACAAATCGACCTTGCATTGTTGCGAAATTATAGTGTTACAATGTTCATTGAGATTATTTTGCAATTGAAGAAATGTCTGGAATTGCTAAGAAAAAATTCCTCGGTTGCGATTAGTCACGTATTCCATGGTGTGGTGAATGAAATCCTGAGAATCATCGAGTTTCGTTCTCTTGTCAATGACACTTTCGATCGAAATGTAATAATTATACGATTTCAGTCTATGGCCCGAAAATTGCGGTAGGCTATGGTCCGATGATTCAGAAGATGAGATTGCAATTATTGCTTAATGAAACACGCTCTTCCTGGTATCGAATCCATTAATGCGTGTATTATCGACTTTCTCAACGCGGCCGTGACTTTAGCAACGATTTGTTGCATGTTCTGACCTTGACTCCCGCATTTTTTTGGTGACGAATAAAGATTGCTACATTATTGAGAGTGTGATATTACAGTTTATTAAAGATAAAGTAGCGGCGGGCGGCGATATTAAAGACAAAGGAAGGTGTGTATTAAATTTCAAAGCAATAATTAAATAATGACCATATTTATTATATTATACCGATACAAAAAATATTCAAATTGATTTATGAAAATTGAGTTACTAATTAGTTTAAGACTGTCGCATTAACTTCCTTCAAAGTCAGCAGTTTCGGTATGAGGTACTTTCTTTTTAATCAAATTGAATGTAATCATCGCCACAATGATTATAGCAAAAAAAGGTTAATTTTAAAGAAATATTCTGTTCAATGATAATTAAAACAAATAAGTTAGCTAATGAAAGTTTTGGTATTATTTAAGAATGTTTCCTATGAATTTCCTCTTCTTCTATTTCAATAAAATTATTGATTATAGAGAAGAACATTAATTTTAAACAAATATTCTGTTCAATAATAATTGAAATAAATAGCTTGATCTTGCCAATAAAGATTTTAATATTATTTGAATATATTCTATATGAGTTTCTTCTTCTTAATAAAATTAGATATTAATTTTGAAGAAAGTATTAATTTGATAGAAAAATTTTCTTGAATAATAATTGAAATGAACAGCTTAGTTTCGCTTATAAATGTTGTAATATTATTTTATGCTCTTAAAATATGTAATACCTTCATTTTTCTATGCATTGATTACTTTGGATAATATCCAGTTTCAATGTTTTATTCACTATACATATAAGAGATTCAAGGAAACAAATATATTATTTTCAATGTTAGTATTATTATAATACGGTATTATTATAATGTAGTATAAACATTTTAGTGACAATTAATAATAGAAATGTTACACTAACAGTGCAGAACACTTGTACCATTTTGCTGTTATATTACAGTACTATAATAATTTTTCTATTATTACTTAATACATTCATTAATATTAAAGTTTAATTTTACTTAAAAATTGTCAAACTCGATATTTCACTACTTATATTATTTTCAATGTTAGTATTACTATAATACGGTATTATTATAATGTAGTATAAACATTTTAATCACAATTAATAATAGAAATGTTACACTAACAGTGCAAACCACTTGTACCATTTTGCTGTTATATTACAGTACTATAATAATGTTTCTATTATTACTTAATACATTCATTAATATTAAAGTTTAATTTTACTTAAAAATGTTCAAACTCGATATTTCACCACTTATATCACTTTTCATCTGAACTGCTCAAATATATTTTTATACATTCAAGTGTTTTTTAACATTTTTGTTGCTCTTTTTCTCAACAAAATTATTATTATACAGCGTGAAATTTATTTTAACCCAATACTTATGAAATACATTTTCTTTATAAAATTATACAGGATTCAATTCCTTTTCTTTTATCCTCGCGCATTTACACATACTAAAGTATCGATTCACCTAAATTTTAAGCATGAAATTAAAGCACCCTGAGTTTCGAGTTAGATTCTAAAGCGAAAAATGAAACAGTGAGCCACATTACCACATTCTTCACTATTATTTAGCACGAAATTTATTCTCATTGAATATTTAACATTAGGTTTACGGAACTCGTCACGTTGACGCATTTCAGATTTCACACCTAAAATTATAGAGACCATAAATATTATTTTTCAGTACATTATGTTAAATTTAATTAATACAATGGTATGAATATGTAGTCTAATTGATTCTCTTCATTCTCACGCTTCTAATTTCGAATATTTATATGCAGTATACGTATTTTTCCGGGAGCCTGTCAAATTATGCAATTAACGTCAGTAAACCTAGTGTTAAGGAACATAAACGAAGTAACCATAAACGTAGTATAAAAATACGCTGTATATTGAATTTTTTATTATCTGTAACGAAAATTGAGTGAGAAACGATGACAGAAGCATTGTTCCATTAGGAAGGATCTCAGCAGGCAGTCTTGGCTTCACCATTTTTTATTTTAACTGGAGCTTAGGTCAAATATCGGAGAGTAACGAAAAAAAAAGATGTTATAAGGAAAGATCGCATTCCATGGTGGCAACCAGTAGTCGAATTAGTTATAGGTATAAATAAAGAAACAGGAAAACGGCAAACGAAGACGTAGTCTTGCATTTCCAAAGATGCCTAAATATCCGAAAAATTTGCTTAAATCAACTCTGTGACATTTATATTGCATCGATAGAATTCCGGGAGAAAGAGAAGCATTTTTTTTTCACCGTCGAATGCGGAGTTAAGTAGCCTATAAGTGTTCAAACAGAGAAATCTCGCATTCTTTTGACCTTACAATCCTCGATTAAATCTCGTTTAAGCTACGGCGACTATAAATTTCATCTTTTTAAGTGAATAATCCTTCGCAGATATTGCGGGGAAAAAGTATAATAAAATCGAGATGAATCCGCTAAACTTGAAAAATGTATATATTGCACGAAATAACTGAAATAACTATTAGTTTTATTATGACAACTTCTACGAATACAACTGTTATCTTTTAAATAATACAACATAGATAATGATAACGATAAACCTATATCAAATAGTAATAAATAAATAATATCATTTATTATTGTTGATAATTGATTACCAGCTGATTCGTTTATTCAATTTGTAGTAGTCAATAATTCTTTTTTTCTTATTAGTCCAGTAAATAATATAAATAACAGTAAATGTTAAATTTATATTATATTGTATGTAATTTATGACAGAGTAGATATTTTATTTTCTTAAAAATAAATTCTGAATTAAACAAACGAAGTAGATTATTTATTGGTACACGCGATAATAATAGATATTAATAAATATCTGTTTATCAGCTGGTTATCATATTTAATTTGCATAAATGGAATTATACTATAAAAGATCCTTCCAAATAATTTTTAAATCATGTACAAGCTTTCAGAAATGTCACAAGTAATAATAGTAATAATAAATAAATGTGTAGTAAATAATGTGAACTAATAGGATTTGTATAAATTAATAGTAATCCATTGGTTCATTATTTTATTGAATTTATATTTAAAGGAATTATAATAAAATACGAACAAGAATTCTGTAATACGTTCTTACTTTTTAATACTAAAGAAAATTCTAAAAATTTGTAGATATATATAATTTTATAGATAAGATAAAAGATGATGATAGTAGTAAATAAATATGAAGTATACGATACAAATATTAACTATTAATAGTAAATAAGTAATAACTGTAGCTATTAATAGTTTTACATCGGCTATTTTAATTAATTCGCTATTGAAGGAGCTAAAACATAAAATTGCTACCAATGTATAATAATTATTTTTAATTCGACTTCCGTGAAAAAGTATTTGAAAACACCATAAAAATTTACTTGTACGATTTGTATATCGTAAATTCTATTTTATACTTGCAATACGAGCTCTAGTTTCATTTAAACAATAACTTAATCGATACAAATTCAAGAAATGAATATACTAACTTTTCTATGAACACTAATTATTTTAAACGAAATACCAAAGTTAATTCGTGCAGAAGAAAATCGACCAACAAATTGTTATCAACTGTAGAAACCCATAAGCACGCGATGAGGTAGGTCTAAACAGGATAACAGAGCTGCCATAAATTTCCGGACGACTAATTTGATGCACAAAATACTACGAATTGATTTATACTGAAACACCGAGCGACTTGTTCGACGAAAGAACCACTGAATCATTATTAATGCAAATAATCAAAAGAAAGATATTCGAATTATATACCGAGTGAATTATGCGAACAGTTTGAAGAGAATTTCATAGTAAAATGTTTCTGAAGCTTTTGAGTCCACTTATCGGAGACAAGGACGTTTGGTTAAAAACGAGCGCAGGATCTCTTTGTTGCCATTTTTCGGCACGGATCACCGACAAAGGAGGCCATTAATTTCGTTCTAGTAAACAGAATGTTATCTTCCCTTTTTTTTAGAATGGTAAAAAAGTATCACGACGAAGTCGGTCAAATCGAGATGGCCAAGGTACAAATTACGTTTTACGAGTTACCATCCCTTCTTCGCTGACAATGGAATTCACTTTGGTATAATGGCGGAGAAACAGGAATCGAGATACCAGAAAGTTACGAAAAAAACCAGTAAATAACTACAAATAATAGGAGCATCCATCTTTCCAGACTTTTGTGAAAATAGAATTTGGAATTTTTGAGCAATTTTACGAAATGTTAGTACAAACAGGAAAGAAATAGTAACAAAGAAAAGTAGTAGAAATGGAATGATTTACTTTTCTTTTAATTTTTTGTGCAAATGTTTTTGGAATTTGTAAATTGGGCGTACAAAATGAATTATCGTGTATTAAGCATTCTTTTCAATTTGATAATTGATTAGTTTAATTATAGTGACCAATAATATTAATAATTTTGTGTTTTTAACAAAAGATAATAACTCTTTCCAGATGAATAATTGGTTATTCTAACGGTGATGGCCAGTAATATTAATTAATTTGTATTTTTAAAAGAAATAGAAACTCGTTTCAATCTGATAATAATTAGTCATTTTAATTACGATAATCTGTAATAATAATTTTGTATTTTTAAAAGAAATAATAATCTTCTTCAATTTGGTAATCGGTAATTATGATTATAATCAACAATAATATTAATAATTTTGTATCCTTAAGAAGTAACACTTTTCAAATTGACAATTGGTCATTTTAACCATAATGATTTTGTATTTTTAAATGAAATAGTAGCTTGTTTAAATTTGATAATTGGTTGTTTTAACTACGATGATCAGTAATAATAATAATTTTCTATTTTTAAAAGAAATAGTAATTCTATTCAAATTGATAATTAATTATTTCAACTGTAATGGCATATAATAATAATAATAATTTCGTATTTTTTTATGGAAAAATAGTAACACTTTTATATTAACAATTTTGTATTGTTAAAGGAAATAATAACTATCTTCCGTGTGATATTGGTCATTATGGTTAAAATGACCAATAACGTTAACAGTTATTATTTTTGTTAGTAATACATATTCTTGAGTGAAATTGATCTTTCAACTTTGACGAGTTTGTTAACTTTATTAGGTGATTGCATTTAAAACAGAAAAGGGACGTAGCAGGACTAAACTATGGTCCATCTAAAAGAAAGAAAAAAAGGAACAGTACACACTTGAAAAATTCTGGATAAAATCATCTGTGTAACCTAATACTTTCGTACAACGCTTGCATATCACGTATAACGATGTTAATCTGTGCTAATAATTTGTGAAGTTAATGTTGACGTTGCATCACAAGGTGTCCTACTTTAAGACCCACTATTATCCAATTTTTGTATTTTTTTCCTTTCTTCGACCTAACAAAGTATTCCTAGAATTTCTTTATTAATTAACAGAGGCCAACAAGTAGAAATACGACATACCTGTGTAAAAGCTAAGTACAAAGAATCCTTTTAAATCTTCATTTATAGGAATAAGTGTTTTATCAAATTATTTTTATTACAATTCGGCGCGATGCTTTTTTGAGTGTTTAATAGTTGTCCAAAACGTTATAAAGTTTCTTCTTGTTTTATTTAAATTTAATTTACTGTCTTACTGATATAATTGGCTATGTCAAGTGCTAATTGCAAGCGTAAAAAATAAACATTCTTAAGAATGCATTAAAAACAATGTCTTTCGTCAAATTAAAAGAAAAAAAAGAATAAACACGACACATTAACTACAAAAATTATTTAGGAACCACTGTATTTATTTTGACATTTATGTACTAATTAATTAGATCCAACTATATTTAATTTCACATTTCTGGTATTGCAGAATTTTTAAACGACTAAAAGCGTATACAAAATCGACCAGAAAGACATGGATATGTAAAATTACTATTACTTCTCATTGCGATCGCATCAGATTATTTTATATATTTTTATCTGTATATATATATATATATATATATATATATATACTGTATAATAAAAGTTAAAGTAAAAAAATTAAACATAAGTAAGTTGTTTGAAACACTCTACGTATATTATTTAGTTAAAACAATTTATGTGGATTCTATACACTTTTCTGCAGGAATTATTTAGTAGTTTCACTATTATACATTTGTACAAATCACTAGTAAGCGACTATCAAAGGTACACATATTATTAGTTACAGCTTCGAATACATATACAATATATTAATGTTGTTCAAAAACTGAATAAGATTCTCTATATTTTCGTTTAAGCCTATTCCATAACTTACATTATTTTCAGTTTTGTACTCTACCTTACTACGATGAAAGTCATTACAATAAAAAATAATATGTTTGATTTTTAAGATTTTATTACAATTTGAACATCTTGTTCAATTATCTTTTGTCATTGGGTATGAATAAGTTAAATTAGTGTGTCCTTTAATTAATACGAGTGTAATATTTACTTGGTTATATCTTCTTAATCTATTTAAATCTGGTTTAAAATCTCCTGCCTTTCTATGTTTTTATGTTCAATGCTTTTAGGATTTTACAATATCTACAAATTATTTCAAACTTATAGAGGTAAATTTTCCCCCAAAAATTGTTGATTTTTTGACTGTTGTAATTTCATGACGAAAATTCTTGTGTGCATGTGTGTGTTTAATATCTGATTAGTATAATTCTAAAAACTTGAAGCAATTCGTATAAGTTTTGAAATTCTTGTTACATATTATTAAAAACAATAACAATACTTTCTCCATTAAAAAGGCTTCAAATGTATTTTCATTTCCATTCTCGTTCGAGTTTAGTAAATTAAAATGTTCAAGTGTTTATAATAATCTGTAAGCTTCAATCATTTGCAACAGTAACGTTATCACGTGTAACAAAAAAATCGCTACAATATATTTAATCGTATTCAGAGTTGATTTATGAAGACAAGCTTGTATAGATAAAACAAAATTATTTATCAGCAATTTACGACGATTTAACATGATGCGGAAACTTTTGAAACAATTTGCTACATTCCATATCACTCACAGAGCCTTAAGAAAAATTCGTAAAATACTTAATTACCTTCAGCCACAATTAGCCGAACGATCTGCATTTCTCAATTAAATCACCTTCATTTATCCTTATCCTGGCAGCACGAACTCGTCATCGCGCATATGTACTGCTCAACTGAAATTAAGTCGATCCTATCAAGAAATTATCCGCCTGACAGATTAATACCACCGACAAACAAACCGAAACACGAAGAAAAAAGCAAACAGACCATATTGAAAAAGGAAAAGGACAGAAGAAACCTTCGTTTGCTGTTTTAAAATGAAAGAAAAAGGGGGCTGCAAACGCCCACCGCGTACGTAGCGTCCTTAATCAAAGCTTTATCTCCGATACACAGCAGCCCAACCTGTAATATTCGCAACGCGGCGTGTCGGTACCTTCGTCCATGCACCAACCACAATTTATTGCCCGCTGATAACGCGGCGTAATGCATTCATTATATCCTGGAACTTGCACGCGGGTGGACAAAAGTCAACCAACCAGTAGGGATGGGATCAACTTCAAAACGTACTCACGAATCCGAGTCAATCGTGATACCGTTGACTAACTACAGGATAGACTAGCCATTTATAGGAAACATCATAACGTGCGCGGCGGCCTAGACCAGGACCAAATTTATATAAAAAAGTTGTACAAAAGTTTACCAAATCCGATGCGTGAACTGGTATAAAATAAAGGGGCAAGTCTACTCGTTATTAACATTCGAAAAAAAGTGAGACCTACTTCTGATTAGTTACATATAACGTATCTTCTTTAATTACCAAAGATAGTGTATTATAATTTCGTCGAAGCGAACTTGTATTCGTTTCATTTCACGCGGATATTTGCTGTAATATTTGTTTAATTTACGTAAAGGTAGTATCAATTAACAATAAATAGTTTTATTTCACATGCTACGACCTTTAATATACATGTAAAGTTAAGCCTTGATCCTAGAAATTATCAAGGTATCTTATACGTTTGTCCACAAGTATATACCTATATACATTATTATAGATTTGAATTTTAGAGATCGCGTATGTCAAAAACAATTGCGTATCACAATATTTAGTTATAAATCCGTTGTTATCTTCATCTACTTTAAATTATTTTAGTAATGTTCGCATGTGACACTAAAATGATAAGAGGGTCAAGTAGTCCCCTAATGATTTTATATATAAATCATCTTATACTTCGTCGCTGGTAATATGTAAGGGTTCTACTTTATGGAATTTCAACGCGAAACAATTAAAGATGCAACAAGGGGAACTCCAATTTTACCTGTTACGAGTAAATTAGAAATAAGGTAAGTTTAATTGGTAGGTTAATCTGCCCATGCATTACCCATGTCCTAACTAAATTTTTGTAACTGAGAAATGATGTAAAAAAGGCGAAAACCATTCTTAAGACGCAAGGCAAGATGATTATGAATTAATAATAATAATAATAGTAGTTGGCATAAAATAGTAGGGAAAACGTTGGTAATATGGAACACCTGGTTTTAGAACCTTGCTAAAAATAGAGGAATTTATCTTTTCTAATAAAATGAACGCGATGGGACAAAGATACTAATATATAATTATATTTAATTTCGATGACAAGAGAAGGTAATACAAATCATAAGTAATCAGATACTCTTTTAACCTTGACGTTAGGTGGAAATAGCGTCTAAAATTGGATAAAAGAAAAAGCAACGGTGCTTAATAACTTTAAAGAATGTAAAGAAGTAGTAAATGTTGTAGTCAATGCATTTTACTATAGTTTATTGCAATTTTTGTAAAACCATATCAATGATTAAACATTTTCTCATAAATAGATAATCTGTTTAGAAGCTTGGAAACAGAAACGAATTAACCAGCACAATAATTGTATAATTTATTTACTTATTTATACTAACATACGAGTAATTACATTAATATGTATGGTACATTGTACATTACACATTGTGGTTGTACATGTAAAAAAAAAATAAAGAATGAAGAACGACTTTTTTTGCAACATGCTTAGTTTTCCATAAATTTGAATTATATTACAATTAGCTATTGGACAAAATTAAAAGAACAATATACACCTACTAATTTCAAGCATCGCAAAAACGACATTTCATATGCACCTAACTTAATAGTAAGAGCAGGAAGTTAAATCTTTTCAGAAAATGTTTTCATTGAAAGACTAATCGATTGATATATAAATCCCTCGGAAGTCGAAACAATTAACTCCACCTTTTTATGGGTACTGACTTTTATCACTCAGATATATAATTAATGTTGAATTTCTTTTTACTGTTTATTAATGATATCTCAGAATGTTTTACATATTGCTCCTTTCTTTTGTTCGCGGATGACCTCAAGTTCTTTCATACCATTGATTCTTCTCGTAGTACATCTCTTGTACAATCTGACCTTAGTAATCTGAAGAACTGATGTTCAAACAATTAAGATTACATCTTAACATTTCTAAATGCTCTGTTATCCGTTTTTCGCGTAAAAAGTGCACTGAATCATTTACCTATAAATTCAATGACGTACCTCTCTCATCGACTAATAATATACGCGTCCTTGGTGCTACCTTCTCGGCTGATTTATCCTTTTCTACCCACATCAATAATATTATTAGCTCAGCTTACCATACACTCGGATTTATCAACAGAAGTTGAAAATTTTTTAAAAATGTTAATACGTTAAGATATTTTTACATCTTGTTCGATCCCGTTTAGAATACTGGCTCTGTTATTTGGTCTCCGTATCATGACAACCTTCGTAAACAAATCGTGAGTATTCAGCACAGGTTTTTACGTTTATGTGCTTTTCGTATGAATCGTCGTATGACAATCGATGACCGTAATTACGCGCGAATCCTGTCTGATTTCAATTTATTACCGCTTGAGAAACGTCGTATCGTACTTGAACTTCATTTTGCTTATAATGTAATTAATGGTACTGATACGTGTTCTCACGTATTGGGGTCCTTTAAGTTTACCACATCTTTCACAGCTATTCGACATAAAACTCTTATGTTAGAGGAAGCTCATGCTACGCTATACGGTATTAACAATGGTCTCAACTCGATTCTAAAAAATGTTAACATGTATTGTAAATCCATCGACTTCTTTTCCGCTCCCTCCAGCTTTAAATCTCACGTGCTACGTTGTTTTAACTCTTACGATTAATCTTAATTTTCTTTCTTCGTACTCTGAAGAGTTTACCCCCGTTAATAAATAAATAAATAAATAAATAAATTTCTTAAAAATTAATGAAATTTATTATAGGTAGTTGATCAATTTGATCTCCGAATGAATCAAGTAACAGGTTATTGGTTTATTCGTCTATATCCTTTCGACATAAAATTCGACGCGAACTTGAACAGTATTGCCGCCATAAGTATTTTCAATCCGAAACTACAACTAGACGCGTACTTAGGGAAGGTAATGTTTAGAGAATTCAATTGAGTATAGGAGAAACAACGAGTGCGAACAAATATTAGTCTCAGTACTGATCTGAATCTAATCCAATTTTAAGCTGAATCTAATTGAAATTTAACCAGAAATTAATTGGAATTCAGCGCGATCCTATCCCAAACTTACGCTAAACTCAACCAGTTCCTAATCTAAATTGAATCTAAACGTAATTTCAAGTTGATCCGCACCTAGTTCCGATTTAATCTGAACCTAATTTCAACTCAACGTGAATCCAATGTTACCTTCATTTGAACCTAATTCGAATTTGTTCTGAACCTAATTTCAATTTAATTTGATCTCAATTCCAATTTAATTCGAACATAATTCTAATTCAATTTGAACCTAATTTCAACTTAATCCTAACTTAACTCCAATTTAATTCCAGCCTAATTCCAATGTAATCTAAGCCTAATTCCAGTTTAACGCGAATCTAATTTTAATTTGAACTCAACCTAATTCCAGTTTAATCCCAACCTAATTCCAATTTAATCTCAACCTTACTCTAAGTTAACTCGAACCTAATTTTAATTTAAGCTCAACCTAATGTCAACTTAATCCCAACCTAATTCCAATCTAATCCCAACCTAATTCCAATTTAATCCGAACCTAATTTCAATTTAATCCCAGCCTAATTCCAATTGAATCTGAACCTAATTTTAAGTTAATTCAAAGCTAACTCCAACTCAATGCGTACCTAACTCCAATTCAATTTGGACGTAATTGCAGCTCCATCTGAATCTAACTCTATCTCAATTAAAACTTAACCCAAGCTAAATTCGGATCTAACACAAACTGAACCATTTTCATAAGTTGAGCATACTTAACCCATTGTCCTACGATTATTTTATTACCTGCGTATGTTAGCACCAGCTGACTACTGCTTCTATATCATCATACATACAAATCATTTGAATATTACAGACAATATTTATTTAACACTAGGTTTACAGACATTAATTGTATAATTCGACAAGCTTCCGGAAAAATACGTATACTGCATATAAATATTCGAAATTAGAAGCGTGAGGACGAAGAGAATCAATTAGAATACATATTCATACCATCGTATTAATTAAAGTTAACATAAAGTACTGAAAAATAATATTTATGGTCTCTATAATTTTAGCTATGAAATCTGAAATGCGTCAACGTGACGCGTTCCGTAAACCTAGTGTTAATAATCACCGATCATATAACACAAAGCCAAAATTAATATTGTAGTTAAATTTCAACCTCAATGTTATGCATTTTTGTTCAATATGCGTTGTAATTTGCAACACGAGTGTGACTCGTTATTGCAGGACAAAAGGGGGTTAAAAGAATCGTTAATACTTTTTGAATTATTCATGAAGTATTCGAAAGTATCTCACGTGTACTATACTTCATCCCATCTCTAGAGATGGTATCCGACAAAGAAGGGCGATTTTTGACGTGCTCGACCCTCGCCATGGGAGATACGTATCCAGGTGTCGGCGTTTCGTGTGTCGACCCCATGGCCGGCGACGAAACAATGCTCGAGGAACAATGCGGAGAGATATGCCTAGGTCGCGGCTGACCTCCAATATAAGCCGACGCGTTTGCACGGTCGGCGGAATTCCAACGAGTAAACGCGCCGAGAGAGGCTGGAGACTGGCATTCAAGCAATGCAGATAAAGGGAAAATTTAACGCCGTGATCGAGGGCCAGCTTCGATGTTCCTTTTCCTTGGATGGTAGAAACGTGCCGAGTCGACGCGGACGTTTTTCTTTTCCAATATTTGTTACTTCAGGTCGATAGTTGCGTACAACACGACCGATGGACGTTTTCGAGCATTCTGCATTTGATTTATATGCTAACCAATTAGGGGAAACCGGAGCAAAGCGAAATGGCGGGGAAAAGTGAAACATTGCTTCATAAATGCTACCAGTAGCGCTAATGGCGGGTATTGTAGTACGTACGTCACAAAAGGAAGTCATTATTATCTGTCCGATCGTTCGTTAGCGGAGGGAATTGTTTGGAGTTTTTATTTCAGATCTTTCAATTCTATGCAAGTGAAATTATTATTTTTAAGATTAGGTAAGTAACGTGTTATTTATACTCGATGCACCGATAATCGAGGTTTTACTGTAGTAATACATATATTGCTATATTAAGCCACGTTTCACGTAGATCCGGGAAATTGACGCGTTCTGCATAGTTTCCAATGTCGAAAAGGCAGCAAAGGTTAATTATCGTGTATGTGAATCATAATACTTAATACGGTACAGGTAATTACTCGATATCGTACGAACGTTACGCTTTTTAAACGCGTCAGAACTTCAGTTTGTCTCATAATTCAAGCACTGTATTTAAGATAGCACTTCAATGCTCCTAATTATACTGAAAACTAAAATATCAACGCTGACTTTTGCCGATTTTTTTTTGTTTGCACGTTTCACCTTGTGACGTCAAACATCTGACGATCTGAAACGGAATTTCTTACCTCACGGTATTAAAAGTGTAACGCAACCACCGGATAATCGTCAGTTTCTCATAGTCGCTGCTAATTTCCACTAATCGACGGAATTAACCTCTAACGACCTTCTACAGCTTCGAATTTATGCGGATTAATCGAGTTCCTTTTTTCATACTATATGGAACAAGAAAGTGAAGAAACCGGATTTCTGCAGTTCCTATGTTTTATTAGGTGGCGAAACATGAAATATCGGATTTCTAATTACATTTGCAAACGGATAGTTCGCTCAAATGGTTAAGTGAATGTTGAAACATAACTCAATGCCTCCGACTCGTGGTATATTGACACGTTTCCTACCAACGTCACATGTGTGTGACGCACCGATTTCATTGTGACACATATATGCATTGGAAAACTAGAATTTCCACACGATTCGCATATGTGACAAATTGGAGAACTATTCGATTAGAGTAGATGTACCACGTACTGCCACTTTAGGGTTATCGCGTAACTTTATTTAACTATTTTAGAATGTATTTAACCTAGAAATCGTTCCACTTTAGAGCATAATCTCTTTTATTCATGAACATTTCTTTATACGTTGAATATAACGAATTCATTACTACGTAATTCAAAATATACAACAAAGTTCAATGTTCCTATTACTGTCACTCGAAAGGTTGTCGTTCAAATAGAAACAGTTTTCTAGGATTCAATAATTTTCGGGGTTTTAGAGTAACATAATAATTAAATTACGTTACTCTGACGAATCTATTGCATCTTAACAATCTACGCATACGATTGAATCGAATTTTGCTATCATAATTCGTTTAAATTAAATCTACATATGAACGATGGAAACATTTGCATACTTTCAAAGTTGCAAGTCATCGAACTTCCAAGTCTTCGAGTTCTCAAGTTTTCACAATTTTAAGCCGTAACATTTCAAACTTGCGAAATGCTAAAACTTTACATTTCTAAGTTTTCGAATTTCCGCGTCATTAAATTATCCGACAATCGAGTTATTTATAGCTTCAGTTCGTTAAATAAACGATGGTTTGTTAGCCACTTCCATGCTATAATTAGCGTTCGCCTTAAGGTTACCTAAAATTTCCCGCAGATAACTGCTAATTTTTCAGTTTTACTTTTCTTTTCATTCCACTGCATCCGTTGATTCTGCATAATTAATCGAACGGCCGAACGGTCCTGCCCTGAGGGAAGATTGCCGGACCCTGGACAGTTTTCGTTGTTTTCGTCGGGACCAGTGTAAGACGGTAGCATGCTCGAACCAGAGATTGACATTAAGATTGGACGGTGATATTTATAATGAAAGAAACCGGCCATGTTTGTGGGCTTCCCACCCGCCAATACGCCATTATAGTCATCGTTTCGCTTGAAATATGGTCGAATTATTAACCTACGATTGAAATCTGATATTTCGTTATTTCGATATACGTTACAATCTTCGGAGATCATTTCTGTACGTATCATCATTGACTATCTATAGGATAATCTACTAATTTGTAGGAAACATAAATTACGCACCTGCTCGAAAGAGAGTTAGACCAAACTTATATGTATAAAATAATTGTACAAAAGTTTACCAAATCGAATAATTGAAGTGGCACAAAATAATTAAACATTTAAAGAAAATCGATACTTTTGGGAATAATTATGTATATTTTTTTAATTATCAAAGGAAATGTCTCGTAATTTTGTCCAAGTGAAATTGTATTACTTCGGTTTAAGTTGGATATTTGTTGTGATATTTGTTTCATTTACGAAAGTATTGGGTAACACTAAATGATTTTACTCCACATGTGACGATTTTTAATGTAAATATAATATTAATCTCTTATCCCAGAAATTTTCAATGTGTCTTACAATTTTGTCCGCCATTTCAATATACACAACATTATTATAGATTTGAATTTTAGTGGTCAATTATCTCGAAGGCAATTAATTATCCCAAAATTTGGTTACAATTCCCCTCGTTTTAAAAATATCGTTGTCTTATTCTACTCTAAATTAATAATGTCACATGTGATATGATTTTATCTGAAAATTAATAACTTATCCTACACTTCGTCAATGGTATCATTTACCAATTAAAAGTTAAAGTAGGAGAATGTAGGATAAACGTAGGTAATATGGAACAGCATGCAATGTGAAACTCTGAATAATCTCGATAATTAAATAACAAATTTTGCCGATAACCGTGTATATGAGTTCCTTATAAACAATAATGAATTACACTGATAATTAGACTGAAGATGTTCATGCACGTATAGTATGTTGTAATATGCAAAATATATGAACCGTTTATTTTGAAACTGGCTTAAGTCCATTTATATTTAGATTCAGATATTTAAGGGCTTATGTTTGAATTAATTTAAAAATACTGATAACTGTTAAGTTGTTAGTGGTAACATGGTAGTGTAATATTTTGGTATTTCTAAAAGTGTGTAACTCACTAATCCAATCGCCTTAATTATTAATTACCATTACTTGAATTTATTATTTATATGTAAGTTAAAAGGTGAGCTACCTGAAATGTATTAGAAATTGTCAATTAAAAATATGCATAGTACAGATGCACCAGTAAATCAACACACACCAATGGAAAGACGTTAAATACAAAATCGAGTAAAATAAGTTATCAGCAGAAGGAAATGTTTAAATTTTTATTTCTATTAATTCCTTATTTCTAATTGTACCCGACGAATCGTGATACAAAATTAACCTTAGAATTAAAAGATACTCTTAACGCATCTACGGATAAGTGCTCAAGTGCAATATGCATGTAATTAATATAAAAATTAGTTTCACGTAAAGTTTGTTATATTCAACTTCAAATAGAGAAATACTGTTGTATTTTATTGCTGTCCATTCACTGGTGAAATCAAAATTTGGGATTTTTAATTTCATTCATTGATATGTCGTTTAATAATGTTTCGTTCTTATACAGCTTCAAAATATGGAATAAGAAACGAGTAAAAAAAGAAATTAAGAAATAAGGAAAACTTGAAAACCTGTATCTTTTAAAACAAAGTTCAAACAAATAAAATAATGACTTAAATTTGCCCCAATTTTCTGTGAATTATATTTCATTTCAAAATAAATGTCAGACACCCTATAATTTGAAAATTCTTTGTATTCTGAAGCCTGCCTCATTTACTTTCAATTTTTCAATTTTTCAGCAATGTAACACTGATTTAAATTAAGCTTCGTCACCTTATAAATTAAAATATACTTGTACCGCATCAATCTCCCATTATTTATAGCCCCACGGTGATTTTCAACGACCTTAACGTATTTTTTAATATCTCGATCTGAAATAATGATTTACAACACTCCACAACCTACGATTTTACGCTTTCAATTCATCGTGGTAATATTTCCTTCATTCTTTTTTAACGTGAACCGTGAAACGATGTTCGAATAAATAATCCAGTCCCGTATTTATTTTTATCACTCGAGATGTATAGGGTGTCTCAGCCAAAGTGGACCACTTAATTTATTTCCTTCCTGTTCGAATATGAAAAATGTTTGGTATGTGATTTGTCTCGTATCTATAGATTAAATTCACTGCAAATAATATCTGTATTGCAAGGTTACTTCTTTAAAATCATTAAGTTTTTGTTAGGTTGGCCAAAACGTTTTGTCGCATTTTAAACGCGTATAAAAGCAAAACTTTATTAAACAATGTATTGGCTACTTTTTCAAACAAGATTTTACATTTCTTTTTTCGACGAAGAACTCGTTTAAACCAGATTTTCCACTTTTAGATTTTCCCATTTTTTTTTAATAGAAGTATTTGATAAGGGTTAAAAGTTATAACGATATCCTTTTTAATATTAACCTACTCTATTATTCGCACCATTTTCCTTTCATTTGTACTGCATTTTTATCTCTATCGAGGCAATAAAAAATATCGTGTCAAAAATGCATCTTATTTTCTTCCATTTCAAAACTGTGGTAAACATGATAAATACAGCAAATAGTTAAGATTCTTTGTCAAATGGTGATTTGAAGTGTTTAGTAACAGGTTTTATTTGCATATTTACTCACGTATTGCAATTAAAGCGCCACGTTGTAGAAAAATGGCAGAACTTTTTAACCAACGGAATATATGTTTAAGTGTATAATATAGGAACTATTTATAAGGCCAGCTTTAATGGGACACCATATATTAAAAAAAAATGTAATTTCATTGTCACAGCGAAACATATCAACATGGTATTTCATCCGAGGGGTTTATTTATTATTTTTGTAGCAATTGTCAGTACCATTTACACGAGTGTCGATTATATGTAATACGATGATAAATTGTGATACAATTTCTCACCATTTTGCAGCTTTTGTTTTTTACAATCCATGGGAGTACGAGTTATTTAAAATTGTCGAGCAATTTTGGTATAATCAGTAGCGCCATATTTCTTTCGCCGCGATAATTCACGTGATATAATTATATACAAATATTGTTCTTTCCGTATCTTTAGCAACACTGATAATTTCGATTTTTACCCTTTCTCGCAAATAAACGATTTTGTTGTACAATTGTTGTGAAGCTAAATATTTATGCAATGCAAATTTGCGTGTATATTTAATCTTGATTGATTTATACACCAAATTACATTATTAGGGTTGATAATAACTATACGAGAGAGAAAAAAAAATGAAGCTCGATTTGTTAATCCTTTGCAGTCGATTAAACTTGTTGGTAGACGTGTATTATTATTTTATTTTGATGGAATATTTCAGTAAACAGTTGATTAACTCTTTGAAGCTATAAATATTTACAAGAATAATGATTGCACCGGTGTAATTTATCAAAAATATTTTTGTAGCTCCTTCTACAGGTGAACAAGATTTTAAGATAGCGAGTCTTGCTGAATTTGAAACGACGCTGTTTGAGTACAAAATGATCAAGAATTAATTTACGATTTAAATCTTTCACCGTGATTTAAATGCACGTCTCGAAGAACGATGTAGCTAAGAAGAACATACGAATTTCACTTGTATTCACTGTTTATTGTATTTTTACTATCCGCCATTTTTTTAAACAATGTACGATCTATTAATAATGTCAATTTTAAAATCTTGTTCTTTTGTGGAAGGAACTACGAAAATATTTTTGGTAAATTACATCGGTAGAGTTATTATTCTTGTAAATTTAGTATTATTATTAAATAACTGATGGCCAAGAAACTCTAAACTACATAAATTCATGCCAATTGGACACTGAGACATTTAGGAAGAATATCCAAAATTAGTAGAGAATTAACTAAACCAGAAAGCAAATTTTGCGCAGCAAATCTTGTCCCTAAAATTCCTAAAATTACTTAAGATTTGTTTCTTGTTATCTTTTCATATTTATATTCGCTTATAATGTAATTAATAGTATTGTTACGTGTTTTTACGTATTGGAGTCCTTTAAGTTCATCACGTCTTTCACAGCTATTCGACACCAAACTCTTATGTCACAGGAAGCTCATACTACGCTATACGATATTAAGAATGGTCTCAATTCGATTCTAAAGAATGTTAACATGTATTGTAAATCCATCGACTTCTTTTCCACTCCCGCTAGCTTTAAATCTCAATTATTACGTTGTTTAAACTTTTACGATTAATCTTAATTTTCCTTTGTACTCTAAAGGGTTTATCCACGTTGATAAATAAACAAATAAATAAATACTCCAAAATACATTTATAAAATCACTCAATTTTGCACTTCACTGCTACCAATGACAAAAAAATTCGCAGTTAAGGAAAAATACAAACTGAAGCAAGCGAAGACTAATTATCTCTAGCAACTGTGGTACACAGAAGTTTCCTTTGAACTCAATTAATCACCTCTCCAAACAAGTTTTCCTCGTTACGCCTAGGTAACGATCTTTATGAGCGCAACGTTAAACGAAAAATGTTAATCGTATAATTTTGTCGCAACGAATGCGGCAAGATTCCCCGAAGGAAGAGCTGGAAAGTTTGGTTTGGGATTAAAGAATACCGGAGGGGGTCCAATTTCTTTCTCTTTCTCATGCTGTGCAGCACATGATCGACGAGACGCGATGTTCCCACTATACGATCGATAAATACCGACACATTGGAACCGGTTAATAAATGCAGTTCGCACGGAATTCCGGCAGCTCGAATTAATTACGGCCAAGTCAGATGGGCTCGTCGCAATCGATCAGCGATCATGAATATTCGCGAATTTCGCGAGATGACGGTTCGTTTAATGGAATATTGATGGTATCGTGCTTCGTGCACACATAGTGAATTCGCTTCCATTATGGGAGATATCCGGCGAAAAATAAAGATGCCCGGATAAAAGCGGAACCTGTTATTATTTTTAAAAATGCTACAAATTCTCTTGCGTAGCGTTACACGAATTCATATATTTATAGGCACCGCTTTTCGAAGGAATACTACACCTGGTGAAAAGTTTTGGGTCAAAGGTGAGAACGTGGAACTAATTATGAACAGTAACATTTTTGTGGTGTGAAATATTGCTGCATAAATGAAAAAAGAAACATATGGGAAGGTTAGATAAATATAATATTAAATAAATGAGAAAAGGAAATGAATAGACTATCGAAAATAATACTGCGAGGAAAATAAATCTACTTCAGAATAAAACGATACTTTGCCTGATATTTATATTACTTTATACTTTTTAATATTTGTACGTCCACATACGATTACTTTGATGTGTTGTAGCATTCATACTAAGAGATTTTCGCAACGTGTCAATGGAATTTCTTTTTACAATAATTGCATTATTTCGCGAAACTGATTTTCACTTTTGGGGACATTTCTATTAACTAAGTTTGCTCCATATTGCCTATAAATTCTCTATTAGGATTTATAGCTATACAATAGCACTTTGCATCACAAAAACATTAGAGTTCTTAGCTAATTTTATATTATTGAGTTTGACAGAAAGCTTTTTGCCAGGGGTAGTAGTATTTAAACAGAGCTGGGCAAATTTGATTTGAAATGAAAATAAGAACGAGCCATTCGCTATCATTCTGTTGGGAAAAGAAATTCCAGAAAAAATTCCATTAGAAAAGTAAGAAAAAATATTCGAAACATGGTTTCATCTTCTTAAAGAAATTTCCGGAGGACAAAAGAATTGCTCCATGTATGCACTATTATGATCCATGTACATGCGCACAAACTCTCATTAAAATTAGACTCACAGGTTAGGAGATTTCCTTATAATAGTGCATTCGAACATTTTCTTGGGTCACTGTAAATCAAAACAATTATATCTTATACTTCTACCCTATTTCACGCTCCTACCTTCTCCTCTATTACTTATTTTGTCCCATTTCTGCTAACATGTTACAGTCAATCCTCGTATAGGACGGTTTCAATGTAACACAGTGACAAATTGCGAAAGTCCTCCTTTAATGCGACATTCTTACGAAGCGGTTTCCATATACCGCGGCTTCATAAACTTGGGCAGCCCTCACCTAGCACGAATGTTTCAAGTATACATTCACACATTAATTTAAAAAATACCTGACAACCGTTCGACAGGCTTTTCACGTAAGTAGTACAGCATTCCGAGAAACACGGTTTCGATATAATACGTAATCCCCCTCCTCTCGATTTATATTACTTTAGGATTTCGATTAAGACGGTTTCGATACACGGAACGATTTAACCGTGTTATAGGAGAATTGATTGTAAAAACATTTAGAGAAAGAATGGATCTTTCATTGTTGATTCTAAAGTTACGTTCACATGTTTCGAAACAGCCTGTATAATTTTAGGAGGTTTTTGCATTTTAACAAAGTCGGTACATTATTCCAATCATTTAGTTCAATATGATATAACTTCAAACATAAACATCGACGTCGTATCGTTGTTCTGTGTTAAATAATTATTTGATTTCCATGCGAAGAAATTAGGGTCCAAACGTCGTCGTTGAAGGGTTAATTCGCGTCACGATCTTCTGTTCCGCTCAACTATGCACGTGAGATTATTATTATCTACTTATTCTGTCTTATTTCTTGCCGCAATTATTCGGTTGAATGGAAAGTATGTGTCAAATTTTATATTGAAAAGACGTAGTCGAATAAGCACAGTAAGAGTATCAATAAATGGAATTCAATCTGTGACAAGTTAATAAATAAGTCTTCCAAATAAAGCATTTTCAGGTAAGTTTCAATCTCCTATCCATATTATTACAGGCGGAAATGTAATTTACAGTTTAATCTCCATTTTCTTTGATCCATCGCATAAAAAGTGGTAAGAAACATCGGAGATGCTCTATCCAGTGGCATACACATCTCGAAATTCTTTCCGATTTTATAACCACAGAACCGAATATTAGAAAAATTTCGAAGAGCCGTTTATTCAAGTTTTTACGTAACCGTGTTTATATTTCTATCGTAATAACAAAAGTATTTTGCTATACCAAAGACTTTTCTTAAACCGAGCTTAAACAGGTAAATTAATGCGTATTCGGATCTAATCATTGGATATATAAACAGTATCGTGAAGTACAATGTAAATATAATGCGGCGCGAACTTTTCGTTCAAGCCGATATAAGCATTTCGCGATGCTGATCTTTTTTTTTCAGACGAATTTCGGGAAGAACGAATGCAGCCGTACCGAAAGGCATTATGCAAATGGAGCACAAACAAGAAAGGAGTCGTAGGTCTGAAGTGGCGCGACTTTGAAAAATCATTGCTGCATCAGTATATCAGAAATTCGACCCGAGAATGGACCCAGCTGCTGTCGTCGGGGTGTAAGCACCGGTTGACCTTGCAAAAAATGCAGACCTCACGAGGTAGAGTGACTCTTCCCAGTTGTAAAGGAAGATTGGAACGACGTGGAACATCGTCTTCAAGAAAGTGGATCGTCGGTTTCCCTGTTGATCGCATGTTTTTGATGTCACGGCCTGACGTGTTAATTTTCGTGCGACAAGAGAACGAGAAAGGAAAAATGTCTGGAATTTTGCCTTTGTTCGTTGTTTCTTCTCCGGCTTACAGTCGCCGTAAAAAGTACTCGAATGGTGTAGGATCTGATTTTGCAACCTTCAAATCGCCATGTATAGCGACGGTCAAAATTATTACAACTATTCACAAAGTAGCCTCTTTAACGTTTTATCTGACGGAAGCTTGTTAATCGGCTTTTTATTAAACCTGTTGTATTTCTTACAGCTGCTGCTTTGTTTCCAAATAATCTTATACTGTTACTATCCGAAATAGTAAGCGATTGATAATGTGTTAATATCGTTTCTATTGGTTGACAAACACTGCGTGCTTTAAAATAGTATGCATTCGTTTAACCTTTATGGGCGCATATAACAGCAACTCGGAGCAATATTAGGACTTGCTAACAAATCGATATGTAATATTAAAATAAACGCAAAAATGTAATAAACTGTATTTGTTGAATACGTCAATTTTATTATCACAATATAAGACCACAATCCACTATAATTATGCACGATCAACTCTTGCAGTTTTCCATAAGTGGAAATAATTAGGTCGGAAAGTTCGTAGCGTTACTCGAGAATCATTCAGTGTTACTGTGTAAGTATTTATTATTCCATCGAATAATTTTGCATGTTTTGTTTTTTTGTGATTCCACGATCATTAGGATTTTTCACGATTGAAAGGAAATCTTATCAAATGAAATACTATTAGGGAGATTCATAATTGAAAGGAAGCTTTCATCTTTTTCAAAAATGAATTTTTTCGAATAATGTTTCCTGGTTGCCATTTTCATAATTTCATTGAATAATTTTGCATGTTTTCTTTTTTTTTTATCCTACGATTATTAGGGAGCTTCACAATTAAAAGGAAGGCTTATTAAACGAAAGATCATTAGGAAGATTCATAATTGGAACGAAGTTTTCATCTTTTTCAAAAACAGATTTTCGGATCACTGTATTTAAGTTCTGGTCATCGATTCGATTATACAAACGTTGCAATGAATCATGGCAAGATGCATTGCATATAATACGCAATTAATTAACCCAATTGTGAACAGTATTTGTTTAAATTAATAATGTTGTCACTTAAAAAAGCCTTGTTAAGATAATTCCTTTCGAATCTCATCAAATACACAACAGAACTTAATATTATCAAAAACGCTACGAATTTTTCGAATAACCTCATCTTGAGTGTTAGGCAAAAATGTTTCAAGGCTTTAGGGACTTATAATAATGGAGAGGATTGAAAAATTTCTAATCAACTTAAGCCTTAAAGTCAATCCTTTTGACTAAAAATCAACATTGATTGTGAACATAAACAGAGGAATTGATTAAAAAAATACGTTCAAGATTGATAATATAAAATTATTATTAACGTTGGCAGAGGTTATTAAGGATTTCATTGGCAAGATCTTACACAACGAGTGTTTATGCCATTTCCACGTTTAAATAATACACGGGCAGTGTTAGAATAACGCTTTCATTTTTCCACGCTCAATACTAGATGAAGATTGAAAAATGCTAAATTTAAATTTACAAAGTAATCTTTGTTGATGCCAGTGCAATAATTCTGTGTTGCTAACCTTGAATATACGTCTAAATCAATTCATTTATTTATATTCAATGTGTTACGGAAAAATTCGCTCACGACATCAAATTTTCCTAGGTAATAAAACTCGAATTTTGATCGAAAGAATTGACTTTTAGACCTACGTTAATTCGACACTTTTTACTCCTATCGGTGAGTACTATAAATTCAAATTCTTGAAACATTCTTTCGTAACATATTCAGAAAATGAGGTTTTATTATTTTCATTCAGCATAATTATAAACAATTACCAAAATCGTTTCTATATAACTAAATACAATCTTCTTCAATTTTTTACCAGGAAAAATCGGAAGGTCATGCGGAAAGTTATGGTTGTCCAAGAATTGGCACTCAAAATATTAAATTGACCACGAAAGATGTGCAATATATTAAAGTTGCTGCCTGTTCATTCAGTAGTGCATTCGGCTAAAATGATTTCCGTATGATTCCACATACTTCTTCCATGGCCGGTAAATTTATCGTTCGCAACAAACAATGTATTTATCGTTGCCTTTTACCTTTCTTTTATTTTACTGCAAGCGATCGATACGTTTCCAAGTTTAACCATAACGTAACTGCAGCAAAATTATTCACGTTTCGCGTGGTTTTGGTATTTATGGTGATTTCGTGAGTGAAATCGTTCCGAAATGATACTTAAGTGCGCACGTTCGCGAATTCCGGCAAAGGGGAAAAATTCGAGTTTTTACTGTGACAGCCCATCAGATTAAAGCGTATCACGAGGCCTGTACGACCGGTGTAGCGGTTTCCGATGGGGATCAACGCGATTATAAACATCAGCCGCGGTATGCAAATATAGTTTGGTCAAAACAACGTGGACCTTGATGGGCAGGTGAAAGAATTTACTTTGATTTTCTTTCAGCGGAGACTTTATGCTCATTTTGAATGGACGAAAGTGGTCCCTTTGCTGCAAGAAAATTGCTGGATAATCAACTCGATAGTGCAACAACTATAAATAAATGTGTGAGTCATGGGAGTGGAACCTGTGCAAGTTGTTAAATTAAATTTTATTTGAAAATCAGTGGAGCTGCAAACAATGCTACACGTTCGTAAAAAAATCTGGAATAATAAATTTGAGTAAAACTGAGTAGTTTTAATGAGGTGATACTGTGGCCAGCAATACTTCAACATATACAGGAAGTTATTATACTAAGTTCTCTGTAGTTTTAAATGAAATGAAGGTGTGGAACTTAGTGGAAATAGTAAATTAGCATAAATTTGAATGAATAAATAAAAGAGAGAATAACGTACATCAATAAATTTAATAACTTAGAAATTTAATAAATAAGTACAAATTTGATCATTTCGAAGTGTATGCAGAATTAATGATTCAAAGTTAAACGAAAAAATGGAAATTCAGTGATACAAAAATTAATAAAAACTTCGTGATTTTATTCCAGTTTTAAAATAAACTTTTAAAACTGCGATATGGTTGGCATTTTTTTCTTAATATTTTATTACTGAATTCTTAGAAAGAAAAATTCTATTCATTTTTTTGTTATTTCTCAACCATTTTTATTTCTTTGTACAAATAAAGGGTTATCCAAAAGTACCTTTAGGATAGTATGTTTTTTCTTTAAAAAAAAACTTCCTATAGTCTATTTTAGATAACCCTTTACTTGAATGCCAAAAATTGAACATTTCTGTTATAACAAAAAATTCAAATATAAGAAAAGTCAACAAAAATTTAGTATTCTAATTTGGCAAAATAATTTCCAATACTTTATATTCAAATATAATTGTCCGAACAAAAAAGCATCAATGAAAAAATGATTGATAAAATAATTCCATCACATCCTTTTTCTCGTAAATGCACATATCTCCAGTGTATCCTTCTCGCATTTACTTAAAATTTCTCATTATGTTTTGCGATAAGGCAGGTTTACACGATGTCCAAGCCAATGGTAATATATTTTTAAAACACGCAAGGGCAACTTGCAAATGCACATCGAAGCTCACGAGAAATCTAGAATCCCGATCGACGGAAATTAATTCGAACTACGTATATCGATACCCATATAGGTAATCTGGTTCTACATGGAAATTCACAACGCATGCGCGTGAAGTACATTCGATTACTTCGAGAAAGTCGAGGCGGGAGTTTACGAAAAAGCGAAGCAGATCTCATGAATATTCAGCGAATGCGAGGCTTGGGCGAGTCGCCAGTTTGAGATGTACAAATAGTCGACAAACCTATCCGACAACTCGTTCTCTTGTCGCCATTAAGCCCACCATAATAGTGTCTGTTTCCCGAGATCTCTTTATGTATATACCTTTCTTGTTTATATTCACCACTGTTTACTACGCACGTATGTATGTATGTTCCGCATTTTTCCCACCGCATGACTAAGCGTACCGCTGTTTTGTAAACAATTACCTCTTTAGTCTTCCGTTTTGTTCTTTCCACTGAAATATGGTATGTGACGTAGGCAGAAATTTATCTAACGTTGCTTCGCAAGTTTCGCCTTTTAAAGATTATGGTGGATAATATTAAAAGGTTTTTTTAATTTTAAATATCTTGATTGAAACGCGGTAAGATTTCTAGCAAATTTTATTCTATGTTTTGGGCTTATTTTATCATATAGAATAATTTATTTTCTGGTTTTATGTAGTATCATAATTATGTGTATAGAATTATGGGGGACAATATCGAAACATTTTTTAATTTTATATATTTTATTTAAAACGCCGTAGGATTTTCTAAATTGTACCCATAATGAGTATAATTATACTTAATATAAAACGAACGTATTTAATAAGTAGTTAAATAAGGTAAACAGCATAACACAAAAAAAATTGTATTTGGTATCAAATCTCTCAGCAATAAAGAAAAAATAATAATAATGGAAAATGTATAATAAAATATGGTACAATAACGACAAATAAATATAGAAAATGCCACGAAATGTCAGAGACAGTAGACTATATTACCCAAGGATTTAAAGTATTAACCCTAACAGATTACACCATAAGATGCAACAATGTAGAAAAATATATACATTTAAACACAATCTTATCCATATCCAATTACCAACACACAAATATATGCCACATCGCATGCTAGAAAATGCAAACACTAAGCTATAATGGAATAGAGATGTAATAACTGATAAAACAATAAAACACAAATGTTCATACGTAACAATAATACACAACAAACACAAGCGTGCATAATTCATTAAATAGCAATTCCAAATACACCAAATATTGATAAGAAACACAACGAAGAAATCCAAAAGTACATCTTACTGGCAGAAGATATAAAAACACAATGAAAGTGAAAGGAGATCGCAACAATACCAATCATACTCTCCAGCACAGATGTACCATCATATACATTACACAACAGCCTAAAAATAATAGATCTGCATCCCATACACCTGCAAAAATCGGTAATTATTGATACCTGCACAAGCGTAAGAAAATTCTTAAACGCTGATCATCATACGGATAAAATTTTAGGTGAGCAAGAATGACGACTAAAAAATTAGGTATTATTCAATTATTTATTATTTGAATTATTTGTTGTCCCAATTATTCATTATTCGTTTGGAAAACTTCCATTCTAATGATAAATAACGAATAACTTATATGGTTTTATTTATGAATGACAACGAAATCAAACTTATTCGTAATTTTTTATTCATTATTTAGAATAATATTATTTATAATATTATTTTATATTATTTATAATAATTATTCTAAATAATATTTATAATATTAATAATGTTCATTATATAGAATAATATTTTATATTCCATATTTCGTGTTTCATATTTTACATTTCATATTTCATATTTTATATTTTATATTTTATATTTCATAGTTCGTATTTCATATTTCACATTTCATATATTATATTTTATATTTCATATGTTATATTTTCTTTTTTTTATATTTTATATTATATATTTTTATTTTATATTTCATATTTTACGTTGTATATACGTAACGTTGAATATTGCTGCGTCAAATTATATTAAAATCGCGGACTGGATGAGAAAGTCGCCGATGTATTAATGGATTCATACGAGGAAAACGAGTCTCATTAAGCAATATCGGTGAATTCATTTACTGAATCATCAAACAGTAACCTACCGCAATTTTCGAACCTTGGATGGATCATTTAATTTCACATCCAGGTGAAAACCTTATTCTTCGCGATTTCATCCGCAATTCCTTGGAATTTGTGACTAATATCGATCTCGGGAAATTTTCTATTGGCAACCTGAAGGGATTCGAATTATCTTCAAGGATTATCTGAATCATTATTGACATGATTTTTATATTGGCAATGCAATTTGCGAAAGAATATTTTTATGCAATTCTCAATATCAATTCTATAAGTAATAATAAATAAATTGCAATTATATTGTGAGACTAAAATTAAAGATTCGATCACGGAAAACTGATCCGGATATTAATTAGTTCAATTTCACTGCCATTTGCTTTAATTATAATTAAATGAATTTTTAAATATTGGAGAAATAATGGAGACTATTTTGTATATTAAAATTGTGTTTAATTTTATGTATGAAAATAAATTTGATTAAATTTCCTGCACCGATCATTTTATTTATTAAAGTTGCGCTTGATTTTATGCAGGAAAATAAATTTTATTAAATTTCCTGTACCAATCATTTTATATATTAAAATTGTATTTGATTTTATGCAGGTAAATAAATTTGATTAAATTTCCTGTACCCATTATTTCGTATATTAAAATTGTGTTTAATTTTATGCAAGAAAATAAATTTTATGAAATTTTCTGTACCGATAATTTTGTATATTAAAATTCTATTCGATTTTACGCAGGAAAATAAATTTGATTAAATTTCCTGTTCCGATAATTTTTTCCATTAAAATTGTGTTCGATTTTATGTAGGTAAATAAACTCTATTGAATTTTCTATAAAAAAGCATCGAATTAATTTTTACGTTTAAATTATATTCGCAAAGTTACACAGTGAAATACTGTATCATACTTCTTAACGAAAAGTCACATTTATCGCGACAGAACCCTTAAGAAAGTGGATAGATTTAGAGTTCCGTAGAAATAAATTTGTACCGAAATTTTTACAATATACGCACGATATAATTTCACGCGTTAATGGGTCATCTTTCTTTCAGGGGCTGAAATTTAATAAAGACCGTATGTGACACAGCTTGGTGCACGCACTATAAAGAACGTTTAACGACCACGAAGGCGGATCTGTCATTTAATTAAAATTTCGCTTTTACCTTCGCGTATACCTGAAACGATTGAGAAGCATTTTGCAGTTTAACTGAATAGCAACGCTAACAGCGCTGGGTCCCTCAAATTTATAAACGCGTACAAATTATCCTCGAATATCCCAAAATTGCAGCTATCTGCTATAGGATGCAGTTTACGACGAATTCTTCTTTTGCCAAGAACATTTCCATCCGTAATTCGGCTATAAAATAATGTATCACTGTAATGGATTGCACTATGATAATAAATAAACATAATTATCGCGTGGTGATATTAAATGGGAATTTTAATCTTCCATTTCCAATTCAATTAAAACACACGCGTTTCCAATTTTACATTACAAAACTAAATATACACTGCATTTCATGATATATAATCGTATGAATTGTTGTATAATTGTACACTATTATTATTAATAATTTGCGTTTCTTTCGTATTTCTTTCTTAGGTTTATTTGTTAGGTTCACGGAACAGTTTTGTCGTTTTTTTTTTGCAACATGGAATTAGTACTGCGATACATAAGTTAATATGCCAACAAGTTTGCAAACGTAAATACGATTTGAAAGTAAACGCTTCGAAGTATCGTTTCTCCAACTTTTTTTATAACGGTTTTTCACCGAAGAGTAAGTCAAGCAGGAGACCAAAAAAATTAAGACCTGGGGATACTTATGAGTATAGAACAATGAAACTAATTAATCGACGTAAAAAATACATAGAATCGTGTAAAAAATATTAGAACAAATACATATCGTTTAGAGAAATTTATTTGCGTTTAAATTTTTACCTTGAAAGACGACATTTCGCATGCATTAACTTAATAAAAACGTAATTATCGTGTCAAAACGTTACTGAAATAAATGAATCGACGCAACATATGCATCACAAGTAGAAGAATCATTTAAAAAACAATTTGTCAATCGCGCTACGATCTTTGATGTGTTTTCCATCCAATTAGGGTAGATGTATACCGTCATTATTTGCCACCTTTTCTGTACGCGCAATGAAGACGTTAAAACTAAAACGGGAACCAAAGAGTTGCATTTCTTCTTCAATTTTTGATGCACCTCCCCGATCTCTAATAGCAACGTTATCCTTAATCACCGTTAAATACCGTGATTCGTGAATGTTTGCATTATTACGGCCGGTAATTTATAACAAAGGAACGTATATTTATGTCGCCCGGGTGAATCGCATTGAATTTTACAGGTGCAATGGCATTCGCGTATCTGAATACACCACAGTGACCAATAATTGGCTCCCGATTATGATATACGGGACGAAATAATTCGAGCAACGTTGAACCGGTTACACGATGCACGGCAATACCATGATTCATCCTTGATTCGAGGGAGCCACTACCAGGATAATTGTAGCCCCAGAAGGTTCGGTATTATCATCGAACACTCGAAGATAACGCGCAATCAGACTGAAATTCTCGTGATTTACGCTCGCCACGGTGTAAGTAATGCCGATGATACTATGAATCCTTAAGGATAACGATTGTTTCGATAGCGGGAGAACGAATGGCGCTTGATTTGAACCACGAGGCTTGCGAATCGTGCAATTTGCGGCGATTGTGAGGTTAGGGTAATTTGGGGGTACTCAAGATGGCTGCGAGAATGAACGGTGATGTAAGATGGCGAATTTGGCAAAGTATTGGTGTTAGAATGCCCCAGGAAATAAAGATTCCGGTCTGTTTCTTTCTTTTCTTTTTTTTATTATTCTCCCTTACGAAATATTAGCCAACTTTTAAAGCATTTGCTGTTTTCTGCTTTGGACATTCTCTTCTACTGTGCTTCTAATATGCGATTAGTTGTAGGGCCAGAGGTTTAACGCTGTAAATATAAGAATGTATACATTCTTACTAGGGAAGAAGGATAATCGTAAAATACTTCGAATAGCCTGGCGACATCCATTTCCAAAACGTGTTCCTATATCGCATATCACGATCGTTTAACCCTTTTCATACGGCTTTAGAATATAGCGGAGCCTTCTGTGTCCGAACATTCGTTATCCGAATATCCTAATATCTGAACCTTCTATGTGAATATTTTGCTATCCGAGAAGAATATAGCGACTATTGAAGATTTTTACGGAGCTGGAATGCCACGGTTAAAACACGAAATTAGTTCGTAGTAGCATTTAAAGTTTTATCCTGTCTCTTACCATTACAAAGTTATACTGAAAAAACTAAAAAATGCCAAAACATTGGGGGTTGATTTCATCCCCTTTAAAGTGGAAATCAGCGCGAACAAAAAATAGTCTGGTGTCAGTGGGGACCTACAATACTCGTGCACCGAGTTTCAGAATTTTCTGAATTTTCGTGTTCGTGAACCTTCCTTGTAAGTGCAGGATGGACCACCCATTTATAGGAAACAACATCAATTTCGAATTGAAATTCCGACTCTGTAAAAATGCAAAGGTTTTGAATGGTGATTTGTAAAAATTATATTCAACTCGACTATCGAAGTTGATAAAGTTAACGTGTTCATTGTCCAAACGTCTAGCCTAATCGTCACTTGTACAATTAGTAACTTAATTAAATGCTGAGACAAAAAATTCTGCTTGTCATTTGCGAACAAATTACATCGTAACTGTATATAATAAAAATCGGTATCAAGTTTTAACCAGCTTTGTTTTACACGTCAGTGAAATTCGTTTAACACTGCTTACGCATCGCACGTGATGCGTGAAACAGAAAACGTTTTAACCCTCTATAATTCCATGTGACTTAAAAATTATATATCCACGTATCTAAGTTTGTTGAGCTTCATCTCATTAGCATATCACTGTATTATTTCATTTTACTGTTCTTTATCGTTACATTGACGTCGGTCACTTATACAGTACGTATTAATTCCTGTTTTTCAGGTTGAAATAAAACGTTCGACTTAATTACAATTTTCTTCATCGTAAAATTGAATGAAATTCTGATTATAGAGAATTAAATAGAATTCCAATATACACATGTATGAAGATATACTTCTATCCACATTATTATAGATCTGGATTTTACAGTTCAATTACGTCGATAACAACTGATTATCGCAATATTTATTTATAATTCCCATCGTTTTAGAAACGCTGTTCGCCTGCAAAATAATAATATATATTTTTCGCTACAAGATTTAAGACTGTCGGGCAGTATTATTAGCTTCGCGGCTTCGTGTCGCGTCGAAGAAAATACGCGCTGAAATATAAAATGGTTTTAAACACGCGATTCCCCAGAAAATATAGAATAATAATTCGAGGCTCGTTCATTAGAGTTTTTTGGGACTATTTTATGCGACGCTTGGATTTCGTATATCATGGATGTAGCTGGTAATCGAGATTTGTGTCGAATGGTCGCGAATAGCTCGGTAACCGAGGAGTTTGTGAATTAACGGAAGGCACACAAGCGAGTTAAGTATCCAGAGTCACGACACCTTCTCCCTTCGGCCAGGGTTCCGGTTTCTGTACTTGTTGATAAAGCAGCGGACAAGTTAATTAAAGTAATTGCATGAATATGCAATTAGACCCTTTATCGAATTCTTATCTTGTTATCTTTGCCTTCTCCGACATGAATTTTTCCTTTGATACAAGGTAGAGATTATTGGTTGACAATACCGATAGTTAGCATTGAATTAGTAGGAAAGAGACGTTAATTGTTAACTCATTCAGTTTTATTACTATCACCTCACTTTATTTTTGATTACCATTGCTGTTTCAATAATAATAAGGAAATTGTTTTTATATATTTTAACGTTTCAGGGACGGCGCGATTTTCTGGTCCTTTAACGGAAAAGGAACAAATTTTTGTGTTTCAACAGATTTACCCCATTATGCTACTAACTTAGTTCACTCTTTAGAAAATATGGAGACTAAACACGCGTCCCATAATCGTCAATAAATGGTTCTCTAGTTTAAATAAATATTAATCGTTTTACAATAATTATAAAAAGAAACATGGGTCTATACATTGGATGCCGTCTCTGAAGGGTTAAAGAATGAAAATATGTAATTGGATCGGTGAATTGAATAACAGTACAGGTCCAAAATATGCCCATTTTTAAAATTGAATGATGTAAATTTAAAACTATATGTGAAATGTATACAACTACACGTTAGGATCAAGAACAGTTCAAAATAAGTATCCTACGCCTCCAGTAAATCCTCGAGTTTAATGAGAGCAAAAATATGATCTATAATAATCATGTAGAGGAAATATTTAAAATTCCAGATGTATGGATCTATAGATCCGTCGAAACTCTCATCAATTATATTATTCTGGTGTTTTGCATTTTACACGGTGTTAAATCAGTGAATAGCTAATTTAATTATTTGTAGACGACGAAAAAAATCATACTGGAAAGAATGAATATACGTGGAATAGGTATGTATGTGTTAATATAAGTAAAATATATTATGTCAAGTAAAAATTGTACGAATGTAAGATTATTGCAATGCAGAACATAAAATAGTAGAATATTAAGATAATAATACTACTTTGTAAGTAGAGCAAAGTTCAAATGTAGTGTAAATATTAATATGTTAATTTATGTTTCAATTAGGTTAACTTATGCTTTTGTAATATAAATATAGCAAATAACAAATAATAATATAAATAGTAATATGATAATTCATGTTTACATTAGTCGAATTTATACTTTTATACCATTGATATAGCAAAATTCAAATGGTAATATAAATAATAATATGTTAATTCATGTTTCAATTAAGCTAACTTATGCAATTTATAATATAAATATAGCAAGTATTAAATGGTAATATATATATTAATATCTCAATTCGTGTTTCCATTAGTCTAATTTATACCTTTAAAAATAATTTAATAAAGTACAGAATAACATTTGCATTAATGCTAGTGTATTTCATACATAATATGATTATAACAAGTTGATGTACCCGTTAACTTAATTAATTAACTCCAAATTATTTATTCTTATTTAAACACAATGCGTTAATATTTACAATTTCTCTATAAACGAATGTGTGAATAGAAAGGGAAAATGGCAATAAAAGTTTAATGCTTTTGTACAATGGCTATTAATCACTTTGATTAATTTCTAAATTTTGGCTTTATTTTATTTTTCTATGTGTCCACACTCCACTTCTGCATCACAGTAGAATGGGAAATCTGTGATCAGGCGCAAAGTCAAACGCCTTTCTCCGGCAGCAAAGTGCTGTTCTCTTACTGCAAATAGCAGAACTTTGTTCACAATAACCGATTGCGTCTCGCAAATATTTTTCCTATACCTCGGATTATAAATTGACCGTAGGGCGAAACCAAAAATTAAGTCTACATATGATAGCATTGTATTTAAAGTAATTTACACAATTAAATCTTCTTTATGTATTATGCAACAAACGTACATTTTTGTGGTCCAGATAAAGTTAAAACAGAACAATAAGATGGTATGTATAACACAATTTTGACAAAAATAGACTTGAGTTAGTCTGGTTCTCAAGTATAGATTTACTTTAATATGTATGTATGTCATTTTTCCTGGGAATAAAAGTACACTTTTCGTTTTTTACTTCCTGTATTTGCAATAATAATGTATTTAAACAAATTGTTGCATACATTTTTCAGTCAAATATCACACGTCAACTATCAAAGACGTTACCTGAATTTTTCCAATTTTCTTCAAAGTCTTTTACACACTCCACGTGTCGAACACAAATGGTTTCTGTTTACAGAGTGGGGATCAATATTTATATCTTAACCCTTCCGTGAATAATAGAAGGCAAACATCTCATCTGTATATGAATGTAATGAAAAAATTCTTAACACTATATTTACGGAGTCCGTCAATTTGACGGATTTTGGATTTCATGCTTAAAGTTACAGGAATTATAAATATTATTTTTAAGTAATTCATAGTGACCTTATTTTTCTGGAAATCAGTTTAATTTATTATATACGCTTAATTATCCAATCAGTATTCTTCAATATAGCGTTAATACAACAAAATTCGACAATGAATGGTTAATAATATAAAACGATAATTCGTTGTTCCACAAATTCACGCAGTTTATTAAATGCAAAGTAGAATAATTATTGGATTGCAGATTTTTATGTAAATTTCTGTTTTTATTATCAAAACTATACCAATGGAATTCGAATGAAGGGTTGCTTTACCTCCCGAGCAAATAATATGCATATTCTTGACTTGTTGCGTTCTTCTCTAATTTTTTGCATACTTAAATCTCTCATAAATGCATAAAAATACGTAGTCAAATGATTTCTATGGCTGAAAAAAATATTTTTTAGCGAAGCGTTTGTTAAACGAATGTTTACAATAGCAAATTATTATAGTCACATGCAGCTGCTATTAAATGATAAAAAGTTTGATCAAAATAAACTGTAATTTCATTAAAATAAAGAAATAGTTTGCTAATATCTTTAGAATCTTTAATTTGTAAAATTTTAAAAAACTGTAAAGAATGTAAAATAACTTTATCGGATACTTTAAGTTTAGTTCATAGGCTTATTAACAATTTTCGGCTTCTCTTGAAGAATGTCCTTTTTTGAGCGATATGCATACAAATCTCAATCTCTGAACTTTTTCTTTGCCTCTGTAAAACGCTCTACCGTATTAACAGGAGTATAATATAAATTTCACGGCAGAATAATAAGAAAATGCACCGCCTTTCGCTAATAGAGTGTTTGATCAGTTGAACGTTTCGATAATAGATGTCCGACTACTGGACATTCTACTGTAACGCAAGTGCAAGATAAAAGAAGGAAAGTGAACGCCCCTGTTTCAGTGGCACGAATGCCGACGTTAATATCAAATTATATCGTACTACACGTAACGGTTATTGCGTAAATAAAACAAGCCTAACGTCCCTTCGGCGGGCATTGAACTCTTCGACGACTGTCGCTCGATTGTAACGAAAACGACGAGCATTATAGTCTCCGGCCAGCTATTATTCGTCCACTTCGAACGGACTGTTTATCATTCCATGAATATAAATTCCGGAGCACTGTCCTTTCGTACTTTCACTGCAACTGCGCTCAGATGTCTCCGTGACGTACGTATTTCGATCACGATCATCGATCGTGAATCGTTCGGCGAGTTTAAATCGTGTTATAAATACTACGACGATTCCGACGTGTTATTTAAAGTACCGGGTTTAGGCAAATTAATCCCGTGACTTAAATGCAGAAATTTTTCTTAATATTGATCGGAGTACTCAACGAAATGAGTTCACTCATAAAGAATATATTACTTTTATTCTCGTTAACCGTTTCAATACGATAAAATTGATGAAATATCAAACTATATTTCACTATTTTAATCAAGGAATATACAGAAGTCGTCAAAGTATTAAATTGCATTGCGTTAAATTCATATTCTTCGTTGAGTTTTTCCTTATTCTTCAAGTGGTCGAAGAAGCCAATAGAGTTTTTAATTATCAAAATTAATTGGCAAAAGTCATCAATAGTGTGCTACGTGAGAATTTAATGGAAATTCAAGGGTTAATCAAAATTCTGTTCTATTAACCCCTTGACATACCATTCTTTTATTATTAATACACGCCACGTAAGTTATTCATTAGCTTTATACGTTATTATATACAAAGTCTTCAAATATTGTATGTAATTTTTAATTAGCGATTTCCAATCGTATTAACCGAAACCAAGAATGAAGTTAAAATTGAATGCTGTTGCAAGTAAAATCCCTTTCTATTGAACCAACACCATAATTCGCGCCACGAGTGTGACTCGTTATTGTATGTCAAGGGGTTAATATTAACACAATATTTATTGGTTAGGAATTAAGCGAGTGCACATAAAAGACTGGTCAATTCAAGCTTACAAATCAATAATACTGGCCGGTTTTGGTTATTGTATAGAAATGTACCAAATGAAATAAAGGTTTAAGATGTTATTTTAATGCAGAAATGGTAGAGTATTAGACTGTATCACAATTAGTTCCGCATCATTTGCTATGCAGCATTATACATGCAGTAACGAGGAGCACATTTCCAACAGTACTCATAAAGTAATCAACTGAAAGAAGAATAATCAGCAAAAACTCTTTTTAACACTTTAAGCATATCGTTACGAAGATTTATGAACACTAATACAAGATAGAATACACGATAACTATATTGCATTGCGTAGTTATAGATAAATAATAATTGGACGGTCAAATAACGGATGTTTGGTTAATTGAGATGATGTATTATTATTTGATGGAAATTGTTGTAATATATTAAGTGTACCAATAAATAATGCACTGATACATTTGTTTGATCAGGAAATTAAGCTTCTTTTCTACGAGGTATTTATAATTAACCACTAACATGGATACCGCAAACAGAAATTTATTTCAGACAGCATAGATATTTGATTTTGTTAAAAATAAATATTAAATTCAATTAAAAAGTGAATTATTTGTTCCAAGAAAGTCCATTCCGTTTTAATGAATAGAAATAAATACGCAAAGTGGATCGAAAAATACTTTATTGAGAAAAGCTTCTATTACTTTTTACTCCTTTTTTATAATTGACGGCGAAATTAAAGGATCACTAATTTCGGACCGGAAAATTGTCAATTTTTTAACTACCGTAGCTTCATTAGAAACCATCGTAGAATCATGATTTTTGTTAAATTAAAGCTTAAAACTTCTATTTTAAGATATCATGTTTTAATTTTAAGATTAATGCCCCCCCCCCCCCCCCCCTCTCTCTCTACTGTTGTAGCATCTTAAATACGAGGGTATGTTCATGATACCGAAAAATTGCAAACTTTAACGCCCTCTATAAATGTTCAAACAATTATTTTCAAACATTCCGTTCGCAGAGTCGTATAATCCAAACGTTACCCTTTAATTTGAGAAAACATGAAGTTACTACGATTTTTGGTGCTACGATATATTTCGAGACTCGAGAAATGACAAAACCTAGAAACGGCACAAACTTCCTTGATTACGTAATATAAATAATAAAAGAGAATTAAGTGATTCATTTTAAATGGAACACAATGTATAGTAACGTATACATTTTCTTGATCTTCTGTACCTGTTGCCTTATAAAAGAAGGCTGATATGTACAGATGAGATAAAAGCACAGAAAATATTCTGCTGGAAGGGGGTATCGTTTAAAAAAAAAGATGTTTCTAAACGTGAAAGCTATTTCTACAGAAATTGATTCTCACGAATCGGGCACTTGGGTTGCAAGATCGCCACAGGAGTGTACGATATATTTCACTCCGTTGAGCCTTATAATGCCCTTAATACTGGCAGGATAAATGTCAAGAAGTTCTCTTATATGATCGCGAAAGTTCCTGGTTAGCCAGTCATTTGTGTAAATTATAGTAACGCTTCATTCATATTTTACAATAATATTGTAAGCGCGTAAACAAGATCAGCTTATTATTTCTTGTTCCTCCCATTTATGCGAAAACCTTCAATATGCAAATTTTCTACTTCGAGTAGAAATATTGGGTAAAACAGGGGGGAGGGGGCAATAGAAACTCGTTCTATAGTCAAGTTTAATTCTGGAGAGAAAACTGGTATCTGCAATACAGAATGAAAATTTCATAAATTTCGATCTGAAAAATTATTTGCAGCGATTGAAAAAACAATTGATACGCTATTTTATTTATTTTATTGAGATATTTTATGTTGAATAAACTTTTCATTGTTTAATAGTAAATATGTGTAACTATAATAACTTACTATTGTAGAAATTAAATTGGTAATAAAATGGTTCCAAAAATGTTTCGTTGAAAAATATGGACATGTACCAATATTTTTTTGTAGCCACTGTAATTATTATAGAAATAAATATAAATTTTGTTGTTTTTCCAAGGAATCATAAGCGAGTTCCGTTTTCTTGCACAGTTTTCTTTTTTTTCTATATAACGGTAAATATTATAATTTAAACTACGCCATATAAATAATAATAAAATAAATAAAATAAGATACCCATTCCTTCTATACAACCAAAATAAACTTTCACCGATAACAAAAATAATAAATTCATTGTAATTATTTTATTCCACATTCAATTTTGAATTTGTCAAATCACAGATTTATAGTTGGTGTAATTTATAGATTTACAGTAGATATGACATAAAGCATGTTATTATCGTTTTGCATTATTAATTTTTTCGTAATTGAATTTTTTTTCTTAGGTATTTTTATTGCAATCTATCTTATTATTGGATCCATAATGGCTGCCAATTTATTCAGGATGTCTCGATTAAAACAGGTCACCCAATTGTCTTATTTAGTTACGATAGTGCAGCAAATATTTTATACGCAATATTAAATTATATTAAAGAATGAATTTCTCATGAGAAGCATATTTACTCCAAGATCGTTTCTTTAAAGTTTTCAACTTCCTACTGAATACTTATATAAAAGATAATTGGGTAACCCGTTTTAACCCGCCTTAACTCTTAAAATTTTTATTTACACAGCACTCGATTTAGTAATTGCTTTTAGTATTATTAAATATTAATCATTTTTCACTGTAGGATCACTGAAGAAAACTGCAGTTTTTAACAGTGAAAAGTATCAAGATTACATGTAACGTTCCACTCTTATAAAATTAAAGTAATAATATATTAAATTTGATTTAAAATACAGGCTGTGCCAGATTGTTTCCACAAAACTTTATCAATTTGTTCTTTTATTGTAAATAAAACAAAAAATATTATACAAATATGAGTCGTTTGATGCCGTATTAAAATGTTGCAACAACAATATGAAATACGAAGGTAAATATAATACAAGACAAGAATAAGTTCACAACTAATATAATCATTAATTATTATTACTTCATTTTAAAACATTAACTGTTCTTGTCAATGTAATCCTGATAGTATAAAAAGATGAATTTATTTTCTTATGAAATTCATTTTGATATCACTTTAATTCAATGGACGAGTCGACTTATCATACTATCATTATTTTATTGTGTAAAGTCTAGTTTCTTCTACAGTATGACTCGAATTCAACGTTTTGAGAGCGTATTAATTCTATTTTCACGGAAACCTGAATAATTTTAGAATATATCTGGAGATAATTGGAATTATTAAAAATCATTACTTTCCCATCGATGCCATATTTTTATCATAACTTTTTAACGAAGCTTCAAATGACCCATAGTTATATAACATTTTAAGCTTACTTATACTTATAAAATATAGTGACAAAGTTCCATGGATGGTGAATAAACTGCTACTATTATTAGTACCACTAAAATTTGTAATACTTTCTTATTGGCAAAGAACAGAAAACAGATCAGATTTCAATTTGAATCGAGAGATGAGTAAATTGAACAGGAAAACAGCTTATTTTGCAGGCCACATTCCATACATTGTCCTTGTGAAATACGTGTATTCTGCAGAAGATCACCTTGCAAAGTCATATTTGCGAAAAATGTATAAGCGTTGTATGAATATGAACATATTTAGTCAAGGGCTTTCCCTTGAATACGTTCACAATCGCCTTTGCACATCAGTGTTCGATATTAAATTCTTTCACTGGTATAAGAAGTCGATGGAATTCGGGAAATTTCTTAATTTGTCAAATAAACGTCATTTATGTGATTTTATAATAATTGCATTAAGCAATATTTAACGAGATAATAAAGCTATAAAGTCGTATGAGGCTAATAATTAGATTAAATTAATATAGCGAAATTGCTACATGATTTTAATTAAATTTTTAATTAAATTAATTATACCGACAGATGAATCAATTTGGAAAATAAAATTTGAGGAATTATAAATTCTAAAAGGAGAAACACATTTAGTATCGACAAATTTTATAATATTATCGCATTTAGAAGAAGGATATTATACTTGAAGTGTTATGTTGAAGTTGCTGGGATCAGTATCAAAATAAGAAACATTTTTCATCGTAATTTATTAGTATAGTATGTGGTTTTGCTAATGGAACATATTTCCAAATAATTCTAAAAATCTACCAACTTTACATGCATTATATATTTTAAAAATAAATGATTTAATATCTATTTTTTCTAATCCACCTCAATTAGCCTACCCTTCTATAACACATGCTAAATCGAAATCACACAAGCCACATTTTTATTACGTTTCACTTATAGTATATCTATTTAATACTAAAATTACCAACGTCACCAAAATTAACGAATCACTAATTTACCATAAAAATGACATAAATTGGAGTGACACATTTTAAAGAGCATTTTATGATGTTTTGATTAAAATATGAATAAAGATTCGTTTCAGTTGCATCATATATTGTTTTCAATCGTCTGTTATTTTCATTTCTTTGGTGGAAGTAAGTATTTACACCCTCGTTCATAAATATTTGGACACTGGATTACATACATAATTTCTATCAGTTGCACGATATTATTATGGTAAAAATACATATTATGCCATGTGTTTGCTACTTATATAATTAGCTGGTACTTAAAATATTGCATTTGGTTCGCTGGAAATTTGGTACAAAAGTCCGAGATGCCTGCTCAGAGTCTAAATCTGACTTGTAGAATTACCTACGACGAGTATAAAATCAAGCTAATAAATATAATTACCATTTAAACAAATCAATAAGCGAAAAAGCTTCGTGAGATATTAATTATTAATTTTTATTTCTGTGTTTTACTTTTTCTCGTTATAAGCCACCGTGATAAATTATGATTATCAATAATATAATTGTATCGATTAAAGTGAATCTAAAGTTTAAACAAAAATTCTATCAGACTATTAGTTAAAGAATTTCGTATCACGGTAATATTCTCCTTATTTATACAAACTATTATTCACCTAAGTTTCGAGAGTTTCGAATCATAAAACTAGCACAATGTTTCGAGTTCCAAGAATTCGAAACTACTTGAATTTCCAAGGGCTTCGAGGTTTCGAGTGTCCCATGCCTAGTTTCCACTAAAAAAAAAAAAGGTTTCATTTTACCTATACTTGCATATCCAGTTTTCTTCGAATCTAGAAAGTGACAAGGTCGATGTGTTCATAATAATTCGATCACCCACCGTACTTTTGAACAGAGGTGTACGTTTTAGTTCTATCGTTAAGCTTTCTCGATTTCCAAAGCGAATCGCTTTTGGCACCGATCCAAATTGCGGTTCACGAAAGCGTTATCGCGATGCTACGGTTTTCCCCTTACGACGTTATCTCGCGATTATTCCATTCCATTTCCTACGCAACGAACGCGTAGGGATGGGAAACGGCGATAAACAAGCGTCACGCTCGACGTTGAATGAAAATTGGCAAGATAGAAATTTTCAAAGTCGTGTTGTGGTGCGGTGAACTCTGGTACTTAGATCGCGACGAGGTTGAGGCGGTGGTCGGGCCCATGGGCGGGCCCCGCCGCTCCCGATGGGGACCTATATAAGTTGACTCGCGGCCGGTGTAACGCGATCCTATAACACAATCGCGTCTGCCTCATCAGCCACCACACCATGCGTCTTCCCGTGAGTATTCCTTCTTTTCTTTCTTCATTTATCACAGTGGCTACAAAAAGTATCTATTTTCGTATTTAAGTATCGATTAACTAGCTCCGAATAAATTTCGTTGAATTACCTATCGGTAACCTTCAACTGGTGATGTACAGTGGCTGACGAAATTATTGGGAACGCTTCGAAATTAATCACCTCTTCAAAGTTCGAACAAGTAAGTACTTTAACTCTTTCGCTACGAAGTATGAATACGCTCTTGTAAATGAGCCATCAGTTGCTAAAAGTGTACGTATACTATTTTTATATACAATTTTAACATATTAATATTTTTTATATATATTTTAATATTATATGTATGTAATACTATTTCAATATAGAATTTGTATTATTTCTATTGTCATTCGTATATAATTATACTATAATTATTCGGAGTGCTAAAATATTTATACTCAAAACGGTTCCATATTAATGAATAGTGGTCTCACTTATGCATTGAATGTGCTTGCAACTTTTATGTGCCGTAGCGAAAGGGTTAAGGTGAAACTAGTTTTTGTTATAAAATAATTGTTATGTTTCTTAGTAACGCGTAGCAAGAATTATGAAACTTCTACCAATAATTTAACATTTTTAAAAGTGCACTGATCACGTAATTTTCATCGAAAAATTACATATTGAACATTTTGGAAAACTTGATTCGCAAATGCTGTTTTGATTGTAACGTTTGAAGAAACTCGTTTTATAGTAGATTGCTGCAAATTGCTACGAGGACCTTGATACTTGACATAATAAACTTGCAGTGAACTTTCAATTAATATTCAATATTTAACCATTTCGCAATATAACAAAATGACGAGTATCGTAGGAAAAGCTGATATAAAGAATGTTCATTTTCCTTATTTCGATTACCAAATGCAAACAATACATAATTTCAGCTACTTATGTGCAATACATTTTAATAGAAATGTAAGGTATAATATCATTCATGATATCGAATATATAGTGTCATATTCTATGACTTATCCGAGTTTCTTTCGTATTAAATTGTGAAAGGGTTAAAATAATAATTCACATTTAGTGATATAAGTGTTTAATTGTTTAATATTCGGTGAAATTATTCTTTGTAGTAGGTCGTGCTAATTACTGTCACTATAGTCAACTTGAATATGTAACTAGTGTTAGACAATTCATGCTCTGGTGGCTGACTTAAACGATGTAATCTTGCTCCTTTGTTATAATAACAAGAACAATCAGCATAGAAGTTTTATATATAATTTTAAAATGATAACAAGAGAAAGTGTTGTAAAATTATGTACTGTAATTAGCATGTACAACTATATAACTTCGTTTCTTTTATAATACTAATTGTAAGATTAGAAATTTCTAGACATTTCACATATAAAAATATTACAGAAATTGTGCTAAAAGATTCTTCTTCAATTACAGTGGAAATTTAAATTATAATTGATACAATTTAAATTCGAAAATGCAATTATATAATCACTCCAATTATATTGAAAAATTGATAGGTTGTACTTATTGTTAGTTTATCGGTATAAACCGGAGATTTAACGTAGACCCATAAAAAATACTCGAAGGATGTTAAATCACACGATTGATGTTAGAAATTCGCGAAGTTTGTTGATAAGCGAACTCTAGCCTCTTGACTTAAAAGTCAGTCACACTCGTGACGCAGACTATAGACAAAACAGAACAAATACTTGCAATATCAATAATAAAATTTAATTTACCACCTTCAATTTCTTTTGGAATATTTATAATTACAATACAAAATACAAATACTGTATGTAATTGTAATATTTCATATCTGACACAGTGTTAACGCAAATGATAGTATTTGCTAACAAATGCAGCTGTTGAAAAATTCGTAGGGCAAGAGATTAATGATTGATTCGAATTACATCCATGTATTGTTTGATCTATTGCGGTTCAAAGTTGAATAGGAAACAATACAATAAAGAAATTTAAAAAAATGACAGCAAAATATTTTGAAAGATTGCTACGAAGAATCCTATGCCAGTAAATACAATGGTGAAAAATATTCCATATATTTCTTTCATTTCTGACCTTGTATCACCTTGAAAGTCATAATGTTCTACATGGTTAAACTCGTTTTAATGCACGCTTTCACATGATATAAAGAACATGTAGCATTCCATTTAAAAAATTGAAAGATACCTTTGTTTTCTGAAAATTATCGTAAATATAAAAAAATTGGTACCCACAATTATGCTGGTTATAAAAAATAATAAGACCTTCCTCTTTCAATATTTTCGGTACACTTATCATTTCCGAGAATAATGTTGACTAATATTCTGGCGAATGTCTTAGATACAGTATTCTCACGCAACGGAAAGAAGCTATATCTTTGAAACGCTTGCAGATAGAAATGATTGTCGCAAGGCACTGTTAAACAATTTAGAATGAAGCATCATTTCATATTAACTTTATACATTTTTATGCATTCGTGTATCTTTAAATTCCACTGCACTTATTTTGTTTATATGATATCTCATACTTTTATTTTCTCATACTTTTATACTTTGTAAGAAATTCTTGGGGAATTTATGCCTTAAATCTAATAGTTTAGAAGTTATTGCAATTTAAAGTTTTCCTAATTCAAGACATTAAACAACGTATTTTGAACGAGATATAAAAGATTACAGAGGAGTCCAAGGATTACAAAAGGTTACCGACTTAGTTCATGTCCTAAATAACATGAAAAGAAAGATGAAGATAGTAATTAGAGTACTATGAAGCATCATTCAAACATTTGTTATAACGTCAGCATTTAACGACATCAGTTAATATTAATTATAAATTAATTTCGGTAATTAAATGGGTTAAGGAAACTTTAAACCGCAGTAACTTCTAAACTAGTAGTTTTCAAGCATACGTCACTTAATACTTTCTTATAGAGAAGAAAAAAGTGCATCGATTAATGCATATAAAAACATAAAGTGCGATATGAAAAATAGATACAGTTGAGAATTTTTAAGATGCACTGATGCATAGAAATGCATAAAATTAATATCAAAGTACGCAATATTTCAAGCCATTTAACCTCGTGACATTCTTTTTCTATCTACAAGCGTGTTAAACAAATGTAAAGTCAGAACAATGAACGACTTTTAGTGTGAACTGCTGTATATTGAATCGTGGCGAATAAAAATATGCGGTATAAGAATACATTTTTCGCTATGTACGAGGCTATTGGAAAGTGATTCGCGAATGCCAACGATTTTATGCAAACTTGTTGTCGCCAGGTGCTGTGTCTGTTGTTTTGCATTGGCCTTGCGCTCGCCCAGCACAATCCATATCCCGTGACCACGCCGGTGCCCATTTTGAAGCAGATAAATAAGTAAGTACCGTTTCCTTATCACGATACCGATAGATTTAAACTACCAGAAAGCGGTACGATACACTTCGAATGTCGTTTCTGCTTTGTTCCTGTTATCGGAGACAATTTATCTGTTCAACGGCCGATTAAAAGTGTGAGATCAAGGTTTAAGAAAGGACGTGAAACGTGAGACTGCGAATTAGTTTGTATAGTGAGCTAAAGAAAACTCGAGCGTTGGATTAGAAGGCTTTGGTGAACAGGGAAATAATATCCTATAAGGGAAATGGATCAGAGTATTTTAAAGACATAAATATTTTGATCGTGTAATAGAAAATTCTGACAATGATGGAAATATTAATGCAGTCAGAATTTGGTAAAAGTTCCAGTTAAAAAATCTATGCGATTGAAATTCCAACAAAAATAAAGGAAAAATGCTAAACTAGTTCAAATAGAATTCTAACAAAAATAAAATATAGTTTAGTATATTGGAAACTCTATTGTAAATATTTTTACTAAAATATCTTATTTAATACATAAGAATTTTATAAAAAGAAACAGAGAAAATATTTTAAATTAATTAAGAGAAAATTGTAATAAATACAGTTAATTTTAGTATAGCAGAAATGTTAGTAAAATTAAACGTTAATTAAACTAAATCAGTTAAGAGAAAAACGTTCTACAAAATTTAAATTCGATTACATATTTTCATCTTTTCGATGTGAAGAATTAAACTTTGATTTGGTTCAACTATGGAAAGAGTATTAATTCAGGGACTAGAATAATAGTAGCAAAATCTTTGCTAGATATAAATTCGAGTTTACTATCTTTGTAACTTCTCAAAGAGAAAGAAAAATTGATCTGAAACTTTTACAAAATAATTTTTCACGGGTTAATTGAAATTTGAAAAAGGGATTTTATAAAGTTAAATTATATACAAATCAATAATAAAAATTATATTCGTATTATTATACATAATCCAACAACTGTTAAATTTGAAAGTTTCGATGGTTTTATGCTTCCTAAAAATTATGTAAAATTGTGCGAAGCAACTTTTCGCGTGAAAGTTCCGCAATGCATGACAATCGCCAGATATAAGTCGTTAAGTAACAAATGTCTACGAAAAGTTGCTTCCAACCCGCAAAGTAGGCGTTACTTTGAATAGTTTCGTAAGGAGATTTGTTTGCCTATAATTTCAAGGGCAAATGCGCACTTTTATTCGATTCTGCAATAGATAGGCAATAATTGCTACACCTATTGCATTAGTCCATTTCCGTGCGTTTTAGTAACTTTTCCTCGAATGTTATTCAAGCGTGACTGATACGTAAGAGTTTACACAAAAATTTGTAATATGGTAGAACCTCCCATAGCCGAACTAATAGAAAGACCTAAATATTCGGATAAAAGAACAATCGATTTTTTGATACTCAAGTGCATTTATTTAAATATTGTACAAATCAAGAAAACTAACCGTTTGTGTAAATATTTGTGGATTCTATTCTAAACCCTTATTTTTTTAAAAATAAGCAACCGTCTTATCGATTAAATAGGGAAATGTTGTGTGAGTGTTACATATTCGTAACGAGAATTATTGAAATTCTTTGCAGCTATCGGAATTGTATTTTTTCAGTTGACCATTTATTCAATTGCAACGTACTTTTATGATCAAGCTCTTTCAATTTCAACCCCTTGCACTATAATTTAAGTCACAGTAATGCGTGGCACTGTTGGTGAGAAACGATTTTTGAAATATCGATATTCGATACTTCTTTTAAAACAGAGGAGTGTTAATGAATTCCAACAAAGTTCGATTTTACGGTTTAACTTTAATATTTCTTTTATTTATCTCAATATTCATCAACAGCAAACTATGCGACTACGTCTACAATTTGGAAATTTTAATTCTTACTACACCTATTAAAGCTTATATAACCACTATTAGAGGCCTGTGATATGTTTATTATGCTATCATCGACATAAAAGTAGCGAATAAAAAATCAATAGAAATTATTCTTGCTTTGCATATCGATAATAATGAGGGCCAAGTTCGATTTCAGTAATTAAACATTGTACTATAATTGCATATTATCCAGAGTGACAAGCTCGTAAATCATGTAGAAAGGAAAATGGAGATGATTAATTGTTAGCGGTCTCGCAGGCCGACAATAGTAGTTAAGAGTTACACAAAAATACATCGATAAGCGATGTTTCATCTATCTTAATGGCTCAGCGTTGAACTTTCAATATGCAAAATAAACCACCACTTTTTAGTTTCAACACTATCGATGGCTCAATATTAATGGCATCGATGGTATCGACTGCCAAACATCGATATTCTTAAAACTATTCTCACGTCTTCTTACGTGTCGACATTTATAGTAAGTAGTTTGGCCATACGCTCGAACTTGTAGCAATCATATGGATGTTAAGAAGAAACTGAAGAAAGAGTAGTAAAATATCGGGGAACAACAATGTTTATATGCTCTAATACGATCAAAACTAATAACAAGTAATCTGCAAAGCTATAAAATGAAATTTGTAAAAATTGAAACACAAGTGAGATTCATGCCTCTTAAATAAATTTATCACAAATCTGACCAGTGTTTCTTATTCCTTTGACAAGTGTTACGAAATGTTATAATGCAAGGGGTTAAATAACCCACCGCAGTGTCGAACTTCCTTAATCTATTTCAAAGAGCCAAACATATGTAACACGTTTAGAGGCAGTTCTCCTATTACAGAGCTTCATTTAATATGAGACAGTAATCATATACCGGGGCACCTGAATAACTCGTTTCCCTTCAGCAATAGAAGATGAAAGTATCGGACAAAAGTTGCTTGATTTTAAGGGGCGCATAATGTAATGTTAATGATTTCTTTTATAGGAGGAGGCGTAAAGGAGTTGTAAAGGACAAACCTGTTTTTTTAAATGGTATAATACCATTTTTTATTTACATTCTAATCGAGTCTCTCAATACGAATACAACGACTTATAAATGAAGGTCGTTCAGGGTTGCACTGGTCACCTGTAATAGAAAATAAATTGTTTCAAGGCGACCTCCGAATATGTTACTAATTTACCTATTTATATTTATTTCGCAGCCTATAGGTTAAGAAAAGCTGACTTAACACACCTATAACTAAGGTTAAATGTAACATTAATACAAATTAGTAGCCTGAAGTAGAAACTAAAATAATATTAGTTTTTGTATCTAAAGAATTTTGCAACATTTTCATACAAAATCGAGAATTCCGAAGGTTAATGAAACTCGTGCAGTTTAAATTCCAATAGTCGGACATCCGAAAGAATTTTCAAATACTAATCGATCCTAACTAATTCAATCAATCAAATGTCGCATAACTGATTAATCCAACTAATTAACTAATTAATTCAACGACCGCAGACACAATGAAGACGGTAGCTACAGTTATGGTTACGAGGCAGCGGACGGTTCCTATAAAATCGAATCGAAATATCCGACTGGCGAAGTATATGGAAAATACGGCTTCGTAGATGATACTGGAAGTATTCGAGAGATCGAATATGGAGCCTCTAGACGCGGATTCGAACCAGCAGGACCTGGAATAAACGTGCCTCCGCCAACCTTGACTGGTAATAGTATCGCGAATCCGAACCAACCGGATGACGATGGCCAGTATCGAGAGGATCCTTCTGTTTACTACACGGATCCTCGATACACTAATGGAGAACGATACGAGCCAGTTCCTCGTCAATCTTTGGTCCACAATCAACCACAACCGCAACAACAACCGCGACCAATTCCAGCACCTATTTATAATCCTCCCAGGTAACAAATTGTTTATTCTACTTGTGCGATGCTGAGAGGATCACAAACAATTAACCCTTTTGCTACGACACTTTAATATATGAACGCCTTTCGGATACACGAATTAGAGTAGTTTTTATTTATTTAGAAATGGCACGCAGGCAAATATTTTTGGTTATCTCGTATTGTTATTGACACAAACAAATAGGTAACATAAATATACAAAATAAAGAAATACTAATCGAATCTCTCACATTGTTCTGTTTCATATTATTATTAATTAGAAGCTGTTACGTTGTGACACTTGCTTAGAGAAGCTTTTGGTTGAAAAAAGTGAAAGTTTTCGAAGGATTGGATGATGAAGCTGTCTAATATGACAAAAGTTTTTTGAAAAACATTGGCAATATCATTAACTAAATGCAGAGTACATCACTTATTTATAGAAAGCATAAATTTCAAATTGAAATACCAATCGTGTAAAAAAGCAGACGTTCTTTTACTTCCCTTATGATTTAGAGTGGTGATTTTACGAATTATATTCAATCGAACTATCAAAATTGATAAAGTTAATCCATATATATTTAAATTTGTTGAATTTGATCTTATGTGCATATCATCCTAGTACTCCATTCTTTTCTTTATCATTGCATTGATGCTAGTTACTTTTTATACAGCACGTATTAATTCCTGGGTTTTAGTGTTGTTCACCGTAAAAGTAAATTAAATTCTGGTTATAGAGAATTAAGTAGAATTATTATTACACATTATTGCACATTATTATAGATGTGAATTTTACAATTTATCAATTATGTAGAAAACAATCGATTATCGCAATAGTTATTTATAATTCCCTTCGTTTTAAAAATTTAAAAATACAGTTGTCTTATGCTAATCTAAATTAGCATTATCACATGCGACACTAAAATTGTAAGAGATTTAATATGAATAAGGTAACAAAAATAAGTACTCTAATTTATTAATATGCTAGTTTTCCAACTTTTCTATTTTCCTTTTCTTTTAACTAATATTAAGCTTACTTGTAATTGATAAATTAATTTTAAATATTGCCATTTCCATCGCTTCCTTTTGCTAAAAAAGATATTGTAGTAAGAATGGATAGTAATACATTGTTTAATAAAATTTCCATACTTATATTTCTCTAAAATCTGCCGAAACATTTTTAGCCTATCGAATACATCATAAATATCTCTATTTCAACATCAATCACTGCTCGAAAGCTTATCAAAATCGCAAATGTAATATTTTACAACCTCTTCTTTACCTCTGTTTATAACTTGCAACAACTTAGCCAACTCTAAAGCCTTCGCGAAGAAAGTTGCTCGATCGAAGAACATCCACTCGTACCCACGCAAATGTCACGTGAATCTCACTCTGAAAGTGCAATAAACGTGACTTGCACAACTGACAGCTACTCTTGACTCTTAACTCTCGGGGTTAACCAGCCTTATGGGATCTCCGCTATGGGATTGTTGGCTTTACCATGAAATTAACCGGTAGAATCTGTTTCTCGGTTTTCCAGGTATCCCACGCAAGTACAATATCAACAGCCGAAGCCGCAGTTCCAACCAGAATATGAACCGCAGTACCAGTCGCAATATCAACCGCAATATCAGGGCCAACAACAGCGATCCGTGTATCAAGCGATGCCGATTCAAAGCGAAATTCAAGGTCGTCCAGCACCCATTGATCCTAATGCCGGATTAGCCTCTTACACGGTTAATTACAGACGATAGGAATCGGAGGGATCTTTTTTTATTACGTTAACCCTTAACTACTATAGTACGTCTGTGAGACCGCTTCTTGAAATCACGATTAACCCTTTCATTATTATTGGCATAGACGTGCGAGAAGATTATTTGACATTTGCCGATTAATTTTAGCAACCAGAAACGCTATTAGCGTTTTGAAACGCTTGAAATGCTTTGTTATTTGAGGAATAGGAAATAATTGGAGAGAAATACGAATTGAATGCAATGCAACTCGGTATCTTTACCACTTCTATATTACGTTGGATTAAAATTTGGATTAAGTAACAAGATCATTCGGTTACAATTGAAAAAGTGACGTGCATTATTTCATATAATTATATTAGGTATATAAATTACAACTACCTTTTATAATATGGTCGTGTAAACAATTACTTTCTTCATTAGCACTCGATGAATAATAAGTAATTGGTATATATTTTTGATAGAAGCCGGTTAAACGAGAGTCTATTGCATGTAGATATAAATTATAAAATGATTCCAAACTTTTGACTGGTTGGTTAAGCGATGGCGATAGATAATTACAAAAGAAGTATTTTTAATACATTTGCTGTTGTTCAATCGAACTTGGATCTCTTTATTCTTAATCCCTTAATGTTTAAAAAAATTTATAACGTTTTCAACTAAAATTTACTAAAAATTTATAATTCGATGATATTGTATCGCATTTCTACCGTTTTTAACTGGTTTACAAAATACGTTTACCAAAATAGAAAATGAAGAGGGCAAAGTAGTACAGAAACTCAAATTATTAATAAAAAATGATGCGACGAAACGTAGAACTGTCAAACTCGAGATTCACTCGTGTTTGTGCGTTAAAGGGTTAATGTACAAATTAAGAAAAATTAGATTTGATCTTTATTCGGCGCATAATACGTAATAATACAATTAAAATTAGCGGTCTGTGAAACCACCTATAGTAGTTAAGTAAGTTTTAACGTCTATAGTAGTCAAGGGTTAATTTGTGTAAATATTCTGTTATTTATACTGATTTTCCAAAAAGAAAACTGCAAAGATCGTAATTAGGGCCAGTTTTTGTTAATCATCAATCGATTCTCAGATCCATCGAGATTGATTTATTTGCGTAATCTCATCCTTTTCAATTTGTGTGTCGGATATCCATTTGCGTTCGAATTTTTACGTAGGCCCTGTTTCCTTAAGTTGTTACGCTATTTTCCTTTCTTGACTGAAAGGGTTATTATTTGAAGGACTAGAAAAATTGTTATGATATCGAAATGATATTTATGAGAATTTATGTTTCAAGTAAAATTTGATTGGTTTATTAGTGACTTGATATAAGAATTTCTGAAAACTTATTTACTATATTTGTAAATCGATAATGAATATTTTTGCTCGTGGTAACTATTATTAGTATATTTAAAGGTTAATTTCTTCTTTACATTTAAATGTTGGGTTGTCCCAAAAGTTCCTCTGATTATCTTATTGGGTATTAAATGCACAAAATTTCGTGAATACTATAATTTGTTAAAGTTTACATGAACTATGCTGCCTTTCACCCTTTTAGAATATACCCAGAGTTAATCCAGTTTTAATATAACGCACATTTTTCATCAATTTTGTTCATTTAAAAATTGATTGAAGTTATGCATGTTTTAATTTTTTGATCAGCATTGACAATAAGAAACATTCGAATGAGTAGCAAAAGAATTTAATCCTTATTCCTTTTTTTTCATTCGAAACAAGAACGTGAATAAAATTTTCCATAATTAGTATCTTGTCCTTCGAATATTAACCAGGGGAAAAATTTTTATTTTCATATCGTGATTCATCTTCTATCATCTCTCTAAACAGTGCAATATTCTATTAACACGTATAATTATCGTAATTCGTTTCACTTTTTCTAAAATTGTGCTTTCCAAAGAATTTTCAAAGATGGTATCTTAATTGAAACTATGGAATGCAAAATACCTACTACTTGTTTAATTAAATTTGAGATTTAATTTAGATTTAATTAAATTTAATATTTGATTTAAATTTCATTGACTTTAATATTTAATTTACATCTAATTAAATTGGTAAACAATTTGTTGTGAATGCGTTCATATCAACTGAACTCGGAAGCAACAATTTTTATATTTTACAACATTTAATAACAATCTATAAAATATGAAATAGTATCTTTACACAGAAACTCTTTGCCACTTACCTTTCTACACGATTCTGACTCTTTCTCTTCGTATAAATGTTTAATAATTGGACTGCGCATTTTTATGCACTTATGCGATATTTGAATGTGCAAAAAATTGCGGAATATCCATGGTATACAAAAATGTATGAAATAGTAAAAGTACTTCATAATAGATTCAATAATTTTTAGGGAATAAACAAATCTCTATTAAGATTCTATTTGATTAAATACGATCTTAAAGTTTTGAATTTGCATAAAAATCCGCAGTCTATTCATAATATTCCAATGTCTGCATAATGAGTTTGCAATTGTTTTAGGCTCTATAAGTAGTTCCTCTGTAAAACTCTACCTCTTCTCTTACCAGTTCTCTTTTTATTTACTTTCTCTTTCTACCTCTTAGTCTATACACGTATACTTCTACATATAACTCAGTTGTGTTTACATTTCTTGTTATTTAATCGTTTCTCCAGCACCTCTTAACCCTTTGACTTTGGGTGCGGTCACATGAATAGACGTCCCATGTCTGAACTTCTCTCAAACACATCAATTATGTATCGATCTAAACTTTCTAATGTTATCTACAATTAACAAAAAATGATAATATTTAGTGGTTCAATTATGTATGGATGGACAAAAAAATTAAACTCACAAGAATTAGATAATCAATCTGTGTTATTATGTTTGTGCATACGAAATTGTCATTTCGAATGGGAAATTAAACAAAAATTCGAATCTTTTATAATTTTGAACTTTTCAAACATTTAAATTTTTTAGTCTTTAAATTTTTAGATTTTTAAATTTTCTAGCATTCGAATTTTCAAATCTTCAAATTTCCAAGCTTCCGAATTTTCAAATCTTCAAATTTATAAACTTTTTAGTTTTCAAGCCTTCAAATTTTAAAATTTCTGTATTTGCGAGTCATTAAATTTTTAAACTATTGTGTTTAAGAATCTCAGACTTTTGCATATCATCTTAGTTTTTTTAATTAAAATACTTTCCATTGTCTTGTTTAAATACCTTCCAACTAGAAATCAAGTCATCTATTTACATCTTCAACCAGGAATAGAGAAACTGTTTTGCTATTCATATATGACAATTTCATATGCACCAATGCAATGCTTTGCATAAATACAATCTGAATTACAAAACTCGAGAATCAAAGGGTTAAACGCTCAAAATATCATATCTCCACGTACCGTTTCATTATAAAGAGTATTTAGCATTTTATATGTTTTGTATCTGCATCTTTCTGTATCTTTCATTATACAGGGTGAGTCACTTAACTCGACCACCTTGAATTGTAATCCGTTTGTTGCACTAAGAATCGTCGTATCTCCATTTAAAAAGTAAAGCATTTCCTTCGAAAACAGTTACTTTTACTAAAACACTTTTCACACGATAATTAATTCGAGTAATAAAATTTAATGTAGTCGAGTTACGTAATTCATCCTGTAATGAAACATGCATTATATTATATTGTTGCAACACAAATATATGAGACTTTATACTGACCTCTATTATTCAAATTAGTTGTCATTCTTTACCCCTTCTGCATCTGAAGACTTCTATCTCGATGCCAATTTTAATTCTCATTTATTAATCTTCTGAATTAATTTGTTATTGCTAATAACAGAACCACCGGCAACTAAAATATACTTATTTTGTACCAAACAAATAAAAATAATAGACGATTGAAAAGAATATATGATCCAACTGAAATGAATCTTTATTCATAGTTCGTACAGAAAATGACGAAATATTCCCAAAAACGTGTCGCTGTGAATTTACGTAATTTTTATGATAAATTAGTGATCGGTTATTTTGACAGACTTGGTAGATCTAGTGTTAAGTAAATAGATAAAACTTACTCGCATACTTTCTAAATAAGGTTGTCCATTAGTAAAATGTTTATTTTCTGCAATTTTACTGATATTTTTATTACGACGAACATATTAACCATCCATAATTTCGCGTAACTTGAAAGTTACAGTGACGTTTACCGAAAAAATTTTCCACGTAAACCTCCATTTTACCATTGTATCTTGTTTCTTTTTTTTTATTACTGTATGGATGCCAAGCAGCCATATAGTGATTATTAACTGCTGCTTTTCAACTTTAGATGGAAATTGTAACCATTTGTAATAATGGTAACAAATGTAATCTCTTAGCTCGTGAAAGTCAATAATTAAGAAGGTTAATATGAAATGTGTTAAAAAAAAGTGAAACAAAATTAACAAGAATTAAAATTAAATATATCGTTCATTTGTTGCAATAATGATATAGGTGCCGGCGATTACAAAATCAGCGTAAGTCAAGAAAAAAAAAGGGAAGAGTTGCTTCCAAAATTTTGTAACAGTTATAAATCATTGTAACACAAAATAAGAGATAAATTCATTTGTTTTTTATTTTTTAAACATTTTGACTAACACTACACTTATAATTACCAGACATATCTTACAAATCTTCTAAAATAAATTATCGAAAAAAATCAATATCATCACAGGAACGATTTCCGTTAATTAGTAAACGACTTAGGGAGTTGCAACGGCCATACAATGATCTGCGAATAATGGAATGCCAAGCATCAATGGCTTCCGCCTCGCCCGTGAACAACGGGGTGAACAATTCATGAGTTATGCGAAATGGAATCCCGTCCATGTTAATCATTGTGTCACGCGGAATTATGAATACAACCGTGGCTGAACTTGACACGTCAGCAAAAAATCGCGAGGTTGGAATAACTGCGATCGACCTTCGGATGCTATCGATGCTATCGATCGGACGTTGCAAGCAAACGTCGAATGTTCCACGTGTAGGCGATCCACCTTCCTATATCGCGATTATTCCTGCAAGATTCCTCCGTGGTGAATGCACAATTGACTCTCGGATATTTGCATTTTATTCCACTTCCTTTCGCGGTCGCTTTTCTAGAAACTTTCTGTTTCATTGAGTTCCTCTTCCAGAGAATTCACGATAATACGGTGAGTGCATTGCACGTTGTGCAACCGATTTTATTCTTGAATTATTCGTGTGGAAGGAAAGACAAAAATAGTGGATAACATAATTAATGATGTGAGTCGTTCATTCACGCAGTTGCAAATCGATCAACTTTATTAATTATAGATTTAATATAGAACACTTTGAAAAATTTGTAAAAAAAGAAACTCAATAAACCTTATTTCTGTTATTAAAAATGAATATTTATTTAATTATTTTTGAACAGTTATAGTTAACGATAAATCATACAAAAACAATACTCTTTAACTTACCTTCACTAAAATATTTAACTATTTCACTCGCCTTTTAGAAATTTTTGCACGCTACCAAAGAGAAAAACGTTCCTCTTTGAATAATGGATTTTTTACGCATAATTATCAGTATAATGCGTTGTTGTTTACAAGGAAGTCATAAATACGACTGTCGATAAAAGTTTCAACTTAATTGTTGAGATTTTACAAAATTTCATATTACCTAGGTCTATCGTACGGCTCTTTCAGATGATACGGTTTTTTGACAAATTTACCGAATCGATTTAATGCAAAAGCGACGTAAATACCGACTTGGATCATTATCGATTTGACAGAATTACCGAATCAGTCCAAAAATCGTATCGTCTGAACGAGCTGCTATGGTAAGTTTCCACGCGACAGGAAATCGTGAGTTTTACGGTCACGGCACTGAATTTCACGGCTTTTGTCGTGAAAACTAGATGTTGCCTTGCCATGACAATGGATTTAATGTCGCAACGGTAGGTATCGTCACGAAATCAAAGTCAGCTTGCTTTTCTAGTAACATTTTAAGATACTGCCATACACGAAACATACTGCAAATTGTGCTGTCATATGCGGCTGTACATTGGATACAAAATTATTTACTAATATGGTAATGTGCACGTATTACCTTCGAGTGTCCTTAAAACATCTTCACGAACTTTCTGAACAACCTAACATTTAATGAAATACATTTATCAATACATTTTCACATCCAAAACATTTTAAAATTATATTTTTAACTTGTTATAAAAAATAATGGGTTATTGATCGATATACTTAACAATCGTAATTGTTAGTTGGACGTTTGTTAAACGTTTATTGTTTTCAGAAACTTCGAAATGTCTTGAATGGAGGAAGATTACGTACGTTACAAGTGTAATTCATACGTTTGTACATTAGCCATGCTAATGTAATCATTGTTTCACGATAACTTAACATGTTGTGTATTATGCAATAAAGATGTTTTGAAAAATTGTATTGGGTTGCTTATAGTAGAACCTTTTACCTTTTAAGAAGGCACATGACTCAGACGACCCATAAAAATAGGTAAACTTTAAATTTCTCTCGTGAGATAAGTATTAATGAGAATAACGAAATGTTTTCGGCAAATGTTAATCAATATCTTACCTTTATTTTCCTGTAAGATTTGTTACGTTAATTTAAAAATTGAGGGTGTTATAGAGGGTCTTTGGTGAAATCTTATCAAGTGGCACCCAACAAATCATAAAACTATACGCAGCTTGCATAAATGTATAAGATACTCAAATTAAATAGAAATAAATAAATAGAATATTAAAATACTCAATTTAATACGTGAACGATAAAACTACCCTCTATTTTCATTCGCTTTTTTATTATTGCTTACAAAAGAATTGAATTTGTATAAAAATTCACAGTCAAGTTATGACTTATAATTTGGATTTTTTTTCTTCAGAAACTTTACCTGTTTTTTAAGTAATCAGTTTAATCTTATGGGTTTAGGCCTCCGTGGACACACTGGGTCCATTTTGTGTGCAGTGAATTTTCATTCTGAAATATTTTTGAAGGAAAAATTTGCGGTTTCTATTAATTCTACAAACATTCGGCTCAAATAACGATCTACGCTTCTTCTGATTTTAATTGTAAAGTAAAGTTAATTATTGCAATTAAATTAATTGTAAATCTAGTTCACAAGTAATGTCATCTGAGATGTTTTCTATAAACTATAACCGATTATATTTTGTCTAATATCTGTCGCAACAATTTCACTTACTAATAATTAAAATCATAGAAAGTGTCGTCGATTACTACGTACTTTATCTTACATTAAAGCAGAGATTTCAATAGGTATCCCAGAAATTTTCCAGATTCTTCGAAATCTTAAAACAGTAACAAAAACAAAAATAGCTGTGGACGAAATAGACTCACTGTCAGTTGGTTCGCGGAAAATTAGATTTAAAATTTAGAGTCTTTTTTCCCTTTCTTTCTGTATTTTATTATAATCGTCGCAATTTACGTCGTATGTTTCTCTGGCACGACGAATTTACGACTCACCCGTGACTTTTAATGTCTTGAAACAACAGTGCCATGGAGAGTGGTTGTCCTCGTGGTTGTTCTTAAACGCGGCAGACGGAAATAAAAGTTCTCTCTGGGGGAACGTTGTAAGAGAGGTTCACCTACAGGTGCTCCGGATAATTACACGATGTGTCCGATGTTCGAGGAGCGTGGATGAAATTCCTGGGCGTGGCGACAGCCTTCTTTGCCAATATAGAAGACTTCCTTGGCATGTGCAACACTATAGTTATCTCTTTCCCCTGTCTTTCGACGCAAGGTCGTTCCGTTTTGGATATACTGCTACAATCGTCGAAACGGGTTCGGTTTTTATTATCCGCAAAAGCAAGCAATATAATGGAGCTCGATTAATTGATAAATTGGTATTTATATACGTTTGTATAATTATGTTTATGTTCATGTTTATATTTATATTTAAATGTATATGTAAGTTATATATATATTATAATGGGAGGACGGAGGGAATGGAACTCTTGTAATCCATATGGAAAGCCAATAAAGAAATCTAATTTAATCTATAATAGAGCTGGGATTTATTGAAGGCTCTATATTGTTCTTTTTTTATGTGGAAATTAATTTTATAACTTCGAAGAAGATTCTAACAATTGGAATACTATACTACAGGAAGAGAGAGAGAGAGAGAGACACAATTTTGATTATTATTAGTAAATTATAGTAGTTTAATTTATAAGAAGAAATAGTACAGTTGAACCGCGATAACTCGAATCTCAGAGGCTGGAATTGGTTGATTCTATCCTTTTTAAATATATGTACATACTTCTATTAATACATATTTAAGATTGACAATTAATAAATATTTATGTATTTAATAAATATATAATTGATAAATAGTTATCTAAGCTTCGCAGTTCGATTATTTCCGTAAGCAAAACTCATCGTTACCGATTAACAAGCGTGTGTACCGCTATCGCTTCGTATCGCGTTTACCGATTATGGTTACCGCAACGCGATTCTATAATCGACGTTGATCTATAATCGCGAGCTCTCGCTCTAGTCGTTACACGAGTTATGAAATTGTAAAGAGTACTGTATTCGAACATGAAATTCGAGGCTGTCTAACTTTCTTTTCCTTCCACTCTGTTCCTTACTCCCCGGAATCATATCGAAGTTTCTCTTTGGACATTTGAATCTGTGCATACACTAACATTTAACCGTGATGCACCGATCACTTTCGAAAATCGTCTTACGTGGTAAAGGCAAATCTTTTTTTCCAAACGGGGAGAAGTTCAATTGGTTTGTTATTAGGTTTCGTTAATGTTTCCCCATTGCAATTGTGAAAGCAACGCTTCAGTTTTGAGGCCTTCACGTTATACTTTATTAGAATAGGCGATGACGAAAGGAAAAAGTTGGTTATGTTCGATTAGCACGAGTATAATCTTTCGTAATTAGATCTGTGCAATTAATACAATTGTTGGAGGGTAATTGTACAGTACTTAGGATATTTACAATTACGAAATATGCAGAACAATTGTACGATATTTATAATGCCAATAACTGTTCAATAGTGAGGAAAGAATAACAGAAAATATAATTATACGATATTTGTAATAATAGAAAGTGATTAAACGGAAACAAAAATATGAAATAATTTGAAACTAGCCAAACGGAAATCTCCTATTTGCTGTCAATCAATCATTTTAATGTTAATAAAAAACCAGGACAGAATTATGTTAATTATTAAAGGAAGTAAGATGTATTTGCAATTTTGTTAGTAATAAACTTGAGAGCTTTGGGAAATATTCAAATACATTATTTTAAAATAGGTTTTCAGATTTCAGAAGCCTAAAATTTGAATTAAGTCATTATTATTGATTAATTCATGTACCAAAATTAAATGAATAATCTGTTATTGTTTATCCGTGCCAATCAATTAATTATATATTAGTTTTTAATTATACGTACCATAAAATTCGATTAAAAATTGATATTTGATTATTCAGGCCGAAAACATGAATTAAAATGTTGTTATTGATAAATTCATGTGAGAAAATTCAATGAATAATTTGTTAAAGCTTATCCGTGCCCAAAAATTAATTAAGTCGCTGTTTCTAATTATTCGTACCATAAAATTAAATTAAAAATTGATTATTGGTTATTCGAGCTGAAAACTTCAATTGAAACGATGCTATTGATTAACTGGCGTAACAGAATTGAATGAATAATCTGTTATTCCTTATCCGTACCGAAAAATGATTTAAGAATCAGTTATTAATTATGTATACTCTAAAATTCAATAAAATTTGATTATAGATTATTCGTGCCCAAAAACTGTTGTAAAGGGTTATCCAAAAGTACCTTTAGGATGTTGAATGAGAATATCTGTCAAACGCCATGTTTGTTAGTAAAATACAGGTGAAAAAAATAAAAATTGAAACGAGAACGAACGAAGATAATAGAAATAAAAAACAGATTAGAAAAGGGTAAAGGAGAAAGGGAAAGAGAAAAAGTGAAGGTAGGTGTTCCTATAATCTATTTTGGATAACCCAATATATATCCGTACTTAAAAATTGAATGAAAGAGTTAGCTTTGGTTATTCATACTAAAAAAATTGAACGGATAATTGATTATTTGTTACCTGTAACAAATAGGTAATTGAGTTTGTTATGTTTTTACTCGGAAACTCAGGTTCAGCGATATACATACATACTACACAGCTAATTATAGATAGTTTCAATCTGTAACCTTGTGTTGAAAGCGTCCTCTCCTTTCCCGACGTCCTCGATCAATCCTCAACAATTAGTTACTCATTATCCGCGCCCTAAAATTGAATTAAAAATTCGCTATTTAGTATTTGTACCGGAAAATTGACTATTGGTTATTCGCGCCTTAATATTGGGCTAAAAATTAGCTACTGCTTTTCTGTAGAATGGATATTTATGCCAAACAATTGAATTAAGTATTGGTCATTAATTATTTGTGTCCAAAAATGAAGTATTAATCAGTTCCTGGTCATTTATGTTTAAAAATTGAATTAAAATCCGCTAAATGGATGTTTGTACCAAAAAATTGTATTAAACATTAATTTGTTACCAATTAATCGTGCTCATAAACGGAATTAATCCTTAACTACTACACCTATGAAAATTACGTGTTTATAAGACCGCTAATAATTACTTATTCTTTTCTATTTTCCAGATTCGATTACGATAATTGAACATTACACTGTAATTGAAAAGTATCAAAAGTGAAAAGCTCGTAAATCATACAAAAAGTCAACTGAAAATAAATAAGTAATCATTATTAGCGGTATCACAGACCGACAACAGTTGTTAAGTTTTAAGAATAGTTTATTCGTTCGAAAAAATGAACAACTAAACATTCGTATCGAGAAATTGAATTTAAAATATCCGCATTACAAATTGTATTGCAATAGGATTGATATTGAGACGGCAGATTGACAAATATCTGCTTATATTTTAAAATCCAAGGTTGAATACCAAGCGGTGGGGATGTGGAGTGGAAACAATGGTGATTACTAGTGACGTTGGACGTGTGTGGGTATAACAGGAACCATTTAACCTGGCATCCTGGTGCAACCTTTTATTCCCAATCCTGAAGTGTCCCTCGTGGTCTTGCACGTTACGCATACCTGATACGTGGAGACTGCCACGGACCACCGCCCATGCCCACCTTTCACAATATACGTGCCCTCGCTTCAGGCTTCTCGATCTAGCCGATCTATTTCGCGATCGACTCTGTGGAAGCGTATCCTGATGCCCTTTACCGTACTTATTCCTCTCTCCACGTTCTATTCTTTATTTCGAATTTGAATACCCACACCCAGTAGGGTGTCTTCATCTTTACGAGGCCTGTGTGGTAGATATTATTGCAGCTCGTGGACCTTTATAGTGAAAATTATGTAGCCATGTTTTTGCGAAAGATAGACAATTTTCTTTTAACAATAGAAGCAGTGACGGATCCAAAAGGGGGTAATAAGAATAGTACAATATAAAAGTAGGTGCATGGAAACATTTTAATAAATTCGACTAAAAATAATGGTATCATTTTACTGAAAATAATTTGTTTAATCAATTAGAGAGCCGCTATTATTTTATTTAATATTTGGCATACTTTTGACACGTCAAATAGTGAATTTATTTTAATCCCGCGTAAGTTGTATACATTAAATATTTCATATTTTATTTCAATTTAACCTACACCTTAATAAAATTCTTTTGACAAACAATTTAATAAGGTGGCACTTTGTGAGCTATAATACATAATATATTTACGCAATGGGTATGTAAATTTCATACACTAAATTTATTTATGCAGTAGCCGTGATAATGGTGTAAGACTTCCAACAGCTACACCATATTTATTTGACATGTTTCGATGCGTGATACCTACTTAAACATCCATAATGTAATCAATTTTTATGCATTTGTGAGAAATTGAAGTAGATACAAAATAAGAATACGTATTATTTTATTGGGAGCGGAAAACAATACTTCACTTCATTTTTATTCGTTTTATTTTGTTGGATAAAAAGAAGGATTTGCATAAATTTCCGCAGTCCAATCATTTATTTTTATCTTCACTGTGAGGGATCGCTAGCGGTGATAGTTGAACGCGCGAAATCGTGAAACTGTTCGTACGTGTAATGTACATAAGTACACGTGGCAGACATAAATTCGTGGGAGGTGGATTTAACAAAAATTGTGCTCTTTTCTTTCGGCCAGTGTCGAGTATGTTACGTAAGGTGAAATGGAAAGTGCGTTAATCTCGTTTCTTGTAACAGATTCTTTAATTGGTTGCGTTATCGCGAATTCTTACACGAAATCGCTATTTTATAGTGTTATTTAACCAAATTTTTTACTTGATTTTGCGACGGTGCTTGAATCCTGAGTTGAAGGTTTCGTACTTTCTTTATATTCCTTTCGCTTAAATAACAATTTCAAGTTCAAACAAATTATGCAAATAACTGTAATCAACTTTCGCCACTCAATTTAACATTTCTAATTGCAAGTAATTTCTTAAATGATATTTAATTGCTAATCTAATGCATCAATTTATTGTTTCTTTCCCTGAATCAGAAAATGTTCAGAGCTAAATACTATTTTACAAAATTCAATAAACTAATAGAGTTCAATAACATTTCTAAATAACTTCATAAACAAAATTTAATTGCTAACAGCGAATATTTGAAAATCGATATAAAATTGTTTTCTTTCCTGAGTCAAAAAATGTCTAGACCCAAATACTATTTCGCAACGTTTAATAAACTAATATCTACAAACTTAATTAATATTAAATTTAGTACTAAACATTCAAAACAGCGATATTTGAAGATTGATCCAAATTCACCGTCTTTATCTCAATTTAAACAATATTTAACGCCAAATACTGTTTTCCAAAGTTCGATAAATCACCAAATTTTTCTCAATAATAAACTGCCACTATTCCAACAGGATATAAGTTATGTAAGAAATCGATAAGAAGTCGCACGACGAAAAAGAGACATTCCTTGTGTCGCTAAACAACTTCGACGCAACACGGTATCTATAAATAGATCCTCTCTAAAGTATTGAATAAGTAGTATTGGAATAAAAAATGGAATAAAAGGTGGAAGGGAAAGAAAAGATTTGAGGCCAGTATTCGATGAAAGATAAAGAAACTTTTAGATAGCGTAGTGCGACATTAAGGTTTATTTCCTGCACGACAGTGCGTGTTTCATCGATATGCTCGTGTACGCAATTTCGCGATTCCGCGTTCACTCTCAAGACATTCTGATGCAAGGCGTGGTGCGACAGTCTGTCGAGCCAGATATCTAACTTGCTTTCGTTTACTCGCACGTAATATACACACTGCGCGACAGAAAGATAGTAAGTTCACTGTCTCTCTTATTTAAATAATCGTGCAATAATGAGACCATGAAATGGAAAAATTAGTCTTGTCCATTTGTTTAAATTATATGCTTCGTTCTTACGGGTTTTCGTTTCAATCTATTGCAAATCGAAGAAGTTACAACGAATCATTTTATCCATCTACGTCGTAATAATAATCATGAGTGACAAAATCCTAATTGCATTTAAAGTAAAAGAGTAAAATTTTGAATATGATTCACTAGTCCTGGCGAAAAAGTTTTCGGCCAAACGCGATGGTATAAATTTAGCTGAAGAACGCTAATATTTTTGTGATGCAAAGTGCTATTGTACAGCTATAAAAGCTAATAGAGAATTTATGGACAGCACGGAGCAAAATTGGTTAATAAAATTGTACCCAAAAGTGAAAATCAGCATCGAGAAATAATAAGATTATTCGATTTACTCAATAGAGCAGCACATTCAATATTACCATTAATAATATCAGAGTATGTATGTCGAAAACAACAAATTATCGCAAAATTTAATTATAGTTCCCATCATTTTAAAAGCGTTTACTCTAAATTATTATAGTAATATCGCTTGTAACGCTAAATTGGTAAGAGGGCCAGATAGCCCCCTAATGATTTTACATAAAAATGAATAATCTATCCTATGCTTCGTCAATGTTTTTACGTTTTCTTAGTCCTATAGTAGCATTATAAAATTGAAAATATAAATTTCTTACGTATGAATCATTTCTGCCCCAGAGAACGCGAGTTGAAGAATGCACGGGGGTTAATGTCCATTCATTTAATAGTGCATCAACCCTACGAATGAATTAATATAGTCGAGGTTATGAACGTCCCAAGGATACCAAAGTCTTTGCACTCTTACGAAACGGTATGATAGCAGAATACTATACTTATGTATGTGAATCCACACGAGCGATACATTATTTCTCTGACATGTGAAATGTCCATGAAATTTGTATTGTCCTATCGCTGCTATCAAACGATCGCAGCTGGTTATTTATGGAAGGCCGTAGTATGTGAATTCTTAATCACGCGAAGAATCCGTCGGCGATCCTCTTTATGAAAATAAACGTGTATGGTACACTTGTTTCCATTCTTCGCGTCTCTCACGTCCCCAAGTTTCACGGACATCTCGATGCAATTCAACGGTATGATAGCTGTGTGAAAATATAATTAACTGGTAGGAATAGGGAACACGTGCGAACATTTGATACGTATCGATGATAATAAGTTTGAATGAAGGGAATTGCTACGGCGAAGTTTGCATTTCTCGAATCGATCGACTGATGCACTTACATACACGTCTTTAATTGAATGCTGTTACAGCGGAACGGAAACTATTCTTCATTTATGAATTGAACGAAAAGCGTTTAATTAGACGATTCCGTTAATTACATGAATTACTGCGTTTAAAGCAACGGAAGTATAAATGAGTGTACAGAGTTTATACAATCGCTCGCGAAAGTCTTTTAATTTATGTACATTTTCGTGTAAAAGAATGGAAGAAGATTGCCTTTTTCTTAAACTGTGTTTAATTTTAACTAATAAACAAAATCAATACCGATATAAATGTTCAAAATTAAGGTAGATTTTCAAATATTTTAAATTAGATGAATATACGAAGATTTTCGTGAGGAATTGTAAATATTTAAACATCAATGAAAGATACTAATTTGTATTATAACAATTTATTAATGTGAAACAAATATTTTATCATAAATGTTATGCTTGCACTAAAATCGATAGAAACGAAATATCGAGCACATTGAAAATTCGAGCAACTTCAACGAATAAAAATTGAAATAGAATTGAAAAGGAGTTCTAAATAAAATTACTTTTAATAATATATGCAATTTTAACCCTTTTATTGTGGCACTTTAAAAGTAAAAAGCGTTTTATGTATAGATAAAACAGTATAAAAACTGTGTGCAAGTTTTTTATGAAAAATGTGTTCAAATCGAATTCTTATAGCATCTGCGAGATGCTATAAAAATTGTGGTGTCATTGGAAGATTTTATCCATCTTTTACATTGTTGAATAAAATTGCATTTGAAGGAAGTTTAAACGATTTAAATCTTGCGATATAAATCATTTGGTTCTTCTATCAAAAATATATTCAAATCAATTTTCTATTGCATTTGTCTTTGGTAAAAATTGTAGCGTCACTAGAAGATTTTGTCCATCTTTTACATTGTTAAATAAAACTACATTAATGGAAATTTTAGGTCGCTCAAATTTTGTAGTACAAATCCATACAAATTTTTTTCGACACTTAATAGTAGTATTTCAACAAATTATTGCTCAATTTTAAAAGGCAAATATCTACGTCTTCAATAAAGTACATGGAAACAAAATAAATTAATACCAAAGCTATACTTTACAAATTCATTTAAAACGAAAATTAAAAAAATTTATAAATACCTCTATATCGTTGTGTCTTTAATTTATTATGTTATTAAATACCTTTTCCTACTCTTAAAGGGTTAAATAGTGTATATAATACTTTGACTTTATAAAACAATAGAATATATCAAACCTCTGCTTTGCGTCCAAAGAAAATAATTTATAATAACATAAATTATTAATCTTTCCATATAATAAATATTATTAGTCTAAACCACAATAATTTATAATATGACATTCTTATAACAATTCTGTATTCATTGTGTCACAAAATTCTTATTAATTATCGGCGTACAAAAAAATATCTTAATGCGCGGCACAGAATTTCTCAATCCGGCGCGCGGTAACAGTATTTTATCACGTGATTGCAATAACACTTCCAATTTTGGATCGGACTAACGCGACCACGTTGTTAGTTGCACAGAGTAGATGTAACACAACGTTTCGGATTGTTACATAGAAATAGAAAGTGGAGTATGGTCAATTAGAGAAGGCTGTCTGCTAAGAAGAATGCTAGTGAAAACAAGATCAATCCGGACTCAATAAAAAAAATTCTAGCAGTATTCCTTTGAAATGTTAAACAACGCTCACTCGACTTTAAACACGCTTCAATTAAAAAGTATAATATCTCTGTGCAATGATAGCGATTTTTTTTTCTTGTTAAGGTGAAATGTACAATTATTATGAAATCAGCAAAAATAGTTCAAATATATATGTATATATGTGTGTGTTTAGGATTTGAAAGTTTATCGATATGAGCTATAGGATTTTTTGCTGCCGTGATGAATTGTGCAGGAATTTTACATAATTAACTATTTGTAAATATACGGATACAGAAAAAAGATATAATTGCTATTTAACGTGGCAAACTGTTGTTTTCTAAGGATTTTTTACAGTTCGATATAGGATTTAATTCCTTGATATTTACAGTAAACTTAAATGGAAAGAAATACGTAAATAAAATTGAAATAAGATAAATAATTGTGTTACATGAAAATTAAGTAAATAAGATTGTAACTATAAGGAATTTAAAAACTTGTTTAAAATTAAAATTAAGAAACGTAATAAATATTTTGTTCTTTAATTTACTAGTAGAGTGTGGATTTTTATACAAATTCAAAACAATATAAACACATTCAAACAAATAGAACTTTGATAGAGATTTGATTCATGCTTTAAAAATTATAACATCTACTTTACTTTTGTATAACATCGGAATTTTGCAATTTTTTGCACATTTAACTTTCCCATGAATGCGTGAAAATCCATGGTCTATTTATTAGTTTATTAAATACCTCTCCTATTCTTAATTTGCGAAATTATTAAATATTTATTTCTCTCTTTAATTCATTAAATAGTTAAATATTAATTCCTATTTTTAAATCGATAAATTATTAAAAATCTTATCGCAACTTTAATCTTAATTGTTAAATTATTATATACCAGCACCTATTCTCAATTCAATAGATTTTTAAATACGTTTATTCATCTTCAGTTTCTTAAATTATTAAATACATATTCCTGTTTTTATTTCCAAAAATTGTTAAATATCTTTTCCTATATTTAATCTAGTTGCTGAATTATTATATATCAACGCCTATTCTCAATTTATTAGATTTTTAAATACTCTTTCTCATCTTTAATTTCCTAATTTATTAAATACCTATTTCTATTTTTAATTTGATAATTTCTTACATATCTTTTCTTATATTTAATGAATTGTTGAATATTATATATCAGCTCCTATTCTCAAATCATTAGATTTTCAGATACCTCTTCTTATCTTTAATTTCTTAAATTACTAAATACATATTCCTGTTTTTAATTCCATAAATTATTAAATATCTTTTCCTATATTTAATCATAATTGTTATATTATTATACCTATATCAATTCTTCCATGTTTTCGATTCATCAGATTTTTATATACTTATTTCCATCTTGAATATTTTGAATCATTTAATATCTGTCCATATTTTTAATTCACTAAATTATTAAAATTATTTCTGTTAAATCTTGCATCACTCAATCACCATTCGAATAGAGTGCACAGAGTTAATCAAACCAACAAAAAGGCTAATACTGAAGCATGTCAATGATTGAACTAAGCCACACCAAGGTTCATTATCATTGGAGCTAAATAAATTTCCAACGATGTTAGTTCCTGAATGGGTAATTTCAATGCAATCGAGTTTCACTGGCAATGTCTTCGCAATCTTCGGCCACACAATTATTTATGCAAATTATCGAGTATCGCGTGAGCAGGATGAGATTGAATTAAATGTTAATTCGTGACGTGATTCTGTATAGTTTCGAAGAGAGTGACACGTGTGAAAGGCAAGAGTTTGCAATTCGTATTGACCTTGCATACCTTCCAACGAGTCATATGCTTCTACTCACGTTGCATGCTAAAACAGTCTGCTCTTTCTCTTGGATTCTACCGGAAGCCACTACAACCACCCGCCAAGTTTCCGCTCTAAATCGCGCTCTCGCAAATGTCTGCCAAGAAACCAAGAGAATTAATTTAACGTACAGTGGCACAAAGTAAAACCCGGACACATAGGGTAGATGTACCACGTACTGCCACTTTAATGTTATCGCGTAACTTTGTCTAACTTCCTCTTTAAAGCATAATATTGTTCAACGTCTCTTTTATTTATGAACATTTTTTTATATATTGAATATAATGAGTGAATTACTACGTAATTGAAAATGTACAACAAAGTCCAATGTCCCTATTACTGTCACTTGAAACGTTACCATTTAAATAGAAATAATTTTTACACAGATTAGCACGTCAATTTGTGTAACAGATATAAGATGTATAGTGAACGTATCGCCTTCACCGAATTATCACACGCCCCATAATTTATAATTACATTTGTCACGTTTTGATGTTCAACAGCACATTTATCTCCTAATATTTCGTTTCGAAATATTAAGTGTAAACGAATATACAATGTCTATGTGTTGTTACGTAAACCGAAATAAAAATTTAGTATGAAAATTTGTTTACTTACGATTCTTCATACATTACTTTGCCATTAAATAAACGAATTCAAGCGTCAGTTATAGAAACAGCGACAGTAATCGGGACATTTACCCTATTTTTGTAAAAAGCGATAGCAAATTGCAACCTCCACTTTCCTAACAATAAGTTACCTTATAATTCTCAACAAAGATCGACCTCAATCAGAATTCCCACGCGAATATTCATCCATGACCCATCCTCCGTGTCTCCCATAGATTATATTAATTATAACAGCTCATAATCGTATTATTACGTGACGCCGATGAACACAGAAGTATCGGCCTCCCCACGTGTAACAGAATAATTGTACGTACAAGGTTGCAGTTAAAATCGAAAGATTTCAGCCGATGTGCAACTCGATAGCGTTTACAAAGGGCGTGCACCTCGTGATTGAGAATCAACACAATAATTATCCACCAACGACCCAGATTACTCCTTCACGCGACTTCATTCTACCGATCATCTGTCCGTACGCTGTTTTCTCAATGCCAGCCGGTGAAAGGGATATCGGCTGGTCAATTTCGTGTGTCCATCGAGATACGGGTAAGTGTGCTGATTCGCTGATCCTTCTCGGCCTCTTTCAACCGACTAAATTATGTCAGCCAATTTGCACGCCTTTGTGAAAAACATATCGCCGCCATTTCATCGGTTACAAGTTTGTCTCGTGAAAACTGCTTTTATGTACAGCGATAAGATGATAGATGGTAGGATTCGTTTGTTTGAATTTATTATGACGTTTTAAAACAGGTAGGGCAAATATACTAATTATTTTATTTCATAGCAAAATAATGTACGAAGAGTCGTAAGTAAAGAAATTTGCATACTAAATTTCGAACTTCAACGCGTCAATTTTCTAAACGTTCAAATTTCCAAGCCTTATAACATCTAAACTTTCGTATTTCCAAATCTTCTAATTTTCAAGCTTTCCATTTTCTAAGCTCTTAAACCTATGAACATCGAATTACCAAACTTTTCAATTTTCGATCCAACGATTACGAATTTCGCAAGTTAGCACGTTCATTACTCAGAGTATCTCGTTTCAAACTACCGCAGGTACAATTATAATGTAAATAGGATTCATACAGCTTTCTAACAATAGGAATAAATGAATTAATTCGACAGAGGAGCGAACATTTAATTGTTTTAAATTGCACGTTCAACGAGAATTACCGAAGCGAGTCGTTGAGATTCGGTTATACGAGATATAGTGTAGATGTCCCAATATAATGTCAGCGTCCCTATAACCGACACTTGAATTATTTCATTTAACAGCAAAGTAATGTGCGAAGAATTTTAGGAAAACAAAATTTTCATACTAAATTTGAACTTCGGTTTACGTAACAACACACAGGCATTGTATATTCGTTTACATTTAATATTTTAAAATAAATATTAGGATGTAAATGTGCAGTTGAACATTAAAGCGTGACCAATGTAATTATAAAGTATGGGACGTGTCATAGTTCAGTAAACGTGATACGTTTACTATACGTCTTACATCTGTTACACAAACTGACGTGCTAATATACGTAAAAATGATTTCTATTTAAATGACAAGTTTTCAAGTGACAGTAACAAGGACATTGAACTTTGTTGTACATTTTCAACGACGTAGCAATTAATTCATTATATTCAACATATAAAAAGATGTTCATAAATAAAGGAGACGTTGAACAATATTATGCTCCAAACTGGAATAATTTTTAGGGTAAATAATTTCAAACATAGTTAAACAAAATTACGCGATAACCTTAAAGCGGCAGTAATTGGTTTATCTACCCTATCGATGAGGCAAACGCGAATCTAACGAGAAGCGTGCCAATAGAAAGTTGCAAAACGATCGCGGATCGACCGCTAATTTTGCGGCACAAGCCAAGTGTGCGGTCGGCTGTGAGTTTCGCAAAAGTCAAGTGAAAACGTGGAACAGCCGGGGCACGAGTTTCCAAAGGCCGAGCTCTGTTTTACCGAATCGCGATTCAGCCTTGCGTTCGGTCAGTTTCAAGGTGACAACCAATGGAATTCGTGCTCTCTTTTTCCCTTCCCGTCATCCACCGTGCCAACAGATTATATCTCGAATTTTAGAAACACAGTGGAATCCGTTTATTGTAATCACTACCCCTGACAGAAAGTTTTTGGTCAAACGCGATAATATAAATTATGCTACAAAACGTTAATGTCTTTGTGATGCAAAGTGCTATTGTGTAACTATGAAACCTTATAGAGAAGTTATTGACATGGGTTAATAGAAATATTAATAATTTTATTACAAGCAGCTGACTAAACTGAGGATTTTTATGCAGCTATGGCAAATTTAAATTGGCAAGAGGAACATATTCCATATGGTATATAAAGATATACGAAATACTTAAAGTAAAGTACAAATCACAACATTTGGAGAATCAACCAAATCTCTGTTAAAATAAAGAGATATTGGTTATCACATTTGTACATAGTTTAATGGGTATACTATCTTTGTTGAGAACATTCAAGTTGTCATAAGCTTATCTCTTTAGTTTCTCTTTTATTTTATTTACGTATTTTCTAATAATTCTTGCAATGCACTTATATAACAGATAAAATGTATGCTCCGATTAAAAGTAATCTTCAAAAGAAATGTTCATTTAGTACGAATTTGTTAAGAATTCTTATCGTTTGTCTTCAAATGTAATTGTGAAAATTGATACCAGCAACAAAAGTTTGATTATAATTGGCGGATTGTTTGTAATCAATTTTATATAGTGCTTTGAGACCTATTGATTATGATAATAATAATAGCAAGTCGATAACATTATCCGTGATTTTTGTACCCGGAAAGACTGTTAAATAGTAAGTTGATATAAAATAATGAATTGCAAATTAGAAATTTCTAGGTTAATTTAATCGAATGATGCCAAACAAAGAAATGCATTTCCTACTGCTGAAAAGTGCAAGTTGGCTATTTACTGCTTTACCATAATCACTGCGTCGTCAGGGAAATTTAATGACATGTTTTAGGTAAACGTATACTAATATAGTTAATATAAATAAAATATCTATGCTCTTATGACAAATCTATTTTATTTTACAATATGTTTCCAATATAATTCTTTTGCATCGTTTTATTACTTAACTATATACGTACAGTGACAAGTATGTAAATAGAGAAACATTCGTAAATTCAACAAATTATAATATTCTACAATTTGTTTCTATTTTTTTCTGTAATATTTTCTATAAATTTTTTAATCCTAAATCCTTGAAATTTTGTAATTTCTATATTAGTGTTTTTTTTTAATTTAATAAGGAATTAATTGTCCACTGTGTATACTAGAAGATAGTAATACATGAAAAAAGTATGAGAACCAATTAACAGTTATTCGAAATAAAAAGAATTGTTTATTAGTGATTATGGAAACGTGTAGTGATAGTTTCTATATTTAAAATATTTAACTAACGATAAGTTACAAAAGTAGTGTAATCAATTTGTTGAAATATTTAATTACTTTCTATTCGCGTTATCGGAATGGAAAACCTTTTGGTCGTTGGAGGGTTGTAGCAATTAAATCTTTCAAAACAAATGTCTCTTATCTTTATTAAAGAGGAAGCAACTCACGTGCATCTTTCGATGGAGAGGTACTTAAACCATTAAATAAATTACACGAACGTTACTTAATTCGGGCAATTATTCTTACATGATCGAAAGTAATGCTACAGACAGTACTATAATTAGAGATTTAAGCGCGTGCTGGCTGGTTTCGTCTGTCTCATTCTACTCCATAAACGTATGACTAGTCTATGGCCAGACGCAGTTTCTTATCCATTTTCAGCCAAATTTACGATGTCATAATCATCCAGTTCTCGTTACGTCAATTATAAAAGATTGTTACAGATGCGTAAAACGAATTACAATACCGTAAATAAATGGAAAATATTGTAACATCATGAAATACTTCGAGTATAATTTAAATGATCATAAATCAAATTTAAGTAACGAACTGGTACAAAGTAATAAATTATACATCATAAATGTGTTTTACACAGCTGTAGTACATATTGATGAATTAGCCGCACGCGACTAACCCAACGTTGAAATCGCTATGCGACTCTCTCGTGTGGGCGTTGAAATCTCTCGCCTATTTCCCCGAATAGCTTTCCTAACTGTAATTAATTACTTTACTCATTAAAAATCTCTTTGCAAGGTAATTGAACACACTCAGTTATACCTTGAAATATTCAAAATAGATGATTCCAGTAGAAGTAAATTTTGAATAAACGCTGAATACAGAATGCTTGACTTTATTTAAAATAGGCGATGAATTTATTAAAAAATAGCGAATATTAAATATAGTATTAGGCTTTTCGGAAAGTTTGCAGCAATATTTGAAGAACACTTGAAAGTATTATGCATAATACTTGCAATAACAGAGTTGGGTATTATTCAAATAAAATTTTATTCGAATAACATTTCGAATATTTCGAATAACATTTCGAATATTCCGAATAAATTATTCGAATAACGTCTCGAATAAATTATTCGAACAAATTCTTTGAATAACGTGTCGAATAAATCATTTGAATACATTTTTCAAATAACGTTTCGAATAATATCTCGAATAAATTAGGCGAATCAATTTTTCAAATATCATTTCGAATAATATCTCGAATAAATTTTTCGAATTACATTTCGAATAACATCTCGAATAAATTATTTGAATAACATCTCGAATAAATTATTCGAATAACATTTCGAATAATATCTCGAATAAATCATTCGAATAACATTTACAACAATTATTATTATTATTATTATTTATTAATTATGGGTGTTCTGCGCATCTTTACGTATCTTGTGCATTCCGTACTTGTTTATACATTTAAATTTCCAATAATAAATGTATAAAAATCCGCATTCTAGTTATACACATAAATCTAAACATTTCTTAAGATACAAACTCCAGATTTAATAATTATTATATCTATTTCGTACTGCTCTGTTTCTAGAATCATCTATTGGTTAACTGCAAGGATTTTCTGCGAGTTAACTACTTGGTATTAAGCGACTAGGCAACAGTGCTTGTAACGGTAGTGCCACAGTGACATTTGAACTTTAAATTTTTTTATTTGCACCAACCTGAAGGTTAAATAATCGCTGCATGCAACAAATTCTACATTAATACACAGCAAGGGAAAACATATTTGTTGTTACTATTTTTTCCCCCATTCTGTTTGATTCTTAAGCAGCAGGAATTTAAAAGGCGAGAATTAATGAATTCGATAAAAACACCAAAATTAAAAAATTTAGGCTTCAAGTTTTCATGCTTTAGAATTCTAAGTCTTCCAGTTTCCAACTTTTAAAATTTCCTAACGCTTGGATTTCCAAACGTTTGAATATCCAACCTTTGGAATTTCAAATTTTCCGAATATCAACTCTTCAAATTTTTATACTTTACAATTGCAATGTCCTCAAATCTTTCAACATTGCGATTGCAAAGTCCTCAAATTTTTAAGCTTTGCAATTTCCAAGGTTTTAAATTTCGAAACTTTAGAATTCTCAAGTCTTCGAAATTCTAGTTTTTGCAATTCCAAGACCCTAAATTTTCAAGCTTGTCAATTCCAAAACCTCTATATTTTCAAGCCTTTCAATTTCCAGGCTTTTAATTTTTCTAAATCTTCGAGATTCCAAACTTTTAAATTTCAAACCATTCAATTTTCAAGTTCTTCAACATCTAAACTATGAAAACTCTACTTTTTTTTAATTCCAAACTTCTGAATACCAATCCCTTCAAATTTTCTGGGTTTGCAATTTCCAAGCTTTTTAAATTTTAAACCTTCGTATTCTGTAAGTTTTCTAGTTTCCACACTTTCAAATTTTCAAATTCTTTAAATTGTAAACTTTCCAATCTTCGAACCTCTGAACGTTCGCTATTCTTAACTATTCAACGGTCTTACTTAATCAATGTAATTTTGATTAGGTGATACAGTTGCTTTCCAAACGAGAAACTACATCATTCATCGATTTTTTTAATTTCTTTGTCTACGTATCTCCATCGCGAGCGAAGAAAGTATAATATATTCGCGATCAGAAATTCAATATAAGGTAACCTAATGTTTAAATTAATAATCAGAACCGGAATCGGTGAAACTTGTAAAGTTAGTATACCTAAACCATGCGGAGCAAATTCCAAAGTGGAAATTTAATCGTGGAATATTTTCGGTCGAGTAACGGAATAAATTTTGATACCAGTATTTCAGTGGTAAAAGTGCATTCGTTAAATTGTATTTCATTCAATTGGAAGAGGAGGGGGATATGTATAATTTCTGTAGCGTGACCTCGATATCTACATCGCTACTTTTACATAATAATTTCACCGTAAGAACTCGTGGCTGAGCGCAACTTCGCATGTTGCATGTAAGATTTTATTTTTCATCGACTACTGTTACTGTGATAACATAATAAAACGAATGAATTCTGCTAGATTTGTTGCCGGATGTTCATGAAATATTAGATCAAATTAGCATAATTATGCATTATGGATAGTGGAGCATAATGCACTGTAGAAAGCCGGCTAATTACAATCCATAATTGTAATGCGTGACCGTTAATAACGGGAATTTATTAATGTAGAGCGAAAGTGTCATTAATTCAACAGGTATTTTAATTTTTTTTTTTATATAATCTTACATTTTTCTTGTATTACACAATTTTTGTAGACACCAATTACATATATAGCTTGTATTGAAAATCTTGCAAAGTTCATTTGGTCGTATACTATTCCTAATTACAATAGCATTAATTATATTAGATTCTTATGCATTTGGTGGGAAACACAATAACGTGGTGTATTCCTTAAATATAATATTTACAACAACAGTATTTAATGTTTAAGAATTATTTAATTTAATTACATACGCAAATATTTTATTAAGATTATATTTAAAAAAAACGAAAACTATTTCTATTTCCTCCTTTCATTTAAAAAGAGAAAGATACCGTATAAGAATTCTTATACGTTTCGATTAGGAACTGGAGTGAACAAATTTTTAATCACTTTCTTGCAATCGAACTAAATTAAATTCAGAATAATATGATAAATAAACCATGTGATAAAATGCAGTGTGGATAAAGTAGCAATGGGACACATATGGTGACCGAACGTGCAAGAGTTAGGCATACAGTGAAAGGTTTTAGTCAGACAATAAAAATTCATCAGCGCGAGCGCGGTAGTTCAATCGGGAACTTAAGAATGATTTTCAAGAGTGACGAGAAACCAGAACAACCTGCCGGGCGACGTGTGCACGAGTTACTGCAACGAGTAATGCAAGAGGACACATAAGAGGAAAAATTGGGTCCATTCTCTTGATAAAAAATTGAGCAATACCTAAGCAATCCTTGAACATTGTCCTTAAACAGCAACATAAACCTTTAAGTAACTGAATCCTAAATAAGTATTTATATAAAGTTGATTAAATTAACTTCAACATATATTACAGAAAATGTTTTGTTGAAAAATGGAGCAATACCTAAACAATCGTTAAACATTGTCCTTAAATAATTACATAATCCCTTAAATATCTAAATTCCAAGTTTGTATTTATATAAAGTTGATTAAATTCACTTTAACATATATTATATTACAGAAAATGTTTTGTTGAAAAATCAAGCAGTACCTAAACAATCCTTAAACATTGTCCTTAAACAATTACATAATCCCTTAAATATCTAAATTCCAAGTTTGTATTTATATAAAGTTGATTAAATTCACTTCAACATATATTATATTACAGAAAATGTTTTGTTGAAAAATGGAGCAATACCTAAATAATCCTTAAACATTGTCCTTAAACAATTACATAATTCCATAAGTAACTAAATCCCAAATAAGTATTTATATAAAGTTGATTAAATTCACTTTAACATATATTACAGAAAATGTTTTGTTGAAAAATGGAGCAATACCTAAACAATCGTTAAACATTGTCCTTAAACAATAATATAATCCATTAAATAACTAAATTCCAAATATGTATTTATATAAAGTTGATTACATTCACTTGAACATATATTATATTACAGAAAATGTTTTGTTGAAAAATGGAGCAATACCTAAATAATCGTTAAACATTGTCCTTAAAGAATTACATAATTCCATAAGTAACTAAATCCCAAATAAGTATTTATATAAAGTTGATTAAATTCACTTTAACATATATTCCACAAATTTTTTTGTTGACTTCACTTATATATACATTCCCTATAATTAGATAAAAAGAATATTCAAGGAAATATTAATTACGTCACAATTATTAGGCTTTGGAAAATGTACCAATAATAATATCGCTACTAAAATTGATGCAAATTATTACGCTTCGTTTTTTCATGAGTGTAAATCATAATTTTGTTGTTTTGGTTAATAGTTTTATTTGCTTTTAGTCTGAATTGTACATTTGCAAATAAGAAATATAGGAAGTTACTTTATCTCCTTATCGTTCATACCTCTGTTAAATCTTTGCCTGTGCCAACAATTTTGTGACTCACTGTATACACAATCTAAAAAAATTCTTATAATTAGGGGACAGTGTATGTTTATTTAACTAAATTGAACTAATTTCGTTTCAGTAGCTAATGAATCATATGCACCACCTATCAAAATTTCGGAATCAGTACGTATTTTAAGAATTCCAAGAATAAAAATGAAGAAAGAATTTAAGATCGTCTTACGTTAGAAAATTGTTCAGTCTGGAATCGGAAATTGCTTATTAATATTTGCATTCACGATTAACATTAATTTTAAATCGATAAATAAATTGAAGGGAGGTTAGATATGGATATAATCTTCAAAGTAGATCATTTGAAGCTCTTGAACGATAGTTTATGTTCAATTCAATATAGTGAAATTCTTAAGATGATGAAATTCTCTAATTCTGTCTTCCTACTTAAGAAATCATATAAACTGCATTAAATTTAAAGATACTCTTGAATCAGAATTGATCTACAAAATTCTTAAGGGTAGTCTAAGTTCAATTGTATTTAAAAAGTCTTTGAAGGAATATTAAACGTTAAATTAAACCTAAAAAAAGATAAGGACTTTAAGAGGATCAAGTAAATTAAAAAATTCTCAAGTGTAACATAAGTAGAATTGTAATTTTATCCAATGATGTATACAGTACTGGACGAAACTAAAACAGCTTTAATAATAATCTTTCTGATATCGAATTTAAAAAATACGCTGCTTAATGATTTAGTAGGCATTGCATTATTTTTTTAATTTCTAAGGAAAACTAATATTTATCAATCAACAAAGAAACAATTAAAACGTTTATTTCGTAAAATAATAGAAGCTTCTGATTGCAAAATCGACAAATCCACTTCGTGTTCTTATATTTTAGTTATAGGTACAATTCACTGTAACTCACTCAAACCAAATGCAAAACTATTTGAATTAACACAAAATTTGATCTCCTTGATCTGTACACAAGAATCGAACGAAATTAATTATGAAAGCAGATAAAGAAGGGGAACATTTTTTTTCTAAAAATGGTTGGTAAACTTGTGCTGTTTTGGTATTGATTCAATCGTCTTTCCAAAATTATTATAATTTTATGCAGTATTGTATCATGAATTTGCGCTCCAAATTCTCCCTTTTGTAGATCATAATCAAATGGATAATGAAACTATCCTTTTACAAATCAAATTTACCTTCTTTAATGACGGACCTCTTAAACAAGTTTTTCCAAAAATTAAATTCTGTGCAAGAACTCTTTTGGCTGATTCTTCAAGCTATGAACATTTGATGGATTTTATTAATTATTTTGTTGCAATTATTACCCCTAAAGATTTTCATAATTATTATATGAATCAACATTATAATCAATATCAATTAAATCTTAGACGTTCTGTTCCTATTTTGAAAGAATAATTCTCTTAAAATGCATTACATCAGTTAATTCAATTTTTATACTTGCTAATTTTTTAGGATACGGAATATATTTTTGAAAACATGGTTGAAAAATTATCTCATATAATATTAGAAACAAAGAGCAAATCATTGTTAAAAGCTATTTCAACAAAGAAATTTCTTCTATTGGAACATTCATACCTTTTTCTTTGCTTCTAAATGTATAAAAAAATGATGCTCAAAATATGTGGAGAATTTTACAAATGCTTTAAAAAGTCCAACAAAAGTAAAAACAAAATTATAACATCATACTTTGTTTACTTTAATCAATCCAGCCATGCGTAAATTTTTCTGAAATCAATTTTTCAGTTTTTGCATGGTTTTTACGAACAAATAAAAGAAGTGTTGCCATTTTTTAAAAGTCCTTTTAATTTTAACTGATAAATAAATTAATGGCCAAAAAAGTGGCAATAAAATTAAAGACAAGTGCATTCTTTTAAATATTGAAAATGAATGTGAAATTACTATAAGCAGTATAAAAATAACCTATTTATACTATTAAATAAATATTTTATATTCGTTGTTACACGCTATAAAATTTTGCATTTCGGAACAATAAATTTATATTGGATTTCATTTTTATTACAATAGTTTAAGAAAACAAATTTGTAGGAAAGTTTCTTCTTCAAAGCGGTAAATTTGATTTGCGAAAGGCTGAATTTGATTTGCAAAATAGTGATTATGATCCATTAGGTATACCAATAAGTAATCCAGTATTTTTAAATGGATCGACGAATTTATTTCATGAAGTGATCAAATTTTCTTCCAAACACTTCTAATATCTTGTCCGAAAAATGCAACAAGTATTATAGAACAGTGATAACTATTAGGTTGGATAAAAAGCTTATCTGAAATATGACGCTGCAATTGCAATACATAAATAAAGATTCAAATAACAAGCAGATACTTCAATCCATCATTCGGAAAATATCTAAACGATTAATTGCATTTATCATGTTTAACATAGATTTGAAGTCGAAGCAAATAAAATGTGTCCTTGACACCTATAATTAGGTGTACCAATGAATAATCCACTTCGTTTACTAAATGCAACGTGTGTTTCTAACACAATAAAATGGTGGCTTAGTTATTCCATGAAATAAATTCATTCACCTATATTTATATCTGGGTGGCATATTTTAAATCTCAACTCCATTTATTTGAAAACTAGTGGATTACTCACTGGCTCACGTAATACATTGTGTCCTTACTATAATGGTCAAAATGCAATATGAACCAGGTTAAAATGGTACGAATAATAGTTCGCAAAATAAATTGTTCAAAATAAAATTCTTCAAAAACAGAACGACGAAACTGTTTAATACATCAGAAAACTGTTGAAAGAGGTAAATAATACATTATTTAATAAGATTTTGCTTGCAAATATACATATCTTTAAAATACGACAAAACCTTTTAGCGCAACACTTTTAAGACCCAGTGGATATTTCATTCCGTCAAAAATAAACATTGAATTAACCCAAAAGGTTGACTCATTGGTGAGCCTGTTACAAAAGGGTGAATCTGGTGTGGAACATCTGTACGTTCGACATCCTTCGTTTAAGTAATAAAGCATACGTATGGACAACGTCAAAGGCGTTGGTCGATCGGTTCCGAATGATACCAGTTATGTGATCGATTTTCCAGATTCTCGAGAAACCGGGTCCAGTCTGGTGGGGAATATTTAGGGGATATAAGGTGCTGTAACGAGACAAGGCGGCCCGTATATACAGGAGTACGAATAGATAGTGAAAGTCCCCGAGTGCTAACAGGAGTGTAGAGTGTAAGAGGGAGGGGCAGGGGGACCCCAGTAAGGTATATGAGGGCCTCAGTTCGAGCAACCGCTGGTACTCTAGCCTCGCTGCCTAGTTACATTAACACACACTAACACATCCAACCACCTGGAACACAATGTACACCGTCGCGACGGTACGTATTTCGTATAGTGCGTCATCATCATCATCATCATCATCATCATCATCATCATCATCATCATCATCATTATCATCATCATCATCATCGTTATCATTACCAAAGCATTATAAATCATTCATCGTAAATCGGCGTCGATGTGGTCGTTTATACAGTTTACCATTGGCCTGAAGTTGATTTCGGATAATTTTAGCCTTAAAACGCGTGTAAAGTGTGATGTGATTCATCGATTCTCTTCGTGGACTGTGTTTTTGTGATTTGTGCATCGTGCACCGAGACTGGATCTTATTAGACCTTGACTAAAAAGTCAAGAATAGAACTGAATTATTCGGTGACCTATCGTTCTATGGAGCTCTTATAGTGATTGCATAAAGTATTTTGCGTATACAGTGGCGATAATATAAATAGGGAAAGAGTTTTATATTTATTAGTTCCTTTGTTTCACTTTGTTTTACGTTTCGAACAATCTTCTGATTGTAGGTTTATCTTCTTTTTTTTGCGTTACGCCCCGACAACTTTTGCAATGCAAACGTAAATTTTCTATTTTCTATGAATTAGTAAATTTTGCATTATATTCTCGCCAATCTTTATAATATGTATGAAGCCTAAATTGGCATAATTGGGTCACAGATGGTACATCCTACTTCCTGTTTGTTTAACCCTTGTGAACTGTTTTGGGTTTGTTTGACCCCAAATGACAAAAGAACGCTTAATACATATTTTCTATAAATCAGTAAATTTTGCATTATGTTCTCATCAATGTATTTAGTATGTTCCAAGCCTAAACAGTAGTAATTGGGGCACAGATGGTACATCCTACTTCCTGCTTTCTAACCCTTGTACACTGTTCAGAGTTAATTTAATCACAAATGTAAAAAAAAGTCACCTAAAAGCGTCTTTCTAAAATATGCAATATAAGGAAAGTTTGTAGATTTTGTTATGACTATTTGTGCAGCGTGTTCCATATATAAAAATATACACTATTAATTTATAATAAAAAAGTATTTGTAATTTTAGTAGATTTAACTGGTTTCAATAGAGTATTCGTTCGAACAGTGTATAAGAATTAATAACATTCTTGATAATTAACTGGAAAAGTCCAACAAGAGTTCTTCACTTATATCGCATATCACAATTATTAATAATCACTAGACTGACGATTTTTATGCATTCATTGGAAATTTAAAGATACAAAACTGTGCAGTATGCATATGGTTTGCAAAATTGCATAGAATCTCTAAAGTATGGTAGAAATTATGATACTTGGAGGGTGAAATAACCTCTAATTTAGGTCATATTTCTTTAAATTTATTTATAGAGATATAAATTTGCATAATAATCTGCAGTCTAATAATCACATTTATGACAAAAATATTCGTCGCTGTTTGTTGTATCACAAATTGTTTCAAACAGAAATCATATGGTGCCAAAGGGCCTGCATAACTCACAGTGTTTGAATCCATCTACAATAATAATTATTTACTGAGAATACTAGCTATTCTTAGAATTGCAGGGTGAAATGGTATACACTCCATGTAAGAAAGTCAAAGTATCATGTCTCGATAAAAGGTCACGGCAATAAAAAGCTGATTACCATGCAGCACATTGAATGCAATATGATTTTTGTTTAAAATAGTTTTTCATATAACAAATTATGTACCAGTAGGTTAAGGTGGTACACTACTGGCCAAAAGTTTGGAACCAGTACGCATTTGGGGGAACCTAAGAACTGTAAAAAAGAAAGAGGTTACCTCGGATAACTATTTAGGTAAAACTTTCTAAGAATAATGAAAATCAATACTAATAGCGAGAATATTAATTTTTAATTAACCCCTTCAAAGTTTATGTCGAGCGTACGTGTCATGAAAAGATGACAATTTTTTGTTTAAAGACGAGTATACTCGTCATCGAAACAAACAAATTCACTTTTGCAATTTAAAGTATAATTTGGGTAAAACAAGAAACATATTCGTAACTTTAACACATCTTAGAATAACAATGAACTAAATATTAACAAAGTAAATATTCTTTTGTTTACGAACTATTCAAGTTTTACGTTTTACAAATAATATTAATGAACGTTTAAGCAATAAAAATATAGATTTTAGAAGAAAATAACATTTAGAAAGATTTGCGACGTTGTTATAATTTATTTCAATTTTACAGCAAGTACGTTTATTCTGCTCTTGTCGAGTATACTCGTCATCATGTAAAAATTACGAATACAGGTGTGCATACTTTCGAAATTAAATAAAACACTTAAGGGGGCAATAAGAAAATGTTTATGGGGGGAGGGGGCGGTCAGTATACACGTTACTTAGAAAGTTTAACATTTTTGGCGGTCAGTTTATACGTTACTTAACTATAATTGGGAAACATAGCGCAATGGCTTTCCACCCAGGCTGAAAAATTATGAAAGTGGCCGCTCGCGTATTTTCTTCGCCGCCTACTCGAAGAAAGAGTATTACATAATGAGTTATGCCGAGCAGGAACACGTTTAAGAATTATGTCGAACGGAATACCAGGTGATAGTAAGCGTTTCTCATTCGTGGTCATTCAGGCGGAACTGCAGGAAGTCCGTTGCCCAGATGAAAATAATAAAACTTAACAATTTTCATGTCAACGATTATAATAGTCGCGTTTAATATCTGTTCGTAAGGAATACATATATCTATTGTAGTTCAGTAGTAGGCACAGTATAGTTTGACAAGGAAAAGAGTAAAGCTTCCGCCGCGCATGTGCATATCGATGAATAAGCATAAATATGGCGGGGTTTCTACCTGCATATGGTCCCACATACCAGATTCATTTAGGGTTCTTTGATGTATTTGTCATTGTTGACTTAATCGAATCACGGAAGTTTCCTATTGTAGTTAAATAATTTTCAATTAAATATAATTAATTGAAGATACAGTGGCTGCAATAAGTTTCCGGATAAAGTATAACTTAATTATTTATTTATTTATTGTCCACGGGATTCACAAGCCCTTATATACACAACAAAATTAATATATAAAAGAATTAATTATTCGCTCGCTAGGACACGTAATAGCACACATCGAGACAGTTAACGCACTATAAAGCAACTTGAACACTGTTAAATAGAGCGAGTCTGAGAACCAAAAAGAAATTTTGAGCATTCAGAATTCGATACAGAAAACATGAATGTCGCACGAAAAATTGTAAAGTAGTGATTTTTAATTGATAAAGGTACCAAAAGCTTATAAATGGAGGCTCTGAATTAACTTGTACACCTAATATTTATAACAATAAGTTTTGAATATTTTAATACAAGTACGAAGATTTTCGTGATATCTTATTTTTCGTTCATGTAGGTCATTTTACTCTAAACAAGTGGAAAAAAATACGGCCACTTTTTAACAGCTTGCCTGGATTTAATTAGTAAATAAGTCAATATTCTTGGAACAATCGAACGTCCTGTATTTCTTTAAACATTTGAAATTTAGAAGTGTATGTAAACCTTTGTGGCTGACAGTAATTAATCCCAAAAATTATATTTTTGTTCTATTAGCTTATACTAAAAAATTAGAAGCAGAAGTGAGTATTCATAGAGGTGAATTTTAGTAATTTGATATAATATAGGGTGGCCCACGTGGTACTAGCAAACTTCAATTATTTATAATTTTTCATTGGGATGCCTTTTTTGTCAGTTGTGTTTTATTCAAATTTTAAACATGTCGCAATATCCAATCGAAGTAAAAATTTTTCTCTTGAAGAATTAATAAAGTAGGATTGTTCGTAATAATGAGGTAATAGCCAGCATGATGCGAAAAATGAACCAGCAAACAACGTATATTAATCAGCTAGGTTTTAATTGCTGCTGGATTAGCCATAACGAAAAGATTCTTTAAACCTTTCCAATTTTTCGTTCCTTCTTTTTGTGTAGCCAGTAATTTTAATAATTGCCTCATCTAATTAAAGATGTCTTTAATTAACCCCATTTATCATGTTTTCTCTGTATTAAAAAAAAAGGAAGTACAGTTACTTCCTTTCATTTTCGAGTTATTAATTCTGTTTATCTGTTGGTATGCTGCTGGCTTGTGAATATTTATGTAAATATGCCATGTCGAAACATGTGAAACATAATTACAATTCCTTTTATACAAAAATCTAACGAGCAGCTGATTTCACGAAACAAATGCTTATTAATATATAAACTCTTTATTTTTTTTCCCACATGAATAACAATTCCAGTTAAGAATATGCAAATATTTATACTAAACATTCGCAATCTAATTTACCAATCTATGTTAAAATTGTTCCATGCCTTGATTCCAATGTTTCTTCTCAGATTTAATCCCTACAAAATGTTAGATATACAAATTAACTCAGAGCCTTTATCTTCACAATCTTGGCACCATTAGCAATTCGAAATAAGTATAAGTAATAAATGTAAAAATGCTTAAGAATTCTGATATGAAAACTGTATTTCATATTTTGCGAATAAATACCAAATCTCATGAAATCCCAAAGACACGAAATTAATTTGTACACCAAATATTAAAATATTATACTTAATTTGCATTTAGGGTGCCTAAACTTCATAAATTAAAATTAGAGTCGATGTTGCAATTAAATTTTATTAGAAGTATAGCTCGTCCGATTTATCGTGAATTACGATTTTAAGACATGGTGTTGATGATTCCTATTATAGTACATTGCGCTGGTGTCTTGCTGTTTAAAGATCAGTTTTATTTCGATTATTAGAATATTTGCTGGTTGGTTGCCTCGCGAGATTTCTAACGATCGTCGAGACTTTTACTGACAAGTATAAGTCGACGTTTAGAATCCGGTATCCTTCGAATGCGGTTATGTACTACTCGATGGTGGTGTAATAATGTCACGTCTGGCGGTTAAGGTTCTGGTAACTCGGAGGGTCACGCATCACTGCGTTCAAACCTTTCTGCGAACAATTACGTTTGTTGCGCTCAGGTTCGCGAAGTCTCGAATTAACGGCTCTATAACGCTTTACGTACTATGTTGACCGCATGTCGATTAAATTTGTAGTGGCTTCGATCAACGCTATGATTTTGCGATCCACAAATTACGAGAAACAAAGAAATTACACACACACACAAACACAATGTAATAAAGAGATTTCTATTGTATGGTTTTGTTAAAGAAAAAAACAAAAAAGACTGGCTTAGAGGTGAACTGACCAAATCAATCGTAATGTGAAACCTTGTAATAAAGACGTTACGTAAATTGCGAGAAGAAATTAAAAGTTTAGCAATTTTCTTAAGAGTCATTAGATGCATTAAACGAGTAATTATACAATTCAAAGCTGTTTTATTCGTCGCTTTTCGCATATAGTGGTGATAAAAGATACTCGTTATTAGAGTACGAATTTTATCAACACTTTTAATTCTGTCGTTATGACGAATTTTACTAAAAAATTACAAAGTGCAAATATTAAACTGTATTGCGTTAAATCTCCGTTTTTCTTGCGATTCTTTTATATTTCTATAGTGGTAATGAATTTCAAGTGATTCGAAGCGCTAATAGTGTTTGATATTTACACTTAATCATCAGAAGGTGCCAATGATATATTGTACAATTGAATTACTTGCGCGCCTATAGGCACCAAAAAACAGTGAAAGGGTTAAAAAACTGGAACCTTAACAGATATTCGTTTCATCATCCGAGAATTATAATATCTACCACACTTCGACATTTTGTACAGTATTGCATACTATGAGTATTCTGCAATCTTTTGCACATTCAAATTTCTTACAAATGCACAAAAAAAGTCCTGTCTGCTCATTAACTATTAGAAAGGAATAATTTTTATTGTTAATACAAATTAGCGTATATTAGCACCGTATTATCCATTTTTTACTGTTACTCTACAAGGTATCCCAGATTTTAGTACTCAAACTTTGTCGGTATATTATATAGGACCAAATAAGGAAAATATGTTGTGTAACCGTAGATGGTTTAACCTTTTAGCTATAGGGGCTCACTTATTTATCGCGATTTGAAAGCCATACATAATTTATGCAGTTGTAATATTAGATTAACGTAAACATGACTAAAACCACGATAGAAATCGTCAAACACCGATTGTAGGTTAATAAAAGGTTAAAATTTTATGAACACTAAAACTATCAAGACAATCAAAATGACTGGTTGCGGAAAATTTATAATAAAGTTTATATAATTTTTATATTCCATTATTCTTTTGAACAAAATATACATGCAGATTTATTGGACTTTAATCGCATGCACTTTGCAAATACCTACTATTTTTATTTCTTTGATATAAATAAGTGTAGTTTAATCGCTGGTAGTTACAGTGTTCAGAAATTATAACCAAGATTTGAAATACAAAGGAAGTAGTAGTGAACTTTCGAGTACTACGATACAATGATGAAATAAATCAGCAATATTTACATTTTATCTGTTTGTTACTAAATATAGCAACAAACATCAATCTTACATTCAACGGCCTATATCATTGAATTATCACTCCCATCTTTCACGTAATATAAAATTTATATATACTCATAATTGCTCATAAAATGGCTTCCAAAAATTTAATCACTTTAAACACATGTTCTTCCTTACTTATACAAGGAACCTTTATCTTTCGTTTTTCGGAATAAGGTAGCTAATTATTATAATTAATTTTTCGGTAATCAGCTGCATCGTCTAACTAATTCCATTCCTTACTTCTTCCAGGTAATTTTATTGGTAGCTGCCATACTCGCAGTATCGGCACAGCAATACCAGCAACCTGGTGGCAACTACGTGGACGATTATTCCTCCTACGATTCCCCGAGACCAGCGCACCCAACTCCCAGAAGCTACGCGTCTGACGCAGCGCCCAACCGGCAATCCGCAGGTCCCACAACTCCGAAACCAACCCCAGTAGCCATTCTCAAGCAAATCAACAGGCACAACGAGGACGGTTCCTACACTTACGGCTTCGAAGGTGGCGATGGCTCCTTCAAAATCGAAACCAAACTCCCTACCGGGGACGTGAAGGGCAAATACGGATTCGTGGACGATACTGGCAAAGTACGCGTAGTAGAATACGGTGCCAATCAATACGGTTTCCAACCAGCTGGCGAAGGTATCACCGTCGCACCGCCGACATTGGTAGACGAAACCACGAGCAAAGAAGCTCTGCAAGCTCAAGCTTACGCGGATGAATACCAACAACCGGCAGCTAGACCCGCGCCGCTCAGAGCAGCGCCACAACCCAGGCCTGTACCCATCCCTCAATACGAGCAACCGGCCTACCAACCGCCGCAACAAACTCACACCCAGGCTGTCTATAGCCCGCAACTAGCACCCAGACAGCCCAGTCTTCCTAAACCGCCAATCTTCACCCCAGCTGCGCCTCAATCCCTCATCCCTAAACAGACCCCCCTTCTCCAGCAAAGCGACGAACAAGTGCCTCCCTCTCAACTGTACAACCAAGGACCGGCTCAGTTTGGTCCTGCACCTGTCCAGGAACACCGTTCCCAGCCGCAGCCTCGTAGCCAGAGCGGTGGTATTCTGGATCAGCTGGCTAGGGATTATGCGCTGCCTCAGGGCGTCGCACCACCATTGCACGACATCAGTTTCGGTTATTACTAGGTCTAGTCCCTCCTGTGTCCCACCCAGGGTGGCCTCCGTGCGTTTTTTGGTCTGTTCGTGTTGTTTTGACGCGAGTCGGGATCGTGGGTCACCCATCGGTGAGACTGTGATCCGGTCGCGTGTTTTTTTCGTTTTTTTTTTTTTTTCTTTGGTCGTTACCGAGGAAAGTATCGAGGATAATTCGGTGAAAATTAATTACATTGGTTTCCTCAAAAGACGAACGAAGTCACCTCGATGTTTTCTTTGGTAATCGGAAAATGGCTATCATGGCTGCCTACCTTGAATCGTACTATCGTGTTCTGGGTTTTTGATAAGGGTACGAGATTATTCTTGCCATTGGGATCGGAATGTGATTGTACATATTTGACAAAACGTTATTTGGAGATGTAAGAAGAATACTCTGTATGGGTGAACGGAAACATTTCACAGGGTTCCTCTATTTATGAGAGGCGAAGCGATTCTTTCATTTCCAATTTTTATGGCCGCGAAAAATACACGTGATTTTCCAAATCGTTAACATCGCGTGATAAGAAAATGTTAGAAGGTTTGTAAAAATGTGTTGGTAGGCTACCGTGCTGGTTTTAAATCCTAGAGAACGCAGCTTGCACGCGTCATATGAGTATACGTATATACAGGGTGTGCCAGAAAATACTCTACACCTTTGTTCGCAATGTTTCTATATATTTTCAACCCTTTCGGTGTTATCGTCCTTTTTTCGACTCGTCGAAAAGTATGAACTATTAAGTTCAGCTGCTACACAAAGGGTACGAAAAATGTTCAAGCTTTAAGAGACGGGTTCCAAGATCCTTTATGCTCCTTTAACCCTATGATGACAGACAATTTTAAGGCAAAACTATTGCGCACAACTACCTATTTTTCCGCAATGGAACCCAAATTGAAAACATCTCAATAAACTTCAATTAACTTTATTTGCTAGTGGAATTTTTGTCCCTTCAGTTATTATTTGTATGTTTAAATAGAATAACTAAGGATACAATCTAGAACAGCGATTATCAATCTATGGTACGCGATTTGGACCAAATTCTTCCAAATTTTGAAATAGTACACAGAAAGGAAAAGAAGAGTCGGGGTTGCTTACGTAGAGAAAAGGGGGAAGAGTAATTAATTTTTTCCTGCATTTTACATGGAACACTTTCCAATCACGAATGCTTTTATGTGTACAAATAGACACTACCTTTAAGGTGGTACGTGACTTGATCACATAATTAGTTGGGTGATACGTGAGGAAAAAAAGAGTAAGAACTGGTGATCTAGAATGCTCTTATAAAGACCTGTTAGGTGTACCAGTGAATAATTCACTTTTTCCTAAGTTGCCATCTTCGTTGGTGCAATATCAGTAGATTTTTCAAGTTAAAATCGATTAGTGGATATTTCGAATGAAGCTATAAATTGTTGCTAATAAACGATAAAAGGGATGACATTATATTCTAAGTGTAAACTATAGTTTCTGCTTTTTTCCTATTAAAAGAATGACGAATTATTCATTCGTACACCTAATATATTGCTTTCAGACTTAACAACTGCATAATCTAGTGTAAATGCAAATACGAGTCAACTTATGAATGGTCAACAAAGTGTTAACATACAACCAAGAAACGTAGAGCTCATAAATCCTTTTTCTAAATTTTAAGTCATGTAAAGATGTTTGCAATTGCAGCGCATCGTCATTTTGATCAACACTGAAAGGGTTGGTACTCTTCTACTGAATTAAAGTTATATGTGGTGCCTATAAGAAGTATTTGCAAGACGCTGTATTTATTTCCGTATTTAAGTATTAATTAATTGGGTCCAAATATATTAAATTTCCTATAACTAAATAGTACGCTTATGCGTTTATACAAATTTATCGTGTTGAAAAAATCACCTCGTTGAAAGTTCGAGATATATGCTAATACTCTATGCAATTGTTATATTTAGTAACTCTTTACAATTGTTTTCCTACTTTTGCGATATACTTTTTATTTCCTTATGCTTCTTATTGTTGCGTTGTCTTAACGAACCGAAGGCATGAAATATTTTGTCAGACACCCTATACAATTATATTATTTGAAGAACCTCGCTTATTGCAAGCTGCGTGTTCGAGTTCGCGTCGTGCGGCACAATAAATTCAGCACGCTTATAATATACATATTGTAATATTAGACTATTATAATAAGGTACAGTAATTAGACCAAGAGAATAAACTGTTTCGAGACCAACACCTTCATTCATAATCGTACCACCACGGTCCAATTGAAAATTACAATGCAAGTATTTTCACCCACGATTCTCATTACACATATTAATAGTTCACACCAGTTGCAGGTAAATGTTTCGTTTTAATTTTGTTAATAATAATGATAATAATTATAATAACGATAACATTAATAAAGGCGGAAAAAAATACATCCCAAGTGTACACCCTCCAACTTTCTAATTGTTTCCGTCTTTTTATCTTTCCCGTATGTAGAACTGGCATAACCAGTCGCAGCAAACGACCTTTCGGATTATTCCTTGTATGATAAAAATAGTATAGAGGGTAACAGGATTGAACTGTATCAAGTTTGTACCGGAACTGTGCGCGTTCGTTGGAATTTTAGTTACGAAATTTCTATCGTCGACCTTCACGTTTGTTCAACATAAAGGACGCTTAGTTTACTTCGATTGTGCATACTGTATAGTTTGACCGAGCACAAGTGAAGCTCGCAACGCGCGTGCGTAGGCAGATAACGGAAAAGAGGGGATACCGGGTGCCACACCATTCTAAAATCCTTCGTAGGATTTCCAGTTAGGGCACTTTCCTTCCTTTCTCCTTCTTAACCTCTTGCCTTATAATAACGAATCACGCTGTGCTCTAAACACAATAAAAGTATACCGTATTTGCCATAAACTTTAATTTTAACTACAACAATAATTTCCGTTCGTAAGGTTAATGATTGTCATGTATAAGTTAAGTATAACGGTTCAGTGCTTTTCATTCAGTGGAATATTATAGTAATAGATAGCTAACGCTACAAAGTATGATCCTTGAAAAATTCGTAAGGCAAGGGGTTAACACTTTGTTATACGCTATTGGGAAACAAAAGCTTAAGACATTAGAATTACATGCATTTAAAACTTAACCCTTTATACTTCGTTGACGCTATTATGGCCATATGCGTAAATATTTTCAACAACTAAGCTTTAAGGGAGTATTCTACCATTAACTTAATATAGGATAAGAATTTAGTACATTTATAGAAAATATAAATTTCAAACTGAAATTCGAATTGTGTAAAAAGTAGAAGTTGTTTGCGCCTCTTGCAACTTAAAATAGTTATTAGAAGAATTACATTCAATTCGGCCATCAAAGTTGATAACGTTAACCCTCTATCCATGTATTTAACTTTGTTGAATTTCATCCCATTAGCGTATCATTGAACAATTCCCATTTTTTGCCCTATTCGGTTACATTGACACCAGTTATTAATTTCTGATTTACAGATTGAAATAAAACGTTACACTTAATTATATGTTTGTTCGTATCGTAAAAACACTGCTCTCATTCCTTCTAGAAAATTCACTTCAGTTGAGTCAACCTATATGTACAACAATGGGGCCGAGTAATTACGTCAGATTTTAAAATAAGAGCGGATGTAGTGGCTCTACTTGCCAACACTGACAATTACGTGAGCGTAAAAGTAGCATGAGTCAATTTCCCCCTAGTTTGAAACATTAATAGCTAAATTATAACAGATAATTCTCACAGGAAACGATAACGTTTATATATTTCACTTTTTCAATTTTTCCCAATGCAAAGAGGAAACGATACCTATGCTAATGATGAAATTAAAACTCTATGCAAATTCACATTTTCATTAACATGATTGAAGAAATGAAGTCTAAATGCAGGGTTCTTTAACACGGACAATAGAATAATTTGTATTTTACTTTGAATATCATCTATATTTTTGCATATTACGTATATTTTGTTCCTTTTTATACAATTACCCATTTGCACTCTTGAAACAATTTTAACTTAAATGTGTTTAACTTCGACAAGAGAAAAATTTACCGTTAATGTGCTTTGTTCTGGAAAAAATGAAAGTTAAATTGGCGAAAGTAAACGAAAAATTTAAACCTTAATTTCAAGAGAAATTTACGCATTCGCCGTAACAACGTCAACGGAGTGCAAAGAGATAAATTTCCTTTAAATGTGTAAATAAATCCGTAGTCTACTAATGAGGAAGATCACGTATGATTACACAGTTCTATTAGCAATTTACAAATATCATAATTAACCCCCTATTAGCAATCGAAATCTCTTAAAGCACGTACCTCGTGAAATGCATATATTCTTTAGTTTAAATTTTACTTTATTTATTAGAAATTAACGTGATATTCACGAATTGAATTACAAGGTAATATTTGAGAGACTCCGATAAATAGCACAAAATGTTTGTGCATTTTTAAAACAGAACTTTTGGTGGTCTTACAGTGGTTACAAAAAGCATTTGTACATGTCTACATTCCTCCATTAAATGCTTTTTAATCAGGTTCCCTATATTATTTACACTGCAACAAATTTATATAGTCACACAACAGTACTAGTAAATAATAGAAACCTTAATTTAGTTATTTAGTTTATATTACGTTTTAATATGTTTTGATATCATTAATTAGTATCTAAATGGAGCAATAAATACATTGATGTACAAATACTTTTTGTAGTTACTGTAAATGAACCAAATTAATATATGTTAATAATATTAGCTGTGTAAATTAGCTTGGGGCCATCAGATTTCCAACTTTTAATAATTATTATACACATACTCAACATTGTAGGAAATAATAAATACTGTTTTAAATTAATCCGCAAATAGCATTTAAATTTTATTTAAAGAGGCACTTAATTTAAGTTCTATTTGTAGATTAATTAATATAAACTAAATCACCAAAACAGTACGGTAATTAGTTTAAAAAATAAATAAATGACCAATAATATTGCGATAAACATTATAATGTATTAATATTAATAATATTCAGAAATTTATTAATGAAGCTGAAACATATTTAAAAGAAAAATGAAGAAGTATTTCTATAATTTTATTTCCTTGAAATTACTTTCGGTTATTTAAAAATATAATAAAGATATATGTTTAATGTATTTCGGTTATTTGTATTAATTAAAGTATATATTGTCTTTTTACTGTTTTCTGCAAATTTATAATTAATGTTATACTTGACACAATTTTCAATAAACATGTATTTAATGTAATTCAATTAAAGTTATTGACACTTGCAATTGCTTTAGATTCTATGGTAAACAAGACAGTTACCATCGGATCGTTATTATCGAATGCAACAACTGCATTCATGCAGCCTGCAGTAACGGCAACCAAGAATGCACTTCTGTAAAGCAAGCTTCGCGTTCTTTTCTTCATTGTTATCTTTACACGATTGTAAAACAATCATTTGGCTGTGCATTTTCGTTCAACTATTTACTTGAAATTTGAACAGACTGCTTATAATATGAGAAAGAATATACAAAAGGTCAAAAGTGAACTAATAGTTATAATAGTAAATTGGTGAATATGAAATTGTCGTTTCGGGTAAAGTAGTTTCCAAGAAAATATTTTCTTGCTTTAAAATTATTTTATTCAATTAAGGTGGTTTCCAAATCTTCGAATTTCGAGTTTAATAACTTCGAAGCCGGCGCATTTTCAACCTTAAAATTTAAAATTTTTAAATTTTTAATTTCTTGAAATTGCAAGCTTATAAATTTTTAAAGTTTTGAGATTCAAAAAATTTGAATTAAAAAGCTTTTTAATTTACGAGTTACTAACTTTCTAACACTTCCAATTTTCAAGCTTTTACGTCTCGAAACTTAAATTTCTAAACCTTTTAATTCTCAATGATTATAAATATTTCGTTAAATTTTCAAGCTTTCAATTTCCAAGCTATCAAATTTCCAAGTCCTTCCATTTCTGTGTTTTTCAATTTCCAATCCTTTTCGTAACCAAAACTTCAAATCAAGCTTTCGAATTTCGAAACTTAAAATCTGAAGCCATTTCCAAGCTTTTGTATTTTCAACCTTGGCGGATTTCAAATCTTTTGGAACTTCAAATTTTGAAATATTCCAGCTTTGAAATTCCAAGCACAATAAGTTTCAAGGTATCCAATGTTCAAGTCTAGTAATTTCCAAGTCATTTCTTTTGTGTTTGCTTTTACGTTTCATATTAAAATACTTTAGAAGTGAGTAAATGCCCTTTCAAGTAATAGAAGCTATATCTTTCTGAAAATATCTACTCTTATATCTGGTTTGTGGTTATACATAACCAACCTGAAACTAACCTTGAATACATACTTAAAAAATAGACACAGAAAACATTCGAATGTATCACCTTGAAGGTCCGTTGAGATTGTATCATCTGCAACAACAGAAAATTAATCGGTCAGCTAATAACAAAAATAATTGATGTGGTCACATTAGGTGGTTCACCCTGTACAATTTCATCATAAACGAAAAATCTATGCTATTCGCGATCGGCAATTTTATACGTATCTATTTAGAAGTTGAAACAAATCTCTAATTAGATTCTATTAATTTAATTTCATTTAAATGTTAAATTTAGGCTACTCGTGGTCGGCAATTTTATATGTACGTATGAATTTAATATTCTGAGGGTAAAACAAGTCTCTATTCAGATTCCATTTGTTCAATTTTATTTATAAAATGTAAAATTGTTTAAACGAAAAATCTATGCCACTCGTGATCAGCAATTTTATGTATAAGTACACAGAGTGAATTATTTAACTATTTCACATAAACTTACTCGTAAACAATTTACTATATTAAGAAAATGTTTCAAACGAATGTTAAACTGTTATCATGGGGAAGATACAGCTATTTCGCAAAATTTTATACAACTATTTCACGCCACAAATAATTTGCAAATTAATTTAGGTGAAACAGTTAAATGGCTCACCCTGTATATTTAATATAATAGGGAGTGCAAGAAATCTCCGTTAAGATTCCATTACTTTAGTTTCATTTCTAAAATATAAATTTGCTTAAATGTATGCAGTCTAATGATGAAATTCGTGTAAACGAAAGAATAGGATACACAGGCACTTTCGCACGTAATGAACGGGTTAAAATATGAATGAAAGATACGAAATTCTACTCTATCTGTCAAGTAGATCTTTGCCAACCAAATTCGTGTATACGCGTTCCCAGACGCGTCCTTTTGTTGCAAGTTTTGCAGTTTTCTACAGTACAATGACACTTCCTTTGATGTCCCAACGGCACGGTTATTCTTTGAATGGGCCGAGAAATATGCGTATAAGGTAATCCGCGGAGTTTAAATGAAAGAACGCACCATTAGGAAGAACCTCAAAGAAAAATATGGCCCTATTGTATTTTTTTCGGAAGCTCATGAATATTCATCCCATTGTAAGATGCCGCTTAACATGTTACGCATTGTCTGGCGCAATTTCGAGAGCAGGTTTAAATTTCGCCAATCTTGGAAGGTTATGTTATACTGACGGTAATTATTTTTAATACAAAACAAAGCTTTAGTAGTATTCAGTGTTCAGTGTAATAATTATTAATTCGCTACTTCTATCTCTAAGTTTTGACGAATTTCGTCATTAAAAATAACGTTATTTTCTTTTAAAATGGAAAAATTACAGGGTGCAATTTGATCAAAGCAGAGCCGCACTTACATTTGTTGACAAAAGTTAAGAAGCAAAGCAATCATTCGTAAATTTCTGTATATTCTTGATCTTCTGAGATACGTGACTTAGAATTAAAAACAGTAAGAAAAGATAACATTATTTACATCGATAAACAATCAGTTATTTTATTTTTAATTGTAATACCTGTACATCTATTTCAGAAGATAAAGAATTTATGAAAATTCGCAAATAATTATTTTGTTCCTTACATTTTGTCCGTAAGTTTATACTTTTACATGTTTCAGTAATGGCGAGAAAATGGTGTAATAAAGAAATTTAATATAGTTGCATTCACCACTTATTTTGCGTTACATTGACTTATACCATAAACGTATTTTCTTTTTTTTTTTTTGTTGGCTTGCACGATTTCTATAATCATCAGTACAACTATTGAATGAAACTATCAAGATAATATAATAAGTTTATTGAAACACGCAAATTCCTTCTATTTACGTGAGCACATAAGAAAACCGCTCTATCGTTATATGGATAATTAAACCTGTAGTCTTACTTAATAGTTTCCTACATTTAACAAAAAAAATAATTACTGTTTGTTACTGACAATTACGAAATCACTTTTTTCCAACTCAATACATTAAACATTTTATCGGAATTGCAATAAGTATTGCAAAATTTTCAGCTTACCGTGTGCGATCCGACGTTACGCTCATTTGTTGCAACAATGACTTAACTCAAAAGTCATTACTTTTCAAGGAACGCGTTTAAACATTTTGAATCATTATAATCTTGCGAGAATACCGTATTTAAATCCTAAATTGTGGAATAGATGCCCTTTCGAGTGAACCGTTTGCTTTTCTTTTACTAATTATCCATTAACTTCTAAAGACTCGTTGTTTGCACCTTTAGAAGAGAATCATTATTTACATAATTGTCAACTCTACGCTGAGGTATTACTAAATTGGTCTCGAGCATAATAAAACAAAGAAATTGCGAATAGATGTAATAAACTATTGAATAGGACAAAAAGTATTGTAATACATTCACGCATTATATTATGACCTTTGTTCAAATTAGTAATTTTGTAAACACGATTAACGGAAAAGAACACAAATAGAGACGTGTTTCACCCCCTGACTATTTTAAAATCCTATTTACCTCGTAAATGTTCACGTATCATGTGGATTTTGCCCTTTTTTGCGCATTGAAATTTCCTATAAATACTTATAAATCCACAGTCTACCGATGAATCGAAACAACGTAAATTCAGGGTTGTGTCATTGTTGCAGCGAATGAGTGACAGATGAGCAAAGGAAGGAATTAGTATGAAGACTGCGTTTAGGAATTACAGGACCAAAGACAATAATGCAACTGTTTGGCAGGTTGCCAACAATTGTACGTCATGATGCACCTCTGCTCGAGGTGAGCATTACTCCATGCACATTGACCTTCTTCCATGTTTGCAACGAGGTTACCGCCATCACGTTCACGCCAGCAGCACAGGTGTAACACTGTATGAAGATTCACAGCTTGCGTAATCAAGTATAATAATATCCACCCGTAGCTCGAGTCAGTGACTTTAGATCTATAGAAAGTTTATTACAATCAAAAGTATTTGCACTTCCGCATTCCTTGCCATTGTGCACGTCCAACTAGCCGTTGCACAATTTTCGGAGAAATTTTCGTGATGACGAATTACAATTTCTAGACTGCGGATACGTATCCGAACGTATTAGATTGTTGCATAAATTCTGTCTCTGAATTTTCAGGTGTAGTAACGTTTCTCTGGTTTAACGTGGAGAAATGGGTAGAAATGTGAGGTAGTCATTTTATTGTTCCATGCAGGAAGCCTAAATTTGGCAAATATACCATGAAAATGATTAAAGCTGGGATTCGAAAAAGATTATGTAAATAGAGTAATAATTCAGCGTTGATTTGCGAAATGTAAGACTAATCAATTTTGACTGGACAGAAAGTGAAGAGAAAAGTCTGACAATCCCGAAGTTAGTTATTTTTATAAATATGTAATAATGAAACTAGTTAATTGCTAAAAAAACATGTATAGAATCAAGTAAAAATTAGTTTAACTAAGTATATTTGTAGTGTTTTGAGGAATTCACTTATATTTAACACTTTTTACTTTGAAAAGACAACATTTCATGTGCACCAACCTAATAAAATATCGAGAACTTTGTAATATCAACGAAAACGTAACACTATACACCTAACATTCCTTTTACACGGTACTTTGTTACACAATTTTAAAGTTACACGATTTCCATTACCACAATTATTCGCAGTTACGCGATTATTCTTTTCTAACTTTGTTCCGATTTATTAACTTTTTACTCGTACATACTCCTTCATTTTATTGAACTTACTATACGTATTATATTTCTTTAATAATATATACATACATATCGTATGTACATATATTAAATGAAGTACTTTAGTGAATGCATTTTTACGTTTTAAATTATGTTGTATATTTTTTACGTTTTTTAGCACAAGTTTTACAGTTTACTGTCAATCAATATTTGCTTGACTTTTCTTACACGATATTTTTTCCTTCACTGTGTAAAAAGAGAATCGAATGTAATTTTAACTGTAAGGTAAGCGAATAAATAGATGATTTACAATACTGAAATTACTTCCAAAACGTCAGTAGTGCATGTCCTATAATTTTAAGTTTTCACAAGATTCTTCTTTTGTGCGTTTTAAGTCATTAAGATTCATTTCAGATACATTGCTTCCTTTAATTACCGAGATGGTTAAAATGACCCACTTGTGATTTCTTATAAAAATCGTGTGAGTTAAGAGTAAGAAATTTTTGAAGATTATTAGTGACTTTTTGCGAACAATGTAAATGAAGATTTATGTTTCATGAATTATGTAGTTTTGCAAATACGTATCATTTTTGTTATCTTGATACAAGTAAGCACACATTAATTACCGGCAGTTCTAGTGTTAATGACGAATGAAAGAATTTTTACGTACTTTCAAAAATAGTAATTGGGACTTGGAATAGTAATGAAGTTAAGTGGAGTGAGAGTATGAAGTGATTCCGTTGATCAAATTTTTTAGCGGGCAGAACTTTCGCAGTAGCCTTAATATATTCTGATTGCAGATCTTTATGCTAATTCAGATTTAAGACCACAATTAAAGAAACTGAAGAAAAAGTAGGAAGTCCCATAAATTCGTATCGCAATACATTAATGCTACTTATTTAGTACCTAAAATATTTTTTTAAAGTATTTATCGATTAGTAATTCTAGTTCAGTTTAAGAAAAGCATTTGAGTTGGTACGATGTCCTAATTATAACTGTAAAGCCAAAAATTAATATAGTTGCTTGAAAATTTCAATACAAAGTCGGACTTTTTGAATTACCAAATACTGCTTAAAACTTGTAATTAAAATTAAATATAGCACATTTGCTTATATGTGTCAAATGTACTATAAAAATATCGAGAATGAAGAAAACTAGTGCACGTATAAAAGATGCAGAAAAAAGCATCAAAGGTTTTGTAAATAAATAAATACCGTTTAAAATTAAGACTAAAAATTAACTATCGATAACTGACAATAAATGAACTCTTTCTAAATTTGAAGTAGTAAAATATTTATTAGTAAATGGAATTAAATACTATTTAAAACTAGATACAAGAATTATCTATCGATAATAATTCGAAATAAATAAACTCCATCTAAAATTGAAATTGGAAAATCGCTGCTGTTAATTGGAAATGAATAAATACCATTTAAAATTGAAATGAATAGAGTTGTTTATATTCACCAAGTGTGTACCCCAAAAATGTTGAGAATGAATACATGAAAATTAGTTCACAAATGAAGAAATGCAGGTAAAGGCACCGAAGGTTTTGTAAATAAATAAACACCGTTTAAAATTGGAACCGAAAATTAGCTATTAATATTTGGCAATAAATAAACTTTTTCTAAGATTAAACTCAAGAAATGCTTATCAGTTATTGAAAATAGGTAAGCAGCCCTTATAACTAAAATTGATAATAACATCATCGCTAATAATATTTATCAAGTCTACTTAAAAAATATCGAGAATAGATATATGAACCGTAATGCACAAATGAAAATATACATGAAAATGCATCGAAGAGTTTCTAAATCAATAAATACCGTATAAAGTTAAAACCAAGAATTACCTGGTTATAATTGAAAATAAATAAAATACGTTCTAAAGTTAAAATTGACAAATCCCTATTAGGGATTGAAAATAAATAAAATTCCTATAAAATAAAAATGAAAAATAACATTGTCGCTCATATTTATCTGGTCAATTTTAAAAATGTCAAGAGAAAAAGATAGAGCTTAAATTGGTGCACTTTTTAAGAGTTATCGTTGCACACATGTCGGAAACGTGCTTCGGAATTTTTATGTAACACCGGAAGGAATTATTAAGCGGCAAAAGGAGATAACAAAACGAAGATATCGAATGAAATTGTAAATCGACTATTGCGGAGCTGCGAACGCGAAAATAGTCTCGTGAAAAGAACTTTCCCCTTGGAAAGTTCTAAGACGACCTGCCGAGCAACTGTTGAATCGGTTTATCGTCACGTTAGAAAATGTATAATGTTTTGTGTAAGCAATGTACATACCAGTGACAAAATGATTAAAATGATGATTAATGATGCAAAAGAATTTATCCTTATAAAACTATTACGTAAATTGATGCATACAGTGAGTCAAAAAATGTTTGAGGTACACTTAAAGGCAATATACATACAATTATCGTTTTGTTCAATAATTTTGCACGTAATATTTGTTTCTTGATAATTCTAAGAATCGATTTTTATGCGAGAATCGCCCATCCCTACTTCATGTATGATTTTGAAATCACTGCTGTACAGTATTTAAAGGGTATCGGTATCGAAAACTGATACCAAGGAAGTACTTGAAATAACGATACCTTCCTTTAACACTAGGTTTACGGAACGCGTCACGTTGACGCATTTCAGATTTCATACCTAAAATTATAGAGACCATAAATATTATTTTTCAGTACTTTATGTTAACTATAATTAATACAATGATATGAATATGTATTCTAATTGAATCTCTTCATCCACACGCTTCTATGTTCGAATATTTATAAGCAGTAAACGTATTTTTCCGGAAACCTGTCGAATTATACACGTAACGTTCGTAAACCTAGTGTTAATGACTATACACGTGTTAACATGGTTTTAATTTTCTGGTAGACTCGTATAATACAATGAATAGTGTAGATGCCTCAATAACTATCATTGTCATTTAAATTATTTTATTTAATCATAGAATAATGTATGATGAATCGTGAATAAAACAATTTTAATACTAAATGTGAATTTCGGTTTTACGTAACAATGCATAGACATTGCATATTTGTTTATACTTGATACTTAAAATAAATATTAGGGAGTCAATATGTTGTTTGAACATAAAAAATGCAACTAATGTAAGTGGAAGGTATGAGAATTGTCATAATAAAGACAATAATTTTATTATGCATCATATATCTGACACAAACTGGTTTGCTGATATGTAGAAATTATTTTCATGCAAGTGACAACTTTTTAGGTGGCAGTAGTAGGGACATTGGACTTTGTTGTACATTTCGATTAATTAGTAATGGATTCATCGTGTTCAACATGTAACAAGATTCGCATAAATAAAAGAGATGCTAAGCAATGTTATGCTCCAATTTGGAACGATTTTTAGGTGAAATAGCTACTAAAATAATTAAATGAAGTAACGCGATAAGCTTAAGGTGGTCGTAATTGGGGCATCTAGCCTAATTTGTAAAGACTAATTGTAAACATGAAAATATGCAATTTACTTTATACGAAGATATCGCTTTGCAATATATACATTCCATAGTTGTCTCGTAATTTTTCTGTACGAAAAAAAATTCGAGAATTTGTTATCGATTTTAGCAAAACAATCTGATTCGTAAGTGGTCTGTTTCAAGATGCGACACCTTGTATACAAGTTATGGTAACATTGGTAATGAACCGTATTCGCCTAGGGACGATTCTTGTTCAAATAAATTGCGACTCTACTGAGAAGGACGATGCAAACCAGTCTCGTCCGCGCGTCCCATTCGCCTAATCTTTCCATTGATGATACCGAAACTGATAGCCGTTTGGCCGCGTTAACGAAAGTAGGTAAGTGAATTTTCTTTCCCTTCCGAGGAACCGGCTCTCCGAGAGCGAGCATAAATCATGACCGATAAAGTCGGTTCGTTCGTATTATTGATTTTATCTTGCTTTACAGTCTACTTCATGTTAATATTGTCAACGGACAACAAAATTTATGATCATGCGACTCACGAAAACATATTTTCTTTCTAAGTGCACCGATACAATATTACAAGTATAGAGGAGAAGGTTGGAATACGAGATATGGTGGATATATGAGATATCACTGTTTTGATCTATACAGAGCATTGACATTTAATAATAATGATATTATATATTATAATATCTATAATTTAATGTATTATGATGTATTATATTATATCATATTATATTACATTATATTATATTATATTATATATATTATATATATTATATTATATATATTATATATATTATATTATATATATTATATCATATTATACATATTATATTATATATATTATATCATATATATTACATTGTAGACCGGAACTCGGGGAGGCGAGGAAGATACAATTCAATTCGTTTAACGTTACTTTATTCTTTCGACGAGCGATAGACGCAGACAGACCTTTCGTTGCCTGGCGACCATTTTATATTTTTAAATATTCGAATGGTGGGGAAGAGTCCCGATGGAGCGAGCTAAGGGGTATGTTGCCCCTTAGAATTTCCTACTTCCCCGTCAACGGTCACTCGGTCTTTCCCGTTACCTACCCGGAACTCGGCAGCCAGCAATAAAAACCAAGGAGGGCCTCGACTTTGAAATCACATGCGAAAATAACGAAATTACAACTATCCCAAATCTTGGGTTCACGTGCTGACCAGCTGCAAAATTAACAAGTACTGGTTCCTTGGACTTTATTGTTGCTACGGCAGGCTCTTACCCTCTAACACTGGCTACGCGACCATATAATTAAGCCTACGGGTCTACAACATTATATATTATAATCCATAATGATTGGAAATTAAGAATTAAGAATATTATAATGGCCTTCTACAATAGCTGTTGCTTTTCGTTGTTCTTTCTTTATTTAATTGACAATTTTATCGAAACAAATTCATCGATCCATTTAATAATAGTGGATTACTTATTGGTACACCTAATATAATACATGAATTGTACATGATTTATAGAGTGGGTAATCAAATTATTATGAACGCTTCAACATTATCACATATTAAATCCAAAGAAGAATGGCAATGATAATACACTTAAAATGCAACCTCTTTTAATACAAAAACTATTGCTATCTTTTTAATATTACGCGGATAAAAATTATGCGGATTATGAAAATTTTGCTAGAATATTGCCAAGCTTTGAAAAATAATATTCGTTCCTAAACAGATACTAAACATACTAAATGCACATATGCATCATATATATCATGAAGTTATAGAAGTTGAAAAATCAGCAATGCTTCAGCGAAAGTTTGATAACCTTTGAATTTCTTTACTAAGTTCATTTTTAAAAATTTGCAATAATTAATAGAATTTATAAAATCCTTGTGTTATATGTTACTAAAAGTATCCGAATACTTTTTGCAAAAAAAGCTAGCTTCAAGTGCACTTTGAAGTGAAGTCGTTCAAACTTCAAAGAAGCGATAATTTCGAAGTGCTCATATTAACTTGATCATCCACTGTAATTGCAACGCAATCTCAAAAACTTCTTATACAGAATGCATCACCTAACTCGATTATTTTCCTTATGAATCGACAAATTGCCATTTTTATTTTGAGACAAATGATTTAATTTCAAAGAATCGTCAAGATGGTGACATTTAATGTTTCTTATGTCTTTTTCCAAACGAATGTAACGTTATAGAAATATCGCGTGTTATCGAGTTTGTACAAAATTACCTATTTTTCGTTTGAAGATTTTCATCGCTGTATGCTTATACTAGATAAAAATAATGCTTATTTTTCAGCTTGTTGCATTCATTTAGATTTCTACTAACTGATACGTAAAAAAATTATTGGGTTATACATAAAAGAAGTTGAAGACAACTTTAAAATCTTATTTGAAAGAAGATCTGGAATAAAAACCTTCGATTTTTATGCAAATTCATATGTTTATAAATAAGTTTTAAGCAAGGGCAAAATTGGGAGTTGCTTCACTCTATAAATATAATAGTTTCACTATACTTCAGATACCATGTATAATTATGCAGATTATACGCATTTTATACTTTTTTGCATCTTTACATTTTCCATACATGGATAAAAATCCGCAGTCTAGTGATCGCTATGAAAATCCTTGAAAATCGTGTTATTTTTAACAAAACCACTGTAACCGATTAACTAATAACGAAAATGATCAAAATGGTCCATTAGGTGGTCCATGCTATTTGAAACTAATATCACATCCTAATAACAATCTCTATAAAACCTTTCTTAGAAAATAGGAAGATCTGGTGTTCGACGAAGCTTCAAAGCGTTAATTAATTGCGTTTTAATCACGATGAATGTTCTCGCCGTGTAAATCCCCACGGTATAGTACCTCTGCGAAGAAAGTGGAGTGGATATCGCGTGGTATGATCATCGGCGATATCTAAAACGCCTTGAAACTGCTGCATCTTAATTTGAGAGAGCCATAGTAATTGATGTTCCTACTTCACACGCCGTACATATGTACAAAGAACACGTGCGCTGAAACGTTGCAAGATCGATTTGAGCTTTCGCTGATATTATTGCCGGAATATGATCGGCATCGATATATTGTAAGTCGATCTAACAAATTTGCATCCGGTTCTGGTAATTGTTGAGAACATACCTTTCAAAATGGCTGCATACAATGAATCACGATATTGTTGCCAGAAACGATAAGAAATAATTATGCAAAATGCAAAAATATATTAAATCATTCCGTAATATTTTAATGAAAATTTTATATATTCCAAGTTGAATTAATATCTAAAGGCACAGAGCAAAATTGAAGAGCTAATAATAATAATAGGCCTTATCTTCTTTCATATTTTTCTGGAAGGGCAAAGAAATGTTTCAACATCTTAAATTTTTTCAATAAATTTCCGTTGATTAAACAAATATCTGATGGTATAAGGTTAAATTAAATGTTAATAATAAAAACAGCTCTTGTGAATTCTTATCTTTTCCTAAAAGGCGAATGGAATATTTTAACATCTTCGATCTTTTTCAATAAACTTCAATTTGCTTGATGAAAATATTTATCATGTCACATAATTGCTGTTATTCGTAATTATTTCAGAAAAAATAATTGTTGCTACAAAAGCAAAAAGACAACAAAGAGATATGTAAAATAGAAAGCTAATTTTAGTTCTTTGAACAGAGTTTTATTAACAATATCATATACCAGACTTTGCACTAATATCGAATGGAATCGGATAACATAACATTGAAATCTTTCGTAAAATATGATTTAACTTAACAAAGAACAAAATAAATAGTATCTTCTACTAACATCACTATCATTGTTATGTTTGCCAAATACAACAAAAAATTCAATTTCAGTTTAAATTTTAAGTTATCTCCAACAGAAGCAATCTATGATTTTTCACCAGCATTTTTAGACAATTATTATTACACTAAGGATCTTTATGCATTTATGGCAAATAAATGTAAAATAACACTACAATTTTTGACATGCGAAATGCTACTCCACATATAAAAACACATGTGGGAAGATTACATAAATATAATATAAAACATATGGCAAAGGAAAATTAATAAAAATAATCGTTTACTATCGCAAAAAAAGCAGCGAGGAAAATAAATCTACTTAACAGTGAAACAATACTTTACCTAATATTTATATCACCTAATATTTTTTAATACTTCTTAATTTAAATTTGCAAAAGAAAAGGAATACGTAAGAATGTACAAAATATTTAAGGTAAAGTACAAACTATTGGGTTGAATGGAAAGTCTGCGGCGAATTTTATATTAAAAAGGTAGAATCGAATAAGCATAATAAGAGTATCACTAAACAAAATTCAATTTGTGACGTGCTAATAAATAGGTCTTCCAAATAAAACCTTTTCAGGTAAGTTTCAACCCCCTATTCCCATTATTAGGGTAGTTACAGGCGGAAACGTAATTTACAGTTTAAGCTTCATTTCTTTTGATCTATCGTATGAAAAGTTGTAAGAAAAATCGGAGATGTTTTATCCAGTGACATATATATTTTGAAATTTCTTCAGGCTTCTTAACCACAGAACCGAATTCCGAAAAAATTTCGAAAAATCGATTCTTTATTAAAATTTTCGCATGACTGTGTTTATATCTTTATATTTAGTTTTACAGTTATAACAAAAGTATTTTGCTACCCCAAAAGTTTTTCATAAACTGAACTTGATCAACTAAATTAAGGTTCATTCAGATCTAATCGTTGGATATTTCAAAAAACATTATGAAATACCAATTTTCCGTTCAAATCAATACAACGTTTAGGAGATCAAACAGATTTCTATTAAAATTTCCCTTTTTTTAGCTTTACTTAACAAGATATAAATTTGCATAAACGTTCGCAGTATAATTATTATGTTTTTATTTTATATATCTGCATATCTCTATTACCTATTATCCTGTTTTAATAATTTTGTGGTACAAAACCTAATGATATAGCGCATGCAAAATAACAGCACCATTAACCCTTCAGGGACGGCATCCGTACGATGTACGGACTCAAGTTTTTTTTTTACTATTAGTATAAAACGATTAATATTTATTTAAAACAGAGAGAACAATTTATTGGCGATTATAAAACGCGTAGTTGGTCTCCATATTTTACAAATAGTGAACTAAAGTAATAATGTAACGTGGTAAATTTGTCAAAATAAAAAATCTTTCCTGTTTGCGTGAGAAAAATGAAAAACCGCGCCTTAAGGATTAAAAAAGAAGAAGCCGAATTTATTTTTCATATTGTTGCATAAAAGACATGGTTAAAAGTTTGCTTCATTGATCTGAATAAAATATTTGAACTGTCGGTAATGGTGGCACAATCGGAAAGTAAGTGATTCCTTATCAAGTAATAAAGAACGATTGTAAAATAAATTGAAGCGTTCACAACAACAAAAGAAACCCTTGTCAACATCTACGTTGTGTAGAAGAGGAAAAGAATACTCTAAGGTCCTTAATTTTTCTTTCGTAAAATCCAATTCTTTTAGCAAAGCATTAGTCATATTGCACTATTGTTGTAGATGCTATTCATAATTATATAACCACATGGTACAACCAATTGTATTCAATTAAGTTATGATGTTGCGTGCCTGATGATTAAGATTGCTAATTTTGACAGGGACTGTTTTTGATATGAACTCTTCGATCGCTTGCACATAAAGTTTTGTGTTCAAGTAAAATATCTTCGAAGATACGTGGATTTTATTTAGATGTGTTCAAATTAGCATAAGGTAGGTTTAGATGAATCAACGACAATTTTACTTCATACTTGCGTGCTAAGCAGAGCTATAATTACTAGACTGCGAATTGTTATGCATTCATGGATAATTAAATGTGCAGAAAGCTATAGAATGTCCATAATGTAATAAATGAAATATATAATGTCCAGTTATTATATTTAGAAGAAGAAATAACTCGTTATTTCTTATTTCTTTAGTTTTATTAATGAAAAAGAAAAATGAATAATATTTACTAACATGTTTATAAATTCCATTGAAAATGAAAATAAACAACGATAAGGTTATCATATATTTAGAAAGTGCTTTTACGATTAGATGCAATTAGAAGCTAAAAGCTAAGATGCAAAAGCCACAGATCGTATCTCGAAGTAAAAGTATAGGCATTTTTTAAAATCTATTCACGATAACGGACTTATAAGTACATCTTATCAATATCAGCTTCTTCACGCAGGTAATTAATTAAAAAGGATACAACTTCCTGACGTAAATTAAGGAGGATATTATTGAAATTATTCAGAACATTTCAGTAACGTAGAGAATGAATTTTGAAACATTTACGAATTTTTAGCTTGCTAAGAAATTTGATAGATTTATGTTATTGATAATGGCGAAAACATGACCACAAAATATCATGGAAAACATAAAAATTGTCCATCAATACTTGCAAAAAAGTAATCTAAGTATGCGACATTTCAAGTAATCCTCAAGTCACCATTTTCATTACTTTTACCTCACTTTCACGAAATATCATCGAAAACATCAAAATTATTTTCTTATATTTAACTTCACTTTTCATTATTTTATTTCTTTACACCAAAACACCATTGAAAATATAATAATTGATCTCCTATTCTCATGTTTAACTATTTTACCTCATTTTCACAAAATGCCATGAAAATATAAAAATTGTTCTTCTATACTTCCAGAATAATAATTCAAAAGTATTCACCTTCCATTATTTTACGTTACTTCTACAAAGTATCATTGAAAGTATATAGGGTGTTCTATATTTTTGGGTGGATAATTAAAAAAACACGAAATTTCATTATTTTACCTTATTTCCACAAAATAACATCGAAAATATAAAAATAGATTTTCTCTATTTCTAGAAGACTAATTCAAAAGTCTTTACTTTCCATTACTATACCCTTTCTTACAAAATATCATCGAAAACATGAAAGTTGTCCTTTTATATTTCTAGAAGAGTAATTAAAAATTCTTAAGGTTTCATTATTTTACCTAATTTCTACAAAATCCCATTGAAAAGATGAAGATTGTTCTATATTTTTGGATGGATAATTAAAAAAACACGAAATATCATTATTTTACCTTATTTCCACAAAATAACATCGAAAATATAAAAATAGATTTTCTATATTTCTAGAAGACTAATTCAAAAGTCTTTACTTTCCATTACTATACCCTTTTTTACAAAATATCATGGAAAACATGAAAGTTGTCATTTTATATTTCTAGAAGAGTAATTCAAAAGTCTTCACTTTCCATTACTATACCCTTTTTTACAAAATATCATCGAAAACATGAAAGTTGTCCTTTTATATTTCTAGAAGAGTAATTAAAAATTCTTAAGGTTTCATTATTTTACCTAATTTCTACAAAATCCCATTGAAAAGATGAAGATTGTTCTATATTTTTGGATGGATAATTAAAAAAACACGAAATATCATTATTTTACCTTATTTCCACAAAATAACATCGAAAATATAAAAATAGATTTTCTATATTTCTAGAAGACTAATTCAAAAGTCTTTACTTTCCATTACTATACCCTTTTTTACAAAATATCATGGAAAACATGAAAGTTGTCATTTTATATTTCTAGAAGAGTAATTGAAAAGTCTTCACTTTCCATTACTATACCCTTTTTTACAAAATATCATCGAAAACATAAAAGTTGTCATTTTATATTTCTAGAAGAGTAATTCAAATGTCTTCACTTTCCATTACTATGCTTCATTTTCTCAAAATTCCACCGACAATTTAACAACTGTTCTGTATTTCTAAAAGGGTAATTTAGAAGTCTTCACTTTTCGTTATTTTATATTATTTCCCAAAAACACCGAGCGAAAACGTACAAATTGTTCTTCTGTATTTTCAAAAGGCTATTCAGAAGTCGTCACGTGCCATTACAGCATCGCATTGAAAAAAGAAAAAGAAAAAGGAGCGAGTTCAAAATTGCATCACCCGATTGCCGTAGAATCGAAATGCGTCTTAGGTGAAAGAGCACTTCCCGACAACAAACGCGTCGGATCATTATCGATTCGCGCTTATAAAACACTTCTCTCATTCTTCGTGTGTAAGTTCGACCTATATATCCAAGCAGCCGGACATGTTTCGTTCACGCACGTTCGCATAATGCAACGTGTTACGTTCACACACTGCCATACAATTTGGCAATGTCAGGCCCCCTTGTCTGGTTTTGGTTTGGCAATGGCCATGTCACAGCCCCGGCCCCTGGAGAATCTAATTTGCGGTTGTATTACAAGCCGGTGTGTCCAAGAGGACGCGGTTACTAGCCATGAAGGCCCCCACTATAAGCAAAAGCGTTCGTATAGGTTATAAAGGACCGAGCTCTGTACTATACCACTGCACTCTCTCAGTGAAACTCTCGGAGGATCGTTCCTCGACTACCTGTTACCACCTTCTTTCCTACGTGTGTGCAACATGAGGATTATATCTTTGGTATGTACACAAACAACTTTCAATTCTTTCTTATTTATGCTCCAGACGCGTGGACGTTTCTTTTCGCGCCAGATACGAGCAGTTATTAATAGAGATGCAACAGGGTTGGGTGCACCGTGAGAATTATACCCTTGGTGTCGTGAAATATTTAGAGATTTTTGTTGGCACGCTATTCGTGAATTTTCGTCATAATCTACACGTACAGATGGACTTTCTTTTACGTGAGATTTGAGATTGGGGTGGGTGCAACGTGAGAATTATACTTTTGGTACGTGAAATACGTAGGGATTTTTGTTAAATACTATTTATGATTTTTTGTCATAATCTACACGCGTAGATAGACTTTCTTCTACGAGAGGTTTGAAATAGGGCAGGATGCAAGGATTGCACCATGAGAATTGTACCCTTAATGTGTGCAACATTTATAGATTTTTGATAACCACTGTTTAAGATTTTTCATTGCGGTATACTCGTATAGGTGAATTTTCTACTACGCGAGATTTGAAATTGGGGTGGGTGTATCATGAGAATTGTACCTCCCCTTAGCGTGTGGAACGTTTGTAGATTTTTGTTGGGCACTATTTAGGGTGTTTGATTGCGATACACTATTATGCGAGATTTAAAATTGGGGTGGGTGTATCATGAGAATTTTACCTACCCTTAGCGTGTACAATATTTGTAGATTTTTGTTAGACACTATTTGGGATTCTTCATCGCGATACACATGTATAAATGAGTTTTCTACTATACGAGATTTGAGTTTGGGGTGGGTGCATCATGAGAATTTTACCTACCCTTAGCGTGTAGAATGTTTGTAGATTTTTGTTGGGCACTATTTAGGGTTTTTGATTGCGATACACTATTATGCGAGATTTAAAATTGGGGTGGGTGTGTCATGAGAATTTTGCCTAGCCTTAGCGTGTAGAATGTTTGTAGATTTTTGTTAGACACTATTTGCGATTTTTCATCGCGATACACATGTATAAATGAGTTTTCTACTATGCGAGATTTGAGTTTGGGGTGGGTGCATCATGAGAATTTTACCTACCCTTAGCGTGTAGAATGTTTGTAGATTTTTGTTAGACACTATTTGCGATTCTTCATCGCGATACACATGTATAAATGAGTTTTCCAGTATACGAGATTTGATATTGGTGTGAGCGTACCCTTGGTGTGTGGAATATATGCAGATTTTTGCTAAATATTATAAATGATTTTTCATCACGATATACACGATATAAATAGATTTTCTTCTAGGAGAGATTTAAGATAAGGTTAGGTACAGAATTGGGTGCACTGGGTGCATCACGAGAATTATACTCTTGGTGTGTGGAATATATACAGGTTTTTGTTATACACTATTTCGGATTCTTCATCGCGATACACGTGTATAGGTGAATTTTCTAGTATGGGAGATTTGAGATTAGGGTAGGTACAATTAACGCAGCACGAGAGTTATATCCTTGGCGTGTAGAATATTTGCAGATTTTTGCTAGATACTGTTTATGATTTTTCGTTACGATAAATACGGTATAAATGGATTTACGAATATGAGAGGTTTGGTAAAGGGTTGAGTGCACCATGAAAATTGTACTCTTGGTGTGCGGAATATTAACAGATTTTTATCACATAATGTTTATGATTTTTCATCGCAATACACATGTATAAATGAATTCTCTTCCGTGTGAGATTTGAGATAAGGTTGGGTGCAACTGATGCATCATGACAATTAATCCCTTAATGTGTGGAATATTTGCTCGATAGATTGTTGCCAGGTACTATTTATGATTTTTCGTTACGATACGCACAGTAAATAAGTATTAAAATAAGTATTAATTTGACTTTTAATTAATTTACACCGTATAAATGTTAATGTTTGGTGGTGAAATCATAAGCTTTTGATATTTTGTGTTAACATATATATAGTATAGAGATATATAGTAACATAGATATAGTATGAATATAGATATAGAAATATATAGTAACATAAATATAGTATAGATGTAGATACAGTTTTATTCTGTTATAGTGTTAACTTTTGATATTTCTCGTTGGTGGTTTGATTATTCCGCAGTGATTTCAATGCTGACATAGTGTGTGAACTATGAATGTGAAGTGTCAGCTTCCGTCGAATATTACGCAACGAAGTGTGCCCCGAATAATTTCGACAGACTTTCGCCCCCATGTTAGGAGTCACGTTAAGTGATTGGTGTATTAGGCAAACAAGTGGTTGCAATATTACAAATTGGTTCTTGGAATTGTCCTGCACCGATGGTAGAAAAACTAACTGAAGTCTAAAATGAAAATCGTTGCTAGCACTTGAATAGTTATACAGTGCTACTGCTAATTCAATAGGCTACTCCGAAAATAATAACAGATTTCGTATTGGGTTAGGTTCAAGAAAAATTTTGGCAAAAGCAAAGAGAAACTTAGATATTTATAAAATTGCCACATTGATCAAAATGCGTTGACTTCAATGGAGCTTATTTTAATTAAATATGTTAATCCATATTGAGTTACAAACTTTCAAAATTTAGTTAAAATACCCGCCATTACTTTCTGAGTGAATTATTCGTATAATTTGTAATTACTTAGATTCGATATTTAATTTTCTATTCCTTATTTCTTTGTATTATTCATTAATTCGTTTATTCTTTGTTATATTATTATCGAAACATCTTTTTATCTCACATTTCCATTTATCGTATATGTTTACATTGAATGCACCAAATGAAAACAATTTTTCTCAATAATTGTTTTCTTCTTCTAGAGGTGCTTGATTTTAATCGGAAGAATTCAGTAGCTCTAAATTATAGATTCAATAAATATATATAAATGTATCCATAATTACTAGGCACTTCCTCAATTTGCATAATAATTAAGGTGGGTGCAACTGTTATTGAATGAAAAGTGGCAGTAGTTTTCCCACAGTGGTTGCAACCATTCTTGTACTAGAGAATAATTTACGTTACAGTGTTGCTTGTTAAAACAATAATCCATTAAAGCCCCCATAGAAACCTGTACACGGTCTTCACTCGCTGTATTTACTCATGGTGCAGGTAACACTTACTTTTCTTCGGTTTCACCTACTTCATAAAAATACTTTCATTGTATTCCACGGTTTCTTCACATATTATCACTTGTCAATTACACTCAGCTGTCGTAAAAGTCAACAGAATAGATTGAAATATGTGTTATCCTTCGAGAAACTTAATTAATGCTGCATAATGTAATTTATAAATTCAATGAAACGTGGTATTTATATTATTAGGTTATTCTAAGTGGCTCGAAGTAAAACTCGAATACCTACAATACCGTTTATAATTATTCGAAAGACTTTAAAAATTTATGGACGCTTCCGTTAATACGAAAGCTTGAAATTGGAAGTTTTGGAAATTCGAATGCTTCGAAATACAAAAACTTGGAAACAGAAAAACTTGGAAACTCAAACGCTTCTGAATTTAAAAGCTTAGGAATCCAAAAGCTTGGAAATTTAAAAGCTTGGACATTTAAACGCTTGGACATTTAAACGCTTGGGAATCCAAAAGCCTGGAAATTCGAACGCTTGTAAATCGCTCCTTAAAGCATGAAAACGAAAGTGTCGGAGTTTTACATTGAGCCATTTTATTTAACCAATTTGAGGACCTTCTTTGCAATACTTATTTGGTATAAGGAGAAAGTATCTTTCAAAGTTTCGTTACATCGATTTTTCACTGAAGTATTTTGTGAATAATTCTATTGTCAATATAAAAACTATCGTCTCTTAATCAAAGTTTGATATAACGACTACATTGTTCTATCGAATGAAATATTTTTGAGTGCAAAGATATTTGCAAATGATAACATATTTTTCGCGATAGATTGACTTATACTTGTATCACAATTTAATATATTCTATACTCTGTATTTTATGTTGCATGCTTTTTATTGCACGTTTATATTTCCCGCTTTATTTGACGAAGAAATTCGACGGGTTATGAAGCTTGAGAAAAGCAACGTTGGCCAATACCCACTTATTTAAAACATTCTTTCCACTTGGCGTGACCAAATATCATTACGAATTAACAATTACCAGGTGTTGTGTATATAGAGCAACGATAGCGTTGCAACATTGTGTCGTTTCTTCGCCATTCATAGAAAATTAATCATAATTAACTGAAGCATTTTCCTTGCACGAACATGGAGACGAGTGTTCTCTCTTCCTTAATTCCTGTGGGAACTTTCATCCGCTCTGCTCGGTTTCACTCATGAACTTCTCCCCGTGAGATCGAACGATTAATTAATTGTGCGAATAACCTGCGCGAAAACCGTGAGCCACACTCTTCAATTTCTCTGTTTTTCCTGCACATAGACGTTTATTTCGACGAAAAGGAATGCCAATGCTTGAGTTTCCAATTATTATTCTGTTTATGATTACTTTCATATTGGGAAAAGATTATCGGAATAACGATGGGTGATCCACTTACGGATGAACAATTCATGAATTATTCTCAAGCGTAATATAATAAGAAAATTGATTGTTATTCAGGGAAAATCTCACAATTTGCATCATAATTATGGAATATCAGGGAAATTCGATAGAAACCTTTTTATTTAAAGAATGGGTTAAGTTAATGGGTTACAAAGAAAAAGTTAGGAAATATTGCAGATAATAATTTATTATTACTATATCGCGACTTAATAGGAGTAATTATTAGTCGATAAGTTTTATACAATGTGTAGCAATATAAATATTAGAATATTATAATAATTTGATCGTGATAAGATTACAATAAAATAATGTAGAATTATTAGAAAATAATTTTATCACGACAAGATTGCTATAAAACATTGTAGAATTACTATACGGAATAACTTTATCGTGATAATATTATGATGTGATACGTTATTTAATTTGCAACTTGTCCAACATTTAATGTCAAAGAATCAAATGATAACTAATGTGTCTGTACAACATGTACTTAACTATGCTGAGCCAATCTTAATATGCAGTAATTCACCGTTGATTACACTTTAACTACAATTTAATAAGCGGTGCAGCATCATTATCATTTTACATTTTTAATCCACGCGAAGTTATTACAAACCATATTAAAGAAAACCGGAGACTGATCATAGATCAAGTATCTGGTAAACTTTAACTAAGTTTTATTACAGCTACTTTCACCAATTTAGTATGGAAGCTTACTATTTTGTAGACTTTTTCAGAAGCAAACCGGTGTTTAATTTCATTGTCCTGAACGCAACCAATATCGTTAAGCATCGTTTCGATGGCAATACTACAAATAAACGAAACGCAGTATAAAATTACGAATTATACCGATTAGTAAACTGTTGTATTTTTATATTAGATGTACCATTAAGTAACCCACTATTTCTTGAATAAAGTTTAAATTTGAGATATGCTACCAAGAATTTATTTATTTATATAGAATTAATGAATTTATTTTATCTAATGTTCAAGCATTTGTTCAAGTAGAAATCTATAGTTTACCTGAACGATAACGTGCAGCATTACAAAACAACAATAATTATACTCGAACAGAATAGGCATTGAATTTTGTTAAATAATAACATCTGAATTTAACAGAGAAAGTTTTCGAAAAATTATTTCTTGCTACACTTATTAATTATATACTAGATATTTAAATTGAAACAGAATTGAAATTATTGTTTCGTTCGTTTACCGTGCACATTATAATTACACAGTTGCTGTATTTATAAATTAGGTGCATTTGCACGCTTAATCCAGCGTTGAAATCGCTACGCGACTCTGCAATGCAGACATTGAAGTCTCTCGTGTATTTTTCTCCGCGCGTGGCAAGATTTAACCCGAAATCTTTTCTGCCGCTAATTAATTGCTTTAATCAGTAACAATCTTTTTACACGCGAGTTATACGCCTTAACTTACATTTTCGCTGTTTCACTATGACAACACACAATCAGAATACAATTTTGCCCGTGATTATAGAAGTAGTGTGAGTTAAAAGAAAAAAATGGAAAAGAAGTATGCATATTTTTGTAGTATAACAGAAAATAAGCGAGAAGCTTAAATTTATAGTTTTTTTTAACTTACATTACTTTCATTACTATCAGCATAATAAGAATATCTGTTTGATTTTATTCACAGTAAATGCTGACTTCAGCAAACATAGTGAATTATTCGGAATATATTCCAGTTTTCAAAGAAATACAATTTTAACTTTATTGGTTGACCTTAGCACACAAATGTCCAAAAAAATTTTGTCATAAAGTAAATCTCTTCTTGAAAACTTCTATAACACGAATATTTTGTTCATCTCCTTTTATCTCTGTTACGAAAGTCCTTGTAAATTGAAATAAAACTTACTTTAACTCGAATTATTTGCCACGTATACATTTACATAGATTTTTAATCTCTGTAACCTGAATTTAGAATAGAAATAAATAACAGAAGTCAAATAAATAACAGAATGGAAATAATAACAGAATTCTAAATGAAACTTTTATCGTCGCTTCCTCTGCAACTCGAAATTATAGCAATGTGTCATCATTTGTCAAACAAACGAAAGTTAACAAAACATGAAACAACGTTTGCTGTGTTTTTACCTCTCTCACAAGTCGAATTTTGGTACATTAAACCTCGGTTACTCAAAAACGTCGATAAGCTGAAACCTCAACAACTCAATTTTAGTTCTTCTCTCGAGATTCAAGAATTTTATAAACTTCATTTATAAATTAAATGCAGGATACATAATATTTCGTGGTGCAACGTTAAATTCTGCAAATATCAGATTTCATCATAATCATATCACATGTCATCATATCACGACACGTTTCGCATAATTTGAATCTCCAACGTGCATTCGGTATTCCCATTGTCCAAAGGATCGATTTCTATAATGGAAACAGCCCAATCGATGATGCTTTTCACTTTCTTTTTATTCTACCCGATCGATCGTAAATAACTACTAGATAGATGTACGCAATCAAAGCTGTCTGTTACGAGTTATGAATATTTCATGCGCCGTCTTGTAGCTTACTTCTGGGAAATATCATTTCTTATCACGGCTGAGTTAATATTTAAGTATTATTATCGAACATGTGAAAGAAAATCTTGTGCTTCGATTCATACGCTTAATGGAATTATATAATCCTCGTTAAAAACTTACGGATCACTATCTTCGCGTGTGAACTGATTATCGAGATTAATCAGGTATTGCACATTTAGTGAGACGAACGCTATAATCATAACTATAAATTATGGAAGCGTATTACTGTACGAGAGAAACTTCTACTTCTCTGCTTCTTTGTTATAAGTTTCTGCCAATAAATGTGGCAAGACAAGATTTATGCGTAATTCCCACGAGTTTTTAGTTTAAAAGCCTCTTCAATGCACAATAGCTGAGTAATAAAAATTTTTAACTCTGTAAATCGTTACGCTATTACGTTCCATTACGCATAACTAAGGGAATTAATACGACAGTGCAATGGTAATGATGATACTTATCGTTAGACGTTCAAACCGTATAACTTTAAAAGCTGGATAGAATTCACTTGCTGCAACATGTTTTTTTTACGTTTAAAACGCTTCTCAGTAATTATACACTTTAGTGGAAAATATTTGTAACGAAATTTACATAATAGAATTAAACCTTTAAAGTAGCTTAAAGATACAATTATGGAAGAGGAAAATATAATTTGCATAATTGTTAATATAGGTGGAGCTTCAACAGAAATATGAAAGATAAAAACATGAAACAGAATTTCATAAAAGTATGAAATATGAAAACTAGGTAATAAAGCAACTTTCTATACTTTTTACTTCAATAACGTACAGTTCAAACTGTTAGCTAATAAACGTAGCAAGTAGGACAATTTCATAGTTATGGAAAAACAAATAACTTCTTGTAGTCGTAGAATTATTGGTGTATTCAACAAATTTTACGAGTAACAATTGGTGCAATCTTATGCTTTCCCATTTTAAAGTTTCAGATGTAACTAAATAAAAGGAATGCCCCACAAAATAATAATTCTATCAAAATTATTAAGTTTCAATTTTAAGTTACAATTTATTAAAATTTTCAGTCGTAAATCATTTCAATTAGATATCTAATTTAAGTTGCACGTAAATAAAAATTACATGTCAAATTCAATTTAATACAAAATTCTTTGTAGACAATTTTATCGTCCCATGATCATTTTATTTGAGAACCTTTACTAAAATTTCCAATTCTAAAAATCATTTCACTAAAGTACCTTAATTAATTAACATCGATAAAATACAAAATTAAAGTTCTGCACATAGTGACCTATGGTTCAATTAAATTCATTTTAAAATTTTGAAATCTATTTTTACTAGAATTTAAAAAATATACTACGAATGTTTATAGGTTCATGTAAAGTATGCAAATATATACAAAGTATTCAAAGTAAGGTTTACAACATAACATAAACTGTACAAAATATTCAAAGTGAAATTCACAAAATAATATTTATTAGATATACTAATAAATGATCCACTATTTTCAAACGTATCGATGAATTTATTGCATGAAATGATTAACGTTTCTCTCAAGCAGGAGTCCATAACTTGTGTCATAGTAAAACATTCCCAAATAAAGGAAACCGTGTTTAAGACAGGTTAAGTATTAAATGCAAAATTTAACCAAAAAGAGTGAATTATTCATTGGTACCCTTAATACTTTTCGTAGCCATTGTATCATCGACCATCAATAATAAAACTAAAATTGTCATGCAGAAAAGAGTCTCCAAAGCGAACTCTACCCAATGACTACATCATCATAGAGCAACCATAAAACGTGCCGATCATAACAACGAATGAGTCAATTTTGAACGAACGTGGAGTATTTTATCGTCACAAAGACCTAGATTCGGCTTATAGAAACCGATGACGGAGAGAAACTGACCGTCGATGAATTGCGAAAGCGAGGCTAATACGTTGAAACACAGAGGGGTAAATCTGAAATAGCTTTCCTCCAGATATAAATCGTCATCGTGTTTGCTCTCTACGTGTCCAAACAACCAACGCTTCTACGCGAGCTATTTCCCGCAAATTACTCGTTGTTAAAAGCCCACAGCGACGTTTACGATCGTTTTTTTTTCACTCGTTGCAAAGCTGCGAGAATACGGAGCAAGGAAATAGTCTAATGAAATTCAACAATTAAATTAGTGGAGCTACTTGAAGCTAATTTGGCGAGCTTGTGGAGATTTAGGCTAATTTGTCGGCCTGTAATTAACTTAGAGAGGAACGTTGACTAGACGCAAGCAGAACGAATAGAACAAATCGGCAATGTTGAAAGCTGGCTGCCTGTCGAACTATACAGGGTGCTGCAATTGTAACGCGACCAATATTTAGATGGTTTCTTTTGTAAAAATATATTCTGCTTATTAGAGGAACAATGCAAACGATACAAAGAGATATGCGAAAGTACAATTTTGATAATCAGTTTTGGCAATTTTTTTTTTAATATAAAAGTAGAACTTATTAACTATAACACGGCCTTCAATATTTTCTTCAATTCGATCATGTTTTCTTTTCTTTAGAAGCGTTTTATAGTTTTGAGAAAAACGTCCCTCAACGTAAAAGTTACAACTTGAAATCGCACGTTTCAATTACAATTTTGTAATATTCGTCTGAAAACTGGGATATTTGTAATGAAAATAGGAATACAATTGGGTCGAAAATGGCCGAAATACCGTAACTGGGTTACTTTAATTTTGCTACGGATTTCGGGTCATTTCTGACAAAATTTTCCTCTTATTTCTCTGAAACGTTCCCCAGTTTGAAAACAAATACAAGAACGTTGTTATTAACATTTATATATTTCAATCTTTATGTACTGAAGGTTTTCTTTCTCAGCATTATGAAACTTTTCTAACAATGAGTAACAAGGAAAGGATGTGATTGAATTGAGTAGAATTTCAACTAGCTATACATAATCTCATTTATTAATCTCACTATCGTAGTGTAATTAGTAGATTGCGAATCTTTATGCGATTCAGACTTTTACGAATAATATTAATGAATCAAAATTTAAATGGAGAGTTGTTTACCCCTTAAAGTAGTTATTTTCAATATCTTCCGTATTTGTCAATACCATTTGTATTCTGTATCTTTTCACGTATTCACATTTCCTACAAATGCATAAAAATCCGCAGTCCAGTAATTAATAATTTTTACGAGTGATAGAAGTTGGAAGTGATTTCTAGAGCAAAAGTTACTGCCAACGAATGTTCTAGGTGTTCGATTTTAAGTACTTCCACGAGGATTAAATTGTATCCGTAACTGGTTCATATTACTCCATAAATAAATGCCACGAACTAGAAATATCACTAAAGCTGGCCATAAAAGATCTGTATTAATCGACGTGAATTATTAAGAGATCGCTATTATAAGGAACAGTATAATTAAATAGCGCGTTGCACGCAACGCGTCAATAGCACTATAATTTCATCTTCAAAGTTGTTTCTTTCAAACATTCGGCGAATAATCCGAAAGACTGTAGTTTATAAGTTCTGTCTCCTCGCGTATTTACATACTTCGTTTCTTCTTGATATAAAAATTAATTTCCGTGAGCTGGAGTTTATCAGACACCTTGTATAAGCTGTAAAGCGAAGCGGTACGGTAACAGTTTCCAGTAAACGGTATTTTAGCGCAGACTTTCCCGTTTTTGCACGCCTTCGTTCGCAGGAACAGGCTCATTAGACAGCCAGAGGCCGAAGAAAAAGTGAGAGCGAAAATATTTCAGTGCAGGAAGACTTCGCGTTCACTCGCGAAAAGTATCACACACCTCCGCTCGCAGCAGCTTTGAATCATTATAATATATGCCACGTTACATTCAGAAGGAGAATACGACGATAACAAATCCTCCTAATTAACAGGATTTAACCGTAACTATTTAATTGGGCGTAGGAAAATGATGTTAAGACGTTCGCAAGTTTGGAACTTATCGAAGATCGAAAATCATCAGTTATTGAAGGTGTTTTGTAAGCGATTTAATATAGTAATTTTATAAAAGCGTTAAAGAGTAGATAGTGAGCCTAGATAACATAGAAGTTCGTGAAATCTTGATACAGGAGAACCATGAGTACAATCAAGATAAATCCGATTATAATCAGGATAAATCCGAACTAAATGATTGGATAATCGAATAATCGTGTTTGTGTGCAGAAAGTTCGTTTATGGTATTATACCAGTAGGGTAAATGTCCCAATTACTGCCAGTATCTCTATAACTGTCACTTAAATTATTTTATTTAATAGCGAAATAATGTACGAAGAATCGTAGATAAACAAATTTTCATTCTAAACTTGAACTTCGGTTTACGTAACAACGCATAGGCATTGTATATTCGTTCACGCTTAATATTTAAAAAATAAATATTAGGAGGTAAATGTGCTGTTGAACATTAAAACGTGACCAATGTAATTATGAAGTGTGGAACGTGTCATAATTCAGTAACGACGATACGTTTACTATTACATCTTATATCTGTTACACAAACTGACGTGCTAATATATGTAAAAATTGTTTCTATTTAAATGGCAACTTATCAAGTGACAGTAATAGGGACATTGAACTTTGTTGTACATTTCTAATTGATTAGTAATTAATTCATTATAGTCAACGTATAACAAAATGTTCATAAATAAAAGAGACGTTGAGCAATATTATGCTCGAAAATGGTACGAATTTTAGGTTAAATAATATCTAAAATAGTTAAATAAGTTTACGCTATAACCTTAAAGTGGCAGTAATTGGTACATCTACCCAATTTATATAATTTAAGTAGACTGCAGACTTTTATGCGTTCATTGGAAATTCAAAGGGGCAAGAAAGTGCAAATAAGATATAATAGGTAGCCTTTAATAACTAATAAGAATTAGTGTAATTAGTATTGTGCCAATACTTGTATTTTTCTCATTATGGATTACAGAGGCCATTCACAACAATTCGTACGAATCTTATATGGCAACTTGTTACAATTCTTTGCAACACAGAAACCATGACAATTGATTGAAAGGTAACATTATTATTTTAAAAGTAAACCGCGGATTTTTATACAAACGCACATCTTCTTTTAATTTTGCAAATAAAAATATGAATCTGCATAAAAATTCTCAACCTAATTACGCAACACGCAACATTGACATAATTATCGTATCTCCGGTTAAACAATTAAACCCACGCAACACTGTTATAATGGGGAATTGAAATTCAAGAACAGCGGTACCGTGCGCATCTAGCAACTCAGACCTGTCTACGAGTCTTTTTGCTATCATAAAGATGCTTATCGCCGTAGTTGTGAGTAAATCGACTGTGGCAGCGAGTCGCGAGAAATTTTCAACATGCTTCGCTGATAAAATGCGCCGGTAAAATGTGAGAAACGAAATGTAAAAAAATTGAGGAGTGTGGGAAACGGAGAAAGAAACACAGTGAGAGTGAAAATGCATCCAAGGCAAGGGTTAAACCATGGTCACGCTTCGTTGATTCGTAACGCATTTATACAACGCTTGCTATCTAATTTTCCAATGCTTCCTTAATCGATGCGGAGATAGCAGCCTTTTTTCCCCCAATTATATTGCAATTCTCGAACATCGAACTTCTGTGCGCGCATGTGAATATAAGAACAGATTTATGCTGCGATTTAATCCTTGCATTTTGCTCCTATCAGCACTTAAGCGAAGGCAAACGACCTTACGTTTACTTGTCTTATTGTTAGTGAACTTTCATGGGAAACCTTCCACTTAGTTCTGTTTCGTGTTGTAATTTGGAAAATGAAAGTTTCCAGGTATTATAGAGATTCTTAGGAGACGTGGGACAGAATACAAAATTACCAATGCAAAGATTAATTTTCAGTTTTGATAAACTGTATTAAATATATGAATAAATAATCAAATTTGTGTAACTGCTTAAAGACCGAATGTTTCTGCTATTCATTTCAATGTACCTAATTACAAATCTTGATTAGATGCTATCACAGACGGATCTAACTAAGTATAGGTTAAGAAGGGTATATCCTACTATAGTAGCCTTTATAGGGCGGCGATTTTTGGGAAAAATCTCGCTTTAGGCATACACAATGCAAAATCATACGATTTTAATTAACTTTAACCTTTAATTACCGCTATGGAGTCATTGCATTTTCAGAGTTTCTCTTCTCTCTTATTTCTTGATTATTTTTATAGAAGCTACTACTTATTATTTATGAAATTTTATTTACAGTTTTTGTTTAAAGATACTAACAGAAACCTCAGTTACGTTAATAAACATTTAATTCGAAATAAAACAGTTGTTTTATTTTATAGGAAATTTCATATCACGTTGAAGTTGTGCAAAACACTATGCGAGCAATTGTACAAAAACGGGGTGCGAGTTATTCAAGATTAGAATTGATCACCATGAATTTAATAAATATTCATTATTTCTGTTATACTGGAAATATTCAAATAAGCATTTAGTCGAGGGACATCAAAAACTTGAATTGACGTGTGAATGTTGCAATCAAATAATTAAGGCACGCAGCTGCAGAAAATTTGAATACAAAGTGAAAAAAACAAATGTACACGTTCGCCATTGTATTAAACTGGCGAAATTGTTTCGAATTAATTCGGGATAAGAGAAATTGCGTGTTGCATGAAACTTGAGTAAACTCGGACGATGTGTTTAAGGGTGCAGTCACAAACGAAGTACAGGATAGACCGATCATCTTATGGGACTTCGTGTCACATGCTCTGAAATACCGATAACCTAAAAAATCAGACTTTTCGGAAGAATATCTTTCGTTTTATTAGCTGACAAAGGGTGTAAACACTTCTAAAGTATTTTAATATACAAAATGTAAGAGCAAACGCAAAAGTTATACATTTTAGACAATCGAAAATGTAAAAATGGAAAAGGATTTGGGGCTCATGAGCCCCAAATCTGGGTGACAAAGAAGGGCATTGGATAAGTGGTCTATCCTGTTCTTAGTCAATGGTGCAGTCACGCACAATCCATTGGCAATCATCGAATGTCATCGAGTGCTGTCGACCGATCACCAAAATTAATACATGTGGTCACGCTACGTCCACCGAACGGTAAAAATCATTCACGCGTGCGGGTTGGGAATTTGTGGTTATTTTGAAAGTAATGAAATACTATTGATTATAAACAATTACCCATTGAGTGTAAATGAGAAAAAAAATACGGTGAATACCATAAGCGTTACCACATTTGTTATCGGGCATTTACAGAGGTATGCAATAACTAAATAATAATAGATAATAACAATAGATAAATAAATAAATAATAGGTAACATTAATAACTAAATAATAAATAATAGATAATATTAATAACTAAATAATAAATAATAGATCATATTAATAACTAAATAATAAATAATAGATAATATTAATAACTAAATAATAAATAATAGATAATATTAATAACTAAATAATAAATAATAATAGAGGTATGTAATAAGTATTAAATGTGGCAACACTAATTTATGAACCAGTTAAAGATGGTCGATGGTAGACGCAACGTCGATCGCAGATACTACATATAAAACTACTGTAATACTTGATAGTGGCTCAACTTTTCTTATTTAAAATAAATTCTCTTAACAATTGGGCTTGAAACTACGAAATAAGAAAAATTTGTTTGGCCGTGGCAAAATGAACAATTTATAAAAATAGTAACAACTACTCTAAGGATACATGTGTTACTTTATGCATTTTATGTGTCTTTAAATGAAAGTTTCGCCCGTGATAATACATTATATAATGTTTATTTGATTTCGAATTTTAAGGGGTATTTTAAAAAAGGAATGTATTGGGTTGTAACATATATTCGTCTCATTTTATTAATGTGTTTAAAATCACGTAGTTCTAAATTCAGAAGTAAGTTTAATTAATTATGTATGTGCCACATCGACAAATGATTTTCTTTCCATTTTTCTAGTAGACGAAGCGTTTTTCTCTTGTAAAATATCTGGAATTTAAAAAACGTTCGAAGAAAACACGGACAAATTATGTTACAACCCAATACATTGCTTCATCAAATTTTCCACTTTTCGTTTGGTGAAGTTAATCAATCTGGCAAATGGGCGGTTCATATCGTCGTCAGCACTTTTAGCAAGTATAGCCAATAGCAGTATATCGTTGCGCGGCACTAAAAGTGTTAAAGGTGTAAAATGTCAAATGGTGTAAAATGCAATGATGTAAATATTAAAATCCCTAGCGTAATAACTCTAAGCTACAACTTGATCCAGCGTCCTATTGTTTTACCAATTTTCCTCGCGAAATCTGAATTACAATTACTATATTAGAAGCCTGTTTGAGACAGAAATCAAACATACGAAGCACGTTCGTTAAACCAATCCTATTGTATAATATAACGACGGTAGTGAAAGGTTCAGTACTAAAATAGCATAATGAGAGCCTGGATGATTAACAATACCCCATCAACGCGGCTTTTCAACACACAACTCGCTTTCCAAACCGTTAAACGAAGGAAAAAGCGAGCTGTAGAGCGATTCCTTGGACGAGGCACAGTTCATAAGACAAGGGCATACCTGGTCCTGCATACCAATTGCTATGTTCTCAACGCTCTTACATACAAAATGAGTCACGTGCTCACTCTCACTGTGTGTTTCGCATGGAGACCATATTTAGACACTAAACACTTTTCTCTATGCACTTCGTACTCGGTGTCAGCATACTTTTCCGTCGTAAAAATATTTGCCTTTAAAGATCTAATTTAATTTACACTCATATTATATAACTTTATCGTACTATTATTACTTTATTTGGAAAATTTTATTGAAATTTTAAGCTTCGTATATTTTCAGCGAAGATTTAATTGTGCACTTTTTGGTTCTATTAATCATTAAGGATATTTGCATTCGAAGATCTAATTTAATTTAAATAAATACCGTAGAAGCTTATTGTACAATTATTATTGTATTTAGGGACCTTGATTAAAATTTGAAGCTTTAAAATTGTCTTGAAAGATTTAATTCAACTTAAATCAATATTATAAAAGTTTATTGTACCATTATTACTAGATTGCGGATTTTTATGCCTTTACGAGATGCTTAAATGTCCAAAAAAGTAAATAACGCGCATAATATGTAAGAATATACGAGATGTATAAAGTAGAATACATATTATTTTATTTGGAGGGTAAACCAACCTCTACTTAGATCCCGTTTCTTGAATTTAGTTAATAAAGGTATGAATTTGCATAAAAATCTAGAATCTAATAAAGCTAGATTACTTCAGTTAGCTGATTCAGAATTATTTACTTAAAATCTGCAGCTTTAAATTTTTCCAGCGGAAAATCAAATTTTAGACTTCCTGGTTTTTAATTATTTAATCATTAACGACATTTATGGCACAAGTTGACATTGAAGTAAGAACAGCTTTGGGTGCTCTTGAGTGCAATAAATCTTTACGCAATCTTAAATACGGATTTTTAAATTTAACAATCGTTTCACTAAAACGTCCAACTTAATTCGTGCACAATTCAAAGTATATTATGCTTCGAATCTAATTAAATATAAAATTGTACACGCAAAATCACTCTCACTATAAGTTTCACATGTTAGCCATATTTAGAGTCCAGGCACTCTACTCCATGCAATTTTGCGCCTATTGTATTTGTCTTTTTGCTACTTTTTACTACACCTTCTTCTACACTTTCGAATGTTCGACGCCCGAACGAATGATTCGCCTTACGCCGCGTTCGCGAGCCCAAGAACATTCGCGAAACCTTTCACATCTTCATCTTACTTCCGGCGGATACGTTTTGCCGGGAAACGGGACGACTACGTTCATCTTGTGTCATCTTGTATCCTCTTTCGCGCCGAAGACAGAGACGGACACGTAGATCTTGAGAAATCTAAAGGACTTATTCACCTGTCGCTTCTTCCACAGCATCTTTGGCATACGCTTGAATAGCTTAGACTCCTGTATGAGGCAACCGGGGATTATCATGCTAATTTTGGACATAGTAGCAAATTCTGTTTTGTCATGATATTCAATGGATGCTAAATTGAGATCGATTTTTCACCTATCCATGTTGAGCATATATGTCTTCCACTAGTCGCGAAAGGATTAACACGTGTTAAATACAATTCATTCACTTGTCTCCGCTGTAAAACTGCTTTGAATCATTGCTTGAAATATTTATGACAAATTAATTACCCGTTTCGAAACGAAAATTATTTTTTAACAGATTGAATTCAAGATCATTTTTATGCTATCCGAATTTATAATGCAAACGCATAGAATTGTATTATATAAAATATATAATTTGAGAATACGTGATATATATAAATGTATAATATGATAATATGTAATATATAATAAAATGTAATGTATGATACGTATATATAATATATAATAATATGTAATATACGATACGTATATATAATATATAATAATATATAATGTATGATAGGTATATATAATATATAATAATATATAATATATAATAATACATGATATTATATGATATAAATCATTTGCCTAAATTTTACGCTGCTTAGAATTATTTGCAATTACAGCACGTGATCATTTTAATCAGCACTGAAAGGGTTCAACTGATTGGTAGAAATGATAAATTAAAAATGCTATCAGAAATTTCCTTTCGTAAAAAGAATCTGTATTATGGTAATGGTTATATCAGCAAAATCAGCGGGGAAATTTCTTCCTTGATGTTATTTATGCTAGAATTTAGAAAGTGAAAATTTCTAATTAATACAACAAAACCTAATAAATTTTCAACGCGGTAAAAGATTTCTAAAATGAAAATTGTTCGTCCTTCTGCGATTTTCAACTACTACTTATTAATTATTTGTCCGTTTATTAGTAATTGCTATAGTTATTAACTACCGAGGCCCTTCTAATGACTTCTAATTTCGCGAATAATCTTTAATTAATTTACACCGCGTTGAAAAAAGTCCCTGCAGTGAAAAGTGTACAAATATAACTTTATTATAGAACGTTTTATAATTCATTATGAAGATTATGTAGAATTTTTCATTCTAATTATGTAATACATTTCATGTTTTATAAATTCTAGTTCCAATTATCACACATACAAATGTCCATCTAAAAAATCGCAACGTAAAAACCTCAATTATTTGTAATTTTAACCCTTTTTGTTGTATGAAAAACTCTGTTATATCAGAAAATTTCAAACGATAATAAAGATGATACTATGCGGAGGGAAATTGATGTTTGCCGGAAGAAAAAGGCACGCAACCTTGAAATCAAAGGAGCAGCCTTTGATTCATCCAATAATCTCGTTGGAATCTAAATAGACTGCATCATAGTCATCGCAATTGCATCAGACTGTTCATTCATATTACTGGATTACTTTCCTTTTGTAAATCATGGTTTAGTCATCTCAAACAATGTCATAGCGTAGGCATCTATTGGCTGCATTAATCAGTTTTCCATATTAAATCACTTTAAACGATTGAAAATGAAGCGTTTATTTCTTATCTAAAATATCAGTAGAATTTAGATTTCTACTTCTTCGTAAATTTTATTCAAATAAATTGTATAGGAAATATTTAATTAATAGAGTGCGGTTTTAATGCGTTTATGAGAAATTTAAATATGCAAAGAAGCGTAGGCTGCACGGAGCATGCAAAATTATACTAAATACCTAAAGTAAATTACGTATTATAATGTCTAGAGAGTAAAACGAAATTCTACTAGGCTTTTTTCTCTAATCGTGTTGCCAAAAATATGAATTTGAATAAAAATCCGTAGTCTATCAATTACACAAATTTTCCAGAATTGCAGGGATAAACAGAGTCGCAGTCATTTCAAATAATTAATAAGTGCACGTCTCTATTGTCTGAATTAATCAATTAATTTTCTATCCTACAACACTTTAAAAGAGTACAAATTAAGCGTTTATTTTTTATTCAAAACATTAGTAGAATTCATTATTGTATTCGAAAAATTTTACTGAATTTTTATTAAATTTTTGTAATAGAAAATGTTATTCAAACAAATAATATAAGTAATATAGAATTGCACAAATTTTCCAGAATTGCAGAGATAAACAGAGTCGCAATCATTTCAAATAATTAATAAGTCCACGTCTCTATTGGCTGAATTAATCAATTAATTTTCTATCTTACAACACTTTAAAAGATTACAAATTAAGCGTTCATTTTTTACTTAAAATTTTAGTAGAATTCATTTTTGTATTTCGAAAGTGTTATTAAATTTTTATTAAATGTTTGCAAACAAAAATAATGGTACCTAATATTTAATTGCAGGATTTTTTTGGAATTGCTGGTATAAGTACTTAGCGTTGCCTTGATTTCTAGAAATGACTTTATAGGAAGAGAAAGAGTAAGATTGGTATTGATTAGATCGATTGGTTCTGAAGTACTCTTACGAAAGTAAAAGTAAGTTGCTTGAGGAAGGCAGCGGCTCGAAGCAATGTTCTTATTTACTGCAATCGCTTCAATTTATTTTCGTTACACACGCTTTGTACTATATACCTACCGATCACAGTATTACGTACTTTCTTCTTACATTATTGCTGTTAAGTACATTCAACCTCAAAATAAATGCATATTGTACCGTTATGAATTCAGTTTCTCACCATTCGAGAGAAACTAACGTGGTTTCCATAACACGTAAATAAAAAAGTTCATCGAATGAAACAATTTCTTTGTTATTCAAATAAATGATTGATTTTATCTTGAACTTGGTATAAAACTCGATGCAAACGAGCGAATTTTCGCTACACAATCGTATGTTTGTTTTTGTTATTTTCAATCGAAAAAACAAACCTGTATCAGGTTTAAAACTAATAATACTTCTGTTATATACACCATAATTTTTATAGTAAAGATTGCAAAGGAAATAATTTCTCACTTAATAATAACCTAACTATGGGCTATTAAATTTTTCGTATAAATTAGAAATAGTTAATAATTATTTAGTAATATTTTCGAATAGATTTGTATTGCGATAAAATTACTGTATTTATGTGTGTACTACGTTGAACTTTGCGTCTGCAGATCTTTATGCAAACTCAGATTATTATAACCACAATTGAAAGTATGAAACCAAAGTAGATATTAATTCCACTCTCTAAATATTTTAATAAGTACCTTATTTAGGATATTTGATATACTTTTACGCACTATGCGCACCTTGTGCCTTTTTTAAAGTTGAAATTTCCTATGAATACATAAACTTCCACAGTCTACTTATAAACTAAAATATCTACAACTATTTGACACTTTTCATGAGCAAAACAGTTTAAGTTCCACCGAAATCTTTCATTCAGATAACGATTTATATAAATCGATAAATATTAAATGTACAAATTAATTCGGTGCCTTTATATTTCATGTCTTAATGATTTTGTTGCCTTAGAGTCATCATTTTTTGTCAAGGAAAAATTTACAATTCTAGTACAATAAAAACCTATTCTAAATATCAGAATTGTATTTGATTCTTTCTAAATACACCCGAAACTTCATAAAAACAACAACGAATTAATTTGTACACCTCACAATAATAGCGAGAACAAAAGATAATTAAATTTATAAAATCAGCAGCACTGCAATAAAAAGAACATTAAAAACGTAAGTACGATTATATAACACTTTCCCTCACTAATTAGAACTATTTTTTAATTAAAACTAAAGATGCATTACGTATATCTGTAATACAATTAATATAATCGATTAACTTTTGTAGAACGTAACTATTCTTTCTATTAATTAAATAAGAACAATCTTCCATCATCCGAACGCATGTAAAAAAATTCTACGTTAAGATTGCACAATGGCATTGTGCGATCACAATCATTCGAGGATGTTACCTTCACGATTAGGATTTCCTGGATCGATTATATCGCGAAAATTGTACACATCAGTTCGTAAACAACAGGTTTATGACGTAGATAGAGGTGTACTAACCAACGATCACTTTCACGGTGAAGGTAAACCATTCCTTTTAGAAAAAAAACCACGCTAACTGACCACATTTTAGTAGTCTCTGTAGACCATATCTGTACAGGTTGTTTCTAAACTATTGGTAGCAATTAGAAAAGTCGATAGAACTCGCTAAATGAAATAAAAGAAGTTCGAATACACGTCAGTAAAAATGAAATATTCCTCATAAATTTTCACCATTTCTTGTATAAATGGTTTTAATATAGTACAAATATAATACGGAAGAAAATTTTAATGACTTTCACTGCCGCTTCGTAAATATTTGATCGATCAGAAAAGAGTTTAGTTATTATTAAGTTAGCGCATTTGAAATTTTCAAATTTTGAAGACGAACATTCGTGCAAATTTTTGGATTTTCGAACAATCGAATTTCTAAACATGGAAATTTTCAAATCTTTCGACTTCGAAGATTTTGTATACTGTATATATGTATGCATATAGCATATAGTATATATGTTCTTCTATATAGTTTTAAACTTTCAACTCTTCTAATTATCAAATTTTCTTGTATATATGCTCTTTTATATAGTTTCAAATCTTCAATTTTTCTAATTTTCAAATTTTCTTGTACATATGCTCTTCTATATAGCTTCAAAACTTCAACTTTTCTAATTTTCAAATTTCATTGTATATACGCTCTTCTTTATAATTTCTTATTTACAAATTCTCTTGCATATAATAATGGCCATAGAAATTGCATCATCTTAGAAATATCAATACTTTTACTTTAACTCTCACATGAGCAACAACCATCTGTATTGCTGGTGATTAAAGATTCGATTTACACGAAGTAAAACATAATTCGTTAGATCGAATCAACGAATAATTTGCAATAAATATATCTTTATTAAATTAATAAATAATTTCCATTTTTTACGGAACGATGCAATTTCATTGGCCACTCTTGTGTATGTTCTGCAACTAAAAATCAAATTATTTACTTTTTACATTATGTATTTATTGTATCTTTATCATAGATAAAAGAATTTTTATCCTATTCGCAATTGACTAATCGAACAAAATATATTAATGCACAATAAATATTTTGCCTAAAAGACATTCAACATTTATCACCATATACATGTATTAGTATTGCGAAGAAAACTAGTTATATTTGATTCATTCATTACACTGTTAAGTACGACAGAAAAACGGAAGTAATTAAGTATTTATGACTAACAGTATACATATGTAGCAATTATTTTACGTATTATGCCCAATTATCCAATTAGCTAATAATCCTCTATTTAGGATATAATGTTCGAGTTTTACAAACTTGTAGATTAATATACAGTGAAAGTCGAAAGTAAATATATACTTTAAAAAAATGAAATTATGGTATAATTTGTTCACTGTAAATTATATCGTAATTATTGGACTGTGAATTTTTATGCAAGTCCTTATCTTTCCAAACGTAATTAAATTAATGGAACTTTGACAACGATTTGTTTCACCCTCTAACTGTAACAATGAGTGGTTTACTTTTGCTACTTTATACATTTTTGCGTACTATGTGCGTTCTGCAACTTTTTGCAAACTTAAATTTCCCATAAATGCATAAAAATCTGTAGCCTAGTAATCACATTATAATTTATTCATCGTAAATAATACTATAACTGTACTACTATGATACAATATTTCTATAATACTATAATTACACCGTAATTTTTTTCGCATTATAATTATACAATAATTTCATTCGTCAAAGGTTTATACTTATTTTTAATTCTGATTCTACGCTGTATAAAATGCAGAAGTACATAAAATATGCAAAATACACTCAGAGCCAAAACTGGGTTTTCAATTTACAAAATTAATATTATAAGAAAATTATATTTATTATCAATTGTACTGCAATTATACCACAATACATCTTCTATAAGTAATACTATATATTATATTATTATTATTACACGATACTTATTCATTTGATTTAAGTAATATTATAATGTGACTCTTGTAATCCTATAATTTCACTGAATTTGATTTTCGTGAGCCGTATACTTACCTTTAACTCTCACTGTAATTTTCAAACAGCCTGTAGTGTACAGTATAAAGTAGTCTGTGTAACGCGTATCTGATCTGGATACGGTTAAGAGAGTCTTGCGTTTGACTATATTGCGTTTCAAAGTAGGAAGTAGTTAAAATGTCTCGGACAGACTTTCCACGCCCGTATTTCCGTACCGGAAGCTGTGCACGATCGATGATTCGTTTCAGATTAATCTATCTGCCGGCACGTTCCAATTAGTCAACTGACTCGCGTTGAATATGCGAGGTTCACATTAAACGCAATGCAAATGGTAACGAATCAAGAACGTGGTTTAGTTGTGTACCTTATTAATGATATTATTCATCATGGCTCGTGCTCTACGATTATTTACCATTGACCTAATTCAATTCAAAATTTGTTATGTAAACGGTAGAGGAAATAGTTAGAACTTCGATGGAATTTGTTGAAGTTTAACAAACTTTTTAATTTCAATTTATCAATGGTAAATAGTATTGGAATGTGAGCCAATTCTTGGAATTGTTGACAAATTTTGTATTGGAGTTTGTTGATAGTAGATAATGTTAAAATATTAATCTATTGCGTAAAATATTTGTATTACCTTGGCGAAATTTTTTGTCGAAGTTAACATTAAATAAACTTAAAATATTACGTTAATAGTAAACAATCTTAAAATATCGGTCAATTTTGAAGAATATTTTCATAATTTTGTATAACCTTCTAATTAAGCTTTATTAATTAATTGTGAATCATGTTTTCATGATTTTTTATACATGTTTAATTGAAGTGTATTAGGTACTATTCTATTGCGAAAAATATTTTCGTAGATTCTGAGAAATTTTAAACTAAAATTTATGTTTGAATATTGATCAACTGTGACGAAAACTTTCAGAATTTTTTACAGGTTTTTAATTACGCTTTTATTAATGATTAACCCTTTGCGAATTGGTGTCGCAAATAGCCTGAGGATTTTTGTTATTTTTTAGAAAAAAAATCGAATTAGCATCATTAATAGACACTGCTATTAATAACTAGACAATAATTCGTTAGGTTCCGTCCTTAAAATGTTAATAAATGAACGAGAATTCGTCATTATTATTTTGTTCAATTCGCGAAGGGTTAAAATAACGTATAAGTGCGAGTAAATGTAAGAAAATATTGAAATAATTGGTTAATCCTTAATACCGCTGCAAACAATGCCTTTGTATATTAATTAATTTATCGCATAGCATATAGAAAATTTAATTAAGATTTTCTTTTCTATAATCATTCCAGTAAACTAACTATGGCTCTTTAATTAAGCAAAGAACAGAAAGGAACTAATGAATAACACATGAAGGAGAAATAATACAAGAAATTGCAATTTCTAATAAATATAGTACCGAATATGCATTCGTTATTATGTGTCTTAACTCGAAACGCTTTCACTTGGTTAAATATTTATTAATTGAAAAAAGATTTCCATCCGTCTACACTTAAAGGAAAATTAATGCGTGACTGACCAAAGAATTCGACCTTGCTGGTCGAGTTTCTTCTCATGTCTGTTTAGAATATTCTGAATCACTATCTATGACGTCTGCATACGCATAACGTTCAATAAAATACGTTCAGTTCACTATCAGTGAATTTTATCAACAATATAACACCGTGACAATAATTCACTGCTTTTGTAAAACTTGCATACCTTTTTTGCAAAAATTTCAATCCCTTTCTCGTGTTTTTAAAAGTTTTATGAATCTTTCTCGATTATAGCTGTTTTTCGATTGTCTTAACATTAGCATTAAATTCTTATTATTAATCCAGTTTCGGACAAAAGTTCTTAATATTAATACGTAAAGAATAAAATTCTCAAATCTATACTACCATTCCTCTCCGTGATACAGAGTATTCGTGAAATCATTGTACAATTGACAAAAGCATAATTCTTCACATAAAACTGACAATGAGTTAAAAATGTAAAATAAAATTTGTTCATACGCGTCTTCATTTTCGAGGAAATCGAGTTCGAACATTCGTTAGGTACACGCGCATTTAAACAGCCTGTTTCGTTTACCTGTTCTGGCTGCTGGTTACATTCATAAATAATATCAGTTAAAATATGGTATAATTATAATGAATAGTAAGTTGCACTCGAGTTTCAATAATCGATTTATTTTCTAGCTCCTCTGTGCATCTGTTACGTCCTGCAATTTGTTCAGCATAAATAAAGTAACATTTTTACAACTTTATTCGTGTAATCAACGATACTCGCGTTCTGAAACGTCTTCTAGGATTCATTACCTTTGAAATTTATGAATTTTCATGCCACTTTTGTTATTCCAAATTTTGTTTTAAATTGAAATGAGTACGTAGATTTTGCCTTCTCATTTGACGTCTTTCGATTAATTATGATCGGTACTGTAACTGTCCGAATTTTACATTCAGCCACTGTACGTATATTAATCTTCTATAACGAACACTATTCTATACTCAATTAGTTCGTTATATTCATAGTATATCCCCACCGTTACTTTACTTTCGATATTCTGTTACGTTGCATTCCGCACCTTTTCGCGCATTTAAATTTCCCATAGATGCATAAAGATTCGCAGCCTGCACAACATTCTTTTCCATCGTTTACTATCTACACTATTTCGCCTTATATTCTTGTCTAACGGTACCAACTAACATTCCACGTAAACCTGCAAAGTGTTCGCGTTCCAGCAATAACGTTCGCTTTCGTAGGCGTATTTTAAAGTAAGACAAGTTTGCGCGCGGAGCTAGCGTTGTTCTTCCTTTCTCTGGAAAGTCTAGAGGGCTTAGGCGCAAGGCGTGGTAGACCAGGACCGATTGCTTCCAGCCAGAGCGACCGAATGTGTCCGTACCTCTCACTGTATGTGACTGGCATGCTCTAACGGTGATTATAGGGGCCTGCCTCCGCGTCACGACTTCTCCAGACCAGAAGGAGAGTCATTAGACCGTACACGCTTTCAATGGGCCAGGCCAACACGCTCCAATCCCCATAATAGCGAGTAGAGAGGTCTACCGATTTCGTGTGCCTTTAATCGAGATCGATGATCAGCCTGATAATCATCGAGGAAATTATTGAAAATTGGAGCAACCTTGGCCACTCATTGTGGAAATCACTCTACTCGCGAGCAGAGTGCAACAGTTTTGCATCACCAGTTCAGGTGAAACGTTGAACGCTGAAAGATTTCGTTATTACTAGCATTGACTAACAAAAGTACAGGATAGATCACTCATTTACAGGACACGTCATAAATTTCGAACTGAAATTCCAATTGTGTAAAAAAAGTAGAGATCTTTTACACCCCTTACGGTTTAGAATAATTATTTTAGGAATTATATTCAAGCCGACCATCGAAGTTGCGAAAGTTGACCCTTTATTATTCCATCGTAAAGAGGAATTATAGACGAGTAAATTATCGAATTTCAATACATATGATGATACACTTCTATCCACATTGTTACAGACTTGGATTTTACAGATTAATTACGTTGAACACAATTGCGTATCGCAATATTTAATCATAATTACAACAGGCTTAGAAACTTTGTTGTCTTCGACCAGTCTAAACTAGTAATATTGCATGTTATACTAAAATTCTATAGAAGAATGGATAGTCTACCCTATGCTTCATTGATGTAACCAGGTTGTGGATGTTTATGCAATTATGGGAAGTTAAAATTTACAAAAAAAGACAGAACGCGGGTAGTATGTAAAATTATAGTAAATATCCAAAGTTAGTTGAGATTTATAGTAATTAACCTTTCAACGACCAGATCCATACACTGTATGGACCTTAATTTCTTTATATGAGAAACAATCAATAATTATTTAAGAGAGAAGAACAATTCATTCGTGATTATAGCGACGCGTGACGATGTTTATATTTTAAGTTACATCATGTTGAATTAAATTATTAGGATTATATATCGACTGTCTTAAAATACAAAAATCTCCTAAAATTACATTAGAAGAACAAGAAACTGCTTCGTCGGTTAAAGAGTGAAACTGATCTTTAATTAGGTTCCGTTTCCTTAAATCTGTTTATAAAGATACGAATTTGCATAATCTTTCGCAGTCCAGTTATTATAGTTGGGGGAAATTATACGACCACGTTAGAGGCTCAGAATTTCGATGTTTCCGAGATATTCGTGATTGCTGCTTCAACGTTTGATGGCTGGTAACATTTTAGTACGATGTTCTGGTTGACAAAGCTTAGAATCATAGTCATGAGTAAACTGCGCATTTTTATGCACTTATGGAATTAAATAGGTAAATAGCCATAAAATGCACGTCATATGTAAAAATATACAAAATATTCAAAGTAAAGTAGAAATTGTTGCGTTTTGGGGGTAAAACAACCCTTCAAATGTGATCCATTTCGTTAATTTTGTTAATAAAGACGTAACGTTGCATAAAAATCTGAAGTCTAGTCTTGAGGCTCACAAATTCATGATTGGATAGAATACAATTTTTTTGTGATTTTGTAATATGACGAGTATTTTGTCAAATATTGAAAACGTTAGAATTTCTCTTCGCTTCTTTATCGAAGAAAAGAACAAATAAAATTTTATGACGATTGGAGAGCTGTCTTTATTATAAACTTTCCAATTTTTGTGATGGGAATTCGGGAATTGAAGACTAGAAGAGAAATATTTCTACATTTTTTTCATGTAGCATTTTTTAATCCTGAAAAACTAATCCGAAGAATATGTCAAGAAATTTTTAAATCGTAAAATGGTAATTTATTTCGAATGAAAAATATAAAGGGAACATACACCACTGGCCAAAAGTTTGGAACCACTTTCTGGGTTTCCGATAATCGAGGTTTCACTGTATATGATTACTACGCATCAATATCAATTAAATATGGATCTATGTCGACAAACCGAAGTGGCAATGATAGTTAAGTTTGTTTTTTTTATTCTGATGAACGTTCCTGTTAAGTGGACCAGTTGTCGGGGTCTTTAAGGTCTAGGTGGTGCTCCGTTATAAAAATGCTGCTTCTTTCTTAATGCAAAAAGTGTTCCACATGCAGTGAAGCGAGAAGCGAAGCGTGAGTATCCGTAGTTTCGATTCGATTTTAATGGGAGCGTGGATCGTTTCATCGGTTAATCGCAGCTTTCCGATGAAATGGAACAAGAATATCTAATATAAGTGGTGTTGATTTACTTATGTCTCGGATCTATCACCAGTATTCGATAAGTGTAATTAGCTATCTACGAAGGGAAAATGCAGTGAATTATAACGTTTGACGAGGAGAGAGTGAAACGCACTGCATATCAACTTTCAATAAAACATGCTTATGTTTCACTATTAATACAATCTGACGAAAATAACCTACGAAGTGAAAATTTCAATTAAGCCTTTCAAATATATTCACTTATGTTATGCATCACTAAATTGCCGTAAACTTGATGTTTTGTAAGTTGCAATAATGAAAGTTCTAGATTAGTTCAAGAATTTTAAGTCAATAATTTAATAGTCATAAATAAGTTCTTTTAAAATCTACGCTAGGTTTGAGATTAAACATCGTAAAACAAGATAATCGTATCTTTACTAAAGTATAATTTGTTAGCGAATAATAATAATCCGAAACTTGTTTGTTAAATTCCTGAGGTTTTTATATTCATTTCCCATTCACTTTCACGGTTCTATTAACGCTTTCGCTGTGATAAATCTCCGGAAACTGCTTAATCTTTTTTCAGTAATATTCTTGCCGTAATTAATGATGTTTGTAACAGATGACTGAATACTTTGCTGTAAAATATTTTCTTCTTAACCGCAATAACGCGGCAACGGAGTGTAGTCGACAAATATAGAAAGTGTATTTCATATTTTACTCATAACTTTTTAAACCTTTTTCAAAGGACGTATGTTTATACAATATTGTTTGTTTATTTGCTATCACAGAACATATTGATAGAGTTTTGCAGAAAAAACCTGCGATACCCTATATAAACATAATATAGGGTAAATGACTCACGTACTGTCACTGTTCCTACAACTGCCACTTTAATTACTTCGTTTCATATGAAAATAATATATAAAGAATCGTAAGTAAACAAATTTTCATACGTAATTTGGACTTCGATTTATGTAACAACACCTAGACATTATATATTCGTTTACACTTAACATTTATAAATAAATATTGGGAGGTAAACGTGCTGTTGAAAATTGAAACGTGACCAATATAATTATAAAGTATGGAACGTGTCATAATTCAGTAAAGCGATACGTTACTAATATATCTTATATCTGTTACACAAACTGACGTGTTAATATACGTAAAACGTGTTTCTAGTTATATGAAAAGTTTTCAAGTGACAGTACGAAGGACATTGGACTTTGTTATACATTTTCAATTACGTAGTAATGAATTTATTATATTGAACATATAAAAAAGATGTTCATAAATAAAAGAGATGTTAAACAATATTATGCTCCAAACTGGAACGATCTTTATGTTAAATACGTTCTAAAATAGTTAAATAAAGTTACGCGCGAACCTTAAAGTGGCAGTCATTGGTACATCTACCCTAGCACTAACAATATCGGACGATCTAATATAATGTCGTGGTTTGTATCATATTTTGCACTGCGTTAGGTTTGGAATCTGGATTGTCAAGTTGCCGAAGGTTTTGCAGACGTTTCGTTAACTGACATAACCAAACCAAAGTAGAGCTTTAAATCCGTTGAAGATAACCTTCGATTTTCTCCATCTGACACAATCTTACGAAATATTAATTTATCACACGTCGAATGTGCACGCCGATATATTTCGTCAGCCGGTAGCACGTTTTATTCAGGGACTGCGAACGTGAGGAAAGGATAGCCACATTTTATCGCGGGTCGACTGGAAATTAATCGGCGCACGCCCAAGAGAGCATGATGCATACCGTATCGTTCGAAAGTCCCGCAACGACGTACCTCCCTGTCTCAAGGACGAACCGTGTGCCAACAGTGTCTTGAATATTCTTTCGATTGCTAACATTGCCATGAAGTGGATGAAGGAGAAACTTTAAGGTTTCATTGATCCAATGACCCCTAAGGCAACTTCGCGTTTTCTGATTTGCCTCGAGATACCCTTTCATAATTAACAGATGCAAATCATTTCAAATTATGCTCAAAGTTACTAAATCTACCATGAAACAATTCGTTATTGTTGCAAAAATTACCATTATTTCCCTTAAACCAACAACCACTAAAGTATACTTATTTGTATCGCAGATATAAAAATGATAGACGTTTGATGAAAAATGAAAAAAAAAATAGTGAATTTGTGGGTAAAATGCACCCTCACCGATTTCAATAAGGTTGATATATGTTCTAGAGGGCATCATTTTGAGCAACATTTTCCTCTACATATATAGAGCGGTTGGTTTTAGTTTCCGAGTTATACGCGAAAATACTTGCAAAACTAAATCACTCCAAAAATAGATATCGTTATTGTGCAACAGTTTGTTTACTTCGCTTTACCGTTCAGATGTATCAGATTACGTGTCGTGCATGGCTATTAGCTACGTCTACTAGTTGCCGCGTGAGAAGTGTCAACCAATAAACGATGAATTAGGAAAGACGACATGTAACAAGACAGTAGTGTAATCTGTAAATCCGATGCATTCATACGAGGTGTGTCTAAAAAGTAATGAGACTGGTTTTGTAAAAACATTTATGTGTTATTCATCGATAAATATACAATACTTCCTTCTAAAGGGCGGCAATTTGGGGGAAAAAGTTCACTTTAGATTTATCTATATACTGTACAAAATTGCGATTTTAATTAGGTTTACAACTGATCTTCATAAACTGAACAAATATTTATTATTACATGCGTACAGTATTATTTAATCTAAAATGATTGCAAAAATATAATAGCCTAGGCCGGCAAAAATTTAAACTGCCCCTGGCTAGAACCCTTCTTTTGAAACTGTTTTCAATGGTTAAATGTTTTGGCCATGTGTTCAATCGAATATTGATTATGGTTAAAAAATGGCCACCGTCGAAGTGGATTTTTATTTTTATAAAATCTGCGGAACCACAATCGTGTAACACTGCTTTATCGAGAACACTTGTCTCTGTTCCATTTTCTTATAAATTATTACTAGAGACAGAGTAAAGCTATACTGAGACTCAAGTAGCAAAACGGTATTCATACAATGTTTCTAGATACCGAGAACAGCAATGAGTTTCATTATTTTTCATATACACCTCGTATTATCTAAAGTACGATGTATTTTAATTTTAGTCTAACATAACCTCATTTGACATCAGTCTATTCTGAAGTTAATACAAAATTGAGTGTGAGTTATAGATTGGGGTAGATAAATATGAGGTGGAGATGCAGAGTCTTGTAGATTGCATTAACCCTTAACTGTTACACCTATTAAAACTTACGTAACCACTATTATTATATTTATTACGTTACCATTAAAATAAAAGTAGACAACAAAATACCACAATCAATTGTTCTTGTTTTGTACATCACTAACGAAGGCGTCCAAGTTCGATTTCAGTAATTGAACATTATACTATAATTGAAAAGTATCCAGAGTGACAAGCTGTTAAATCATGCATAGGGAAAAGGAGATGAATAAATAATTATTAGCGGCCTCACAGCCGACAATAGTAGTTATGGATTAAAATCGATAATTGTTCATACTTGATTTGAATTAGATATGACGCTGTCCTAAGATTCTTTTAGTTTGAAATTAGATTTGCGTAGGGTTCGATTTGGTCCTGGCACTATCTTAAATCTGTACAGTTTATTACTGCTATAGTATTGTACTGCGGGAGCTTTTACAACGCGTGTACATGGTTAGGTGAATCGTCGATGTCAATATCGTTAAATATAATTGTCCGCGATACGCGATTCGATCGCGTTCGAAAGTTCTGTTCTCACTCATTTCCACCGTAAAATTTGATGATTGGATTTTTTGTCACGGTCTTGTTTGAACGAACAAGGTTCCGGCAGTTTCATGCTGCGATAGTTTTGCGGTTAAATGTAACTGAACCTTAAACCTAAGAAAGCGAGAAGATCAACCTGGAGAAAGGTTCATTGTCATTCTTCGATCATGATTGAACTTCACTATTCACTGGGTTTGTTCTGAATGCTTGGCGTAATATTATGATTCAAGACAGAAGATGGTACGAACTTATGACTGAATAAAATTTAAACGTTTGCTTGAATGAAGAATGCGAGGTACTTCATTCATTGTTCGTTTGGCAGTTGTATAAATCGCAAACTTCGCGTTTTAATGCTTTGCTATATTAAAGAATAATTAAATAAATGTTTGCCATATTACAGTTATTATACACCAATGGTGCATTCTACAAAATTCAAATAGTAAAATAATAATTGTGTTGGCAATTATGAAAGTGGCATAACTCAAAAAACCAAAAAGTTTGAGCTTCTCAGTTATTTCGTGTTATATTGATTCATATCACAAAAGTCTAGAAACCATTTTTCTCCTTTTCTTTGGACTTACATCATTTTTATGCACTGGCACTATTTTAATAAATGGTAATGTGTGCTAAAAGTAACATAATATATTTCTTTATCTTTTATAATAAAATCTCTGTCGCTCGAATAATTACTTTGATCATTTTAAAAACTTACAAAACTTTAAAAGCTAAATGTACTTGTACATATTACATTTATTACCACGTGCGTTATCAACAGTAACAAGTTTCATTCTTCTTACAAAGATTAGCACGTTAGACTTGGTAACCACTGAAAATAGCATGTTCCGATATTCGCAACGAAAAGTAACACGTTATGCTTTTTTTTGCGACGAAGACTAGCGTGTTTCAGTAATCTACCACGAAGATTAGCACGAATCGTTTCTAGCCACGAAAAGTAGCATGTTTCGCTTTTGCCATGAAAAAGAGCACATTAAAATCTTCTTAGCATTGTACTGCAAAAATAAAACTTCGAAATTTTCTTTCAACTGGAATAAATTTGTTTAATAAAATAGCGAAAGTGAAATTATAATAAACAAACTCTTTAATTAATACAGTGGAATCGAGATATTATAATCATGTATAAATCATGTATAAATCATGTATATGTTATCGATCAGCTATTGTTATTATGATCAGGCGGTTCAAAAAAATACTTTATATAAAATTGGTTAAAAATAATCCGCGTATTATAATCAAACTACGGTTATTAGTATAACGCGTAACAATTATACTTGGGGACAAATGATAAGAATTCTTAATAAATTCATACTAACTAAACCTTTTCTTTGAAAATTACTTTTAATTAATTTAATGAATTTGATTAAGGCACGGACACGCTATTGCCACGTCACGTAAAACGCATGATTTCGGTTGACAATCGTGGAGAATGAGAAAGAGTTGGCAAGAATAATTTGCCTTGCTGTCTCTTTCTCTCGCTCTACAATTGTGAACTGAAATTATGTGATTTCACTTAACCTGACAATAGTGTGTTCCTACCTTTATCCTTGGTTCCCATAACGTGTGGATGTTACTGTAGGGACGGTAATAAGAATATCAGAAATATTCAGAAGTAGCAATAGAAATATTACGGTATAAAATATCCCATGTTTTAATGTTAACCTTGTCGGTACATTCTATTGGCCTAAACAAACAAATATATATTATATAAACGTAAGTTATTAAAGTTTTATTAAAAAATGATAGCAAAAATACGGAATAGTAACCTACTTGTGGTCACTGTGAAACAACGTTGAAATAAACCAGCATTAATACATATAATCTGTTTATGCGAGTTGTGTTCACTATTTGTAGTTGCCAAAGGTAGTATAATATTCTCAGCACTTTCAGAATTAATTAATACCTACTCTATTTCAAAACAACGTCCATCGTTCCTGATAATACAAGATTAATAACCGTCGAATACCGAATTTATTATTCTATGAATTTTATTTTCATTTTATCCCATTTCATTGAATCCATCATTAAGTTTTTATATCAATTCATTACACGAATTTATTTTTGTTCGATAAACTTCTTCTTTCAAAGTTCCCCACAGATTAAAATTGAGTGGTATAATCATTCATTACTGTTTCGTTCGTATTCCGTATTTTTATCACAACTCTTTCATAAAGCTTTAAACGACTTATGTTTATATTTTCTTAACTAGATCCATAGAAGTTTGGCCGTTAAAATGTGGGACACCCTGTATAATAGACAAGGGCAGTTGTATGAATATTCTTGTATAGTAACATATGTATGTCACAGTACAACTAAAACGCTTAACTCCTTGAATGTTGCAGCTGATTATTGAAAGTCTATTTCAGGGTGTCACCAATTTCTCGTTCCTATATATTGTATATATGTATGCATATGTCATAATCAGTATGCAAAAATAGCTTATACGTAATAACCACTGCACGACAATAATGCGATGAATCAGCTCATGGTTTAACACAGTACACTCTCTCCCAAGTCACCATCTATGACATAAATATTGAGATATAGTACAAGACATTTGATAATCCGTACGTACAGTTACTCCCATTAATATTCAGACACCATTTAAATGGAAATTCATCAAACAAGAAAATCCTGATTTCAATGAAAGTTCGCATGCTTGCAGAGCATAATGAACTGCACGTGGAGTTGATTCCTTTAACAGCAGAAAATCACTTTCAAGGATTGAGATCAACTCCCTAAAATCTCAGCACTTCTTCATTTTTTAAATGCAACTTTGCCTGCGACTTTTGTTGCATTAGGATGATAGATCACTAAAAACTGAATATTTTTTATACGAAAGCTCAGCTAAACATTTGAACTTCCAAGCTTTTGGATTTCCAAGCACTTTAATTCCCAAGCCTTTGGATTTTTAAACTTTTCAATTTCAAGCTTTTATATTAACAGAAGCGTCCATTAACTTTTGAACTCGTTCGAATAATTATGAGCTGTGCACTGTTAGTATCCGAGTTTTACTTTCAGCCACTATATCTCTATTTTGATGGTACACCATGAAACCCGAAGGGAATTTGACGCGATATCCTCCAATTATGAGTTTAAATCATAAAATTTTATAATATATAAACAGAAGAAAAATTTGGACGTTAAAGGGTTAAAAGCGATTTATTTACTACATAGGCTATATAAATATATAGTATATAGGGGATAGCAATAGAGATATTGCTATAAACATAGCTACATTGCTAAATCGAATGGTTATCTAATCATTTTCACACAATGCAATTAACTGTTGAAAACGAAGCGAATAGTTCAAGCCGACAATTGAATAGTTTTCTTTGGAGTCTATTATTTGAAAAAAACGTAACCTTCCTGGTATGCATAAATATCAAAGGCAGTAATTAAATCGGCATCGCTTTCTATAGGCTCCACGAAGGCGTGTAGCGCGTTTTTATGCAAGAATTTTCTCTTGTGTCGGCTTCTACGCCGGTTCTACGTGCCGCGGCGCACCAAAACAAGGCATCGCGTAATTTTATATGTGTATCATGGTATCTACGTAACGGAAACTTGATAGAAACAAACGTATGTACATATGTAGATACTGAGCACAAAAAATTAAAAGGAGTCCATGCATGGAACTCCATGCAAATTAATCATCTACTTTTTTAATGACACGCCGTTTTATTTAAGGTGATTTGAAAGTTACATGGAATTCAATCTGTTTAAAGGCAGTACAATAATAAAATGACAATAAACTAAAGGAAAATCAAATAAAATGAAACGAAGTATAGCGAAATCGAACTAAATAAAACTCGATAAAACTTAAATAGAATTAAGGGGAAATAAAGTGAATCTAAAACAAGTTTAAGTTAAAAACGAAATAAACGAATCTGATAAAGTCAAAATAATTGGTTCATTAATTCCATTTCACGGAAAGTTATTTATTTTTCTTCTTTTAAGGATAAATTGAGAAAAGTTTAACAATGGGGGCTAATTTTTGAAAAAATCGAGGAAACCGAAAATTTACATATTTTATAATGTGTACTAGAATTTTCAAGTGTTTTTATCAATTGAAATTTCGATTATGAATAGAATGACCTAAACATTTATTTTGAAAGTGGCATAAATCAATTCAGGCCTCTGAAAAAATATATTGGCCTAGTTAATTGTCAAAAAAAATATTCGATTAATTAACTTACATCTGTTTGAGCTCATAAATACGTGCACAAAGTACGTAAACCCTATCGGAATGTTTCACTTGAGGAAAACGCAAACCATTTAACATCTCAAAGCAGAAGAAGCTGAAATTATCTCACTCTCACAATAAACGGTTCATATAATAAATTTTAAAGGAATGGAAATAGTCTTAAGTAATGGAAAATAAAGATAAAAGGGAACGAAAGTTATTTCTGACTGAATCTAATAGAAAAAACATGATAGGTGGATAGAAAAAAATTGCATTTGTAGGGACGATTAAAAGCGACGGAAATTCCAGTTTCTGACTGGTGATGGAGTGTATAACCATTGAAAGTGATAGTTGAAATGACAACGCTTCCTGTAAGTCGATGAACGTGCAGCGGTTTCAACGGAGGAATTGAGTTCAAGCAAACAGGGTGTAATTATCATAACAAGTAGAAGTGTACTTGTACAACTAAGGCAACATAAGCAGGTCTCTATAATGTTTACAAAGCACGCTGTACTTAAAACCTGAACCTGAACCCTTTGCAACTTTCCTTTCACTAAAATTTTCAATCAATTACGAATTTAATGAAGAAGTAGGATAACCAAAATTATAGATGGATTTCAAATAGCTCACGTTGTTGTTTGTAAATTTTATTCTTTACAATGCATAAACAAATTTATTGGAAAAATAAATAAGTGTATTTATTACTTGCCGAAAGACATATAATATATGCTTGTATATCGATTCAATCGAAATTACGTTGGTTAAATAAAACTATTAAAAGACCAAAAATACAAAGATTTGAAAGTTTTAGAATTAGAAAATTTGGGAATCAGAATGCTCGGAAAATCAAAAGCGTGGAATTCCAAAGCTTGAAAATTCGAAGACTTGGAATTTAGAAGGCTTAGAAATGTAAAGGTTTGCGAGTTGAAAACTTGGAATTTTGACGGTTTATAAATTTATAAATTTGCAGTTGCAAAGCTTGGAAATTCGAAGCCTTAGAATTTTGAAGGCTCAGAAACTTAAAGATTTGCAATTGCAAAGTTTGAAGATTCGAAGACTTGGAATTTTTGAAGTTTAGAAAATTAAAAGTTTGCAATTGCAAAGTTTAAAAATTCAAAGATTTGGAATTTTGAAGGCTTAGACATTTAGAGGTTTGCATTTTCAAAACATGGAAATTTGAAGATTTGGAATTTTGAAGGCTCAGAAACTTAAAGATTTGCAATTGCAAAATTTGAAGATTCGAAGTCTTGGAATTTTTAAAATGTAGAAAATTAAAGGTTTGCAATTGCAAAGTTTAAAAATTCAAAGATTTGGAATTTTTAAGGCTTAGACATTTAGAGGTTTGCATTTTCAAAACATGGAAATTTGAAGATTTGGAATTTTGAAGGTTCAGAAATTTAAAGATTTGCAATTGCAAAGTTTGAAGATTCGAAGACTTGGAATTTTTAAAATTTAGAAAATTAAAGGTTTGCAATTGCAAAGTTTAAAAATTCAAAGATTTGGAATTTCAAAGGCTTAGAAATTTAGAGGTATGCATTTCAAAACTTGGAAATTCGAAGCTTTAGAATTTTGAAAATTCTTGATATTTGAAAATGCTTGAAAATTTGAAGACTCTAAATCTTTAAATTTAAATGGTCAAAAGCTTAAATGCTTGGAATCATGAATATGCGAAAGCTTAAGTATTAAAAGAGTTTGAAAACTCAAACGTTTGGAAATTGAAAAGCTTAAAAGCTTAAAGGTTTGAAAATTCTAAGGCGTGGAAATTGGAAAACATGAAAATTCGAAGAATCATTCGCAAGAATTACTTTAATTAAATACGGTAGTGAAAACGTAAAGAATATTTCCTTTTAAACATCTTTATCTCAAACGATATCCAATAATTTCTAAAAGCAATTTATAGAAATATTTCACTCACACTGAAGCAACATATATAACACATATAATACTTGGATTTTGTTTTGGTTCTCAGTTTACATTTGAAGGTTTAAGAATAGTAAGGGTAAACTCAACATTTCCAAGAATAGTTTTTACTTTAATAAATTGATTTATAACACTTCACGCACATTCCTGTTAGCCTGTTTTATTTTGTCTTTCTTATCTGTATAAATATTAAGTTTTTATAGAAAAGAACTTATCAACGCGTTCACAATACTAGCAAAAAGTGTTTTTCTTTAAAACCTGAGTTTATACTACCCTCAACACCTCATTTGTTACTCGCAACAAGTAACAACATGAACACAAACAAATTCGTTGAAAGAAGTGAATTTTTTGGGAAACATGCAAGATCAACGAAATGTTGCTCATTGTTGCTTGAGTGAGGGCGCAGCTCTAGCATACTTATCACTATGTTTCGCACCGTAAATTTCATTTTCCTTGTAATACTTTTCACCAGATTATCGATTCACGTCCGCGAGATTTTTCCTATTATAAAGAGGATTTCCCATGTGCGTCAGAATTGACCGTACGTCCTTACGCCAAGACGTGGTCTCGACTTCCGGTAGATCGAGCCGGTGGGAACCGCCCCAGCGCACACACACGTGTTACGTAATTTCTACTACTCTCAGGCTGACCCGAATACGGGGCGAGGCAGGATTATGACGGCGCGGCGTGGTTACCGTGAGAGATTCAGATTCAGAGCGTTGTAACTCGCTTCTGGATCTCCTTGAACCGAGCCGAGAGCAAAATGCTCGCACAAAAGACAGCCAACACAGCACCACGCCTCGCGACGACCCACAGGAAACGGCTCTGCCACTGTCACTTTTAAAGTTCTTTCGCTGAACTCCAAATGTACCGCAATTTTCGCCACGTTCTCTTTTACAATACAATCTAACAGGATTTCTTTGCTTCCACGAATAGAGTAAGGATTACATTATACGCGATCTCTCGCGGGTTGATTGCGAATTATTATTATACAAATGGAGGGTAACAAAAATAAGTAGAGAATTTCCATTTTTATCCTGCTCCGTCTTTCTTAGCTTAATTACTTTAACCCCGCGGATTAAAGTGTTTCTTTTAAAAAACTGAATTTTTTGAAAAATTTTGTAATTTGTTCGTTTTTATTTCTCGAGAATTTCTAGAGATTTTACAATTTTTTTGTTTCTCGTTTCTCGAGAAATTAAGTCTGTTATTATAAATATTGTTTATTTTCGAAAGTGAGTTTCGGTTAGCTCAAACTGTATATTACTAATCAATCATGAAAGAACATATCTATAGGTAATATGTCGTTACCTACGTATGTTACAATTTGTAATAAATATTACCAATGCGTGTCAAAGTGAAATAATGTATTTAATGTTTTGCGTTCATTGTACGACACAATGTAACAGAATATTTGGATAGTAGCAATCAGATTTCAGAAGGTATTAGAGACTGGCTGTTCTGTGTGAATAAGAAGGCAATTTTTCAATATTTTCGAGAATTCTCAAGAATTCTAATCCAATGTCTCATTTCTCGAAAAATGAAAAATGTCGAGAAATCGGGAACACTATCTGCTATGTATGATCTTCAAGATTCTATTTAATTTAACTACGTACCTTCTTCTGTAAAAAAGTTTGATAATGTCGATGGAAGAAATCTTCGATGTAGAAATCAGAATTGAAATCTACCAATTTTAACAATAACCTTTTTTATATTTTTCTTTAAACTAGGAAATGAAAATCTTGTTTAGAAAAACAGGAACACAGTTGGTTCAAAAATAATCCAAGAAACGCTGCAGGGTTAAGTAATATCATTCCAAGTATTAAACTAGTAAAACTAGTTATGAAATAGTTAGGACAAATCAATTGTACAATTTGCTACTGGGATATGGGGTTAATTTAAATTAGAACTCGATATATATTTCCTTGATCTATGATTTTATTTTCGCAACGAGGAAGGACGTCTTAACGTTACAAGCATCGAACTAAAAGTGAGGGCTTTTCCAAAACACATAGAAAATCTGGCGCCCACTCCAGAAAGAAAACCAACGGCCTGGGTCTGCAATATGTTTGCCACATGGGCCCTTTAGACACTTATACGGCCAGAGGCCCATGACTCTGGTAACAGAGTTAAGGCTTTCCTTTATTATAGACCCAGTGTCTCTCAATACAAAATTTATTTTTGCTTTTAATTAAAATGATAATCCAACATTTGCTTTAAAATGAAAAAGTATGTGTAGCTCTGAACGCAGTCAACCCTCTTATAATACTTCAAAAGCACGGTTTCCATATAACACGATGCAAAAATTGCGACATTTCTCCTTTAACACGTCATTTTTATAAATTCCATATATTAGATGTATCAATAAGTAATCCACTATTTTTAAGTGGATTGATGAGTTTGTTTCGCCAAAAGATAACACATTCTTCCGAATACGAATTCATATTTGATCCGAAAAATCTGCTAAACAATTGTAATAACAGCAGTTATATTTAAGATAGGGTAGGTTTTTGATTCTCTTTAGAGTAGAGATTGAATTTAACAAAAAAGGTGGATTACTTAATTGGTACACCTAATAATACGACTTCATAAACTTGATAACCCTCGCATAGCACGAATGTTTCAAGTATAAATTTGCATACTAATTTAAAACATACCTGGCAGTCGTTCAACACGCTTTTCATACAGTATGACATTCCGAAAACACCGATTCGATCTGACACGAAACGCATTCGCCTGATTTCAATTGATTTAAGGTTTCGTTTAACACGGCTTTAATACAAGACCGAAACAATTAACCGTGTTATAAGAGGGTTGACTGTATGTTAAAATATTTTAAAAATGAGAAGTTGGAAGTTAAGACATGTTAGTTAAAGACAGTAGTGCTGTGTTGAACTTGAACAAAAACTAGAATAATGTAAAACAATTAGGATTTTGTTCCTTTCATTTCTGATGCCTGAGTGGTAGACTACCCATTGTATACATATATCTGATATCTAATAGCTAGTATCGTTCTACTAGTTTAAATATTCTATTATCAGACGAACATTATTTGTTCGTTTATCTAAGGCCGCGACCACTTTTGATTATTAGTAGGATATGAATCTTTATGCATTTATAGACAGAATACATGAAATTTGCAAATGAATACAAAATATGCAAAGCGAAGTGTGGTTTCTAATATTTAGGCGGTGGAATCAATCTACATTTAGGTTTCATTGATTTATTTGCATTTATAAATGATCTGTAGTTCATTAATTAAGTTATGCTATGAATAAGAGAATTAAATTCTATGATTTTTGATTTTTCACTAATGAACAAAATATTAAAGATTGGATTTAAACTTTAAGTCCACTGAGTCAAAATACACAAAAAAGTAATGGAAATATGATTCACAAATATCTGTTATGATAAATATAGGCGATGATCAGCTGATTTTTTATGTATCACATTTCTTCATTTTTCCCCATAAAAGTATGGATTTGCGTAAATATCTGCAGGTTGCTTATGATTGTCAGCTTTTCTTTAATTTTTTGAACCTGATGTTTTGTATCTGGTATTAATTCAATAGTTTTATTTCGGGGGGCCGAAAGGATTAAATTGGATTTTTTAATAACAGTAGAATAATTGCTATAATCAGTGTTACACTTCGCAGTGTGGCGCCTCAAATAGCATATTATCGGAATATATCAAAGATCGCCTTTATCCCATTTCTCTAATATGATTCGTAACTTTACCATTTTCTGTTCTCTTGAATATCTGTATTATGATTCAGGAACTACATCGTGCAATAAATCAAAACTTTCCACATTTTATAAGAACCTGATTTCTCACGAGAAACGTTTGAAATTCTTTTAAACCTACTGATTTCCTACCAATCGAGGCAAATCTATATTATTGCGGTTTCTAATAGCATTATAGACATGTGGCTTCTATAGAACTGCACATTTTCAAGGAAATTGACCTTAATGCATGTAACAGAGAGTTCTAAGCAAAGTACATTCATCATTTCATAATATTACATAAAGAATACCATAATTTACCGTTTTGCCAACTACAGACTATCAATAGTTGGCGCATCTATCACGATAAAATAAATAGAATATGTATGGAACAAATAGAAATACCGTCCGATATACTAAATTTTAAAAATTCATAAAAAATGTCATTTATTTTCTAATTCTAGCATAATTTTTTAAGCTACTGTTAACCCTGAAGTACTAACATTGATTGCACCCAATACTATATCTTACACAATAAAAACATTTCTTTTACATTAACTTTACTAGCAGTAAAATTAAAAAAATTGTTTAAAGCAAATCAATGAATACACAGTGATTTAGTCAAATGATAATTTTAACTTAAAAATATGTAAAAAGCATTAATTCATTTCTTGGAGCGCTATAATCAGTATAATAGTTCTCCATGGGTGAATAATACCATAAATAAGTAAAATCAAATTTCCTAAAAATGTCGAAACTAAAGAAACCCACATAGGAGCACCAACGTAGAAATATTTCCTTGTAAATGGTCCGGAGGACTAAAAATCCAAGAAGACCAAAGGAAATTTAACATTGACACCAAGCGTACGCATAAAATTCCAAAGTATCGTGTTCTCAACCGACTGATTCGCATAATAATACAATATTACTTAACTTAAAATTCTCCCTTCCCTCGTAACAGGATAAACCGCGTGGAGAAATGGTAATTCCGCCGAGTATCATAACGCGGAGCTCGCCATAACACTTCCTAGCCTGGCCGGCTTATGGCTTGGAGCGAGCGATAAGGAATTTTGCTTGCACATACCATTCGAGTATACTCGAGTTCACCGATCCGCGAAACTCGCTCTCTCCTCGCCATCTTCTGCTTCCTATTGACTATAAACCGATGCAGATCCGGTTTCGTGGCTGGAAACTAGAATACCGGCCTGGTCTGCCGACATTCTAATCCAACAATTTCGATTACGACTCGCGTGACGTGATAAAACTTCAGCTAGATCCTCCATTCCCCCCTTCGGCCATTCTGGCAAACGCGTACCCAGGATGGATGCCAAACACGGCATCTAGATTGAAAAACTGCAGGAATGTCTGAAAGTATACAGGATGGACCACCTAACCTGACCACCGTAATTGCTTTCGTCATTAGCAGACCGATCAAAATTTGTTTGTTGTAGATTGCATGGCTCTAAACGGTCTCTAAGCTTATTACTAGAGTGCGAATAAAAAAGATACAGAATGCAAGTGATAGTAAAAAATGCAGAAACTCTCGAAAGTGAAATATAAATTGTAGTATTTAAAGGTCTAAACTGCTCCCTATTTAGATCTTGTTTCTTTAATTTTATCTTGTAAAACTCTGAAGTTGCATAAAGATCCGCAGTGTACTGATTATATTTAATTTCTTCTATATCTCCTCTTCGGTAGAAAAAGAATGCTATCGTTCTACTAATTTTTGTCAATATCCGCTTATTTGAGGATTCTTACTACTATTTCTGTTGTTGAAAAAGATGCAACTCCTTCCAAATGAGTATTGTGAACGCTAAATGCTCACATACTAATTTTTAATTCTGTACTTTCAAAAAACGAACATTGACTTTCTCTTATATTCAAAACATGCACAATAGATATTGCTGATGATCAGACTGCAGACTTTTACGCAATTATGTGAAATTTAAATGTTCAAAATACTACAAAATACTAAAATATTCAGAATAAAATATATCTTACATTATTTAAGGGACGGGATCGACCCGTATTTAAATTCTATTTCTTTATTTTTGTTTATAAAAATTTCTATATCTTTTTCTACAGAAATATCAATTTGCATAAAGAATCACAGTCTAGTTATATTAGAGAAATCAACGAATCGATTTGGGAGTTTTAATTAACAATGGGTTTCACTTTCCAGGTAATCCCGTTAAGCCTTCTGCTGCTAACAGAAGGAAAGCGAGTGGAGATCCGGCCGCGTATCGCAGAGCCGCAAGTCTACTACGAAGAAGAGGACAGCCAGGCGGCTGAAGACGATTACAATCCAGCAGTCTACCAGCCACGAACTCGTGCCCTTCCTTCGCCACGTTCGAAGGACGCTCTGCACTCATCCAAGCCGCCACCAGTCCAGACGATCCGCAATTACAACAAGGTCAACGACGACGGGTCTTTCACTTTCGGTTATGAAGCAGCGGACGGTTCGTTCAAGGAGGAGACTCGAGGAACGGATTGCGTAGTGCGCGGTAAATACGGTTATATCGACCCCGACGGCAATAAAAGAGAGTTCACCTACGTATCCGGCAATCCTTGCGATCCCAACGCACCAAAAGACGACGAAGACGACTTAGCAGATAAAGAAGAAGACGATCTTAATGGTCCAGCTAATTATCCATCGGTTAGGCCAGTACCAAGGCCAGTAACCTCCAGGCCAACCTATCAGCAACCAACTACAAGAGCACCTACCACGATCTTCCAAACGCAATATCAATTAGATGACGATGCCAGTCAAGAATTAAGCGAAGAACTGGTGAAGCCTTCGTTAAGACCAACCGTCTATAGACCAGCTCAACAGCCTGCTTACGTACCAGTGACACCTTCAAGTGCCCTTTACGAGCCCTCGCCCACTGCTAGCCCTGCCCTCTACAGATTGGCCTCATCCACGAGTCAGTACCAGAGTACAGCTTCGCCACTTCTTCGTAGCCAGCCCACACTTGCTTCCACGGCGTATCAAACTCTCGAAACGACCACCCGCCGCGCGGTAACCCGGCACCCAAAGCCTCAATCGGTCGCAATTACACCCAGACCCCATGTCGCTCAAGTCGCCGCCCAATATGTGTCTCCCAGTAGCACCGAAAGTCCTTTAGCGTACACGAGACCCTCAGCAGTCACTATAGCGCCGAATCTTCGCAGCACGACGGTATCTAGCGCATCTCACCTTGACTTTGCCGCCGAACTCGAGCGTTACGTGAACACCGTCGGCGTAGCCAGTCCCAAGCCCGCCCAAGCGTCGCCCCAAGCATCGAAAGTAAAGTTACCCGGTCAAGCACCGATCACCGCCTCCGCTGCAGACCCTATCTACCAATCGGAGCTCGTGTACGATCCCTCTACTGGTCAGTACAATACCCAACTTTATCAAACGCTACCCCAGACCGTGGGTGACTTCAGGTTTAGTCACAAACTCCAACCATTCGTAGCCCAGCCCCAGTCCTATCTTGGCCTCCAGCAGCTGCAGCAGATTCAGCCCCAGCAGCCCCAGCGTCAATCCCCGCTTTATAAGCAACCTGCCACACAGTCGGCCCAATCAGCCCCAGTTGCGGCTATCGGTCAGCCCCAGGAAGTGCTATACAGGAAGCAACAGGCCCAATTGTTGCAACAATCCCAACAGTTGTATGCTCAGCAGCAACAACGCCAGCAACAGCAGCAACAACAACAACGCCAACAACCCGCTGCGCCGGCGCATAGGCTTCAATTATTGGAGTCGCAGACGCAGCCACATTCGTTCTACTATGTCGCCCCTGGAAGGCCCTCCAGTGCTGCCAGTGTACCTCTCTCCGTAGGTCAGATCGATCAGTATCTTCGAGCCAGTGGCACTCGCTATTGAGTCTTCATTTTGAGCTATGAAATTTATTGTATAGGCTATCCCTTTTTTTATACTAGACGATTACGTTTTCGGAGCTCAACGGCACTTTAGTAGCGATGGTGCTGTGGGCCTGGGGCTTGCGTATCCGGGATCGAATTCATTATTGCATGATCGTAGTGAATGCTTGCCTAAGGTTATCACGGAGCAACTTTTTGCGGAATTTCTTTTTTGCAACTTTTGCTTTTGGCTTCAAGGATAGGGTATCCTGTTGGCTCACGTTACCTTTTTTCGTAAATCCTTGGTGGCTTATGTAGCTTTAATATTACGTGCATTATGTAATTGTAGGATTTTTGTTTTTACATGCGAAGGAAGATTAATGTTTGACGTGTTGCAAATTGGGAAAAGATTATCGTTCCTTTGAGTGATTTAAGTTACTATTCAGTCGCTTTCTGAATATGTATGTTTCTTATAATATTCTGTATATTATAGTTATGTAATGTACGTACTAGATTGAATGCTCCTTGAACGAAAAAATTAGCACAGGCACGAAGAAACGTGGGCTTCGAGATGTGTTTCTCGGATTACGGATAGTGTTGAGATGGTTAACCGACGTTTACTATAGCCTGACCAAAGCACGAACTTTATTACAGTGGCACTGTGATAAAGCTTCCAAAATTATTAGTTAACGTTCGAAAATTTTCATGTTGAAAGTGCAATTTTAGATTCATCTTTTACAATTATTATACTTAGAATTTTCACTCAAAAGTTTTGTGCGCATTATTCCTTAATGACAGTAACTTCTAAAATATTGATCTTCTGAAGTATTGAACCTTTGGATTACTCTTTTTTCTTTATAAAGATGCTGGTTCTTAATTTTAGTAATAAAATTTCACAGGAAAGATCGGACTAATATTTTTCTATAGTCTGACAAGGACTGTAGTTAGAGAGTGAAAGTCAATGACTCACGCACACAAAACACCATTACCATAGTAATTTCTCTGTAACATGCTACACCGCACAGATTCCACAAGCCATGACCAGAATATTCATCGTGTGCGCACGATTATTTTGAACACGATCCCGACCTACGTACTCTGCCGATTCGATTACAAAATACCAATCTGTAGGTTTAAACACCGGACAACTACGTTTACTGACGTAACAACGGCGCTACGTTTAATTACATTCACAGTGGTTCCCATAGAAATGATTCATAAACGAAATACGTAACAAATTGATGAGGAATTGAATGCAAACTCCAACCTATAATGTTATTCCTGATAGAGATCAGGTTACGTATAAACGAAGAATGGAATTTATTTCTTTATTTCAATCAGTCCAATTATTATTTATAATAATTAAGCAAATTAACATTTAATATACTTGGAATACCCAATTCTAATCCATTGAATAGTAAATACATTTTTTAAAAATTTGACTATCCTCCAAGTAAAAATATTCGCATTAAAAGAATAATGTTTTTCATATGCTTTCGAATTTAATATATTTTTAATTATAATTCATAATTATAGATATATTTTTCAAATGTCGATTAAATGAGAGTGACAAGTTAAAAGAAATTAGTTAGATCAATTTTATTATCGCTATTTTTAGTTTAATATTTTAGGACAGACAATATTACGTGATCAAAGCCCAAACATTATAAATTTCGATTACAATACAATATAATATTACAGTATTACGATATTGAATGCATTACACAGGGCGCCCGCGTGAAGCCAATAATTTAACAATTTTTATATACGAAAACTCGGAAATTGCAGTAAGAATTTGCACTAGAATTTTCACTACTCTATATTTAACTTTTCATAAGTAAAATATAGTGATAAAAAGAATTCTTTACAAGTAATAATTAACTAAGTGAAAGGAACCGATTCAGTGGCTTGCTGTTCGCATGACACCCCGTGCATTATATTCTGATACCGTAATAATTAGATTGCGGATTTTTAAGAAGGAACAAAATACACACCATACGTGAAAATATGCAAAATACACCAATTAAAGTGAATTCTAAAATACTTAGGGACTGAAACAAATATCTCCTTATATACTATTCCTTCAACTATGTTTAGAAAATTATGAATTTGCATAAAGATCCACAGTCTACTAACAATACATACTAAAATTATTAAATTTCTCTTTCTATCAAATTCCAAATCTTCGTTCAAATTTCCCGCCCTCGTATTACACTACTTTCATAGTCGTCTGCAGCTAACGTCACTCTATACCCAGCTTATAAACCCTTACAATGTTTCACGAGGTAGACGACCTATATCGGAAAGAAAATCGTCGAATTGGGTTAGTTTTGCAACATTTGTTACGGGCAAATTTTGCAAGCGTGCCTCGAGTGAGAGATTGGAGTCCGGGACCCTCTTATAAGGAGAACTATAGCATACTTTCATTGGCGTGGTCCGCCCCATACAGAGACATTCTACTGAGACCGAACGAAACTTTCTATTTGCATTCTATTTGCAGTCGCAAGTGTGAGAATCGATTCGAATCTAACGTGTCCTACGACTTGATTTCTATGTGAAAAGCTATGCACAAGTATGCCCGTAGAAACACACCGAGAGGCGTGGACCATGCGGTCACGTGAAAAGATTTCACACGCATCGAATGGGTTCACCTGTGTCCGTGCAAATACGTTAGCAACCTGTACTTTTATACAGGGTGAACCATTTTAACCTACTAGTTGTAAATATTCTACAAAATTATGCTTAGCACAGTGTTAGGAAAGCATTAAAATCAGACAAAGATCACTTTTATCAAGTGACACCTGGTATATTATCTTCCATTAGAATTTCTTCGGAATATTTGCATTGGTAGATTAAAATGGGACATTCTGTACGTGAATACTATCTCTGATACGCAACGCCAGGCCGGTAATTTTCAAGTTCGTTATATAGGGTGGACCAATAAAAATGATCTCCCAGAATTGTACGTATAAAAATCCATTCCGGGATTTGATAGAATTTCTCAAATACCAGTTAGTCGGTGTCTTTATATCAATCGTATTTTGCAGCGTTCTTGCAAAACACCATCGATATATAAGAAATACATAATAGTTCTGCTACAAATTAATTGTAAAGTTCAATTGGTTCCTTTTACAAGGCACCATCGATATCTTATGAACCGCTGATTTTTGGAAACAAATGGTCGCGACAAACTGATAACATATTTTGTATTAACCCTTTCGCTACAGCGAATTTTACTGGAAGAATACCTAGTTACATTCTGGTGATAAAAAGTTCCGCTTGCTTGAAGACACCAATAGTGTCTTTGATAATCGAAGCTAATCTACAGACAGTCCAATAGTTCATTGCGCGCAAATTTCTCGAGCACTTATAGACGCTAAAGTGAAAGAGTTAAATAAGATTCATTCGACGAATTTTTTCATTTATTTCGGGATTTATATTACGTTAATTCAAGGCGGCAATTTTTATTGATCCTCTCTGCATGCATCGTATCTATTTATTAACAGTAAGCTCGAATGAAGTGAGTAAAGTGAAAGAAAAGATTTATAACAGATATTCGAGTGTAGAAGTGGAGGATATAGGGGAACGGATGGCGCAATTACGTAATCATTGTACACTAAGTGGCTCTAATTCGTTCCGTATCAGCACGCGCGCGTGGCGATTCTGCGTGAAATGCCACGCGATGCGCAAACGGTATCGAATCCGCACGTTTCTCCCGCGCAATATGAGATATTTCACGCATACGCATTAGTGAAACGAAACGAATTTGTGCTGTCGAGTGTACTCGTAGCTTGTTCTTGTCGGTACCGTGCAGAAGTGTCGATATGCACTTGTCCACTCACAATTGTAAATACTTTTTCTCGTTAGTATTAATATATTCTAGCGATTTATACATTTCAGTACTACGTCGGTAAGGAACACACGTCTTTTACGTTTATAGTTGTTTTTATATTGTATTTGTAAACGTGATCGAAGAAAAATGTACTGGAAAATCAGTGTGTTGTCTCTTATTCCTTTCTTACTTTTCTATTCACTTCTTTACAGATAAATCACGAGATACGCGTTGTTCTCCCAAAATTATTTATCGTTGATAGGGTTAAAATTATACGTGCACTGTTCAACTTTATTGCATTTTCTTTCTTTAGAAATTCAAAATATACAGCTGAGACGAGAATAGAAATGGATTTACGAATATTTCGAAACTGGAGCGAGATTAGGAAACTTTAATAGTTCGAAGATTCAAAATTCAAGAAGGCGGCTTTAGATGCTTAAAAATTTTACAATATGCTTGAAAATTACAAGAATATGAAATTTGAAAGGCTTAAAAGTTTAAAAATTTTGGAACTCTAAAAGATTGAAACATCAAATGATTGGGAATTCTGAAATTGAAAGTTCAATTTTTTACAAATTGCAATGGTTGAAGGATACTAAAATTTGGCAATTGCAAAAGTTTGGAACTTGAAAGAGCTGAAAAGTCCGGACTATGAAAATTCAGAAGTTTTAAATAGCAAAACATCAGGAAGTCTAAACTTTGAACTTTAATTACTAGCCTCTTGCAAAAGTTAAAAATTTTAAATGCTTAAGAATTCCAAAATTTGGGAATACCACAAAGTATAGTTAAACTTTCCCGTGCAGAATTCAAAATTATCCCGCTTTTTTTCGTCAATTTTCTTCCGCTTTCCGAAATTGTATTCTCATTAATTCGTATGCAATGATATTTTATTCGCTAATAAATTTCAATAAATCCCCGTTATCTTTTAGTAAGCCTTCGTTACGGTATACGTACAAAACCCGTTAATCTTCCCGTCGAGAAAACAAGGAATGAAGTTACTCGCGTATTTAACATTTGTACCAGCAAACATGTAATTGCTCTGAGCTTAACGAGTCTACTACTGACAGCAGGCTATTTTCTTTTCGTGTTTTACAGTGGTTAAGCGCACGAGGAAGACGATTCCGTAAAAAGAAATTAGAAAAAAGTAAGGAAGCCAGCGATTCTGATGTGTAAGCGACATTACATCATCGAAGATGTGTGTTATCCAATTGCTACCACGTTTTCACTGATCTGCTCATAAATAGCACGTGCAAACCTCCTCGTCCGATTAAGGCGAACGCTTGAAATAGCAACGGAACCGATTGAAATCTTGGGAGGTGCAGTGATGCAATAACTTTGAATTGAATCAGTGGTGTATCTAAATTATGTTACCTGAAGGACTATCGTAAACTCCATTCAGGCAGAATGGCAAAATGTTACAGAATTGATCTGATCTTTGCGGACGATTGATAAATCGGTGAAATGTATAAGGGTGAATTCAATTCACTAATCAAAAGTATTGATTCTACTTCGTGAGAAATAACTATGATTATTTATACAGTAAAATATACCCAAAATGTTATCGTTAGAATTTATATTCTATAATTGCTTCCTAAGTTCATTAAAATTTGTAATCGTTTCAGCAATTTACAATAATCATTCCAATTCTTAATTATTAATTTATTGGCAGGTAATGCATCATAAAATAGATTTGATCTTTATAGATAATCAATGATGGTTCCTCAAACGAATGCGGAACAACTTAATTCAATTGCCAGAAGGATTGATAATATTTAGTGAGGAATAGATAAGATTATTTATGGAAAAATATGCCCAATAAATTATCTTTACCATTTATATCCTACAATTTCTTTCTAAGTTTGTTCAAATTTCTAATTATTACAATTTCTAATTATCTAATTATTGGCAAGCAACGCATCATAAAATAGATTTGATCTTTATAGATACTCAATGGAGATACTTGAAAGGAATGCAGAAGAATTCAATTCAGTTGCCAGCAGGATTGATAATATTTCGTGACGAATATATGAGATTATTTATAGAATAAAATATACCCCAAAAAATTTATATTGTCTATGTATATTCCGTAATTTCCCTCTAAGTTCATCAAAATTTGTACTTATTCCAGTAATTGCATCTAATTCAATATTTTCTTAATTGAAAAAAACTCACGTAGGCGATACTTTTGATTTGCAGTATTTATCAGTAGGAAAAAATAATAATTAGAATGCTTCGAATAGGTGTAAAAATGTCTTAGTGCACAGAATGTACTGCATGGTATGAGCATAATAATGGCTATAAATATGAAATCACTTAACAGTATTTTATAAAAAAAAGCAGAGTATCGAAGACGGATGCGAAGAGTTAAACAATGATCAGGAAACGCAGAATTCTAACGGAAGGGAACATGTATTTCGTTGCAAATAAATTCGCTTTTGCGGTAAAAGTGGAGTGCAACCACTTCGGTGAAAGTGATCGAAAACGAAAGGTTCTGGTTAAAGTATTAAATCAAACCACGCCAAGTTTATAAATGGCAACTCGTTGCCAACAATACTGTTTTTCCAAGCGTCACTTTGAAATACAATTGCGAAAGCGAGTTGAATGATTTATATGTGAAACAAAATTTCGACACTCTTTAAGTGTGATAAATGCTTCTCTCAGATTATAGCGAAACGATTCCATTAAACTTAATGATACCCCTATTTAATCACATTTTAGAATGATAATTTAAAATTGGAAAGAAAAAAGCACGTTAGAAATCGCTCATTGAATTCTAATTGCAGATTAATTTCACCTTCTAAATCAATTTATGGATTGTAAATTCTCATTAAATTTAATAATTGTATTCTTGCTGAATCATGACTGATATCATAATTAAATTATATGAATATGTTAGCCATTTGATAGTTTTCTTGTGATTAACATATCAATTATGAAATTGCATTTATTAATTTATTCATCGATAGTTTCTAATGAGAAGTAATTTAAAATAGATGATTTAATAACGATAATCATTTAATAAGTTAGAAAATTATCCCTCAAACGGTCCTTGGTCCATTTTAAAGCTAAACATGTTTCTATATTTGTAAAGAATTTTCTAGTTTTTTTTAGAAGAACATAAAGGAATTGTAATTAATATATACAATTTTAAGTTCCAATGTATTGTAGAATATTTCCAAAGAAAATAGGATACGACTGAATTGAATAAAATTATTAAGGCCGTTGCAGGGCTAATATCTAAATCTATAAAAATGTATTACCGAGTTTCGTTTAATTTATAATTTTGAATTTTGTTCTTCAATAATTATAGAAATCAATGATAGATATTAATTGATCTTGGAAGGAATATTTCAGAACTTTTATAATTAAGAATTTACTTATTACAAAATTTATATCAAATTTTATTAAACATATCCAAACTTAATAATGATTTTACAACTACCGCTCTCATAACGTGTTGGCGAAAGTTGTAATCTACTGTGTATTTCTACTTTCTAGGATGCTACTTTACCGATGAAAGATCAATGAATCAAATCACTAAATTGCGCTTTTTTGTGCATGTATAAAAAGTTTAGCTGTGGAAAAAGGATGGAATGCATGCAATGTGCAAAAACATGTAGAATACTCAAAGTGAAGCAGAAATTATTATATGTAAAAGAAGAAACTAAATTCTATTTGAATTCTATTCTTCTAATCGTGTTTTTAAAAACGAGGATCTGCATAAAAATCCGTAAGCTACAAATTACAGACGAGATACGAAATAGAGATATTGTTCAATATATCTTTTTTTTGTCACACCACAAACGAGGTACAGAATAGACTTATCATCTTATGGGATTTCGTATCGCATGGTCTGAAATACCGACATCTAAACAAATCAGAATTGTCGGAAAATATTCTCCTTTTTATTACCTGAAAAGGAATGTAAACATATCTTAAATATTTTAATATGCAAAATGTAAAATCAAACAGAAAAACCTTATATTTTATACAATCAAAAAAGAAAATTTGAAGATGAGACACTCGAAACCTCGAAACTTTAAAACTCCTCGAAACTCCAATAGTTTCAAACTCTATGCTACTTTTATGATTCGAAACTCAAAACATGGATAAATAATGATTTGTATAAATACCAAGAATATTGTAACGATTTAAATTTATTTTATTAGTATGTATTTAACTTGCGTTTCGACTTTAGACTCGTTTTACCAATTTAGAATTGAAAATAAGAGAATTTTTGTAAACTATTGTTCCTATTGCATTTTTTATGTTTCTGTAACTTTTTGGAACGTTGAATATGTTGCAAATAATTATCTCGCTATGTTTTTTCACTTGTTCATTTATCTAAATTAAGACCACTTTTAAGTTTCCACAAAAATTTGCATTCAGGGCTCCCAAAGTTTCGAGTTTCGCGAATCTAGAACTCGAGTTTTAACCTATCTCTAGTAAAAATAAAAATGATAATGGGAACATAAGGTACCAAAATCTTGCGACAGAAAATAACATTGGATGATGGGGTTATTGTGTACTTCGTCCGTATTTTAAGATAGAAAATGTAATGATAAATCGTTATTCAATTTTTTCGACTGAATTCACACGTTTGCTTTTGAATACATTTGTAATTTCAGTATGTGTCACATTGAGTACAAGTGTACTCGTGAATCATTCCACATATACCTAATTCATAATTTTGGACCATAATGTTTCAGACATTTAGTAAATTACATTATCAAAAAAATTGGTTATTCAGTAATTAATTGTATAAAAGTGTCTATTAAAGTGTGATGAATTCCCCATACGCACCAAAATTGCTCATACAATCCTAACCATGAAATCTGGATCAGGTTAGTACACAAATATTTCTGTAATCATTTCCTACTATCGAAATACTATATGCGTAGAAAACTAACTTACCTTCAATTAAAGTAATAATTACTCGTTCACACATTGGTACACCTTTGTATTTGTTTAAAACACGGATTTTGTTCACTGGTACTTGCGCAATGTGTTATTCAAAGCACGTTTGAATATTGCTACTGAAGCAGCACTTGCGCAGTCGCATTGCACTGAAAAACGGAGCGCGCGAAATTAGAAATATTTGAAATTATATTATTCAAGCACACGAAGCTAATTCACGAATAAATTGCAAACTTATCGTAACAAAATTCACTTGTAGCATACTCTCATTACTCTTCAGTATCACTGTTACACATGTACATGTTATGTGTATTAGATAAAATTAATACATATTATTATTAACACTAGAACTACTAGCGACTAAAATGTACTTATTTGTAACAAAGAAATAAAAATGATAGACTATTCATAAAATATATTATATAGCTGAAATTAATTTTTATTCATATCTTTTACTGAAAATCTCGAAATGTTCTCAAAAGTGTGTCGCTGCATATTTGTATAATTTTTATAGTAAAGTAATGACCCGTTATGTTTACGGCATTAGCAGTTCTTGTGTTAAGTTGCTATAAATCTTTTAACGCATAAATTGGTTTTAATACACGTCCACGTTCTTTTCGCAAAGTTCCTGTTTTTGTGTTGATGTATACAAAAGTAAACTTTGGCACATTGATTCTTTTGCAGGAATATACACTCTTGCAAATTGCATCACTAAGCTCATTGACTTTTTCTCAGGTACTATAAATTGTGTCTTTAGTCAACTCAGGTCTGAGAGCTATCAATTTAGGTTTCGTAAGTAGTACTCGGTATGCTCTATTAATCTAGTAATGACTTTTTTTAATTACACTCGAACATTTCTTGTACTTTTCTAAATTGTGGTTATTGCACCTCGCGTGTAACAGGTTGCAGCTCGTAAATAAATAAATAATAACTTAACTGAATATTGAAGGTAGATTAGTAATATGTATAGCACGAGTTCGATACTTGTATCTAGGCTGCGGGTGTTTGCGTATTTATGTGGAAGTTTAGTGAACAAAAAAAATTGTAGAATGCGTGCAGTATACAATAATATATAAAATATTTGATCCACTGATGCATAAGCCTGCGGATACAATGGATTCACATGGCTACTGAGTCTCTTTACATTGTTATTAACATTTTAACTTACGAATTTTTCGGAAGCTACATATACGTGTTATAGCGTTAGCGATTTACCATTTTATTGTATGAAATGAGAAACACTAAAATATTCTACGTAATTTATACGTGGCAATTTTCAGTTTATAATCTATAATAATAGCTACAATTGAACTTATTCATTTCTTGACTGCGAAAGCTTATGCGAACGCATATTTTAGCGAAACGCATTAAACAAATAAGACTTTGACAAAGATATGTTTCATTATTAGTGGATTTTAGATGTACATTCTTTTATTTTGCATATTTTGCATATCGTACATAGCTATAAGTTGTATGTTTTGCATAGGAAAGACTTATTTTTTGCGAAAAACTACATCAATCTTTAATTAACAATTTAGAATGAATAATTGTTGTTTATTGTATCGTAAATTATGGAAAAATCTAATAGATATTGATATTATATATAATGTAATAATTACATAATTTAGTAATTAATCATTAATAATAATATAGTTTTAGACAAATTAAAAACTTTGATATTAATGCTGTATTTGGCTTTTTTGTGTTACAATGTTTAAATATTAATTATACACAATGTGACATGTGTAACATAATTATTTTTTAGGACAGTTTGTGTAATATTAAATACGTTTTTATGTATTACCCATTGATGTAATATTAAGTACATGAATTAACCACAATTGTACGAATTTTCTCATCCCTACGCAATATTTACCAACCAATGTATCATCTACATACTTTACACACATCTTATCTATAGTTTGTTCATTCATTGCACATCGCATCTGCATAAATTTCCGCGGTCTATTTATTACAAATATGTTTTTATGTATACTTTGTGCTTATGAGGCAAAGTATTATCTAATAATTGAGCCATTTAAGGCAACTCCATTTTTTAAAAAAGTTCATTCCATATTGTTCTTGCATTTATCGGACACGAAAACGCGAAATCTTAAGTATCTCGTTAATGAAGAAAATGGAATTGCCCCACTTTTATAACAAACGATTCGATTCGTGTTTTACTCTATTTTGTCCTCATCATTCTCTACTTTAATGAATGTACTTCATACACCATTAAAAACGTAGAAAGCATGATACCACATCCTCAAATTGTAAAATTATACAGCAAAATTTAATAATTTTGAATTTTAAAATTAATAAATCGCGATGAATTGATGGAAAATTTAAGCGTTAAGAAAAGAACACGTTATAGCATTTTGAGGATAAAACTAATCTATACTTATATACTCCACTTCCTTAGTTGTGTCGATGAAAATAAGGACTTGCATAAACATCCGCAGTCTGTTGAAAAAATGATGAATACTTGTAAACAGTGGTGAGTTGTGGCACTTAATCACGAAGCAGCGGATAAACTTGTAAAGAAGCACAGCATTATATGCAATATCCTTCGTGTTCCTTTTAAATGCTATGCAGAAATGATGCTCATTTCCTCTTTGATTGTCTGGCAAAGGTTCTAACACATTTCTGACATGTCGTTAGAAATCTTCCACAGAATTAATGTGTATACGCTTACATGTGCCGCAATTACAGTGCTCCAAACTAATCTGTGATAATTATAGAGTAAGAAGAAATTTCTCTTTCATTGCAAATGCCAATTTTTCCGGCTACAGTGAAACCTCGCTCGTTATATTAAATAGGACCGAAAATGAGTGCAAATATCGACGTTCGTGCAATGAACGGGATAAGAAATCGCACGATGTGTCCAACGTTTCCCGATTACGTACTCGGTAAACTGCTTATGTATATCGATCATCTTTCATTTTTACGTAACGATCATCGTAATCGTCACTATTCTCACGCATTGCCAAAATGCAGCAAACGAAGTTTTCGTTAACGATGAAGGTTAGAACGATGGTGGTTCCATTGTATATAAATCTTTAAACGTATCGAAATCGATTTGGTGCATGTCAAAGTTCCCATCACGCATACTATGAGAGTCGAAAGTAAGTATACACCTCACGAAAATGAAATTGAGTGAAATTATAGGAAAATCATTTTTAATACTTACATAAGGGCAATTTTTATTAGGATGGAAAGAATACTACCCCTGGCAAGAAGTTTATACAAAATTAGCTAAAAACGGTAATATTTTTGTGATGCAAAGTGGTATTGTGTATATAAAACCTAATAGAAAATTTATAGGCAATACGGAGCAACATTAGTTAATAAAAATGTCCCCAAAGGTGAAAATCAGCTTCGAGAAATAATACGATTATTGTAAAATGAAATTCCCTTTACATGTTCCTAAAATCTCGTCAACACATCAAATTAATCATATGTGGACGTGGAAATATTAGAAAATATTAGGTAACGTATCGTTTTATTGTTAAGTAGATTTAATTTCCTCGCTTTTTTTCTTTTCATAGTAAACGATTATTTTTATTTCTTTCTTTTCCCTATTTATTTCATATTATATTTATGCAATCTTTCCATATGTTTTTTTATTTGTAGAGCAGCATTTTGCACCTCAAAAATTTGGGTGTTCTTAATTAGATTCACGTTTTCACATTTGACTGAAAACTTTTTGCCAGAGGTAACTGTTTCTAACAAAATGAGTTCAATACTGAAAATTGTTTACCCTTTGCGTAATATTATCAGCCAGTTATTCTGATCAGAAGTTGTAAGTCTCAAAGTGATTTTAATAAGCAGATTCCACTATATTTGTTTTATGAAATGAAAATAACGGCATTGTACTACTAACTAGTACAATTCCTTTTTCAATGAACTGAAGTATAGTGGAGGCGTCGTATTTCATCAATGAGTCATTACGTGCTCGATATTCCATTGCGAACGATAAAATATGTATCTAGGGTGAGAAATAACGTGCGGATCATTAACGATGATATTTCTTCGAACTATATTTAGAGTTCACATTAGTAAGAATTACAGAATTAATATGAACAAAATGTAGACACTAATTGTTGGGTTCTTTGAAATTCAATTATTAAGCGAGTTGAAATAAAAATTTTTACGTTTACGTAAATAAAATGTATTTATCTATGGATATCAATTTCAAGTTATCACGAGTTTTGTAATAGAAAAAGAATTGTACAAATACTATATATTGTGTAAATATTAGTTGTACAATCATTGTATAAATATTAAATAACACTTACTATATTAATGTACTTTCGCTACAAATGTAAAAAAGAATTTATGAAAACTTCTCCTGCTTTACTATTATTTTTGATTGGTTTTTATTAATTTTACGATTATGACATTATTATTAGAATTTATTTACTAATTTTCTCGTTTACAAATAAATGAATACATAGCTTCTTTCATATGATCTAACCATGGACATTTAAATTTTCTATATTTGACAAAATTAAAATTTAAGTTATTATTCTTAATTTACATTGCTAGCCAAAAATTTGGAATCACATTTCAAATTTAATGGGCCTGTACACATATTAAATACTCCACTAATTTCTTTATCAATTCAAAATTAATATCGCAAAAATGAATAGCAGTTTTGTTTATATTCGTGCATTTTTGACTGAAAAAGTGTCTTAGCTGAACCGATTCTAAATTATCTTTTTATTTTAATTTTCATCTTTCTCAGATTTCATAGTAATTTCAAACTTTTGACTGATAGTGTATATGATATAATAAATCCTTCCCACAATTAAAATATAGGTATCTGTTCATTGCTGTAGCTGTGCAATGTTTTCACTAAATAATATTCCTTAGATTTGAAAAAAAATAAGTTTTGAATAGGTATCTTTAATTTACGTAATGTAATTCATATCTACAATAATAGAAAGATACATACTTATTCAATTCATCTGTGTTGTAAGGTAAAACGACATAAATCACATGTTTTCACTTTCAAGATATTGCCACTCAAAGTTTTGAATAAATTTGCTAAATAACGGAATATTTTCATGTCTTTTTGTTTCATAAACGCTTACATTCTACTTTCTAAGGCTCAGTTAATGCATTTCTCATAAACTCCATTTTTTCTTTAAAAAATGTGACGCGTCATATTGTCTTATTGCCACAGATATAATTTCTTCATTTCCCTGCTAATTAGCACCTACACCGATAAAAAAGGAATTGCAGAGTTTATAGCGTATTTTCGGTATTGTAGAACACCGAAAACGAAACACAATTGTATAGTTCTCAAAGGAAGAACGTCAGTCGTTTCACAGGTAATGACGTAGGTGTGTCTACGAAACATACTCGCGGTAATGTGTGGCCTGCGGTTGCGTTACAATTAACACCGTACTCGCTAACTTCTTCCGGTAAGTTGGATTACACGTCTTTAAGTGTATATACATCGTGGCTTACATTCCTTCGCATAGGCTTCCTGACATTTCACATGTACTTACTATAATTATCCTGATCAATTAAGTTTCGTAATAAAAGCCATATTATTATAACGGTTGAAATCATCATTACGTTAAACTATCAGCTGTCGAAAGAAGTTCGTGCAGATTTGTACTATAAAATTCACGTACTCCGAAGCTTTTTAAAATAGATTATAATTTAATTCAACGCGGTATAATGCGAAGAGAAACTTATGAACCGTTTATTTCGAAAATGACGTGAGTCCATTTTTGGGACAAATACAGGAAACAGAAAATTTGTTAAATATATTATATAATATATAAAATTTATAATATATTCTATAATGTCAACTGTTTATCTATCAACAATTCATATTTGTGTATTAGAATTTTCGGGTGTTTTTAACAATTGAAATTTCGCTTATGAATAGAACGACCTAAACACTTATTTTGAAAGTGACGTAAGTCCATTCGAACCTCTGACTTTTTTCGGTACTTAATAATTACTGGACTGCAGATGTTTATAAGATTACACCTTCCAAATATTGCATTAAGTGCCACACTTTGCATATCGGATATATTTTTACATATAAAGATCACAGTCAGAGAACTCGATAAGTCAAATTTTCGTAAGCTTAGAGGAAAGCAATTTTAAAGTTCGAGACATTCTAAATTAGTCTCATACTTATGAAACTGTTTTTATGTTAGATTTCCAGTTTATACAGTGATTTTTATCATGTTGTTAATAACGAAACTAGTGCAACTCAATTTTAGTATAAATCACCTGTTATTTTATTATTTCCTTTATCGCGCATTCAGACAAACATTCGTTCGTAAGATTATTAAACATTAAAATTCCTTGTGAACTTATCACATTAAAACCTCATAACATTCGTAATTGTTTTTTTTTTAAGGGGACTATAAAATATATTTTCAAGGCTTATATTTTCAGTATAAAATTTGTCAAACTAACGTTGAATTGTTCATGCACAAATTATATCTATCCATGCATAGATAATATTAATAATAAAGGAATTTCCACTGCATTGTAGTGTAACTTTACTCTTAAAGAGCATTTTAAGGACATTCGAATTTGACGTGTATGCATAGTTCATTCTATTTGATTATTTGCTATACATTTTTAAAACAATTAACGATCTATCAGTAGTATTAAATTCAGCAAGAGTCGAGCTTTATATTTGTGTACAATAAATGTCAATGTTAATGTTACTTTTAATTAATTAATGACTACGAAACTTTGAGCTGCATAAAATCGGCCATTTTATATGCAACAACGTAACATTCGTAACATCTCGTTTGGCAACTTTTAGCCAGGTGTAGTAAAATGTAACTGTGCCACGAATTACAGAACAGCCTATATATAAATTCCCCATAAATGCATAATGATTCGCAGTTTACCAATTGCTCAGTCCAATAGTTCTGTTTAATTTCATTTGTAAGACTTTTGCGCAGTGCTGTATACACGTGGAGAAAAAGAGGTCCCGAAAGAGATATACAACCGATAGGTCCATATCAAACTATGATCAAAAAAAAAGAAAAAAGGAAAAAAGAAGAAGGAGACTCTGTACGAAACTACAAGGAAATGATGTAATAAGTCCTGTGGGAGTGTCTAGAATAGAACTCGAATACCACAATACGAGTGTTGCACACTATGGGAACCATTGTTACAGATTCTACAGACTACTACTGTGTTCTCGCTTGTCCGAGAACTCCCACGTGGCTTTCACTTGTGTCCCCAGGAGTACCAAAAGTTCTTTGGTGTTCTATTCTGTCGTCGACTGCTTCCTTTTCATCTTAGCGTCGACATCTTGCTAGGATGACTTCCGGTCTTTCTCGTCGCCCTCTTTGCCCGCGCACTTTCATCGTGATCGACACGAACCTACTCTGTTTTTGCACCATTCTTCCTTTCGTTTGTGCAATTAAGTAAAATTAGAAATTACAAGCTTCGATTTGAGGGTTCGTATTTTCTTTTAGAAAAACAATTACTATTGAAACGCTCGGAAGATAAACTGATGAAGTTTAGCTTTTATTAGGTGTACACATCAATTCTTAGTCTTTGTCTTTGAATTCTTGATATCTTTATTAATTCTTTATTATCTTTTACGTGACGAATTTGCTACATATATGTGAAAATATTTGTGTTTTCAATTGTTCCAGTTCTTCAAATTTCTAAGTTTTTCATTTCCTAGTTCATCATTCCTTAATTTACCATTTTTTCAATTTTCCAATTTTATAATTTTATAATTATCTAGTTTACCAATTTTTCCTTTTCCATTTCTCATTTGTTTCTCATTTTCTAATTCACCTTTACGTATTTCGTTAGCAATTTGAAATTTTATTTTTAACGCTTCATCGAAGATTGTGAGATGACCTAATGAAGCTTTATACCGAGGTAATATATTATTTTACAGCTTTGTGAACGCTGCGTGATAAATGAATGAAGATCATTAAAGTTATGTCAGAAGCATTTATAATCCATTGTTGTAGAGACATTTATTATTGTGCATTACACTAGATTTTCGTTGGTACCACGTTAATGAGATATTGTGCGTTGCTTTATGAAGAGAAAATGGAAGTAAACTATGTGAAAAGTTGCCTAGCGTGTATGAATTACGTTACTTCCAAAACGTAGCATTCAAATATTTCACGTTTTATGTGAAAAAACAAATGGATCATGATACTCATTTAGATATTTTATATAATAGAACATTATACGAATATGAAAGATTGTGTACTGATAATAAGATAAAATTATATTATTTGTTTAGCGTTCAAATTATTCCTAAAACTAATCTTTACAAGCTTTTAATAAGATTATTGCATTGAATCAATATTCATATTAAACTAAATTAAAACGATGAATATGAGGTTGGTGCATATGAAATTAGTGTTCCAAGTAGAAAAGTTTCGAAACAAATATCATCTCTTTGCTTCGAAATTATTTTACTTTAAATGATTTGTAAATATTTAAATTTTGAAGCTTTCGAATTTGCAACCCTACGGTTTTCCAAGTTTTTAAATTTCAAGACTTTGAATTTTCAGGACTTTGAGATTTAAGCCTTCGTATTCTAAGCAATCAAGTTTCCAAGCCATTCAATTTCTGAACTATCGATTTCTTAAAATTTAGAATTTCAAAGCTTTCAAATGCCAAGCCTTTGAATTTCCAAGTTTTCGATTTCCCAAACTTCCAAATTCTCAAGCTACCGAATATTTAAGCATTTGAATTGCGAACCCAAAGGTATGTAATCCATTGAATATCAAAGTTTTCAAATTTCCAAACATTCGAATTGCAAAAGTTAACATTTTCAAGCCTTTGATTTTCTAAGCTTTAGGATTTCCAAGTATCAAATTTCCAAACTTTGAATTTCCAAGCTTTCAAATTTATAAACTTTCAAATTTTTTAACCTTTGCATTTTTAGGTTTTCGATATTCCGAACCTTTGAATTTCTAAGAACACTTTGAATTCCTAAGCTTCTCGATTTCAAAGTTTCCGAATTCCTAAGCTTTTGAATTTGAACGCTTCAAATTTCTAAATTTCGAATTTGCAATCCTTTAAATTTCTGAGCTTCTAAATTTTCAAGTCTGAAATCCTAAGCTGCAAAATTCCCAACCCTCTCAGTCACCAAATCTTTGGATTTATAAGCTTTTGGATTTAAGAGCCTCTGAATTTCTAAGCGTCGAATTTCTAATCTTCCGAATTTCCAAGCTTTTCGATTTCAAAGCCTCCGAATTTCTAAACTTCGAATTTACAAGCTTTTGAATTTCTAAGTTGTCGACTTTCCAATCACCAAATATTTGCTTTTATAAGCTTTTGGATTAAGAAACCACCAAATTTTCAAGCCTCTTAATTTCTAAATTACTAAATTTCAATGCCTTTGAATTCTAAATCATTAATATTCCAATCTTCAAAATTTACGAAAAACATTCAAATTCCCAAACCTTCGTATCTTTAACATTCTCAGCTTTCCAACAATTGAATTTAATCAATATACCTTCCATCACCTTATATGCGTTCTTTCCAACTTGTAACGCAGTCGTACACTTTTAATACTTTTCGATCTATATATTTTATATACCCTCGTAAACGTAGAAGTTATACTGCTCGCGATCAGCAATTTCATACTAACTAACTTAATACGTGGCAGTAAAATTCCTTCCATGGCGAGTGAATGAAAGTTGCACAACTTCCAATTCCGGTAAGAATGCCCGATTAGTGCGTATTATTCAACATTACACCTTGCCGTAACTAAAGCTAACGTTTAGGGGTCATCAAGGTTGAATGTGTAGTGAGCACGCCATGATGGAAAGGGTGGTGGTTAAGTGCTATGTCACTCTATATATAACGGAACTCGGCACCCCACGCGATATTAAGAACGTTCACCGCATCTGCGGTAACATGGTTTCCAGTTACAAGGTACTTACTCTTCGAACTATTCACGACTCGCCTAAAAGCGGTGTGTACGTGTACGTGGCAATGTGAACATTATATCACGAGCAATTGAACTCATTAGTATTGAATCGTTATAACAAAGCTAATTATAAGCCAGCCAAATATAATTATTATATAAACCCCGTGGGACAATGGTTATTGTGTATCCTTTTGGTGATTGTGAATATTATAGTGCATCGTTTCACCTGTTGTGCCGGCACAGTTTTTATAGTTCTTCGCGAGCGTCGATGTCTTTAACGTAGTTTCACTCGCCTATTGCCCAGTGCTTTACTTTCAGTGAAAAGTGTCCTAAAGTGTCTTTTTCTATACTTTCTATTGTGTGTTCATGGTTTTAGAGTAATTAGTAGGCTACGGATTTTTATGCGAATCAGTAATAAAGAAATTTGTTTCACTCCCTAAATGTAACAATAGATGATTTATTTTGGATATTTCATACAGTTTTGCATACTAAGTGTATTTTGTCATTTTTTTGCAAACCAAGATTTCCCATAAATGCATAAAAATCCGCGGTCTTATATTTAGGTTTGCAAATTAATTCGGTGCAGCTAAAAAATGATTTAAAGTTTATTAATGCAATGAGTAACATAAGTTTAATCGTTAGAGGAAATTTTCTTTCATTTTCTATTGTTTCAGTCCATTTTTTTTCTTGCAACAATTTCATTCTGTCGTGAAATAAAATACAAAGCTCCAAACAATTAGAGTATAGCAATTCTGAATGATTCTATTATTTAATCGAAAAATTATATAACCTTGATAGATTAACATTTAACACAGATACTATTTGTACGGTATTATGAAAAAGAATGAGATTAAGACCAGGATCGAAGTGAAATGGAAACAACTGCTTCAATTTTTTCTAATTGCAATCCCCTAATTGCTTAGAGTGATTTAGCAATTGTTTTGATCTTGTTTGTATATAATAAATACTTCTTAGAAAGTTATTATTAGGCACCGACTTAATTTATATACCTAATAAATTATTATTCGGGTTTTTACTGCAATAAGATTCCTTCAATTTGTACATATAACACTTTATTTATACTTCTGACTATTTGTGAATGAACATCGCAATTACTAAAGAGGATACATAATTGTAACTGTTATACAATTGATACGAAATTCATTGAACACACAATAGAAGGATTAAAATGTTTCTTTCATAATACATTTTTTACTGCATGAAATTACAAAAAAAATTCTGTGACACAAATATCATTACCCTTTTTGTTATATTTTTAATAAATACAGCTAGCAAAGTTTTGTATGTAAATATAAAATGTTGTTTAAGTGTAAATGCAGAGAACGCAAAAATAATTTAAGTGAATGATGCGAGTGTTTATATCGATTCGTAAAATTCGCCGTTAACTAATACCGATTATAATTATCGACAAAGTGGTCCACAAAATATTGCGTATCGTAAAATCTTATAGTTTGTTGAGATTAAATGAACGTAGTGAAAGATGTTACAAACGAACGAGAAATAGATGAGATAAATAGAAACAGAGACAGATAATAGATAATAAACGAATGAAATATTAAATTTGAATTTAAATAATCATTACACTGGAGAAATCTTTTGCATTTTATATCAGTATTTATGTAATGAAAAAGTCTAATAAATCTAATAGCAAAAGTTGCGTAACAATTTTTAGAAAAAAAATAGGAAGATACTCAAATAGTAAAATATTATATGTTAATTTAGATATATAGTAATTGGCATTGAAATAAATTCCAAGCATTCTATTAATATTTACACTTTGTACTTCATCTTACAATTAATCTAAGATTTAAAATTCTATTAAAGGTTGTGACTAAATACTATTGTATAAAAATTAAAAACAGAAATGAAGAGAAATTAAATTGACACAATATTAAATATTAGTTTAAATATATAATAATTTGGATTGAAACATAGTTCAAACATTGTATCAATATTTGTATATTGTATTTTATCTTGCAATTAACATAGCATTCAAAATTCATTCAAAATTCAAACCCAAAGCTGCATAATATTCAGAAAGAAGTAGAAAGAAGTTGAATAATTAAAGTATTAAATATACTTTAAGTATAATGTAATTTTAAATATTAAACATGATTTCAATACATAATAATTAACACGGTATACTGTAAAGTATACCTTAAAAGTAGTATCAATATTTATGATTTTCACATCGTCTTACAGTCACTGCATGATTTAAAAATTACGATAAAAGCTGCGTAATGTCTTCTAAGAAATATGTAATTAATCTTCTTCTGATTTTTATATTTAGAAATTATCATTTCCTGCCGTTAAGATGACGCCATGGCTGATGGCCATTATCTGTCTGGCTACTGCGGGTTGCTCGAACGTCACGGACCAGCAAACATCTGAGACACATCACGATCAACAGGTAGCGATCTTGAAACAGATCAGAAAAGTGAATGAAGACGGTTCTTACACGTATGGTTACGAAGCCGGTGACGGATCATTCAAGGTAAGATTAGAATACTTATTGCACCGTTTAATGCGAAAGGCATGCAACGAGCGTGCAACGTTTCTGAATACGATCGCTGCAGCCATAAAAGCGTTACAACTATGTTTCATTCGTATCGATTATTTTGAATTTAATTTCGCAACATTGAATTTGTGTGAAATGTTCCAATTCACTTATGAAATAAATGCCTAATTCTAGAGATGGAACACTTGAAACTCAAAAGGTTTGGAGTTTCGAGAACTCTCGAAACTTTGTGCTATTTTTGTGATTCGAAACTCTCGATATCAAAGTAAAATAATAATTTGTATAAATGACAAGAATATTATCGTTATATAAATTTGTTTAACTGAAAGAACAATTGAGTTTATGGTTAGACTTTGGATTCATTTTAATGGATGCAACTTCATCAATTCATTCGTTGCAGTTGTTTGTATCGAGGAAAAATAAGCCATATAAATACTGATAATCATCTGACGAAACTTTTTCTTTTATTCGATATTAAATTATAACTACATTTAAGTTACACTTAATTATACACGCGAAATCTGTGCAATTGAAACTAGAAACCCGCCGATCTGCCAAAATTACTTACAAGTTGTTATTGTACAACTTGTTACTGTATAACCTTCACAGAGTTAATTCATTTATAGAACATGAAATTCATGCGGTCTACTTTAATTCTGCTGCGGTTCTTTGCTTATTTTTTATCCAAATGTGTTTTTATGGCTCTGAAACATTTCCTAGTTTTGAGACAAATACAGTGGCGGATTAAGAGCTAAATGTAATTATAATAGAATATATCAAGTATACAAATTAATTCGGTGCCTCATCTCAAAATTCAATGTGTATTTAAATACACACGGAAAATCAAATACAACTCTGATGCTCAAAATCACTTCTATTATTCGATCTCTATCGTCTGCAACTTATAAATTTTATTGTAACAAAAAAAGGTGACGGTTTTAAGTCGATAAAATCCTCATGATTTTAAACTGGAAGGCACTGAATTAATTTGCACACCTAATAAGTGAAAATAAAAAACAGAAATATTGTAGTGAAATCTAATGTAATTACGAGTAACAATTTTGATTTAAATATAATGTAAATAAAGAGATATGTACATTAAATCATAATTGTTGTTATCTCTGCGTCGTTAAACACCTTGATAAGTAATTAAAAAAGTGAAAATTTCTGTGTTTATGCTTTCAAACTTATCGCTAAGAGCTCCGGACCAACTTAATCCGCCACAGAGAAAATATAACGAGATTATTAACATTTGTAAATTTAAATTTCGAGTTCTATATTAAAGATTTTTTTTCTACAAATTTGATTTCTTTTGAAAAGAAGAAGGTATATGATTAAATTAAATAGAATTTTGGAGACTGTAGCAGGGTTAAGTCATTTATGAAATACTTAATTAGCTTACGTAGAATGCTTCCAATTTATTTGTGAAACATTCAAATTATACAGAATATTCTTAGCCCATACAGAATACTTTTAAATCATTTAATTCGTTTCTGCAAAATTACCACTTTTAACCCTTTGCACTCGCAAGTTCTTTCCGTTTCCTTTTCAATAACTATTACTTTAAGCGTCTTATGTGAAATGTGTACTTCGAAGAACTGTTGATCGATAGAAACCAATTTAAACAATCTTTTTCTCACCAATTATGTTAAAATTAGCATTGGAACTTTGTTGAAATTTGCTTTTATTATATTATATTATGTAATAAATATTTAGATTGGCAATTTAACCCTCAACTGATATTGTGAGGTCTCGTATGATATATTCTACCTTTGTTTTGCTTTACAATCTTAATAAATTAAGATATGTAAATGAAACTAAAAATTAGGGAAGATTATTGCGTTTTGAAAAATTCATTGGCAGACTGCGGCTGTCTGAGCACGATATATATGCAAAAATCATATAAAATTTGTACACGAAAAATATGCAAATATGTGCGATATTAAGTATATACTATGTTAAGTGTTAACAAAGGTTCTACAGTTATTCCGATGTATTGTATTATTATATTAAATTCGGTGATGTTAATTGGTGGTGTTTGTTGGTAGAAAGTATAATTTTTACATCGAAAATGACCACATCACACTATGTTACCGATGCATATTTAAATTTACTTAAACTGATAGACTAAATTAATTTAACGATGATTCAAATGAACATAATACAGGGTGAGTCAGTAATAGTTACAATCTGGGGTAATTTGTTATTTGTTGTTTTAATAAAAAGAAATCTTTTATACAAACTATATTATACTTGACGAGGCTTCTTGAACAAATATATTTCAATTTTGTTATGTCTTAAAATTCCTAAGATATCAAGAAACCAATTGTTGACAAGACGCGTTATTTTAAATAACAGCACTCATTAACTCACCCAGTATATGCATGTACACGACAAATAACACATGCAATATATAAATTTCTATAAACGTAAACGTGTAAAACGTATGCATCGCGCGAGAATCGTAAAATAATGAGTACGTTTACGAAATCCTCTAATTACAAAATTGCTGTGCCTGTTTTCTACAAAAATATTCATCTTCATAGACATCCGCAATCTATTCATTGTCCGTTTTAATTGGTAATAACATTATTGCTAAACATACGCGTCATCCTATAGAGCATTGCAAAATACCACTTGTATACGACACATCGCCAATCGAGGGTTAAAAATGTCAAAAGTGAATCGACAACAGGAGTGCAAAGGGTTAAACCAATTCCACCCAGGGTAATTCCTGAACGAAGAAAAATTATTGTCAGGTTGAGAGTCGCGACGTTCTAGGCAACATCAAAGGAACATTCGGTTTCGTGGACGCGGACGGCGAAATAAAGAGGGTGTCGTACTCCTCCTCTAATGGAACTGGCTTTAAAGCAACCACCGTGTCGCCATTACAGGAACACGTCTCCGTCGTGCAGAGTATTCCTCGTCTAAATCGCACCACCACAACCAAGAAGCCAAGCATCATCTATCCATCGACCACCGAAGCCTCCACCAAATCATCGGTAGTGCAATCGATACCTCGCAATAGGAAAACCATGACAACCACCACGACCACGACTACGACCACCACCGAGCAACCGAAAACCATTTTCGGTCACTATTTGAAAGGGACCGGGAAGAGTCGTCCGCGTTTCGTCATCAATGGCCAACAGAGGCCTTTGGTGATCGAAGAAGAAGCTATCGAAGACGAAGACTCGCAAATAAATCGTCCGAGCACCGAGGACAAGACTTCCACGTACCGAAGAATCATTTTAGCCAAGCGACCGATTGACCTAACCCTTCGACCGATCTCCGATGAGTTTGTAGAGAAGGAAGAGGATTCTAAAGTCACTACCGGGAATAATTTGAGGAGGCAACTGCACGAAGATACCACGAAGCCGAATCCAATCGTGGAAGGAAGCAGCGACGACCATAGCGACGTTTATGGTGGTTCTTTGTCCACGACTCGTCCGCTCTTCACCACTACAACTTCTCCAAGAGTTCTGCAACGCGTGACTCCCTCTCGGGTGGAGAGACCAAAGTTGTACCTAAACAGAGAGAACATAGGTCCGGCTAGGTTCGAAAACGTGAAATACGACAGCTCCAGAGTTTACGAAGCCGAGTCGAAGACAGTCCAGGAGGAACAAACTCCGACTCAAGCTCAACTTCAACCTCAACCAGTCTTGATTCGCGGTCCACCGCGAATAGCAGAGAACAGAGAGTACGTGCGACAAAGTACCGAGCCGATTTTCGTGCGACAACAACCGGAACAGTTTTTACGGGAGCTTCCAGGTGGAAGGATCTTGGTGCCGCAGCAAAATCTCGAAGAAGATCCATCGTATCGCGCTCTTCCAGTGAACAGAATTTTGTTACGGCCCTTATCAACGAATCAACAGCCATTGTATTCGACCACCACGGATGCGAATATTCACTATCTGACGGAGAATCCTCTTCCGGAACAGGAAGAAGACCCAAGAGTCGCTATGCCTGCGCCTGGAACCGGTACTTACGTTCGTCCACGGACTTTTCCACGACCAATGATCTTCCCCGAATCCGAAGCTCGAGCTAGACCTGTACTGCGTCCTGTAACACCGGCGATTAATCATGCAGTGGATGACAGGGAGTACCAAACAACTCCGGAGTATCCTTACAGAGGCAGCACCATAGCTTTGCCTCCGGAACCACCGAATCCTATCACTCCGCCATTGAGCAGACGCGATTTCCAATTATTGTTGAGAAGATTACTGGTCAGTCAGTATGGAGTTCAAGCTCTGTCTTATCCGAAGAGCTATTTGGAGGATGCTTTGTACGATCAGCAACCTTATTCTTCGTATCAGACGGGCTATCAGACTCCGAGGACGGATATTGGTTACGAGCAACAGATTCCGTTGCAGTACGGGGATCGTGTTCCTTTGAGGAGACCTGTTTACACTAGGGCTTTGAATCCTGTTTATCAACCGCAACAACAGTACGAGGATTATAGTGACGGGAGATATTCGAAACGGGTTTATAGACAGAAGTTTTACACGCAAGAGGTCGCTGACGAAGGGGATGAAATATTGCCTGCACCGATTAGAGAAGCTTTGTTGTTGAGGATGTTGCAGTTAGCGATTAATGCTGAGAGACCTCCTATGGTTTCTACGCCTGTTATGACAACCACGACGCCAGCTTCGAGATACAGGAAGACTGGTCCTGTTAGAAGCGTGCAGATCATCACCGATGAGGAGGAAGAGGAGAAGGAGATGAAGAAGAAGATGTGAGGGGTAGATTTTTGTTCTGACAGAGAAATTATGGTTAGAAAGTTCTTGTGAATCTATAGAGCTTATTTTGTATTGTAGATGTTGGTTTCACGATAAAACGGTTGTTCGATGTAGTATGATAATAGAGTTATGGTTGAAGAGTTCTGGGGAAAAATGATCGGAAATTGTAATCATGAGATAATGAAATTTAGATTTTAGCATAACGTGTTGTTAAAGTTAGGGAAAACAGGGCAATTCAGAGTAATTAACGGTTAAATAATTATGAGTTCGGAAATCTTTAATACAATTTTATATTTTGCTGTATTTTAGCAGAATTTTACTTTCATAAAATTTACGAACGAACTGTTTCGAGGTCATGTATCGTTCTTGAAAAGATTCAGAAATTTATTGCAAAAAGAAGAAGGATGTTAAATTTTGTCACAAAGTTTATTTTTCAACTAAAAATTCTACGTTTTGTGACTACGATCGTTTTTTTTTTTCATGGACTCTTTAATTCCATTGCGTGGTTAATTTAATGACAGTGAAATCAAAAAGTATTCAAGGAAAATTTAGGAGATTTTTTCATTTGTAGAGTAATATTGATCGAAGATTACACAAGATACAATTAGTCCAGGAAAAACAATTTTTCAAATAAAAAACTTAGTTTATTTTTCTTATTTGTTGAATACAACTGACGAAGAAAATAATTTCATACTGCAATATATAATGCAATAACTATTATTCAGTTGTAAAGTAAAATATTTAGTTGATTCTTGCCTTTAATTCGTAGAGTGCAGAGTTAAACGATTAAAGCTGACAGAGAAAATAAATTTTTATATAGATATATTATATAGATATTTAAAAATTATCACTTTGCAAAGGATTCATTATTGCTTGTAGAAGAGTATATTTTATGTTAGCGAATGACAACGTTTGAATAATTTAAGAAACAATAGAAGTAAGTTTGTAGGAGAGAAATGTACTAAAGGAACGAGTGCTAAGAGAAAAATATGTGCATGCAGGATTTAGACGAACAATTTCAAAATATACTATTTATTTTTCTATTTAATTACGTCACCTTGTCATTTATTGATCTATTTATTTCTCTCGATATAACAAAATATCCTTTAATCTTTACATTATGTAAATTTTATGGTATCAATTAATTTAAAAAATAATCATTTCCAGCTTTCATATAGTTGTTATAACATAACGAGTGGTTGCCACTTAATAATTAAATTTATAGTTTCCTTGAAATTATATTTCCTATTTCCAAATTAGAAGGTTCAACCTTTTTTTCAACAAAAAGGATTCAATCACTAATTTCGTTGCAAGAACGACTATAGTATTAACTAAATTTATATTTTCCTTAATATTATTATCAAACCTTGTTTCAACCTTCAGTTTTACGTTAAAAGAATACCAAATTACTTTTATACGTTGATCATTCATTTAATAACGGAAGAAAAAGATGTAACATGATTAACGTGTAATAATAAAAAAGCTAATAATGATTAAAATTACATCTTCCTTGAAAATGCATTTGAAATTTGGTTCAATTTTTATCACTTATATTACAAGATTTCTTCTCGTCAATTAATTCTCCTTTCAGTAAAAAAGGGATTGGAGTAATTTACGATAAGTATTACCTAATAATTCAATTTATGTTTCCCTAAATATTGTATTTCAAATTTCGTTCAATTTTTGTCTTTCATATTACAAGATCTCTTATGCGTCAATTAATTTTTCGTTCAACAAAGGAAGAAGAATGCAATCAATATAAATATCAATAAAAAAGGTTACAACGCTAATTAAATTTATATTCTGTTTATTAGTATTTTTCGAGACTGTTCCAATTTTTAATTCTCTTTCTTTCTAAAAAAAGTAGTATTTAATCATTTATATCTACGAAGATACATATTATCTAACAATTGAATTTATATTTTCTTAAAATTGTGTTTCAAATTTGCTCTAATTGTTATCTTTTATATCACAAGTTTCCCTCTCATCAATTTATTTTTCTTTCAATAAAAAATAAGAAAAACCCAGTTAATGATTTAAAAATATAAGAATAGTTACAAAATTCAAATTGGAGATTATCCGAGTTTTCAATTATGAATTACCAGATTACCAATTACTTTAACCAATTGACCATTGTCTCTGAAAAAATGAATCGTTTACATCAATCAGTAATTTATAGTTACAAGGATACATTTACATTTTCCTTCGGATTGTATTCCAAATTTGTACCAATTTTTACTTTTCACAATTCAAGGTCTCCTGCTCATCAATTACGTTTCAATAAAAGGAAAAAGAACGCAGTGGGTGATTAAAAAAATACAAGAACGATTGCGGTATTAATTACAGTGGTTCTAATACAGAATTCTGAGACCATTCGTTTAACGAGAAGAAGCTTTCCCGGTACAAAAGAGCGTGAGAATAGAAGAAAAGCAACATCGCGTCGATAGACGTACATACTTACAATCGTGGCGACATAGTTTTCCACGGAACACGAACTGGAATCGTCAGCGAAACGAATAGGCTTCTCAGAAAGGGAAATGTCCCATGTGTTCCTCCAACAACGATTTTCCGCACGACAACTTTCAAGTATCTCGCAACGCTCGTTTTTGCTTTCGCGAACTTATCGTCGTTGCCTTTAAATCGCCTCTACGAGAATGCAATTAAACCAACGTATATATTTGGTCAACCTGCTCTATACACGCTTACGATTACGTCTGTTGATCTTGCATACAGTTACACTCAATTTAACCCTGTGTACGTTGCAGAGTAGAAACGTTGAATTATAGCGTAGACCTTCCAAAGACGAGACCACAGACTAAACAGGAAATATGAGGAGCACCAATACGTAATTCACTTATTATTTTCGAATGGGTTATTTAGTACTTTAATAATACCACTTATGCATATTTGTTATTCTATTTGTGTAAATTAAAAAGTATCTCACCCGTAAATGAATAAATAAATAAATGAATTTTACATGTGCGCGAGGCCTCGAAAATATCGAGTCGAAACGAGACGAGAATTTCCTTCGAGATCGAGACAAGACTACGAAAGTATGTCCCTAATCGAGAATGTCGAGAATCTCGACAATTTTCTAGGATTTTAACTATTTTCGGGAATTTTAAGAATATGTAGAATAATTTCATAAATCTCGAGATTACGGAAAATTTCCAGAGACTGATTCTTGTTTTGGGATTATTTTTACCGAATGCAAATTTAGGATGTTCAGTGTTGTAGTGAGGTACAAAACTGATGCGACCAAATTTTTTTTTGTAATCATTCACATTTTTTTTTGTTTCTTGCATCTTTTCTATTCTCCATGAATTTGGTAAGAGAAATGTATTATGTATCACTACATTTATTAACCCTCTGCGCTCCATCGGCTATGCTATGGGAACGCATGTAAATCCTTCCAAAGGTTTTATTCATATTCATTTCTTTCGAAACGAGGATATGTGAAAATATATTTTCTCCTTTTCACGACAAACCACTAACAATTAATCATATATCATTCGAATGCAGAAAATTAGAACGAGGGAAACGCAAATGCGACGTAAAACGGAACATTGTTCTTTCATCCAAGAACTATACAAGAAACACAATCACAACATTTCTTAAGAACACCAATCTGTTCGACAAAATTTAATATATCTGATTCGTAAGTCAAAGACAGTGAAGAAGAAGAAGGTAGATTCTTGCATAAGTGCCCTAAAAGATTGGTAGATCAAGTTAACCCCTTGCCATACGACATCTACCAATACTCGAAACGTAAATTGTACAGTTGTTTCAATAAAAACAGATTTAACAATGAGATTGTACCAAAGTTAAATTTTGGCTCGATTTTTAGATTCAGTTCATAAGATTGAGAATCACTAAATAGAAATTATTGGGTTAAGTAAAAAGTAATTTCGTATTTTGCGGGTAAATGTTAATAGGAAGTATGTGAAACAATTTTCACTCTTTTTTGTGCGAAGAGTGGCGAGAAATTATCGAGCGAAACGTTGCATACATTGTTTAATAAAATTCTTCTTTAACGCTAGGTTTACGGAAATCGTCACATGTTGACGCATTTCAGGTTTCATACCTAAAATTACAGAGACCATAAATATTATTTTTCAGTACTTTATGTTAACTTTAATTAATGCAATGGTATGAATATGTATTCTAATTGATTCTCTTCGTCCTCACGCTTCTAATTTCGAATATTTATATGCAGTATACGTTTTTTTCCGGAAGCCTGTCAAATTATGCAGTTAACATCCGTAAACCTAGTGTTAATAAAAAGATACCGTCGTTTAATTTGACCTAAAAATACGAAATACTATAATAAGAATAATAAAAATAAAATAAATAATAAAATACAACCCAATGTATATAATATTTGAATATTATTTATATAATTTTACAGTATGGAACTAATAAATATTACACAAATTGTAGGGCAAGGGTTAACGAAATTTGCAGTACGAACGGTTAAAAATATACCGATTAGATGAATTGAAATGAAATTGAAATTGTTGTCACCCTTTTATTGTATACACAGTAATTAAACAGTTGCGTTGGTAAATTAAGCGCGGTACGCCTAACACAGCGTTGAAGTTACTATGCGAATCTCTTATGCGGACGTTAAAGTTTCTCGCATGTTTCGCATTGCAGGTATTAAAATTTGCTCGACAATCTTTCCCAGCGTAAACTAATTGCTTTAATCGCTGCAAATCTCTTTACAAGGGAACTACGCACTCTAATTTACAGCTTACGCTACTTTTATTAACAGTTTGAATATTTTCTCATTTTCAATGGATTTATTTATTCAATATTTAATTAATAGAAATTTCCTACATCATCGATTATTGTAATTATAAATTTAACTTTTAATCATCCGCTATGACGCGTTATATTTAAGATAGCTGTGTAATTTTAATACTGAATTTACCCAAAAAAGTGAATTATTCATTGCTACACCCGATATTTCAATTTGTAATAGCAAAATGGTGATCGCATACGTTTCGTATTATTGTCGGTGTGATGGGTTATTTTTGTTGAATAAAAATTGTAGATCTGAGAGCAGGTATTTATTGCAAAAATTGAGAATCCAGATATAATGTCAGACATTGAAAATAGAAAGGAAGAATTCAACAGTAGCAATAATTGAAGTGATCGCGGAAACAAGAAAGCAGCTCCACTTTTTATATACTTTCTCAACTTTAAATTACCTTTAATCATTGGAAGAAAGAAGTATACCTAAGTATAATATTCAATGGTAAAGTTTATTACTTCCAACAATAGATGATTGAGAAATTTATAGTGCGTTCAATAGAAGAAAAAATGCTTACTTTCTATAAGCGCTTTTTTTCGACTACTCAAATTGTCCGAAATTAGAGTCCAATCATTATAATAGCAATCATCTTAATTTCTAAAAATGCAGCTCTAAAGTTTGCTATCGTATAATTGTACGTCTGTTGTGGTTTCAACATAGTTAATTTCCATAATGCAGATTTTTATGCAAATATGCACTATATCGAAATATCTGAAGGTAATTAAAATAGTCTTTGAGCAATCTTTACAATAAATATAGAAGATAATTAACAAATATCCGTCTCACTTACTTGCATTTTATCATTAAATGTATAAATTTGCATGAATATTCGTATTCTATTAATTCTCAATACGAATTCAATGATAAATAGGCTGCGTCTATATAATATTTAAATATATACAAAAATATAGAATGCATATAATACGCAAAAATATGTAAAATATTCAAAGTTCAATGTGTGTTGTAACATTTAAAAGGTAAAATATTTGTCCATTTTCCAATTGTTGTAACAATTAAGTGTTTATAGATACTTGAATTTACATAAACATCCGCAATTGACTGTGTTGAAATACAGAATTGTTACTAACATTATCATTACCGTTGAGAATTTGTGTTTAAATGAAAAAATTCTTAACAATTATTGTCAAAATTAATACACCAGAATTTTCATAAAAGATTCTCATTAATGCTGACGGTAATTAGAAAAAAATGTTGATTAATTTTGTTAACTTTAAGAATGATTAAAATCTTTTCATTATTTGTTTTAAAAATTCATTTCAATTATTGTTTATAATAGCAACAATATTGTTACATTCCAAAATTCTCATCAAAAATTGTCGTCAATATTAACAGTATTTAAGAATTATTAAAATCGCTCCGTTATTGGCAATAACAATTCTTTGCAATTATTGTTATATTAAAGTAATGAATAAAATTCTTTTATAAATGTCGTTAATATTAACCGTGTTCAAAAGATAATTCAAAGGAAATCATTAATAAACAATATATAATTTTTATTACAGCAAAAAGGAATTCTTAACAATTATTGTCAAGATTAATAATGGAATCGTTATACACCATAATTTTCATAAATATTTCTCATTAATATTGACAGTAATTAAAACAGAATTTTAAACAACTTCGTTAACATCGAGAATCATTAAAATCCTTTCATTATTGGTAATAAAATTTCTTTGCAGTTATTGCCAATATTAATAAGTACTTCATTAAAGTCACAAATAAAGTTCTCATACAATTTTCGTTAATATCAGTCTACTCGATAAAGAATTCACTGATGAGCAATAAGGCCGACAATAATAGTTAACTTATTCAAATTTAGCTAATTAATATCATCCTTTAGCCTTCGTTCCGTTGCAAATATATTATAATATGTTATATGAAGTTAGTATGTAATATATGTATCGAAATAAAACGAGATAGAAGGTACAGATAACCCGGTGTGAGAATTCATTTCATAAGCCTCTGAGAGCCAACGTACCAGGAAAGAATAATAACGTGTCTACCACGTTGGTAATTAGCATCGCAAGTTGCGACACTTTGCTGTCAGATATACGAGTCGCATTGCTTTGCACGATGGCCACACTATGGGGGCGTAGATCACATGGGATTTTGCGCATACGTAGTTTCCACGTGTATTCAGAACTCGCTTACCTCTTACCAAATCTCCGGATAGAGACATGTATCACCTTTGAGAAAGTTTTAGTGGGAAAAGTGCCCGATTGAAAGCCGACAAGCTAATCTTACGGAAGAAATTAGGTGAAAAATGGCGGAAAGTTGAAAGAAAACTCACTGTTAAGGAGACGAAAATTGCCAAATGAAAACGAAATGAAGTAAAGCAGGAATTCTACAATAAATACATAACTTAATCATTAATTTCTTTAATAACCGAAGACTGGTTATAGAAAAGCAAAAAGATTGGGATTATAAACATTGTTAGGAAAATTATAGAAACATTAAAATTGGGGAAAATATTTAAGAATTTCTAGAAAAATTAAAATTGGGGGAAATATTTGGGAAATTCTAGAAAAATTAAAATTGAAGGAAGTATGTAAGAAATTCTAGAAAAATTAAAATTAAAGGAAGTATGTAAGAAATTCTAGAAAAATTAAAATTGGAGAAAGTATTTGAAAAATTTTAGAAAAATTATAATTATAATTAAAATTAGAGGAAATATTTACAAAAATGTAGAAAAGGTAAAAATTATAAAAAAAAACGTTTAAGAAATTAAATATTTAAGAAAAGAAGAACTAGAATTATTTGTGCAAAAATGATGAAATAACAGCAAATTAATCCTTTCGCTATGAAGGACGTATATATACGCCTTCAAAAATTGGGCAATTATTTGTTAAAAGTATATGTATTATTTCTCTAAAGTACGTTATTGCATCTATCTTCATTTCTACAATAAAATTAGAATCACAATTGACAACGTAAAGTATCTAAATATTTATATTTATCCCGCTTTCGTATTAATAAAATCTGTTCCTTATCTATGGTTTCAGTTTCAAGTTTCAAGAAACCGTAGCGAAAGGATTAAAGCAGCTAATAAAAATGTCAATTTTCAAGAATTAGAAAATACACGGTAAAAACTAAACGCGACAATCATATGAGAGTTTCGTATTTAATATAAAATTGGTCGAATTGTTATACGATAAACATGTAATTGGTTTGGATATATTTAAAATATTCAAGTTTTATCTAAACATTGGTTCACTCAGCAGTAATCAATACCACATAATATTTTCTAACATTAAAAATTGTATCTTAATTACTTCATGCATTACTATGAATATTAATTAATTAATGAACGCATTCATTTTAGTTTCATAAGTAGTATTAAAACCAGAACCGCTAATGTAGTCAAAATGATCCATTTTTAACTTCTTATAAAAATCGTACAAACTTACAACATTTTAGGTGCGTTTCACAGATTTTCTATAAATAGCGTGAACAAAAATTTATTTTCCCTGCATTATGTATTTTTGCAAACGTTCTATCGTTTCAATTATCTCGATGCAAATAAGTAGACATAGTTTAACCCTTTCGCTATATATTAAAACAAGGATATACTGAAATTGTAGACGATTCTAAATAATTTAAAACTTGGAAAAAAAGTCTATGGATTCTACGCTCTTCTATTACAAATAAGGAAAACATAAGCACTCCTGAAACTCGTTTTTTATGGTCTAAAAATACACGCTATATTAATAAGTTATACTTTTAGAAGTGCAGTGAAAGGGTTAATCTCGGCAAATCCAGTGTTAAAAGGCAAAAACGTAATCCATATATTATAATTCGAGGCTGTTTCATTTAACATTTTTATTACTCACTAATTCCTTTCACCGTAGTAGTTCAAAAATGGAAATTCCATGAACGCTTCGATTTAGATATTTGCAGTCGTTACTTCCACAATTCGAACTAACAATCGATTAATAATTGCACGTGATAACCACAAGAAACTTTCGATTTGTTATTAAACATTCCTCCAGCATGACTTTCTTCGTCAAAAGGAACATTCTTAACGAATGCGCTCATGCGTGAACTCGAAAAAATGTTACATTATCACAGCCATATCCTCGAACGCATTCAACACCGAATTGATATACAGTGGAACCTAGATTATCCGAATTAATTGGTGAACATAAATGTTCGGATAAGAGAATTTTCGGATAATACAGCATTTCAATTTCTTGATCTTGATTCTTTGTACAGGGTTATCCAAAATAGACTATAGGAACACCTACCTTCACTTTTCTTCTTTCCCTTTCTGCTTTACCCTTTTCTAATCTGTTTTTTATTTCTATTATCTTCGTTCGTTCTCGTTTCCAATTTTTATTTCTTTCACCTCTATTTTACTAACAAACATGGCGTTTGACAGATATTCTCATTCGTCCTAAAGGTACTTTTGGATAACCCTATATGTTTAAAAAAATATTTGTTACACTCGTGTTCTATTAATCCTTCCGCTACGGCAAAATTTGCCATCAATGAGCTAAGGCTGTACAAAACAATTCAACTGCGAGTTTGCAATGTAATATTTACTTGTAAATTGTTAGTTTTTTAACCAGCTAACATTTAACGAACACTAGATTAACTACAAGCCTAGCAATGTGAAACTATACTATTAGATTTAGTCAAATCTCTTAACTAGTGCAAAATTTTGACAGACAGTACTATAGTCATCTTTAGTATCAAAAGGGTTAATAATAATAATTTCATATAATACAATTAAACATGATTTGATTAAAGACTTCTATATTCCAAAGCTTTCTTACACACTAAATGAGGTGATGATCATTTTAACAGATTTAATTTAGTGAAGTCACGTTCCTTCTATATGTTATATCAGTTCAACTATAATATTGTACTGTCTCACCAATGTGACTCCATTTTCGCCATTTTGAAATATTCTAATTATTTTGCATTTCGTTTTTATAGTTAGCATTATACATCATCGTCACAAGGATATCATGCTACTCTACGACTTATTGTAAAACTAAATTGAGAATTAAATTGAACGGTGTACATATGAAATGTGTTCGGATAAAGAAGTGTTCGAATGACGGAATATTTCGAAAACAGAGAATTCGGATAATCGAGGCTCCACTGTAGTCGTAAAATTGGTATCAGCGCGATATTAATGGAATATTTATTAGGAAACAGGACGGAAACGGATAGTTCTACAGTAATACAAGAGACGAACTTTTTCCTCGCAACCGGAGATTCGATTTTTCTAGAGAGACCGGATGCACACGTGAAAGGTTGTCGTTGAGAGAAGTATTTGCCAACTGGACTATCCGCAAGCTGTAACTTCCGGTGTCCTGTGAGCGTGGCAATAACGTGCGTACCTTACACGTAGCAATAGTCGAAGCCGTCAAAGCATCTAATTAGACCATAATATTTTCGTCGACTTTCCTCTTCGATGGTGATGGAAAGTTGTCGTAAAAGACAACAGGTTCAGTTCATTGTTTTACGCGTGTATACATGTACGTGCATATTATGCAGATGCTTGTGTGATCAAAGAAATACGGCACAAAGCGAAAGAAAGGAGAATTCGCAGGGATCAGATACGATCTTGATAAGTTGTTGGGTTCAGCTAACAATCGTGTAGTAAAATATCAAAAGAGAGAGTTGTACTCGGTATAAGCATATTCCATGAAGGATTTGCTCTTCTTGCTCGCTGTATGCAATAATATTACTTTATGAAGTTTATTTTAATGATATAAAGGGTAGGTGTCCCAATTATTGCCACTTCAAGCTTAACGGGCAACTTCATTGAATTATTTTAGGGATTATTTAACCTACGAATCGTTTCAGTTTGGTGCACAATGTTAGTTAACGTCATTTTTATTTATGATGATTCTTTTGTTTCTAAAATATGATACGTTAATTACGTTAGATTAGATTTCAAGCCGCGATATTTCTAAGGTTTTCAATTTACAAGTTTGCGAATTGCAAGTCATCAAATTTCCAAAGCTTCGAATTTCCAGACTATCGAATTTCTAGGATTTTGTATTTTTAAGCTTTCGAATTTCAAACCACCAAATTTCCAAAGCTTTGAGTGTCTTCATACCTTCAAATTCCTAGTTTCTGAAGTTTCGGACTTCCGAAATTTTAAGATTTTGAATTTCCAATCTTCCGGATTTCTAAACTCTCAAATTTCTAAAGTTTTGGATTTCTAAGCTTTCAGACTTCCAGCCATCAAATTTCCAAGGCTTTAAAGTATTCATTAACGAAGTTAATTAAAATTTGTTGCTTGAAAAATTCAGAAACGCTTGGCAGCTAATTCGTGATACTAGTTCGCAAAGGGTTGAAGATATAGGCACAGAATTAATCTGAACTCTTAATAATAATCCACATTTAATCGATATTTTAAATGTAATAATCTAAGTAACCTAAGAAATATACAATCTCCTTAACCAATATTTTCTATATACAATCCTTAATAAGACTTATCTTACAATTAGATACTAACAATTAGATTCCAAATTTTAATGCAAATTCACATCTATATAGAGATTTGTCAGTTTTATACACTTTATCGTCTTAGTTTTTACTTTAGATTTATAATAGTTTCACGATATTGTAGTCAGCTGGCAAAATGTTATATGTCCAACTTTTATTAGAATTAAGATATGCACTCTTCTTTCTGTAAATTTACTTGAAAACGATATAAATAAGTTGACTAAATTAACAACCATTTCTTGTAACCACTAATAGAAGCAATTGTATTTCTAAGGATATGCGTTTTTTCATAATTAAACAATCTTTAGAATAGCTATACTGTAAAATTAAGAAAACTGCACATATCACGTTTCGACATTTGACCACAGATTTATTTCAGATACGTTTCACATTCTAAATATTATAGCATGTACTTATCTTACACTGAATATTTGTATATTTTTGCATAGTAGAGATAGTGATCCAAATGTGGGCTAGTTAAAGTATAGGACTTATTAAGTGCTGCTTTGTATCAGAAACGGTGTAAAACTAGGACTAAAGAACAAATAAAGTTATACAGAAGAAATAGTAACCCTCGTTTGCAGTATTAACGTGTTATGTTGCAAACGGTGTCATTATTACGAATTTCACGATCGTAAAAGGTTGCACATGTATATTTGTTTCATAGTTTTAATAATTATATGTTGAACTAAGGATTAATTTGCTAAGAGCACTATATTGCTAATGTTGAGAGCTTCCTTCACCCACTTTAAATAAAAAGAACAGGTTCCTCAAAAGAAAATAATCGTTTCATTTTTATTTTAGATTATTTTACGAGTGGCCCGTATTTGGACCACACTTTAAAAAATGAAAATTTTCACTGTTACTTGAAATTTATAACTTGTAGCAAGCACTATTTTTCTTCGTCATATTTCAATTCTACATTCGAAAGCTAACATGTTATAGATATACATTGATATATAAACTATTAGGTATCTAGGAAAAGTTGGGCAATAAACGCTAAAATAAAAGTGGTAGACCATATTTCGACCACGTCTACTATTATTTTGGACATTTCAATTCTCTGCAATTGCACAAACATTCACAATTCGCTAATAATTCTTTAACAGTCTGTACATCCTTTCATAAAATAATCCTTACATTCTAATACAAAAAAGGAAAAAAGAAATATTTAAAAATACTGAATAATAAATACCAAAGTCCGGAAAGAAAAATGAGCATGAGTTTAGCTGGAAGCTTGCGAAACTTTCGAATGGACTGAGGCAGACCGGGGAACGTTTTTAGCACTTTCTGCGTCCTCTTCTAGTGGATAAGGACTGAAAGGCTCCGTCTGGACAGCGACGTCCTCGTAATCGAGTTCCAAGGCGTCTTGCTCATAAATTGCATCGTGACTTCGCGGCCGAGCTACGGAAGGAATCCACGGTTGGGGAGTGCCTTTTCCAAGCGCCAGGAAAACCGCAGCAGTCGTTAATAACACGACGGAAGCGACGCCGAAAACTAGCCGCCATGAACCGGCAATCTAAAATGGAGATTAAAGATAGCTTAAAAATTCAAAGCGAACAAGTACAAAATTAGAAATTGAAAATAGAGCTGGGTAAAATTTCAAATCAAGTGCGTAATTCATATGAAATGGTATTTGAAATATGAAGCAAAATTTTAGAGAATAAAATGCATTTATTATTAGAATCTATAATATAAAATGAAATATTTTATCTGAATAATCTGGAATAGAAAATGATCGATGCCTAGGTTCGAAATTGTTTTGCATATGAAATTATACATTTACGAATCGTCGAGTCAAAGAATATTGATTGGGTTTATGCGTTCAGACAAATAAGCTCCTTTCGACCGGTGGCCGAATATATGCAGACGAAAATTCATCTTGATCTATAATTCATCTGTTTACCAACTATTTATGTCCATGTTAAATTCTATATTAAGCTGACATTGATTGAGGAAGAAATGGTAATACGACTCTTCAATTTTATATCTTTTCTCAATATCTCTGATCTACAATTCAAACTGCTCTAAATGTACACTTAAAATGTAAGTGAACTAATAACGTTGTGTACAATAAGATGTGGAAGCAAAAGAAAAGCAATTTAACTAAATTTAATGAGTATTACGAAGATCAGTCGTTTTATGAATTTCCACAGAACTGTAATAAAAGAGTAATATGTTCCTGTAATAAAAATCATTCAGAATAATTTTTTGGCAACCTCCGAAATCAAAAGTGAAACAGTAGATTAAATTTTATTGCTTAGAGACAATAGTTACAAAGATATCGCATTTTTCCGTTTTCTCGAGAAATACTTCTTTTTCGCAAAGTCAAATAACATATTATATTACTTATGCTTATTGCTAGCTATAGCAATAATTATTACTATTTCTCTATACTATTTCTCTGTGAATTTAAACAGTACATAAAGTATTATATGATACTACATATTTGCTGGCAGTTATTTTTGCTATAAATATGAAAATTACGAAAAGGTCGAATTTATTTACTATTGCTGAAGCTTCGGATGATTTAAAGCTGAGAAATAAAACGAGTGGGAAGATTTTAATTAAGAAAGCTTGAATAATCGATACTTACAACTTTAATAGGTTTTAAAGTGGTATGAGAAAGTTAGGGTTAGAATAGTGTTAAAATGGTTACTGCGGTTTCATTCACATGAGTGAATGTAAAAGATTGAATACTTCCTGTAATACACTCGTTCGAAAAATTCTAGGCACTTTTTCTTTGCACCGCTAATACTATGTAATAATATTTGTGATATTTAGCATAGATTATTAGTTTAAAAATATTCTTAAAAAATATTTGCTAATTTGTAGTTACTGTTCTTTCTTATTCTTTAGATTCTAACATGTTACACAATTAAAATGTATTTTCGTTAACATAGTACCGTTATTTTAGCAATTTAACAAAAATGAAATAGATGAAAAATCGCATTGATTACATATTAACACCAAGCAAATAAATTACTGCTACAGCTATTTGTAATGCTGTTTTTAATTGTCTACAAAGTACTGTATAATTAATTACCAGTTATATTGGCGGCCAAAAATATTTTACCAAAATGTTATCTTGTTATATCAATAAGAAGAAAAATACTTCAGAATAAAGATCCATTGTGTATATATATTATGTACTATAATTTATAAAGGATGAATCTCGCAATTCCATTACCTCAAATAACTTGTGAATTAATTGTTACAGAAAAAAATAGTATAATTCTAATTTGATGACCAGAGGTCATATTTTTATATGATATCCAGATGTGTGATAAGATTATTATTTCTCAATACACAGAAAATATCCCGCCTATGATTGTTATTCTTCAATAAATGCAAATCTTTCTGACTCTTTGTCAAATATTTGATTTGTGATATCTTTCGTTATTTAAGAATACTCTATACTCTATATAATAATAACTTACAGAACCGTGAAGAGCTTGTGTAACAAAATAATTGGCAGCTAAAAGACCCGCCGCGCCTAGAGTAGAGCACAATGCACACGCAGCTGCTGCACAGGCTGGAGATTCTACAGGTGCAAGATCTGCTATAGCTGCAAGTGCGCCTGCAGGAGCAGTTCCAGACACAAGAAGAGCGGCTATACCTAACCAGGCTGCACCTAAAGCTTGGCAACCGGCATAACCGGCGACAAAGAGTAGGGCAGCTGGTATAAAATGAGCTGCAACATAACAATTGCAAATTCAATCCAATTTCGTCACTCAGGGCCTTCTTGCATCCAACAGTACAATGATTGGTGGAATTTCTACTGTTCGTCTAACGAATATTAATATTAATTCAATTACGGGAGCCTGTATTGTATTTTGTACAGCGAAATACATACCAGTATAAACCACTAGTTTTCTTGCTGTGGTTGTTGAAACTATTTTTGACTCACGAACATGATCCACCAGAAGACCACACGTCAATGCAGCCATAAAATGACCGATGTGAGGTAAGGTTGTTAAAACGGAATCCTAAAATCGTTAAATGTTAAGAATTATTATTATGGTTATTTTACGTTTGATTTTTCAGTCTATAGGATTTTTGTTGTAAAATAGTAAACTCACGTTAGCTGTTGAGAATCCATAAATAAGTTTTAGGTACTTGGTCATACCGAGAGCAAGCGTTGCATCACCCCATTGATTTCCCATGGTTGCTACGGCGGACGCCCATACAGGAACTGATCGCAATAACTTCCCCCAAGGAATTACGGCTGCCTATATTATATTTCACCATTTAACGTATTTTACTAGTAAAATTTACAAATTCTTAGAACATTGCACAAGAAATGTAATTTTTTAAATAGAAGGTTTCGATAAATATAACTTTCTTTAAAATAAAAACTTCCAATCACCTGAATAACATTTTTAGCATTGTGCTACAAGTCGATTGCTACTTTTTCATAATTTTAAAGTGACTGAAAGGAGGCTTCATTAAAAAGCGACATTTAACGAGCAAAAAAATAATATTTTATTAAAATGTAGTTTTCGCGTGTTGAGAGTAAAAGTGATGGGGTAGTTTATTCAGCATTTAGTACGGAAGTAATTAATTTCATATAATATCATTAATCTTTTAAAACAATAGTACTGCAATATCGTATAATTTTGTATGATTTATGTCGTAACAATGATTTTAAAGTTAAATATTGCTAAAAAAAAGTGAAAGAAGTTTCATTTACGACGAAACAAATTTCCACTGATAAATTGAATTAAATACAGAGTACGCCAATGAAAGAAACAATTTTAAAAATACTATAATTGTTTTACCGTGTACCATCAGGTGTTATATATAAAAAATAAAATGGTGTATTGTGTTAATAAAAAATATACAAATATAATAGTGTAAGAGTAAGAAGTTGTTTAATTATTGCATTTTCAAAATTTCCCATTTCACAATTAATAAAGTACCTAAATAAACGGACCTTAAATCGAAGACGTTATAAGAAATTATAAAAACATTTTACAAAAGGAACACTTACATTCGTGTCATGTTGATAAGATTTCGGCGTATCTTTGACAAATCGACCGAAAGTAAAATACCAACACAGTGCAATGAGAACGAGACCATAACAAAGGGAATCTCGGCCAAAACTTCGAACAACAGCTGTGCCTAGCCATCCAGTGAGGCAATATCCAACGCTGACAGCTATTACACAATTAAATATTCAACATGTAATATTCATTAATCTTTGTATTCAACAAAAATCATAATAAAATTATTTATAAAGTGTACAAATTAATTCGATGCTTTTGCGTTAAAAGTTTGAAAAATTTTATTGACTTAAAATCGTCATCTTCTTTTGCCAAAATGGAATGTAAAAGTCGTAAAGAATGGAGATTCAACAACAAAAATTATCTTGAATGTCAAAGTTTTATTCAATTTTTCATAAACTCACACCGAATTTTTTGAAAAAGCAGCAAATTAATTTGTATACCTAATAATATCATATTTATGTATATATTATTATTCTACTTTATAGAATTTTTAACCCTCAGTTTTCTTTTTTGGTGAAATAAATTTATTTACAACGTAACATTTACCAATAAGTGAATATAATTAAACCTATTTGATGAAATGAAAATAGAAGAATTAAGTTCAGTTATAATGTAACATCCACTAATAATTTAATATAATTAAATATATATGACGAAATGAAAATAGTGCCACTAAATTTACTTATAACGTAGTATTTGCTAATTATTGGGTATACTTCACCATTTTGTTACTAAAGACGTATATATGCGTCCGCAAAAATTGGGCAATAGTTTAGTAAAAATTAACGTAATCGTTTTCTATAACACGATACCATTTTTACTATAATCTACATTTATTTTACCATAATTAATTACGGTAGATATGTAAATATTTATAGTCGTACTGCTTTTGTAGTAATAAAAATAATCCCCATCCCTGCATTGAGAATGTTTTTAATTTTAGAGTCCCGTAGCGAAGGGGTTAAATACATTTGACAAAATGGAAATAAAAAATTAAGTTCACTATAACATAATTCTTCTTAGTAATTGAACATAATTGAATGCATTTGTCTATACTATAATCAATAATGGAAATAGATTTAACGTAAATTTAATTAAAAAAAAAAGAATATGTTAAAAATACGCAAAGTATAATTACCAGCGTAACAACTGAAGTACCAACTTCTGTGAGTGCTCTTAAACCAGGTCATAGCGAGCATGTGTGCAGCAGGCATAGTTGCGCCCTACAAATTATATATGACGTAATAATTATCTGTTTATTACTATCAATTTTGAAGATCCATTGAAACAGATTCATTTGCAAACTGTTATCATGCTATTATTCTACTTGCTATTAAATACAATTGTTCAAACGTGCAACATAATGTAAAATGTTACGAATATTTATATTATTACGCATCTTTCAAATATCGCAAAACATATGGAAAATATTGAAAATCAATTTATTTTTAACCGTTTAATAGAGAAACACGTGTAAGATCCATCATTTGTTTATTATTTCATTGTAGATACTGATAAAGGTTTATCCAAAAGTACCTTTAGGATGTTGAATGAGAATATCTGTCGAACGCCACGTTTGTTAGTAAAATAGAGGTGAAAAAAATAAAAATTGAAAACGAGAACGAACGAAGATAATAGAAATAAAAAACAGATTAGAAAAGGATAAAGCAAAAAGGGAAAGAAAGAAAGTGAAGATAGGTGTTCCTATAGTCTATTTTGGATAACCCTATATCACTGAAAGGACTAAAATTTACCAATAACCAAAGTTCGATTATAATAGGCGGATTATTTTTAAATAATTTTATATACAGTATTTTAGGACCGACTAATTATGATAAAAATAGCCGATTGATAAAATTATCCGTGATTATAATAACCGGATCCCAATGTATTTCCAATGTGACACAATTTTGTCTTATTTACTTTTGTAAAAAGTTTTAAAAAGATTATTACATTTATTCTTAATTCTTACTGTACATAATCCCTGAAACAGACGAAGAGCTACATGAGACGGACCTCTCCATGCAGCTGGTACCAATAACGATGCCAAACAAGCACTGAGTATTGCCCGTGAAAACACCATAGATGGACCTGACCTTCCCCATACTAAACATCCTCCTAGAATTGGCCCTGCTGCTTGCCCCCATAGGAACGCTTCTCTCATAATCGATTCTGCGCGTTCTTCCGGTGACAACTAAAGTTATTCACATTCATCTTCGAATTACATATTCATCGAATTACATATCACAAAATATTAAATCGTTGCACATGAAATGGAGGTGTTCGCGTGTTGGAAACTTCGGTATTAGTTTCATGAATTAAAATTGCCGATCGCTGCATGTTTTAGTATGTTAAATTGAAGCCTATTGGTTACTATTTTGAATCGCAAAATGTATTTTACTGGATAAGTTAGATTCATTAGAATTTGAAAAACTTCCAATTCTCAACGCTTCGAATTCCCAATACTTTGAATTTTCAATGTTTCGAATTCTCAAAGCTTGAAATCCTCTATATTTTGCATTTACAGAACTTCGAATTCTCAACGTTTCGAATGCTTAAAGAGCCGAATTTCGAAAATTTAGAAATACGTATTTCACTTTCGACATATATGAAATTTTATAAGCGTCAACATACTGTTTAAATAGCGAACCTAATTTCTGTCTGGTTCTCATTCCTCTGGTCATGTTCATATTTTCAAAAATAGGAATATGCACAAAGATCAGTAGTTTATTTATTATACTGTATTTACCTCCGTGAGTATAACTTCGAAGTCTTGAGTGCGATTACGGCTGCTGACGTTGACCAGCATTTCGCAATGCCACGACGTGTCGATGATTTCATGATTGTCTTTTTGATTGGCAAGCAATGCAACCGAGGAACTCACTTCCACCGCACCAGATAGTGCAAATCCTACTGCAACGAGCGCAGCAACCACGTGTCGCGCTCGTACAGCCGCTGACAAATAGTTAAACAAAATCATTAATGAATTGCAATACATAACACTGGATCTACCAAGGTAGCCAAAATGGCAAGTTATAAATTTACCATAAAAATTATATAAATTTGTAACGGTGCATTTTTATTTAGCTACCGGAAATCCGTTGGTAGGCTTTTCGATGCAAAAACTCATCGGCCGGGACCCTATTAACCCTTTCGTTACCGGCACATTGGAACTAAAGACTAAAAGCGTGGGTAATGATAACGTTTATTAATATAAAAATGATATAGGTCTAAATATTGGGATGCTCTATATAACTAATTGGACCGTAATATTGACGTACACGAATGATTCCAGAAGTTATACTGCGTTATAGAAAAGATATATGTATGCTTTTAACAAATGCCAGTTCAATTCTTTATGACGTATATAAACGTCCATAATAGCGAAAGGGTTAATCAGATTTTACTGCCAATATTTATTAATTATATTTTTGTATTTGGAGAAAACCATGATATTTAATATATTGTGTAAATATTTGTTTAAAAATAGTCTCAGTATTTGTGGTTGCAAAACAAAACGACGGAAGTCGCATTTTCAAAAAATTCGAACTTATGCTTACTAATTGAACTCTGGAACACGGAATCTATGTGTTCAATCAGATAAAAACGCACGAAAATAAATTTCTGGTGATTGAAAAATAAATGTAATCTGTTCAAAGCCTAATGTTTAACACGTGTATTCAATATTTTATACGACAGTATCTCGAAGTTGAAAACATGTGACTTATCAAGTTTTGCCTTACAACCACAGATATATATAATAAATGGAGTAATAAATGGAGTATATTATATATTATATACATAATAAATGGAGTAATAATATTATGAAAATTATGGATCATAATAAAACTTTAATGTTCGAAAAATAACAGAGATTAAAACGATATAATGAATGCACCCCAAAATTCTGATTTAAAAATTGTAGAGCTTTAAAAATAAGCGCATAGATTGCCACGTAATAGGCAAAACTTATTGCACTTCACTCACATGGACTTTGCAAACGTCTACGATTCTTATTTCTTCGATACAAATAAGTATACTTCAGTCGCCGGCAGTTCTAATATTAAAAACATTATCCACTGCGATTTTCTTTATCAATTCTTTCGTTGCATATTATTTACAGTGACTTATTTAACTCTCACCCGTCTCTTGTGTCAATTTGACAAATCTTTCACGTGAAAGATTACATTACTCTGCCATTTTTAAAACAGTACGTGCGAAACGTCACTTTACTCTATATGAGAAATGCGAGCAAGCTGCAGTGCAAATATTTATTTCATTATTTGGAATGAAATAATCAGCAAAATTAATTACTTATGTATGCATTTCATTCATGGTTTATAATTGTATCAATTTGACACACGAGGGACACATTAAGGATTAAAATGACGATGTAGTAAATATTTCGGTATCAAAAAGAAACCTCTGGGACTAACTGCTTTTTGCACAACGATAAACCAAACAACATAGCTTCGAAATATGTTGCACAGAGCTATAATATTAATTAATAGCGGAATTAAAATCCAAAATAAGATAAGAGTCAATTCGTTGGTATAAATAGACTTGCTAATGCTCGAAAATGTTTTTGCCTATTTTTAGCAAAAACTATAATTACATTATTTTATTTTATAATTTGATAAAAGTTTACGTACGTAAATAAAAATATACAAAATTCAATGTTACAACTATGTTTATACTTTGTTAGACATTTTGATGCATCTACGATTTTCTATAATTAATTTCGCACAAGTAAAATTACATTCTGAACACGTTTAATTTTATTTATATAATCAATGATGCACCCTTTATGATACGTCCCCTAATTCATTTGTTATTTTATATTTCATGAATGTTCGTCGCCTTCTTATTATTCCAAAATATGTCCTAAATTATATCAATGTTAATAGTTTAAAATACGCATGTAGACACATTGTAAATATTACAAATTAATCTTCGAAGTATTTTTCCTCATTTTCGATTCCGTCGCAAAATCAGATTGAAATCAGTTTGCAGATAATAAAGTTGTCAGGTCAAGATTAAAACTAAGATTGAAACTTTTCGTCTAACATTTAAGTTTGTAGATTCATCTTTTAAAACTTTTCCCATGACTGGCTAAATATCTTGGGTATTGAATTTAGATGTTATCTTACTTATTTCTCGTTTTTAATGTATAGGAATTATACAATACTCCTATTGTATTGAACATGATAAAAGTTCATCTAATTTTTTTTTTTAGACTGATCTGAATCTTTTGTTATCATATTATCGGGCGACAGTGGGCAAGCAACGGTTATGCGCATTGTATACACACATTATCGGCGACACTAAACGCGTCGTCTGTAATAGAGCACTGTTTGTTTTTGATAAGTTGATTAAACAGCAAATTCACAGTTTCCTCCTCTAATTCACGCGTAATGAAACACCTTCTAATTACCTATTCTAATATATACGTTCAAATTCAATAATATTGTACAATATATCTTAAGAAGAATAGATTATAATTAATACATAGATAAGTAAGTAATAAATTAAATATGCTACGGAAAGATTTATACAAATTCGTAATTTAATGTAATAATTTGAAACACATCTCCTAAAACACATCTTTATTTCAAATAACGATGCAGTTTTCTAACGATCTACAGTATCCACAAAAATGAAGATGAGATTTCAGACAATTAATTCTTTTAGATGACAATTTTGTACCTTCTGTAGAATTGTTAGGCTCAGAAGTTAATTCTGTAAATTAATTCAGTATTGAATTGAACATAAACAGTGGAGATGAGATTTAAGACATTTAATTGATTTAGATGGCAATTTATTATGCACTTAACAATTATACCTTCTATATAATTGTTAGGTTTAGAAGTTAATTCAGTGAATTAATTCAGTATTAGTGACTTAATTCACTAATTCAGTATTCATAAGGAAAGCCTAAGAGCACATATTTTATTCTTGAAAGTAATTGCGACTACTTTTGATAACTTTTTTCCATTTTCCAGGCAATTATCGAATTCCACGATAAACGAAAGATGGTGGTTTCTATGCTACGAAATTATCGAAATTATCGATGATTTTTCACTCCTTTTCTAACGTTTTAAAGTGCGTATCTCGTAAATGATGTTGGAGTGATCTGAACGCCGTATGCGAAAAGATTTCCCAACCCAAAGAATAAATAATACCCTTTGTATCTTTTGTAACATGTGATATTAAGCCGTTGCATAATTTCTGTCATATCTCTCAGTAATATTTTCAACATTTCGTAATAATTATTAAACTAATTCAAGCAGAACTTGTTCTGATTTCTTCGATTATTATTGGGTATTTCAAATGCCCTTCCAAAATTTTGGTGGTTTATATTTTTCCCGTAAATACGACAAAAATTATGCAACGATCTAATATGTACATTTAAACTAGAGTTATAAATTATTTAGTATAAAGGCACCGAATTAATTTCTGGGCCTAATACGTAATAAAATTACGTGAGCAGCATATAAAATAATTTGTTGTACTGTATTTGGCGTTATTCGCTGCTATCATCAAGAAAATGTCACATAATTCATCGTATTCTCGATTACACGGCTTACGTCCTAGTAAAGTATGTATACTCCCATAATCATAAATATTAGAACAGCTGCTAATCGTATATCGAATGATTGATCTAGATTATAGCTCAGCAAACAATTATCATTGTTAAAAAAAAATAAGCGCCATTAGAAACAGCGCACGTTGGCTAGCGTGACAATAATCTACGAAATATTTTCTAATACGTTCTAATATCTAGAATAATCTACGAAATACTTCGATCTTGCGAAAATCGTATTCGCAATCAAATTTCGCTTCTCTTCTTTCAAACATTTTCTAAAAGTTTCTTAAACATGTTAACTATTGCGAAATCCGTGAAATTAAGTATTTTTTCGAATGAGAAAATAAATAAGACACTTTTGGTATTATAATACATCGATATAACACAAAGTGATTATTTTTTATCATGTAACTTGAATTAGTTTTATGACACCGTAATACAAAAATTAATGTACTTAACTAATATATTAATGTAAAATTAGTGCAAATAGGTTATATATTAATGTAAAATTAGTGTATTTAGCTAGTATATTAATGTAAAATTAGTGTATTTAGCTAATATATTAATGTAAAGTTAATGTATTTAGCTAATATATTAATATAAGATTAATATATTAATATATTTATTATATAAAAATTTATAGATATTATTTGCGACAATTATAAAGAAAATGGTCAACCAAAAGATTTAAACTTCATTGAAAAAGTTTACTGTGAATTAGCCCGGAAAATACGAGAAATTTATTCAAAGTTTTGAATCTAACTTTGTGAACCATTTACAACATACATAAGATACAAATAAATCGAATAGAATATAAAAGCTAATAGTACGAGTGTCAAAATTAGTTCAAGCAACGATTGAGAAATTTAATCTACCAAATTCGAATATTCATTTACAAAAATTGAGTTCGTAATTGATAAAGTCGAACATACGAATTAATTATCGTCCAAAATTCTAAAGTAGATCATAATTTCTAAAAGTTTTAGTAATTCCTTAACGATTTTCAGATTTCCTTAATTTTCTCCAACTATCCTAACAATTTTAAACGAGAGTATACAAATATAAACAATTAAAATGGTAACAATATCAATATACAAATATGTATAATATATATGTGTATAATTTATGAGAATTGAATGAAAAATTTAAACGATATGTTAAATAAACACATGAATTGAACCATAAATTACAATCACATAATTATGTTTTCTTATTTATACCACCACTCTTTTTATTTAACTTGAACATGTTACAAATCTAAAGAAAGAAATAATCTTCGCAATAATATTTAATCTCCTTTAAATTTGTTTTGTATCAATGTTTTGGAACACGAAACGTGTCTCATTTACGCATTAGGTCGTTCAAATTCAGATATTTACGAATAGATTTCAGATTTTTATGCATTCGTAGCAAATTATAATTTTCAAAAGCATACATTTTCCACGCAATGTGCAAAAATATGCAAAATATCCAAAGTAAAGCACACGTTAAAATATGTACAAGGTAAAACAAAATGTTACTAAAGTCCAATTTTTTAACTTTGTAACATTTTTTAATTTTGTGAAAATAAAAAATTGCATGGAAATCCACAGTCTGTTTATAATACAAGAATGAAGTCGGTATATTACTGCAATATTGAAAAAAGTGCAGCGATTCTACCGGAGCTTAATTTAATTAAAAACTCTGAATCTCTCTTTACAGATTGTGATTTATTAGGTTGAATAGTAGAAATTCGCCATTTTTTCGATTATGCGATTTTCCTGACACCAATTATTCCGGTTACTACCTGTACTTATATACACAGTGGCTACAAACAAATATTTGTACATATCTATATTTTTCAAGCAGACATTTTTCCCATTTTCGTGACGCCAAATTTTTATTGTTACGTAAGAGCATTGTTAAGTTATAGGAAACTTAATATAACCGGAACTGATCAACTAGCGTCTAAATATCAAAATAAATACAACGGTGTACAAATACATTTCGTAGCTACTGTATTTGTCACTGTATCATTATAGTTGAACGAACCTCGTACTTCTTTTGCAGCCTGTTTTATTTGAACACTGCTGCGTTTCACTAGGTGCACGCTACCTCTCTTGACGAACTCTGCCATTTCACGAAACTCCAAAGGAACAAAATCAACGAATGCATGCCACTCTTATCATACCTCTCGTGTGTTTGACTCTACGACTATTATCTCTTTCATACTCCGTTCAGCACGGGCGACCTCGACTTTGGTTTCCTCAAAACGTAGTACAAATAATAATGATTCTTAAAATAACAGCCTAAAGACGATAAGAAAATTTGTTATCCAATTTTTTTCATTCCCATAATGTCGCTACATTTCAAAGATTGTTAATTACGATGCTTTAAGATACTGCACGCATCATATAATTACAACTTAAAACAAACGCAATCGATTACTTATGCTATTATCTAAAACATTGGTATGTTTGTAAGATACAGTATAATCCCTTGTCAGATAAGATCCGCCAAAATTATTTAAATTGACTTGTATTGGGTTGTTTGGAAAGTTTCGATAATATCAGACTATGTTGTGTAATTAGTAGAGCTAGGAGCGAGTTACTGTTTACAAACATTCATCGAACAGTAATATTCTTAATTTTAGCGAACATTATTCACGATCTACCTAAATGCAATAATTAAGAAAACAGTGTTTATGATCGATAAAAAGAAAAGACAACACATTTTTAATATACAAAGCTAAACCTTCTGTATCGATAAAGAACCAGCAAAAATTATTAAATGTTTTCTGAGAAATTCTATTATTATTATTTATTCTAATAAAATTTTATCAATGATAATGTTAGTAATTCTATTATTATTAACCCTTTGGGTGCGAAGCTCTTCTGATTTAAACGTGACACTTTTACATAAAGTGATGAATAATGTTACTATTATACTTATTTATTTACGCAACATTAAATATTTATACTTCTCCTAAATACGTATTTAATTCAAACATTGATCATTTTTATTCATGTCGCGTTTATAAAATGGAAATATTCGCTAATGTTTATATGTGTCCATAGCGCACAAAGGGTTAAAATACACGTATAAAATGATTCTATTTCTTAATTTAATTATTATTTTAATATTAATATTTCTAATTATATTAATATTTCGCTGTTATTAATTTTTCAAGTGAGAAAAACAAATTCTGCCCGTCACTTACGTATGCACAAGTTGTATAATTATATCGACGATTTAGTTCGAGATTATTTATTCATAAAACGATTCAAATCGTTAAACATTAATCTTTCTTATCGTACGCATATATTTCCCATATTCATTAATTTCGATTGAATACCGATGTCAATGTCGATCAGTGACAGAATGCATGACAATTCTCGTCTCAATTATGGGGTTAAAACTACTTTTCATTGATCCCCTATTCTTTACAATTGTTTAAATGTAACAGGGACATGATGTTCACTAATTAGCCCACGTAGTTATAAAATACTTGAGACTTACTGCAAGTTATAAACCGAAATGAATAAATTTTGTTGCATAAATTAATAATTTACGGACATTGTGGAATGTTTTTTGTAACTTTAACGGTGCTCGAGAAAGTAGAAAAAATCGAGAAGAAGATACGACGGAAATGCAAATTATTAACCCTTTGCGCTCTAAACTTTTCTAATAGTATGTTTTAACGGCGATTCTAGCACACTTTTATGCCTCTTATGAGAGTTTAAAGTGTTAAGTATTACGGAAAGAGGAAGAAAAGTTCGCTTTAATTTGCTTTGTTTTGAAAAAAGTGAAAATCGAACTGGCCAAAAAATAAATAAAAATCTTAAATCTTGACTTTTGAGGAGATTTATGCGTGTCTCCATAGCGGCGCCAACGGAATGCAAAGAGTTAACAATAATAATGTATAACTGTGCAAAGAAGCATAGTTCAAGTGAACCCGTGACACTCGTGGTTTTAAAACAAGTAAGCGTACTGCCGAAAATGATTTATTCTTTCCCATTTACCTTTCATCTCCAGTGCCGCATGTCTCAACTGCACGCTGCTACGTTTAAGCCGAACCAGCGCTGCCATATTTAGTACCCAAGCAACTTATAACACAATTGCACAGTCCGAATTTTCATTACGCGGCGCGAACGCGTATCTAAACACATTTTACACTGCACGCGTGATATGCACTGTGAACTTTCGCCGGCACCTCTTTACACGTTTATATCATGTCAATCTGATCGTCGCGGGTTGCACGAACAATACCGATGGTCATCTGGGAGTACGAGTGAATGAACATCTCTGTTAACGAGACTTGATACAATAAGTACCTACGCCAGGTCAGCCTTGAAGCACCGTTTCAGGCTTGCCTCGTGATATTTTCACATCCGTACCACAAAACGATATCACACATAGATCTTCGTGTACGATAACACAACGCCGATTCCAAATAACTGATTTTATATGCGTTATCAGGATCCTACGGAACATTAAATAACGCTGGAATCGCCCATCGCTTTGTTTTTTACGATAAGGTATCCAAGCGATACGCGTTTTCCAATGTTATTCTTCAAAATTCTCAGACGATTTCTAAGTTTAATATGCGCGTTGAAATACAATTAGTCGCGAAAGTTTATATACACATATTTTAACCCATTGCACCCTGTTGGCTCTGCTATTTGACAACAAATTTTTATTTCCCCGAAAGTTTTATATTCATTTTCTTGTAGCTTAATTTTCATTTCTTTCGAAGCAAACAAAGTTCAAGGCAAATCTTCCCCTTTTCATAATTAAGTTTCACAAAAGTGTGCTGAAATTAGTGATGGATAAGACTGTTAAATAAGTTTGGAGCTCAAAGCGTTAAGTAACAAATATTTATATATTTTAGGATATGATTTGGAATAATAAAAATGGAGCGAAAAATAAGATCACAAGTGGAAAAGGGTTTAGAAGGATGTTTTGATGACATGAAATAATGTCCTTACAATTAGTTTTCCCTACGCTCACTGTATTTTATAATTATTGTTAAATTTTTCATTAGGTTACTTATTTTCCTTTCTCCTTTTACTTTTATTTTTCTTTTGCTCCTTTTACATTTCATTTCTTTCTTAGTAGTTTCAAGTTAGTTTTATAGAATATATTATTTTATGTTTTACGATTTATTTAAATAACGTATGTACACTTATCGTTACATGTATAATGAATAAACAACTCCTCGTATATTCAAATAAATGTTTCATTACGGTTCATCCTAATATATTGAATTTGTGTAACATATTATGTTTTAATAAAAAGATTTCTATCATAGAAGACGTTTCATAGTGGGAGCATCATTGGTTACGCGAATAAAATTCCTCCTAATATTACGACATTTCAATGACTGATAAAAGAAATTAAATCTTGGGTGAAATTTCTTAATAAATTTTAATTCAAATTAACTTTAACCTTCTTATAGTAAAAGTTCAACCGGTAAAACCTAATAATTTTACTAAATTCAATTACTACTTATAGCAGTAGTGATTCAATTTATAATTTGCAAAATTGTAAACATTTTCCGTGCAATAGAACTCTACAAGTTGCAACGTGTAATTTGTAAATTCACTAATATTATTGGTTGGTAGATTATTGTGCAAGAGATTTCAGATATTTTCTACTGGCGCCTCACTATATTTATTTTGGGATTTACGCATTGCTTAATTATGTGGATGTAACTGCATCGAACGTTCTATCATTTAACCCTCCATAAAATAATAATAATTGATGGCGTAAGCAAAATAGGACATTCGCAAACTTTCCCTCGAATTTCTATTTTTATTGGAAAACGTTTCAACTATTTGACTTGACCGACGATTATGTGATACCTATATTCGATTAAACGAAAAGTTGGTGTACCTTTATTTCATTACATTTAAATATAAGATAAACGTGGATAATCAATCATGGGTTATACTATCAATTAGGCGTCAATAGAGCACATATTATTGAAAAACATTTTTCCCTTTCACGGTATGCAAAAATGTGTGAAAAGCGTGTCAAATAGTTAAATATGTATATTAGTGAAGGCAAGTTAAGAAGTATTAGAATAAACTTAGGTAATATGGAACTTTGTAAAATATCGATAATTAAATAGCAAATTTAATTTAGCAATAACCGTGTGTATGATTTTTGTTATAAACAGTAATAGATCACACTGACTTGAAAATGAAACGTTTTTCTCTTTCGTGGGGTGCAAAAATTTTTGAAAAGTGGGTCAAATAGTTCAATATCTTGGTGAAGGTAAATTGAAGAGTATTACTTTTGCGTGATTCGTCATTTAACTATGACTGTTCAAAAATAATTTAAATAAATATTCATTTTTCATAACAAAAACAAAGTTTATTGAGTTTTCCTTAGAAATTTCTAAGGTGTTCCACATTCGATATCCTTTTTTCGAGCTGGCGAATTTCACGTTTATTAATTTCACTATAAGTTCAAATCATTTGAATTGTATCACACTTAAGTAATTAAATATGATTATATATTAGTTTCTTTGTCTCATCACGTAGGTGTTATTAAGAAAGACAAAGTTCTCTATTTTTGGCAACGTTTTAATGTCAAGTGTTCTGTTTTACCAATGTTAACTCTGTTGTTTATGTAGAAACTATTCGTAGAAATTAATTCCCATTAATATTCATTACTTCTTGAAATCAAAATAGAGGTGCAAAAGTAAACAAATAGCTGCTAACGAATCAAGTAGCGGAAAGATACAGAATTATCTCGTGGAAGGCACACCAACTTTCCGTTGAAACCAATAGTAAACACGTCGAAAAATATCCTAGAATATTTACTGATTTATTAACAACCTAAAACGATAGAATTAAGCTTAGAGGGCTAAGTTTAATTATGGAGTGTGAGAAAATGTCTATCTACGAGAAGTTAATACTACCTTTCTTTTTTTGTAAAAACAAAATTTAGAAATAAACGTGTGATTAAAAAGTTTCTCCTTGAAAAACATAAATATGAACTGATATCGTGTGTAACTACTGTAATTACAGAAGATTTATATTATTGTTAGTGAAACATGATGAATTAGGTATGAAAAAAGTTATACAAAGTTTATTCGGGGAATATGACCTCAATAAAAAAACAAATATACTCGTGTGTGTAAAAATTACTCTTCTACTACTTTTTTAATTATAATTACTGAATGTTATAGTAATTTTCGGCTTTATTTATGAGCAAGATAAATAAAGGTAAGTTACATTTCATAAGTTACATATAATCTAATAATAATAATAAGAAGAGGTAGAATATTGTATAAATATAAATGGGTTTTTTGTCGATGTAGAATAGACGTCTGTAAGTTCAAAATTTGCCTTTGTTGTTATTAAATTATAAAAAGAAAAAAAAACGTTAAAAGTACCATAACTCAAAATAATTAAGTTTTGTATGATTGAGAAGAATACCAAAACTTCCATAACTGGAAAAAAAGAAATTTGAATGGTTAAGAATAAAAAATGTAGAACCAACTTTTAGAGCCTACTGCTTTATTCGATACTTTAAGTTTAATAAATAATTTGTTAATAAGCTCACTAACGATTTTTGGCTTTTCCTGAAAAAATGTACTTTTTTTCTTTGTGTCACTTTTGTAGCCCATGTCCGAATTGTTAATGGGCCAGATAGGTATACTTACGTTAAAAACTCAGTTTTATTTAATTATAGTTAATAATTTAATAGTATCGAATAAATACACACCTTAAAAAACATAATAAATATAGCTTACTATAGATATACATCTATAACTAATACAGTAGAACATCGATTATCCGAATGATTCACGCATATATGTGTGTATTTATACTGCGTATCTAACAATGTTTATATTTTAGCACACGTATCCTATTTGCTTCGGAAAAGACATTACCGAAACGATTTATGACAACGTTTGTTATTTGCTTATGATAACCACACGGATGTTCATCATTTTACAAAAACATTTGATTCAAAAGAATACATTTATATATTGGGCGATGCGTGGGAAAAATTAACATGTATTGCTTTTAATACACAAACGAAGATATGTTGGGGTTTAGTACTAGCTCATCTAGTATTCCGACGCATAGCGAGAGTGAAAATTGCATTGAGCATTCCGTTGCAATAAGCAAACAGCAAAAAGAAATAGATGCCGAATAAATGTTAATATTGAAGAGAATCTTAAAACGTTTAATTTCTTTTTTATATTGTATTTCATTTATTATTTTTTTACATAAAAGCCATCCACATTTTTAAATTGCTTAATTTCTAGTCAATTCATGACATAATCAAGAATTTGACTCTTTAGTTAATTCGAATAATTAACGTTCTACTGTACCATAACACTGCAGATGCAGAATTTACTTGTTAGATACCATAACTTATCACATCGATTAATTGGTAAGATTATTATAAGATTATTTTATGAATAGTTTTCTTAGTATAATTAAGCGTCGAACCAGATTAATGTAAGAACTTAAATTGCATATTACGTATGTATACAAAATTGTATAATCAGAGATTACATTTTGATTCAATTGGAATAAGTGTTCGATCAATTTCGTGATCCAAATACTTTTCGTTGTGTTATTGTTTCTAAAATCATTTACTTTTAAATTCAGAAATTCAAAGGATTAATCAATTACCGGTGTATGATCTTCATCGATGACCTTCAATCTTTTTGGTAGCTCATGGATTTCTCTTTTGTAGGATTCTTAAAACTTGAAGAAAGACGTGAGAAAACGGGACGAATACATATTATAACTCAATATTATGTTTACTAGAATAAAGAATTGTCAAGAGCACGTAGTTATAATTAGCCAACGGATATTTATACAATTTTAGAAAGTAAAAAATGTCTTTGTGTGCGAAAAAGTTATTATTTACAAAGTTTAAACTTTCCTGAACAAAAGGAAGAGAAAATCATGTTCTTATGATTCATCCGCACAAAAAAAGAAAGATAAAATTCTTTCTATTTTTAAAGATGTAATTTGCTTTATTTTTGTAATAGACTGAATATATTAAAATCGAATAAAATTAGCAATCCGTATAAAAATACTAAATTATAACACTAAATGTCCATATTTCATCTGTTATAAAATATTCCTTCTTGTATCACTTCTTCCAATCTTACAAAAAGTGTAATTTTAAAAATAAAGCTGGGAAATAAAATTCTGTCTATTTCTTTAATAGACTGAATACATTAAAATTGACAAAATTTAAAAACATAATGATTTTGATTCAAAAACAACCTACAGAAAAATACTGACCTATAACTCTAGAGTTTCATATTTCATTTACAATTACAAAATATATTTTCCTGCACCTTTCTTCCAATTATACAATAAAGTTTGTTAATTTCAGTTCCAACAACTGTTAATGTTGTAATCTGATTCTCTGCTGAATCGATAACATCGAAAGCGACAATTGAAAAATAAGTATATTCGCAAACTTCCAACTCATAATATCAACAAATATACACCGGTATAAATTAAAAAATCGTTCCTCTATTCTTCAAATTACAAAAAAAATGTTTCTTAAACCACAAACAAGGTACAGAATAAACTTATCATCTTATAGAACTTCGTATCGCATGGTTTGATGTACCGACATTTAATAAATCATAATTTTCGTAAAAATATTTTTCTTCTTACTATATACAGAGTAACATAAACACTTATAAAGTATTTTACAACGCAAAATGTAAAAGCAAACACAAAAGCTATAGATTTCATGCAATCGAAAAGGTAAACATGAAAAATCTAGAGCTCCAGGAATTCTTGTCATAAAAATACATAGCATGAATAGTAAATTTTTATTCCTCATCTGTAGTTTAAACATCCAAAATAAAAAACAAAAAAAAATAACAAGCAATCTGCTTTACGGACTATCGGTAAAATAGTGCGATTAGGTCCCAAGTACCAAGCAAAAGGACCCCCTCGGTCCCCGGATTGAATCTTTTACCGGGCCCCAAAAGGTTGCGCGTCAGGTGGTCTTTTCCCTCTTGTTTTCCCCTTCCACAATCCAGTCAGCATCGTAGCGTACCACCTGCAAGGCGATTGGTCAGTTCAGAGACAGGTCAAACGGCAACACATCGGTTAGCGTTTCTGTCACATTCATCTCTCGTTTCGAAGCGGAGCCAAACTTGTCGTCGACCGCGTCTCGAGTTCATCTCGTTCTGCGCAGGTCACGTGCGACAAGCAGCGTGCGATTTCGCGTGTGCCTTTGAAAGCCTCCGGGCGAGTGAACAGTGAATTCCTTTCGTGTTTAAACCGCGAGCTTTTCAAATAGTGCACACATTATGCGCCGTGGTGACGCGAGTGTAGCGCAGTGTTTTGACACCAGCGTGGTGCGGTGATTTCTAGTGAAACCTCGCATTCGATGAATGAAGAGCACGCTGTTACACACGGCAAATAACGCGGGAAAAACGAACGAGGTGAGTACTCGATGTTTTTCTAACCATCGCCCCGCGAAATTGAGGTTAGGTTAGGCCCTATCGACGTTTTCGTGAGTCCTACGACGGTCTCGAGTGCGCTGTGCTTTTGGCCATGAACAATACCGTCCTTTGGAGGGCCAGGCATCCGGGTCCTCTCGAGTCCAGGCCCAAAATGCCCCTTTTCTCTTTTAAACGATGCGTGCCGGTGGTTGTCTCTCTTTCTCCCGGCCATCCTTTCTGGAATGTGAACCTCTCGGGGGTCCTGCTGGGTTTCTACTATAGCCGCCTCTCTGCAACAAGTAGTGATGGGTCACCTTCTCTGTACTCACTCTCCCTCGCAAGTTTGTTTCGTGTTATCGCGAGAGGAAAGCGTCACGTTCACTCCTCGCGATAAATATTTATGGAATTTTTTTTTGGCACTTTATTTGAATGCTTCATCGATTTAGTATATTTGTAGGATAGATCGTTCAAGTATTCCGTGATGCTTCAGTACGTTTTGTAAAATATTCGTATTGTCATTCTTCGTTTTCTAATTTACTATTGTGTAACTTTCGTTGTTAGTAGACTACGGATCTTTATGCAATAATATATATTTTTATTAATAGAAGTGAAGAAATGGAACTTAGACGGAGGGCGGTTTTATTCTCAAGATACAGTAATTTGTAATAATTAAGATATATTGTGCATTTTTGCACACGATAATTTCTCATAAATGCATAAAAATCCGCAGTGTAGTTATGAGTGTCAGAGAATAACTTTTTGTAAAATATTCTTTTGAATTCCTTATATATTTAATATATGTATAGTTTCTTGTATATTTATAGGATAAAATTTTGAAACAGTTTGTGAAGTATCGTCACGTTTATTAGAAAATTGGTATTGTCATTCATGGTGTTTTACTTATTATTGAATAAGCATTGCTATAAATACAAGGAAATAAACTTTGTAAAATTATTTTTTCAACTTTTTTCTCATTCGTAGGATTCGTTGTTTATGTTTTCTAACGTTCGTCAAAAAATTCGTATTCTTATACGTTATATTTACATTATTGTAATTTTTATTTTACATTACATTATCGTAATTTATTATAGAGTAGCTTTTGCTATGAACGCTGCAATATACATTTTTGTAATACATGCTTCCGAATTTTGAAAAATCTTTATTTTTATTTTTGGACCAGATTATATTTTAAATAAGATTATTTAGATAAGATTTTCTATTTTGTATAATTAGCATTTTAACCATGTTACCATGTTACTTCAAAGTCTCGTGCCCCTTATCTATGTTTTAGAAATTGTATCTAGTTTACATATCACTATACGATTGTGTTCACTGCACGTGCCACCAAATAATTTATATTTACATAAATGTATTTATAGTATGCAAGAAGTAAGACAACTTTAGTGTGTTAATCTTCTTTACAATTTATTTAAGGAACATTTTATTCTCTGATTACTGTTTAAGTAATCAGTTCTCCCATTTTTATTAATATTTAACGAAAGTATTTAAAAATAAAGAATATGGAAACTATAGAAAATATTGTTTTGCAAAGAATTACACTGTAATACTTTGTAACATAATAAAATTGTACTTAGTGATCAATGATTAAATAATCGGTTGTCTTATTTTTATTAATACTTAAGAAAGATATTGAAAAATAAAAAATACAGAAACTATTGAAAATATTACTTTACAAATAATTATTCTGTTACACAATGGATTATACTAAACAAAAAATTGTTTCCCTAAAAGTGTTAAAATTTTGGGCAATATTCTATATTCTTTCATATTTATATTTCAGTATAATATTTATAGGCATTATTAAACTTTCTCCCATGCAAATAAAAATCATAGCTGAATCATATTTTTTTTCATAGGCGAAAGATAGTTTATTATGGTTAAATCATTTTGCGCTTATTATTGGTGCACCGTCTTCGTCCTAGAATTTGTTAAAGGATTTAAACGGAAGAATTGTTTAGAGACACCCTGGTGGAACGTGATTTGTAAATGTTATGGGGTACCGTTGCATACATACGTGCTCGATTTTCGGTGTGCAATTTGACCCGTATTACACCTTATGTGCTTTACGCAACGTGAACAGATTTTGTAACGTCTAACGCGAAAATATTTTTACGCTTTGAGATGTATACTTGATCGAAAATAACACGTGTTTCAGGTACTATTATACTCATAACAATACATTCATGGTATCTATTATTATCAACAATAATAAAAGTATAATAATACCAGTAATACTTTGAAACTTTCATTTTCTTTAAATATTTACTATATACTCTTGTATAAATGGAGTAACTATACTTACATTTATTGACGAAAGTTACGGAACAAAGCACTCATTTGCAAATTTTTGTATATTCTGTATCTTTTGAGATACATAGGTTAGAATTAAAATTAGTATGAAAATAGAAGATTATAATTTATATCTAATCCATGTATCTCAAAAGGTACAGAATATATAAAAATTTGCAAATTAGTGCTTTGTTTCTTAATTTTTATGAGTAAGTATATATACAGCGGCTACAAGAATTATTTGTTTGTTATTCAATTTTTCTATGAGATGATTTTTTTATTAAATTCTATACTTCAATTGCAAAATGATAAATTTTGTATAGTTGCATAAAAGTACTATTTAATGATAGGAAATTTAATATATTTGGGCTTAATTGTGAAAATAAATACAGAAATGTGCAATTATTCTAATTAAGTATAAGCGTTATAGAGAAAAAGATAAATGAATTATCAAATATTAGGTCATCCCATAAATAATCTTGTTTGGTAACTTTTTTTAAACAAGCATATCTCAAATTGTTTGAAAAAGAAATCCAAAAATCGAAAGCGATGTTCAATAAATCGATGATTAAAAACAAGTGTAAATATAATACTAACATCTTGCACTAAAAAATAATTCAAGAAACATTACTTATGAGATAATCTAATATATTATATTAGTCGGCCTCAGGAAATATCAATTTTAAAGCTTTAGTTTGTTGAAATGGAACAACTAGAAAATAAATATTTTTAGTAACCAATAACTTAGTAGAAACTGTATTAATCATTATTTTATTGATGTATTACTTAATATATTTTATTGTAAATTTTTCATAATGTTCGGTATATCAATTTTGTCTTTTTAAAAACTTAAATTTAAGATTAATAGTCAATATTTCTGAGGAAATTAAGCAAAATTGAACAATTTATTCCCGAGCAAGATGTTCCTAATATTACTCTAAAATTATGATTCGATTATTGTGATACATATGACTGTCTGACGCTGACTTCATTTTTGGAACATCCTGCATTTCCTTATTTGACTGGTGTGACGGAAATGTATATGAATGAAACAAGATAAGATACACTTGCAGTTCTCATTCACGTTGCATACATAAAAGCTATAGTGTTGCCAAATAGAGAAAGTAAAAATCTCATTCGAAATAATATTATTGGTACATTGTTATTGCAGAGCAATTTTAATTAAGGAAATTCCACTACTCGCAGAATTATCGTGTGAACTATTTTACACAACATTTTACTGCTATTCAAATCTTTGTGCAATGTGAAGAATATTCATTTCGATGTTATGATTGCAATGATTCCATTTTTATTTGTGCATGTTTTATACATATAATACTGACATATTTATAGAAATTTCAAATACCAAAGGCAAGCATTGGTAAATTTCTACAAATATTGAATTACAATTGAATCTGAATAAAAAGTATACAATTGAAAATTACGAAATTAGAATCGTTCACGTGTAAATGAAATAGAGTTTCCATTAATAAATGATAATGATTAAATAATGAAATGACAATTTCATTGTTATTGTGATGATGAATAGATAATAAAATGACAATTTTTAAATTGAATAAGATAAATAATTACAGAAATATTTAATAAATTACCTGCAATAATAATTTATCACAGAATAATTTTTTTAACCAAAACATATCTTTATTTAAAAATTGATAGAGTATATATTTATTTGTTTCAATCTAAAAATTGCCATTTCTTTAGTTTTCTTTTTGCTTATTGTCAAAGTAAATTTTATTTCATTGATATATATATGTGTGTATATGTATAATTCTAATTTTTGAATTTTTTGTTTTGCAATTTTTAAAATTGTTAATAATACTCATAAAAATGTTAAACTGTAAAGCATTGACAAATTTAGATACCATACAAGTCGCCTAAATGCTCAGTGCCTAATTTTCTGCTGCACAGTGTAACAAAGTATAATACGTCTTGCAAGACCTAAATTTTAATGAAAGTGGGTAACTCACGTGCTCGCGTAAAGCATGCATACTTCAGTGCATGTTGCATGCCTACATTCATGAATATTTTTTTAAAATCACTGTAAATTTGTATTCAAGTATTCAAGCTTCAAGATTTATATTCTTGAATTATGTGAAAGCAGAAGATCAGTCCTGTTGGTTCTGTTTTCACTTTTACTTATGCTTTTAAACACTCTTCAGTATTTTTTTTACTATTTCGCTTTTACCATCTGTTCATAATACAAATTCAATAATCATACAAAATTGCATCAATTTAGATTCACATGCGGAAAAAATTGCACTTCTTAATTGAACGTTTCATTTGATTTATTAATAATGCAGATTTAATGATTACAAAAATTTATATTAACCAAAATTTACATACGTCTCAGTGGTATTATGTAACAACAAAATTGGAATGTTTCTATATCGATTATAAATATATTTGATTTATGTCTAGTGCATTTTATAGAGATGAATGAATTTTCCTGATCCGTGGACGATTTCTAGTCATTTTGAGTCACTGTATATGAAAAAGTCTCATAAATTTAATTAGAATGCATAAATCGGCATGGAACGGCTGTAAAGTGTTTGAAGAAACATCTGTAAGTTGCTCAATGAAGTGAAATACGGTCACCACTGAATAGTACAACGAAGAATGCAATTATACTTCGGTTAAATATCGCAAGAAAAGCAAGCAGGAATTTCATAGGTATACAAGCCTTATATTCTATGTATATAGGTTTGTCATTCAAGAATGTTACCGTGTTACTGGTTGCAGAAACATGAGCAACAGGTTGTTCACAGCCGAACTTTCAAAGAAACCAATTTTAGCCTAATTAATTCTCTGCGAAAATCGATGCATTCTATCATGTTTCGTTACGATCTTCCGCAAATTAGACGAGAACAATCATTAACCTTGACTTACGTAAATGACGGCGTAACCGTGCAATAAATTATTCGGGTGTGGAGATTTAACCATAATCGAGGACTTTGCAGCAAGAGGAGGGGGAACTACGCTTTTGATACTTCTTTAAGTTGTTATTAAACTGCGGATTTTTATACAAATTCACTCCTTTATAAACAAAAATAAGGAGGTGAAAACTAAACAAAGTATAGTTTCATCCTCTAAGTATGAAATTATCTTCTCTAATTTGACTGTTTCCTGTATTTTTATACACTGCGTATATTCTGTACTTTTTATCTATTTAATTTTCCCATAAATTGCGTTAATATGTTTTGTCAATTAGTGTTCTCGTTTTAATATTAAGTCAAGGCAATAATTTTATTATTTACATTTTAATTATTATAGTTTACTTGAAATTGTCAAAAGTGGAGTTGCCCTCCTCCTGCTGTAAAGTCCTTTATTGTACTCATCTCATCTGATTTGATTGATCAATCTTCAATTGCTTGGAATTGTTTCGAAGGATTGCGTTTATTATTTTATTATCTATGTGAAATGGGGATTTTAAGAGAAGTGGTAAAATAGTGGAAAGGATAAATTCTGAGAACAATGTATCCTTTGACACATTAGATCTAGCTACAAGTTGAAGAGGAAAAAAATACATAAAGAAAGTGAAAAGGTTTTCTCCACCAGTGATTTAACTAATTAGAGTGTTTCACAGACCATTTGCATATTTCCCATAATTATTGTGAGCGCGACAGGATCGCTTTTCAAGTGTGCTGTCAGCCTTGAAATTGTTGGCTAATATCGCTACTTACTTTCTTCATTCCGATTCTGGCACTGTCAAATCGAGAAAGTTACTTCAGGAGACGCATATTGCGTCGAAAATGAAAGAAAGTTACGACTCTTACGCGTGCTTAAAAAGTGCGCCAATTTCGGAGCGGGAAATTCAAATAATCGAATTCTATTCATTTCAAATAAATTTCCAAGGAACAGCATTAAATCGACATTTACGATCGCGACTAAACAATTATTACCGTATTTATCAGCAATTAAAAATAAATCTTTGTGGAAGTTGTGATTTCTACGCGTATTTAAAGAGCGCGCCAAATGTGTAACGGGAATATTCAAATAATCAAAAAGTACTGTTTTGAAATCATTCTTTAAGAAACAGCGTCTAAGATATTATTATTATTTACTTTAGCAATTAGACAATTTATATTTATTTTTGTTTAAGAAATCAACCCTCTTCTGGTTGCATCACGATCACCGAAGTAAAGAAATTATCGAAATTACTAATAAAGTTAGTTTTTCAAATTGTTCCACTTTTGTAATTGTAAAACCACTACAAATTATTAAATGCAATATTATTATACGATATAAAATGACGGTAATTAGCGCACAAATTACTTTTTTAATGAAAGTACGCAGCACGATAAACTTTAAATGCGAACAAACTAACTTTGTTTCACATTAAGTGGATGATTAATAGTTCAACAACAGTAACAAATCATTCTCCGCCAACAAAAACGTATTATGGGAACGATCCATCTTCATTCTTGCGTCAACAGGAACGTGTTAATAGTGCACATATCAATTCTGTTACAACATACATTTCCTACCAGCGTTCAATGTACTAATTATTCGAAAACATAAGACAAACATAGAAAAAGATCGGCTGAAATTGAAGCATGCGGGAAGTGATCGCCGAGAAATCGTTGTTGCTCGTAACGAGGCCATTGCCGGTGTATTTTCTCGGTTATCTAGGAAACGGTTTCGTCCGTTCATGGCAAGTTTTTTTTATCCTTCCTGCATTGTGCGCTACATAACAAACTCGACAAGTCAACTAACTTGTGAACGATCCTCCATGGATTTGCAGAAACGGCTTTCAGGTTACGCGAATCATTTTTTTAAATTCAACTGTTGACCCCTTGCGTTACGAATTTTCTGAAAATTGAGGGACTTTCCAGAAAAAGTTAAGTTTATCAATTGTCTTTAATTAATCGCCATATTCCCGTTTTCCTCGGGAACTCCCGTGTTTTATGCTATTTTATTGCATTCTCCCGATTCTCGTGTCGATCTCGTATTGATTAATTCCCATTAATCATTGAAAACCGCAAATTTCTTATTTACACCAGCACTAAAATCGACAATTCAAACTTGTACATTATCATGGTTCTAAGAAATTTTTCAATTTTGCGTAAGAAGATAAAAAATTACTTAATTCTGTAGCATCGGTTGATAAATACCTATAATTTGCAATCGGATAAGATATAAATATAATATATAACTTTATTATTTTTATAACTTGTGTGTGCAGTACTAATATAAACAGATATAATACAAAGTACAAATTAATTACTTTGTTTAATATACATCATTCGTCCTATGAATGTGCATATTTCTGTACCCGAGAGCCAAACTAATCCAAGTCCATTTTTGTCGAAATTGTGCTATATATACCATCTTATTTTTTTTATTAACATTAGCCACATGAAAAAGATTGAATTGGGTGAACTACTTCAAATACAATGCTGTCTTACGTAGTTTTAATTTTTGTTTTCGTTCTATTGTAACGTTACAATATAGAACTTGACTTTAGTCTCGCTCTAAGGTATAAATTCGTTTTAATCGCGTTATAAAAAATGTCTTTCTTAATCTGCCGTAAATTCATACCAAATATTTGACTATGCCCCGTTAAATTTCTTGCTGACAGTTGGTCACCCTACCCGTAACCAATACTCCCCTAAAATTTCGTTTCAATGTACTGTCCAGTTAATTCTAGGACAGCATTTATTATTCACTCGCGGAACACATGAACTTCCAATGTAATTTACTCAATTCACTATTTTGTCTTATGGGCTCTTTTTCCCGAAAGTCCTCCAATTATTATAATTTTATAGTTATTATAGTTTTATACTTATTTATATTATTTATATTATTATATTATTATAGTTTTATAGTTATTATATTTTTATCATTATTTATATTATTTATATTATTATATTATTATAGTTTTATAGTTATTATATCTTTATAGTATCATAGTTTTGTAGTTTTCTACTTTAACACCGTCGAATGCGAAACGCTAAAATATTATATGTAATTTGTACTTAATAGGGCTGAATTTTACAATCATACAAATTGAAATGTAGTGAGTTAAAGTATATTAAGAACTATTGCGTGGTTTTATTATAATTAGGCCATTGATTACACCACGAATTTAACTCGTCGTTATAAGGGAAGGGGTTAACCCTTTCACTGTTGAGCCCGTACATGGTACGAGCATTTCTAAAAGCATAAATTATTAATCTAGCGATGATCTCTTTAGATCTTAAAAAACGGATTCCAAGGATGATTATATTTTCCCTATCTGTAATGGAAACGCAAAGGATCTATAAACTTTCTTTTCCAAGTTTTGTACCACTTAGAACCGTCTGCGATTGCAGCGTCCAGTCATTTTAATCGATAGTGAAAGGGTTAAACGGTAAACTGAAAGTGCTATGCAAAATTTACTAATAAACGTGCTGCTAAATAATTTCATTGCTATACGTTACTCGGGTCATTTTAGACCCAAACGTGTTCTTACTTTCCCAAATTATTTCCAAGTTTCAAGACGAATACAAAAAAGCTGTTTGCAAAGTTAAGTTTCACTTTCTATGTTGCAGCTTCTTCTTCCCAGAATTATAAAACATTTTCAACGAAAGAGCATTGCGTATTGAGTTAAATAAAATCTTGAAAATCGCAGCAGGTTTGATTCACATTTTAGAAGCATAATTATACTCAGAATGTAATGTGATTAATACGATGGACAAAATGGTGATTCTACATAAGAAACCAAGTCGAAAAAGTTTAATAAAATTCTTTCGCTCGAAGCTTCCTTTTTATGAAAATCGTGTTCGTAGTTTCGAGAGTATGCATGTGTCCCACTATATGTTTCTATTCCCCGAATTTCATTATACTTATATCTATCTCGTCTGTAATTGAGGAGACAACATAAGGCAAAATATTGTGCCCTTTTTCAATTACACGTTCAATTCATTTATAAATTATTGGAACAAGTAATAGTATCGTGCATTTTGCCAATTAGGGTCACTCTAACGTGCCCATATTCAAACTCGATTTTCTCGACCACGAAGCTTCGCACGGAAAATTTGTATTCTACCTTTTCGACCTGTTTGTTCCATGTAAAATCACTCTACTGCCTCTTGTATCGCTAGTTAGGCCGCGTATATCGAACCGGAAGATCTTCATCAAATAAATCTACCAGAAAACGAGAATGGTGTTTTATTTCCGTGGCGAAGTATAATGGATTTATCATTTATGATACGACCAGGTTATATTTCTCGGTGCTCAGTCTACACATTCCGATAAGGGATAGTTTGAGCCGCAGGCACGCATTTCCTGCACCTGTCGTATATGTAACGCGTTGACCATGGACATGGATACGCGTAAAATGATGCACACACGTGCGTGTCTTGCATAATTGCCGAGCAATATAGTGTGATTTTTCGCGCTTACCCATTTTATTTTATATCGTACGATTACGCTTAACTTTTTTTGCGCGCTTCTTTCTCGTCTTTTGCGCGAAACACGGCGAAATGCTATCCGCGAGTCGCTCATAATTTTCAAAGTAAATTGATGCTTAGGGTAACTTATGGGCTTTATCGTGTCATTATATGACGATAGCGTGCTGCTTTAAAGTGCATGCCGTACATTAATGTCCCGCTACGGTTTTTAACTTTGAAATGTGCTCTGTTCCGTGTGCTAAGTTAAATTTTACCGAATTTTTTCTATTCCGGGGTTTTTGTAACTATTTTATGCGTTAATGTATCTGGATTGCCTGAAAGAAAAGTTAGTACGCGCGAGGAATTGTTTAGGGCATCATAGTTTTAAAAAAGCAGGAAGTATGCATTTAGCAATACAAATTGGACAATTGATAAACGATAGAGTCAACTCTGTTTAATCTTCTGACAATTGAAAGATATTTGCTCACATACCTATGCTTTTTGAACGTACGATAGCACCTCGATTTATGTCCTCTCAACTTGCTTCGTTCTGCATTGACGTCGTTTCTATCGGTGACGTTATATCTTGATTGAAAAACTCACAGTTTTGTATCCACGTGCGTAATTTCGTCAAGATATGGAACGTATAAGTTCAACGCTATTTATATTTGAATCGAATACTAATAGTGTAATTAATTTAGAAAGGTGCATTCATATACTCTTAGTATTTAGGGTAAATGGCCCACGTACCGTCACTGTTCCTATAACTGTCATTTGAATTCGTTTATTTAATAGCAAAGTAGCGTACAAAGAATCGTAATTAAACAAATTTTCATATTAAATTTGGACTTCGGTTTACGTAACGACATATAAACGTTGTATATTCATTTACACTTAATGTTCATAAATAAATATTAGGAGGTAAATATGCTGTTGAACATTGAAACGTGGCCAATATAATTATGAAGTATGGAACGCGTGATAATTCAGTAAGGCGATACGTTTACTATATATCTTATATCTGTTACACAAACTGACGTGTTAATATATGTAAAACGTGTTTCTGTTTGAATGAAATGTTTTCAAGTGACAGTAATAGATACATTGGACTTTGTTGTACATTTTCAATTACGTAGTAATGAATTTATTATATTGAACATATAAAAAAAATGTTCAGGAATAACAGAGCGGTTGAACAATATTATGCTTCAAACTGGAACGATCTTTATGTCAAATACGTTCCAAAATAGTTAAATAAAGCTACGCGTGGATCTTAAAGTAGCAGTACGTGGTACATTTACTTTATACGGAAAAGAAGCATAAAATCCACGAAACAAATGACATAAATGAAAACGTCAGCAAGCGAGTTCGAAACCAAACCACTTAACCGAAAGACAAGTTCCGTTCTTAAATTTACAAAATTCAACTAAGTCAGCTGTAGTTCCGCAAGCATATCGAATAAAGTTAACTTCCCATCGTGTTCGAAATTCGCAAAATGCGTAACTCGAGGCGATACACGCAAGTCACGTTGCAAATACAGCTGCTTCCTATTCCATTTTTCATCACATCTGAGCACGTTTCAGGGGTAATTTCCTCAATTTTATCGCCAATATTTTGTTTAAGCTGTTGAATTGTTGTCGACTTCTTGACGTAAACCCTTTCCTTCGCACTGCCTCAAAAAAAGATATCTGGTGCTGTCAACTCAAGCTATCGTGCTGGCCAATCGACATCGCCAGATTTCGACATTAGACACTTTGAAAATAAAACACGATGTTGAAGTACAGCTGTCTCTTGACGTACGCTGGAGTTTGGGACATTGAGTTGATGCGTAATTGAAAATTCGCGTAATTTATAGACTTCACTTCTCACTCCTATCACAAATTTGTATTACATACATAGTTACATACTGTTGTTCGGAAACGTTAACTATATGTTATGTTGAACTATACTAAATAACAATAACTATACTAAAATATAATAAAAACATACAGTGGCTCATAGTGAAACGCGTTCATTATTCTTATTTATTCATTTGCCTCTATGACATGGAGTATAGATATGAGTTCAATATGTTTATAATCGACATGGAAACATTCCAACTTCATTATTACAAAATACCAGTTAAATATATCAAGTTTTATGGAGCAACAATGAAACACACTTTCACAAAACACATACTGTAAAGAAGTTGTCCCTTTGTTCTTATTTAACAAACTTAAACATTGATTTGAAGAATGTATAAACTCGATATTTCGTAGATTTTAGCGTATAGGCAATCCTAAAGTGAATAAATTCCCAAACGTAACCTACATAGAATTTTTTTCATCCTTTAAATATTATAAAATTCACTTAAATTTAGACGTTTTATATATCATTGTACATAACGTGTATATAAATGCATAAATGCATAGATTTATGCTATAAATGCATAAAAATCTGCAGTAAATTTGTTACATATGTTGTGTGCATTCATTATTTACATTTTACGAAAGTGTATTGTAATTTTTGTAATTCTTCAAAATCGCAATGACTTCAAAGGCTGTAAAGAACCGCGTTCTCCAGAACCGTGTACTTTGAGAGATTATTGTATTAAGTGCTTAGTAATGAATTGTCATTGTCTAAGCTGAACGACAACCAAAAAATAATACGACAAATGGCGAGAAAACAAAATAATGCCCTTACGTAGTCAACACCCGATATAAGTTTGTCGTTGATGTAATAGTATGCTAGCCAAATACAACACTGTAATTGTCACGAAACAAGATACACATGGGATTCCTTTTACACGGTAAAAGCGTACCCTATAAAAAAGAGTGAAGCAAACATTGACGGGCAGCGAAGCATAAAATGTGTGTTAAAAAACGCAAATTATGTGAAATTAATTTTAAAGCGTAAACGTGTATTCACTAATGCATGCCGTTTAATGAATAATAATACATGTGTGTATGTACACATCACTGAATAAACATGGGATGTATAATAAGTGCAATAAAATGAAGAAAAAATGGGCAAATAGTAGAGTGATGTTTCAAAAGTTAATAAATTAAAGCAAAGTGAAAGCAAGATAATCTCGTGACTGTGAGTAAATCGTGTTGCTGAAAATCGTGTAATTGAAAATCATGCATGACATTATAAAGGGTTAATGGAATTTAATGCTGTTTTTGAAAATTCTATTATGTCGATTTAAATTATTTAAGTTATTAAATTTGAAATGATTGGTTTGCCCTGTGATCCTTCTCTTTAATCAAAATAATGCATTAATTCGTAAAAAGAATCATCGATGTGCATTTCCGTGCGGTTGTTAAGAAAAAATTCTATCAGTATGCTGCACACGTTCACGGACATTACCTCTTTTAGTCTGGCTTGTCGTTGTTTGCATTCGAATGTAAATTAGTTTGACTAATGCCTCGACAGAACGTCTTGAAGCCTTTATCAGAGTCATTCGTGACTTATCGTACGCTTTGAAGAAAAGAAAAACAATATTTGCAAACGAAAATGTGCCCTAGTATGGTGCAATAATCGTATTGCTAAAATAACAATAATTCAATACAGAAATGTTTTGCAAAGTTGTATTTGAATTATCTTGAAAATCTAACTTTTTTAACTGTCTTAGCTTCTTTAAACTGGCATTTATAATTGTATTACATATGTGTATAAATGATTATTTACACGAAAATAAAACACTCTCGGTAAACAGTTTAATGGGAATTAAGTTTGAAACAAATATAAAATCAATATTTTTAGCAAAAATCGGTAATGCGGCTAAGTTGACCAGATTTTCTAGAGACAAATTCAGTACGTTTTTATTAAGGACAAAAAAGTGGATATGTTACGTAACTGTAATGAAATAAACTTTGTATTGTATTAGGAAAAATAAATTAATCAAACCTTTCATTTTTATTATTAAATATAGTGACTCGTTTCTTTTTTAAATTATCTCTTGTGCAAAAGATTTTTAGCACAAAGTTGGCCATTATTCGAATCATTTCGAATAAATATTTATCTAATATAATTATCCAAATAAATTCTGTTTATTTAGATACTTTATTCGCAGAATAATTATCTATTATCTGTAACGCATTGTTCTCTATTTATTCGAATAAATCATTCTTCGAATAACTTTGCATTCGCTAAAATAAATGTAGTAAATTAGGGGAAACTGAAAAGTTTATAATAATACAAACATGAAGTTACTATTTAATTTTTATGTGACTTTAAGTAATCAATTTAAGTGAAATAAAAACGATCCGAATCTATTGGACAACTTAATATTAGGTGTACCAATAAATATTCCAATTCTTTTGTTTAATGTATCATTTATTTTTAATAAAATCAGGCACTTAGTTGATCTTAAGTTTAATTGCTGCTACTTACTGCTGCACTGAATTCCTATTCAAAAGGAAGCTTACTTTTCGATAAAATAAATTCATTAACCCATTTAAATCTAGTGGATTGCTTATTGATGCGCCTAATAAAATGTTCCAAACTCATGTATTTTACAATAGATAGGTGTACGAAATCTTTCGTGAGCTACTGTGTGTAATCCAGAGCACCGTTTCTATTCATTACTATTCAAGACTAATTATTTGATAAAAGCTTGAAATCGCTGCGATCGCTATCTCCGTATACAACAGAGTGATTAAATCGTTGATGCGAGAAAACAAGGGTGCTCTTATCCTTGGCTTCTTAATTAAAACCGGCTAATTTGTAAGCGTGTAATTGCGCGCGGTTGTTATTGCTGCTTGAATTTAATTCATTCTCGCACAGATGATCTGTGAAAAGAAAACTATTCGCGGGCGACCTTCGCTGTGTGGCATGTCTTTTCTCCGTCGAATAGTAATGAGCGAATTTCCTTAATGCATTTGCGTTCACGTCTAGCGCGCTGTGTGTGTTATCCGTGCTCTAATTTGCATTAACCGTTGCCTCGGATGCCCGTTAGTAAATCATTAATTTCAATGTCGACTGCGGAACGGTTTTACTTGAAAATAGAACGTCGCGTTCAACCATGCGAATTCTACGCTGGCTCGTTAAGTTGCGGGAAATGGACACAAGCTTAAATGGTGTGATGTCGTGTAATGAAAGTAATGGGATCTTGTAACATTTCGCGTCTCGCAGGTATTCGTACATACGTAAATGGAGGAAAAGGTAAGAACACGAGATAAGGTAGAAATATCAGATATCACGGTTTTCATCTATATAGAGTGTCAGCATTTTCAATAACGATTGAAAATTAAGAATTGATAAGGTTATTATGGTCGTCCGTATCAGTCGTTTTTCGTTGGCGTTCTTTTGTGTAATGGACATTTTTAGTTTGAACCGCAACATAAAGTTTTCGCGTGTTCATATCAAAGTGAAATTTACTTCATCTTCGTTTGTGATTTTCAACGAAACAAAGACAGTATGGTATTCTAGTCGCGGTAGTTTTATCAAAAAAAGACAAATGGCGTTATTTTTCGTTATGCGTGCTCTTAAACTCAAGCGTTCCATATTACCAACGTTTGCCCTAAATGACAAAATGAAAGAGAAGTAAAAGTAATGGATGATTTTTCAGTGTGAGCCACTGTCACATTAACCCCGGCCAACAATATCTTAATGCACGGAAGCACGATAGCTTATCTGGGGAAAGAATTGCGTGGAGATATACAAACGGAAACTTTTCGCACATTACAGGTTCCCTGTTTGCGGATTCAATTTCTCTGGCGATCGTAAGCTCGCATAGAGATTATAAATCGCAATTTCTCTCCACTTTCACGTTAACTCACTAGTTTCCCCTATACGAGGCCGCCATTTCAGGGTCAAAGGACAGAGCATGTGACCTTGTTTCTGTAGGCCATCACGAGTATCTGTTTGTTTACGGTGGAAATCACCTTAATGCAGTCGATACACCGTGGGATTATTTCTGTACCCGGTGGACGAAATAACGTGTAATTTCTAATTCATACTTTGATGCTATTCAGCATAATTGGATTAAGAAGTCAGTGGAAAGCTAGAGTATCATTTCTTTGTATGTTAACTTTACTATTTCTGTTCTCCAACGCCGTTTTATTATAGATTAGTAAAACAGGATTTTCTTTTTATTTAGCTTTAATCCTAACTCAACTCTAAATTAATCCCAGGGTAATTTTACCCTAACAGCTCGTTCGTACGATGCAGTTTTTTCTTCACGGATTCGGTTATTTTATCGAATCGGTAATAGCTGAAAGTAGCGTTCACACTTTTCTACGTTCTCGTCACATGTTCAGGTCTCACACATATGAATTAGGGTAGATGTACCACGTACTGCCACTTTAAGGTTCGCGCGTAATTTTATTTAACTATTCTAGAACGTATTTAACATAGAGATCGTTTCAGTTTGCAGCATAATATTGTGCATCCGCTCTTTTATTTGTGAACATTTTTTTCATATGTTCGATATAATAAATTACTACGTAATTGAAAATGTACAACAAAATCCAGTGTCCCTATTACTGTCACTTGAAAACATTTAATTTAAATAGAAACATCTTTTACATATATTAATACGTCAGTTTGTGTAACAGATATAAGATATATTAGTTAACGTATCGCTTTACTGAATTATGACACGTTCCATACTTTATAATTACATTGGTCACGTTTCAATGGTCAACAGCACATTTAGTATGAAAATTTGGTTATTTACGATTCTTTGTACATTATATTATACAGTGCCAGTACATGGGTCATTTATCCTAACTCTTTCGTTACTATCGACCCCCACAGGCGCTTAACCACAGAACCGAATTTTAAAAAATTTCGAAAAGTTAGTTCTTTATCGACGTTTTTACGTAATTGTATTTATATTTTTATAGTTAGTTTTATAATTATAGTAGAAGCATTTTGCTACCCCAGAGGTTTTTCTTAAACTGAACTTGAACAGATATATTAAGGTTCATTTAGATCTAATTGTTGGATATTTAAAAAACATTGTGAAATACAATATAAATATAATGCGGCACGAACTTTTCGTTCAACCCAACCTTTTCTCCGGTCCACTTATCCTAGTCTTCTTTCTCAAGTTTCTCCTCTGTTTTTTAAAGTTTTTCCTCAGTTTTCGCGGTATTAGCGAGCTGTAACTGTTCCAGATTTCAAATGTATGATTACTGACTGGTATTCGCCGCTAATAGATGAACTCCCCTTATTAGTCCTATCATCTGTAACAACGAACCTCATCCAGTTCTTCAATTTCCCAACTAGTTCAGTCTTCATTAGCCCACTTAAAAAGAAGATAAAAAAAACGCCAAAAAATACTTACCGAAGCAACGTTGAAAGTGCTCTTTCTTAGTAATCGAACATTAGATTAGAACGTTCAAAAACCGTAACCCTATTCTGATCCAATCCAATCCAATTCAAATTAGACCATGTTTTATGTATAATTTTTATGAAATCTATGAATAGTTTCGAATGTCTGTCATTATTAAATTGCGTATTTTTATGCATTTATGAGAAATTTATGTTTTGAAGAAAGTACAGTGTTCACATAATATACAAAAATCTTCGTAATATTTAGAGGGTGAGACAAATCTCCATTTAAGTCCTATTTCGTTAATTACACTTGTAGAAATATAAATATGAATAAAATTACGCAATTCAGTTATTAATACATTATGGTAACTACTATTTGTAATTATTCCCTGCTTAAAAGTCTTCCTGCTAAGGAAGCTAATTAAGCTATTAAGAAAATGACGCCATCTTGTTTCTTGTCGTACAGACAACACGTTCCTTCATCGTGGTTTAAGCTGATTATCTTCTCTTTCACGTTCTTCACTTTTTTTCTTAGTTTTCTTTTCTCCAAGCCTTTCAGCCTTCCTTTTGTACCCTTCGAGTAGCTTTTTATCGACATAAGAAACTTTAAGGGGACGAAGCTATTAACACATTGACCCAGATCATTTTTTTCTTGTTGCTGGTGATTAATTGCAAGGGTGTATCGTTTATCGCCTTAAAGTTTAAGAAAGGTTCTTTCACCTGCTATAGATTGGAAGTGTCTTCTTCAGGGGGATTGCATCAGGTGTGCACTTGACGTGACGGAGCATATTTTGCAACCTCCTGTCGAGATTTCTTCAACTTTATGTTAGCAAAAAGTCAATAACGTCGTTTTATCTTTATCAGTCATATTCATGAAACGGTTTTCGAATGTGTAAAAATAAGCGACCACATGTTCATCGATGACATTTATTTTTAAGTCTAATACACGTTAAAAATTCGCAGTATTATATTATAAAACGTAGATTACTTGATATCGAATTTATTCGTAAAGTAATTATCGTCAATCAAAGCTGTTAGAATAGCCTCTCTCCAAATGTTTGCGACTTTAATAAAAATGGTATGCTGTAAACGTTTTGCGAAACACTTGTGTACATTTCCTATTTTTATTAATGCCTGCACTTAATGACTTTACTTAACTCCAATTCATCACATTCAAATACCTAAACAATTTATTAAACCATCTTCTTCTTATATGCAATTTACTTTCTCCCGGGGAATTAATGTTTATCCCCAATTTATCACTTTCAAGTACTTAATCAAGTTGGTAAATCACCTTATGGATTTACATTGGTATTATTTTCTCCATACGCATTCGCGGTAGTTTAATTTTCTCCCTGGGGATCCACATCGGTTAGATATTCTCTCTAGATGTTCATATTTGATTCATTTGTTTCCTAGCAGTTCACATTGGCTTTATTTTCTCCCCATTGATTTTATTACGCGTACAAAATTGATTCTGAACGTTCAGAATTACATAAAATTTCATATTTATCCACGAAAAGCCAAATAGAGTTTTAATATTCACAATTTTCAGCATTTTCGCATTTACGAAGCGAATTCGTCACTTGAAAAAGAATAAAATAGCGATTTTGAATTGAGACAGATGCCAATAGTTGATAGATGAAGGCTCTGAATTAATTTGTACGCTTAATATTTCTCCTTTATAGATTCACATTGGATTCACTTTCTCCCTAGTGCCTTCCATTCTTCCCGAGAGATTCGTATTGGATTTATTGTTTTCATAGACGTATATATCGAATTTATTTTTTCCTCAGAAATTCGTATTAACTTTGTTTTCTCCCTAGAAAATCACACTTGTTTCATCTTGTCTCTATGGATTTACATAGCTCTTACTTTCTTCTTAGGAATCTGCACAAGCAGGATATTTATTATCAGGCTGTCCGAAAATAAACTGCAACTTTCTGTGGTCTTATATTTAGAGCTTTGTGGACCGCAAATATTTAAGTTATACTTATCATGCAGCATACTACTTTAAATCATAGATATCGTATTATTACTTCCTACAAAAACATACATTTGAATAAAGATCGACTGTGTATTAATTGCCTAAGGAAACTTTAGGAAGCAAAGAAACCGTAAAAACCGCAATTTATTTCCGGACAACCTAACATCCACTAAATGCTTCTTATTTTCTAAATTTTACGGCCATTTAAATGTTTCATCACACGCAGCCTCGTCGTCTAACGTTAAGGGACAGTACTCATCTTCGGTAACCCTTTCTAAATCCCCTATATCCGCCCTTGGTTTAAACGGCAACTGCGACACCAAAATACCCTCCGCTGGTTCCTTTTTATCCGCATCCTCCTCGAACTCCCAAAAATCATCATTCGAAACCTCATTACTGATAACCGACTTGAAATCCTTGTCGGTCAGCGTAATCGTTTTCACGTTACCCCCTTTAAACGGTTTTTCACGCGAAGCATCCTTAGAAAGGGTTGATCTACTATTATATTTAATTCTCTTCTTCCTAGACGCTTGGGAGACTGATCTATGGCGATCATTCTCTTCTCGTTCGAGGTCACGGTCATTGTGACTAATAGGCTGTCGAGAATCCTGTTCGTTGTTAGACGACTTCCTACTTTCCAGCCCCGATTCCACACTAGTTCCTTGGAATGCATTTTTATCCGATCCCCCTATGTCCTTATTTTCACTAGTGCCATCTGTCACCCGTTTCTCCTCGTTCAATTTGATAGTACTGTTCTCTGCTGCTTCGACTGGCTCCGTTTGGTCGGTTTCGAGGATTTCTCGCTGTGGCTCCACTGTTGGATCTGGGCGGGGCGTGGTAACTGCGGGATCGATCTTATCGACAGGGTTACCCTGCACGTCGGACTTCATTCGCGGATTCTTTCGATACTCTTCTTCCAAGTAGCTTCGAAACTGATCCCTGAAGTAGCCGTCGATCATTTTCCACACGCTGGTGCTATACCAGGTGAGTATACCAATGAGAAAAACGCCTCTGAACACCAGTCCCAGCATGATTATCCTTAGATCGCAATTTATCCGTATAGACAAGTTCAAATTCGTTTTCTCCCTATATCGGGATTTATCCCTAGATCGAATTGCCTTTGGGGAACGAAACCAATGATACAAATGTGTGCAGCTAGTGAAAGTGATTATTGTCCAAGGTATTAGAATTATTTGGGCAAGAATTTTATCGAGGATTTGAGAAACTTGCAAACGTTTGTTATCGAAGCTATTCAAATTGCTTCTGGTGGATTATGCGAATAATACAAACGTAATTAAATGATTATTATTGAAGGTACTGGAATTGCTTGGGTAAGAATTTTGTCAGGAATTTGAAAAACTTACAAATGTTTGTTATTTAAGTTATTTAAATTGTTTCTGATGAATTATGCGATTAAACGATTATTGTTTTAGTCATTACAATTTGTCGCAAAGAATTGTGTTGGAAATTTGAAGAATTTGCGAATATATTGTTTGCTACTTTGTAGCCTTGAAAATCGATATGTGGACACTAGATACTAGATACCTTGCTACATAAGCAAGCTAGAATAAAAACTAAATATTTCTGTATCGTTACCCTGTTTGGTGTTGAGTCATGTTACATGTTATACCGATATGGGCGTTCTCGTCTAAAGTTTACACTCGTAAGAATAATTTGTATCGCATAGCGTGCTACATATACTAAATTGTTTATTGTAAGCAGCAATTGCAGCGTTGTTGTTAATTTCTCATTGGTATACTGAACTTCCTACTTTTAGTAACATTTATTTTCATTATTCGTTCATTTTTCCCCGAATTCTTTCAGCAGTTTTATTGCAGTAACTTTCGCTTAACTTTCACTATTGAAGTATTCTTTGAGAACAGTAATGACTTCCTGCATTTTAGGTACTCCCATTGTAATAAAAATTAGAATTGAATTTGCAATGACGAAGAGTCTCATCATTTCGAGGCCATCGTTAGATCGTAGCCATTCGCTGAAACCTTGATTATCGCTGTCATCGTTTAGAATGATCTCGTTCTTCTCATCCTTCTTCTCATTCTTCTTGTCATCGGCATTCGTTTCGTTTTGTTGTCGACCTTTCGCGGTTTTGCTCTCATGATTTCCGCGTTTCTTCATTGCTGCTATGCGGATTTCATCTGGAAACAAAGAGTTTTCACGTGAAAAGTCATCTATTTAATTTCACTGATTTTTAAGAGGAATTCAACTTTGCTTGGCATTTAGTTAGTTTGAAACAAAAATAAATTTTACAGGAACAACAATTTTCAAACATTTTTTTTGTCTGTAAATTTTCCATTAATTTTAACGCATTTTATTATTTTTCCATTAATTTGTAATATTATGTAACCTTCTTGTTATTTGCCAATTACTTGTTACTCCCTAATTATTAGATTGCGGATTATTATGCAAATTCATCTTTCTATAAATGTAAATGAAAGAACGTTGAACATAAATACAGTTTGTTTGCAGCTACTAAATATTATAAAGTACATTTTACTTTTAATATTTAGTATATTTTTGCATGTTATATGCATTCTGTACTTGTTTGCATATTTAAATTTTCCATAAATGCATAAAGATTCGCAGTCTGTTAATTACCCTAAAAGTTATTTCATAAATGGAAACTTTCGATAAAATTGGAAACTTCATTCAAGTTTTATAAGAAATACCCTGTGAAAGACTAATTTTGGACTCAACCCCGTAGCTCTCAGGAATACTGCTGCTATAGTAAGAACGCTTAAAATACATCGCTAAATGAACCGAGGAGTTTAGGAGTAAACATGGAATGTTTCTTCAGTATCGCGTTTGGTTTATTCCTATCGTTAAATGCAGTAATTAAAAAACAGCATCTAGAATTGACGGGGAAAAAGAGTAACGATAATTATTAACTGCATTTTGAACTCTTTTGTTTACGATGTTTGAACACTGGAAACTTCGAGCGGTACAATTATGATAAATTTCATAAGTCACAGTTTTTTCGGAACATAGATATTATAATAGATGTTGTGAAGCAATTAAAGGATTATGGAAAAAATCGAAGTGTTCAGAGACATTCACTGTAACCCAGAGCTGGGTAAAATTTCAAATAGTTTGTCACAGATTATTCAAAGCTAAAATATTTCCACAAGCAAATACCACCTGCGTATGCTATTCCATTTAGTGTTTACATCGAATGTTTAAACCAAATACTATTTGATAATACTAGTTATCAAATGCTTCGATCCTGAGCCAATATTATTTTCTATTGAAACTCAAATTCGAATATAGAAAACAGTGACTGAAAAACAGATGATACGAATTAAGAAGCTACTTCTAAATTATAATACCGCAACCTGTGGAACGTTTATTTAGTTTTGCACGGTTAATATTAACACTTTAACGAAATTCATGAAAAGATAATACGTTCGAAAAATGTGTTCCATTTAATACAAATAAAACGAATCGATAACTTGTATAAATCGCTTTTCTGCACTGTTTACAGTTACTTATAAACAAAATAAAAACCTTGGCTTATCGATAAAAGTATATTGTACTGTAAAATGTTGAAATTTCAAATTGGTTATTTGCCATACCGCGTCTTATTTACAACTACTGTTTCTACTACTATAATTTAAAATACTATTTGCTTAAGTTTTAATGGAATACTCATTTCGAAATAGTATTTGTATGAGTTAGCATTGAAATACGTATATTTGAAATACTATTTCTTTATGTAACTACTATTTCAAAGAAAAGTTTATTTGGCAAATCCTGTATCGCTTGAAGGAATAAAAATAGTCATTCTTATCTACCTATTTTATAAATCTACTTTTCCCAGCCCTGACAGTAAGAAAAATTCTACTAAGACAGTTCAAGGCACCTATAGTGGTTTGATAATGTGTCATGTGAAAAAGATCTATATGTCATGATTTGTTCACTTGGAACATCAAATTTAAAATACTCAACATAGCCGAATAACCTATTTTTTATAACTTATAGCAATAAAGGTGTATACAAGTTCTGCAATGGTTCTTTTTTGCTCTAATATCAGCATGTGTATAGAGTATGAAGGATATCGTAATTGTGACAAGCTTTTTTAACCCTTTGCACTCCAGAACTTTTTTAACAATTATAATAATCGGCAATTCCAGCACACCTTTCTGCCTCGTAAATATGAAACGTTAAGGTGTTACGTTTTTCGAAAACGAGAAAAGCTGCCTTTAATTTGCCTTGTCTTGAAAGAAACGAGAATTAAATTCACGGAAATAATTAAAAACCTTAAATTGTAATATTTGTGGAAATTTACGCGTGTCGCGATAAGGTCACCAATGGAGTGCAAAGGGTTAACATAAAATATTTTAAGCAATGGAGTTGATCGGTATTTACACCGATCTTTCAATTGTTTTCGCTTCGGTAGTAAATTTACCAGCGCTCCTATTGTACGGTAGTTATTTAAAGGAAGAATGGTGAGAAGAGCAAACTTAGGGTAACTCGGTGGTTGAATGAGGAATCCGAAATTCCGAGAAGTGCATAGAAACTGTCGCTCGTGGCTCGACTGTCTTTCACCGATAACCCTTTCGTCCCACCGCAATTTCCTTTCTATTCGTCCGCAAGTATAACGCGTGTAAAATAGCGCCCAACTCGGGTAACTTTCTGCTTAAACGTCGAACTCATGGTACAACTTCCACCATTGCGGAAAATATATTTTCAAGAGGCGGAAAATGTAGAGTAAATTGGACGCGCAACGAATACGATCGCATTATCGTAAATTTATTATTCCGGTCGTTCCGTGCAATTCTATTTTTCTGACAGCGTTTCCATCGATCATTTCGAAGGTGTAATATCGCGCTGATGCATTCAACGCTGTATGGCAGTTTCAGCGTAATCAATGCAGGACTAAATGAACTGGATTCGAGTGTACGCCCACCCTCCTTGTCTTCGAAATGTCAAACGATCCATGTGCATTAGAGTCTCACGTATAGAAACGACAGGAGGTATATTTCAGACATTCCAGCACGTACAGATGATACGAGTACTCGTTGTGAGTGCGATGACCGTGATCTGACGTACATGCATGATTCACTTTGCTTGTGCACAATGCGTCGTGTGTGTCTGCGTGAAATGCAGCTCTCAAACGGCAGGTTTTACGACAAGCGGCTCAACACCCACAGTAACAGTTCCTGCGACTAAAGTAGTCGAAAACTTCCTTATCCACTCGAAAAGTTTCGTACGTGTACAATTTCTTATCTACGACGTGGTTCAGAGGAATTAAATTTGAAGCACAATTTGCGTTTGCTTCTTTCCGCGATTCTTTTCGAACAAAATTCGACGGTTTATTATTCAACACTATGTAAGTGTCACGTCTTGAAATTTTGGGTGACGCATAATTTTTCTCGTGATTTTAATGTTGATTTTAATTTTATTCGCGAGAGAAGACCATTAGTATACATTGCAGTACAAGATGTTGTAATGATGTTAGTATAGTATTTAGATGTTGCATTGATTGTAACATATATTCGATCTGTTTTGCTATCATTATAGAAATCGTTTATTTGTAAATTCGGAAATAAGTTTGATCAACTATCTTTGCTTGATTTTGATCGATAAATTTTCTTCGATCTTTTTAGCAGCTGAAGTATACTTCCATTGTAATATAATTGCGGTAAAATTTTCGGTAAATAAATTATACCATAATCTTAATTTTGTAAATTGGATACTCAGTCTTGCTTCTCATCGGATTTTGGATATTTTGTGTACTTCTGCATTTCATACAGTTCACAATGAGAATCAAAAGTGAGGATACACCTAACAAAAATTATAGTATTTAATATGGTATAAGTAAAATTACAATATAATTATAGTATTATTTATAATATAGCAAATAAACAAATAAATATTGCATAATATTAGTACAATTATAGTATTACGATAAGTAAATCATAATATAATTACGATATAATTTATAGTGAACAAATTATAGTGGAATTATTGTTTCATTACCATTTATAAAAAGGTAAATTTGCATAAAGATCCGCAGTTTACTTATAAATTTCCAAAAGGAGGTAAAGATATTTTGGTCGAGCTAATTTTAAATAGAAATACATAGTTAAAATTGTACTGTAAAACTTTATTCGCGAAATGTCGATACGCCTATGGTTAGAATGGGATCTGGACCCTGTGTATTGGCCTTGTTTCGTCCCTAAAACTTAGACCTTCCTATCGTGCCTCTAATTACCGAAGTTTCGCCTTCCATTATTTCTGTTGAAACTCGCATAATGTATGGCAAAAGTTAGAACGCCGTTGGCAAAAATAGTTAGCTGTTAACTAAGAGACAATTATAGGAGTTTTCAACGGTACAATACTGTTCCTTCCTCGTCTTTTTGCTCCTCTTGCATGTATATACTCGTGCTATTGTCTGAACATCTTCGCGTCGATTCTTTTCTTGTCCAAATTCAGTACTAAATTGATGCAGTTACGCTTAATTAATCCTTTCACTATGGCCGATTTTAATCGAAGAATATTGCAGATGTCGTAAAACTCCAGATATCCAAAATAAAATACATACTATTTTGTTTAAAAGTTTATATTTAGAAACAATCCTTCATTCAAATTCCATTTCTTTAATTTTGTTAATAAAAATAGGAATTCACATAAAAATGCGCAGTCTAATTGTTACGTATAAGCTAGATCGATAAAAATGACTACCTTTAATATTTCAAAACTTTGGCAGTAATGAAACACTTTTTGTATATGATAAAATCAATTTAGCGACTCGGTAGAAAATATTAGTTGAATTTATTCATTTTTCGGGAGAAATATCTTTTAGTTTAGTATTTCTCTTTTCCTTGTCTCCTTCGATGTTGTTACCTAAATGAAGTCTTTTTCTAGGAAACACTTAAATGAAATAACTTAGTGCAGTGCAAGTACAATCCCCGAAATTGCTTCCCGCCAAGATCAGCATATTGTAATTGTCTCATGAATAAATATAAGCTTGTTTTCGTATATAAGCAGGATAGCAAAGTGCGCGTTGATAAATTTTTTCTTCGCCGAGTTGAAACTGGTTCGACCCTTCGTTGATCCTTTTAAACGTGATTTAAAGTTACCTTCGAAGGTACCTAGGCGTTGATGCGTTGCATAAACGCATAATATCTCCAAAGATATTCCTTAAAAGTAGTCCTACAATCTAATAAAACTTTTATCGATATTACCCGATTATACCCATTCTTTTGAATACTGAGCAGATTGAAAAATATTGTAATCCCGTCGCTTCGGTGGCCTAACTTTGCCAATAAGTTTCATCGTATCCGAATCTAACTCAAACTACATTGAGATTTTAAATCTAATCCAAAATTCAATTCAAACCTAACCGCGAATAAACCTAAGCTTTGCCAAAAGTGTAAAACCGCGAATTCTGTAATAATATGAAAGTCAGAGCATTGTAGTGAAATAATTCGTTAAGGAAAATGGTGCGCACGCATACTCGTTTTCCAAACTTTATAAAATAATTTTGTTATCTATGTGGAGGAAGGAATTATAGTGGCCAAATTATTACACAGTTCCCCGGAGTGCTTTTTCATACACATAGCGTAAAAGATGGAATTTAATAATGTAAATTGAGTGAGAAAGCTTGCAAATAAAATACTACGTCCAAGCACGTTGGTTCTTAATAGATTAATGTATTTCTATAAACCAATTTTGAGACAGAGTTTAAACTGAAAACTCGCAACAAAACATTACAAATACGCTCTCGAACATAACTAGAGCACCACCTATATTTTTTAAGTTTGCATTCTTTCGCAATTTCCAAGCAATTCTTTAATGAATTAATCGCGACTTTAATAGTTTGACTTTTTTTAGCTCTTCCGCTCTTATTTTTCCCATAATTCATAGGATTATTTAAAAAATGATAAAGCTAACCTCGTGAGATTAATCGGACTTACGAGCAATTTTTCGGATTCGAATTTCTTCTTCTTTATAAGCTAGAATTGCACCTTTTTATTACTCGCTAAGGTACGTACAGCGTGGTATAGTTTAAATTATACGAAAAACTTTATATTCTGTATCATGTTTGCAACGAGAAACCATAAAAGCATTAAGAAGTGAAGTGGTGCTATTGTTTTGCACCGGCTGTAAACTGTTTTTCAGACATTACCTCGATATACATATATACAAACAACCACTGTGCAATAATTGTAATGTGAAGTTACCAGTACAACATATAATGCAAAAATGTCCTACAACAAGAAAGCCAAGAGAAACATTAAAACTGCAGAAGAATTTCGATCTTTTTAGCAACGTAGGGTAGATGTACTAATTACTGCCACTTTAAGGTTCGCGCGTAACTTTATTTAACTATTTTAGAACATATTTAACATGAAGATCATTCCAGTTTGGAGCATAATATTGTTTAACCGCTCTTTTATTTACGAACATTTTTTTTATATGTTCAATATAGTAAATTCATTACTACGTAATTGAAAATGTACAACAAAGTCCAATGTCCTTCGTACCGTCACTTGAAAAGTTTTCATTTAAACAGAAACACGTTTTACGTCAGTTTGCGTAATAGATATTATATATATAGTAAACGTACCACCTTTACTGAATTATGACACGCTCCATACTTTACAATTATATTGGTCACGTTTTAATGGTCAACAGCACATTTACCTCCCAATATTTATTTATAAATATTAAGTGTAAACGAATATACAATATCTATGTGTTGTTACGTAAACCGAAGTCCAAATTTACTATAAAAATTTGTTTACTTACGTTCTTTTTATACATTACTTTGCTATTAAATAACATAATTCAAGTGGCAATTATAGTAACAATGACAGTACGTGGGTACACTTATCCTATACATTGTATTACCAATTTCTGTGAGTATTAGCTGTAACTATATAGTCGAGAAATTGTAATCAATTAACAAATTCGCTGCGAGCTGCAACGAAGGAATCTTTGAAACAGACGGCATCTATTTCTTCAACCAAATTATTATTATACTAAAATTGTTGCAATATTCTTCTTTTTGTATTTTCACCTTCGCTGAACCTTTCTCTAAATTAGTTATAATTTGACTTTTTTTCACTAATTTGCGTAATAAATATTAGCACTGAAACACGAAATGAATGAAATCGTCAAATGGTGTCATCATTAATTTATGAACTTTTGTAACTCATGACTAAAGTTATATTTGACGATGGTTATTTTTGTTATAAGATCCTCAATTTTTCGAGCACTATCCAAAGTGTGGTATTTTATAGTGTACGATCATTCTTCGCCGCGTGTGATTTTTTTCTTTCATTTTTTTTTTTCAAATTCTACTTTCCGTTCAATATAAAAGTTGGATGTGGTTCACGAAGTTCAGCCGAAAACTAAATTACTTGGAGTTTTCATCGTGTGAGAACTCACCGTGATAAATTAGTTTTCCCGTCGATCACCGGCCAAGTTTAGTGAGTCACGATTGGCTGCCGAGTTTTCACCAGTTTCGAGCTTTTCCCTCTGTCCTGCGAATTTTTCTGTCGTGGCACGCGAAACGATTGTCACCAACTGTTTGCTGGTTTGTCGCTTCTACGTCGCTGTGGATCGCATCGATAGGGTTCTATAGGGCTTCTTCAGCTGGTAAGCTCATTACATGGCTCCGTTCGCGTTAACTTAACCCAAATCTAATCTGAACCTAACCTGTCCTTACTTGATCCTATTGCTTAGGGTTTGAAAAACCCAGTGCCATAATTTTCCTTTGCTATTCTTACAAATATCGGCAATTGTTAATTTACATTTAATCTGAATCTAATTCTGGGTTAGTCTAGTAGAATTTATCAAAAGCAACGCCATAATCCTTCGTATATTATTTTTAGAATTAGCTGCAATTAGTAACTTGAACGTAATCCAAATACCTAAAATGAATTCAAATTTAAACCTCTTCAGTAATTTGTTCTATTGATTAGAGCTTGAAAAAGCCAATGCCACAATTTTCCTTTGTTATTCTTACAAATATCGGCAATTATTAATTTACGTTTAATCTGAATTTATTTCTGGATTAATCTAATAGAATTTACCAAAAACTAACACCATAATACATCACATCTTATCTTCTAAATTAGCTACAATTACTAATTTAAACATAACCCAAACGAAATGAATTCGAATCAAATTTGAATATAGCCATTGGTTACTTTGTATATAAAAAATGTTACTTTATGCAGTCGAATTTATTATTTTCAATATATATGTAGGAGACAGAATGTCTAGTGTATGTTTATGAATTGGCGCCCGAGTGAAGTGCGTCTAGGACCGAGAATTTGGGATTTTGGCGTGTAAACGGAGGGTGCGTGGATTCGTAAGAATTTCGGTGTACGCGACTGACTGAGTTTTCCGAATGTCTAAGATGAGTGAAAGAAACAGAGAGATAGAAGAAGAAGAGAATGAATGCATGTAAGGAGATGGAATGCGTGAAAAGCGAGGAAGGCAGTTGAAAAAGGGATTCGATAACGAGAGGACGCGTGAGCAGAGAGCGAGTTAGAGTGCGAGAGTATTGAGAGACATTAGAGTTAAGTTATAATTTTCATTAATAAAGACTATTTTTTTATCTGTCAATAAAACTATTCATGTTTTTAATCATTAAAAACCTGCTGTGCAATTTGTTGCGACCCAACATTCCTACGTACATAATAAATACATTTTAATTGTTAAACATGAATATTAGCAAATTGGAATCAGCAATAATTCTTTCCCCACTTAAGGGTTTAATTAAAATTGCATGATTTTGTGCTGTGTATAGAAGAAGCTAAAGTGAAATTTCCCTTAAAAAATTGCCGTCCTCTAAAAGCTGTTGCCCTAAGCTACAGCCTACTTAGCCTGTACATAATTGACACATAAGCTGAACCTATTCTATACTCATCCCAAAGTTAACGCGAAGTTGTTTTAAACTTAATACTGACTAAAAGTAAATTCATACCTTTTGTGGAAACTTTTGCTGTTTTTTCTTTCTCTTCTATTTCTGTATAGTAGTTAGTTTAACTGGGACTGAACGCGAATATTATTTGAACTTAACGCGAACCACACTGAAATTTTTATTATTATTTTTGGGTTTATCATTATTGTTATGAACATTTAAACGCCAATATTCGTTATTTGATTTCCCTTATGTCAGTTTATATATATCAAAGTTTACTTCCATTCTTGTTAACGATAAATTAGGATGTCGACGTTCGTTTTCGTTAATACTACGTAGGTTAAAAAGTGCCAGTTTGTTACTAATTTGATTTTTGTAATGCACGTTTAAATGCCTGAGTTTATCGTTTTATTTTATCATCGCGAAGTTTCAACGCCAAAGTATCGTTTTATTATCATAAAGTATTATTTATTATATTATAGAACAAAGCTTATGCTATTACTTAAATACATACCTTAATATTTGTTTCATAATTATAACATCTTACGCGCAACAAAAGAAGCGTTTATTCAATTATAAAATATCACTAAATCTTTAAACCTGTTTTTTTCGAAATCTCTAAAAATGAACGTATACAAGATGTGTGCATTGTAAACCACCGATACGTTGAGACGTGTTGTTATAACGTAATATTATTTTATTTGTGTTTACGTCGTTGTTATTTGTTCCTTCTAAAGCGCATGCATAACTTTTCGAGAATACCGTTTGAGACCGTACCGTAGTACTTCGATATTCAATAACGAGCTACTAATCCGCTAGTCTGCGTAACTATGCCGGAACATTAGAAGCCAGATACAAATGGCTGGTTCACCGACACGGGTATTGGTAGTAAAATATCTAGGGAATGTCTTATTTGTGCAATAAATAATGCGCATAAAGTTTACTATAAAAACAATTCATAATATTTAGAGATGGATCGAAACATGATTTCTAGATTCGCGAAACTTGAATCCGAATTTTGTGAGGCCTCGAAACCCTGGAAACCCTGAATCCCTATATTTTTCCTTTTATTTGGAAGATGTATCCATTTTATCAGGGATTAAGATCTTAATAAATCCCATTTAGAAAATGAAATTATTTATTCAATCTAGTTAAATGAAACTTAAATATAATTAAATTTAATGAAATTCATAAATAGAAAAATTTCGTGAGATATTAACTATTAATTTTTATTTTTGTGTTTGATTTGTTCTCGTTATAAACGACCACAATAAATTATGAATCGATAATATTATTGTATAGGTTAAACTGAATGTAAATAGTGAAACTTTAAATAGAAAATATTAGATTATTAATTAAATAAACGCATATCATGGTAGTTTTCTCGTTATTTATACAAACTATTATTTAACTAAATTTCGAGAATTTCGAATCGTACAAGTTAGACAATGTTTCGAGTTTTGAGAATACAAAACTTCTTGAGTTTCGGGAGGTTTCGTGTCTTCGAGGTTTCGAGTTTCCCATCCCTAATAATATAAAAGAAAAAGCATTAATTGACTAACTTCATTGCTATAATTTTATATTTTCCATATTAATAATTCCTGGTCGCAATAAATATTCTAACGAATCAATAGCATTTATATGATATTTATTTCAAACCGGCTCCGAGTTTTGAACGTTTAAAAAAACCCTGATACAAAATTGATGAGAATTTAAAATGTTTAAAAATTTTTAGAAACTAATACGTATAGGTATGTTTATTCAGAAAAAAACATTGAAGCCCATGTATAATAGATTTATTTCAACGAGTATGAAATAACTTATATTATTATTGATTACTATTTATTATGCTATAGAGATACGTGCTTATTTAACAGCGAAATACGAGAAACGTTTCATTAAGGAGAACCGTAAAATATTGGAAAAAATTGCAAACTAATGAGAACGATAGTACAATAAATATATTTACGGGAAAAAGAGAAAACCTAAGGGACAGTCTCCATTAAGCTACCTCAGGGGGTTGCTCTTTCTTGATGCAGAAATTGAATTCTAATACAGTTACCTAGATCTTCGTTTCAACGATGACGTTTAACCTTACAATGCATTTCTCGTAAAAAGACCTGTTTTTTCTTTCTGCTTAAATTCTATTACTTGTGCCTATATACTACATTGTCAAGTTTTATATATACAATAATATTTAAGTAACATACTAAATGCTTCACAAATTAACATAAAGAAAAAAACGAGATCTATAATAGTAGATTTTACTATATAATAACTGTACTATATAAATAACAATAAAATGTATATTATTCATTTTTGTATTGTATACGACAAAGAAAGCATACGGTTTATATCGCTAATTTTGCTGAAAAATAAATGAACGTTGTAACAATATTGATACGTATATTAAAAATAATAATAACATAATTAATTTTAGCGGCAATCGTGCATATGAGTTCCGAATAAAAAATAATAGAACATACTGACAATTAAGCGTCAGTAGAATATCCGTTATACAAAAAGGAAACGTTTTGCTTTTTTACGGTGTGCAATTTGTGAGAAGCGAGACAAATAGCTAAATATTTTAGTGGAGGGTAAACTGCATGAAAAAAAGTATCAAGTACCTAAAAGATATTTATTTATTTCAATCTTTTATTTAAATATTCATTTTCCATAATAAACATAATGTTCTTTCAATTTTCTTTATAAACTTTTTAGTTGTTCCACATTAGATACTACTTTTCCGAATTGCCAGATTTCACTTTTGTTAGTATTTTTTACTACGATATCAAATCATTTGAATCGTTTCACGCTTAACAATTTAAACATGATTATGTATATTGGTTTCTTCGTCCAGTCGCGTTAGTTTTATTAAAAAAAGGCAAATTTCTGTATTTTTGGCAAGCTTTCAAAATCATCTGTTCAATGGTACCACAGACGAGGTACAGATTAGACCGATCATCTTATGGGACTTGGTGTCACCATTGACTAAGAACAGGATAGACCACTTATCCAATGTTTTCCCTTGTCACCCGGATTTGGTGCTCATGAGTCCCAAATTCGTTTTCATTTTTACATTTTCGATTGTCTAAAATGTATAACTTTTGCGTTTGCTCTTACATTTTGTATATTAAAATACATTAGAAGTGTTTACATTCTGTGTCAGATAATAAAACGAAAGATATTCTTCCGAAAAGTCTGAATTTTTAGGTTATCGGTATTTCAGAGTATGTGACACGAAGTCCCATAAGATGATCGGTCTATCCTGTACCTCGTTTGCGGTGTCACATGCTCTGAAATAGCGATGACCTAAAAATTCAGACTATTCGGAAGAATATCTTTCGCTTTATTATCTGACAAAGAATGTAAACATTTATAAAGTATTTTAATATACAAAATGTAAGAGCAAACGTAAAGGTTATACATTTTAGACAATCGTAAAGGTAAAAATGAAAACGGATTTGGGGCTCATGAGCCCCAAATCCGGGTGACAAAGAAAAGCATTGGATAAGTGGTCTATCCTGTTCTTAGTCAATGATAGTACCAACGTTTACCCTCTGTTGATCATATTCTTCATTTTTCCATTTTCTCTTTTTCATCTCCATCTCGTCTCCCATGGAACACCTCTCAAGATACATTCTATCAAGAGATCTACATCGTTCCTTTTCAAGCGACGACATTACCAGGTTCTTCTTAAACAATACGCCATTATGGCACGCGGTTACCCATCATGGTCGCATAAACATCATCCAACCATGATTACCATGTGAACGTAGACGGAACAGCAGGTCCAAAAGCACAATACACACCCGTGCCACAACTATTAACTCCGAACTCTTAGCTCGTGAAAGGCAGAAGAAAAGAGAGTAGGGTCGTTGTTGGGGAGTAATTACACTACCGGAAGTGACTCGGGCCGTGGCGCGAGCACGTATTACTATTTGAAGCTCTGTGAAATTAAGGGTCGAGTGCAAATGAGTAGGGAACGAAGAATAGGCAAATCTATTTACGAGCATGAATTTTACGTGCTTTGAAATTAATCTTCGATATCTTTGAAATTAGTAATTTTGCTACCTATCTTTGGTAAATTATTGTAACGTCTCATTAAGATTCTTTTTGGGTTCGTTCGAATCCCTGCTATCGAATTTTATAAGCAGACCGCAGACTTTTATACAATTATGGGGAATTTAAATGTGAAAGATCGCACAAAAGTACAGTGGAACTATGATCGCATTGGGACTTGCAATTTTTGATAAGAATAACAGAGGATTCGAAACTTTTATTATTAAAGATGATTTATTACGAATAATCGTGATATTTGTACACTGTTTAATTGGTATACTATTTTTGTTTTTGTTTTGCAAAGATAAAGAGATCGTTTCATTACAAGACCTATGTATTCGCGTATTTTCTAATAATTCTTATCATGTAAAAGATAAAAGAAATGCTTCGGTTATCTTTCTATAACGCCATGTGAGTTATGTACCCATAAAGCTACTTTCTTTTAAAAATATCTTACTTTCTGGTTATTATATAGTTATATTGTATTGGTATATTATTAAACCACCAGCAAATGAGTAACTTGCAACAATTATTATTTTCTCGTACGCAGGTAAATAAAGAAACAGCTTTCTTTCAATTAAATAAAACTCGGGTTACAGAAGTTTAAAAGTGAGTTTAGAAGAAAACGTCGATTTAGTATGAATTTCCTACTTTGTATCGTTCGACCTCAATTATAATTTTTCACATGTGATATCAGTAACCGAAGTTTGATTATAATACACGAATTATTATTAACTAATTTTATACAGAGTGTTGTAGAGCCGGTTGATTATAATAGCAATAAACGACTGATAACATTATCCGCGATTATAGTAACCGGCTTCCATCATTCAATTAATTTCTAGACTTGCTTTGAACATCTCTGTGTAACGCTAAGAGAAGTAAATAGCCTATTTAAAAAAAAAAAATCGTGATCATTTTAACCTTTTCATAAGAAAACAAAATATTGTAATTTATTTGCTATTAACTCAATAGATAAACTTTTTTATCGATTTATTTGAAAACAGGATAATTTTCTGAGTTAATTGACTTTTTATTATTACAATTAGAAGTACAATATAAGCTAGAATTAATTACTTAAACGAGGAATACGTGTTGACATTAATCCTCTTTTAAGCTCGGAGTTCAAAATATTTTCCATCGCCCGCATTATTATTGCAATTAACTGCCCATACAGGCGGTCACCGTGCGCAATTAGGGTTGCGTAACGAGCAGTGAAACAATCCTGCAAACAAATCACGTTCGCGTACGCAACATATGCGCGCAGCAGAGGCCGATTGTATGCGTAACAGGTGAGCCATTTGACAAATGTAAATTTCGCGAAATACTATTTTCATCGTATGTCGCGTCAGCGCAAATTTTTATGCCCCCTTAGACAATGCTGTTTCATGAATACAACAACGATCGTATATTAAGGAGCATTTCATGAATGATGAATTCAGAAATTATGTCAGAGAGAATGATAATATTGAAATACGCGAAGGGACAACGAAAATATCTACAAAAGTATTATTCTAATTTTTGTGATTGGTATAATTTAAAGATACGAAGGAAAACGTGATCACATTTACATGGTACAGTGAAACGTCTTATTATCCGAATTAATTGGGGGCACAAATCTGTTCCAATCGGTTTTTCGAATAATCGATCTGAAATAATCAAATTCTTAATCATATCGTGAATTGGCCAGCAATTAAACAATTTATAAATTTGGAATTGTTTTTACGTAAAAGAATACTTATCTAATAAGAGAAGTACAATTTAAAAAATAAATTAAACGTTTTTGCGGATTTTCTCTAATAATGTAAACCTACATTATTAAACAACATAATCAAACCATAAAACTGGCAACATATTACATAAGCTTTTTAAAAGCAACCATTTTTAAAAGTACGTTGTTTGTTACTTTTGTCCCTATCTCTAGAGGATGATACTTCGAACTTACTTTTAATGTACTGCACCACTAAAACAATGGAATACGTAGAACCGCGTTTAGCATTACGTGTTGTCGACAGTTTGTGGTGTAATAACATATGTACAAAGATGAAAATAGACTTGATCAATCGATACTTGTTTTATAACAGTTGTTACGTTTGTCCCGGGTCTATGAACATTTATACAGCATCTATTTCCTTTTAATCTTGTGCCCAATGCAATACCCAATGTACTTCATTCGTGTCTTAAGGGTAGTACACTTTCTCTCCGAATTTTCTCCGTCTGCGCGCCAAATGTTTGATACAGGGCCCAGGTTCACGACAAGCACAAGGCAACCATCACGCTATTGTTAACCCATCGTAAACTTGGACCAAGCTGTGCCACTGCACATGCATACATGCAGACTCTTACAATATATACTTGTAATCTTGTGAACCAAGTTCTCTTACAAAACTACAGTAGACTCTCGTGTAACGCGGTTAATTTCTACCGTGTTGTAGGAATTCGCGTTATAGGAAATCGTGATGTACGGGAATTTTGCTCGTATAACGCGCATAATCTAAAGTGACATGTTTGAAATGATTATTGCTATGGCAAATTTTATTTTCTGTGTTTCATCAAATAGAACAGTATTTTAAAAATAAATGTGTGGAGCTGTAGAGAGGGGATAGGATAGGAAAAAGGAAGGGTGTTGCGTTTCGTCCTGGGCCTGCTAGTGGACTCATCAGTAAGGCTACCTAGCAGGCCCTGCCTTAGACTTGGGATATTGGAAGGAAGGTTAAAGGCGGTATATATATATGGACGAGGTAGTTGGAGCGAGTACTTTCGAGGAAGCCTATTTCGTCGTATGTCCCTCTAGTGGTCGGTGCAAGAGAGCCGCCACAAATGGTATACATATATATATACGAAGTTGATTAAAAAAATATATTATTAATGTATGTGAGAAATCTTTTATTTCATTGGCCGCGGCAAAAAGCAAAACAACGATGAAACATGAGAAGTCGTTAAGGATGAAGAAAACAATGTAATGCTCGACTAAAGCAGATTTAGTTCTTAAACGAGGTAATTACTGTGTTCTATTATTTGGCGCGTTGTATGGATAATCGCGTTATATGAAAACAGTAGTCGCAATATCTTTGTCGCGTTGTAGAAACTTGCGTCATACGAGAGTCTACCGTATAAATATCAGTGTGGTTATCATCAGCAATTAACAAACCTCGTAACAAATTCTTTCGAGAGTGCTTCTTGAGAAGCAGATAGAGTACGTGCCCCAAAATGTAAACATTGTTAAACACGTGGTTTAAATACGTACATACATTTGTACGTAAATCAGTTTATATTCAAATAATCAGCTATTCGGCTAAACAAAATTCGAATAATCGACGTTTTACCATAATTAGAAGATAGAAGGGGAAAACGTGACAATATTTACAGATTATTGCTTTCAATGATAAGTTCGTATGTCGTACGGGCACGTCGAAAAATATAAATTATAACGAGGAGACATGAGCAACAGAAATTATTCAGATCTACGTTTGTTTATGCTGGCCTAGTTTGTAATGAAAAAATATAAAATTTATAAATCTTTTTTTCTAAGTTTTATGCTGCTTGAAATGGCTTAAAATTGCAGTGCATTACTATTTTAATCAACACTGAAAGGGTTAAATGATTTCTAATTTTTTGATCGTATAATTATTATACACAGAGGAACATAGAAATATTTATAAAAATATTAATTCTTAACTGCTATTTTAAAATTTCATAATGTTTTTTTTGCCATGTATTGCCGCTTTTCGACCTGAAAGGGTTAACGTAAACTAAATGTGATTAAGTTCAGGATTAATAACATAAATATTTGTACAAAATGAATAACACGTTTATTCAATTTTTTATTTCATTGATTTTTACTCATACCGTGTATGTAACTTGAATTTAAAACATATCTGTAATCGTTTATACAATAAATGAAATATCGTACAATTTGTTCAACAATGTTTGTTACAAAAAAAAGGGTGGAAAGTGTCTTAACAATATTTAATTAAAGTAGTTAGACATATACTGTGATGTCTATGATTCACGCAATACTTCATGGGCTGCAACAGTCAAAGTTAACTTGGCTAACGAATTTGGTGGCACTCGAAGGTTAATGCTGCTTTTGTATCCTCCCAAAGCATTTGGTCCAGCACAAACTACTGATTGACTGCCTTCTATGTTCCTAGCACTGATGTAATGAATAGCTCCTATGTTAAAAAAATATTTGGAAATTTATGTGAGAATATTTGTCTATGCAAACGTGTAAAGAAATGGCAAATGGAAATAATAGTGTTATAGTAAAGTGGTAAAGAAATACTGTTATGAAAAAGGTAAACGGTAAGGGTAAATAGCAATGACAAAAAAAAATATTAGGTGCACCAGCAAGCAATCCACTATTTTTAAATTGGTTTACCCAAAAATCAGACTTTCAAATAGGGATTACTTAATATTGTCTATCGAAAGGAAGATGTTAAATATTGAAACTCAACAGGAATGTGTTTAAAATCACATTGGTCTTCGATTTTATTAAAAACAAATGCTAAATTTAGCAAGTGGATTATTTACTGGTACACTTACTGGTAACGATAAAAGAAAATAGCAATAACAAAAGGAAATGGTACAAGGAAATGGCAACGGCGAAAAAAATAATAAAACAAGACAATAACAGTAAAGGAAAATAACAATTGCAAAGAAAAATATTAAAGGAAAACCGTGTATAAAACAATTGCAGTGATAAAAGAAAAAGTATAATAACTAAAAAAATCGTAGTAGTAAGGAAAAATGGTAAAATAAAATACTAGAAAACAATAGTAAGTTAAACCGTTAAAGGAAATAACGAAGAAAAGTAGTAACGACAAAATAAACCCGCAAAGGAAAACTGTGATGGTAAAGGAGAATAAAAGGTAAATTGGTAGTAATAAACGGAGAAATCTTACCACTCGTGACGGACACTTCCAAGGTGGTGCTTTGAATAGCGTTGGTAGGATTATTGAATTCGATTATTCGACGGAAAACAGTTTCGTCTGCGTAACGTTGACCAATAATATAGTCTCCAATGAAAATGGGTCCACGTTCTTCAAAGTTTGAACCCAACTATTGGAAAATGAACAAAATAAGTATTTAATTTACAATTAGACTGCTGATCTCTATATAAATTCATTCGTTTGTAAACGGAAATGAAGAAATGGAAGCTAATAGGGGGCAGTTTCACCTTATCAGTATTATAATGTCTTCTTTAGTTTGAATATTTTATAGATTTTTGCATGATATGCGTATTTTATAATTTTTCTGAACATTTATATTTTCTATAAATGTATAAATATTCGTAATCTATTTAGAATAGTCTATATTAATTGCTTCTATTATTGTATTTAAGAGGATGAAACTAGTTTGCATAAAAATCCGTAATCTACTCATAACGTTCTTCATAATTAATAATAATATTGGATTGTACAAAAAGTTCATGCACCTTTATTTTATTATATTTGACTATATTTTTTTTTGTAAGGACTGTTTGTAACAACTAATCTCCATTATTATCTCTATTATGTTCTGAATACTAAACGGAGATATAAAAATGGAAAAATAGCTGTTAATGAATTGTGTAACAAAATGACAAATCGTCTCGTGGAAAATATACGAACTTTACGTTCAATCTAATATTTATATATTTGAAAAAATGCATTATTTATTTTCCATACGTACATATAAACGATTATATATATATAATACTCATTAAAATACGCGTCATTAGCCTACTTCGAAACACTAACGTGTGATATTTACTTTCATTGCATTATGTAATAAGTACACTTTAATCGTCGATATCTTTTAGTGTTAATCCCCGCAAACAATGTTTCATTTTCTCTCAAAAAGTATTACTAAAAAACCCATAGATTTCATAAGGTCCATACAAGTATATCAGCCAAAATCGGTTTCAACGAATAAATTTTGCGCAAGTTAAACTATCCAAAATAATCGATAGTTATCGATAGTTGAGTCTGAAACTATCGGTCACTATCGATATTCCTCCACCTCCGCTCTAAACTCCTATTATGCGATAATAGCAAATACGGAGGGTAATATTATGTTACGAAAGAATAGTTTCTAAAGTTCACTCACTAGCTTCGTTTGATGCACAGCGTCGTTGCTGTTTAACTCCAAGCGAACATTCTTATGCTTGGAAATATCGGTAGTAGAAGCGGCCTGAAGCAGCGGTAGGGCCGCGAAGAGGACAACGACAATTGAACGAAACATTTTTGTACGGTTTCACTGTACTGTGTGCCGTCGGAGGTGGTGCACGTCTCTTTTATAGACCGTCCCGAAAGTCCATCAAGGTGAACGTGACTTATCTGAACGGTTCTTTTGTGATTTCTCCATTGGCTCCTATCATGTTCTTCCTCGTGGAATACAAATAAGGGAAATGCTACCGGGTACAATAGTACCCGTATGATATTCCTCTCACGTTCAAACTGACCCTGAACCTACAATTTTCCCATCCTTATTTTTCCTTTTTCGAAATGATTTTTTTTGATTTTATGGAATCATGCCACTGTTCAGTGCATTCGTGAACGCATTCTTGATTTTAATTTTCATTGTTTCTTTTGAGATATTAGGTTGCACAAAATTGCTGATAACCAGGCTTCGGATTGTTATGCATTTTAATGAGTTTTAATCGACGAATGTGCTGAAGTCGGAAAAATACCGAATTGTTATTCGTCTTCCAGTTATTATTTATTCTTCAGAGAGCATTGTTTCTTTTGAGATATTAGGTTGCATAAAATTGCTGATAACCAGGCTTCGGATTGTTATGCATTTTAATGAGTTTTAATCGACGAATGTGCTGAAATCGGAAAAATACCGAATTGTTATTCGTCTTCCAGTTATTATTTATTCTTCAGAGAGCATTGTTTCTTTTGAGATATCAGGTTGCATAAAATTGCTGATAACTAGGCCGTGGATTGTTATGCATTTTAATGAGTTTTAATCGAAGAATGTGCTGAAGTCGGAAAAATATCGAATTGTTATTCTCCTTTCAGTTATTTCTTATTCTTCGGAGAGTAAAGAATTTAAAGAATCAATAGCGTTTTTAATTACCAAATTAATTTACAGAAGTCGTAAATAATGCGCTATGCGTTTTCTGATCGCTTATAGACGCGAATAGTAATGAAAGGGTTAAATGTGCAAAAAGACGTATGGTGCATATAGGATGTAAAAGTATATAAAATGTCAAAGATATAGTGCATTTTATAACATTTAGAGGATGAAGTCAATCAGTATTTAGTTTTCACTCTACTAGTTGCGTGTGTTAAAACAGGGATTTGCGTAAAGATTCGCAGTCTACTGATAATTGTATAGTTTATTATTTCTAGCGAAACAATAACACCAGTATCATATTACTAAAAAAGTCGAGATTAGGTTTCAACAATTGATTTAAAAATAATCATCCTTAACCCATTCGCTGCCGATGTGTCGCGTAAATTAGCTCAATCTGTAAACGGTGGACGAACGTAAGAAATTAAGTCACTCAACCGAGGTGTAAGTTATTATTTTGTTCACCTTGAATATCTTATTGCTTTCACGTTTAGTGATATATTAATTGCAAAATACAATATAATGAAATAAACAATTTTCAACGTAAAAGTAATATTTGATCACATCGATCAAGCGCGTAAAACAATCTTGCTTGAAACAATTATATTTCAACTGTGAACATAATTATAGGGTAGATGTCCCAATTACTGTCAGTGTTCGTATAACCGTCACTTTAATTCGTTTATTTAATAGCAAAGTAGCGAACGAAAAATCGTAAGTAAACAAATTTTTATACTAAATGTGGACTTTGGTTTACGTAACAACACATAGACACTGTATATTCGTTTAAACTTAATATTTAAAACGAAATATTGGGAGGTAAATGTGATATTGAACATTAAAACGTGACCAATGTAATTATAAACTATGGGACGTGTCATAATTCAGTAAAGGCAATACATTTACTATACATCTTGTATCTTTTACACAAACTGACGTGCTAAAATATGGAAAAATTGTTTCTACTTAAATGATAACGTTTTCAAGTGACAGTAATAGGGTCATTGGACTTTATTGTACATTTTCAAATAATTAGTCATTAATTCATTACATTCAACATACACAAAAATGTTTGTAAAGAAAGGAGACGTTTAACAATATTATGCTCCACATTGGAACGACTTTTACGTTAAATACGTTCTAAAATAGTTAAATGAAGTTAGTGAGCGATAATCTTAAAGTGGCAGTAATCGGTACATCTACCATAATCTTGCATTATTATCCAAAAGGTCTACTTTAACTTTTAACGTGCTAGTACGTCATTGGCGGAAGTTGCCCAATTTGATTTTTACGTAGTAGTACGTCATTGGCGGAAAAGGAGCAGTACCAATTTGGCGTACCAGTACGTCATCGATTGCTAGAACAGCGCACATCGCAAGTCACTATTGCGAAATTAGCTGAATTAAAATATGAATCCCTATCACATCCACCGGATTTGCTAAACGTGTCTCCGATAAATTATCCTGTATTTAGTCATTCAGAACAGTTTCTAAAGAATAAGATATTTAATATTGAACAAGCAGAAATCTCGAAGCAAAGCATTTAAAGTTTAAGTAATTTGTAACGAGATTATTTTCCAGATAAAATTTGTAGTTCATTACTATCGATCATTTCTTTTAGGTGTGGTTGTATTTTCTGGAGGAAAGTAGGCAATCTAATATCAAATTGTTCGTTTACAAACTGTATCTTTCTATCTGTAAACAATTAAACAATAGAGGAGCATCCGCTGTATTATGGATTAAAGTTAATCTCGCCCAAGGAAAATATTGGAATTTAACTTTTATCAGTGGTTCATTTCGTTTCATTATTTACCATTTCCTTTGAAAACATTTGACGATCGATCGAAGCGTTAAATAAAGCTCATTCTTGTAATTATATTAATGAGAAATATATTTTCTTTATAAAATGTTATAAACGTAATCATCTGGAATAACAAATAATAGTGTATTAATATAAATAGAATATACCCCCATCTAAGGATACGTTAAATTGACGTCACGTCACCACATAAAAGCCTTTGCCAATAAATTATTTTATTCCACTTCATTGATCCGATAAAAACCTTAAATCTTTGTATTTGAAGGTTAACGCCTTACAATATCTTCTTATGTAAAAGAAATTAGACCTCTTAACCTCAAGCGTGAATCTCTGCTAACTCGACAGAAAAGGTCAGAAAACCATAGTTACCCGTTACAAAACCATCTATTATTATCTTCTCGTGTAGAAGAATATTAGATCGCTTATCTCAAACGATGAATCTCTGCTAGCTCCACAAAAGAGGTCAGAAAACCATAGTTTCCCGTTAGAAAACCTTTTATTATTATTTGCTCGTGTAAAAAATGATTAGAACGCTTGGCCCCAAGGGTGAATCTTTGCTAACTCAACAGAAAAAGGGAGAAAGCCATAGCTTCCCGTTAGATACGTTTTTTTCCCCATGTGAGCGTGAAGACTTGAAGTCCCTTAGGAATCCCGGAGGCATTTTTGCCTTTGTGTGTCGAGATTCAGCTGCTGTCTGGCAACTTTCTTAGTTGTTCGACCAACTGTGGAAGTCTTAACCTATATTCGCAACCCCCTTTTCCGGTAGCCACCTAGAGTTTCACGAGGAAGTTCTTAATAATGCGATTAGCGCACCCTTTCCAGACCAGGCAACTTCAACTTCGTCGTTTCTTCCACTAATTTCATCATTCATCGTCCCCTAGACCAGCATCTGGTCTCAATGTTTGGCGTTGAATCGACGTTTGCGATTTCTTTGAATGCTTTGATATTTGGCGATGTCATTTATATATATATATATATTACAATAAATCACGAAATTGTTATCATAGAGGTTGAAAGGTAACAGTGAGATACGAAAGATACATAAATAATGATAGATCTTTCAATATTGTTTTATTGGAAATTTTATATATTTGACTTTGACCGTTTAAGACAAAACAAGATGTTCAAAATGTAATGAAATCTTAAGTATTAAACGTATTATTTTTGATTGGGAAGAATAGAAAATTAAAAATGATAAGTGACATAATAAGCTGAAATATTTTGTTCAATTTTTGAAAAATAGTAACATGTGCTTTGTGTTCAAGAAAATTGACTTTAAGATTTTTACATAACTCGATAGATTTACGTAAATAAAATTCGACTTTCTAGACCTGGCTGTAACGTTTCTACTTATGTTTACGCTTATTGTTTTCGGCACCACAGGATACTCAATAAAACAAAGTATTCGGAGACGATAAATTTTATTACTTTAGATATTGTTGAAAATATTTCCAATTTCGTACCATTATAGTTCAAGATTGGCAGATATTGTCTGTTCATACCGAGACGAATTTATAGGCGAGATTATCGCAACACAATTCGTGACATAAGAAACGTTTATAAACTCGAATACGAACAAAAATGTTATACTATAATAACATCTAGAAAGTCCAATCTTATTTATTATTTATTGGGTTGTTCGGTGCGTTGCATAAAAATTAAGTTCTGTTGAAGGATAATAATGTTTTAGCACTTGTTGTGAAATAGTGAAATTCGCAATTGGGATAAATACTGTATTTACTTCGATACTTTAAGTGTAATCATTAAAGGGAAACACCTGGTGCCGGTGACAAGAAAACGCGGCGTTTTTCAACGAGACAGCTTGGAATTGATGAAATGCCGAGAAAAATCGTTTAATCTTGACGTGGATATACTGAACGCAGTAATATTACATTATTATTATCATTTATTGTAATTATTATGAAAGAAAATTTGATTAATGATCTGTTGAATAGAAACTATTGAAGAAATTCATATTCGAAAAATTTGAAAGTGTTTTGAAAAAAGATTCTGCGAAGCTATATAATAAATGGCAAAAATTCACTGAAATGAATGTTATATACAATATTGCTTAATAACATGAAACATATTCAGTATTCTGTATTCCTTTTGAATGTTCCTCAAATATTGCTACGAACTTTCCAAACAACTTAATAAATAGACTGCAAAATTTTATGCAATTGTGGGAAATGTACAAATAGCCGTAGAATGCATGTAATGTCCAGAAATATATATAATATTTAAAATAAGGTACAAATTATTATAATTTAATAATGAAACAATCTCCTATTTAAATTCCATTTCTTTAGTTTTATTCATGAAAATATAAATTTGCATAAAAATCGGCAGTCTACTAATAAATGTATAGTGCTATGTAAAATTTTCTCGAAAACAAAGCTTCGTATGAAAAAATATTATTCTATATTTCCGTCCTATTTTTTCTCGTAGCATCGATCTATCCCAATTGTATCACAAGGTACGAACCAGCTTGTATAATTGAAAAAAGGATATTATGGACTAGAGCAGCGTTTTTCAATCTTTTTGGAGCAGCGACACACTTTAAAAGTAATTAAGTCTTTACGGTACACCATAATTATTACAAAGGAACTTTTTATTTACTTAGAATGACAACATATTTTTTTTCACTTATTACAGTTTATGATTTATTTAAAGTGTATCAAAGAATGTGAAGATATTTATAATAAAATCATAAACATAAATACAGAGTGAAAGGGGTAAGATTTTTTAATGAGAAACTTGTGAAATAAAATTTGAGACTGATGTGTCGCGATTAGAGTTGCGATCTTACAATTAGTATAGTGTTAAGAGGAGAGTCATAAATTATCACCCGGAGACTGTAATCAAAACCCAGAGACCGAGATAGCAAAATATGTGTCATTGATAAATTTTAGAACAGCTTACTTTCACAAGTGTATATTTAATGCCGAATAATTTGAATTACAAACAAATAAATATAAATATAGAGAGTTTAAAACGTTGCACTTTTTTAACAATGATTATGTGTTAAAAAGAATTGTTACTTTTATCCTAAACAAAGAGAAACTTAATAGCCTTTCTTTATTATAAACTAATAGAAGCTCAATATTTATCACAGACTAATAATTCATCTTAAATCTTATTTTCAAAACGATATTTTTTTGTTAGAAATTGTGCAATCCAGCAAATCTTTTTGTTCTCGTGAAACTTTTTCATGTCCTCTTTCTCATACAAAAAAGTAAAAAAATAAAGATTTTACTTTACTTTTTTCTCTTCCTTTAATATCTGAAATAAAAAATATTCATTTGTAATAGAATAATAGCTTATGAAAGGAAATATAAGAAGAAAAAAGTTAAAATTTATTGTTTTCATTAATATACAAAACGTGTGTAAAAATATATTGAATAGCGCAATTACTTTCGTTTCGAATCATTATATTTCTATTTGATAAAAGAAACGCTTACAGGCTGCAAATATTGAAGTTTGAACAGCGGTCTTCAAGTTCTGTCAACACCTGCTCGATCCACCTCTGCTAGTTTCATTAAAAATCATTTTTTCTACAATTCCAGAGATATTCCTGGTAAAACTGGAGTCCAGAGATTCGTATAAAAAAACCAGAGAGCTGGTGACCGGTTGAAAAACATTGGACTGGAGTGTGTAATTACTTGTTACAATCATTGTCGATTCTAACAAAGATATCTCTGATAAAAACAACTTGGGAAGAAACAACATTGTATTCTTATAGAAGCAAACGCGTTAAACTATATCACGCTTCATTTAAGCTTACTGGCAGTCATTTATTCAACGAGGTGTGCTATTTAAACTCTCGAAGTCCAGTTGGCTGAAAAGTTGCTGGAAAAAGAAGAAGAAGTGGCTGCAAAGTGCTGCAACCAACCAAGGACAAATTATTCTCATTTTGTAGTCGTAATAAGAAATAGCAGAGCGATTTATAAGCGGCCGTTCCTATTTTCAGCGTTTCTTCGAATTTGCATTTTCCACGGTTTCCCTTACAGATGGCCTTACAACGCGTGAATCATTCCTTTCTTCGAAATTGAATGTGTAGAACCTTCTTTTTATGACTTTAGAATGTACTTTTTAACCAATAAATTTAATTCGAATGCTGTTAAATATTAACTATTAAAAAGAAATAAAAAAAATAACCGTAGGATACTCAAGCGTGGGTTAAGAATTTTTTATAAAATTCTGGTATTTAGTTCTTCCTCCCGAAATAACTTCCGTATGGTATCAATTATTCGATTTCGAGTGAGAAAGTAATTGTAGTTGATGATTTAAGGAAATCAATTAAATATCACGTTTATTTTTTTCGAATTAGTGCCTAACCTTAATTTGCTTCACGATCCACACTTGTCATTATTAGATTGTGGATTTTTATACATATATGGGAAGTTTAAATGTGCAAAAAGGCGCAGAATATATTTAGTATAAAAAAACATACACAATATTCAAAGTAAAATAAAAATTATTTTCATAATGAAACAAGTCTCCATTTAAATATCGTTATTGTTAAATAACAAACTGTTATTGCTCGTCACCGGTGACAGACTCGGCACTTAACGTGTTAATGATCAAACACTGGTGTTTTCCTTCAAACTGACTCCGTTGCCCAAACTTGGTCTTTCTAAAACTTAAGTATCTTTCATCATTCGTTCTCAAGGTTGTTGCAGCGGGAAAAAGAATATCGAATTCTCTTCAGGTTATTTCTTTGTAATGTTACGTCCTTAACCAAGTGCAGGCACTTCGTAAAGCCAACGATGCAACGTGGGAAAACGTTGGACACGAACCAGACGGGATACATACTTCGATAGCTAAAATCCTTTAAACCTTCAGTTTCGAGAATTCATCTTCTTTCAAGTGCTACGTGCTGGTCCATTCCTGGTTTATGACACTGAACTTAGTTCGTAGCATCCGCCTCATTGTTCGGAAATTCCTGGCTAACACTGTCTGGTTATTTTCGCGCTATTGTTACAAATTCGTCATTCTTCCTCGAAAGCGGGGAATGGTTACGGACATTTGTTACGGGCGTAACGCACGATTCATATACAGTGGCCCGTAAAAGTGATCGTACACGAGAATCCCAATTTGTTTAACTTAATTTTTACGGTATTTTACTTGCGTTTTTAACAATTCTAATTACGCATCATTAAAGCGAAGCTTTTTTATCTTGTAAATGATACAAGTATTAATTAAATAAACATGTCTTTCTTCGTATAAGTAAGGAATGTTTATTATGTAAAAATCTTCGTACAAATCGTGAAAATCATTTAACATAATCTATTATTGCTATAATTATAATTCCTTAGCACTTTGTATTACGACTTCTAACCGTTTTGGCATGGATCGTACCAAATTTGATTTAACATTACTACTAATATTGTACCACTCATTTTGCAATACTCGTTTAAGTTCTTCCCTGTTCGAAGTAGACTTTTTTTTTAATTTGATGGTCCACTTCTTCCCACAGGTGCTCAATGTGATTGAGATCTTGGAATTGGGGTGGCGTGACTATTTTATGGGGAACGTTATATACAAGTCATTGCTGCACTACATATGACTCGTACAACTTTACTATAATTTACATACTATTATTATTATAATACTTTATATAATTACATAGTATATATTATAATTATTAAACTCTACTACACTGTTAGATAAGAAAAGAATGATATATTTAAACGTGCTACAATACGACTGAATACAGGCTGTTCCGAACGGACCGCAGCTACTAGTACAGTTCAAAATCTCTCTCGCTCGTACTCTTCTACTTATTCCCCGTTTTCCGGCGGTTCACGCACTTTTATTCTCTTTTCTCTCTCTCCCTTTCTCACCCTCTTACATCCTCTAGCATTCATCGCTCATTCGTCATTCCATTCGCTCTCGCCATTCGCGCGCATTTTTCAAAACCTATAACAATACTATTATTATTTATAAAAGAGTTTTGGAACGCAAAGTGTTCAAAACGCTAGTAAAACAAATTTGCTTGCCGTGTACGAACACTTTTCTGGGCCGCTGTGTATGACTTGCGAAAGTTCCACAGAAATTTCACCACGATCTTAATCGATAGATCCCACGTGGTATACATGATCGCACCACGCGTTCGCCTAGGGGCAAATCGGGAGGAGGGTGGTTAAGGGGTCGCAAAATGTTAAGGGATGATCACTAATGGGCGGGGGCGCAACAGTTGCGTGGGTGGCTGCGCGTTTGATGAAGGAGTGTAGAGGGAGGGGGGGGGGGGGAGTAGCAGTTCCGGAAGAGGGATGAGGCACACGTAGAAGGGGGTTAGATCCCAGTACCCGTTGACGTGCCTCAGTATTCATCTAGTATCCACGCGGTGAGCAACCCTATCCGCGAAGACTCGCTATACTAACTCGACCCTCGAGTTATTACGCGGAACGTGTAACGTGTTCGCGAGTCTACTCTATGAATCTCGGTGGGAAATTATTCGTCTTACGATAAAACGTATTGGGGACAGTTCAGTGTGTATGTCATTCGTGCAGATTATTCAAATTCTAAGGAAAATTATTGGCAGTGGTGACGGGTGAAAACGTAGAGATAAGATATCACGTTTATTATTTTCACGTTCGATTAAGTTGAAGTTGAAGTGAAATTATTAATTTCTTGGAATCGCTTTCTCGTGCGGTACGAGAAAGCGCGGGCGTTCTTTGTTGTCACGGGGTGCTATTTGAGCGCGTAGCAATCCATATGGTATATACCATACAATTTTGTCATGGTTTGAGGCAATGATTTTTTTTTAATGCTCTTTATGGTCCCTTGAAACATCTGGAAGTCAGATGTCTGCATATGGTGGCTTCTTATTTTTAACTATTATAGAAATTTCGTGCAATTGCATTCAATTGTATGCGATATTTATTTAAATTTTATTTTTACGACGTTGTTTAATATTGTAGTATTAATGGCGATATTGCTATTGTATTATTTTATTCGTATAAAGGTTATTGTTCATAATTATTACGTATAAGTAATATTATTATAATGCAATGTTATTAAAATTAAGGATAAATTCTACCAATTTACCCTTAATTTTATTTTTATTCGTCTTCGTTACAAATGGGCAATAATAATATTCTATACATAATGTACTATGTTCAATAATAACATCAAGAACAATAATAGAAATCATAATAATAATATGCAATGGTGTACAGAATAAAATATACGAATCTTACAAATTTTCTTGAATTTTATTTTAATAACGTTGTATATATTATGTTATGCTTATTATTATATCTACCTACGAAATCATACATAATACAGAGTATTCCGCCTAAAACGAGGGATTCTATCTAATCAAAAAGTTCTTCTAAAAAACTATCATTTAAAATTTGATCTTTTTTCGGAAGAGCAAAAAATATTCTAACATTTTTAATTTTGATTCAATCGATTCCAATTTTTTTTAACTAAATATTCATCACATTATACACGTGCTGTGAGTATTGCTTATTATTATATTGCAAAAGAACTGTATTTAATAGTAATATTACTTATTAATCAATAATAATTACTTAATAATAAAATAATCAAATTATTTCTCTTATGATTAGAATTTTTAAGTATGTCAAGGATAGTTTTTCCTATAAACTCCTCAATTATCTTATATATTGTACATTTATGTGAAAATTTGACTCGAAATAAGTTAGTTTGAAACAAGGTATCAACTCAAATTATTTTTATGTCATTATAGTTAAAAGAAATTTAGTTGGATTGCCTTTATTAAGTGAGACGCTATATATGTTATTATTGTACATTATACAACAAGCACAAAATATAGTTCCATGCCAATGTAGGATACTAATATTAATTATTATATCTTTGAAAAAATTAAAATTTTCCCCTCACTTGAAAGTATTCGTAAATAATTAAAAAAGACTATTCTACATTGCTTTAATCCTTAAGCATAATAACCATTATCGTCGATTTTCATTTACAAATTCATTTTGAAAATGTTTATAAATATTCAACAAAATAATATTGTTTAATATCCTCGTGGAAGATTCCCTATCGGGATTCAGAAAACCTTGCTTCGAAACTTGGTTTGAAAATATTTACAGATCGTGTTTTGCGCGCACGTGTTATTTTGACGACCCACGGAGCCGGCGAGAAATTATACCAAGCATTCTACGGTTAAGGGATGCAAACAAACACAATACGCATCAATTATAATAAATAAATATTGATTATAGACCAACAGTTTTGTCAATTACGAAAGCAGATATCTGTCAATTATATTAGAACATATAACATTGATTAAATACAAGGTTCGGCAAAAAAATAATAAGGCTCAATTTCGGCTGGCATATTTAACAGTAACGATTTGTTTGAATGATCCGAATGTATTTTTAAAAGGTTTATTAATACGAATTAGCTAATATTTTGCTTTTGGGCCGCACAAAAATACTTTACAAATCCTATTTTCATCTGACGCCATAATCTTTGCAATGAAATATCTAAGTTGCATTGTCAAATATTAGGTGTACCAATAAGTAATTCACTATTTCTGTAATAAGTTCAACGTACGGTTTAAATTCAAAATATGCTACCTGGGTACAAAAATTAATTGATTATTTTATTTTATACCGCATGAATATTAGAGAAGAATAGCAGTTATGTTTAAGACGGGATAGGTACTAAAAATAAATATTGAATTCGACAACAAGAATGGATTATTCATTGGTACACCTAATATTTTATGTACAGTTAATCACGAAAGTCTACATACACATTTTAAATTTCAAATATGTACAAGTTTTAAGACATGCCTTGGAACAATAAAATCGGCGTGAGAATTTATAAAATATAGAATTACGAGTGACAAAATTTCTAGAAGACGTTAAATAAAAGGAGCATTATTAATTACCTGAATAGAATTGCTGCTTAAAGTATACAAGATGTAATTTCATTAATGCGAAACAAATTACAGAGTGTGACAGATGCACCAGGAGATCTAATAAAATATAAATACCGTTACAACAATAAGTTTTTTATACTTTCATACAGGTATTTAGATTTTTATGAAGTCGTGCTCCCATTTTATGTACATTTACACTGCAAATGATCAAAAGATAGAGCACCATTTTTTGATAATGTGTACAAACTTAATTAACAGTTAAATAGTGTTCTTAAAATGAATGAAATTCCAGTATTTTTTATAAATATTTGAAGTTTAGAGATGTATTCTATACTTTTGCACTTGACTGTAAAAGGGAATTTCTATGTTTAATCAACCCTTTTAAACCTTTACTCTCCAATAACGAGTCAATACTAGTTTTATGCAAAATTCAAAATGAATGCTATTGAGGGCTAAATTTAATTTAATCTCTAATTTTTTATCTGTCTTATAAAATTGAGTGTAAATCTTAAAAGGAATATTCAGATTATTCGTGGTATCAAACATCAAGGATCTAATAGTGTTATTATAATTATCCTTAGTAATCTACACGAGTAGATTACAGAAACTTTTTTCCTTCTCAATTTAATTTATAAACATTTTTTTTTATAAAATTCAGTGTATTATTCTAATATTTATACAAGTTTCTTTAAATACCCAATTCATAGTTGCGGTAGTTTCCATTGTATATTTCACAAGTTTAATTTTTTAAAAGGAATATTCAAATTATTCACGGTATCAAACATCAAGGATCTAATAGTTTTATTATAATTACCCTTAATATATTTACACAAGCAGATTACAGAAAGTTTCTTCCTCCATAATTTAATTCATTGCAATTAACTACTTGACAAAATTAAATGAACAGTATTTATTTGCTAATTTCAAACGTCACCAAAATGATGTTTCATATTCACCGATTTAGTATTTTTTTACACTACTACCCGTTTGCATTCGGAAGCTTTTTTGAGAATGTTGCATTCTACCAATTTGGTAGTTAAAAGTCAATTTTCTATGGAAAAATTATAATTACTTTCTTGCTATGAATACGAAACATATTTTATCGTTTATACACCACCCTGCTAACGTAAAAATTACATTTTCTAACGTTTTAATGTGTTACTCAGGTTCCACAAGTATTTATCTTTCGATTTACACATTTTTTTGTTTCCATTTTTTTTTTTCATTTCTTTCATTCGATGCATACAGTGTGGCCCACATGATGCTGGCAGCTTTCGATTGCTTTTTAATTTGGATGAATTATTGACTCCCTCTTCAGTAATTTGTAAAAAGAAACTTCGATGCTTTTTTACCCACTTGTGTTTTGTTTAAAATGTAAACATGTCGCAAGCAACATGTTAAAGAGGTGATATTAATCGGTTAAGCTTTAATTGGCAATAGATTAACGAAAATTAAAGGATTTCTATGAAATTCTTCTTCACACCGTTTCAATGTTTCGTTCTTTTCTTTTGTGTAATCAGTAATTTTAGATATTGCCTTCTATAAATAAAGATGGTGGCTGCTTCAAATAATTCCATCATTAACTTCCATGTTTCTCTTATAGTAAAAAAGAGGTACACATATTTATTCCTTTCCGTTTTCTAGTTATGTTTCCTTTCCTTTTCTATCTCTCAGTATGCTGTGGGCCACCCTGTATTTTTAAAGATGTTTAGGGTAGATGTACCAATTACTGCCACTTCAAGCTTATCGCCTAACTTTATCTAACTATTTTAGAACGTATTTAACCCAAAGATCGTTCCATTTTGGAGCATTATATTGTTTAATTCTATCCTTTTATTTATGAACATTTTCTTATATGTTGAATATACTGAATGAATTACTACGTAATTGAAAATGTAGAATAAAGTCCAATGTCCCTATTACTGTCAATTGAAAATTTGTCATTTAAATAGGACCAATTTTTCCATATATTAGCAGGTCAGTTTGTGTAACAGCTATAAGATATATATAGTAAACGTATCACCTTACCAAATTGTGACACGTCCCATACTTTATAATTACATTGGTCACGTTTTAATGTTCACCAGCACGTTATCTCCTAATATTTCGTTTTAAGGATGAAGTGTAAACGAATATTCAATGTTTATGTGTTGTTACATAAAACCGAAGTTTAAATTTAGTATCAAAATTTGTTTATTTACGATTCTTCATACATTACCATGTTGTTAAATAAAATAATTAAAATATCGATTATAGGAACACTGACAGTAATCGGGATATCCTAGTCACATTTATCCGAAACCTTTGATAATAATCACAAACCATTTGTTTCTGTTATAACTTCAAGTATTTAATCCAAAAAGTTTCCCCTATCGCTCTGTTCTTATTACTCTCATTTGCTTCGAAAACACGTGCCGACAACTGTGGCCAAAACCGCTAGGAATTGATCTCGTCGACTTTATGAAAGTTTCTATAAAGAAAGAATGCAAAGAAAGTTTCACTTAATCACCAATAAGAATTATCAGTACAAGACTACAGATTTTCATTCAAATACAGATTTTTTCAAACACGAATGAGGAATACGGATGCTAATTACTGATTGCATTCACCCTTTAATTTGTACACTTAATAAATACAATAATATCTACAGACTCAAACGAGGTTATACGTGGACTTAGATTTTGTACATCAACGGTAAAAATGTATTTTTCATGTATCACTAAAAGTATACTAGGTACCGTATATTATAAATATATATTTTCTCACCATATTATATTCGCATTTACCTTATAGAGCTTAAATATAATTAATCTTCACGCTAATCTCTAAACTGACATTTTTACATAACGTTATGGAAAGGGAAACAAACATATTAATACAAACTTGATCGTAATTTTATCCATAGTTGCGGTAGTTTTTCGATAGATAAGGATTCTATGAGTCGAAAAATAATCGAAGGCTGCACCACGGTTAAGGGAGTTAGAGTTTTTGTATTCTTTGCAATTCACGTAATCCCATTACGTTTAAGGGATGGACGTGTGAAGCCAGTGTGTAATTCAGGGTTAATGGTACATCGCTTTCAATAGTTTTCATCGATCCATCGGTTATGAAATAACGACCTAATTTATAGGTATGTGGGTTGCCCGTTAGTTTGTGTATTTTTGCATGTATGCGTGTCGCGGTTTTTCTTCGATCACATCGTCGAGAAGACCCAACGACGATGCATCCTTCAAAGGGTTTCTTTCATCAAATACGTACGTTGCGTTCTGTTACGAGTTTCTCGTTTGAAAGTTCAAAGTTCATCGTCGCATTAATGGCGTGGTTTCTTTCACGGAAAGGTGTAACATCGAATTCTCCAGCGAATTCTCGCAATTATCGTGAAGTGCTGGGAAGCTTATTTGAAAAGTTGCGAACTTCGAATCATTGTTCTAAACTAATTAAACTTTCGATTCTTCGAGAATTGTGAAACTTGCAGTCCTGCGTGGATCGTGAATCTTTCTTTCCGATTGCATCCTATTATTACGTTTGTGTGTATGAATTGTCATTTTTCAAGGTAAAACTGTAAACGCAAGTAGATCTTGCGAAACAATGCAGCGAGTCGCAAAATTATTGGCACACGTAGAACATTAACAGTGATGTAAAAAGTAAAAAGATAATAAAATAAGTTTTTGCACCTTTTATTTTGAAAAAAAAATGTGGAATTTATACGTTAAACATTCAAATACAAATTCTACTTCGACATATTTTGCAAAATAGGTAGATACATATAATATTTATGCAATATAAGAGACGATCAAGATCTATTTAGTGTATATCGTAACTCAAATTTGACCAAAAATGGACGTACAACATGTGTGCAGTAAACTATTGATTTCATATGCAGCAACCTAGTAAAAAATAACAGGTGACGTATAGCTGGACATCGTAACATTTAGATGTTAGTAGTTTTCCTATTTCATAGGGTAAAATATTATTTAAGGCTACGATGCGTAGATTAGGCGCACCTAATTTCGCAAGTGTTTGCAAATTCCATTAAGCAACTCGTAAGAAATTTATAAAATACAACTGAGAATTGTTAAATATGTAGCATTAATGTGGATTCCCCAGAGGGAAGGGAGGACATACTCTGGTTTACAGAGTTTCAACCGAAAATTAAACCGTGCGAGTAGTACCTAAACATTTCTGCATTAAAAATAAGATGGCCGAGCCTATTTCTTTACTCATTGAATTTATTTTGTTTACGATTTATGTTACCTATTATATTCGAAGCTTTGAGAGTTCGACCTTTTTCCTTTCCAGACTACTTAAAAATCACTTTCTTGTGTATTAATTTAATCCAGTAATCTGTATGTGATACCTGGAAAATTCATTATATATTTATTTAACTTTAAAAGTTGGCGTAAGAAAATCGCGCGTTTATATTTCAATGTGTGCCGTAGATTAAGGTAGACATGACGAGTTAATTACTGTACGTAGGTTAAAACTCTAAATTATTTCTTTTTCCTCGTGAAATGCCTCTTTGACATTATGATAATTATATTGTATCATATAAATTCATTTCGACTAATTTTTTCCTCTTGCAAAGTGATACCTTTAGTAGGAAACCGACATCTGGTGTTGTATGTTTGATAATGATCGAGCTTTCGTATAATGTGCAGTAGGATAATGAATGTTTCGGATTAACGGGCGACGTTTTATTTGTTTACCTACGGGACACAAATCCTATTATGTTCGAAAACAGAAATGCAATACGTTCTATGTATACGACTCGTTTCAGAGATATATACCAACCCTATAAAAGGGCTGAAAGGTAAAATTATTGAGTTGGAAAAAAAGTTCATAGCGGTTTCTAATTAATGAACTATTGTAATCATTTTATAGAATGAAGTTTATGTTATTATTTAAATACACTCTTTAATATCTATTTCGTAAATGTATCGTCATACTTACAATAATAAGTGCGTATTATTCGATTATAAAATACCGTCAATCCTTTGAACCTGTTTTTCTCGAAATCATTAAAAGTGGACGTACTACATGATAAGAGTTTGCTTCCCAAGTGATTCATGAATATATCAACTCATCTGTAAAAGGGTTAAATATTTGATATTCTTACAAACTTTCAAAATGTTTTACATTCAAAGTTTTATGAATCTCGTAATTATACCAATTCCATAAAACAGCTAAAATGTTACAGAAAAAATGAAAATTATAACGTACTCTTGTACACGATAATTTTTACTATAAGACGGGCACTATGTTAATTTGTGTGTTTTTCAATCATTAGTTATGGAGTGTAAATATGGTACTCCATAAAGCACAAGTGTAGTAAGTTGGGCTATAAAAGTTTAGTTTCTGAGTGCTTCATAAATATATAATGCCCTTTCTAAAAGGGTTAAATAATTGGTAGAGGATGGTATACTTTATATTAATAATTAGTATTCGTGGTTAGTCTCCAGCAGGAAGACAAACGAATGGATTATAAGTTTGAAGTGGCTGGAGAAAATTTGGAGATGTTCGTTGAAGCTCGTAACTTTCCAACTCCGCAGGAACTTTATTCGAATGTTTGCCTCTTCTCCCTTACAGCGACGGAATAGATAATTATTAAATTAATCAGACTATCTATTAGGCTATTTTGCGTGCCGACCAACTATAACTCCACGGTTTTATCAACTCTTAGATGTTTCAATAAATACTGGCACCCCCGAGTCTATATTAATCCTTTTAATTCGATAGCAATTTATGTAAAATAATTTATTCGAGTAGCTAAAATCAGTGGAATACTATTTTTCTTCATTTTATATTAATTTTCAAACGAAAGGTAGGCGAATTTACAAAGGGAAAGTAAAAAATTATGACGAATTTAATAAATTTATCCCTGATATTCTCCTCAGATCTATATGACAAAATACGAAGTTTATGTTTTATTTTATACGATACTTCCAAATATTTCTCCTCGATACTGAATTTATTTCAAATTCCTATAACTTTTAAAGTGATGTATATTTGTTCATCGTTTCACTGTAAATCGAAGAAGTACAAATATAAAAAGTAAGCGAGGAGAACAGCAACGTTAATCCTTTCGTGATCCATGATAGAACTTTTTTAAGATCTTGTTATAATTTATCGATTAATAGATTCGCAATAAATGCAAAATTGAAATTATTAACACGTTCGCAGCCGAATACGAGTTAACTCGCAGCTGTAATGTATATATCTATTAAATTAAACTTGGTGTGAGGGAACAGATTGTAAATAAGTGGCTCAGCAGCGAACGTGTTAATTATAGATTATTATTTTGAGTGAGATGTGCGAGTCCCACGAACGCGTTACGTGGCAACGGAAGGGTTAAGGTCCAATTAACACATTATTTACCGAGAGCCGATTAATAGCTTTTCTATCGACAACCATTATTGATCGTTGGCCTTTAAATCGGCTTTTCATTCTCTATATCAGTAGTTTCCAAACTTTTCGTGCTCGCTATCAACTTTTGAAAGCGGTAATTTTTCGCGATCCAGTCGATTTATATTGTGATGCACATTTTAAAAGGAAGGTGTACTGCATCTGACAATTTTCAATAAGTACAAGTCTTGTAATAAATATGCTATTTAATCTCATGTTTAAATATTTGTCATTATTATTTTGAATATAGTTTTAATATTGTCGTTTGTTAATATAATCATCTTTCGCAATCCATAGTTTAAAAACCGTTGCATTGCATTATTAATAATAATTCAATCAGCAAATAAAATAATGGTTTAAATTTTTATTTTACTTCAATCGTCTCTATTAAAAATTCTCATTTCACGCGTATTTAGGCTCGATGCAGATGAGCTGTTTTTCGCCGCACGTTTAATTCATGACTGTTAAATAATGTGTTAAGGAGTTGAAATTGTTAAAAATAGAAGTGCTAAAAATGGAGTGGAATGTGTATGCAAAACTTCAATCCTTATTATTAACACGGTACGAATTAAATTTTTCATTTCAAATGCGCGAATTGCAATATTCAGTGGAATCCGCTTATTATAATTATTTTGGGACTTTTAAGTTTTTATAATAATAACCGACTGATAACATTACGCGGAGGATTAGAAAATTGTCATTAGTGAACTCATTTTACTGCAAACACATGTGACTAGGCTGCGAATATTTATGGCAAATTTAAATTTACCAAAGAGAACAGAGTCCATATGGTACATTAGAATATGCGAAATATTTAAAGTAAAGTACAAATTATAACATTTAGAGAATCAAACGGATCTTTATTGAAGTACATTCAAGGGTTTAAAATTACCATTACTTACATAGCGAAAGTAGTGAATTATTACTTAAAACTGAATTAAATAAAATGAAATAAATTAATTTTGTATTAATTAAATTACAAATTAAATTAAATAAAATAAAACAGAATTGAAACAGAACTGAATTATTACTTGAAAAACTTATACTTAAAAGCAGAGCCTTTCCTGGATCGTTGACCATCCAAACAATGCAAATAGTGCAAAAACAATCCGTCACTTTTATTAATTTAATCCGCTTTCCGCGAGATCGTAATTAGAAAATTTAAATAATGCCGCAAAAATCAGGATGCTAATATCCGGTGAATACCGGAAATAAAATGAGAAGGAAAGGGGATAAATAAGAGGAAGTGAAAAAAAACTACGTCGAGTGAAACAGCATTTTAATTTGTTGATAAAATTAAATTAATTACTTTTGAAATGTCTAATAGCTAGGTTAGAATGGTAAGAAGACATTGCGTCGCAAAGACTTCGCATGAAGTTAGTTCAGGAAATTAAAAAAGGCAAATGTCGCAAAAAAACGACGTTACTTCTCTTTAGTCAAAACGGCAAATAACCTGAATGAAAAGTTGAGCGAAAGCGGCTCAACGTGAAACGTGTTATAAACTGAATGTTCATACTTTGTTCGTGTTACTTTGCAACACGCCACCTTATAACCAAATTCTCCATATAAACTTCAGTTATCATAGAAGCTAGGAAAAATCATTAATTATTAATTATAAAATTATTGAATAATGTAGTAATTTATTGTATTTCACGTATTTTTAATTTTAATATTGACTAACCGTAGTGTAACTGTATATGTATTAAAATTGAAATAACTCGAACAAAAACAAAGTTTTCAAGCTAAAATTTTCACCCTGGATTTTATAAATTATGTTGAAGAAAAAAAAAATTTATTTGTTACTCTAAAATGAAAGTTGGAAAATTAATTATTAAAATTGTATTTTTTCAAAATTTTATCTGAGAAATTACTAGTACTTGATTTCCAACTGAATCCCTCCCTCCCTCTAATTAGTCTAGCATTTACAATGTTTATTATATTATACTTAGCACGAAATTTGCATTGATTACCACTGAAAACATAATCATTAATTTCATTGGCACTCGCATTGTTTACTATTTTAATTTCCCAATTTTATTCTCTTTGTCCTGTTTGTATTAAGTTCCAAATAAAGCCGCGGAAAAATTGCTCCGATTTCAAAGAATTAATCGACTCGTACGAAAGGAATGGGGCTCGTTATGATTTTACGATATGCTTCAGAAAAATGCACATTCTTCGTTTTATGCGCGCTTTATCGCTTTCAATTCCTCCGAACAGACAGGTTGAGCTAATTTATACGCTGCTAATTAACGGGAGAACGAGTTGGCGCGGTCGAACAAAGGAGTCGCGGCCATTTTCGCGCCATTTTATCAAATGATAGCAGTAAACGCTGGTATTCATTCACGCGACACTTTCAGGGGTGATTAATAATTCGAAAAATCAATCTCTCCCCTTATCGGCGGCACTGCTTTCATTTACACCGGCATTGAAATGCTCGTCAACTCTGTTCAAGTTGCTATTCTGTGTTAAAGGGTCAGCACACGTGGATTGTTTGCGTAAACGTGCTATAGTTGCCCACGGGGCGTCGAGTGGAAATCATAAATGGAACCGCGATTTATCTCTAGGGATTCGTTTCGATACATTCATTCTCAAATCGTTTAACAATTACAATATAAATATTTCTCATGTATTATTGGCTGTACTTCGTAACAAGTAGGGTAGATGTACCACGTACTGCTACTGTGCAGCTGTAGAGAGGGGATAGAATAGGAAAAAGGAAGGGTGTTGCGTTTCGTCCTGGGCCTGCTAGTGGACTCATCAGTAAGGCTACCTAGCAGGCCCTGCCTTAGACTTGGGATATTGGAAGGAAGGTTAAAGGCGGTATATATATGGACGCGGTAGTTGGAGCGAGTACTTTCGAGAAAGCCTTTTCGTCGTATGTCCCTCTAGTGGTCGGCGCAGGAGAGCCGCCACACTACTTTAAGGTTCGCGCATAACTTTATTTAACTATTTTAGTACGTCGTTAACATAAAGATCGTTCCAGTTTGGAGCATAATATTGTCCAACCGCTCATTTATTTGTGAACATTTTTTTCGTATGTTCCATATAATAAATTCATTAATACATAATTGAAAATGTATAACAAACTCCAATGTCCTTATTACTGTCACTCGAAAACATTTAACACTAGGTTTACGGACATTATGTGCATATATTGGAAATTAGAAGCGTGAAGATGAAGAGAATCAATTAGAATACATATTCATACCATTGTATTAATTAAAGTTAACATAAAGTATTGAAAAATAATATTTATGGTTTATATAAGTTTAGGTATGAAATCTGAAATACGTCGAGGTTCCGTAAACCTAGTGTTAATTTAAAATAAGAGACAATTTTTACATATATTAGCACATCAGTTTGTGTAACAGATATAAGATGTATAATAAACGTATTGCCTTTACTGAATTATGACACGTCTCATACTTTCGAATTACATTGGTCACGTTTTAATGTTCAATATCACATTTACCTCCTAATATCTATTTTTAAATATTAAGAGTAAACGAATATACAATGTCCATGTGTTGTTACGTAAACCAAAGTCCACATTTAGTATAAAAATTTCTTTACTTACGATTCTTCGTATGCTACTTTGCTATTAAATAAACGAATTAAAGTGTCGGTTATAGGAACACCGACAGTACGTGGGTCATTTACCCTATAAACAATTCTTACCGGTGATAAAAATGGGCAAATAATTAATTTTTTACCCTTCGTGCAACTTAAAGTTAACTATATTTCATTGAACTATTCCTCTAACATCACCGAAGTGGTTCATTAAAAATATAGAATGGATACGTCAAACGGACACGATTCATCAAAGAAAATTATTCCGAATGTTTTTTTATGACGTCGATTGTTCGCCGGTCCCTGTAGGCGATGCAAATGTCTTCTCTTTTCAAACAGAGAGATGCATTTGATGATACCTTCGATCGAGGGATTATTTCTACGGAATAATGCCTGGGGCCTGTCAGGATCTGCCTTCGTTTTCGAATACGCAAGAATCGATAACGTTCTCTTTCTCTCTCTCTCTCTCTGTCTCTTTCTCTTTCTTTCTCTCTTTCGTCACTGGTGATATTTCCCTGAAATGTAGCTGAATAATGCAACCGTTAAAATTAAATTGTCTGACAGGGAAAAAATTGTTCAGCACTTTCAACCCCCTGCTTCTTAATGTTACACCAATTACAAGGAATGTACTCTCCCTTTGTCTCTTTAAAATCCTCCTTGCTACTGACGTCTTCGTTAATGCGTCGTCCTTTTGTTCAGTTACAAGTTTCTTACTTTCTGAATTATACAGGATGTTCATCTGAAACACGCCTCTTATCCCTTTCTCTGCTAATGACTGCACATGAATAGTCAGTTCAACCTTAAAATGCTTTATTTCCCTGTTTATAGTGTCTATAAATAAGCTTTAGCGAGCGACTTGTAATAATTAGACTGCTTATTTTATGCGTTTACGAAAGTAAATCGTTTGCGAAACTCTGTAAAGATTCGCTAAGTATTATACATGATTGACTTTGCCCTAACGTTTCATTAATTTCTTTAAATATGACATAGAAAGGTGACACGAACAATGTTTAAATATTATAAAAAAATTTATGTAGGTATCGTGTATTGCAGAGCATTTTAAATTTTGTCATTCGCGACCTCTTCTCGCTAGAGAAAAATTTTCGAGGTTATTGAATAAAAATTATCTAATATTTAAATGATTGAAGTGGCATGATATGAAAGCTGTGATCAGCTTATAAAATAATCTCTAATAAAGTAGTCACAGGAGTTAAAACCGTGTATAACTAATCCAGCAGTTTGTAGTCAGTGTAGAAATGATAAAGCAAGAGATTAAGAAACTATATAATTATATATTCTTAATTTTTCTCAATCATTTTGTTAAGTGGAGTTTAACTTTCGGCAAGAATATCGTTGAGTTCTTAACAAAAGAAAAATTAGTAAAGACTTGGGGATTTTATGTACTTTTTCCACGTTCCTTAGCAATGATATCATAAAAGTTACCGATACAGACTTCCAAGGGATAAAATCATGTCATATTTATGAGAAACCATGAAAAAGAAAGATACGTAGGCAGTAAATCCCCCTTGAAGAGTCAATATTTCTTGTTTTCTTTGGCCTCGGTATCCACAAACCCAGAAATAAATCTCTCCGTTTTCATTTGCCGTACACGTTTCTTCCCTCCTCCCCCAACCCCAAAAAAAAGAAAAAAAAGATTAGATACCTCGATTTTTACTTCTGATATTTTACCAACCACTCTTAAATCGACTTCCGTTATCATAACTCCATCTCATACAAACTTCATCGAAAGCGAATTGACTTTTCAGAATTTTTACAGTATTTACAGAATCGATCACTGAAAATTTGTTGGTTTGAGAATTTTTCGCTAATGTGAAATGCGAATTTTGTGCGAGGAGAAATATTTATCGGGTTACAAACATTGTTAATCCTTACTTAATTACTTTTCGTTATATCTCTTTTATTATATAAAATAAGAAATAATAATATAGAACCGAATTATTGCCATTCTTGGAGGGAATCTCGTAATATAAAATTTGAAGGGTTTTGGAGAATCTCATGTAATTATAATGGAAAAATTGCCAAGATCTCAAAGAGTCCACAAAATTCAGCAATAATGAATTTTTATAATTAAGATTACGTTAAATGCAAATGATGAACAAATGAAATAACATGAGTAGGTTTGCCGAGAAAAATTTGCGGAATCTTTCTAAATCTGTTTCCATGCAAGTCATTTTCAAAACAATTAATTGTGAGTCATAATGAAGGTTTGATTTTAAATCTTCACAGAAAACTGTTTTAAATCAGGGCAATAATTAATTAATAATACAACAACGTAACACATAAATTGTTGTTTACATAGATTTTATGTGACAGTAACAATACTTCACATATTTATTTGCCCTCGTAACGTGCCTTCTTAAATTCGTAAAATCTATTCTCTGAAATTATTATCTACTCGTTTTGCATATGCACATGTAGGTACATTTATTTTGTGAAATATTAAAACAATTCATGAACAAATATACTCTTCTTTTGCTACATTGTATCACTACCTTTACTTATTAAAATATGCAAGATATTTATAAATAAAAAATGTTGTTTATCCACGGTAATGATTATTTAATAACAGAGATCAAATTCTGTTAGCGATAACTGTTATTCATAACCGAAAATATTTTTCGTTGATAACCAAAAGAAATATTAATTATTTACAACGGCAGTTTCTGATGAAAACATTTTAAAATTAATATTTTTCAATTATTTCATTCTCTGAAAAATCTATTTCATGTTTAATGACTGTTAATTTCTATCTCACCAAACAATTATCTTTTTCAATCATTACTTTTTCAACAAATTTTCAAAGTAACTGTTACTTTTGGTGTATGCTTAACACTTGAACTACCAACGACTAAAGTATATTTATTTATACCAAAGAAATGGAAATGGTAGACGTTTGCAAAATTCATGCTATTGAAGTACTTACAATAAATCTTCATATATGTACATTTTGCGCAAAGAATCGTGGATAACATAAAAAATGCACCGTTGGAAATTTATATAATCTTTATATCAAATTTGCAACCCGTCACTTGGACTACTTTAATAGTTCCAGTATTAAACTTTGTTTTCCTCCTATTTTTTTAACTCTAACTGCATCCAAAAATCCCAACTTTGCTACGTCAAACCGTATAATACTAATTTCCCAACCTACGTTGTATTAATTTATTGTCTCGCATGAATTCTCAAAAATCTGTTGGATTTTGCGACCGTCCCAAAAGCTTCCACATTCGGGGAACTGTAATTAAATTTACTAGAACTGAAAGTTGCGCGTTTGCACTTTTGCTTTGTGCCATTGGTCTACCAGAAAAGATTGCATTCCGCGGAATAATTGCGTGCACTGTGTGCCACTGAAGTCCCTCCATTTTCCTTTTTTTCTTCCCCTACTTTTTCGTTCGCTGGCTTTTTACACTTCCGTTTTACTCGCACGTCCATAAGAAGAGTCGCGTCGCTGCTTTAACATTTTTTGGTTTTTTTTTCTTTCTTTCTTTTCTTCTCCTTTTTTTTTTTTTTTTGCTAACGAGCAACGACCGCGGAAGTGCTGAAACACCGCTTGAACGTTTTACCATGCGACTATTCATATTTAACTCCGGTAGAAATGTTATTCCACGTTTTTTTTTTTTTTTTTTTTTTTAACTGGCGTTTCGATGCAAAGATGGCAATCAACGAATCGTATGGAAAAATAAATTGTTTGAGCGATCATTTGAAGAGGTTGTTGCACTGGCGCGCATTTTGGAGAGTTTCAAAAAATCGTCGAGTGCATTTTATTTGTTTCGGTTGCCAATAATTGTTTTTTTATTTCGAAATCAATGCAACTTATAGAATAACAGAGGCTTTGATAGAATATTTTTTGTATTTAAATGTTTTAACTGTTTGTATTTGTTTTATGAAAAATTTTGCATTAGATTTACCTTGTAATTCGAATAAACGTAATTTATTTTACAGTAGGATAAACTATTTAATTATTGACACTTTAAGGTACGATCATAAATAATAGTGGCATGAAAAAGGGTGATTAGAATTGATGTTTTGATTATTTTATTTTATATTGTCATACCACTTAGTAGAAGAAAATTTAGAAGATTATTAAACCATGAAAAATCATTCTGAAATTTCAAATGAATTGGTTTTCCTAATTTTGTCGCAGTGCTCACTAATTATTGACACTTGAAACTTCTACCAATTTTAATATACGTTTGCCTTGTATTAATCATACATTTTTATTATTAGTGATTTTTCTTCTTACACTTATTAATACGTAAGAGTTGAAATCCTTAAATCACCATAGCTTTGCCATCTTTAATTTGCGTTTACCTTGTACTAATTATCAATATTTTTTATTGGTAAAATTTCGAATGAAATTTCATATTTTTTATACACGAAGGCTGAAATTCATTAATCTCAGTACTTCCACCATTTTCGATTTAGGTGCGCCACATATATTAATAATAAAAATTTATTGTTTCATATTCTTAATAAATAAGAGATGAAATTCTTCAAACTCTGCATCTCTACCATTTTTAATCTGTGTTTGGAATTGGTTTTCACGGTGACCGGAGAAAATTCAATTTGCACGCTTGTTTTTCGTTTGGGCAACACTCATTTGCACCGTGAAATTGGAATGAATGCATTGACACGAAACGAAGGGAAACCATTTGTCATCTGTGTTCCATGATGGTGCACGTATAATTATCGACCCGGTCCGTTTAATGCACCCGGTTCTTAACCCTCGTTGCATCTATTTCCTTCTAAGTACATGTTCCTGCTGTGTTCTAATTAAACGTCACTGGAGTAGGTGCAGCCCCTCAGCTTCCTGTTTCGCCAATATCTAGCATATAAACGAGAAAAAAAATATGAAATAAAATAATTTCAAGGCATGGAAATTTGATGGCTTGGAATTCGAAAGCCTGGAAAATTCAAACTCTTGCAAATTTGAGGGCATGGAAATTTGATGGCTTGGAATTCGAAAGCTTAACAATTCAAAGGTATAGAGATTCAAAACCTTCAAAATTCGAGCACTTAGAATTTCAAGTGCTTGTTAAATAAAATATGTTTTACTTGATATTTCATGTATATATATATAAATTCTAAGTGCTCGAATTTTGAAGGTTTTGTATCTCTATACCTTAGAATTGTTAAGCTTTCGAATTCCAAGCCATCAAATTTCCATGCCCTCAAATTTGCAAGAGTTTGAATTTTCCAGGCTTTCGAATTCCAAGCCATCAAATTTCCATGCCTTGAAATTATTTTATTTCATATTTTTTTCTCGTATATATATATATATATATATATATATATATAAAGTGTTACATAAAAATATACATAATCCTGTTTTATACAATAAATGTATTGGAAATGGGTTATTAAATAATGAAGCAGTTTATATCTTTCAGTCTCACTTTATTACTACGGCATTAAACAAAAACACGTCTAGGTGTTTCTAGTTCTCGAAAGCGAAAGGGGCGAACACCCAAAAGAAGATTGGGGTCCGCTTTTCTTGACGAGACTGTTTATGGCTTTGCCTGGCGACGAAGTCTCTTGACTTCGTGTAACCAAATCCAGACACATCTTTCTATCGCCTTAGTTTAGTCTAGAGATATAGGAACGTTGGGCATTATTGCTTTTGCTAGCTTAGCATTAGTAATAATTCAACAAAATGTATTCGATCCATAGAAAAATATTGTTTAAAAATATCTCGGCCGTAAAGGGTTAAATATACATTTCAAGATGAACTACACTACTAACTGTTTAAATTAAAGTTAACGAACTTATTTTCTCGTTAACGATTTAATTATTGTTGGTATCCTAAAATTATTTACAGATTAAGCACGCATCATACTCAACTTTTTATTTCTGAAATATTGTCATCATAATTTCAATGCCTCATTCATTCAAACAACAGTTTCGTTATTTAATTAGTAAGTTACATATCAGTAAACATTATTTTCCTGCATTTATTTTTGTACACATTGCAGTGGAATAAAAATGAAATTAATTAACGGTCGAATAAATTCACTTCGATAAACAGAATAGAAATGAAATATCCAATTGTTAATTAATTTCACTTTTCCAATGAAAGTAACAAAAAATGAAAAATAATAACAGTTAGATATTGTAGGAATACATTTGTACAATTCCTTTGAAATGATTTAAATTGCAATTCAAACTGCACAACTTTTTATCCCTTTCAGATTTAATTTCTGCCGTCTGCCCCTTGTCTCTAATAGCCAAATAATCCTCATAAAATCCGGTTAAAAAAGGGATTCAGAAAGAAACTCTATCAAAGCTGCCTTCTCTGCCGACGTATTATCCTTCTTTGTCGAAATTGAATCATTGCGCTCAACGGTGAAAACTATTATTTGCACTTGGCTAGGTAGCTGCGAGAATTGACGAAAGATATCTCTGCTCTGTTTTACTTCTGCTAGATAGCTTCCTTCTAACTTTTCAACTTCGTTATCTGCTTCAGGAAGATTTCGGATCATCCTTCTCGCCACATTCGTTAAAAATTTGGGTTAAATTTACATTCGTACACCGTAGAATTTTTCTCTTATTTTAACCCTCGGCTTACAACGCTTCGAATATTTTATAGAATATCAAGAGGGGAATATGGTTACTCTCCAATTATAATAATTTAGATTTTATAGGAATTCACTTAACGAGATATTCAGTTTTCACGAATTTTGTCCTTCCATATGAAAAGGTTCATACAATTCTTGTTTTACACATTCGTTTATTAACGCTTCAATAACATTTTCACATCGTTGATAACAATATTTGACACTATCTTAACACTATTTTTACCAAGGTGGTCAAATGACACCTTTTAAAATTTTAACTTAAAATCATTTTCTAAGTTTAATCGCTTTTCCTCAAATGACTTTACAATCTTTCCTCTATCGATTATAAAATTAATTTGACAGTATGTATTTCTATAACATTAATTATATATAGTATAGTATTAATAATTATCATCTTAATAATATATAATGTATTAATTAATAATAATAATAATAATAAATTAGTACGTTGAAATATTGCGATAATCAATTGTTTTCGACATAATTGATCTGTGAAATAATGTACATAGAAGTACATTTTTATATTTATTGGTATTCTATCACTTTATTCTCTATAACCAGAATTTAATTTACTTTTACGGCGAACAAAATTGTAATTAAGCCAAACGTTTCATTTTAACATGGAAATCAGGACTTAATACGTACTGTATAAGAGATTGGGCCTCAATACAACGATAAAGAAAACGAAAATGGAATAATACAATGATATGCTAACGAGATAAGGTTCAACATATTTAAATACATGGATACGTCATTTTTATGTCGTATGGTATTATAGATAGTTAACTTTATCAACTTTAATGGTCGGATTGAACATAATTCAAAACATAACTACTTAAAACTTTTGCCTTTTTACACAATTGGAATTTCAGTTTGAAAATTATGATGTTTCCTATAAACTAGTGCTCTATCCTGTACCTGGTCAATGATAGTATTAATTGTTGTATACCTAGTGACTCCAATCCCTTGCAAATAGTGCATCACCGGTATTACTCACAATCAGTCAACTCATCCATGCTAGTACAATAGTTAGTCACCGAAATCCTTTGCCCTAGTCCTTTCCACAGTATCCCTTCCCCAATCCCTTCCACGGTATTTTTCTAGTTTGTAAGATTGTATATATAGACCTCAATGTCAGAAAATCGGGAATGACTATTCTTGTCGGACTCGCGTAAAGATTCCGCTGCAAACCTTCGTACATCACCAAGCGTCTTAATAAAACCTCGTGAGTAGATTTTAAAAAGTGTTGTTCACTCGATTTCGCGACCCGGAATCCAACATAATGATCCACGAACGAACTTATTATTCAACCTAATATTAGCAACCAGAATCCGTATTACCTACAACCCTTTAGCACCTATTTTTTATACATTCACCTAGGCTTGTTTGCGCACACTATCAACGCGAAATCTTCACATAAAAGTACCTAAAGCCTGTCGGCCGCGAAGAGCCGAGGCTTCACGTCTATTTCCATGACACAAGTGACACGATAGTACAGCTGAATGGCGAAGGGAAAAATCGATTTCATCCCGCGGTAACACGTGCAACTCATAGTTTCTGCAACTTACCCAGAAATTCTTCTTCTTTTTTTTTGTATATACGCGTTTCCAATTGTCAGTCGGATTGAGAAAAGAGGTTACAGTGGAGAAGATACGAGTGAACTGGGGTGGGTGACAGGGATGGGTGACGACACACTCAAGGTGTTGCTTTATGCCGTGGTAATACGTCGTTTATCTTGTGGTCTATATCCGCGTCTCACGTTTTACTCGAGTACTACACAGTTTTTCCTTTTTCTTTTTTTATTAACTTTACCATTTTAGTGTCGACCTAAAAAGTGAAACCTGAACGAAACGTGTCGAGTCGAACTGATGTTGTTCGCTATTATGAATTCTAGTGAATCAATCGGCTATTATTGTCATAATCGATGTATCTCAAAACAGTGTATACAAAGTTGATGAAAAATAATCCGCTTATTATTATAAAATTTCGATTATTGGTATCAATTATACTTGATATTTAAAAATATTATTTGTACTTGATATTTAAAAGTATCGTTTACACTTAATATTTAAATATGTCATTTATACTTGATATTTAAAACTATCATTTATTCTTGATGTTGAAAAATATTATTTGTATTTGATATTTAAGAATATTATTTACACTTGATATTTAAAAATATCATTTATACTTAATATTTAAAAATGTCATTTATACTTGACATTCAAAAATATCATTTATTTATATTGATATTTAACAAGAATACCAATAAGTTAAAAGCTTTATTTACCTTTGCTCGATATGTAAAGTATTCTTTTATCACTGTGATACAGTATGAAGAAAGAATACAAAATTCTCCAGTAATGAATTTTATTTACTACATTATTTGAAGATCTCATTAAATGAAATGCAGTTTGATAAGGATATTCAGCTATTTGGTACAAATATTGGAAAAAATAACATTTCTTATGCTAATTTTCTGAGATTAGCTTATTTGTACTGCGTTAATTAGCCTTATAAAATAATTTGCGCTAGTTTAATGGAAATTACATTTGCCCCTCCTGTAAGCGCTAATAACAAAATTGCATTAGATAGAATAACACAACGCCGTGTTTCATTACATAACACAAATAACATTCGTTCTTGTATATTCTGTTTGACATAACTCTCGTAATACGAAGTTGCATAGTACTAGAAATGCTAAAGGCTGGTTTCTGGATGAAGAATCTATTATAACAATTCAAGACACAGAATGAAAACTGAAATATTCATTATACATTTTAGATTAAACAATTACGAATTGTTTGTGCATTATCTTTGCTGTTATTGAATTTACATGTATTTTCATAACATTTTTCTGTTTTTTTTTTTTTTTTTTAAATTAATCATAGTATTTATTTTAAGTTCACGGTAGTTATTCTAAACTTTCATATAAATTTTTACTTTTATTAAATGGTTCAAGGCATATATTGAAGATATGGCTTCTTTGGATAAAATAAAATTCGCTTGTCATGGCCTGTAGGCAAACACACGTGAAAAACGAGCAACAGCTGGCGAACGAATATGACGCGTTTGCTTTATTCATTTACTATTTTTGGACTTATGCCATCGTGCCATTTTCAGTTTGCTTTCATCGTGCTATAAAAAAACAAATATTAATTTCCTATTCGGAGCTAAAAATCTATGTTGTATTGAGGCATGCAACATACTCTACATTTATATAGGCGTACACGCAATTTTTTAATAGTCTAAACAAAAATAGATTTTTTATTAAAATTTCAACACAATATTTGAATATTTGTTTTACAATTTCAATATTCGTCAACATCACTATAGTTATTATTGGGTTGGTCAAAAAGATTTGCCGTATTTTAAACACGCATAGAAACAAAACTTTGTTATACAATTGCCGGGCTTTTTGAACAACTTTTTTTGCTTGTAATATAATGTTTGTAAAATTTCTGTTTTTTTTCTCGGTGAAGGACTCTTCTAATGGATTTTACAAGCCTTCAAATTTTTCGATTTTTTTCTTATTACTTTTCAAATGACAGTAATCGGGACATTGAACTTTCTTATGTATTTTCAATGAATTAGCAATTAATACATCGTATTTAACATACAAATAAAGGAGATATTAACTACCGTTGTGCTCCAAACCGGAACGATTATTATATTAAAATAACTTAAACGATAAACTTAAAATGGCAGTAATTGAAACATCTACCCTAAATATTCTCAGTAATAAAGTGACTAATCGCAAAATATACTTCTTGCAAGCTTTGAGTTTGATATGGGACGTATATTCGAGTGATTTACAAATTTTCATAGCAACTTCCGATTTACATGAACAAGGAGAGTATGTTTGCACAGGGGCACAGTTTATCTTTTGAACGAGGGCTTCCGAACGGAAATTATGTCATCCCGTAAATTTCCGGGCGGCAGTCGCGATGCAGAGGCCCGATGGAGATCGGTTCTCTAGCATTCAGTATGCCGGTGAATTTGCGTAAGTGGAAAATCGTTGGAGCAGACGCGCTTATTCATAGAGGCCAGATCAGCCGTGATACGGCTGTTAATGACAGCGCCAGTCGCGTTAATTGCCGAGCCAGTATACACTAAAAATTTCATGCTCATCTCGTTTCTACCTCCTCTGTATCCGTATCGCTGTAGAGGCATAGAAATGGAGAAATATACTCGAAAAATCTCTGTTTGAGATGAAAATATAGACGATAAGTCGCCGTTGTTTGCTTGAAATAACAACTTTTGCATGACGGGCGAACACTTTTCAAAACGGCGCAACTTTTTTAATCCTTTCGCGACCAACTTGCATTTTTTTTTAAGAATTCGTTAGTACAGTCTAACAAGATCGTGACCAGTATATTTTTTGTGAAAATTGATCTATTGCGTAAAAATCAATATAAGTTTTAGAACCATGAATGCACTAATTTGAAGAATGAATCTATAGTGCAACATTGTTGAATATAGCTTAATATGTATAACTTACGATTCGTAATCTCAATCCAAATTAATCAATATCTCCTAACGTTATATAAATAATATAATGTAAACCAATATAAACGTAATATAACTTCCAATTCCTAATCTCAATCCAAAATTACCTTATTATTATTATTTTGACGAATATTAAATAAATACAAAACAAGAACAGATAAACTAGGAGTATTATACTATTATATTTAGTCAGATTTAATTAATACTTTTTAACTTACCTTCATTAAAATATTTAACTATTTAACTCGTCTCTCAGAAATTTTGATACATCGCGAAAAATAGGAACGCTTCTCTTTCATTAACGGATACTCGACTGAAGCTTGATTATTGTTAGTATGATTTATTATTATTTATTAGGAACTCGTATAAATACACAGCTGTCCGTAAAATTGGCTATTTAATTATCAAGATTTCACAAAGTTCCATAATTACATGCTGCTGCATATCTTTATCCTATGCGTCACGCTGGTTACGAAAGGGTTAAGAGAAAGGATTAATGTGTGTTTGGTGCTAAATACTATTTAACGATTTATAAAAATTTAGTGAAGGAAATGTGAAATATTAAGTGTACGAATGAGTAATGCGCTATTCTTTTGATAATTATATTGTCTTATAACGTATGATAAATTCAATTTGATTTGGAAATACGTTTGTTGTGCTTATTTAGCCGCACATTTTTAGTTATGGAATAACCTAATATTACTTACGATTAGGGAAAGAGCAAATTGCATGTCACGAACGGTAACTATGAATATATGTTCTAACACTAGACTAGGTATAGCTTTTCATTGTTTATAATATACAGAAGCATCTCCGATTTATTCGGATAAAACATTATGTACTTCTTTCGTCGAAATATTTAAATTCTCTCTACGTCACAGGTATGCAACACTGGACGCAGGATAGAACTTATTGCGTCACACGTGTACGATACGTGGTAGCAAACGTGTTAAGGAATTTTATTGTATTTCTGCTGTGATCCTTAAATGTTAGAGCTATATCTAGTTTGATGCCATATATTCGCCTCTATTGTTCAAATTTTCTGCATTCGTACAGGTTTTGCACTTCAAATTCATATATTTGCAAGCCACATTCATCCTTTTGCAAATCTCGTTCATCCCTTTGCAATCTAAATTAAACCCTTTGCGAACTCCATTCGTTCTTTCGCAAATTACATGCACCTTTTTGCGAATCAAGTTATTCTACAAAAGTTTCATCCTTAAGCATTAATAATAAAAATAACATCGAATGTAAATGTAGTGTTAAGAAATTCAAAACGTGACTGTAATACAAAGATACGCATGTGCTTTTTACGAAAATATTTTACTATCTTAGTAGGGAAAACGTAGAAAACAAAGTTTGACAGAACAATAATCATGCAGAAACATGTTATTTATATTATAGGATTTTCCTCGTATAACACGATTTCATGCAACGCGTTACGTATTAGTTGCGTTATACGGAAGTCTACTGTAACAATCTCTTTGCTGCTCATTGTGTTACTGGGTACTAGCCACAGCTTGTAGCTTTATGTAAAAAGTAACGTGACCAATTTTAACCTAAACGAATCAATCGATATTACGATAATAAAAACTGCAAATTGCTTCTAAAAGTACAAAGAATGCTAAACACATTATAACACGTCAGAGATGCATTTAGAAAGTCCAATAGTGTATGAATATAGTTATACGTAAACTTTCGTGAAGTTAAATTGTTGATTTATTTATACTGTTCTTGTAAACATGTGAAAAAATTATAACCATGTATCTAAAACCTATCTAATTTTAATTTATAAAATTAGACTTTTGCAACTAACTGTACGACGAATTTAAATGATTGTATTTTACGTTTGCTTACCTTTTATTGGTGAATTCGTATACGTAATGATCTGGTCGAAAAATCGCAATAGTTTTTAATAGAACGTAACAAAATCTGCTGTTACTCACAGGTAACGCATAAAACGGGAAAAAATAATGTTTCCATGATCAGTAGATTAAGCGTTGAAAAGCAGTGGATTATATGGTGGCTTTTAAGAGATGCATTTTATTTAGCGACAAATATGATAAAGTACATTTATGAAAGCTTAATATACCCACAGATCTAAAGTAAAATGGATAAGTAGAAACGGAATTATTAATGATTTAGTTAGAATCAAAAGAGTATATTTACAGTTGACATAGTTTCCTCTTTAAAAAGAAAACGGTAGAAATAAAGTAATTGTATTCAGTGAGTAAGAAATTGCGCTTTAGATTTATAAATACGCGGCAGGAAGCTTGGTTTATTTGCCCTTAATTTGAAGAAAAATGTGCGACTTCGATCGACATCTTCTTGAACACCACTTGACATTATTTCACCGACGTTCAACGATTTCGCATTCCTGATTCGCTCCAGTCATTCGTGCGAGGTTAACTGATTTCACAGGATTTATTTCAATTTTTTAGTATCTAACATTTATTTGAACGATTAAAATAGGACCGTAAATAAAACGAAATCGCCATGATAATAGTTACAAAATGATTACACTTCTACACTCATTTATCCTCGTAAAAATACACAGACACAAAAACTTAACCGACACGAGTACAATTCGTATTTATTCGAAAAGAAAGAAAAAAAGGGAAAGATTATGTCAGAATTAAAAAGTTAAAAATTACAAGATTCGTTATCATTTCATGCATAAAATGAAAAATTGTTGTACTAGAACTTCGATAGCAACGTTTCGTCACTGTTACATTCAAACCCGTGAAAATTGTGGATTTCAGGTTTCTTGTTTTAATTTAATAATTTCGTTTTTGTGAGACGGATACGCAGTTTTGATTTTGATTGCAAGTTGCATGAAATGCAGAAGTATATAAAATATACAAAATATTAATATACGTATAGTTGTTTACTATAAAGCGTATGGCAATTATACTACAATGCATTTTCGTTAAGCAATACTATAATTACATTATTATTACACGATACAATATTTATTTACTACAAGTAATATTATAATCAGACTCTAATTCTTCTATAATTTCACCAAATTTCATTTTTGGGAAGTGTATACTTATTTTTGACTCTCACTGTATTTTCATTAATAAAAATCAATTTTAATCGAGTTAGAATTTTTATGCAATTTCATGCTTTTAAAGGCACCCCTAAAGAAATGGAAACTTAATAGAAGCTATTTTCACTTTCTAAATCCAATAACGTGTGCTGTATTTTAGATATTCTACATATTTTTACATATAACGTAGTGTTGCACATAATTAAGCCTTTAATTACTGTATGTTTTGAAAACTCATGCTCCTGAAACGTAGAACATAATCAAACTAATTTATGTCGGCAAATTAATCTAATTTAATCCTTTGAGTACTAAGTAACGTTAGGAGATTAACGCGATCCCGTATTTATCTTGTGGAGATCGTGCAAATATGTTTCTTTAATATCAATATTGTAATTTTTATTAACGATTACAATATTTTTAAATTCATATTTAATCAACACTTTGTACTAATTATTTAGTATTTGAAAATAGTTGCTACAATTTTGTAAAAAAAAAAGTACAGTATGCGTACAACACTGTAATTATTCATGTAGAATGGCTACAAAAATTATTCGTACACAACTGTATCTTTACATTGAAGTACTGCTTAATCAGATTTAATTGTGATAAATTTCCTATTGTTTAATAGTACCTTATATGACTACATTTACGTTTAATGATAAAAAATTTAGTATAGTTAAATTTAACTAAGTGGTACTCAAATAAAAAGATACAGTAGTGTACGAATACTTTTTGTAGCCACTGTAGTAAGAAATAAACTCGACTAAAATCTTAAAATCTCCCATTGACGACACTCGTGTTCGTAGAAGTTTCGTTTCGTCGTCTATTAACGATGCCCGCAGTTAAAGGGTTAAATTTGCCAAAAATGCATGAAACATCCGCAACCTAGTTATTTCGATTCTATTATTGAATCTGTTATTACACGTTCAACGACTTAATATTACTTTGCTAAAATTTATCTTGAAATTAGCAACGATTTTCATGAAAGTTTATCAAGACTTTATGGGCACTCTATATTACTGAAAGGATTCTTGCAAAGGGAGATAAAATGGCCGACCCTTGCGCAGAAGTTTTCCACAGATTAGATACATCTAATCGTTGATCAATGTCGATACTGTCTTCTGCACTTAACCGTTCCTCTTTCGCCGTCTCACTGTCACTGCACCTAATGGCTCGAATCTATTGTGTGTTCAAAAGATCGAAATCTTCTCCTTTCGTTGCACCAGACGTGTACTGGACGTGTGCAAGATCGATTGAAGTGCCCCTTCTAGTTGCCTCTTTTCGATCTTTAAAGATTTTCACAATAACCATTATTATTTGCAGTCTTCAGTTTTCAATTTAGGCATTACTAATTTTTTCCTAGCCGTTATTTTTGTAACGCAGTAACGGAATCGTAGATGTTTAATTATTAATATCTACTTGTTAAAGATCCGTCTCGTTAAGACACTCTTGGAATTAATCCTTTGTGCAGGTGGTATAACCAAAAAGAAGAAATAAATCGATAACATGGAATAACATTTTTTCATACAAAGTTTGGTTTTCGAGAAAATCGACCTTAAATATTCGCCGAATATGCGCGCACTTGACTATGTCTCGACTTAACGAATCTCGCTGTAAATTCCTACCTCGAGTCAGGTTTGTGTTTATTGTACTCGATAATTATGAGTACACAATAAAACAAGATGTTTATGTGCAATAAATTGTATTATTTTATAAATTGTTGGAGATCTTGTCCACTCTTCCAAACACACGATTCTGCTTTATAAATTAAATTTCTGTGAACGCTTCTAGAATATTTCGCTGTTTTAATTTATCAAATCCTAAACGAATTTCATCTTTCAATTGTTCGATGCATATAATCTCATCAAAATATACAGTTAAGTTAATGTAATTTCGTCAATAAGAGTCGAGAGGAATTAAATCAGAAGATCATGGTGGCCAATCAGTTGTTTCATAGCCATATTTGAAGTCGATTTTCTCGAAAACCAAGCCTCATATGGAAAAATATTATTCCATGTTCTCGACTTATTTATTCATGTGTAATCGAATTATACCGTGTATAGATCTAGAACGAATATTATGTACACAACTCGAAGTGCATAGTGGATAACGGACTTTGATTTTGGAACATCATTGGCACTTGCCACTGTTTCTCGTAACCGATAATAATTTCAATTATGTCGCATTAATTTCGTTGTAAAAGTGCCATCCGTAACATGTAACCAATATTACAATGGACGACACACAAATAGCTCGTTATAATGGCGGCGGTATTAACGATTCACGCATAACTTGGCATCGATAACCTCCGGAAAATCCAATTATGCTTCGATTTGCAGTTCAACATTTCAGCTGATTGTGGCTATCTCGAATGTCTACCAAAATTCCATACTACCGATGCTCTTATCTCTCAAATCCACTGTATTGTAATCAAAAGTTTATAAACGATTTCAACTTTTAATCTAAACTTCAAGAATCCGCGCAAGAATAATTTGTTTCTCATACGTCAATGTTAAATTTAAATGTTCATCTAGATTGACTATAATACGAATTTATTATTGTTTGTTAATTAGTAATTATTTAAATTTGTCGTCCCTATATTAGATTTGTATTTTTCATTTTTACAATATATTAAATATTATGAAGCTTTATTTTGTTTAAGCGATAGAATTTTTTTATTAATTTTTTTTATAATTACTGAATTTCATAAACTAGATTTGACAATTTTTTGTATTAGGAAAAAATCATTTTACTTTAATTCATTATTTTCATGTTTGTACCAGTTCCTTAATAAAAAAAAAAATATTAATTAGTGATAATAAAGAATAAGAATAAGTATTACATGTGTGCTTCATCTTCAATTGTTACGTAATTAGTGAAAGATTTGAAAGTTTATACAAAAGTCCAAAAATTTGTATAAGAATAAATAGTATCCTTTATGTAAGTGATAAAATATCTAATACTCGCATGAAAATAATTAATAGGCTGGGGGTCTTTATGCAAATTCATATTTCTACTTATAAAATTTACAAAGTTGAAACTAAATGTTCAATCCGTAAAATACACTAATTTGTACTCTACTTCAAATACTTTGTATATTAAAGTATATTACATGTATTCTTTCTGTGCATTTAAATTTCCCAGAAATGTATAAAAAAATCATAGGCTGATAATTAGTATCATACATATAATAGATCCTTTTGTTATTAAATGATAAGTAATACAATAGCAACTGAATATGAATAATTCCTATGCTTCAATCGCGTATTGTATTCCAACACATACATATATGAAATATGAGATTTTTTTCTATAAAAAAATGCGGGTCACATCGTATATTAGTTTCAAGCTTTTCATATTTTTGATATTTTTTACCAAACCAATTTTTTCGTTCGTACGTTATTTTTGCATGTATTAATCTCCCTATTGTATTCGGACCAACATGAAACAATCGTGTTTTATTGTTTTCAATTTGGTACTATATTATTTTACAATATTATTTGAGTCCTATTATATTTGAAACAATTTCGTGTTTCTTTTTTTTTTATTTTAAGTGGTTTTGCACATATTGCAGAATATATGAATGAGTGTTACAATAAATTTGTCAAGAAAATATATACGGTGACTCGCAAAATTGTTCGAATACTTCATTCAATGTATTTTTTAATTAATCAAAATCTAATCGCTAATCATAAAACTTTCGGTACATAGCATGTACTTTTAATGTGTTACTAACAATATTTAAAAGGTTATTAACATTTCCGTACTTCATGATTCAGAATAAATAGCTCGTGTGTACATAGAAACTTCATCTCTTACGAATAAAATAAAACTAATCATACTAACGCTACACTGATTTTTTTTTAAATTTTCAATACTACACATTTTTCCATCCCGTCAAACTATTAAAATTTATTATTCTACACTTTATGCATTAGAATTTAATGAATTATTCCAAGTTTCAATTTTACCACTTATCTATTAAAATACCAACCCTTCTAATGTTATGCAAAGATATTTAAATTTTATTAAATCCTGAAAATTAATTTCTTTTGATTCTATTAACTAAATTTGAATGGATTGCTACGTCTCAATTTCACCTCTATGTTCTCCCCCATCAAATATTCGGTTGTTCGGAAAGTTTGCAGCGTTGTTTATTATATTACGTTTTGTCGCGAGATTAGAAGAGGGTTATTGTTTACAAATTCACATTAACCCTTATGCACTGTTCGAATGTGTTCCGTCGCGCGAAAAATGGAACAGTTCGAGAGATCATAAATTTCGAGAGCCCTTCGTCGTTTTGCAGCTCGGCGAAAATATAATTTTGTTCGAGCAAACGACGAGGGGCACACGTGTTTTGCAGCCGCTGGGGCCAACGGTAAAAATTCGGACTGTAGCCAGCGGCCTGCAAAACACAAGCCGCACGGTCAACGCGGCAACCACCCCCCTCTTGGAGACACCCTCGAAAAGTCGTTTTTCATCGTTCGGAAGCACACGGTCGTGTTTCAGCGTTCGGAATCAGGCAGTTGAGCTTCATCGTTCGGAAGCGAAAAGTCGTCCTACGTCCATCGGGAACACAACTCGTGCTTCAACGTTCGGAACACCAAGTTCCGGTCTTCATCGGTCAGAAGACAAAACGGGGTTCACCGGTCGGAACCCTCGATTGTCTCACCCGCGTTCGAAAGGGTGAGCCATACCGCAGTCGAATCAGTTGGCCAAGATTAATTTGGCAGCCAACGGTTAACGCGAACAAATGTGTTATGTTAAATACCATTGTTATCGATACTAAAATAACATCATAATTTAATTGTGTAATATGTGTTTTTACATATGGGACATGTATATTTTAAATAAACCTAAAGAGATCCATAAACTTCACGCGCATTATATATCTTTTGTTAGGCAAAAATTATTTAATATCGATCTTTCATTTCGGGTCAAATTGATCCGTAACGGTGCACGAGTATTGAATAATAGTATTCTTAATTTGAGCAAATACTATCTAGGGGTTGAGTCATTTAGATGTTACAGTTGAAGAACAGCCTAAGCTTGATTAAAAGAAAATACAATATTTGTTTGTTAAACAAAGTTAGACTTGATGTTTCAACGAATAATCAAAGAAAAGTAAAACATCGCCCGAAAAATTTATTATCATTTAAAAAGTAACCAAATTTCATTAATGAACAAGAATTGAATACCTTGAAAGGTTGAAAAAATTACTTTCAAGGAGAAATACAAATTTCTTGGAAACAACGTGTTAAACCTTCCGGATAATTACAAAAACGCAAAAAAAAACAAATACTGCATGTAACATTATTTGACAAAATGATAATTGCACACATACATAACTATCTTTAAGTGTTCTTCAAATATCGCTACAAACTTTCCGAGCAACCTAATCAAATTACCCCCATAACGCTGCAGAAAAATTGTATTTTATTTTGTAAAGGAGTCACTCATTGTCAGTTTATTCTCACGAACGTTTAAACAAAATATATAATAAGTAAGCTATTTCTGGTTTATTACTTACCGGGAGTGGACGGTGATCTAATTGCAAGAAGCCTAAAAGTTGAGGTGTGAGAAAATTTAGCAAGGGGAAGAAGAACGCGCTCGCGTGTGAGAAATTTTGCGTGCATTATATATATGTGTGTGTAATGGTGGAGAAAGTTGCACGCGCACGATGCAGCTGATGACCTTGAACTCCCTGCTGATGTTCGACCTCGTGTTCCTGTTTTTCCTGTTCCTCGTCGGGGTCTCCTGCCTCGTGTATTATCTACCCGCCACTCGACCACATGATTTCGCCCCGCACGAAATCATCACTGCTAGAACGCCACCGCGTTACGATGCACCCATCGACAATGTTTAAGGTGAGTTCACGAATTCGACCGTTTGCAAAAGGGACACGTGGTCTTTTAATTTGGCAAACGATGTATTATTCGTTGGTCGACTAAAAATTACTCTCATTCTTCAACGAATCTCCTGAAGGGTTATCCAAAATAGACTATAGGAACACACCTACCTTCACTTTTTTTCTTTCCCTTTCTGTTTTACCCTTTTCTAATCTGTTTTTTATTTCTACTATCTTCGTTCGTTCTCGTTTTCAATTTTTATTTTTTTCACATCTATTTTACTAACAAACATGGCGTTTGACAGATATTCTCGTTCAACATCCAAAAGGTATTTTTGGATAACCCTATACAATCATACATAGCACACACATTTTCAAATTTACGGTACTGCATATCACGAATTCTCTTTTATTCGCTTCGAATCTCGTTATTGCGAGAATCACGCGCGTCCATAAATGACAGGACATTTGTCAGCTTTTAACCAAATATTACTTGAATTAAATGTGTAGCATCGTTTAAAAAAAGAACAGTATGATTTAATTACGTGTTTCCAGTCGTTTTGAGTTATTGGTACATTTTATTAAGTACCACAAAAAGTTTGTGCAGTTTTGTTATTCGAAATGTATTCAAGTTGAACGTTCATAGAATGTTGCAAAACTACTGTAAGAATATAGGTGTCAACAAAAATGTTATATAAAATTACATTTGGCAGGAGATTTAAACCACTTAAATCTAGTAATATAAATTGTTTGATTTTTATATCAGAAATATCTTAAAATTGAACTTTTTTACAATTACGAAAACTATTATAACAATAGTGGTGTTATAAGAACATTGCGACCATCTTTCACTTTGTTAAATAAAATTATGATTAAAGGAATTTTAGTTTACTTAAATTTTATAGTATCAATCCGCATGAATTTTTCCGCCACTTAGATATATCTTCAATTCGTTTTTTCTATGTGAAATCATTATGTTGCTGGTATTTTCTTGCGATTATTCTAATCACGAATAATGTTATTAATCGGCTATTGTTACTGTAATTAGTCGGTCTCAAAATACTCTATATTAAATTAGTTAAAAATAATCTACCTATTATAATCAAACTTCGTTTATTGGACCAATTGTGATAATTACATACTAAATTTATGTTAAATGAGCATTCGTTTTAAAACTTACTTCTAGTCGAACATAATTTGTATCCTTTATATGAATGTATGGTAATAATTACAATAGTAGAAAATATATAAATGCAATAAAGGAAAAGCTACAGGGATAAACGAATAGTAATTTGCATGTTCTTAAGAAAGATAGTATAACCATTCAATTACACGTATATACAAGTGTGACAACCGAACTATTGATGTTTATACGAATTCATATCTCTTTACGTAGAATTGAAAAAGTGGATTTCAATATAAATTTGTTTAATTCTCTAAGCGTTGTAATTTGTACCTTACTTTAAATATTTTGTATATCTCTATATATCATATTGAATCTGTTCCGTTTCGCAAATTTCAATTTGCCATAAATGCATAAAAATCGACAATCTAGCCTGAAACGTTCTAATAAAATTAGTTTAATAATGAAAATATTTGATCTTCTGCATAATGTTATCAGTCAATTATTCTTATTCAAAAACTGTACGTCCCAAAGTGAAATTTAAACTGCGAATCATTAATTAAATTCAGATTCTTACAAATAAAGTTAAAGAAACGAGATCTAAATAGGGAGTTGTTCCAACCTTTAAATAATATAATTTGTATTTTGCTTTCAATATTTATTGTATTTTTGAATACCATTTGCATCGTGTATATTTCTACTTAAATTTCCTATAAATGCATAAAAGATGTTATCAGATGCGCAGTCTAGTGATCATTCAAAGCAAATTCCATTATATAACATAAGTTTTCCTTTATTCTAAATGTATTAAGCGTTTGTGGAATTATGGACAGGAATGTACGTACAAGAATAGGAAGAGATTAGTGTCGTCGAAATTGTGTAAAAGTGACGAGAGTTCAGTCATACATTAAAGCGAGGATGACAGGAGGGTCGCAAAGGGGTGCCGTGTTTGCTTGCACGTGTGCGTCAGTCGGGTTAGGGTAGGTCAACAGGAATTTAAATATCAGCTTGGGGTTGTACAGCGACGACGTAACCATTCGATCAAACATGAAAAATCACCAGGCCATCCGTGACCATGCCAACTTGTCACGGACTTGTTCGTCATTTCATACGACATATGATCGTTTCGAAAAAAAAAGATTGGGAAGAAGTGGGAGGGAGAGAGAAAGAGAGAGAGGGGAAAATACCTCGAATCAATTTTATTGTAACGCAACGATCAAAGTGTAATCCACTCGAATGAGAATCGTTCCACATGGAATCACACACGAGATTTGGTACCAGGATTTCTATCATATTGGTATTTCTTCTTACCTTCAGGATTTTAATTTAGAGGGTGGAAGAATTTTAATTCATATTTTTATATTACGTGTATGTAAAAATTTTCGCCTTTATTTTGGAATTTTTATATATATCTTTATATAACGATGATTTAATGCGCACACGTTATGCAGTCAGACGAAAAAGTCTACGTACACGTCTAAATTTGAAATATGCCAAAAATGTAAATGTTCCGATAACTTCGAGCATATCGATTCATTTGTTAATTAAAATTCGGTAGATTGATACGAAATGGTGATGTTTTTCAATTTGTTTGCAACGAAGTAGATATAAACTGAAAACACAATTTTATAAAGGTATGCACGTGGATTGAAATATAGAAATTTTATTATTGATGCTATATTTATACTGTTTTAGACCTTCTGATGCATTTGTGCACATTTTATAATTTTATCAGCGGTGAAACGTAGAGTTTACAATGGTAAATCTAAGTCCAAAACAAGTTACTCATTTTACACCACCTCGGTATTGAAAAATAAGACAACTTTGCGAATTGTATTCGTAAGTAAATAAGTTAAGGAAGAGTTTAATTTTTCTTTCAGAAAATATAAATGCAACTTTCAAGTTCACTTCGCAATTTTCAAAAAGTAAAACTGTTACAAAATAGCAATGGAGTTATTCACTCTTCCCAAAATCTCTTTTCGATAAGTCGAAATCTTTATACCTCGAAAATATTAACTCTTCCCGTCAAATTTTAATTATCGAGATCCGATTGTGTTGGTTTTTCTCTTTCAAGAAGAGAAATTTTTTCATTTACAAAAACCATCTCTGCGTGTGTTGCGTTTCTTTACGAGACACAGCTCAAGGGGGTGCAGCTGGGTCCCGTCTTGAATTGTTTAGACGAAGTTTGGGACCGATATGGTCTATGGGTACGTGACGAATCCTTCTTCACTGACTCACTGACCTCTCGTCATTCCAACAGTTTCTTTCGTGCTGTAAAGACGTGTCCTTCCACGTGTTTAAATAAAGACAAAGTTTAGAATAAAAAGTATCTGAATTTTTCTATTTCATAAAATTCCACCACCTATATTTCCAATAGATTGTATTTTATAATCACGATTGATGAAGAGAAGATCTATATTCAAACAGAGATCTATTCCTCTCCCTAAGAGTAGATGTAAAAGTACAGTAACGCGTGATTTGCTTTCTATATTTTGTATATTTCTGTACGTTATACGCAATTTGCGCTTCATTACAAATTTAAATTTCCCATAAATGCATACAAATTCACAGTCTGATAATTACGCGATCTCTTCATTCAGATTCTACAACTGTAAATGGTATATAATGAAATAGACTCGTTCGGTGTTGCTTTGTGTCTCTGTGTGCGAACTGATTTCCATTGAATCGAGCATATATGCTGTTGATTCATTACATTGATTGACGCATCAACGAAAAAGGGTTTCACCTATTTAACTATCCCACCACTTCTGTGCGAGTTAATTCGCGATTAAACGAATCGAATATAGATGAAACCTGTTTCGGTGACACGACGGCACGTCACTAGCTTTAATAGAATCATTGTCTGCTTTTTGGACTGCACAGATTGATGGATACCTATATTTATTGTTTTCCAAAAAGGATTACAGTGAGCACTGCTTCTATACATATATAGATATAAACTATACCTTGTGTTGAAATTACTTTAGTTACTGGTAATCTTGAAATCCTAAGAAACTATACTCCTCAACGACGAAACGAAAATTACCCACTAAGATATAAAAACTTTCTCCTTATATAAACTATAACATAACACATCTTCAACTATAGTTTAAAATAGGTTATTACATGAGCTGAACAAACAAAATTACATAATATCAATTTCATAACTACTATTGACATTACTATTGTTTACTCCTCTTTTTGGACTATACTAATTTATATTATTTGGACTGTATAAATTAAAAGTTAAATTGATCCTGATAGAAGATTACAAGACTTGAAATTCAATATTACATTTTGTGCGACACAAAATACATTAGATATTGAAATGCCACAATCATATTCGTTGACATATGTCTGTTCGTTTAAAAAATTATCAATTCTATAATAAACAGCACCTCCAGCTGCTAGAGTTTTTCACAGTAAAAAAACCCTTCGAGTGCAAAGGATTAAAAGATGCGTTTAGCATTGAGAAAATAGTAAGACAAGAGATTTCGATAGCTTTAATGCTAATTCCTGTCAGTGACTCGACTTTGATCTTTGTTAAACGATCCCTTGTACTTCATAATTCTTTAATAACGCCCATGGGCAGCAATATCGAGGGAGTATTGGAAAAATTATGCTAGCAGGCTATGGGGTTATTCGATTACGATCGGCTAGGAGGCGGACTTCACTATTCAATGGAAGCCGGGAGTCGCGAACTGCAGTTCGATTTGCCTGCCGATGAAATTTCGTGGAATTAGGCGAGGCACTCGGTGCTACCATTAACGGATTGTCGTCTAATTAAACGTCCTGTCTCCTCGATCGTTTCTAACGGGAGAACAACATCGATCAGATTCGTATTCGATCGTACGAAGCCTTCGAAGAATCGGAAATTCTACCAATTGCTTTAAACTTGTCATTTAGCCGTTTAGAATTCATACTTCTGATTGGTGCTGTGAAATGTTTTTTTGGTGCTTGAAATTACCAACTTCTATAAATATCAACCCTTTCGCCAGCAGCACCTTAGAAATGAAAACTAAAAGCGTAGATTAGGGTAGGTTTTATTAATTTGGAAACAATATAGGTGTATAAATATTTGGATACTTCAGACAACTAATTGTACTGCAATATTGATGTACGAACGATATCAGAAATTAAATTGCGTTAGAGAAAAGACATACGTATGCTTTTAACAAATATCAGTTCAATTTTTTAAGACGTATATATACGTTATTGGTAGTGAAAGGGTTAATATATCATCCCTTCATAAAACAAAGTGATTAACCCCACATTTTGAATTTTTTTAAATTTTGGTGTCAAAGCATTTGATTGGTGCTTAATTTTTCATATTTGAAATAAATATTCTTAACAATGGGGCTTAAGACGACAAAATAAGAAAAACGGTATTGGTTATGGAATAATAAACAATTTATAAAAACAATATCGCTTACCCGAAGGATATACTATGTTAAGCATTTTATCTATCGTTGGATAAAAGTTTCGCCTGTAATAATATATTCTACAATGTTTATTTAAGTTTAAATCATAAAGGGAATTTTAAAGAAGAATGGATATATTTACTTTATTAATTGCTCTACTTTTTGTTTTGTCGAGTTAATCAATTTGGCCAGTGACCGGCTTATATGTGTATGATGAAATTTTGATTCAATTTCATGAATAATTTTGATACGTGCTTTCTATGCCTTTCTGCGTATTTAAATTTTCCATCAATTCATAAATATTCGCAGTCTAATAATAATACCTGGCACTGTTTTAATAGAACGCGAATGAAATTTTTATTGAACCTAATATAGATCCGTTTAGTATTTGAGAAAATAGTAGGTGCTAATGATAATTAATTTCTGCAAACGCAATATAGTTAAATGTAGTAAAATAAAGATGTATGAAAATTTGGTTCGTCCCAATGGTTAATTTACGGCACTATAAAGAACTTTTTTGAAAAATTTATTACTTTTTCAATGGATCAGGTGTGAATTAAATTGGAATAAAACTATTTATTCTCTAAAGAGAAAATCTTCAATTTTTAACGAAAAACTGTCAGCATAAAACTCAGAGGAGAAATAAGAATATCCATGTACATAGTTTTCCCTTTCGTTTTATAACAATTTTTTAATCTAACCAATCACGAACCAAATTTCATTAACTTAAGACGGTCACGAAAGAATAATTTACTGAAAATGAAATTAATAGTATTATTAGAAAGTCTTTATTAGCGAGTCTAATGAGAAAATTTTCTCTTATTTATAATTATTTTGTGTGCTCTAAATGCTGCATTTAAATAGAAATTAATTAAAAAACGTCGACCACCTTCTAAAAGGAGTTTAATAATACGTAAATTGAAAATTAATTTCCTTTATTGATCAACTTTTTAATTGAAATAAAGTTCTCATAAAAAGTTACTTAATATTGGCAACTTTCTCATATTATAAATATTTGAATAACTTCATCGGAGTTTGAAAGCGTCTCATCGGTAAATAATAATATTTTTACTTTAAATCATTTGCCCGTGCTATATTTACTGCTACCTTGAAAATATTATCGATAATACGGATACCATTAAAATGTTAGAAACTAATATTTTATGTACGTCGAGAGAAATTCCGGAAGAATTTGTCTTTTGAATCCTCTTAGCTGGTAGTTTGATTTTGATTATATTTCCCTGGTCAGCCGGAACTTTTATCGAAGCCGAGGCGAAGAGTTAGCAGTCTTTTCCGGTTCCCTGGAATTGCATTTTCAGATTGAGCAACTCCGGGGAATCGTATAATTCAAATTGAATAATCTTCCAATCTTCTTTAAGCATCGGCTAATCGATGACCCAGTTACGTCAGTATTGTATATTTCCTTGATCGAAAAAGGATTGCCTAGACTCTATAATTTGTCGGATGCAATAAAGCATAATGTTTATTAGAGTGACTAAATATCTTCCATCTAATCACTACGTCAGAGACATATTCGCTGAGAGTCAAAAGTAAGTATGTATATACTTTACAAAAATAAAATTATATTACAATTTGTTGGAGTTCACTTTAGAAAAGGCATTTGAGATAAGGGTGGCTCAATAATATGAGAGCAATATGAATAGGGTAGATATACCATTTACTGCCACTTTAAAGTTATCGCGTAACTTTATTTAACTATTTCAGAACGTATTTAATATAAAGATCGTTCTGGTTTGGAGCATAACATTGTTCAACCGCTTTTTTATTTATGAACATTTTTTCTATGTTTAATATAATGAATTAATTACTACGTAATTGAAAATTTACAACAACGTCCAATGTCCCTATTACTGTCACTTGAAAAGTTGTCATTTAAATAGGAACACGTTTTACATATATTAGCACGTCAGTTTGTGTAACAGATATAAGATGTGTAGTAAACGTATCGCCTTTATTGAATTATAACACGTTCCATACTTTATAATTACATTGGTCACGTTTCAATGTTCAACAGCACATTTACCTCCTAATATTTATTTTTAAATATTAAGTGTACACGTATATACAATGCCGATGTGTTGTTACGTAAACCAAAGTCCAAATTTAGTATAAAAATTTGTTAATTTACGATTCTTCATACATTACTTTTCTATTAAATAAAATAATTAAAGTGTCGATTATAGGGACACTAACAGTAATTGGGACATCCACCCTATGTAAGTACAGTGCAGTGATCACTTGATGGCGAGGCAAGCCGATTGGCTGTCGCATATTAGCGACACCTTCAGTCGCACGTATTATATTCATTGGCTGAATCGGTCACTAGTGCAAGTCTACTGCGTGACAAAGGATGCGAAACAAAACACGTCGAGGTAAAGTGAGATAGGACGACTTGGAACTACAACTGAATCACATTGGCGTAAACCTAATTTTTTTTCTCGCGAGGATGTGGGGAAATCTTCAAGAAGATACCTGGCAGGGTCCGCTCTCGCGAATCCTTAGCGAATATGAAGGACCTACTACTATGCATGTAGCATCCAAGAATTCGGAAGAAAGATTTTCTACTGGCTAATGGGCGGAGCGAGCGACCAGCTCCCCTTGCCCCTGTGCCGTTCAGCTTGTAGGACGCTCGCCAACAAGTCATCACTGCACAGTACTTAGGTTGTACTCCGTGTAATTAAGAATGTGTGTAATTAAGCCGTGTTATATAAAAAATGTGCTGACACTTGTAACAAATGATTGATCAGTTTTAGGAAGCTCATACATCTATACGTTCTTTATATCGAAAGGGTCAAATGAAAATGAAGACTGACAAAAATTGTTCTGAATCTTTGAAAACTTGTAACAGTTAATAATTCTTCTTCTGTTGTTAAATATTTGAGCAGTTTATTTTGAAAGTGGTCCTAAGTCCATTTATGGCTTCGAAAAACGTCTTACTTTTTAAGTAATGATAATTAATAAATAAGGTGATTGGATTAGTGAATCACACATTTTTAGAAACACAAAAATATTATATTACCATGTTATCACTAATAACTTATCAGTTAGCAATGTTTTCAAATTAATTCAAACGCAAACCCTGAAACATCCTAATTTAAAAATAAATGGACTTAAGTCACTTTAAAAATAAACGGCTCATTTGTTGTAATACACAAAAGTAAAAATTCGGTATCGTTTTGTCTGAAACGAGGCGTTTGATGAAGTCGTCAGTGAAATACTCGTAGCTACTAATTCATGAACATCGGCCCCTAAACTGCGGGCAAACTTTCGCGACAATCTCCGCGTTTCCCATTGAAAATGCTTCCACAGTAAACTTCAATTTCCCAACTTTTGCACCGATACCGATCATTCTTTCTCTGTGTGTATGTTTTAAATGCAAATGGCAGAAAGTTATTGGCCACCACCACTCGTAGCCGTTGAAAAGTTCTGGTCCTAGTATTTGCTGAACGCTCGTCAAAGCATTCGCATCGAAAGGTAATTCCTTCTGCTCGGAAGATTGAACAAACTTCCAAGTATTAACTCCTTCGCGACATATTTGTCGCGAGAAACTAATTCTTCTTTGGTGTGGCCCCTTTCTGCCTTCGAAGGAAATATTGCAACCCGTCCCTTGATAAGGGATGAACGTCAGGCTATAATGCATCGGTGCACCGATTCGTTTGACACTGTGGAGATGAAGTGTTTCCATACGGATTATTATAAGAGAAGTTTCTTTCTGTTTGTATTGAGAATTGAATTATTGTCGTGAATATTAGAATGTGAACCTTCTCTTTTTTACGATAGGGTAAATGACTAAATTACTGTTACTGTTCCTGTAACTGCCACTTGAATTCGTTTATTTAATAGGGTTAAATTATTATAAGAGAAGTTCCTTCCTGTTTGTATTGAGAATTGAATTATTGTCGTGAATATTAGAATGTGAACCTTCTCTTTTTTACGATAGGGTAAATGGCCAAATTACTGTCACTGTTCCTATAACTGCCACTTGAATTCGTTTATTTAATAGGGTTAAATTATTATAAGAGAAGTTCCTTCCTGTTTGTATTGAGAATTGAATTATTGTCGTGAATATTAGAATGTGAACCTTCTCTTTTTTACGATAGGGTAAATGACCAAATTACTGTCACTGTTCCTATAACTGCCACTTGAATTCGTTCATTTAATAGCAAAGTAATGTATAAAGAATCGTAAGTAAACAAATTTTCATACTAAATTTGGACTTCGATTTACGTAACAAGACACAGACATTGTATATTCGTTTACACTTAATATTTATAAATATATATTAGGAGGTGAATGTGCTGTTGAACATTAAAACGTGACCAATATAATTATAAATTATGGAACGTGTCGCAATTCAGTAGAGACGATAACTTTACTATACGTTTTATATCTGTTACACAAACTGACGTGCTAATATATATAAAACGTGTTTCTATTTAAATGAAAAGTTTTCAAGCGACGGCACGAAGAACATTGGACTTTGTTGTACATTTTCAATTACGTAGTAATGAATTTATTGTATTGAACATATAAAAAAAATGTTGATAAATGTTGAAAAACGGTTGAACAATATTATGCTCCAAACTGGAACGATCTTTATGTTAACGACGTTCTAAAATAGTTAAATAAAGTTACGCGCGAACTTTACAAGCGGCAGTACGTGGTACATTTGCCCTATTACTTTTCGTTCTAGTAGAAATTTCGTCCACTAACGTACAGGGTAACATTTCATTTTCTTCTCATCGTTTAACCTCACCTTAACTCTTCCCATGGCTACTAGCTACACCCGGTTTTAACAAACCTCCAATCTAAACGGTTCACCGATAAATTTGCAAGTCTCATGCAAACAAGACCTTTGTTCGGCAAAGTCGAATCTTGTTTCGGCCTTTAGATTCTGCATCGATTTTTCGAACCGCGGCAACAATAGACTGCTAGCACGAAACAAGTCTGAAATAGAGGGTAGCTACGGTGTGGAACAAGATTGAAGCATCGTGTCGTGCAGCTAGTCGTGAACAAACAAATGTAAACAGGCCAGGGCGTGCATATTGGATGTATCGGGCTTGTTGGCCACGAAGCTTCGATTATTTCAATCCCCTTTTGTTCGTCTCGTCGCTTCCGCTCCATTTCAGAGCCGTGAGACCGAAACACGCGTCTTTCTTAATTAATTCGATCGCGATCCAGTGCGGAATTCTAATTAGGGAACAAGAGATCTTAACAAGCGATAAAATATAAGTTGCATTTCACTTTCTTCCTTTTTTGCTCGGTTCTGGGAATTTTAAAAATGGGGAATCGCGTAGAACGAGCTTCAACTGGGCGGTTTTAATTAAAATTTGCTTTTGTAAGGTGGTAGAATGCACTTCCTTGGTAATATCAGATTGAGTAATAAATTCGGTCGTCTTGCGGTGATGTTACCTTTTGAGAAATATTATTTGGTGTGCAAATTAATCTACAGCCTTTTTCTTTAAACTCTTGGCATCTTTATTAATTCCAAATCGCTACTCTTCTATTATTCAAGTGACGAGTTCCCTTCATAAGTATGAAAATGCTGAAAATTGTAAATATTAAAATTGAATTTTATTTTTCTTGCAAGTAGATATTAAATATTGTGAAATTTCAAAGGGTCAGAATTTATTTGTACACCTGTGATATGATTCTTACACCCAAGAATAAGTTAAACGATAGATTCTAAAAATGATAAATAAACAAAAGATAATGCCTAGATTTATGAAGAAGAATCTGCAAACTCTTTTTGGTTCCCCTTTCATGAACTTCATTTTTAATGTAAAAAAAAATTAGTGAGAAATAAAGAAAGGTTAAATCTTGAATCTTTGAAAATTAAAGAAATGGAACCTAAATGAAGAGTTGCGTCGTGTTCAAAGTAAAATAATTTGTACTTTACATTGGATATTTTGTATATCTTTACATATACGTATTCATACGTATATTCATTTAAATAAATGCATAAACATCCGTAGTCCAGTAATAATAATTGACACTATCGTAATAAATGTAACTGAGTATAAATATATTTTTCTCCAGATAGTGTCATAGTGGACGAAGGGGTAGGAAAGCAGCTAAAAATAATACAATAAGTATGCTTGTGCATGTGTGTGTATGATAATATAAAATAACTAAAGAACAGATACAAAAGTTATTATCTAAGTTAGGAACGAGAGAATAAAATATTAGCAAGAACTTAGATAATTAAACAGTACAAAGAGACAGAGCGAAGTGTGAAAGGTATAATTTTAAGTAAGAAATAGTAATGGCGTTCACGTCGAAATAAAGAATCTCTCTATCGATATTTTCCTCCGAATAATAAACTAAAATTTAATTTCTATCATTTTATAGTAATACAGTTAGACTGACTAATAATTATAATTAGATTGTGGACCCTTATGTAAATTCATGTCTTAATGATCAAAATTATAAAAATGGAACCTAAATAAGGTGTTGTTTCACTCTCTAAATATTAAAACGTATTTTTATATGTGGTACATTCCGTGTATTTTTATATCATAGGTATTTCGCACCTTTTTACACATTTAAATTTCCCCTAACTGCATAAAAATCCGCAATCTAATTGTAATTAAGATTTTGTGTGTTGCAAATATTATGTGTAAAAATTGTTGTAAATCTTGATTGAGAAAAGATTTCCCTTTGCAGAGTGCATCATTCTAACTACTCGCTGAACTATTCCTGTAAATACGACAGTAGTCCATTAAATCGTCACAAAGGGGTTATGTTGGTCAAAAGGGTAGTTGGGAAACTTCAAGTATGCGTAGTTTAACTGACCCCCGAACATTGTTAATTATGGTGCACCTATTATGTTGAAAAGCGTAACCCGTAACGTTTACTTTTTACGAGTTTATTAATTATAGCAAGCCTGTTAAACATGATTTAAATTATTAACAAAAGTTTAATCTTGCCGCAAACTTCGAGATCCTATTTAATTTGAGCACATCCTTTTCTTGGTGTGAAAAAGTTTTGTAGGTTTGAAGAAAAGAACTGAAAGTATACTCCTAGCAACTCTTGTGTATTTGACTCAAATTTGGGAAATTAAAAACAATCAGAATACGATTGAGTCGAGAATAACTCGAGAATCGTGGCATGGTTAAAAGACATCGTTAACACCTTTAATTCTGTCATTACTATTATCACTAGACTATGAATTTTTATGTTACTTCATTTCTTTATAAACACAATCAAAAAGTGACGCCAAAATAGAATTTTGTTTCATTCCCTAATTGTAATAATCTGCGTTTTACTTTGGATACTTTGTATAGTTTTGCGCATTGTGGCATTCTATACTATTTTACAAATTCAAATTTCCCATAAATGCGTACAAATTCGAAGTCTAATTATTACTATTTCTTGTATTAATATATGATATTAAATGGCAAGTATTAAATTACTGTTTTTATTAATGACTGATAGCATATAGCATGAATATTTAGAGAATTATTGTTTGCAGTGTTGGTTAATAAACTATGGTACAAATACTCTAAAAGTTAGTGTATATTAGTAATTTTCAAGTTTCTCTACGAGAACAAAGTAATTTAAATGATATAAAAATATAAATAATTATTGACACTTGAGAATAACCTAAATTATCAATTTTTAAATTGATAACTTTATTTTCATCGAAACCAGTGATAACTAAACATTATTACTTATATTTTTATATTATTCAAATTATTTTAGTATCGTTGAAAAGGTTGCACAATATGTAAAGCTAATTTTTGGTCTACTAGGATTAAGATAATTAAAAATTATTTAATTATCTTGGCTATTATAAGTGAAATTTTATCTTCAAGTACATTTCACTTTAATATTGATACCTCTAATATTTGTATTATTATTATACTTAATAATAAAAATAAACGCAAAGTATAATAGTACAACTTATTGTATATTAAAATTTAATATATAATAAATAATACAAGTAACATAAATACGAACATTCGTAGGTAAAATTTGTAGAATCCAAGAATTAATAAATGAATAATTTTATTTACGTTGCCAGTTAAAAAACTGGGTGTTAATTAAGTCTACATGTAAATCGTAAAATTATCTGATTGGGTAGTAAAATATGGCTGATGGACAGATTTTATACTGTTATTATGAAATGTAATGGGGACACATTTAATGAGCATTATAGTATAAAATGGGGGACGGGATATTTTGACGCGATTAAATTAAATTATCCAGAAGATTTATGGAATTTCAGAAAGCTGTATTTTATGACGACGGAAAGGAACAAAGTAATTAGCGAGTCTTTAGTAGGGTACTGGAGAAAATGGGAGATGCAATAAAAGCAACACATCTTAAGCTTTTTATAGTCCAGCTTTTTTTCTCTTTTTTATCTTAGGTGATTTGGTAGCTTAAGAAGATAGTGGTTTAACGACCTGTTTAATCCTAATGAAGTTTGATTCGTATTTTACATTTCATGTATGTACATGGTTTTGTTTCTGTGTATAAATAATTATTAGTACGTATTTATTGTACAAAGTTTTCGCCCATTACAATCTTAAATAAAATATAAAAATATACATGTGGATTATATTTTCTTGTATACGTGCTAATAAATTCACGAGTCTTAACTGTATCATTTTCTTATAGCGTATAAATTCTGTTGGTTTATTTATTTTAACTAGTACTAATCTATTTCTAAATTACTATATTTTAACTTTCTTAACATTAACACAGATCAAGTTCCCGTTTTCTAAATTGGCATTTTTTTACTTATCATAGTTTTAAACAAATTCTTATTTCCATTGCTTTTTATCTAAATCCATATAGCAATTTGATATCTTCTTCGTTATTGATTTTGAATGTGTGTGAATTACATGTATTCTTATATTCTCTCGGTCTAAAATTTTGATACATGAGACAATTTTATATTACATGTTGAATTGTTTCCGATTTATTTCTATCGCTTAATTTTAATCAGCGAATAAATTCCTATTGATAAAATGATCGCAACTCTCATATTTTTTGGAATATTTGACGTTTCGTAGTGTATGTAGACTTTTGCGAACTGATTATATACACGTACAGTGGAATCCGCTTACTACGATTTTATGTTACGATATTATTATTATTATTATTATTATTATTATTATTATTATTATTATTATTATTAATGGGTAAAAGCCAAATAAGTACAAGAGAAAAATATATACATTAGCGTTGTCACAAAGTCAAATACGTAGAACATGTATACTAAAGGGTTCTTATACCCGTCGATTCATAATCAAATTAAATTAAGTAAATTAAGTAAATAAATAAATAACTAAATAAATTTATTAATTGCCCACCAGTGTGACACTTTCTCGAAACATTCTTCTAAATGATCTTTAAAGGCCTAATCAAACGGGACGAATATATATTTATTTATTTATTTATTATTATTAACAGGCAAAAGCTCAAAAAAAGAAAGTATATATACAATGGCATTGATACAGACAAAGACGCAAACGTAGAACATATAAAGGAAAGAAAAGAAAACAACAAAATTTAATATAGAGTTAATGAGGAAGAAGAAGATACAGTTGAGATTTAAAGCTATTGATTTTTAGCTATTATGATTAGCTATTATGATCATTTAAAGATTTCCATTATTGAACTCAATTTCTATCCCGCTAGTTATGTTCGCCGTATTGATGCACATGTTTATCTCCACTCACTGCGACAACATGTTTTAAAAAGATAAAAGGATCGCTTCCTTGTCACGGTCCATTTAACCCTTTCGCTGCGGTAGATTTTGATACACGTCGCACTTGGTGTAGAATTCCACCGCAATCGATACTGTGAACAACGAATTTTTCCGTCAATGTGCATTTGTTAGAAAGTATATGGAAATTGTCAAAACATCACGAATCAGAACTTATATCTGATAGAAGCAAGAAGCTTTGCAATAATTCTGACAAGATATAGTAAGTGTTAATAGACGATAATTGTTAGTTTCCAAAAATGTGAGATGAGCGCCTATAGGCGCTAACCGTTAGTATTAAGCAATGTGTGACAAGTCCGTATAGGCGCCATCGATATTAAAACGGTTAACATGAAATTGCTAAGAATTCTTATCATTTGTTCCCAGGTGTAATTATTACAATTGGTACCAATAACCGAAGTTTGACTATAATTGGCGGATTATTTTTAACTAATTTTATGTAGAATGTTCTGGGATCAAATCGTTATGATGATATAACATTATTCGTAATTAGAATAAGCGGATTCCACTGTATCTCATTCATTGTGCTGGAATATTGTTACAAAATGATAAGAATGCAATAGAAATTCAACGTTTATAAATACGTTCATTAACTGCACAAAGTACATTACAACCAAATCTCGGATTTACGTACTAATTGGATCTAATAAAGTAGTTGACGTAAGTGGAAAATGACGTAAGTCTTTGTACTTTTCTGACGCAAGTTTTACAAAATTTACTTTTTTCCTAATTTTAGAATTTCTCAGTCTATCATTGGATGAACTCAGCGATGAGGTATTGGCTTGAAAAGAAAGTTCGTAGCGTTTCTTAAATAAAATTTAATGATAAAATGCATATGGGAAGAAATTACATATACAGTACCGCTTATAATTTAGCTTATAATTTCGTAGTCGATTCTACGGTTATTATGAATTTAGACGCATTTCGTTACTTTTGGCAATAAAAATCGAAATTTTAAAGCGTTTCCTTAATTCTGGCGATAAACATGCGATTGCCGACGCGTTCCTTTAATTTTATTTCAATACCACTTAGTCCGTTAAACGTGCTATGAACTTTCTTTTCAACACAATACATCCTCACAAATTTTAATGATCTTGTTGTAAATATGTTGTTAAGGGCATCATTTTGCCCAACTTTTTCCTCTTTCACTCACAATTACTATCGGCCGGCATTAATCTTTTAGTTACACGCAAATTTAAGAAAACTCACGTTTAAAATATGAAAATATGTACACATATATTTATTATAGTAATTTAATTCAACAAAATAAATAAATCACTCCTTTATTTTTATCTAGTTTATTATTTAATACTGTACTTACATATACTTTTCGGTTTTGAAAGATTTCCGGTTACATCGAGTCTTAATCCTAACTTCCTACACAACATAACTATAGAACCTAACTTAAATAACCTTAATTTCTACTGTATAATCATTTCAACCGCCACCTAATCATAAACCTAATATAAACTTGACCGTAAAACATGAAAAATGAAACATAATGTATAATACATAAACATAACGATAATCATTAATCTAGAGTTGAAATAAAAACAGAACCTAAACTTAAAATTTAATCCCCGAATTTGCACAAATACTCACAGTCTAATTGTATTATAATTTTTAATACACCCTTGCCTCGACTTCCTCCACAATAAGTTAATAATAACAATAATATAATCTTATCTGTAAAAGTATTGGCGTCACCGCGCGAAATTTGACAATCGTTGCGATAAAGCGATACGTTTAATAAGTCGCTTATCATTTATTTAATTGTTTTACAGGATGCAAACCGATTTGAGTGGAGGTCCTGGTCTCGCTGTAGTAGCGGGAGATGTGCTTGCTCTACGAGGAACGGGACTTGCAGCTGCCGAAACATGGGCTCTCCTGTGCCAGGCAGCCCAGGCCCTCCAAGACCTCTTTCTCTCAAGTAAGTCCTTATCTCTAATCGAAACAATATTTACATTTCTAAAAGTTGTAAAACATAGGAATAACCAAAGTATCTTAACTCGTTTATTATAACAGTTACAAATTTATCAGTGAAGAATATATGTAAATTTATTTTTATTTCATTTTTCAAAGTTGCATAATTAACTACAGTGGAAGCTTGTTTCCTCGGATTTCCGTTTTATTCGAATTATAAAATTTAATTCCTATCTCAGAAGTATGGAAAATATGTTGATCAAATTTTTATATTCGCGAGCGGGAATTTTGTTGTTATGCTAATTATTATTTATCGTTAACATTCTGAATGTTTACCTTAATGCTTTCTAGTCATTGCCCTCTTTCTATCTCATACTTCGTTTTATTTCGATACGGTTCTGTTTCCTTAGAAGTATCCTAATTGAAAGTGAACTTTATACTTTTACTTATTTCATAGATAAATTGGAAAACTAAAAATAGTGGGCGATTTTCAGTGCGAGCCACTGTATGTTTGAAATCATCCCAAGCAATAGTAAAACACATTTGTGGAGACTTAATTATTTAATCACGAAGTGCTACAAAATTTTGGTTACATTCGCATGACTCTTATTTAACGTGGATACTATAAAATGTACAAATATATAAATTATAAACATGAATACACAATGTCTGAATATATTCTACTATATGAATACATAATGCACTTATATTGAAATTAAATATTCCTTAAAGTTTGTTTATTTACTAATGAAAATCTCTATTTATTAATGACATAAAATTAAATACTTAAAAACCCTAAAATTGTACTGATAAATCTTAAATTAAAAAGTTCTTCTGGGAATCCGCAATTCATAGTAGCAGTACATAAAAAAGTATTGCTTCTTTATTAATAATATTCTTACAAGCTACATTTTAATTACGATTAAATTAAGTAAGATATGAACAATGGTAATGGATACTTATAATGGGGAAGCAATGCAAAAAGTAATTTTCCGGTACCGGGAATCGAACCCGAGCCTCCTGGGTGAAAGCCAGGTATCCTAGCCACTAGACAATACCGGAGATGAAACCTTATATTTTAAAATATTTTTATTGTGGAATTTCAGAATTTAAATTAATATCAAAATCTTCGCTTAAGTAATTAATGTAGGAAATACTACGTACGCAACATAGTAATTATCGGTGCCTCTCTTAGGAATCAATGGTCTCAGCATGACGTGATTGTATATAGTTGTGCCCATGGGGCAGAGAAGGGTCTAATTTATGACCTTCTCAAGTGCCTATTGCATTCCTTCTCCAAATACCACGGTGATGAAAACTGCACAACCTCTGCTAGTCATTTAGAAAACAGAGGGTCTCATCGATTTCGATAATTTTCGAGTATATTATAGATATCCACATTTTGAAGAACTTTTTCCTGTACAACATTTCCTATTAAACAACATATTAAAAGATCATCAAAATCGGTGAGACGCCTTTTCTAAATAATTACCGAACCTTTCTACACGCTCTCTTGTGGCCCATTCAATTAACCCGTTTTTAATTGAATTAACAAAAATAGAAACTTCAGTATCTGGCATTACGTTCGTTCGAATTTCAATCTTACGGCAATAAATTTTATGTTAACTAATGATTTGAATATTATATCATATATATATTGTTTAAAGAAATATTATTTCATAACAAAAAAGAAAACATGAGAAAATGCAAAAAAGTTAATTTTTCCGGTACCGGGAATCGAACCCGAGCCTCCTGGGTGAAAGCCAGGTATCCTAGCCACTAGACCATACCGGAGGTTGATGGAATCTCTTTGAAATGTGAGGAAGAACGTTATACCATTATTTATTAGTATCGATATCTAAAAACGTTCCCAAAATTGATCTCTCCTCTGTGTCTGCTGTTAACTGAACTTTTTTTATAATGGAGTCAAGGAGAGAATCTCGGAGGGGGTGATCCTCTTTCTAGTGTCGTTCTGGGAAACCAATCAGGGATACTGGATAGTTGTAAATGCACAATCGCTGGATTGTTCCCCCAGCCTGACGGGTTGTTGTCGTAGGTGGTTGGGAATTTTGCAACTTGTAAAATTACCTGGGGCTCACTGACCAGCGACTTCTTGGGCCCCCTGCCAAGGGTCACGTTGAATTTAGGGAAAGCCGTGCCTGCGTTGCACGTGCGACGCAGGCTGCGAGTTGTGCCCTTTTTTTCCTCTATGGTGATTGATGACCGGTAAAAGACAGAAATATTTTTGCTTCGAAGTAAACGGATTATGGTTATTGAGATGGTGAAATATTGCCTCATACATTAAGATTTGGAAATGGTCCGTTGGTACTAAATGTGTTGTTGATACTCAAATTCCGGTAATGTTCGTAAAATTCTGTTCCACGTGGAACACGGATAATTAACGGTTTCCGAGATTTTTGCAATAAAAATTTTATTCTACACAATTGCATTCTATCATTACGTATCCATCTTAAAGGACGTAAGTTCATGGCTGCCGTTTATCTTCCTATCAACATATTGTCACGACCGAAAACCAATAAATATAATGGGGGAACCTAAAATACAATCACAATCGATTTCAATGATTATGAATCTCCGCTTGCGCGTCTGACAGCCTAACGGCGCGGCGACGGCCGGAATACTGATCTAGGGGAAACCTAATCTAACTGTCCTAACTGGTAACTAATTTCATTAATTAGGTTCGTGTTAAGTTCGGGCTAGATTATTATTCCGGCCGCCTTTAGGCGCTCGGCCACGCAAGCCAAGATGCATAATCATTGAAATCAATTAAGTTTGTATTTTAAGTTCATCCGTTGTTATGCGCATTGGTTTTTGGCTGTCGCGACGTGTTTACGGAAAGAGTAGATAAACGGTGGCCACGGGCTCACACATCTGTTGCTGAAGACGTATATATGTATAGACAGAATTCAATTGTATAGAATAAAAGTGTTTTGCAGATACAGTAGAATTCGGTTAATATAATCATGGATAATGTTATCAGTCAGCTGTTGTTATCGTAATCAGTCGGTCCTAAAACGCTCTATATCAAATTAGTTAAAATATTAGTTTATAATTATACCGCAATTCCTTTTTAAGAAATACTGTTGTATTCCGCTGAGATTGTTGGTTTATTATATGTAATAAGTACAACGTCGAGCGAAATAAAGACGAAATTCACTGTATAGCAGAGTGTATTCGCGTTTTACAAGCGTAGTTGCGCGTCCTAAGACAGTTCGGATTGTTCTGTCGTGTCAAGGGAAAACTGTGTTTTTGGAGACTCGGAAAATAGAGAGGTAGGGGTTATCTTGAGTTCGATGGCCAGGAAGGGATGAGGTAGCAGGATCGAGGTTCGGAGATGACTAGCTAGGATGAAATGATCAGCTATCGAAGGATTTTGGAATGTTTGCTGCTGGAGTTTGGTTTATCGTGTTTGAAGGAGGATGAGAAGGCTGCGTTGTCTTAACTAAAAATAATATAATGCTAATGATTACGTTGGCATACAACAATACCGATTCTAAATCTACACATCTATGCAAATTTCATTACAAACGAAACCATGCTTTTTAAAATTCAATTGTTAACTGATATCGATATTTAAAAAGAATCCTAAATTATTTTTCTTGTAATTATAATTAGTTAAAATTAACTGCAACCTCTGATCTTTTAAAAATCTATCGAAATAGAATATTAAATTTGTATGCTCGTATAAATTTCATTAAAAATGAAACTTTCCAAAATGTAATGGAAAACTGAAATCGATTGGGTGAATGTCCCAATTACTGTCAGTGCCCGTATAATCGACACTTGAATTATTTTCTATAATAGCAAAGTAATGTATGAACAAATTTTGATACTAAATTTGGACTTCGGTTTAGGTAATGACACATAGACATTGTATATTCATCCAAACTTAATATTTAATAATGAATATTAGGAGGTAAATGTGCTGTTAAACATTAAAACGTGTCCAATGTAATTATAAAGTATGGGACGTGTCATAATTCAGTAAACGCGATACGTTTACTATACATCTTATATCTTATTAGTAATTAATTCATTACATTTAACATATATATAAAAAAAATGCTCGCAAATAAAAGAGATGTTGAACAATATGATGCTCCAAACTGGAACGATTTTTAGGTTAAAGAATTTCTAAAATAGTTAAAGCGATAGCAATTGGTGCATCTACCGTATTTACAAAGATTCTAGAACGCTTGCCTTGCAACTATGATTTATATTTGTCAACATTTTATTCCTCCTCTTAAGCGTTCCATGAGTTATCATCGGTAAAGATCGTCCGCTAATATTATTCCACCATTTGCATCCAAATTAATAATGTTCCCAATTAAGATGTCCAATACATTCGCTATCATCCGTGTAGAATAGAAAGCGAGCGTCTGCAAGTAACGTCACAAATTACAATGCAACTTTGAATGGCGAATCAGTTGCATTTGCATGTATCTCGAGCGGCGAACCATCCGTTTCCAGTGTTTCCGTGGTGTTTTACGTTCGCGATACAAACAAGTCCACAAGAATATCGTGCATAAGTAGCCATTCAATGTCTTTTTGTAAACAATTCTATATTGTAGTAAATGTAATGTATTAATTCTACAAAAGAAAATATTACTTCGAGGAATAATAATTAGCATTATCAGTTGTGTCACTGACTTCTTGCGAATAATTAAATATTGCCGGTGAAAAATTATTTTTCCCTGTCATAGAAAAAAGGGAGGGAATATTTCTTTAAACAATAATTTGTTATTCTTAACTCTTTCGCTATGACGGATTTTAATCAAAGAATCTGCAGACGTTGGCAAAATATTGAGTTGCATTGCGTTAAACTCGTATTCTTCTTTCAATTCTTTCTTATTCATTGGATAATAAATACTTTCAAGTATTTCAAGACACCAATAATGTTTCTAATTATCAAAATTAGTGAGGAGAAGTCATCAATAACGCGCTTCATGCGAATTTCTTGAGGGCCTATTATAGACACTGATAGCAACGAAAGGGTTAATAATTACTAAATATAAATATTTAAAGTTAACCCTTTGCGGACGAGCGTCGACAAATAGTCGCTTAATCATTTTTTAGCTTTCCGAACCCGTGTCGACTTTTAAAGCACGAAACTTAATGCAATGAATACTTAACGTAATAATAAACATTTGAAATCGTTGGAAATGAAATGGTTTGGAACACAAAAGCGTGAAAACTCAAAGTTGTAGAATTCAAAACTAAAGTACTCCCATAAGTGTCATTACTTCTCGTCCGCAAAGGGTTAAATATTAAAGTTAAGAACAATTTTTTTCTAATCATTAACATAAAAGTTTATTTACACTTTGTTTATAATTCATACTATTATAAATTACCTACTTTGATATAATCTTCTGTTTTTAATTACTAAAGAGTTGATTTTAAAATATTAACTTTGTATCGGGGGTTAAAATTTATGACGATATGCAATGCATTAATCTCGAATCTAGGAAACTTATCAAACATGATTTACAACATAATCAACACTTTAAATGTGAAATATATTTCGCAAGTCTTTTGCTCGTAGGGGCGTGACTTGTTAACGACCTCAGGAAAGACGTCAGTTGAAATAAAGTATATCAACATGTCAGTACAATAGGTGCAAAAAAGTGGAAGTCGTCATTATCGAACCAAGAGATTGATCCTCTTATTTCAATTCAATTACTTCTCTTACTTTATACCAACTAATTTAAATTCTTTATTACTCCTTTAATTAATCTTCTTTTAACGAATGAATCTCGTAATCTTCATTTAGCTTCTACGTATTTTAACTATAAATGCATATTAGGTTTTTGAGAAAGTTCGTAGTGATATTTTAAAGACATGCAAGGGCGACATGCGCACATTAACATTTTAGTAAATAATTGTACGTGTAGTATTTATTGTCTGATATAATTGTATGACTACCGGAAAGTTTCATAATCCTATTATACAAAATGTTTGCACTGTTTGCACACTTTCTTCCTCCGAAATGATCCTATGCAAGTAATTCTTCTACGCTTCTAATTTATTAAATTTCTAGTCACTAATAAAGTTTGCTAAACATTACGCGAAACGATAATCGTAGAATGTCCTAAACAAAAATTAATAATTCTTGCTACTTCGTTATTGAAACATTAGGTTGTTTCGTGCTGTCCAATAGAAAAATGTTGTCTTTGTTTTTAGCTATGTATTGTCCATTAAGTGTTGGATTTTAAGTGGCCCAAATAGGAACCGTATTTGTTCAGATTAAGAATGCTACTACTATTTAACTAAAATTCATGTAAAAATAATCCTCTTCTAGTTCACTAAATGCAATACATAAGAGAATCTTATTAAACATGTTACTAATTTTCCGAAAAATCCAATAGTTTTATTCCATCAATTCTACCAAATATTCACATGTGTTGTCAATTAACATGTCGCGGGGTTATCGTATTTAACCTACTTAACGTAGAATTATCTTCACCTCTATTAGTTTGTCGTTGAAAGCATAACCCACATGCAAGAGGACTAGTTTCACATGTATACTGTATAATTTAAATTCGGTAGAGCCTTCCATTATCTGAATGCTCTAATTTTCGAACGTTCTATCATTCGAATGCGCTATTATCCACACAGAACGTTCTCTAGAAAAAAATAGAACAGATCAGCAATGAGCATACAGTACAACTATAGGCTAACTCTAAACGGTTATTCGTGTTAAAAAATTTATATTTATAATAATTTAATAGTCAAAAAGGATATAGGGTTCATAAATACTTAAATAAATTGACGACTTTCTTAATCTTTATTTAACTCTTTGCCTTAGAATGACGATCTCATTTATGACATGAATTATGGTGTAGATTTAATAGAAATCGATGCTATTTGTAATGAATATATTACAGATTTTCACGCCATTTTAAAAATTTTACAAGCGTGTTTGAAGAAATGGAATTTTAATAGACATACATATGTTTTGTCCCCTAAATTTATCGACATTTTACATATTATTGTCTATTATAGGTATTGTGCAACTTTTTGAACATTCAAGTATTCCATAAATGCATAAAAATCTGCATTCATTGCGTTTAAATTTTATGCATTCCATTCATACACGTACGTAAATTTTTAAATCTGCCTACGTTCGTTGTAGCTCATTCGTTTATAGCAAGGTGCTCTAATTTAATCAGAAAAAACTGTTTGATATAGGATTCGATCGTTAAGAACAAAGTGTAGAATAAAAGTTTATCATTCTCACCTTAGTTTTCGAGGAAATCGAGTTTGCATGCTATCATAGCTAAAATACGGTTCATCGAGCGACGTATAACATGTATCGTGTTTATAAACGATTCTCTCTGATACCGAGAGTCAGTTTTCGTTTAAATACCATGACAATGTGTTTACGTTGCCGCGGGTTCGTGCATCGGCAATTAGGCGAGCACAACTATACATTCAACGCAACGGGCGACAACAGATACAGAGATTCTGTTATGCACAAAGTAAATGTTTCTTTGCGTTTTCATTGAAATCCTCTTGGAGTTTTATTCAAAATTCTTTTCCTTAATCCCTTGGACGTTATAGTTCGTCACTGAAAGTTCATCCCACAGTGGCATGAATTTTTCTATAATTATACACATTGTACAAATGTGCCCCCCCCCCCCCCCCCGCCCAGCCCAAATATGAAAACCGGTAGATGTAAAATTATTTTTCGGGCCTCTATATAACATATCCGAAAACCAAAGCAATCGAAGACGAATACTTAAATCTCTCATTGTAAGTGAAACTTTAAAAGCTTATTGTACGTAGTGTTCATCGATAAGAATAAAAATATGTAAGCAACACAAGTCTTCCAATCAATCTTCTCGATGTAAAATTAACTTCTGTTATTTATTGACATTCGGTATCGTGAGTTTCCTTACAATACATTGGATACAAGGAAGAATTCGAGCCACGAATTCTAAAACTGTACAAGTATATTTTTGGATATTATATAGGTTACTGATACGACTGTTTTTGAACCAGTGAGACCTATTTAATAACTAGACTGTGGATATTTATGGGAAACTTATATGTCGTAATATGCAAAATATATTCATAGATATGATAAATGTTTGCAAATCGTTTTAGTATCTTTGTCTATTACTTATTGCGATTTGTGTTACGATATGTTACATTAATTGTTTTTACGTTCTGGATTGTCAATTAGTGCATCAGACAAAATTCATTTGTAGACCTAAAATGTTATTTCAACATCAGAGAATGTGATAGAAGCATATATAATATTCCAATATTGTGATTTTATTTCATTAGTTCTACTAATTAAGGTGTTACTGACAAGGGACATTAGGTAAGCCGAAAATTCTGATTTTTTTAAAACTATTTTCGGAGATCTTGAGAAATGTCGTAAAATATTTTGTTATTGGCTACAATTCGGTTCGTCAAAGTGAAAATACACCTTATATGTATTTAGCTGATTTCCTATTCATCCATGTATCTTTAAAACTATAACAGGTGTGAGAAAATACTTGCAACGGAAATGTAAGATTTTCATGCTTTTTAAGATTCCATTATGAATACAGAAAAAATGTTGTATTAACAATATTCACTACTGCAGTTAAAGTCAATCGAATATACACGAAATATGCAAAAATAAAAATAATTGGCGCTAGAGAAAATATGTAGTATGCAAAACGTAATCAATATACAAAATACGTAAAATAATAATTATACTTTTAGAATCCGCTAAGAACAAAACAAATTTCTGTCCAGGCACATAATTTTATTTATTTCCTATAAAAATATGCATCCGCAGTTTACTGCAACAATAAATGCAATAACTGTCTATGCATGAAACATCATCTTGACCACATCTGCTTTATGTCCGAACATGCTGCAACGATACGAGATACAATACGAAGTGGAAAGCAGAATCGTAATATTATACAAGTTCTGAAAACGTGATTTGGATCAATGATACTAAATCTAGGGACAAAGGATATCCAGAGCGTTGTTAAATCGCGTGGTCACGCCGATTACGGTTTTGCACGGTTGGATCAGAAAGTCAAACGTCGTGCAAGAGACGTTAAATATTCAATAATCACAGGGCGTGGAGAAACGTGACCGTCAAGGTACCGTTTGAATCTGCAACCGTTGCGCCACGATGCATTCTGCTCCAAGTAATGTCTACTTTTAAATTCTGCTTCCTTAATTTTGGCTAACAAGCTAAGAGTATTCTATCTGTAGAATATTGCACGTTTACTTTAAGATACAGCGAGAATCGAATATAAGTGTGCATCTGACAAAAATTAAACTGAGTGAAATCATAGGACAATTAGAATTTAAGCAAATAAATAAGTATCGTGCAATAATAACATAATTATAGTATTACTTATAGAAAATGCATGATAGAGTGATTGTGGCAAGATTTACAGTAAATAAATTATACCATAATCTTGCTTTTGTAAATTGGCTACTCAGCTTTAGTTTTCACCGTATTTTGGATACTTCGTATAATTGCATGACTAAAATTGTAAGAATCTACTGATAAGAGATGATCTTAATCATCATCGAAACATATAACCATAAAGCAAATATCTGGAAACTCTTGTTGAAAGACTCTTTATAAGAATGCTGGAATATCGGAAATCTACTGTATCAATGTATTTACTACCTAAAAATTTGTAAAAGTTATTTGTAAGAGTTGCAAGAAAGTAGTGGATTGTCTAAACTTTCATAAAATTGGTGCAATATTGGATCGCGTTAAATTTATAGTGGGCCGCGAAATGATAGATGCTAGAAGCTGCCATTGCATATTACCTTGTATTATTTTATTTAAATATAAGTCAGTACCTATTTTAGTAACCTCTAATTATTTATTCTATTTCAATAACTATTTTAACAACTTTAGTAGTATTCAAATATAACTGGAACTATTTTCGTATTTTCTATAATTTTTAAACAATTTCTCTTATTTATTATCATTAGGCTTACGTTTCTCGATAGCTAAACATGAAATTGGAGTATTTATTAGAAATCGAAACTCGACTGTACCGCTTTAAAGTATAATGAATGTTACTTTTTACATGTAGAAATTACTATTAAATATATGTATGTAATTTTCTTCATTCATATAATCCATTGAAAATTTTTATATTATAAACATTTGGGCCGCGGTATCATCACAAATATGTTGGATCAAGCGGCGAAATGATTGCAAAACGCTGCTTTTAACTATAAGATATTTGTTTAATCGAAAATGACTCCTCTACTATTGAAGGAAAAATCAATTCTGTTTAAAAAATTATACATTTTTGTATCATTTTCAAATGTTAAATCGCCAAAAAAGAGTAATTATTCCGGTACCGGGAATCGAACCCGAGCCTCCTGGGTGAGAGCCAGGTATCCTAGCCACTAGACCATACCGGAGATGTTAACCCTTTACACAGGCGAAAGAGTTGAGGGAAATTATAAAAGTAAAATTTCTTCGGTAGCCATCCTAGTTAGGTATCTTGACTTTCAAATAAATATAATAAATAAAGCCTTTTTAAACTGCCTAGCTATTTATTAATACATGAAAATGTAATAGTCGAACAGAATTGTGTATGTAGGTTATGTTTAGTGAAATAAAACAGAATTCCGTTTGAATACTGTAAACTAAAATTGACTTTATTATTTGAAGCACTAGGAAGGCTACGTCCTTTCTGTGCGAAGCAAACTGTTAGAATGAATAGGTCAGTGACGAAGAATTCGTCACGTTCCTACAGACCCTATCGGTCCTACTCTTTGTCTAAATAAGCTATGAAGGGACACAGCTGCACCCTCTTGACTTGTGTCTCGAGTATCGAAAAGAAACATGCAGTCGATGATTTTTGTTAATAATAAGATAACTTTCTCTTCTTGAATAAAAAAATCAACAGTCTACAATAATTATGCACTTTTAGATCTTATATTTGATAAGTCCCTACAAAAACTAGAAGAATATATCTATATGTTTAACAAGAATAAACTATTAAGAATTGTAAGGTTAGCTAGCATGTTTGTTATGTAGGAAATCCGATCTATCTTCTCGAGGACCCCCTTGAAATTGTCAGCAGGCATTCTGCATATGAATGCGATGTCAAGATTCGCATAGCATGACTCACAAGCGACAAGAGCTACTACCTAGGGTAGAATAGAGTGGCTGGTGCCACGAATGCCAAGGATTTGTCCTTGCATCCGGCTGCAGATCACGAGTGACGATGACGATTTAGGAATTATAGCGGTTTCAGGGTGTTCTGATGTTTACTCCAGATTCCAGCAAATACTGTTCCAGCCATTCCCCTTGGTTTCCATTACAGAAACGGTTACGATTTTTTTTCATATGGATAAACGATCACTTCGGTAGTATTAATGAACTTATGATGGGTATCTGATGGAAATTCTTGATAGCGCATAATTCTAATCAGAATTCTGAATTTTTAATCCTTAATTCTTACTCCTTAATTCTTAATATACAATTCTTAATTCTTAATCTACAATTCTTAATTCTTAATCCTTTCTTCTTAATCTCTTATTCTTACTCCTTTCTTCTTACTCCTTAATTCTTAATTCTTGGTCACTAATTATTCTTAATCCTTAATTCTCGATCCCTAATAATTCTCAATCTTTAATTTTTAATCCGCAATTCGTAATTCTTAATCTGTAATTTTTAATCCTTAACTCATAATCATTAACTCTTAGTCATTAACTCTTAATCTTTAACTCTTAATCATTAACTGTTAATCCGTCATTCATAATTTTTACAATTAGTTCTAATCTTTTGATAATCAGAGGCTTTAAAGTTTCTATTGGAAATCTTGAGTGTAATCAAAATATTTTTACTTAAACATTAATATTATAGTATTGAGTCATTAGAAAAGTGATGCCGATTTTGCGAACGTTAAAGCACTTATGAGAGTATTATTCTGTTATTTAATTAAGTGTATTATACATATCGCTTTCTATAATATGATTTCAGTTCAAGCTTTTAAGATTTTTAATGCTATTTTTATACAAGCTAGAATAATTGTAAATATTATTTTGCCAGTAGCCAATATCGTATCGAGTACTTATATAGAAACAATGAATGAATAAATTTAAGATAATTTCGATTATTTCCTTATCGGAAATCAATAATATATGACTTAGCAGAAGCGTGTAATTGTAAAATCAATGTGCGAGACATTAAAAAGACATGGCAGATCTACTTAAAGGTTAATCTTCTGGAAGTAATGATACGATGAAGAAATTGTCCCAAGTTTCCTATTGATTTATAGTAAAAACGCGATCTTTTTAGCTAATACGAATTGAGAATTACTTTGATAGATTTTAAAATGTGTCCACACTGAGAAATTTCTAAACGTATCGATTTTTAACTCTTCGTTCTTGAAGTTTATTTATCAACGCTTGAACAAGATGTACGAATTTTTCCACGCAAAAATTACCGTTCTCTACAAACTTATAATGATTCTATGAAGGTATCGCATAGAACATGTGTCTGCATGCTTGCCATAAAATCAGGTAGTGTACTTTTTTCAATAAAAGAAACTTGGAAAATCTACGCTTCAAAGTAACAGTGCACTCTGTTGATTATGCAGCTGGCAAGCTCACTGCGTGCCGAAGAAAGGCATTTATGAAACACGTGTTCGTGCGTCGTGCGTGGTTTTCGCAAGAGAGCATGCTTATTGGATGCGTCGAATAGCAACGCCTTGTACCGTATTGTGAGATGGACTTTATTAACCCTTCCGCTGCGACATTTTCATACATAGGGTAGATGTCCCAATAACTGTCAGTGTCCATAAAATCGACACTATAATCATTTTATTTAATAGCAAAGTAGTATACGAACGATCGTAGATAAACAAAATTTGATACTACATTTTGGACTTAATATTCAAAAGCGAAATATTAGTAAGTAAATGTGCTGTTAAACGTTAAAATGTGACCAACGTAATCATAAAATAATGGGACGTGCATTAATTCAGTAAAGACGATACGTTTACTATACATCTTATATCTGTTACGCAAACTGAATTGCTAATGTATGTAAAAATTTTGGATTTTAGACAACAATATGTAAATATTGTTTCTATTTAAATGAGAACTTTTCAAGTGACAGTAATAAGGACATTGGACTTTGTTGTATATTTTCAAATTATTAGTAATTAATTCATTATATTCAGCATATAAAAAATGTTCATAAATAAAAGAGACATTGAACAATATTATTATCCAAACTGGAACCATTTTTGGGTTAAACAATTCTTAAAATAGTTAAATAAAGTTACACGGTAAGATTAAAGTGGCAGTAATTGGTACATCTACCCTAGGTCAAAATAATTCTTACTGCAATCCCTGGTAAAAAAAAAGTTACTGTCACGCACATTTGGTGACCAGACCTGGACGAGTTTTTGCCTTACTTTTAGCTTTTCCTCAACAGTCTTTTCTATTCTTTCGACTTCGTCTTCGATTCTCTAATCTTTTCTTCCGATATTCGTTGTATTTTCTCTTAACTCTTGGGGACCTTCCCTTTGTTCTCGCGCAACCGATGTTGCACATGTGACATCCAGGTTTGCGTGAGAACCAACGGTTTCACTTTCTATTTTCCATTTTCGGACTTTTCCCTTTCCCTAATTTTTCTGCACTCCTGTCCTTCTTTTCGCTACTTTTCTTCTGCTAGTATTTATTCTTTCTTCTGAGCATTGAATTTTTTAACGACGGTCAGTCTTGCCTCCACTCTGCCAAATCGCTGTAGATCAAATTATCTATATATTGTTACATCTTGTCATCGAACTGTGTTGCTAACTCGTTGATTACTTTCGTTGTTATTATTAATAAATTGAGCGTGATATTAACTCCTGGTGATTTATGCCACCTCAGCATAACACAGTATTTCGTTCACTATATTATATATGTCTTTAAAATAAGAACCATTGTCCGAATATTCTTGTAACCGACTATATACATATTAGCCGTTTATTTTGAACGTGGCTTAATTCCATTTATCTTTAAACTAAGGTGTCTGAATTAATTTGAAAATATTGTTAATTGATGTTATCAGTGATAACATGACAATGTAATACTTTTGTGCTTCTAAAAGTATGTAATTCACTAATCCAGTTACCTTACTTATTAACTATCATTACTTAAAAAGTAAAACGTTTTTATTGATCATAAATGGCCTTAAACCATTTTCAAAATCAACGGTTCATTTATTCTATGTTCTGGGTCTCAATTAACGTATGAACACAGATTTTTTGATAATGATACTTACATCGTTTCGCCTTACGACCACAGATTTATCGTGTTTAGATCATAATTTGTGCTACGAGTCTTACTCCGTAAATAGTTAAGTAAAATATAACAAAGTGTGCTTGTCGAGCATTCACGGTGTATTCTGAAAGAAACTATTCTTCCCGTGCGATATATGTATGTGTGCGTTAGAGGATACATACAGAATGGTGTCGCAGAAAGGTTGAAAACGCGGCAATAACCGAGGTCTATGCACACACGTATGTAACTAGACACGCAAAGTTTGCACTCGCAGAGGGCAAAATACGTGTCTCCGTGTCTGATGCCTATTACGGGTGCTCTGTAAACAGCCAGGAGGATCGTAGCAGCAAGGGAGGGAGGTCAAGCTGCTCGATAGGAGATGAAAAGGGGAGCAACCACGTAATCTCAACATATGAGGTTCACTTTATCCCAGTTATCTCCGCTTTTTCAAAGGCACGTACACGTTGCACGGTGTGCGTTCGAAATATCCGTGCATGCAAAAATCCAAAAATTTATTTTCAAACATTTCTATGCTAAAATGCACTTTTCGCTAGTAGGACAAAAAATCTTTGAATACTTTGAACGTCCGTCGTTGTTGGAACTTTGCAAAAGGTATACTTTACAAAAATGGAATTGTATTATAATTTGTTCATTGTTAATTGTATCGTAATTATAGTATTTATATTTATATTTATTTATCGTAAGTAATACTATAATCGTGTTACTGTTATATATCTATTTATTTCTTATAAATAATACTATAATTATGTTGTAATTTCATTTTAACGAGGTGTATACTCACTTCTGATTGTTATTGCAAACTATATGAAATTGCGGAAGTACGTAAAATATCCAAAATACGATGAGAGCCAAAACTAAATTAACCAATTTATAAAAATAATATTATGCTATAATTTATTTATTCTAACTTGTACTGCAATTATATTGTAATGCATTTTCTATAGGTAATACTGCAACTATACTATTATTACACGATACTTGTTTATTAGGTGTTTTGATTAAATAAATATTTTGGATTTTAGGGAACTTAAGAAAGAAAGAAGAATGTCAGTTTATCCATTTTTTGATGAAACAAATTACAGTAAAAAATGAGTGGGATTTGTTACGCCCCCTATGTTGAAGCTTCACTTAAGTAATCGTTTCGCATTCTAAAACACCATGTTGTTATAGTATAGTACTCGCTGTTGAGTCGGTGAAGCGGATGGTAGTGTTATAAATTGAGTGCTCCTAATTTCGTGCGAAGATTTTTGTTTAATTTTCCTTTTTTTTCGGTGAAAGAATTAAGAGTTAATATAAATACAGAACTGCAAAGGGAATTTTTGATGAGCTAACAATAAGTGGAAAATTTACAGAAAATTAAACTATTCTATCGATTTTATTGAGATTTCTGAAGAATGTCAGGTATGCATTTGTATATTTTTATTAATGAAGGCGATAATCTTGAACAGCGTTTCCCAAACATTTTGAAGTAGCGACACACTTTATGCTAGTTTGGTTTTTGGCGGCATACTATATTTATTAGAAAGAAAACTCTGTACTATTTGTAATAACTATAAAACATTTAATATTTTTACCACAAACCAATTTTTAATTGAATTCTGACGATATACTCAAGATATCTTCGCGACATATCGATTGGGAAACACTGGCCTTGAATACAAACAGCAAATTGATAAAACTTGTATTGTTAATCCTTTCAATGTTGAACCCGTACAGTTAATAATCCAACGGGATTTGCTTAGACCTTAAAAGACAAATTTTAGGAATCTTTGTGCATTTCTTATTCGATATCAAGACGCATAGAATTTATAAATCTTTTCCCGTAAATTTTATGCTACTAAGAACCGCCATTAAGTGCAGCACATTATTATTTTAACTAACAATGGAAGAATTGAGTTGATTAGCTCACCTTTTTAATTTTTCCTTTTATTCGAAGTTCGGATTGAAATAATTAAGAGAATACTTCAAATAATATGAACAGAATTTGATAAAACATTTTAGGAGAATTGAAATTTTCATAATTTTGACGTACAAAAATTCTATTCATATAAAATTGTATTTTTATACAAATCTATTTATTAAGAAAGTTAAGATAAAATATGCAATAGAATCCTCCTCCTTCATTAAAATCATTCACATACAGATGAACAAAGTTAAGTTAGTAATAGAAACAATTTATATTTTCAATTGTTCCTCTATAGAATGTAGTATGCAATAAAATATTCAGCTGTAACAATTCAATTTTATTTCGGCTCTCGATTCCAAAGTAATTTTTCGTCTGTAGAAATGGGACACAAGAGAGTAAACAATAAAATTTGCAGCTTTAACGATTAAATTTAATGTTCATTTTTAGTGGAATAAATACCGGAGATAATTGTTATGTAAGAACAGTTCGTGCTAATTGTTTCTATATCCAAGTTCGTAATCATCGAGTCACGCGAATTAAGCACGTATGTCAGGCACGTGGACCGATTATGCAATGCTGGATGAAGAGCAATTTCAACGTGGTAATCCCGACAAATGAAGTTGACTCAAAGCTTGCCGCATTTACGTTTGCTTATCCTTCTGTGTTCTGTTTCTGAAAATGTACGCATGCGTCCCATTTTCTGGTATCTTCCTTCCCCTAAATAAACTCTTTATTATTACTTCATGCCCCGAATACAAAAACAAAAATGCTGAGTTTAGTTACAAAACCTTTGTTACAAATGAATGGAAAACGCGAAATTATTACATATTTGATAACTCAATAACTGGAAGCTTGTAACTGAAAAGTAACTTGAGAACTTAATTGATTACTGTTTAATTAACTGGTAAAATTTGAACCCATGAGCTGATATTAAATTGTATCAATAATATGCGATTAAATATATACAAAATTAAATAATTAAATTGAATGTAGCAAATTGTATGAATGATATAAATATATATTAGGAATGTATAATAAATATACACACATAATACATTGTATAAATACTATCAATAATAGATTATCCAATAAATTGTAAAAATTGGCTGTAGTATTTTTTTAGTTAAATTAGAATTTTTACTAAATATGAATTCTGTATTTTTTTCTGATTTTTATTAAATATTTTTAAATTTTGTTGACTTCTTAATATATGAAATATTTTTTTCTTTTCTTTTTATTAGACATTCATCTAATTTGTTAAGCATTCTACGTTGTTAAATATCTTACTGTTTTTTAATTATTTAATACATTGAATATTTTGGTCTTGTTGTGATTTGCTAATTATTTTGAACTTTTTTATTTGTTAAATCTGTATTATTTTTATCGTGCATACTTATTTATTAAATATTTTAGTTTCTTTTGATTTGCTTAATACTTTGTGTCTTTTTTAAATATATTTTAATATCTATAGGCGTTTCCAAATAGTTTTTAATTTTCATGTTTGTTCATTTTAATATACTTTATTTTTAACGTAATACAGTTTAATATGCGACTATACATGCGTATAAATGTCAATTTTGTTTATTAAATTTGTTGTTTTTTTACTATTCATGTCGAGTTATTAAATATTTAGACTTCCTTTGAATTGCTAATTATTTTGTGTCTTTTCTAGATTGTATTCTTAAGTGTCTTAAAATAGTCCTTATTTTTGTCCGTTCATTTTAATATACTTTTTCTTTAACGTAATACCTTTTGATATGCGACTACAAGTGTGTATAAATATCGATACTTTTATAACTTCCTCCTCCGATATTTTCATTTCATTGGCGTATCAAAAATTCTCAGTTCGACGTCAAACTGACGCTTCTCGCCGGAGATGCATTTTAGCAGCTTTCCAGAGTTCCCGTGTGCGGGATATCAATTTTTCATGTTTTCCAATAAACATTTTTCTTGCACATCGTAGCCGCATGAAATATCGGCTCCTCTAAGTGAATAAAAAACTTTGCGCACAGCTTCACGTTATCTCAACGCAATGTTTCATACACGTACAGTGTACGTATGCAGCATCTACACACGGCGCAAATAAAAAAGGAGCTTAAATGCCGAAAACGATGCATACGTCAACGCAGAAATCTGAATCTTGATTAAGCACGTTGAATAACATGCCTTCCATTTTTACGAGTTCAGTCAAAAACGTAAATTAAATGTATTCAACAAAATTTCCTTTAATATCCAACTATAAAAATATTAATACCTCCTTTTGCATCGTTTTATTTACATGAAAATTCGAGTAAAAAACATGATTACGAAAGCAATCGATAATTGAAGCGTTTTTATGATGAAAAGTAGCGTAAGTGCCAAAAACGAAATTTTTGTTGTTGTATAACAATGTCCTTTTGTAAAAGGAAGTATGTAATATGAGTGCAGTTTCGTTTCTTTAATAGTTTATAACTGGGCCAAATGATAGCGTTAATGGTATGTCGCGCATTGCTTTTATGGAAAACAACGTACGTGCTAACTTCAATATCATTATAATAGAATATATTTTTGTAAAACGTACATATACAGTCAGTTGCAAGAGTCTACGTACAATTCTAAATTTTAAATCAAATTTATCCCTTCCTATATGCATTTAAGAGTAATTTTTTTAGTTCCATGGTTTTCATCTGTGTTATCGTTCTCTGAATTAATTTTGTCGATATCAGATGCCATTTCCACCAAATTTGCTTCATCAATCTCTTCTTCTACCAGTAATCTTTGAACTCTCGAATCGTATTACAGTGAAACCGTATTGCAAGAATGCTGTGTAGCGCGAAGGATTTTAAATATTTTGTACTATGAGTTGAATATTTTTACCAGCTTCCAAATAAAATATTATTTTATATACTATTTTAAAGAATTTTAAGACTGAATCTAAGACTAATCTTAAGACTGTTTTATAAAATAACTTCTGTTATTTATACTACCAATAATCTGATTTTAAGTAAAAAAAATAACTGTATTTGTTAATAGAAGCAAACAAATTAAATATTATGTTCGTCTTTTTTTTTGCAATTTATGATTAAGTCCTCGGGTTAAAATTGTGAAGATTTGGACAGTTGTCTAATATTATGCGGAAATTAATCAGGTTTAAAAATATATTTCTGAATCATACGCATACGAAAAAGCAACTCGTAGTTTTCATTAGTAATTCCAAGCTACGAGTGTCCTTAAAAAACATCCAGAAGAATCAATAAAGCGGAAATAGAAGGAATGGAAGGGGGTGAAGTTGAATCACCCTTGGCACGTGCCTCTTTTCGAAACTGATTTCTCCTTTATACGAATTTCTGGTCACGTATTTCGACGCTCATTGGCATATTATAAAGCGACATTGATATCGGGCACGGGGCTAGGATCATAACTACGCTTCCAGGAATTATTGTACAATTTTACGCGTGAGTCCTGACCCGCATTTCTCAATGCCACATCCGCGTAAATAACCTTTAACTTGTTTACCTTCCTCCTTCCTTCGAATTCTTTTACTGATAAAAATACTAGGCTGCGATAAATTAAATTGCGATAATTTAAATCAAGGATTGGGAAACTATTTTATCTCGTGAAGGATCAAATATTAGATACATATAACCATTAGATTAAAATAACCATTCTCAATCGCAAGAGACGTAAAAAACCTGCTTTTTTACACAATCCGAATTTTAGTTTGAAATTTACGACGTTTCCTATAAACGGATAATCTATCCTGTACGTAGTCAATGGTAAATGTTAAGTATTAGATACCAGATATTAGAATATTTATATAATGAACGTTGGAATACCGAAGGTTCTGCTGTAACAAATAAATCGTATAATTTACTATCTATGTAGATGCAATGGTAATCGTATTGGGATTCGTTGATTGGTACACCAATAATGGCAACACGAATTCGCAACATTGCTCATCGGTTTACTCACTGACGTGAGATTTTAGGTTCCAGGTTTGGGCTTTGCTCTTGATCTCTCTTCATCTATCGAGCTATACAACCTACAGCCCGGATCTCTATGTGTCTGGTGGTTCTATCTCGACCATTAATTACCTCGAGATGCGCTCGTCTCGAACCCCTAGACTCTGAAGTGGCATGCTCAAAATCGTCTTTCGCATTAACGATCTGATGCCAACAGCACCCTGCTGCTGCTACCACTACACACTTTAGTTTCATTTTTCAGAGATTTTCGCGTAGGAATCTTGTAATATGAGGGAAATCAGGTTGTCAAGGGTGAACTAAGATATTTCTTACCTTCTCTAACAACTTTTACCCTTCACGGTTCAAGATTTATCATTAAAGCTAGCAAGAAAATGCAATTAAAGAGATTCGTACTTATTGTTATCCGTGCTGACGGTTATAAAAGTGATGTAAGTTAATATTTAAAATTAATTTTATCACTTACTATTTTGCGTTACATTTAGGAATGAGACACTCGAAACCTCGAAATCCCTCGAAATTTGAAAAGTTTCGAATTCTGGAAACTCAAAACTTTGTGCTACTTTAATGATTTGAAACTTAGGTAAATAATAATTACCATAAATAAAGAGACTCATTTTAATTAATGAGATTTCACCAATTCATTATAGTCGTTTATTATTAAAAAGAAATAAAACACTAAAATAAAGATTAATAATTAATTTCTTTCCGCTTATTGATTTATTTAAATTATAACTAAATTTAAATTTCATTTAATTAGATTCAATATATACTATGATTTTCTAAAAGATATTTAATCGGATCTTAATTCGAGTTTCGAGTGTTTCTAGTTTGGAGGGTTTCGAAGCTTCACAAAATTTCATATTCGAATTTCGCGAATCTAGAGATTATGTTTCTACCCACTTCTAGTTACATTGATTTACATAATAAAAATATGGAAGCTTTTTTCCTCTTTTTAATTTACACCACTCTCATAATTACCGACATATTTAATATTGAATAAAAATTGTGAAATTATTACTTACAATATATATATATAGTATGGAAACTTAAAAATGATATAAAGTTTGATTAGGGCGAAACTTCATTCATAATAGTGTAACAGCCATAACTTGAAGCTAATCCGAATTTAGCTCACGGTGGTCTATTAGGATTAAGCTAAAGTTTCTGTGTTAATTCTCTATAACGCTATGTAACTTAAAAGTTACATACTCATACGTTTAAATTTGTTAAATTTTATCTTATACCATTACATTCTATTATTTGCCCTCTTCATACAGTAAATATTATTTTTTTGGTTTTCAGATTGAAACAAAAATGTTGACTTAATTATAATTTCGTGAAAATAAATAAAATTCAGGTTATAAAGGGTTAATCCTTTGCAGACGTATGTCGACGAATAGTCGCCCAATTATTTTTGGTTCCCTGGACGCGATTTTTAAAGCAAAACATTTAAATTCGTGTCATTAATAAATGCTTGAAAGCCTAGAGAATTTGAAAGCTTGAGAACCGACAGCTTGGAAATTCAAAGGCCTGAAGTTTAAGGTGAAATTAATTCCTTAAATATTATTATTCCTCGTCTACAAAGGGTTAAAAGTATTCACATTTTACTTACAATTAGATCAAATGGAAGATATAATTTTTACGATTGGAATACTTGCTAGACGAATTTAATTTGAATATTTTGGTATTAGTTAAATGTTATAACATGAATGCGAATACTGTTGAATACTCAAATTCAGCTATTATACTACAGTGTACTATTTTTAATTATTATAGTTATATTAGGACGTTCAGGAAATACGTAGCGATATTTGAGAAACACTTAAATGCAATACATGTACAATTACTGTTTTGTTAAATAATTTCGTATGCAATATTGGCTTTTCGATAATTTCACTAAAATTATTGAAAGTTCTCTATTTAGGTTCCACTTCTTTAATTGTTGACGAGTCAAAATTAAACATTCCTTTGCTTTTCACAATGTTTTCCTCTAAAAATGAATTTAAAGAAGGGAGAAGTAAAAAGTATCTGTAGATTCGTGTTAATAAACCTCGGCGTTATATCCCGTTTATTTATTATTATTAGATTCATTCATTATTCAAGATATTCTTGAGTGTGAAAATTCATTATTGCTGAATTCTATGTACTTTTTGAGATTCCAGTAATTTTTTCCAATTTACAATAGTCACAATATTAATAATACTCCTCATTTCGTAATAATAATATTGCTCAAAAAGTAACATTGTCAAAATATACGCAAGATATGTGCAAGGCGAATATTAATAATACCCACTTTTCACGAATGAAAAAATGCATATAATTGCGTTTAATTAATAAATTTTATTATGTATTTTTATTAATGGTAAAATTCCTGCGAAAATAACCGACCTTACAAAAATGACATCGACATTTAATGCTATGACAGTGTTGTTAAAAAAACTACATTGTAGTTGTTATACTCCACAATGGAAAAATTTTAAATACGTACAGTAATTAGTCGAACTAATTTTTAAACAAATCTTACATATGCAAGATTTATGCAGAACGTGCAAAATATATGCAATATACAACATATGCACCATGAAAAATACATTTTTGAGCATTTCTAATCACACGTTCGATGTAATTTGATAAAAAAAGAAAAAAATGCATTTGCTTAAATTTCGGCATTCTACTTATTATACAACCTAATACTTCGAACTACTTTCTCGCCTCTCAAAATTTTCCTACTCTATCCGCATAAAACTCATCAAGTGCTCTGTCCACATGCGCGAAGAAATCGAAGGGAATGCAATTCAATTCTATCAACGTTTCATACAGATTTCCAAAGCATTTTATCATTCTCAGATAGTTGTAAATCTCCCTATAAGCACCTGCATAAGATTTACCGCAACTCTCCCCTATTCAAGCCCGCACAGAATTCTTACATTTCATCCTCGATTTTAATCGCCGCCGTTCCAAACAATCGGCCCATCCACCAGAGCTTTTTCCGCCCCCGTTACCAGAGCATAATACGAGCCCACCCTTTGACTATAGCGACCGACAGAAAAAAAGAAGAAAAGAGGGAGAAGAGAAAGAGAGAGAGAGAGAGAGAGAGAGAGAGAGAGAGAGGTCGTGACACGCGTGTAAAACGGAGCATATTTTACAGCGGTATGCTGGCAGCCAGGTGGCCTCATCTCGTTCACCTCTTTGGCTTTACAAGCGAGAGGAAAGAGTTGGAAAGGGGTTGGTCCGAGTGAACCCGTTCCCACTGCAAAGAAGATAGTAGCCTAATGGCTTCTCGTCCTTATTTCATCGTTTGCCACATACGTGGTTAAATACACTGCCGTTCATAAGTATTAGGACACTTGCTAGGCGCACACAAAACATGATGGTTGATCTAGATTATATAATTTCGATTAATTTTATGACATCGTGATACAAAAATATGCTTACGCCGTTACTGTTTATATGTTAGAAGAAACTAAAAATTTGTTTTCTTGCAAATTATTTGCAAGAATTATGCAAGAAAGAAATGATTTAAATTGATTTAAACTACGTTGAGAAAATTGAAACATTCAAAAAGTTTATTTAAAATCTGAATTTTATTTGTAGAATCATTTGCAACGTGCATGGAAAAATAATAATATACAATGGAATATAAGACTCAATGCTACGAATGCCGAAATTAGTTAAAGCAACGGTTGACAAATATTTATCAACAGACATTTGGTAAAATTGGATTCATAATCGATGAAATTGAATATACGAATCCTTTGTTGTCCCAAATTTTGAAGTAGATAATAATTCTTAAAGGTTTTCTTAAAAATAAGTTTATAGAATAAATATTAAGTTGTTCAATAAATTCATACGGTTCCTAATTATTAAAACAGTAAACATTTCTTTGTTTCAACAAATAAATATAAATTCATAATTTAATATAAATTAAAATTATAATACATTGTAAATTAAAATAAATATAAATTCATAATTTGCTTTTACGTATTACAGCCCGTTTCGAACGTTCAAGCTTTTTCTGTTTTCTTTGTTGCTTCGAAACGATCTCTATCGTCAGAAATAACAAAATTAGTAATATAATTCTTGAAGTGTGCATACCATGATATTGGAAAAGCTCGTGTTCACCTACTTAAATCGATAATTTCAAATGTAAAAATAAGATATTGGCAAGGCAAATAAGAAAATCCTAAGCGTAGTAAATTAGGGGAAACAGCAAACTTTACAACAATAAGAACACGAAATTAAAATTTAATTGTTATATGGCTTTAAATCCTCGTGAAATACTCTTTGGTATAGACTTAAATCTTCCAAACACTTTAGGTGACCTAGAATTAATATATCTTTATTAAATATAATATTAATGTCGAGCTGACGTCGACAAAAGATTTGCTAAAACGAAACTCGTTGTCGAGTCAGACCCGATATAAGATCATAAACGGTTAATGGGCTTACTTCCATTTATACTATCTATTCATTATTAATGTTATAAGAATTTTCCTCACTTTTTTACCGAGTAAGATAAAAAGTCATGTAAAATGTGAAAATAAAATTTGGCATTTAACGGATCGTTGCTACAAAGGAATTTCAGGAATTAATCGATGGTATCGCTAGTAGAACGGGGAACATTTAAATTACTGATCGACTTTTTTTTTAGAAAAAAAAATGACTTTTTCTCGGTTTCCAGACGTTCTTCCTCGACTCTTCCGGGCTAAAATTAAAGCTTAAACATTCAGCTACAATTTTCGCTTGGTTTTAAACTGACACAGTATCTAGAAGTCGTTTAATCTGCCATACCAGCGAGACCTGCTTTGCAGCGACGTTGAAACGGAATTTTGCCGCTACTTGTTCAAAATTCGAATTGCTTAATCACTAGAATTAAGTTAACTTTTAGTTTCAGAAACTATAAATCGCTCATTTGCTTCGACAATAATAGAACTCCTATTTTTCGTATTATTAAATACGACAAACAATGGCTAGAAAAGGTATTCGCATATATCTGAATTTTTCAATGAGATCTTTTATTAGATTCTATATATCAATTACAATGCGATAAATCTTGTGTAGTCGCATAACACTATTTAATGATAGAAAATTTAATATATTTATATGGGCCTAACTAATTAATACTTAAATAGAAATATAAATACAGCGATGTATAAATACTTTTTCTAGCCACTGTATATTATAATAAAACGATAATGATTTATATGGTGAAGATGTTAGATGCAAATTCATTGTACTAAATCATGTTACAATATTCTGGTTTCCAACCGGTGTACCTTGACCCCCAAAGGAGTCACAGCATTTATTTGTAATTGTCGATTTTTACTACTTATTTAATTGAGGACAGTTACATTGCCTTATTCTATTAATTATGTGATACTGATTTCTTGCTAATGAGAGATAAAAATACTTATTTGTAGTCGGTTTCGTTTACCCTATTAACCCTAGATATTTTGCTGTGAATTATTCCTACTTTAAATTGCACGGCTTTCATCGTCATGAAAATTAGATGTCGTTCAGCCAATGAAAATGGATTGAATGTCGCGACATCAAAGTCGGTTTGATTTTGTAGCGACATTTTAAGATATCGTCACGCACGATACATGGTGAAAACTGTAATGTCACGTTGCCGCGACACTGCATTATTCAAAGTTCCAAAGAAAGGAAAAGGAAAAAGGCGGAAAAAATGTCATGATGTCACGACGGCAAACGTCACGACTTTCAGTGTCACCTAAAAGCGTGCCTTTAACACTAGAACTACCAAAGCCGCCAAAATGATGGGTCACTAGTTTACTACGAAAATTATACATATAAAGCAGTAGCATATTTTTGAGAACCTTCCGTGACTTTCTGTACAAGATATGACTTAAGATCCACTTCAGTTGCATCGTATATTTCTTTTAATCGTCTGCCATTTTTATTTCTTTCGTACCAATAAGTATATTTGAGTCTCAGATAGTTTTAAGTGTCAATGCCGCTTATTCTGTATGAATATAACACGCGAAACTTACTGTATGCAATCCAATTTTTTTTGTATACGGTTTAGAATCGCATCTACTTTGAGGTGTTTAGCGACATATTGGTCTTTTCTCTGGGATGAAGCGCAAGGAATAATTATTACGCGTTTTTTAATCTGCATCTTTGATGCGATAGTTTATTAAAATAGCATCACTATAATTTCAATGTAACCTTCTATTGAAACAACAGTATCGCTTTTATAGTAGTGGAAAATGAGGGTATGGAAATGGCGAATGTCAGGGTTGATTGAAAGGGAGCCCTTTATCGACGCCGTCTGGCCAGCGAGGGAATGGGATAAGCTACACCAAAAGCCGTTAAAGGCCGAAGCTAAAGGCTCCTCTAACGAAAGAGAATACGCGAAAATTAGAAATCCCCTGCGGGCAGAGTGACGCCTGCCATTGACTGGCTAGCTCTGCTCGGCGAGCAAATATTGAGCTACGGTGTGGCAAACCGGTGAAATAAGGACGAGACGCCATTAGTTCACTATCTTTCAACCCTTTGCAACCCTTGCACAAAACCAAAGGGAATCCGAGCAATTATACGTAGCCATGTCATATATTCTTACGAAATAAAATGATTGCGTTAGGGTAGATGTCCCAATTACTGTTAGTGTCCCTATAAGCAACACTTGAATTATTTTATTTAATAACAAAGTAATGTACGAAGTATCGTAAATAAACAAATTTTTATACTAAATTTGCACGTTGGTTTACGTAACAACACATAGACATTGTATATTTGAAAATAAATATCAGGGGCTGTGGCGGCTCTCCTGCATCCACCACTAGAGGGACATACGAAATAGGACTTTCTCGAAAGCACTCGCTCCAACTACCTCGTCCATATATATACCGCCTTTAACCTTCCTTCCAATATCCCAACGTCTAAGGCAAGGGTCTGCTAGGTAGCCTTACTGATAAGTCCACTAGCAGGCCCAGGACGAAACGCAATACCCTTCCTTTTTCCCATTCTTCTCCCTCTCTGCAGCTCCACAGTAAGATATATGCAAAATAACGAAATGTATGTAATAACGAAATCATTTTGAATAAGCCCAGAGACTATATCACCTCCTTGCTCCATCAAGTAGCTCAAATCGAAACCATCATCAAGGAATATCTCACCAATTTACTCGCCAACGTTTATAATAACAATCATACCAATCCTCTCATCAGCAATCTAGGAAACTCACCACTGATGAGATTCCATTGAAATTACGAAAGCACATCCCCAAGACCATCTCACAATAAACTCAAAGGCTTTATACGTGAAAACGGGTTTTTGAAAGTTTTCTCCCGTGACGTAATCAAATTTCTAATTTATGAAACTAATTCATTCACTAATTACTCTTCATGAAAGTGGGTTATAAGGATCTCCCTAGGTACCACGATATACTAGACATAGTAACATCACAAGAAAAAGTCCTTCCAATATCCCAGTGTCTAAGGCAGGGCCTGCTAGGTAGCCTTACTGATGAGTCCAGTAACAGGCCCAGGATGAAACGCAACACCCTTCCTTTTTCCTATCCTATCCCCTCTCCACAGCTCCACAGAGGCGAATGTGATGTTGAACATATTGAAATGTGACTAATGTAATTGTAAAGTATGGGACGTTTCATAATTTAGTAAAGGCGACAAATTTACTATACATCTTATGTCTGTTACACAAGCTGGCGTACTAATATATGTAAAAATTGTTTCTATTTAAACGCGAGAACTTTCCAAGTGACAGTAATAAGGGCATTTGACTTTGTCGTATATTTTCAATTACGTAGTAATTAATTCATTGTACTGAACGTATAAAAAAATGTTCATAAATAGAAGAGCGGTTGAACAATATTATAATCCAAACTGGAGCGATTTTTAGATTGAATAATTTTGAAAATAGTTAAAGATATGCGATAACCTTTAAATGGCAGTTGTTAATATACTTACCCTATATTATGCCGTTACACATGAAATGGCGGATTCAAGGGTAGAATTTGAATTACAGTAATATGATAAAAAGAAAATTTCATTCATCGAAATAAGTTTTGATAGGTTCAGCAAAGTATCAACAAAAATACTATGTTTTCTGCAATCGTTTGCAAAGTTGGTATACATCTAAATCATTATTATAGCTTATTTGGTCAAAGTGTTCCGTTTTGAAGGCTGTTTTTCCAGTTTAGAATTTTTGAAGCTAAGAACGTGTTGTCTGTTCACTAACATCATATTCCAAATATTCTATTGGCTCCGCTACTTTATATGCCAATTTAAACTCGTATAACAAAATTACTCGAATTTGATTAAAATTTCTTATTCGCTTCAAAATAAATTAAAATAACTTAGACCTAACTTGTTTGATAAAACACAAGTTGCATTTAAAACAGTAAATTACGGGTTTTAATTTAATATTCTACAATACATGTGAAGATTAACCTTAAGTTGGGGATTAAAAATATCGACTGGGAATCGACGTAGGAGTGCAAAAGGTTAAATAGTTCTTATATTGCGTCCGCTTCTTCCTTTTCTTATTATTTACTATGCTCATGATATTCATCTACGTTCACCTGTTTACTAATAGTATTTTATTCCGTATATATAAATAAATAATTTGTACCACGAGGTCGTATTAGTCATTACAAGGCGAGTGATTAAACGTATAAAGTATAAATTAATAATTTCAACAGATACCAATTTCTGTGAGTTTCAACGTAAAAAGTTTATCTTCAGAATTTTTAAAATTGTTATTTATTTTCAGCAAATTTAGTTTGTAATTATTTTTCATTTACCGTTGAGCATAATCTCGTGGAATTCCTTGCTATTTAAAACGGTATTTCGAAATCAAGAGGTTGGATTTTTTGCTAGTATGCGGTTAACCAACGACGATATCACGCTGTTCGATTCTACGCCATTCAGCGGCACTCTGATTCATTATTCGCTACCTATTTAGTTCTAAAATTTTACAATCGGTACACGGGAGATCCATTACAAAGAAGTTGCACAGCTCGGAATGGTGAAAAAGTGTTTGAAAGCTCGGGCAAAAAAGTTTCATTCGTGAAACGCCCACAGTTCAGCGAAGCGTGAAATTTGATTCCTCTTATCTTATTTGCAATGACAATTTCATCTTGTCTTTTATTTGGATTAGTAAATTGAATATTATAAATCATACCAATTGATTTGTCGCGTCTAATCAGTTTATTTACAGTTGTAACGTTTAGTTAATTTTAGTTAAGAATGCAGTTAATAATTTGATAACTTTGGTTAAACCCTTGCCGTACAATTATTTCACGTGCAAGTCATTTGAATATTATAGACAACTTTTATTTAATAATAAAAATATTTATGAAACAAAGCTAAAATTACAGTTTAAATTGAATTTCACCTTCAATAGTATTCGTTTTTGTTGAACTTATGACTCGTTATTGTAAAGCAAGGAGTTAATTAATTTTATTGTTCTAATTTAATAGAAAAGTTAACTTGTCATTAATAGACTGTGGATTTTTATGCAAATTCATATTTTTACAGACACAATTGAAGAATCGGAATCTAAATCTTTACATATATGTATGTATCATAAAGCGTAATTTACGTTCCATATTTTATATACTATTGCATGTTTTGCGCATTATGTGCTTTTTTGCACGTTCGAATATTTCACAAATGCATAAAAATCCGCAGTCTAGTCATTAATTATCTAGTTATAATTTTGTTTGATAATTTTAGCTAGGAATGCAATTAGTAATTTAATAATTCCATTTAATTTTGCTTCGTTTCAATTTCGTGGAAAAGTTAATTTGTCATTTAGCGTCTATCATTATGTTGGTTAACTTTAGTTAGATAATTAGTTATGTAATTAATCTAGCAGTAATTAAATAACGATCCTGAAGGAAACACAAATATTCCTTAGTTTTCATAAAACCTTATTACTTATTATTTGTTGAATGGGATTTGAAATAATATGTTCTCAACATTCCATAAAATTGGAACAAGTGTTTGCTTCGAATGAGAATGAGAGTCTCGTTATATACGGAAAGCATGTGGAGACTCTCAAAAATTGAAAAAATTCGTTGATTATCCACGACGAGCTTTTTTTTTTTTGAACACTAACAACTCTCGACTCAGTTTTCCACGAATCTTGAAACCTTAAAAAAGCACAGTACTGCTGCCATGCATTGTCTATTAAAGATCACTACTAAAAAAATCTGCGATATGGAGGTTTAAATTATTGGAGTTGGGTTACTAATTCCCCTGTAAACAAAATAATTGGAATTGAAACTTTCTGTTCACTAATAATAATTCTTCTGAAATAAAAAAGTATTCACAATCCACTAGCAACAATATTAATCCTCGTTTCCCTAATCAATTTACTAATTTTATACATATTAAGTAGTTTTCCTTCAAAGTAAAAATGTTGAACATAAGTAAATTCTTTGAAACGCTACACATGTATTTAGTTAACATAATTATTACATGATTCTGTATACTTTTCTCTAATAATTTATTAGTTTCGTTATTATATATTTATAAAAATCATTAATTTCAGAATTGTCTAATCTTCCTCCTAATTTTCTATGCGGTGAAAAATTGTTAACCCTACATTCGGCAAATCAATACTTTATTATTCTTTTATTTATATAATCTTCGAATGATATAGTTGCTAAATTTTCATTTCCATACAGAATTGCATAAATATTCCGCTTATTCATGATGTATTAAAGACTGAAGTTCTTACAATTTTAATATAATACATACATATCTACATTGCAATTAATTCCTTCTTCTTTAATGTAGTTTACTAAAATTAACGATTTCGCAAAAACAATTCTTATACACATATCTAATGTTTTTGTTCTTTTGCATACTTTCTTAATACATTTTATTTTTAAAGTTTTCGTAAACATTGCATCAACTTGGTGTGAAATTTGTATTATATTCTCTAGTGTTTATATTACGTTTCGTCGGAAGTATTTTCCGTATATATAAGGGAAGTAATTTGTTTCGAGATAATTTAATGGTTGACGTCGTTTATTAGAGTTACCATTGCATGAATGATTCGGAATTGGTATACATTAAAGTAGGTACATCTGCACTTGTAAACCTCGACTGGTGCAGCAAGAAGTTATGCAAATTAAAGCCACTCGGAGAATTCCAGTTATTTTCACATTCACCCTTATAAAATGAAATTCCTACCGTGTGAAAGACCAACTCACACTTTAACTTATTGAAATTCATATGCCAGGTGTCTTCTTTGTCAGTTTAGATTCTTTTATGGCTTGTAACGTACTATAAATTGTGATAAACTAATTGTATGATATTATAATATGTAGTATTATTTAATGGTACTATAAAATATGCAAAAACCAGATTCTCCTGTAGCAATAATTAATTTCATTTAATTTCATACTGTTTATATCTGAGAGTATGTGAAGTCGAAATTGTATTATTACTCTAAATTGAAATTGTATTATTATAGCAATACTTAGGAAGAAATCACTTTTATGTTTCATAAAGTGATATTAGCGGAAAATAAATTTCATTTTTGTAATACATTGCAATATTTTACACAATACATACAATTGAAATTAATATTAATGTATTTAAAAATAACAAGTCCAATTTAGACAATGGGGATCAGAAATTAATATAAATCTCACAAACATGAAATCGTAATATTATTACAGCATAATTATAGTACTATTTATATAAATATATTGATATATTATTTATATCGAATAAATTGGCGAATTTTATCGGCGTTTTAGGTCTAACAAAGGTAGAGAAATAATTATAATATCACGCATTGTACAATCTAATTAATTTAGTATCCGCAAGCGTGTGTATATTTTTCTGAGTTCAAATTTTCAGCTTCTGCATGCCTTATTCTAACATTGCCATTTTTTTTAAAGAAAAACCTTTGCAACTGTAACTGATAAATAAATTAATAGCTATAAAGTCGCACTAATCGTAAAATTGAAAATAAGTGTATTTTTTTAAATATATAGTCGTTGAAGTTTTGAAGTAAATAAAATCTCGCCACTGCGCATTAATTTTTCCATTAAAATGGAACTTTGATAAAAAAAAAAGGAACACACATACTTCGCTGCGAATCAAAGGGGAAAGAATTTGCAAAACGTGGAAAATCGTGTGGAAAGTGGCAATAGTCAATGCAAACATGGTACACCACGAGTCAAGTATCTTTCTGCAAGTTATTGAGTGAACCTTTGAAAGAGAGATTACAAAGTTTCGGTCGATTATGCTAATGACATCCTGGTTGGCTGGTGGCCGAGTAACCTGAGAATAAGCACCACCTCGGGCAAATTTTTCTTCCGCTTCATCGAGAACTGAAAAGGGACGTGTCAGTATCAGGAATTCCTTAAAACCATTTATGCGCTCTGACCGCAGAAATTTATATTACATTTCTCGAGCAAATCGTTTGAATAACGTGCAACATTTCCATTGTATGTAACTATGTCACCAACTACGGCTGAATAAAATATGATTCCAAATGGAATTAAATAATAAAGAATCTATCCTATTTTAAATTATGCGCAAGGCTATCAAGATAAAATAGGTTATTTATTGCAATTCATTTTTAAAACATTGTTGCATTCTTTCGTAAAACCGTACACAGTACGTTATTCTAAATTGTTGATAATTGTTGACGATTGTATTTTATTGTATTGAAACTTGATGCCCATTGTAATGTTTGCAATTAGCATTTTACTATTTATATCACATTTTGGATAGTTGCTTAATGTTTTGATGAAATGCACAGCAAATTTTGATCACTATCAATAAAGTGTATGTACTATTATATAATTCAATTATATGTTATTCAAACTTTTTCGTAAACTGTTATAATTATCGATTCGTAATATTTGCTTGACTTTTGAGGAATAGAGAATGAATTATTTACACGATACGCACAAATTGTTTGAAATGGAAAATCTACTTTTATCATACTAAGTGGCAAAATGTATTTCGCAATTCAAATGGGGAAAATGAGATTGTAATCTGCTTTAGGCTCTCTCACCCTTTCTCGTCTGCTGTGCAGCTGCATGATGGAATTTAATTTAAAAAATTAATTCATATTCCGACAAAAGTTACAATCTCTACGATTCTTTTATAATTTTAATTTCTGTTAGTACTGTCATCCAAAAAATTTGCTATTCATATGATAAAATTCTTCACATTGCTCAGGCAAAACAAATAATACGCTTAAAGAAAAAAGATTAATGCAGGAATGAAAAACATATTTGGATGAAATGAACGCAGTGGTGGAAAAATGATTATATTGGCTTGTTATATGTGTCCATCCCGCTTGAATAGTGTTCGTCAAATTGCTTATTTTTAAATTTTAAAATATGTTTCATTAACTATGCATGGGTCGTTTCGATGAGTGATCTTTTTCTATTTTTCTCTGACAGCTAAAGGGCTCTTCTCTTGTCGAATCTTTATAATTTGAAAAGCATCCTAGGGAAGTGGGACGAATTTATGTTACAACCCAATACATTAGAACATACGGAAATTTAAAACAATATTCAAGTAATGAACAATAATATTGCATCACTCTTTGAAAAGGCTGTACCATTTATTTTGGTAAGAGAATATTTAGTTTAAACTGTTTCTTGATTCATTTCAATAATTACACTTCCTTTAACCCGTAATCACAGATGTGAAAATATTGTAAAAATTTGTGTCAACACAGACATGTGGTCTCTAAAATCGCTGTATTAACGTGCCAATTAACACCATATAATCACATTCCTCGCAGTGTTTCAAATTTTTTCTGTAATATAAGAGTACTACAATTATATTCTTATAATGAGTTACTTTAAAATGGAGTTAACTATATTTATAGATTGATAAATTTTAGACTCGCATTGTATAAACTCGCTGCAAATATTGATAAAGATTCGTTTGAAAAAGAAGTTATGAAGCTATTAAATAATACTATTCGTGCTATACAATTGTAATTGTTACGAGCTTTTTGAACAATTTAATATTACAAGTAGACTGTGGATCTTTATGCAAATTCATTTCTTCATAATTAGATATAAAGAAATGCAATCTAAATGGAAAATAAGTTCACACTTCAAAGTTCCATTCGTTTTTTTTACTAAATATTAAGTGCAGAAAATTGTATGTAGCATACAATTTATTAAAGAGCGTGGAATCATTGTGCTTTTACCTCGCAAAGCTGAAAACGCGGAAAAGAACTTTTGGGACAACCTAATATTTTAAACGCTTCTTTAATTTGACTATTTTATATATTTTTTCATACTATACATGTCGTATATTTCATTCCACACTTAAACTTACCATGAATGCATAAACATTCGCGGTCTAATTATAATTACAAAACAATACCGGAAAACAAACCAAACCACTAAATTCCATTTTCGACGTGCATAATCATCCCTCAAAGCGGTCCCATGACCATCAGTTCTACGCAAGCTACTAAACTCGTATCACGCGACAAACAATCTGAAAGCCCGTAGAAACGATCAGGAAGCGACAGCATCAAGATTGTTTTCGAGATTCATCCCAATGCCAGTATTACAAGCATCTATTTCACAATCACGTCGCACCCCGTTGTGTGTCCTACGTTTACATGTGGATCGCATGGGCATAGCAGAGAAAGATGAGGACGTATCTCTATGTGTTGTGTTGTATGTACAGGCCTGGACATTGATGGATAGTCCCCTAGAGCTTTCTCTCCATTCCTGTCTGTCCTATTAAACGATACCTACTCCACTGACCATTCCAAATCATCCCTACCCCGATCATGGATCTGTTTTCACCATGAATCACCCCATTTACCACCCTCGAAGGTCTAAGAATTCACAAGATCCATGTAAACGGTACAAGTTACTGGCTAAGGTACAGCGCGTTTCAAAAATTCGTCCCACACTTCGTTTTTAACCTTTTGACACCTTTGAATTAAGTAATTTTCAGAGATCGTCTCGTTCGCGTTTCTATTAGGTAGAATAATAGGTTTGTTCGCGTTTCTCTAAAGCGGTGTCAAGTATTATTAGTGGACTGCGGACTTTTGTGCAAATTCATATTTTTATTAACTGGATCGAGAAAAGTAGAATTGAAATGGAGGATCGTTTCACTACGTCAATATTTCAATTTCTACTTTAAATATAAATATTTTGTACATTTCTTAATGTTCCATGCTTTCTGTGCCTTTTTTAATGCTTAAGTTTCCTATAAATACATAGAAATCCTTAGTTTAATTATTACTATGCTACGTAGCGACATGTGTTAACCCTTAGAGACTCGAAGTTTTAAAATCTGCATACATAAAGACCTGAGCTGGATCACTGGGGTCTCCCATGGATTTTTCTAATATGTAGCTAAAACATTTAATACTACACTAATATTGCTGTTAAACGAATTACTGGAATACTTTCTAGCATTAATGCGATTTGAACAACGTTTAAACAGCTTAATTTGAATTCTAAAAATAAAGAATAAGACGCATAATAATATTTTAACGCTAAAATTACCACGGGGATCAAAATAACCGGATGATAATTTATCATGAAAATTATATAAACTTGCAGCGGTGTGATTTTTGAGAATGATTTATTTCGTGATTTTTTATATAAAATATAAGTAAAGATTTACTTTGCTCGCAAGTAGTGTTTCATCTCGCAATAATTAATTATACTTCAGTGAACTTTATTATATTTTAGTAGTATAATTCATTATTATTCATTGCCTTTCATTATGTTTGAATAAATTTTGTCATACATTACTACATTTCACTGTGTTCAACAATATTTGAATATTACTCACTATGTTGCGCTATTTTTAAGTGTATTTTATAATATCTAACAATATTTCACTGTATTTCGATTATATTTTAGTGGTACATTTTATCATCTATCACTATCTTTCTCTATGTTTCAATAAATACTATATTTCAATATATTACGCAACATCTCACAATATTTCATTATATTTCAGTAAACTTTGCCATATATTAGTAGTATAATTCATTATTATTCATTACCTTTCACTATGTTTCAATACATTTTACTATATTTTAGCACATTTCACTGTGTTTCACAATATTTCAACGTTACTCATTATGTTGCACTATCTTTAAGTGCAACAACATAATATCTCAATATTTCACTATATTTTAGTAAACATTATTATATTATAGTGGTATATTTCATTATCTATCAGTATATTTCACTATGCTTCAATAGAAATTACTATACTTTGGTATATTTCACTGATTTCTTCTATATTTCGCAATATCTCCCAATATTTCACTATATTTCGATAAATTTTATTATATTTTACTGGTACATTTTATCATCTATCACTATCTTTCTCTATGTTTCAATAAATACTATATTTCAGTATATTACGCAACATCTCACAATATTTCATTATATTTCAGTAAACTTTGCCATATATTAGTAGTATAATTCATTATTATTCGTTACCTTTCACTATATTTCAATACATTTTACTATATTTTAGCACATTTCACTGTGTTCCACAATATTTCAACGTTACTCATTATGTTGCGCTATCTTTAAGTGCAACAACATAATATCTCAATATTTCACTATATTTTAGTAAACATTATTATATTATAGTGGTATATTTCATTATCTATCACTATCTTTCGCTATGTTTAAATAAATACTATACTTTAGTATGTTACGCAACATCTCACAATATTTCATTATATTTCAGTAAACTTTGCCATATTTTAGTAGTATAATTCATTATTATTCATTAACTTTCACTATTTTTCAATACATTTTACTATATTTTAGCACATTTCATTGTGTTTCACAATATTTCAACGTTACTCATTATGTTGCGCTATTTTTAAGTGCAACAACATAATATCTCAATATTTCACTATATTTTAGTAAACATTATTATATTATAGTGGTATATTTCATTACCTATCACTATATTTCGCTATGCTTCAATAAAAATTACTATACTTTGGTATATTTCACTGATTTCTTCTATATTTCGCAATATCTCACAATATTTCACTATATTTTAGTAAACATTATTATATTATAGTGGTATATTTCGTTATCTATCACTATCTTTCGCCATGCTTCAATAGATATTACTATACTTTTGTATATTTCACTGATCTCTTCTATATTTCGCAATATCTCACAATATCTCACTATATTTCAATAAACTCTGCTATATGTTAGTATGTTTCATTATCTTTCACTATATCTCGCAATATCTCACAATGTTTCACTATATTCTAGTAAAATTTATCATGCTTCAATGCGTTTCACTATGTTGTCCTAATTTTACTATATTCCAGTGCATTGCGATGCACAGAAACGTTTTGAACGCCCTGTATCTCCGCCCAACGCATTTCTTCCTTCGCAGACAATATCGAAACAATATTAAAACACTTCTTTTCATGAAACCAACGTTTGAATTAATCTTTTTCGAATGCATGGCTGTCTCGGTGTGTGGGCAGAAGAAGAAGGGTGTTGTTGTGGTTTTAATCTCTCTGGTAGAATTTAACGAGCCACAGAACATCTCACGTACTTTAAATGACGACCGACGACGCGTGTTTGCCTTTCTTCGTTTGAAAAACTCGTATATACGTTTCGGTACTCCTTTGTAACGAAGCCAGCGCACGTGGAAACTTTTTTCCTTCGTAGCTTTTTCTCTCTCTCTCTCTCTCTCTCTCTCTGCTAGAGAAAGCAACTGGAACATTTGATTTCAACATGGATTCGCAAGGAATAATTATTATGCTCGGAACAGGGAGAATGTTTGTTTCAATGTATACTTGCTGCATTTGTATCGTAGGGGTAGTTTACAATACGTCTTGTTCCATTAGGGACGTTTTTATTCGACAAGTAAACAATTGAAGTTGATGTTTAATATGTGGTAAAGCTATTGAAAACGTTTTTCATATATTAGGTAGCGGAAAGGTTAAGGCAATTTTCCCATCGGAAATATTAGGTGTAACAATAAGTAATTCACTATCTATTTAATGGGTTGACGAATTCATATTATCAAATGATCAAATTTTCTTTCAAGTGCGAATCCATAACTGGTCTGAAAAATGTAGCAAAGTATTATGGAATAATAGCAACTGTATTTAAGACAGAGTAGTATATAATTTTGTTATAAATAAATGCTGAATTGAACTGAATGGTGGATTATTTCACTGGTACATCTAATACATTGATATCGATTTTTTCTGAAATATTGGGAAGGATAATGTAACAATGATTATATCACCATTAATGATTTTCTCTATTTTTAATTTTCGTAAGTAGAATTAAGTGTTTTTATTAAAAAGTGTTCTATGTGCCAATAAAAATATTGTAGAAACGTAACTTGAGTATAGTTTATATAGAAATTAAGTTGACGTGATTGGTAACAAAAGTTTAAACTTATATCTTTGATATTTTTATATTTTTTAAGATATAAGGTCCAAAAGGTTATCTTACCATCATTTTACTTTTTATATTACTGATCATGCTCTTCGTGTGCCAATAATTTTGTGATTTACTGTATGCCGATACTGTTTTTAACGCCACATGGAAAATCTGTAGGACACAGATTTTTTTGTTTGTTATCTCAGAGAATTGAATTTTAAATGAGAATGCATTCTATCGATCGCCAGAATCGCATATTTTGCATCGGAAAATTTTGCTTACGGTACTTTTCATGATAATAGTGTCGTGAAGTTCATATTCAGAATGCACTATATTTTCCACTCCATTATTACAAATCGCTCTCGCAATATTCAAATTAGTTTCGAACATTATTAAGGGAATTTTTTGACAGTACGTTTTTCAAAGATTCATCCTAGTTTATAATGTAGTATTCATATTACGCAAACTATTTTGTAAAAGTTTACCCCAATTTACAATAAATTATAATATCTCTAATACGTGATTTATTGTTCAAAATTGTTAATAACAATATTTTCACAAAAAGACGAGGAAGAAAACTTATATGATGAAAAATCATGAAAAGGGATACGAATAAAATTTTAATTTCGTGATGGATAAATAATTGAAATCCTTTGTAATTCTCTATAAAAAATATTTTGTAAAAATTCTTTAATGGTTCGTCTAATAATGAATATTAATGGCATTGGAATATTATAAGCCAATCGATTATTTTATTCTTCTCGAAGATTTAACTTCTGCACCTCGCATTTATGGAAATTGACTACTTGAAATACTTAGTTCGCATTACTATAAGACAACGTAACAATGTCTGTAAAAGCAGACATTGATGGATGCTCCACGATGAAAGGAAGATAGCTAGTATCGCTCTAATTCTTTCAAGAATCACACCTACCATCGATGTTTCCTGATAATTTGTTAAATTCAATCACTTATACGAAAGGATACTTTTATAATTGCATTTGGTATTGTAAATCTGATCGAAAATGCAATTAATTGACTGGGGATGTTTATTAAAATTTTCATTTGACGGAGGAATATAGTCGTTAGGAAATTTTCATTTCACAGAACAATTTGGTTGTTGTATTAAACTGTTATTAAAAGATAACGATTTTTATATTGACCACAGAATTATTCGCAATAGTTTGCACTGAACAATTAGTGTACATCACATATAATGTATCTTCTAAAAAACTTTCAATGCTAAATATTGCAAAAAAGTTAAAAGGAAGGCTTCCAAATTTGTAATTCATATAAATTTTTAGATAAATTTGTAGAAGATATTTAAAAAGAAGTGTATATATATATATATATATGCACACATATATACATACAGGGTGTCCCGTAACTGGTGGTACAAGCGAGTAGGGGGTGATTCTACGTGAAAAATTGAATCGAAAATTTAGAACAAAATTTTTTCATATGACGCTTTATTTTCGAAAAAAATAAGTTTGGAAGTTTGTCGAGTACGCGTGCACTTGAACCAGCTTCAGTTCGACGGATTTTACTATCTTAGTGTTCCGAGTAGGAGAGTACTTCCGTGCTTCTTGCAATGTTTACAAACATTGTCAACATGATGATATCTCTTACATCGAATTTACTTTCTTCTTATGCTTATCGGACAGGACCTTTAGTTTTCGAATTACTCGACAAATTTTGAAACTTATTTTTTTCGAAAATAAAGCGTCATATGAAAAAATTTTATTCTAAATTTTCGATTCAATTTTTCACGTAGAATCACCCCCTACTCGCTTGTACCACCAGTTACGGGACATCCTGTATATATATGTTCGACCTTATTAAATTCATACCTCCACAGTATCATCCATATTACATAAATTTGACAATAAGCTCCAATCAAAATTATTCCGAAAATGACATTGAAAACGATGATTCAGATGAATTTATAGATTAAGTTGTCGAAAACTTTCAGTGGACACTTAACATAAGTAAATTTGTTTTAAAGATAACATCATATTTCTTTTAAATCATAAAGTTCTAGTTACAATTTTTCATGTAATAACTTAAAGTTCGTAGAGATATTTTAGAAACACTCATAGGTAATATGTGTATTATGCAATTGCAGTAATTAAAGTATTACTATATATTATATATACATATATAGTATAATATGATATAATATATGTTATATAATATATATTATATATTATATATAATAAAAATTAAATATAATAAAAATTACAGCAATTAATCGTATAACATCATACGATGATGCACATTAACTTGTAGTAAACAATTTTTTATGTAGTATTTATTGTTTGATAATTGTATAACAATCAACAAATGTCACAATACCCTTTTCCAAAAAGTTTGCACAATTTGTACACTTTCTTAAGTGAACTCATGCATGCAATTCTTCTAGGCTTCTAATTTATTAAATTTCTGAGCATTTATAAAGTTTCATAAATATTACACTGAATGATAATAGTAAAATATCCTAGGCGAAGAGTAACAATTCTTGTTACCTCATTATTGATACATTCGGTTGTTTAGCGTTATCCAATGGAAAAAATTTTCAATGATTTTAACTATGCATTGTCTATTAATTATTGGATTTTAAGTGGCCGAATTGGGAACTTCATTTGTTCGAATTAAGAATGCTATTAGTTAACTAAATCTCACAAAAGATGATCCCCTTCCACTTTATCAATTACACAACAGAAATCAGTAATACCAAAGGTGCTGTGAATTTTCCGAACAACCCGATACATACCACCAAAGTAAAAATGATATTTCGACTGATAATAAAATGTATTATTTCTTTTTACAGCCGATTTTCTAAATAATCGATTATCTCCTTTCGCATGTTTCACGATTTACACCGATTTGCTTCTGAGCTTTCCATATTATGCATTCAAACTTGAACCAGTTTTTTTTAATTACTCAATAAGAACTCGTTAAACAGTTACAGTTTCGCGACATTAAATTGCGGAACTTCGGTATATCGATCGCGAAAGTTGGTAGAAAACTTCACTGATCTGGTCCCGGGGTATTCATTAGCGTTTAAGTGTTTAAAGTTGCAAACAAAATGTCGGCCGCCGCCATTTGCAGCTTGGCGGGCTTCAATTTCCTTGGAATTTCACCGGGCGGAAAGTATTTTCTGGCTAGGCAGGATGAATGCTTAAATTAGTAGGTCATAGGGAGGGTAGAACCAGTTCGTTGTGTCAAGACGCTTCCAAGCGATCGTTAGTCTGTTAATGTCCGTGACACGCGCGAAATTAACGGCTGAATGGCGAATTATACTGGATTTACAGCGACGGTAAAGGACAGATGGCAGGACTTCTGGCCAGACTGTGTTTCGCCAGAACGAACTAAACGGGCGGCGATCTTTTGAATATACCAACTTCCTACTACTGAAATAGGGTAGATGTACCAATTACTGCCGCTTCAAGTTTATCGCGTAACTTTATTTAACTATTTTAGAACGCCGTTAACATAAAGATCGTTCCAGTCTGGAGCACAATATTGTTCAACATCTCTTTTATTTATGAACATTTTTTTTCTATCTCCAGTATAATGAATTAATTACTGCGTAATTGAAAATATACAACAAAGTCAAATGGCCCTATTACTGTCACTTAAAAACTTCTCATTTAAATAGAAACACGCTTTACATTAATTAGCACGTCAGTTTGTGTAACAGATATAAGATGTATAGTAAACGTATCGCCTTAATTGAATTATGACACGTCCCATAGTTTATAATTACATTTGTTACGTTTTAATGATGAACAGCGCATTTACTTCCTAATATTTATTTTTAAATATTAAGTGTAAACGAATATACAATGTTTGTGTGTTGTTACGTAAACCGAAGACCAAATTTAGTATCAAAATTAGTTTATTTAGGATTCTTCGTACGTTACTTTGCTTTTGGATAAAATAATTAAAGTATCGGTTATGGGGACACTGACAGTAATTGGGACATCTACTCTATCTCTGGATGCTATAGTTAAGTCTTTGTAATTTGAGTCCGAAACTTTCCTTTTACTCAAATCTTCAGGCATCTAAAAATATGTTGAGGGTAGGAGAATGATTTAAAATGAATTATGCAATTTTTTGAAATATTACAGAAACACAGTTAACCCTATGACATATTACAATAATTAATGAAAATTTCCACTGAGTTCTCTTAATTTTCTTAACTTTCAACAAGAATGACAGATGTAAAAGTTCGGTTCTAAATGAAACGTTTTCAAAATATTTACAAACTGTAAAGTTCAATTGGTATCGTTTTATATATTTAACAATAATAATTCAATTAGCAGAAATCATGGAAAGTTGTATAAAAATAAATATTCCAATTATAGCTACAAAAATATCACTTTATCTATGTATTTGAAAGTAATAGTTTTATTAATGAAGATTAAAAACAAACATTTTTATTTTATTACAAAATTACCATTTTACCTGTCTGATAGATAATATTCGGAAAAGATGAAGATCATAAAATTTGTGAATAATCTTAGATGCACTTATTTGGTGACAAAATTGTGTTACCTATAAAGTTTCATGTTGTCTGTAAACTTTCGAATTATATTTCAATTTAATTTACTGAACAGTTTGAAACTATAGTTTAACATATTGTCGCGTATAAAGTACAGCGTTAGATGCCTACTTTAACCTAAGAATTTAAATACCTCCGAGAATTTATTATAATCGAGCCATCCGTGCATTTTACACTTTAATTAGCTGTAGGATGAGTTCGCAGCTGCTGCATAAAAGTAGGCTAATAAATTAATTCTGGATAGCAATTTTATGGAGGTATTTCATGTCGTATTTTACATATTCAATCTTTATTTTAAAAAATCCATGAATTTCGTTTTTCCAGTCGTCTCTTACATTAGTCCATTCTTAGGAATAATTAATTCAATGCTGCATACCTAATTAAGGGTTAAAAATTCTTTAGATCGTACACCGAAAAATGTGATGCGAAACTAATATAAGAAAATTACAAATTGGAAGCAATAGATCGGGTGGTATCGATTATCGGTCGAACAGGACAGTAAATGTAACTTCGCAATCTTGAAGGTTGAGTCAGCTAGAAATTAGACGTGACGGAGTTAGATTGGATCCGAGATGACGGAAATGGAGGCAGCAAATCAAAGGAACAAGATTATGGTAGCGGCAATGAAGAGCGTTTCCATCGTACTTCTTTCAATTTTTTACAGTATTTTCCCCAACTTGGACATTCAAATGGGCACTTAAAATTAATCAAATTTCCCATAGATTAGATTCTGCAGCCCATTGATAGAACAAATAATCAGGACATGAATGTATTATGCAACGTTATAACATTTATATTATTCACTATGTTAGTGTATAATTGGTAGACTGCGGAAGTTTATGTCAATGCATATTTTAATGATTAAATGGTTCAGCAATATTAACAATTTAATCTAACATTTACAAATTAAGTTTAAAGACACTTGGAATTACGGCTTGTGTAAAACCAGTAGATTGATTTCAGTTATTGCTTTGTTATTCATACTAATAGACGTTAAATATTGTTTTCGTTCATCATTATTAACTTTATCGGATCATACAAAATAAGAGTAGGAGGGAAAATTACATTTTTGAGTATTGTTCGAAGTATATTTCATGTATTTCTAATAATGTAAAAACGTCCAAATACTTATGAACAATAGTATATGCACAATAAAACGTCGATTATTATCCAAAACGTCGATTATCGAAATTTCAGTTATCCGAATGACCGATTATCCGAATATGCAGGTTTTGCACTTGAAATTCAAATTCTTTTGTTGGCCAAATTCACCTTCTTCAATAATAAACCTCATTAAAGATTTTTTCTTCAAGAATTAAATTTTGCGTAAGAAATATTTTGGCTATTTTCTCAAGTTGCAGCAGAATTCGTATCTTAACAATATCTAAAAACATTTAATTCATTTTTTATGTTGTATTTCTCTTATTAAATAGGAGTGAGCCGCGAAATTAATCGAATGATATCATTTACTGATTAATTTTGAATCAAACATTATTTCGGTCAAAAACATTATTGGCATCTTGAAACGCCTGAAATTCTTTGCTATCTAAATTATACGAAAGATTCGGAAGAAGAACAGGAATTTAATATAACGTAATTCAAGATGTCGATCATTTCTCCATATTCTTTATTTTGATGCTTTCCTGTTAGGTCTTTAATATTTGGCATAATATTCGTTAATTTTAATCTCATGTCCCATCGAATGCACAATTCAGTTCTACTTCTTTTGTTAACATTTTATCCATTAGATTAGTCTACAAAAATGTATGGTCTCCTTTAGTTGCAGTCGCCCTCTAAGGGACGATGCCGCTCCGATTGAGAATCACTGGTCTAAAGGACTAAAAGAGTCGCATGTGGCTCGCAAACCGCAGTTTGGTCACTGTACTAATCTAATATACATAGTAAGATATAACAATGATGGTCAAGTCTTGTCATAATAGAAGCCATATGTTGCCTTTCACAAATACTTGAGAACCGCATGTTTCATTGCAACAGTATTTCATTGTGCAATTAGCGTGTTATTTTATAAAAATAATGTTATAGATTTAATTGAGGAGCTTTCCAGATAAAGGGCACATAAGACAAAATAGTGAATTGATTTATACGAGTCAACGATAAACACAGACCAAAATCTAATTACACAGTGTAGTGAAACGAAATTTGGGGAGGGGATAGTGATTATGAGGATATGGGAATTAATCAATGGCATTTGATCGAAAAAGGACACTATAGATCTATAAGCGAATATTTTCGATCAGTATTCGAGTTCGATGACTAACTTTAGACTAATTTTTATAATCAGAATACCGAAATGTGTAACACCAGAATTTATAATATAGATTTTTATGAAATTAGGAAGAATTTATTTATAATAATAACACCGTATCGGTATTTCACTAATCGATTTTAGTATTATATCGGTTTCGGTGTAGTTATGCTGGCATAATACCGGTATCAAAATTATAGCGGAATTGAATACCTGTATATAATAATATTTGGTCAGAAATTAAATCAGTCTTACAAATATCGATAAAACACGTATGAAAATACCGGTATTAGAATCGATTTATCCATTAGTAGTTGCATCGCGATAATATCGTAGTAATTACCGGTATAATACCTAAATCCAAAATTATTTCAATATTCGGTCTCTACACTTGACGATGCCAAGAGTACGTTTAATTGCCATTGTAAAATAGGTGGCGTAGAAGACTTAAAATTTTTGTACAAACCTGTATTTTACTATATTTCAATCGGACGTACATTGAATACGCGATAAATGTTGCCTCATGATATTAACGTAACAATTTCGATATAAATGTGTTGCAGACGGTGGCGTGGTTGGTGGTTCGAGGGTTGGGCCAGTGGTGACACCCCATACGTTGGAATTGACGCCACGTGGTAGAGTTTTGTTGCAACTTGCACCACCGGAAACTGCTCGAGCATATCTGCCTCCGGAATATCGACCGGGTCGTGTATATTCGGACACCGATTCAGAAAAGGTACGTATGCTGTTACTAATTAGGTTTTAATACTTTGCGCAGTTAATTAGCAGAACGAGTGACGAAGAATTTTTTTTCGGATACTTCTATATTGATTATAGGGCGAAGATTAATTCAGACGCGATGAAACGTATTTACTCGGTTGATTGAAGATTTCACGAGAATGCAAATGAATGCTAGGCGTGATAAGAAATCCTTATTTGCCTACGTGTCTGATGTGTGAAATGAAATCTTCGCGGAGAAACTGGAATTCTATAAGTTTTGGAGTATAGATTTTAATTTATAAATTACAAATTATAAATGATGGATTACAGTTTATGGATTATATATTGTACACGTTACGGATTATAGATTACATTGTATTTAATGGATGATGAATCATGGATTAAATTAATATTAATTATTATAATATGTGCTTCCAGTTGACATGCATCAACTTTCCTATTATTCGCACTACGTTATACGAAAACTGCCTTTCATCTCGTATTTAATTTCACGCAAATAACTCCGTCGGAAATGTATCCCGATTCCGATTTCGATATCATTCGCAGTTAACGTTTAACTCGATCAAACTCTCCACAAAAGCCTCTAACTGTAGTCCCTAGTTACGCTGCAAGCTAAATATTTTACGCGCTCGCGCGTACGAATCATGGGAACGCGCAAAACCGCGAGAATGCGGGTGAAAAAAAAACAGAAATGGTCCGCTAATTTCCCGATAAACAATTTACCCGGTAAATTTAGCTGTTTGCGTCCAGCGCGTTTCACGCTGTATAAAGGAGGTTGTTACACTTTGCGTCGCGATTAACTAATTTGTTGCGAATTACGCCGCTGGTGGTGTGCGTTTAATTTCGATTGAAAACACGACCTATTCATGAAAAATGTTCAACCTGAGTGGAAAGAAATTCAATGGCCGATTTAAAGCTACACGGAAGGCTGGTAAGCGAGCTGACCCGCGTGAATGGGGCTTAATTACGAAATTTCGAGAATCTTGTTTGACACGTGGCACGTGCTCCGTTTGAAAGGCGTTACGTTTAATTGGGTATTTAATTTCGTTAATTATGCATGTATGTATTGCTGGATATATTTGGCTAGCATTTTCTCGTTGGAAAAATGTATCGTTGCAACAATGTAAAAACGACTCCCATCGTGTTAACAATTCGCATCAATTATTCAAATTTGTAAACCTTCGTTTATTGTAAAATATGTATAGAATTACACAAAGTCGGAAAATCTGATTTCAACAAAATTCGAAACAAAAAGGTTGCATTAATTTAGGAACGCGATGGGGTTGCATAAATAATGGATACAGTAGAAAGTTAATATTCAATTTATATAATAAATAATAAATTAAAACTATTAGGGATAATATATTAACTGTATGTTATACGGAAACACTATTTCTAGACAATCCGTAAGCTGTAATTCATAATTTGTAATCTATAATTACTATCTTACGTAATCTACAATATCTGTTTATTGGAGTGGTGCACATGAAACATAACTTTTAATGTAAAAATGTCATTCATAAGTAACTTGTACAAAATACTACATATACACATATATATTTAGGTAAGATAATTTTTACATGATTCTATACTCTTTTTTCTAGGAATTAACTAACTTCATTATTATATATTCGTACAAATCACCAATTTCCAGATTGTTTAATCTTCCTTCCGACTTTTTATCCGGTGATAAATTATTAAGCTTAAATTCTGCGAATCAATATTAAATTATTCCTCTATTTATATAATCTCATTCAAATCCCCGTTTCAATAACTTTCATGGTATATTTGCTTAAATTTAGACTTCCACGAACAAGTGCTTCAATATCCCAATAATTCATGATATCAAAAACTGAAGTTTTCATAATTTTATGTAATACACGCACATATACATATACATTACGTCTAATTGCTCTTCCTTTAACACTAGATTTACGAATCTTTATAACGTACTTTCACAGGTTTCCTAAAAGATAAGTATATTATACATAAATACTCGAAGTTAAAAAGTCAGAAAGGGGTGGAATGAAATACGATATATATTCAAATCATTGAATCAAAGTCAACATAAATTGCTAAAAAATAATATTTATGATTATTGTAACTTTAAAGATAAAATACGAAATGCGACAAATTGACGGGTTCAATAAATCCATTGTTAATGTGATTTATTATAATTGACGTTTTTACAAAATTACAAGAACAATATCCATCTGTCAATCTCAAACTAATACAATTTACGAGCTGTACAATATTTAGCTGAGGTTTAACATTTCTACCATATTCTTTCCAATACGAATCGTTTATTTTATTTTATTTCTTGTTAGTAAAATTTCATTGTATGTTTTTGCGCGGCGAATCACCCCTTGGGGGTTGCTCTCTGACTACTGGAACCATTTCCTATACTATACGAAGTTTATAGAGAACGTAGAAACGCTCGAAGTTTATTTATTGTGCGCTGTGCCGTTTATTCTCCCTTTAATCTGCACGAGATAAATATCGGCTAGCTAAAACAACGAACTTCTGTCCGTAGACGGACAGGAAGGAAAAGAATATAGTGCATAGAGGAACAAGGGTAGGGGAAAACGGTGAGTAGGAAAGAGATACAAAGGCGTCGAGAGACGCGATGGGCATTTCGTTAAGCGAAGAAAAAAGATTTAAACGATCAGCTCGTTAAATACACGCGAATAAATCGTACGTGAAATTGGCCGACCTTCGCGTTAATTACACGCTACCCTGGAATTAAAAACTGGCAAACATGGACGGATATTAGAATTAATTATATACTTCACTTGCATTTTCTTTTTTTGTTAGAAAGTAAATAGCATCGTATGAATATTATTTAGGATAGTCTTAATTTCGTATTTTATTGATATAAAGTGGGGATGGGACACTTAAAATCTCAAAAACTCGAAAGTTTTCGCGAGTCAAAGAGTTTCGAATTTCGAGAACTTGAAACTCTCTGCTACTTTTATGATTCGAAACTCGACTATTGTAATACGGGGTCAATGTGACGTATGTATATACGTCGCCACTAGCGATGAGTCGTTTTGACGAACGTAAACCAGTTGACGATTAAAAGTACTATTACAAAAGTTTATTGTACGTACGTATTGTATTTTTCCAGATGTGGATGTACTCGCTGGGAAGGGCATTATTGGACACGACCCCAAGAGTCGCAGCATTAACAGGGACGGTTTCCGTTTCACCTTCGTCGGCACTTCAATCCGTCTTGGCCGCCATGACGGAACCTGATCCACGAAGACGAGCTTCCTTGATGAATCTGCTAGACGTAAGTCTTGTAAATCTATTGTACGCTGCGGGTAACTTGACCGGGACTTGTATGCACGCGTGTGCCTCTGTTCCTCCGTATGTTTTCTTCCCTTCTTCGCTTTTTTAACACGTGGACCGCCATGGCGATTTTACTCGTTTCAGTAGGATACATTATAATTATACACACACGTATTACATTTATTTTATTAAGATATGTAGTTATTTAACTTTTCTACGATACTTCCGATAGTATATATTATTGCTGCTGTAATATGTGAATCAGTGGAATTTCGGGAAATGTGATTGTTTATTTGATTTGAATGCTTTAGTTAATCGAAAGAAAGAAGAATTTACACATTTTCACTTTGGATATGCATCGTGGATGGTGGATGGTGAAGGTGAATTTACACCTTACACTTTCGATGTCCAAACTGAATACAAAATGAGCAGTGAATGAAGTAAACCCCCCCACTACTTTTAGTAATTTGTAAGAATGATTCGCTCGTAGTGTAGCAATAACGACAAATGAGCCGTTCACAAAGGAAAATGATTGACTCCACTGTTTGTATTTATTAAAATTGTAGTAGTATCAAAGCACTTGATTGAAGCTTAACTTTTTGTATTTAAAATAAATTTCCTTTATTATTGGAGCTTAATACCACGAAATGAGAAAAATGTCTTCGGTCATGGAATCATAAATAATATATAAAAATAGTAACGATTATTCGAAGGATATGTCATCCTATGCATGTTATTAACAAAATAAATGCTACATCTATAATAGTACATTCTATTGTGTTTATACGAATTTACATTTTATAAGGAATTCTAAAAAAAGACTGCATATTTATTTTATCAATTCTTCTACTTTTTGTTGTGTGGGGTTAATCAATTTGGCAAATGAGCAGCTCAACTGTAAAAGTGTCTAGAATAAAATAAACAGCCACAACTAACCGTTCGGATTTCGTAATTAGCCTGTTTTGCTTTTAGTATTTTGCTCGCCAACAATTTGAAAACTTGTGAAATGAGCTCAACTATTGAATTGGTGTAAACGTACCAGCTTTTATCTCTCACATTCACTATGGACGAATCGTTCAATCATCATCCGTGATGTACAGTCAAAGTGTAAAGTCTGAATTGGCTTTAAATTGTCCTTTAAATACTGCAGCTTTCATCTTCCACTTTTATTGTGGACGAATCATTTGCAATGGTCATCCAAAGCAGAAAAGTGTAAATTTGCATTTAAAGTTTCGACTAATGATGCAAATATTATGACATATCTTTATAATTGTGTCGGAGAAGGTGGGGACCTGTAATCAACCAGAGCTGCATTCCTTCCGGCAACCAACTTTCCAGTGGCGTACAGTAGTTGAAATTGTTTTTTACTTCTCTCTACTGTCGCCGAGATCTTTTATGAAGACCGGCCACCTCGTTTCCCACCCCGTTTTGCTCTTTTTTGCTTGAGATAAAGGTAGACGCGATGCAGACGGAAAGATAGCACGAAATATTTTTTCCTGCCTGACTTTCTGTGTATCTGATATGCTTTCTTTTGTGTTTGTCGTCGTGCTACGTGCAACTATCTGGTTTTTGTTGAAATTGTTCGTGTTAAATAAATTTTATCTTTGTACAAGGTTTAAATACAGCTGCGAGGCATTGAGAAATTTTTAATGAAATTAAAACTATGAAGATAAAATTACACTTGCGTCTCATTGGTTGAAATTTATTAGATTTATTATTTTATTGTGCTTGGAGTTAAAATAAGAACGAGAGAAAGTGTGAATTTTTAATGAAATAGAAACTATGGAATTAACGAAATTTCTATTTTCTTTCTTCGTTGAAATTAAGTTTATTTATTAGAGCTACTTTTACAATATACAGTTGCTCACAAAAGTGTTCGATCGCTTGAACATTGAGAATCTTCATCCATTCTGTATTCGTTTCTTTTGTAATATGTTTGAAAGTAACGCTTCATAACATTATTATTTGCTTTCTCTATAAGGACGAGTTACAAACGTGGTGCGAACCAGAATCTAATTACAATAAAAACGCACCGCATAGTATGAAAATTTGTTTACTTACGATTCATTATACATTACTTTGCTATTAAATAAACGAATTCAAGTGGCAGTTATAGGAACAGTGACAGTAATTAAGTCATTTACCCTAGTTTCTCTTGAAAAATTATATCCCAAATAAGTTTTATTCTTGATTTTTCCTTTCTATCATTTCTAAGTTTGTAAACCATTCTAATTGTAAATAGTAAAATAGTGCTGAATAACATGATCCATATCACAAAGGGCTACAGATTACGCAATTAACTGGATTCTATCGTCACCTACGGGTACAAATTTCATTAATATCGGGATCGTGAAGGCCAGGACGATTTGTCGATTAGAGGTGAATATGATGCAGAGAGCACTCGAGTGCTTGTGAAGGCGGACACGGGAAGATCGCTTTAATTGTATTATCTGCTGCTTGAATAGAATGGAGAAGGTTAACAGGTCGAAGCAGCCGATTCTAGCCCATTAACCCTTCCTTGTCCTTAAGAGCACACTGGATCCTCTCTCAATCTTTCAATTCTTCAAATTCTAACTCTTTCGAGACAGATTTTTCCTTTAACGAAGCACCCAACAATTATCTTTCTTATATTTGGTTTATTAATAATGTATTGGGTGCGTGCAAAAGTTTCGATGGGTTCGATCATAATTAAATGTAGTATTATATGTAAAACGTTTATTTATTCAATCAGAGAATGACTATTATTTTCAATAACCTTTGCTTGTTATTCTAATAGCAATCGCATTTCCTCGTAATGAAAATTACCTAAATTTCCAAAAAATGGTGAGACGTGATTTATTATGCAATTTATCAAAAACTGATCATTAACTTTTGCACTCAGCTAAAAGATACTTCACTAAACACTGTGCAAATGTAAAAGTGGAAGTATAATGCACTAGGTGAGTGCAACAATTTTAATAGCTTTTCAATAGATTTTGCGATAAGCCACGTGTTATTTTTCTTAAGAAGAAATTATAAGATTTTTATGGTATAGAAATCTGACTGCATTCAGACTGATTTACAAAAGTTATCGGAAATAATAACGACTATCGAACTTACTAAATAAATAATTGTTCGGCAATAAAACACAATCTATCCGTTCAGGATCGTCCATCAAAGCTTTTGCACGAACCCAATATTTAGATACTCGAATAAATTGTAATAAAGCACACTGTACGATACACTAAATTTTGTAAAGCAACATTTCTTGTAATTTGCAAAATGGAATGTACAGCTTCGTTAGATGAAATCAAAATTGATATGCAACATTTTTTATCATGTGATATCAATGTGTCTCTACTGTTAGAGACTTAATCTTTGGAATTACTTTTGATCAGCGACGTACGGAGCCTAAACACGTGAAAAGTATAAAGGATCCCGTCATCTAACACCGTCTTCCCAAACTATAGTCTACCGTAGGCAACCACATTTCCAAGAGTTCCTTTTGTTGTCGTAGAATAGGAGAACAATGAAGCGATAATAGGTTGGACCGCTTCTCCGTTGATATCATAGCTCACCGAGTCCACGGAATTTCTTAGCAAAGAGCTATTGTTCCCTAAAACTAATAGATCGTCTGGCAGGGTACCGGCAATTTCCAAATCGGATAATCAGAACAAACACACACGTGTACGATCTCATTAAGGTCATGCGAGACTCGGAACAGTATCGTTTCCAACTTCCAAATCTATTAGAGCATTTGACCCGATAGTTCCGTTCCAGTTTGCCAATTTCCAACGAGTTTACCTGACTTCCACCTTATGATAGTAAAACGTTGTAAACGTGTTGCACGCGTATTTTAATATGTGCGCATGGTGCACGTATGCGTCCTAAAATTTCGCAATACTGCGTCCATGTCCGGTTGAATATTTGTAGAATTTTTAAGAATTTTTTTACATTGGACTGTGAATTTGCATAATACAATAATTTGTCTTCTTTATGATTTTGCTTTTCCTTTTATTGGCTCAAGAAATGATAGAGACAGAAATAATTTGATTATAGTTTTAGGAATATGATATGTATTTCGTGTTTAATTTTGAATTGTAGCAGATAGAAGTACAAATATAATAATTAATTTTATGCAAGCATCATCTTATCGTATCAACTAACTTTCGAAATATAATAGAATGGCTTGTTTATTATCATTTACTATTGTTTCTGTCCAGTTGTAAATTATAATCAAATATATATCAAACTTAACGCGTTTGATATGCAGCGATACGATTTTTTTTGCTTCAATCGATCTTATATCTTTTGGAAGCGTACTGTACAATAATAATGATTCCACTTTAGATATATTTATATTAACACAATCCTCCCCTCATTAGGTACCAAATTTCATAGATATTGCGTCCACGCTCTTCTTTTATAAACTGTAAATCTTGTCTACCGAACCAACACTGACACTTGAACAGATATTTATTCGTAATTGCTCTAATTTTTCCAGGTGATTTCTGAGTACTGCCGTACCCGTTTGCAGTCGAAGCCCTTCACCCACATCGTGATGGACATGTACCGCGAAGTAGTAAAATCGCCGCAATACGCAGCTCGCAAACGCGTCACGTATCAGCACCTAAACCCTCCCGTACCTCTTCGAACTGCTTCCAATCTCACCGACCATAATCGGCGTCAGACCAACTATCCCCATAGTCACTACCACCATCACCAGCAACCTCCTCAACAGCTAGATCCCCAATCCATCCACAACCAAATTAAAACCCAACATCAACTTGGTCCCTATCACTGTACCAATCAATTCAATCCTCCTCGCCCAAATCAGCAGCGTTCTTCGGCTCAGTATCAGGTTCATCAACATCAGCAACAACTTCAAGAAGCTCTTCAACAGGCTCCAGTACCAAAAGTCCATCATTATCATCATCATCATCCAGCGAAGGGTGCTCTGTTCAAATTGCAGTCGAGGAATTCTCATTCGCATCCGAATTTACCGAGCCTTTGCGGACAACAGACGCAGCAGAATCGGAGACCGGAAATGGAAGAACGGAGAACGACGCAATTTCAATCGCAGTTGAATGTTCAAGCAAGCGGACGTCCGGTCGGACCGGCGTTGCAACATCAAAGACGGCATCATCATTCTAGAACGTATTCGCAGCCGATCTATACGAGGTTACAACACACTAGAAGCAGTGGAAACTTGCCTTCGTCGGTTGTTGGTGAAAATAACCAAGGGAACGTTTATAGCGATCCTATTTACGCGTTGCCCGTTAAGCCCTTCCTGAGCTCGCAGGATGTCAGAGTAAACGGACTCTCCGTGAAGCCGCCTGTCGCCCATCGCGGCGAAGATGTGTACACTGGGCCGACGATAGCTAGGTAATATACCTTTTTAGGAATAAAACTATAGACTAGGTACAAATATTCAAATTGCATACCTTCTTGTGTAGTGTAGAATTCTGCTCTGGTCACTTTCCAAGTATAGTGCAGTCCGCTTATTATATCACGGATAATGTTTTCAATCGGTTATTGTTATGATAATCAGTTGATCCCAAAACACTCTATATAAGATTGATTAAAAATAATCTGCCTATTGTAATGAAACTTTGGTTATTAGTAGCAAGTGTGATAATTATTGGAAACTGGTAGAATTGGAAACTTGGAAAATATTTTTGGAAACAAACGATAAGAATTCTTAATAAATTCGTACTAAATGAATATTTTTTTTTCTTTTGTATGAGTGCATTGCAAGACGTATTAGAAAATACGCAAATAATCGTCAAGCTTATGACAATTGGAATGTTCTTAAAAAAGTTAGTACATCCATTAAATTAAATACAAATGTGATAACTGGACTGCGGATGTTTATGCAAATTTCTATCTCCTTAAGTAACATTGAAAGAGTGAACTTTAATAGAGATTTGTTTAGTACTCTAAGTGTTGTAATTTTTACGTTACATTCGATATCTTGTAGATATATTTTTATATGTTACATGGAATCTGTTCTTTTTTGCAAATTTAAATTTACCATAAGTGCATAGAGATCCGCAGACTAGCCATAACTGTTTGCAATAAAATGAGTTCAATAATAAATATTTTTTTATCCTCCGCGTAATAATTATTATCAGTCGGACATTCTTATCAAAGCTTGCAAGTCCAAAAGTGATTATAATAAGCAGATTGTACTATACTAATGACATGTCTGTTCTTTGAGTGTCACTATAACGATCCATTAATCGATCCACTAAAACTTTTATACGATAAACTCAATGTGGGAATCGTAACGAATAATTACACATCTATGGAGATAGATTCATTTGTTAGCATAACGTATCGGCAACGAACTCGTAGATTCCAGTTGGAAAAATAAATCCCTTTACTGTAGTATTGGATAATTAAAATAAACCATGTTACCATTTCATTGAATTTTTCTTTCTATGTAGTTCAAGTATATAATGGTGGCAATATATGATTCCACTTAAAAACTGCAAAATGATTCCAGGTTTTACGAAAAGGGTTACATTTTCGTAGATTCATTTGCATCTGTAGATTCTTCATTTAATATCAATGTACTTTTGTTTAAAACATTTTCTTGTTAAGCTACTAGAAACAGACCGATTCGCGGACAACTTTACGTATTATCTTTGTATTCATATTTTGTCGCTAATAACTGTTTTTATCTATGTATCGGAATCTTTTCGAATTTTTATTCGCCACGGAAAAAGGGGGATAACTTTTAAGCTTTCGATTGACGAAGTTCTCCAAAACGTTTCTCCTGTGATTTGTCAAAATAGGCGACCATCAGCAGCCGGATATTCTCATCCGGATATAGCAACATCGTCGACAGAACGACCTCGAGAGGAGGTTTATGGGAGATCTGCAGGACGAACGAATGCGCCGTTGCAAAGGCAACACTCAAATCCTCAGTTGCCAAGCAGGGATCAACGAGAGGGGGATTTCGAGCAAAGGGTGCCAGAGCAGGGTATCACGACAACTGATCACAGATGTCCAGCAGGCAGAGGGAAAGAGGAGCAAATAGTGCAACAACAAAACCCAGTGTCTTCCATAAGAGTGAGAAGCGTTCAGGGTCCACCTAAACCGCCACGTATAATAACCACGTTGAAGAAGCCGCCATTTTCTGATGTAGAGAGCAGCAAATCGGAACCACCAGCAAAACCGCCAAGGTAAACTTTCCTATTGTTATGAGGCGGATTTTGATGTTATTATGGGAAACTTACATATATACAAATAAGTACAGAATACACGCAGCTTACGAAAATGCATAAAATACTGAAATTATAGAACATATTTTGATACTTAGAGGATGAAACTATTCTGTATTTAGCATTCACATTTTTATTTTTGCTTAGAAACAAGTGATATTGCATAAAAATTGGCAGTCTACTTATTATTATGGTTAGTTTCTATTAGGTTGTTCAGAAAATTCGTATTTTAATTGTAGATAGTGATAGTGTCTCTTTTTGCGGTTCGATTTCTTTCGAGCACTCGGATTGGTTCGTTTGTTCAAACCTAGTATAACTCGATTCGTTTTATCCGACTATTTAGTATCTCTAATTCTTTTACAATCAGGAAGTTTTATGAATGCCTTTTTTAAAAAAATTAACATTTTCATCCGAGACGAAATTTTGTGAGTAACTTTTTTTCAATTCATTTGCAATGTATTTAATTTCTAACCACCACTAAAGTTTCATAAATATTAACGGAAATTTTTGTGATAGAATATCTCAGGCATTGTCAAATTTTCGCTGCCTTTTTGTTGAAACATAAAATTTAACGTGATCGAATAAAAAAAACGTTGCCTTTTCTTTTAATCATTTTAGGCGATATTCTTTAAATATTGCATTTAAGTGTGTCTTTAAATTAAGAGTATTATTGCTTAACAAAAATATCTCCAAAGCGCTACGAACTTTTCGAACAACCTAATATAAATATAAATCTATAAACGTGAATTATTAAATTATGATGGGTAGATAAAATATAAATTAGAATGTTTATGGGAATATTATGAAAACTGTTCGAAAAAGTGTAGTACAAAATAATGATACAAAAATTTCCCTCGAGATCATTTGTGAAGAATTTTCAATGTCTTCACTATTAATTAAATGCAATCTTGTATTTTATTTTGTCACGGTCATATCACCACATACGCCACTGCATTTTATAGAAAGTTTCCTCTCGTCTTTTCTCAATCTCATGCTATTCTTCCCTACTTCCTTTTCTTTTGTTTCGCACGGGTCGGGCCTGTCGAAGTGCCAATTTCGCGGCCAGACCCGTATGAGCCAAATTTCTATCTCTGGACTTTCTCTTATTTTTTACGCATCTTCCAGAGCCTCGCCTGGGCCAGGTTAATGTCCGCTCTTGGGCCCTGGCGAACCTCTTCACTCTCCCTTTTTATGACTCTCTTCCGCTGCCAGAATTTTCCATACTTTCCACTCCTTCTCGATTTTCTCTCTGTCTTTCGCAACTTCTATCTTTTCCTAAGGGTTTTTTGAGGAGGCTCGACTAGTAGAACAGTCGGTCGCGAGCTCCCGCAAGATGCTAACGCAAAACTGATCGGTACGCGAACTCTCACGATACGATAAATATATAAGTGTTGAGGAACGAATCTATCGGTGTGGTCATTTAAATAACCCTTCCTCCACAGTTTGTATGTTCTTTTAAATACAACGTGGAGCAGTATAAAACTTTTATAAACGCATTTATAGAAATGAAACGTTGATGCATTTGTATTATATTCTATAAAAATTACAACGTCTACTGTTAGTACTTTCAATATTTCATGTGGTTTTGCATATTATGATTATTCCTCAATTATTTGCACGTTCAAATTTATTATAAATGCATAAAATATCACAATTTATCCATAAATAATTAAAAGTCAGATTTAATGACTGACGATCGTCCAAACTGAGAATACTTTAATCTGAAGATAATTTATAAAAATAGATGTAACACGTAAATTAATACATGCATACATTTATGCCTAAACATAAATATATGTGGTGTGTTAATGAAATATGAAAGAGGAATTAGATAGGAAACTAACTACATATAATTTTTTTCCTTAATAGAATACTTCTTTTTGCAACTGAATAACAATATAAAATAATATTTGCATACAATTTATATACTTTTAATTTGAATTGTATGTAACAAAGAAAGATAGTATGTAACATCTAATAATTAGTTTGTGGATGTATATTCAAACTTATATTTTTATTAGCAAGTTGAAAGTAATGGAACCTAACTAAATTAGTCGTCTTAATGTCCAAATATATTACGCAGCAAAATTAAAGGTTCACTAATGTTGGGCCGAAAAATTGCCAGTTTTTTAACTGCTGTAACTCCGTGAAAAATCATCGTAAAATCATCATCTTTGTTTTCGAATTAAATCATAATGCCTGTTTTTTAAGATAACATGTTTGGATTTTAAAATTTGATCTCCAAAGATTGCCAATTTTTCGGCCCAAAATTACAAATTCTTTAATTTTGCAATGCGTACTTTGAGTATTTTGTATATTTTTGTATATCGTGTGCATTCTATACATTTTTGCACATTTAAATTTTCCATAAATGCATACACATCCATAAGCTACTAATAATAATTGTAGCGTCCGGCACACTGCAACCTCTCGTTGAGGTTTCGCGGGGTTGTAAGGCCCGCTAGTAATTTAGTGACAATATGCGGTGGACGTTGACCTTTCTAAAATTAATTACTCAGACTTAGTTGAAATAGGTAATAATTACTTGACGCAGTTACGTTCACTGGTGCGATTTATTATTGCTCCTTGCTTTCGTGATTTCGTGTTTTCGTGATTCGTTTTGGTGTCCGGGTTTTTATAATTTCGGTGTCTTCTGTGATTGGTAGGTTTGTGTGTAAGTGGATGGTGTTGTGTGTTCTGATTGGTGTCGGTGCTGTTGGGGGTGAGTTGCGATGGCGTTCGGAGTGGGAAAGTCGTTCTTAACTATTAGCTATTGTCCGTACTGAGGCAGAAAAAAAAACGGTATATTTACTCGATCCTTTTGAGCGCTTCGGAAGGGCTTCGCGCACGTGGCGTCCAGAAGTTAGATTTTTCGAGGCGCAACGGTAATAAACCGTTTACCGCTCTAATACCTAGGTCTCTGGGACCGAACAATAATTATACAACACTTTAAAATAGTTTGGAAGTTCAATATGTACACAGATTACTTGCTGTTTTGCATCTTTTCTGTTGTGCAATCTTTTTTCGTTCGAATTTATGTTTTTCATTACTGGAAGATAGAAAATCAATAAGTTATTAATCAAACCCCCGGTGCAGCTGAAGTATGCGCAAAATGAAGTATTTAATCCGAACTGTTGGATGCAGGAGTTCGAAAAATTTCATGAATTTTTAGAAATACCCTAATAAATATGCGCACATTTTAATTGTAAACCGTAATCGAAAATCTTATCAGTACCAAATGTAAAATTAATTTTAAAGTAATTATAAAGTTAGTAATTAATGTTAGCACTATAAATTTATTATTATTCTCCAACTATTACTTTTACTTCAAATTTGAAAATAATAAGATTGTTAAAGGAGAAGAAGAAAATTAGTTTGATACTTTATAATAATTTTACTAAACGATAAATGTGACTGGGAAGTTTTTATTATCCACAAAATTAAATTTTATTGAATACTAGAATTTTCGTGTGTTCTAAAATTGTTGAGCTAGTTTATATTTCACGCTGGAGTGCTCAAAAATTACATATCCAATAATATTGTAGATCTGCGTTTCTCAATCTTTTTGCAGCAGGATTCAACATATTTGATTATAATGATATCGCGGGTCAAACATTTATGACATACAAATTTGATTCTTGATTTGACTGAAATCATGTGATATAAACGAAAAAATGACATATATTTAGGAACAATTTCTACATATGAAAAGTAAGGTCGACACTGAATTATAACTAGCTTACGTATATAATAATTTTTTCATATAAAATTAGTATGTACTAGTTTAACAATATTCCTAATTCTAGTTTAAATAAACTTCGACAATAATAAAACTTGGAAGAAATAGCAATTAAATACAATCAAAGCAAGTTCACAAAATCTTCTTTCAATGAGTTTTAAAATGCCAGCTAAGAATTTTCATCACGGCAACCCTAAATATCTCCTCCCCTCCACCCTTTCATATTACCAACCATCTCTTGCTCAATTTTCTTTGGAACTTGACAAACTATCCTATGTGTTGGAAAGCCATAAAGGGAACAGGAGACGCAAAGTAATCAGGAATCGAAATTTATAACTGACTCCGTTCGCTAACACGTTGGAATTTCATCAATCTTCAGAGGAAGAAAGGGTGTTAAATTAGAGCTCGCCAGTCGAACAGTCGTTAGGATATTCCGGCACCCCTTTCAGCCACATTATTAAGTTTGTCCCGCATCGTAGGTCCGCGTTAATATATGCTTTCAAGCGATCTAGGTCGCACCACCCTCGAAGAGTGGTAAGATTGTCGAGGTTCAAAGCTCAAAGGTTGCTGTGCCCGTTCGTCAGGTGGGAAACGTCACAGTCGTTGCCTGTAAAAACCGACGGGTGGCCATTAATTCTAGTTTCCCGCAATGACGTCGTATTTGAATCGAACTGAAAGCGTTTTACTCGTTTTCTCGTTACTTTTTAGTGGACCTTTTATCGATAAGAAGATATATCGTGTTGTAAGAAGTATTAGGTGTATATGAAATTGCCAATCGTAGTTAGTATGAAAGTTCCTTCATTTATAGTAGAGATAGCGGTGAGGTGCAATGAATGAACTTTTAATTAAGATGAAATAGCAGAAAAGCTAAGCTGTCTATCTAATACTAGTTTGTAGCATTTGTCCAATATCGTATCTGTATATAAGTAAAAATTCAATAATTGAATAAATATATTCCTCAACGGAATGGAAAACAATTAAACTTAATTGAAATAGAGACAAAGGAAACACGCTTTGAAAGGCGATACTGCTATATGGTTTGTTGTTATACAGCATGCATTCACAGTGTACCTTTTCCCAACAATGCTTTCAGAAATCTGATAAAAAATGGACCGAGAGCTCGACGAGGCAAAGCGGTACAGAGGGCACCATCCAGGCTATACAGAACAGTGGGTGGTCCCATGAGGTCTTTTAACAAAGCGCAGTGTGTTGGTCCTGAATTTGTAGTGCGTGCCAATCAGCCACCAAAGACGCTATGCGTGGGCCAAGTAAAGGTAATAACAGTATTTCATTTTTACATTCACAATATTTTAATCCATAATATTAACACTCAAATCACCAAACCGGTTAAAATGTCCGGTAGGAAGGTAATTTACCGTGAAATTATATAAACTTGCAGCAATGCATTCTTCAAAATATTTCGTGACTTTCGGTACGAAGTATGAGTAAAAATTACTTCGCTTGCAACGTATATCGTTTTCAAATATCCATCATTTTTATTCCTTTCATATAAATAAGTATACTTTACGCGTTGATGATTTTAGTATCGTAGATTTTGTATAATACATATAAGATTAATTTCTTAACAGCTATTTAACTTTTTATTATTTTAAACTTCAGATACATTTATTGACAAGTAACTATTTTGCATATGTAAAGTATGTGCGTATTTTCTATTATAGATACTCCATATGCGACAGTCATGCGAATATCGCGCTGCAGTCATACGGTTAATATACCATAAAATAACTAATTTTAAATAAAAAATAAATATAAGTATTTTATAGCTGACTAGAAGTTAGATTATAAAATGCTTGAAAAAATATATGTAGGAAGAAAAAGTATTTAATACCGATTTATTCATAAATCTTTTTGCTGTGAAGTGGCTTAATTACAAATATGTGCAATACTTTATTACGGGAAAATATGATTTTTTAATACAAAGGAAACGTAAAAAGGAATATTTCCGGTACCGGGAATCGAACCCGAGCCTCGTGGGTGAGAACCAGGTATCCTAGCCACTTTTTTTTTGTAACACGTTTATTAGCCATAAAATATACATAACAGATTAACAGGTTCCTTAAACGTACAAATAGGATCTAAAACTATATTAACAGAAAATCTTATAGACTAATGATTCTACGGGAGAGTACGCGTAGCCTAAATAATGTACAGTAATAATATTTATTTACACTTATCGGTAGGAGGGGTTTGTTTTATTTACATATATATATATAATTATAGTGGTAGCTTTAAGAGTATAGAAAGGCTTAAAACTATACTTAACTTGACTATATGGGGGGAAGGGAGTGTGAGGAAGTAGAATTTTAATACTTGTAGAGTGGGCTGCTATGGTGTTATGTGCAGGATTGCAGTTTTATAGTTTTCTATTAATGCTACGGTTCTGTTTGTACGTCTACTACTCGAGCTACCAATATTTGTCTGTGTTTTTCGTGAAGTTGCTTTTGGTGTCGTGGAGTGTGAGTTTGTGTAGAAATTTGAGGTTGTAGTTGTTTGGGTTTATGTCTGGATTGTAAAGTAGTTTTGTGTCGTCAGATTTTCTGTTGTAGTGGTATATTAGTGGGATGTGTTCTGTGTTTTGGATAATGCCTATTGAATCTAAGTAGGTAAATGCTTCGGGTGGAATGTATCCTGTGGATCTGGCTTTTTCAAAGTAGAGTTGTTGTGGGTATACTGTGTGCGTGATTAGAGTGTTTGTAGAGTTTTTATGGATGGTGGACCTTGCGTTTCTGATTTGTTTAAGTATAAAAATGTCTATACGTGTTATCTTTCTCTTACACATAATTTGTATTAGTAAAGCTAACTACTTTGCCCTGTTGTAAAGTTTATGTGTGCTGATGTATTTAGTGTAGTTTGTCTCTGGCGATCTATAACTGTTTAAGCAGGCTCGAATGGATTTTCTCTCGAGTAGGCGTATTTTTTCCATAACCGTAGCACTAATATTGAACCATGTTTGGCATCCGTATGATGATGGGTGTTATTAATAATGTGGAAGACAGAATGTCGTGTGAATGTTTGGACCAGAGCGATTGCTAAGCGAACGGTGTTGTATTTGGGTAAGATTGGCTGAGGCGTGAATGAGAAGTGTTTGGGATAGAGCGATTGAGTTAACGTGGCGTCAAAGAGTGCGTGGTCGCGCTAGGTTTCGTGTGAACGTGACTGTTTGGGTTCTACGAATGTCTGAGACGAGTGAGAGAAGCAAAGAGAGATAAGGAAAAAGAATGAATGCGTGCAAGGGTAGAGAATGCGTGGGTGAGGGAGTCGAGAAAAGGAGTCGAGTACGAGAGGACGTTGCGAGTGCAGAGCGAGAGTTTTTTCTGAGATTGTGCGAACTCAGTATTAGTAATAAACTAGCAATTATTGCAAAGGCTGAGTTTCTTTTTTCCTTTCCCTTTTCGCACCTTACAACAACACACGAGGGATTTACTTTAAAATAATCCCTACAATAATTTGTAGCACAATATTTTTACCTCCGCTGTTAGGTCTTTGGAGTAAAAAATTTTTTTATTGGCCAGAAATGCGTTGCGGGCTTTGATGATTTGAATGTTTACGTGATCTTTAAGTGTTAGCTTAAAATCTATGTTTATGCCTAAGTACTTCACTACGTTTTTGTTGGGTATATTGTTATTTGCATTATGTACATTATTGGTGGGGAGTATTTTGAAATGTTTGCTGTGCGCTCTTACATCTGAATTTGCTGTTGATCTTATCTATATATAGGGCCTGAACAGGATAGTTTCGCATTTACTTTCGTTCATTTTTAATTTCCAGGTGGTACAGTAGTCGTGTACCTGGTTGTATATTGTTTGAAGTTCTTTTTTTATAACGGATAGTTTATTGCCGTTTATGTATATTATGAAGTCGTCTGCGAAGGCGATGGCTTTTTTGTTGTTGTCGTTATTTGGGTTGAATAGGTTTAATATGTCACTTATGTACATGTTAAACAGGATGGGGGAGTTCACAGTTCCTTGTTGAAGTCCGTTCTTAATTGAAAAGTATTCTGATGATTTTGTGTTATTTTCGTATACATGGAATTTTCTGCCGCTTAGCATGTTCCATAATATTTTGAGTAGATGTTTTGGAATTTTTTTTTTATTAGTTTATAGAAGAGAACTTCGATCTATATCGTATCGAAGGCCTTTTCTAAGTCAATGAGGCAGGCTCCTGTGCAGTTGTCTGCGTTTCTAGCCCAGCACACATCTGAGAGGAATTTTGTGATCGCGTGTGTTGTTGAGTGTTTGTGTTTGAATCCGAATTGGTGTTCTGGTATGATGTTGTTTGTGGTGCAGTGTGAGTTAATGGCTGAGTTGATTACTGCTTCAAATACTTTGCTTATGTTTGGCAGTAAGCTAATCGGTCTATAGTTGGATGGTACGCTGCTGTCTTTTCCTTTTTTTTATTGTTACTAATTTTGCTGCCTTCCATTTTATTGGAAAGTAGGTTGAGTTTAAACAGTTATTAAATAGTATTGTGTAGAAGTGGATGTACTGTGTTTGGAGGTTTTTGAGGACTAGGTTTGGTATATTGTCGAGGGCTGAAGATTTTTTGTTGTTTAGTTTCTTGAATATGCCTTTGAGTTTGTGTAGGTTTGTGAAGTAATTTGGTGGCGTTTGGTTTTCGTTTCGATGGTCAGATGTGTTTAGATGTGTGAAAGTGCAGACTGTGTTTTTGTTTTTTGTGTCAGTGGATATCTCCTGTTTTAGCTCTTCGATTTTCGTATTTATTATGTTGCTTAACTGTTGTTTGTCCATGTGGGTGTTTTGAATGTGAACTGCTTGGAGGTGAGCGCCTACGAGGTTTAGCTTGTCCATTTGGTTGTCTATGGTGTAATTTCCGTCTTTGTCTGTGTTTAGCGAGGATGTATTGATGTTTGCGTCTTGCAGTAGGTTTGAGTTTGTTGGTATTTTCAGAGTTTCTACGGATGCGTGTCGTTTGGGTCTGAACAGGTTGTTTAATTTCGGGAACATGTCCTTGGGATTTTTTATTGATATATTTATCATTTTCTGTCTCCAGTACTTGTTGACTGATTTTTGGAATTCTAGTTTTATTTGGTGTCTAGTGTTTTCGAGTATTTTTTTTAAGTGTTTCACGAGTTCTGTGTTTCGGAGTTGGTTTTGTGTCTCGTGTGGTTGTTTAGTAATGTGAGGATTTTGCTTTTCTGTTTTCTGAGCCTTTTTATTTCTGTGTTTATGAATTTTTCTGTGAAGTTTTCGGATGTGTTGTATCTGGCAACTGCGTGTTCTATTGCTGGGATTATGTTTTGGTTGATTGTGTCACTGTATGTGTCTATCTCGTTTGTGGGTATGTTTCGGTCGTTTGGAATTTCTATGCGTGAATGATTTAGAAGGTGTTTTTTAAACTTTGTCCATTTTGCTCTGTTGAAGTTGAGTTTTCCCGTTAGATCGTTCGTTTCGAAGTCTAGTAGAGGTGTTTTGTCTATCTTGATTATCATGTTTAGTGCTCTATGGTCGCTGTCGTACCTTAGGCTATTTAGTTTATTGTTTGTTAGGTTTGTAATTTGTATTCTGTTGTCGGAGATGCATAAGTCTATGTAAGAGTTTCCTTTCGGGTAGGACGGTGTGAGTGAACTTCTCATATCTAATTTGTATTGAATTTGGTTATCTATTGTCCATCTGTGTAGTGTAATGCCTCTGTTATTGTTTGTGTTATTCCCCCAGGATGTGCGCTTGGCGTTTGGTATCCTAGCCACTAGATCATACCGGAGATGTTTGTGCCCTTCTTTCGTAACTTATAAATGTGTATAAAACAATATTTTTGAATAAAAACTTATAATACTTCTAGTATAGCATTTGTAACGTGAATAAAGCGAGTATCTAAATTTGGTTATAATAAAATAAAAACGTAACAATATAGCGGTAATTTAAAACTACTTTAGACGCATTTGTTTGAAATTTTCTTGTTTGATAATAAAATCACCTTGCATTTATATAATTCAGGAATATTTTTCTTTTTTGGATACATAGAAAAAGTATGGGTATTACTGCGGTTTTTCAACGAAAACAAATTCATACGAAGAATATAAAACCTTTACGCGAATAAATTGACAAGTTGTAGTATATTATTCTTTAACTTGAATATCTACCTATACTCTCTCAAAATATAGAATCTCTGAAAGTACAAAGTTTGCTAAAAAAACGTATCTTTTCTATGCAGGAATTATCTATTGTTAGTGTGCATCTATTACTACGTACCAAATACTGTATTCATCAATAGCGCTAGAAAATAAATACTAATGAACGTATGCATCGATTTTTAAATAGAGCACTGATTAATATATCTAAAAATTAATTTGGAGTGGTTACTGCATTAATAATAACAGAAATATAAACATGTTTGGGCTACGTGTTTAGAAGTGTCATTACTGATATTTTATTATAATTAACATTTGCAGTATTTTTTGAATATCAAATTCGTATAAACGACTGAAAAATAAGATTGCTGTTCCTTTTCTCTTATTAACTATCAATAACAAACATTTAAAAAAGTTATTTTCATGCTGTTGTATATCGTAAAATGTTAGTTTTATAAGTGATAACAATAATTGGTACCTCCACTGTAATGCCAACACTTATCCCTATGGATCACATAAATTGTTTTAATGACCTTTACTGCGCCACTTGTAGGTGTATTAATTGGTGTATTTGATAAATAATACGCCAATGTTAATACATAATAATGCAAAATATTACATATTTGCATTTTACTACAAGTGTGTACAATAAAAATGAGGAAAAAATGCAAAAAGAAATTTTCCGGTACCGGGAATCGAACCCGAGCCTCCTGGGTGAAAGCCAGGTATCCTAGCCACTAGACCATACCGGAGATGAGAATACAATTTTTAATTGCATTATATGATTTTAAGTTACTAATTTGTTAGGGAAATGCACATTATCTTAAAATTTTATGCAATAAATACACAAAACTTATTTAAGGTCGACCACTTTATTCAGGATCGATAATTTCTGCGTTACCTTATTGAGAACCACTTGAACTCCAGAAACCCACTCAAAGGTCTAATTTATGACCCTCTGAAGTAACCATCGCTTTCTTTTATTGCGTTCCATTCTAACGTATGCTGAACCGTTCTAAACGTTCTTCGGCAAGTTATATAACTCAAACAAAAACGTATTAACGAATAAATACAGATTATTTTCTGATGCTACATTCTTCCCAATTTTAATGGAACGATGATACATTTTGTATAAATAAGAAAAGGTTTCGAACAACCGAAGAATTGTATTTAATATTTCTTAATGTTTATGTTGAGTATACTCGTCATAAAAAGATAGCAATTGTTTGTTTAGTGACAAGTATATTCGTCATGGAGGAAAAACAGTTCCCTTTTACTACTTAAAGTACAATATATATAAAACAAGAAACATATTCGTAATTTTAACAAATTTTAGAATAATAATGTACCAAACAATACTAAACACAACACAAGAATCGAATAACAATGAGAAACAATTTGAAAGAAAAAATAAAATTTGAATTAATGAATTTTTAAACAATAAAACCGTAGAAGTGTAGAAAACAATAGAAAAATTTATTTCGTTATAATTTCTTTCAATTTTATAGCAAATGGATTTATTATTATTATTAGCAAATTCATTCCGCTTATGTCGAATACGCTTAACATCGTTTAAAAATATTTAAACATACAAGTGCATACTTTTGAAATTAAATGAAGCACGTAAATAGTTAAATTATTTTTTTAACCCTTTAACGGTGTTTGACGAGTATACTCGTCATAAGGATATTATCACTGATAGACTAACAACAAGTATACTCGCCATGTAGATAACAATTTACAAAATATTGAGTTGATCCATAAATTCGTGCGGTTTTGTCAGAAGTAAGAAATTTGGTGTTTTTCTTGTAAATATTTATTATGCATTAAAAATGTATACCGGTCATTTAACCATCTTCGCAGTTCTATATCGTTAGAAAACGAAACCTTCTTTAAACCATTTTGGAGAGAGCGAAAAAAGTAATAATCATTGGGAGCCAGATCCAGAACAGGTTTAGAATCATGATTACATTGATAGGGCACTGCATATGGATGTTCATTTTGATTGACTTGGCAGTTCATAGTTTTCAGACAATTAATCGTGTTATTAATGACACTGAACGAAAGCAAGAAGAATACAAAAGCTATCGATTTATGCGATAAATTTAACATAAAATGGAAACAGCAAGAACTTATTGACCAACCTAATAAAACTCCGTCGTTAAAAGGTTAAAACCTTTACAGTTTTGCCATTGCTTAGATAATAAGCATTCTTTGTATACAAATTATATTATTTATCGATTTATACTTACGTAAATAGATACAAATTTTCGAAGCAGAATTCCAAAAGGTTCAAAACTATTGTATATAATTTTATTACACAAAAGTGAAAAAATATTTTCCGGTACCGGGAATCGAACCCGAGCCTCCTGGGTGAGAGCCAGGTATCCTAGCCACTAGACCATACCGGAGACCATATGGACATATTTTTCTTAAATGCAGATGTGTATCGATTAATTTAAAAAATAAGGCCAAAAAGAATTTCCGGTACCGGGAATCGAACCCGAGCCTCCTGGGTGAAAGCCAGGTATCCTAGCCACTAGACCATACCGGATCTTGGAAAGTCGTTTCGATAAAGCAGCAGATGTTGAAATGTACAGAAAATAATAAATAGTAATATATTATTATTAAAAATATACAAAACTAATATCCACTATTCAATAACCAAAATTTATGCGATAACATTATGAGTAATGTTTATATTTTATTTAGTATTACATTAAATACATTGATTTCAATTTTGGTATACTATTTAACAAATTATTTAAACAATTATATTATATGATCGATAATAATAGTAGTAATACTAATAATTGGTTGTTTTCGATTTAATATAAGGTATAAGTTGGACATGACATCAGACACAGCCTATAGATTTGTAAGAAGATATACATTTTCAAAAACACAGTGGGTAGGAGGCTGGTCAAACCTAACTAGAAATTAGTTTCGTCCTGTATATAAAAATGTAATATTTTGGATATGCTATACATTTTTACAAATTACGTATATCCTGTACCTTTTTGTACAATTATATTTATAGAACTAATTAAATAATTGAATCGAATAAATACATAAAAATCCGCAGTCTAGTAATACAAGCGTGACAGTGGTGTTTAAATTGTAGGTTAGAAGCATTGTATGAATCACAGACCTTTTATGTTAAAGGAAACGCTGACCTACTCTATTCTGTGGTCAAATCCTTTAAGAACGACATCCTTTTTTTAGGGCCATTGCCATCTTTCAATAATCTCTTTCAAATAAACATCTTTACGACAACCAGGAACACAGAATGGTTCAATGTGATCACCTCTCGTCTGAGGATAGCCTTTTTTTTTTAGTCTCGACCCTCTTTCAAGGCAACACTTAGGCTAAGACCCTACCATAAATCCTTCGAAGGTTCAATGACGCTATACCATCCACTCTCGTCCCCATTTAACCCTTACAATACCTTAGTTCCACGCTTTTTTGTATTAAGTAACATACTTAAAGGACTTGGTGGATTTTTTTGTTATTCTATTATCTGCTATTATCACATTTTTGCTCGTCACTAGACTACGGACCTTGCAAATTCGTATTTTTATTAACAAAATTGAAAAAGTGGATCCTTGATGAAGAATTGTTTTACCCTGAAGATACAATAATTTGTACTTTATTTTGAATATTTTGTATATTTTTGCGGATTACGCGCAGTTTGCACCTTTTTATTTATTTACATTTCCCATAAATCCATAAAAATCCACAGTGTAATGATTACAATAATCCTATTGAGTTTACGTATTTTATTAATTCGTATTATTGTAGTTTTGTCGTAAGAATGTTAGATTTTATAAGAATATAACTATGAATCTTTCCTTTACTAAAAATATTTAATTTGATATTTCAATATTATCTATTTTTTTTACTTCTTAACGCGCAAGACCGTGTGGACCATAAATTTGGAAAATTTGTTTTTGTATACTATTGTCATCAATACTTCGTGTTTCTGTTCTACTTTGCCCTCGCCATTCTCTATCTTGGTGAACATACATCGGGGACTCCTTTTACACAATGAACGGTGTAAAAAATGTCGTGTAAAACGATCAAGCAAATATTAATTGCCAACAAAGTATAAAACTTGTGTTAAAAAAAAGCGTAATCGTGTAACCGTAAATAAATCGTGTTAATAGAAGTCGTGTAAAAGGAGTTCCAGTTTTTTATATCAAATATATGCTTGGTATAATCATAATTATCAATAGACACTCAGAAAACAATTCAGGTCTCACATGACGCTGGTATATATGATTTTCTGACGATTAAAAATTCTTAAATTTTTTATCAAATATTACATAATATACTTAATATATGTATATGTTTTTATAACTTAAGATTTCGCAAGATTCAATATTTATTAACACAAAGTTAAATACAGTTTTAATATTCAAAATGTTCAGCATTTTCTCGTTTATGAAGCAAATTTGTCACTTGAAAAATACAGTGTAGTAAAGTGGCGATTTCGAATTGATAAAAATACCAAGAGTTTAAAGATAAAAGCTCTGAATTTATTTGTATACCTAATATTCGTATATTAAATTTATTTCATAGATATAACAACATTTATTAAAATTGTATCTCAGTCCAAATTTTATTCTATTTTGATATATAAAATTGATTTTGCTTATAGGCTGGTAATTCTGGACGAATAGTCGTAATAATGCTGACTGGTCAACGAGTGGAAGTAACTTGTGATCCTCAAAAAGTTACAGCCGGAGATTTATTTCAGGTAATTTTACATACCTACGTAAAGTCTTAACATATTTAATTAACAAAATTTTACTTCGCTCGTGTGTATATTCGTACTTAAATGGTTTTCATTGTAAATTTCTACACTATCGAAACTTAATAAATATCTGTAAATTGAATCGAAGCGTGGATCGTATTTTTCGATGATGAAAGCGATGAAAAGTGTTGAAGTTCAATCAGAAGTATGTACGAACTGGCGAGAGTTTTCCATGGAGAGTGTCCCTCGATGATAAGGGATTCAATTTGCTAGACAATTATGTTTGAATTGATACGTATATAATGTCATTTACAGAAACGTATATTATGGATTTTCGTACGTACAATGAAGTAAAAACAAAATATTTCCCCGTAGATGAACAAATAATTATTTGCTTGTGACTTTAATAACAATATATGATAAAAAGAAAAAACAACTTGGACCGAATATGAAAGGATTTCAAATTTCTATTAATTATTTTATATTTATTAGTTATTGTTGTATATTTTATCAGCTTTGCTTCAATTTTATTATTTATTTACAGTTGTTCACGATAATATTCAGTCACTTGGACATATTTAAGGATCTTCATCCATTTGCTATTCCTTCATTTTGATAATGTGTATTAAAAAATAATAGTTCATAATCTTATTACATAAAAATTAATAAAAACCTATAATGGGCGAATATTTTTATACGACTTTATTACTCAATTTTATTATTCCATTCTTCTGCAATTTTATTATTTCCTGTTATCATTTATTTAACATTTTTGTACTATATCTTATTTCATTATCGTATTATTATTCCTCTTAATTATTTTTTGTTACTTATTTATTCTTGTATTCATTGATGTACTATTAATTTACTATATTTGACTGTCAAATTTGTTTCATTTTTCTTTTTCTATTGCATCTGTTATTTTATAAATCCTTGTAATCTCCTAAACAATATGCTTCATAATACTCGTCTATCATAATTGCAAGAGTACTTATGGAATTACTTGAGTAGCCATTTAATTTTAATTACAAACCGTTTACGTCGTAGCATCGGACAAATTTTCATTCTAAAAGTGCCTATACGTAAAAATATACATAGAAGCTGAGTCACGGTGCTGTTTTGTGAATCGTCAAGTAGTTGTCGAATATCAGACGATAAGATGACCCCCCAGACGTAGGTGGTTATTCATGAGACCACAAATTCCGGTGTGAACTCATGAGAAACTCTGGCATTGTGCCAAGGTTAATCGTTACATATGACAAATCCACAAACCATGAATTATACTATACGGCCGATTGTAACACGACTGTATTCCCTGACAAACATTTTTATCAGATTTAAAAATCTCAATCTTCGTTGAAATATCATCATACGTGACCTTTTTAAATTTTTAAATACATAAAGTATTAAATATTATATTTAGTATATAAAATATTAATTATTCCAAATTAATAACTATCCGTTTAATGCAATTAACTCTTTCTGAAAAATATACTTCTTAAAACATAAGGAAACAGTTCAAATAATATTAATTATCCTTAAATACATTTGTTGCATAGAAAAAACATATTGTTTGGTAGGTGGCCTAAAATTTTTACTGTACTGTGCTGTATGTTACTATTCATTTTGTTACTACTTTACTGTACTGTATGTTATCATCCAATATATCGTTAGCAAAATGCATCGGTTGTAAATGATTTTCAGGCTATCGTGCAAGCAGAAAGCCTGGATGAAAACTTCACCCTTGGCCTAGCGGTGCTTCTAGCGGGTGATTTCGCCATTTTATCCCCTGATACTAAATTAAATAAAGTCGCGCCACCAGGATGGTTAAGCAGCGGCAAGAGCAAAGGTCTCCTGGGTCTTCCGACTAGTTTTATGCTGTATCTGAGGCTCAGGTTCTTTCTACCCTCTCTACGTGGTATAAGGTATACTCCAGCTTTATCATGGTTAAGCTTTACACGCGGATTTTCTCTGATAAGCTCCTCAAAGATTTATTATATAACTTGTTGACGAACATTCATTGTGGCTCACCCAATACAATTCCCAAATTATATTTTTATACTGGATACACAGTGGCTATAAAAAGTATTCATGTTTGCATTCGAATATTATTTAATCAGGCTTAATTGTATTGAATTGTGTATCATTTAATGGTACCGTTATGATGCTACAACTATTAACTGATGGAAAAGTTGATATAGTTGAACTCAATTAAGCGTTAGGTTAGCAAAAAAATTTGTCATTTTTATGCATAGTGGGATTAGTATTGCAATACATAACTTAATATGCCGACAAGTTCGCAAATGCAAATAAGATTTGAAAGTGAGCATTTCAAAGTATCATTTGAAAATAAAGCCGTAAAGATTGATTCTACTTTATCGTGTTTGGTATAGCCTTAAACTAGAAAAAAACTAATATGCACTTGCAGCACAATACATTATAGTATTGTTGTTAACGTAAAATTGCAGTACAAACCGAGAAAGAATAGTGCAAGTGATAGAATACATTAATACTGACAGAATTTATTTTTTAAACTTTTAACCCCTTGCCCTACGATTGTTTTGTTAGCTACGTAAGCTAGCGTTGGTCGATTACTATTTTTATATCGTGTCACGAACAAATCGTTTGAATGTTTTACACGATTTTTATTTAATAACATTCTAATTTTATAACACAAAGTTAAAATTACAGTCCCAATTTTTCATCCTTAATAGTAGACATTTTTGTTGAATCTGTGTCGTAATTCATAAAACGAGTATGACTAATTGTATGGCAAGGGGTTAGTGAAACTTTTGAAATGGAAGAAAATTGAAAAATCTGAAAGCTTGTGGAAATCGCTTAGACGAGTTGCTTGTTATAAGAAATTAAAATTCCTCGAGGATTAAATTAAGAAACTGTCTGATATGGTAAAAGGGTGTTGAAACATTTCGGTAATACATTGTTTAATACTGTTTCGTTTCTATGGATCTTTAAAATACGACAGAATTTTTCGGCCAACCCAATGGTACTAGAGTGAAAAATACAGTGGTGTAACTACACTTTTTGCAGTCACTGTAGATTGAGTAGTAAACGTACGGAAAGTTCATCTGTTTTTTACGAGATAACTCCGTATCATTCTGCCTCATAATTCATTAGTAGTTTCTTGTTATTTTTACATTTGTGTTTATTAACTGAGGTGCTTCCCGGAAATAAATCTGTAAACCATTTTTCAGGAAATTGTCATTAATTAATAATACCATACCTCTATAATCAATATTCCCCCAAAATTTCGTTTCAATATACTGTTCAATTAAGTTTAGAACAGTATTTAATGTTATCTCGCGGAACACATGAACTTCCGATGTAATTTACTCAGTTCACTATTTTATCTTATGTGTCTTTTGTCTGAAAACTTCTCAATCCGGAAAGGAAAAATATTAATGGAAATTAATTTCTACAATAGCAATATAGCATGAACTTTTTCCCTTCAACTCAATAAAAGTAGCAGAGTGTCGAACAATTTTTATGATGTGGGTATTTATATTGATGAGTTTTTTTGTAACGTAGTATATTGAATTTGTAATATTTGCGTTTTACGATATAATTATATCGATTTCTTTAAATTATAGCGATAAGAAGGTTCATTTAAAATTCGTTGATTTTACGGATGGGTTAAAATAGTAGAATATTAGAATATGCTCACTATAGATATTTACATTTTCATAGCATTAATAAACTTGTAATAAATCATTATAATTGATTAAGTAATATATAATTTTCTGTTTTATTTATATTTTTTATATTTCTTATACTACATATTTAATAATATATATTCTTTTTATATATTATAATTTATATTGATTGTTATGTATTTACACTATCTATATTTTATTATAATTACATAATAACGCAATGTATAATAAAACAATTATTATATATAATATGCATAATAGTAATTATATACAATATATACATAATAGTATATAACTATATTACATAATAATTATACAAAAATAGAACGGCAGATTGTATATTCTCAACTTTATATACATTTATTTGTTAAGATAAAATTAAACACAACTTTGTTATCATTCTAATAACAATCATTTCTTAGAGTTCTATTATATCGGACATTTGATATAGATACATATATCAAAGTAATCATATTTATGATTGGAAATCTCCAAAATATAAATTTTTAAAATAAAACATTGATTAATTGCAAACCATATGTGTTTAGAAGTTGGATATCGAAGCATCTATTGTATCTACAAATACGACGATGTATATTGGAGCAACAGTTGATCTGCCCGTATCCCGAGTTAATTAATTTAACTGGACTCGCTCTTCAGGCTGAATTTGGAAATTATAATGTGAACGTGAGTAGATAAATGATTTATTCCATTTAAGAACGCCAGGGAAGCTAAATGTGATTTGCAAAGCACGCTGGTTGAAATCGAATCCATTAAATTGTGCCAATACCGCAAAAGATAATTAACTGTTTAACGCGAATTATGAACCATAATGTATAGATATAATCGCAATCGTCATCAAGGAAATTACAATCGATTATAACGCTAGAATGGTGTATATGAAATTGTCAATCGCGTACAATATATTTTTTTCGCTTGTGATAAAGTAAATTGGAAAGACAATAAATGACTTCGTTGCTCGTTACATGCTAATCGACATTATACTAATTAAATGTCGCTTTTCAAAGTAAAACTTTAAACGCAGGTACATTTTTCAAAACAATATGCATTTAATTCAAATAATTTGTACATAATTCTACATAGTTTTTGCAAGGATTAATTAATTTCATTATTATGTACTCTTCGAAATTGTCAATTTTAAAATATTTTGGTCTTCTTCTTGATTCACTGTCCCATCATTCAAAATCATCATTCTCGAAGTTCATGAATAAACATTCAACTATTCTAATATATATATATAAGCGTCCATAAGTACCACATTTATACTGTCACTAATTCTTATAACATATTTTGCAAGTTTAGACTTGTACAAAGAACTACACAAATATTTTGATGATTCATCTTGTCAAATATTAAGGACCTCATAATTTTATTATAATCATTCTCAGTATTCTTGAAACGTAGATTACGGAAACTTTCTTCTTCCTTAGTTTAATTTATTACAATTAACGATTGAACAAAATTGAAGGAATAAAATTCACTGACTAATGTTAAACATCTCAGAAACGACATTTTATATGCATGGGAATGGTTATATTTTCAAGCTATTCCTGAATATGCTCACTAATTTGTTTCATTCCGTAGAAATATGTAGACTTTTCAAAACGAAGCGCAACTTTACGCATTGTTTCCACAAAATGACCATTTCGTCACTTAGGCAATTTTTCCACTCAAACTCTCAATTGTTTAAAAAAAACGAGTAATAAATGTGAATGTGTAAATGTAATCTCAATCACCGTAAAATAAATAACAGCCAATAATGATACAATTTGTGATAAAATTCCATGGTTATTGAAATTCGTACAAATGAATACGTAGGGTAATAGTTTCTTTGGGAAACAAACCGGTGGATATTTTCACTAAAATCCCGCTAAGCCTATGACACATCGCTAGCACCACCGCTTCCGGTACATTATCTCCGACTCGTTTCTCTCGCCTCCATTTAGGAACACGGTTGCGGCGATTACTTCCTGTTGGAGCACTACATCCCGGAGTCCCTGATCCTGAACGTAGATCAGCATCAATCGCAGATCAACAACGGAGAGGCGGAAGCTCTTCGAGCTCGGCTCCATCAGGCTCATCGCGACAGACGCGGCCTGGACTCGAACAAAGCTGAGGAAATGTTCATAACTCATGCACAGACGCTTCCGGATTACGGCTCTCACTACTACATCGCAACCGTCGACTCTAAAGACCTGGAAAAAGTGATGGCTCAGCAAAAGAAGAAGAAATCGACGGAAAATCGCGATACTTCCGACAAATTATGTGGCTCCACGGAGAATATGTACAATGGCCAAGACAGCGGGCAACAGGAGCTGGGAAGGATTGAAATTTCTAGGTTGGGATCCTGCGAGAATATTCCAAAGATTCAGTACGAAGAAAGGAAGCCCGGTCTAACTAAAAGCGCCACTTCGAATGATATTTACGGAGCCCATCGGCAGAAGTGTCGCGTGGAAACCTGTAACAATAATAATCTCAACAATGTGAACCATAATAACAACAATAATAATTTGAATCACGGAGGGAAGAGCGGCAAAGGCGGAAAGAAGAAGTCTGAGAGCAATGTCTGGCTGGCTGTACACGCGCAAGGCTTGAAGCTGTTTGAAAGGGGCGGAGAACCGAGGGAGAGAGTCGAACTGGCACAGTTTCAGTGGAAGGACATTCAGACGCTGAGTTATAGTAAAAGCTGCCTGGTGGTGTATAGCAAGGTGAATGGGAAGCGTTGCAAGTTCAAGCTCAGAATGGATCACCGAAAGTAAGTTTAATTGTCGTTGGACTACGAATGCTTAACCCTTTAAGTGTTTATTGAAATTACAAAAAGGGGAAAGAAACATCTACTTTTTTTATGAGTGAAATCTCCTCTATCGTGAGTGGCACGAAAATATGTTTCTCTCGGGAATTTTATCTATTTTCTTACTTTTTTTTTAACACGTATAGGCACCTTTCGTTTGGCCGTACGACGTACGGATTAAACACTTAAAGGGTTAACACATTAATTGTATTAATACATTCTCAAGGCGCTAGGCTAGAGTCATACTGTAGAAGAAGTTAAACTCTACACGATAAAATAATGGTAGTATGCTAAGTCTACTTATTCATTGAAATGAAGTGAAATTAAAATGAATTTTGCTTATCAATAAATTGATCTCGTTAACGCTATTGGTATTATATTCACAAGAACAGTGAACGTTTCAATGTGAAGTATTAATCATTAATAATTATATTAATTGTTAACTTATTCTTGTCTTGTATTATATTTCCCTTCATATTTCATATTTTTGTTGCAATTTTTCAATACGACATCGAACGACCCATGTTTGCAGAATACAATCACGGAACATATTGATAAAGTTTTGCGGAAGAAACTAGCACACCTTGTATTTTTCGCTTAATTCTAAGACGCATTTCAAAAGAAATTATAGAATTATATCCGATTTTCCTTCGGGGTTCAATTGACCAAATCCAATGGACATTCACCTTTCGGTGTAAATTGAAATTGAATGAATCTCATTGAAGTATTAGTTACAAAGGGTGTTTTTGTGCGAAGGTTTAATTCATATAGTAAGAAAGGGAGATCCGTTTAAATGTACGGATAAATTCAATTAGATTATCGTGAAGGTATATTTAAATGCGAACGTTACGTGGAATTTAAGATGGAAAGCAGTTGCCTCAAGTTTCTGTGTTTGAATAGAATCTGAAAGAAGATTTAATGCAAGGCTCGAGACTTGGCTTCGTCGTGTAGACTTGCAGTTTTCAGAGTATTTTTTTTTTTGTTTTCCAGAAGTTACTTCGCTTTCAAGCTAACCTCTCTACACCATCAGTTCTTCTTAAGGCTGCGCTCGGAGCTTACCTCCCTACAAGGACTCGCGAAAGGTAGGTTTTAACTTCTATATGTCATGTTTTCACTCTCTTCTGACATAAGATAGCACATTTAAGAAGATTACTTTACAAATACCTACCTTTTATGGGAGAAAAATATAAATATAAAATCAGATTTAAGGTACGCATTTTTATTGGACGATTTAGGGATTAAGCAAATAGTTGAAAATTAATCTGAATGGTTTTTTAACCCTTTAATTGTTTTACTTAATTTTGAAAGCGTGCAACTGTGAGCTTAATTATTTTTAAACGACCACGAATATACTCCGTGAAAGCAGAGTAAATGCACTTGGAGCAAAAAATTGAACCAAATTATAACAACGTGGACACATTTTTCTAGCTATTTTTTTTTTAAATTGACGCTATTATTGTTTAAAGATTCATTAATATTATTTATAGAGTTTAAAATTGGATTATTTCGTAAACAAAACAATATCTGGAATTAAAAATATATTTATATTAACTTTTAGTTCATTATTATTCTAAAGTATGTAAAAATTATGAATATGTTTCTTGTTTTACCGAAATTGTTCTTTAAATAGCAAAAGCGAATTTTTCTTTCTTCATAACAAGCATACTTGTAGTTAAATAAAAAGCTGCCATCTTTTACAATATGTTACACATATGTTGATTTATACATTAACACTTTGACGTCTACACTATTCGCAAAACAGTTTGCTCTTGCCGCTGGCATATATTGACGAAAACTTGGCGCCGGTACTTTTTGTAAACTTTGTTAGAAATTGAAAGCATGCTATTGACATTATGTTGCAAATTCAGACACAATTAGTACTTAGTAAGTAAAAAGGTGTAATTAGTTCAGTTATAAAATGAAGTATTTACTATTTAATAAGATTTTTCAAAATTAATATTTCAATTTAGTATGGTATGCTTCGAAACATTAAACTAATATTTTCTCGTTTAACGAAGGAATAGATATGACATTTTCACAATAATAGAAATTAATAGAAGCTATTTTTATTGTTAATTTATATTATATGATCCATAAATAATATTATTTAATTTTATATTTTGTTAAAAAGGGCACCAAATCAGTTTATACATTTAATATTTATCGATACTCGAAAATATAACGTCGTCTACTAAATAATAAATATAATTAGTGACAAACAGACTGCGGATTTTTATGCAAATCACAGAGAAGTGGAACTTAAATAGAAATTATTTTTACTTTCTGAATATAACAACGGATACTTTACTTCAAATATTACATATATTTTCACCCATTACGTTTATCTTATAATGTTTACTAGAGTTAAATTTCTCATAAATGCGTAAAAATCCGCAATCCGGTAATAAAATAACATAGGTTAAATATACCATATTTTTTACTAAAACATACTAAATATTTTTCAGAATTCGGAGTTCCTACAACCGTAGAGGCAAAGGCATCGCCATCGAAGTCAAAGTCCCACGACACTAAAACGAAAATAGCTATAGCGAACACCGTAAAGAATGCACAGCTACGACCGAATTACTCAATGCAGCTGGAGGAGTACCAGAACAAAGAAAATGAGAATCCCCAGAAGGAGGCTACAGCAGTTCCCAATACTAAAGACACTCATAGGGAACCTGGCTTCTATTCTTCCGAAGAGGACGCGCTTTACGCGCAAGTGAACGTTCGACTAGAACCGGAAGGGGAGTCTCGTGACACGGAAGACGAGTCCGAAAGAAGTTTAACTGGTCCCAATGAACCAACACTGTCACTGGATCCGAAGGGAGTGAAGAACGATGGAAAATTATATAATTGCCCGCGGATAGAATTGGAAACGGAAACGGAATGCGGTTATTCGCTTCCTAAAATTATGTCGGCTAATGATGTGGATCAGTTAGAGAAACCTGATAATCCTGAAGAATTGTATGCGGCGATCAATAAAGTTGGAATCTCGAGAAAGAACGAGTTTCCTGTTCCGGATGAGGTTTGGGATGTCTCGGATGTGAAGAAGTCAATACACAAGGTACATCAACTTTTTATTGTATTGGTGAAATTAACATTTATCGTAGAGATGATTTTTTGAGTTATAATTTAAACAATTTTGTTGTAATGTTGATAATACACGTATTAAAATTTCACATCATTATTATGTTTCGGAAGTGAAGAAAGCGTTATATAAAGGTAGACCGACTTTTTATTGTACGGCAAAAGATAACAGTTATCGTAGAGAAGATTTCTTAAAATATAATTTACGATTAGACAAAATTTTATTATGATATAATATTGATAATGCATGTATTAAAATTTTGCATTATTATTATATCTGAGATGTAAAGAAATCATTATATAATGGTAGATAGACTGTTTATTATACGGAAAATGTTAACACTTATCGTACAGAAGATTTTTTAAAATGTAACTTATGCAAATTTTTATTACAATTTCCTATTGTAAAATTTGTATTGGATATTTGTGTTTTACTTGTATCTTTTACTGTAGAAATTGGCACAGTAAATTAAAATCGGAATATTTTTGAATATGTTGCAGATGAAGACCTCGAGTTTACCGAATTACGGAACACCTAGACAATCGGGAGGTTACCGCACGCCGAGCTTACCACGTCGTCTGGGGGTAAAAATGGGAACGAGAGCGATTTACAGTAGCCTGGTGCAGAAAGACACCACCCTTACCGACGATATGGAGTCTCTATCGCTAAAATCGGACACCGAGTCATCGATTCAGTCGCTATCCGCTCGATCCACGGAATCTCCTCTACCGGAAGCCTACGTACTCAGTTAGTAACGTTTCTGTTCACGAGCCTTCAATTATCAATTTTTATTATAACAATTATCGTTTAAGAAATCGTCAAAGCACAATTTACGTAGTTCTATGCGTCACTTTGCGTTCTGCGAGGATGTAATATTTAGAAGTAACATTTTTAAAAACATTTAAAGAATCTGAGGTAATGTTAGTCACAATAAATCAAACATTGCTTTAATATTCACAATAATTTGTATTATTTTAAATATCTTTTTCTTGGACGTCTTCTTATTAGATGTGTACAAAACTTGTCGCCTTGATTTGATTATTTCATTTCCTCCAAATTAATTTCATTGTTTCGTGACGGAATCCGAAATTTGGCAGAAGGGTGGCGGATAGCCATATAAATGAGGGGAAATATTTTGAAGATTAATTTGTAATACTTATAATATATAAATAGAAGAAAACTAAAAATAAAGACTAAAACCTTTCCATACATTTAATATTATTATATGTAGAAAAAAGATCGATAGTGCTCACGAGTTCAAATATAAAACCACCAAATCAATGGATTTACTATTATTAGAATATAGTATTATACGTATCGTTTTATCATAGATATCGTTGTTTTAATTACTAATTTTTGTACCGAAAAATTGTACACTTTGCTATTTTTTAGATATTGTATTTACATTTCCTTTTGTATCTCATTACTACACTGCGAATGTTTATACATTTATCAGAAATTTCAATATACACAAAACTAGAAATACCGAGTAATGCGCAATAACACGAAAGGTATCTAAAATAAAATACATAATATTTTATTTATGGGGTAAAACGATCCTCCACTCAGATCTCATTTCATTAATTTTCATCATAAAAGTATGAATTTGCATATCAATTCGCAGTCTACTTTACTTTTATTTTGTATACAAGAGGACAACTTTATTGCCCATGAAATAAATAAATAAAATAAAAATAAAAGTATAGGAGGTGCATCAATAGCATTTGATACAACGTATGCGTTACTAGCGGCGAATGCGTCAATTTGTACACCTAAACACTATTCAAAATTGGTACAATTTTTACTTAGCAGATGCTGATATTCGCACAGACGAAGAAACCTTCCGTGTTACCGAGGACGAATCAATGTCAGCTTCCCTAGCAGCCCGGCTCGAAGAATTATCCTTTGCCGAAGAGCGGATTCTGCAAACGATTAAACTGGAAAGAGGTCACGGTGGCAGCATAGGGTTGCAAGTGACAGAGGGTAACGATGGAGGCGTTTACGTACAAGCGGTATCAGTTGGAGGGTCAGCCGATATGGCTGGAAACGTGAACAAAGGTAAATTTCAAGCACCAATTTTTGCCGATATTTCTATTAAATCAACAAAATTGATTCGCCACAGGTGATCGTATCATAGCGATAAATGGGCAGAATTTGTTGCATCTACGGTACGAGGACGCTCTGAAGATGTTGCAGAGCTCGTCTAATACCATCGAGCTGGTCCTATCTCAGGCTACCTCACGTAAAAAGGCGAATATGAGGCAGAATCGCGAGCAGAACACCGAACATAATTATTTGAAGTGAGTACAAAACAGTGCAGTTCAAATAGTTGTCATACGGAGAATTTTTCAGTTTATACTGAGCTCACCAAACTGTTCCATTTGGTTTAACCCTTTGCCCTGTAGCTACGACTCATACTCGTGGCGTAAACGATGGTGCAAATAGAAAAATATACGCAATACTTGTATCAAAGTTCGATTTAACTCGTTTAACTTCTCTTAAATCCTTAAAAATGGGTAAACCCTCATATAACACGATACCCTGATAACACCTAGCAAAAATTGCAACAGCTTTTCTATACAAGAACTCTGATAACACGGTTTCTGTACAATACAACTTAATTAGCTTAGACAGCTTCCCTGAAGCGTTTGCTTTCAAGTTCTTTGCTTTTATTGGAAAATAGTTTTTTTGTTTATATTTCATTTTGGTTTTTTTAATTTTTTATATAAACTCTTAAATTGAACAACTATGATTTGAAGTATGTAAACATATGTTATTTATTGCCTTTTGCATCTATAAAATTTCATTTTATGACCGTATTCATTATAACATGGTGCTCGAAGTCGGTTATAACACGGTGGCAGTCGAAGCGATTTTTTAAGAAATCGAAAATTCCGATTTTTTATCGAAGTTTCCAAGCGACTATGTTTACATTTCTAAAGATAGTTTTACATTTACAGTCGGAGCATCCTGTTATCGTAAACGCATTTCTTAAACTGAACTTGAACTGGTATGTTACGAGTCATCCACCCTTAATCGTTAAATATTTAAAAAATAGTGCATATATCCTTATTTCCCTTATCGCGTGTATCATCCTAACACGTTGTAATTGTTCAATATCGACTTTAATAAAGTGAATCCCATTATTCTGCCGTCGCTTAAAGGTTTTACAAACGTTCCCATGCTAAATGTTACTTGGTACCAATTCTTGGAACCAGTCGAACGAGTAATGCAACACGCCGCGATTTTCCTTTAAAAATCTTTCATGTCGGTCCCGAATTTTGCACATTTAAACAATCTTTATTGTATTTGTGAATTTTATGTCACAATACACGAGCTTAAAGATTAATATACAGCTAATTGTGCACTATTTTAGCCCCTTTAGTTAATACATTCTTATAAGAAAGTAATGTGACCACACTCCGTTCAACGAGTTTTAAAGAAAAATAATGGATTGAAATTGAAAAGTTAAAATTACTCTACAGCTTGAATTATTATAAACAGCGGACAAATCCAAAATAAATTATTGATAAATTCATTATATAGTAATTGATTTATTTTTACTTATTAATATTATTATATATTAATTCATAAATTTATTAGTTAAATCATTTTTTACGGAATTGCACGTGTTAAGATATTTTTGTATTACAAATGGTGTAAATTTATTATATAGTGTTAATTTATTTGATATGATTACACGAATGAAATGAAACGCGTTGCTTCAGTTTCCTGTACATTTTAGTGAAAATGAAAATAGAATTATATACAATAGTATTAGACATATGCAACTTCTAATATTGTATAATTATGAATGGAATGTTGGTTGTTCCCTAAAATTCTGAATTCTCTAAATGTTACAATCCGTAGTAATGAATTTCTCTGGTACGTATAATATGAAATAGAAGGTCAGGCTCTGTGTATTGCAATTAACACTTAATTATATCGTTCAGTATTCAAATGTATGTGTAGAACTTACATAGTGCAATATAGTAAATTAAAAGTAAACGTATGCATTAATTACTCTATTACACGGCGAAAGAAAATTCATACGGATTTATATTACAAAACTTAAGTTAATATGAACTTTCTTGAAATATAATATTATTCAATAGACTAAGGCAAGCATAAAATCTCCTAACGATACCGTTACTGTTATACTATTTTTGCAAAATCTATAAAAAAAATTGATATGAACATATTTCTGACAGAACAGCTTTTTAATATATAGTGATGAAACAATTATTGCAATTAAATTAGTCACGTTGACAGACTTATTAGAACAAATTTAGTAGTTATTAAAAAATTAAAATTAATTAGTATACATATAACAAATATTATAGTGAAATATACATGAATGTATTAAATATTTACAATTTTAATTTACATTCAAGTTGTCTTTGTTTTTAACAATGCATTGTCCATTAATTATTGGCCCAAATAGGAACGGTATTTGTTCAGATCAAGAATGTTATTATTTAGCTAAAGTTTATAAAAAATAATGTCCTTTCAGTCCACCAATTACGCAACGGAAGTGAATATTATCAAAAGTGTTACGAATTTTCCGAATAACGTAACATTTTACACACATAAATTGTGTAATTCTGACTCTACCAATGCTCCGTAGCACCAATCATGCGAATAACGTGCTGCAGTTAAAGCGTTAAGTTTAAAACCTCCCCTTCCGCAAAATTAAAATAAAGCGCCCTTTGTCGTAATCCAGCCATCTGGGATGCCCTTGGTAGTGAAAAAGTTGCTAAGCTCTGATATACTATAATAGAGACTACCGTATCGGAACTAATAGGGAGACAAAAGTGGCCGGATAATAGAATTATCGGGTAACAGAACAATCACTTTCGTCTATATTAAACTTCATTTACTTAAGTAGAAATAAACAACATCGATCATTTATTTCAATGATTAACCCTTTGAAGAGCACGGCCGAACATGTGTGACCAAAAATTGTTAGATCCAAAGGAGTAACTCCTTACGTTTATGGCTTACGTAACTAGACCTATGTTTTTATGATCTATTTGAAGGAAATACATATATATATACAGGGTGGTCCACGCAACGTGTGCACCGTTATAACTTCCAAAATAGGTGTTGCACGAAAGAATGTTATATACAAAAGTTACATGGTTTAAAAGGGCACACTATGTAGTGCATTAATTTTTTTTATACGTGGAGGCATTTCGGAGATTTGAAGGTCAACTTTGTTTTCTTAAACAGAATACTATATTTTTTATACCAAAATATGGTAGAGTATCGAATTGTAAGTAAAAAAGTATTGACCGTTATTAGCCCTAAACCTGATAGTTAACGAGTAATTTCACTTTATTACTTGAAAATTTTCTTCACGTAATATCAAATTGGAGATTCAACCTTATATCACAGATTTCCGCAGGACAGCAATGTTTACGTGACAGTGTTTATCGACACAACAACATCTATCACGATTCGCAATTTTCTACATGTTCGTAATCCAGTATTAAAGTTACCTTCGGTGTTTGTGTGTAATTACCAGGCAGATAAAAGTAAAAATGAAATTCTGTAATAGCGAAAAAGTTGATATGCTTTTAGTTTATGGTGAGTGCCATAAAAATGCAATAAGAGCCAAAATCATGTATGCCGAAATGTATCCTGAACGAAATCAGCCATCTCGAGTCATATTTGAGAGAATGTGTAAACTGCTTCGACGAACCGGAAGTTTTAATGTTACTAAACGTAACGTAACGAAAACTGCTACTTCTGATGCAAATACTATTGCGGTCCTAGCAACGGTAACAGGAAACCCCGATATTAGTACACGGCAGATTTCACGAGGATCTGGAATTATCAGAACAAGTGTACTACGAATTCTTCATAATGAAAACCATCATCCTATCACATAGCACTTCATCAGGAGCTCCATGGAACGGATTATGAAAACCGCGTTCGGTTCTGCCAGTGGTTCCTGCATCAAATGAACAGTGATAATTTTTTTTTACAAAAAGTTTTGTTCACTGATGAAGCAACGTTTACTAATCGCAGGCAGATTAATTTGAAAAATATGCATTATTGGGCACCAGAAAATCCTCACTGAATGAGAGAAGTCGACCACTAACGTCAATGGAGCGTTAATGTGTGATGTGGAATACTGGACAACCAATTGATTGGGCCATATTTTATTAATGATCGACTAACAGGTCAAAAATATGCTAACTTTTTGAATGACACTTTACCATCTTTATTGGAAAATGTACCTTTAAATATCCGTACACAAATCTGGTATCAACATGATAGTTGTCCTGCACATTACCCACGTAATGTAAGGCAAGTACTGGATAGAAAATTTCCCAATCGATGGATTGCTCGTGGTGGACAATTTCTGTTGCCTTCACGCTCACCAGACTTTACTCCTTTAGACTATTTTCTGTGGGGCACATTCAAAGACACAGTGTATCGTGAACCACCAACAACATCTGAGAATATGAAACATCGTATTCGTGAAGCATGCATTACACTCAGGGCGGATATGATTCAGAATGCAGTTTCTTCATTAGTTAATAGATTGCATCACTGTATTAATGCCAATGGATATCACTTTGAACACTTACATTAGTTGCGTTAAGCCACTAGGTCACTCATATTAGTAAACACTGTCACGTAAACATCGCTATCCTGCGGAAATCTGTGATATAAGGTTGAATCTCCAACTTGATATTACGTGAAGAAAATGTTCAAGTAATAAAGTGAAATTACTCGTTAACTATTAGGTTTAGGGCTAATAACGATCAATACTTTTTTACTTACAATTCGATACTCTACCATATTTTCGTATAAAAAATATAGTATTCTGTTTAAAAAAACAAAGTTGACCTTCAAATCTCCGAAATGCCTGCACATATAAAAAAAATTAACGCAATACATAGTGTACTCTTTTAAACCATGTAACTTTTGTATATAACATTCTTTCGTGCAACGCATATTTTGGAAGTTATAACGGTGCACACGTTATGTGGACCACCCTGTATATATATATCAAATATAAATGTATATATATTTGATTACATGTATTGATATGGAAGATGATAATATGTATTGATATATATTCATACACAATAAAAACATTTTTGTATTGCGAAACAAAATTTTGTACTCGTCAAAGGATTAAGAATCCCACATCTTTTTGATTGCGATATATGATGGCATATGTGATTCTAATACGCGGATAATAGAACGGATGTTAGGGAATTCGATTAACCCTTTCGCTACTGTGGACGTATATATACGTCTTCAAGAATTGAACTGGCATTTGTTAAAAGCATATGTATATTTTTTCTATAACGCAATATGATTTCTGGAATCATTCGTACGTCAATATTACAATACAATTAGTTATGCAGAGTATCTAAATATTTAGACCTATATCATTTTTATATTAATAAACGTTATCATTACCTATACTTTTAATCTTCAGTTCCAATGTACCAGTAGCGAAAGGGTTAATAGGGGTTTGGATACGGAAGTGTCTACTGTGCTTGATTTAAGTGAATATACTGAATATTTCTGACCCAATTGGGAAGAGTGTAAGCTTGCAACCCAAAACAACTTTTCAATGACATTGGCATTTAAAAGTATGCTTATTGATTTCCCAAGCGGACTCTAAAAGTTCGCGTTCATTGATTTCAGTGACATCAGATTCGACGTGTCCTCGGAAGCGGATACGTCGAGCATGACAAACAAATGGCTCGTTCAAAGGACCACCGACGTTGCATCTGTGCAAAACACCTCGAGTGCGTATAGCAGTGCCGCATCGAGCGCAATGGGTAATCACAATGCAAACAGCTTGTACATGGCCGATCTCGTCGATAATGGTGCACTTAAGTCCGCCAGTATGCTGCTCAGTATAGAAGACTTCGACGTCAGCAGGACTAGTCGCCAAGTTTTTATTTAATCGTCGATAAAAACAAGTTAGTACTCACATCGTAAACGCATTCTTATTATTAGGTTGGCCAATAAATTCTTGCCGAATTTTATGCTCAAGATATATAGGCGAATATTAAATTGAACATGTGAAATTGTGACATGTCAGCCGATAGGCCTTTCAGAGAAAATCCTGTCTGGCAAGTTTCAACCCTCTTATCCCTGGTGTTAGGGTAGTTAGAAACCTGAACCTGATTTATAGTTTAAGCACGGTTTCTTTTGCTTTATCACATAAAAAGTTGCGGCAATAGTAGGAGATACTTTAATCAATGGGTTACACGTCTGGAAAGTTTTCTTCGGATATTTTGGATGCATACGCGAATTTAATCGACTCAATAGTAAGCAATTTTAAGTTCCATGAATTTACTCTCACAATTTATTAAGCTTGGAAAATTTAAACTTTAAAATATTTAGAGCTCGGAATTTTCAAAGATTGAAACTTACGAAGCTTGGGATAATCATATTTTGAAATTTTCTAATTTTCCAATTTGCAAGCTTAAAATATTCAAATCTTGGAATTTTCAAATTTTTGAATGTTGAAACTTCAGAATTTTCAAAATTTGGAACTTGCAAATATCAGAATATTCGTACTTGGGTATTTTCGAACTTTTGCATTTATCAAAACTTAGAGTTTTTAAGATTTCCAATTTCCGAAGCTTGGAATTTGCATTGACTTCTCATTATTAAGTACTTCACAATACATTAAAAAATATGTTTTATATTTTGCATACATTATAGCATGTGTTTATTGAATGGCCTAATAAATTTCCTATAACTTTTCCCATTTTCTTTATTGCAATATATTAGATGTACAAATTAATTTTGCGCCCCCAGGATTTCATAAGATTTAATATTTATTCACAGAAAATCAAATACAGTTTTGATATTCAACGTTTGCTGTATTTCCATATTTACGAAGAATATTTGTCACTCGAAAAATAGCAAAGTAGTGATTTCGAATTGACAAAAATACCAAAAGTTTAAAGATAAAGGTTCTGAATTAAATTTTACACCTAATAAAATATTAGGTAAAATATTTACTATTTTTAAATGGGCCCTTGAACTTAGTTTATCAAAAACTTAATCTTTTAAACAGGAAGGATTTAATATTGCTTGTCGAAAAGAAGATGTAAAATATTGCAACTCAACAGCAACGCATTTGAGATCGAATTGGTATTTGGTTTTTTTTAAAACAATTGTTGAATATAATAAGAGACGTGGATTATTCATTTGGTACGCTTAATAAATAATACTGTTCCGGTATCAGACGTTTCAAAAATAAAGAAATATTAAATGTTTTACTTTTCTTAATACATAGATAATTATATTTTTAATTGGATATCGTTAATAGAATATTTCACGATAACCTTTCGCTTGGCCTTTAAATTTCGACTCTCCAATCAAGGCACTAAGGTGCTTGTACGTGTAAAACCCTATAGGAAATACCATTAAGACCATTATATCCATTATGTCGAACGTCGGTGCATCGACTACGTAACCTAATCGAATTGTTTTTATCCATTTAACGGGCGAAGCCTTGCTCAGAGTTCGAGGTGGCACCATTTGCTGCTCTTTCTATTTGCGCGTTTAATACGAACCGTCACGTCAGTCTTGTCCTTTACTACTGCCAAGGGAAGATTACACTTTGATCTTGAACAAAGCGATCTATCGATCAGTATGCAATTTTTTTAGTTTGTTCAACATTACGTTCAATTTAATTTTAGAGGGTAGTAGGAGAAAAATGTGAGATAATATGAAAGTGTACGAAGAAATAAAAATTATAATGCATTGTGATGGTAAAAATTGGAATAATCTTCTATGGTTAGGCAGCTCAGTATAAATAGCGTTGTATACTGACTAACATCATATTTTCTACCATACATTTATAACTGTGATTGGCAACATTAAAAATTGTTAGATTATTCTTGTATTAAAAATTGAAATATTTAAGAATATCTTACTTTTATAAAATTATAAAATATTTAATATCTTACTTTTATACAACGACAACAAAATTCTGTTGAAATATTTATGGGAATAATGCTTTAGTTATTTTAACTTTTGAAAAAGTTCCGTTTGTTACTAAAATAAAAGGTAAAAAATTCCTTATTAATTAAAATAATAAATTAATTACTTGCAATACAGTTCTAAAAAATATCCTCATTGTTTAAACTAATCAATAAATTCCTTATAATTATGAGCGATACTTTACGTATCTTACCAGTAGACTGCGGATTTTTATGCAAATTCATTTCTTTGCAAACATAAATAAAAAAATGGAAGCTAAATAGGGGATAGTTTCATCTTCTAAATAGTATAATGTCTTCTTTAATTTGAATATTTTATATATTCTTGTTCACTTTGTATATTTCATGCATTTGTGCGTATTTAATTTTCTTACAAATACATAAGCATCTGCAATGTACGTATCAGACAAACTTGTTGTACAGTCAGTCGCACAGAAGTCTACACATATTGATAAATTTCAAATATTTAGAATGCTACAACAGTTCGGATAAAATTATGTATATTGTTAAAAAGTGGTCATGTCTTTTCTATGTGTTTATAAAGAAATACAGAAAAACTGAAAACATTATTTCACAAAAATCTACGTACATGCATTAAAGTATACATAACTTGTTGTTATACTATACTTTGTTATATCTTTTGCAACATTTACGACGTTTCACAATTTATTTAGCATAAATAAAATGACATCTACATTTTTGTGAACACTTTTTTCAACTCCCCTTCATGAATCGTTTCCTAGAAACATTATTCGTTTGCAATTTTATATTTTATGAATCCTCACATCATCTTTATTCTCCTAAACTATATCTTAAAATATGTAAATATTTGAAGCATTTTAGAATGCGTATGTACAGTTGCGTGATTGACTGTTATTAGTTCTCTCATACTTGGAAGCGAGATTGATTTTAGAATTTCATGCATGTCATCTGATTAGGGTCTCTCCTTTCATTCAACAGAAAATTTAAACTTGGCAGCAATAGTGAATCACTGCTATTGACCACAGAGAGGGCTGGAAGGAGGGGTTGGATCGTCTGTCATTTGTAGGGAATCACCTTTAGTATCCCTCGGACGGTCTAACACCGTGGTTAGTCACGCGCTTCCGTACCCCGAATTTTCTCTACAAGCCTTGCAACCGTGCTTCAGTTAACGAATCTACAACATGCACAAATGTAAATCCCCAGTTCTCCACCTTCCTTTCCAGTAAGGGACACACAAAGGGCATTAGTGAAGGACACAAAAGACATACCGCCTTTTTTTGTATGTGCTTTCAGCATCGCATGGATTATTGCATCCGTAACGACAAAGTTCCAACTATATTTTAAGAAAGCTGATGGGATCAGATAGGAAAGTACAAATTCGTATCTTTTAAAAATGCATCCCTGTTTCTTATGTGATCTTGTGAGGGCACTGTTACGTAGCGGGTGAACGATTAACTTTGTGATCGATAGGATTGAAGCGTCAAGTTTAAAAGTGACCGGGTATCGGTGTCGAAGCGAATAAAGGCGGAACGCGAAGCTTCATCGAAATTTTCCAGTGTCATGCACACCAACGTTCGATCAATCGTTGTTTCAGGCGCAGAATCTGCCAGCAGCGTACCGCCAGTGCCACCGAGGCGGAAGAAGCGCAAAGCGAAGCCCGCGACAATTGCAAAATCTCCGGAAGCAACGTCACCCAAGCGTCACCCATGTCTCAGGAAGTCAGACAGAAAGCGTTTGGCGCCGCCACCACCTCCCCCGCGAGTATCCCGAAGGATCAAGTCTCATGTCGCCAGAAATCAACCAGAAAACGGGATATCAAACGCCATTCGTGGAATATCGGAAGAAGAAGATGCAGAAGAAACACTAAATAGTCTAAGTTCATGCGCGGATATAAGTCGCACGGCGGAAAAAGAACAGTCTGCATCTCCACAGTTGGAAGACTCAGACTCGGTGATAATCAACGAAGGCCCTAATTTAGAGGTAATCCAGGAAAATGTTGATCCAGTAGTCGATGAAAACAAGAAAGATACTACTCGAGATTCATCACAACACAGACGTCCTTACATATTTGAGACCTTCGCGAAGAAGGAGACTAACAAATATCCTCCATTATTCTTCACCTTACACGACTTTCAGAATGTCATGTCCAACACGATAGAACATGACCTTGAGAACACCCCGTCGGTGGAATTCACTCTACACGACTTTCAGAACGTCACGTCCAGCACTTTGGAAGATGAACAGAAGAATGCCTCATCGATGGAATTCACCAGTTGCAATTCCTTTGAAAATTCACTGGAGGATGACGAAAATGAGCTTTGCTTTCGTGTCACAACGACCAATCTTCCCTTTGAGAAATGTTTGGACAGGTGGACCTTCACGGATCATTTTGTGGAAAAGTGTGGCGAGTCCAGTCACTTTATCTTCGAGGATTATATCGATAGGAGTAATAAGGTGAACGTGCGGCGATCGGCGGGCCCGATGTGTTATGAAAGCTTCGAGGAACCTTCTGTGCCTAGATTGACCAAGGTTAGGTTTGTCATAGAGTCACCTAGCTCTTCGACTCCAGATGAGTTGGATGATGACAGCGAAGCTAGGTGTGACAGTTTGCAAAATATTGATTCTTTGGTGGATGCAGAGGTCTGTTGGAAACGTGGATCTTGTGTGTACTTAAGTGAGATCACTGGCGATGAGGATGTTAACCAAATTTTTGAGCAAGAACCAGGTTTATGGAAAAATGAAGTCTCTCAGCAAAAACAAGATTCCCATCGAAACCAAGACTCCCAGACAGAGCAAGATACCCAACAAAAAGTAGGTTCTCAACAAAATCGAGACTTCCGAAAAGAGCAAGAGCTAAATTTTCAGCAAAATCTAGATCCCCAACAGAATCAAAATATCCAGGAAGAAATAAGTTGTCAATCAGAGAAAAATTTCCAACAGGATTCTGATGAGTTTCGCGAGGTGCCTTTTAGGTCGATTTTGAAGGCACGAAAGGAGTCTCCGAAAGTGATTTCGAATTTCGTTGAAACGGGCGATGATAAGGCATCGTTCACGGAGAACGAAAGTGATCGTTTTTATTCGTGGGATTCTATTGGCAATTCCATGGAACTGGATTCATCAGAGGAGTTCTTTAATTCGACGTGGACACAGAGAAAATTGAAAGCCATGGACGTGAGTAAAGCCGAGCTGAGTTTAATCAAGGCGAAAATAGAGTGTCGTTCTGTGTTAACCGAGGTCGAAGACGATTCTTTAATTAAGCTGCCTGATAACAATTTTATTGCTTCAAATACCGTGCAAGACAATAAAGAATCTGCACAAGAAAAGGATTTCACAAATCTGGCCTATGAATATGGAAATAATAGTATCGTGAGTGAAAACGGAATTGTACAAAACAGTAAATTTGAATTGAATGGAAATTTTGAGGAAGAAAAATCACAGACAATAAACGAGGAGACGAAAGTCTTCGATCAAAATGTAGAAAACAGCGTTATAAATAAAATAGAGACTAATATTGATGAACATGTATCGCGAGCTGAAGAAACATTGGCGAATAATATTGATTCATTTGATAAATCCACGGGAGAATATCGAAGGAAACTGTACGTGAACGACTCTCTTCGAAATCTGATGAATCGTAATTTTGACGAACAGAGCCAGGATTTAGTGCAAAATGATCATTCAGATTCGTACAAACAAGATTCCCGAGAGTTATGCGATACCCCAATATTAAAAGATAATAAAAATTCCCAAGATTCAAGTTTTACATATGATAAATCTTTGGAGAAAGGAGGAAGTATTACAGTTCCAGTTAATATTCGACGAAATTCTTTCCTAGAGAATATGTTGTCGGATGATTCGGATGCTGTGTGGTCCAGCTGTGAGATCATTGCAACTCACCCTAAAATAGCCCGAGAAGTTTCGATTATAAAGGAAGAAGATGAAAATAGTAAAAAACTGGCGGCTAGGTTGAATGATTCTATAAAAATGGATATGGAGATCCAGAAAATTTTAGAAGAATCGCGAGCATCGTTGATAAAGATAGATAGTAGTTTTCCCAAGTTGACAGCACCCAAGAAGAGCGCCCAAAGGAGCACCCAAGCGGGCACCCAAGGTAGCAACCAAGGGAACAAAAGAAACGCCGGTGAAGTTAAGAGCGATGTAATGAATGAGTTGCTGTGTAATTTCAGCAACATCAAATTGAAACCAGTGAAACCAGTGAAGAGAATTGTTGCTGAAGATCATACACAATTAGAAAATTCTGCGAAACAAGAGAACCGTAAGGACGAAATAGAGCGCAAGTCAGAAAGTCGTAAAGGGAGTTCGAAGCATAAGCAAATGGTTAAGAAACGGGACGACGAAGCTGTAACTATAATGTCTGGAACATCTTCAGTGGAACAGAGTCATTATCACCATACTGAGCAAAAGGACACTGGGCTTAAAGATACCGAGCATTTCTCGAGCATACCGAACAAGATTCAAGATGATCAGAGTAAGAATAGTGAACCACTAGGAAGGTTTACGGATCCTCCTGAGAGTTCCACCTCCTCTATCAATCCTGTGACTGAAATAAGATGCATTCGATCCCCAGAGAACTGTAATAAAATCTCGTCTAATTGCAGTCAAGAATTTTTAAGAGCGGATAACGATTTTTCAAACGAAAGGATCGAGAAGAGATCGCTCGACGAGGACCGCTCGGAATTACCAAGATTAAAAGAAGTTCATACAAAGGCAACAAAAAGTGATATACCTGATGCGAAAACCAGTAGAAAAGGAGCAATGAATGAAGAAAGCTCCGCGGAATGGCTGCAGACAGGCTGCAGTGAAAAGACTGACGCAACAGACGAGGCGCCTATTGGTGGCGTCGCCACGCGACAGGATTTAGAGTTAAGAAGTAGCGGCGACAAGAGTGCCATAGCTAGGAGGATTTCTCGACCCCATTGTAATAATACTGACAATAACAGGGCCGTAACACCCGTAGCTGTAAGTGACGACCAATTCACTCGCGACACTGTAACGATAACCCCGGGTAGAGTTAGGAGCTTTATTAAGTACTATGAGATTCGAACGGAGGCGACGACTGACAGAGATTCTAAAACTAACGATAGAGTAGATAGAGAGAGGTTATCGGGGCACCCTTCGGTGTTCAGTATCCGTAGAGGCTTAGAAACGAAGGCAATTGAAGTTAGGTCTTTCAATGAGCACAAAAAAGATAGTTACGATGGACAAAACTCAATGACGGATAAAACTTCTGAAGGATTTATCTCTTCAATTAGGAAGGAAGACGAGTGTGTTAAAGCTGTCGAAGTGAAGTCCTTCGATGCGCAAAGGGAAGACAGTTATCAGGCACCGGTAGATAAAAGTTCTGAAAGATTAAACAGTTTAACGGCGCAGAAGATTGTTATCGAGAATTCGGGAGCCAATGAAGATCGTCACGTAGAGGTTAGGGAAGAGGAAACGGAAGTGTCTTTGCACGCAGAAAAAAGTGATTCGTGCGCACAGACTGGTAAAGCGAAAAGAAAGAAGTCGGTGAAATTTCAAGGTGGATTCACTGTGATCGGTGCAAGAAGTCCTCACGAAGATGGTTCCGTGGGGAATTTCGAAGATCGGGAAGCGAAGTTGGAAAAGAAGAAAGCTCCCGATAGACCGACGCTGAAAGGAAACGTTCCGGGTGAAGAAGTGGATCTTCGTGGTGGACAAGAGAAGGATTTGCTGGACGTCGGGAAACGAGATACTGCTGCACAGGTTAGTAGAGAATCTAATTCGAAAGGAATGCAAAGTATAATAGAGGAGCTTCCTGCAGAAGGGGCACATAAGACAGTTTAATGAATCGAGTAAATTGCGCGGCAAATCATGTACCACGCGAGCTAAACGATACACGATTGAATAATAAGTACCACGCTAATTTCAATTCGTGTAATATTGGAACGAAATTTTAGGGGAATATTCTTAAAGATATAACGGTTAACTCTTTCGCTACGACATACGTGCCTAATGTGTAAAAACCTGAGGCCATCTGTATTACTACGATAGTTTTATGGTTATAGTTAAATATATCCGTGAGAAACATTTCCAAATGCTATTATATAAAAATTCACTATTGAATACCACTTTCATTGTAATTCCGCTACATCTTTATTTGATTAAAATACTTTTTAAAAATTCTATAATTAAAAAGTCAGTTCTTTTGACTATATTATAAAATCATTTGAATTGTTTAACACTTAACGATTTAAGTATGATTATGGGTTAGTTTCTTCGCTCAGTCGCAATACTTTTATTAAACAACACGAAGTTTTCTATTTTTAGCAGCTTTTAAAACCAAGTGTTCCGTATTACGAACGTTTGCCCTATACTCTCACATAAATTAGGCCATTTTATGCTAAAAGCATGCGTATATCTTTTTTTTTACACCTTAGTGTAATTTCTATTATTATTTGTAAACAGTACTATATAATTATTGGTATATTCAAATATTTATACTTATATCGTTTCCATATTAATAAAAAATTGAACGTTAAAAATTTGGACGTTACATAAGTTGCTGAAACTCACTCAAATATAATTAATAACACGTAAAATAACACAAAGTATCATATTTAAAGAAATGTCTGATGGAACTTGAAAGACTGAAAAATGAGTGGAGTATTAAAAAGGACAGACAAGTGGACAACTATTTCTCCGAAAATATTAATTAATGGTATTTTGGAAGTTACGGCTTTACCCTCGTCAATTCATTGATGATGCTTGTCATTTTTATTTAAATAAGTGTACTATATATTACTTATTTAATTTTCAATTAGTTTTCAAGCGAAAGGGTTAACTCTTTATCTATTATAAAAAAAAGTTTCGCCGAAAAAAAGCCTAGGTACCTCCAGACTCTTTTTCTTAGAAATCTGATCAGTTATAAATTCTTTAAATTTACGCGTGTATTTTCAACGAGATGAGATTCAAATAACAATGTGCTTAACTTTTTCCCCGCAGATACAAACCACAGCAAAATGTGAGGAATGTTCAGGTATTAATCGCTTCGTTCCAAAACCAGAAACCCCACGCCTCGTATTTTATTGTACTGTATAGTTAAACCGTAGTTTCTATAAAGTCGTCGTCGCCGTTGTTTCCCCCGAATCTCGATCGAGATTTAACTGCGACGCTTCGTAGCGTCATAGCTGTATTAATTTTTTATGCCACACGTTTTTCTGAGTCTCAACTGAAGAACAAATTTTTTGCCGCTTTCCTTAGAAAATGAGCAGTAAAAAATTTCTTTTACAAAATAAGGTTAAAAGGAAAGTTCTTTATTAAAGAATATTTCGCAAAATATTATTTAAGCTTTAATATTTGTTTATATATTCTTTCTCTTTATGCTCTTTTTCCCTCATAGCTAGAACTGTTATCTTATTTTATGATTTGTTAAAATTGTAGAATAATATCGAAAGGTTACTGATTGATCCATTTCTTGGCACAAATTGCGGACGAATAAATTTTTTTTCAAACAAATGAAAAAAAAAGAAGCGCGAAGTATTTCAGTAATTTATATCAATTATTAATCAATAATTTCCATTTAGTGACCTGAGTTCCTACTATTTCCTTTCATTTACATTTAAATAAAGAAAGTTCTATTTAAAAAATGTTATAATATAACAAATTTCCAAAATAAATAACACAAATAATAATATCAACCTTTTAAATACCAACACTATTTAACGCAACATTTCATTGGCAATTTTTCAGTCAAATTTCACAATTGAATTTTACGTTTTAACATTGCAATTATCAAAAGCATTTCAAGGATTTACGTAACAATCTTTTTGCCGCTATTCTTTCCTCCACTTAAATTCTACAATCTGAGGAAGTCTAAAAAAATTACAAATGAAATGTTGCGCTAATGTAACATCGGTCCTTAAAGGGTTAAAAACAAAGTACAAGTTAGCGCTGTCAAGCTGTTGCCCTGCGAACAGTTTTCAGTCTGCCGTGGACATACAAGAGATGAGCGAACAGTGAGTCACGTCTGTTATGACAACGATCCCGTGATAGGGAGCATGATCTTTACACGATCGCTATTATATTCACATATGTATAAAGAATGTCGCTTGCCGTAGCTTAACTCCCAACAGCTGACACTTTTACCCGCCAGAAACCTTTGTGACAAGAAGTGCGTTTCAAGCATATCTCTCGGATTTTTATGAAACTTTGCAGCCAATAAACGTCAAATCGAAAGATGTACGTTCATATTGAATTGTAGGTGTACGGCACTCAACGATTTATTAGATATATAATACATTCGTCGCTATTGATGCATACATTGCATTAAATATTATAGACGTAGTCCTTGCATTTTTATTTCTTTCCGAATACTTATGAATCATTTCGCGCATGACGTTGCACATGTGAAACATTGTGTTTAATCCCAGTAAGCAATAAATATATTTTTATTCAGCAAGGCAGATTTCATATTGAAATATTTGTGTCTCTTCAATAATCATAGAAGGGAATGCATTTTATTTAGTTGAAATTTTTAGTTTAGTTTAACTCGTGGTTAAATATTGTATTTAGTATAAAACGTGTTTCTCACGAAAAAAAGAATATGGTCCGAAACAAGTTAATGAATAATATTGTAAAATAGAATGTACAGTTACTTGTTACGAGAATTATTAATTAAAAGAAAGATGTCTTGGAAAAGTATAACATTGTATTTTAGTAGCAGTGAATGTATTAACGATACTAGGCTAACGGTAAAGGTTGAATTTATTCGCTGGTAGAATAAAAATCTTTAAACCTCTGCAGTTCGTAATTATTTTTATATCGCACTAGAGAAAGATTTATTGGTAAATATATCATTGATATGCAGTTTAAATATAAGATTTGCTAAAATAAAATCGTTGTCGAGGCAGACTGGCTATTGGACCAATTAGAATAAAGTCATTGTCCAGTTACACTGGACATAGTACCGCTGTTTTGCCCACACGATTTGCAATTGAAGAACTGTCACGTGTGTGCGTAGCTGGACTCTTGTGCGTCCAACTACGCCTCCAACGTTAACGTAGTAGCGCTGGAGAAATTTTAATGATTGTTGATGCGAGAAAATTGTGGACTAGAGTATTAAACTGAATTTACTAATTGGACATTTCCGTCCGAGTTCTTTTTAATGTTTTGCGCTTCGTGTCCTTTTGTCATCTACTCTTCCTTTGGAACAGTCACTCCGGCGAAGGCTCGTTGAGGGTGGAACCAAGATTGTTTTTTACAAAGTCACAATCTTATTGGTCTCACTCTCACCCCGTCCATTCCTGAAGGAGTTGCCTTAGTCCCAAGGAAAGGGTAAATGAAAAACTGATAGCCTGTGAAACTCTCGGCTATGTGGGGGTCCGGCGCCAATCGGGACTCATAAATTACATTGACCGTCTCGGTCCCGAACGCCTGTTTATTGTCACTTCTAAAGAGCCTCGAAACTGCGTGTCAAGGACTCTTTAGAAGGACCAAGTTTGTAAATTCCTTTGAGGACGGTACAACCGCAAAGGGTTAAAGTTAGCAGTCATAACCAGCAGGTGCCAATATACGCGATAACTAGAACTATACCATAGTAACCGAAGGTTCTTGATTGAAATTTCCACCATCAGCTATAATTTATTCTACCAACTGTTACAGTTAAGTATATACAGTCGCAAAAGTCTATATACACATTCTAAGTTTCAAATATTTATATACTTTAGAATAATAAAGGTGGTGTAAAAAGTTATAAAATATAAGATTACGAATGAGGAAGATTCCTAGAAGACATTTCACAAAGTGAGCATTACTGATTATTTAAATAAAATTGTTCCTAAAAGTACGTGAGATGTAACTTTATTTATGGTAAATAAACTATAGGGCCTAACGGATATATAAAAAATCCAGTAAAGTATAGATATACTTATAACAAATAAGTTTTCCATATTTTAGTACACGTACGCAGATTTTCGTGAAATCGGCGTATTTTCGGCTTATGTATATTTTGTTATAAACCAGTAGGAAAACCATCACTATTTGTTGACAATTAGTTTAATTGTAATTAATAAATAAATCACTATTGTTAAAATGATCGAAACTTCTGTGCTTTTTTAAATGTTTGGAATTTGAAGGTGTATGTAAATTTTGATGACTGATTGTATATCTACAATTGAACGCAGCAGTGCATCTTTCGATTCTTTATTGACTTGCGAACGAGAGATGCTTGAAGTACTCTTCTTATAAATGACGTTGGTATTAACACTGAAACAATCAAATCCTTTAAGGTAACGCATTTCAGTTCTTTTGTTTCGCATGCAATCGGTTTACATTAATTATTCTGAGTAGCTTTATTTTAAGAATGGAAATATTGTATAATATAATTTTGATAGCTGAAAGTGATTTTTTGTTAATTGATTACTGAAATATTAGAGAAATTAGAACCGATATAAGATAAAACGTTTTTTAACATTAACAGTATCACGCCCGGCAAACGATCGGTTTTAAAATTTGATTTAAAATTCTACTTCATTTAACTTTATGCCAGTTCTTGTATTGTCCGATTAATCAATTTTCCACATTTTATTTTTTCTTACGTTTCCTTCTTCACTGAAAAAGATTCATTGTCCGACTTGTTTACCAGTTACGGAAGGAATAGGAATATATAGGGTGTCCCGGTTTTTTCCACCAAACTACGACAACTTAATCTAGATACCAACAGAAGAAGAAAAACGTTACGTAAAGTTCGTGAATCCACGCTCTGTTACAGAGTTATAAACAAATATTTTACGTATGAACTACTTGATTTTGTATATTGGGAGACCTTAAAACAATAGGTTTATTGAACAAAAGTGAGTTCATATGAAGAATTAGTGCGAAAAATTAAAAAGATTGTTACTGAAACTCACGAAAGTACTCGGGAACTTCGTAGAATAATACATTCAATTGATCATCGATAACAAGCTTGCACCCAGGCATAAGGATATTATTTTTACGAAATGAGACTTTGAAAATAGTAAGTGACATATTGATGTATTAATAGCTCACGACATGGAATTGTTTGTTAATATGTGATAAAAAAACATATAACTATGCAGATCGGGTAAACATAATCAACTATTCATACAATGTTGTATATATCACCATATATACAATATTCGTTTATAACTCTGTAAGAAAGCATTTATTCGCAAACTTTACATAACATTTTTTCTCCTTTTGGTCACTAGATTACTACTAGTATATTGGCGGGGAAAAACCTAGGACAAAACATGTCTTGATACAGTTAGTGTTAAATATCCATCAAATTGATAAGTGTCATAAAACGCATTTTAAGATAGATTCAATTCTGGTTGTGTTCTAGTGTTAATGACAAGCATTTTTTTGTTTAAAATATTTCAAAGTGGCATTACCTCGCAATTAATGACATTACAAAAAACCATTATCAATTGAAGCGCTCGATGCAAAAATTGGTCAGCTCCGTTGCTTCAAATTTGTTGATATCCCAGAAGAAACTCCGGAGCTAACGGTTTTTTGCTCCTTGAGGGATTAAAAAGTTATTTAATTAGTTTCATTATATCAATATGTAATTATTGGAGTTGTTCGTTTTTTATATTAATTACGTAAAATACACCGCATTTAGAAATCAATGAAAAATCAATGTTCGTCATTTGCCGGAAGTGGAACCGGTTTCTGCACCGTGCCATTCGTTTGAAACTTAGCCCATCGCACTTCTTAATTTGTTTGTTTTACCTACCAACATCTCAAATTTAAATCAGATTTAAAGATTTAAACATTTTAAATTATTACAAATTAAAAATTCATTTATTTTAAGTTAGACACAAGATTTAAACATTTTAAATTATTTTAGAAATTGCATTATTATAATGTCGAATCTAGTTCGACGTTGTAGTTGGTGTAAGAAATGTGATGTCGAGCCACACTCGACGTAGGAGTAGCAAGAGTTAAACCTAAAGAATACGGTAAAATTGCAAGATAATGTAACAAAATTGATCCTTCGAATCATTTGGCTCCCTCAATCCGCAAGGTAAAGAGTAATCACAGTGTTCCCAATCGGTTTTCCGTGTCCCATGAAAGGGATTCCAGGAAGTTAGGTTAGGTAAAGCCACTGGTTCGATACACACACGTTTGCCGTAACGTCGAACGGTCAGATCGCGAGTAAAAACAGATGTTGCATTTCCCCGGAAGGATTTAGAGTTATCGCGGAGGTTCGTTGTACAAACAGATATTTCGCTCAAGCACGCATCAGCTGTAGAGTTCCTTTTTCTAGCGGATTTATTCGGTTCGGCCCGCATCCGGCGTCGTTCTTTCTCGTAATTTCTTGCATCATTTTATTCCGACTTATTTTACGTGTTTTCGGATAATGGGGCTCCGCTAGATTTACGGCACCCTCGAGGAAGTCTTTGGAACAAAAAGCGCCGACGCGATTTGTGGCTTCCCAGAAATCGGTATTTCTTGCGTAAGGTAACGAGTCCATGGCGAAAAATTTCCTGAAACTGTTTCAAACGGGATTGGATGGGAACATATTGCAGAAGAAAATAAAATCGAATGATTTTCTTAATTTAGGGGGGAACGAATTTGGTACGGGCGCGATTAGGGTTTTTGCTAAGAAAAGAGATTAATCATGTTTGTGTATTTAACTGATCACAGTTATACCTCGGCTTACGTCCTACCAGCTTGCGTCGCTTCGCGCTTATAAGTTAGTAAGTACTCGAACACCTATCAGACGCATGTAGAACATGATAGTTGGTCTAGCTTATGTAACTTTAACTAATTCTACGACATCGTAATAGAAAAATATATATTAATACACTAATTATTTGTGCATAACAAATTAGAAATTTATGGAACTGTTTGAAAGGATTAGAAGAAAACGGTGAACCAATTGATTTAAAGTTCACTGAAAGAATACCCTAAATTCTTAAATTAAATCGGAGCATTCGAAGTCTAAATCTAACTTGTGGAATCATTTACAACATGTATGAAGCATAAATAATATCTGACGTAATACAAAAACTAATATTATGAATGCCAAAATTTGTTAAATCAATGATTGGGAAAATTAATTTGCCAAATTTGAATAATCAAGTACCAGAATTGAATTCTTAATTAGTGGAATTAATATACGCATTCTTTATTATCTAACATTTTAAGGTAGATAATGATTGTTAAAGGTTCTGGTAATTTCCTAATGATTTTCAGATTTCATTAACCTTCTGCAAGTGCTCTAATGCTTTTTAACAGGAGTGTACGTTGTTTCTACCAGTGACGTCATATCTTGATTCAAAACCTTAGTTTTGTACCCACGTATAGAATTTCGTAAAGATATTAAACATATATAAAAGCAACGCGGTTCATATATGTTTAAATTTTTGCCAAATTTAGATATGCAAAAAAATTAGAGAATGCGTGTAATATGCAGTAATATGAAAAATATCGAAAGTAAAATACATATTATTATACTTGTAGGCTGAAAGAACCCTTTACTTAGATTCCATTTCTCGATTTTTTTTAATAAAAATATGAATTTCATATTTCAATCGATAGAAAAGAAACGTTGCTAATTTGCAAATAAAATTGAGTGTCGTAAAGCTTTTTAATGATGGAAATTTTTAATAACGATGGAGTGATTAGTAAAAACGTAAATTATGCAAAAATCGTTTCCGAAAAGTATATATGCAAGTACGTACATGAAGTCTACCCCAACTTATGCCTTTTTCGACATGTGTCGGCTACTCTGGTACCAATTGGTACGTAAGTTCGAGGTATGATTGTAGTTAATATTTTGTGGCGTTAAATAATATCAAGAATTTAACGTTAAATAAAAATCGCAGCGAATTAGTTAAAATTTGAATAAATCAATAAATTGTGGAACCTAATGGAAATTGAACGATTAATAATTTTAACCGAACGTCTATCGCAAATAAAATTTGTGTCCAATTAATATGAATTAGTATCAAACATATAAACTTTAATTTTATCTTATTAACAATTAGAACTACCGACACTTAAGATGTACTTAATATATCAAATAACTTAAAGCATTAGATATGTCAAGTATGGAATGCAATGGAAATAAATCTTTGTTCCACACTTTTTATATAAAATCGTGACAATTTGCAAAAACGCATTGCTGCAAATTTATAGAATATTTATGGGAAATTGCAACCAAGTCTTGGCAGTTCTAGTATTAATAGTGTATGTATTAGTAATCAAAAGAAAAAGGGATAATAGTGTTTGAAATAATTGAACGGAACATCGCCGTTGCCAAGAATCCAACGTGGAGGTTCAAATAAATTGTATATTAACTCTTTTCTACAAGGGAAAATTTGTTCTTCGGTTGAGCTCGTTTAGCAAGGTTAGTTTGCGTTCTCTGATCGACTAAACCGTGTTAAATAAAACGGCAAACAGCTCTTAGCTCTGTTATTGTCGCAATACCTTCCTTGCGTGTCCTTGCATTTAGGAGAACGTTGTTTTTTGGCGAACTAACGTATATCCGCAGGATCCGCGCGTGTATAACCCCATTATCCTGCGTATATTATGTAATTATAACGTAAAAGGTGGAAGCAATTTACGTGGTAGAGTAGTGGCGAAATAATATACTTGTTGCGCTGTTTTGTGTTACGTATACGTGTTCAGCTGATCAATTCAATACACATTTAGTATCCAGTGTCGTGAAAAGTACTCTCATTTCGGTATTCGCGAACGTTATTATTACAACGCCATGATGCAGTAATGTATTTTGGATATTTCCGATCGAGAATATTGTTGAACTCTCGAAAAGGAGATATGCAGTGTTTTGACTTCTATATCGGAGAAAATGTCATATGTAATAAGAAGTTAGGTTTTCGTTACATTAGGTCTTAAAACTATGTTCCTTTTAATACATGAAATAATTTTTCTCCGGTAAAATATGTATTTTTGCCGTATTTATAAATGCTTGACAAATTTAACTAGTTAATTGTAACTAGTTAATGTCTCGAGAATGTTGGTATAATCGTGAGGGGAGTGTTTTTTAGTGAAAAGATAAACCGAAATTGTATAACTATGTTTTTGCATACAAGGCGTTGTTTTCGAGAAAAACGACATTAAAAATTGATGCAGTGTCTGTCTATTATTGTAAGTCTATAATTATTATTCGATGAATAATTTTAATTATGTATCAAGATTACCGAATTAAACAATTTTTAATATGCTAACAACTGGTTGAATATTGCATTGATACACAGTTATTGGTATACGCATACGCCACGAATTCTAAATACTGTTTTTTTTAAAAACAAAGCCTCGTACACAAAAACGTTTTTCTACGATGTTTACTTATTTTTTCGCAAAGAATTATCACCTATCAGTTTTACCGATAATGCTACGGCACCTTGGAATTTAATCCCTTAAAGGCATCACCCAAATTAACTCGGTTTTGATGTTACATGCAACTTCTTGTATTTCAAATTACTTCAAACATAATTCATTAGTTCAGCTTATTTGAGAACATGTACAGTTAGTCACAAAATTCTACATACATCTGTAAATTGTAACTACTTAGAAAAAATAAAAGAGTTTTGATCGTTTTAGGCGCATTAAGTTAGTTGTTAACTCAAATTAGACCTATTATTAAAAAAATGGTGATGTCTTTTTCAGTTTTTCACAACAAATATATATAAATCGAAAACTCGATTTCACAAAAATTATGCACGTGTATTAAAATATACAAAACTGATTGTTATAGCTATATTTATATTTTGTTAATGCTTCTGATACATCTGTGATGTCCTATAATCTGTTTAACATAAATAAAATTACTTCTATGCCTTTAAGAGCAATTTCATTCATTTAATCAACGTTATTCTCTTTATGAAGCGCCTTTTAGGAACTTTTGTAGTCTCTAATTTTATATTTTCTGAATTTTCACCATAGTTTTTATATTTCAAAATATGTCCTAACACATGTAAGTATCTAAGATGTAGAATGTGTATGTAGATTTTCGTGACTGACTGTATATATACTTTCTAAACTAATATTCTAAACTAGAATTAGTATTCAGACCTCCTGCTCCTGACCTCCTGTGTTTAAAATTTTTGATTATACCATCTAATTACAATTTACAATTAGATACACTAAAATATATAGTAAAAAGATTCGGTCTTTAAATTGGTGAATCCACTTATACAGTAGTGCCTCCCATATCTAAACTAATAGAAAGACAAAAGTGTTCGGATAAGGGGATTTCCGGATAATTTGATAATCACATTTCTGGTATTGAATTTTATTAATTAAAATTGAGATAAAGGAATCTAGTGATTTGTTTAAATATTTATGCATTCCGAATCTTTTTGGTTACTAAATATAGTAGAACATCCTGTATCCAAACAATCATTATCCGAATTTCCTAATATCTGATAGTTCTACCATCCTAATATTATATATTGTTTTCCGAATCATTTTGGTTACTAAATATAGTAGATCATCCTATATCCAAATAATCATTATCCGAATTTCCTAATATCTGATAGTTCTACTATTCGAATGTTTTGTTATCCGCATAGAGTTGTCTATTCATTTATTTAAAGTCATGTTCTCCTTACGAACATAAATAACCGCATTGTAGTACAATATATTTCTTTTTATCGTTTACATTGTACAATAACGGTAAAAGTAAAATATAGAATTATCAAAAAGTGCAACGATTAAATACAGTATGTGTGTACTAACTAAATGGTATACTGAAAAGCTACAATTATAATAGTTGAGCATTCAATGAGCAACAATTTCAATACTTTTTGTTGTAAATATATAGAACTTTCATATAATGCATACTTTTCCCTGTTTAATTGATGACATGGTTATTTATGTTAACATAATTTGATAATTTAATATCGTAAAAGGTATAGGATCCATAAATACTTAAACAAATTATCCATTTTCTGAATTTGTATTTAAATAAATAAGGTTTATTGTAAAAAAATTGACTGTCCTATTATTCGAAAATTCCCTTATCCGAACGTTTAAGTCTCCCTATTAGTTCGGATATGGGAGGCTCCACTGTAATCATTGAACTTTTGGGTACAGTATTCGAATAATGGAAATTCTACTATATTACCACAAATGAAAATTGACGTCATCCTAAATAAAAAATGTTGATCATCCTAAATACGAAGTTCCACATGATATGTTAAATGTGTCATTAATCGTGATCTATATAAATTGGTGAAAAATATAACAGTTAAAGTAATTGATTCACATGCTATCTCTAATCACGCGTGAGGATGTCGCGTCATGGAAGGCCTGGTTTCCAATGACGCGTGTAAAGTTTCAGGTTGATTTCGAATTTGTGACGCGTAGCCGGTAACAGAAAGTTTCTGACACGTTCGGCAGATCGAGTTAAAGGACGGTTCGAGTTTCGTCAAGTTCCTCTTGGCACGTCTGCCCGAATCGGACACATTTCCGCCGAGATACACGGTTGAATTGCGTAAAAATTTCTTCCAAACACACTCCACAATCTTCCACCATTACAAAAACTTCCTGATAACACTTACTGCTTTCAACATTAGTAATAATGCAATACAATTTTCTACGATTATAATTATTTTTTTCAATTCTGTATACCGAGAGTTACCCGACTAAAAATGGTTCAACATATTTTTATTCGTATTTATGTTGATAGAAAGCACAAGGAAAAAGTGTCACAAATGTGAAATCATGTAATTTAATAATAAAATGAAGCGGCAACGGGAAACACGATGGTAGTTAATTTTTGGTCTATTTGGCGCTAGTTGCGCCATTTAGTTCTCAGGATGTACTAAGCTGTACCTCGAAAATAAAATGAACTAAATGAAAATTAAACTTGAAACCAATAAAATAATGAAACGTTTGTTTTTCAGAAAATAACATGCATTTGTGCGTCATTGTTTTTCCCGCGCGCATTTTTAAATAATAATGCATGCATGGATCGAAATGATAGTACTTTTTGATGGCTCGACACATGAAGGGTGATACAAATAGCGGTTTCCTTTGAAAGCGTGCAATTCGTTGGCCAAATGAGACTTAACGCGGTGTGATCATGCAATAATCGTTTTATTTTTCCTCTGTTGACTTATTGTAAGTATGATAATTTATCGTTCGTGCAAGTGTATTACTTTATATACGATGTAGGAGATTAATGATAAGGAAAGAGAATGTCGTTGATACACTCTAGGAATATGTAAATTCAATGCTCCTTAACACGTTGAGAGCCATATGATCTGCTGGCGTGTCACATTATTTCTGGCCCACGGTGCCACGTGATACGTTGGCGTGTCACGCTGTATTTTATTATTTGCTCGTCGACAAATTCTTTTTCATAATTTGACGGTTATATGGTACATCATGTGTTTGTTTCTAACCTTCCGCGAACCATATGCGGCTAAATTAACATCAACGATTTCAAAACTACTGTAATATTTTCAAAATGTACGCAAGCGGTTTGGTTTTTCCTATAGCTGAGATTGAAACCTTGTCGTTTCGTGATAAATGATATACAAGATGTTTTCAAAGAAGGTACAAGCTAATTTTAGCTGCATTTGCATTCTTAAACATTATCAATGTCGTGGCTTGTTGTCTTAGAAAACAATTTTGATCACGAAATAATTCCATTTCAATGTTTATCCCTTGGTATCTAATGTAATAAATCATAACAGCGATGCAAACTAAACAATGATAGTAGTCAAGTAAATATAAGTAAGATCGTGTGCAAGTGTACGTATACTTTACGAATCTTCAAAATCGATTTATTCCTAAATGGAAGTTCGTAAAAAAAAACGCCACTCTACATTTTCGATTTATTTGTACATGTAGATTTACATCCCCCCCCCCCCCCCCCCTGACTTATAGTAATAAGAGTCTTATACTGCCAGTTTGGAAATACCCTGTATTTGGAAATGGATAATGTTCAGGTTAAACTTAACTCCACATTGTAATAACGTAACTTTTATTCACCTGGTTCACGGTAGGTTAATTGAAAAAAGATGGTTTGCATTATTTGTTTTGATTTGGTTGAAGGAAAGCGATGAAAATCAACTTACTGAAATTGGGTATCAGAAGAAATAAACGCAACTTTCTTTGTGATTGCAAATAGTCACGACATTGAACCATAAAAGAAGTTTTCGAGATGTTGTACTGAAATTTTATGTGTTAACATCTGGGACGAGAAAAGTAAAATTCAAGTATGGTGCTCAACGTGGTAAGAATTAGTATTATTATACTATACGCACGGTTCGATCGCTTTTCGTACCAAACGTAGATATTGATTCAGCGAATAAAATTTTATCTTCCTAACCAATTTTATTTTACTATTATATGTTTATTGAACTTGCGTATTAGTTTTATTAATATTATACTTAGAGTTTGTTATCCAGTTTAAAATTTATTTCAGCTTTCCCTTGACAAATATGGAATTAAAATGGCTAGCAATATAAATGCAAAACGTTTAAGAATTATTTTTTTAGTAAAAGTGGATGTAAATTTCATACTAAATGCGATAGTGCTGGAATAAAAAGAAATAAATTAGTAAATCGCTGTTTAATAATTGATGTTCCGATTTTACTTTCTTGTACGGTTTTTGTTTATATTGGAACATTTTACTTACATCGTTTTCTTAACTAAGAAAACTAACTTATTCTTTCAATTAAGTTTTAAATTTTATAAAATACTTAAAAGGATCTGCTATTTTACAAGCACAATAATAAAGTGCAAGTTTCGTTTAAAAAAAAGTTGAGCATAAAAGTATGAAAATTGGAACAATAAAGCAATTATTATTCCTAACTTAATTTCCAGAGTATTATGCAACACATCAAACTTAATTCACTATAACTTGGAAGTATTCTTGATTCTCTTGAAAATATTTGAAGATTTATTCTTTAAATATTTATTTTTTAAATATTTAGTGATTAGGGATTAATGAATCTTAATGTAGCAATTCGAGCTCAGTTTAAGAGAAACGTTTGAGACAACAGAATGTTTTAATTTTAAGTGTAAAAGCAGTTGGAAAATATGAACATAATCACTGGAAAGCTCCAACGAGAGATTAGCAATTTTGAATTTATGAAAAATCACTTTTACAACAGCAAGAAGCCTGAAATAATTTTCAGACGTGTATCTCACTAACTAAAGTATTTCTAATTTTTTTCGGGACTTTTTATATGATTGAACAAAAGATATCCAGCTTAAACTGTACATCATGTTTTCGTTTAAAACTGCCCTAAAGGGACAGATTGTTATGGAATTTTTTCTACCAGTAAAAACTATTACATTACATTGATTTTTAAAGATTAGTTATAATAATTAATAAAATTGTTATAAATTTGCAAATTATTTGCACCATTTAAAAAAACCAGTAATAAAGTGAAACACTTTAATTTGTTAAATTGTACTTCGATCTTCCTTAAATTTAAATCATTGCAAAAATCGTAATATAAATAATGGAGATTAAATTTATTATAATTATGATATTTTAAACATTTTTAATCGACAAGAATATGATAATAGAAGTATATTTTACGGAATAAATCCACTTTCAATCAGTAGTTTTAAAATTTGATCGTTGCAAAACTAGCAGTATAAAGTATCAATTCGAGAACTTCAATTTTCACTTGTAAAGGTTCACAATGTAAATATATGTTAAAGAATAAACCCAAATTCACTTTCATTCAGTATTTTTAAATTTCAAATCTTAGACATTTCAGTGCTTAAATCTTGAACTACTTTATCTGTTTATTGTATAAATTTAGCGACACACACACGCACACACACACACATTCTAATGAATAGGTCCGCTCATTTTAATTCAATATCTGCGTCTGGTAAGAAGGCAGATCGAAACAACTGTGCATATATTTATAGAGACACATATGTATATGTATATGTACTTGTACAAGATGAATGTGAGTATTATTACGCGATATTCTGTAAAACGCAATGCGATTTACTCCTCTTACCCCGTTGGTTATGCGACCTTTTATAAACGTTAATTTACATAGGTAGGTAGGGTAGTGTGAAGCACAGATAGTGCGAATCGTGCGAGTTTTGTCACGTGTTTAAGAGGATGTGTTACACTTGTAATCGTGTACTTGAAAACGCAGCTTGAACAAGCAGTAAACTTCACGATACATGGATCTCTTCCAACAGAAGCGTTTTAAAATTGCATTGTATATTTTACTTTGTATTCGATACTCTCGTTTTATTATACAAATAATTATTTGTAATGTATTACGTTTAACGTAATCCGTTTATTAATAATATTTTTATATCCTCGAGTGCAATTGCATCAGGTTTCCTGATTTTAACCGTTGGCGGTTTATTTTCGCGTGTATTACAATCTCTCTAATTTGAATAATTCGTTACCAACCGAATAGCGGGTTGGAAACCTTCAAGCAAATTTTACGAATATGTTTACTGCGAACGAAATGATGTTATGCTCACCGATGCATAATTAAATTTAATTAAATAAGTAGATGTTAATTTCTTCAGCAAGTAAATTGCAGTTCCATCGGTTTGTGCACACAGAGGTAGCTCTGAATTTATTTCTGGATAAATCGTGATACTTATAAATGTATTAAAATACATTTATTTCTGAGAATTATAACAGTTTTTAATTAATATTTCAAAATGATATGGTTCAGTAATTTTTTAAATTGTGAAATCTTTAAAAGTTTCGGTCAGAATTTCACATCAATTGATATCAAATTATTGCAATATTAGTTCTATCGAAATTATTCTATGTCTATTTCATTGTTCGAATTGCAATTAGTACAAGTATATATTTAGATTTTCCAGTAGTTCTAGCAAATAGGAGAAACCTTTGTGTGTAGTTTATTATTACCTCTGGCAAAAAGTTTTCAAACGCGATAATATAAGATTAACTAAAAGCGTTAAAGTTTTTGCGGTGCAAAGTGCTATTGTATAAATGTAAAACTTAATAAAGAATTTATAGACGATGCGGAGCATAATTAGTTATTCGAAAAGTGCCTAAAAGTAAACATGAGCTTCGAGAAATAATAAAATTATCGTGGAAAGGAATTCTATCTATAGATTGCGGAAATCTGATAGTTCCAACGCCACTACGCATCAAAGCAGTCATATGTGGACGTAGAAATATTAGAAAATATTAGGTAATATAAATGTTAAGTAGAGTATCTTTTATGTCTTTGTAGATTTATGTTATCGAACGCATTTTCCAGGACTTACCTTTTCCTTTCTGTCATTTTTTTTTTATAGTAAACGGACATTTTCATTTTTGTCTTTTTTCACTTATTTCGTATTAGATTTATTTAACCCTTTCACTGTTGTCAGCACCTACATGCGTTAAAAGAAATGGCGCATAGCGTGGTTTTCGATTAATTTCGATTGCCAAAAATACTATTGTCGTCTTCGAACATCTGAAATTCTTTGCCATCTAAGTAATAGGAATAAATCGAAAGGATAGCATGAATTTAAGGTAATAATATAATTCAATATTTTGACGACTTCTTCACATTCTTCGACCAAAATCTGCTATAATGAAAGGGTTAATTTTCTCATCTATTTTTTATTTGTGGAGTGGCATTTTGTACCACGAAAACTTTACTGTTTTTACGTAATTCCATATTATCGTGTTTAGCCAAAACGTTTTTATCAAGGATAGTCGAAACTGAACTTTCGATCATGTTTCATTAGGAAATGATAATCAACGTAAACAGTCTTTGTGTCCCCTTTGTTAATTGATCGTTGCACGCGAAATTCGAAATCGAAATCAATACAAATCGATGTACCGTCGCATTCTTTGTATAGTAAAACAGTGTAAGGTTCAAATTTGAAGCTATGAAAAATAAGAAAGGTGGGATAAAGTGTATATTTACGGAAAATTGTGCAAAAGCACGTCGGAAGAATCCATTGTATCAAGCAATCCCATAAGTAAAACGAGTATTCTAAAAAGTAGAGAATAATGTTAGAAAATGTTGGAAAATACAAAATGATCTTGAAAACTGTACGCAAATGTATCGAAGATTCGCATTTATATCATGTTGAAGATACTGAGATTGCTTATGGGATAACTTGAAGAATCGTGCGTGTGAAGCACGAGGAACGCTTGAGATCGAGCCTAGTTTGTTTTTTTTAGAGAACAGTGGATCAAAATTTAGAGGAATTTACCGATTAACCTCCTTAATCACACGTTTTTGTAGACGAAGATCTTATTGCTGTTTTATAACGTTTTAGAGAAAGAAAAAAAAAAAAGTGATAGAGCGTACTGGATGAAAAGTGCGCGTACCAACGATGCCTCATTGTACGCGATAGAGTCATTCGCTATTGATGGATAGTCGACCATTTTATGTTCATTTCGAGAGAAATGTTTTTTCCTGCAGTACACTGTACGTTTATATTTCCGCTGAACGCTGAATAAATTATTATTTTCTATGCTAATCCATGCTATACGTCATTTAACAGTTCATTTGAACACCTATTAGGGTAGATGTTCCAATTACTGTCACTTTAAGCATATCACGCAATTTTATTTAATTATTTTAGAAGTTACTTAACTTGATAATCGTTCCGGTTTAGGGCACAACATCACTTAACGTCTCCTTTATTTATGATGATCTTTTTGTATGTTAAATATGATGTATTAATTATTAATTCATTGAAAATATATAACAAAGTCCAAATCTAGTAAATTCCTAAATGTGTAATCAACAAACATGCAAACAACAAGACCAATAATAGTGAGTTACGAGAAATAATGGAATCAACGAGAAGAACGTAATGTAAATTCGTAGAAAATGAAAAATTTTATTGCAAGAGAAACTGATGACTAATTTACTTTAATGACGAATTACATACGCTGTTGCAAAAATTGGTGGGGATAATTCCATGACATTGCAAGCGACAATTAAGACTGCATTCATTGGAAGTAAATAAGAATTTTCAAATAGTAATTATAAAAAATGATTCGTATGGAAAGAAGCAATCTTCTTCAATGACTTTTTTCATTCGTAAAACAAGCATAGAAATAAATTTTACATTCAGTAGATTATTTTTAGTATTTAATAATTCAATTTTAAGTTCGTAATTTTTGGTACCAGAATTCTACATTCTTACACAATTTCATTTATTATTTATTATATAATACGAAGAGTTTCTTGTCCTAATGAAATATTTAGACTGCATTCACTGGAAGTAAATTGAGAATTTTCAAATAGTGATTATAAAAAAATGATTCTTATAAAAAAGAAGCAATCATCTCGAACAACTTTTGCGTTCACAAAACAAGCATAGAAATAAATTCTACATTCAGAGTAAAATATTTTTATCATTTAATAATCTAATTTTAAGTTAAAAATTCTTAACTCTACACTCTGAAATATTTTTTAATAATTCTAATTTTTAAATCTTAATTATTTATTATTTATCGTATCATACGAAGAGTTCTGATATTATTAAGTAAGAGAGTGAATGCTTCAAAATCATGGGGGGAAATCTTATATCGATGCGCGTTTATAATAACAGAGGGAAAGGATTCATCGTGGAAATTTATTACTTTATCCGTGAAGAAACTCTTTCGTGGTGCGAGTTTCATTTTCATTATTCCAGTGACATCTTTTTTTTCTAAAAAGCTACGGGCGTGCCGCGACCGAATTTTTAATTTGAAGATTCGTGCTAACGCGAATAATTTTGTTCGTGGAAATTTATGGGACCGTGTGCCTCTTGTTTCTTTCAGAGACGAGCTTTCCCATTACGCAATCCGCGAACGGATGAGTAACGAGACAATTTATGTCAGAGTAGCAATTTTTGGCAATTGCGTGTCTCTCACTGACTCACGTTTTACATTAATGTTGCGTAAATGGAACGTTTATTAACGTTCCTCTACGGCGATTAATGATTACTGATTCTTGCAATCATTCCTTACAATTCGAAGACAAATTAGGTACCTAATAATACCACAGGATTATTTCTCTTTCTTTCCTTTTATTGCTTAACATTTGAAATAGAAATTAATAAAATGATCTTTATAGTAAAAGAAATAGAAATAAATGAAACAGTCTTTATAAAATAAAAGTTAATTAATGCTACATTTCTGCCTTGTAATAAATCAGTATTCGACATTAAATATGTAATTAAATTAGTTATAGATTTATACAATACAACTAAAATGATTAAAAATCACTTACAATATAAGTAAAAATAAACTTCAATGGTAATTTAAAATAAAAATCAATTTGCTTCAACAATTTCTTCCACATTCATTTCGTGAACGCTAATGTAAGAACGTATTAAGTTCAATATTCTTTCGGTTATAAATCGCAATGTATTTCACTTGAAATCTCAATTATAGATCGAGTACCATTAGCGAGCATCAATTCGCAATAAACAGTGAAAAATGGGGAAAGATAAGCAAACAGAGGAAGATGATTCAAGCACATGAAAAATCAACAAGGATCAAGATTTAATGGCCACGTTTCCGGCCGCCTAAAGCAACCGCGACATCCGCGATTACGATAAACTGGATGCTTTATTTCGGAACGAAACCACGATGTATACACCTGGGCGCGTACAGTGCTATTCAAACATTCAGAGCACCATTTCGAACGGAGTGTTTCCTTAAGTGAATCAATATTTGATTGAACATATCATTTTACAAGTAAGGCAAACACTAAAAATTGTAAAAGTTACACACTTATGATGCAAAGTGTTCAGTAGCTAGTGGTACAACCGGAAAGAAAATCATTCTATATAAAGAAATAAGTCGAAAACGTAGAATAACATTTTTTCATATGAAGTTTAGTTTTCGAGAAAATCGACTTTAAATATTAAACGGATATGCGTACACTTAACTATGTTTCGACTTAACGAATCTCGTTATAAATTACTGTCTCAACCAAGGTTTGTTTATTGTACTGGATAATTAAGAATACACAATAAAATGAGTGGTTCGTGAACAATAAAAGTTATTATTTTATAAATTGTTGGAGGTATTGTCCATCCTTTCAAATATTACACGATTCTGCTTTACGAACTTTCTATAAACGCTTTATAGCATAATTTGCTGCTGTAGCTTATCAATTGCTCGACACCTATAATTTTATTAAAATATACAGTTGATTCAACGTAATTCCGTCAATAAAAGTCGAGAGAAGTTATATAAGAAAACCATGGTGGTGTATTGTTTCGTAGCCATATTTAAAGTCAATTTTCTCGAAACATCTTTACGATCCTTCCCAACAACCTAATAATACTTTCGCGATTGATTATATCGTTGCGTGTAATATTATTTTAATACGTGAGTGAAATATTTTTAACTCTTCGCACTCCAAACATTTCTTGATATTACCTGCCAGTAGCACCAGTATAATTTTGCAATGAAGCTTAAATTATCCTTATATAATTAAAAATATAATTGTTCTTCGCTTCCACTCACTTCCAAATTCTTGTAATACCTTTCTCCTTTTGCAACTTTTGCAATTATAGGGATATTTTTTTATTTGTTTATAATTTATGGGAAATATCCATTAGTGAACATTTATATAGTAAATTCTGTATACAGTAAATTCAATAATATACCAAATCAAACGTATTTAGTTTGTAGTTTGAAAAAAGAATTAGCGGATCCAGTATAAAAATCCAGAGATATATAATAGAGGAGATATTATTATTATATATTATAGATTATACAGGAGACAGCGGAGTGCAAAGGGTTAATAAACTATTATATATATTATATATTAATATAATATATTATATATATTATATATTAATATAATATATTATATATAATATAATATACTATATAATATATCTATTATATCTTCGGGTTACTAATCGATCGCGTTAACTACTACGCAACAGTCCCACTATATCTATAATAAACTATTATATATATAACGTGTACGAAAAATATGGAAAGGCGAATGCTGCTCTATACTTTTGGACGGCACTGTACATCGCTGCACCCGTGATCGAAAGTAAACAAATTTTCCATAGGCCATTGATCTTACCCTTTCGGTTTTATCTTGGCAAACAATGTCGCCCGTCTATAGGTGCACAGGGTACTACTAGACGAGACGAGGTCTTCATTGGCGCGTCAAGTTTCCGGTTATATGTACAGTTTGGAAACTTCTGGCGAAACTTTTGATAGAACCTTGGCGTGGAATTTCTAACCACGTGAGCTGTACTCTCGTCGTTTAGGATATTAATGTCCCGAACAAGGAAATGATTTAAGATCATGCAAAGTTTGTTAACGTTAACCGTTAGAGTCTTCGTCTGTTATTTTACAAATGAAGCTTTTAATAGCATTTGGTAAAATTTTACATTAGTCGCTTTGTCCTAAGTCAATTTATTTTCGTCCGATTTTTTCGCGAAAGGCTGCATTTTAGCATTGAGAAAAAATGTATGTAGATCACGGGAGCTTGAACAAGTGATGTGCTTTTGCTATTTTTGTTGACAAAACGTAGAAAATTTCAGAAAATACTACAGAATGGATGAACAGATCCTGCTGATATTAAGATATATTGCAGAAGACAATTATTGCAAATATTTTGAAAACTAAGGTCAAGCGGCATTTATTGTTCACATGAAAATTATTCAGAATTTCATTCCCTATAACATACTTCAAAATCATCGAGAATAGTTCACACATTCTGTAGCTTTTCTGTTTTCTGTCAAAAAGCTAGCAAAAGCACATTACTTTTTTATGCTACCTTAATGTATAGCTTTTTTAATGCTAATATGTAGCTTTTTTTGAAAGAATCGGAAGAAAGTAAGTTGATTTAGGGCAAAGTCACTGAACTAAACTTTTACCCATTAACCTCTTTTTTTAAGTAAGGTTTTAAATTTTAGTGCTACTTTTTGTAATTGTTTCATCATTGTTAGTTTTTTACAATATCCTTTCAAAATATACATTACCATTTGAGGGTAAAATGATTGTGATAAAATGATGTTCATGTTCCATAATATTTAGTTTAATTATATATAAAGACAATATGTATATTATATTATTTATATTACATCATACTGTTATATTAATTTTGTTTAATGGATTATTAATAGATTTAAACGAAGATAAATGATGTGACTAAAATAATAAAATTATTTTGCTGAAGTAAAATAATTGAACAATGAACAGAATGAAATGAATGTAAAATCATTTTTTATATTTAATGTATTGCCTTTGCAATTGCAGTGCATTGACACATTAATGGAGATCAACTTTGAAAAATAAAAATATCAAAGGCAATATTGTAGTCTAGTAGAAAATTTCGTGAATTTGAAAATCTACTAATAGTAGTATGAACCATCCAGGAAAATAACTATTATTTTGTTTATTCTAATGTTTTGCTTCTGTACGTAATTTCTATATCCGCCAATGTAGTTTTGACATATTTCTTGAGCGTTGATATTCGCAATCATCATGATATAATAATCCAGTGAATTGTGCCAATTTCAGTGCTTTATTTTAATAATAGCTACTTTGTAACACAATGTATAAAATGACTAAATAATCATTTATACGTAACTATTATGGCTGAGCATATTGTTTGGATTTTTTCGATTATCTAGATAATTCGGTTATTCGAATATTTGGAGTAATAATAAAATAATCCAAATAATTAAAACTATCCGAATATTTCGAATAGTTGGATAGAAATATTCGGATAGTGCGGATAATAATAAGAAAAGAAAAGAAATACTCAGAACTACGGCTTTAGTTTAAATTTATTGCGTTATTTCGCTTCAGAGAGTAATAAAAGGTTATCCAAAATAGACTATAGAAACACCTACCGTCACTTTTTTTCTTTCCCTTTCTGCTTTATCGTTTTCCAATCTGTTTTTTCATTTCTATTATCTTCGTTCGTTCTCGTTTCAATTTTTATTTTTTTCACCTCTATTTTACTAACAAACATGGCGTTTGATATTCTCATTCAACATCCTAAAGGTACTTTTGGATAACCCTATATAAATTAATGAGCCTATAGGTATTATGATACAATATAAATAACATAGGATAACCAATTATGTAATTAATATACCTAATATGACATAATATTATATATGTATTGTATAATTTTTTAACAAAATATTTTTTTAAAGACAGGAAAAGAGGTAGATTATAAATTTGTGCGTAATTGTAAGTCGTAGTGTGGAAATGTCCAGTTTATATCGTTGAATAGGATTTACACTGTCATACTTTTGCTTAACCCCTTCACAGTGTAATAGAGTGACGAAGAATAAGGGGAAAACAACATGAAGAATGTTTAGTTGCTTTATTGCAACTTTCTTTGCACTACGATTACCTGATACGAAAAATACAATACGTAGTTTCACTGAACCATAATTATGTTATACATAGTGCAAATTAAAATACAAAGTTTACAGTACCGTATTCGACAGTTTGCCCGAGTTTTTCTCGTATACACTAAACTGCGAAATGTTTCCCAAATAGTTCGGATATTCAAGAACCGGATTACGAATAATCTGTGACGTCATTATCCGGTTATTCGGATATTCGATTATCCGGATAGTCCCAACACTAGTAAGTATAATTTTATATTTTATATTATTATCAATCGTATTATCAGAAATGCATGGACGAACCCAGCGTTAACCTCAGGCTCTAAGAGGATTTAAAAATGACTCTAATATAACAATTAGACTGCTGATGTTTATGCATGTATGGGAAATTTAAATATGCAAAAGGCACACAATTCGCATAATATGTAAAAATGTATCAAATATTCAAAGCAAGGTACTCGTTACGATATTCAATTTGGCACATAAAGGTATGAATTTGCATGAAAATTTGCACTTTGACGACAATGATAAAGAACATGAAGCTAACAATAGTAGTAATAATAATTATAATAAAGTCCTTAATTCTATGGTTCTCGATTCGTCCCGAGCTAAAAGATAATGATTAAAACTTGATAGTATAGATTAATATAGAAACTGTATAAAGCTATATAATCGTAACAATTTTATAAAAAATTACCAAGAAAATTGCTAAATAATTTTATTCTGAACTGGTTTCTTGGAATCTTGTCCAACCACAATGTCAGCTATGGCACTGGGTAAAAGAAGGTGCTATGTTTAATTCAACAGGTTTGATCATAGTGATCTTGTTACAAATCATGCAATACCAATGCAACATGTTTTTCTACTGGAAAAGAAATATTAATATATTTTTCGAACGTATTTTCCGTATGATATGTATCCAAATCTGTTTCCTATATTCGTATATCTTATATATTTTTTCTATTCCGATGTAAATTTGGAATAACATAAGAATTGTTTCTTCTATTATAGCAGAGTTTTTGTCCATGATTGGCAAAATTACTAATTTATAACTCACAATTTAATTCGCAATCTAATATGTAATTAATATTTGTCAAGTGTTATATTTCGTAGAATACTAAAGTTTCAAATTTAGTTCTCATCATGTTCCTATAAGAAAACTCAATATAAAGAATAATCGTAATAAAATTGGGAAAGGGACAGTCTTTTAATTGGGCAGAAATATTTTCAAAACACAAAATAAATTTCGTCTCTAATCTAATTACTACTTTTAATAATTATTAAGGATTTCTTTTTCGACTACAGAAATAGTAAATCATTCCCTCATATATGTAATTTAACAAAAAATTAATTAAACGTTTAAAGATAGCTAAAGTTGGACAGAAACACAGTTTGTAAAAATCTGATTGAAACCTGCAATATTTAGCTGCATGCCAATAAGATAATAAGGAATAAAAAAAAATAGAAATGTATTGAGCTACAAAATAGCAGAACTTCATCAGAACAGAAGGCAATAGAACAATTAATCCATGTAAATAATTTAAAAAAAAAAATAACGATACATATTTATGGAAAAGCGAGTCAAAAAAGTCAGTATCTTTTTGCAAATTTAAATTCGCCATAAATACGTAAAGACCCGCCGTCTGGTCATAACTGTTTGCAATAAAATCAGTTCAATAATGAACATCTCTTAACTTCCGCGTAATGTTATCGGTCGTTTATTCTTATAAAAAATTCCAAGTTTTAAAGTGATCCATATCCGATTCCAAAGCGGTTTCCATTGTATATTTCGTCCAACGGCATAATTTCTCCAAAAAATCAAAGAATAAAGGAATTGGAACGACACTTTAAAATCTCACCCCCCATAGTGGAAACTCTCTCACGTTCCGTGGTGCATACCTGGTACGTGGACTGGAGCATACAGGAGCGTACGGTGGAATGATATTCGTGACACATCCCACGTGCTGGCATTCCTGCATCCTACCCAATGGATCCCGCGGGATTTATTTTAGGATCGGTATGACGACAGCGTGGGTTTACACGCCGGTGCCGCGACGCAGCCGCGCAGAGGCCTCAGTGAATCCGCGGCTGGCTCCTATGCGAGTCACACGAGGATCGAGCACGCGATGCCATAACTTCAATAACGATTGATCGATCGAACGAACGAGTCGCGTATCTCGTGTACCCTCGCGTATACAGGTAACCCTCGTATAGCGCGAAAACTTGTACATACGTAAAATGGTATTTCATTTATATAGAAAATCGCACGACACCTGTTCTTGTGTTTAGAAAAATGTATGATAATCTTGTCACGGATTCTAACGGTACTATGTTCGATAAATAGGGTAGAAAATCGGCTATAATTTTAACCTGATTGGAAACTAACCCCGAATCTAATTTGAATGTAACCGAAACCTGATTGCAAGTCAAACTTAACTCGAATCTATATCGAATCTAACATGGATCTAATCTGAATCATTTAATAAATTTAGTGAAAAGTTGCGTAGAATTTTAATCTAACATGAACCGTAGTTTATGTTTAGTGGAAAATTTATTGACATGTTTTAGGAAGCATGCGTAAAGACAGATAAAGTAGACAAAATTAAATTAGAAGGATTCGAAATATAAAACAATTATTAATTAGATTAATCTGTAGATATGGATCTTGCATACAAATTAAATGAAAGCTTACTCGACAAAATCTTGTTAAATGACAGGATGAGAATTATTGTGTTGTGACACAAAATTATATTTAAAGCACCAGTCGTTTAGTTTCATAATTGTCTTATCATTTCATAAAAAAAATATATCGAGAGATTTTATAATAATAAATCATAATTTATTATTTAACAGTAACACCATTATAAAGTAACATCATTTCATGGCTTGCATCACTATGATTCAATCTGTTATGATGACTACTAAAACGTAATACATACAATAATTGAAACCTGGACGGTAAATCATTAATAAACTGCGGATTTTTATGCATTTATGGGAAATTTGAACGTGCACAGATTTGCAAAAGAACCAGAATATGCAAAAATATATAAAATATTGGAAGAAGAGTTGGTGTTATAATTCTTAAAAGACTAAACAAATTTCAATTAGATATTTGTAAGATCTTATATTTGCATAAAAATCTGCACTCTAATTCTTAACATTAGCACTACCAAGGCAGTCAAAATGACTAGTTACAAATTTACCATAAAAATTATAGAAATTTGCAACAGTGCATTTTAAAAGGATCCGTGCTTTTCTCTACGAAATAGAAATAAAAATTTGTTATACTTTAATCACATGGACTTTGCAAATGTCTAGCACCATTATTTCTTTGGTACAAATAAGTATACTTCAGTCGTTGGTAGTTCTAGTGTCAAACATATAATTATTCATTCATATAATTATCAAACCAAGTTACACCAAGATCCTGTTCCTGTTCTATTAAAACCGTCTTTGTGATTAAAAAGGTTCATAATACGTAAAAATCAACAGGTTAAAACTACAGAGCATTGTAAATAAACTTATGCCGGAGTTCGAATATCTCTACGAACGATATCTACCTATTTCAAATAGCAATTTTTGTCGGTTCCGTGGATACGCGTGTGATTTTGTCGCCGAAAACCGGTTGAATCGATGGAATTAATGCGATTTACCCGAATGCGATTGGCCGTTTGTCAAGAATCGACGAGCAATGGGTCGACCGGGCCAAGCTTTAGTGGCATGGCGTCGAGTTTTTCGTTTCGACAGACCACCAGCTATGTCTTCGGAGATATTTTGAGATGTGTAGATAGAGGAAACCGGGACACCTTGGACTTCAGTGGTTGGTGCGGTTGCAAGTGGGAAGTCGGTGTAGAAACTCGTCGTCCCTTGAAGCTGCCACACTTTTCGTTTATTGATCTTGCTCCGAGATCAAGATTCGTTGTTCCGGTTATTCTGTGTTTCTGTGCACGCGTGTGTGTGCGCGCGCGCGCGCGCGATATTTAGTTATTCCGGTGAAGTGGTTTGGATTTGTTCTCTGGAAACTGTTACAGGATCGAATGAATATTGAAATAGAATCGAAAGAGAGAAGGGAAATTGGGATCGTGTGCTTTTGCTTTGGAAAAATCTTGACACTCCTAGATTTCACGATTTTATGCAGGATTATTTATAACCCCGTGCTTGTAAACAGACGCGTACTTTGGCTCCCGCGCAAACTGCCCACCATTTCTCCCGCTTACCGCTGCCGTTACCAATGCACTCACAGTGAACGTCCTACTTAAAATTTTTGTGGATATTTTTAATTCGGAATTCTTTATTTTACTGATTCTTTCAATTATTTTCTACTTGATTCAGATTTAACTCGTAATTATTAGGCCGTGGATTTTTACGCAGATTCATTGTATTTGTAGGCAAAGGGTAATTGAATCGTTCATTTGCCAAATCGATTAACTCCGCAAAACAAAAAGTAAGGAACGTGATAAAATAAATATACAGTCTTTCTCAAGATTTCTTTTAAAATTTAAATTGAAATAAACGCTATAGAAGTATTGTTTCAGGTGTAAAACTTTTATCTAATGACAAAATAGAATGCATAGAATAATATATCTTTCAAAGACGCATTATTATTTTTATAAATTGTTTATTATTCCATAACCAAAAATATTTTTCCCTTTCCGTGGTGTTACGCTAGATTGTTAGGGAAATTTATTTTAACTATAAAAAGGTAAGTTTGGATCAAGTGCTTTGGTATTAAAATTTTTAAAAATTCAAAAAGTGGAGCTAATCACTTTGGCTTATGAACGGCACAATTGTTAGGGTAATTTTATTCGTTGTATTTGTAGCCAAAAGGTAATTTTCACCCGTTAATAAATAAATGAATAAATATTTTGAGAAATATAGTTAAAAAGTGGATTATAAATGGGTTGTTTTACCCTCGAAATATGGAAACTTATACCATAAATATTTCATATATATTTGGAAAATTACGTGTATTTTCAGTGTTTTTGTATTAAGTTGTTCGGGAATTTCGTAGCGTTTGCAAAAGTATCGGCATTAAATCATTTTGCGAATCGTGCAATTGTAGGGAGATTATTTCTTACGAATTTTTGTTAAGTAGTAAGGTTCTTAATTCGGATGAATGTTGACCCTAATTGGAGATCTCAAGTGCAATAATTTGGGGGAAACATCTAGAATTGATAAGAAGAAATCGTTTTTTTTTTAATAAGACAGCGCATAGCTCCACGTGTCGATAAAATGAAAGTAAATGAAATGAAAAATAATTAAATCTGAACTGATTGTGAGATATTCTCAACGTAGCAATATTATACCACAATTTATTTTGCTTATTAATGATGAGATCAATAGAAGAATTATCCGTAGTGAATTCATTTCTGAGAAAGATGAAAGTTTGTTAGAAAAATGTTTATAAAACTACTCACTGTCGTATACAACATTGTACGATAATGCAAAATGTATTCATTATTCTGTATTGTTTCTGAATGTTCCCCAAATATTGCTACGAATTTTCCGAATAACCTAATATAGTGAGAGTAAAAAGTAAATATATACTTTATAAAAGCAAAATTATATTATAATTTGTTTACCGTAAATTATATCGCAATTATATGTACCATAAGTAATATTGTAATTATTGTGCTACTATTATATGTACAATATTTAATTGTTTGCTACAAACAATACTATAGTTATACTGAAATTTCATTTCTACTATATTCAATACTATAATTATACTATAATTTCTTTTTTGTGAGGTGTATACTCACTTTTGATTCTCATTACAAACTATACGAAATGCAGAAGTATAAAAAATATCCAAAATACGGTGAGAAGTAAAACTGAGTGTCCGATTAACAAAGGAAGATTATAGTGTAATTTATTTAATAGAAATTGTACCACAATTCTATTATAATGCATCTTCTATAAGCAATACTATAATTACATATTTATTTATTTGCTATAAGTAATGTTATAATCAGACTCTAATTATCCTATAATTTCACTCAATTCCATTTTTGTGGTACGCTTACACTCTTTCGACACTCGTTATATATTTAACTTTTCCATGGACGCATAAAAAGCTAGTCTAGTTATAAGTGTGAAAACTAACTTATTGACACCCTCCCTTCGTTCCCCTTTGCATTATTCATTTAACTGTTATCTTTTATTAGTATCCTACTTAATAATTACTATCCTACTGCCCTACCTTTTCTTTTCCTCTTCCTTCTCTTTTTCAACTTTCGTAACCATCCATCCTCTCATCTTCTCATCCGTTCACCACATCCTCTACCCTAACCTGCCTACAATTTCTCACTACACATACATGAAGTATAGCTCGTGAATAATATATGCAAACATAGCGTAAGCGTGGTCTAACGAAACGCCAAAAGGTATGAAGCCATTTCAGAAACATCCCAAAGTCAAACTCTCTCGATTCTGACAAGCTGCCAAAACGTCTGAGGCCGCGTTACATAAGCGGCGTAACTCCCGTTCGATTCTCCCGTCGAACAATAATTTTCGGATGTGTTTTACGCGCAGCGGAGATCATGGTCGCATCTGTGAAGATTCGTTGTAAATTGAAATGCGCTTCTGCGAGTAATCGAAATAAACGTAAATGTGAACCAGTGCGCATAGAATATTTAAATAATTAATAGCGAATAATGAAATACAATTTAACAGTGAACGGTGGTAGAAACATTTAATCCTATTGGACAATTAATTAAATTTAAACGGAGGAACACAATTAAACCGAACCAGGGGACAGATAAATAATAATAATAATGAATGTATGCAACGGATAATAGTAAATAGTGACACACAGGTGTTTAATGTACTGGTTAATTAATAGATCCGAATGGAAGAAAAGGAAGTGAAAGGAAATAGCGAAGTGTGATTTTCGTGTTGTGATAAAATAGTATTTGTGTATTCTAAAACAAAGGAGCATTTTGCTGGGAGTTGAAAAAAAAACATTTAACGCTCGATGAAATTAGAAATATTGAAGAATTGTGTGAGTAAATAAGTGAATATTTAAATCAATATTATGCTATGCGGCATCTATGCATAATTTCGCCAAAGTGTTTTCGAATTTCATTAAACCATCCATATGAAACTTACAAAGTAGGAATTGGTTTGTTACGCTAAACAGTATTAGTGTAGAGTTTCTAGTAAAAAGAAATAACTTTAGTTTCTAGCGTTTCAACAAAAAATTGTAACACACCAACAGCAAACATTTTTACGTTAAAATTAATTTACTCGATTCTATTTATTACATTCTTAATAAATAATACAATTTAATAAATAATATACTTCTATTTAAATTCTACAGAATGTTTCAAAGTATATGGGCATAACTTAAGGGGCGGATTTAGTATACTAAAATAAGGAAAAAGGTTCATATAAATCTATACTCAATATGACCTAGTTTCCGGATTATAACCGTTTTTGTATTATATTTGATGGTTAATTATTTTCATAGAAATGGTTGTTATTATATTATATTAGCTCTTATTGTGAATTTATCGAAAGTCTACACCCGTACGAATTTTTTTAAAAATTTTCAAATATGTTATAGAGCACGATATTTTGAACAACTTTTTTCTCTGACGAAATTAATGCGGCGAAATTATGCATACGTACTTTATAGTGGGAATATTTGTCAAAATGATTATTTAATAATCGCTGAGATAAAGAAATATTAAGAAATTACGTAGCAAAGTGATAAATAGTTATTGGATTACTTTATTGCATCTATGATTGGCGTATTTATTTAGTGATAATTATAATATTTTATGCTGGAATTGTTAGAAGTTAGAAGTTATATCGGACGTATTTCAACGATTTGCGTAAGAGGATTAAAAGCACAGTTTTAAAGTTTCCGCGGGAACAAATGAGTTCGTTAACTTGCAGCGATCAAAACATCTCCGTTCGGTTCAAAAATATTTTCCGATTCGAGCAAATATTCCCGCATCACAGTGGAGAGAGAAATATTGACATGATAAATGTCGAGATGAATACGTCAATATTGATATTCCTTGTCGAATTATGTGGAAATACCTTTGGCACCGTTATACATTATTCCGTATTTTTAAACAAAGCAAACATTACAAATATATTGCCAAAAATATCTGTTTCTCGTTAAATTTAAATATCTAACTTAAGCCCTTTGTGGTACATGGAATTTTTATTCCGTAAATTGGTTAAAAATAAAACAATTGTAGAATTAGAAAATTTCTGTGAAAGAAAGATTTTGAAACTTACAAAATTTCTATAAGAGAAAAATTTAAATATAAATTTTAAATACATATAAATTTAAAGATAAATTTTAAATACACATAAATTAAAGATAAATTTTAAATACATATAAATTTAAAGATAAATTTTAAATACATATAAATTTAAAGATAAATTTTAAATACATATAAATTTAAATATAAATTTTAAATACATATAAATTTAAAGATAAATTTTAAATACATATAAATTTAAATATAAATTTTCTAAGGAAGGAAAAGTTTCTTTATGAAAGAAAAACATATCCAAGATTAATAAAAATTGCAATAAAGGAAATGCTCCAAAAGTGAAAAGTTGTTATAAAGGAATATTCTTCAAGGTTGAAAATTCTCATGATCGAAAACATTGCCAATTACGTTAAAAATTGACGACGTGATGTCGTGTATATATTTAATGTCGTAACGAAATAAAAGAGAGCTGCAAAATTGAAATCTAGATAAAAATAGGTTTTTAACAATATAAAGGATTAATCAATCATTTTCTTCGTTTCTCTAATTTAAAAATTGATGCAATTGTATTCTACGAATCTCCAATGGCATTTTTTTAAACGAATTTTTATTTCATTTTAAATGTATAAATAAAAGAAAAATTATACAATTAAAGTTTCGATGGAACAAAAGTTTATAATTGAATTATTCTACAACCAATAGAAATAACGCCTCTCGTTAAAAACTGTTAAAAGTAAATAACATTATATGACAACATTTTGCATTTAACCTTTTTAAACGTATTTCATAAACGCATTTTAAAATTTCCATAAAGCATTAAAAGATAAACGAATTTTTAGTTACACAAATAAAAGAAAAATGATATAACTGAAATCTCGATGAAATAAAAGTTTACAAAATTGAATTGTTTTGTAACCGACAAAGATAAATATTTCCTCTCGTTGTAAACTGTTGAAAGTCCACAATATGACATGACAATATTACGTATTTAAAATTTAAAAACGTATTTCATAAATGTATTTTAAAATTTCCATACAGCCATTAATAATCCTTTCCTCAAAATTAAAAAAGGAATCACAGAATTAAAATTTCAATAAAATAAGTACTTGCAAAATTACAGGTTTTTGATTGCATAACAAAGTTTAATTCTAAAAAATTCTACAAACAATCAGGTTACAAAAATGATTAAATATGTAATATAGCAAAATTCTTGAAATTAAAAGATTTCAGCATAAAAAAGAGTAATACAAATTCCGTCCATTAAAAATTGTTAAAAGCTGTTAAAAATTGACTGCATTTATCTCATGAATAGACTGTGGATGTTTATGCAGATTCGTATCTTTTTAAGTAAAACTAAAGGAGTGGATCTTAAATAGGAATCCGTTTAATCCTCTGAACATTGTAATTTGCACTTTACCTTATATATTCTGTAAGTTTTTATATTGGGTTGGCCAAAACGTCTTTTCGTATTTTACAGACAAATGGAAACAAAACTTTAATTAGCAATGTATTGCCAACTTACTTCAGACAATTTTTTGTCGCACTATATAATTTCTTCATTCCTTTCTTAATAAATTTTTCATTTTCTTTAGCAAAGAACTCGCTTAGACGACTTTTTCAGTCTCCAAATTTGTAAATTTTCTTCTATTGAAAAATTTTATAAAGATCTAATACGGAGAAAATCTTTGAATATTAGCAAATGTTATTATTCACATTAGTGCTTTCTAGCTTATACTGCATTTTTATTTTTGCCGTAGCAATTTAATGCAATGCTTTAAAAATGCATCTCATTTTCTTCCACTTCAAGCCTATTTTAATCAGAATAAATCCAACCAATTTTTACAATTTTTCGTCCTAAATAATACAGTGAAATATTTGTTTTTAGTTCCTTTTTGCAGTTCTAAAATTGTTGGCATATTTGCTCAAATGTCATCCGATTCAAACACGCACTATAAAAAGACGAAAGGACATTTGACCAGTTCAATACGTAACATGAAATTTTGAAATCCCTTTTGCAAATTTAAATTTTCCATAAACGCATAAAGATCCGCAGTCTTGCTTTATAAATTTCAAACGTTTTCTGATTCCCAAAGCGACTGTATACCAAAACATAAAATTTCCCAAATTAAGCAATTTTACAATACAAAGAACGATGCAATAATTCTCTCTCCGCGATGTTGAAAACCAGCCGCATGGAACCAATGCTTCGCATAGTATCGAGCAGCTTAAGTTGATGGTTTCGTTGAAATCGTTAAGAAGCCCCGAAAACTGTGGCCTTGGAGGTGAGCGAACTCTGCAAGAAAGCTGGCCGAGCGAGTAACACAAGAACCGGAAACATGAAGAACGCTCACCCGATTATAACAGCCACGTCGTCGAGTCTGGTCAATCCGGATTCTTCGTCTTCCAATGAACCTACTAAACCGATCATCAGATTGAAGCTGGACAAGCCGTTGCACTGGGAGTGGGAGCTGACCACGTCAGCGGACACGCTTCCTGTCATCCAGCTGCTGGACAAGGATGGCCGTCTTCTCGTCGAGACGACTGGGAGAACAGCACAGAGGGCCAGAGGCTCTTTTCGCGAGGGTCTCAAATCGTACGAAGAATTTCCATCCAGCGGGAAACCTTCCACTGTGTCTTCGTCTTCGTTCTCTTCTTCTTCTGCTCCTAGTTCCACTGTTCCGTCAACTGGGAACAGGAACGTTGACGGGTTCAGTACGAAGTTCGGTAACTGTTCTTTCGGTTACAAGCCGAGAAAATCCAGAAGCGAAGTAACGGTGAAAGAAAGGGAGAAGAGAGTAAAGAAGAGACACTCCGGTGACTCTTCTGCTCCTTTGAAGAAGGACGAGGATACGAAGGCATTGAAGAAATATTCCGCAGGGGATTACTTGAGACAGCAAATTATTGATGATCTTAGGACGAAGAGTAACCTAGGAAAGACTCCTGAAGAGGTTGCTAAGGAAAGGTGTAGAAAAGTGAAAGCTTATTTGAGAAGTCAAAGCGAGACTCTGCCAAGATTAGTTCACATGGAGGAGGAGGAGATCCTCGATAACTCTAATCTGAAGGTTAATCAGGAAGAAGAAGAGGAAATTAGAAGTCAAAGAATCAAGGATGGCCTCATACGTCTTCGAGAAGCCATCAAAGATGAAGATTTAAAAAGCAATAGGTGTTCGAATGCGAAAAGTAAAGATTCGAAAGCAGCCGATAAAGAGAACAATTGCGCCAATTCAATGGAAAACAAATTAACAAAATCTTCCGAAGAAACTGCAAAACTTGACACCGACACTCCCGTTAGGAGAAAACTCAAGAACGAAGAATTGGAAAGAGTAAGGTCCTTCCTTCAAAAGAAGATTCAGCAAAAGATGGCTGCGGAGCGATCAAGAACATGCGGATACGGAATCCAGAAGAGGTATTCCGATTACGTTCATCCTCAAGAGGATCACCAAGATTATTCGCAAGGCTATCGAACGCGAAAGGTACGCAGCGAAACGAACATAGTTAAGTTCAATCCCGAGATCCTTCCAGAGAAGAAGAAAGAAACGCAGAAAGGAAATATCAGCAGGCAACCTTCGTCCAGATCCAGGTCCAAGGATTCGATTCGCAGTCAAAAAGGATATCATCGTTCCAGGAGCGAGACCATTCTTGAGGGCACGGAGAAGGCGAATCTTCGTCAGAGATCTCAGACGAGGGAACCTTCGGAGAAACGTAAACTGTATCGGAAAACGAAGAGCGATGTGCTGTTGGGTCAAATGAACGAAAGCTTGGACTCGGAGGAAGGGAATCTACCAAGAAGGATCAGGAGTCCGGATAATGTTGACGAATCTTGGAGGGAATACAAGGACAGAAAGAAGCACGAGAGATTGCAAAGGGAATCTGAGACGAGGGAAGTAAAGGAAGACGATTTCATGAGTAAACCCAGATGGAAGGATCTTCAGGCTGACTTGTGTTCCTCTAGGAATTGTAAAATTTGTCAGAACTTGCAGAATTGCGTGAATCCTTTATCAAAAGGAGGCAGTAGTCCCAATCTTCAAACGATCGAAGATTCTTCGAGCGACAGGCCGAGTACCAGTCTGCAGGAGAATTATTTAGTGGTTGATAAGAATTCGAAAAAACAGGAGAAGGAATTTAATGCCACCTCTAACGTAAATTCACCTGATTGTGGTTACAACACGATACCCAAGAAGAATTTTAACGATTATAAAGAATTATACGCGCGGTCGAATGTGAAGAAAAGCGACACTTTTAAGATCGTGGACGGTAGCGAGGGGGTTGCAGAGAGCGCAGAGCCGAACGACGAAGGATCAGTGGATAGTTTTGAATGTTTGAACGGTGAAGGAGTGTTGATGAACAAGTCGAACGAGGATATTGCCAGGGATTATTTTAAGAGGGTGTACGAGTTGCTGAAGAAGCGGCAGGAAGAGGCGAGGAAAACCGCGGAGAAACCAAAAGGCGGCTGCGACGATTCCTCGTCGTCTAATTACGCGGAAAAGGTGCAGAAGAAGAGACCGCGGCGGAAGAAAAAGGAACGTATGCCAGGTAAAAAAGAGAATTTGATGCTTTATTTGGAATGCAAAAGCGTGGTTTAATGTTGCGTACTGATGCTTAAAATTTGGGGCACTTTTTGCTACTCATAAAATCCTTCGTACTTAGTTTATATCAATGTTGGGCATTATTCGAATCGTTTCGAATAAATATTTGTCTACGATCATTATCGAAATAAATTCTGTTTAGTTAGATATTTTTTATATCTGCAAAATAATTATTTATTATCCGTAACAAATTATTCTGCATTATAATCGAATAAATTTTTCAAATAGATAACAAAAATTTGTTCGAATAAATCATTCGAATAAGTAACAATGATTTCTTAGAATAATTTTCTATTAATTATTCGAATAAATTTACTTAAAAGCAATAAATTGAATAAGTGTTAATTTTAAAAATCAGTATGATGAGGTTTCGAGGAGAAAGTTTGAAGAAATATTTCACTTTCAGTACTGTCTACACATTGTTACTTCACTTATCTCTGCAATATAATATAATGTAATGTAGTTTCTTATCCGATTGATTTTTATCCGAATAAATTTTCAGATGAATTTTATACGAATAACCTTTTATTCGAATAATTTTCTATTCAGATAATTTCTTATTTAAATAGACATTTATTTTACAATGACGACTGAAATATTATTCTGTATTTGTATTCGTCATCCGATTTCGGAATAAAATTTTGCCCATCTTTAGTTCATGCATACAATGTGGAGCACGCAGTAGCTTCAAAAAGTATTTGCACACCACTGTATTTAGTTTGGAATTTAAATGGTAATTAATTAGGGCAGAATATATTATGATAATGAATTATTTCGTTTGTCTCGTAGTGATATTACCTTTTGAAGAATATTACACTATGGTGAGTATTTTAAACTGGGAATAATTGCCAGAGTCTTAAAGAATATACAGAGTTCAGCAATAATGAACACTCGAGAATATACTAGATGATAGATTCTTAAAATGATGAATAAGCGGAATATATTAACCTTCAAAGTCGATTCACTTGAAAACCAAACTTCACATAAAAATAATGTTATCCTATGCTTTTGACTTATTTCTTCATATAGAGTCGAATTCTTTCTGATAACCAGTTACCAAAAACCCTGTATTTATTCGATTTATTTCTCCACGTAGAATAACCCCCTTAGCAGTTGCACCATGATCATTGCAGCATCCTGTATAAGCGTGGTTTAAGATCGGAGTTAAGCATTGTTCATTTTCGTAAGTACGATGAGAACGTTCTAGCTGTGTCTAGAATGAACTAAAGTCAAAGTTTATCACTTGCTCTCCTATCAGTTTCCGAAGCAACATAGCACAAGTGAAGCGAAGTGTTCGTGCGTGAAATGGACATTATAACATAACTATTCAGCCTGCTTGCATTCAGAACGCGTTTCATGGTTCTAGGTGGTGGTGCGTACGTTTCTGTTCAAACTTAGTTGCAAGCATTAACTCTAAAGTGTTTAGCAGTTCTTGTCGTATATCGGTTTGATCTCCACATTTGTGTAGAAACTGTTTGCATGTAGGAGGAAACGTCAACTTGTTGCTAGACACGAGCCGATACGGCATTTAACGGTGCTATAAATTGTTTGTGTTCAAATGTTCCCGCCAAATATTCGTGGCGCGCGTAACATAAGTAATTTCCTTCTTAATCTCCTACTGGATTAAATTTGGTATTTTTTTCTGTTCATCATAGATGTAATATAATTTGTTTAGATACTTTGTGATACAATTTTATTCGTAACTTTGTTTTTCATTTATAGCTCTCCAAATTTGAACGATTTTTATCGATAATCGTTTCTTAATGGATTGAATTTGATATTTTTACTCTTAATTTTGAATGTAGTTTTTGCGGAGAATACAATATCGTCCACTTGTGATTAGATTCTCTTTCAAACAATTTTATTAATAGTCAAATCCAGCCCGAGTCACTTTGGACTCGCACTGATGTGAATATTTTTCGAAAAGAAAATTCTTCAAGTCAACGATAATCAAATTCGAGATCTTTAGTATTGCATGCCACGAAGCAATGCTCACAGCCACATTTGTCTGCTGCATACGGAGATCTCGATTCCGTATTTATAGCCAATAAATTTATAATTTACTCTGAAATTTGATTTCCTTCGAAAAAATTGAATTACCATATGAACACGACTATAATATTTATTATTGTTTATACATTTGCATCATTTCCATGCAAAATACGTATTATATTTGTGGTATACGGTCTCCTAAGTGCGGTTTAAAATTGGCTCACCTTTGTTGACGGATTGTTAACCCTTTAAGGACCGAATTATTTTGCAAAAATCGGTCAAGAATTCCCGAATTTTTCATGCGTGAAATACTAAGATAAGGAATTGTATGATAAATATTCGATGTTTATTGTGAGGTTATTTCTTCTCATAAAGTTTTTGCACATTATTATATTTACAATAGAGTTTTACATACTATTTATTGTTAGACTGCGGATTTTTATGCAACTTCATATGTTTATAAGTAAAACTAACAAAGTGAGATCTTAATAATCGTTTCAACCTCTAAATATTACAACGCGTAGTTTACTTTTGATGTGTTCTATACTTTTGCATATTATACGCATTGTATATTTTTCAACACTTTCAAACTTCCCATAATTGCATAAACATCCGCAGTCTATTTATTGTATTATACCAGTATATTCAGTTTTGTGTAAATTTGAACGCTAATGTAAGGCCGTGTAAATTGCAACATAAAGCAAATATGATAGAAAATTGAAACCTTATTAACATGGTTATGGTCGTTAAGGGGATAATAAATGTGCTTTTCATGCGTGGCACGTGAATGATTTTTGTCCGTAGTAGTCGAAGTGTTCGCAACAAAGGTAACCCTTGTCAATTTATGTATTTTCCCAGAAGAACAAAAGAATACTCTAAGACTCTAAGATGTTTATTTTTTTTTTAACAAATTTCAATTCTTTTAACAAAACATTGATCATACTACACTATTATTGTAGCTACTATTCGTAATTACAGTGCAGAACCAATTGTAAATTATTAAATTATGTTGCGGACTTCATGACCAAGATTATTAATTTTGACAGGAGTTACATTCTATATGAACTCTTCTATTTTTTCTTAATGGACAATAGTATAGTACCTTCTTTATTAGTCGTTGATTTAATATTGCTCGCGATATAATATAATTGAAATTATCATTAACGTATAAGGACAGGAGAACTATCTCAGATCCTACATTTTTATTTAAAACTTTAAATGCTCTCAGAATGTGCCTGAACATCCTCTATCGTATAAATTTTAGCCCCTTGACTGTGAAATACGTATATACACGCCCAGTATATTTTGTATAACTTAACATATACTAATTATCTAATTTATTATTACATCTATAACAGTATTTAGAAATTCATTTTAACAGGAATGTAACATGCTATTATTTTAATTTATCTTGAAATAATTCTTTTGCACACGTAAATTATTTACCTACTACGTATTTTTATATATCACGCGTATATTTTTTTACACGTCATGCGAATATTTTATCGCAATCAAAGGGTTTATATTCCCGTTAGAACCTTGCGAAACAATAATTTATTCCATACGAACCAATGCCGCACGATTTACTGTAACTCCAATTATTCAAATCGACTGTGCAGCACAGCTACCTCACCGATTGGTGATGTCGATTTTTTCCAGATCTCTGACGATACTAAAGCACTCCCTGAGTAATTTGATACCTAGAATTAATACAAATCACCGAATGTAACACCTGTTATATATTTCCTATCAATGTACATATGTATTTCGCTGTCTTCGATTGCATCTCACACTATACAGGGTGTCCAAGTTGAAGCAGGTCACCTAAATATCTCTTCTATTTTTAATGACACGAAAATTATTGATGGCATAAGTTGAATGATTTCGAAAGAGGAATATCATGGAAGGACAATCGTTTTTTTTAGATTTTTGAGGGACATTGGTTTTCTTATGAAGAAAGCGCGTATTTTTTCTATTGGATTTTAAAATGGATGGAAAAGTACATCTGAGTATGTCTAGAATGTCACCTTCGAATGACCTTGAACACCCAAAATGTGATGAAATTGAGGCATTGCATGGAAAACGGACACATACGCCAAAATGTCATTTCGAGGAAATTAATTTCAAAGTTTTCATTAAGGCATTATTTAATGAAAAGTAATATTACTATATCTTAAGGAACTCGATGTTTATAATTGTATTACTTTGCATTAAATAATGCCTTAATGAAAACTTTGAAATTGACGTTCTCGAAATGACATTTTGGCGTATGTGTCCTTTTCACGTCCAATTCTACAATTATAAAATAATGTGAGTATTGTGTATGAACTTGCTGTATCGTCATGGACAGTGAGTGTGATGTGCGGGGTTCTAAATCACAAAATAAATGGATCTTATTTCATTAATCCTCCTTAGAAACCACTAAAATTATGCCACGAACGATTTTCGTATTATTAATCCTTTCACTACAAAGGACGTATATATACGTACTGAAACGCTGAATCATTATTTGCTAAAAGTATACGTATTTATTTTTTTATAACATGATACTATTCCTATTTTGATTTATACATATTCTACCATAATTAATTTTGCGAATCGTGTGAATACCTATACTCATTATATATATACTTATATATATACTATACATTTTTCCTACCATAAAAATAATCCCCATCTGTGCATTGTGAATTCTCTCAATTTTAAGATGCCGTAGCGAAAGGGTTAGAAGTAGAATTATTTCGATATTTAGATGATCTGCTACAGCATAGACCTTTATATGTATATATATATATATATATATATATATATATATATTGTTGAAGTCAAACATTTCGTTGTCATGCGTAGAAAACTCCACATCTTAAAATATTGGTAGAAACGAGTTCTTTTAGAGTTTGACCATGGAAAGTCGGTTAATTGGGATTTGGGGATGCCTGCGAACACCCCAGGTATGAATGTACAAACTGTCGCCACGTTTCGTAGGCAGTTCTAACCGTGCGCCTTAACCGTCTTGTGAACATCAGCGATACTTCTTTCAGCGTATTAAATATAATTATTTACCCACTTTATTCTATACGAGTTAATTATTTAATCTAACCCTTTAATATATATACATATATATGTACCAAAGGGTCCATTCTATATACCAAACAAACAAATAAATAATACATTCTCTAATAAAATATCTGAAGCAGTCCTAAACTTTGACATCAAATATTAAAAGTTTCATATGCTTGTCAAAAATTCACAAATTATCCCACCCCACTTATGTTTTCCATGCGCACAAATAAACACCGTGCATGGAATGCAACACGAGTGCATCGTAGAATTTTTCAGGCAAATACACGTTACGAAGTCAGGTTTCTAATCATTACGAGTAAATTGCTGCTATCCAACATGGTTCTCGCAGTACTGTATCAAAGCCTCTTCCGTACGATAAGAAGGGCTTAACGAGAGCCTCCTGTGAGACCCTCCCTTTAATCAAAACACATCGTATCATTCTGTGCATAGCTTGCATACACACATCAAGTGCGCGCGTGTTCTCGGTACCTGTACGTAAATACAAAGTGGTGAAAGGGCGGAAATGAAAACAAGAAGCCCCATTCAACAAAGTCAAAACATGCATTGAAACGCGATTACTTTGTGGTATTTTATACACAGGGATCAACAACAAGACTAGGTGGCTTCATTCGTTTGACGGAATTTACTTTTGGTTCTTTTATACGTCTACCGTGTCAAATCGTACTTAAAGTTTCAGACAGAAGAAGTAAGAATTTTATTTAATTAAACAGTTGGTTTCTCATTATTTTTACTCTCTTTTTATTAATATTTTATACGTATCTGATTTTTGATAGAATTAATTTATCGGATTCACATGTTTATTGTGTTGCAGGCAAAGAAAGTATGAATTTTATTTATTTAAATAGGAAATTTCTCGGTACCTTTATTCCGTTATTAATATTTTGTACGCGTCTGCTTTTTGATGAGATAAATTTGTTGAATTTGCACGTTTATTGTGCGAGTATACTTAAATTTCAGACAGGAAAAGTATGAATTTTATTTATTTAAATAGGAAATTTCTCGGTGCTTTTATTCCCTTATTAATATTGTGTACGCGTCTGCTTTTTGGTGAGGTTAATTTATTGAATTTACACGTTTATTGTGTGAGTATACTTAAATTTGCTGACAGAAAAAGTATAAATTTGATTTATTTAAATAGGAAATTTTTCGGTGCTTTTACTCCCTTTTTGTTAATATTTTCTACATACATATCTCGTTTTTAATGAACTGAATTTATTGCATTAATAATTGCTTGAAATGAATATTTTTTTATTAGAAAAGGAATATCTATAAAAAAAATTGTATACGTTGCTTCGATTTTATTATAAAACATAACTAAATTTTCTATGCTATTGTTAACATAGATTTCTTCTTATTACAATAATTAACGGTCTTTTTATTTTCAATGAATTATAATTGCACGCATTTTAAACGTAAATGATTGATATAATATCGTTACCAATTTTTAAACGTGTTCGAATAATTATGAGTAATATATCAGTTAATTACTATTGCACAAATATTTTGAGGGATGATAATATAATTATTGTTTGCATATTTTGACGTAGTAAATTGGCAATAAACAGCCACATCCTATTAGTAACTTTTTGGGTGAAATGGTATACTTTATTCTATTATAAGGAATTGGCTTTTTCGTTTCGAAAGGGAACAGTGTTCATAGCATGGTTTTCGTCGATGAGAGGTCACCTCGTTCCCTTGAATTTAAGCTTCATGTAATCTTAGAACTGCTTAGGTCAGGGTGTTACAATCTCGACTTACACGTCAGCATCCCGAAAAAATAGGGTAACTGTTCTCTCAGAACGAACTGTTGAGTTTCACAAATGTAGCCCACGTACACAGAATTTATCTCCTAATAAGACTTTTATCGGATCATTAAACCGTTTGTTTAATTAGGCCGATGCTAAATGTGCAACTTTGTTTTGCATAATCATTTATATTCTTACCACATCTTCTTTCCGATTACTATAAAAGCTATTTTTATTTTGCACCATTATAAAATGTATTATATTGTATTGTAGTATTCGTGATTAACATCTTTTTATTCTGCATTCAGTATGTGTTTCGAACCGTATAGTCAAATGTATTACATTGCGGTTAAGAAACTCATGACAAGATTTTGATAAAAATAGTGAAATAGCAGAAAGTTACCTATTGCGTTATATGCTCCCCTTTATACCGAATAACTTTCCTTCGAAACATTTTTCTTTTATGCAAGGCGAAAGAGCAAATTTATAAAGATTGTGGTGAAGTATAGAAGCGGACTACTTAACAAAAATATTCAATAATAATAATTGAAATGAAAGATATATGTACACGTACTGACAAAAGTTAAGAAACAAAGTACTCACTTACGAATTTTTGTGTATCCTTTCGCTTCTAAGATTCATAGCTTGAAATTTGCAATAGCATCAAAATATATTATTACATACATCAATAAGTAATAAGTTCATCCACTTTTAATTCAAGTCCATGTATCTCAAAAGATAACGAATACGTAAAGCTTCGCAAATACGTACCATGTTTCTTAACTTTCGTCAATAAGTGTATATACACATATATATACACAATACTTTAGGAAAATCACGATTAAGTACGATATAACGACTGTTTATTGGAGTAATATGACTGACTAAAAAAATTAATAAATGGATGTAGCAACCTAATATAGTTCTATGCTGTTGATTATGAAGGAATTGGTAGTATCAGCTAAGTAATCTATTTGAAAATATGTATTTATTCCAACGAGATGAAATCCTATTAGTGTACAGATGCACGTATCGTATATTGAACATAAAAACGGAAAGAAAGAGAAGAGAAAGAGAAAGCGGATCTATTCCAAATAATTTTTGTATTAATCTATCGATTAAATTTCTAAATAATGACATAGAACTAGAAATAATCAACTAAGTCAAATATATTCATATCTGTACAGTTTATAAATGATTGCGAAACAGCTGGATTATTCCATTTGTTCGCGTTATACAAAAGATTTTGTATATAGTCTATAAATATGACATGAAGATGAAGGAGATATTTCTGTCAGATGCAAGGAACTTGGCCAATTTTCCGCGTTCAGGAATTATTTTTAGAAGAAAACAAGACAGTAATTTGTTTACACATATAACCAACTCCATTACGCTGGATTAAAAATATTCATACTTTTTAATATACCGAGCGTCTGTTTGAACTGAACATGATGAAATATTTCACCTATAAGAAGTTGGAAATATTAAAGAAAAATTGAAGGTAGGAGACATTAGGTGATATAAATAGTTTCTTTGCAGATCGAATTGGAGGGCGGGGGCTTAATTTCGCAATCAAATTAATTTTCCGCAGACAAGAACATAGTATGCGTACTGTATGGATCAGATAAACTTTAAGTAGGCCAAATCTAGCACTGATCAGCCAAGTTTTAAGTGAAATAGGGTGCTACTAGTCAGGCATATTTTAAGTAGAGTAAAACATTCCAGGTCAGGCAAATTTTAAGTGGAATGAAAGTGTGACGATCAGACGTGCTGGATGTTCCAGCAATCATTATACTATTGATTAGAAGACACTTTTATGTGAAAAAATAATAAGCAAGTGCAAAATAAGATTTTGTCATAAGAAGCTTAGATTTTGGAAAAAATTAATCGGAAGAATCGTGAAATACACAGGCGCTTAATTACCTCGAGCTAGTGATGAGATTTAAAACTCTTCGAATCGTTTTGAACAGATATTGTCTATTGAGAGATACATAAATTCGAATCACTTTAAACATGATTCGAAGCCTAAAGCTCTTAAAAGTCTTGATCATCTTGTTAGTGTTGAAAGTCTTGAAAGTCTTGATAATGTTAGAACGTTTGAAAGTCCTGATCGTTTTAAAAGTCTAGATCGTTTTAAAACTTTGGTCTGAATTATTGACAACCCCTTTGAATATTATTTTATTTTCCTTTTTTTCATTTCCAAGATATCAGCATTTATACTTGGTAACATATACCACAAGCTATATTAATAACTCTAACTTTTTACATTTTATTTAATGTTTCATTGTCAATAATATTACTTGCGTATACACAATAAAAATGATTTTAAGACACTGAATTCCCAATTAGTTTTCAAAGCTTACCAATACTCTCAAGGCTTTCAAACACTTTAAAACTTCTATGACTGTCAAGACACTCATCAAATTTTTATTAATTCCATTAATAGGTTTGATTGTGTTATTGTTAAGTCCACGCAAATCCGGAGAATATTCAAATTCAATTTTTTTCGAAAAACTCGGCTTCTAATGAGATAAATTTATTCTGTAGTATAATAATTACTGGAATATCTACCTCGTCTGATCGGTACACTTCCATTCCACTTAAAGTGTGACAAAATTTGTCTCGTACGAAATAATGTTATTTCATCTTTTCGATTTACTTTTTCACGCAGAACCATCAGCCTCCTGGTTGCATGTAATATGACACGAGGAAGAGGTTAATGCGCATAAACGTGGCTTTATTAACGTCCGACCGAGGTTATTGTATTGGTAACACCATCAATCATGCAATAAGCTTTTCTCAGCTTACAAGCACACGGCATTAGCCAATGCATGTAAGTACTTACAAGCTCAAAGGTTGCATTCTCTTCTTAACGCGAAAGCATCTTACCAATCCTGTGTAATCCTTCCCTTAGGCGACGTGGTCTAAAACACGATTTTCAACGGCTCTCAAACACTTTTAAGGCAGGCATGTGACGATCAAAAGCGTTTTATCTTGCTTTTGAGGATCGACCGTGTCCCGATATCTTCGTGTCCCTTGAATATTTAACCGAGGGATACGATAGGACGCTGTAGGGTGTTGTAGGGTGTACGACAGGGTACTGTAGCAGTCAATAAATAACTAAGCTTCATACCCATCTTTCTTTAAAATTGCGAGTGCTGAATTTTTTACGAGCTTAACGTTTATAGGAGTAAGCAAAGACTCTTCATCTCAAATTATTACAATAAAAACAGAAGACATAGTAATTACAACATAATCATTTAGTGTTATAAATTTGCGTTTATCATCTATCTTATACCAATAACTCAACAATGACAAATTTATGAATTGTATCATTATTGCAGCAAATAAACTATATGAAGATATTGATGTATTTTTTGCATATTTTTTTAATTGCATGACATTTAGTATACATGGAGTTTATGTGGGTTGCATTTTTCTGGATAAAAACATACGTATGAAATATAATACTATGTTCAATTAATCATGGTAGATTAATGCAGTGGTATTATTACTTTCTTGGTTTCAGAATATATAGCGTTGGCTAACTGAATATTTGCGGGATCTATCGTATCCACTAAATCATGTTTTATCGAAATTTCAGCCAAAAAATTATGGCACGTACAGCAACGTTTTTGTTATCACAATTGATATCAGTAACCGAAGTTTGATTGTAATAGGCAGATTATTTTTAACTAATTTTACGTAGAGCTTTGGGACCGACTATTATTATTTGACAGTAACCGATGGATACCATTATCTGTGATTATAATCAGATTTCACTTTATTTATCTATTTTGGTGCAACGTGTCCTACTTTTTGTAACATGAATCCTATTTTCATGTAAAAATGCGCCCTCTTTATGGAAAAGGAAATGTGAAGCTCTCTCTAAAATCAGTTGTAAGATTAGCGCTCCGTTAACACCAAAAATAATGTTCATTTATCATGATTTAATAGTCTGTACACGGTGGAGTTTATCACGATTGCGTTCCGTGCTCACGAACTGTTATTCAACAAACTAGAATACTGCATGCGCAGCAGTTCGGTTTCATGCGCCTACCAGCAAGCCATTATTTAAAATTAGTATAGCGTGTGTAATAGAAAATTCGACGAAGTTAGTGTAAATTCTCGTGAAAAAAAAGCCGGATATTCAATTAACAGGTAGGTACAATAGATTTACTAAAAATTATTTTTCGTTATATAATCTGGTTATTTATGGGATACAATAAAAAGTCTGCTTGGAAAGCTTTAACTTCGAGACACGAATTAGGCAGCGCAAAATGTTTTGCGATTTTTTTGTTATAAATACGAGGCTAAGTCAATAATTACCACATTAAGACTATTACTTTTTATTCAACTTATTAACACCGGAAAAAGTTCGTGTGATTTTTCTATAAAAAATGTACAAGAATTGTTCAATATGTAAAGAGACAAAAATTCTAATTCATAACATCTGAATAAGAAATATGACATTTTTAGGGTTCGGTTTTGAAATAGTTTGTGACAAAATACTTAAAATTGAACTATTTCTACAAAGAAATATTATTTTAAAATACTATTTCTTTAAGTGTGTAAATCAAATACCATTTGAATTTTTCGATTTATTAAATGTTTTAATCATGAGGCAATACTATTTTCTATTCAGACTCGTATTTGAATATTGGAAATAGTGGACTCGAGATAGGAGATAAAAATGAAAAATCTATTTCTGGAATATAATACCAGAACACCATTGTGTGCACTTGTGGAATATATATTTAGTTCTGCACAGTTAATATTAACATATCACAGGAATTCATTAAAAGATGAAATGTTCGAAAGATGTGTTCCGTTTAATGCAAATAAAGTGAATTGGCCACTTGTATAAATTACTTTTGTTCGATATTTACAGTTATTTATAAATAAAGTAAACGTCTAATGTTATCGATAAAAGTATATCGTCTAATAAACTATTAAACTTAAAAACTGTTTACTTCCAATACTATATTTTCTTCTATTTCATTGAGATATTCATTTCAAAACAGTATTTACATGAGTTCGTAGTAAACTATATATTTGAAATAGTTTCTCTTTATGTAACTACTATTTCGCAGAAAAGTTTATTTTCAAAATTCTGTATTACTCGAAGAATGACATAGTAATATTTATTTTTATTTATCTATTTTAAAACTCTACATTTTTCAGCTCTGGATACCTTTAGAATCATTAATTGGCATCCCCGATTCGAATATGAAACAATGATCTATTCATTCTTACGATATTTATAAACTTTATTATTAATTTAACAATGGCAAGTCTTCTTGAAAATTGCACATTGGCAGAGCAGCCTTTAGTGATAAGATTTCTGATTTTTGAGGGTGTAGAATCATCTAGAAGTTACTCTGGTGTGCTTAACTAATACAGCAGAAGTTGCATGGTTGTGCAAATTTTTATAAGTGGGTTGAACAATTAAAAAGTGGCCGAACAAATGTTATCTATCTGCAGCGAAGTGAAAATCCGTGCGCGAAGTCGACTCAGACAGCGAGATAAAGAGTTCTTTGATATTGGCACATGAAATCCAGTAGAAAAATGGAACTGCATAATTATAGGAGAGAGTCACGTCGAAAAGTAAGTAAATTGAGGTTGAAATCATTTCAAGCCCTTTCTGCAGACGATTCAGTGCATTTTACATTGAAAGAAGCATACTTTTTTTTCTCAAAGTTCCATTCTACTATTTGAAAAATCGAAGAGAATACAGTATTTTAAAGTACAGTAGGTTGGCGATTAACTCGATATTCTGAAGCTTTATTCTCGCTATATTGGTGCCACGTTAGATTACTTTTACACGTTACTTATTCACATTTTGAATTTGAAATTGTTTATCATGTTTTACGCTCATAATGAGTTGCCAAAGAAAGAATACAGTGTACTTATTTATATGAGAAACAAACGTATAGAATGTTCTAGAATCGGATTATAAATATAATTATAACTTGAAAAACTGTCCACTACAATTGTTAGTAATATAAAATATATAAAATAAAATTTGAAACATATCTAATAATAATTTATTATAATAAATAACAGTTTCTTATTTTATTACTTTATTAATGTTCATAGCTATTAAGCTAATATTACTGCTTGAAATTATAAAGATTATCTCATTAAATTTTACATGACACAATGTAAATTGAACTATGACTTCTTATAATCTACGTATTTTCATTATTTTTATTAGTATTGTACAATCGAATCTCGACGACTCGAAAACCTCTATGAATCGAAATAGAATTCACTTTGACCCGCATTATTTACCACATATTTAGATATGTTGTTTACCTGTGTAACTCAAATTTACGATATTCAGATTTCTAAAAGTCAAAGTTTAAACATATCAAAGTAATACGTATACCGTACATAATTTGTCATTATTACACCGAAACGCAGAGATTACGAAGCGTTACGCTTTCTAAAAGAAAATCAAAATAAACGCGTCGTCGTTTTAAGTTGTCTTTGAAAATCGAATTTGGCGATGGTCCAGCTACGGCATCGCTAATTTTATTTCACTTCTTCCCGACACGGTAATAGATTTCGCCTGTCGGAATGAATATCGAAATCAGACGAGGAAAGGAAAAAAAAGGAACTTCCGGTAACGACGGAACTTATGTAACTTCCGAGCAATCGGAAGGACGCGTACACTTCTTATTTCCGGCTAATTGGCGGCTCATTATTTCGAGATCGAAGCACTCGCGCATGAGTCATTGGCGAATTATCGATAGAGAGACTTCGATGACGTACACAGGATGTCCTGAATTCGAACGCGATCATTTGACGTCGTTTTAATTCACGATTGGCGACATTATTCGAGGACAGGACAGGAATATTGAACTTGTTGCAACTTGGCATTGATTTTGGCACCAGTGGCTTTCGCTGTGTTGAATGAAAATGTAATTATATATGTTTTACTTCCATTTATTTCGGTAGCAAATTTTTGGTAACGAAAAATCTGTACATTATTTTGTGGAAACAAGAGAGAAGGAGATGTTAATTGAAATTTTTGGAAAGTGCTTTTTTTACAGTTTATGGTGCTTAAACTGTATAACTATGATTTAGAACATGAAAATGAATATTTGGAGTTATTGTGCAGTTTGATATTGGCTATTATTATGTTTGCTTGCCAAATAAGTATAATATAAGATTAGTGCTTACGAAATTGCTGCTTCAGGTGGAAAAGTTTTAGAAGATATATATTCTTGCTTTAAAATTGTTATTATGTAATATAATAATTTATGTAATTAAAGTGACTTCTAATTCAATTAAATCCGATTTATTTATTTTTCAATTTCCAAGCCTTCGATTCTTTCACTCTGTGAATTTTGAACACCCAGTTGTTCAAATTCTCGAACTTTTAAATCTCTTATTAATCTAAAATTATAAATTTTTCAATCTTTGAATTTTTAATCTTCCGAATTTTCAACTGTCAAATTTCTAAAATTTCTATTTTCTACGCCGTTGAATTTTCAAGTTTCCCAATTTTCAAACTTTCAACTCTTCAAATTTTCAATCTTCATAATTTCTAAACGTTTAAATTTCCAAACTTATGGGGTTGCGAACTTCTAAATTCTCAAATTTCTAAATTCTTCATATTCTTAGATTTCTAGCTATTTCATTTAATCATCATAATTACGATTAATTTATACGCACGCTTTCCAACAAGTAATTGAATTATTTATTAATTTTTTAAACCTATTTGTTTTGTATCGCCACGATAAACGAGGAAACGTTGCTATTCATGATCGACAATTCCATATACATACGCCAGACTAATGTAATTTTGAAATGTGTCAGGTTGACCAATAAAATAATCAGCCTTTGCAAAACTAGGTCGTCCCACTTCTTCTCTGACGTCAGATTCGTGGTCTTTAAGTGCTACAAATGCGGATGTCCAGTAATAATTTTTCTTTATTAATTATTCATTGAAAGCCAATGCACCTATCGCTAACAGGAATTAAAGTTTTGTATTCAGTCTGGCCGTATGATTGTAATAGGATATAAGGGCGGAAAATGTTGAAAAGAAAAAAAAATGGTAGCTCCTTAGTACGAGGTTAAAAACGGTTTGCAATTCAGCTATTATTCTAACACGTTTTCGCACCATTGTTCGACAATGTAAATGCAATTTAGTCTGCTACGAAAGAATCACACGAAAGAAAACTGTGCCAAAGCGTAAAGTAGTAAAGTATGGTTTTTGATAGTAAAAGAAGCACCTAATAATATAATTTGGGTTGTTTTGCTCTTCTTAAACGTTTTCAAAATAAATTTCCTTTTATAGAATTTTATATTTAATAGCTAATTTAGCTTCCCTTGCCTTTTTTGTTGATTATATTACGCAATAAATAAATTTAATTCTCTTTCGTAGACGTTGATATTTAATATTCAGTTTCGTTTACCTTATAATTTTTTGTTAATACTATTATACGATAAATAAATTCATTTTATTTCACTGTTAAATTCATGACTATTTCACTAATAAATAAATAAATTCAATTTTCTTTTGCCGACATTTATATTCAGTATTAAAATTATTAAATGCAATTTAGTAAATTAATATTTGTTCCTCTAATGCATTCATATTTTGATGGTTAATCGAATTTTCTGTATAGGTAACTAAAATAAATGATCGTTCACATAATTTCAGTCAAAATTTAACAATCTTTCCCAATAGTTCTTCGATTCGTGAAGCAAAGTGCTGTCGTCTTTAAAAATGATCCTTTTTTTAATCTATTCTGGACCCAACCGGACACAGGATCCCTTCGAATTAAGGACGAAGAATTTTACTGTTTAACGGTAATTCGTAGGAAATAATTTTCCTTGAGTTTCGTAATACACATAGCAGAATTTAATATCGACAGTGTCAAATACACTACGAACTTTCCGAACAATCCTGTAATATTAAAAACCTCGTTAGCTATTAATCCTTCCAGCTTAGATGTGCTAAATTATTAAATTTCACCGTAAGCCCCTTCTTAATTACAAAAATTTCAATCAACTTAGGGTAATTGAAAACTATAATGACATATTCATCCGTGTAACGGCACGTTGTTCAGGATTTCGTAATTTCATTTGCCGATGCCGCTAAAATAAAGCATTGACGTGTTCTTAGTACACTTTCTTTTGTTCGAAAGCTTCAGGTTAGCTCTCATTGTTATTCGTTTCAGTGGCAACTTCCACTTCCTCCCTTTTCAGATGTATCGTTTAATAGTCGCCATTTTGATGTTATAAACTCGTTCTAAAGGAAATGAAAGCTTCATACTTTATTCATACTGTTTAAATTGGTTGCTCAAATATTGACTATTTTGTTCAAAGACAGTTGTTTAACGTAAACTATTAGGTTGACGCATTCCGTAAATCTAGTGTTAAACTTACTTTGTTTCACAGTAAATGATCGATACGAATTATTTCAAATTTATTGTTTTCGACTACTCTATCAAGTTTATATCAATTTTAATATCTAATCTATTAAATGTAACAAATGTCAGCGTTTCAGTAAAAATGTCGGGAAATATTGCAACTGGCTACACACACACATATACACACAAAACACGTGTATGATATCTGGAAGCAGAAGTTATAAACTCTATAGTTGCGCCAAGGGATAAAAGTTGGAAGCGAAATAGGGAAACTACACCGGATCAAACTGCGCCCTTCGGACGAAGGAAGACATACAACGACTAAACTCCCACACAATGTGTGCACAATGAATTTCCCACACTAACAATAGTTCCTTGTCAAAATATTTAAATTCAACACTAATTTCCATAACTATACCTATATATGTAGTTTCGCATAACTTTGATTTAATATTGCTTTATCTACAGTTAGTAGCAAAACTAAACAGTATTTTAGCAATGTTACATACGTGAAATACTTTTGGCTTTACACGAAATATATACTATTAGTTTGACTCAAAAGTCCTTCTGTTTCTTTTTATAGCGCGTGTTTGAATTGTATGATACATGAGTAAATGTGCCAACAATTTTAAAATTGTAAAAATGATCTAAAAACGAACATTACACTTTATTTTCTGGGAAGAAAAATTATAAAAATTGGTTGCATTTACTTTGGTTAACATGGGCTTGAAATGGAAGAAAATGAGATACGTTTTCAACGCATTCCATTGAATTGTGACTGCAAAAATAAAAATGCAGTACCAGTCAGAAAACAATAGTGTAAATAATAGAATATGCTAATATTGAAAGATTCGCTCCATATTACGTCTTCATAAATTTCTTTAATAGAAGATAATTCATAAATTCGCTGAATGAAATGAAACATTTTTTTAGAGAAGGAATGAAATAATTATATAAGATAATTAAATTACCTATTGCGTTAAGTTATTGTGTAAAATTTTTAACACAAGAAAGACCTCCGCATAAACCGAAAATCAAATATCAAAACAGTTTTATTATGGAACTAATTTAGAACAATTCAAACCTTAAAATGATTCTCCTCTAAAACGAAAAAATGACATTATGTTCTTTCTCTGTATTCTTCAGGTATAGTTCTTTTTCTTTCCGATTAAACATAAAATTTTAAATTGCACAAAATGTGCAAGAAATGGAATTGTCTCCTTATTAATGCAATCTCTTCATTTATGTTCAAATAAAATGTACAGTGGATCTTTCCCCATTAAAGTCGATAGCCCCAAGCAATGGAATTACACGAATAAGGGGTTAAAGATAAAGGGGTAGCAGGAAACTGGTAATCAGAACTTTGCCTGATGTCAGATGAATCAGAGTACAAGAACTATAGTCACTCTTTCTGATGAATATATCAGTTTTACACTGGGCACTGTGCAAATACAGTTTGCAGAATTGGTCCTCCAGAAGTTATCTGCTAACCTAACCTGCGCACTTCACTTTGTTAATTCGAGATCAGGAAGTTTCCCGATAACATGAATATTCCTGCCACCTCGGAAGCACAGCGATATCGAAATGTCTCTGACGAATTTATGGAGATAATGAGAATGTTGTTTTCCACCGTTTAATTTAACGTTTCAACCCAGATACGTTAATTAGTTTTACGCGATTTTAGATCCACCACACAGCTTCTTCTCTACTTACAATTTTCATATGAACCAGATATGTAAAAGTTTGAAAAATATTCCATGAAATAATTATAACAATAATTACTCGTGTAATCAATCTCAATATTTTATAATCGTATTAGGTTGATGAGGTATGAAATATTATTTCTTTTTTTCCAAATAAAAAGATTATACACGAGTAAATACTTCAAAACACAACACATAGATACATTTAGTTAAAATCATTTTTAGGTGGTTTCATACACTTTTCTCCAGCAATTAATTAGTTCCATTACTATATAGGTAGTCTCAAAAGTATCTTATATAATTTAAGAAACTTCATCCATTTATTGTTTATTCACATTCCAATATATACTTAAAGATAGTGTTTTATGATTTTATTAAAGTAATCTTCACATCAATCTCGAAAATAGATTTCGAATTATTCTTTTTTTGATTGGTGTATAATCTTTAATAAAAATTATTCAATGCCTTTTATGACTAACTGTATACTTATAAAGATCACCAATTTTAGAATTGTTTGATCTTCCTCCTGACTTTCTGTTCAGTGGCAAATTATTAATCTTAAATTTTGCAAATCAGTGTTGAACTATTGCCCTACTCATATAATCTTCTTCGGGTTTCAATGGCTTTCGTGGTATATTTACTTAATTTGGACTTCCATAAAGAATTTCTTACATTTTTCGATTATTCATGATATCAAATATTGAAGTTTTCACAATTTCTCCTTCTTTAATGGGATTCATTACAAAATTAAAAAGAAGATAGTATCCATGCATTAATCTTCAATGTTGGAAGAGCGATATTTCATGCACACCAATCTAGTATTTAAAATTATTATTCGAAGAAACAAGTCTCAGAATAATTCTTTAAATATCGCAGGTTTTATTAGAGACTTCTAAAAGTATGCAGCTAGAAGATCATTGTTTTTCCATTTTCCAATCACAATAGAATACCTTTTCATATTATTTGTTTCATATTATTCATTGTCATAGGTTACCAACGGATTTAAAAGGTTGGAAAAGTTAAAAAGAAGGAATCCTTGTGACTGATGAGACTTTTCATTTTTCCCTCTACAGAAGCACGTGATTTTACGTAGCCAGGCATAGTGACGACATCGTTAATATTAATTATTAATGACCTGGCTTCGTACGTACGCTTGTCCCTGTCAGATGCAAGCAGGTTTTTGAAATTAATGGGAACAAAGAGCATTCACGCAAAATGTTGATGCGTTTGTTAAGTACACACACACACGTGTGCACATTAAGAAATTTATATTATAATGTGAATTATCGTTATCCTGTAATCTTATAGTTTAGTGACATTATGTACAACATGGGATTGTGGCATGAAGCACCAATATTATCACAGTAATTATCTTACAGAAGTAAGTTGCCATATTAATGATCGTCGTGATGTATACTTGTAAGAACAGTGTTAGCAACTTTTACTCTAAATAACGATTAAAAAATAACGAATAAGTTTGACTTAGGTCGTTGCATAATTTCTGTGTTAGTTTTGGGTAAAATTTAAACCACCCGAACATTAAAAAGACATTTGGAACATTTGTAAAATTATAAACATAATATCCAATAATAAACAAAGAATTCGACACGAATTCTGTTTCAATTAATTTAGCAACTATTACGAAATGTTGAAAATAATAATGAGAAATACGTCAGAAATTGGTAACAAGAATTACAAATTATTACTGCTATCATTGTTTTTAAATTGATTTGCAATTTTAAATATAATTTCCAATATGAAAAAGCTGGGAACATATTGTTCGAAAATAAATCTTATCAATCTTAAATTAAATCTACCAACATCAATTTTCATTTTAATTTATTTTAATTCAATTTTAATTTCATTTAATTCGATCTGAATGTTAGTTTACAGCGAAAATGATTTGATTACTTGCATGAAGTGTTTGAAAAATTTTAAAATCCATTCCAAATTATTTTCAATATTTTTCTCTGCGTTTGTTTTTCACTTTAATACAATTTTTTCAGTTGTTTCAAATCTGTTACGTTTTAATCCCACCACTGTGTCATTCTATTTTATATGCTGGATGGTGTCCATGACTAACTAAATTTTTTTTCCCCTGGAAATTTATTTCACGTTCAGCTTCCAGCTTTTATGTAATCTACTAAACTGAATCATACGTTTATAAATATTCTTGGAGATGCAGCTTTACCCGAATAAACTCTGTGTAGGTAACACGAATGTCAGTTTAAAAAAAGTCGCATACACTATTTATCTTTTCTTTTGCTTCATAATGTTAATTTATAAATCATTTAACAGCTAATATAATTAATATTGAGTCAATAATTAAATAATCGATATTATCATTGACAATAAGTGCTTCATCTTCAATTTCATAATAATATATGGAATTTAATAAGTACGGAGTAAAGCGTAATAAAGAGGAATAAAATATGGTCTAGAAATTTATCATTGAAATTTATTCTTTGATAACCATTATTTATTAATAATTCTATCCCATTTTTAAAGAAGTAGAAGAAGATAATTAAATTCAGATTACTGATTAAAATGAGCCTAAATTTGTTATTTTTATTGGATATTTTGCACAGAATATAAGAAGCATTTCTTTTATTAACGGAAATATACTTTTTCCACATTTGATAAATTTTATTAAGACAATTAACATAGCGTAAAATGTATAATAATAAGATCACTTTCAGTAACGTACTGGTGCTTTTGCTAGATGGATTATTTCGTTCATTACTGCGTCCCATATCAAAGAAAAGTTTACCTTGTTTCGAAAGCCGCAATTTCCAGCATCCTTTTAATTATAAAATCTCAGAAAAAATGTTTCCATCTAAATTTTATTAAAGCTATTGGTGTGTGTAGAAAAACCACGATGCCTTTGAGAACAATTTAGTTAAAAAGTTATAACGAATACTGAAATACATACCTGCGAAATGAAGCTATATCTATATTATGAAATCAATTTCAGTAATTAAAGAACTGAAGCAAATTCAACTATAATATTTATGAATCCAATTTCTACCAAACCCAAATATTACCTGCAAGTCCTCATTCACTTTTCAAAAATCATTTACAGCGCGAGTAATTGAAATAAAGCGAAATGTAATATTGATAAATCCAGTTTTAATCAATATTCGTAGTAATAAATCCAATTTCAATAAATCTGCACCTCAGAGTCAAACCAATCCAAGTCTTGCATATAATTGTTTAACAAATTCAATACAAAATTATTATAAAACTGCAATGACGTTAAGCCAGTTTAATGATTAAGTCTTCTTCATTTATTATGCATTATATATATTTATATATAATAATAATATTCAGCCGATTCTTAGAGTCTAAATAAGAAACAAATGTTACATAAACATATATCGCCTATAACTTTATTCAAAAGTTATCTAAAGTGTTCTAAAGTTAAAGATAATACTAAAGATAGGACACTCGAAACTTTGTGCTATTTTTGTAATTCGAAACACTCGAAACGTAGATAAATAATAATTTATGTAAATAACGAGAATATTATCAAGATACGAATTTATTTAACCAATAATCCAGCTAAGTTTGTGTTTAATGAAGGTCGACGATTCTCCAAAGCTGTAACAATTTTGTCGAAAGTTTGTACGATGTATCCTTCCAGTCTTTTCAGAAGCGACTTATAAACAAACTTAGCGAAGAAATTGAAAAACCGTGAAGCTTGTTACGAAGCGCTCGCGCCTTAAAGAACACGAATTCGAGAGCGAAAATGAACTCAAACGCGGGAGTCCCTTTGATCAAATTTCCCAGTCACCGCTTCGAAGTAATATACACACTTGCGAAACACATTCCATGCAAGCCTACCCTCTCTGTATATCTCTGTCAAATATTCGTAAATCTCAGCTAGACGAAGCACGCTTCATGCATAGTTAAAACGTATCGACGTAAACGTGAATGCGTTTGATCCAGTTTAGCCAATACGAGGCAAATTTCCCTTTGGCTACCATTCTAACCTTTTATTTTCACACGAACCGCCATATTGATGGACGAACGCCTTTCGGTAACACCTGCGTCGAGCCATTTACCCGAGGATCGTTTTCCACTGGAAAAACAATTTAGTGGTGTGAAAGTTAACGGATATTTAGAATATTGTTCTTTCTTTTGTTTCGCTTTCGTATAAAAATGCTGCCATTTTACTTGTGGCATCTGCCATATTGTAGGATAAATGACCCACGTACTGTCATTGTTCTTATAACTGACACTTGAATTGTTTTATTTAATAGCAAAGTAATGTATAAAGAATCGTAAGTAAACAAATTTTCATACTAAATTTGGACTTCGGTTTACGTAACAACGCGTAGACATTGTATATTCGTTTACACTTAATATTTATAAATAAATATTGGAAGGCAAATGCGCTGTTGAACATTAAAACGTGACAAATGTAATTATAAAGTATGGGACGTGTCATAATCCAGTAAAGGCGATACGTTTACTATACATCTTATATCTGTTACACAAACTGACGTGTTAATATATGCGAAACGTGTTTCTATTTAAATGAAAAGTTTTCAAGTGACAGTACGAAGGACATTGGACTTTGTTGTACATTTTCAATTACGTAGAAATGAATTTATTATATTGAACATATGAAAAAATATGTTCATAATATGAAGGAGATGTTGAACAATGTTATACTTCAAACTGGAACGATCTTTATGTTAACGACGTTCTAAAATAGTTAACTTAATAACTACTAGTTATTAATATATTATAATAACTTAAAGTGGCAGTAATTGGTACATTTACCCTATATCGAAGCTTGGCTTCATCCTTAATTGCATTTAGGTTTAATTCTACACGGAGTAGTTTTTCTAAATTAAAATAAACAAAAAATCATCTATGTGCTACATTTGTGTCAAAAATAATTGCTAGAACTTAACATTATTATATATTGAAAATAAGTTGCGTGAAAGTTTAAATTGTGAAGATATAATTAATATAGTAGTTTTGCACGAAACAAAAGCAAAAAGGTAAATTTTACGAAATACCAAGTTTTGAGATATTAGGTGTATGAATTAATTCAGAGGCTTTACCTTTAAACTTTTGGTATCTTTATCAATTCAAAATCGCTACTTTACTATTTTCTAAGTGACTAATTTGCTTCATAAATATGAAAATATTGCAAATGTTGAATATCAAAACTGTATTTGATTTTTTGTGAATAAATGTTAAATCTTACAAAATCTTGAAAGCTCGACATTAATTTGTACAACCTAATAATAAACACGTGTAAAATACGAACCTATGTGTTACTAATACTTACTTGATACCCATTACTGATATCATCAACGCTTAAAAAGTTTTTAATTATATTACAATAGGAACAGTAGAATTAGGTGTCCTGGGCCTCGCAATTTATAGGAGCGGCTATAGTAAACAGTACAGTAGAATTTCGATTATCAGAACAGCCATTATCTGAACTTCCTATTAATGAAGAAAGAATGTTCTATTATCCATACTGTATGTTTCGTATGAAATGCGTGTGCGTAATCGATGTAGTACTTATTCCCTCCTGTCGAAGTGATCAAGGCTAACGATAAAAACGAAATCTTTTCACAATATTTCAGTATGCTATTTACGTTCGAGGCGTTCAGAACTATAATAATATTGCCAAAATCGAAACAGATAATATTATCAGTTGAAATCAAACGCGAAATTATTAAGAATTTGAAACATGGCACGAATCCAACAAACTTAGCATAAGAATATAGTATTGACAAATCGACGATTATTGCTTCAAAAAGTAACCGACGACCAATTCAAAATTTTCTACAAAATATTGATCATTTGGATGTCAACAAAACCCAAAAAAGTTTAAACTGGTAAAGATTCGTTTATATCATTACTATTTGTTTATATCATATCATTGTCTGTATCGTGTTCGATAGTATGAAAATGTATGAAATTGAGTACAGGACTTTCTCGCTTCTAAAAAATGTAATTACACGTATACTAGACTGGCACGGCGCAGACTTAAATTTGTAGGGGCGTGAAACCAAATCTAAACGCAGAAGGATCCCCTTATTGTTCTTGGACGAGGCTTTTGTGGGCAAATCGGGCTGGCAGACAGCCGGATAAACGTGTGGAACGAGCAAAGAGAAGGAGATCCGGCTGTCTACGCTCAGGCAAAGGCAAAAGAAGCCACGAATGTCCTCCGTGAAAGACGTGAAATAAATGTTGGTCAGATAGTCGACAGATGAGTTGCAATAATAAGGCGGAAGAGGCCGAAACGTTTGTCCCTTCCATTTCCCAGCTTCGCTACCATTTTGATTAATTGGCAGCCATCTTTGTGCGTGGATTAATACCACGGCGAGTCTTGTTTATAATGACTGCAAGGATATTGACCCATTTGTCCGCCTAACACCTCTGAAGCTCTCGGATTAATTGTTACATTAGCGATCGTACATCTTTCGGTTACTAACAGACGATTCATGGTAGCGGTTTGTTACGTTAACACGTTCCGAGGAAATTGATAGCATTATGGCACTGGACGGCCAGTGTAATAATAACTTTGACGATAAGAATAAAATAGATGAAGCTGATAATTGGGTTGGCGGAGTGGATTGGAATTAATGACACACTTTATGGGCCGATATTCAGCGGTATAAATTTTGAGATTTCTAACAAGTTCAGTGGATATTTTTTATTTATTTATACAATAGAAGACACGAATTGCAGTGCAGCAGAGGTCCATTTATTGATATTATGTGAGTTACTGGTATGATTTCCGGCTGACTCAACTTTTACCACGGACATTTAAAATAACACAAAGTTTAATCTTTAAGGATATTTCTCACAACAGCCATAAGAGGACTTTAGATGTTTATGCACGATAACGTGAAGACAACAGATGTTTATGCACGATAACGCGAAGACAACAATGTTTTTGCAAAATTTTAATTATATACTGAATTCTCGAGGTTTTCCTGTTTCCTTTACATTTGTGACTACACAAATTATTTACGTTAGGTATACGAATTAATTCGAAGCGACTATCTTCAATTTCGCGAAAACCTTATCAATTCAAAACCACAATCATTTTAGAAGAGCAATGTTCGTTATACATCTGATCAATGGAAAGAAGTCTTAAAATATACAACGGCTACAAAAAGCATTTTATAAACCGTCATATTTTTCAATTAGACTTTTTTTAATCAGGCTTTAATTCCAATTTCAATACAATCAATTTTTACAATTATATAAGGCTACTGCCAAACGAAGCAAAATTTAATTTAGTTAAGCCTAATTAAATAATTTCTAAGTGACAAAATAGATACGTTATTGTATACAAAATTTTGGAGCCACTGTATTAGGATTTGGTTTCATATTTTCTAATTAAATTTAGAGTTTTGTAGAGAAAGGGTCCAAAATAATTTATACATCTAACTTTTAGTATTTTAATACTTCGAGTTTTAAGCTGATTGCAAGGATCTCGAAAATTACTCCATGGCGAGTAGATTGGAAGGCATTCTGCCGATCTCGAAAATTACTCCATGGCGAGTAGATTGGAAGGCATTCTACCGATGCGTTTGATTTATGGAGCGTTTACAGCGATTATATTTGTGGATTTCGTACATACATGTGGTTTCCTTGACTTGGGAAACGACCGTCCTAATTTTAGAATCGAGTTTGATCCACTTTGGCTCTTCTACAAACTTCACCTTACCTAATGTCGTAATTATAATCTTCCCTGAAAAACCGATGACAGACGGGAATTTTTTTCTGTGTCACGTAGGACACTTTTTGATTCTTTGAAGCATCGACTTTAGTTATTTTACGTGGTTTTTAATAATACATTAGGTTGTTCGGAAAGATCGTAGAAATCATTATTTATTTGAGAATCATTAGGAATTCAAAGATACTATGTGAGCAACTATTATTTTATTGAATAACGTTGCAGGTCTTTTGGTGACTCTATGACTATTAGAAAGTTTTATAATTGTTTTTTCCATAAAGCCTTTATTTTTTTAATAATGAGTTCTCTCCAGAAATTTTTCCCAGCCACTAGTTTAGTTACTGATACGGTTTTATAAACGTTGCAATAAATTACAATACAATGCATTGGATATAATATAATCCACTACTCCTTTTCGGAAATAATGCTATTAGTTAACGCTGCTGTTTCTTTTAACCAACTCTAGAAGCTGTTTCTAATTCATCACAGTTACGTAGTTTAACGGTCAAATTAATTGTTTAAATTAATAATATTATCATCTTGCAAAGGCTTGTCAAGATAATTTCTTTCCATTCGCAGCAATTAAACAATAAAAGTTAATATTATTAAAAATGCTACGAATTTTCCGAGCAACGGAATACAATTAAATTTTTATTGCTTTTCTAGTTTTTATAATTCAATTAAATATGTAAACTTATTCGGTGTCTGTTTAAACAAAATCCACATTTTCTTACGGTCCACGTAATATTAAGTTATCCAGCAGAACAATCTTCATTATTTTTTACAACTTTGGTCCACTTTTCACTACCACGAAACAGCACAAATATTTGAATTTAAAATTATTATTAAAAATGTATCAATTCAGAATCGCTGAATTAATCAGTACACCTAACAGCATATTTTAATCACAATTTTAAAGAGTAAATAGGGGAAGATTAACGATAAGTTTAACTCATTGTTAATAATTTTGGAGTATATTCAGGCTCAAGTGAGCAAATAAATTATTATCCTGTAGATACATGGAAAAGAAATTCTGCTAATTATCGGTTTCACTAATTTGCAATAATTAACGGATGAAATATCGCCTGTTCACCTCAAATGTTAAAATCTGACAGACTTTTACCGAAGTTACAATTTCTGCTAATTAAGTTTAACAGAGGTTAAAATGATCCACTTTCTTTTCCTTCATGAACCCATTCTCTTCTCGAATAATACAGAATAACATTAGCTATTGCAACTCGATTTACAGCTAAGGAAGTTTATAGCTCACCTATAAACCGCAATATTCCCGATTTTAAATTACAGAAGAAATTTTAAAAATTATGAGAATTTAATCTTTTTGTTATAAAAATTATTTTAGGGATTATTTTGAATTAAAAAATTATCAGAGATATTCTCGATGTTTAATTGTAGAAATTGTTTTAGAAATTGTACGAGATATATTAAATATCTTTAATTTTAAATTGTAAAAATTACTTTAGAGATTATCTTAAATTCGAAAATTATTCTTAATATTCCTGAATTTAGGATATAGAAATTATTTTAAAATGATTATTTTAACAGTTATATAAATTGTCAACTTGACGATAAACGATTTGATTAATGGCATTTAAACACGCACATCAATTAACTTAATATTTAACATCAATGACTTTATATTCCGCGTTACGAAAAGTAATATAAATTTTTTTAATAATATTGAGTTGTTTGAAAAATTCGTAACTCCTTTGATAATATTCACCTTTGTTGTGTAATTGGTGAAAATGGAACAGGATTATTTTTTATGAACTTTAGTTAAATAATAGCGTTGTTAAATTGAATAAATACTGTTTCTATTTGGGCCACTTAAAATCCAATACTTCATAAACAATACATAGTTAAAAGCAAAGGCAATCTCCTTTCATTAGACAATATTAAACAATTTAATATTTCGATAATGAGGCAGTAAAAGTTGTTAGTCGTTACCTAGAATATTCTACTGTTATCATTTAGTGTAATGTTTGTAAAACTTTATTAATGGCTGGAAAATGAATAAATTAGAAGCCTAGAAGAGTTACATGCATGGATTCATTTCGGAGGAAGAAAGTGTGCAAACAGTGCAAACTTTTTAGAAAAGAGGATTATGAAACTTCCTGATCGTCGTACAATTGTCAACCAATAAACACTTCACGCAATTATTAACGAAAATGTTAATATGCACATATTACCTTTGAGTGTTTTTAAAACATTTCTACGAACTTTCTGAACAACCTAATCATCGGCGAAGCATAGAATAAGCTATTCATTCTTACGTAGAATGACCCAAGGTCTACCTGGCTCTGTTACTATTTTAATGTCACATGGGACATTAATAGTTTAGCATAGAATAAGATAACAACGCTTTCAGAACGCTGCGAATTCTAACTAAATATTCCAATAATCAATTGTTTTCTACATAATTGGTCTCTAAATATCTGAATCTATAATAATGCGTATATATACAGGTAGACAAAAATAAAAGATATCTTGAACATTTCTGTGATGGGGGTTTACGTTTATATTTATATTACAGAGCGTTAAATGTGAAATAAAATCCTTTTATAAATTAAACAAATATTACAAAATAATAGAATTTTACTTGGACAAAATTATAAGACATTTCTTTGTCAATTCAAAAAATATACAAAATTAATCAAAAGTATCACCTATTTCCGAATCTTAATAATTGTTAAACCCGTCTTTATTTTATACTACTTCGATGATTCGATTTGGTAAACTTTCATACAATTTTCTTATATAAGTTTAGTCCAAGTCTGACCAGGCACGCAACTTATGATGTTTCCTGTAAATTATGGCCTATCAATAATTATAGTATTAATTCTAATCCTAATTATTGTAAATATAAAATGCAGAACAAAAAGTAGCAACAATAAGCATTGTCGATTCACGAGAAACGCTACTGTATAGATAAATAATCAAATATTTCACGGATTACGGCCTTGTTCCAACAGGGCTAGCCCCACCAGCATTTCACAGAATATTTATCCAACGGTAAATCAACCACTACCCCTATCCAATTAATAAATAGGTCATCTTCCCGTATACTCATCAACTAAAACTCCATTAAACTCTACATCCTCTCTCCCTTCCAAAAAAAAAGAAAAAAAAAGATTGGTGGAATGAATCGACAGTTTGATAAAACACAGGCTGAGAGTAGGCTAACAATGGAGGCAGAAGGGGTCGCAGGTGACACTAGAGGTATGGGGTTTCGATTGGCCCGATCCAGGTCCGGGATAAGTTCGAAAGGGTATGCGCGTCGAAAGGTCGAAAGTGGCGAGGGTGCAGAGCAAGGGGTGCCTTTTGTGGTGGGGGTAAGAAAGGGATGGTACCTGCGCCAGATCGCCGGCTCGAAAGGGGCGGTTGGGTATCGCGTTAACGCGCGGCCGGCAGTATCTCGCGAGCCGCGAGCGATGTCATATCGTGTGGTTGCGCGCGCAGCCTTACGTGTCTCTCCCTTTGCACCTGTCGCGCCTAACCTCGCGCCACTGCGACGCGACACACTCACGTTTTCGCGCTGCACCGATCGCAACGTAATTTTTACAACGCGACAATTAAAATTTACGATACGGACAGTGGTTACACTCGAGTGATAACGGGTTGCCTATCGCGTGCTATCGACTCGGCGTGACACATGCGTACGATTTTGATATCCGCTGTCGCGGTGTGGCGATTTTGAAAAAATTCAAGCGGTAATGTTTGAAGCGACGAATTCGGTAGAGTGTCGTTCGTGTTCTGTCGCGTATCGATTCGACGCGTCACGCGAACGTGAGTGGTAGTTTTTCTATGTGACGGAGATCGAATGTGCGTGATCATCGATTTAATATAATATGCAGTGATAGGGATTTGATTTTCGTATCGGCTTGCTTGAGGTCTCGAAAGCGGTGGGCATTGTTTGAAATTTCAGTGGCAATTGCCGGCGAACGAGCACCGAGTTCACAATAATTTGTTATAGTTTGGATAGAGCGTGTCTTAACTTGCGCGTGACTTTCGCGGGTCTCGCGAGTGGAGAGTCTTATAGAGTCTCGACGCTCTAGCCCGATATTCTTTGAATGTATCGCGTCCACCCCTGTTTTGCGTTTCTAATGTCCTCCGTGACACGTTGAATGTCGTACGCCAGTCGCTTCTGAATTCTACGCTATTCCGAGGGAATCTCTTTGTCCGGAGTGAACTGTGACAGAGTTAAATTGCGATCTCTGGCTAGTGTGTGCGCGTGTGTGTTAGAATTCAGGGGAATTCAGGGAATGGGCCACAAGTGCAGCGGAACTTCCAAGCACAGTGGCAGCTGTGCAACGAAGTGCATCAGCCGGTTACTGAGGTTGTCGAACACAGTACGTGACTCCGTTTCCCAGCACTCGTAAGTGTAGAAATCTTTTGTTTACATATCTCTTATATTCTTGCTCCGCCGCTGGTTGCGCGACTCGTCTACCTCACTGTTTATTCGGATATTGTTGACACTCTAATTACGGGGAATTGAGATAAGAGGACGGTTAGCTATTTGGAGTGGAATAGAACGAGGATATCACTGTACTTAGTTTTGTGACTTACGATTAGACTGCGGATGTTTATGCGTTTACAGGAACTTCAACTCTTTCCATGTTTATGTCAAGTGAGTATATTCGTCACAAAAAGATGGCAACTTTTTGTTTCATGACGAATATACTCGTTTTGCAGAAAGAAAGAATCGGTTTTGCTATTTAAAGTGCGATTTACGTAAAATAAAAAACATATTCATAATTTTAACACATTTTAGAGTACGAATGAAGTAAAAATTAATATACGTATATTTTTAATTCCAAATATTGTTTTGTTTACGAACTAATCAAATTTTATATATTGATGAACCTTTAAATAATAAAAGTATACATCTTTCAAAATAATTGCTAGACAAATTTGTCATATTGTTATAATTTGTTTCAGTTTTATGGCAAGTGCACTTGTTCTGCTTTCGTCGAGTATACTCGGCATCGTTTCAAAATAATCAAACACAAAGGTGCACACTTTCGAAATTAAGTGAAGCACTTAAAGGGTTAAATAGGCATAAAACTACCAGATGCGCGTAATATGCAAAAGTACACAAAATATTCAAAGTAAAATAATTTAACTGCAAGAGGTGAGCTGCTAAACGAAGTATGTGAAATCAGCAGAAGATATAAAAGTATGAAACGGGCGAATTGGGATAATCAGCATAGCAGTTAATATCAAAGTGTAATTGTAAACCAAAGTTACGCTACGTAATTTTAAGTTTCATTAACGCTTCGACTGTAAAAGGTGTGCATATATATACGTTCAGAAACTTTGTATGGTACAATATAAAGTAATTATCAAATTTAACATTATATTACAATATTCAATAGTTTATTTTAACAGCAGTGTAATATTTTACTATTTTGCACTTCATTTTAACTATTCCGTAGATTTTGTGTTCAATGTAAAATGTAAAGTTTCACTGATTTTCCGTTAAAAGGATGGATTCTTAAAATTCGCATATTATTGCCGAATGTTTAGGCATAGTTGCAAAATAAGTAGCCAGATATTTAACTGTTAATATACGGGGTGTCCCAGACTTTCTCTGTAAAACTTTGTCAATATATTCTATAACTATAAATAAGCGAAAAATGTTACACAAACATTGGTCCTTTAACGTCTGGTTAAAAAGTTATAACAAAAAAATATGAAATGCGAAGGGAAGTATGATAGGAAACAAGAATAAATTGGTAACCGATATAATCGCTAGTACATTGCGCATCTTTATCCAAATGCATATATTTGCAAGCATAATTAAAGGTGCGGAACATAAATAGAGATTTTCTTCACACCCTAAATACTGTAACACGTATGTACTTTGTTTCTGATATTTCGTATATTTTTGCATATTATACGCATTCTACGCTTTCTCGTACACTTAAATTTCCCATAATTGCATACAAATCTGCAGTCTAATCGCTAATTATATTATTAATACTCCTTTTCAAGACATTCACTTAACGACGGTGTCAATATAATATTGATAGCATTAAAAAATTGAATTCGTTATTTTACGAAATTCAGTTTGATTTCATTTTAGTTCAATAAATATTGAAATCCAGAAGCAAATCGACCTATGCTAATGTCATTATTTTACTTAATCGATTGTATAACGTCTAGTTTTTTCTACTATATGGCTCTAGTTCACTGTCTTCAGAGCTCATTAATGCTATTTTCATCGAAACGTGAATAACTTTAGAACTATCAAAAGTTGGCACTATTTCCCCACCGTTTCAATATTTTTATCGTAACTTTTTAATCAAGCTTTAAACAATTTTATAACATTGCTAATAAAAGCTACAATTTAATAACATTTTTTGCTTATTTATAGTTATAGTACATACCGACAAGGTTTGGGGAAAGTGTCTGAAACATCTTATATATTAACACTAAATATATGTCTGGCTATTTATTTTGCAACTATGCGAAAAGATCTAACAATAATTTACAAATTTTAAGATTGTATCTCTTGAAAGAAAAATCAATGAAAATTCTTTTTCATATATTGTTTTTATTGATCATATTACAGATTGCAAAAATATGGTGCTGGACGTTTATTAATAATAAAAAGCGTTGCATAAATGCAGGATATTTAAGTATTAATACATTGACATGTAACATAAATAAATTTGTCGCATTTTCCTTAAACGTTCTTTAAGTTCTAGAAATTTTACAAGCGAGAAACGCTTCGGCTACCAAAAAATGGAGAAAAATGATTGATCAATGTGGCACATACGTAATTGATTAAATTTACTTCTGAATTTAGAAATAAATTAAACAAATCTTAAAGACACAAAAAGGGGCGAACATACGTTACAACCCAATACTTAGAAGGTGAATCAGCTGCATTTAACTTCTGTAGCTTTAGAATATCATTAGTTTTATTTAGGAAAATATGAATTTGCATAAATATCCGTAGTATAGTTTATGGATACCAGTTGATTACATGGGATGCCTCTTGAAGGATCTTCTTGAAGTATTTTGCCATAATACTCTATAATAGGTATAAATAAGCAAAAAAATGTTACATAAATATAGGTTATTCAATGGTTTATTACAAATTTATAACTGTATGTAAATGCATACTTTTGCAGGAAATTGATAATAAAGCGGAACTTGAACAGATATTTGTTTTATCTTCTCAGAGATTATTAGTGATACAAAAAACAGTTAAAGTTCAGTAGCACGCAAAAATCACAAACTCGACAAAAAGAATTAGTTACTGATTAATTAAGATGTACTACATATTCCAGTGTCCTTATTACTGCCACTTGAAAAATTGTTACTTAGATGGAAATAATTTTTACATACATTAGTAATTCAGTTTGTGTAACAGTTATAAGATGTACAATAAAATTATCGCTTTTTACAGCAATATGACAATTCGCATACTTTCTACTTACATTAATCACGATTTGACGTCCAAACAGCACATTTGCCACTTAATATTTATTTTCACATATTAAGTGTAACCAAATATGTAATGTCTACGTATTGTTACGTAAACCGAAGTCCAAGTTTAGTATTAAAATTCTGTTAGCCACGATTCTGCATACATTATTTTACTACTAAATAAACTAATTACAGTGTCAGTTATAGGGACACTGACAGTTATTGGGACATCTACCCTATGCGTCAATTTGATACAATATTTTGTTTTCGTACGTCATGGTTTCGCTTTGGCCCAGTTTTCTCTACTTTTATGTGTACATAAAGTGCAAACGGTATTTTCTGTGCAAAAATTCTACAAAATAATGTGAACGTTTGTGTATGTCCTTTAATGCTCGAACGACGATCGATCTTTGTAATTTCCCGTGCACCGGATTTCCTTAAACCGTTTTCTCTCTTTGATGGGCGGCCAACAAAGATAAATGTCGAGAACTCGATTTAAGGTGCTCGGAACGGAAGAATCGTGGGCGCAATTTTATTTTCACTAGAGAAGGGAAAGTAAACGTGTGCATTCCAAAATTTACAGTATTCGCCTCTCTTCCCGGTTCTTTACACTAAAGTAGTTCTACGTATCCAGTGCGTAGAATTAAACGTTAATTTCTCTCTACAGTTATAAGTACGAGAAATTGTTCGCTATTACTAGATTGTGAATTTTCATGCAAAATCATATTTTTGCAAATGCGACTGGTGGAATAGAACTTAAATAGAGATTAAGTTCGCTCTCTAAAGCGCGTGCTTTATTTTGCATATCTTATACATTTTTGCATATTTCGTGCACACTGTATTTTTTTCCATGATTAGATATTCTATGAATACACGCAGTTTGATGATCATAATTATACAATAATATTAAGTAGAGGAAACAGTTCGTATGATTTTGCTATTAGAGATAAATTCAAGTACAAATAGAATTCTTTGTTACATTTCTACAACGGTATTGTTGGAAAGTTTCGTTTGTTTTGTGTTTCATTAAATTAAATTATATTTTATTAGGTGCATGGAAAAGTTTTAGTCTTGGCTTGATTACTTGGTTGCTTCCAAACCAATTCCATTTCTTCGCGACGGAATCAGAAACTTGGCATCAGAAAGTCATACAAAATTGAGGAAAATACTTCCAAGATTCATTTGTAATACTTATATCTATTATATATGAATAACAGAAAATAGAGAACGAAAACTAAAACTTTTGCATATCCCTAATAATAAAGTTTCAATTACAGTCACATCTTGAACTTGTGTACTAATTAGTTTAAAAGTAGCCGTCGCAAGTCGAAAAAAACGTAAGTCGAAGTAAACTTTATGCACATATGTACGTATGTACTTTTCTCATAAGGTTTTTGCAAAACTCATTTCTTTACTAATGTTAAAAGTTCTCAGTCCATCATTAAAGAATTCTACGACATTCAATGTTATTAGGTTGATGTGTATATAAAATGTCGTTTCTGTAATGTTTAAGATTAACAGGTGAATATCGTTTTTTTTTAATTTTATGCAATTTTCAATTGTAACAAATCACATCGAAGGAGAAGAAATTTTCTGTGATACACGTATGCAAAAATATTAAGTTTAACTATAACGAAATTGTGAAAAGTTTGATATTTAATGTCGGTGAATAATCGGAATATTTCCGTAATTTCTTATTGAAGTTTAAACTTGTAAAGTAGACAATAAAAACTACTGGAAATATAAATTTGATATTTAAAGAAGCTTATATAAATATTAAAATAGTTGCATATTGATGCATAAAAAAGACTGATATTTTTTCATCGGATGGTAAATTAAGAGGCAGACTAAAAAATTCAGTGGCGGTTATTATTAGTATAGAACAATGAAGCTAATTAATTGATGCATGAAATATGTAGGATCATATAAAAATTATTTGAATTTAACACATATCGTTTTGAAAAGTTTAGTTACGTTTAACGTTTTATTGTAAAAAGAAGCAACATTCCATACGCATTAAACTAATATTTGCGAATTAGTAATGTCTGTTTTTTATCAATTGGAGTGTGAGGATGAAAGCAGCTGCGGTCTTGGTATCTGATGGCTGCGAATTTCCATGCAAATTCATATTCTTATTAACAAAGTTTACGAAATAGAATTTAAGTAAAGGATCCCTTCACCTTGCAAATATAGTAATATACATATATTCTACTTTGGATCTCTTGCATATTCTCGCAACCTATACGCGTCCTCTAATTTTTTGCATATTTAAATTTCCCGTACATGTATATAAATTCGCCATTTACCGATGAATATACGAATGTACCTTTTTAAATTAAATACGATATTAATTTTCGATTTAAATGTACATATATAAATAGCGTTGCGTTCATATGTTCGTTATCTCGACGAAATTGTGCACGTGGATACAAAAATAAGTTTTTGAATTAAGACACGACGTCATTGATAGAAACGACGTAAGTGCAAAACCAGTACTATCACTGTACTTAAATTTTGTAATATACGCACGTGAACAAAGTTAAAGGACAACAAAATTGTGTTGAAAAAATTGTCAATCTTTAAACTGCTGCAAGTTTGTAAAGAAGGATCGTGCGACGATCAACTTGGGCTCATTTTAAAGCTTGATGCCTCTACTTTCACATAAGCGAACAAAACTTTTGCGAAAATCAGCTTACATCTAAGAGTAGAGTGAACAACTGAAGGTAGTCCTTTTTTAAAAAGTACAATAAATTCAAGTAACTCTATAGACGTTGATAATGTTTTTTCACTCTTCGAAGCAGGAAAATTTTCGAAAAACATCTATACACCTCTGTAAAAGTAGAAACTTCAAGACTTAAAATGAGTCCAAGTTAATAGTCGTACGATGCCTCTTTACGAAGTTATAGCAGTTTAAAGATTGGCAATCTTTCGATCCACATGTTTTTAATCCCTTAATTTTGCTCATGTGCGTAAATCCGTACGAAGTTTTTCCGACACCCGATGATAATATATTTAACTATTTTCGATTAATTATGTTATTTATATTTTTAATTTTAACGAAATTCGATCGGGAGAATCCTCGATAGTGATTTTCCCAGCGCGCTGCAAATCCGCCTTAAGGTTGACGCGTGAAATCGGCATCAAGGAGTCGAGGGGTTCTAATAATCCCCTGTGCCGTGCTCAGGATTCCTTTGAAGCTTCCTATTTCGCCCTTAATAGTCCCCGGAACGGCTCGAATGAATGGCGAAAATTCGAATCAAGAATCGTTTCGCGAGCAACACGACCGATCGTGTCCCCTTCTATTCTTGGCCTTACACCGCGACGTAGACGAGCCTCGTTCCGTCAGCACTGATCGGTTTTATACCTACATACGTACAGTAAGTACGTGTCGTTCAGGCTCGTGACACGGCACACAGAGGATAGGAATACACACAGGCGGACAAATCGAGCGTTTCGCTTCAGAATTCCGCGGATGTTTCGATCGTCTTAAATTAACCCTTTCACTGCCGAACTAGCCTAAAAGTACCATCAATATACATTCTCGTTCGAAAGTAAATATCAGCACACCTATCGGTTTCGTACAAAACGTGATAGTTGGTCCACATTGTGTAACTTCTATTAATTTTATTATATCATTTTAAAAATGTATATCTTCGTACATTTTGTTTGGAGAAATTATCTGCACCAAAATACGTTACTCAAATAATTGTGGCATACAATAAGTCCCAGAATTCTGCGTGCACATTTTAAAGTTTTAAGATTAATATATTTCAGGACATAGTTTAAAATAGGGTCAGAATAGGGTGAAAATTCATAAAATATAAAATTACGAATGGATAAAGTTCTTAGAAGACGTTTCATTAAGGGAGAACGTATTTTTATTTGTGCTAGACAAATTACTATAGAACGCATCCGAAAGATTAACGAAGAATAAATATAATTATAACAATCAGTTTTGTATAGTTTAATACACGTAAGTACGTAAACTTTCATGAAATTGCGTTTTCGGTATATGTACATACGTTTTGTTGCGAAAAAATTGGAAAAAACGTCATCATATTTCGATAATGTGCACAATTCTAAATAATAATTAAATTAATGTTCTCAAAATGATTAAGACTCTTGTATTTTTCTAAATGTTTGAAATCCAGGGATATGTGTAAACTTTTGCGACTGACTGTATCTGCATTGTGTGAAATCGCGGACGACCTCGAAAATTCGAATGCACGATATCGAAAAACTGGCGATAGAGAAGGTCTTTTAAAAAGTGCTTCTATCACTGACACTGGTATTTGGTCGGCTATAAATACAGATACGTATAGTTGTTATCAGTCGGTATTTCTAATATACGTCACATTTATACATGCCGAGATACGGCAGCAGACCTATTGGGAATCTTTAAATTTCGATGCCACGCGACGGAAATATTTCCCGATAGAAAAATAATCACCTTAGGGAGTAACAAAATAAAATACAAGAATGATAGGAGGAGAATTCTTTTTCATCAATTACGCGAACAAAATCATCCGTACATCTATAGAAAATATCATTTTAAGTACTTATGTGAAAGAAATTGTTGAAACTCGCTGATACTTCAAATTGTTCAGTAATTTATAGTTTGAACAAACAATTACTTAGAACATAATCTTCTTCGTATTTTTCTTACTGGTTCACAGATTTTATATTATCTTCAAACTTTATTAACGAACTGTAATGTCTAAAACTAAAGTGTTACTAAAAATATCTCACTAATTATGTAAAATAAAACTAAATGTATTTCGCCGGTTTTTTTAATCTTTACCCAATTTTCACAGTCATATTGTTAACTTTTGTATTGTATCGGATATTACTTGATTCCATACTTGCCGTAAATAATTCTACAAGTCAGATTTAGACATTGAATAAGAAATTATCTACGTAACGGGTTAAATAGAATGAGAAATAAGGGTGGTGTGGCGTTATGTTCTGCACCCTATATAGGGCGACCTAGATTCGATTCTCTTCTAACCCTGTTTTTTGTTCGGCTTCCACCGGTAAACAATTCGTGAACTCTGTCGTGCGTGATAGGATCGAACATTTCTACTACGAGACAGAGTAAATCCATGTAATAAGAATCGGTGAAACGGCGAGGAGCTTACTGAACAGCACGGAGTCTGTAACTAAAAGTAAAAAAGGACAGAGACACGATGTGTCTTGTTTCCTCTTTGTATATTCTCTCCTTCGTGATTGTTTAGTTGAAGATAAACCGATAGTGAGCCGGATAACTGTGTTTAGCTATTAAATTGAATGTTGACTTTGGATTTTTAATGGTAACATCGAATATTGAGGTGGAATTGGAACATTCTTGTTCCGATACACATGATGTCGCTTCCTTTATCGTTAGAAATAAGTACATTTTCATTCTTTCAGTAAAAAGTGAGTTAAATAATCATTTATTTATTATTTTTATTTTATATTGCTTTTATTTTTATTGATATATTTTATTTTATACTTATCGTCAGAAATAAGTACATTTTCATTCTTTCAGTAAAAAGTGAGTTAAATAACCATTTCCGTTATTATTTTTATTTCAAAATTATTTTATAGTTCAATATAAGTCTGAAATAGAAAGTGACTATGTTTAATTATTAAATTGAGTTCTGACTTTAGATTTTTAATAGCAAAATTAAAATATAAGTTGAAATTTTGATTATTTTAGTTTTGTTTATCTATATAACATATCGTCTTCTTTATAACAGATTCATAAATAAGTAAATTTTCATTTTCCCCAGTTTTTACTTGTAGCAGGTTAAATGTCCGTTTTTTTTGTTCGTAACTTTATTCCAAAATTATTTTGTAATTATATTTATATTGGAATATTGATTCTGGGTTTTTAATAGCAAAGATAAAATAGAATCAGGAATTTTGGTTATTAATTATTGTAACTCTGTTCTTGTTTATAAATTACAGTATTTTACTGCATTCTTGTTTTCGTTCACAAAATTATGATTAATATCAGGTATTTTTGTATTACTATCTAGTAATTTTTGTAATAACGCTCTTATGAATAATTATTACCTTTAATTCAAGTAATTTTATATTACAAGGATTCTTGATATAACATAAGTTTCAACAATTATATTATAACTTCATTTCATATACTATTTCATTTCACATAATTTCACTAATCCATACAAAATCTGAGAATAATATTCCGAGAATATTGTATTTTTCATTATTTTCAATTTAAAAATTATTTCAATATTTGTTCAATTATGCTCCATTTTTTTGGAGAAATACAATTCGGAACCTACATTTAAATATTTGTTAAATACTTTGTTACCATTTACAGATTATTATTATTATATTTTTTGATAGTTATTATGAATAAAGCTAAATATGTGCAATGTACTATATATATAAAATTCATTAGAATTGTTAAGTTTTTAGTTCATCTTTTAACAGGCATTGGTATTCAGTTGAAAGATCTCATGTTTTACTTTAAATAAATAGCACGTGAGTTAAATATTTATGTTTTCTAATAGTAACGTTGTTTTCGCTAAAATAATGTTAACAATACGTGTTTGCAGCATAAAGATGGAAGAGTCACTAAATATACAGCTCAGAGAAGAGAAAAAAATGTCGATCCTAAGTTTAGTTGCTGAATAGAAATGAGCGATTCTAAAAAGTTGTTTGCATAAATTTAAATTCAATGTTTGTACCTAGGTGAGATATGTAATTACCAACACTAAATTAACTCTGTATCTTACTGCCAAAGCTTTTTTTAATTATAGGATATAATTAAGTTACTGCTATAATTAGTAAATAAAATACGATTCAGGAATCAGTAGTAAAAATATGACTTTTACTGTGTCCACAATTTTCAATTTTCAAAATTTTCTCTGTAAAACATAAAAGTATATACAGTACAATGAATTCATCTATACCCATTAATTTTTAGAATAATATGTGTATTTATAATAGGAAATTATAATTAAGTACAATAACAACCAATAAGCAAAATAATCCCACTTTTATTATTTATGACTAACAATTTTTTAATGTTCGAGAAAAAGAAGAGATATAAAAGTGTGAGACTAAAATTACCTAACCAATTTTTGAAAGACGTTAAGAATACGTAACAGCGTGATAATAAAGTATAATTAAGTACTAAATTTAGGTATCAATAAATGAACTAGTTGTACATTTATTACTTAGAATTTACAAGTTTCAAAATGTTGTCTAAGGAAATGTTAAAGTATACACAATATAGATTTAAAAAATTCATCTGAATACTAATTTTACAAAGTTTTAAGAAACCATCAATGCAAAGCATTAATAATGCAGGAATAATGATAAATAATAACTAAATACTGACTTTATAAATTAATAAGTCAAGTTACTCCAATTGTTTCATTTAAAATTTATAATTTTAAAATTTTCTCTCACGAACATTACAAAATAAAATAATTCCCCTAAGATTTTATTTCTCCAAAATTTTAAGAAAACATTCACGTAAAATACTAATAAATAATAACAAAGTACTGAATCTATAAATTAATAAATGAAACAGTTCCACTCGATTTACTTAAAATGTACAATTTCGTAATTTCCCCTGCAGATAATATAAAAGTAAAAAATTGACTTCAGCGAGATATTACGTATGTGTGTGTATATATATGTGTGTGTATGAATACGATCGTAACACTGTCAACCGTTTCAAGGTCTTTATAATTAGATCAGTGAAACCATCTAGAACACGTGGCGGTAATTAAACCGTATACAAAATTCACCTGTTGGCACGCTGACATATATTTAAAAGAATTCAACACAGAGGTGGGTCGCATGTTATTTAAACTAGAAGTGAAAATTAGTACGGTAATTAGAGGGAAATTAGCCCCTGGCGCACGACGACACGATTACAACGTGAGATATCGATCTAGAAACCATTAAAATGCAAAACATTGACACGAGTATCTACTCGTTGTCGAAGTATGGTGGCACTCGTGCGAGGGGAAAATTTTCGATGGGAATTGCAGTGGAGAGGGTTCGGTTTAACGCAATTCATGAGGGCTAATTCGAAAACAGGGCGCAAGGTGACGCCTGATTGATTGCGGTTTACACTGACTTGCACTTTACATGGAAATCAATGCACGAAATAACTGCTGTTGTACTTGTACGCTTTGCTGAAATCGTTTCACTGAACACGTAAATGAATATTCACAATTTGGGTTACTTTCCAAATCAAATGTTATTTTTTTTTCTTTTTTTTTGCGTCCGTAGAAATGCATTTGCTACGATAGCAATATTAATAAGGACAAATAAATATACGGCCGTAGTATACTGACTAATAGTGATCCGGAAGTGAATTCGGAATCTTATTTCGCGTCTAAAATAAATTATTACAGCGAATTTGAAACCGTAAGCGAAATTATGTACACCTATCTTATTATACAATTGTAATTATTCGGTCATCCTATAAATAATGTAAGTATTATATAAAATGGAGAATGAAGTAAAGAGATGCGTTAAAAGTAGGATCGAAAAATCAGTAGATAAATGAAGATTTATCTGCAGAATGTGCAAATATGGATGATCAACTTGTACAAATAAATTCTTTTATTTTACTCTTTTTTCTACTTGCATTATTTATGAGATGGCTCGATGTGCACTTATTTATTATATCGTTCTATAATCGTGATTATTATAAGTAAAATGGGAGAACGATCTCTCCTTTAACACGACTTCATGTCCAATTAAGGATTTGTAAAACCTGTCGAAGCATAATTTTCCTTCGTGCTATATTCGCGGTGCACGTTTAGAGGGGTGTTTAACTGCACACGCCGATTAAATTGGTAATCACGGACGTGCAAATGTCGGATAGTTGCACGAATTAATTCCGACGAACGAGTACACGTTGATATGGAATTTAATTGAAAATTCCCTTTCACTCTGATAAAAGCTTCCAGCACATTACAACTAATGAGCATCTAGAGACGTGAAAAAATTCTATGCTCACGACTCTTAAACGCAAGCATCCACGAATGACATGTAATTTTCCTTTTACAGCCTTTCCTTCTCGCATAATGTATGGGTATACGCGTACTTAGCTCTTCAATTCATATTAAAAGCTTAGTTTCTTGAATGAAGCATTTCTGGTATAAATATTTTCATCTGTGGCATTAATTACATCGTAGAAACTTTAAGTATCTTCTTTATAAATTATTAATTAACTTTTTCCCACATAATGTTATGCATCAATCTAAGCAATTTGATATAACTTAGACGACTAACTGTAACATTAGTAAACTCAATATACGAACAGCAATATTTTCCTTTTCTTCATATTTTAAGAACGATTAATTAAAAAAATTTCACGTTTTGTGATACAATTTAAACTTTGCTAATTACAAAATTATTTAATAATTTATGTATATAAAGAATCCAATGTAACCTAAGTACATAGCATTCACATATAATCCGAGTATACGTAAAACAAATTATACACGCTAATATTTTTTTATTTTTCTTCTCACGCAATAACTTGCAGCATTTCGTTTTTGAAAATTTTGATTGCACGAGAGAAGTTCATAAAAAATTTTTGACTCTTCGCTTTTTGATGTTTCCGACTATTTCACACCGGTACGTTATCCCCATCCCTTTTCATTGCTACGGTGCGAGTAACAGACAAAACGTGGAAAAAAGCGGCCGGAGTGAAAAGGTATTGCTTTTCAACTGGAGTGAATAACGTTTGAATTGCCGACTCGAGAAAAAAAGCTCCGAGTCTCGCTGAAAAAATTCATTTGAATGTTTGCATTTAACCGCGCTCCTATCCTTATCAAATCGTAATCGCTAACAATTACTTCTGTGCACGTAGAGTAACAATTTGCCGAACCTTTTAAACAAGATCGCTCAATTTAGGAAAATTGGGAAGGTATTTTAAAACTTACAAATTCGTGAAGTAAAATGTCTCATTCGACGATACATACTGTACTTTTACGTAAATTGATAAACATACGTTGTATTGGTTGTTTTACGAAAATACGAACTTTTCTAAATAAAATAATTCAAGTGTCGGTTATGGAGACACTGACAGTAATTGGAACATCTATCCTATAGAAGTAATAAATTTTAATATTTGCCGCTTTTCAACCAATGAAAAATATACTTTCGACTGATGTATTAGAGAAAGAAATAGTAACGTGCTCTAGAATGGTACCTCAGTTGAATTTATGAGTAAATGTTTCTCTATTTATATGCTCGCGACTGTACATAACAGTTGTGTGGTTTTGAAGGAAGTAGGTATTTTATGGCACACAGTGATAAACAAAAGCATTTGAACATAAATCATGAAGGATTTTCATGAATATAATACGCGTGCTATATAAAACATTTCGGAATATCGTTAGCATTTTAATAGGTAGACCGTGGAATTTTATACAAATTCAGATTTTCGTAATCATAGTTAAAGGAATGAAACCAACATACAGGTTAAGTTCATCCTCCACTTATTATAACGAGTACCTTACTTTTGATATTCGGTATATTTTTACACGTTCTGTGCATCTTGTGTCCGTTTACAAATTCAAATTTCGCTCACTTGCATAAACACATACAGAGTCTAGTCATGAGACAAGGACTACCACCATTCTACTGGCAAATCTTGAAGTAAATCTGAAAATTTGCATAGAAGTTACAAGAATTTATTCCAAATATATACTTTGCAGAGGTCACGAAAATATTAATACAGTTAATTATTAAATATTATATTAATAAACGTCGATATTTCATAGTATTTAATGCTACGAAATTTCATATTTTAATAATGTTTTTTTTCAATACTGTTTTGGGAATTGTATTCCAAACCAACACAAGTCCATCAACCAACAATATTCTCTTTGTAGTTGTTTTTCTTTGTTCAATTTCGAATTAACTTTTTCGATTTATGTGAATATTGGTAAAGATGTCTTAACAAATTAAATTTTGTGTTATGTTACGATTAAATGTTTTTGAATTGGTCTCTGGGTGAGCTAAAAAAAAATGCATCTATAACTCGTAAACCGTCAGAAAGTGGGCTTGTTCTGTTTTGCAATTCATAGCTTCAATTATTTTTCCACTGCTGTCCATAAATGTCAGTCAGATTACTTTTAACCTTTTCCACTCTGATTTTTTCCCGGCAGCGAACAAAACACATTTTTGCAGCTATTGTAAGGAACTATTATCAAATACTTTTTCCTATCGAATTGGAAATTGTTTTCAATTAACAGTGAAGAACAAAACTGTACGATAAAATGGCGTAAAGAATATTTAAGCCGTTAGTATAAATTATAAACGTGAAATAAGTATTTCAAGTGGAATCATACGGGCAGAAAGGGTTAACTTCGTCAACATAGTTATGGTGGTTGTGTCTCATTACAATGCTAATGAAACTTCAGGAACTTTTGTATAATACGCATAATATACCCATAGAAGTTTTCCATGCTAAATATTGAAATATTTTCACGAGTTACTGTGTGCAGTTTCCTTGCAGATGAAAACGTTTTTGAACATGGAAGTTCAAGGCATAATTTTAAAATTATTCCTGATATGCGAGTTAGGTGACTTACTTTGTATAATACACACTGTGTATCGCTATACAAAATAAATGATACAATTAAGTAAAATTAAGTAAAATGATAGTATTCAGTTTTAAGTAAAATTAAGTAAAACAATAGTATTAAGTTTTGAGTATAATTAAGTAAAATGGTAGTATAAATTTTTAAGTAAAATTAAATAAAACAATAGTATTAAGATTTAAGTAAAATACCCCGAATAATTAAAATTCGTAACTAATTTAATAATATTTACTTCGATTGTGCAATTGGTAGAACTGAAATGCGATTATTTTTTATGAGTTTTAGTTAAACAATAGTGTACTTAATTTAAAGAAATATCGTTTCTATTTTGGCAATTTAAAATCCATTGATTAACGAATCATACATTGTTAAAAGTATAGGCAACTTTTTCCATTAGACAACTCTAAACAATCCAACGTATCCATAATGAGATAACAAAAATTGTTAGTCATTGCACGGAATATTCAACTATTATCATTTAGTGTAATGTTTGTAAAACTTTATTAAGGCTAGAAATTGAATAAATTAGAAGTCTAGAAGAATTAGCTGCATGGGTTCGTTTCGGAGGAAGAAAGTGTGCAAACAGTGCAAATTCTTTAGAAAAGGAGATTATGAAACTTCTTGATAGTCATCCAATTATTAAACAATAAATACTACACGAATAATTATTTACTAAAATGGTAATGTGCACATATTACTTTTGAGCGTTTATAAAATATCTCTAAGAATTTTCCGAACAACCTAATACCATTTTTCTTTTTAAATACTCGTGCAATAAGAAGACTATGAAATGAGTTATCGCGTATGAATATAATGGAAATCATATAGGGGTTGCTTACGGGAAGTGTATATGAATATAATAGGCAATTTTCAACAAAAGACGAGTTAAAGTTGCAATTGAGGACAGTTGAACAAACATTGGCCAAAATTTAAGGTGTGGTTAATATTAAAATAAAAGAAATAAATGTCAATACAAATATTTCTAGTATCAATTACTACCACTTTAAGGTTATCGCGTAAATTTATTTAATTATTTTCGAACGTATTTAACCTAAGAATCGTTCCACTTTGGAGCATAATATTGTTCAACATCTGTTTTATTTATGAACATCTTTGTTTTTTATGTTGAATATAATGAATTAATTATTACGTAATTAAAAATGTACAACAAAGTCCAATGTCCTTATTACTGTCACTTGAAAAGTTCTCATTTAAATAGAAACAATTTTTATGTATATATATTAACACGTCAGTTTGTGTAACAGATACAAGATGTATAGTAAACGTATCGCCTTTACTGAATTACGACACGTCCCATACTTTCTAATTATATTGGTCACGTTTTAATGTTCAACGGCACATTTACCTCCTAATATTTCGTTTTAAATATTAAATGTAAACGAATATACAATGTCTATATGTTGTTACGTAAGTCGAAATCCAAATTTAGTATAAAAATTGTTTATTCACGATTCTTCGTACGTTACTTTGCTATTAAATCAATTAATTAAAGTGTCGGTTATAGGGACACTGACAGTGATCGGGACAGCTATCCTACTATACAAAAGAAAAACAAGGAAGAGGGATAAAATAAGAATTTGAAGGGTTGAAGTCTTATTCTCCTACTATAACAAACACATTTCTTGTTATTAAGTATAACGTAATCAGGTTTCACGCTGAGTAAAGGTCTAATAGGTAGCATAAACCACATTGGCTTTGGTTACAACGAATCTCACCTTGACATCTAAGCTTACATCATCTCGGCGAGCAATTTTTATCGACGCGGCTAGTTTCTGATTAGTATGCAGTTCTTAACGCGTTTCTTAGCTCTGTGTTAGCGCGTCTTTCTCTGTCATCGGCTAACATTGAGATAGGATAATTTTATTAATGCTTTCATTGCCTGACGTGGCTTTACGTCTCTCTGTTCATGGCAGAATAAACTCGATAGATAGTCTAGAAGCTTTACATATCAACTGCATACTGTTCCCTGCACACTGTCTCTGTGCACTTTTCTGCAGTTGTAAAAGTTTCAATTCGCTTTAAAAAAAAAAAAAATGTTAACTTCTTTTGTACATACATATGTGAAATTGCTGATCACGAATAATACAGTTTCTTAGAAAAGTCGAAGCTTCGGAAATTGGAAACTTTGTGAATGCTAAGCATTATAAATTCAAGGCGATAAAAGTTCGAAACTTTAAACGATGAAAAACTTGAAAACTTGGAGATTCGAAAACTTATTCTGAGGATTCTAAACTTTGAAAATTTGAAACTTGGAGAATTAGATGTTTTGAAAATACGAAGCGCTGACAACTAAGAGACTTGAAAATTTATAAATTTGAAAATTTGGAGCTTTGATAATTTAGAGTTTGAGAATTCTAAGCTTTGAAAATTTAACGCGTTGAATACTCAAAGCGTTGAAAACTCAAAGCTTTGACATTTTAAAGCGTTGGAAACTGAAAGCTTTGAAAATTTAAAGTCTTGTAAATCCAAATGTGCGGAAATTCAAAGACTTGAAAATTCAATAATTTGAAAATTCTAAGCTTTGAAAATTTAAAGCGTTAATAATTCAAAACTGTGAAAATTCAAAGACTTGACAATTCGGAAGTTTGAAAATTTAAAGCTTTGAAAATTCGAGGCTTTGAGAATTGGAAACTTTAAAAATTCGCAGCTTCTGAAATGTGAAACTTTGAAAATTTGAATCATTGGAATTTCGTAGTAGTTAAAAGTTGAAGCACTGAAAATTCGGAAACTCAGTATTACAGGTAAATGATCACCAAATGGGAATTATGGCAGGCAATATGTTAAAGAAAAAGTCAATTATTTGCTAAAATTCTTTTCCCATTTTTAGTTATTTATACACAGGCTGTTACGCAAGTGAATACAGAAAGCAAGAAAATAATTTTACATTAAAAATTGAATCAGAATATAGAATACAATTTTTTCGTTTATATGTTCGTTTGTGAGAAAATAAAGTCTGCAAATTCACGCGAAACACTCATGGTTGGCTGTTTTGGGAACAATTTTATTCTTATTCCATGGATTCGAGTTAATTTAGATTCAGGAAAGTGATTCTCTATGAAAAAGCCAAACAATATTGTGGGATGATGTTTTTTCGTTCGAGGCTTCGTTTTCGAGAAAATCGATTTTAAAATACATCAAGTGAACAATTGAACATCCATGTTTTTCATGACGTTCCAAAATTGATTCTCTAGAACGAGAAAACATCACTTCATATTTTTGATTCGTTCTTCGTAGGGTAAACATTTGCAATATGGAACACCTGATTTTAAAACCTTGCCAAAAAAATAGAGGAATTTATCTTTTTTAACAAAATCAACGCGATGAGATAAATAAACTCAGCTGTTTATTTTTAAAGTGGCTTAAGTCTATTTATTTTTAAATTGAGATGTTTAAGGGCTTGCTTGTTAATTTTTGTTGAAGTTTTGCATTTTCATTTGTTTGACGTATCAATTTTTCATAAAATCGACATGCAATCGGTATAACGAAGTTTTGTTTGCAGTTTGTATTTCATTGTTAAAGAATCGATTGCAATTAACAGAGGGTGTTTACACGAGTTCATATATTTTACTGCTAGCAAAAAAAAAAAGAAGGGAATATATTTTAATATTACAAATATGTATTTTAGATATTTACACCGAGGGAATATATTTTAATATTACGGATATGTATTCTAGATATTTACACCGATTTTCGAAGGGTAATATTGGCTTCGGTCTGTGCTGCTTTTTCTGAAAAAGAGATAGGTAAAAATGTGAATGTTCGAAAGATATTTCCTGGTTGTTTTAGGAAGAGGAAAATGAACGCAGCTACGAATGGACGTCTGCATGCAAATACGTTCCGCGTTGTTAGTGAAGCATTTGAAGCTTCCTCTCTTTAAATACCTGTTTTCATTGAAATTCGTTTACGCCTACTTTTCACCACTTGTAATCATTTATACCGGCAATACAGCATTCAAATTGGTGTTATTATTGCAAATGGTAGTGCTTGTCAATTTAAATTATCTGCCTTGCATTGACTGAAATCGTTTATTTTGTGTGTTATATAGAACAGGTTGAATAACTGTTTCTTTTCCTGGTTATTAATTATGAAAGTGCAAATGTGTATTTAAAGTTTTTAAAGCGCAATACGGAACAGTTTGTAAGGCACTTAAGGTATGCTAATTTTGTTACTAAAGAAGTAGTTACGAAACGCACGAAATAGTTATTTTTAAGCATAATTGTTTTCCAAGAATTGTGTGTATTCAGCAATGAAATAGTTGACTAAAAAGCAGAGTTGGACATTATTCGAATCGTTTCGAATAAATATTTGCTTAAGATAATTGTCTACATAAATTCAGTTTAGTAACATTATTTATTCACAGTATAATTATCTATTGTCCGTAACAAATTGTTATCAATTTATTCGAATAAATCATTTGAATAAATCATTCGAATAAATCTACCTAAAAACGATGCATTTTTTAATTCAACATTTGAACAAAAATTAATTGTAAAAACCAATATAATAAAGTTTTATATGATATAATATAATGTAAAAAATTTCTTATCCGAATGATTTTCATCAGAATAAGTTTCCAGATGAAGTTTATATGAATAACCTATTATTCGAATAATTTTCTATTCGAATAGATATTTATTCTGTTATTCTGTATTTTTACTCGTCATTCGATTTCCTGATAAAATTTTTCCCATCTCTGCTAAAAAGATACTAAAAACATAGATTAAATTATTTTAATGCAATACAGTAAAGACCACTTGAGGTATGTTAATTTTATTACTGAAGAAGTAGTTACGATAAATGGCAGGAAATAGTTATTTTCAAGCAGAATTATTTTCCAAGAATTGTATATATTCAATGATAAAATAATTGACTAAAAAGATACTAAGAAACATAGATTAAATAATTTTAATGCAATACAGTAAAAAGCGTTTGAGATATGTTAATTTTATTACTGAAGAAGTACTTATGAAACGCTAGGGATAGTTATTTTCAATTCATTATTTTCCTAGAATTATGTATATTCAATAATAGAATAGTTGATTAAAACGATAGTAAAAAATATTATATAATTTATTAAATAATTTTAGTGCAACAAATTGTTTGAAAGTATTAGTTATATTAGCTGTAGTAATAAGTAATTTACTATTTTTAAATGAATTAACAAATTTATTTTAACGAAAACTATTAGGCGCCTATAAGTTCCACGAAAAGTGACATTAAATATTACAGGATGACAACAATTACATATATAATAGAATAGGCATCTGATTTTGTTCAAAATAAATGCTGATTAGGATAAGAAAGGTAGATTATTCATTAGCTTATCATTATTATTATAATATAATACGGGATTATCATCAATTCGATTATCATTATTTATTTACCTAATATTTTCTCATATTTTACAACACATTATTTATATATTTATTAAATGAATATGTTGGATAGTTACTTACATAATTCTACTTAATTTTCATCTATTTATAAGACAAGTATGACGAATACGAATTTTCACAAATATTTTGCTGTTAGCATATACTATTATTTTATAGTTGTTTATAAATTTATAAATTAAATAAGCTGAATAGTTAATATATAATTCTACTCCATTTCCATTTATTTATAATCAAAGTATGACAAATAAGAATTTCCTCAAACTATCATTTTATAATTGATGGTTTAGACACAAATTAAAAAATGTACACGAAAATTTAAAATAGAGTGTACATTTCGTAAAAACAATTTAAATTACGCGTTATATAATTTGTTATGTAAATATTAATATTGACTATTAAACTGTACCCCTTTTTTCTCCATTTTTAGTGTTTTAATATCTGCTAGAACTAAATTGCATATTGAATTAATATTTAATTAATATTTGTAACATTCAGTAGCATTATATTTGTAAGTTTGTATCTGTATAATACTTGCACATAATTTAGGTTAACAATGAATACAACCTCGAACAATAGTTGTGTTCAAGATGACTGTTGAATTTCATGCTAAATGGCATCCAATTAATTTATGTACACCTAATAATACCGTGTATCTATTAAACTATAATAATAGATATTGCACTGCATTTCTGTACTATTTCATACAAATATAATCTCAAAAAAGAGGTTGCATTCAATATGGTGCATGAATTTCACATAAAATGGCGCACCGAATTAATTTTACTATTAAATTATATTTAAATGCATTTCTGTACGATTTTATATGACTGTAAGCTCGCAAAATAATTTGCATTAAGATGACTCCCAAATTTTGTTTAAAGTGGCACGGAATCAATTTAGAAAATCCAATAACTAGAATATGGATTTTTATGAAAAATCAAGATTTTACAAATTATATTTAAAAAAAATGGCATCTTAATAGATATTTGTTTGATCCTTTAAAAATAACCCTTTTTAACCCTTTAGCTACGGCTTCTTGGAATTCAAAACTGAAATCATAGATAAGAGAATCATACATAATGGTTTTTATTGACACGAAAATAGAATAAATATAAATATTTAGATGCTTTATACTATTCATTATGATCCTACTATACAAATGAAAACTGATACAATAATTTACTATAGAGAAACATAGTATGCGATCTTAACAAATGATTGTCCAATTTTTGAGTATATATACGCCCTTTGTAGTAAAAGGATTAAATATAATCATTGAAATATAAACATCTGCTGTACTTTCAATATTTTGTATATTTTTGCGTATTGAAGGTATTCTGCAATTTTTGGGACGATTAAATTTCCCATAAGTACATAAAAATCAGCAGTCTACGAATAACGTTGTATATTTATTGTTAATGCAGGTTGAAGTCAGACATAAGCGTGTTTTTAACTTTAAGATTTAATTTATTATATGGAGTTATACCTATATTATACTTAAACATTTTATTGACGCACATTGAGAACGTTCGTCGCAACGAGTCTAACCGGAAGTAAGTAGAGAACAAAGAACGACGAAAGAGAAGCGTCGATTCTGAAAACCATAAACTATATATTTACTAGACGCTCGAATTGAACCGTTCCAACATTTATTGAACTACAAACGCATTTCTGTACGAATGCAATTCTGTGACTAAATATGTTTTAACTGAACTTTTGTAGCTTTTCACGCTTCTTCTCTTATAATCTCCGCTGTAATGCTCAAGCTAACGAATTGTATTCCTTCGTAGAATTGTATCCGATACAAAAGCTAAGCTGAGCTTAACACAAACAACCCTTAATACACGTTGAGCTGCATTGCGCAATAAGCTTCCGTAAAATCGTGGTTACACAATGCGCTGAAATAAAGCCGTAGACGCGCGTGAATGTTTTGAAATTTCATGAAAATTCAGAATTTATGATGGAATGGTGAAACCAATACGCGAAATAATTTATTCTAGAAAGCACGAGCAAAAACTTTCTTCTCGATAAACGAGTCTGCATATAGGTTCCCTTTTTCTTTTTACATTCAGTTTTCGTAAAAGAAAGATTTTGCACGAGTATTCCTATACTAATTGAGATGTCCAAATGGTAAACGATGCGAGTGCGAGAAGTGACAAGTTTTCACCACAAATCAGAAACACACGAGAAAAGCTAAAGAAAGATATTAATTATTTAATAGTAATTTAGCTATTTTATTTCCTTTCCAATTGCTTTAACACAGTGTTTCTCAATCTATGTCCAACATTGGACCTTGAAATGATAGTTGCTTGCGGCTGGTATTGAATATTATCTTGTATTATTTTATTCAAATATAACTCAATAACTATTTTGGTAAATCCTAATTACCTATTCTAATTCAATAAATATTTTAATAAATTCTAGTTATTTATTCTAATTCAATAACTATTTTAATAAGGTTAGCAATCGAATATAATTTAAACTATTTTAGTAACTTTTATCATTTTTAACCAGCTTCGCTTACTTACAAATATTAGTCTTGCATTTTTTCCATAATTACATATGAAATTGGAGTTCATATTTGTTACAAATCGAAATTTATACCGAAATGATAGAAATAATAAAAATATATTAAATGTTACTCCTCATATGTAGAGATTACTATGAAATATATATGTAATTTTTATCATTCAAATAATATGATCCTAGTCAATTAGGTTTTTCAAATTTTTATATTACAGAGGAATTCACTTATTATGATCACTTTAGGACCTGCAATTTTTTGTAAGAATAACAGGCTGATAACGTTACGCGAAGGATAAGAAATGTTCATTATTGAACGCATTTTACTACCAACACTTATGACTAGACTGCGTATATCTTTATGCACTTATGGCAAATTTAAATTTGCAAAAAGGAACAAGTTCCATATGATACATAAACGTATAGAAAGTATTTAAAGTCAAGTACAGATAACAACATTTAAAGAATCAAACAAATCTCTATTAAAGTCCACTACTTTCAATTTTACATTAGGAGATACGAATTTACATAAACATCCACAGTCTAGTTATCACATTTCTACATAGTTTAATGAATATACTATCGTTTTTAAGAACATTCAAATTCTTATAAGCTTGTCTCTTTAGCTTCTCCTTTATTATATTTACGTATTTTCTAAGAATTTTCGCAATACATTTATATAAAAGGTAAAAGGTGTTTTATCTTTAACAGTAAGTTTTAATGCAAAGATTCATTTAGTACGAATTTGTTAAGAATTCATATCGTTTGTCTCCAAATGTAATTGTCACACGTGATACCAATAATCGTAGTTTGATTATAATAGGCGGATTTTTTTAATCAATTTTATATGGAATGTTTTGGGGCCGACTGATTATGATAACAATGATAACAGGATTCCACTGCATAAACATTTTGTTCACGGTACCATTACAAACAAATAGGTTGAGTCTCTCTGATAAATGTTGGGAAACGCTTCTCTAACGCTTACAATATTTGCCTTAATGTATGCGGTGAAATTATTTATTTCGTCCTCCTTTTATATTTTATACATTCTACTTATATGAATCACCATTTCCGTTTCTCAGTTTTTAATGTCGTGCAAAAGAAGAGGTTAATATTGAGTAGGATTTATTTGAAATATCTCGTTTACTTTAATATTTCCGAACATATTCAAAGTGGTCATTTGTACTGATCCGTTCAGTGCATATGAATATTATTTTTAATTACGGAGAAAATGATAAAGCAACAGAAAGTAGGATTGCTCATCTGTGACCCAACTATATCAGTCGAGAATTAAACCAATATCAGTTTTCATTTTTAATCCTTGCAACTTATCACAGGTGGAATTTAATTCCAAGCAATTGCAAGCGAAGCTAATATTTCTGGAAAGCTTAAAAACTAGTAATATTCATTTTACTTTATATATTTATGTAGCCTATCAGCCGTGCAATAATACAGTTTATACACGTACAATAATTTCGCTATCTTCATTTAGTACTGAATAATAATGAAAGTTATGAGTTATATATGTGCTGTGTTCCGTCCTTAAGACGGTTTTTTCTTTTTCTGCCCATTAGCAGCATTTGCATTTGGAAAACTAATAGGATTATCCCATCCTTGAAAATTGGATTAACTTATTTCTATAAGCTCCAATATTCCTTCCTTTCAAATCTAAGAACAATACACGCTGTCGACGACACGAACTGTAAGCACCTCATTAAGGTCTTGTTCCGTGTCTGTCGAAATACAGCTGTAAAGTAATTTCCTTGCCTTTCTGGACAATGAGGCATCGTGCACCTCAATTCCAGCTTACCTGCCCAACATCGGGCCCTCGCATCCCCTTCTCCACGGACTTCGTGAGCATCCCCTCTGGTTGCTCACCTTCGCACCTTCCCACTCCTTCACTCGTGGGGGGCTGGTTCCAGTTTCTGACCAGCCAATCACGGAAATCCAGGAAATTTCCCTTTCCAAATTCTTTCCGCCAATCATCTTCCACCTTAGTTTTCCAAATGATATAAATATAGAGTTTCGCGCATTCTCAGATCCTATTCCCAAACAAGTCTCTTCTAAAACAAGTCTCGAAAAATATTCTTGAGTACTCTGTATTCTTGAGTCATTTTCAAACAAACTCCTACAAATCGATTCGACCCAACAAGCTGGCCATCGAGATTGCGGAGCACTCGTCTTTCTATACATTTAACCGATCAAGCGAAATCATCCATCGGCAACAACATTTGTAAATCAACAATTCAATAAATTATTATATATATTGAAAATACAATCAGGTTTTCATTCCTTTAAGTAGGAATAAACCGCGTCACCGAGTTATTGTCGCGAAAAGTGTAGCGGAATTTACGACTCCGTGAAACCTAAAGGTTACCGTATCCCTTGACGCCACATTTTTTTTTTGGTCCTTCGAGCCGGATTTCGCGAGTGAAGGTGAAACAGTATATCGTGGACAAACAGTTCAGTGCATGTGCAGTGCAGGTGCAGTGCACAAACTCAACAAACCACATTTGTGAACTTTCAATTAACATCATGTCTGCTGAACGCGTAAAAATCCTCATGAAGAAGCGGTCTGGAATTAAGTCCCAGTTTACCGCCTTCGAAAAATTCTTGGGCAAATATGAGGATCACCCGGACGCGATCGCGCTCAAATGCAGATTTGCGCGTCTCAAGGAAGTGTACGCTTCGTTCAGCGATATTACTGCTGAACTCGAGGCACTTCAGGAGGATGGCAATCATGAGCAAGACGCCATGGAATTGGAAGAACGATATCTGGAGTCCAGCATCGCCGTCACGAGATTCATGGAGAAATCTGACGTGACGGAATCGAATCAGGGCTGCTCCAGCGTCCGAACATCTCCTGCCCCAACATCCTCACCATTGGAAGTGAAACTTCCCGAAGCACATCTGCCCCGTTTCAACGGACAATTCGAGGACTGGGTATCCTTCAAGGACAAGTTCATGTCCATGATCGCCAGCCGTGAAGGACTAACAAACGTCCAACGGCTACATTATCTCCGGTCCGCCCTCTCCGGAGAAGCAGCTCGAGTCATCGCTGCAATGGAGACCACCGAAGATAATTACTGCCAAGCATGGCAGCTTCTAGAAGATACGTATGCAAACGAGAGACTCATCGTATCAAGGCATTCGGAACTGCTCGTTCAAACTACCAAGGTGCATAACGAAACTGCTGCAGATTTACGAACATTTGTAAATCATGTGCAGCAGCACCTACGATCTCTTAAAACTCTTAATGTTCCCGTTGAACATTGGGACTCTCTTCTAATGGCAGTTTTGCTTCCGAAACTGCCACGGAAAACAAGAATGGCATACGACGCCACTTTACGAGATCAGGAAATCCCGAAAATTGAAGGGCTCATCAGCTTCCTACGACAGCACGCCCGACGTTTGGAAACAACGTCGGCTATAACGTCCGAAGATCATGCCAAAACATCTTCGACGTCTACTTCGCCATCTCAATCGGGAAACCACAGCAAACCTTCGAAATCTCTACAAGGCAAGGGGAACAAGAGATTGTTTGCGACGACGACGAGTTCCAACCCTTCCCGCTGTGTCATGTGCAAGGATCACGTGCACAGCATCCATCGATGCGAGAGATTCCACGCTCTCTCCGTAAACGAGCGCATCAATACGGCAAAACATCGAGAGCTATGTTTAAATTGCCTCCGTACAGGACATACAACACAGCAATGCAAATCTTCGCATTGCAGAATTTGTGATAAAAAACACAACACCTTACTGCATCTACCTCGAAATTCGACACGCAAGAATTCGGGAAGAACATCGCCAACACCGCAGAAAAATTCTGGAAGGACGTCGCCGCCACCGAAGAAGTCGGATGCAGCATCCCCTGGACCATCCGCAGAGTCATCATCAGACTCATCATGACCAGCTACGCCAGACGAGCCTGGACGCACCTCGCTTTCTGCCAGAACGACGTCCACCGAATTAATGACCACGGCCAGAATTCAGGTTTACGACAATTCGCGAGGTTTAATTTGTTGTCGATCTCTCCTTGATACCTGCTCAACCGCGAACTTCATTTCGGAGAGACTCGCAGCAAAACTTCGACTACCGCGGAAGAAGTGTTCAGTGCCGATCGCAGCATTAAATCAAATGACCACGGCGAGTCATTATAGTGTGAATGTGACGATCCGATCGATGAATACAAACTGGGAAAAGACATTGAACTTTTTAATTATTCCCAGCATCTCGGAGCTCGAACCACAGCATCCCGTGGACCGGAACTCTGTCCAGATTCCAGCGAACATAAAACTCGCTGATCCAGAATTCTTCAAGCCGGCCACAATAGATCTCCTACTCGGCACTGGACCAACGCTGTCTCTGTTCTGCGTCGGACAGATCGACCTCTCTCCTCTTCGTGGACCGGAACTCTTCCTCCAAAAAACACTTCTGGGATGGATCATTGGCGGCACACTTAAGTCTCCATCTAGCTGGGACAACCAAGAGCAAGCGTGCTCCGCCACTTTCAACATCGTGCGCTTCGACGAACACGATTATGAACCTCCCATCCGGTCCAGCGCAGACGACGAGCCAGATCGAAGCTCTGATGTCACTCAATTCGAGTTCGACATAAAACGCTTCTGGGAGATCGAAGAGAGTACAATTCCACCTCATCTCTCCGCAGAAGAAAAGGCCTGTGAACAACACTTCCAGGACAACGTGCAGCGAGACACGAGAGGAAGATACGTCGTTGCTCTTCCCTTCAATGAAAAGAAACAACATCTGGGAGCTTCTCGCACCAGGGCCTTAAAACGTTTCAAAGCTCTCCAACGCCGTTTCAACCACGATCCGATTTTCAAGGAATGCTACACAGCAGTTATTCAGGAGTATTTGGACCTCGGGCACATGTCACCGGCTCAGGATTCCCGAGATGACAACAGCTTCTTTTTACCACATCATGCGGTAATCAAAGAAAGCAGCACGACCACCAAACTCCGTGTAGTATTCGACGGTTCGGCAAAAACCGACACGGGAGTCTCACTCAACGATGCTCTCCGTACTGGACCAACTGTGCAAGACGACCTCTTTTCTCACGTCCTGCGTTTTCGGTTGCATAATTACGTGTTAACCGGAGACATTGAGAAAATGTATCGTCAATTCCTTATTCGCGAAGAAGATCGACGATACCAGCGGATCTTGTGGACGGACACTAACGGTGAAGTGCAAACGTACGAACTGAACACAGTGACCTTCGGATTGACTCCGGCTCCATTCCTAGCAACACGCTGCCTACAACAATTGGCTAGCGACGAAGGACATCGATACAAATATGCAGGTAGCGTGTTAAAACGCGACCTGTACGTCGATGATCTTTTAACCGGAGCAGCCACCATTGAAGAAGCTCGCACAATCCGCGACGAAATCATTGACCTGCTGCAGTGCGCTGGTCTCAACATCCGTCAATGGGCTTCAAACGAACCCACGCTTCTCCAAGGTCTCCCTGAAAGCCACGTCAACATTAAGCTGCAATCCAACGACGACCGCACACTCAAAACTTTGGGTGTTGCATGGAATCCACAACAAGATTCCATTATATACTCGGTCAAATCTTGCAATCCCGAGACTCGCATCACGAAGAGGACCATTCTTTCGGAGATTGCAAGAATTTTCGACCCTTTGGGATTACTTGGTCCAGTAATTATCACTGCCAAGATTATCATGCAACGACTGTGGCAGCTCAAACTGGATTGGGATGAATCTGTCCCCTCCAGCATCCACAACGCCTGGACCAGCTATTATTCTCAGCTCAATCTCTTGAACGATCTGGCTTTCGATCGTCACCTGCTTCTCCCAGACGCAGTCAACCTCCAGCTTCATGGGTTCTGCGACGCAAGCGAGAGCGGGTATGGAGCTTGCATCTACATGCGCTCCAGGAACTCCACCGGTCGTGTTCAATCGAGGTTGCTGTGCGCAAAATCTCGAGTGGCTCCGCTCAAGGCTGTTACATTGCCTCGACTCGAGTTGTGTGGTGCACATCTTCTTGCCCATCTGTACCACACCGTCTCACGGTCTATTAACACGAAGGTAAACGAAGTCATCTTCTGGACCGATTCAACCATCGTCTTGCACTGGATCAACTCTTCGCCGCATCAACTCAAAACGTTTGTGGCGAATCGAGTCTCCGAAATCCAGGAGAAAACATCTGTCGGCGTATGGAGACACGTCCGCACGCGGGATAATCCTGCTGATTTCCTCTCGCGTGGACAACAGCCAGCCGAATTTATCCAAAATTCAATCTGGATATCCGGTCCATACTGGCTCACGCAGCATCCATCAAGATGGCCTCACCTGAAGTTGCCATCCATCGACGAACTCCCGGAAACAAGGCGCAAGACTTGCCTTGCAACGAAACCAGCTCCATTACCGCTGCTACAAAAGTACTCGGCAATATCAAAATTGCGACGCATCATCGCCTATTGCCTCCGATTCAAAAGGGAAAACCATCACAAGGGCACATTATCTACCGAGGAATTGAATGCCGCCAACCTCATAATCCTGCGTTTGGTGCAACGCGAATGCTTTCCAGATGAAATCCACGATTTGTCATCTGGACGAAGGGTCCACCGGAAGAGCAAGCTCACCATGCTCGATCCCTTCCTGGACCGTGATGGAATTTTACGCGTAGGAGGACGTCTGCAGCACGCGAACATTGCTTTTTCGCAGCAGCATCCGATTGTACTACCACGGAGCCATCACATAACAACCCTCATCATCCAGGAGTCACACCAGAAAAATATGCATTCGGGAATTCAAGCGACGCTCTATCACCTGAGACAACGATATTGGCCCATCGATGGCCGTAATCAGGTTCGAAGGGTCGTCCGCCAATGCATTCGGTGTTTCCGTGCCAATCCACCTGCCACGGATTACGTGATGGGAAGTCTCCCTAAAGCCCGAGTCACCGAGGATCGCCCCTTCAACAACGTGGGGGTCGACTATTGCGGTCCCTTTTATATAAAGGAAAAGAAGCACCGTAACCGCAACAAGGTAAAGGTGTACGTTGCCGTCTTCGTCTGTCTTGCGGTAAAGGCAGTACACCTGGAGCTGGTCAGCGATCTTACCACCGACGCATTCCTGGCCGCCCTCCGCCGTTTCATCGGACGTCGAGGCAAATGCCGGCAAATTCATTCCGATAACGGCACAAATTTTGTCGGAGCCAACCGTGAGCTGGACGACATCCATTCTCTGCTCAACTCCAAGGATCATCGGGAGAGGATCAACGCTTACCTGAGCGATGAGGGCATCAAGTGGACCTTTATTCCACCACGGTCACCCCACTTCGGAGGACTATGGGAGGCTGCGGTGAAGTCATTCAAGCACCACGTTCGAAGAGTTGTAGGCAACGAGCTCCTAACGTTCGAACAGTTCAACACTTTTCTTATCGAGATTGAGAGTATCCTCAATTCTCGCCCTCTCACCCCCATGTCTCCCGATCCTTCCGATATATCCGCTCTTACCCCTGGCCACTTTTTAATCGGAACCGCCATGAATACTATCCCTGACTTTGATTTTAGAGACGTTCCATCAAATCGACTCTCGATCTGGCAACATATCCAGAAAATCAAGCGGGACTTCTGGGCACGATGGTACAAGGAGTACCTGAACGAACTCAACGTCCGCCACAAATGGACCAGTGGCGACCACAGCATCCAGGAGGGAACTCTCGTCCTAATCAAGGAGGACAACTTGCCCCCTATGCAGTGGGCTCTAGGACGAGTCACGCAGACGCATCCTGGAGCAGACAACATCATCCGAGCTGTGACAATCAAGACACCATCGGGGAACATCATCAAGAGGAACGTGCGATTATTATCACCTTTACCATTGTGAACGGGATTGATTTGATTGATCGGTTCCCTCTCAACGGGGGGAGCATGTTCCGTCCTTAAGACGGTTTTTTCTTTTTCTGCCCATTAGCAGCATTTGCATTTGGAAAACTAATAGGATTATCCCATCCTTGAAAATTGGATTAACTTATTTCTATAAGCTCCAATATTCCTTCCTTTCAAATATAAGAACAATACACGCTGTCGACGACACGAACTGTAAGCACCTCATTAAGGTCTTGTTCCGTGTCTGTCGAAATACAGCTGTAAAGTAATTTCCTTGCCTTTCTGGACAATGAGGCATCGTGCACCTCAATTCCAGCTTACCTGCCCAACATCGGGCCCTCGCATCCCCTTCTCCACGGACTTCGTGAGCATCCCCTCTGGTTGCTCACCTTCGCACCTTCCCACTCCTTCACTCGTGGGGGGCTGGTTCCAGTTTCTGACCAGCCAATCACGGAAATCCAGGAAATTTCCCTTTCCAAATTCTTTCCGCCAATCATCTTCCACCTTAGTTTTCCAAATGATATAAATATAGAGTTTCGCGCATTCTCAGATCCTATTCCCAAACAAGTCTCTTCTAAAACAAGTCTCGAAAAATATTCTTGAGTACTCTGTATTCTTGAGTCATTTTCAAACAAACTCCTACAAATCGATTCGACCCAACAAGCTGGCCATCGAGATTGCGGAGCACTCGTCTTTCTATACATTTAACCGATCAAGCGAAATCATCCATCGGCAACAACATTTGTAAATCAACAATTCAATAAATTATTATATATATTGAAAATACAATCAGGTTTTCATTCCTTTAAGTAGGAATAAACCGCGTCACCGAGTTATTGTCGCGAAAAGTGTAGCGGAATTTACGACTCCGTGAAACCTAAAGGTTACCGTATCCCTTGACGCCACATGCTGCTTATTATTAAAATGGCTTAAGTTGTATACAGTGAGTCACAAAATTATTAGCACACCAATAATTCCACCCCAATATTAATTTAATTCAAAATAAAAGATCAATAACTTTCGAAATAGTGGGTGTCACCCTGTTTAAAATGGGAATACGTAGACTTGCGCTGAGGCCAATCTTATTATAACGAAAGTGTTAATTTATTATTTTAAATTCGGTCAATTTTATTCACCTCATTCTGTCCGTTTACCCAAAACAGTTTACTCATTCGTCCATTTACCAAACCGTTTAACTACCATCGTTGCCTACTAATTAGCCTGTTGTGTCTTGAAGAGCTACAACAACTTCCGCTGGCTACGATTTCGAAGGCTACGTTCATTCATCCGATGGTTCAGCTTCGTATCGAAATCGTCGCCAACGCACACAGCCAAGCCTAAAGAATGCAACGGCTGATTACAATGGGCGATACGTTCTGGCATACGTGCAATCTTGGCTGAATGCTCGCGTGTGTAAGTACGTGCAGGATCGCGTAGCAAACGAGCGTAACGCACCACCATCTTCGGGTCGGCTGCTTCCTTATCGTGAGAACGTATACAGGGTGGGCCAAAAGCGAAATTCTCGATCGCTAGCGCCCCAAATCAATCAAAAAGTTGGAAACACAGGTGGGCCTCCTACAATGCGGTAGATATTTATGTTAAAATTACTTGAAAATACACTATAGAATTGTGGCATTGTAGGAAAATTTCTACATTTCCTAAACCGCGTTGTAAAAGTACCGCGTTGTAGGAAAATTTCCGCATTTTTCCAACCGTGTTGTAGCGAAACCGCGTTGTAAAGGTACGCGTTGCAGGAGACTCGCCTGTAATGATTTTTTAAAATGGAACTAAATTATCCGATTAATTCAATAGTACACGCGATACGAATGAATACGTGGAACGTAGAGCCAAGCGTACGGTTCGGGTTTTCTTGATTATCCGGGTAATCCGGATCTTAGAATCATCGGAGTAGTAATGAAATAATCTGGATAGTTAAAACTATACAGGTAATTCGGATAGCAATGTTCGGATACCGTGGATAATACGGTAGATGTCCCAATTACTGCCACTTTGAGCTCATCGCGCAAGTTCATTTAATTATTCTAGAAGTTATTTAACCTACGAATCGTTCCAGTTTGGACCGTAACATTAGTTAACATCTCCTTTATTTACGAAGCTTTTTCTTATGTGTTGAATACGGTGTACCAATTACTAATTAATTGAAAATGTACAACCAAATCTTTATTACTGACACTTGAAAAGTAGATATTTGAATGGAAATTATTCTTACATAGATTAGCAGTTCAGTTTATGTAATAAACAGAAGATAAATAGCGAACGTATCGCTATTATTGCATTACAAAAGTTTCCGTACCTTCTACTTTCATTGGTCGCGTTTTTTATGATCAAACGGCATACATTCGCGTCCTAACATTTGTTTTTAAATATTAAATGTGCACAGATATTCAGTGTTCATTTCCTGTTAAGCAAACGCGAAGTCCAAATTTAGTATTGAAATTTTTTCAGTCACGATGCTTCATACATTCGTTTGCTATTAAATAAAATAATTAAAGTGACGGCTATAGGAACACTGACAATAATCCGGACATTTACCCTAGCAAGAAAAGAAGCAAAATACGTAGAACTACGGTTTCAGTTTAAATCTATCGCGTTATTCCTGCGGACCGCGAATTTTTATGCATTTATGACAAATTTAAATGTGCGACAAAGCATGCAATATACGTGTGGCGGCTCTCCTGCACCCACCACTAGAGGGACATACGAAATAGGCTTTCTCGAAAGTACTCGCTCCAACTACCTCGTCCATATATATACCGCCTTTAACTTTCCTTCCAATATCCCAACGTCTAAGGCAGGACCTGCTAGGTAGCCTTACTCTGATGAGTCCACTAGCAGGCCCAGGACGAAACGCAAAAACACCCTTCCCTTTTTCCTATCCTATCCCCTCTCTACAACACCACATACGTAACGTACAAAAATATGCAAAATATTATAATTAAAGGAGACATTGTACTACCTATAGGGAAGGAAAGATGCTTCCGATTTTGGTTTCATTTCTTTATTTCTGTTCATAAAGAAATGAATTTCCATAAATATCTCTGCAGTTTAGTTATTAGGCTTCAGAGAGTAGGTAGTATAATATAATAAGCCTATAGCTATTAGAATACAATATAAATATCGTAGCATGACTAATTATGTAATTAATGTACCTAATATGACTAATGTTACATATATAATTTTATACAACAAATATATAAAAAAAATGTGATAACTAAACCATTCCTGCAATGTATACTGCCTTTTATTCGCGTGACGAATTTTGGTAAAGAGGTCGTGAATTCATGCGTGATCGTAAGTCATAGTGTGGAATCACGCAGGTTACATTGTAGAATAGGATTTACACAGCCATATATTTGCTTAAGGACGTAATTATGTAAATCCAACCGATATTCGGATATTCGCATTTTTTGGAAGAAAATTCGGATATTTGAAATCCAGATTACGAATAATCCGCGACGTTATTATCCGGATATTTGGATGTTCGTTTATCCGGATAGTCCCGGCACTAGTGGTAAGACTCAATGGAATGAATGAGTAGAATAAGCGAATGGAATGCGTGAATGAAAAGGAATATATGCACACGAATCATGTGAAAAATGTACAATTGGTAAGGCTGGTACATGAATAAACGGGATTTATGGAAGAAGTACACACGTAACCTAGAAAAGCTTATCGCAATCTATTGTTCCTTTAGCAATGCTCTCTATGCTCACAACAGTCTAGTTTCTAGGTACGCTATTGACCCTTTGCGGCTCTAATATTTTTGGCATAAGTATCACATTTATCAAAATTATCTTCATTGTAGGGTTAGTGAATTATTACTTACGAAACTTATAATTAGAGATAGTAATGTCCGTTTGTCCTTAATACACTTCATTGCGAATTTCCAAATACATATGAGTGTAGTAATCATTAGATTAGAGAAGATTCATGTAAATTTATATCCTTCTAAACAAAATTAAAGAAGTGACCTAAATCAGTTTCTCTTAATCTTCTTACTCTCGCGGCACATTTTCTAAAGAAGAAATATTTCACGGCACACCTACGTAGTCATAGAAGTAGAAATTTCTAAATTAAATAAATAGAACGAAAAATAATATTAATAATTTTGTTCTATACTTATATTATATCTCTGTTATGCAAATAATTCTCACAATCAAAATGAAATATAAAAATAATTAAACAAATAATTAGACAGAGAAAATATATATGCCTTCGGCAAAGCTTTAAATTATACAAACATTTGATGGTAAAGTAAATTAGTAATTTAAGTAAACTAAATTAAATTCGGGTTATAGAGGTAATGATAGAATTGTAATACGTATGAAGATATACTTTTATCTACATTATTATAGACCTGGATTTTACAGATCAATTTTGTCGAAGACACGTGCGTATCGCAATATTTATTTATAATTCCCATTGTTTTAAGAACACTGTTGTCTTATTCCAGTCTAAATTAGTAACATCGCATGTGACTCTAAAATAGTAAGATAGCCCTCGGATGATTCGATATGAGAATGAATAAGTCCGTCCCTCTATCCTATGCTTCCTCGATAATATTAATTACGCAGCACGCGCGGAGAAAAGTTTAAGAACCCCCATATTAAAGCATTCGTGTACCGTTTTTTAAACAATCTAGTAGCTGTATTATTTGCCGTAGAGTGTATCAGCAACGTTTGTATAGAAATTTGTAGAACATCCTGCATGATATAAAAGAAAGTTGAAGACTACTGCTGTGTAAGACGGTAAGACAGAAACATAAATGAAATTCGCGAGATAGAAAACACGCGAATGATACGTTTTCGCGTATGGGGATTTATTTTTCTACTGTTCCAAGTAACTGGAATTTTTGTGTCGGATAACAAATAGACGAAGTTAGAATGGAATAGTTTGTACGGAATATAAATCACACTATACGTATATACATACATATATATATATATGTATATACTTCTGCGTCTGTACTCGAGCAGGTTTTCAGGAAGTATAAACCTACATCGATGCGATACACATGCAACGCACTTTAGAACAAAGCTCCCCTGGCGTTAACCTTAATTCGTTTTGCTGATACCGTTATATGCAAAGTGCTTCAACGAAAGTCGTTTATTTAAAGTGGTTAGTTATTCAACTTGAATATAGAAGTCATAAGAATTATTTCATTTTACATGAATGGATACTGTTTGTAGACGCCATTTTAACTGAAGGTCTCGTGAGATTACGTTACTTCGAAGGTTAATTATTCGTCTGTTGCCTGCAAAGTTAATTATTCACTAATCCTTAAGTAATCCTGGAAAATTTGATAAAGAAATAGAAGATAAATTTTGGTGCAAGGGGGTGAAAAGATTTGTTAAAATTTTAATAACTCTGAAATTTAATAGAATAATCTATAATGTAGACTAATTTTTTCTACAATGAAAATGAGAAGAAATGCTAATTAAAAAGTTTATTCTAATGTTTGAATAATTTTAAGATTCAAGATTTTAGATACATTTCTAAAAATTAATCTTTAATATAGCTACGTCCGGTAAAACTGAAAATACAGCAAAGTTTTAGAGGCAGTAGGAATTTGATTATCACACATCATTAAATGTAAATTTATGCGCCGGCCACAGCAAGCATATATTTTTAACTATTCATAACCGCTGCTCTACTAATTTAATAAGAGTACTTCAGTTCGGTACATTAATGCACTGCTTGAAATAATTGGAGGGCTCAGAAGCCAATCAGCGTGAGTCATAAAGTACATGAAAGAAGATAATCGATTACTTAGAAAATGGGCTGTAAAAAGTAACTTTTATTATCGATTAAAATATGACTTTTATTTCGGGAGTATAAACTTATATAAAAAATTGACACTATAATCTTACGACTTAAAAGAAATATGGAATTTTTCTTAAAAGGTTTGACAATTTAATCTATAAATTCATCCGAATCATAAAACTCGAAAAGCTTCGAATTTCGAGAACTCGAAACTTTTTGTTACTCTTGTGATTCGGAACTTTTGAAATCTATGTAAATTTTCATAAATAACCAGAATATTATCATGATACAAATTTATTTAGCTAGTAATCCAATTGAGTTTGTGTTAACATTTTAGATTCATTTTAATTGAAACACTTTCATCGATTCATTAGAATCGTAAGAAAAAATAAAACATACAAAAATTAATAATATCTCACGAAGTTTTTTCGCTCATTCATTTAAGTTTCATTCGATCAGATTCAATACATAATAATTTGATTTTCGAAACAGATGTTATTAAGATTTTAATTCCTAACAAAATGAAAGAAAAAGAAGAAAATAAGTATTTGAAGTTTCGAAAGTTATCGAGTTTCGAATTTCAAGGGTTTCAAGAGTTTCGGAAGTTTCATAGATTTCGAGTCTTTGCAAAGTTTCGGTTTCGAGGTTCGCGAATCTAAAAATTAGGTTTCGATCTATCGTCAAACAAAAATTCTTAATGAAAAGCACTTCGGTAACGAAAGGGTTAAATCACGTAAGTCTCCCAATTTCTCTATAATCCGCTTAAAGCAGAATTTTTAATCTCTCTGTCATTCAAATGAATGCCCCTGCATATGCATCGTTGATTTCTCTTTGTCACAGTGTAGGTACATGACGACACGTGCGCGTTCTAGTTCGCTTTGTAAACGCATAGATATCGTGTTTATTCCGATACGTGCTTTTATTGGCGTTTAACGAAGTTCTTTTGCAAGCCCTATCAAAGCAACGTATTTTTCCCTTTCTGTATCATTTTATAAAATGTATCGATAATGCAAAAACGTATTCAACTTCGCCGTAAATACGCTGTTTGTTGTATTTACATAGGAAAAAGTTTATCGAATCGGTTAACGATGTTATGCTTTTTAACGAGCAAATGGTTTCTTTTCATCGATGACGTATCGGCGCTCTATTTCCAAGCGTGACGTACGAAGCAATCGATTTTGATTACGCGAAACAGAAGTCGTAAAAATTCCACTTGGAAATAGAATGGAATACAGATTCGATTCAGCTCGTGGATAGGAAAAATTGCTATCAAACTACGAATACCATTTGTTACTTTCGTATTGTACAGCGGTACGAAAATTGGTATGATATTGCTTTGTTCGGTTAGTAGAATATTATTGTCATCTGATATACTACCAACCAACGATCCATCTGTATTTTGCCGATTTTATGGCACTTTATCATTGTTGCTTTGAGTGGAGTTATCTTTATTTAGTTTAATAAATATTGTACTGGAAAGAAAGTTTGTAACGTTTTTCACTGGATGGAGTTGAAAGAATGTATTATACTACCCCTGGCAAAAAGTTTTCGATCAAACGCGATAATGTAGAATTATCTAAAAACGCTAATCCTTTTGTGATGCAAAGTGTTATTGTATAATTATAGAACCTAATAGAGCATTTATAGACAACACGGTGCAAAATTAGTTAATAAAAATGTCCCCAAAAGTGAAAACCAGCTTCGAGAAGTAATCAAATTATTGTGAAAAGAAATTCCATTTACACGTTGCGAAAATTTCGTAATATCAATGCTACAACACGTCAAAGTAATCATATGTGGATATAGAAATATTGGAAAATATTAGATAATATAAATACTAGGTAAAGTATCGTTTTATCGTTAAGTAGATTTATTTTCCTCGCTGTTTTCTTTTTGATAATAAACGATTATTTTTATTTTTCCCCTTGCCCCATTCATTTCATATTATATTTATTTAATCTTCCCATGTGTTTTTTTTATTTGTGAAGCAACATTTCGCACTTCAAAAATTTTACTGTTCTTAGTTCCACGTTCGATCGTCAACTTTTTGAAGAATGGAATATTTAGGTTACCAAAGAGATGGCAAAATGTAGTGTAACAAAAAGCAAATACATAGTGAAATAAAATTATGTACAATTATGTGAACTTTATTACTAAATTTTGTTTAAAGAACGAGACGAGTTTCCATTAACAAACCAATGCAAATACAAACGACTATTTAATTATTTAATTATATCACGGATAAAAACCCACTTTTTAAACAAAAGAAAGAACAGAAACGACGAGCACATTTAAGTAAAAAGAAATACAATAAATAAGATACATGATGATAAAGACAAGGTCCTGTATAAATTATGTTTAAAAACTATTGGAAAGATTACATCATAGATTTTCGAACTTTGCATCATTAAGAACGAAAGAGGAAATAGGATATCTTGATTATGATTATCATCTTATAATGAACAAACTTAACATGAAGAAACTTGAAGCTCGTAGGATTACTCATGATCTAGTTTTTATTTTTAAACTAATTAATGGTACTGTTTTATGTTCTTCTCTATTAGAAAGTATTAACTTTTATGCTGGAAAGAAATCTTTTAGGTCACTGCAATTATTCTATACACGTCAATACAATACAAATTTAAGCTTCTCTGGCCATTTAAATCGAAGTTGCAGCTTTGCAAATGGTTTTTGCAACTCCATTGACTTCGTTGTCGGGTATGCTATGTCTTTCAAAAGTAATCCTTCTCAACTATTTTAAAATACTATTTGTTACTTTAGTATTTTATAGCGGTACCAAAATTGATATGATATTGCTTTGTTCGGTTAGTACAATGTTATTGTCATCTGATATATTACCGTTCAACCATCCACCTGTGTTTTCTCAATTTTTTATGAATTTGTATCGTTGGCTTGGGTGAAGTTACTTTTATTCATTTCAATAGTATAGAATATAATAAAAGTGAATATAGTACAGAACTAAAGTGTCTATAGTAAAAGTGAATATAGTAAACAATATAGTAATATGGTAAATAATATAATAACTATTCAGAATATATTCTGAGTAGTATAGAATAAACAATTTACACCAATATTGGGAAAATACAGTGATAAATGTAACACAAAATTGATAGAAGTTAGAGATTATTTTACAAAGTCTATACTTAGTTTTGACTCTCACTATATGTGGCAGATAATTTGAGGTAAGGTGGGTTTTATTTCGATTCGTAGGGATTTTTGGAAATTTTTTAAGGTTGAATGAAGAACACGTGAACTTCTTACGAAATTTACTCAATTCACTGTTTTGTATTGTGCACTTTTTCTCCCAGAAAACTCTTCAATTGATGCTTAAAATCAATCGTGGACGAATAAAAAAATCTCTTCTACTCATCTATGTTAAAATTACTACGTAAATATATTGTACTTGACAGCAGACTAATTTTGCGTAGAAAAACTGACCGAAACAGTGGAATAAACTTTTTTCGTTCCAGGCTTCGTTTTCGAGAAAATTGAGCTAAAAAATTCGTGGATACACGTGCGCTTTCGATTATATTCACTTTATCGAATTTCAACTTCGATTGTTTCGGAAACAAAGCCTCAACTGAAAAAGTTTCATGCTACATTTTTTTTCCATTCTATTTTCATGTACAATTACATGCGGATAAAATGATTCGATTAAACGTAACAATTTTTAATATTGTTGATGTGTAAATAATACAACGGTGTTCGGAATTTATATCGGAATTTTGAAGCATCGTTTTCAATTAAAAAGTCACAACCATCGAAAGAGAATTTTCACACGTTTCTATCGCTTTATCCAATTTTACCAAATCTGTACTATTTGTTGTTACGGGAGGAGCAGATTAAACTTTGTCGTTTAATTAATTTTTTAGCAGTCTCGCGATTTTCATGCAAATTATAAATACACAGTTCATTTCCATTCTTTCTTGTTTTGTTTCTTCTCTCGCTTTTTATTCGTTCGTTGTTGATAAGTTTGCATAGGTGTAAAACTAACCAACAACTGTCCAGTGGCTTTGCACGCGGCTATAGTAAGCAGCTTCGATTTTTGCTTTCCTACGGACAAGCAAAGGGGCGAAGAGGATTTACATAGTAAAGCTTGCCCAGTCGCGAACGTGTATTTTAGTTTGCCCAGCAAACGAGTGAATACTGCGCTTTGAAGTCGCTACGTGTTTTTTTAATATCCTTAATTTACTATAGAGGCAGACAGAACCACTTTTTGCGGATTGGTTCTTTAATACTTTCCGAAACTCGCGGATTCTCAAACTTTCATTCGAATTAACGTTCGCAAAAGCATTTTCTATACTGCAAAATTAATTCCAAGCTTTTAATTTTGTTAGTTTGTATTCTGATTTCGTTTTCATTCTTTTTTCAGCGTTTTGTTTATCCTCGTAAATAGTGATCCCTTTTTTTTAAGTAATTTTGATATGCTATTTTTTGTCATTCTTAAAGCTTACTGTATAGTATATTTACATTTAGAATTTTGCAATTAAGTGATGCATCTATTACTGGATTCAATTATTACTTCGGGATAGTGCATCTTATGAATATTAATCCATGATTATAATTATTCTACGTATATACAAATGATAATTATCCTGCTAATATTAATTTCTTACTTATTTTCTAAATTTTTGTTTCAATAAGAAGTATTGTTTTTTTTTAGAACACTTTAAATATTTCACCTGAATAAAGACCCTAGAACAAATTCTCGTGTATAAATTTCTATTTATTAAAGAATTTATGAAATTTATATGATTTATGGGGCGATTAATGTAATACTATTTTTATTGCTGTTTAAAAGTTTATATTTAAACGCTAAACGTAAACGCTAAAATATACGGAGCAATGTATAATTAAATTCTAATGAATAATTATTGCAACATCAAGTACGATCATAGTTATGGATTTATGGTTACGGACAATGAAGGTTAGGGAAGAACCTTGGCCAACTACGGAAGGAAAATGGAAAAGGCAGAAGCAGTAGTGATTTATGAGTATCGTACAATAGGTATCGATTTCTCGGTTCGAACGTTGCTGTAGGTGCCATCATTTTTTGGCTGAAATTTCGATAAAACATGATTTAGTAGATATGATAGATCCTGCAAATTTTCAGTTAGCCAACGCTATATATTCTAAAACCAAAAAAGTAATAATACCACTGCATTAATCTACCATGATTAATTGAACATAGTATTATATTTCATACGTATGTTTTTGTCCAGAAAAATGCAACCAACATAAACTCCATGTATACTAAATGTCATGCAATTAAAAAAATATGCAAAAAATACATCAATATCTTCGTATAGTTTATTTGCTGCAATAATGATACAACTCATAATTTGTCATTGTTGAGTTATTGGTGTAAGATAGATGATAAACGCAAATTTATAATATTATATGTTGTAATATTTTGTTTTTTTTTTGTTTTTATTGTAATAATTTGGCGTTGCAATTTGGTACAGTGCAATCCAGTTATTATAACCACGGATAGTGTTATCAATCGCATATCATTATCATAATCAATATGTCCCAAAACACTATATAAAGTTGATTAAAGATAATCCGCTTATTATAATCAAACTTTGGTTGCTGGTATCACGTGTGACACGTGGAAACAAACGATAAAAATTATTAACAAATTCATGCTAAATGAAGATTTTCTTGATATTTTTGTATATCAAATCTATTCCTTTCGATAATTTGAATTTGCCATAAAGGTATAAAAATCCGTAGTATAGTCAGCTACTTGTAATAAAATGAGTTCAATAATGAAAATTTGGTATCATCTGCGAAATGTTATCAGCCGGTTGTCCTTATAACAAGTTGTAAGTCCCAAAGTTATTATAATAAGCGGATTCTACTGTATTTGGTTATCTCTCCTGAGATTTTCCCTTGTTTTAATTTAAATGTCTCTCTGTTGTCCTGTATTTAATGCCTTATACTTCGTCAAGAATTCCACAATACATCTTACGGCATGTACAACTGCATTAATAGAATGATTGTTAATGTAAACAAATTCGACAACTAACTTCACCTCTTTTAAGATTATGTTACTTTTGTGCATAGTGTTCATGCGACTATCTTCAACTTGCCTGTTTAATATCTTGGAATTTACTGTACAATTAAAGGGGTATTTTATCCCATTTAATAAATTTATTATTATTATTATTATTATTAGTGCAATGTGATATTTTGTAAAATACTAACAATGTAAATCATCTAAATTTTTCCTCCGAAAAGTTATGATTTTTTAAATATGTCAGTGTTATACTAAATGGGCGATATGCATCCAAATAACACAATAACCAATATTTAACCTAATCTGCACCTAATTTTAAGCTGATATCTGGGTTTACATAGAAGTTTCATATATAATAAGTATTACGAAATTGAGAAAATAGGTAATACAATGGCATATGAAAAGACATGCATAAAATATACTAATACAGTGGAAACTCCCATATCCGAATCACTATTATCCGAACATTCTATTATCCGGATTTTCTATTATCCGAGCAGCGTTTCGTAGCGTTATTTGATATGCTTGAAAAGTACTTTATCTTCATGTTGTTTGCTATATGCACTAATACTTCCTTTAATAAAAAAAGTTCCTCTGAATTTATGGAAATATTAGTTCTACATCAAAATTCAAGTGGTACTATTTAAATTTCGTTGGAATATCGACGAATCTCAAAATTTAATCGTAATACGATATTAATAGATGCTTTAGTAAATCTATTTATTAATCTAAATAAATCTATATAATAATCTGTTGATTCCATAAGAAGATGATAAATATTGCTTTTAGTAATCGATCATTTTAATAACTAAACTACGTAAGTAAACCATTATTCTAATTCATATTTTTATTAACAACCTTGAAATAGTAGTGTCTAAATGGATAGCTGTTTCACTCTCAAAATACTACAGTTTGCACTTTACTTCGAACATTTTATACTAGGTAGAGCGGAAGTCGTAGTACACTCAGCAGGGTGCAATTCTACATGAAAAATAAGAAAAAAGATTGGTACTACATTTTCTCATCCAGGTCTTTATCTTCGAGAAAATCGATTTTGAAGTTTGCGTAACTATGGAAAGGATTAAATATGATTTGGTTACCTCAACTTTATCCCTCCTCAATTTTCTAGGTTCGAATATTTTTATAATATTTTTATATTATAGACAATACAACATATTTTTCGGGAAACCGGTTAAATTAAGTATATAATCACTGTCCGTAAACCTAGTGTCAAGGAAGTGGGATTTGAGTAGAGATTTATTTCATCCTGTAAATATAACAACGCGTGGTCTCATTGCATATTTCACATACTTATCCATACTCCTTGCATTGTGCAATTTGTGCAATCTAAAATTTCCCATAATTGCATAAAAACATCCGCGATGTAGTGATAAAAGTAACGATATTGAATTTGAAAAGTACAAATCAAGGCGCTTCATTACATAATCTCGTTTTATAAAAAGAAAAATATTGTATAATCAAGTCAGCGATAAGCGTTGTTTAAAAATATCTCGAACGCAATGGGTTAATAATATTTAACGTACTGTTACTATAAATGAATCGAAATGTTCGAATACTTATGAGCAGCAGTGTAAATCATAATCTGCATCACGATTCGTACTCGCCATTATAAACTAACGAATCGATAAAGTTAATCGTTGCCTAATTAGTTACAATCCTTTGACAAAGCTGGTGATTATCTGGAATTTACATTTCTAGACACATTCTTTGCCGTTCGTACACTTCTGCATGAAAGAAATTTATAAACTGTTGCCCAGACATAAGTCCAAGTCTGGGTTCGTAATTAAATTACTTTATTTCCGAGAAGGGCATTCGTAAACTCGACGCGGTAAAGCTCGATGCCATTTTCTCGTTCGAAAGTTTCGCACTTAACCAAGTACAGACGCAAACTTTCGGACGTGAACTTTTTGTATGAATTAGGAAGTTAGCATCTCCCCCATTCCCAAGAATGATTACATTCCGGCAAATCGATACGTCGAATGATATCGCTGTTGGAATTAATGGTTTCCCTGAAAGATTCTCCAAGTTTGTTAAGCGGGATGGATTAATTACTCACTGAGTGTGGCAATTAAAAAATAATATCCGACGATACAAATTAAACTTCAAACTTTGTCCTTTTTCCATGTTTACAATTTTTAACGGAAAATTTGTTTTCGAATTATCTCTCAGTAACCTGAATTTTATTCAATTTTGCAATTAAAGAACCTATGTCTAATTCGTAGACTGAAAATTTTTATGTATTCGTAGGAAATTGAAATTTTAAGAAAACGATGTGGAAAAATGTATAAAATATCCAAAGTATACTACACGTTATAATATTTGGAGGGTGAAACAAAATGTTACTAAAGTTCTATCTTTTTAACTATGCTTGTAAAGACGAAAAGAAACCTGCATAAAAATCCAGATTCTACTAATTAAAATAAATACACGAAGGTTCAAATTCAAACGTATAGAAACGTAACCTTTAAGTTACATGACGTTGCGGAGGTGTAATTTAGTTGAATATGTGATTTTTTTGTATAATACGCGTGCATCACTTTTTTCATTCTATTTTAACACCTTTTAACGTGCATATTTCGACTGCTTTCACGCAGCGTTTATAGAAGGAAATAGGAAAGTTATGAAGCATAGAGATTGAAGCTTTTGCTAGCTAATTGATATTGAAATTTAAACGGTTTACTCGTGCTGAATTCAAATGCAATTAATTGCCTGTTAAAACGAGTTCCTATTATCAGGGTCTAGTGACTTAGTTCGACCATTTAGTCGCATATTTTCGCAATGCGCAATTATTCCAAGGATCCACGGGTGAGCAAGCAAAAAGGGAGCTTTGATGCACGAAAGAATGCGAACTACTTTATTCGCGTGAAGTGCTCCTTGGAAAATCAACGGAGAAAACAAACGGATTTGCGCTTCAGAATTTTCAACCCCCAATACCTTCACTTCGTTTCCCTAACAAAACTAAAGAAATAAAACTTTGCTTTTTTTTTACCCGACGCAAGCACAATCTCGTTTTATTTCTTCCGATGAAGAATAAAAAAAAAGAAAAAGTCGTTCAATCTTTTTTCGTGGAATGTGTAACGTACAATTTCAGTATTACATTGCGAGAGCAACACAATTCCCGAAAGGGTTAAAATTTATATGGAAATACGGCGAATGGAATTCGCGCGCAAAATACATGCAAAATTATGTAATGTGGTGGGGGGGGGGGGGGAGATGTTGCTGTAGGTACTTTATTCACACGAACGTAAATGAATGAAACTTCTCTCACTCAACGTGTTATGAATTACGAAAAATATTGAATTTCGCTCTGAAACAAGTTGAGAAAATGCCAAAGCCATTCTTTTAGTAAAATTGGACAGCATTCGAATGCGAATAAGTTATTAAATTAATAGAGTAATTAATAACTAACTTTTAGAACATAATTTGTAATTATTAGATTGCGGACTTTTATACGTTTATAGGAAATTTCGACGAGCAAAATCCGTATGATATGTAAAAATATGCTAAATATACGAAGTAAAGTGCATCTTAAAATACTTATGGGATGAAGCGAACATTTATTTAAATTCTTTTCCTTTAGTTGTGTTTATAAAATTGTGAATTTGCATAAAGATCCCCAGGCTAGTAGTTACAGAAGTAGTATAATAACTTGCAAAGTATACAAATTCTGTAGACTATTTTATTGTAGAATTATTCGTAGTTCTTGGTAAATATAAATATTTCTATTAAAATATAAAGAAATAAAAAGAAGCGGCGATTTTAATTACTTTTTATAATATAACTTTTATTTTTCAAACGTTTTAAAATGCCTTCTGGCCTCTATTCCTGGAAAAGTTAATACATATGTTAATATAATTATTATAGCACGGTATGAATAATTAACGAGGCGTGGGTGAAATTAATAATTAATAGAATATTTAACATTAATATTGGCTTAGTATTTTTAATTTTATTGTATCGGTAATTGTTATAGTGAGATTTAAGTTACAGGGATATCTTTTTAAACGAATCTATAGGAAAACTTAAAACCTGTTGTTTTACGATATTAAGTTGCATTAGTGACGTAGTTTGTGGTCTAATTGTGACAAACATCGATCCCACTTATATTTCATTGAATTATTTATAGATAATGTACATTTTAAAGATTTTCATTTATAGTGATTAATAAACTACAATTAAGGTAAAAATTAGTTTAATTTCAACAATTTATAATTAGTATAACGTTGTTACCTAAAACTAATAATAAGGCTAATAAAATATAGGTTGTTATGAAGCTAGCTATTAATAGAATTACTATTTTAGTACAATTCTCATACCATTTGCGTAATATCACGTTATATAATTTTCTTAACTAAATTACTATTATTACAAAAGTTAACAGTCTTAAAAACTATTATAAGAAATCAATATCAAATTCGTTTGCGAAAACCATAGATTTGAATGATTAATTACAATTTAAAACCATAAAAAGTTTTCCATGGTTCTTTTTACATTATTTACGAACATTTTTTAATAGCAAAATCTACATGTTATTAGGTGTACAAATTAATTCAAAGCTTTTATCTTAAACACTTGATATCTTTATGAATTAAAAATCGCTAATTTACTATCTTTCGAGCGATGAATTTATTTCATAAATGTGAAAATGCCGAAAATGTTGAATATTAAAACTGCATTTGATTTTCTGTGAATAATTATTGAATCGTATGAAATCCCGACGCCTCCGAATTAATTTACACTTACGCTTGGTATTGTATTCTTATTGCCACGAGTAAAAAATGGTGAATTATCTAGTTTTGAGAAGAATACAGAGCAGATATACGGTACAAAGAGAATGGAGCTCTATCGATTAACCTTTACGCGCCAGTGGACCTTTATTAATCAAAATTTCAACCAGTTCGAGGTATCGATAGCAGAAAGCGCGACTCTGCACGAGTGGCCATAATTAAATTTTGCACGTGCGCCACCCTACTCGTCTCCCCGTGTAAACCCATATGAGTGACGTGCTCGTTTAGGGCGCCTAATGAACTTGTTATAGTCACACGTGTGTACGGATACGATTTCGTACGTGCTCGGTTAATAACGTTTTCCTTCACTCCCATTATATTTTCGTTCGCGTGAAAATTATTACTAAGGTCCATTTTGGATTAAAAATCACACGTATACTCAACGGACGGAAACGGAAATCTGTTTTTCATTTAGTAAACCCGATTATGTAGAGTGGCGATCATATAAATAGGAACAAATTCAGGTGCTTATTAAATTCAATAAAAACGCTAATATAGAAATTACGTAATTACATGTTTATATAATTTAATCCGAATGAGGGTTTTTAATGACGTATTACAGGAAGGAATAGAGACAAAATTTAAAATGTTAGGATAGATGGATCAATGATCGAACGCATTCTTTAGTGTCTAAACTTTCATATGTGTATAAGACATACGAAAAATCTGAAAAGGAATAGACATAGCAATTAATTAAATTGAAAAGTCAAAAATCTCGATTTCACCAGTGAATGGACAGTAATAATATTTAGTATGTCTCTATTTGTCTGTGATAACATACTAAAGTATATTTATTGCAACCTACATTTCAACATTTGTTCACATTAGAAATTTACATAATAAATCGTATCAGAATAATTACCATAAATTTCACCAGCCATAAAAGTGCCAAACTTTTTATATTTTAGGGTTAATAAAATATATTAATTCTGAAAATTTTATGCGCATTGATTTTATTCGCCAGTTAAAAGTAGATATAGTTAAAAAAAGTGACAATTTTCTGTCGTTTGTTTGCAAGAAAACATGCAAAACTTAAAAATTCGAACTCACGACATCCTCTTTTGAAATATTTGAAACTTTGAGAGGTGTACGAAGATTTTGGCAAATGATTGTATATACCGATTCATACTGCAATGTAAATTTCTTATTTTTTTTTTTTTTGTAAATATCAAAGGACTTGTGTCCCTTAATAAAGCATCATTATTATTATTATTAATTTTATCAAGTTGCCAAAACATCATCAAAGTATTGATTACTATAAAATAAGATCATTAATAAGATTTTGTGAAATGTAAAACTTTATCACTTGATTATCTTCTAATATATTTTATCATTAAATTATTTCTATCGATATTGTATCTAATATAATCACGAGTTTGATGACATACTGATGCAGCATTAATATCAGAGAATAGTGTATCAGGACTGTATCGGGACATTGTTTCGGAACAGACAATATCTATTACATAGATTACAATAACCTACATGCCACGTTCCAACTTAATCTTGTGTCTGACTAGTGCGTATTAGGTGCACTGATACTGAGATCTTAATTGATAAGACGGTTGCATTAAGGGCATACAAGTATTAAGCAGACGTACTAAGCTTCGCAATTTATTTATTAACCTAGTCTGTTGCGAAAGTTATCTCATTGTTAGAAATTTTCAAATAATTTTTCAAGTGGTAAAAATTGAAATATTAAGAAAACCTCCCGTATTTTTCCACGATTATTGCACACTAATTTATAGTAGAACTTTGACTGGAGAAATTCTTAAGTTTTTCTTTAAATGATAGGAACTATATTTCCAAAGTTTTATTATAAATATTAGGTTTATCGATAAGTAATCTATTATTTTTAACCAATAGATTTATTTTATCAAAAGAACAAATTTCCTCTCAAATATGAGTTTACAGCTTGTCAGAAAAGTACAGTATAATGACAATTATATTAAATTTATAATAGAGTAGATTCTTTATTGGGTTCAAAACAAATGCTGAATCGAACAAAAGAAATGGGTTACTTATTGGAGCACACAATAATAGAGTAAACTTCCTTGCTGTTCAATTAATCGACATTAGGCATGAATCTTTTTAGTAACTACATGCAGAAGTGAATTGAAGTTTTTTCCACTCTAGCCTATTATATTTTTGCCGCTCCGCAACTGAAAGCTCATTTAATTGAAATAATATACTGTGCAAGAAATAATATTAGGTGTACCAACAAGTAATACATTGTTTCTAAATGAGCTAACAAATTTATTTGATCAAAAATTCAAATAGGCACTTACTATATGATTTCCACGAAAGGCAACGTCGATCATTGCAAAATGATAACAGTTGCATGTAAAATAGAATAAATATTTGATTTTGTGCAAAATAGATGCCCATTTAAGTAAAAAAGGTCGATTATTCATTGATAGACCTAATAAATATTTGTTGAATTGTAACTCAATTGTAAAACGAATTAAAATCGCGTGACCTTCTACATCGTATAGAAGAATATAGAAGAACTTAATTTAACTTAAGGCCAAACTATAATGCAAACTATAAACACTTTTTTCTATGGATATTTGAACAGTGTGATATTTGGTTCACTGTAGTGGATAATATATTATACGATAATATATAATACGATACAAACTATACTAATTTCCCCCATTCTACCCACGGAGAGAATTCGAATGGTAACGCTGGTCTGGTCGCCATGCATTTGGGTTAGTGCGGACAGATTCGATGAGACTCGGTATATTTGCACCACTTTTTCATGCATATTCTGCTTTGGAATTCAAATAAACTCTATATTCCACGTTAAAGAACGCCGAAAGTCACGTAAAGCTGAGCGTCAAGACCGGAAATAAGAATTCCGCTGTCAGAAATCTTACGTTGCCGGAATTTTTATCCGATCCTTGCTGACACCGTCTCAACGAGATGGGATGGAAAACAAAGTCTAACTTTAGTTTCTGTCTCTCGAAAGTAAAAAAGCTTCGGATACTGCTCTACAAGATAGTTTGGGACAGTTTGATGGATTATTGAAATAGAGTTCGCTTGTTTTGATGTTGAAAAATGAATGGTTTGGCTTCGTGGATTTGTAATATTCCGCGGTTTTATTTCTTATTTTTTTTGTTTGTTTGTTTACTGTTTAGTTTCTTTCAACAACTCAACGAGACAGGATAGGAAACAAAGTCTAACTTGATTTTTGTTCGTTGAATGTGAAAAACGTTGGTCCATTTCTCTGGGAGATAGTTTAGGACAGTTTGATGGATTACAAAAATGGAGCTAACTTGTTTTGATGACCGAAAGATGAATGATTTTACTTTTTAAATTTGTTAATTTTCGGGCTTCTTTGTTTAACGTTTGGTTTCTTTTATCAACCCGGTTGGACAAAATGCGAAACGAAGTCTAGATTGGTTTCGGCTTGTTGAAAATCAAAAACGTAGATACGTTACTCTGAGAGATAGTTTGAAATAATTTAAAACAGTGTAGCGGATTATTAAAATAGAATTAACTGGTGTTGCTACTAAAATATGAATAGTCTTGCTTTTCGAATTTGTTATTTTCTCATATATCTTCGTTTATTGTGCAATTATTTTCACCATCCCATTATTAGTAAGACAAAATGAAAAGCAAAGTCTATTATGCATAATCTCAAAAAAATAAACAATTTTGGAACGTTGACCTGTGAAATATTTTTTCGTACATGTTTTTTCATAGTTTGATGAATTGCTCGCTAAAAAATGAATGATTTTGGCGTGTGTATTTTTTAATTTTTGTATATTTATTGCTGTGTTATTTTTTTGCCATATATATATATATATATATATATTGGTATGTTTGCACAGAAGTTAAAATAAATCTGCGAAATTTTATATTTAAGAGAAGTAAAATGTATTGCTCAATAGAAAAGCAATAGGATTTTAATTTTTGCAGCAACGGAGCAATGATATAATAACTTTTAACCAATGCATTATTATACAGAATCTTCGACCGTTGTTGGAATCATATACTTGAAAGCAACCAATAGTTAAAGTTGATTAAAAAGTAACGTATAAGTAGTAAAAAGATATTTATGTTTCGTAAGCGGGGTATAATTAAATGCAGTTAAATTATGCATAATTCAGTGAAGTGTTTTCCTCCAAAATTACAGTTCATTAATTATAATAGGGACAGTGTATAACTCATTAACTCTTCCAAGCCTTCAATTAAAAGGCTATTGATTACGCCACCATCGTATAGTCTGTAACACTTTAATACCTTACTAGATAAACTTAAATTACGAACGCAAAATAAACTCTTCATAAATTGTTAAATTTTTCCTCTATCAGTGTAATTTGCTAAAAATTCTTGTAAATAATAATTTTCGATTTTCTAACAATGTAATACGAACTCAACGAATTCATGAATTTATTTAATGAAACATATAGTAACTGATATAAAAGATTAAGAAAATTTTCAAATCAGTCCATAAATCGATTAATTAATGTTTGGAAAAAGTTCGTACAGGCTTTCTATTAAACGTGTAGGAATCAAATTTCTTGTAATATTTTACGAAAATAAAGCAATAATAGTAGCTTTATTGGAAAGTTTCATCAATTTTTATCTTCGTTAAATATAGTCACATTTCAAGAAATTTCAAATTACTTAAATTTTGTACTGTACATCCGCATAAACTTTTTCTGAATGTCATTAACACTTAATGTGTTTTATTAAAGTTATTTTACTTAAACACTTCAAGTTTAACCCTTTTTGGTCAATTTAAACCTTGACCACATTTTTCAAATTAGAATTCTAATCTTTTATCAATACTATAACCACCGCTTACAATTCTAATTATTACGATTATTATGTATTAACGTTTCCTTTATATTATACTTATCCAACATAACTCTAACGTTTTATTAATATAATATTTACCTTTCACAATTATTATAATTATATTCAAATGATTATTTATTAGTGTTTTATTAATATCAAGTAACCAAGGAAGTTCATTCAGTGACAGTAATTGGATCATTTACCTTTCTTCTCTCTCATTCGTTCTCTCTTCTACAATACCGTACACAAAACACCCATACCATACCACACTACACTTGTTACACGCATACTCGTTTCCATAACAAAAACTGAAGGCTAGAATTACTCATACAATAATTTTATATATACTCGCCACACTCATCCATCCATACAAACATTACGCACTTTCACATCATAACATATTACAACCTATGGTAACCAGTACCACAAATATTATCTCACTATGCTTAGTCGATTGTACCTTTTCGATATAAAATTCGGCACGAATTTTCCGTTCAACCCAATGCTTCACCGGATCGCAAGCTGCAGCGAACGCATTGGTTCGATTAAAAGTCACGAATTCGAGTAAAATTTCGCAGAAATTTTTCATCCAAATAGGCTCACCTTCGTGTTTACAATCTCGAGCAAATTAAAATCATCGACGTGGTTATTAGATTACCGCAACGAGATTAGCTCTCGGCGACACATTAATTGCTTTTAACGGGGCCAATTAAGGGTACGGAGTGTCGGGGTGGGCCCGATTGACTTTTATCGATTCGGAATTAAGTGGCTTAACGACTTTCCGTGGAAATTTGCTCGTAACGAAATTGCAGAAGTTTGCAATGCACTCGACTCAACACGAACGGCTTCCAATGCCCAATTTGCAATCTGCGTCGTGCCATGGCCATTGTTGCGCGTACACTTCCGAATTCGTCAATAACGCTGAACAAAGCTCGATTTCCATGCGGGACGCGTTTCGCTAGAATGTAAGGGGGTAGGTAGGGTGAGAGAAAAAGGGTAGAAAAAAGTGTATATATCGCTGAAGTCCGAGGAGAGCGGGAGCCTCTATTTCTCCAATTCAAATCTTTCCTGCGCTTATAAGATTCGCTCGATTCAATTTCGATTCAAGGGGACCATTCTACGCGAGAAAACGAATAAAAAATGTGCAATACAATTTTTTGATTCGAGGATTCGTTTCGGTTAAAATTGTATTTGAAATTTATCGATTAAACGTTGTCACGCGCACGTGTGTTTCACGAATTTTCAAACTCTATTTTCTAAAAAAAACAACGACTCGTAAGTATTTTGTTCCACGTTTTTAATTAGCTTTTCCATGTAGAATCGCCGAGTTGAATGCAGAATAAATTGAACAAACGATAAAATCGTATGGTGGACCAAATGTTTAAATTCAACAATTTTTATTCGTCTTTTCATGTATTGATAAACATATGTATATCATATACATTACATATGTACATCAACCTTACCAAATAATATTTAGCAATGTAAATATTTCATTCTGTTTCTAAGCTTAAACTAATGGTCAGTTAAACCAAATTAAATAGTATTTTTAGGATACATCGGATTGTTTTATTTGTATGTTAAAAGCTTAAAAAAATTCATAATTTCTTGTTTCAAAGAGTGTTTCTATCGTCTTCGAAACTGAATTCTTTTAAAGAATTCTTTCAGTCAATAGTGCATACAATTTTTGATCATTGATAAGGTTTTACGAATACTGCAATAAATTACAATAAGATACATCGGATGTAGTGAGATTAACTGCTTCTTTATCCAAATAAAGTTATTAATTAACGTCGCTCCTTCTTTTAACTAATGCCAGACGATGTTCCTTAATTGCCGCGTTTAAACGGCCGAACCGTGAACAATATTCATTTAAATTAATAATATGATCACTTTACAAAGGCTCGTTAACGTGATGATTCCTTTCCAACCTCACCAATTGCACGGTATAACTTACTGTTAGTATTATCAGAAATGTTACGAACTTTCCGAACGACCTAATATTTTGAGCAGTGTAGAAATAATATAACATTGATGGCATCGTTAGAAAGTTTGATCAATTCTGTACTTCGTTAAATTGGATTATATCGGAAGGAAGTTCATACAGGTTGTTCCATAGGAAGTTGCTGAAACTAAAGCAAACGTCATTCCCCTCTATTAATTTCCAAAGTGTCCTTTGGACAATAATTGTTTACCCGAGGCCCGTCAGTTTAATTCTAGCTTTGATGAAAGTAATATCGTTCGTGTCAAAATGAATAACCTAACAACGGAAAAAGAAATCTATCTTATCGAAGGCTTTTTTCTAGAGGAAATATCTATAGTAGTGCATATAAAGGCTTCCGTACCGAGTACGGAACAAATAGAATTGCGAGTGAAAATACTGTCACGTCAACACAGACGTGCAGTCTCAAAAATTGCCGTATTAATATGCCAATTAACGCCATATAAAGATTATTCTTCCTATGTCGAAAATTGACTCATAAATTACTGTAAAGAGTTCATAACGCAAGTAAAGAAAAATATAAAGAAAAGAGGAGAATTATTAATCGTAAAATAAATTGAAGCGTTTGAAGTCGTAAATGCAAATTCAGCAAAGGCATGTTTCAAGAAAAACGCATTCTAAACATTTTTCATGAGGTCGAATTCAATGAAAATTTCTTATACCTTTAAAATACATTTGTAATTATGTTTCTGTTTTGTTTTGTTTTATATCTTAAGAATTAATTATTTAACGTAAAGGAGCGGGAAGTATGGAGTTCGAGTTTTACTCAATTTGTAAACGTTCAGAAGAATTTTCGTTTTTAGTAAAGCTTTAATTTACTTCGTTCGCCGTAAATCAATTTGACGAAATAAAAGTTTTTTTTAAAAAACGTTGAGTTTGTCCTCGTGACTCCAAACGTCACAATTAGTTCAGTACGTATAACAATTTTCGGCGTATTCTGTATGAAATTTATACACTTTTACATTTACATCGTTTATCATTTCCATTTCTCAATTAATATTAATATGATTATCTATAATTCTATTATTTTATTAAGAGCATTTCGCTTAAACGTGCCGGCTTCAATCCCTGTCAGACAATTTAAAATTTCTAAACGTTTCATACTCTGTTGCGCCTATTTTAGTATCGCAAAAATTCGCGTTAGTAACACAGTAATTGGCAACAGGAACACTTGAATTAGCTTGCTAAATTAGTACGCTCGCAGATTGCAACGTGGAGTATCGAAATCGTGTCAGAGATTGGCTTTCAGTATGGAATCCGTCTAAATTTCACGTGCAAAGCTCTCATCAATGCTTATCGGTTTGCGGGTCGACAGCGGGTTACTTACGGCCACGACCTAGGCCACATAAAGAGCATAAACTGTCTCGCCATTAAGGCCAATCCGAGTTGCAGCGATGCCTGCCATGGGGTTTTGCATATAATTGAACGTAATCGGTCGCTGAGACAAGACAACGTCAGTTTTCGAGGACCATTCTAGGGAACATGACCCACGTACTGTCACTGTTCCTATAAATGCCACTTGAATTCGTTTATTTAACAGCAAAGTAATTTATAAAGAATCGTAAGTAAACAAATTTTCATACCGAATTTGGACTTCTTCTCCTTAAGAAAAGTTGAAAGCAGTGGACTTTAATAGAGATTTGTTTGATCCTCTAAATGTTGTAAGTTGTACTTTACTTTAAATATTTTGTATAATTTCCATGTATCCTATGGAATCCGTTCTTTTCTGCAAATTTAAATTTGTCATACGTGCAGAAAGATCCGCAGTTTAGCTATAACTGTTTGCAATAAAACGAGTTTAATAATGAACATTTTTTAACCTCCGCTTATTAATATTGTCAACCGGTTATTCTTATCAAAAATTCTAAGTCCCACAGTGATCATAATAAACGGATTCCACTGTACCGTTGAGTGACTACAGCTATTAAAATGGCAAAAAATGTAATGCAGTTGAACTTAATTAATTGATACTTAAATAGAAAATGCAATGCTACGCGAATACTTTTAATAACCACTCTATATATAAAAGTTGACTCAATTAAGTCCTCCACTATCTTTGAAACACCGAAAGGCGTGTTGAAATTCCCGATAAAAAGTTAGCAATATGGCGCGTTATAAGAATTCTACCGCCTGCAAGGGTAAAAGTGTGTCTGGTAAGATTCGAACCTTATTATCCGCCGGATAAAAAGAGCCGCCGCGACGCGACAGCGGAAGGGGGTGAAAAATAGTATTGCAAGGGGTAGTCTCCACTTCTTCCATGATGTAACAGAGCTTTTTCACGGTTTACGCCACCGCTTTGCTAAAACGCGACTACTTTATGCATTTTTTTCCTCTCTGCCACCCCTCTGATCTCTCAACTCAAACGGCAAAAATGCATCCTTCAGCGTGCTGGTAAAAACGTGCTGTTCGGTTCATTCATTCGTTCGCATTCGTCCTTATGCCGTCCTTATATCCGCCATTGAGGGACCGTTCCGCTTTAATGCTCTTTGTCCGGCGAAGCTTTTTTGTTTGCAGCCCCCCACCGCGGTTCTTGATCAAAGGCAGAAGACCCTTTCTTCGAAAGGTAACAATTAGCGATCTATTCGAACTGTGGGTCTTTTTCTTCCTCCCCCTTTTTTTTCTACAAACGTTGAGTACGTTGGGAAATCAATGGAAAATCAGTTTCAAAATAGAGAGAAATTGCTGGGTTTGGTGGCAGGAAAAAGTTCGAAGCGATGAACAAACTGCGGATCTTTCAGCAAATTCATTTAGGTTGTTATGAAAGCAAATCGAATGTACGATGTAATCACGAAAGTCTACGTACTACACATTCGAAATTTGAGATATTTAAATCTTTTAGGATATATTTTGGAATATTACAAATGAGGTGAGAATTCATAATATATAAACGAATATAAATAATCTAAGTATAAAATATAATATAAATATAGAAAAGGATTCCGAGAAAACGTTTTGTGAAGGAAATATTGATTACTACATGAATAAACGTGTCCTGAAAAGCTTACAAGTGGAACTTTCATTTGTGCTAAACGAATTCTAAGACGTTACAGATAATGCGGAAGGATTACCAAAATATAGATATTGTTATAACAATCAGTTTTGGAAATTTTAATTCGCATGCGTAGTTCTTTGTGAAATCGAATTTCAGATTTATGTATGTTTATTGCTAAGAAAGGGAAAAGATATCATCACTTTTTGATAATATATTTAATTTTATTTAATAATTAAATTAATGTTAATTAGTATATCGATTAGTAACTGAGTAAGAAATGGTGGTTCAAAATTACGTTGCACTATTGATTTTAAATTCTAATAATATGTAATAACACCCAACAGCTCCAAAAATTAAGCATTCGAAATACACAAATAATTGCAACAGATACAAAAATTCTACGTGGTCAATATAATATTTAATATTTGGTTCAATTAGTATAATAATAATAATAATATAAAAAATTCTAATCACAATTGTCATGTAAAAATCTGTATAAATATAATTTAAATTGCAAATCAAACTTGTTGAACTCCAAAATAATACGACTACTTGAAGAGAAATAAAATTACAGTTAAAAAGGGAGTAGAATTATAAGTATTAAAATTGGCGGCATCATTAAGTGAAAGTTTAAAGAGATACAAATTCAATTCATAACCGTCACACGATACACGATCAGAAACATGGATTGTTAGCCGCAAAATACAAATTAAACGTGGGGAATACGATTATTAAATTGGCCATTACGTTTTCAATTGTGACAGCAAGTACTGTATCGCTTCCACTCGGTTAATAAATTTTAATTAAACGGGTATTAGCGTGTTTAATAATCAATAGCTGAAATGAAGACTGATACTTCAAGTGCCCTGACAAAGTGAATTAATACGTTATCTATCCAGATGGCAATTAATACGAACCAATACGTGTTCCGCTTTATGATGAATTTAGTCGAAATCTACTTAACATACAGGTACTTTTTGCAAATTTTAATCTAGTGAGATATTAGAGGAACTTTAGAAATTTTTTCAAAATTGAATTTATTAAACAATTTACCACAGAATTTAGAATAATAGGAAATATAACGATTTTCAAGAATCATTATTATATTTTTTAATATTATAAACTCTTCAGTATAATTTTTAAAAATTATTTTTGTATTCTTTAGAATTATTTTTACGTAATTTTTCAGCATACGCTAAAAGATTCATAGTATCGTACATTGATTTTTAGAGATCATTATTATATGTTTCTGAACTTTTTTTACAGTATTCGAGCAATGTACTAACGAATTGTTTATTAAACAGTATAGTAATATTTAAGACCTATTACTGTAGCATTGAATATTGTAAATTCGTTAATAAATGCAACAATTTTTAAGAATTATTATTGTATTCTTTAGAATTAACTCATAAAATTTTCTGCGAATTTATAGGATCAGAAACTATGACGATTTTTAGTATTATAAATTCCTTATTAAATTCGACAACTTCTAAGAATCATATTTCCTTTTATTTACTTATATTTACTTTAAACGATTTTTGAGAATGTACCAAAAAATTCATAATATCAAGGAATATTTAGAATATTTAATGAATTTTATATTTTTTAGAATTATTTCACAAAACGAAGGAATTTCCTAGAAAATTGTTAATATTGATGAATATAATACTTTTTGGTAATGATTACCGAATTCTTTTAGTTATACACATTCCATAATAAATTTAATGCTTCTTCAAAGCTACTGCTATATTCCTTAGAATTATTGTAAAAAATTTGGGAATCTACACAATAAATTTAATAATTGTTTAAAAATGACTATTATATTGTACAATATTATAAATTTCTTGGTTAGTACTCAAAAATCTTTTGAAGTAACTCTTGATACTAGGAAATTGAATTTATTTACGAATTTCATTTCAATTAAGTTTTATAATCATTCACATAATAAGTATTCATGAATACAAAACGAATGAAACGAATTACAGTAATACAAAAATACTTATTATGTTCGCTACGGATTTTCCGAATAACCTAATAACTTTATTTGAGTATTAATAGATATATCCATGAACAGAGAAGGATAAATACAATTCAATCTTCGGTATAATTTCCATTTAGGGACGACAGAAATAATAGCTTATGTATAAACATGTGTACACGCGCGGAGAATCATGAAATGGAGGGAGCGCTCGTTAATACATATAAGATGGCCGCGCGTGTCCGCGCGGCGAACGTCTATATTGAATTTTTTGAACGACCTGTACGCCTTTCGCGTAAATATGGCCTGGAGAAATTGAATAAAATTCTTCGGCAGAAGATACGGCGCGCTGTACACAGAGAACAAAAGCATTTTTCCAGTGTTTTATTTACCTTGGCGCGATTTCGATTCCATGTCGAAAGCTCCTGAAGCTTTATTTTTACAGCTATCTTCAACAGCAATCGTGCAAAAATGCAAGAGTCATTCGAGGAGCGGATCGAGCGCAGCAAAATAAATCTTCACGGCTTATCGGTTATTGGTTTATGCGGTCACTTTTTCAGCGAAAAAAAAGGGTGGGGGAACGAGGGGTTCTGCGTTAGTTTGGTTTGATTTCGCATATGTATAGGTTTTCTCCATCGAAATCATCAAATTCTTCAAAATATATGTAGGTCACCTTTCTTCGCTTTTAGCACGTTTTGTTTGCTGTAAGATTTTGAATTTTAGAACTTCTGGTCATTTTTATTTCTGGTTATTTGCAGTTTGATCAAGTTGGTTGATTTTACAGAAAAGTTTTAAATGGTTTATTGAACGAACAGTGTGATTAACCGTTCTATTGTATTCATAGGAACTTATTCACTCTTAAAATAATTGAAGGGTTCATAAAAAAACGACTCTTGTCAACTTTTCTCTTGTTCCAGAAGAACAAAAGGATACTGTAGGACTTTGGATTTTTGTTTAATAAATTCCATTTTTCTTTAACAAAATATTCGTCATATTATACAATTGGTGTGAATGTTATCTATAATTACTTCGTAAAAAATTGTACCCAAATAAACAATGAAATTGTGGATCTGTTAACTAAAGTTCCAACGTTTCATAAGGGTTGTAATTCTTTTTGTTTTTTCCAGCTAAAGGATGCTATAGGATTTTGGATTTTTGTTTAGTAAATTCCAATTTTCTTTAACAAAATATTCGTCATATTATGCAATTGCTGCGAATGTTATCTATAATTACATTGCAAAATATTGTATCTAAATATAGACTGAAATTGTGGATCTCGTGACTAAAATTCCAAGGTTTACAAGTGTTGTATGTAGTTCTGTACCTCAGAGCCAGACTAACCGAAGTACTGTGTTGCAAACTCGCAACAGAGCGAAAACGAAAATTAGAAGTACATAAAACAACGTTATATTTGAAGTAGTTCGCTCAACGAAATCTTCGTTACGCATTACGTAACGTAAGTATATTTTTGTGGCTTTGGTAAAATTAGAAAAGAACAAAAAGGGGGTGTATACAGTACAATTTCGACAAAAATAGACTTGGTTTAGTCTGGCTCTCAGGTTATGGATCCCACAATTGTATAACAAATACAGCAACTATAGCTCAGTATTTAGATTTTGTAGAAAACAACGTAACTGGCCAAAAATCTTATTTTTTGCGGGAAATAATATTTTTGATTATTTTAATATCCTGCAATGAAAGTTCTATGAAATAAATAATCCACTCTGTTCAATAAAACAATTTGAACATTTCTAAGCAATAAATTGCCGACTTTTTATTGCGTACAGTCACTTTTGAAATGATTGTAGTCGCAACGAAAGGGTTAAAGTTTAAAAGCGAGCAGAACTGGCGTTCTGCTATGTCTAACAAAACAACCACTCTCCGTTTGTCCTGTTTCCGAATTATGCTCGTTAACCCACGTCTGCCTTTCATCCAGACGAATTCTTCTTTCGCTGAACGAAACTCTCAAATGGAATTCTGAAGGAAAATTCCATTGAAAAACGGAAGAAATCCTAAGAGCGGACTTTAGAAATTGATGTATGAGCTTGGTTGCTCCTCTTAACAAAACAGTATGCTTCGGCTGGTTCCTGTGGCCCAAACTCGCGTGAGAAACGTGGGACAAAATTTTCGGCGAGAAAACACGCAGTGGTATAGAGAATAATGGGACTTTAAGAAATTGATGCATGAGCTGTGTTCCTTTAACGTCGCGACCCCAGAAAGTTCTGCTTTAAACTAACTCTAACCGTGTCTGCTTTTTGTGTTGAAATATGAGATCTTGTTTGTATGAAACGGAAAATGTTCGTAGCGAATAAAATGTTGAAACACCAGCGCGAGAGGATGGAAGAAATAAATAAGTATATTTGTTAGAGTAAGTTACCGAGGGCTAATTTACGACGTACATCTGCTATTATTTCCTTTTCAAATTGAATTATGCGATTGCTATTTATTTAACTAGAAATGGGGGAGTCTGCTACATAACAACTGAAGTAAATTGAATTATTAAAATTACTGTCAGCCCAAGAAATCTGCGTACACCTCTAAATTTCAAATATTTACAAAAATACAAGAGTTTCAATCACCTTGAGAACATTAATTTAGTTATTAATTACAACTGTGCAAAAAATGGGGTCTTTTTCATTTTTTTCGCAACAAAACATACATAAATATAACTCGACTTCACAGAAGTCCACATAGTGTATGTACGTGTATTAAGGTATACATAACTGATTATTGTAATTGTATGAAAGGGGGAAATTCTGAATAGATTCCGAGATATAAGCATATTTATTTTTTATTGTACAAGGAAATAACTTGAAAAGTCCGTATGAAACAGGTGTATAATGTAATACATTCACAAGGAATTTTAATGTTTAATAATTTTACTGAAAAACGTTGGTCGCACTGAATGTGCGACACGGACAATAATAAATAATTAATACTAAAATTTCTTATTATTATTTGCATTATTATTAGTATTACTATATCATTTCAATTTTTTATTCTTATGATATTATTAACTCTATTTATATAAATTTTCCCGCTCTTATTTGACAGGGAAAATAAACTGTTTTATTTTCATCGTATTTGAAGTGTATCTTTATATTTGTCTACAGGCTTTGTAGAGTTCCTATTGCGTTAGGTTATTGCACAAAATTGTTAACAACATGAGCAAAACCCTTGTATAAACCGGAAATCAAACAGCAAAACAGTTTTATAAATATCGGACTGATTTAGAACGTGAATTTTAAAATTACTCTCTTCTAAACTTACGAAAGTGTGATTTATCAAGTTTTCCCCCTGTGGTCCTCAATTATATTGTTATTTCTGTAAGAAAAGTTCCTGGTTTTGAGAAAAAAATATAAAGAAATCGTAATTACTATGCGTAATTTGATGTTCCAATTTTTATACCGCAGGTTCATTTTTTCGAAATCATATAACATTTCTAAAGGAAAGAACGATAGGATTAAATTGAATAAAGTCTTAAAGATCGTAGCAAGATTAAGTATCCTTAAATCATTGTTTCCCCGCTACCCTCCAGGCACATCCAACAAAGTACATATATGTATGTAGCTACAAGTGGCACAGTAGAGAATCACGAGAACGGTGTTTAGGATGCACGATACGAACACTTAGGCGATTCTTGAGTCACACAAGAGTGGCAGGTAGTACACAAGTACAATCTTGTTCAAAAGTATTAAGACAATTGTAATCAATTCAGGAAACCTAAAAACCATTGAAAAATTACTAAAATATTTAAAAATCGTCATCTACTTTACATATTTGATAAATTAAATTTCTTAATTATTGCATTAATTAATTTTGGCATTCGTAGCATATTAGTTTTTGTATCATATTTGATAGTATTAGTATTCTAAGCATACTGTACATGATTCCATAAGTTAGATTCAGACTTTGAATATATTTCTCGAATGTTCCGAATTAATTGACCCTACATTTTTTCGATAGAATTTAAATCAGATGGTTCACTACTTCCCTGTAATTCTTGCAAGTGGTTTCTATCAATTTTTAAGTAGTACGGTAAACTTTGGTAATATGAAACACCTGATATTAAAAGCTTGCCAAAAATTGAGAAACTTGTCCTTTTAAATGAAATTAACACATTTAAACGAAGGAACTAATACATAATCATATTTAAATCGTTCAACGTGAAACAATTCAAATGATTTAATATTATAGTAAAAAAAACTAACAGAAGTGAAATTCGACCGTTCGAAAAAGTGATATTTAATATTGAACACCTAGCAAGATTATAAAGAAAAACTAAAATAACTTTATATCTATTATTAAAAATGAATATTTGTTTAAATAAAGTATCGAAATACACAAATATCTTGTAGGTACTTCATATTTTTCTCGTTGAAGCTGATCTCTACTAAAATATTCAACTATTTCTGCATACCGCGAAAGAGAAAAACGTTTCTTTATCAACAACAGATATTCAACTATCGCTTAATTGTCGATAGGTTCCATTATTGTATATAAGAAACTCCTATGCATGATTGCCGGCAAAATTTGCTATTTAATTATCCAGACGTTACAAAGTTCCATAGTACCAATTCTTATATTAAATACAGTAGTAGGATATTTTTCTATTTTGATGTCATGGAACTGGTTAAGGTTGTATAATCTAGATCAACTATAACGCGTCGTATGCGACTAGCAGGTGTCCTAATACTTATGAATGGGAGTGTATATCGTCGTCATCCATTTGCTCCAGATACCCCGAAGACGAATACGTGTTTCACCGAGTTACACGTGCCATTAACAGACCAATTGGAACGAGAGTACAGTGGAAGCCTTGTCTCTTAAGTCCCCCAGGGTTCGCATCAAGAACTCGGTGAGATTTCTGCGAAAGACTTCCATGGGCGCCGCTTTCTTTCTTTAGCCTACTGGCATCAAGGAACTTCCGGGAGAACGATAAGAGGGCACTTTTTCCGTGGCGTTTACGCACGGTCAAGTGTAGGGAAACTGAAACTTGAACATGAATTTTCCCGCCGTAAAGGACCTGACTTCTGTGAAGTGACGTTGTTAGATGATCGCCTGTTATATTCGAAAGTACAGCATTTCGTTACGCGGTTCAGCGACATGTGATGACAGTTGAAAAATTGCACCTTTTTATTAAAATCTTGGGGCATCTTATCGTTCTTCTGAAATTTGAAATTTTTATTGAAATACAGGCAGTCACGAAAGTCTACATACAGATTTTGAATTTCAAATATTTACATTTATTGTTGTAGGTCACGTCATAGATAAATAAGAATGGAGGGAAAATTTATAATATATTACATTACAAGCGGAAACGATTCCTAAGAGATATTTCATAAAAGTATACAAAATATAATTTTAATTATATTATACAAATTATAGGGCGTCGCAGATGCGTCAGAGAATATAAAGAAGTGTAAATACAGTTACAACAATTAACTTTGTATATTTTAATATACTAACGTAGATGTTGATGAAATCGAGTTTTCATTTTATGTACGCTTTATTGCAAACATATAAAAAAGACATCGCCATTTCTTAATAATGTTTTTAATGTTAATTAATAAATAAATTGGTGTTCTTGAAACGATCGAATCTATTGTAATTTTTTAAATATTCGGGATTTCGAAGTATATTTAGACTTTTGCGACTGACTGTAATGTGTTATTTAGTACTTACATTATTTAGTATTTTACATTCCGTAAATTAGTATTAAGTTCTGGATGGAATAAGTTGTACATTATAAGACTTGTTCTTCGAATAGAATTTATAATCGGATTTTAGTTTGCATTGGTACGTTAGTCAACGAATAACTTGTTTTGGAAAATCGAGGGTTTCGTATTTCTCTCCAAATACCCTATGATAGCAAAATCTTTGACATAATTAGTAATATTATTCATCGAAATAATATTTTAAACATAAGAACAATAGTTTGCAACTACAATAGGTATAATCTAGCTCGTTTAAAACACGAGAGCTAATTAATTATTTAATTATCGTTAGATAGGATCTGAAATGAATAATATATTATACTGGGTGGGGTACCTAAAACAGGCCATCTGAATAACTCGCTTATTTTTAACAACAGAAAGAAATGTGCCAGACAAAAGCTGCTTGATTTGGAGGGGCGCATAACATTGAGGAGATATAAAGGTCAAAGTGCTCTTTTAAACGGGATGATATAATTTTTTATTTACATTCTGATACAGCCTTTTAAGACGAACGCAATGACCAATAAATGAAGGTCGTCAAGGTTGCACTGGCGAACTGTGACAGAAAATAAATTGTTTCAAGGCACTTCTTAACGATGGCTACATATCTTCTCACTTTCACATTAATAGTGGTTGATTTTTTGTTTGTTCTATTAAGTTTTAGAATCCCTCGACCTTTAATTACATATGTATCATTCACATGTATTATATATTGAACTAATATACACGTATAATAAAAAATTACGAAAAGAAATATAAATAAAAGAAGCTTACAAATTAGACTTACATTAAGAGAGCAACACGTAACTTATACGCATATACAACTTATATAACAAAATATGTATTATTGCGATTTTTAAGAAACTTAAAGATCAATACTATATTTTCATGCTAACAATAAGTTTGTCGCGTGTTTGTTCCGCCTAATTTCACCTTTTATTTCAATTGCAAACATTATTCATTTCTGTTTTGCCGACATGATTATAGCTCGGAATGCTTCCAATATAAACATCGTATTGAAATATTGCGAAGAGATTTTGTTTTGATCGTTAACCTTGATAAGTTCGATAGGAGGAAGTAAATACTGCATGGATTACATGTGCACATAATATGAAGCATACAATACGGATAATGGAAGATTCCGATAATAGAACATTCGGATAAAGAGCTTTCGGATAATGGATGTTCCGATAATCGAGATTCTACTGTAATGCAATTGAAATAAATGTTTGTACATTCTCTTTGTATGAAGTCATAACAAGTTCGTGAAAATCCATCGGTGTAAATTCATACAATTTTTATGAGGTATTACGAATAGGTCATTTTGACTACCTCGATAATTTTAGTGTTAATAATTAAACCTTTTTTATAGTTACAATTTATAGTTATAGTGCTCTAGTAATAATTCCTTTTTATAGTTCGTTAAAACACAGTCATTATTTCATCGCATTAAATGGATGTAAAATTTATATCTAATTTTCAATTTATCCTGAAATCTCCACTTGAACTATTTTAAACATTTTTATATTTACTGCCTCTAATTATACTGCATTGCCGTTTCTAAATCGTTCTAAATTTATGCCAAACGGTTATTACTTAACCAACTTCCTTCAAGTCCAGTAATTCCAGTATATTTCCACGTGAGACATTCATTGCATTGCACATCGCCATAAAATTCTTTTACCTTCTCACAAACTTCACCCACATACTCACGCTATTACCTGTATCCAGGGATTGAAAACTGTTATAATATCAAAGAACCGTTATATCGTATAACCGCTATAAAGAACCGAAATCAGCGAACAATTCAACGATTTCGGTTATACTTCCAGTAGCTTTTGAAACGTCGGTTTTATTTCGGTTCTTAAACTCATTCTGTTATTGATTTTACGAAATTATTAGTATGCATAAAAGTTTCTAAGTAAAGCGGTAAGTATTTTAAGAATTTGAAATGAAAAATAGAATAATAGCGAAAATATCATCAACTATTTGAATAGTATAATGTACACATACAGTGAGAGTCAACGGTAAGTATAGGTATACCTCACAAAAATGAAATAGAGTAAAATTATGGGACGATTAGAGTTTGATCGTAATGTCATTTATAACAGATAAGTAACCATTGTGTAATAATAATATGTGTATAGTTATAGTATTACCTAGAGGAAATGCATTATAGTGTAATTATGTTATAATTTACAATATATACTATAATCTCACTTTTGTAAATTGGATACAAAAATTTAATTCTCACCGTATTTTGAATATTTTGTATATTTCTGCATTTCATACAATTTAAAATGAGAATCAAAAGCGAGTATACACATCATAAAAATGAAACTATAGTATTCATTATAGTACAAATAAAATTACAGTATAATTATAATATTATTCATAGCAAACAAATAAATGTTGTATAATAGTAGTAGAATTATAGTACTAATTACGATAGATAAATTGTAATAAAATTACGGTATAATTTATGGGGAACTTATTATAGTATAACCTCATTTTTATAAAGTGTATATGTACCTTTTTTTTAACTCTCACTGTATGTAACCATTGAGCATTAAGGTCATTACGTCGAACGTGTCAGTATCCCTCAAGAGGTTAAAACAACACAACACTTCATCTCTAAGAACTTTGCTAGCAATGCTCCGAAGAATCAGAAAAATTAATGAAAAATTAAAGAAACCTGGCAAAGGAAGAACTATTTTTCTCAAAATATTAGCTATGCTAGGCCTGTACCGTCTTGAAATTCATACCCTCAATTATTAACAGTTATTTCTGGCACCGTTTCAACCCCGGCCTATGTATCACAATCGGAGAAACAATTCTCGACTCGGGATATAAAGAATAGATATACCAAAAGCTATAGTCGCTCGCGGAAGAAATCTTTCGCGCAAAAGCGCAATGTGGCCACAAGTAACAAGAAGAAGCGACGTAAGCGTCCTCGGGGTAGACACGTCCTTATTTCACCCGCGGGTGCGGTGTTTTATCGCGCTAGAAAAATAACCAACCCCTTTCCAACGAAAACCATCGAAACAATGGAGTTCTCGTTATTCCCTGCCGGATATTCAAAGCGTCTTCGAAACGGGTCACGAGCGTGCGGCATACGCACTGCGGATATCGCGCGGCACCCACGGGACTCCCTCACCTTCACCCGACAAAGTGTCGTTTACGGATAATAATTAGAGATTCGATGAGGTACAGCAGAACCCTCTGTAACGCGAGGGATACGTTGCGCGTTGCAGGAATCTCGCGTTATACGGAATCACGAGTAAGAGAAGTTAGAACGGAATAAATTCTTTTTGTTTTAATGCAGCAGAAAATAATATGTACGTAGATAGACGGGATCGATTTTTATTAGTTTCCATATAGGAATACAAAGAACTCCACCTCCTTACAACTATACTTATACTTACATCTAAGTATATTATATTGTTAAAATTAAATTTGGACCTAACTCATCCACTCTGTATCATTCTAGAATCCGACCAACAATAAAATAAAATATGGAATATAGTATAATAAGGAAACAATAAAGCTAGGCAAACGCAATCCCCACAAACACAAATACACTTCATCTCAATTGTAACATACAATTATAAAATAAACGAAAAGTTAAATGCATTTCAAACTTTTCCATGTAACTTACAGCTAAAATTTCAAATCCTAAGGCTGACATTCAGCCTAAATCACGTCCTCATTGTTAGTTTATTCTCCAGTCTTCTCTAGCCCTCTTTATTTTCTGTTTCTCCTTATTACAGCCTTAATTCATGGCTATACATGACATAAGAAACATTATTTATAAACAGTTGATACATATTATACATATAAAGGGTGTCCCAAAAATCTTAGTATAATCGGCCAGCTAGTGATTCTACATATAAAAATAAGTCGAAAATGAAGAATAACATTTTTTAATTTAAACTTTCGTTTTCGAAGAAAAATTAGTTTAAAAATCTGCCGGTTACCCGCGTACTAACTGTAAATTTCAAATTGTCGGACTTCTGTTTCTGCTTGTGTTTGTATTCACAGACATGGACATTGCTATTATCTTATTTATCAAACCACTCAAATTAAATACAGAATAAAGGAAAATAGTGCAGATTGATATCGTGGAAATACGATAACAGTAAGAGCAAAAAATAAATCGTAGCTTTGATTATAGTAACTAATAAAACAAGCAAGTCTAGCAACAGAAGTGCTATGCATTGAAACCTTCAGTTAATATATGGATACCTAACAGATCTTCAAATTCATTTTCTTCTAAACGAAGACTTAAATGAAAACAATGTTAGTCTTTCTTTTCGACTTATTTTCACATGCAGAATCATTTCCCGGTTGGTTTTACTACAATTTTTAGGACACTACATATATTTATACATTATTGAATAAACATAACATAATTGATAAATGCAATCAAGTGAAGTATTTGAACAGGTATGTATGATTTTTGTAACATTTTTTACCGGCTCTTATATCATTCCTCAAGTATATTATTATATATTATATATTATATATTATATATTATATATTATATATTATATATTATATATTATATATTATATATTATATATTATATATTATATATTATATATTATATATTATATATTATATATTATATATTATATATTATATATTATATATTATATAGTATATAGTATATATTATTATATATATTAGTATATAAATCCATCTTATGGATCTGTACGTGATCGAATTTTGTCATAGATTTCGTTTAGAAAAGCTTTAGAATTTATTTGATGAAGTGAAATCAGATTAAGATAATAATGACGTATAAAATGTCACATAGAGTTGGATACGTCGATAAACAGTGCCGTAAGTGACGGATTAATGTGGTTTTTTGCAACCGTGTAAGAGTAGTATATAAAACATGTTTACAAAAAGGCGTGTATCTGTGAATAAACTGTGTTAATGGAAACCGTATAACTTTAAAATCATGTAAAAAAATACCATGTACATGAGAGTCCTGGGTGTATTTCAAACAACGCGATTCTCACCAACGTTATCTAATGGCTGCAAGAAACTTTTATAGCGATGCCAATTGCTTCTCGTAGCAGTTTTAGCTTCCGTTTGGCTCGTCTCTGTTTACGTGTAAAAAAGCTTTTCTCGAATACGTGCTTCGCGCTTTGCGCTTTAAATTTAAAATTATTAGTAACTAATAAAGGTGATTCGAAATCTAATATTAACGGTATACAATATTGAAGAATTTGAAGAATAAAAAAACCCGCCATATAACCCTTTAATATTTTGGGTGCCATATTTGAATTGTATGTTCCTCGCCTCAGCTGCGAACATATAAAGTTTCAATATAACATTTTGAAAACTTCTTTTGTGGATGTCATATTATTTAGTTACATTGTACGATTTACATATGCAGTTACTCACAAAATTAAGCATACACATATAAAGACAATGAAAAATGTAGAAATCAGGCCCTCGAAATCTCGAAACCTCGAATCCCAAAAAATGTCGAATTCTCAGAACTTTATGCTACTTTTATGATTCGGAACTCTCGATATTTAAACAAATAATAATTTGTACAAACAACGAGAATATTATCATTATATGAATTCACTTAATTGATAGTGTAACTGAAATTCAGGCTCTCACAATCTTGATTCATATGATTTCACCACCAACAATATTTAACCCTTTCAGGCACAGGATTTTAGACGGAAAAAGCTTAGTTGCACAGCCATCTTTTATTAGAAAAAAAAACATAACAAAATGCTTCTATATTATGTATTTGGCTTGAAAGTAGCACAAGATAATTTAAAATAATTAAATCTGTGGTGGTATCGAAAACGTCCCGCCGTGCGTGTTCAGACACTAAAGAAGTGGGACATATTTCGTAACACCGTACTTGAAAGAGTTAAGAACTCCCTATGAGGTTCGAATCGCGAAGCTCTGCAAACTGTTCGTGTCACGAATGACTGTCATAGGAGTTTCATACAAAGTATGAATTAAGAAATATCGAAAGGGGGTGGAACTCTGCTTTCCTGTTGTAGATGCCATGAATCGAAAAGGGGGTAAGTCGCGCAGAGGAAGTCGCGATAACAGAGGGTGAAGGGGTGAAAGTGGATACAGAGAGGTTGATGAAGAAAGAATCTTTTGTGCGTGGGGCTTTTGACGATAAAGAATATTTCTCGTGCGGATTCATCTTCGTTCCTTTTCACCCACGATTTAACCAACACAAAGGGTGCTTCCGTTCGTCAACATCCCCCACGTCCCATTTTTTTCATCTTCTGTTCTTCCCCGTATTTTGTATTTCAACAGGAATCAAACGTGTGCTTCTGCCGAATTAATTCGCGATTGAAACTTAACTTTCAATGATGTTCCGACGGAAATCATAACCCAGTGGAATCCACTTATTATGATCACTTTGCGATTTACAATTTTTGATTTGACTAAGCAGAGGATGCAAAATTTTTATTATTGAAATTAATTATTACAGTTATGATATTTTTTATATATTTTAATGAGTATGCTATCTTTTTTTATTTATATTTGCTGGCTATGTAGTTCACAAGTTTCTCTCTACCTTCTCCTCCATTACATTTGCACATCTTTTAATAATTGTTGCCACGCATTCATATAAAAGACAAATGGTATGATTTGGTTAAAAGTTTCGAAGAAAGATCTATTTCATATAAATTTACTATCAATAAGAATTCTTATCTTTGCTACCAAAGTGTAGCTATCACAATTGATACCAGTAATTGACATTTTATTACAACAGTTAGATTATTGCTAACTAATTTTATATAGGATATTTTGGAACCTACTAGTTATGATAATGCTGTCACTTGCGAAAGTCTTCGTACAGCTATCCATTGCAAAATACATCAGTTTTTAACATTTTATAAGCACTGATTTTGTTTAGCAGTTAAAATTACACGTAGATTAAAAAATGGCTATTTTCTTTCGTTTCTTTACAAGAAAGTAGACGAAAATTAGAAACTCCACTATTAATATTTAAAATTTTAAACGGTCTACGAAGATTTTCGCGAGTGACTATACATAAGCCATAAAATTTGATCACTTTAGTCGGTAAATTAAAGAAAAATTTGACTGTTAAAGGGTTAACCCCTTCATCTCCATGATAACTACATAATTATATATTTAGAATTATAAAATAAAATATCACTATCATCACAAATTAATGATACAAATTAAGTTAAAAGTTAATATTACGATGTAAAAATTTTGTTTCCAAACATTGAAACATTTTGATGAATTACTTATTTGTTACTTAATACACTTAAAAATTATAGACTAAACCCGCAGAGCTTCTTGTGTAAAAATAACTTTGATTCTTAAGTAATGAATTTATTAATCGACCAATTTTGATTTCGAACGAAGGATCTCAAGGAGTCTGCTTGAATATTTCTCTTCTAATACGCGTTCAACGCATCTTCTTGATTCCTTCGTGGAGAAGTTTGAGTTAAAACAGAAACCAGACCCGGTTCGATGAATCAGCTTGAAGCTGATGCTCTGGTACGTTCTTATGTTTGAAAAAAGTGGCAAAGTGATCGGATTCTTTGTCAGAACTTTGTATTTATACTATTCTGTTTATAAATGTCTAGATTAGTGAATTATTTCAAAATTCAAATTCTTCGTACCTGGAAATTCCCTGATTTCTTATTATTTTTTAAATTATTTCTACTAAGATTTCAATTATCTTGACAAGTTCCTCCGACATTTCTAAGTTGCAAAAGCAAACATATTTTTTTTAAAAAATTATTTGAAACAGTAAAACGAATCTGTGCGCATGAAAGTATTGCGACAAAATTCTGTCAATATCTTTAATTCGATTATCGATCACTGTAAGGGTGACTGATATCATAGCTGCGAGTAAGAGGCGCATTAATACACTATCGATTACTGCACCTTCCATCACAATTACTTGACAGTCAGATGACCGAACAAGATAGTAGGATTGATGGAGGGAATATCCCCAGAGTCAATGTTTATGAACATAGAGGCGACCATTAATCCATAATGAGATCTGCCAAACAGAACCTTAAGTAAATAGAGTATCAAGACAATTATCTCGCCGGCAAACTCCAAATAGTTTGCCCTAATCAATAATGATCCGTTTATTACCGATTAATCCTGTTACATTTACAGTGGCTCAGACTAAAACTCGGACACTTAATATTTTCATGCTTTAAGAAGCAATTAATAACCGTTCGAATTTCCAAGATTTTGAATTTTCACAAATGTTCGAATTTCCAAGCTTTTGTTCATCCATCTCTCGAAACTTTCAAGCGTCGACGAAAAAAGATAAAAAAACAAAAATATAATTAGATCTATAAATTTTGAAGGCCGTTGCAGAATTGATAAAAAGAATATTTTAAAAATCTTCATCTATTACAATTTATTTGTGATAAAAAATTATATCCTATATTTATTCCACAGAATCGTTTAAAGCGGATTAAGATACATGATTACTACTGCACTGTACACATTGTATATAAAAATCCATGCGGAAACGAATGTGTTCACATAAAAGTAGGAGAACAAAGCACAATGCGCGTATAAAAACACGTGGAATGCGGCATATTGAGAGATTCCAAGCTAGGCTTCTACGTAGACAATAATTTCACACGATTATACAGCTCGACACATTCTCGTCTCACGATTCCGTGGCCGACCTCAAGTGAAATCTGATTAATCTACCTTTCCACTCTGATTTCGTTCTTCCGCGACCCTCTTCGACCCAGATATTCATTCGTGATCCGCTTGGATCGCTAACTTGGATCCGGATGAATCCGTTGATCCGTTTCAACGCGGATCACCGGTAACTCCAGATCAGCAGTCATTTTTCTCAGAATCTTTTCGCCACAATCAGTTAAGAACCTCGTTGCCCGATCAGACGAATGCAAGGGAATCATTTGTAGAAGCGTGCGTGTGCTTTAGACGAATCGAAATGTACTTATGTGTTAGCCAAAAAGTCTTTTCATACGAAGACCACAGAGGAGAAGCTTGATAAGTTACAGTTGCCAAATTTTATAAGGGAGTTTTAAGAGATTCGAATCATAAAAGTAGCACAACGTTACAAATTCTTGAAAACAAAAGCTTTTTGAGTTTCAAGGGGTTTCGATGTTTCGAGCCTTCGAATGTTTCATCCCTAGTTATTTTTATTCCCACGCTTCGAGCACAGCGCCAAACATTGCCTGCGCTTAAGAGAAGTACTTACTCGTAATGCAAAGATTAAAACAGTATAGAAAATCTATTTATATATATGTTACTAAAGCTATTCTTGCATTCAACGGTAGAGTAAATGTACGAATTACTGCCGCTTTAAGGTTCGCGCGTAACATTATTTAACTATTTTAGAACATATTTAACATAAAGATCGTTCCAGTTTGGAGCATAATATTGTTCAACCGCTCTTTTATTTATGAACATTTTTCTTATATGTTCAATATAATAAATTCATTACTACGTAATTGAAGATGTACAACAAAGTCCAATGTCCTTCGTACTGTCACTTGAAAACTTTTCATTTAAATAGAAACACGTTTTCCACATATTAACACGTCAGTTTGTGTAACAAATATGAAATATATAGTAAACGTATCGCGTCACTGAATTATGACACGTTCCATACTTTATATTGGTCACGTTTTAATGTTCAACAGCACATTTACCTCCTAATACTTATCTATAAATATTAAGTGTACACGAATTGACAATGTCTATGTGTTGTTACGTAAACCGAAGTCCAAGTTTCGTATGAAAATTTGTTTACTCACGATTCTTTATACATTACTCTGCTATTAAATAAACGAATTCAAGCGGCAATTATAGGAACAGTGACAGTACGTGGGTTATTTACCCTATACCAAACAACTGCAAGTAGTCTAAGAAGACATTGGCCGTGCAATGAAGAAGGCCATCCGACAGCTTGGCTCTGCCCCTGTTTGTGTGACTCTTACAGTCCTACTTATAATCTTTCTCACAAAAAGAAAAGAGCCATTACGCGTATACACGCGTGGCTAAGGTAGAATGAAATGCGTGAACGTGTCAGTTACGCGAATACTTTGTACAATAATGGTCGAGAAGTTGCTCATAGTTGGAGAAAATGTATGCGTACGAAGTAGCACAGAAATATTCAACCTTGTAATTGTTTCCGTACTTTCTTTGAAGAAAAATGAATCTTTGAAAATGATTACTGGATTACTGGGCTGCTTTGAACGTAGCGCACAATTACGCCCTTTATTTCAGAGGACAGTCGTTTTTTCAAGTAATTATACTTTGGATTTATTTATTTCCTCAAAACTTGAGGGTTTTTCCTTCTTTTAAGTAATTGCCCTATTTTGTCTTGTTTTATACTCACCTCAGGACAGAAGTTAGGCGTTTCCAGCCAGATGAAGTTACTAAAGTTAGTGATTTGTTTGTGAAATAATTATCAGGTAAAAATTCAGATATTTGAATAGAGTGGATCAGGCAATCGTTTATAAAATATGACTCTACTAAAAAACTAGTTGCTTTATATGCTGATGGTACTAAATACAATTTCGGTTGTACTCAAAGAAAAGGCAAAGACAATGTTTTCCATAAAATTTAAAGCATGTATGTTAAGTTAATTGGTATTAACTGTGCTGCTCACATATGCAACAATTGCGTTTGTACCGGTGTAGAATGTCTCCCAATTGGTATTGAAACCATAACAGTGAAAATGTAATCATATTTTTATATCTCTACAGTAAGAGTTGGAAACTTTAAGGAAAGTGATGATATAGAAATGCATTACCTAGATTTGTCCTGTATTTTCCTTTGGGCAATAATGTAGTATTTACAGCGAAACTATAAAAATTGGATATGGAAGCTGGTTTATTAAAATTAAGAAGTATTATAAATGAATGGTACAATCGAACCTCAAAAACACGAAGATTATTTTATTCCCTTCTGCTTTGCTGGGAAAATCTCTTAAAATTAAAATAAAACTAACTTTAACTCGAATTATTTGCTATTCATTGAGTCCCTTTTTTTTTACTTTTGCAACTCGAATTTAGAATAACCCGATTTCTGGAAGTCAAAGTTTACCTCTATAAATCAAACTTTTATCGTCGCTGCCTCTATAACTGGAAGTTATAGCTACGCATATATCATAGTTTGTCAAGCAAACGAATGTTGGATAACGTAAGACGACAATTGGCTTGTTTCTATCTCTTGTAAATCGAATTTTCGTGCGTTTAATCGCTGTCACTAGGAAAGATCGATAGATCGAAACACTTATAGTTTGAAAATTATGACGCTTTCTCTGAGATTCGAGTTATCAAGGTTTAACTGTACTATAATTAGTATTATAATAATATTGAAATCTTACTATTTAAAGAATTTAATACCTTATATATTTTGTATATTTTTACGTTAATTTTGTATATTTTGCTTTTCTTGTATCTCATATAAATTTTGTTATTTTGGATAAATAAATAATAAATATATTATCTTATATAAAACAACTAGATACAATTATTATCCGTATATAATTATACATAATAAATACAGTGAGAGTTTATCGAAATGAAATTATGCTATAATTTGTTCACCGTAAATTATATTGCAATTATATTATAACTTATTGATCGTAAGTAATACTATAATTGTACTACCATTACGCAATATTTATTCATTTGCTATAATTAATACTATAATTATATTGTAATTTCACATGTACTATAATTATTATACTATAATTTTAATTTTGTGTACTGCATACTCACCTTTGATTCTTATTGTAAACTGTATGATACGCAGAAGTATATAAAATATTCAAAATACAGTGAGAGCCAAAACCGAGTATCCAACTTGCAAAAGTAAGATTGTGGTGTAATTTATTTACTGTAAATTGTACCGCAATTATAGTGTAATGCATTCCCTGCAAGTAGCACTGCAATTATGATTTTATTACGCAATACTTATTTGTTTCTTATAAGTAATATTGGAGGATGCCGTGCAAATATGGGCTACCACTTTTATTTTAACATTTATTGCCTAACCTGTTCAACATACCTAATCGTTTGCATATCAATGTATATCTATAATATGTTAGCTTTCTGATGTAGAATTGAAATGTGTTGCACAAAAGTAATGTTTGCAACAAATTACAAATTTAAAGTAACAGAGAAAATTTTTATTTTTAAAGGTCTGCTCGAAATATGAGCCACTCACGAAATAATCTAAAATAAGAATGAAAACTATTGTTTTTTGTTTTCAGAAAACTGTCCTTTTCATTGAAAGCGGTTAAAAAATCTCTCAATGTTAGGAATACAGTGCTCTTAGCAAATTAATTCTTACTGCAACAAATAATTATTAAAACAATGAAATAAACATACTTAGAAAAACTTTCACGATCACGAAATTCGTAATAATGACATCGTTTGCAACCAAACGCGTTAATACAACAAACGATGGTTACTATTTCTTCTGTACAACTTAACAAGGCTTATACTTGAATTAGCCCATATTTGAACCACTTTCTTTAATATCATAATTAGACAGCGGATGTTTATGCAAATACATATTTTAATAGAAAACGGATAAAGCAATGGGACGTGAACAGAAATTTATTTTTGTCATTACGGGAATCGAAAAATATATTTTTCATTTTGCGTATAATGGATAATGCATATATGTTTCGCATAATGCATATTCTATGCATATTACATGTTTCATGCATATTGTGTACATATTTCTTGCATATTTCGTGCATACTTATCGCGAGAACATATTATGTAGATCGTATTGGGATGCAACAGACAATCTGTTCAAAAATGTAATTCGTGTATGTAGTAGTCAATGGCAGTGGTTACTTCTGACGCAATCTTTGTTTTCCTTCTAACGGTATTGTTCATAAAATAGAATGAATTGATGAATGTTTTGTAGATTCCCATATTTTTAATTGAGAGATTCTAATACATTTAAGATAGCTTAGCTTTAATTTTCATGTGAAGTGCATATACATTGCATAACTATTCCATAATTATGGCATATATTTTGCATATTGGGACATATTATACGCGTATAAACATCCTCAGTCTAATTATAATCAAACTTAGATTATCCTAGAATTTCACACAAATTCATTTTTCTGGGGTGTACCTATACTTACATTTGACTTTCACCGAATATTTAACTATTTCTTTGCAAATATCAATCATAGTACACAATTTCTTTCAATTCCAAGCACGCGAACTCATAAAAATGCAAGACCATCGAAAGGATTTTCCTGAAATCCACAGAACGGCTAGTTACATGGGTTTCGAGAGGTGAAAGATAGATCTGACCGTAATCGAGAAATAATGACGCGTTTCCGCGTGAGAACGTTTTCGTTAAAAAAAGGAGCTACGGTTTCATGCAGCTGAAGTTCTTAAAGTGCTTAGAAATTCTGATTGCAAGCCGTCGAGGGGGCGTTTTCCCAGCGGCCACTTTAAAGGCAATCTCCCTTCACCTTTTTATACAAACTCGACTTCTTTAAAAATCCTTGAACTTCCGAAGTTTGTGAAATTTTACTATAATTCACTTCGCTGCGTGCCGGACCGACTTGGTTCGATAAATACTCGATAGAAGTTCGCGAATACATTTAAAAGATTCTCCTTTTTTCTTCGAAGATTTCTCTTCTTACTTCCAGAAGTCTCGTATTGTTCTCCTTTATTGAGTATGCTAACCTTATCGTAGTCAATTTAAAGTAAATTAAGACAGCTTTGCGTTCTTGTAAACTTAAATTATCTCTTTACGATCAAAGTAAAGAAAGGACTTCTTTCTTTCGTATAATTTACCTTAATCTATATCGTGTAACTATACAACTGCTCACTCGATTGCGGATATTTCTACATTTATTGGAAGATTTAGCATGTAAAATATTCGAGGGAGCATATAATATACATAAGTGTACAAGATATCCAAAGTAAAATACATTTTATTTCATTCGAAGAGAGAAACCCCTAATTTAGATTCCGCTTCGTTAATTTTCTTAATAAAAATCTGAATTTGCATAAAAATCTGCAGTCTACTGATTACAGAATGATTCTATATACAAATGTAAATCAAAATTGAAGAATAAAATTTGTTTATTTAAGGCTTCATTTCGGGGAAATTTAAATTTCGAATTTTGTGAGATACGCGTACTTACACTTTACTACGTTATTTGAAAATGTTTGCTTTATGTGTTCGAATAGTTTGTAAGTTTATAAAACAAGTTGCCTAAAAAGTTGCCTATAATAAGCGCAAGTGTTATATGACAAAATTTAAATAAATAGAAATGTAAATAGGCTGATACGTGCATATACAAAAAATATTCGAACTTGATTTTCTTGGAAAAGGAGTCCTAAACGAAGATATTTTACATATATACATTTCCATTTATTTATTTTTTTTTTCATGTAGAATCATCATTAGACTACAAATTTCATGCGGATTCGTTATTTTCAACACTTTCAGACGTGATGTTACATACACATACATGCAATATTTTGTCTCTTGTCAGTGGCAGTAAAAACACGTTTTAATTTGTTTTATATAATATTATAGTATAATCTCATGTTTGTAAAGTGTATACTTACTTTTGACTCTCACTGTAATCGAATTACTTGTTTGTACAAATTATTTTTCTTAATTTGTAAAGTTTATACGTATATGGTATTTAAAATACATATATGTGTATATAAAATAGTTTTTCCGGATGGTCTCGATTTATGAACCGCCATTTTGTGCCTAGTCTGGCGACTGTGAAATATGCACGTCGAAATGAATCCTCTAAATAATTGAGCCCAGGGGCAAATGAAAATTTCACGCGAACAGTGAAAGATATGCCGCGATTATCCAGAATTATCCAGGAACTTTTCAATTTCATTTATCTCGGTTGAGCTCATTACTGTGGAAATTATTTTTTCCAAGTACCTTATTTCATTTAATCAAGTTCCAAATCGCTGTCGCGACTTTTCTCTTACATTTGTATTTCATTTCTCCGTTATCTATATTTACGTTTAATTATTATTATTTATGTTACATTTCCGTTCAATTATTATTGTCAGATTTGTATACAGTGGCGGACAAAGGTATTTTCTGTTACGTACATTCATATTTCATTTCTCTGTAATCTATATTTACATTTAATTATTATTATTTATGTTACATTTATGTTCAATAGTTACTGTCACATTTTTATACGGTGGCGAGCAAAGATATTCGAACGCTCTATTATACGGAAATTCTCCTAACCTGTAAGTTTGATTTTAATGAAAGTTTGTGTGCATGTAGAGCATAATAGTACATACCCATATATGAAGCAATTTTTTTGTCCACCGGAAATTTCTTTCAGAAGAATAAATCAAGTCTGGAAGATTTCAATGCTTTTTTTATTTTTTTAATGCAATTTTTCCTAAGACTTTTTTTATGCTGCAGTGATAACGCACTAAAACCTGAACTTTCTTTTTAAGGAAATTCTTTCCTCTATTTCGCACCATTGCGAAGTTATAAAGAAAATGAGAGTCGGTGCAAGCTCTCTTAATCGTATGAAATCAGCTGAAATCAGCCTTTATAGTGCTATTTTCTTTTCGAGTTTTCAAATAAAACTTCGTAATGGTGCGAAATAGAGCAAAGCTTTTCATGTAGAAAATGTTCAGCTCTTAGTACTCTATCATTCTCCGGCAAAAAAGTCCCAGGAAAAAATGCATTAAAGAAATACAAAAGCATTGAAACCTTCGAGACTTGATTTTACCTTCTTAAAGAAATTTTCCGTGGACAAAAAAAATTGCTTCATGTAGGCACTATTATGCTTTACACACAAACGTTAATTAAGAACAGTCTTACAAATTAGGAAAATTTCGTTACACTAGAGCATTCGAATACATTTGTCCGCCACTGTATGTAGAACTACATCAGGGGCGAATTTAAATTTTTGTCCCCCCACAACTAAATGCTGATTTCAGTTAAAATTTATTCATTTGCTTATTTATTTTATTTACTTAATTATGGTTCATAAATCCTTTGGTATACAAAGTAAAAGTATATTTTATAAGTATATTACTTGTACAAGTATAAGTAAAGTATAAGTAAAACAATCATAAGGAACCGTTGTTAGAAAAGAAAGGACTTAAAACAATTCGCTTAAAAAGGGGAAGTAGACAGAAGAAATCGAAAGATTCAGAGAATAGTATTCAGAGTAATGCGAATTGCGAGAAATAGCGAGTATTTGTCCGATTTATAATGATCCATTGTAAAATTAATTAAAATCGCATGATTTTGTACTTTGTATAGAAGAACTTGTAGTGAAATTTTTCCCAGAAGATATCGCCCCATAAAAGCTGCTCTTGCTTAGCTTATACCTAAATCCACCTCTGGCTCACATACAATGTATACTTTTCCCTGTTCAATCGATAATACACTTATTTATGTTAAAAAAATTACGTGATTTAATATTGTAAAAAGTATAGAATCCATAAATATTTAAACACATTTTCCATTTTCTTGATTTGTGTTTAAATAATTAAGACACAGTATGAAAAAATTGATTGTTCCATTATTTTATTCGAACATTTGTCTCCCTGTTAGTTCGAATTCGAAAGGCTCCACTGTAATGAATTTATTAATTCTGAATATAAGTGGAAATTTTGCGAATTTAACGAACGATGATTTTGAATCGAAATATTGGGTTGCAAGATATATTCGTCCCGTCTTATTCGAGCTCATATCATTTATTTCTACATTCGAAGAAAAGTTTAATCAATTTTGTATGTAGCATATTAATCAACGATCTCCTTTTATTTTTCTAATAGCTGAAAGGTTCCTCTCTTGCATAATTTAAAAGATGATGCAAAAAATATCCAAAAAAGCGGGTTGAACTTATGTTACGATCCAATAGTTCCTTTGGTATCAATTTTTATATTTAATATACATTAAAGAAGCGGGATGAACTTATGTTACGATCCAATAGTTCCTTTGGTATCAATTTTTATAGTTAATATACATGTTTTACATTTATTATTTTATTTTCTTGGTTATATGTGTCATACTTTTTACCATTATCAGTGGTGCAAATCTAAATACATTTCACGGGCGCGGCGTCGTGTTATGTTGCAGCAATTCATAACAGAGAGAGAGAACAATGACTCGAGTGTCGGATAGACACTCGTCGAAATCACTATGTCTTCACGTTGCTACGTAACCAGAATGTCCAAACAAATGTTATCGATTACAAGTAGCACTGGGTTGAATAGCATGAATCAGGCTTGTACGGTACTCCTTCATTGATCAAACAATGTACAACGATACAACAGAATGCATTTATGCGAAACCATAAAGAACATAAGTCAACGTTGGAATTTCTCCATTGTAATATCATTCGTTGTTAATTAATACGAATTATTTTTAAGCTAATACATAAATAATTATTCTTACACGAGAAATAATACTGATAAATTATAGCATTTACTAGGAAATTATTTAACGCATGGTTGAAGTATTTCAACAAATTAATGTTACTCGAAATAGTACTTGAAGAAAAATTAGTAGATAGAAGATTAATAAGTAATGATAAATAATACAGCGTAGGCAATGTATTGCGATTGGTTCATTTGAATGTTAAAAAATTATGCATTTCCAAAGAAAATTGATTTTAACCCTGCTACATTTTCCGAGATTTTATTCGGTTCACTCGTATCCGTCTCCATTAGAAATATTTTATTGTTTCGAGAAAAAGAACCATCGACATAAAAATTGAAACTTGAAATCACATGTTTTAGTTACGATTCCTTCATATTTGTCTTAAAATTAGGAATTCTTTTACAAAAACACTAATATATTGATTTAGAACTTTTCTCATTTTCAACCCGAAATAAAAAAATTCTCAAATTTTATAGAATCAACTCAGTAAAACCTACACTGCGGACGATAACGCAAAGTTATGAATATTAAGTTTAATATGCAAATTTATGTTTAAATAAACACCAGCAAATGAAACTAAATATGTAAATATCTATTTTACCCTCCGAAATACAATATTATAACATACACTTTACATGGAATTTTTTGTATATTTTTGCATATTACGTGCATTATATATTCAAATTTCTCATAAATGTATACAAATCCGCAGTATACTAATCAGCTAAGATTAAACGTAAGGAATATTAAAAAAATACCCCTTAATTGTTCTTAAAATCGCTTTTTCAAATTGGCGTGCAGCATAACTCAAGAAATAATCGGTTAAGATAATCCAATACATGTATACACACAACTACGTTCTTTATCATATGAACCGACAAGATTCGTAACATTAATTATTCAAACCACATTTATTGCATAATTTAAATAAAATAAATATACAGAAATCATTCCTCTGTTTTCAGAACTGCGTATTATCATTAATTTTGTATTTTTTAAAACAAGATTTAGGCTTATAGGATGAGTATTTCTATTATGAAAAAAACTGCGTTTGATTTCTTATTTTAAATCGAAGTAAAAAGATACTAGAATTTATTGCTTCGCAAAAAGGCCAATAAATTGTGACCAAAAAAAATGTATTATATTTTTAAATGTTAAAGGGTATACAGAGCTTTCAGAGATTTTTCAGCCAAACTATGGCAATTTAATCTAGAAACCAAAAGAAGATAACAATGTTACACAAAATTTTTGAATAAACGCTATTTTACAGAATTATAAATAAATATCATTTGCATCGACTTCTGGACTTTTGCGTACAACGAATTTTAAAACAAAGCGTTTATTCAACAGAAGTAACTTCATATGAAGTAGTTGTGAAAAAAATTAAAAATACAGTTACTGAAACGTAGCAAAACACTCAGAAATATCGTAGACTAATAAAGTCAATTGTTCAAGCTTGCGTCCAATTGCGGGGAAAATAAAAATGTAAAAATAGTAAGTAATCAAACATGATTACTTACTACAAATGAACGTAAAAACATTATGCTAATAGTTCTCAACATGGAATTATTTGTTACCAAATGATACAAAAAAAATATGTAACTACGCAGACTAGATAAGCGCAGTCGACCTTCTGCGTGTTACGTTGGAAAATACGTTGTTACCTATTCTATGCGTACAATCTTTGTTTATAACTCTGTAACAAAGCCTTTATTCGCAAACTTTATATAACACTTCCTTCTTGTTTCGGCCTCTAAATTAGCTATCCGCAGTTTGACCGGAAAACTTCGAGACACCTTCTCTATGAAAAGTGACAAAAAGTTTCAAGATTTTAAATAAAAAAAAATTGTTGAAAAACACTTTGACTTTATTTGTTTTACTTAAGTTTGCCCCTTAAGCGGGGAAAGCGGATATACTCGCTTTTATTAATCAATCGTTCGGTGGGCCAAGCGGATATATCCGCTTCTATTAATCATTCGTTCGGTGGGTCGAGCGGATATATTCGCTCCTGTTGATTTTTACTTCGATGGCTCGCGCGGATGCATCGTTGCGTTTCAGTTGTTCATTTTATAGTTCGAGTATATATTTACAGTCTCTGAACAAACGACTATGTTGCAAAGAGAAATCAAAAGTAGCGCGAATCGATCGTCACTCGAAGTCATCGTGTTCTTCGAAGTCGCGGAAACTTTAAAGACGAACTTTGGGAAACAACCTATAGGGTAAATGACCCACGTACTGTCACTGTTCCTATAACTGTCACTTGAATTCGTTTATTTAATAGTAAAGTAATGTATAAAGAATTGCAAGTAAACAAATTTTCATACTAAATTTGGACTACGGTTTACACGGTAACAACACATAGACATTGTATATTAGTTTACACTTAATATTTATAAATAAATATTACGAGGTAAATGTGCTGTTGAACATTGAAACGTGAACAATATAATTATAAGGTATGGAACGCGTCATAATTCAGTAAGGCGATGCGTTTACTATATATGTTATATCTGTTACACAAACTGACGCGTTAATATATGTAAAACGTGTTTCTATTTAAATGAAAAGTTTTCAAGTGACAGTACGAAGGACATTGGACTTTGTTGTACATTTTCAATTACGTAATAATGAATGTACTATATTGAACATATAAAAAAAATGTTCATAAATAAAAGAGCGGTTGAACAATATCATGCTCCAAACTGGAACGATTTTTATGTTAAATACGTTCTAAAATAGTTGAATAAAGTCACGCGATAACCTTAAAATGGCAGTACGTGGTGCATTTACCCTAGATGCAAGAAATGCAAAGTTGCTCTCGGTGTGGATCATTATTTTACTATACAGTAGAACCTCGATTATCGGGACACCCATTATCTGAACTTCCTATTATCCGAATGCTCTATTATCCATACTGTACGTTTCGTATGAAATGCGTGTGTAATCGATGTAGTATTTACTCCCTCCTATCGATGTTATCAAGGCTAACGATCAAAACGAAATCTTTTCGCAATATTTCGGTATGGTATTTACGTTCGAATCGTTTAGAACTATAACAATGTTGCCAAAACCGAAACAGATAATATTATCAGTTGGAATCAAACGTGAAGTTATTAAGAAGTTGTAACATGGTGAGTGTTCAACAAACTTAGCATAAGAACATGATATTGGCAAATCGATGATTATTAGTACAAAAAGTAATAAGCGATCGATTTAAAATTATCCACTGTTGGAATAATATTACTTAGCAGATACAAAAATGTATCTTTACATTGAAAAGCACTGCTTATTAAACAACAGGCCTAACTCAGTCACTGGAGCCGATGGTCCTTTAGCCGTACCAGACCTAAGGGTCTGGTGCAATAAACATATGGAAGGCCCGGGGCCGTCTTTTCTAAATATCGGCTTCAGTTTTCCACGCGTACTCTCAAGAGCGTTCGAAGCGTTCATTCCTTGCAATAGCACAGCGGAGTAAAGACGTATTCCTCTAGCCTTTGAAAATAAAATCACTCCATTAAAAGTAAAAAGAGCATTCTTACTCAACACACAACCCCAATATTCCATCATCCACAAATGTTGATTCTTTGGACGTTAATGAAACCCTAGATAGTTCAGAACTGGCAGAAGTTTCTTTATATCATTATTATTTACTTATATTATTTATATTATGTTATTTGTTTATATCGTATCATTATCTGTATTATGTTTAGTAGTATGGAACTATATGAAATTTAGTAAAGGAAAAGCTGTCGTTCTGTTACATGAAAATTCTGTTATTTGAACACATTCGTTTCGCAATTAATTCCGATAATTGAGGTTCCACTGTACATCATATAAACAAAGATTATTCTGCATAATAATTCACAAGGTGTGCCAGTAATCGTGGTATAACCAAAAAGGGAATAAATCTACGTGGAAAAGTAAAGCGGAAATGTGGAATAACATTCGTTCATAAGAAGCTTAGTTTTTGAGGAAATTGAATTTAAAGATTCATGGAGTATGCATGCACTTAACTATTCCCAAGCTGGATGTTTGTACTAATGGTGAATAATAACGTCACGATAAACACTAATGTATTATCAATTTATATTTGTATTATTGCACGAACTTTTAAAAATGCTGTAACTTACAACATTTTGTTAAAATCCGTTAATGGAAATTAATAAAATGGTTAGTATTAATAGTTCTTACCTTAAAATTAGCATCGTTCATAGGGGCAAACCAAACTTCGCGATAGTCAAGTGCACGTGTACTCGAAGAATATTCAAAATCAATTTTCTCGAAAAGAAAGCTACGCATGAAAAATTTTTATTACGAATTCATTTAATCGCGAATCCCTAAATTTCTCCAATTCTTCGTTCAGAATTCCGAATTTTCGGCGCGATAGTGCGAAAGTGCGCAACGCTTTGTCGAAAGGAAGGTGCAAAAAATACGAAGTTCGGTTGGGCAATTAAAGGGTGGCGAGATATTTCAACGTGGACGCGTCTGACACCAGGTCCTCCTCCACTCGTTACCGCAATTACGCCGTTCCTGAGCAACCATCCATATATCCGTGCATTGTGTCCATCCAGCTGGCATCGGGACCCATCTGTTTCTGGATCGTCGGTTTGGACAATTGGTCGTGCTCTCTGTGTCTCATACGTTGTTTCATATGTGGCCACTGCACGATATGCGTTTCCAATTACTGGAAGAACCGCGGATGATCGCGAAATGGACAGAGAGGAATTGAAGACCAATCAGTAGGATCATTCCTGGATGGACAACCATAACTTTGATCGAGTGTAATTTCAAGTGAGCGAAAATGGAATTTTTTCGGGGCAATAGGATAAATATCCCAATTATTATCGGTGTCCCTATAACCGACACTTAAATTCGTTTTACTTAATAGCAAAGTGATGTATGAACAATCGTAAGTAAACCAATTTTAATAGTAAATTTGAAGTTCGGTTTACGTAACAATGCATAGACATTGTATATTCGTTTACACTTAATATTTAAAAGTAAATATTAGCAGGTAAATGTGCTGTTGAACATTAAAACGTGGCCAATGTAATTAGAAAGTATGGGAAGTGTCATAATTCAATAAAGGCGATACGCTTACTATACATCTTATATCTGTTACACAAAACTGACGTGCTAATATATGTAAAACGTGTTTTTATTTAAATGACAACTTTTCAAGTGACATTAATAAATTGGACTTTGCTGTACATTTTGAATTACGTAGTAATTAATTCATTATATTCAACATATAAGAAACTGTTCATAAATAAAAGAGATATTGAACAATGTCCTGCTCCAAACTAAAACGATTTTTACGTTAAATACGTTCTAAAATAGTTAAATAAAGTTACGCGGTAACCTTAAAGTAGCAGTAATTGGTACATTTACCCTATATACACATAAGTAATGTTACATACGGGTCACTTCACATCAAATCGACCGCTTTTATACTCGATGTCTGCAATATTGTTCAAATTGAACTATGTTATAATCTACACAAAATTAAGGGGGAGGGGGTTAAGTCATCGTTTTGCTGGTTTGAAAATTATTTAAAAAATACAAACTCCCAACGTTGGCAATTTTTGCCCGTGTTTACAAAAATTATATTCGTAAACGAATTTTTATCTCTGAAACTATTGATGGTACGAACTTCGTTTTTTTTTATTTTAATCGCAAAATATTGCTCTTTTCAATGAATTTTCTATGTCATACGCGAATTCATTTTTTCCATAAAAAATTAAAACAAGCAAAACGATCAAAGAGGGATGTTTTTTTAACGAAATTACAATTGTTTAAAAATATCCGACTATTTTTACGATTACATATATTACCGTGCAATAAATATTTGGACACTAGATTCGAAATGATTAAAAGTTTTATAACTTTATTATATTGCTATATATTCATCTGCAATAAACATTGATGAATTTTGTTTGAGTGTAAATCATGTGTGATGTGTCATAGATGAAAAAAATTCGTAATGAATTAATGAAAATCATTAAAACTATTGATTAAATTATTTTGATAAAATCATCAAATTTTATAACAACTTCGTTTCTTTTTCAGCTTCTAGGACATAGCAGAAAATATTATACTGTACAATTACTGAATATTGAATTATTGAATTATTGAATTATTGAATATTGTACAATTCAACTCGAAGCTTCAAATAAAAATAAAAAGCAGTGGAGAAGAATTTGTAGTGGTTACAAAATCAATTTTCCACCACTTTAATTAATACTTTTTCATTTGTACAAACATATGTTAAATAATATTTCTTTTTGTGTTTATGGACATTATATGACTGTCTAAGATGAAACCAAATCTATAATAGAATGTTGTACTAATAGTATAATCCACATTTTTAGAGCAATGTGTAAGTGTCCAAATATTCATGCACGGCAGTGTATGTAACCATAAAAATAAACGGATATTTTTTAAATGGCTGTAATTTCATTAAAGGGCACCCGTTTTTCATGATTTTACTTGTTTTCGATGCAAATGGCCAAATTTTGCCACACTATTTGTAAAAATTGCAAAACCTGTTGCCTATAGCCCACAGCAATTGTCATATATTCAAAAAGTTTGTACAATTGTGAAGCTTAAATGGCAAACTATATAAATGCCAAACAGATTAATAATTATTTGTTCAATAAAAAGGTATGTAAATTCCGTACTGAATGCGATGGCAAACATTATAAACGCTGCATTATTGGCTTGAACAGAAAATTCGTACCGCTGCCACAAACCACTTGGAACAATTTTTTGTCGAGAAAATTGAGAAATTCTGCATGAATAAAACCACGAAGCTAGACAACAGAAGAATGTAGGTTATCGAGAAAAATGGCGAATAATTTTATGAATAAAATTACATCTAACTGAAGAAAATCGTCTTTCAATCAATTAATACGAATTTTCTTTCCATCCAAATAATTAAAAATAAGTAAATTACTGAATTATCACTTGATAATTAATAGCTAGACTGTGGACGTTTATGCAATTATGTGAAATTTAAGATTTAAACAGAAAAATGTAAACTGCACACGATATGGAAAAATATATAGAATATACAAATAAAACCTCGTGTTGTTACATTTACAAGGAGAAACAAATCTTTATACAACTCCCATTTCTTTAATTGTGCTTGTGAAAATGTGAATTTGTATAAAAATGCGCAGTTTATTAATAATCTTCTTTTAATATGTCTCACACTTTTCATTTATAATGAAAGTTTTCAATTCTGGTATTTATGTACATCGTTTACTTCTCCAACTCCTTAATTTGATCCAAATTGTGATTGGACACTGACTTAAATGAAATCAGTCCGCAAAAAAAAGAAACATGTGAACAGTTCATATTTTAATAAGTGGCTTTTGTGGCAATATTTTTAGATTAATTGGAATCAAATTATGAAAATTTGCAATTTGACAATTTTTCAGTAATATTCGAGTGATGGAATAAATTTTTCCGCCATGCCATTTTATGCATTTATAATGTATTTCATCATCTTTATTAATTTTTGCTTCTACAAGCTACTAAATGAGATTTATATGTAGATGTTACCATCTCTCATTTATAACACATTTGATTTTTTCTTAATTTTTGTATAATTCTAAATTGCACAGTTAATCTGTGAATTTTATTAAACGGTTGTAAATCTTCGAAAAAAGTTTCAGACATATTTATGGGAAGAATTTGATGTAAATTAAAAAAAGAAAATTGAATTCATCGTATGTAAGAAATAATAGAATGTTACAAATTTTGATGACTATGTTATGTTATCTGTAACGTACTGTAATGGATGCTCAGCAGTGGGTGACAATAATTACCTGTAATAACAGAAAGGTTAATTTGTTAATGGGAAAGGAGTAGTTATCTCGTTAGTCAAATTATATTATATTTTGGTTCTAATAATTTATTTACATCATCCTCAATTATCTTATTGAAACTGAACACTATAGAATTTCAAAGCTAATTATAAGGACAAATGTAAATATCATACTACTTAAACGTAATTTTATATCAATAAATATCAGAATGTATTTTATACAATTATATTTTCGATGAATTTGTGTGTCATTGGAAACATAGACAAAAAATTAATAATATTTTAACTCTTTTGTAGTCTTCGAGTTTCTATTTAGTTCAATTGCATCTTTCTTTTTTTAAAAATGCTCCAAAATTATGAGAAAAAAGAGCTTCAATATAGAAATTAAATCTTAAATTTACGAATATTGATAACAACTTTTTTGCATGCTTCTCTAAATTACCAAATACTTTAGAAAAATAGAAATATGTTTATGTCAAAAGTGGACCATAGATCGCAACAGAGTTAAGAAAAATGTACCTAATTTTTATTTATTAATATTTTATTAATCTCAGCTTTAATTAGAATTATACAAGGAAATGTGTTTGGAAATTATAGATAAAACATTTAAAGAATATTGAAGTTTATTATTAAGTGTATAAATTAATTTGATGTCTTCTTAAATAAAATTCAAATTGTATTCGTATTAATGTTAACTTTATCTTAATTTTATTTACAAAAATATTATCCATTATTTTTTTTATAATTTTATTCCTCTTTTCAACCGATTCTCATAGAATGGAGAAATACCCGAGTTGAAGGTAAAGCTTGATAATGGATAAAACTACGGGCAGCGAATTAATTTACACACCTAATAGATTTAACATTAGAGTATTATGTTTAACGTAGCAGAAGTAGGAAAGACAGTGACGTAAATAGAAGGAGATCAAGTGAGAAGTAAACGAGCTTCAAGGAGGATTACCGCCGGTTGAAAGTATACTTCCTTTACGTACAGAGTAAATGTTGCAAAAGTGTTTCTGAAATGAGATTTTTTTCCACCCAAACTGCAGAAAGAACTGCGAGAATAAATTTAAACGAATGCTACACCCACATAAACAGTACTAAAGGTAAATAAGGAACTAAAAAGAAGGTAAAGAGAGAATCAGTAGGGAAAAAAATGAATAAAAGAATCAAGTGCAATAAAGAGAGAGGTAAATGTAAAAAAAGAAAGGATAGAGGGATGATTAAATGGTGGCAGAGGAATGCAGATGAAAGAACGAATACCAGAAGAAAAAATGTACAGAGTGGTGTAAAAATAGCAAGTAAAAAAGGAATAAAAGGAATGACAGTCATTTGTTCGCAAGTCTATCTATTCTATCGTTCAGAGATATATGTAAATGTAAAGGATCTTGAAAATTAAAATTTCAATGTTCAAGATTACACATATTAAAATTACTCGGAAAAAGAAATTTCAGGACTTATTATAATTTCAAGATTATTTAATGAAATTTTCCAACTGGTCATAAAAGTCTCTCACAATTTGTAATTTTCTTTCTAATAATTTTTATTTAAAACTATACAGGGTGCCTCATCTACAATTCTTTAATTATAATAACACGAAAGATGTTCAGGATGGAATTTGAAATAATATTAAAGGATGCATATTTTGTAAGGAATAAAAATAATAATAGTAATAATATAATATTAGATTGTGTAATAAGTTCGTTCATTTAGCGGTGATGTTACTTTTTGAACAATATTATGATTAAGGAATGAGGAATGCATATTTATGCATACTTATTCATATTTCGATTCATAGTTTTATAATAAACTTAATAGAATAGAATAAAGTGAATAAAATGGGATTAAAATAGGTGGTTCTAACACTCTAAATTCTAAGTATTAGGAAGTGTATTTATGTATTGTTATTTTACATACTCTTGCACATTGTATGCCTTTTATATTTTTTAACATATTCAAATTTTGCATAAATGTATAAACATCCGCATTCTGGCCAACGTCATAAATATTATTAGTTTCAATAATATTAAATTATATGTTAATTATATTAATAATTATATTAATAATAATAGTAAATAATAATATTAATTTTAGTATATTTATATATTAGTATAGTTATACTAATGATTATATCTATACTAAATGATAGATGAACAGGATATAATGCCGAGATTTGTTAAAATGAATTTGCAGACCCTTTATGATTCTCCCTTCTTGAAATTCATTCTTGAAATAAGAAATATTGAGGAACAAAGGAAGGCTTAATTTTAATATTCGAAGCTTAAAGGAATGGAACCTAAATGGAGAGTTATTTCACCTTCGGAATGAAACGATTTACTTTGCATATTTTGTATATCTTTGCATATTATGGGCGTTCTATGCCTTTTTGCATACTTAAATTTCTCATAAATGCCTAACATCCGTAATTTAGAAATAATGCTTGCAACTGTATTAATGAAATGCAAACAGACTTATTATTACAACCTAACAGTTGCAACCCAATTTTTGTTAAGTAAACGAATTTCTAGACAGCAATGTAGCAAAATTAGTTAATAAAAATATCCCTAAAAGTGAAAATTAGTTTTGAGAAATAATAAACTTATTGTGAATACAAATTACAGTTACTGGTTGTGAAAATCTCGTAGTATCAATAATACAACACATCAAAGTAATCATATGTGGACGTAGAAATATTAGAAAATATTATGTAATATAAATATTAGGTAAAGTATCGTTTTATTATTAAGTAGATTTATTTTCCTCGCCGTATTCCTTTTGATAGTAAATGATTATTTTTATTCTTCTCCTTTGTCCCACTTATTTAACATTATATTTATCCAATCTTCTCGTATATTTTTTATTTATGCAGCAGCATTTCGCACCTCAACATTTTAGTACCCTTAGTTAGTCCCACGTTTCCACGTTTGACCAAAACCTTTTTGCCAGGGCTGGTACACTTTTTCGGTGTACGAAATACAGCATGAATTTATCAGACGACTTAACACGTGCGTTGCTCTCGCGTTGACGTAAGCGAATAGAAGAGGATAGCGATTATGTGCTAAAAGGAACTTGCGAAAGCAACATCCAGTTATACTGTGCGTGAATTTCGTGCATTGCAGACAAGAGGAGTTCCCGAGAGAAAAGTGTTGGGCATCAGTTTTCGAGCAGGCAGCGTACGTCAGTTGGTGCATAAGATGGGGAAGGGAAAATGGCGGCGTAGCGTCACGTCAGCTCGAGACGTCGTTTTTCGGTGGCGATGGGGCGCATTCTCCGGTACCAAAATGCCGCCGATGCGATGGAGAATGTGCCTCCTTAGGACCGCGAGTTATTTTAAGAGAACTGGTTTGGTCGCTGTGCTATATTTACTTTTCTCCGGCACGCCAAAGTCATTGACAGCGTCCTCTTGCGTGGACCTCACCTTCCTCGTCCTTCGGATTCTCCTCCAACTGATCGAGATCGATCTCCACCTTCCACCCGTTTATTTTGATCGATACACACCTCTGTCAAGACTTCTCAAATCGTTATCGACTGCGAACTGGCAGGCGAGGAAGTTGAATCAAGTCGATGCGAATCAAATGCAGTTCTAAGGAATGATGAAAAGCAGGAATAATTTTGCGAATTGGGAGAATTAGAGATAAGGAACGTCGTCTAATTCGGACACACCGATTTGAATGAATTTTAACACGCGACTAGAGAATTGAAAAATATTGGAGAAGGAGAATCATATTTGGGGGATGAATTTATTCGTTCAAAATTGAAGGTTGCAACGATAGTAGTTCGAGTAACTCATAAATATATGAAGAGTGAAGGAATAAATCAAGGAATTTGCATTTGCATTTTGTTGAGTTTAATTTGAAAAAAGTTAAAAAAATGTGACACAATTCGAGTTTATTCAGTTATTTTCCAATGTCTAATTAGAGTATAAAGGTCATGTTATGAACAGTATAGCTGAATGCACTGAATTTTGTATCTCCACTGGCGAATTAAATGTAAGAGGTTCATTTATTGCAATAAAATTGTATTGTGACATTCCCTGTTTTCCCCTTATCCTTCAAATGGATATAGAACAGTGATGGCGAACCTATGACCCGTGGGTCAGACACTGACCCACGCAGGCTTTTTAAGTGACCCACGCGTTGATTTTTATAAACTTATTTTTTATATCATAAAAGAGAGAACAGACAATCAAATTTTTTGCTCTTCACTTGCAAAGGTAAACGTTGTAAAGCAAAAAGGAAACGTAAACTTTTTAGAGGATTTTAAAAGTGAGAACCAAAAAATAAGTAGTTTTTAACCATTCTCCCCTCCCCCTTTCCAAGTAACGCCACTGACTTAGTGACCCACGAACTTGTACTAAAAAAAATAATGATCAAAATTTGACCCACTTCTCAAAAAGGTTCGCCATCACTGATATAGAAGAATGTTGACCATTTGGCATACGATAGCAAGTCATGGCTTAAATTATGATGTCGATTCAATAAATAGAGATTTTACTTGCAAGAAAGTTGAATAATTACTTAATTTTTAACTCCAGTCCATAAGACTCAGGATTATTAACACTAGGTTTACGGACATTATGTGCATAATTTGACAGGTTTCCGGAAAAATACGTATACTGCATATAAATATTCGAACGTAGAAGCGTCAGGATGAAGAGAATCACGTAGAATACATATTCATACCACTGTATTCATTAAAGTTAACATAAAGTACTGAAAAATAATATTTATGGTCTCTATAACTTTTGGTATGAAATCTGAAATGCGTCAACGTGACGAATTCCGTAAACCTAGTGTTAACACTAAAGATTACATATAATATTTGAATATTTTATACATAATACATAATAAAGCTAGTGAATCGTTTATGTAGCATGCGTTGATAGTAGAAAAAAACGTACAGCAAGTGATTAAATAGAAATATTGCCCGATCTTTTATGACTAATAATTTTCCATACAAAAAATTGGTGCAACTGTATATGTGTGTACTATTATATGTAAACTATTTAAAGATATTTTTAGATAACATGATAGTTTTATACGACTCTTTATTACTAACAAAAGTAATCAAGAAAATTCTGTCGTTATTCAATGATGAAAAAGAAATGTGTAAGAAACGTAAACAAAAAATTAGATATATATTAAAATGATTAACATCGTACGCACTCATCTTTTCCGAACGGAAAGCAAACTTGGAATGGCAACAAAAAGTATTTAAGTACATATCTGTTAATTTTTCTACAAGGAGATTATGTATTAGATTTTATATTTCAATTGCATAACAATAAATCTGTATAGTCGTATAGGAGTATTATTTAACGATAGGATACTTAGTATATTTGGATCCAGTGAATAGATACCTAAATTCAAAAATAAATACAGTGATACGGAAATACCTTTCTACAATCGCTGAATAAGTACTACTATACAAATTATGATCTCTAGAAGTGAACAACTTTTCCAATCCCGTTTCCATAATCTTTTTGTTTCTCAACTGCTGATTCTTGAAATGACTTTGCAAGCTCAAAAGCAGGTGACGATCTGGACTACAGTGAGGAGTATAATAAGAGTGCATAAAAACTTTTGATATTTATTCCAAGTTTAGACTTTTACAACATAACGAGAATAACTCAAGTTGAAGTACTGTGGTATATAAAACCCTCTCCTGACACTGATTTTTGTTTTTATAGGCCGAACACCTTGAGAACCATGTTAATGTTTTTTTGAAAAAAACATTTAAGTGAATTGCTTTACAACTTACACCATGCAAGTCTCCAATGCTTGAATTTATTATTAAAAATACAATCTTCCCTAATCGTACGAAACCAACAATAAACTCTCAATATTTTTAACATCAAATTCCCCCCCGAAACATCGCCACATTTTCACTGAATTACAGACACAGCTTACATCATAGGCCAGAGATGCGCAAACTTTTATTCAGATAATGGATTACGGATCAAAATCAAGACTACATTTTTTTCGTCATTAACCCCTTGACAGTTCGGCCACGTTGACGAAATTGGTCCGTAAACTGCTTCTTCGTTTCTTTTTATAAATTAATTGGATATGCTTTTCTGTCGTGAAAAAAGTGAATACAAATTATAAACGAAATCTATTTATTTATGTATTCCATACATATTTTTTTTATAAAGATTATAAAAATTATGTGACATATATGCATACGAGTTCACTTTGATTTTGCCCGTGACTGTCATGGGCTAGACTGGAAAGGGGTTAATGAATAAGAATTTATCTGAATAAGAAATTATTCGAATAAAAATTTGTTCGTATAAAATTAACCCGAAAATTGATAAGCATAAGAAATTGTTTACATTATATTATAGGTATTATATTTTAAAAAAATGAAACATTAAACTTAAAATAAACTTTGTTATTGAAACCTTATTATATTAGTTTTTACAATCAATTTTTGTGAATATGGTGAATCAAAAACTGTGCGTATTGCTTCCGACTAGATTCATTTGTATAAATAGAGAATAATTTGTTACAAATAATAAATGATTATTCTGCGGATAAAATATCTGACTAAACATAATTTATTTGGATAATTATTTTAGATGAATTTTCATCCGAAACAAGTGGAATAGTGTCCAACTATATCATAGACCAGTTAACCAGAAGAAACTAAATTCACCACCTAAAATCTCACAGAAACCAATCGCAGCAAATGCAGCTTATTGTAAGCGAAAATGAACACGCAACCAACATACTTCACACGAATCAATCAAGCGAAGTACTTAATCAAGCACTGAATCAGATAACACCCTTGTATTCAGAAATTTCTCTCAATCTATCACATTCATTAACCCTTTACACTCCGTTAACGCTACTATGACGACACGCTTAAATATCCTCAAAAGTTATTAAGGTTAATATATTAACTTATTTCCACTAATTTGATTTTAATTTTTTTAAACAAGATGAATAATTAACCCTTATGCAGTCTTCGATCCACAGCATCATTGTTTATTGAAAACTTAATGTAACTATGGATAAAACTATGATGAAGTACATATTAATATGTTTGTTTTTCTTTCCTTAACATTATGTTAAATGTTCAGTTTAGAGATTATTATGATGAGTTGGCAACACAAATTGTTACTAATCGTAGACTAATATTACAAAATGACGGAAATTAATTATATTTAAGCTCTATAAGGTAAATGCAAATATAATATGGTGAGAAAATACATTCATAATAAAAGGTAATTAGTATAGTTTTAGTAATATAAAAATATGAATTTTTGCTGTTGGTGTACACATTTTAATTCCACGCAGAACCTCGTTTCATTCTGTAGGTAAATATCATTATATCTATTAAGTGTACAAATTAAATTTGATCTTTTGGAATTTTATAAGATTTCATACTTATTCACAGAAAATCAAATATAGCTTTAATATGATTAATATTGTATTCTTCGATAATGTTCTTAATGTCAATTAACAAGTAAATGAGTGTTATTGAAATGATCGAAGCTCTTGTCATTTCTTAAATATTTGAGATTTAGAAATGGATGTAGAATTTTACGACTGACTGTATATCATACTAATGTACAGTCGAACGCATAAGTATTTGTCCACTCATCGCACTTGACGCGTATAATAATAAATAAAAATATATACATACAATTGAAATCAACAATTTCTAGGAATATTAGCTTCTGTATATTTCATTTAGTCTGTTAAGAGACGCATCCAACAAGGACGTTTTGATGACATTCAATACTGTCTTTAGACCACCTTTTTGTCACTATATTTTATAACTATTATAAAACGTAAATTCGTTTACTTATTTTCCGTTTTCGTTTTACTTTTCCGTTCATTTATTTCTTATTAATTTTAAGTTAGTTTTATGAAATATGCTACTTTACTTTTTGCGTCTTATTTAAATACCGTATGTACAATTAATTGTATAATATGCAAGCAACTGTTCCAATTTTCAAATGAATAAGTAAATAAATTTAAGTTTTATGTGAGCACGTATTTTCTTTTATTTATTCGTATACTATGCTGAATGCGGTAAGTGAACAAAAAACACTTATGCAGCCATTATGTACAAAATATTACCATTATATGCATAATGCATACATTACTCTTAATTTGAATAATAAACTAACTTCACGCTCCAAATATTTAAAAAAATTTTATATAACAAAAATGCTGGAAACTGTGAAAATGATTTCTGAATTCTGTACACAGATGAATTTTCATAATGCGAATACATTTCTCATTCCTGTTGCGTATTGAATTTAGCCATGCTGCATATATACGACATAACCGTTTAAGGGGTTAAAAGAACCACGAGAATACCTATTTGTCCCAATTATTGAAAATGACTCGCTATTGAGAAGTAATCGATTGCATGTCAGCGCGAGCCCACCAATTTGTACGACTACCCGGAACCCTTGATCAATAAAAATATTGTTTTCGACTTTGTTGTCTACTGTCGTTACACAAGCAAAGAAGTCAATTCAAGATTACTGTTCTACTTTGGAGAAAAACAATGAAATATAGGAACAATTTTAAGAATTTGGAGAAATTCCGAATTTCGATTCGATCTGAATCTGCATCCGTTGAATTGATATGGGTTGAAATAAGAAAATGATTCCAAACTATTGACATTGATAGTGTATACAATATTCCTCTACAAAAATATACGGATCTTCATTTGAACTTCTTGCATTTGCCTCGTGATTCAGGGTGATAATTTTACACCTCGCGTAGCATTTGACGAATCAACGTTAATTTTATCTAAACTGAGTGCTTACCGACAAGAAGGGGTACTTTAGATTCCAGGTCAACAGGATAAAACTGTCTTTGTTATTTTCGTAAACGTTTATTCTCGCTTTGCCAGATATTTTTAGCTGTGACTCTGCTAACCACCATGCACTATACTCTGTCAGATTATGGCTGCATCGAATCTATATAGGGAATTAATGCCACTTTTAGATTTAAGAACGTGGGAATTGAAATTTTATTACTGCGAGCATGTTCGTTAAAAAATTTCGCGGTAATTTTGCATTTCAATGCATTTGATGCATGAAAAGTTTCAATGCATTCAATCATAAACGATTGTATTATTATATTTAGAATAATTTATTTCATTAATCAGGGAATCGTTATTATTTTCAATCAGCTTTGCTTGCCATTCTAGTAGCAATTGCATTTTCATACGATAACAATTACCTAAAGTTTCGAAAAATAATGAGCCGTGGTTTTCGTGCAATTTATCAAAAACTGATCATTAATTCTTGCACTCAGCTAATCGATATAACATTAAATATTGTGAAAATATGAAAGTGGAAGTATAATGCACTAGGTAAGTGCAAAAGTTATAATTGCTTTTCAATAGATTGTGCGATAAACCACGAGTCATCTTTTTTTTTTTTAAAAATTAGGAGCTTTTTATAATAAAGAAATCTAACTGCAATTAGAATGATTTACAAAAGTTATTGAAAATTATAACGGCTATTTGATTTATTAACTAAACGATTGAATTCATCAAAACTTTTGCACGCACCAAATATTTATATATTTAATATTCAGTTTTTAACTTACAAATAAACTACGCATCTTTAAGCAAGTTCATGGTTTGATAAACACGCATAAGTGTGTAAATATTAAATGCTTGAGTTAAGTCAGAACCATGGTGACGAATTTATTGTTTCATAATTGTATTTAACACTAGGTTTACGGACGTTACGTGCATAATTTGAAAGGCTTCCGGACAAATACGTATACTGCGTATAAATATTCGAAATTAGAAGCGTGAGGATGATGAGAATCAACTAGAATACATATCCATACCATTGTATTAATTAAAGTTACCATAAAGTACTGAAAAATAATATTTATGGTCTCTATAATTTTAGGTATAAAATCTGAAATGCGTCAAATTAACGAGTTCCGTAAACCTAGTGTTAAAGTCGATTTTCCCGAAAATCGAGCCTCATTTGAAGAAATATTAATTTAAGTTTTCGACTTATTTCTTCATGTCAAGTCATCTTCTTTCGAATTGTAATATCACTTACTGAACACCCTGTATATTTCTGTTATCAAAGTGCATAGAATTTACTTTTACTATAAATTTATCCCATTAACTTGTTAAAAATATAGACTTCAACTTAAATACCGACGCGAGTGTATAAAACATTGTATATGATAAAATAGATAAATATATAAATATATAAATGCGTAAATATTCCATACATATTCCTTGCATATATGCATATCTTCTAAGCATAAATGACGTGTAAGAATATTTACACTTTAATCATCGCAATTTTATTTCGCAAGTTGTATGCATTTTATAATATGATTGAATTTATTACATGTATTTAACATTCAATATTGTTAGATTATATTTTATTTTTTCAATCTGAATAGTATTCATTTCAAATTCCTTTAATATTTGGACATTTCTCAACATATTTTTTTAATTTGAAAGTAAACTACGAACTTATATGTAAACTAATACTTTTGCAGACACAATTTAAGAAATGAAATATTAATAGATATTCATTTTACTCTTTAAATATTGTAACGCGTAGAGTACTTTAAATATTTGCGTATTATTGTATCCTGCACTTTTTCGCACGTTTACAGTCAATCGCAAAAGTCCGCATACAGCTCTAAATTCCAATTATTCATAGAAATACAAGAGCTTAGACAATTTCAAGAACGTTAACGTATCTATTAATTAAAATTGGATAGGTTCTAAATAAACTATTATGTCTATAATATGTTGTTTATAAAAAAGTATCCATAAACCAACAACATAACATTACAGAACTCTATGTCTAGGTATTAAAGTATCCAAATCTGAGTGTTACGACTATATTTATACATTATTAGACTTTCTAATGCATTTCGGACGTATTATAAATTGTTTAGCATAAACGAAATAATATTCTTTATACTTTTAGGAGAAATTTGGTTTACGTAATCAATGACGTTCACTTTATAAAATGTTATTTAAGAATCTTTCTTATAAGTAATTTTATATTTTACGAATTTTCGCATCACTTTTATTATTCGAAAATATGTCTCAAAATAAGTAAATATTCGAAATTTAAAACATGTGTGTAGACTTTTGTAACTAACTGTAAATTTCTCATAAATGAATAAAAATCCGTGTATTCTTCTTATAAATGTCTTGAGAAATTTAAATCATTTTCATAGTTAGTACAAGCGAGATTACTGAATATTTAATTAACAATAATTTAACCTTTTTGTTCGCAGGTAATGTCTCAACTACATCCAAGTTGCGAAAAATAATTTTCTGCTGTAAGTACGGAATAAAAGGTAATCTCAATTTTGAGAATTTCCATTTCACGCTAAATTAAAGTTTCCTGTCTTGCCGCTGTAATTTTACGTTAATTTAACAGCACATATAAACATCGTTCGTTGTCGTTATTAAACTTTTTCCGGCTACTAATTCTTCTGAAAATGCAACAAATCACAGGAATATTTAAACTTGAAAATTCGCAAAAATATAAATTTCGTTTAATTTAAATGAGAATATGATATTGAAACTTCTAACGGAATTACTAAATACAATTACGTATATTAAATTATTGTTGTAGATTTTGATAATGTACTGCTGCGTATATTTATAACGAAATTAAAATTAAAGTAATACATTATTTAAATACTTTTATCTTCATATGCGTTTTATTTGTAAGAAATTATTTTTGATGTTTTATTATAGTTGGGTGGTACTTGCATACCGTATTATAATCATCATAAAGTCATTAATGATAATCACAAGAAATAATAGAAATACGAATAATAAAGAAATCGTTTCACTGTTTTTGCTTACAAAGACGTCACATGAAAATAGAGTTCATAAATTTTAGAAAGTACTTGTGATTTACTATTTAAAAATTAAATTAAACATTATACGAGAAAATAGAAAAAATATTAATGTTAAAATGAAGATGTAATAGTAGTAAAAGTATAATAAGGATACTAATAATTAAATTACGGATATTTAAGCCGCTCATTTGCCAAATCGAGTTACTCCACAAAATAAAAGCTAGGGAAATTGGTAAAATAAATATATATAGTCTTCTTTAAAATTCTTTTCGAGATCTAAATTCGAATAAAGATCATAGAATGTATTATTACTGACGTAGTTTTCATCTAACCACATAAAATGCATGGAATAATGTTCTAAACATTTTTAGAACATTTTTAATGTCAAAAACATATTTCTCATTTATTTCAGTTACATTATATATTTTTTTAATCGTCTATTGGTATAAATAAATATATATTAGCTTCTGACAGTTCCAGTGTTAAATATCCAAGAAAGTAGAAAATTGATATAATATTTGCAAAGTAATAAAATACCTAATGCAAAGTATATTTTATAATATTCATAGCGTGAAACTAGTTTCTACTTAGTTTCAAATTTCTTAAACGTGCCGTTAATTATGAATGTACCGTAAGTAAAAAAGGAAAATGCTACCATATTATTAAAATGTAAATCGATGTAACATAAGATATTATGAGAGTAGCCTAAATAAAAAAAAGGTAGAGAAATTGCTTCCATACTATTAGAATATAAATCGATGTAACACAAGATAGATAACAAAATGCAATTTTATTCAATTTTTATCATATCATCCACACAATTGTATATATAAACATACGGAATTAGCATCAATATCTGCAATCTAGTAATAATAATATATTAATAATTAATCAAAGCACGCAGCAGTTGCTTTGAAACTTCCAGTAACAAAACAGCATAAACGTCTGTCAAACACGAAACTATAGTCACGAAATAACTCATCGACCGGGATAATACATGAAACAACTACTCAGAAGCATTACTGAGAAAGTGGCCGAGTTAAACGCACACGAATACACATAGATATTTAGTTATTACGTTAGACTCGGCTTCGTCTCGCAGTTTAAACTGTCAGCGCAAGGTTTCCTCGGGGAATTTGCCGATTAGTTGGTAGTAATGAGCGAGACACCAATGTGTGCCACATGATGAAACTCACTAGGAATACTCCGTATCCTTAAGATTCAGTTGAAACAAAATTCAGTAATATATGAATGTACCAATTCCAATTAAAGCAGCTAATTAATAATCTCAGCGAGTTTGCAATATTCACGCGAAATCTCGCCCATCTCTTGGCGAACTGTTTCGAAAACTTTCAGATATTTATCAATTTTCTGGAGCGTAAAATGCGTTGTAAGACTTTCATCCACTGTTCTTCTCCCCTCTTTCCTTTCGTTCTTTTCTTAATAAACCAATTTGACGTTTTTATTAGAAATGAAATTCGTACTCGTAGTTTGCACTTATACCTAATAAATAAGAATAATTGAAATACTTTTCTAATTTCTTAAATTTCCAATATTCGAATTGGTAATTTTTATGATTCTCAAACCTTTGAAATGTCAAAGCTTTGGAATATGGGAATTTTGGGATTTTCTGGCTTTTGACATTTTATACTTTGAAGTTTCATTTTATAATTTTAAGATTCTATCCAAATTTCAGAGCTCTCAAACTTTCAAAATATCAAATGTTTAGGATTCTCAAACAATTGAAATTTCAAAGTTTGAAATTTACAAATTACATGATTGTGCGATTCTATTTTAAGTTTCTATTTTTATCCTATTTTACAATTCTATGTTCGAAATCACCAAACATTCGAATTGCCATACTTTATGATTTTCAAGGCTTTGATATTTCGAAATTCTGAAATTTTGGGATTTTCAAGTCTTCGAAATATCAATCCTTTAGAATATACAAACTTTAGAATTCTCAAACCTTTGAACTTTCGAACCTTTGAAATATCTAAATTTTAGGTTCTTGTAATCATTGAAAAGTCATACCGTTGTAATTTTCAAATTTTTATTAGGTTGGTGCATATGAAATGTGGTTGTTGAGAAATGTGAAATTTGAGATTAACATATGATTACTGTAAAGAAATACACATTTGCTGTAATGTGCGTTTGTAGAATATAAAGAACATTTAGAATAAACTTTAGAAAGATTCAGTGTTTGGTATCATGAATAAAGCAGAATATTTTCGTAATTTATAATAGAAGTATAAACCTTAAGAATATTCATAAAAACTGCTGAGAATGTAAACCTAATATATGGAACAATTTATACAAATATTAGAATAATTCAATATTGATCCGTAAAATTCGATACTGATAATTTTTCATTAGATAATGAATCCAAAAGGACATCAGATGATTCTAAAATTGGTAATTTTTTAAATGTAGAGTAATGTAACTTTGCTGGAAAATTGTAGAAATTATTTTAGTCAAATATGTATAGTGTACTAAGAAATCTACTTGTGTGTCAAATTTTACTTAAAAAAAGCGACATTTCATTCGTACCTCCACCGAGTAATTTTCTAATTTCAGATTTCACAAATCCTTAAAATATGGAATTTGTGTATTTTCACACTTTGGAATTTTCAACCCTTTGAAATTTCACTTTGTGGAAATTCTAAATGTTCGATTTCTCAAAAGGTAGACTTTTCAAGCCTTTGGACTTTGAAATGTTCGAATTTCTGAGCTTTTGAAGTTGCTCGTATTGACCTAATCACAAAGAATGCATCAACTTATTTTTGTATCTGGACGGTATATTTTAAATGCTAAAAAATTATATTTATCATTTTTTTTAAAACAGGACAGTGGTTTACTTATTATTAGGTACGCGTAACATGGTAATATGCACTTATGTAAGAAAATATTTTACAGTAGTGAACATATAAATAAAGATACATTCATAAATTCATCTCATTATACCATTTTGTGCAAATCATGTTTCTATTTTATCCGTTGTATAATATACCATTTGAAAATACAAAATAAACTTAATCTTAAAATTAACAATTAAATGACCGAATTATTATAATTCTAACAACTGACATCTTAGTTATAGATTTTCCAATTTATATCTAGTTTTTAATTAATAATACGTAATTTAAATACTGTTTAAAAAGGAAACCGAATAATCAAAATGATGCTATAATATTAGGTATACAAATTAATTCTGAGTCTTAAGAATTTCATAAAATTTAATATTTATTCACAGAAAATCAAATACAGTTTTAATATTTACAATTTTCAACGCTTTCACATTTTGTGAAATCGAAAAGTCGCGATTTGGAATTGACAAAGATGCAAACATAAAAGCTCTCAATCAATTTGATGAAACACCTAATAATTATATTTAAAATCACTTGCAAAATAATAGAAAAAATGTTTTTGAACATTGCTTGCCGTTATCTGCTCTAAATCTATTTATCTGCTTATCGGATATAATCAGTTGGTAAATTTCTAGGGATTGTGGGCGACAGGTAGATAATTAAGGTGAAAACTCAACGAATCGTTGCCTTTCTCTCCAGCTGATGCCTCATTACCGGCGTCGAGGGCGAAACCATTATTGACGCAACGCTGTTTGAATTTCGCGCCGCCTAAAGGCACGTTCTCATACACCGCACACGCGGCGTAATAATTTATGTATCAAGCTCGTGACGCTCTAGTTTCACCATTACTGCATTTTGTACTTTATTTCTTTCCTTTTTCACGTCTTTACGCATTCTGCAACGTGGATCTAAAGTTTACGGCGTTTAACGTCATAATTTCACTGTTCCATAAGGGTTTCTTATGCAATGGATTTCTTCTTATATTTTAAGAAAAATGGTGGATGAAATAAAGGCTATTTATAATTCGATGAATATTTTTCATTAGTTTATTATAGTTAGTATGGAATGCTAAAGCAAAGAAGGGGAAAGAAGTTATATTTTCCTTTCTTTCTCTTTTAGCTCCTTCGAAACAAGAATTCTTCTAACTTTTAACTGAATTAAGTGTATAATGCATAAAGTTGATATTATTTGTAACTAGGTACATATTTTCCAAGATAGCAAAGGGTATAAAATCAGAGAAAAGCAAGAAGAATAATAATCATAATATTTATTAAATATCAACGAGTTAAAGCTGTTGTTACATAGATAATACGTATAATAAAGCGGGTCGCACATCGTATATGGAAAAGCTGTAAAGTAATAATAAATATGATAGTGATAATAGTAATAATAGTAATAACACTAGTAGTAGTTCAAAAAAATATGTGACAATATAGTAATGGGAAATATTGAAAATTCATATGTTTTTTTGAGCAGATGGGAAAGAATAATTAAACAAGATCGCGAATAGCAAAAACAACAAAGCGTTGAAATGAGTTAAAGGAATTATTAATGAAATCAGTGGGTGTTACAAAACCAACTCGAGGAGAAGTAGAAGAGATATGAAGAAATGAAGAAAAGAAATTATTCAAGCAAATACATGCAGTGAGTCGAAAAAATTTATACACACTTCTGAATTTTAATTGTTTAAAAGGATACAAGAGTTCCAATAAATTCAAAAGTATCAATTTAGTTATTAATTAAATTTAGGTGTATGGTGAGATAATAGTGATATCCTTTCCATTTATTTAGAACGAAATATGCATACACAAAAAACTTGACTTCACGGAATTTTGCGTGTATTGAAGTACAAAAAACGTATTATTGTAACTAGACGGTGGATTTTTACGCATTTACAAGACACTTAAATTTGCAACAAAGTGAAAAAATATACGAAGTAAACTATGCGTTATTGTATTTAGAGGAAGAAATGAATCTCTATTTCAGTTCCATGTTATTAAATTTTTATCAGATTATAAAAATATAAATTTGCATAAAAATTCGCAGTCAAATTATAACTGTATTTATACTTTGTTAAACCTTTTGATGCGTTAGTGACGTTCTATAATTTATTGAACGCAAATGAAATAACATCCACACTTTTTCAAGCAATTTTATTCATATAATTCATGATGCTTCTTTTATGAAACATCCTCTGAAAATGTTTTTTTCATTGTAATCTTATATTTCATGATTTTTCATATCACTTCTCCGTTGCAAAATACGTCTTAAAATATATATATATAAATATTTGAAATTACGAAATGTTTATTGTTGACTTTCATGACTGACGTGTATGTTTAAGTGACTATATTTTTCTTGGAAAAGCACATCTTTCCTTAATTCTAATTTAGTATAAATACACGTGGCATTAAGTAATTGCACGGTCCGCCCTGCAAATATATCCAACGGTTGAAGACTCGTGCAACAAAGTAAACGCAGATTAGAGATATTCGTCAGTGGTTATGGTGGTATTCCCGGCCTGTTCATTTCGCCTGGCCGCGTTATTCGTCCCCCGGTTACGGTACACACTCTCTCCCATAGCACTCACCGGCACTCGGCCAAGTTAATTTTGATCTCCGACAGGAACAGACGTCTGTTCTTGTACAGTACTCGAGGTCCGTCGCGCTCTCGTGACCGTTTGTCCTAGAATCATGTCATGTGTATGCGTCTCATTGTTGGATCCTATCGACACGTTCCCTCTTTGGTGCACGTTGCGCATCTTGGGCTGCAATCGGTTTTGATCAGCAGAACTTCGATCCAGAGAACAGGAGAACTTTCGAACACGCTTCTCTGTGTTCTACAGCAATGGAACATTGAATGTTGAGAATGCACCTTAAGCTTCCGTGCTTCCTAACCACGAGCCACGCTCGACGTTCATATTGTTATACGACATGAGCCGATTTTTATCGTATTTTCTTGACAACTAGAGAATTCGTTGATTTTAGAAACATGCATTTGTCGACTACCAATATTCCTATTTAGGGGTTGAAAAGAGGAACTGAGCGGCATTCGTTTCCATGTTACTCTAATGCAATCGCTGGGCTGCGGATTTTTATGCATCTATAGGTAATTTAAATATGTAAGAAGACGCAGAATGCAAATGGTATTAAAAGATACTGAAAATATCGAAAGTAAAATACAAATGATAGTATTTAGAGGATGAAGCAACCCCCTATTTGTATCCCCTTTCTTTAACTTTATTTGTAAAAATCTGAATTTGCATAAAGATCTGCAGCCTAGTAATCGCTATTTGGCAAAGCGATTTTTATACCGATATAAAATCGTCCACATCGGTATTTTCATATATATTTTACCGGTATTTGTCGTCTATATCGAAATACACCGGTATGATATCGGTATTGCAGAGAAAAATATACGGTGACAGGTCCCATAAGTGCATAAACATTTGTAGTCTAGTAATAGTACTTGACATTATCTCAATAAAACCTAATATAAATCTGTTTTTAATAGGCCATTTTGTATACTATTGTCACTAAATTTGATTTTGAAATAAGAATATACAAATACATTGACGATATACAAATAACAATATATATAGGTGTAGTACCCAACAAATTAATTTAGGCACAAACATTTCCTTTTTTGTTTATTATCATGGTTACATTAGGAAACATATGCCTCGCAAGTTTTCTACTATTAGTCTGAACTCGAGGACTGAGAATTTTAATGCTCCGCTAATTAACAAAAATAATTATTCTTGAAATTAAACATTTTCTCATACGAGGCTTCCTCTTTGAGAAAATTGGCACTAAATATTTAAATACGTAGCATATGTGCATCTTAGTAATTTAACTTAGCAAATCTCGTGATAAGATATATATAGGTACCTGTGTTTATGTTTATGCGTATTATTTTGAGTAACAGTGGATGTCCAATAAAACGAGATGTTCGCGGGTGATAAATTTTATTACTTCAGAAATTGTTGGAAATATTTCTCATCGTGTTAAATACACGCTTCTGTTGGTGTACATCGCTGTGCCAATAGATTGACGGATGCTAACTGTTCACAACGAGAAGAATTTAGAAGTAGGACTTTCTCGACGCAATGCGTGACATAAGAAATGTTTGAATAGAGATATTACTATACAACAAAACTAGACTGTCGAGTTTTATTTAAATGTAAAATTTTAATGTGGAATTTCCCGAAAACAAAGTCTAGTATAATATTTTTCGTCTCATTGTATGATGTAGAATTTACCCGTACCCAATTATACCATCAGTTATGGGACACCCTGTATAAGTTTGATAACTATCAAGCATAAATTACGTTGAATATGTCAGTATCTTACATATGACATATGACACAATATACAATGTAATGAGACATCCTGTGTATGAATATGCCACTTGAGAATGCACCATAATGCAATAAACTTCACGATACTTGACTAATGTCGAAGTTAGTGATTCCTGCAATCACCTTACGTTTAACCGTTACTCGACTGTAAAGGTTTATCCTCATTATTCAACTTCAAAATAACTTCAGCTCGCTTGAGTTCGAGTAATTTGAAACTACGTTTACCAATTTGAAACTGTTCTCTCTACGTTGCTTGAAATATTGTTTAATTTCCTCGAAATTTCCACGAAGTTTCAAACGAAGCAGAGATTCTGTTTTGTTTTTTCTTGTCCTAATGTCTCGACCCTATTAGTCGAATTACTTGACTTCGAATCGCTTGAATTCAAATAACTCGAAACTACTTTGTCAATATAAATCGTTTGCTTAATTTGAAAGTTCCTTTCAAGTCCGCTTGTCTTCATTAGTCACATTATTTAAATTCCAGCGACTTAAAGCAAAGTAATTTGACTAATGAGGACGAAACCTAACATGCAACTTGCGTGAATACGGTTATTCCAACGCACACCAGCTCCCTTCAACCTTTCATTTTAAGCGTTCAGTTGCTTCAATTAATCTTAAAAACGATTAACCCGAAGTTGAAGCTAAGTTATTGGAATTTAAGTGACTTAACTAATGAAAATGGGTCTCCAGTCTGGTAATGCAATCGGGGAAAACATCATTTGGGAATACAGTGCGTTGGGTTTCCATGGTTAAACGGGATTTATTTTCGAATGAAAGAGGGGAAAGTTCGAAAGCATTAAATTTCGGATTTCCGTCGAGCCAGGACACGCTTTAAATCTCCCAGTGGAGGTTGTTTCATTTATCAAAAGGGCATCGCAATTCACAGAAGTTTTGTGTAAATCGTTAAAATCGCGCCGCAGCATGGCTTCCGCATCGCGAAACGATCGCCATATTGTTGCGATAAAAGGTCGCTGAATATGCAGCGAGTCAATCGACCATTTAATTGAGAGAATCTTCTTTCCCCATAGTTTTCTTTTTTAGTTTTTGATATAACATCCTGCAGTTTGAGTCAATTAGTGGATATTAGTATTCATTATTCAGTCCCTTCAAAGTTAAATTATTTTGCACAAATCGATCAAAAATTCCTGTATTCGTTTATCATCGGTTTAGTATGTAATCAGTACGCGGTGGATTTGTATGTGTTTATGGGAAATTGAAATGAACAAAGTGGCACAAAATGTACGTAATGTAAAAAAATATTCGAAGTAGAATACAAATTATTTTATTTTGATGCTGGATTATGGAGGATCCACTTCTTTAATTTTGTTAATAAAAACATAAATTTGCATAAAAATCGGCAGTCTATTAAGATAGGGAATTGTGAAACAAATATTCAATGTTTATGGCAAAGTCATATCTTCTTATAAAGTTTATTGCATATTTTCATGTTTACAATTAGTTTTCATTTATCGCTTATTCTGATATACGAGTGTGCTCAGTTTTGCGTAAATTCGCCTGATAAAGTAGAACTGTGTAAACATGGGATTATAAAGGAAATCTAACAAACGATTGAAACCGTGTTAGCACAGATATAGCCGTTAAAGGGTTAATTATTATCCTCCCTTTAAATAATGATAGGGTAAAATACCCAATTAATGACACTTTAAAATACGATCATGAATAAAAGTCGTATCAAAATAAGTGATCAGAATTAATGTTTTAATTTTTTCTATTTTATACTATCTAGCAAAATTTAGAAATTTATTAAACAATGACAACTAGTTCTAAAACTACCAATTAATAGATTTTTACGAATACAACTTGTTGCTCATTATTGGCATTGATTTCCCCTAATTTTTTTGCAGTGCTGACGAATTATTGACACTAAAAAACATTATAAAACTAACATAACACAAAAACTTTATTTGCGTACTGAATGTCATTGTAATGAACATAAATTTTGGACACACTTACCTTAAGCAAAATTATTTTTCGAAGTCTTTATAACATGTCACACAAATTGAATAACTTTTTAACGGTTTACACTATACTAATAATTGTAAGAAAGGGAACATTGATGTGAACATTCATGATCTGATGGCTAAAACAGAGGAACATTTTTGCTAATATAAAGTTCTATATAGTCACATTAATTTAATAATCTTTATGTTGAAATCTGTGTCAATAATTAAAGGGGTATCAGGATTAGTGTTGGTCCTATTTTTTAAAATATCAAGTTTTCCCATAAAATAATGTGGTTCCTTAAATTTCTTCAAACAAGTGTATACAAATTTTTTTAAAGAAAAAATCCAAAAATTTCCTTAGAAATGAAAAAAATTAGAGAAAACAGTAATCAGTAAATCAATGATTAAAAACAAATGTGAGTACGTATTAATAGCTTACACGTAAAATCAAAATTAAGAAATTATATTACTTATAAAATGGCCTAATATAATGTTTGAAAACTTTAGCTTTTAAAATTATATATTCTCTTCCTTGGTAGAATACATCTTTATGTAAGATGTCCTCTTCTTATTTTAATTAACATTTTAAGTCACCGCTTGTGTTTTATGCATATCCTTACAAATTTCGATGCTCTCATTAAATCTGATTATGTTCAAAGTTCTGAGTTATGTTTAATATCTTGTTCGTTCTTGAATAAAATTTTTCAAGATTTTATACGGTGTAGTTGGATGAGCATAAAATGCACGTGATAACACAGATGCTATAAATTTAACGGCAAGAAACTCGTTGAAAACGCTCGATTGCTCGATGCAAGGTAGTTATTTTTAACCCGCGAATTCTGATATAATAAGAATTCGTTATCGTTTTCGAGAATCCCAGTATCTAATCTACCTAGTAATGCGATCAAAATCCTCCAACGCGATCTATTTGCAAACATCAAAAACATCGTAACTTTCGATCAAAACACTTCTCAAAACTCCTTGAATTTCTTTCTCTCGAATAGAAAATAAAATTACACAATGTATAAATAACTTAAAAACGCTGTGCTAAACAAATTGATTAGATATTATTAAAATTAAATAAAATCATTTTCGGTAGCGACATTGTCAAGATAGATACTAAACATTATCAGATATTATTAAATGTAATAACTATACTGCGTATTCTTATGCAAATATGTGTAAATTATTCGAAGCAGAATAAATGTTATAATTAGACTGTGAATCTCCATGCAAATTCAGATTTTTGCAAATAAAACTAAAGAAACGATATTTAAATAAGGGATTGTTTCATCCCCTAAATATTATAATTTGCATTTTACTTTCAATGATCTCTGTATTTTTTAATACCACTTGCATTCTGTACCATTTTGCTATATTTTTATATATTTAAATTTTCTATAAATGCATAAGGATCCGCATTATTGTTATGATATTTAGAGAGTGAAACAAATTGTTGTTTACAATAGCTACGAAAATTATTCGCACATATTCAACTTTTCCACGAAGCAAAATATGATAAATTTGTATACTCGCATAAAAGTATTATTTAATGATAGGAAATATATATTTGGGCCTAGTTAATTAATAGTTAAATACGAAAATAAATACAGCGATATGCAAATACTTTTTGTAACCTTTGTATGTTATGTTTGTTTAATTTCGGTTGCAAAAGTATGAATTTGTATAAAAATTTGTAGACTAATAATAATTCTAACAACAGTTAACATTTATCTAAAAATAATTCACCGTATGTACAAATTAGATCGACAACTTTACGTTCAAAGTCTCACAGATTTTGTTGACTTAAAACCGGCATCTTTTTGTTAAAATGGAATTTATAAGTTGCGCACAATAGAGATCGAATAATGGAGATTATTCTGAACGTCAAAAAATTGTATTTGATTTTCCGTAAATACACATTGAATTTTGCGAGAAGCCACTGAATGAATTTATATAGCTAATGATATAATAAGCAATAATTAGAATGTAATACAAGAAGACAATTGTCATTAAAGATTTTTGCATGATTCACCTAGTTATCAATTTTTGGAGCAGCTTACGTGCTCCAATACTTTTTGTCGGTATAAATAGGAACAAAAAAAGAGTTTTTTTTTCGATGAAACCCGCAAGAGGTCAGGGTGACACTATTTTTAGGCGACCTTCGTCACTCCGAAAACCTTCAAGGAAGACCTCACGACCTTTGCCAAGGTTTAAAAGATGTATGGTACATTCTTTATGATATCGAGCAGCTTTCACTCGACACCTACTTTCCAACATTGCTGAATTAAAAAATAATTTATAAAATCCAACAATGTACACAGCAAATTGGAACGTTCATTCAAGTATGTGATTACTGCACTGCGGACTTTCGTGCGTTTATGGAAAATGTAAGTGCGCAAAATGATACAGAATGGATATAATATGCAATATTCCAAAGTAAAATGTATCTTACGACATTTGAAAGAAGGAACCAATCCGTATTTAAACACCATTGCTTTATTTATATGTAGCAAATTATAAATTTGCACAAAGATTTACAATCTATTGATTACTCCCCAAAATGTGTAACATTTGAAAATGATTTACTTTTCTGTTATACTAAATGTTCTACTGCGTTCTGAAAATTTCGTTATAATTCCCAGTAAAATTTTAAATTCCATTTTACCTTAATTGAATCTTAATAGGGTTGCCTGAATTAAATTGTGCTTTAACGAAAGTTCTGCAAGTCACAGAAGATAATTATTTTAATGGCTTCATTCTTACCTGTCCGAAGTTTCTTTCTATTAAATTCTTTGCATATGAAGACCACAGGGGGAGAACATGATGATTGTATTTCTTTTTTCGATTTCCTGTTTTTGATGTCATTTTTTTAATTATCCAGAGCGAGAGGGGGAACTTTTTCATAGAGAAAGTGTGAAACAGGTGGATAATGTGATAAATATACTTTATAAAGTAAGCTCCATTTATATAAAATAAGTTAGTTATCTAAATACATTTTTGTCCAATATTGTAGACGTTAAAACACAATTTTTTTTATCTCACGGCCCGTTCAGACGATATATGACGTTTTGGCCGATTCGGTAATTTTGCGGAAACAGTAATCATCAAAAGCAGTATTCACATCGCTTCTGCACTGTCGACATTCATTACATCATCCAAATCTTCGAATTGCCAATACTTGAAATTCTTAAAGCGCCGAATTGCCAGCGCTTGAAATTCTCAAAGCGCCGAATTTCCAATTCATTTTTCCGAAGTCTCCAATATTCAGTGCTTTGAACTCTCAAAGATTGGAATTCCCAATGGTTTGAATTTCCACAGCTTCGAATTCCCAATGATTCAAATGTTTAAAGCGGCGAATTTGCAAAATTCCGAATTCTCAATATCAGGAACTTCTGCAGCTTTAAATTCCCTTCGTTTCGAATTTCAGACGCTACAAATTTTCAAAGCATCGAATTCGCAATGGATTCAATTTCCAAAGCTTTGGATTCCCAATACGTTGAATCCCCCAAAGCTTTGAATTTCCAAAGTTTCAAATCCATGATCCGTTGTCTCTAATTTCTAATGCCTTACATTTCCTATACTTCGAATATCTAACATTCCAAATTACCAGATCGATCAAAGAACCGTATCGTCTGAGCGAGTTGTTACACTTTTTGAAAAAGAACTACGTCTTCCCGAAGACGATCGAACACTTGGCTGGCAGGGTAAACTTTCTCGTACATATATACGATATTTCACTCGTATTGGCAAGAAATACTAGGACAACGAAACTCTGACGCGTAAACCTCAAGGCGATAAAGCTTATAGTGAAATTCCTTGGCATATAACCGGTAGGAAGACCGGTACGCCTCGTTATGCTTTTATGCTTTCGAACTGTCGTCGAATAGTCGACCAACGATAGCATCTTCCTAGTAGCGTTATCATGAGTTGTCGCATAACACGTGAGCAAGAGCGTGTGCGTAGTAATCGACATACCAGTCACCATCGTCTCACTTTAATAGTTTACTACAATACAATCGATTACGTCATAGATTCTTCAATGTAATTGAATGCAAAGTAGGTCTTGGACCTTTTTAACCCTAGAGATACCAAGATGGTCAAAATGAGTCATGTGTAATTTCTTATAAAAATTGTGTAAACCTACAACGGTGCAATTTTAAAGAATTTCGGAAATTTTCTATAAATAACCTGAACGAAGATTTATTTTCCTTGTATTATGTAATTTTGCAAACGTTATATTGCGTTAATCATCTTGGAGTAAATAAACATACTTCAATTGCCGGTAGTTCTAGTGTTAAGAATTTTTTTGTAAGATTGGAATCGTTGTATTTTTGCGAAAAAAAATATACATAAAGATTTAAAAAATTCTTATTGAAAGCTATTATTAGAGTGCGGATTCTTATACAAAATTAAAATTTTATAAACTCATTTACAGAAATGGAACTTTAATATAATTTTTTTGCATTTTTTAACAATTACAACATCTTAACATATACTTTCGATATTTTATATGTTTTTGCGCATTATGGGAGTTCAGCAATTTTGTACACCTTCAGATTTGCTATAAATGCATAAAGATCCGCAGTCTAGCTATTATAATAAAACAAATTCATTATTACTCTCCAGTTTATCCATTATACGTGACAGACATTGCTGATTTATTAACAAATATTAAGGCAGATAAAATAAACCTTATCAGTACAAGATCGAAGGAAAAATGCTGCGATAAATCATATGATTAATGATAAAATATGATTATCAAGTTCGATATGATTTCAGAAGTGCACTTTATAATTTTTGTTGAATTTTTATTGTGTAGAAATAAAATATAATATCAATAAACAACTATTATTAAGTATTTTTACTACTATCTTATTAATGCCATAAATTTAACAAAATTTGTAATATTTAAATTGTACAGTAAAACGAAGAGCTAAATAAATTAAAATATTTGACTCAATTGAAACATTGTAGTGTAGTAGCTTGTTACAACATAGACTCTTACAATTGTTTAATAGTATTTAGTAAATATGTAAAAAGAAATGTTAAAAATTGACAGTTTTATGAGTTAGAATTTTATTATCAAATTTAATATTACACTTTTAAATTTATTAATAATTCACATATATAATATAATACTTATTCATTATAATATAATTGTAAATAATTATAATATGTTATTAATATAATTGTATATACTTATAATACTTTATTACTATCATACATGTACTTATTAAATGCACCAGTAAGTAATTTACTACTTCTGATTAACTTGATAAATTTATTTTCGCAAAAACTAAGCTTCCTTGAGAAGGAATCTATAACTGACCCAGAAGATGGTATAAAGTATTTTAACATAGCAGCAATTATATTTAAGGCAAAATAGATTGACGATTTTCTAAAACCCATATGATGAATTTAATAAAAAGAAGTGGATTATTTATTAATACATCTAATAATATAATATTATTATGTTTTTGTATGTACCAAGTCTTTAGCTGACAATAAATAATATAATAGGAAAATTCTAGAAATTGAGTATTGCCTTTCTTATTCAGGTAGCCTACCATGAAAACGATTTCTGTGGTTTTTGCTCGGGTTATTTCCAATAACTTCCCTTTACCTGCCAGGTGTTCATTATAGCCCTTGAAGTTCCCCAGTTCCCCAGTCAATAATCCTCTGACGAAAGTAAATACAACATTTATCCTCTAAAAATGAAGAGTTACTCTTAAAAGAATTATTCTGCAAACAGGAACTAAAAATGAAATTAATTTTATATACTTCTATTTTTCCCTCTATTGCCTCTGGCATCTTTCATTTTATTTATTCTCCGTAACATAAATCGTATAAATATTTTAGTATTGAAATACTTTTTGTTCAGATTTTACGTTTTACCAGACCTGGGCAAATTTGATTTAAAATGAAAATAAGAAATAACTATTTTAGAGAAATTATTTCAGACCATTATTTTCAATACTATTGTTTGAAAATGAAAATAATATCGATTCATTTGAAATAAAGGTATTTCAGATAATGGGATATTTCGTTGTTTCTTTATTTTAAATTTAACAAAAGGAATAATCCTAAAAATAATATGCGGAATTGTATGAAATAAATAGTGTAAGTACACAAAAGAGTATTAGTATAAACTAGAGCTGGGTCTGGTAAAGATTACCGATAATTTTTAAGATTTTTGACAATTTTACAATTATTTCGCATAATCATTTTTAAATTATTTTCAAATAAATGCAAAAATAAAAGAACATGTTATTTGAAACAACATTTCAAATAAGTAGAAAAATAAATAAACATGTTATTTGAAATAACATTTTAAATAATAAATAAAGAAATAACTTAACATGTTATTTGAATATTGAAAGAAAACATTGATATCCTCAAAATATCGATGTATCATTGCCATCCCTAAATAAGGAGTGGAAATAAAAACGGCTGAAATTGTTAGAATTCAAGTTTTGAGGAAAACAATTTTTGGTTGTCAAAATGTCATTTATTAACCAAATATAACAAAACTCATTTGTTACATGGTTTAATAACCTTTGGTTTAATATTTTAAAATTCTATTACTTAATAATAAAATAATTTTTATGTTTTAAGAAAGACTTAACTCGGTTATGTAATTTACAAAAACAGGCTAAATGTGCCAATTTATCATTCTCCAAATAAGCCAACATTTTTCTAACATCATCAACTTTTTCCTTCGATATTCGATTAATAATCTTCAGAGGTGATAGTGCCGTTGACTTTATTTTATCTGTATTTGTTCCTTTCTTGTAAACGTTAATGACTTTCCAGTTTTTCCTCTTCATTTAAACAAGGTGTGATTGTGTTTGCTGACACATTCAGCCTAATTTAGGAAACTTATCGTCTAACATATATCCCACATTAGACATACGAAATGATAAAAACTGTATTAATCACTCTGATAACACTTCTCTTCTTATTTACTAATATTGCCACTTATATAAGCACGGTTATTATGAAAAAATTTCTTTTTTAAAAATGGCACTTTCAGCCTATTATTACTTCTGCTCTTCAAATATAACTCATACTATTGTTGACTAATGACCCACTCACACATACTCTACTTTTCTATAGTACCAAAAAATCCGACCACGAAACATCACATATCTGCGGCAACATTCCTTCCACAACGAGGTTCCGGTGTGTCGCGATAAAGTCTCGTATAGTAAAATTCCTCGGCATGTATGTGCTCACTCACACAAAGGCTTACTGGACACACACGCCCCCACCATACATGCTACTGAGCGGTCGCCAAGTGGTCGACTGCTTGTATGCTAGGGACGAGTATATACGTATACTCCATCCCCACTTTTAGCAGTCTATGTGCGGCACGCGAAGCGGTACAGTCACACTAACGCGTGCCTACTATAGGTCCAGGTAGTGAACGCGTACTCACTATACGCCAACATATTTACTATAGCCGGAGCATACAAACGCGTGCCTGCCGGCAGAAGATTCGCGTCTCGAACGGAGCAGCGAGTAGTCTTGCGACTACTCTCGAGTAGACAGCCTCACGGGAGAGGCTGCGCCGCTTCTTTAGACATTCGCTGGACATTCCGAAGTTCTCCAGGAACAACCGAGAAACGAGCGGAACGCGGCTCCGATTACCTGCTCTCTGCTTTCGGTACTCTCAGGTGAGAGGAAGACCAGGCGCCCGGATTCCTTGCCTGCCGGCCGACTTCAATACACACGATTTCTCATGATTTATGCCACGGTATTTGTGGTACACGTGATTTGTGGCTGCGAGGACTAAATTGGCGAACGTGGACGTGATGAGCACTTTGAGAAATGAATTTTAAATAAATATATAGATGCTAATTAACAGGAAGAGAATTAAAAGTGGGAATTTAAAGTTTAGGAACGCGGATACGATGGATTCTCCAAGAAGCTAATTTTAAGTAATTAAATACATGTCGATGAAAGGTGGAAGAGTGAAGTTGAGAAACATGAACACGATGAGTTCTTGAAGCAGTTTCAAATGAACAAGTACCAACCTTGGTAGCAATTATGCGATGGATTCTTAAGGAAGTATATTTGAAACAAATAAGTGTATAGCGAAGAACGGAATTTAAAAACCGAGGACATGATGAGTTTTTGAGTGAAAAAGTTTTGAATGAATAAGTACCAATCTTGGTACCAATAACGTGATGAGTTTATTAAGAAACGTAATTTTAAATAAATAAATACCAAAATTAGTGTGGTGTTATAGGATTTTTGAGGAATTGAATTTTAAATAAATAAGTTTCAATTCCGGTACCAATGACGTAATGGATTCTTAAGAAAGTGAGTTTTAAGTAAATAAATGTGCACACTTTTCTTTATTAAAGGATTCATAAGTTTTTAGAAAAGTTTCTGGAATTTTGTGATGTGATTTATTCCCTCTATTGTGGCTCCTATTTTCTGTCATTCAATTGTTTCGTAAAGATTATTCTTGTCATTTGACTTAATTTGGCCGGTGATTTGTGATCTATGAAGATTGTGTGATTTACTGGCTTCATTGTTATGTTCCAATGGTTCAATTGTTTTACGGAGTCTCTTCTTATTATTCTTCCTTATTTTACTGGTGATTGACGATCTGTGAAGAAGATCTTTCTTGGAAAATATAAAATTCCAAGTACAATCGGGATCGGAGAATCGGCTTTTCAAAGCAACCTCACAGCTTTCAGAAAGCATTTTCTCGGAATTGAATAAAAAAATATTTGCCAAAGGAGGATTTGCCAAATTGGAACTGACCTATGTCAGCTCGAAATTCCCTAAGTGTATCCTAAGAGTACAATCTATCCCAACGCACAAGAAAACGGAAACGATTTATGTGGAGAACGTTTTCGAGGAAGTGAAACTTCATGTGATTTACTAGTTCAACTATTTCACGAAGATTCTTGCTATTATTCTTCTTTATTTTTCTTTTCATTGGTGATTGGTGATTTAAGAAGATCATTCTTAGAAAATATAAAACTTCAAGTGTCGGAACAATCAAGATCGAAGAATCGACATTCGGTTTTTTAAAATAACTTTTTTAGAAAACATTTTCTTAGAATTGGAACGGGAAAAAATTATTTGTGGGAAGATTTTTCATATTCTGCGGGACCTATGTCAACCTAAAAGTCCACTGGTGGATTTTAATATTTTAAATATTCATTAGAGGATTTCGGAATATTCACAGGTGAATTCTAAGACCATAATTTACTACATTTTATCCGACACACAAAGAAATCCAGAGAAATTCATATTGGAAAGTGTAGAAAACACGATTATATCCTGAGAATGTGAATTTTGTACTGTGTTGTTCCAGTGATTCGATTATTTTGAAAAAGTCGTTCCTATCGTTGCTCCTTGATTCACCTATGCTAATTACAATGCGATTTATGCGTATTCTTCAAAAATACTTTGCAAATCGAATGAATGTTTTTGCTCAAAAATACAAATCAGAAATTGCACAAGCGTATTAAATGTTGAAAACCTTGAAAGAGAATTAGTCTTTCTGCGGCAAAACAGAATCGTTTCAGGCTATCCTCAGTCTTCGCGGAATCTTCACAGAAACTGGAAAGGGGAAAAAACTTGTTACAAATTCCAAAAGAACTGCATGAACCTTACACTTTAGGATACACAGGTGGATTCTAAGATCCTAATCTATCCCATTTCCTGAAATAGAAGAAAACCGGAAAGGCAGACGTCTAACCTGCATTGTGTAACGTCACGTGGGTCCGTTCCAGCGAATTACGCCGGCATTTGCATCGTTGGAAGGTCGTCTGATTCATGCTCGTCGCAAGAAAACGTCGAAAATCTCCCTACCTGGGGTAGGGCCAAGGCCCCATTGTTCCCCGAGATTTAAAGCTTCAAACCTGGCCGTTCCCTATGGGCGGGCCCCAGTGACTCCTTTCATTCCAATAGGAATGGGGCACCGGTATAGTGATTTCTAACGATCACTGCGGAATATTCTGTCGTGAACGACGAAATTGGAAAGGTCATAGTGGGAATACGTGTGCTGTTCTCGCTGTAGGATCATAGGTTAGTGGTGGACCGTTAGGAAGTTCTTCGTGCATTCCTCGTGTCATCACTATGAGAATCGTGCAGAAATTGCGTGCGGATATTCGGTACGGAAGGCAGTCTTGGTGCTACTGGTAATTAATGTATAATTAACGCAGATCGTAATCTGGACAGTGGAATAAGAAATCACCGGGACCTCGCGAATTCTTGGCAATTTAATTAGTTTGTCGCATAGGTTCCCTCTGTATGTGAAGATATGCATATGACGACGCGCATTTTAAGAATGAATCGCGTGTGACTTTCTTGTTTTTTTGGTGAACAGTGAGATTTGTGTGTCCAACAATGGGAATTTAATTCATTTTGTCTCATAGTGAATTCTGTGTTCCTCGGAAACAGGTGAATACGTATTTTCAGAACGATTTGGAATCGAGTGGTGTGTGGCTTTTTTCTTATAGAATGATTTCTTTTCACTTAGAAGAAAGTTAGTGAACAGGTTAGTGAGATTTGTTTTGGTGGAATAAATTGGTGAATATAATTTTGAAGAGATATATAATTAATAAGTAATTATGGTAGTGGGAAAATTGCAAAGGTGCATAGGAAATTCGGTAATTTATTAGCTGAGAAAGGCAATGTTTACAAATTTATCGGGTTCACAAGATCGTAGATCAAATTTACGCATTAAATATGAACGTGAGGATTTATATTGTAGTGTATTAAGATAAATTTCACTGATTTACACTAGAGATTAATTCTACATGATTTAGTATGTGGTCTGTAATTAACAAATCTACATCAATTTGTATCCATATATTAAATTTCAATTTCTAATAAGTCTACAAAATATTCTTGGTATATTGCATACACTTGAAATATTGATTGTGCTTGTATTAAATTCAAATTTTTGGTAAATAAATTTCAATTCAAATTCAGGTTCATATCTTTCACATAGAAATTTAAATTTAAATTCAGCACACAAGACTCTAAACTAGAGCAGATTGATAGATTTAAATTTTTGTTTTCTGATATGATCAAAATGCCAATTATATTATAAATTATCAATTAGATCTGAATCAACCTATGATCTCTGCAAACCATATAACCTTTAATTATTTATTACGCCAAATTTTTATTATTTATGTCTGTTGCAACAAAAGTACATTCTAAAAATATGTTTACTTCACTAGTTACAATTTGTTGTATCAATTATAACAGTTTGCAATTAATTAAAATTCATTGTAAAGAATTCTATAAATCGAAAAAATGTATTACAAATCTAATCATCTTTTTACTTTATTATTAAGATCAGTATAATCCGTGTCATATAAATAATAGCCTGCAATCTCTACAAATTGGGGCAGATTTTAATTATTAATATGGATTTTTAAATCTACATCACACGATATATCTTTTGTCCTTAAAATGTACCAATAAAATAAGAAAAGGAAAACGAATACAGTTAACAATTTTCATTGTTGTATGGTATCAATTGAAAATTATAAAATTCTTGTACGCCATAGCTGGTAGGTTATATAAATATATAAAAATGAGTATTAATAGATCTCAAGCTTGTCAAAAATATTGAAAAACTCTTTAACAGATTTTAATGATTAACAGAGCTATTTATATCTATATCACACGATATATCTTTTATTCTTAAGTTTCCAATATAATTAGTAAAGGGAACAAATACAGTTAACAATTTTCGTTATTGTATGGTATTAATTGAGCATGATGAAATTACTGTATACCGTGGCTGGCAGGCTATATAAAAATATGTAAAATTAGTATTAACGGTTCACAAACTTGTCAAAAGTATCAAAACGTAATTCGCTTGGAGTGAAATTTCACTCTGATAGCCTTCAATCGCACGATCGAAAAGGTAATTATATTGTTCCATTGACTGTAGAGAGACAAAAACCCATCCCAATTCGTATTTAAACACTTCAAAGGATGTAATACCCAGAGATCAGGATAACATTGCCATAAACAGTAAACTATTCACTGAAGCGTCCACTGTTGAACAATTCGTTTCCCTCTAACGTAGGATCGACAGTTAATGACTCGAATCGCCTGTTCGGCTACGGTGTTACGCAGCTATGTATAACACTACATAGGACAAAGATATAGTCTTGCGAAGTAGTTCTGTGTTAGTTCGAAGGCAGGACGAAGGAACGAACCGTCGAAACACGGTCATGCAAATTGCATTGGGTTCGAAAGTAGGAATGCGTGATTACGACGTAGTGTATCATTAGTACTAACGATGGAAAGGGTTTCGTCGATAGGTTTCCACGATATTTCCTTCGAAAAGTCACGCTGACGAGATCGAAATCTTATTAGAAGAATGAATTGTTGTCATAAATGCGTAGGAATAGAATAATAAATATGACAACGGAGGAAAATTGATACGATTGAATCCGTATTCGGTTGATAGCCTGTTGAAAGAATAAATTCTTTTAACGAAGAGATAAGAATGAAATGTTCCCTCTGGTAAAAAGTTTTTGGTTAAACACAGTAATATAAAATTATCTAAAATTGTTAAGATTGTTGTGATGCAAAATGCTATCGCATAAATGTAAAACACAAAGTAGGATTAGTTAATGAAAAGATACGTAAATGTAAAAGTGAGCTTGGAGAAGTAATAAAATTATCGATCAATGCCACAACGTATGAAAGCAATCATATGAAATATTGAGTATCGAGTATAATATACGATGGAATTTAAAAGTAGGATAATAATTAGTCTGATTATAATATGATTTATAGCAAACAAACGAGTACTGTTTAATAATAATATAATTATAGTATTACTTATAGAATATGCATTATATTGGGTTGGCCAAAGTCTTCTTGTTTGTTTTTGCAGTGTGTTTGAATTGCGCGATACACGAGTAAATGTGCCAGCAATTTTAAAATTGCAAAAAAGATTTGAAAGTGAATATTTCACTTTATTTTCTAAAAAGAAAATCGTAAAGATTAATTATATTTCTTCTGGTTATAAATTACACTATAACCTTATTTTTGTAAATTGGATACTCAATTTTAACTCTCACCGTATCTTGAATACTTTGTGTATTTCTGCGTTTCATACAGTTTACAATGACAATCAAATGTGAGTATATATATATGCCTTACGTAAATGAAATTGTAGTACAATTATAATATTGATTACAGTGATATTGAAATTACAGTATAATTATATTATTATTTACAGCAGATAAATAAATATTGTATAATAGTAGCACAATTGTAGTATTATTTATGATAAATAAATTGCAATATGATTAGGATGTAATTTACAGTGAAAAAATTGTAGTATAATTTCATTTTTGTAAAGTATAAACTTACTTTTAACTCTCACTGTAAATATTAATCAAAACTAGAGTACATCGAATACTATATTAAGCAGAGTATAATTGTAAAATCTTTTTCTTTTTGATAATAAACGAACATTTTTACTCTTTCTCTTTTCTCTCTTATTTCATATTAAATTTATTTGATTTTCTCATGTATTTTTTACTTAACACCTCAAATATTCAGTGTTTTTAAATAATTCCATATTATTGTGATTGACCGGAATCTTTTTGCCAAGAACAGTAATACGTAAGATGTTTTTCCATAATAAATGTATTAGGTGTACGAATTAATTTGGTGCTTTTTCAAAAAATTTAATATATATTTACTGAAAATATAATACAATTTTGGAACTCAACAAAATTCCTATTATTCTTGCTTGTAAGCAAACTGCGGTTTTTTGTGCAAATTCATAATTTTAATAATGGAATTTAAAAAATGGAACCCAATTAGTAGGATTCTTTACATCCCGAATAAAATAAAATGTACTTTATTTCTAATATCTTGTATATTTTTGCAGATTACATACATTCTGTAATTTTTTGTACAATTAACTTTACCATAAATGCATATAAATCCGCAGTCTATGTACAAGATTCCACCAGAAAAAAAATAACGGTTTTAAGTTAATAAAATCTTTAAAACATTAAATAGAAAGACACCTAATAATACGGTGATAAAATTCTTCTGAAGAATAAATCTCGCGATGTGGAAATTGCAAGATTAAGGAGAAAATTTATTAGATCCTTGCGTATCCAATTGCTGATTTTATCTAACTTGAAGTTTTCTTTTCACTGATTAATTAAAAGTGATATTAAATAACATTAATTTTGTATGAATGAAAACCTTGACGCAGCATTTCAGCGTCAGTTATTTTGAAATGGCAAACAGTGAAACAAAGCGAGCATTGGATAGAAGTGAAACTCGAATGCACCTCTTGTAGACGTTTAAAGTAAGTCATAATGAAATAGAAACATCTCGCAATATTAATATTGCCTTTCGGTGTAGGGGGAGGGATATATTTTGCGAATAGACAATTCGACACTAATTCGAAAAATTTAAGAAGATGTAATTAAAGAAGTAAGTGATAATGATGTACTAAAAATTTTACTTATTTGTGCCAAAGAAATTTAAATTATAAATACCTGATGAAATACAGTGAGAGTCAAATGTAATTATACACTTCAAAAGAATGAAATTATACTCCAATTTGTTCACTGTAAATTGTATCGTAATTGTATTATAATTTATTTTCTATATATATATATATATATATATATATGTATATATATATATATTATACATATATAATATTATACTATTATACGATATGTTTGCTATAAATAATATAATTATACTGCAATTTCATTTGTACTATAATCAATACTAATTTCATATTTGCGAGGTATATACTTACTTTTGATTTTCATTGTAAACTGTATAAAATGTAGAAATGTACAAAATATCAAAATAAGGTATAAGCAAAATTTGAGTATCCAATTTACAAAAGTAAGATTACGGTATAATTCGTTCACTGTAAATTATACTGCAATTATATTGCAACGAATTTTCAGTAAGTAATGCTATAATTACATCATTATTACATAATGCTTATTTATTTGTTATAAATGATATTATAATCGAACTCTAATTGTCCTATAATTTTACTCTATCTCATTCTTGTGAGATGTATGCTTACTTTTGACTCTCACTATATGTGATGCAATAAACATAAATCTTTATTCGCTCTCTTAATAAAACATCATGGCAGATTTGCAAAATCGGTATTCGTGTAGATTTACACAAATTTACAAAAAATGACGGATGAGTCATTCGGTAGTTCTAGCGTTAAATGCAATATCTGTCAAAATGTACGATATATTAGACAGTAATTAGAAGTAAAACTTTAAGCTACATAAAGTTGGCCATTTCATACAAAACAACTTAATAGTCTAGTACTCTAGTGTCAATCAAGATAATAGGAAGAATAATTAGGAAAAACACGTAGAATAAATATAAAAGCTAAATACTGTCTTCCGGAGTTTGATGGAATAAGATGGAAGCATATAATCTTCCGTATTAATCAAAATTGTTAGAAGATACATAAAATATGGTGTATAAATTTAGGAAAAATACCTGGAATAAGGGAAAAAGGAGAACAAATTCTGATGTAGAGATTGCAGGAATCAGATGAAGATACAACTGCTTGTTAATTAAGATAAATTCACGATACGTGCAAGTGTATAATTATAAAGAATACACTGAATAAATATGAAAAATAGTTGCTTCTAATGAAAACCTTAAATTCAAATGTTGATCGATACATTTGTCAATAATTGATATAATAAGAGGTAAAAATTCGTTGATGAATAAATATTGTACTATCAAAATTGCAAAACAAAATTGAAAATACAGTCTAGTAAGCTAGTGCTCTAGGCAGTGCTCAGTGCTCAAGACAATTGGAGGTATAATCAGGAAACAATACGTAAAATAAATAAAAAGAATAAATCGTAATGTAGAAATCGTAGGAACAAGAAGAATATATAGCTTCTTGTTAATTAAACCGAATTCAAGACACGCGCAGATGTGTGATTAAGAAGAATACGTTAAATAATTATCAAGGATAAATGTTTCGAATGGAAACCTTGAATTCAAATGTTAATCAATACATTTGTCAATAACTGATATAATAAGAGGTAAAAATTCGTTGAAAAATAAATGTTGTATTATAAAAATTGCAATATTAAATTAAAGATACAGTTCAATACTTTGGCGATAATCAAAATAATTAGAGGTATAATTAGGAAACAATATGTAAAACGAATAAAAAGAGCAAATCTTAATGTAGAGATCGTAGGAATAAGAGAATATAGTTTCTGGTTAATTAAGACGAATGCAAGACACGCACGGATATGTGATTGAGAAGAATGCGTTAAATAAGTATTCAAAATAAATGTTTCTAATAGGAACATAGAATTCAAATGTTAATTAGCACATTTTTCAATAATTGGTATAATACGAGATAAAAATGCATTGAAGAATAAATCCTGTAGCGTAGAAACTGTAGGATTAAAATGAAAATACAGTCTAGTACCTTGGTGTTAATTAAGGCGATTGGCTATGGGAAAAAATGTAGAGAAAATATAAAAAATAAGTATTGGCATGTAGAAGATCAAAGGAATAAATTTGAGGATGTAATCTCTGAAGTTAATCAATATCAATGCAATATATTACATCTACGTACACTACCAGTTAACAGTTTGAGATTACAACGTGTTTTAAGAAAAAAAAGAAAGAATCTCTAAATATGGTAGCTTAAAAAATACATTTAACATTCCCATTTGTTTTTACTTGTAGAACAGAATTTTGCACCCCAACAATTTTAGTGTTCTCAGCTAATTCCACGTTCTCGCGTTTGACTGAAAACTTTTCGCCGAATGAAGTAATAATATTCCATACCTACAGTATAGTTTAAAATACTGAATTTAAATTTTCGTATTCGACAATTTACTCGAATCACTCTTATACTGAACCGCGAAACGGTTAATGAATACTTTAATATTTTCGTAATAATCGAAATTCTTGTATTGTTTTAAGTACTTACTGGAAATTCAGACAGATATATAGACTTTTGCGACTGACTGTATAGGATAGATGTACCAATTACTGCCACTTTAAGGTTCGCGCGTAACTTTATTTAACTATTTTAGAACGTCGTTAACATAAAGATCGTTTCAGTTTGGAGCATAATATTGTTCAACCGTTCTTTTATTTATAAACATTTTTCTTATATGTTGGATACAATAAATTTATTACTACGTAATTGAAAATGTACAACAAAGTCCAATGTCCGTCGTACTGTCACTTGAAAACCTTTCATTTAAATAGAAACACGTTTTCCACATATTAACACGTCAGTTTGTGTAACAAATATGAAATATATAGTAAACGTGTCGCGTCACTGAATTATGACACGTTCCATACTTTATATTGGTCACGTTTTAATGTTCAACAGCACATTTACCTCCTAATATTTATCTATAAATATTAAGTGTACACGAATTGACAATGTCTATGTGTTGTTACGTAAACCGAAGTCCAAATTTGGTATGAAAATTTGTTTACTTACTACTCTTTAGACATTACTTTGCTATTAAATAAACGAATTAATGTGGCAGTTATAGGAACAGTGACAGTAAACGGGTCATTTATCCTATACGTAAGAAAGAAAAATACAGAACATCATGTAAATGTAGAAAATAAATATGATGTACAGATTGAAAGGAGACAAAACGTTAATGGAAACCGGTGGAAGATACACACATTCATAATAAGTGGAAGATATATATATATATCTCAGACGAAGGAAAAATGCGAACAATAAAAATGGACGAAACACAGAAGTGAAGATGGTTGGAAGAGGCGAGTAAATCGTTTCGAGGAAGAACTCGTCGGTCGAATATTTATACACGCGGAACACACATTTATTTGAGACAGGGAAATATTCATATGCCGAGAAGAGTATGAACTTTGTGTAACACGTGCGCAGAAATACAGATCGGCGCACAGTTGGGAACTGCTGAATAATATACGAGTGCACTTTGGAAAAAAAAAGGGTTTGTGCAGTGCGATTTCCGGGGCGCGAAAATGGCCGCTTCCTCTGTGAGCGTGTTCGTCGGGGAGGAAGTTTGATGAGTGATTCAACGCTGATGAAGAAAAAATGCGTGAGTTATTTTCGTGTTCTCTTTTGTTTTTAAGAGTATATCATTGAATTTTTCTTTTCATACTGAAGGAATGGACTAAAATGTTTTAATTGCGTCTTTCATGTAGTCCTTTATTATTAATATGCAAGATATTCTATGTAAAGCAGGTCAAGTTAATTATTTCTTTTATTTGCGATAGCATAAAAAGGAAATAATTCCGTACGTAATTTGAATTATAAATGCACCACAGGGAATATTTTTATTCCAAACTTGATACCCTTCTAATGAAACATTTAAATTTTTATAAAAGTGTATGTTTAGATGATCTATTTTAGATGAGACATATAGGGTGATGGAGAAAGTAATCGGAAAATTTAAATTTATAATAATATATTTACCGGAAAAAATAAGAAAACGCTTATTGAATATACATAGGTCCTAGAATTAAATATGAAAAATTCAGTGAAATTATTATTATTAAACTAGATATTAAACATTTTGTAAATACAATTATAATTAAGATTACATAAGCATAAGGCATAATTAAAATTCGATGCAAAGTGTAATTTTGAATATAAAAATATTTGAAAAATCTACCTAATTCTAATTTACAAACAGTTAGGACACAATGTACACGGATATAGGAAATTCTTTTACTTAAATTTGACTATGGATTTAGTTTCCTTAATTTATAATTTCAGTTGTACGTTTTATAGTTAAATAGATCTTATTAAGAAGAGTGAATTTATACGTAGAAATCTTGATGAAGAAATTTCTTAAACTAAACATTCGTATTAATCTCAGTCAGGTAGAAACGAAAGTGATCAATTACTACACAACAAGTACTATATTTTATGGATAAGTATGATTGCTCTAATTTTTTATAATAATTATAATATTAAAAATGGAAAGGAATTTTCGCACTAAAGAGCGAGTTTTGCTCTTACATTATACACGTGACACATAAGTAAAGAAAAATGCGATTCTTCCAGTATTTTTTGATTCTTTATTTTTCCTTCGTGCTTTGAATATACAGCGTAACCGGTTTCGCGGTGTATACGTAATTATTCCTCGCAAACTAGTCAAGATAAGACAAGGTTGCTCATACACCTGACTTACAGGAAATAATGTAACGTTGAACTTGAATTTTCGTCAAGTTATTGCTTATAAAATTAGAAGTTTAAATGAACTATATCATCGTAATGTACGGTTATTATAGATCTTAAATTGCATGTGTTTATATCATGTAAACGATGTATAATGTTCTTAAGTCATTTGATTCAGATCTCTTTTACATAGAAAAATGTTGAAACAATGGAAAAACTTGAGAGAAATATTGAAATTTGTAGAAATTATACACCTTTACTGAATTGAATTATTTCATATGTTTGTAGGTATTCAACTCTCGTTAAACTGAATATAAATGATCTAAAATTATAAATTCATATTCTAAAATTGAGAGTGTACAATATCAGCTTTTGCGTTTAATCCTTTCGTTACTACAGGTGACTCTAGTCACCTATCGAAATTTTGCATTAGTTAAAAATTAGACTAGGTATAGTAGCATACTCTGATATTCATAGACTAGTAGTTGGTTTATTATGCGTTAAATATTAACTCAATAAAAAATGAACAGTTTGCAATATAACAGGTGTTCACTGTAAACTGGCGGCCAACTTTGCCGTAACGAAAGGGTTAAGTTTCTGCTAATTGGGTTGTCTTATGCTACGTTACGACCACGATTATTCACCTCGGATATTTCGTCTAAATATCTTGTCGCTTTCAAAACCGCAGACTTACGTATGACTTATCATTTGTCTTTAAGGTTCTAAACGGCTCTCTTAATTGCTTAGAAATTCTTTCTAAATTTTGTTTTGTGTACGTCTCGCACAACATTGAGGCATACTGTACTTTTCCGTTTAGAATATCGTACTACGCTCTACAAGCAATTTAACTATCTAAACAGGATATTTGCTAATGCGAATAACTGTTCCAGATCTCTTGACTTCTTTCTGAATGCGGAATGCAGAATGCATATAAATTGCAGAAATATGCTAAATATACAAAATAAAGTAGACTTTGCCTTATTTAGACGGTGAATAAAATTCCTGTTAAAGTGCCATTTCCTTGTGTCTCTGAAGATACAAATTTGCACGAAAAACCGCAACATATCGATAATGTTTGATACTCGAGATCATTACCTTGTTAGTATCTAAACGTATTCCGAATGCCCATATTCATTGCAATTTTACGTAAACTGTTTTTTAACCTTTTTCTGTTTAAATATGCACCTTTGTCCATTATATTATTGATAAAATCTACTTCACCCGGTCCAGGTATTGAGATGCATCCCTATAAAAGTGCACGCAGTTTGAAAGAGGAATGTTGGCGCATGAGAGAAAAATGGCAGCCAGAAAACATAGTTATTAAAGGGGACGTCGCGTCGGGGATATAAGAGTACAAGAGTAGGAAAAAATGAAACGACGTCTGCGTTACGGCGATTAACTGTAGTACCACTTAAGAATTTCACATAAGAAACACACTTTGAACAAGATATATACCAGTCCGCCCACCATATTCGTTCGTTTGATCGTTATGAAGAGGGGAAAAGAAAGAAAGAAAAAAAAAGAGAAAGAAATGGTATGGAATGGTGATGTTCGTTCGCCGGAGCCTATTGATTCATTTCATCTCTTTTAATGCATTATTCAAGAATCGAGATACGGATAACAGATTGGCGAATTCGAAAATACGTTCACGCATCTGGGTGTCTATTTGGATATTGTAATGTTCCTTTACGTAATTACGAACAAAGATACAATTTACGGGCGTGTTTATGTTTTGAGTGACGTCAACGCGTGGATATACAAGAATTCTCTTAACCACCATGAATTGGTGAAATATTAGTCGCGGTGTAAACAATAATTATTTAGAAAATTACACGTAAACGAGAATGCCTTAGGATCTTATTATTTTTAGTACCAAAATGCCAGCTTTCCGATGTGTTTAAATATCATTGAATATAAGGTAGATGTACCACGTACTGCCACTGTAACGTTCGCGCGTAATTTTATTTAATCATTTTAGAACGTATTTAACCGAAAAATCGTTCCAATTTGGAGTATAATATTGTTTAACGTCTATTTTTATTTATGAACATTTTTCATATGTTGAATATAATGAATTAATTACTACGTAATTGAAAATGTACAACTAAGTCCAATGTCCCTATAACTGTCACTTGAAACGTTGCCATTTAAATAGAAACAATTTTGATATATATTAGGAATTCAGTTTGTGCAACAGATATAAGATGTATAGGAAACGTATCACCTTTATTTAATTTTGACACATTCAATACTCTACAATTACATTGGTCACGTTCTATGTTCAATAGCACATTTACCTCCTAATATTTCGTTTCAAATATTAAGTGTAAACGAATATGCAATGTCTTTGTGTTGCTAGGTAAACTGAAGACTAAATTTAGTATAAAATGTTGTTTACTTACGATTCTTCGTACATTACTTTGCTATTAAATGAAATAATTCAAGTGTCAGTTATAGGGACAATGACAGTAATTGGGACATCTACCCTATTAATTGGAAAAAAGGGAAACTTCAAAGAAATTGTACAATATTTACCAAGTACTTAAGTGTGAACATCTAAATATTTTTAATCGTCTTGCTACGAAGTGCATAAATATAGTCAGCGTAAGGTAATATGGAACTTTGCAATATTTCAATTATTAAGTAGCTAATTTTACCAGCAACCATTGTTATGAGTTCATTATAAACGAAACTGGAACACATTGACAATTAAGCATCAGTAGAGTATCCGTTATTAAAAAGCAGAAAAATGCTTTTCTCTTTTGCGGTGTGCAAAAATTTCCGAAAGACGAGTCAGATAGCTATTTTAGTGGAGGTAAGCTAAATCGAAAAAATGTGGAGTACCTAGCAAATATATTTGTTCATTTTTATCTTCTGTTTAAACAAATAATAATTTTTCGTAATAAATAAAAAGTTCTTCTATACGTCCTTGAAAATTAAGCAATTCATTAAAAGCATATTCGTATATTTTCTCTAAATTGCAATACTATTTTTGTTTCAATCCACGCGACAATGCTAAACCATACAACTGTAAAGTGAGCGATTTTACGTAAAGAAATAAGTATTTGTTTCCGACAAAATTCACTTTAAATATTTTCTAAGTACACGTGCACTTAACTATCTCACGATCCGGACTTTCTTTACACTAATGACCGACGCTAATTTCAGGATAACAACTGTTAACACATTTATTAACAATTAGATTAATTTACATTCGCGTGATTCAGTGAATTGTTGCAGATTACATCCTTCCTAATGCATGAAAATGCTTGCAGCACAAATTAGCAAGACCAAAACGTAAACTGACTCTCTATAGTGTTTCCACGTTTCAGTTGTTCCTTTTTCCAAAACTCCGTTCAGCAATGTAAATGTAAATTAATAAGACTATTAGTAAACGTATTAGTGTTTATCGTAACACTATCGTGCAATAATTTAAACATAAATTAATAAGATCATTAGTAGACATAGTAGTAGCGTTTATCGTGACATTATCGCCGAGCATTAGTGGCATCATTAAGCTTGGAGTTAGTTAAGTGTATGTACGTGTACTTCATAAATCTTGACATTCAACTATCTTAAAAACTAAGCTTCTTATGAAAAATTGTATTCTACATTTTCGGTTTTGTTTTGCACGTGAAATTATTTCCTTCCCGGTTGTACTACGATTGCTGGGACACCTTGTACAGATAAAGCATAATTTTTATTTTTAAGTTGCCTTAACGAAAAGGTTAATTGTTGGGTTGTACTTAATTCGGTGCTATTTTTAAGTGAAACTCAAATTTTATTTATGGAATTTAGAAGACGTTCTGTGATAAGTGCCGTTTGATGTAACTATTAAACAGTACGTGATGTGACAAAAATGCAAAGACATCATCGCTTTTTATGTAGAATGTCACTGTAAGAAAAAGAAAATTTTATCCTTATTTTTTCAAGATTATCGTAAGGTTACTTCGTGTTTTTTTAAATAGAACACTCTACTTTCGATCTGACATTATGATAGTATTAGTAAAAAAACAAGTTCATTACATATTTTTGAAATAACCTCGAGATAATCCATGGTTACAAAAATGGAAAGAAATTAATGCGAATAACTATACAAACAGTAAAGAGGTTAAAGAAGAGTCATTTACACGTACAACAGGTATTTATTCATTGCTAATATTAATAGCTGTTATAATTAAAATACTGGTATCATTCGTATTAATTTATTAACCTTTACACTACATTGGCTCTTCTGTGGCAACAAATTTTAATTTCCCCAAGAAATTTTATGTTCATTTTTACTAATGTAATTTTAATCTTTTCTCGTTAACCAGGCATTAGAGACAAATTTTCTCCTTTTTCAAATATGTGAAGCTTAAGTTCCCAATAAGAGTTGGAAGGTCGTGTTGAAATTACTAAAAAAGTTTCGGAGCGCAAAGGGTTAATATTAACTTCGGACAGAAAACTGGTCATGTTTCATTCAGAAACAATTGAACCGCACAGAAATCGAATTGGTTATCTTTATAAAATTAAGAAATTGAGAAAAAGCGGAGAATCATTTCGACATCTGAGGAGATCACTTTTTACTATGCAATTATATGTGTACGTGACAAAAGACTGTGATAATAATGTTTGAAACAAAGAAGTACTAGTCAGTCATCAAATGAAATTCAAATTAATTGCTCAATTAAATCTGCCTAATTAGCCAAGATGCACATGTTTCAAAATTACAATATCAGAAAACGTGTTTCATCATGTGAAATCGTGGAATCATGTGAACCCATCAAGTCTAAACTAGTTCCAATTAACTTGAAGCTTCGTTACCAAATAACTGCATCATTTTACAAGAGATTTCAACGGGATTCTTCGCAGGTTCCCAGAATTATTGTTTGCCGATAATATTGGGAAAAATGGAGCCTAAATCAACTTCTAAAATTGATCGTAAATGCTACTAGCTGCTAATAAACATATGTATCACTTGAATAACTTAACCTTTTTCTCATGCATGCCATCGCGGAAGTTGTTAGCCGTTGAAGCAACTGCTCATTAAGAAGATTTATTATTTTTCTTCTCATTAACATGCGGATAAAAGGGAAAAGTGGGACGGCTAATGATACGCGTAATACGTAATCGACGATGTGCCATCGGTAGTCGCTATGTTGTCTACCGTATTATTTAGTCGTCGTCTGTAATCGTTTGGACGTTATCGACTGAGCCGATTATCACTGCAATTTTTCTTCCCATTTTCAATAAATAAATGCACAAGGTGAAATCTTTCCCCGTCGTCTATGAATGTGTCAATGTCTCGTGTAAATTATTATACAATAATTATGAAAAACACACGGTTAAACAAATTCAGAATTTAGTATAATTAGACTGACGCGCGTGAAATTTCCGAACACGAGTTTTTTCGCTTACGATGGGGGAAGGAAATAAATATTTTGACAGGCTAATCGAAATTCTATTAATTAAATCTTATAATATAGGTAAAAACTTAAAAATATAAAAGATTTAAGGGTATGGAAATTTTGATGACTGGGCAAATTTAAAGCTTGAAAATACGAGATATTAAGAACTCGAAAGATTGAATATTTATAAACTGATGAGATCGGAAGCTTAGGAATTCAAAAGTTTGGAAATTTAGAAACTTAGAAATTCTAAGGCTTCACAATTCAGTCTAGACAGTTTGAAAACTTTGAAATTAGATGACTTGAGAATACGAAGGTTTAGGAACTCAATGGATTGGGAATTTGAAAACTTAGAAATCCAGAAGCTTAGAAATTTGAAGACTTGGAAATTCGAAAGCTTGGAAATTTAGAAACTCAGTAATTCTAAAGCCTAGGAAATCAATGCATTGAGAAGTAGAAAGTTTAGAAATCCAGAGGCTTAGAAATTTGAAGACTTAGGAATTTGAAGGCTAAGAAATTGGAAGCTTAGAAATTTGGGGACTTGAGAATTCGATGGCTTAGGAATTCGAAGGCTTAGAAATTCAATAGCTTAGAAATTCCAAGTCTTGATCATTCGAACGCTTAGAAATTGGAAAATTTAGAAAATTGATAAATTAGAAACTTATTAATTTAGAAATTTAAAAATCCAAAGCTTGGAAATTCCAAGTCTTGGTCATTCGAACGCTTAGAAATTGGAAAATTTAGAAAATTGATAAATTAGAAACTTATTAATTTAGAAATTTATAAATCCAAAAGCTTGGAAATTTGACGTTTCTAATCGCCATAAACTCTATACTAACGTTATTTAACCACTTGCGCTGGGATAACGTATTATGCACGTCGATTAGTAGCTATTAAATCTACTAAAAACTGTGATATATGGCAAATTAATAAATATGCAGTGAATTAAGAATTGTCACGATTACGTTTTATGCATTAAACTCTAAAGATCGGTGTGAACATTTTATAGAATTAATTTCTACAAATTGCTATCGATGAGTTTATCATAGGTAGCCGCTAAATAATTTCCAGCGCAAGTGGCTAACGATTCTAATTCCTATTTTGTGAGTTTCTTATGGATAACTTAATCGAACTTGAGAAGACGCTGGCTAAATTGAGCATAGCTATCTTATTTGATACTATACTTGAGAAACCCTATTACCTCGAAACTTTTTGTTGGTAGTGTAGATGCCAGGCAATATCCTTGCAACAAGGTAATATGCAATGGTTCGGTAATATGCAATACCTGCCCCCCTAATCCCCTCCCTTGAGATCGATTCGTGCAATACGATACATCGCCGTGAAATTTCATCCTCTTTGGCCCGTGCGAGCGAAATTTTCTCGTGCAGCAATGGAAAAAAATGCAGGTACTTCGCTTAGGGATTATTTTCACACCGGCAAAGAAAATTTCACTTTAAGGTCGGATTCCCTTGTAAATTAATTTAGCAAACTTTGCATATGTTTAACGTTGCTAATACAAAAAAGTAATTAAAACTTCTCTTTCCTTTTCATACCGAGTATTTTACATTTTACACATTATTGCTACATTTTTCAAGAATATTTATATACGGGGCGGATCAATAGAAATTGGCATCATGAATATTTTTAAAATTATGGGTGAAATAATTCTTTGAAAATATGCTTTTCCGTGTAAACGTATTATCATCTGACCGTAACAACTTTTATTTTCTATTTGATTCTTTTTCGTACAATATACCACAACTTGTTCTATTTTTATAATTTTGGAGATATCGAAGGTAATAAATTTTATTTATTCATCTTATATAGTATAGAAATATTCACGTACCATATAAAAATAATTACATAATGCCCCTCTTTGCCCCTTAGAAGTAGAAATTGTATCAGAGCACCCAAAAGAATTATTAAGTGTACCAGTAATCCAAAGTAATCCACTATATTTTTTAATAATATAGTTTAAATTTAAAATATACTACTCGGATCTAAAACTAGATTTAAACGATTTATTTTATCAAACAATCAAGCCTTCATTTTAGTAGAGATTTTTAAGACAGATATTTTATTGTGTTAAAAATAAATGGCGAATTTGACAAAATAAGTGGATTATTCATTGGTACACCTAATAATTACTTAACGCTCAAATTATTTTACGGTTTACTGGTTATAAGTGATAAAATTTTTGTGCAAAAATTCGTAATTTAAGGATATTGTATCAAGTTTTCCTCGTTTTCAATGGAATCGAAAGTGAAGGGGGTAAAATAGAATAAAAACACAGATTATTAATAACAATAGTGCAAAGAAACACAGAATTAACAAGCTTGAAACATACTCGAGATTGTGTATCAATATTGTTAAGGGATTAATCTGGAAACGGTAACACGAAATTTTGTAAAATTAATATAGTAAAATAACATATTATTGTCACAATATAGAACTCATTTGCCGTAAAAACGTTTTGACATTTTCCGATTTTCGTCATCCGGTGCAAAATGAATATTACGAGCATACATCGTTACTTGTTTCTTTGGTTGAAAGCAACGAAAACAGACACGTATGATATTTCATTTATATTTTCAACCGAATAACGAAAACCGGACGGTGAAATCGGGAAAATGTGAAAAATTCTAACAATTACGTAGCTCAAATATTCGTGATTTTCCGGAGAACCAGTTTAAACGTTTCGAATTACATAATGTAATTTGCATTGAAATGCTAAACTGATGTAACGATTAAAATGGAAATAGAGGTATTATAATATCTTCATTCACTGCAATAACTTCTTATTTACGGTTCTCAGTACACTAATAACCACACTGAGATTTTTTTGTATTTTTGGAAAATTTAAATGTACAAAAAAGTACAAAATGCCCTTAACGTGCAATATATAAAAAAAAAACCTGCATATTATTATATCAGATTGTAATGTAAAGTTCCGTTCTTCCTGGAGATTTTTTAATTTACAGAAATTCTATTACAGTGGAAGCCTTTGACTATTAAAAAATACAAGATCATTCATCAAAATGACACATATGTAATTAATTAATCTTATTCGATAAATATTCGAATTTTTTTTAACTTCGTCAATTAGAATATGAATTTCCATTAATATTCGCATTCTACTAATAATTCAGAAACGACATAAGTACTTAGAATTGTATCGGTGCTGCAAATGAATAAAATAATGGAACGTAATATCATATTATATTATACGTTGTACACTTATGTATTTTTTACTGCAATATAGTTAAAATATTATTTTACTAGTGTCTACAAGTAGTTGAAATAATATTTGCGTCGTTTGATAGTTTAATTAGGGATGGACAGAAATCCAATTTGTAGATTCGCGAAACTCGAATCTGAAACTTTACGAGGTCTTGAAACTGTCGAAACTCTCGAAACTCGAAACTTTCGAAACCTTGAATGCTTATTTTTTCTTCTTTAGTTTTAACGATAATAAGTTTGTCAGGGATTAAAATCTTACCAAATTCCTAGTAGAGAAACAAATTATTAAATACAATTAAGTGAAGTTTAAATGTAGTTGTAATATAAATAACTGAGTAAGCGAAAGAACTTCGCGAGATAATTATTTGTAATACATCCAATATTGCCAGAAATAAGGGTGGAATGTAAAAAATCCAATTGTACAATAGGACAATACTATTATAATAATAATAGTACAATTATATAAAATTCTATTTTTATATGTTTTAATTTTTCTCAGTATAAGCAATTATAATAAATTGGTGAAATCCCGCTAATTAAAATGAATCTAAATTTTAAACGCAAGCTCATTTGCACTATTAGTTAAACAAATTCAAATTGTGACAACATTCTCGATATTTAAACAACTTATTAATTGTCTAGGTTTTGAGGGTTTCAAATCATAAAACTAGTACCATTTCGATGTCTCCAGAGATTTCAAAGTTTCAAGGTTTCTGGTATCTTATCCCTAATTTTAATATTTTTCACGTGAAAATATACAAGGTAAGCCATATCAAATATTGTATAATTAAATTTCCTCCGAAGTTATTAAAGGTAAAAATAAAATTTCTCTTTTCAACCCTCCTAACTTTGGGGGTAAAAGTTTACTTTAGTGAATTTACCCTTAATTTACTTATCTTTTTCCCGTTTTTCAAAAAAGCTTCTAATTTAACATTGAAAAGAAACATAGATTAGCGAAGCTTGAAAAAGTAATGTGCCTGTGTTACTTTTTGTCAAAAAAAAAAAACAAAATTTACAAATATAGCAGAATCCATGAACAAATCCTGATGATTTTTAAGTATGTTAGTGAAGACGAGATTCTGAACAACTTTGGTCCGAACAATAATTGTCGCTCGGCCTTAGTTTCGAGACATCTGCAAAAATTATTCGTACAACTACATTAAACTTAGCTTGCACGTGTGGTGTGCACGCGTCGAGGCTACCAGGCATCGCAGATCGCCGAGTGTTTCTTTCAACACATTGCAGGCGAGCATATATATACCCGGTGGACAAAATGATTAAATTTAACCCATTTCAATCAATCAGCCGATTGGATGTCATGGCGGCAGGAATACGCATCCCGACCTAACTCAAACCTAAATAAATATCACCTAATTAGATTAAGCTCGGATTAGATTAGCTTTCCGGTGGTATTAATTTCATGTTTGAGTTCGGGCCGCAACAATATTCTGGCCGCCGTCAAGTAGCTGGATACTCAAGTCGACATTCAATCAGCTGAATAACTAAAATTGGTTAAATTTAATTTTGTTTGTCGACCCGGTATATACACATACAGTTACTCACAAAGTTGAGCGTACACCTATGTTGCCGATGAAAAATAACTAAAAAGTAAATATACACACACATGTTCAAAAGTAGAAACTCAATATATATCGCATATTCTGACAGACAGTACGTACATACAAAATTCTTAAGATAAAATTATATGTACTTAATAAGAAACGTAAAAGTATAACTTTTTTGCTGATAGAAAAGTGTTATTATACATATGATACATGTAGATTACTATTTTGTTAATCACCTTTAATATTCATGGCATAGAATTAATTAATTTTGCATAAAGAAGGTGAAATATTGTCCTATTCTTCTTTTAATTTCATTTTGAAATCTTCTCTATTCGTAAAAGTATAATTTATCATTTTGGATTTCAATTTTTCCAAGATATGTTCAATCAGTTTAATAGTTTGAGTACACTGAAAATTAACCATTTTTTAGCCATCTTTTTCATTGAGTTTGAAGGTGTACGCTCAATTTTGTGAGTTACTGTAGGTCCAACTGCGGTGTGTTTATAGAAACCATACACGATCTGCGATGCCCAGCAAACGCAACGCGTGCACGTCACACGTGAAGGCGGAGTTCAATGCAGTAGTGCCAACAATTTTTGCAAATATCTACAAAACGAAGGCTGAACGGCAATTATTGTTCAGACAAAAGTTGTTCAGAATCTTATCCTCTATAACGTATTTCGAAATTATCAGGATCAGTTCGCGCATTTTTCAGTTTTTTTTAATTTCTTTTGTTTTTTTACCGAAAATAGCACAAGAACATTACTTTTTCAAACTCTCCCTACCTATATCTTTTGTAACGCTAAAATTAAGCCTTTTTTTTTTTAAAAAAAAATAAAAAACAAGAAGAAAAATAAGTTGACTTAGTGTAAAGTCATTAGAGTAAACTTTTACTTAAAAGTTACAACAGAAATCAGTTTAGATGAGACATTTAACCATCCTATTGTATTCATTTAAATTTACATTAGTTAGGTAATGATTATAACTATCACACTATTAGAGCACGTATTTATGGAGATTTATGTTTTTACGTACACGATCACAGGACATAAATGGAAATTAGTTTCGTCCTTCAAGTGTAATAACGTGTTCTTACTTCGGTTATTTAATATTTTTTCTTTTGCTTATTATATGCATCCTGTATTTCTTTCCACAGTTAAGTTTCTTATAAATGCATAAATATCCGCAATCTGAGAACTATACAGTGGTTGCTAAGAATTTCCGGCCTATGTATAATCTTCTATGTTATTAGCGTGAAAAATACTTGACAATAAAAGCTCATTACATAAAAGCATTATCTACTATAGTTGTGAAATATTACCTTATTACAGTATTTATAGGAAAAGATTCATTAATGTATAATTTCAATTAAAGTAGAATTATAAATTGGCAAGAAACTTTTGGCAGCCATCTTCGTACATCGAATCTTAAGCATTCTGCTCTTCTCTTGAAAGGATAATTCAATAATATTGAATAATACGAATTGATTTAGTCTTCATACTTAGTTTTGTAAGCTGTGGAACATATTTCGGAAGAAACGATTGAAAAATGATTACATACAAAATTACAAACATTGAATAAATCGTTCTTAGAAGAAATTATTATTAAACGTACAAAAAATTGTTGCTCTATCTATGTCGAATAGATTGGAGAATTTTACAGGTGCTTTAAAAGGTTTCAGTAAAGATAGAAGTATAATCATAACAATACATTTTGAACAATTGAATCACTTTATCCACGGCAAACGTGAATTAGCGAATCTTTCCAAAATATCTGTTTTCGTCGCTTAAGAGCTAGAGGTTGACGAATGTCGCATTTACCCCAGCCTGGCTACGTCCTCAACTACGTTCGTATTTTTATAGCTACTTTTACGGTTACAGTTGAAGAATCCTGTTATATACCTTAAATGGTTGTTTCAAACTGAGTTTCAACGATTAAACTGGGATGCATTGTGCTCTGTTCGCTTAATGTCTAAAAAATATTGTAAAACGCAGTAACAATGCAGTACGATTTTATTAGGGGACCTAATAATAATGTTCCCTTTATTTCAGCATTGAGAACATCTTAATTTGAATCCACTGCGTGCCATAGTCCTCACTCGTGTGTTTCACTTATATTAATTCCTTGAACGTTAATCCTTCGAATTTTCAACGCTGGAAATTTTCAAAACTTAAAATTCTTCCTCGTATTAGCATTTCTTTGATTGATCGATTGAGTTCAGAGTTAGTATACGTCTCACGAAGATGAAGTTTGCGTAACATTTCTTTAGTATACTACCAAGGGAACGATGTTTTTGGTATTCCAAACAAATGTGTATACAGAGTGAGTCACGCAATTGGGACGGCTAGGCTTCTCGAACAACCATGACGAGATTCTTGAATAAATTTAATGTTTTCAAGGCGCGTATTCACTTTTAACTCTCGCTATATGTAAATTCGAATATGATAGAACCGTATCCAAATTAATCTATAAACCGGATGATTTCTCAATAGGAACCTTATTTACACACAGAATAAAATGGAATTAATATTGGTTAGGAGAATTTTAATTGTTACGAATGCAACCATAAAATAACGCATTTTTAATGCAAATATAATGATATTTTGGAAAGTTAGGAATTTTTGAGAAAATAAAATATTGTTTTTTAAAAGATTGATAATGTGTAAGACTAGTTAACTCATACCCAGTTAAAGGGTTAATTGAGAGATGCATAATAACGAGCATATAAATACGGACAGCTGTTTCCTTATTAGATTCAATAAAAACGCTAACATAAGAATTAGAAAATTGCATGTTTACAGATTTTAATCTTTGAAGAAGATACTTTTTTAATAATATATTACAGAAAGAAATAGAAAGAAAATTCGAAGTGCAATAACCATTCGAATTTACGAGTGTTTTCGTATTCATATGCTCGCCATATTTGAATAAATTTTTTAATACCAAACCTAATTTATTTAAATACAAATCACGGAAATCGATAGTTCGTTTAAATATGTATGGATACAATACATCTTTGGATGCTAAATTACGTAATTTTTGTTAACATAAATGACCATGTTATTGAATGAACAGAGAAAGATATACATTGTATGTAAATTCTACATATTTGCAACAGGAATTATTACTACTATGTGTACACGAACATGTGATCATTGTAATGACAGTTGCTCACAAAAATATTCGGCCGGTTGAACATATTTAAGGATCTTCATTCATTTGTTGTTCCTCTCTTTACCAATGTGTGTTTAAAAATAATATTTCGTAATCTTATTAAAGTAGTCTCCTCGTCGATTTTGAAACTAAATTTTGAGTTATTTTTTCCTTCACTGACATATAATTAGCCGTAAAATTTACCGAATATCTAAAGTGGCCCAATATTTTCGTGATAAATTGTATATCTTTCCTGTTGCCCATTTGTTTAGTTGCAAAATATTTTTATCATTAAGTTCTTTCAATTTTAAATAACCAAACACTATGTCAGATTTCCTTACTCTATTTTAAAGACATGAAGATATACAGAGATTTACGAAAGTATTTGAAAGCTTACCACGGAAAAATTTTATGGGTGTATTATTCAGTTCAACGCAAAATTGACCGATTGTACATGTAGTAATGAGTGAAATTAAAAATAATGGAATGAGAGCAGTGAATCTTCCAATATTATCAATATAACAAATGGCCCAACTCTTTTAAAACGACCCTCATAGAATTTTGAAGTTTGACAATTCTTCAATAATAATCGAATGATATAATCAAATTTTCCAGTAATGTATATTTTACCTCCTTACCGCAGAATTATCTCTCAAAACACTGTATTTCGCATATTATTTAGCGATCTGTGGTTTATGATTAACGAGCTGACGGATTTCTAGGGAAATTGATTGATTGAAAGTTAAAGATGCTTTCAGAGTTGACCAAATATACACAGTTTGTTTTGGTGGTTGTTTATATTGTAGTTTCGGATTTAGGGTCCGTTTGCAGAGTAACTGGGTGGTCTTCGCCGAATAAACTTTAAAGTTCCTTGTGCAAGTTTAGATGGTTAAGTTAAGTAAACGATTTTAATAATGCCTCTTATGAAATTGTAATGTAAGCTTAAGAATTTCGCTAATTGTGCTGCAATTAGAAAAAAGAAGAATCTAATTGGATCCAAGAATTAATTACCGACTATAACACGAGCATTGAGAACAAACTATACAATATAAATTAAGAGTAAGAGTTAATGATGTTATGTATGTAAGCACATTAATTTAACAGTAAGCAATTTTTACATAACTTCTGACAACTTTTACCTGCTGTACCATATTAATACTTTCTATTCTTAAACTAAACAATTTTGTATTATCCTGACAAAGTGAAAATATAATAATAAATTATTTAAATTTATTATATCCTTAGTCTTTTAGAATGCATTACAAATTTAAATACTTTATGCTAGAATTAAATTCATATTTGATCTAGTTTCGAAAATTAAATATTTTGTTCTTTACTGAGGCACAAGTTTTTTTTATAATTGAAAGGCTTAGTTGGAAAAGAGCACAGCTATGTTACAGCAAATTTAAATAATAATTATGAATGTTCATGCACATAAAGTATACGAGGAAAATACGACATTTATGCTCATAAAATATGCATAAATGCAAATATGTTAGGAATATGTAACAAGTAATTTATCATATGTACTATTTGTTAATTTATATTAGGACATTATAATTTGGATTACTATAAACAATAAGCAATCTTTCTATATTTGCACCACTCAACTGCTGACGTTTGCAAGTTAATATTGATTAGTACTCTAAAAAGGAAACATATATACGTAGATACACTAAAGCATAAACGCAGTACACGTGCAGAAAACATGCAATAAGTTCGTTCATATGTTCTTAAACGTAAAATATACGAAGCATATGTATTATGCAATTTACGTAAAATAAAAAATACATATTTAGGTTCTTCTAATGATAAAACGAATTTCTACTTAAGTTTTACATTATTATCCATATTCTATCAACATATGCATTTGTATTAACATTGGCACTCAAATAATAATTATAGTAACAAGAACGTTACATTAACATTAAACTATTTTTGAATAGTCAAGAACAAATATATTTAATGCCGAGTCAGGCAGAAATAATACTCTTTAACTTGCCTTCACTAACATTTTCAACTATTTCACTCACTTTTCAAACATTTTTGCATACCATGAAATAGAAAAACGTTATTCTTTTTCAATAAAAATTGTCGTTGTTATTTATAAGGAACACATGTACATAGTTGTCTATAAAATTAACTATTTAATTCCCATTAAAATAATTGAAATCTATTCAACTAAAATTAAAGATAATAAAGTGGTTTTTTAAATCTCTGGAAATGGACAAAACCTGACGAGTACGGTTTTTGCTATGAAACCTTCGATTATTCTAAGATTTCTGAATGAGGATGTAAATATGTGATCCGTTAATCATATCAGTGTAATTACAGATCATCAGTATAATTATATACTCACACACGCCCGCGCGCGCACGCACACACATAAGATCCCAATGATTCAAAGAAATCTACTTTAATGGTATTCATTCACATGCAATTAAATCATTTGATTTCAGCAGCCTGGACACTGAAAGAAGTTTGCACGGTTTCTTGTGCCAGTTTTTAACGAGGACGGTCCTTTTCGTACGGCTGCGGTCTTGCCATCATGTTCTCCGTACATCTTTTCTGATTACACAAAGTCTGCGTAGAGTCCAGTGGAAAGCCTTCACCTTTCATCTACGTTTTCATCCAGTTTTCCTGTTACTCCCATGGACCACCTTTTCAGACCGGGACTAATTAATTGTAGCGGCATCCACGACTATATAGACTCGTTATGCTTCTCCAGTCTGGTCCCAGGAAACTAGGGAAAAATTTCCGTAGTTCTGGGTCTCCGCTATTCCCCAATCTCCCGTTTTATGATTCTTTTACTTGGTTACTTTTCCGTAATTCAATGGCGCGATTCTTGGTAAAAGGGGCGAAGTAGATAAAGCGTATCTGTAACTATGACGAATTATCATTTTTTATTAGCGGATAGAGATTTAATGTTGAGACTTAAAATGTTTGGAAGATATATTAGTTTATAAGTTAACACGGGTTCTGTTATTGGATTTTATCGAATTAGTGTCCTTTTACGAAATATCTAGTCTTGTTGTTTTGTAAAAATTAAATATGTAATATATAATAGTATACAAGGTGAATCGCCTAAGGCTGAGAGTTGAAATATTTTAAAAACTGTTGATTATATCAAAAAAGGCTTCGGACAGCGAGTCAGATTTATCTGTACTATTTCATGTATAATCGTTGGTGACTTATCACATTGTATAGAAAAATATCACGTGTAATTAAAAAAAAAAGAGGCTGTAATTGGTTGTATCAATATTTCATTGAATATGTGTTAATTAAAATATCTTGTAAATTAATATTTTTCGTTTTACATATACAGGTTAATAGTATTGTATAGTAAATGACGAGCCGAATCGATTGGTGTAATACTTCATGTGTCTTCTACGCACGCACTTACAGTAATATTAATAACACCATATAATGACCGTTTCGAAACCATTCAAGCTTTGTTTGAAGCTTTTTTCAGCATAACTAACAGTTTAAAAAATATTTCAACTTCCATTTAGGCGACTAAACCTGTATATCATTATACAATAATAAAAAAAAACATATTCATTGTTCTGTATTGCTTTTAAATGTTCCCCAAATATCGTTACGAACTTTTCCAATAACCTAGTATATATTAAAACTATAATTATTAATCTAATGCTGTACAGTGTTTATTTAAATTTTTGGAAATAGGAGAAATCTAATTATGTTCACGCGTTTATGGAAAATTTTAAAATGCAGAATGCATACGATGTAAAGTAGCTGAAATAACGTGTACGTTATAGTTAAACTACAGATTTTACGCAGATTCGTATTTTTGCAACTATAATTAAAGAAATAGGGCTTTAACAGAGATTTGTTTCACCCCCTGAATATAACAACGTGTCGTTTACTTTAGATGTTTTTGCATACTGTGTGCATTCAGCAATTTTTCGCAACCATAAATTTCTCATAAATACATAAAAATCAGCAATATGTTTAAAGGGTGAGATAAATCTCCATTTGGACTCCAGTTTTTAAATTACGTTTATCAAGCGTTTAAATGTAAAAATTTGAATAAATTTACAAATACTACTACAGTCAGTCGCAAAAGTCTACGTACACTTCTAAATTCCAAATATTTAAAAGAATACATATGTTTCCATTATCTTGAGAATGGTAATTTATGTATTAATTAAACCTAGACAAATTGTCAGAAAAATAAGGATGTTTTTGTTAGTTGTTTACAGTAAAATATACATGGACCAAAAATACGATCGACGAAAATCCAGATATGTGTATCGTAGTATACAAAACTTATTGTTATAACTGTATTTATACTTCGTTAAATTTTCTGATACATCTGCGACGCCCTATAATTTCTTTAATATAAATAGAGCTATATCTAATGTACTTTTAGGAACAATTTTATTTATGTAATCAATGACACTCGTCTTCTAGGAATCTTTCTCATTTGTAATTTTATATTATTCCAATATATATATATGTATTATGCTAAAATCTGTAAATATCTGAAACGTAAAATCTGTACGTAGACTTCCGTGATCGACCGTATGAATCGGAAATATGGTGGATACAATAGCGAGCAGATGGAAAAATTGAAAGTGATTGACTTTAAAGAAACGTGAACTTGATCTCAATCCTGCTTACGCCTCGTTCATTGTTCTCCATAACGTTCTCTTCTTATGGAGGCAGAACCATAAGGGTTCACAGAACAAAGGAATTCGTCGTGGAACATACGAGTGCATTAATGCACATTCGAAGCCATAACACCGCCATGTTGATCTCTTTCGTCGCTTGCGACTCGGTGATACGTTGAATTACAGCTTGGAGAACGGAGCAATGCTTTCGTGTCATTTATCGTCTGCATTCCATTGCAATGAACGTTAGATAACGTTGAGAGACATTCCACGCAGCACGGAAAACGTACCGGAGTGCGTTGTCCAGGTTGTAAAGATAGGTGCGGATAAGAACTTATGTCCCTGAAACCATTAAAAACGTAAAAATCGTATAGGTTGACCGAGTAAAAGTGAAACGTTTGGAATCGCTGCGCATTCTGAGCAACACAAAAATTATAAGAAAACGAACGTTAAAAATGCGCTGCTTTAAAAATCTTTTCGTACAGAAAGTGTTGAAAATAAATGATATTGTTGCTAATATCTGTAACGTTAATTTTTAACTAATAAGAAAATTTAAAAGAGAATTCATGTGTGGTTGAAATCAGAAAATGATTTCAAACTCTCAGTCGGTAGTATACAGTACCGCTCGTAATTATTCAAACGACAAATTTTATTACAAAAGATAAGTAAATATTCTACGTTACTTTTGGCACAGATTATTTTTTTATTAAAATAGCTAACATCGTTTTTCATCGTTAGCTGATTATAATTTTCATTAACATATCTTAAGTTTAAATTATTAGGGAGTTTCAAGTTTTTGAATTTCATGGGTCCTGGATTCTCGTGCATTCGAGTTACCAAGCGTATGAATTTCCAAACTTTCGAATTCCGAATTTTGAGCGGTTCGAATTGACATATCATTGGATTTTTAAGATCCTGGATTCCCAGGCATTTGAATTTCCTATCTTTTGGGTTTATAAACCTTTGAATTCCCAAGTTTTCGAATTTCAAAGCTTTGAATTATTAGAATAGCAATTAGCTTTTGAAGTCATTCGAATAATTATAAGCGGTTCTGTACGTCCGTGAAACCATGAAGAACTTAAAAAGTATAACTTGCCCGAATAAATGTGAAACGTTTGAAATCGTTTCACATTCTGAGTAACAAAAATTATAAAAAAGAAAGTTTAAAAATGCGTTACCTTAGAAAACTCTTTGGACAAAAGATTTTGAAAATAAAGAAAATTGCTATTTTTATTGAGGAGTGAAACAATCCGTAATTCTGATCCCGTTTTTTTAGTCTTACTAATAAAAATATGAATTTGCATACACTTCCATAGTTTAATTATACTTTTCTACGAACATCGTATTAAAATACGAAACTGATATAATAAGGTATTGAACTGGGACAAAAGTATTACAATATCCACGAAATTATAACGTTGGGTGTATGTAAAAATGTTGATGAATAGATCGTATTATTTTACTGAAAGTATTGAAGATCTATTTCATTAATCTGATAATATTTATTATTTTCTAAGTAGCTTTTGTAAATTATTCTGGCAACAATCGAATTTCTTTAATATATAAAATACCTAATTTATTTAAAAATAAACGGCGAAGTCATTTATGCGATCAAGAATCGATTAATATTTCTCCACACACTTATTACTATATATGTATTATATTCAATACATAGGTAAATGATAAAAATGCGCCGTTATATTTTTATATTTGAATATTGGTGACCTATATATCGGTCGGTGCAGAAATGTATGATAAAAAATTGTATTCCAGTCTTACAAACCATTTTCAACGTTCGACGTTTTTAAAAACGGTCGAATGCATACGAGTCACAAAGAAAAGTATAAAATTTCACGTTCGATGAAATAAATTCTAAGTTTTTAGATTCGTTACAGGGGCAATCATAGCAATAAAGAAGTGGAAGAAATGTGTGTCACCTGGGACTGCCATAAATCGATTTCGAGCTTAATTCAGAGTTCCACATCTTTGCTACTAACTCGAGTTTTCTCGAAAATCAAATATTCGGTCTCGAACAATTTAATATGATAGATGTTGAACAAACAATTCAGAGGAAAACGATCATTCCTTTTTTTATTACTATTGCATTACAGTTATAGTTTATTATACAGTAACTAATAACTGTTTAAAGTTTACAATTATCAATCAAATATAGTATCGGGTTGAATCGGAAGGTTTATACGTGTTTCTTACAGAGATAATTCTGTAACATTCTACAACATAATTCATTATTAATTAGCTTATTATTTTTATATTTCCGTTTAGTAATAAAAAAATAATAGACAGCAACCCTTTTAGCGATATAATAAATAATTCGTGTTACTTAAAATTCTAAGTAACCAATAAAAAATATTAAAGAAATGTAAATTTCGACGTATTGTCATGAATACTAAAGATAACGATTAATATTAATAATCGATATAAAATTGATATAAAAAAACATATATCTATACGCATAATCCATAAAAATAAATTCAAATATCTCAAAGTTATTTACTATTGCAAGGATTAATGAAAATTACTTTCTGTAAATAGTTTTTACAGAAATAATGTAGCTGAGTGTAATAAAATAAAAATTCAGGAATCTTCTGTCCATCCTAATTTATCTAATATTATAACTAGGAGAATAAAAACTACTAGATTTATTACTGCTTACTCAGCACTATTTTTTGAACCTAATTACTAATCTTAAAGAACAAAGCAAATTTTATAGTCTGAAATAACATTTCCTGAATTCAAGCTACACGTTAAATAAAATTCTAAATAAGATTTTATACAAAATAGTACAAAAACTATAAAATAAAGAGCTATTATTAAGTAAACCATTAAAGAATGTTTTCTCAATCTTTTCAATCAAATCATAGTTAAATGATCATATTCAAACGAAATTAGTCACTTTTCTTAACAGTTTACAAAAAGAATAATGTTGTTTAACAATTTGAAAGATCTAGAACTAACTGCTACAATTAAAAAAGTTACCGAAAAGTCATATGTGAATTGAAAAGATAGAATTATGTCGTGAGAAAGTGGCAGATTAATTACGACTCAATTTTCCTGTATTCAAAATTGTGATTCGTTTGAAAATTACCCGCAAGCTGAAGCTAAACCGCTTCGAATATTGCAGAACTAACGGTGCAACCTTAACTGGAGTGTATTAATTCACATCGTGTTATTAGTGACTCGGTAATGCATTATTAGCTGAACCGACTGCATAATTGAACTATAGCACCTATACAACAATGCGCTGTGGTTAAATGCTTTAGGTATGAGTATAGTATTAGTGAAGTATTTGACGCTCCAAGTTAATCCATTTTCTTTTATATTTAACCCGTTTAAGACAGATTTTCCCTCGCAAAGCACGCAATAATTATTTTTTATCAGTATTACTTTGGCGATGTGCACTAAATTTTTCAAGAACAAAAGTTAATTGTATTTTTGAAAATGGAATGTATAACGGAATCCCATTAATTTCTTATAATGGAAGGTACAGTTGCATTTTTCTACCAGTCATGAAAAACTTAAGCCTCTTCTAACTATCGATATTCACTCAAAAGCAGCACTATGTCTTTTATACACATTTGCTGATAAAATAAATTGGAAATGATTCGCAATAAATAATTTGAAAAAGCCTACAGAGAAATTAAAATAGAAGTGTGAAGTATTTTATAATTATGAAATAAATAAAAGATTATTTAAAATCCTAAAGAGAAGTACAGCATTCAGACTTTAATTCTAAAAGTTACTATAATAGAATGCTAATATATTAAATATACAAATTAATTTGGTGCCTTTTTACAAACCTCAATATGTATTTGTAAAAAAATCAAATACAATTTTGATACTCAAGATCATTTCTGCTACTCAGTTTCCATCGTACGCGACTAATAAATTCCATTTCAACAACAAAGACGGCAGGTTTAAAGCAATAAATCTTTCAAAACTTTACGCGTAAAGCCACCGAATTAATTTGTACACCTAACACAATATAATGTAATTGAATACATTAGAAATTATTCAAAATACTTCTGAAAAATTCTAAAAAGGATGTTTTCCACAAACAATACGAAGCACATGCATGATTCAGATTTTGAATGGAACCTGTGGCAACATTTTCCAAGTTCCGCATTCAAGCTTCAATTGCCTTAGGAACCTAAATGCTCCCAGGACGCATGAAAATCATACCTAATACGCCTTATAGCGGTGCACAGTTGTGCACACAGCAATACTCGTTATGCAGCTGGTTGAGTTAGTAATCGGTGTTTCACAACATTGTAAATTAGAGTCTGATACGGTTAAGCTTCGTAACTTCGATATTCTTAGGTAGAAGGCGCGAGGGAGCCTTATTAAACTAAAACCTTTAACTTACGATTCTCAAAAATTTGCAAGGGGCTTCTGCCGAATTGGAAAGATCCTTTCAGCGATAAGCTTGTCCCTAGTAATCGTAACACTATTATTCGCATTGTCTCTCCGAATTGTGTTGTTAGACCCAGTAGAGATAATTTGCATTAAGTCTAATAATTAATTCATCGACTTTTTTAACAAAATTCAATGCTTAATTAACAAAAAAAAACCGAACACAATTTTCGTATTCGAATAATCCTTATTGTTTTGAAACTCTTTTTTCCATTTCGTGCACAACTGATTTATTTCCCCGTTGAATAAAGATGGTGAATTCGATTTGATGAAATTGTAAATATTTCCAAGTTGTATGCACAGAATTATAATTTGTTTTAATTCAATGTTAACAATGTAATATCTGTTCAATGTGTATTTTTATATGACTTTTTGCAATTTGGAACATAAATGAATTATCGTGAAAAATTAGATTCTTCAGAACTAAATTTTAATAAATGGATAAAGATACCAAATTCTAGAATCTGTCATATTACGGTAATGTTCTTCATCATAATTTTATTATTTCATATTTTTAAGGTAAATTATTGAACCAACTTTATTAGCATTATTATTAGAAAATTTTGTGTGTCATATTTTATAAGGATCATTTATTAACTGCTCTCAGGTTTATCGGTATAAAAATTAAGTCATACTAAAATGGATTAAAAGATTGAATAACCAGCTACCCAATAAATACTCTAAAGATACAAAGAATGCACTTTTCGTTAAATCTAAAAAAGTGGTCTTTCTTCCAGCTTATTTTATCGAAAACATTACATAAAAGACGTGTTGTTCTTTTATTTTATCCTAATCATTTTTTTCCGCCATAACTTTATCATTTTATATTATTAACATAAATTATTGCTCTTTCATCGTCAGAGAATTTTGTACGAGCAAAAATTGTGTATTATCGCAATGAAAGCTTCAACGAGACGGCATTGCATATTCGCCGTGAAGCTGACCTTAAAATATGGTGCAAGAGTACGAGCTACAAATACGGAATTATTAAAAGAGCAATCGACAAGTTTCCATTTTACGATTTCAAGTCTTACACGAGTCACATAACTCTACATTCTCATCGCGAAGATGAAACATTCATCCTAGTATATGCATTACGGCACTTGGGAAACTCGAACAAGTTGAAAAATCGTCGTCCATATTGAATAGAAACTTCAAAAGGTGGGTTCTCACTACGTGCGTTAAAACAAACTGTATGCCCCCCCTCCCCCCCCCCCCTTTATTCACCTTTTGTCCTTGTTCCGCGATATGCACAAATTTTTATTCTTTTTAGCATGCTTCACAGAGAAACAAAGTTCTTTTTGCGAGTAGAAGGTCGCGTAAGCTTTAAGCGGAGAAAAGTAAAAGCGCATAACTTATTGTTACTCTTTATGTCGGACAGGCGTGATAAGAATAGCGCCGCGGGCAAAAGCGACAATTTAATGCAAGCTTATTCCACGATAGCAACTTGCCATGTTGTCGTATTATTGTTACCTTTGCTGTTTTTTTTCAAAGGAGAATAAATTTCTTTCTGAGAAACTATTGTGACACGTGCATTTGTGCGTTGGTTTTCATTAAAAATGTTCCCATTTAAGGCAACACCGCGAGTGAATAGAAGTTTTGAAGATATTTATCAATAGAGTGCGGGTGTTCGTGCATTTATGGAAAATTTGAATGTGTAAAAATCCTAGAACAGTGATTCTCAATCGGTAGATTGCGAAGTGCTTTCGATATTAGTCGCGGCGATTACTTTTAACGCAACATTTACGGACATGGATAATATATTAGGTTGTAACATATATTCGTTCCGTTTTATCAATGCTTCGAGCATCAATTATTTCTAAATTCAGAAATAAATTTCATCAATTGTACATGCGCTATATAGTTATCAATGATCTCTTCATTTTTCTGATAGCCAAAGCGCTAATTTGTCTTTCTTGTAGCATTTCTGGGACTTAAACATGTTCTAGGAAAACGAGATGAATTTATGTTACAAGCCAATAATTCCACAAGTTTTCTGAACAATAGGTACATTATACCATTGACTAATTACAGGATAGACTATCCATTTATAGGAAACATCGTAACGTGTGTGCCTAGCCAGACTAGGACCAAATATATATATAACAAAATTGTACAAAAGTTTACCAAATCCAATGCGTGAAGTATTATAAAATAAAGGGGGGTTCTACTGATTATTATCATTCGGAGAAATGGAAAACCTATGTACGTCTGATTAGTTTTATATATTTTTTTAATTACCAGAGATAGCGTCTTATAATTTCGTCCAAGCGAACGGGTATTCGTTTGATTTCAATTTGATATTTGTTAATTTACGAAGATATCGGTTAACAATAAATAGTTTTATTTCTCATGCTATGCACTCCAATGTAAATATAAAATTCAGCCCTGATCCCAGAAGATTTTAAGGTTTCTTATAATTTTGTTCACAAGTATACACATATATACATTATTATAGATTTGAATTTTAGAGATCACGTATGTCGAGATCAACTGCGTCGCATAATATTTAGTGATAATTCCGTTGTTGTCCTAATCTATTCTAAATTATTATAATAATGCCCCCTAATGATTCTATATAACAATGGATTGTCTATTCTATGTTTCGTCAATGATTGTACATAAATACTCGAAATTAGGCTGGAGGAGGCGGGATGAATTACGATGTGTACTTACATCATTGCGTCAAACCCAACACAAACCGCTGAACAGCAATATTTATGATTTCTGTAACTTTAACCCATTGCGCTAAGATTATTTTACTACCTACGTATCTTAGCACTGATTAACCACTGATTTCATATCGTGCCACGTGTAGTCAGTCACCGAAGTCCACGTATACATTTGAAATTTCAAATATTACCATATTTTAGGGCATATTTGAAAATGAGGAAAGTAGGATAAAAATTTGCAAAATGTGAAATTACAAACGAATAAGATTCGCAGAAAAGAATCGATTTAATGGATAAAAACACAATTAAAAGTATCCATAGTGCAATTTTATTTATGCTAAACAAATTATAGAACGTCAAAGATGCATGAAAAGTTCTAAAAAAAAGTATATATGTAGTTATAACCATCAGCTTTGTATACTTTAACACACATATGTAAACTATTGTGATATCGAATTTTCGGTTTATGTATGTTTTGTTACGAAAAAAAATGAAAAAAATGTCGCCACTTTTTAATAATATGCGCAATTGGAGTCAATAACTACATTAATGTTTTTAAAATCATCAAAACTCTTGAAGTTTTTTAAGTATTCGATATTTCGAAGTGTACGTAGACTTTTGCGACTTTTACAAATTATTTGAATATTAGGGGCAATTTTCATTTAATAACTCCGAATATTACAATACAAAGCTAAAATTAGAGTTCAAATGAAATTTCAGCGCCAGTATTAGGGTAGAGGTACCCATTACTGCCACTTTAAGGTTATCGCGTAACTTTATTTAACTATTTTAGAACGTCGTTAACATAAAGATTGTTCCAGCTGGGAGCATCATATTGTTCAACATCGAATTCATTTATGAACATTTTTTTATATGTTCAATATAATGAATTCATCACTACGTAATTGAAGATGTACAACAAAGTCCAATGTTCTTATTACTGTCACTTGAAAACTTTTCATTTAAATAGAAACAACTTTTCCATATATTAACACGTCAGTTTGTGTAACAGATATAAGATATATAGTAAACGTATTGCCTTACTGAATTATGACACGTTCCATATTTTATAATTATATTGTTCACCTTTTAATGTTCAACAGCACATTTACCTCCTAATATTTACTTTTAAATAGCAAGTGTAAATGAATATACAATGTCTATGTGTTGTTTACGTAAACCGAAGTCCAAATTTAGTATAAAAATTTGTTTATTTACGATGTTTCGTGCATTACTTTGCAATTAAATAAAACAATTCAAGTGTCGGTTATAGGGACACTGGCCTTAATTGTCATAGTCCCAGTCCTAGGCTACACTTAAATCTACCACCGTATTTTAATGATTAAACATCAATTTCAACACAATAGAATCCACGCTACAGTGGATTCCGAATATTATAATCGCGGATAATGTTGTCAATCGACTATTGTTATCATAATCAGTTAGTTCCAAAACACCCTATATAAAGATTAATTAAAAATATTCCGCTTTTTACTGTCTAATTTCAGTTATTGGTCATCAATTCTGATAGTAGTTACACTTGGGGACAAACGATAACAATTCTTAACAAATTCGTATCAAATGGATCTTTTCTTCAAAACTTACTTTTAATTAAAGCGTGTCTCTTGTCTTTTACACAAGCGCATGGTAAGAATTATTATAAAATATGTATATATAATAGAGAAGAGACTAGAGAGAAGCTTGTTACAATTTACATGTTAACACTTTACTTACCGGAAACCTATTAATAGGATTTCCGATGCCAATGTTTATCGATCGGCAGTCTATTAATCGGCTTTTTTCTGCTAACATTTGTTCATTATGCTTTTCTATTTGAAAAAAAAATCATTATATTTAATATACTAAGCAAGTATAACTTTATAAATAGTCCTAATATAAAAATGATAAATAATAGTAAAACTAAATTACCGTACAGTGAGAGAAATTAGAATGATACAGTCAACACGCTTAACGTTTTCATTAAAAAATTATAGAGGTTTAGAAATAAACACATAAATTTCTACGTGGCAGTAAAAACTGAGCTAGTTAGAAATGCGTAGCAATTTCAGCAACGAACGGTTGGTAAAGTGTTAACCACGACTCGAACTCTGCAGCAAAGATAATAATAAACATAACAAAGATGATATACCCATTAAACTATGTAGAGATGTCATAATTGCTTATAGTAAATTGAATTCAATAATCAAAATTCGTTATTCTTTGTGTAATGTTATCAGCCAGTTATTCTTATTAAAAACTGTAAATCTCAAAGTGATCGTAATAAACGGATTCCAGTATAATTCTCTCTTCAGTTAAGAGGGCAAGTCAAATATTTGAAACATTTTTAAGTAAAGATAAAAATTCGGAAGAAAGTCCGAAAAATTTTTTGCTTGATTCATCAATGATTCGGATTGCCTATAGATGACTAAACTCCTGAATGCAATTAATCCACAACGAATTATAAATGACCGTTATTGATAAAATTAATATCCAGTAAAACCGCGTAACGTTGAATCATAATTACAGGGAATAATAAATTCAATAACCAACACTTGGATCTGAAGGTAGAAGGGGAAATTCGCGTATTGCGTGTGATAATTCTAACAGATCATTAAGCCGATGTTATCACGGCAAGCATAAACATCGGCATCGCGGTATCTATATACGTTAAAATGACGCTCCCCTCTTATCAATTGTGCCTTTGTAACACACATTTTACCGTTATCAGTATTACCGTGCTCATTCAGTCTCATACCAGTCCGATGAGTCGATTTGAGGAACGATAGCAGATTTTCGAAAGTCCATTTTAAACCTAATTTCATTTGTGCATCTACCGAATACTTCGCAATAGGTAAAATAAAAATTAGATTGTAACTATATAAAGCTGATTTCTATTAGGCTGGTGCATATAAAATGTCATTTTTCAATGTAAAACTTTAAACGCAAGTAAATTTTTCGAAACACCATTATTTAATTCAGGTTCTATACACTTTCTTCGATAATTAATTGGTTTCATTAGTCTAAGTTTATAAAAATTGGCAATTTTTAAATTTGTTGATCATCTTCTTGATTTACGGTGCAATGAAAAGTCATTAACCTTGAATTTTAAAATTACCACTAAACTATTATAATTAGACTGCGGATCTTTGCAATTTTTGGCAATTTAAAGATGCAAAAATGTGTAGAATGCATATAGTGTTGGATCCGGGTAAAGGAATCGAGTACAACTATTAGCCGCGAAGAAGTTTATTCGAGATTGTACAATGGTTTCGTTGATGTTGGACAGAGTGTCGTCGAGACGGTTTTTCGCTTGAATGTCGTTGCTAACTAGACTGATTTTGTGGGCTGCTCAGGAAATATATATAAGGTTGGAGTATTTGTAAGGGACCCGGAGAAGGGATAGCGTGGAAATAGGTAAGAGTCTATGGGTCTAAGGATGATGCGTAGGATGACTAAGGGTCGTAGGATGATGCGTGGGGTGACTAAGGGTCGTAGAATGATGCATAGGATGACTGACGGTATTTGTGAAGGGACATTGCGCTAGGTGATATCTGGTTATCAACAGTACATATTTTCTTAATAAGATAATCGTGTGAGTATCCAACAATAGCCTGCAAAATGATATAAAGTATCCAAAGTGTAGCAAATTATAATACTTGGAGGGTGAAGCAACCCCCAATTTGGATCCTACTTTTTTAAACTTTTTTATAAAAATATGAATTTGCATAAGAATCCGTAGTCATAGTTATAATATTTACATAAGCTTCTTTAAATGTTAAACTTATATTTTTAATAACTTTCGTGGTATATTTTACAAGTTTATACTTCTATAAGAAATTACAGAAACATTCCGATTATTCATGTTATCAAACGCCACAGTTTTCACATTTTTATTATGATTATTTTTCATACTCTATATACTTTATAATTACATTGATCACGTTTTAATATTCAACATTACATTTACCTTCTAATGTTTAATGTTAAATATTAACCCTTTCGGTACTAACGCCGCCTATAGCCGGCATCCACGAAACGTTCTCTGGGTACGACTGCCGCCTAAAGTCGGCATTCACGGAAAACTTTCTCGTACAGCGAATGTATAACCGCGGCCAGCTCTTCCGTACCGAAAGGGTTACAACTATAAACGACACATGTTAGAAGAAACATTGCTTTATTAAGCACAGTTCGTATTTAATGCTTAGGAAAATCTTCATACAAAAGAGGACTGACCACACGCTATGTGTGCATTTTCGGAGCAGCGCCTCGTACAGCGGGAGTGTACAGCGGGCAGAGCGCTCGTACCGAAAGGGTTAAGTGTAAACAAATTGTGGTGGCTCTCCTGCACCCACCACTAGAGGGACATACGAAATAGGACTTTCTCAAAAGCACTCGCTCCAACTTCCTCATCCATATACTGTATACCGCCTTCAACCTTCATTTCAATATCCCAGTGTCTAAGGCAGGGCCTGCTAGGTAGCCTTACTGATGAGTCCACTAGCAGGCCCAGGACAAAACGCAACACCCTTCCTTTTTCCTATTCTGTCCCCTCTCTACAGCTCCACAAAATATATAATACAACGACTGTCTGTCGTTACATAAACCGAAATCCAAATTTAGTATGAAAATTACTTTACTTACGATTCTTCGTACATTACTTTGCTATTAAATAAAATAATTAAAGTATCCGGTTATAGGAACACCTGACAATTATCGGGACATCTACCCTAGTTTATCGAAATAGACCTGTACGCAGAAACGCAATACCGCAAGGCGAAACCGTGAATCCAAACCTTTATATCGATTTCGAAATCGCCCCTACAATAAGAGGGGATCGAAACGCGACACGTTGGGTCGCGAATATTGTTATTTCTACGTGTTAACGCGACACCAAGCTGGGCATTATTTGCATAATACACGTAAACACAGAAGAGATTGGATATTTCGCCAAGCGTTGTTTAATTATCCAAGGCGATAGCCAGCAGTGGCTGGCTTTGACCTTTCCCCATTAATAAATCCACCGGCGGACGCGGTTTAATTGGCATGTAAATGGATTTTCCTGGAACGGTTTCAGCACGAGTGGATACGCCGTGGTCCGGTTGATTGGGAAGCACGTGCTCCGCATAATGCGAATTGCTTTACGACTTTGTGCGACTCGTCTCCATTTATTCGCGCTCCCGATTTTCTGATTGGTATCCAACTATTGCGATCCTTTTCTTTTGATATGAGCCGATCTTTCGTCGTTAAGAGCAACCTAAATTGAACTCGAATTAAATCGAATCTAGCACGAATATAATTTGAATCTAATCCGAAGTTAATCCAAATCTAATTCGAAGCTACGCAGAATATAATGTACGCGTTGCGACAACGAAGTGATTAGACCAATACAATGAAACGTCGATTATCCGAATTAATTGGGGGACAAATCTATTCCGATAATCGGAAAGAATTACATTTTTAATGGTGTCATCAATCTCAACGGTGGTATTTCATCGATGGAACTTGGCCTTACAGATTTCAATGTTTACAGACTTGACAGGGATACTAACACCAGTGCATTCTCTAGAGAAGGCGGTGATCTTATTGCTGTTAAACGTTCGTATGGTCGTTATGTAAAAATCTGTCAAAGGTGTGCTATCAAAACTGCATCGCATTAACCGAGGCTCGTATTCAAAATCGTATTAAATCATTCTGGAAATTCATTAATAACGTTAAATTAAACGAGTATTAACTGAGTTTTTGACTTTTATTGGAAATATCTTTTTCAAAGCAACATTAAGTTGAAACCTATTTATGGCGTAATAATTTGTAAGGATTTAGCTTTCAATCCAAATGTATCCAAGTATGAATCACTTACTTTTGCAAATTCCATAGCAAAAATATTTTCAATAGAAATCAGAAGCTTGCAGTGTATGAATACTTTTTCGGTCACTGTATATACAATATAACTGTTATTAATAGTTATTAACAGAACCGTTTAAAACGTTAAATTGCATATTAAAATTTATTTGTATCTTCATCTGTATAGAAACTAAATGTAACTAAGTGTTCTGTTTTAAACAAGTTACCGAATATACGCATGAAAATATTGAAAGTATAACCAGCACTTATTAAAGTTTCCTTTTTTATTTTTCCATTTTACTCGGCTACTCTTATTTGGTCCTGGTACAGTACCTGTTAGATTATTACAACGAGGTCGAAGCATTTTTCCGAGATCACTTTCATTTCATTTCACTTGTTCGTTCTTTCCTAATACTAAGATGACAAAAGGGCGGACAGTTTTAAGAGCGGAATTATTTGATCAAAAAATTTTACGAGCGAACAATCGACGTCCTTTTCATTCTCTGTTGACTCGACAGTGGCCAGAGTTGAGAGAACTTCTCGTTCGGGGTAATAAATTTCAGATCAACCATCCATCCTTCCGCGAACTTCTTTTTAGAACGCCAATAATCTTCCACGTCGACCCAGATTCTTCTTATCGTTTCTCCAACCAGTGAAATATTTCATATGTTCCTAGATTAATTCCATTTTTTTTTATTTTTTACGCCAAGAAACTCATTCCTACACTAATACACGCTAATTCTTCTTCTTTTTATTTCTTTAGAAAGGAAAACTGTTAGTTGTAGTATTTTATACCTTTTACTAATTAAGCAATTGTGAATTCGTTAAATCTTTTATCCGATTTAGATTCGATATAATTTTAATTATCTTATAAAATTTAATTGAAATCCCAACGAATTGAATATTTTCAATATTTGTAGACTAATTCGTATTAAATTCCATTTTCCTTTTGTCTAATTGACAAAGTAAATAATATTTTTAAAGAAATTATATTTCGTAATGTAAAGTACAGTGTTAAACAATTAATAATAATTTCCAAGACATTATAGATCGCATACAGAATGTTTAATTTTATTTCGTTCTCTGTCGTTCTATAAGTGATGTAACAGATATTCTACAGCTTATAAAACATCGTCTTCCTTTTCAACTGCTCCATGAATAATCGATTAGCTTGTCCTCGAAATGTGTATCTACCATTTAAAAGAACCTATTACATAGCATACGCTACATTTTCTCTTTACTTAATTGCAATAAGAAAAAAGGAAACTTTCAAGCCGTGAAGGTTACTGCTTATGGTTATCGATCAAAAAAAGCGTTGCTTCGCGATCTATTTAGCTATCTGTGCAAACGTATCGCGCATAATTTCCTCGAGCTACTAGCTCGAGAAACCTGTTGTAATTTAATAACGGGTTCGCGAAAGCGCAAATACAATATTAGTCAAAACTTTAAAGCCAGTACACATTTCAATAAACACGGGAATTGAAAAAAGGTAGGATTTAAAATTATGCATGTATTAACTCATCTAATTCTAATTTGAAAGTCCATGAAAATAAAGAACATTACTGTTAGATGTCGCAAAAAAAAAAAATCATATTGGTGGCACCAAATGTTCCGACGCCTGTTTCTCACGAAACATAGACCTGTTAATTACATTGGTATTCGCAAATGAAGATGACGATGTTCATATTAATTTTGCAGATGCTTCAACAATAATATAAATAGACGGAACATAATAAAATATGTTGGTAGATGTCTAATTACTCCCTATTTTAAAAATGTTTCATTTCCTGCAATGTATAAAATAGCACTGCACATATTTTTCTATTTCATAACTTATTATTTGCAATTGATTCCCTTAAAGTTACAAATCGATATGATACTCGGTATTTTCTATGAACTTTTCTAAACAGGCGGAGTCATTTTCTACATTTTCAAAGAATTGGACGGAACATAAAGAATGGACTCACCAATTTCATTTTCCAATTCCTCAAGAAAGGACCAAGGAAGAAATGTGTAAGACAATATAACTACGAAATATTGATGATACTCAGAAACACGATCTGTGAGGTCGTATTCAGCGTTCCTGTCAAATTCTTAAAGTCGTGTTCATCTAAAGAAAAAGAAAAATGTATCAAAAATACTAGGGAATGCATGGATCTGTAATTTTAAAAGTATCAATGACAAACAGTAAACAAGAAATTGAAAAAAGACGTGCAAGTTGCTTTGTTTAATTTGGAAGATATGGTATTTTTAAAATAGGGGGGGGGGGGGATTTTCCACCCTTTATTGATTCTACATGCATACATTTATTGTATAACCTTATATTTATTCGACTATAGTTCACAGTGTGGTGAACCATTTTATGTATGCGTATCTAAAATACACAAATGTTATTTAAAAACTTTCTGACGTGCCGGGCAATTTTTAATAGGAGAAAAGCTAATAACAGATTATATTTTGTAAAATTTTATTAGACTAAGTTTAAAATTTAACATAGAATTTCATAAACAACATCTAACTTATCATGAAACCTGCGGTATAAAACGCACTATAAGTTATTTATATCACTGAAATTTTTGCTGCTGTATATTTTGTTCATATTTTGTCACATTTAATAATATACACACCGGAAGATTTACAAAATAATGATCCAGAATCATATGTAGAAGAAAAAATTCATAATATATCCATCGCTTTTTAAACTAAAATTCGAAACGGCTCGATCTACATCTCCACCTTCAAATATAACAATATGCAGTTTTCTTTGAGTATTTTGCACGTTAAGGATATTTTCCTTTTTTTGCATATTTAAATTTGTCATAAATACATAAAAAACCGTGGTCTAGATATTACTACTGAGAGAACCATAAATAAGAAGTCACGGCAGTAACTGACGATATTATAATACTGCTATCCCAATTTAATCATTATATTAGTTCGGAATTTCAACATAATATTTTTCCTTAAATTATAATATGTAATTCGAAACGTTATTAAACTCGTTGTCCGGAAAATCATGAATTTGAACTATGCAATCGTTAGAGCCTTTTCACATTCTATGAATTTCACCGTCCGGTTTTCGTTACCTGGTTGAAAATAAATTAAATATCGTATAACTGTTTTCATTGTTTTCAACTAAAAAAACAAGAATGGGCACACGATCGCAATATTCATTTTCAACTGCATGGCGAAAACCGGACAATGTGAAAAGTCTCTTATGCATACAAAATGTTCACAATACATATAATATCGAGAGAACAAAATTTTGCTTTCATAGGTTGTATGGAAAAAAAAATTGAATGGAGCATATAAAATGATATCACAGGTAAATCGTTCACGTGCCAGCAAAATTTTTGTACGTGCCGCCACTGGCACGCGTTTGCCACTGCACTTTATTATATTTTATTCAGATCGTGACAAAACTTTGGAAACTTCCCATACAACATTCATTTTTCGTTAAATTAATAAGAAAGTTAGTTTGGGATTCGACATACACCACTGGCCATCATTCTCTGAATCCCTTGTTAGTTTCTTTAATTTAAAACTGATGTAGGTATCGATAGCATTTCTTTTATATTCACAAATTTTGCACTGAAGAGAATTCTAAGATAATATATTTCTATTTCTTGTTTTAATTGTTAGATTCCTTAGTGATTACAAACTTTTGGTTGGTAATGTATTCCTATCCGACGTAACAATCGTACTAGCTGATAATACTGTAATATTGCTAAATACACACTGCAATATTGCGCATAACAGATAGAATTACGGTGAATACTTACAATCATTTATTTTTATTATACAATATTTGAATTTCATTTCGTACTCAATATTAGGTACATGAATCAGAATTATACTGCGGAGATCTTTATGCAAATTCATAATTATATAAACACAATTAAAGGGAAAAAACTCAAGTAGAGATTTGTTTCACCCCCTAAGTATTTTAAAATCCACTTTATTTTGTATATCTTTTATATTATTATGTATTATGTGGATTTTGCTCTCTTCTGGTCATTCAACTTTCCCATAAATGCATAAACATCCGCAGTCTAATCATAATTATAATATAATGTAGTGTATTAGTACTGCTTATCATTTACTGTTGTTTCAATACAATACAGGAATCCGTAAATTCATAGAAATTTAGTGTCGGATTAAGTTATGAAACGTTAATAATAAATACATATTAATATTATTCGTAATTGGTTAAATAAATAAAAAGAAAGTAAATATGTTTTTTTACAATGAATCCGAATATCTTTGTAGCGCGATCATCACGTACAATTTTCAGTTAATTAGAGTATAACATTAAGAAAGTAATCAAAGAAGCCCCGTACATTTTATAACTGCAATAAGTAACTTATCATAAGCAAACGGAATGAATTAATTTTATGCACAAATAATTAAGATATAAAGAGATAAATCCGACTATACCGTATAACGTACGAATATCTTTGTTATTCGCCGCATACAATAATATCGCTAGTAATAGCAATATAATTGCTGGTAACAGCAATTATTAATAAATGATATCTTCGACCCATCTAATTTATGAAATTAGCCTTCAGTCCAAACCGAGAGACAACGACACCATGCTCAGTTATATTCTAGTTCTTATTGCAACCGTAACTTTAACACAGTTTTTATCGTAATTACACATTAGCTTCTAGGCTTTTTGCCGATGTCCCAAGGGAATATTTGTAACAGAGCGTTGACAGCGTATTACCACGATACATATATGTATATGTTTGTGTACATATACGCGTGAGAAGAAAAATAAGTTGAACGGTGCGTCGGAAACCACCGTTGCATCGGTAATTGCACCTCACCAGTGCATGACTCATTTATAACATACAAGTTTGTAACTACCTGACTTACACGAAACGGCTACATGCATTTACAGTGTGCTTCGACGAAAAAACAAGCGTGACGACTCATCGCCAGCCACAGTTTCGCAAAAAACACAGACAACTCTAACGTTAGTTCTTTATTTAATCTCTTTTCTTACCTTATTTATTGTTGTGATCCTTATTTGACTAACGTTTGAACATATTGGAATATGAAACTGATAAAAATTCTGTTTTTGATAACTCTTGTTCGTATTATACACTTTTGTTAGTATTGCCACCGATGAATAGACCATAGACTATCCAGTCTCATATAGAATCATCTGAGGGTTACCATTTTTGTGTCACAATGTGACACTACTAGTTTAAATAAGAATAAGGCAATAGCCCATTTAAAACGATAGGAATTGTAACTAAATATTGCGATAATCAATTGTTATCGACATATATGTATAATTGATTTCACAACAATAAAGAAAAATGCAGTAATACAGTGACATGCAAATAAAATGAAATTCAAGAAATGTACATAAATAAATGGTTGTATTGAATGTAATTTTTGAAATCATCACTCTAAATCATATTAATATAATATCAATAATTATTGCTCTAAATCATATTAATATAATATTAATAATCATCGCTTTAAATCATATTAATGTAATAAAGACACACTAGGAGAAACATTTGGCCGTTGTCGTAGAAGAAAATTGTTGGAAAGGGTAAATAGTACATTGTTTAATGTACAACTATCGATGAATAGTCCAAAAAATTACGAGCTTGTATAAAAGCAAATGAAAAACATTTTGAATAATTTAAGATAAGAACGTTTACGCTAACAATGGTAAAATATTGTCTAATAAACTTTCCCCCGAAATATTGTTTCTCTTCTGTTTATTCTCAATGCCGTGTGTAATTAATACATTATTGCCCGATTTTGTGTTATCCAATACTGGTATTGCATACAACAGTATTGCATAATAATCTTTGAACACTCTATACAATCATATTTTTTACGACAAAATAATATCGATCAAGATTAACTGAAAGACACATCCATCTTATAATAGAGCACAAGATATACGACGTAACGCGAAGTTCATTGACTGAATAATCAGTAACAGTACAATATTAATTAAGGTTTAATAAGAAGTAGAATTAGGTTTACCTAATTTCTGATACAGGATGAGACTCTACCGTGCGAACGGTTTCATTAATTTTTCTTTTCGATCCAAGTAAGATTAAACCTGCGAAAATGAGCAACCGAGCACAATTCAGTTTCTAGATTACGAACTTAATTACACGATGTACTTTCTAATGAGCTGATTCTGCTCTATTTTCATGGAGCTGGTGTCTACCAGTCTCACAATGTTACTGTTATTATTCCTAAAAGTGCAACTATTATTCAAATTTTCGTTAACCCCTTGCCTTATTATTTTTCCAATCGCTTTCGCATTCTGTTAAAATATTACACGTAATTTAAATTTAACGATCCTCAATATGATTCCGTTTCATATTATAATTAGAGTTATAAATTACAATTTATTACAAACGCAGCATGAATTTGCCGTATTTAAACCATAATCTATATCGCGAATCATAGTCGTTAAAGTAAAGGGTTAATGAATGCAAAATATCTAGTTTTTTTACGAAGCGCATTTATCTTATTTTTAATCCAAGATAAAATGTTAATCGTGTTTGAAAAACTATTTAAATAATTTTTGCATTATTATATGCGTTTTCTTTCACATTTTATTCATTTCTCAATACATAATAGCTGTATGATTGAATATAAAATTGAATCATTATTGAACAACGAAAGGTTTACTTCAAGAACCATTTGAGCAATATTTTGTTTACTTTATCCTTTCTCTTACACGAAACGTATGTATCTTTTTGTCAATGCACAATACGTGTATAATTATATATCTAAGTAAATTAATGAATAGCAAAATCTTTAATCGATACTTGAAAAACAGTTTTAACAATTTCTTATACATATAATATATACTTTTTCTATTACAGAATGTATTTATTTTTACTTTTAATGTATGGTATACGTATAATTAAATGCCAACATGAATTAATGAATATCGAAATGTTTAATTGCATTCGATGGACAATTTCAATAGTAGTTTATTTTATTTTATTAAATTATTGTATTGAATAATGATATTGAATATCATTTGCCTTAATGTCGATATGATAACAGGAAGTAATTGTAATTATTCGTTGCAAACAGCAAGGAAAATGACAATACTGGCTCGTGTTTAATTACATTAATATGTTATAAATTATAAATAACATATTATAATTATTCACAATTAACTAAAAGCTCCCCAGTTAATTGACTACATTTCTCCATTAAACGGTTTTAATGTTTTCGACAAGAATCAGTATTTATCAACAAGCAAAATTTTCTAAATGACGGTATAGTACATTAAAAAAAATATTTGGCGTGACGAATAAAACTAGTAAAAGTAGTAGACTAAATTATTGTAAATAATCTTCGTATGTTTCAAACTTTTAATAAACTGTTATGTAGACAACATTCTAAAAATCGTTTTATTACTTTTAAAGCTTCGAGTTAATTTATTTCTTTACTCGGTGCTATTTAATTAAACTATTTGTACAAAGACCGAGCTTCTAATTAGAATTTGGAGCACTCGAAAGTTTCTTCCTGTTTCTCAATAACGTGTCATAAACTTACGAGAGCACCGCAAGTCAAAGTGAAACTTGAGTTTACGAAGTGATTTACCGTAATGAAGGACAGGTGCAAAAAATCCTTTTCAGTATATATTTATATTGCGTTACCTTATATTTATTCTATTACGTTTTATTCAGAGGCTGATAAAACTTTCTAAACCTCCATTGCAAGTATTATCTCCAATTTCTTAATTAACTTATGAAGACTACTTTCATGAAAGAAGTAATAAGTCACATATGAACAATTTAGGCTAATTGAATACCCAAAAGCAAAATTCTGTGAATAATTCTACTAAAAGAGTTGACAAAATTTTGTTAACCTTTGGTATTATACGCATTATCTTTAATTTTTTAATTAATGTATAAAAACCATTTCTAAAGTGGAAATAGTAGATAATTTGTGAAACGTTATAGTGTATAGGACCAAAACATTGAAAGAGTTAAATGCTATCGTCAATATTAATAAAAAAGGCCATTACAATGGAAAATTTTAATTGTCCTTTAATTTTAATTGAAAATTATGGAATTATTATTGGCTAAGCGAATAATTCTCATATTCATACTCATTTATATGTACACTCTAATTCATAAGTGACCAGATATGCGTCGATTTTCAACCAAATGTTTAACGAATTTAATTTTCAGTAACATCTTAAAAAATAGTATAATTTCATACATTCCCCGATGGATGAATTTAGCAAACAGTGGATTTGTTTTGTAACTATAATATTATTTCTTCTGTATACTAAATTTATCAAGTGCCCGATAAAATATGGACGGGAGTGTACATACTCATCACCTTTCGAACCAATACTTGTAATGAAACATATTAAGTATACTAACAATTCACTACTACTGTGATATGTTCAACATACAGTTTAAATTCAAAATGTACTACCGAGATACAAAAACGAATTGATAAATTTATTTTATAATGCGTAGATATTAATGAACAACACCATTTTTATCTAAAGCAAGATGGTTAAAAATAAATACTAAATTTGAGGGCAAAAGTGGATTATTAATTGATACACCTTATATATGCAATAAAAACATTTTTATATTGCGAAACGAAACTTACTCCTTTGCGAAGTGCATTTTCGAAAATTCTTTACTCGTAAATAGGTTAATATTAGGTTGTCCGAAAAGTTTCTTCCCGTATTTTCGGCTTTGTTAGGCAAAATGGTATTGCGAAGCTGCAAAAAAGTTGCATCGAAGCCATTCTAAAAGATAGAAGAAGGTGAAAGCACAATGATTTCGCATTCTTTAATAAATTGCATGGTGCAACAAATTTTGCAATTCTGCGCTTAATATTTAGCAAGGAAACGAAAGGAACTTTTGGGGCAATTTAATATATAAATGTGATACGAAGCCTTTGTTGCAATAATTTTCAGAAAATCGTATTACTTAGTCCAGTAGCGTATCAACAAAAAGCCGAACCAACCGCAGTCATTCAAACCGACCTACCTATTTCCGCCCCAATTGAATTAAGCCACTGAAGCCACATAAACGAGAGAACGCAGAGCACAGAGCAGAGGATTCTGAACGCGGTTCAAAACAATCGGATTCCTTGTGTTCCTTGTATTACAAGCCCCTTGTTTAAAGGGCTGCCATGGTTCATGGTATGCTTGCGTTCAGGGCACATAACTTTAACGTTACGTTTATCGAGCTCGATTCATAGGCGTCGTACGGTAATGCCGCGAGATACTAATATCCACGCTGCACGAACCTCGTTGCATAACTGTGTATTATTAATGTGAGACATGCAACGTACATAGGTACGCACGTGCACGCACGCAAAGGAACGCATTCATGACGGTGAATCGCTTGTTGCGTTTTAACCCTTTCAGTTGTCATTAGCGGAAAAATATAATACGCATTAAGTGTAGGACAGAATACGCAACGGTCTTCGTTTCTAACACAACTGAAACAATAGTTGATACATCATTCCGTTCATTCATTTTTGTAACTTTCTATAGTTTGTAATTTCGAAACTGCCAAGCTTCGGAATTCCGTTAATTTTTGAAGTGTAACTGGTACTTTAATACTAGAATAGGTAAACTCTTTTGAACTTATTTATTCGCTGGAACAGACGAAAAAGACTCTTTTTTGCATAGTATAATATTATGTCGTATTAGGCAGACAGTTGATGACAGTCAAAAGTGCAACTTTCTTCGACATAATAATTCAGAATGAGAGAAACATAACAGATAAAGGTATCTAATAACACAGTAACAGTTTATAGTGTAAAAAATAAATTAGAACAAAATATAACAAAAAGCTCGTCACACTATAGAAAGGATACATAAATGATTACAACACTGATAAAATTTACGGGAAGATAGAACGATGGTTGAAAACGATGAAAGAAAAAAGGAGAATAGTCAGGAAGAATAATATGCAATGGATAGTATAGCAGATACGAAATAGCTTTAGGATAAGTGAAAGAAGAGAGAGTGAGTAAAATGAGTGATTACGGTAATTGTAAGTGAAAGCCATAAACCAAAGTCCAATTTCTTAACTGCAAAGCCAAGATAAACATTTACTATAATAAAGATAAACTTTGAACGTTGTAAAGATACATTAAATTATTAGATAATTCTATTAGGCTATAATTGCTGAAATTGGGATAACAATTTGTAGAGTTCTGATGTAAAAGTGATTATATAGATTTGCTTGTAAAAAAGCACACAAAAATTGCAAATTCACAAAAATCAAATTCAAAATTTAATACGGTCTCACCAAAAACCTACGCGTACTTACTGTGAGCAAATTAAGTAAGTTGTACAGAATGTGTTGTATTATAATTATTTGTATCTATTAGAACAGTAGGGATAAAATATGTTTTAGTGGATTATTTCATGCGTTTTTAGTTCGCATCCTTTAACCTCTCATTTTGCTGAACAATTCTTTAATTCTGTAGCTTTTTCGTGTTGCTAAACTGAAATATGTTCCTGTTACGTCAACCGCCGTAACTCGTTAAAACGTTTATCCTCATATGATCTCGTTTAAATAAAAATGGCATCACTATAAAAACTTGAATATTTAATTTATCCTAATATCCTTGTTTTTGATACGATAAAGAGTAAGTAATATGTTGAGGGTATTAACTTTTAAAAATTCAATGAAGTACTTGTAAACTACTTTATTTTAACAACAATTAAGTTATTGCAAAGCTAAACCCTTGACTTTATATTTTATATTCGGAATATGATTAAACTCTAACTGGAACAAATGCATATATTTTAAGATTGCTTGAGATAAAGTGGAAGATGATTACTGTATGCATAAAAAGTCAAATAAATAATGTAAAAGTGAACATTGAATTCTACATTTGTAAGAAATTGTTCTTCTATAAATAGTGCGTCAAAAAATTAATAATTGAAGAGTTGCAGTGGTAAATGATGTAAACAATTTAAATCATAAAACCAAATACTTTTAGTATGAACGGAAAATATAAATGAATTATTCATTATTGAACAATAATTTAGTAATTTATCTTCTTCTAATTATTAGACTGTGAAAGTTCATATTGGACACAATATATTTATGGACACAGTGAAAGAAGTGGATCCTAAATGGACACTCATTTCACCATCTAAATATTATAGCGTGTCATTTACTTTGAATGTTTTATATTTTCGAATTATGTGCATTCTATATTTCTTTACACACTTAAAATCTCTGTAAATGTATAATCATCCAGAATCTACTGATTATACTTTAACACTTGCAGAATGTAAGATCACAGAGTTTAAGATTCAGCGTGGAATTTACATCGTTTTACACTGAAAAAATAATGTTTATCTTTTTTTATACTTGCATCGTTTACCATTTTACTTCGCAATTATTGAAGTGTTTCACTTCGGTAAATGAGAAAGTTTTTAAGTGAAGGATTTCTATTTTGGCTTCAATATCGTTGCGTGTATCGACAAAAAATCGAAAAGTAGTAAAATACGGAACAGTTTTGGTACGAATTAAGTCCTCGACATACTCCGATGATCCTATCGAAATGCTGGCTATGATCCAGACCCATTCAGTGCGCCAAACGAGTTTGACACCGACGAAACAGACTGCGAGGAACAATCAGTGCACTGTTACTGACGTGAAGCATTCTCAGAATGTTTCTCGTAAATTACTGCTAAATACGGTTATATCTAACTTTGTTAAGGAGTATCTAGGAAGGCTAAAAATAGAATAAGACGTATTTAAGAATACTTTCCATTTATAATTTTCATTAGCACTATTTAAGAGGGTACAATTTAGAGAACAATCTATTTGAAAAATTTGACTGCACTATAATATTTAAGCCTGCACAGAGATGCGCGGTGGCAACAAAAAATATTCACACACCACCATGTTTTGGGATTTTAATATAACTTAGTCAGGTTCAGCCGAATTAAATTTTGTCTCATTTAACGGTACTGTTACATGGCTACAACTATTAAATGATATAAAAGTTAATATAGCTGAATATAATTAAGTAATACTTAAATGCAAAAATACAGCAGTATGCCAATACATTTGTAGCCACTGTATGTACGATACACTATTGGAAAGCTTATGAGGGGAATCAAACATAAAATGTCACGACTACTGCAAAAGTTCCGTTTAGAAACGACAGATAAAAAAAAGGAATACAGTTGGTCGACTAGTTTATGGGTTAAACTTCATAAAATTGGCGTCAAAAACTTGCATTAACCCTCGTGCACTGTTATGAGTCAATTTGCCCCAAAATGAGAAATAGACATTACATAATTTCTCTAATATAAAAATCATATAAAATTCACAGATCGTTTAAAGATGATTTGAAGAATATGCTCTGAAAAATAAATCAGAAGGATAAGCTCTTAATTTTATCCGATTGCTGCTTTTATCTTGATCTTTTCGTAATTCAAAATTATACTAACAAACTCTTGCTATCCCTTTCATTGTGGCGAGTTTTAATCAAAGAATATGTAGAAGTTATCAAAACACTGAATTATACAGCGTTAAGTCCATATTCTTCTTCAAATTCTCTTCTACTCCTTAGATGACAGACTTATTTTAAGTCGTTGGTAATATTTTCGATAGCCGAAATTAATCGGCAGAAAGCGCCAATAATACACTATTCATGAATTTCTCGATCGTCTGTAAGCGTCAATATCAATAAAAGGGCTAATTAAATAATATACCTGTCACGAAAGGATTAGGGAAGAATTCAATTAAACAGCCTGAAAGATGACCGATTTGTAACAATTATTTTAGCAACAATTGTAGAGAATTCAAAATAATTATTCTTCGATAAAAAAAAGAGCATCCTTAGACTACAACAACAAAATTTGTCTCAATGTAATTTTCAATACTTTCGTCGGTAAAAGCTCCTATGATCGCGGCCTTTATATGACCTTGAATACGTCATCGGGTCAGTAAAACGGAATTACGTCATTGTTACAGGCGAGGAAGTCGTAACCGTGCCTCCGGCGAGCGGAGGTCAAGACAGCTGGAAAGTGCAGAGGCTTTTGAACAGCGAATCACCGAGCAATCGTCGTAAAGGCTGCCAGCTGCAACCAGCCAGTAAACGTACACGCCCAGCTCCGCCTGTACCGGCGTTATCCTGCAAGGTCAATGCCAAGGACACCAACGAGTACCTCGAAGACTGGCCGAACAAGGAGAACACGCCTGGAAATGCCGTGAACATTACAGACGGGACCAACGAGGCTCGAGTTGAAGAGGAGGAGTCGAACATGGGGTCGAATTTGAGTCGACACAATGGAAAGGGCCTCACGGGCCGGAGAACCCAATCTTCTGGGAATTTGTGCGATCCCAAGGGCAAATTAAATAGTATGGGAAAGATACTGGTGCCCTGTTCCAGCGCGCAGAGAGAAAAGTGAGTCCATGCATTTTTTTTGTAGGTAAACTCTTGAGAAATTTTTAAGAACTTGTTCACTTAGTTAATATTATAGGTGTTCTAGAATTTATGATACCGGTGGACTAAGCATTCTCGGATATTGTGTACGTTTGGTTTAGATGTCCCAGGATTTTAGATACCATTTGATTAAATATTTTAAGAATTTAGAAATCTTTTGTTTAGGTATCCTAGGATATCTAGATCTCTTAAGGCAGTGTTTCTCAACCTTTTTAAAGTAGCGACACAGTTTAAAGCTAGATAGGTTTTCGCGACACGTCATAATTGTTAGAGATAAATGTAGTAAGTATGTAATATTAGTACAAGCAACGCACTGCAGGTAACCAATACTGATGATTAGTACACGATACGTAGGGTAAATGTTCCACGCACGGTCACTGTTCCCATAACCGCCACTTTAATTATTTTTTTTAATATCAAAGTAATGTATAAAGAATTACATTTCATTTTCATACTGAATTTGAACTTCGGTTTACGTAACAACACATAGATATTGCATATTTGTTTACATTTAATATTTATAAATAAATATTAGGAGGTAAATGTGCTGTTGAACATTAAAACGTGACCAATGTAATTATAAAGTATGGAACGTGACATAATTCAATAAGGTGATACGTTTACTATACATCCTATGTCTGTTACCCAAACTGACGTGTTAATATATGTATGTAAAACGTGTTTCTTTTTAAATGAGGACTTTTTAAGTGACAATAATAGGGACATTGGACTTTGTTATATATTTTCAATGAATTAGTAATTAATTCATTATTTGTAACATGTAAAAAGTTGTTCATAAATGAAACTGATGTTGAACAATGTTATGCTCCAACCTGAAACGATTATTAGGTTAAATACGTTTTAAAATAGTTAAATAAAGTTGGGCGATAACCTTAAAGTGGCATTAATTGGTACATTTACCTTATTTCTGGAAATATTAAATAGTTTTACTATCATTGAAATTTTAATGTAATTCTCGCGACGCACTGGTTGAAAAATACTATCTTAAGGTATTAGGTACCCTTGAATATGGGTATCTTAGGATATTAGACATGATCGCAGTAAGAATCCCAGGATTTGAAGTATTCTTGAATTACATATGTTAGGATTTTAGGTATACTTGGATTAGGTGCTCTAGAATTTCGAACACCGTTGAACTAAGTATTTTAAAATCTTGTGCACTTGGTTTAGGAGTCCCAGGATTTTCGGGTACCCTTTCATTAAAACATCGCTTACCGGTTAGGAATTAAGTGGATGCACATAAAATACCGATCAATTCAAGTTTAAATTCTTCGATAACATCAGCTACTTTTGACTATTGTATAGAAATATGTGAAGTAACATAAGGATTTCAACCATTGTTTTGTTGATTGAACTATTATTAATAATATAGAACAACGGTTCTTAAACTAGTGGTCGTAGGTTAATATTAGGCAAGTCGCGTCAAATATTAGAACATGAGAGTAATTAATATGTCCATTAGAAGACTTTCACCTGTTGAAAATTGTTGGGTACAGTACACCTTCCTTTTAAAATATGCATCAAAGTATAAGCGAATAGGTCATGAAAGATGACCGCTTTCGAAAGTGAATTGGGGGCTCAAAAAGTTTGGAAACTATTGATGTGGAGAATAAAACGCAGATAGGCTTCCGGTCGATAACGGTTGTCGATAAAAAGCCTATTAATCGGCTCTCGGTAAATAATATGTTAAGTACCCTATTTCCTAGATCTTTTAAAGTATCAGGCATCGTTGGATCAAGGTATCTTAGAATATCAGAAACGTTCAAACTAAGAATCACAGTATTTGAAGTGTTCTTGCATTAGGTGTTCTAGAATTTTAAGAATCCTTGGATTAGGTGTCATAGAATTTCAAATACTCTTAAGCTAAGAACTGTAATATGATTCATACGTTTGATTTAAAAGTCCTGGGATTTTATATACTTTTTGTTTAAATATCCTAAGGTCCTGGAAAATATTAGGTATTGCTTAATCAAGATATCTTAAAATATAAGGAATGCTTAAATTATGTATTTGTAAATTAGCTGTTTTAGGATTTTGGATGTCCTGTGATTAGGTATTCTAGAATTCTAGATAGCCTAAGCTAAGCATTCTAAGATCTCAGATATTCTTGGATTAGGTGTCTTAGGATTTTAGATTTTAGATATCTTTTAAATAAGGTATTCTAAAGTTTCAAGTGTCCTTGCGTTAGATATCTCTTTGAATAAATAAATTGATTTGGAATCACATAACCATAATTCGACCTATTTAATTCGAGGTGTTTAATAACATATTTTTGACAGATATCAGTAAATGGGATGCCAGTACGTGAATTAGGGATGACAGTATTACCTCGGACGTTGTTTTCGTTAAATTATTAAATTTGTAAACAAAAATAGGCGTTTTACTAGTCTTATTATTTTTTCTTACAGTTGAGACACTGGATCGTAACAGTTAAGAAAAACAACACATGATTTTAATAAATAAATATGAAAAATAGTGCAATGAAGGTATGGTTGATCATTCAGGTGGCAGTAATTGGGTCATTTACCGTAGGTCTCTGTTACAACCCAATTATAAATATATCTTCGTCGAGTCGAAAAGGCCAAGAAAGCTTCAAGAGTATAAGTGATTTTTCGTGTCTTTAATTTCCTAGAGTTCGTAGGGTTTCTTCTTACTGTGCCAAGAGCAAACAGAATTTAATTTAGCGATGAAGTCGGAGAATACAAAAGATTCCTTGCGATTGTAAGACATAAAGGAGAGGTCAGTTGAAGCAATCGATCGATTCTTTCACAAAGTATTCCCTAAGCTGTGTTCTCATGCTTGAATAGACTGTTGATACAATATTGCCCAAACAGGGCGATTCTAGTTAATATTCAGTCAATATTTGGCTTGCGTTCACTCGTACGACGTACGTTGGTTTAACGTGCTTGTCAACTTGTCTGTGTCTCGATCGTGTTAGCATGACAAGGAACGTGATCGATGAAATGAAAGCTAATGAAACGTATCGGATCCTTCGCCGAAATGCCGCCAAGTCAGAGATGTGGCAATTGACTCAAAATTGGAGAAAGCAGACATCTTCGAATGTTGATGCAATTCTTTTATGCAAATTGCGAGCGGACATCACAACAGAATAGTGAACAACTCTTTTTTACCAAGTATTAAGTACAAATAATTTTGCATGGCATACAATCTATTAAAGAGCGTCGAGTCATTGCGCTTTTAGCTTTCTTTATCTTTTCAAAATAACCTCGATGCCATGTTTTAGTCGCCCCGCAACACCATTTTGCCTAACAAAGCCGAAAACACAGAAAACTTTTGAGACAGCCTAATAAAATCAGGTCCAAAAGACAGTAACTGTCTAAAGTTTGCGATCAAACTATAATACTATTATATCACCAATAAGATAGGTTTCCCAAGTGTTAATCGTCAATTTTAATAAAACTTGATGAGAAAGTAGTTTTCGAAAAAACGCTTGATACGTACTTTCTTTTATTTGCTATTATCTGTATCTAAGGGGTGAAAGCAGCCCTCAAAGTTGGAGATGAAAAATGTATTTTTTCACAGGTTCTATTCTCAAGTTCGTAAATATCTACCATACCCATATTAGTAAGTAGTATACCAATACTTCCAAGTATCCACATTTTTCGCTTTGGTCTGTAGTTTGTATAGACAACGTTGCCAAAAAACGGATCAACATTTTACAAAAAACATTAATAAAAGAATATTAATTTGTAGTATATTTTTTAAAAAAATAGATATTATGAAAAATGGTTATCATTACACAACGCATAACTTTTGTTTAAACAATTTCATTATAGACCAAATAATTTTAGAAATCCAGTATAATAATAAACTCAATAATAACTGATATTAAATAAATTCATCTTGCTTCAAATCTTATATTTATATTAACTAATTTTCATTTAGAAATTGTCATTTGTTATATTTATTTGAAACAATTCTTATTTTTGCTAAGTTATTGGCAAGAAAATGTTCAGTTACATGAAATCGAAAACTTCGAAGGCAATGGTGTGATACTTTGTTAAAGATTAAACAACAGCACTTACGCAAATGAGATCAAGATGCGAGCACCTTTTAACCCGTTTCTTTTTTTACACCCTTCATCCCTGTATGTTTCCTCGCAGCTATCCGTTTTCGTGCAAACGAGAATTTAATGGAAACCGCCCCAGTTCCGAGACTGACCGACCTTAAAGGGACTTTAAATTATCTCGCGACTAACCTGTTATGCCACGTTATGTCTCTTCGTTGCTGGTTATTTAAACCATGCTCATAACTCGAGAAATTCTCTACAACATTAGGAGCTTTTCTAATTCTTTGAATACTTCGAAGCTTTCAAACGGACTTATTATTATAAATGCAAAAATTTACAGTGAGAGTAAAAGGTATGTATACACTCTACAAAAATGAAATTATAATATAATTTATTCACTGTAAATTATAACGTAATTATATTGTAATTTATTTATTATAAGTAATACTATAATTGTACTACTATTGTACAATATTTATTTATATGCTACAAATAATACTATAATTATATTGTAATTTCATTTGTTCTATAATCAATATTAAAGATACTATAATTTCATTTTGGTGGGGTGTATACTCTTTTTAGATTCTCATTGTAAACTGTATGAAATGCAGAAGTGTACAAAATATCCAAAATACGGTGAAAGCTAAATCTGAGTATACAATTTACGAAAGTAAGATTATGGTATAATATATTTACTGTAAATTGTACCGCAATTATATTAGAATGCATTTTCTATAAATGATATTATTATGATATTATTATTTATTAAAATTTACTATAATGATATATAACGATATTATTACACAATACTTATTTATTTATTATAATAAGTATGTTAATAAAATAAGTAATAATAAGTAATAATGTTAATAAGTAATATTATAATCTGGCTCTAATTATTCTATAATTTCATTCAATTTCATTTCTGTGAAGTGTATGAAATAACCTACATACAGTTGTCCTTCGAAGTATACTAGTACATGGGGGGTTAGGGACATGGCGAATCGCGTAATTGAAAATTCGTGAAATTTTTAAACTCCCACTACAAAAAATTTATACTACATGTATCGTTACATGTTATCCGGAAATATTTACTATATGTTGCATAGTATATATGTATATTAAAATATAATAGACATACACTATCGTTCATAAATAAGTATTTGGACACTTATATATTATTAGAAATATATGAAATATACTTCAAGCAATACTTTAAAATGTGGTTTTCACTACTGTTTTTATTTGATATGATCTTCTAAAGTTGATAATGATGAATGAAAACGATATTTAACATCAATTAGTGTAAATAACAAAGCACTAATTGAAGTTAGACTGGCTTTGCACAAGCCATGATCCTAATTGTCTTTAAACTTAATTTAGTTAATATTAATTAGGTTGTTAATATTGCGGAACCTTTCAAATATGTATTTTTGGCCACGTTCTAGATGTTTGTACAAATTTTGTAAAATTACAACTCTTCGTTGTAGATAAACATAACTCTAAAGCGCTGTTAGAATTTTTCATTGTTTCAATTAGAATTCAACAATTTCATCCACTTGTTGATTAGGTTATTAATGTATAATCTTGGTTCTTCTGTATGCCAATTTGCATTATGACTAATATTGATCTTGTTTGGTGATTTTTACAATAAATTGAAAGACAAACCTTTTGATCGAGTTGCATGTGTCCAAATACTTATGGACGCTAGTGTACACATTACATTTTGGAACAAAATATGTATGTTACAAAAAAAAAAAAGTGTTATTCAAGAACTTTTAGAAGTCGACGGTTGCTCAACGCTGTACGGAAAAAAATTATTCACAATATTGAGTTTTACAACACTTTGTAATTTTATAAAAATTGAATAGGCAACCCTAAAGTAAATAAGTACGCAAAATATAATGTTCATCATTTAAATATTATAACATATAGTGAATTTTACATATTTTATATACTTTTGCATATTACATACATGTACCTTCCATTTCTTCAAATATTTAAATTCTCCATAAATGCATAAAAATCTGCAGTGTATTTATTACATATTGTATGCATGTATGATTTACACTTTATGAAAGTATATTGTAATTTTCATAATCCTTCACAGTCAAAGACCGCAAGAAACTGCGTACAATGGAAACCGTTTTCCTTCGAGGGACAACTTTATTTTAAATTATTATTACAAATATTTTTGACTTGACTTCAATTTTTCATTTAAGCAAATTGCTCAAAGAATAAATGGCATTGTTGCAGATATAAATTCTGTGGCTCGTTGCCCAATCATTTAGACGACAAAGACGCGCTGGACGACGATTCGAAAGAAAATAATAATATAATGACGGATACTATGAGCGGAAATCTTGGTGGAACGCTGCCACACAAGAAGCGATCATTGGGCGTGCATTTTTCAGACGGTGGACCAACTGGTACTTTAGATCTCGTGAAACATCGATCCCAGGACTCCCTCGATGAAAACGATCCTTGGAGGTATGCCACCATTCATTTCTCCAGATTAATAGCAACAGAACTTCTTTTAATAATAATAAAACTCCTATAGAATCTCTGTAAAGCCAGATAAAATATTTCAACATATTAATTATTACATACAACGTTATATGTGTATGTCATTAGTCATAAAAGACTCTATACACATTTTAAATTTCAAATATTTACGTATTAGAGGGTATATTGTAGAATAATAGGTGCTGCAAAAATTCGTAAAATATAAAATTGCAAATGAGAGAAATCTTAGCTAACGTTTCGTAAAATTGTGCATCATTGATTACGTGAATAAAATTAATCCTATGATTATAAAAATATGTTTTTATTCGTGCCAAACAAACTATAAAATGTCACCGATGCATCAAAAAGTCTAACAAAATGCAATTGTAGTTTTAGTAATAAGTTTTCTATATTTTAATTCACGTACGTACCTTTATAAAGTTGTGTTTTCAGTATACATACATTTTATTGCAAATAAATGATGGAAGCATCACCATTTTTTTTTTTCAACAATCTGTCGAGTTTTATTTCATAAGTGATCTAATATGCTAAAGATTACCGAAACATCTGGCTTTTTTTCAATATTTAAACCTTAGGCGTGTATAGAGACTTTTCACGCTGACGACGGAAGAACATTTCTTTTCACAATGCTTACAAATGATACAATGAGGTCGAAGACACTTTTTTGACTGTCAACGAATACGGTTCAGCAATAATACAACAAACCTTTTATCTGTATTAAAATGAAAAAAAAACAGTGGCAAATTGTAAAGCTCCTTGGAAAATATGAAAAAAAAAGAAAACATTTATGTCGTTTATAACTATTTGAATGACTGATTAAGGTTAAACGTGAAAAATAAAAAATTAAAAAGGAAATATCTATTTCTTATTTATAATTTGTTTTCAATCGTTTAAACAATTAACAAATGCTTTACTGCATGACAGATCTCGAGAAAAGAACTAACTTTTGTTAGAAAACTTTTTTTCTAACTTGTACAGTTTTCAAATTATAGTAATAAATTAAAAATGTCCGAATATTTCAGAATGAATTTTCCACAAAGAGATTGCGTAATACATATCTACGTATGCCCTATATATCTCTAAAGTTTCAGAATTTTTTGGATTTCCGGGTTGAAGGTCGTCCCGTGTGAGTTTCTTTCCTACTACAGTAGAGAAATAAATCAAAATTATTCTCAACGCGAAACACCCGTCACCAAAAGCTTCTTCTGTCACATAGAAAACTCTATCTCTGGTTTCCTCCGCAGATACCAACAGAGTGACCTTGATCTGGTGCGATGTCGTCACGGGAATTTCGACTCCGTGAGAAGAAATCGTAGCGTGGACACGGTGTCTGATTCAACGCGGAGATACGCTCGTGGAACGTCCCTGGAGGACAGGTGTCAACGAAATTCGGATCTCGACTTAGTGGGTACTCTGCCAAAACGCAAACAGGACAGTAGAAATGGCGCAAAGACATCAGAGACAAACTCCTCTTCTTCCACTTCGCAACCGTGTATTCCTGATACTACGGGTAGCGATCTGCTGATGCAGATCGTGCACAAGCCCGATTGTGAATTGGTGCGGCATCGACAACAACTTAGTAAGTGCATCGATTTGAAGTTGAGCAAACTAGCTGGCGGAGAACCGCAAGATCAGGGTTATGCCTCCGAAAGGTCTCCTGAGGACGAACATCCGCCATCTTTGCCTGGGCAACCCTTCCCAAATGTTACACCTGGTGAGTTTTTGCATATGCTTTTACCATTTACGAAGGTCATTCAATAAATGAAGGGAAACAACTGTAATTCAAATAATATCTAAATAGGAAATATAGTAGACCCTCGTTATCCGGTCCCACTTTAACTGATATCCGGTTTAACCCATTTGCATCATTAGCGTATATATATGCGCAATTTTCCTGGTTATTATCACCAGAGCGTATATATAAAGCGTATATATACATTTTTACATTATCAACATTTGTACGTACAAATTTCTTTGAGACTTCTTTCATCTTACATAATTATTCTTCTCTTTGTCCCTTTATTCATTTTATTATAGAGCACTGGATTCTTACCATGAAATAATCGGTATATGATGTACATATGAACTTGTTGCTTTATTTTTTCCCTTCACAAATCACTGAATTATTTGGATTTTAATACCTTTGGAAATATCTCTACTCATATTTAACAAAAAGAAGGTTTAAAGTTTATACCAATCCAGTACAAGTTGCATGATCGTGCAAACTTTTATAAGGGGATTGATCAGTTCAAAAATGGTCGAATAGATGTTACAGATACGGAGAAGTGAAAATCCATGCGCAAAGTTAGCTCAGACGACGATATCAACGAATCCATTGCTACTAGCACATAAAAGCTAATAGAGAAGCCCATCAAGTGCTTAATTATAGAAGGGAGTTAGGTCAAATAATATTTAAATTATGATTTTCATATATTAAACAATATTAAAACAACAGTTGCTTGTCTCTTAGTTATTGAATGATTCTTGTATTATTTTTTATTATTGTATTACATTATTAACCCTTCGATTACGTTATTTTTATTTTGATGCGTTATTAGCATCTTCGGTCGATTAATTTGATTATCAAAAATACTACCGACACTTGAAACTCTTTGCCACCTGAGAAATAACAATTGAACGCGATGCAATTCAGTACATATGTTGATGATTTCTGTACTTATATTCTTTGATTAAAATTCGTCGCGGCGAAAGGGTTAAGCAGCGTTCATCAACTTACATGCCACTAATTTACTAACTTAAACTTTTCGACGTGCCCGTACAACGTACGGACTTAATAGTGAATGGGTTGAAGTTGGGCATATCATATGTTGCCATCTGACCAAGTAAATATAAAGTACTTTCAATAAGTCTTATTAGTAGAAGAAGACCTAAAGAGTTTGTACAAATTTTAGAAACAACCATAATTACTGTTCGGGATAAAGTATTTATTTTTACTCTCACGTGTTCGTTAGGTAACACGTATCAAAAGGTTAAACGCGTTACAGTACAAATAAGAAACCCAAACACAGCTCTTGTCGCAAGAAACGTATCTTTTTAAACTTTTTCCACTAGTTTTCCCCCGGGATCTTTCCCTTCTTCCATGTGTGAAATTTATCTTATTCCATTTGCAATTTGTTTCGAACTAATCGTTCTAGAACATCCCTTTCTTTTGTTTCAACAGCATTTCCTCTCCACCCTCCTCACATTTTCTTTTCTCTTTTATTTTTCCGCTCACTGAAACTCCTACGTTTTCTTTAATATCGTCCCGACGTACAAGGGCACACCCGCCATTTTACTACGCCCCCACTTACGTTTTAGCATTCATTTTTACGTATCTTTGGAATAATTTCTTATCTCTTCTTCAGATCACTCTGTAATTTTCCTTCCTTCACCATTGCCCTGGTTTTCTTCTATTCACGGTATTATTCGAGTTCTTTTCGCGAAAGATCTTTTCATCCCCCGTTTCCCTATTGGTAGGATTCCCTTTACCGTTGTTCGATAACTTTGTTGGCTTTCTAATCTGTTTGCTGAATCCCTTTCTTTCTCGTTTTCCATATCGTTTCGTAATTCCTACGCGTGTATCGTAGTTAACGGTTAGTATACTATGCGCATTATTAGGATAGATTTGTCACTCTTATTTCGACAACGCGTATTTTTAGGGCATTTTATAATCTTTCTAAATCTCTATGCAGCAAATTTTCTTTGCAGTGTTTTTCGTTATGTCCTATAAACCATCCAAAGTTGTTATGAAATTTGATGATTTTGTCAAAATAATTTCATCAATATTGAATGATTTAATACATTACGAATTGTTTTCATCTACGACGCATCACACTCTATCTACACTCCAACAAAATTCGTCAATATTCATTGTAACTGAATGTACAGCAATATAATAAAGTTATAAAACTTTTAACCATATGATGTCCAGTGTCCAAATACTTGTGCACGGTAGTATAGCCGTGTTAATTATTATTTTAAAGTCAATATTTCGCAATGAATAAATCTTTAATAAAACACCTACAATTAATTGAAAGTGTAAATGCAGATGATATCAAAGCAATATTTCAATCACCCTTAAATTCATTTTTTGAAGCTTGTGCCTTTTGCGCAATTCTGTACGTTGCATAATTCTTCAACGTAATTTTCAACTCATTAAATTTTCCTCCAGTACTCTCTGCTAACACCGTCTAAAGCCACGTTCAATCACAAGCACACGTTTCTCTCGTTTTTGTAGCAACCCTCGCTTAATGAGTACATTTAGCAGACGGACATAGTATATCTGCGAGGTGTTTCATCGCGTCAGAAGCGTCTCGAGTAACCTTTTCTCTCCCTCTAAGCAACCTTTCTGTCTCTCTCTCTTTCCATATAACTCCTTCTTTTCCCTTCAACAATTATTTCTCTTTTTCTACTCCCTTCTCTTTCTAAGTAATCCTTTCTTTCTCCCTCCTATTAAGTAACCCTTTTTCTTCCTCTGAGTAACCATTTCTACCTCTCGCTTCTTCCACGTAACACCTTCTCTCACTCTTTTCCACTCAACATCCAAGTAACCCTTTCTCTCTTTCTTCTTCCTAGCAACCCCTCTCTCTCTCGTTTCCCTCTTTCTTTCTATCCTGCTTCAAACAACACTTTCGTTGTCTCACCAACTAAATCTTTCTCTTCCTCTAAGTAATCCCCTCTTTCTCCTTCTCCAAGTAACTAATCCTATCTGTTTCACTTTTCAAGCAACCCTTTCTTTCGCTCTCGGTAACCCATCTTTCTCAATCTCTGTGTTCGTTCAAGTAATCCTTTCTCTGTCCGTCACTTGTCCATTCATCGCTCCTCGGATCCTTAGTTCTATCATTTTCCAGCATTCGTGGCCTTTTCGCCGTCTAGCCTGCGTCACATTAAGTGGAATAGGGGTAGAAACACACAATGGTCGTAGTAAGGACGAGGAGAGGGCCGAGCTTGACACACTTTTGTCGGCTGAATTTCGCGGATAAGACGCGGCAGGTATCTTCTGGGAGTCCTTTGTCGCTGATAGACGGCGAAATGCTCGTCGAATTCAGGGCTCTTTGTCGCTAGAAAGCAACGCGCCAGCTAAAATGAATGTGGCCATGGCTCTCTATAGCTTTTTCCCTTTCAACGCCTCTTACATCCTATCCATCTTCCAATTTTTCCCCTCCGGTAATCTGTTTCCAATGAAGAGAGATACTTTACCGTTAAAAGCGTAATAACGTTTGCCTCTGTGACTGCGTTCCAGTCTTTTTTTCGTCGACGGTTATTCAGTTTTACTCGCCGTTAACTGGAAAACAGTATCCTTTTCAATTAGATTTTTAGTGTAAGTGGTTTATTTTTTAAAAAATGTGAGACGGTATGAATTTTATATTTGAAAAACATGATATGAAATATAATTATTGTCCAGGTTATACTAAAATTATGAATGTACAGTTTTCACTTCTTATACAATAATATACGTATAACGAAATAACAAAATAAAGGATCAATCGGAAAGTTATAATAACAGTCATTAATTAAATTTAAGTAAAATAAAAGCTAATAATTGATTTTATAAGGTAATAGAACAATTTTAGTAACAAATAGTTTTACTAGTCCAACAATTTTCCGTAAGAATATACAAGAACAATAATTGATTATTATATATTTCAAGATTTTATGGAATAACTATTGTAAAGCAAATTTAAATGAATGATTATTAAGTCGACTGCGGTTGTTAGAAAATAATGAATACCTTAATAATCCAAAACTTTTTCGTCTCAATTCTACCTACGTTCGTATATACCAATTTTGAATAAATACTTATCGAAGTTGACATATGTTCTTTTGAGATTTCCGATAGATTAGATGCATCGTATAAATCTTACCTCTCTAAAACTTTCACCAAAAACTTTCGGACCCTTTAAAACTGCGTATATCGCTGATCTTAGTTGTTAAACTTTGAACCTACCATAAAAGTAGTTCTACCAAAAGCGATACGTTCAATTTATTATTCACATTTTATACAAAGATTCGATTACACAAAAATTTGATATCGTGACATGGAATAGAATAGAATAGAAATATTTATTTGTATTCAGGAATTTTCCTATTACAAATGACTATGTTGGGACATAGCTCAGCTTTACAACGATATACATTACTTAGACTTCCGCAATACTTTCCATTCCCTTTTCTTTTCCATAATAAACCTTAATATATAATTAACCTTAGTGTACAATCATTTAATTATCGCGATTAAATAAAGCATCAGATATCAGCCTACTACCTACACATAGTGAAAATTAAGTTAGTAACCGCACAATATATCATCTGACTATAGTTCTATAACCTGCGACTGGTACAAATTAAAGCTGAACGGATTTATTACATGTATTACATGTATGCGTACAGGGTTTTAACATCTTTGACATTGTATACATTGCATACCTCAGGGTAAAGCAGCTTGTTGTCAAAATGTGTTTCCAAACTCGAAGATATCGTAGTACACTAACACTGATATAACGTGTAGTAAATAATTAGGTAATATATGAGCTGTTCAAAAGCCAAAAAGATCAACTATTTAAAATAAATTCAATTAATTTTTAGGAAATTCAACACTAGTTATGTATCTGCGTAGAATTCAGGTATTTATAAAAATGAAGAGTTGATCAGATTGACGTTTGATTGTATTATTAATACCTTTCAATACTAAGACCGTAGGGATATATATATATATATATATATATATATATGTATAATCAATCTCGAATTTGCAAATTTGGTTTCCTCAAAACCAAATAATTAATGAGAAATGTTAACTATCCTTATAATAATTTAATTAGAAAAGGTGCCAAGATTGATATTAAAAAATATGTAATTTACCATTGAAAAAGTTAAAAATGCAAAAGATTCTTCTTAAAAATATAATTATAGATGACGAGGTTAATACTGAACAAAATATATATATAAATCCTTCCAATTTCCCAACGTTAAAAGTCACCATTGAAAGGGTTAAACAGAGGAATTATTGTTCTCGAAAGTAAAGCGGGAGAGACTATGGGAAATTATAAATTAATTTGTAATCGAGTTTGCCGATGCAAAGGAACATTGTCTATCCAGTATCTCATTTGGTGCACTCTAAATAACACAGCGTAGAGATTGAAGCGTAGGCGGATAAGTGGGTGGCGGTATAGTGGCTTTGACACAACAGGCTTGCGGGAAATATATCGAAGCGTGGACCTATGCATACGGAAAACTTCCCACAGCTGATAACAATCCGGAAATCGAACGTTATGGAAACGGGGACACCTGTATTCCCCTGTTTACAGTGCCAGGGGTCTGCCTCCAATCTTAAGCTGAACTTTGCCAAAGCTTTCCGTAAACTTTATTTGCCTATCGGTGTTGTTTGCCAGAGCCAAGCTACGCGAGAAGATACAAGTATAACGCGATGTCTGTGTCGAATAAATACTGACAGCTTAGAAGTTTGATTTCGTGTACGTTGCGCGCCGGAAAAGCATTCGTCGCGGTGATAGGAATTTGAACGACATCGCGAGGCAAATGTCGTCGCTGCTTCGTAATAAATTAGTACGTGGTAATTTGGCACGGTTGAGATTCCTGGGAATAGTTAAGATATTTGGAAATTGAAATATAATTGAACGCAATTAAATATAATGAAATGTAATAGATTGTAATTGAATATAATGTAATAGAATGTAATTGACTATAATAGAATATAGTGGGATATAATGAAGTATCTATATTTATGCCGTTCATTTGCCAAATTGATTAACTCCAGAAAATTAAAAGTAGAGAAATTGATGAAGCAAATATACATTTTTTAAAATTCCTTTTAAAATAAATTTAAATAAACAGTCTAGAATCTATTATTGCAGGCGTAACTTTTATCTAACGACATATAAAATGCATAAAATACTACATCATTGGAATAATCGTTATTACTTTTATGAATTGTTTATTATTACGTGACCAAAGACATTTTTCTTATTTCGTGATTTTAAGCCCAATTATTAAGGAAGTTTATTTTAAATAAAAACAGTCACGCATAGATCAAGTCTTAAAATTTTACAAAATTCAAATGTGGAGTTAATCACTTTGATCTGTAAACAGCTCATTCGTAACATCCTGAATAATTTTTTGAAACAGATATCGTACAGAGATATTTCGTTATTAACGTAACAACCAATTAAATGCCTTACATAGGACATTTTACTTCGTAATGAAATTGAGATAAGACATTTGAATTTAGCAAACACTTGGCATCGTATTCATTTTAAATATACAACTAAAACATAAATACTATTGACTTAAATCATATATATATTTAAGACTATTTAACTTAGTAAATGATATATAGAACATTTTTAATTAGTAACACCATTTCAAATGCATTTAGGACAAATGAATTATATTGCTACTAGATCTGTATAAAGTATACACTTAGGAGTTTGTAACTTTACTTAAAAGGCAAAAAACGTGTTAAACTTAAAATATTTTCATATATTTTACATATTTTAAACATTATCATAAGTGTATTATTTTATCAAATAATTTTGATGTTGTATTTTTTTCTTATTATTATCTTTGGTTTCCTTTTTGGTAATTTTCTTCTTCTTCTTCTTTATATATTTTACGTCGCATCGACTTCTTAGCCATTAGCGACGATACTGTTTCGCGGTGACTTATACCTTGGGCTACATGTTCATTTTCTTTAAGTTGTCTATCAAGAAGTTTCATAACCCGATTTTCCAAGAAATTTCCATTTTTCCCTTCAATGAAATTTTAAGAACATTGCAACGATAATGGCAGAATATCTCAAGCAGCATCTAATAATGTTTTCTGGCTCTTTATCGAAATATGAGATCTAGCGTTATCTAGTGAAAGAAAAAACATTACATTTTCTTTTAACTAACTCTAGGCGCTGTTCTTTAATTATTGCATTCGCACAGTTACATCCTCAGCAGTATTTTTTCGAATTAAGAATATTATAATTTATAATAAAAATTCGTCAGAAATAATTCTCTACCAATACTACTAATTGCACAACAGGATTTAATATTACTAAAACAATGCGACTTTTCTGGATAACCCAATATAATGGAATATAATGACATATAATGCATAGTTTCAGATCGGTATAAAAAATTAGATTAATGTACGTTTTGAATACAAAATTAAGCATTTTGTTGATAAGACTGTTAAACAACGAAAATAATAGTATTGGAATAGTATTGTAATATTATGAAATAATATTATCATATTATGGAATATAATGGAATATATGCACTAATATTTGAATACAATAGTATATAATGCATTAAAATTGCAATACAACAGAAGAATAATGTTGGAAAATAAGGGAGTGATGTTAAAATAACGAAAAATATAATGAAAATTATTGGAATATAACGAGATATTGTTAAAACATTATGGAATATAATCGAATAGTATTGGATTGTAGTAGAATAATTGAAACATTTTAGAATACAACGGAATAATATTAAAATCTAATGCAGTAACAATTATAGATTGATTTTAATTTATAATTCAGTCCACGTAATGGGATGGTATTAGAATATCCTAGAATAATATTAGATTATAGCGAAATGTGGCGGAATATAACGAATTAGTATTGGAATATATTGAAACATAATAAAACATAATGATATAGAATAAAATATCTTAAAATATTTCTTATATAATGCTTTTCACAAATATTCTAAGAAGGAAATACCAATTTTTTCAAGTTTTGCACTTTCATTGTTTTTTCTACAAGATCCCCTCATATATTTCATCAAAGAATCTTACAAGCTGACTGTAGTATATCTTCCGTTGTTTTTTAACTGCAACCCTATAATCTTTTTATCATTAGAATACACTGCAAGATAATTGGATCATTTTTCATAGTCTCAAATATCACCAGTATTCTTCTTTTACATATAAGTGCAGATTATAGAAGATAACTAGGTGGATTGATTTACGCGCAGCATTCTTTGTAGCACAAACCAAGTAACAAATGAAGAAAAATCAAACGAAATTATAATACTAACTTGCGGATACGTGCTATAACGAGAAATCCTTTCTGTCTGCTTTATGTTCTACATTGAACCGTGTAGGCGATCATTAATCACACCCGCAGTCTGGCTCTGTTATAAAGTTATAAATTACCAGTGAAAATGCATCGAAACCTAGAGAGAGGGAGAGAGGGAGAGAGAGAGAGAGAGAGCAGAGAAATTGCGAGCATCCACAGGGAAGGTACGGATATACAGTCTTTCCCTTTATCTTATGGCAGATAATAATACCCGCTGGTAAATGTGTATTCGGTAATTGAAAGCGTGCCCTAACGAGCGATCTTGTCCTCGCGTTGATACAACTCGACCGCGTTATTGATGCAATTTGCGAGCGAATAAATCAACCAACCAGTCATAAATTTCGTCGTATCGAGTGGAGTCTCGAAGAGCGATAATTCTATGGGAATAACAGTGCGGTGAGGCTTGTCTGTGATCCATCTTATACTTGTCAATGACGAAACTCACGAGTACTATAATGTTCATATAATCGCTACACAGTGTGCCCCGTAATCATGGGGCAACCAAAACGGAGGTGATTCTACGTGAAAAAGTAAGTTGGAAACGTAGAATAACACTTTTTAATAGGAAACTTAGTTTTCGAGATAATTGAATTTAAAGATTCGTGGCATATGCGTGTATTTAATTATTTGCAGGCTTGATGTTTACAATAATAATCGGCGATAATGTTATGCTGAATATTAACCATGCTGCGGTCTTCTAGTCATTTTCAACCCAATAGTGTTCTTACCTCTTTCAAATATTTTCTAGTTTTGAGACAAATGTAAAAAGATTGTTGTTAATATTTGCAAATTTAAATTTAAATTTTTATGGTGAAGATTCTTTTCCCCAAAGATATAAAATCATTCTAAAGGAAAGTGAATATGATTAAACTGAATAGAATCTTGAAGACTATAGACAGTCTCTATTATCCGAGTTAATGTAGATCGAGGCTAACTCGGTTAACTAAAAACTCGGATAATACGGAAGGATTAATGTATTCATAAATCGTCCAATGAAATCATGAAAAACATTTGGATAATATATTGTTGCACATAGATTTAAGTTTAATTACATAATTATGCAGTTGAGTAAAAGTTTATTAAGCTTTAAAAAAAGTAAAATAATAGATTTTTGTTTAGTTGCATATATTCTCTTATTTGCTGTTTAGTTATCGAAGAAATATATCTTTCCGATATGAAATAGAGCTGTTTCGATAATTGCTAGACCATCAGCATGTAATACCTTTTTTTATAAATTCTATGCATACTTCAACTTTCTCCTCATTTTCTTCCTTTTATTGATTGACAATATTTATAATCATGTTGTTAGTCATTTGCTGATTTTCATCTTCACTCATCCACTCTTTAATATCTCCGGGATTAAGAGTTTCTGAGGCGGAAAATTTATTCTCTATTGCTAGAGTTTCTGTTTTTACTTTCGTCTTTTGGTCAACATCGTCATTTTCCTTACTGGGACCTAGAATTTTTTTGCAAAATTTAATCATGAAGTTAAAAGTACCTGGGTTAAATGGAACTCGGATAATCAAGACTCTACTGTAATTAGGTAAATTGTTGAGCAATTTTCTTTTTGAACCTCATGTTATAATATTTAAAGAAGCTACCAGAATTTTTTCAGATTTTTTTTTAGAGATTATTACCTACTTAAACACTCATGTGGTCAATACGACCTCTGTTTACAGTATGAGGCAAATAAGAGAACGTTTACAGTGTAAGGGTTAATTTTCAATAATCTTATTAATTTGTATTGATGTGGTTAGCACGCGAATTTTTAAAAAAGGGAAACAGGTAAAGCGTGGAAACACTATGGCATTGGTTCACGACTCCCTGATTCATGAATCGAGGATTTGCATGCGTCAACAAAGACGTAACTTTCAACAGTTCGCTCAATCATGTAAATGTAAATGCTTATCGTGACGTTGACATCGCCCATTGGCGCAAACATAAAGCCTGGGGAGAGTTAAATGCACATGTACCCGAAGAATGTTCAAAGTTGATTTACAAGAAAACAATGTCTGAAATGAAAAAGATTTATTTTACATTTTCGACTTATTTCTTTACACAGAAGCACATCCCCTTCCTGGTTGTATCACAATTTCTGAAATATACACTGAGAGTCAAAAGTAGGTATATACTTTACGAAAAATGAAATTATACTATAATTTGTTCACTGTAAATTATTTCATAATTATATTATAATTTGTTTATCATAAGTAATACTATAATTGTACTACTATTAGACATTATATATTTATCTGCTATAAATAATACTACAATTGTACGGCAATTTCATTCTGTACGATATTCAATACTGTAATTTCATTTTTGTGAGGTATACACTTACTTTTGGTTTTCATTGTAAACTGTATGAAATGCAGAAGTATACAAAATATCCAAAATACGGTAAAAGCTAAAATTGAGTATCCAATTTACAAAAGTACGATTGTTGTAGTAGAATTTATTTACTTTAACTTGTACTGCAATTATGCTATAATGCATTTCCTATAAGTAATACTGTAATTATATTATTATTACACAATGCTTATTTATTTGCTATAAGTAATATTATAATCAGACTCTAATTATCTTATAACTTCACTCAGTTTTATTTTTATTTTCGTGAAGTGTATACTTACTTTTGACTCTCACTGTACAAAGAAACTGTATAGCCGAAGTGAGGTATGATAATAATTAAGCAAAAATTTGATGAATCGAGTAATAGGTAAAACAGTTGTTAAAATTAACACTTTAGCAACTATCCTTAAAATGTTAATCATCGATGAATCATTGCAACTCAAATATGGAACTTCTTTGTACATTAAAACAAATTTTCTAATTCGATACGCTTTGTGCGATAAGTGTTTAAAACGTGAAAAATGACTAAAAGTTGGCAGTAATTAATAGTCGGGCCAAAATATAGGTGAGAAAATGGAAAAAATGGAGGTGGATTGGGTTCGAGAGATTACACACCGGGCATGAAAAAGTTTTGAATAACTAATGCAGCATTTACCATCGTTCCCGACAATTTCCAGGCAATTTGATCAATAACGGGTTGAGTGTACGCCGCAGTTTGCATCTCGCATGAATATGTCTATAGCTCGAAGTGTGAAATCTACATATTTTCAATTTCAATCTCATGCATTCGAAAAGAGGCCGCTTATCGTGCAAGCGTTGACAACTTCGACAAAATTATTTCCGTCTGTTATTTTTAGTTTACCTAGCTTGCGAAAAATATTCCTTTGGTCGGTGGCAAACGATGAAAGACCGTCCATGTTAATGGCGAACGCGGAAGGATTTGATTTATCGTCTGAGGAAAGCTTCATGCTTCGATTTTTAGTGAAAAAAATTTGCTTATACTTGGTACTACACTTTCCTTTTTTGCAGATGTAGATCGTGCATGCATAATCATTTACAAGATACTGGAAGCACGAAAGGGTTGATTTATAGACTTTAGACTTGTCAAAAGAATATTTGGTAGTGTAATAAATTTGCAGCAGAGCAACTTTTTTCTACATTATATTAGGTTGTCCGGATATAAATTACGGTTTTTACGACTTCTTTCATCGTAAATTTTTCTTAAGTAATTAGCGACTACTACTTTACTTACACCTAATTGGTGTTTTTTTGTCCCAATACCGGACAGCAGTCACACATTTGAAATCCAAAACAGTTACGGAGAATTCATTACGAAGAATTCTAAGAAATTTTAGGAACATGTAGGAAATACTAGAAAATCTCATTTCTTTTTCATTATTTATCTACGATATATGTTTTGGTAGACACACGTTGCCTCGTCAACACGTAACACTTTCAAAAGAGGTTCTCAAAAAGAGTGAACGAGCCACTCGCGAATTACGATTACCAGGCAGATGAAAAGGTTTCCAGAACGTGAAGTGGACTCTCGTGTTAGCTTTGAGAATCGTTGTTCGAGGCAGAAGCAACGATGTTCAGTGATGCAACGATAATAACTGGCCATGGAGAAACTTGAACGTTAAACGTTCTACGTCAAAGTGCTGTTAAATCGTCAAACGTCGACATACACATACGTACCTAAATGTATTTCTGCTCGCTCTTTACTTTCCACAAACGTTTCTAGTGATTTGCAATACCGAATAGCGCTTACTTTGCTAAACTGAGCAATCGTACAATACTGTCTTAATAATTGAACTGCCAGTTTTGGAACTTTTACACATTTGTTCACTTTGTATGAATTAGAAATTTGTTCATTTAACCCTATCGATACTAAAGACGACTAGGGTAAATGACCCACGTACTGTCACTGTTCCTATAACTGCCACTTGAATTCGTTTATTTAATAGCAAAGTAAGGTATAACGAATTGTAAGTGAACAAATTTTCATACCAAATTTGGACTTCGGTTTACGTAACAACACATAGACATTGTATTAAGAAAGAAATACACCAAACGGAAAAAATTGCGAATTTTTACCATTTTCCTTTCTCTCAAATCTTTTTATTTCTTTTAATTTATGAAAAAACAGATCATCGCATATAATCGACGATTATACTATGATAGGAGTTTTATTGATACATGAAACGAATTATTATTCGCAAATTACGAATAGAAAAGCTGACATAATGCAAGTAAAATGTTTCGAGTAAAAAGTGTCATGTTATCGATTTAAGTCCGCCATATTTGTAACCTCTTTCATTTTATTTCTTATTCAAACACTGTGAGATTTCAAAATATAGAACACAATAGGTTTTTTTGCTTTCGTAGAAAGCTTTATTCTCAACTTGTTTATGGTACCTTTATTTTTATCGAACAGCGCGACATACGTCGGCACAAAAAAAGATGTAACCGAAGAAACTAGAGTACAAAGGTAGACAGTTTTGGAGCAGATATTTTATCGATTTGTACTATATTTTCGTTTTTATCTTCGCTGACGCATTTGTTACTTTTATTCTCATTATTTCGCTGTTTGAATCCAATACAAAATGCCTGTGTCAGCAAACGTAATCTTTTTTATTCGATTATTTAACTCATTTCATTTCGCACAGATTAATTAAAAACAAACTGACAGGGAATGTCAAAGAGGCACAAATATCTTTTTCCGTGAAATTTCACAAGCCAGCTAAACGATAAAGCTCGATAATATTTAAACGTTGAGACTGTTAAATAAAATAAATTGTTTGATCAGATACTTTTTGCTGAATATTTGATATTTCACAGGTTTAATTTGATTTTTATTTAATTGTTTTAAATGAAAAGGAATAACTGTACATTTACTACATTTAATAAAATAATTTCAAACATTTTATGTATTTAATAATCTCGTACATATAAAGGTAAATAAAGAATTGATAAATATATAAAAAAATAAATACACGTAAAAGAGATCATTTAATTGTCGTTTACATTATTTATTCATGCATGAAAACTTGGCTCTGAAAAAATTACCATTATTAAAACAGAAATATTCGTCACAGCGTATGCGCTCTCTGATATTATCCATATTAAATATGCTTTGTGTTATTATAATTAGAAAATATTTAATTAAGTAACTAGTTTTAGGTAGAACGTCTTGTTTAGAAAAGGGGAAATGAATTACAGGCAGTCACAAAAGTCTACGTACATGTTTCAAATTTCAAATATTTACATATTTTAGGACGTACTTTGAAATGATAGAAATGGTGTAAAAATTCATAAAATATAAAATGATAAGTGAGACAGATTCCTAGAAGATGTTTCATAAAGGGAGCACCGTTTATTACATGAATAAACTTGCTCCAAAAATTATATAAGATGGAATTTTATTTACATTAAACAAATTATAGGGGCTCACAGATGCATAAGAGGATCTAACAAAGCATAAATATAGTTAGAACAATAAATTTTACATACTTTAATGCATGTTCGTGACCTTTGTAAAATCGTATTTTCGGTACGAAAAACCTTACTATTTTTTGACAAGCTTTCTAATTTTAGTTAATGAATAAATACACCGCTTATCTGTAGACATTAATACGGTGCCCCTTTTCACAAAATCCAATATTTATTTTAACAGAAATCATACACGAGTCTAAATTGTATTCGTTATTTTAAATAACTGTTTGGAATTTGTCAGACAACTGACAAATTTTCCCTTTGAAAAAAGATTGCAGGTTTGAAATCATAAAGTCGTCAATATTAATCGTTCAATAAATCGTTGAATATAAAAACACCGAGTTAAAAGATATTGATTACTTATAATGGTTATTATTAGACTGCAGTTTTTTATGCACTTATGGGAGATTTGAGTTGGCAAAAAAATTGTGTAATGCACATAGTATGCAAAAATATATAAAATATCCAAAGTAATTCGTATGTTGTTACATTTAAAGGATGAAACAAGTTTCTATTAAAGCCCCGTTTCATTAATGCTAACAAAACTATCAATTTCCATAAAAATCCGCAATCTAGTCATTATAAACATAAACGAATTTATAATAGTTATCATAAATATTCTAAGAAAAATATGCTTTAAACATTTGATCACAGTAATCACACGGAAAACTTTTAATTAAATGAAAGACATGCAAAGCTGAAGATATTTCAAATGCAACCAAGAATACAAAATTAAATCCATTTCTACGTAAGAAGTTGTTCCTTCAAAGACACAGAAAAATTAATCTTCCGCACAAAAGACGTCCAACATCTAATATTTTCTTTCATTCCGCACTCCAAACAAGATATACTTCGCTACTTTCATTAAACAGGCCATACAAATTTACCTTACCTCTACTCATCTTCGAATTAACTCACATTGAAGACTACCGTAAGGAAGGGACGGGAGATAAATACACACGAGGCGAATATCATTATTGCATTAACGTGTTCTTAGTTTCCAGCATCTTCTTCACGTGAAGCAAATTATCATCTCGACCACCGAGAAGCGACGGTATCAGTGCAGACTTTACTTTACTGCTTTATCTGGGTGCTGATAAGAGACTGAGAAGAAGACGGTACCGTTCTCTGTTTTCACCTCCTCGGCATTGGATTCCATTTCCTTGAATCGCCCTGGGTATTCAGTATCAAAAAACGAGAGAAAGACTTTTCTTTTCCATAGCCAGATAGCATGAAATCGATGTTATGTTCGAAAATACTCGCACCCTCTCCGGAAACTATCGATTCTTTTACCACTGCTGTCGAATTATCATTTTAATCTCTCAATACGAAAAAAAAGAAAACTGCGAAAAAGAATGACCGTAGGGAATATGGACAGGCAACTTTGTAAAATTTCAATAATTAAATAGCGAATTTTACCGGCAACCGTGTATGTGAGTTCCTTATAGACAATTATGAAGCATATTGACAATTAAGCGTCAACAGAATATTCGATATTGAAAAAGAAACGTTTTTCTGTTTTACAACGTTCAAAAATTTCCGAAAGGCGAGTCGAACAGTTAAAAATTTTAGTGGAGCTAAATTGCTTCGAAAGAATATGAAATACCTAAAAGATATTTGTTTATTTCTATATTTTGTTTAAACAAATATTCACTTTTCTTAATATATATAATATTCCTTCAGTCTACTTTATAAACTTTCTAAGTTTTCCATATTAAACACCACTTCTGCGAACTGCCGAATTTTACTTATGTTATTAGCTCTTTTATTATACATAATATCAAATCATTTAGATTGTTTCACTTTTAATAATTCAAATATGATTATATATTAGTTTCTTCGTCCAGTCGCGTTAGTTTTACTAAAAAAGACAAATTTCTCTATTATGGCAAGCTTTTAAAATCAGGTGTGTTCCATATTACCAACGTTTATCCTATTTAAGACGAGATATATTATCCATTCTTTCTCCCTTTTTGTTTTTCCTTTTTCTGCCGTTTGTTTTCTTGTACTTCTCGATTTGTATTCTTCTTCCTTCTCATTATCTCTTTCTTGTTATTCTCCCTCTTCCTGTTTTTGCATTCTTTTTCTATTACATAAATATATGTTAGTACACGTTTGTGCACCATATGTTGGTGAACATAAAATGTCGTTTTTCCGAAGTTTGAAATTAACGATCGAATATACGACGTTTTAAGTTTTGTAAAATTGTTAATTGTAATAGACCGTATTAAAGAAGAAGAAACTAGTTATAATGTAGACATGTGGGTATTATAATAAAATTGTGAAAACTTCTGCGTTTGATATCATGAATAATTGGAATATTTAAGGAATTCCTTATAGAAGTTTAAATTCAGCAAATGTACTATGAAAACGTATTCTTATGTAAATAAGGGAATAGTTGAATATTGATTTGCAACATTTATGATTAACGATTCTTCACTGGGTGGAAAGATCAGAGAAAGATAAGACAATCCTGAAATTACAAATTCTTATAAATATATAATGATGAAAGTAGTCAGCTGCTGAAGAAACGTGTATAGAGTCATGAACAAATTATTTGAACTAAATATACGTATCTATGTGTAGTGTTTTGAAAACTTTACTTGTGTTTAACATATTCTACTTTGAAAAAATGGCATTTCATATGCACCAACCTAATACTTCTTTTTCTTTATTGCTTTCTCTTCTTCATTTTTCAACATGAATATTACGTTAATCTGACCAACGTATCTCGTAAAATTATCTAACCTATGACCTATCGTATGCTCTGGATCCTAAACCTTGTCAAACCTTTAAAACGTTTGACATTTTCCCCCAGTAATACATTCATAATTGCAAAAGTCAGTCTGCGTCCACCACTGAATTAAATATCGCGAATAATATTATAACTTCTTAACCCATCCGCTTCCGATTAAAATGTTGTAGCGTTATTGTAAAACCCGGAATTATTTCGTAAAAAGAATCTTATTTTGTAAAAAATCAAAAGTGCACACGTATCTTCGAAGTATTATACGTAAAAAAGTGAACCTATAGAAGAATGATTCAGACAAAAGTTGTACACATTTTTACATAGAATAAGATTTCGAAATAAATATTATAGGTTTACGTTAAAAAAAAGCAAGATGAACTTGACAACTCCTACGCATCGAGAAGCTATACATAGTAATGTCATTTGATTTCCAATTCAAAGTACTAAAAGATATGTGTAAGCTTATTTCTTTTAAATCATTTGTCTACAAGATTTCTCGTTCTCTCAACTCAAATGGGACACCCTGTATAAGAAATGCTAGGGATTTCTAGTTCTCTCTTTCTCGCTAAATGTGATACACCGTGTTGAAGACATTTTGATCGGTGAGGAACAAAAGTAGAGAAGTTTTTCTTTATACAGACAAATGATAAACGATGACAACAGGTAGCTTATTTGACAGTCATGTGCTTCTATTCATTTCAAATATGCATGCTGAATTATCGATGCTGATAAGAATGTACTATGTTCACAGTGCAACCACATGTCGTTATCTGAATTTATGACTTCGCAAGGGCATGACGAGCTCAACTAGTCAAATAATGCGAATGGAATAACTTTTTAAGTACATGTATATTTCGACCAGTCGATCTTCCAGTTCGTAAAAAAGTGACTAACGCGAAACGTATCAATAAATTCATCTACTTTATAGATACCTGTTTTTTTTATAAATTTTTAGGCGATAAAAAATGATAATATAAGTAGTAATATTATTTTCTTATATTGGAAAGTACAATCAAAAGTTTTTCCTTGTATGATATAATTTATAACATTCTCCGATGCAAAGTTCTTGTTTACACTCAAAATAAAAACAAAACGGCAAATAACAGAATGTAAAAAAAGAAATTAAAGACCATATGTCTAAATCGTTAATTTATATTTTTCTTCCGTTTGTTTCTAGTTTTTGAAGTTTTCCTGTTCAGGCTCCCATTTTACTTCTTCCCCCTATTGTTTCTCTTCATGTTATTTCTCCATTTAGTATCGCTTCTTCGCTTTGTTCTTATTTTCTCGATTCTCCTGCACCGTTTCTTTTCCTTTTCCATCCCTTTTCTCTTCTTCCTCTTATTTCTAATTAAGATTATTGTCATAATATGGTAGAGAGTGATATTAATAACGTAACGAGTAATGGACACTAAATTTAACGCTTCAAATTGCTTAATTCAGACCCGTAAAGCACCGTAAAGCTTCATTTTCAAGAGATGGAAGTTTAAAGTGCAAACTCGTCGCGCGTATATTCCTCTCTCTCTCTTTCTCTCTCCATCTCTCTCTCTCTCTCTCTCTCTCTCTCTCTCTCTCTCTCTCAGTGACATTAAATTCTGCTTCCTTGAATCAGCGATGCACTACCAGGACGAGAAATAATAAATCGACACGAGAGGAAAAATGTTAAATTTCGCCGGTATTCAGGATTCTATGATTTGTACTGCTTGGATAATTGTTCCGAGCTCCTCTATACCGCAGCATGCTTCGAGCTTTTAACAGGTATTGAAGAAGTCAATTTCAAAGACTGCTACGATAAATAATTATCACTTATTTAAATCCGTATTTAATTCTTTGTTATTAGCTGTTTGTTATTGCTTTTTGTCAATGAAAAATTAATCAAAATTGTACCGAGACTATATATCGAGTTTAATAAACTTATCGAACTAGTGCCGTCTTACCAATTTTGATGGGCTTGAAATTTGTTGTAAAGGGAATTATGTTGAACTTTTTCCTTTGAAAAGATTGAAGGTTGGCCACAATAGTAGTAATATAGTGGTATTATTATTAGCGTAACTTTCACATTTATCAAAATTATCTTCGCTTCCATGCCGGAGATTGTAGATCCAATGAATTATTACCTAAAAAACTTGTAAATTATATTTACAAATGAATTCATTTCACTTACATAGACTATTGTATTCTTATAAAAAGCAACAACTTTTCTATTACCGGGTATATCCCATATTTCAAACGCAAAGAGTTAATATTAGATGTGATGATGATAAAAGGTTGCAACTTGTATAGTATTTAATGTAGAACTATAGAAGGGAGAATTAATAGTAAAAAATTTCAGGTTGTAAATTTAAAGTTTTTTTCAGTTATTTGCTAGACTATGTGGTGGATAGAGGATTGTAAGTTGGAAATCCTCGAAGTTGAGGATATGAGCAGTGTCTCTGCATACGTACATGCTTTGGGTTTGTCGAAGCGTACGCGAAATGCTCGGAAGCAGCCGAAAATTCCTCGCTGGTATTCTCACATTCTTGGTTATGCAGAATCTTGGAGAACATTTAGCTTGGGTTAGGGAACTAGAATATTCGTTTATTAGTAGATCAGGCTTTTAAAGTGGAATTAATGAAGCTTTGTAAAGCAGAATATCTATAGAAAATTTTAACAGAACATCTTCTTCAATTTTCTATAGGAATTTTTTGAAAATCTTGTTGCCACTTTTATTTAAATGAATGCCTTGCTTTAAGATTTTTTTAGTGGCTACAAAAATAGTAGCGTTGGCTATTCACTGAGAACTTTATGAAATGCAAACTATTTAAATATTATAATTACATTACCCTCGTTAATCCTCCATTTTCTATATTGAAACAATCTAATGTTAATCGAGGAACCATGAATTTCACTTTAAGTATTGAAACAATTAAGATTGAAATTATAAACACTTCATTGAAAGGATGGTGTACCCTTATTATATTTAGATCACAAATTTGTCAAAAGTGCATTTCATCTTAGTAAGCCACAAGATTTAATTATCCTAATAAGAAAAAAATAAATGTGCTACGAGCCAAGGAACCAAAAGTTTATTGATTAATGTCTTCTCTAAATCAAAAGCGCTTCTTCTATATTAACCTAAACAATGTTAAAGGTATAAGCTACAAAAAATGGTATTTTTCTAAATATTCGGTACAAGAAGAATAACATATTTTTAATAGTTTCTACCTCTAGGTGAATTCGATGACCCTCACACCCACCCCCCTCCAGTGATTTAAATTTTCTAATTATAATAATAACTTCAGTATTCTCAGTGAAAGAAGCCAAAAACACATGCAACTAAATTTCAATTCCTAGCCAGTATCGAAACCGCAAATATCCATAACCATAAACGCAATCCACTTTGCAGAAAGCAATCTTTGCAAGTAGCAGCGAGACTGCAACGCGATCTTAGACTTCCACTTTCTCGAAACATCCCAATCCCGAAAATACTTGCTGCTCTGCCATTTGGCACAGACGCAACGTTATCACTTTGGCGCGTTAGCGACAAGTTGCTACATTAAAACTCCTCGCTATTACCGATTCCAGTAAGATTTATTTCTGAGACGAAAACGGAAGCAAGAATCACTAAAGAATAGACCTGTGTAGAATTTTTGAGCTAACTGTACAGCCGTAATTCTGCATAGTTTTGCTTCTTTTCTTATTACTATCCAAACTATTCGGATTACACATATTTAATTACTACTCCGAATATTCGAATATCCGGATTATCCGGATAATCGAAAAATCCGGATCATACATTTAACTCTTGTGTTTACATTCCTTTTCAGGTAATAAAAAGGAAAATATTCTTCCATAAGTTCTGACCTTTTTTTAATGTCGGTATTTCAGACCATATGACATTGAAGTCCCATAAGATGACAGGTCTATCCTGTACCTCGTCTGTGGTTCAATTTTGTAGTTAAATTATATCATTGACTAAGTACAGGATAGACTATCCATTTATAGGAAACATCATAAATTTCAAACTAACATTCGGATTGTGTAAAACAGCAGATGTTTTTTTTACGCCCTTTGCTATATAGAATGGTTATTTTAAGAATTATATTCAATCTGACCACCAAAGCTGATAAAGTTAAGCCTCTATCGATGTATTAAATATAATTATACGTTTGATCATATCAAAGAAGGAAATGAAATCGGGTTATAGAAGATTAAATGATAGAAGTCCAATATATATGAAGATATACTTCTTTATACGTTATTATAAATCTAGCTATTATAAATCGATTATATCGGAAATAATTAATTATGGCAGTATTTATTTACAATTCCTACCGTTTTAAAAACGCTGGTGTTTTATTTTAGTAAAGATGCCAGATAGGGTAAATGTCCCAGTTACTGTCACTGTTCCTCCAACTGTCACTGTCATTATTTTGTTTAATAGCAAAGTAATGTATGAAGAATCGTAAGTAAACAAATTGTCATACTAAATTTTAACTTCGGTTTACGTAACAACACATAGATATTATGTATTCCTTTACACTTAATATTTATAAATAAATATTAGGAGGTAAATGCGCCGTTGAATATTAAAACGTGACCAATATAATTATAAAGTATGGAACGTGTCATAATTCAGTAAGGCGATACGTTTACTATACATCTTATATCTGTTACACAAACTGACGTGTTACTATATATGTAAAACGTGTTTCTATTTAAATGAAAAGTTTTCAAATGACAGTACAAAGGACATTGTACTTTGTTGTACATTTTCAATTACGTAATAATGAATTTATTATATTGAACATATAGAAAAATGTTCATAAATAAACTCGATGTTGAACAATATTATGCTCCAAACTGGAACGGTGTTTATGTTAACGACGTTCTAAAATAGTTAAATAATGTTACGCGACAACCTTGAAGTGGCAGTACGTGGTACATCTACCCTAGCCCTCGGATGATTCTAGATAAGAATGGATAGTCTATCCCATGCTTCGTCGATGATTATATCCGCCAAAAGTAAACGAGTATTCGAATACTTTTGGAGGTGTATATGAGTGAAAGATAGAAGCTAGTGCTTACGAGAATGCGCCAATTAAGCGGGCGCGTTTGTACTCACGTGGTGTTTCAAACTATTCTACTTGCAGTATACTTCATCCTATCCCGGTCTTTGAGTGGCCCACGAGTAGCTTACGCCTGCAATGGCTCCCTTTAGCCACTCGAGACGACCTGAGACTTTACGCGCTGACATTGTAAATTTTCTAAGTCAAGAATTTGCTATTGATCGTTGTGGCTGCTGGGTAGACTTACCTCGAACTCGGTCACTTTAGCGTGTTGTACCTTCTGCACGCGTTCTTCCCTCGCCCATTGACCCATTTATCCATCGTGGCTGAGCTACATTGTTTTAGATCCTGTGTGTCCTCGCCGGGTGCGAGACTTTATGCTTGCGGCTCACGTAATGAAAGTCATTCTTCAAATTCCGTCATAAGCCCGTGGAGAATCGGGATCCAGGCCGATCAAATGTTTCCGCCGGACTTTCGCATCGTTTAATTATAGCAGAGAACTGGACATCGTGAGACCAGATCATTTTTTAAAGGTTTTGCTTTCAACCGTTCAGAAACGAGATGTAAATACAAAAGTGTTAAAAAGGTGCGCTAAAAACTAGCTTAAAAGGATTTTTGAAGGTAAACTAGGCGAGAGATGCATAATATTTTTGTGAACTATTTTTGAAACTCGTGCGAAAAAGTAGCTTTCGTGCAGCTTAACTCTTTGAAGTACGGAAGTTTAGAAAATAAAAAAGCTCTTGTTGCACAGAAATTTTACTGTTATAACATTTAACATAGTAGGTTTATTTTACTTATTAGAGAATTAATAGTACATAAAACGAATACAAAAATATAGAAAGATATTTAAGTATTTAATTATAGGGCGGGACATAGATAGTCCTCCATGCTGTTCGCGTTTATGAATGGTACATGTCATAGCAGATTTTCTTGCTAAGACATAGAGGAACTTTACTTACGGTACAAGACTTTGAAGTATGAACTTCAGAATGAAATTACGAAATTGTAGATTGAAATTTGTTCACATTTGATTGACAAACTAAAGAACAATTTCAGCATTGAAGGGTTAATTACTTTAGTTATTTAACCCTTCATCTGCATAGTGATTTTTCACTGGCGCCATCTACATGACGAGATCTCACAGAACTAAGCCTATTTTTTACTACTGTACTCTTAACAAAAAATCTGAGAAATTTCGGAGATACGGATTAAGGGTCCCTAATTAAATATGCAATCATCATTGAAAGAATATATTTAAATTTCTTTTCACTAAAAGTATTTGTAGGTACAGGACCTACAGGATTCGGTTTCTTTGATCCGGAGAAATCGAACAGTGAAATTTTTGTGGGATCTCATAGATTCTATAGTGATAACAAAAAGTTAAATCCACATGATTAAACGAATTGTTGGAAGGTTTTTAAAAAATTCGTGCGCTAATGTAAATATAAATTAATAGAATTATTAATAAATGTTGTACTAATATTCATCACAAAATTAGGTAATTAATGGAACACTTAATACATTAGGTAACTAACGGAATACGTAATACATTAACTAATTAATGGAATAATTTATTCGAAGTAATTAACTGCACGCATATCGCACGAATCTTTAAATTTAATTTTCTCTAAAACTGAGCTTCTTATGAAAAAATGTTATTCTACATTTTCGACGTATCTTTTTACGTAGATTCTCCTTTTCTTCGATTGTTCCATGATTAGTAGAGCATTCCATGCTTGTTGCATTTGCTCTATAAGGGGGTGTCTTTGAAGGTTTGTGTAAAGGAGAGCTAGTAGAATACAGTAGCGTTACAAATAGAGATTCTCGAGTTAGTTATCTGTTAGCAATCAAGCTTAACAGTTAGCACAGTGCACGATCACCGAGTAATCAAGATTGCTTGGAAGCAATCAAGCTTCCAGTTAGCAAGAACCAGAACACAATCAGAGATCGAGAGATTTTCAGTTAATTCAACCATTCTATCTGTTACTCACTGTATCGGTGGAGTTTGAAACTCATAATTGGACTTATGCATCTACACTACATCAATGACCACAATATTTCACACCAATTGATATAAATCCGTATCATTTACTTTATTACCCCCTCGTCGGCTGTCTCTTATGTATTAGGTGGAAAAATTTCAAAGGAAAAATTTTTTACTTTATATGTAGTTACTTTATTTAGTTGAAACGAAATTCGAGTCTTTGAATTTTTAAGCTTTTCAATTTCTAATCCTGCGAATTTTCAAAGCTTTCTAATTCTTTCATTTAATCGGTATTATTTTTTTTAATGTACCTGTTTATATACCTTCATCGTAAACGAAGAAATAATGCTATTGGTAATTGAAAATTTTATATGAGCTAACGGTGGTGATATATTTGAATTGTGTCGATATTTGGTATCGATATTACATATATATATATATATGTATATATATATATATATATATATATATATATATATATAAGATATAATATATATGTGTGTGTGTAATGATAACCAGAGTATCGATACACATGATATCGAGAATAAAATATATCGATATTAAATTAGACGTAATAAAATCCAAAAATGAAAATAAATCATTTATTTAAATTAAACGTTTTAAATATGTATAAACAAGATTATATAATATTAAACAATTATAAAATATAGGATATTTTACTTAAAATGCTAGTCTTCAATGAATAACAATCGTAAAAATGATAGTTGCTGCAAGTGTTCTCCTGTTTAACGACTCTTGTAGTGAGTGTATCGAAATTTCGCTATGTATAAGTTAAGTATTGATGCTGAAATATGGTGTCACAATACACATCGAAACAAAATATCGATATTTGAATTGAAAAATATCGATGTACCAAATATCTGTACTATATCGTTATCACTAATATGCGCTAATCTATCATTTAGATTACTTTATTTATTATCATTTTTATCACTCTGCGGATCTTCGCCCGATCTTCATAACATATTTCTTCTCGTTATTATTCTTTCTTCTTCCCTTTCTGTCTTTCTTCCGCCACGTTCCTCACTTTTTATTTTTTTCTTTCGGTTTTTATGTTTTCTGCTTTTCCTCTTCTTGCTCTCTTCCATTTATTTAAACCAGATGACCGCGTTTCCCACTCAATCCATCAAAATTGCAACATTCAACTTCCATATTTTCACCCATGAAGATCGATGCGTTGCAACTGGAATTCGCCAACAGGACATCGAGAAACAAGCCATGAAATGAGAGGGAAACGCACACCGGCCAGGGATAAGGGAGAACAGTTATAGAAAGTATATAAATCGCTCTACGGGACCGATTCGACCGAGAAAAACGTTTTACGAACTCCCGTCGACAGACAAACGGCAGAACGTTCCATTAAAATTTTTCCACGCGTACACGACAGCACGTTTTTGAACGTTCGCGATTATTCGCCATCCGTGAAACATTATATGAAGAATGATCAGAAAATAAATGGTAGGCAGACGAATTCACTGATCTATTTCTTCCACTTTATGATCTAGTTCTGTATTTTTACCTGTAGAAAAGTGTTAATCATCTAATATAGCGGTCTCGAAACTAGTATATCATACAGTATCGATACTTTTCAATTCAAGTGTCGATATTTTGTATCAGTGTTTAATGTGACGATATATTCCAGTATCCATACTTAACTGATGCATAACGAAATTTCGATAAACTCGCTATGTACAGGAGTCGTTAAATCGGAGAAAACTTGCAACAGTTACTATATTTAGGATGTAATCCATCGAAGACTGGCATTTTAACTAATATATTCTATATTTCTTAATTGTATAATACTATATAATTTTGTTCATGTATATTTAAAACGTTTAATTCAAATAAATAATATATTTTCATTTTTTGGTGTTATTACGTCTAATTGAAGCGAAAATATCGATACTGATAATATCGATATATTTTATTCTCAATATCATATGTACCGATACTCTAGATATCAACATATATACATACAGGGTGTCCCGTAACTGGTGGTAGAAGCGAGTAGGGTGTGATTCTACGTGAAAAATTGAATCGAAAATTTAGAATAAAATTTTTTCATATGACGCTTTATTTTAGAATAAAATAAGTTTGAAAATTTTTCGAGTAATTCGGAAACTAAAGGTCCTGTCCGATAAGCATAAGAAGAAAGTAAAATCGATGTAAGAGATATCATCATGTTGACAATGTTTGTAAACATTGCAAGAAGCACGGAAGTACTCTCCTACTCGGAACAGTAAGATAGTAAAATCCGTGGAACTGAAGCTGATCCAATTGCACGCGTACTCGACAAATTTTCAAACTTATTTTTTTCGAAAATAAAGCGTCATATGAAAAAATTTTATTCTAAATTTTCGATTCAATTTTTCACGTAGAATCACCCGCTACTCGCTTGTACCACCAGTTACGGGACACCCTGTATGTGTTTGTGTGTGTGTGTGTGTGTGTGATATCGATACCAAATATCGATACAATTCAAATATATCACCATCACTATTACAAACTATGGGTCACGCCAAATATTAAAACGAGAGCAATTAACATGTTCGTCAGAAGGCTTTTACTTATTGAAAATTATCGGGTGCAATATTATTAAAGTGGTGCATATGACGTTTGAAATTAATAAGTAGACATCATTCTTTCAATTTTACTCAATTATTAGTTGTAATAAACTGTAGTAATGATGAAGATATTTGTTGTAACGTGCGTGTGTAGAATGCTAAAAATAATTACAATAAACTTTGGTATTTGACATTATGAATAATCGAAATATTTCCGTAATCTTTTATAGAATTTTAAACTTAAAAAGTGTACCATAAAAATGACTGAAATTATATATTTTATATTTGGTGATTATATGAATATTAGAATAGGTGAATATTGATTTGTAAAATTCAAAATTGACGCTGGTTCATTGCACAATAAGTACAGTCAGTCACAAAAGTCTACATACACAGTTTAGGATATATTTTGGGGTCATAAAAATGGCGTGAAAATTCATAAAATATAAAAATCGTAAGTGAGAACGATTTCTAGAGGACGTTTCATAAAGGGAGTACCATTGATTACATGAATATAATTGCTCTTAAAATTATGTAAGATATAATTTTATTTATGTGAAACAAATTGTAGGACATCATAAGTACGTTAAAGACTCTAACGAGGTATAAGTATAATTACAACAATAAGTTTGGTATAGTTTCATCAACGTACACAGACTATCGTGAAATCGTATTTTACATATATTTGTTGAATCAATATTTTTTGACAATCTGTCTAATTTTAACTAGTGAATGAACTCCAATTCCTGAAATTGGAATCCTACTACTGGATTCCTGATTAGAACTTTTATACGTTTTTTAAATATTTGAAGTTTAAAAGTACATGTAAACTTTTGCGACTAATTGTAAATAAATGTTATATTTATTTTGAAGAGTTTCGAAGTAAATATAATGTATAGAAAAAGAAAGATTGCCGATAAAAAGTGCCATATTTGGTCAGAAATTATTATTGGTCACTGTGGTAAATTGTTCAGAGTGTATCTTCATCACTATGATAATTTACGGGAGACTATATTCGAATGGATATAGAAATTTCCTGAGTTTGATTGGCCTTGCATGAATTATAGTATTACTGCTCTGTAGGAAGGCGTGCACGAAATGGGTCAGTAATTAAGCATGATAGGCGAAGATCTAAATTCGACTAAATTGTGATAGTCGAGGAATCGTTCGGCCGGCGATAATTGAATTAGAAATGCGAGTTGATTGATTTGGTTCTTTCGTTCGCGGAATTTCGTGCTTGAAATCCTCGCTGATTGAAATCTGATGAATTTTTACCGGCACATCTTATGGGACTTTGTGTCACACGATCTGAAATACCAATAACATAACAAATTAGAGTTTTCGGAATAATATCTGTCGTTTTATTATTTAACAAATAATGAAAACACATCTAAAATATTGTAATATACCAAATGTGAAGGCAAACGCAAAAGTTATACATTTTAGATAATCGAAAAGGTATAAATGAAAATAGGAAGTGGGTCCCGAGACCCTCAAATCATGTGACGGAAAAATATAATACATTGGATGATAAGTCTATTCTGTACCTCGCCTGTAGTAAAAGATAATATCACAGACCTCGTCTGCAATAATGAACTGATGAACCCTGAGAAATTTATCTGTTAAAACCGATATCAGATGCACAAATTGATTGGATGCTTTTTTTTTACAAAATTCAATAGTTATTTATAAAAGGTCAAACACAATTTGCATATTTAAAGTAATTGAGTTTGCCCATTGATGAACTCTTTCTTTCAAAAAAAGATGATGATTTTGAGTAGTAATGGTACCGAATTAATTTATATACATAATACATATTTTTAATAATTTGAAAAAAATTGAAAATTGTTTATACTTATTAAGTATGTAAATTAATTAAGTGCTTTTAGTTTCATATATTTTTACTATTTACTATATATCTCTTCTTTATATCTAATAATACTAGTTAGTCGAAAGATGGGACAATGTTATAAAAAGTATTGCAGACTATTTTTATGAATTAATACCTATATATTAATATACATAAAACCACAGTTCACAAATACAATTTATATTTTGTTCAGACATCCAATTAATTCGCACACCTAAAGTATAAGAAATTACTTATCATAATGTTTCTTTTTTGTTTCCTATAATTTGTATATTACTCTATTGTACTCAATATTATTGTAGTAATGTCTTCCCTTGTTGTATTTTTTTCGTATTGTTTTATTTTTTTTATCTAATTTGTATAAACGAAACTTATATTAATTAAAGTTACTAGTAAATTAGACAAAATATTTACTTATAAATATATAAAAATTTACAAAAATTACGAAGTGTCATTTTATAAAGAAAAGCAACGATTAAATAATAATAATAATAACAGTGATTATTTACGTTTTTCGCATTTTTTTAAGCAATAAGGGAGTATTTATTTTCTGAAATGCATAACACGAAACTAAACATATTTGTGACAACTATTCTTCGTGAAAGCAGCCTGATCTATAATTTTCGGTCAACAGCCGCTCGCATTGCATGTCAGAAACCTCAAAATGGCCTAATTTACAATTATAGACCATGAAAAGCTGCAGCACAATAAAATGTGGAGTTGTAAATCAAAATCATGATCGATATCAAAGAAGGAAAACCCAACATGAATCACAATACACATACTTTCATACTGATATGAAAAGTAAAAGCACTTTTATGTTGAATGATATCTTAAGCACGCAAGTTAAACAAAAATAATTCTGATTTCTTAAATTTAAAACGAACGACAACACGTATAAAACGCTAAATATAAATTGAATTTGTAAAAAAATACTTAATATTATTTCGAATTAAAATAATAATTAATTTGGGATATACTATATATAAACTATAATTCATCAGTTGCATCAATCATTGCATATTTCTAATAATTTCTAAATAAACTCGTCTTATAGATGAATAAAAAGCAATAACTAAATGAAATAACTAAATGAAATATTCTTACATTTTTGTATGTAATAATAATTCAAGAAAAATGAATTAGTATTGTAGAAATTTTGATGACTAAATATATATATCAATATATAACAATAATTCATAAGCACAATTTGTATTTTATTTAATAGAGCACCAAACATGCATTTCCACCCCTTGAAATCATTAAAGCAAACCCACCATTAAATATCATTACTAGACTGCAGACTTTTATGCAAATTCATATTTTTCAAAACACACCCGAAGAAGTGAAGTCTAAATAGAAATTAGTTTCACCCCCTAAATATGATAATATGTATTTCATTTTGTATATTATGTGAACCCTGTATTTCTTCGCATGGATAAATTTCCCATAAATGCATAATAAAGATCCGCGATCAAATGGGTACATTATCTTTGCACGATTGGACTAAACGCGGTGCAGCAAATACATAAATAAGATATTGTGGCACCGCGGAGAGGGGATAGAATGGGAAAAAGGAAAGGTGTACGTATCCTGGGCCTGCTAGTGGAGTCATCAGTAAGGCTACCTAGCAGGCCCTGCCTTAGACGTTATGATATTGGAAGGAAGAGTTGAAGGGAGATAGATCTTTCAAGAGATCCTGAGTGTCTCCTTGTTCATAGAGAGCGAGTGAGTTAGAGATAAACAGCAGGACTCAGTAGTTGGAATGAGTACTTTCGAGAAAGCCCTATTTTTTTGTATGTCCCTCTAGTGGTAGGTACAGGAGGGGCCGCCACAATATATTCTGACATCGCATGACCCTTCTTCCAGTCATTCTTTATTGTCCCTCAACCAACCCCGGATATATTCTTGCATCCCATGGAATCGTTAGAACGAACCCTTGCTTTCTGATCTGCGTGTTAGGCCAATCGCATAGAGCAAAGGTAGATCGTTGGCATAAATAATTTTACCATTCTGCCGGGAGGCTAATTTACCCTCCACGAACGTAGATATTACCTGTATGTGTGGAGGAATTTCGGACGATTCGAGTTAGGGGTGGCGTGGCTCGTGGTGCACGCCACCAACGGTAATTCCAGGCAGGTTGTTATCAGGATCCTACGTCGACGGAATAGCCAAACGGACATCCGCCAGCCACGACAGGGTTCTAGGTACAGTAGTCGTGTTCCACCCCGGTATCCCTTCCCCTATCCAGCAACTCATCCCCCTTTAGGGGGTAATTCATAGGATTGGAGTAATGGCGATCGCGTTATCATGCTTTAATGCCCTTTTCGACCGTTCGCCGTGAAATTCCAGTCGCTTGCCTCCACTTTTCCAGGAAGATTGTTGGTCTCTGCAGATGGCCCTGCAGGAAAGGATTGATTGAGATGGCGGGAAAATTAGGGGGTAGATAGACTTGATGATGACGTACCTCATGATTGGTGTTTTAAGTATTTGTGAAGGGAATCGTTTCCTTTGTATATACGGTCTGTCTAACAAAAACGTGTCCGAAATACCTACGAAATGCGTTGTAGAAAATACAAAATGCAGTAGTAATCTAAAAGTAGATAGTCTACGCCATCTCGCGTCTACTTTGGAATTCTTAATATTGTTCCTATATTGTATTTCGAAAAACGAAGAATGATCCGAAGAGATGCAGAAAAATACTTAAGTACTGGGCAAAAATTATAGACGAACTACTGATAAATATATTTTGTTATTTCACAACATGTAAGAACGACTGCTATTACTGTAACTGTTTCGTTATCTTTTAAGAAATATTTGATTTAAGAAGTATTCATAACGTTAAAAGGTATCGATTAATTTAGATTGAGAATAGGAATAGGAAATTATATTAAGCTATATTCAACTATGTTGCACTGCAGACTTATTATTAAATTAGTGCGTCTTTTATATATACTTCTAAAACGGATATTAATTTCTAGGCAATAGATTACTTTTCACGAAAATATTTATAAAAACAATTTCATCAAGGAAATGAACCGTTTGAAGCTGAAATCTGTAACTAAGCTCTGTCACCCAAAATTGTTCAGTTCATCACGGAAGCAATAAAATTATGTGCACAATAGAAAGTACACTAGAAATTGAAGTTAATTACGTCAAAAAAGTCGACTTTGACCGATGATCCTCATGATAAAAATTCGCGCTTTATTGGTTTTGAAGTATCGTTGCCCTAAGCTTAATGGATTTGATTAATTGCGCAAAGAAAGGGCATCATTAATCAAACAAAATGCGATGCGCCTTGTTATCATTATGAAATTGATAACCGATCGTGCGCTCGATCGATCATCCCCAAGTTACGCGTATAAATCACTAGTTAAAATAGGTAAAATTTACGCAGTATGACGCGTAGTGTTCAAAAATGTGCGAATTCTTTACAACGATGACAGAATTTCGCCATTACAGATAGTCATTAATGATTGGCCTGTGAATTTTATGTAAATGATTACAAACATTAGAAATTAAACGGAGAAATGTCTAAAGAGTGATTTGTTCAAAATAAATTACAATGTAATGTATGCCGAAATTAGGTAGAAGGGGTTAAGTCATCACCAGACTGCAAATACGTATTTTCAAAATTAGAAACGAAAAAGGGGGGCATAAATAAGGGATTGTCTCACCCTCTAATATTATAATTCCTACTATACTTTATATATTTTATATATGTTTATGAATTGTGCACAACTTGCATTATTTTGTACATTTAAATTACCCATAAGTGAATAAACATCTGCAATCTAATCACTTTATTAGTTTCGAATTTGTTTAAAAAATACAGGGCTTAGATCTTTTAATTTGTATCTGTTATCAGGTCGTTCTATATAAAATAGGTCACGTTTTCGCTCAATATTTATCTTTGATTTTGATGACGTAGTCCTTGCAAAGTAAAGGTAGTTCAACTCATCATTTATCGAGAATGGAATTCTTCAAATTTGTCAGTTTCCACCGATTTCTATGGAAATTACTTTCATAAACGAATTTTAGTACTCGAAACTACCTATCGTACATAAAAACTTCAGCTCTTTTATTTTAATTATAAAGAAATGTCCTCTTTAATTAATTTTTGGTTTGATTCCTGAAACCATTAAAATTTGTTTAATCATTATTCTTCATACATTGTTTCACTATTAAATGAAATACCTAAAAGGGGGATATCCAGCTGTTCAGTATGATAGGTTGAAAAAGTTCTGAACGAGCTACAAAATAATAGACATAACTAAGGAAATTATATTTATGGACATATTCCACTTTTGCAACTCAATTCTAGATATTATGTATACGTTATTCACATATTTCGTACAGTATTCACGTAGCATACCAATTTCCATGATGACTTATTAGCAACAGATGTACAAATTAATTCCCGGCCTGTTTTCGCAAAATTTAATTAAATGAAATTTTAACATTCACGATAATATTGATTACGAGTACATTGAATGATTTTACAAATGGCAAGAGAGATAATTATCCAGTTTGTTTTTCGAAAATAACTTTTTGATCTTGTATCTATAACATTGTTTGGTTCAATACAAAGCCACCGAATTAATTTGTACAACTTATAATATATGAAAACCTTGGATTTCCCCTGAATTTTCCAAGTCACACACAGACTACCTGAATTGTCGTGACAAACATGATCGTTCTTTCCCATTTATTTCCATTTACTATCCTTCTAAGGGTATATGTAAAAAGAATTTCGCTGAAACTAGCTAAAAAAGGGTCGTCGACCGCCCCATTTAGTTCACTAAACCATCGATCCGATACCGATAACACATCGCCAAAGTAAGTAGGTATCACAGGGCTCAAGTCCGTGATTAATGATGTACGATCCTTAAAAGATGCGACTTACGATCTGAAAATCGATCTAGAATTTATAGTACGCAGCAAATGACTCGAAAGTATGTCTCTCATCAGAAATGTACGAGATAGTTCAGAACCCATTATACCTTTCTTTCTATAATTTCTCCATTGCTTTTATTAAATATAAAATATTTTACGAGAATTTTTCTTTCTAGATTTTAAAGTTTAATATTCGCATTCGTAGAATAAAACACCAACTTTATTCAGCGGAATAATCGAATGAATACTGAAACTTTTCTTACAAATTAAATTCATCTATTTCTAAAATTGTGTAGGACAACTTTCTTTTTTAACTTTCAAGGTTTAGCATTTACATACATAGAATAAAACACCAACTATATTATGAATAGTAAATGAATGAATACTGAAACTTTTCTGTATCGGAATAAACTGAAATTCATCTACGTCAAACTTGATGTCATAAGTACAACCTAATCCGTCGACACACGTCAGTTTCTCGATATTCCTGTTAATTATCGTTGATGATCGACTAAAACAAACACAGATCTCTGATCTTCGCGTCATCAGTGGATGCGTTTATATGGCTGGCAAACAGGATCAAGAGATCTAATCTCAGCTAAATCGAAACGTCTGCCGAGTGGAAGTCAGAGCTAACGTGGTATCAAAGCGAGCGGCTAATAACCAGATGCCCCCTTGGCTGGGTTCAAGCAGACCTACCGCGGATATTACCAACACTTGAAATCACAGGAAATATGAGCGCAATCGTTCCTTGTGACACGCCATAACTAGCTATATACTCTTTGAGTAATTGGCCTGTTGGAAGCGATATGAATTCTATGTAGAGAGCTTTCGTTAGTGATAATTGTTGTGTTTAGTGATCCGTGATGTTATAGGAAGTGGCTGTTATAGGCTAATAAGAATTCGAGCAAAAAAGGTAATTGCTTTAATGGAGTTTCCTTTGTATTTTATTTGTCTTTATTCTTTTATTGTTTCCTTTTTTTTAATTTTTTTATTTAAGGTCGCATCGACTTATAGAAACCATTAACGGCTACGTTTGTTATACGTTTATATGCAATATATGCGTCTTTACAGTATATACATTTTATTTGCTTTTCTTCGTTTATATTTTTTTTATTGTTTATTTAAGCTCGCATTAACAGAGAAATTTAAGTATATAATAATGTACTTTAAAAATTGAATAAGGTTCTTTATATTTTCATTTAAGCTTATTATGTTACTTATACGAAATTAATTTTATATTGTTATTACAATAAAAAATAATATATTTGATACTTCTACTACTATTACATTTCTAATGTTTCTTCTTTTATTATTACCACTTGTTTACTATTAATAGTAGAATGTACTAGTAATACTATTACACATTTGTTTATTTATTATCATATTCTGTAACCCCATTACAAATTTTTGTCTATCAAAATTGATTTACAAAAACAAAATTAGTCAAGCGTAACGTACAAACCAAAAAATTTAACAGTAACCTACCTACTAGAACTACTCAGGTGGTAAAAATGAGTCATTCGTAGTTTTCAATACTCGAATGCATTTTTGCAAATTTACCATGATTTTCTATAAAGAGAATGATCAAACATTTACTTCTATTGCATTATACATTTGTTCAACTTTTTATTGTTTTCGTTTTTTTATACAGACACGTACAGTTCTAGTGTTAATACTTATATGGTCCCATTTTGGTAGCAAATTATAATATCTCTTACAATGAAAAAAAGATTACATAAACATCGATTTGAAACCTCTTTCTTTCCGAAATACATATGTGCAAGCATATTTTTATTTATTATATTGGATTGTAACATGTATATCCATCCCGTTTTTTAATGTTTTTAAAATCACTTATTTGTAAGTCCATAAATTAAGTTTAATCTATTGCCTACGTATTAGTTCAATCGATAATTTTTTTAATTTTCTGGTAGCTGAAAATTTCCTCTCTTGTAGAATTTTTGCGACTTGTTAGAGAAGAACTAATATAATTGTAAGCAAAACGAATATACAGTGGCTACAAAAAGTATTCTCACGTCGCTGTATTTATTCTCGCGTTTAAGTTTTAATTAATTAGTACCAAATATGTTTAATTTTCATAAAATAGTACTCTTATGCGGCTATACAAATATATCGTCTTGCAAATTAAATATAAAGACGAATAAAAAATCCCCTTGTTGAAAATTGAGGATGTGCGAATCCGTTTTTTAGCATATATATATTTTAGTCTAATATATTATATACCTTAGTCTAATATACTATATTTTATATACCAAGTATGCTATATTCCTTTTTTATTATCTGAACATTATTATTATCAGTACTATTCTACTATTATTATACCCTACCACTGAATATAATAAAATGAATATTTTTATTTCATTGATATATTTTTACACGGGTCATTGCCTCATAATATCTACTATTAAATCATACCAAAGCAAATGAAAGAACAAAGAGAGGAAGAGAATAAAGGAATGACTCAAATGAAGCAATGAAATTAATTGTCTAATAATTAAAGTTGATTCATCATGGAGTTGCAACGATTAAGAATAGAAACAATGAGGTTGGGGAAAATCGATATTGCAGGATTCCTCTTTCCCATTTCGTCGAGTGGCGAGATGAAAATTAAATTGTACGTTAAATTGTATAACTATCAACCACTTCCGAATTCATGGATCATAAATTTTGAGTTACTTCGCTTCTGGGAGCTTTTCTATTTAATGGTTGAACCTTGGATTTCTCTTTAAGCGCAGGTAGGATTGCTTGAATTAGTATGTACACGGTTAGGTGCTTTAGCAGATTTTGGAGAGCTCGGTTGAAATAGCAATCCGCTTACTATTTCATAGTTGCATTCCATTGAGATGGTATGTGTATCACATTTTTATACCAATAATATTTCATGCTTCACAATAAGCATTTCTTTAATTATGAGTCACAATATAATATTAAAGTATCAGTTGTGCTTTTAACCTATTGCATATTACACTACGATTTTATTATACATACTTAACAAATGCTTTTTAGAAAGCTAAATTATTTACTGAATAAGCGGATAGGCTTCGTGAGATATTATTAATTTCTATATGTTTCATCTTTTTACGATTGTAATGAATTAATGAAAGTATTTATATAACGCAAACTCAAGTCGATTGTTAACTAAATAAATTCGTATCATGGTAATATTCTCTGGTTATTTATGCAAATAGTTATTTACCTAGGTTTCAAGAGTTTCGAATCATAAAAGTAGCAGAAAGTTACGAGTTCTCGATATTCAAAACTTTCTGAGTTTCGATGAGTTTCGAGGTTTCGAATGTCTCGTCCCTAGTAAAAATACTTGAAGTGGTCAATACTGGGGGACATTCCTCTAATCATTCCGTTAAACACTATCAAGTCTCTCGTGACTTATGGGTAGGAGTATACTGTATTGATGAAAAAAGTAATATTTTATATTTGTACAATTAAGAAACTTGTTTATATGACTGCTGCCATAAAGCGAAACGATTAAACTAATGGTGTCAACACGTCTGTATTGAAAATTGGAAAAGTTTAAGAAATTCTGAAACAAAATTCATTAAGTATAATTAAGTGAGTTTGGCGAGTATAATAAATTCAAAAGTGCAAAGAAAAAGGGACCATTAATCTTCTTGGCCTCGATTCATGCGTCTCTTCTTCATTCGTTTCCATTCCATTAATATTACACAGTGTTCTTTTAAGCGTGAACGAACATCCAAAGTTTTCCACTTTGTGACAAATTTCTTAAAATATGAAATCATTACGTAGACATTTCTCATAAAGTAATATAATAAATTGAGATACGAAAGAAGATAAATTTTGATAAATATATTAACGAACAAAGTTTTGAATTAAATATTCTAGACTGGAGTTTCCTTTACAAATTACGTACTTGGTAAAATTAAATTATTCGCAATAATACATTTTAACTATTCACGTAATACAATCGCAATAGTTTATTATTTATTCGTTTATTATAAAGAGACAAAAAAAATTACTTCAAAATCTGCTATTAAATAAATATTATATAATAACAATTTTATATATTACGTGAAGTATTTTACTTTTTTTGCCTTATTGCAGTGTTAGAATTATTGCATCATAAATATCGTTGCACAATTATTGAAGAAACTTTAGGAACTTGTTACAATATGTTATGAAATTAAATACGATTATTTATTAATTCGTAAAACTATTTAATCTAATGTTTTAGATTTTCAAATGATCAGATTAAATTTTAGTAACATAAATGTTTATCAAATTATAATTTTTTTTGTGAACCATTTAGTGCAAGTTTTGTTTGATTTCATTAGTTTCTAGCTAAATTTGTTATCATTGATAGAAATTATTTTTTTATTTATTTTTTAACATTACCGAAAATATGGTATTATTAAAGAAGACGGAGAAATGCAGCCAAACAAGAATGCACAATCATTTCATTTTTTTATTATCAGTACATTTTTCAATTAGCAAATAATAGATATTATCAAGTTATTATAATTAAATTAAATGAACAATTGAAATCGAAATTATATTATTTTAAATAATTTAACATACAAATTTAGTTCAAAATATTAAATTCAATCTTTGTTCACTAAAATATTTATTAAAGCTTGTCTTAAGATAGCATTATTAACAGTAAGCCACTGTTGCATAACATTTAACAAATTGTCACAGTTGTGCAATTTAGCATACAATGTTTCATTATGCAAGTTTATAGTTAAATATGTCAGCACATTAGCAGTGGTATTAGTAGCCATAACACTGTATACTGCTACTGAAATACCACACTTAAATTTTACGAGGCGTTTATCAAATGCCGACAAAACCATCCACTCCATTACTTTCAAACAATCTAACCAACGATAAAACGAACATTTTGGTAGAAATTCTATGAAACTACGAAAATCCGTGGTATTAAAATGAGATAGTTCGGCGGAATAAAACGTAATTTGACACTGCGTGCGGATTCTTCACGCTTCAGGATTTCCTGCTCGATTAAATTTCCGCGAATCTGTTAGATTTTCCAACAATGCACACACACCATTATTCGAAGCAATTTTCTCCGCTTTTATAATGTTTGATCCAATTTACTATTCATAAGAATAGAATTAAGCGGTCGCATAAAAATAGACATTTAAAAGTCTGTTTTCACCTGCAATATTTTATTTCACTGATTATTTTTACTAACAATTCAAAGTTTACAATTGTAATAACAATTTCTGAAAATTTTATTGACAAATTTCTGCAAATGATGAAATATTCTTGGAAATTCAATAGTATCTTTAATCTATCAGGAGAATTATACTTTCTCTTCTCAATAAACTCAATGTAAAAATTTCGGTTCACCTACCAATTAGTTATATTTTTTTCTTTTAATCCTTTGCAAATTGCTGTCAACAAATAACCATTCGAATATTTTTAGTGTTTTGAACATATATTGATATTTTATTTATACGAAATTTGAATTAATATGATTAAAAAATACTTTGCTATATCACGCCTGCAAAGGGTTAATAATTGATTGAAATTTCGATAAATCTTATTAAAATTACTGTTAAAAATACAGGCTTATATAAACATTAAGAATTAAATATTAATAGTAGAAAATATTAAATAACTAATTTCTCGAACATTAAATTTTATAATATAATAAATAACCTAATTTAACTTTCATATTTACAAACCGCTCGTAATTATTTGAACGATAATAATTGTACAATTTATTGCGATTTTATTATAAAATGTCAGCAGATTTCCTGCATTAAAAGTAGCATAACCTTCTGTTAGATTAATTGACTTTTCATTTACAATTAATTACAAATGTTCGTATCTTAAACTTAAATTATTAAAGCAACGTGCATCGAATTTTGATATCGTTTGAATAATTATGAATGATAATCTAATTTAATAAATCTTCATTCACATTATTCACAAAAAATCTCCGAAAATCTTAAAAAATGCACCGTTTTAGGATTATACAATTATTGTAATATAGTTTTAGTATTAAAATTGAAACACATCATTTAATAGTTCTTATTAATTTTTCCAATAATTATTAATAGCACGTCTTTGAAATTTTTTTCATCTTGAAAATGTTGGAAGCTGAAAATCCCGATATCCAGGGAGCAGAATTGTTCAAATGCCTCTCGTTTAAATTTCCTTCACCCGCAGGCAAGTTAACCAGCGATAATGACAGATAACGACGGGTAAATCGCTCGGCTATCGATTCTTAAACTTGTCTGAGCGTTTAGGGGAGGGCGATCAGTGAACTCGTTCAGGATATCCACGATTTCGAAACGATTCCAACAATGAACCTCTTTTGGGAAGATCGACACGATCCTGAGGACAATAACGTGACAAACGTAAATTACCCGTCGAGAGAGGCCAATCTGAATGGGAGAACAAAGTGAACAATACGTACGATATGTCGCCCGGATCGGGTCAATATCCGGGTAAAAGGCGAGTCATTTCAAACTATAGTGCTCTGTGCAAAGTCCACCACCGTGTGACCAAAAAAAAAGAAAAGAGAATTCCAATAGAGAAATGCAGCAGAAGCGATGATAGTCAATTTCAATGATCGTATTTAGCTTACTGCTACGTTGAATTTTTCATCTCTTTTTAGAGCAACTTTTCTTAAAATGGGAATAAGATATACAGTACAAATATAAGAAATATTTAGAGATACTCTATGTAATTGACAATTACAATAAAAGGAAGGCAACTAAGAATACTAATAATTACACCACGGATCTTTACGCAAATATGAAAAATTTAAATGCTCAAAATCACTATAAAATGCATATGATGCGCAAGAATAGGCAAAATATTCAAAGCGAAACGTATCTTATGGTATTTAAGAAACAAAATCAATCTGTATTTAAATTTAATTTCTTTATTTTTGCGAATAAATAATAAAATTTGTATAGAGATCCACAATCTACTAATAATAATTTCCAAATGTCGGAATTCCTAAATATTTGGTTACTCGGAAAATTCGTAGCGCGTTTGATAATACTTACTTCCATTGTATAATTGATGAATTGGAAAGGAATTATTTTTTATAAACGTTAGTTAAGTAGTAGCGTTCTAAACAAATCTGAACAAATACCATATATTGTTAAAAGCAATGGCAACTTGTTTCATTGGACAACACTAAATAACCAAATGTTTCAATAATAAAGTAGTAAGAATTATTAATCGTTACCTAAGGTGTTCTACTGATATCATTTATTGTAATATTTGTAAAACATTATTAATGGCCAGAAGTTGAATAAATTAGAAGGCTAGAATTTCGCAGGAAAAAGGTAATGCAAACAGTAGAAACTTTTTGGGAAAGGGAATTATGAAACTTTCTAATAATCATGCAATTATCAAACAATAAATACTACACGAAAAATTATTTACTAAAACATTAATGTGCATCGTATCGCCTTTGAGTACTTTTAAAATATCTCTACCAACTTTCCAAACAATCTATTGCAATTAAGCTATTTTCGAACACAAAAATTGTAGGATTCTAAACTCCATATTTTCATATTTGAAACCGGTAAAGTTATAACATAAATCTCCCCTAATTTCGCATGGACTACGACACATTGCATTTTGAATAAAGACATAAAAAAATATAGGGGAAAACAGTGACCTATTTTACGTGGAATGATTAGGCAATAAGCAAACATCGCGAAATCCTAAATCTTATACAGAAGTTTTCTAATTAAAGATAATAAAATGATGACGTAAACCCCCCTCCCCCCTAATTATGTATAGGCTATCTCATATTGCATATTGGACAAAACGGAAGACAAGCAATGAGAGGAAAAGGTGATTGATTTGGAAATCAACGTAAAATTTTTCATTAGTATGTTTATTGTATTATAGAGTATGATAGACGTTTATGAGAAGAAGGGGATTATGTAAATGAAGAAAGGGATTTCTGTCGTCAAAGTTAGTCGAAGCACTCTGAAAGTTGGAAAGCATATTAAGGAATTTGTATTCATTATTTAGAAAAGCGAACAACGGATAAATCTGGGTGGAATTTTCTGTTACAAAATGAAATTTCCATGGATTGTACGTGATTATGGATTATTCTTGACTGTGGATGCTGTTTCATTTAAATTTGATATTATTTTATTTAAAGCACATTATAAAGGACATTCTAAAGATTATTGTATAATCGAAATTTATAGTAAATATTGTTAATTAAAACCTATGTAGTAATATGATTTATAATTAAATATTTCTCCCCTCGTAAAGAAAATTAGATTTTAATTAAATTTTATGTTACAGTATACTCAACCTTCTGCAAATCAAATTCACCTTTTTTTTTGCAAATTAAAATTACCCCTTTATAAGTCAAATTCAATCTTCTGCAAATCAAGTTATTTTAAACATTTTTTTCGTAAGCGTTAATAATAAAAATAAGATCGAATGTAAATGTACTGTTAAAAACTTCAACATGGAATTGTTATACAAAAATGCTCATAGAATTACCTTTTTTTAATAGTAATTATGTTAATTCGTCATATAGAATTCATTGTTACGAGTATACATGGGTACGGAAACTGTGCGTAGATACTTAATACATAACTTACTGGACCAGTAAACAATTTTTCTTTTCCGAAGTGGCAGATATTTTTAGGCTTTACAGGCCAAATAATAGGAATGAGATTATTATGTAGGTAGGTACTTGGAAAGTAAAAAGTGTCGCCACAAGTTCTTTATTAATTAGATTAAAGTGCATTTATAAGTGCAGCTACTTGTAGTAATTAATTACTAATGCGATGGAAAAGAGTGAATTTGATTTGCAAACAGTTGAATTTGACATACAAAACTTCTCTCTATTGTCACACTATTGTTATTCGCTGTATTTTACATGTATTTTAAATTATTACACCACAAATTTCTTTATAAAACTTTTTTGTATATTATAATTCTTTATTACAGCCTCTTTATCATATTCATTTTTTAATTTTGCCAAATAATAGATGCATCACTATTTGCGCTAATTCTCCTTAAAAAAGGATCACGAATTCATAAAAAAAGATACATCGAATTCTTGTTTCGCTCTACTTACTTCGATCAGTTTATTTTCGTATCATACGAATACAATGAGAGTAAAAAAAAAAAAAATGAATCATTGGTTTACGCCGCAAAAACACAACACACAGGTTTCATAAATATTTATATACTATCCCGCAGTGTTCCTTTTTTTTTCTCTGGACGCGTGTGCGTGCGTGTATGTGTGTTTTCCAAAATTGTAGTTGACTTGTAATTTACAACGTTTCCACGCTCTGACGCATGACCTAATATTTGAAATTGGGCTAGGACGCGAAACAATTACTTTCTACCCGCTGTTCTATGCACTGTCACTGCACCAGCTGCATATTTCACTTGTTACAGCAACTTTCACGGGGTGCAGCGTCATCCTGTTGGTCATAATTCTAGGCGATCTCGCGGTGCAAACGCGATGTGCTTCCCAGATACGCGTAAACACGGCGATGCATCGCGTAGAGGAAAGTTTGCTTGAACTTTAGACAGTTGAAGACCACAGAGGAACGCGATAAATCCGGCTGAAAAATCAAATTCATAATTCTATGAATTGAAAACGAATTAAATAAATAATTTATGAAATTAAATTTACAATTCAACACTATAACGTTGTGTAATTTAAAGATTACATCTTTATAAATCTATTGAATTTAATCTCGTTTACCAAACACTGCACTGCTGTGGTTTATCTCTTTTTAGCATTATATTCATGCAGTCGTACAGAAATTATTAATTTCTAGTTTTCAGATTGAAATAAGAATCGTTACCAATTATAATTTCTTTTATCCTAAAAGTGAATGAAATTCTAAGCATAGAGGGTTAAGGATGATTTACGAAGTGATTATCTGAAAAAGAATTCATTAAGGGAAGGCATACCTTTAGACCGCGAAAAAAAGAACAGTTTCAAGAATTTATCATAACCATTCATCGTCAGCGAATTGATTTAACCTTGTTGCGGTCATCGAGTTATTTTCGACCCAATCGTGTTTCTAATTTTCTAAAATATTTCCTATTTTTTGGAATCAATATAAAAGAATTGTTGTCAATATTTGCAAATTTACGTTTCGATTTCTCTGTTGAAGATACTTTTTCCTAGAATCATAAGACTTTTCAAAGAGGAAAAGAAATTGCGATTGGATTCAGTAGAATCTCAAAGACTGCAGCAGGGTTAATTTTTTTTCTATAAGAAAGGTCCTTCATTGCAGATTACTTTAAAAAAATTTCGAAAATATGTAAACATCGCTAAGAAATTAATTTCCGCACATTCGTACCCATAATATGCATTATCCGTATGATTTATTAAATTTTATTAGGTACATTTTTATTCAATTCTGTTGAACTTTTATTAAATGTTATCATATATCAAGCCGAATTTTTAGATCATGAAAAATTAATAAAGATACGACATTTTAAATGAGGAAGTATCATTTTGTGTACAAAAACTGCTCAATTTTTGTGAATAAAAACCTGAAAAATTACAAAATCAAAAAAATGGCTAGATACATTACCAGAGATAATCCTATTAGTTATATGTTTGCCAAATTTCATAAAAAATATCAAAAATTGACGAAATTGTTATGCGTGCTTCGAGAAAAATGCGTTTGAAATTTCACATTAGCGTGCTGCTTGTCGCACACACTCTGGTAATATTGTCTGTAACATCGCCAATTTTGTAGAATTTCACAATGAAATTTGTACCAAATATTCCTTATACTATATATATTTAAATAAGTCAATAAAAAATCGATGTTTTACCCTCATAAAAATATGCCCCCCTTAAGTAAAAATAAGTCAAAATGTTGTGCTCTTCAGAGCGAAAGTTTAACCAAATATAAATTTTGAAACATTGCAACGATTGATAAAGATAACCACACTAATATTAAAATAAATATGCACACGTGATCCACAAAATAAATCTAGGAGCGTACCGATTTCTCAGAATTACTTAACACTCAAAGGATTAATTTCCCGCACCTATAATGAATAGCCGAATCCCATAATCCGAATAAGAAATTTGTGAAAGCAATGAAAAAGATCCTCCAACGCAAATTGGAAGCCTGAAACGTGGGATTCACCAAGGAATTAATTGCTTCACTAAAACTACAATATTCCACACACAGAATGAAGATCTGTCGTCGCGTAACGCGATAGCGTGGGCATTTCCATAAGCGAGATTAGAGTCATGGAAGGTATTTATGTCCCCCGTTAACAAAGGAAAAAGGTGATAAGCACAAGAAATTTTATAAAAAATCAACAGAATTTTTTTTTAATTTTCACTAAACTTAATATCTCTTGCTTTAATAATAAATAAACAAATTATACCAAAATATAAATAAATATACTGAAAATAGTTATAGGTGATGAAAATTCTTTCTTCTGTTGCTAAAGAACAACATTTTATCATTTTTATTACCCTCAGTTTTGTAAAAGTGCCTAAAATGCACTTTTTCTATTATAGAGAATTCAATTCCTTTTTTTCTTATCTTCGCACATTTAGAAATGTTAAAGTTAAAGCTCCAAGTTACATTGTAAAGCGAAAAAAGAACAAGGAAGGGCGGACATTACCACCTTTTCCTCTACATAATTAATAATCAACTGACAAATATCTATGGCCAAAAATAAAAATCTCCATTTAGGTCTCATTTTTAAGAAAATGTGTATTCACATAATCTTGTACAGTATATTATTTAAAAAAGAAATTAATAATTAATAATTGTGAATATTAATAGTTAATAGTATTAATTAATTAATTTCTTCCTAGCAAAGTTTTACCTTAAAGTGATGCATCCACTTGAAAGAACAGTAATTACTTATTCATTTCCTTTCCACCCCCGGTAATTCTAAAGCAAATTTTCCCTCGTAAAAGTTTTAAAGAAGAAAAAACAGTTTGACTTTTTAAGTAGTCAGCTTGGAATTAAATGCACTTTGTATGATTTGCAGAGAGCACGTTCCGAGTGACGTTGCAGAAAAGCAGTAGAGGACTTGGCCTAAGTGTTTCCGGTGGTGGAACTGCAGGGCCAGTTAGGGTAAAAAGACTGTTTCCTCAACAACCTGCGGCCTTGTCCAACAAGCTTCAACCTGGCGATATACTTTTGGCTGCCAATGGAATTCCTTTAACCGGCCTCACTAACTATGTGAGTATGAAATACGATTTTAAGCAATTTTGAATAAAATATAGAATACAATTTTAAACAATTTTTAATGAAATTGTATTTTGTACGTTATTTAATTTCTTGACAATAAGACTGAAATGAATAACTCTTGTACCATTATAAATATTGTTTCATATATTTAAATGCTACTATTCATTTGAATTCAAGACTTTCATATAATTATTGTTCTTTCGCTAAAAGTATCGTTTCAAATATTAATGCAAAATATTAGTTTTTCGATATCAATAATTTATAGATAGATAATGACTAACTTAAAACAAATTTTAAGTAATATCGTGTAAATTGATTGGTATTTTTAATTATGGTGAAGGATATATCAAAATTATTATAAAATTCGTAAAAATAATATAGGCCTAACTTAAAAATTAGGTATACAAAATAGGAAAATTGTATAAAATTATTATAAAATATTTTTCTAATTATGTATATATATATGTATTTTTCCGTTTCTCGATTTTCTAAAATTATTAGGGTGGTACATAAATTGCCAATCAAAGATAGCATAAAATTTTCTTCATTTATAATAAGCAATACAATAAATAAATCACTTAAAAGTATAATAAATTATTTCCTCACTGAGAAGCACATTGAATAAAATTTTTTTTTTTTTAACTTTCCTTCTCGTAATCGAAAATCGTATATTTCATACTATTTTCGTTGTCATTTCATATCATTATTTTACTTAGCTTAATTGCTATACTACTTCTAATTATAAAACTATAACAATGTCTTTATTTCACGTTTCTCTTATTTCATACTTTCCTACTATTCTCTTTGATCAGTTTCTTTTCTTCGTTATTTTTAAATCTATATTTGTAATAAAACAATATATTTGTACAGTAGACCTTTAGTATCTCGTCATCTTGTTAATATAATAAAGGTATACTTTAACACAAAACTTTTGATAGCCAGTATATTACATTACATTTCATATTTATACATACATACATATATGGTCACATTCAAAACAAGTTACATATTTGTTATTTTCGATATTAATTTTTTCTTTTATCTTTTTATCATATTCGTTTTTCTGAGTTTCCGCATTATTTCATAATATATTCTATCTATAATATTAAGTGTACAAATTAATTCTGAGCCTTCGTCATTTCATAAGACTTAATATTTATTCACAAAAAATCATATACATTTTTAATATTAAAAATTTTCAGCACTTTCACATTTATGAAACAAATTCGTCGCTTAAAAAATAGAAAAGTTGCGATTTCGAATTTATAAAGATACCAAGAGTTTAAAGATGAAGGCTTTGAATTAATTTGTACATATAATAGATTAATTATTACCAGCAAAAATACTTTTTTGTAACGTAATTATTGACCCTAGCCGCTAACTGTTTTACTTCATCGTGGTCCATGCTACTTAATGCGACGAGCTGGTTGCAACAAAATGGCGATTACTATAGCTTTAGATGGAACCTACGGGCTTGTCTTCTCGTAGCTCTTAGAGATTTGCATTCGATTAGCATAATGCAACTACATCCTGAACTCGAAGCAAAGATAGACGCTATCTTGCGTACGGTTGCCCGTTTGTCCCTCGAGAATCACAGTGTAATATCGCTTTATATTGTACATGCTCGCGCTTTCTTCTACAGAGTAACCCATTGATCGTTAATTTGAAGGTTTTATGCATGCGTTCAGATGTTCCATTATGGATAATTGAATATTTGCTTAATTTCAAACATGGATGCAAAAAGAAATTATACGAAGCGTATTATGCAAAGTAAACTACAATGGTTATTTAAAATTATAAGATGACCATATCCGTTATTTCCATTACTAGTGAGATCAACAAAAATGTTGTTTTTCGTAAAGATATTTTAGAGACATTCAAAAATGATGTGTGCACATTAACATTTTAGTAAATAATTTTGCGGGTAGTATTTATAGTATCAGAAGGTTTCATAATCTCCTTTTCCACAAGGTTTGCACACTTTCTTCCTCCGAAATGAACTCATACAAGTAATATTTCTAGGCTTCTAAGTCATTCAATTTCTGGCCGTCAATAAAGGTTTACAAACATTGCAATAAATGATAATAGTAGAATATCATACGCAACGATAAAAAATTGTTGTTACCTCATTATTGAAACATTAGGTTGTTTAGTGTTGTCCAATGGAAAAAGTTGCCCTTGCTTTAACTATCTATTATCCATTCATTATTGGATTTTAACTGGTTCAAATAAGAATAGTATTTGTTCAAATGAAGAATGCTATTATTTAACTAAAGTTCATAAAAACTAAACCCCTTCCAGGTCGGCGCTCACACAACAAAAGTGAATATTATGAAACGCACTACGATCTTTCTGAACAAACTGATAGAGTAGATGTCCCAATTACCGTCAGCGTCCCTATAACCGACATTTTAATTATTTTACTAAAAGCAAAGTAATGTATGAAGAACAGTAAATAAACAAATTTTGATACTAAGTTTGGACTTCAGTTTACGTAACAACACAGAGACATTGTATATTAGTTTATACTTAATATTTAAAAATAAATATTAAGTGTTAAATGTGCTGTTGAACTAATGTAATTATAAAGTATGGGACGTTTCATAAAGGCGATACGTTTACTATACATCTTATATCTGTATCACAAACTGTATTGCTAATATATGTAAAAATTGTTTCTATTTGAATGACAACTTTTCAAGTGACAGTAATAGGGACATTAGACTTCGTTGTACATTTTCAATTACGTAGTAATTAATTCATTACATTCAACATATAAAAAAAATGTTCATAAATAAAAGAGATATTAAACAATATTATGCTCTAAACTGGAACGATTTCTAGATTAGATAATTTCTAAAATAGTTAAATAAAGTTACGCGATAACCTTAAAGTGACAATAATTGATATATCTACCCTACATTGTTTAACAAACATTTCTTTCTGTACGTCCATGAAATACGACTAAATTTTTGGCCACTCTAATAAAATGCCAGTAAATTTCAGAACACCAGAGTCTTACAGTAAAAGCATGATCAAACTGGCGGTAGAAACGAATGAAAAAGCATGAAAGGAGCTCGTTGAAGATATTTAAGTAATCCCATTTACGTGGTTCATCCTGTATAATGGTTCACGGGTTATTGAGTAACAATATTCGATGAGATTTTTAATTTTCTTCCAATGCAACTTGTTGCAGGAGGCTCTTGAAGTTCTACGAACGACACCCAGTACCGTGGAGTTGGTGGTGTGTCGACTTCCGGGTGATACGAGTGTCACACCACCGGGTGCACCGCCTCCACCTCCGGCAAGACGCGAGCCACCACCACCCTTACGAATACTCAACCCCTTACCGCCTCTTCAAATCGAACCCTGCGGCGTAAGTAACTCTTATCTTCCTAAAGGAATCCTTCCTTGTTGCGATCCCGGTAGATAGCTGAATTTCCTGAATCACCGAGTCACTGAATTCTTTTGATTTTTTGACTGTTAATCGACAAATTCAAGTGATAGGATAGCGTTACCACTAACAAGATATTGCTATTATTGTTATTAATATTATTATTAATCCTATCCGTCCCGAAACTTTTTCTTGGATATGAAGAAAATGTTTCTTTCTATTTGTTATCAGAAATTATTAGATACAAAAACGTACTATAAAATATTTTCCAATCTATTTTTGGAAATTGGTTTCAGTTAATGGTAAAGAACAAAATTGTAAGATATAATGCCATATAGAATCTTTAGGCTGGTAATATAACTTATAAACGCTATAAATCATACGAGCTGAAAGTATTCATTTTATTGATACTACTAATACACTTGTAAAAAAATTATTTAATCACATAAGAAATAGGTACGTAATTTTATAATCATCAAAAAAGAGAAATCTTGTAAGAAGTTTTTCTAAAATACTTTTTTCATTTTTAATCTGTACTCATTATAAAAATTACTTACAATAATTATAAGTATATTATTTAATAAGTATTAAAACAGAAAGTTAATCTATTATAATGTACAAATAATTATATTTATTAGAAATAAAAGTATTAGATAAAAAAACATACTTTTTTATAAGATTTCTTTTTTTAATGTTGAATAGTATTTATTGTATCTACTAAATACTTTAAACAGAGAAAATTTATTACGTAACACAATTCTAATACGTAAAAGAGAAATGTACCCTTCGAGATATTTCCTTCAAGTAAAAAATTAAGATGCACAAATTTTTCTAATTTATTACTAAAAATGTCAACAAAATATTTCTTAGAATTTTTCATTATTGTTCTAGTAAATTAAACCAAATCATACATTTTAGAATTAAAAGTATAGTTGTAGTTGCCTTAAAATATCTATAGAAGTCTAAAAAGCATAAATAGAATTCCAAATTAGTGCAAGTAAATGCAAATTGTTCTGAAAAATATATATACACTGTGATACACTCGGCAATTGGATGAAAATTTAATTTCTAATTTTGCCTTCTTTCTATCAAACCCAGGAGTGTAATTGTTCATAAAACAATGTTCAATGAATATACTACCTGTAACATGTAGGAAGTCCCAAGAGGAATACGAAATCCGATCGAAGTTCGTTTACAATTTAGATTTCGGTATTTCCCAGAGTATACACAGTTTCCGATGCATTTATAACAAATCCCTCGTGTTTGTACATCGAAGACATTATCGCCTATGAAGCCTACAAATATAAAAATCACTGTATGCAGCAATATACTTATAAACTTCTACTATTATCTGACGTATCACTTTTTGTTTTTTATTTTGCGTTTAGAGGAAGCGTGGCATATTTAGAATACTGTTGGCAACTTAGAATACCGAATTACCTTAGAAGCTACTAACGTTATCTAATTTGTTACACCGCAAATAAAACGTTACCGTTACCCATAAGTAAAAGAATTGCTACGCTTTGGAATGTTCCAAATTACATTCGTCTTCGGAATACCAAATTAGCAACATGTCATTAAAACCTAAAATTTCATGTCACATTTTGTGTTCAAAATTAACACGCAACCATAGAATTTTATTATACAAATGAGTAAATCAAATGATTTACTCTAAAAGTGTTGACGTATTTTAAGTATGATCGCAGTGATCAAATACGTGCTGAAAAACTTTTGCAAATTGACGTTTTCTTACTCCTATGTAGCACGAGTTGGAAATAACAAAAATTATAGTCCATCCACAAATCTTATTAGCTAACAGGTCATTCGCTCTTATTATTTTCGATGTAAGAGATCAGATAACGTTAATAGTTTACTAGATAACCACTGAGGAAGAACTTGATAAGTCATATTTTCGTAATTTTAGAAGAGAGCAATTTTAAAATTTAAAACGTTCTAAATCAGTTCCATATTTAGAAAAATTGTTTTGATATTTGGTTTTCCATATATATGCAGGGATTTTTCTTATGCTGTTAAAAATTTTACACAACAGCTTCAAGCAGTAGGTATGCTAATAATCTTTTATTCGAACAATTTATACATGAACATAAAGTTACATTTAAAATACAATGAAAATAAAACAGTTTATTTTCTCTATATAAGAATCGTAAAATCATGTAAGTAATGTTAATATCATAAGAATAAAGAATTGAAATGGCATAGTAATATTAATAATATTGGAGATAATAGGAATAAATTTTGGTATTAATTATTTATGATTTTATTATTTCCTTTATTACACATTCAATATGACAAACGTTCTTCAGTAAAATTATTAAACATTAAAATTCCTTACAGACTTACTATATTATTCATCTGTTTCATATGGATTTGTCAAGTTATTTCCCTATACTTAAATTTTGAGTCTATCAGGTATTTCCCGCTTACGCCTTGCATAATTAAGATAGTCCATTTTAAATATCAAATGACATCAAAAACAGAAAACGGAAAAAAGTGGACTTATCAAGTTTTTCCCCTGTGGTCTTCAAATATACTGTACCCACTCTACTCATATACCAGTATTTTCAAAAAATTGCTCCAACGTTCTTTACATTGAAAAAGGGTTCCTCTTTACCAGTATTTCGTATAGAGAACTTTTATACTGAACAAGTAATGCTAAACTCAGCGATGCGTGACGAACAAGGCAAATTTAATTCTTTCGCTACCTTTGCATGCAGGAATTCGACATAGAAATGACAAAGGTCGGTGGTAGTTTGGGTTTCACTTTGAGGAAGGCGGACAGTAGCGCTCTGGGTCATTATGTGAGAGCATTAGTACGAGAACCGGCGTTAAGCGACGGTCGAATTCGACCTGGGGACAAAATAGTCGCCGTGGATGGTGCACCATTGTCACCCATGAGCCACGAAGAGGCTGTCCAATTACTGCGACAATGTGGACCCACTGTGAGACTTCGATTGTACAGAGATCTCGCTCAAACTCCTGTCTCTGCACTTTCTCCAACCGAGCCTGATCATCCACTTCGTCCACCGCGAACCAGTTTAAGGTAAACTTTTATCGCCTACAATTGAGACGTTGAGGGTAGTAAGGGCGAACTCAACACTTTCAAAAATATTTTTTTACTGTATTAAATTGATTTGTGGCAGTTAATCCTTCCGACCCGATTTTTTTCTATTTGATTTTAGTTACGTCTCTTTTAAAAATTAGTACTAAGCTAGGAATAGTTGTACACCAAATTTGGAACTTGCGTGCCAATCTTGAAAATTGTGACATACGTGTCCTAGTAGGATTTTTACGTAGAACATATGTGACCCAGTAAAGATAAAGATAAATAAAGGCTATCGATATATATTATTATACATAAATATTTCAACCTTGTAATGCAAAATTATTAATATGACTTGGGGTATTTGATGAAGCACACCTTGCAAAGAGAGATATTATAACTCATACAATTTTTTTTTGTTCTTGCATCTTTTTTTATTTTGAGAAATTCTTGGTATCATCTCCATTTTAGAAATAGAAATGAAAAACCTAGTGGGACATGTATATGTTCCAAGAAAGGTTCACGTACATCTATGCTCCGTAAAATGAATAAAAACATAATAACTTAAAACTTCGTTCAGCAAAACGGTCAGTTTATACTATAAATTGAAAAGCTACGATAAAAAGTTTTGGAAAATTGCGAAATTATGCATATAAAAAACGAGATTTCTATTACTGTTGCTCTGCAACCACAAACACTACCTAAATAAAAAGTATCTAGTATAATAGGATTATCAATTTGAAGTAGTGATAGACAGTTAGACAGACTGAAACAGTGCCAAATAATGCATCTAGAACATACATATTGTTCTACAGGCGATCGGAAACAATCTCTGAGGCGTATACGCCCAACTAGGTCTGAAAGGGATAACTCACATTCCTGTTGGACTGTTTCATGGATTTTATCCTTTCCCCCGTATAAACATTAAATTTTGATAAAAAAAAAAAATGTTGAAGCATAGACAGTGCTGGTAGAAAGCGTTTTTCTCGAGACACGTGTTTGTTAAATTCACTCTTATTACTCTCAACGGCTCAATTTACCTCTTGCCTTGTAACCACCAGTCACACTTATGACGCAGATTATGGTCCATATAGAATAAAGAGATAAGAGCAGATTGCATTTGCAGTCAAAATTAATTTCAACTGTAATTCTAAAGTTAGTTTATGGAGTCGGGATTTGCCAAATAAAATGGAATATAAAATGTATTTCGATTTTTAATATATAGTATGTAATTTTAGTCATTGTGTTTTGAATTTGGTGTTATAAAACACTCAACATAGTACTGATTTTTATAAATCACAGAGATAGACGAAGTGGAAATATAATTTAGTTGTCTAGAAAACTAGAAGGATACCTGTCAGAATTAGAACATATGATTGACTCAAATTCTCAAATTTTTTACTTGTATTGCTATAATTTACAACCCGTCAAATGATAAAACTATATTTTTTACTTCTGTTTCATTTTGCTCATTTAATAACTTCGGTAATAAATTTTCTACATATAAATGTTAAGTATCTTCCGATCCATAAGTATTTAGACACTTGGCCCAATTAATACAAATATCAATAAAAATTAATATTATTTATTATATAAAAGAACTAGAATATACTATAGATAAATTTTTGTATCAACAAACGTATAAAAAATATTAAATAATTTACTCTGTATGTCAGCCTCGCCACACTATAACAAAATCAATTAGGGCAATAGAACTTCACAGTGTGTCTTCTCGAATATTTTTCCAGACATTTTGTGCATAAAATATTCTTGTGGTAGTTTCACTTAGATAGTGGCCTTTAAACTTTGTGCCTTGTGTTGACACTGTTTTATGAGTTGAATATACTATTTGAAACTTGCAGACAAGAAGCTGTAGACATGCTGTGTGATCTAGCAGTTCGCAAGTTATCGCCAGGTACATCAAGCGGCTCGAGTTGCAAGCAATCACCCGGAGCATCTTGTAACTCTCCGAGAAGACTTCGTCGTCTTGCCACGCGTACTCCTACTGTCGATAATGATCCAGGTATCGTTATCATAATTTCACTTAACGTTAAATTTGAATTTAAGGTAGTAGAGTAAAAGGGAAGTGAATTAAATAATTTTAATTCTTTGTACATACGTACACCTCTATAACATCTAGACTATTATAATCAGGCTTCGGAATTTTATGCAAATTTATGATTTTATAAATGCAACTAAAGGAATAGGTCATAGATCGAGATTTGTTTTAGCCCTTAGATATATATTAAAATGCATATTATTATGCATATTTAGTATACTGTAACGTATTACATATGTGGATTTTGTTTTGTTTGGCACATCAAAGTTTCAAAAAAATAAATAAAAATTCGCAGTCTGGTTACAGTAAATATACAGGTACAGTAAGGTACAGTAAATATAAGAATAGTAATTAATGCAATAAATATAGTACTCAGTACAAGAACTTATAACATTAAGCAAGTATTTATTTAGGTCCCACTTTGCTAATTTTTTCTTTATTTTATTTTTAAAAAAATATAGATTTGCATAATGATACGTAGTTTTTACGTATATCAAAGGAGTGCTTTAATTCTTTGAATAGATTTAATATAAAATATGGCTGCCGCTTACTTGAAGCATATATCAATATTCAAAGTAAGCCTCGAACTTTGACCTTTTGAAACTTCAGCTTTTGCAGAACCACTTCACTTCTTCCAAAGTTTTACATCCTACGCCCTCTTTCATCGTCTACCCACTTAAATCCTTGTAATCTTTTAAAATAACGTAGATGAAGGTAAATAAAAGTGTATAGCTAAAGAAGATCATAATCTATTAATCAAATAGGGTTCTTAGAATATATTAGTTAGGGTCTTTCGTGTACTGTACACTCTAATGATTTATACATTCAAAAAATCCAAATGTAATTAACCAAACCAATTAGAAGACATTTAGGTGTGCTTTGTTCAAAATATTGAGACATTTAGAAACTTAACGCCTGTTTTTAAATTATTCATTGTGAAATCATATAACCCTTCTAAAATGTAGCTAAATAAAAAGGAAAAATATGTACTATTATATTAAATGTGCTTTTATCGTCGTAATGAATGATATATCTACATTTATTTTATGCTTTTGAGACTCACCTTTGTTTAGATGTGTATTTCTTTACGGATCTTGTTCATAAACGCACACAGATAAAGTGGTAGGATGCCATCGAATGTGGCCAAAGAGATCATTGAAAGCTATTGAAAGATACGGATCTTTTCTTAATAACTCAATCATTCAATAAAACTTACTTCAGGAAAGATCGTACCAAATTCTATGTACAATAATAATGAACAACCTTTGTTCTTTTGTGGGCCAAAATTAAAAACTATCTGAGCCACAATGAACGTAATATTAAATACTTAAATATATTCAGCAAAGAATTTTATTCATTTAATTCAAGGAGTCGAATTTGTTATTATCGATATAAATTACTATCACCGAATTGCGGATTTTTATGCAAATTCATATTTGTAAGATGAAGTATGAAAAGGGGGAACATAAATATATTTTATATATTTTTGTATACAGTAAGACCGCCTATAATGCGAAAGATACATTCCGTGATATATAGGGATCTCGCGTTATACAAAACGAAGAAATGAATAAATCCTTTTTTTTAATACAACAGGAGATAATATGCATTTTATTTTATTGAACAAATCTTAAGACAACATGACCGTAAACTTTTTTCATTTTATGCACAAAATAACTTAAAGTAAAAGAACAGATAATACTAAAATGTAATCACTGTAATCGTTTGAAATTAAATTTCACCGACATCGCATTTTGAGTGCTGATCCAGCCTCTTCGTCGATCGAAAAAATCTCACTTTTATAGTTAGTTTCCAAATCTTAAAATATGAAACTTATACAGTCTTGTCACAGAGGAGTCTTTCTCAATAAATTTTTAATCGCATTATAAGGAGGCAGTAATGCAATTTTTAGTCCGCGTTATAGAGGATCATACTGTATTGTAAGCATTTTGAACTTTCTTGCACACTTAAATGCCCTATACACACATAAAAATTCGCAATCTAATTATCATTTTTACATTTGAGCTGAATGAAAGGTGAGCCGCAGGTAGGTAGCTGAATATCTCGAATATCTCGACTAAAACAAATCACCTAATTAAATTTCCGTCAATCATAATCATACAAAAAATATTTCATACGTAATTTGAATAATATCAGATAATGCATACGCTGTAAGGAGTATTTTCTAGAGTCAAGTTTCCGCATACAGTAGCTGAAAAAAGCATTCATATATTATGAATTTTTAACTTCTGTCAAAACTATCTTTTTCAAAGCAACGCTTATTTAGAACCTATTTATATAATCATAGTTTATACGAATCTATCTTTCAATCAAAATTTATTGAAAATACATCAAAATTTTAATTTTGTGATTGTGCAGGAAAACGTGTGATTAAAAAGCTTTAGGAATTAATGGCATATGATAGTTTCTTTTTAGATACCATAGATGCATAGTATACAATCATATCTCGAACTTACGTACTAATTGGTTCCAGAATAGCCGACGTATGTAAGCTAAAAAGGCACAAGACGCAGTAGACTCCATGTGCCTACATAAATATGTACTTTTCTGGTACAGTTTTTGCAAAACCGACTTTCTTACCAACTTTGAAAGTTTTCAGGCCATTATTGAAAAAGTTTATGGCGTTTAATTTGATTTACAAATCAGCAGTATTTGCTTTTCTTCTGTTGGAATATGCAGATGAAAACAGTTGTGATCTCGATACCCAACATAAATTAATTACTAAATTGCGGATTTTTGTGTATTTGTGGAAAAACTAAATAGGTAAAAAAAGTACAGAATACACGCAGCGTATAAAAAAAATATATGAAATAGTCAAATTGGAGAAGATATTTTAGTACTTAAAGTACGAAACTAATCTCTATTTATCGTCCACTTCTTTATTTTTGTTTATAGAGGAATGAATTTGCATGAAATTTCGCATTCTGTTAATTACATTATTAAGTTTTTATTTAAATATATACAGGGTGTTTCGTATTCTTTCGTTCATAGCTCGGTAATAGGTTATATACGTAAAAATAAGACTTAAATGTTACATAAGAAAAAATCCATAACTACTTTATTAAGAAATTATAACAAATATGAAAAATATGATAATATTATTTCTCTCAATTCAATCTAAAACAAGACGAGATGCGTAATGATTATATTAAGTGACACAAATGTATTGACTTGGATATGTTTACTGTTTTTGTAGTATTGAGTCTGTATTTCAGTTTCGCTTCGTCTTGCAAAGTGATAGGACTGAAATGCCAAAAGTATTTTCTAGTCGCGAGTATACACATATGAATTTTGTATATGGTTCAGACGCCGAAAATTTGAGAGCTACCACTAGAAAATATTGTGAAATGTTTCTTAATGGACATTTACATTTACATCATATTTCATAATTTTTGTTATAATTTATTAACAAAGCATTTATGGACTTTTTGTTATATGAGATTTTAGTGTTATTTTTATTTATAGAACACATTGCCGAAGTACGGACGAAAAAAATGCAGAACTCCCTATATAAGCAATGTTACACTTATATGTACCCAATATCTTTATGCATCTTATGCATATGGGTGCAAAATTATATTTTTGAACCAACATATGACGTTACTAAACCAAACATCGTAAGTACGGAACGACGCAAGTTTAGGAGAACGTAAGTCGAGGTATTATTATAGAAGATAGTTAGGCGGCGTGTTTTAAGAGGGACATTCCTTATACGTAATTTTAAGTAACAATTCCAACATTCATCAAAATATGCAATGAAGCCATCTAATGAAGCTTATTTTATCGCCTATAGGATGGCTTCACCATCTTACAACTGAAAAACCATTGATATTAAGGAAGATATCCATCCTTGCAGAAATTCTGGAGAAGCATCCGAGCGTGCAGACAACATCGACGGCCAGCCAGGCGGAGACATCCGATTCCGACCAATGCTCGATCAGGACTCAGATAACGAATTCTCAACCAAATACACCTGGAACTGACATAATCGACCCACCACCACTGTACGACGTCTGCGATTCCAGCGATTCCTCCAAGACACCAGCACGACCGAGTTTCCTCGACTTATCAGCGCCCCAAGGGAAGCCTCATTTTCAGTTTTGCAGCTTGGACTCTGATCTCGAGTATCCTGGCGGTGAGGACGCAATTGTGGTCGAGGATCAGCTTAGGAATAAGGCAACAGAGACCGATTACGAGCGAAGAGAGAATATGTTGTCCAGTGATGAGCATGATAACGATTTACCCTCGGAGCCTGCTTCCATGCCACCGGTACTCTCCTCCACGAGCAGTTCCAGCACCGCTGCATTCAGCTATAAGAACCCTGCTTATCAAAGCGCCAATCCTGCCTGCGGCACTGGAATAGATACTGTAGCCAAAAATAAAGCTACACACTCCAGCGACCAGGACATACCAGGTTTTTATGCATTTTATTCTCTGACATAGTAAATCAATTTAATTCTAACGTTGATCCTTTTAGGAAAAAAGGATTATTATAGTTATTTGGTGATACAAAAAAACAGCAAATTTATGTAGATATAGCATATAGGATAGATGTCCCAATTACTGCCACTTGGAAACGTATCACTTGAATAGAAATGATTTTTACATATATTAGCAATTCAGTTTATATGACAAATAGAAGATAAATCGTAGAATCATCGCCTTTACTGCATTAGAAATATTACCATATTTTCTACTTATATTAGTCTCATGTTTAATGCTCAAACAGCGCATTCACCTCCTGATACTTATTTTTAAATATTAAATATAAACAAATCTGCAATGTCCATGTGCTATTATGTAAAAATAAAGTTCAGCTTTAGTATTGGATTTTTTTTTTGGTAACGATTCTTCATACGTTCGTTCGCTATTAAATAAAATAATTAAAACTGCCAGTTATAGGAACATTGACAGTAATTGGGACATCTACCCTACCCTTGTCTTCATTGGGTCTTTTATTTGCAAGACCTAGAGTGCAATTATAGCAATCCATTTTTTTTCAATTTTGTTGAATGCAACTCACTATTGCTGACTTAGTAACTCGACTTCTCAGAACTTTTGATCAACAGTTCTACAGAAATTTCATTTACTTAAATATAGTTTTTGTTATAATAATTCAAATTAGAATTAAGTTGATTGGAATATTAAGTTCTTGGTACTAGTTTAAAATATTATCATATTTAACCAATCTTGGAAGAATAAATACTTATAATAATTTTAACATTAACTTAAATTTCACTACAAATATTTTGAAATCTATGGGTATTTTTAATATAATAATAAAAATAATATTTAAATCATTAATATTACCTGTACTTAATATTGAAGAAACAGTAAATTATAGAACTAAAAATAAAAAATATCAATTTGAAACGAATAGCACCTCACTATCTTATCTTTCACTAGTGTATGAACGTGCAATATCTTGTTACCACTATATCAAGTCACCTTTTGCGCACAACAGTCAGTTATATATACGCGATCAACCCACTCATTAATTTTTCAATACTTCGGCCCTACCTCCAGATTTATTATATTATCTAATCTATTTTCATTATACACAAATGATCAGTACTCTTCATTACCGTGGCAACAATTTTTTAAGTTCAAGTGGACGCTTACACGCTCTAGTGAACATATATTTCTGAAATCAATTTTCACATATTTTTACAATATTAGTCTATACAATATACAAGAAGTATTTCTAAGAGGATTGGATAGGAATAAGGATTATATCGATAATTTTATACGTAACTGAATTAAATAATAACTTCCACAGCTGTGACTGGTACTAAAATCAAAGTTTATCATTTGATGCAAAATTCATTTAGTACGTTCTGATTTAATTTTATGTATGCTGCAGGGAAAATCTTGGGAGCGGAGGATCCGGGTGGTAGCAAGGGCTTGTTGAAGTGGAAAGGCGTGATGTTCGCCCCAGATGATGGAATAGATAAAACTGAAAACGAAGAGGAGAAGGCCGGGAAAGACACCACGGATTCAGCTGTCCCCAATAAAGATCTTGAACAAGGAACCGAGGTAAGGTCTTCGTTCAGCGAATCCCAGCGAAGCGTTATTAATATCGAATCTGTCCCTTTGCAAATGAAGTGGAGGAGCCATTATATAAATGTAGCTGTCAATATAAATGATCCTATACACATATTTCGAAAATCTTAAAATTTGAGGGCTAGAAAGAACAGCTATTAAATATTTAAACTTACTTTAACATATTTAATGTTTATCCTAAATGTTTAGTTATTGTGTTGATATTTTATAATTGATTAATAAAATCGTAACATTATTCGTTTTTGTAAGTTTCAAAACGATTGTCACAGCGATTTTTAAAAAATCCAGAAGTTCCAAACTTTTATTGTAGTTTCCAAACGACTATATTTACGTTTTTATAGTTAGTTTTACAATTATGGTTGGAGCATCCCACGACCTCAAGTACTTTTCTTAAACTGAACTCGAACTGCTACATTAAGAGTCATTCACCTTTAATGATTAAATATTTGAAAAATATTGCGAAAATGTAATATTAACACTAATATACACGAATTTATAGGATGACTTGATAAAGTACCGAAAAACGAAAGAAAACGACTTTTCCCGCTGTAAAACTGCGAAATCCACGACTTTTCATTTGCAGCGTAATGAAATGTATAATTTTCAATTACAAAAGTAACTATTATTGTTAAAGGTGTTCATGGTAGAGTTGACACGTGGTTGGAACAGTAGACTGGGTTTTAGTTTGCAACCCGAAGGGAACCATACAGTTATATCAGTAGTACACCCTGACAGTGTTGCAGCTAAGGATGGGAGATTGAAACAGGGAGATGTGCTCATGATGGTAACACCATTTTTAATTAATATGTCACTTTCGACATTGATATTAGCCTTCCTTAAAATGGGTCCTATGCCGTTGTGCATTTATACATTATTCACTAGTTTCTCGTCTATTTCAGGTGAACGATGAGAGTGTGGAGCACATGTCAACGGCTGATATAATAGATTTATTGCGTAAAATAAGAGGTTCCATAGGTATCACTGTGATGAGACGGAGCAAACGAGAAAACGTAACGTGACCCTAATCAGGCGAGTAATTAAAGGACTTGATTAAAAAAAATGACATAGAGAAAGGGAACTTTCACGTCTATCTGCTTATTGTTAAAGGTAACAATACTTTCGCGAAATATCGTGACGGTCAATTCCTTAACATATTATTAATTTATTAAGAGTTATAAAAATTCTTTATAAATGTAAATTTAGTCGGCGTATCGACCAGGTGCAATATATAAAACTGTGAATAAAATTGTAAATATAATGTACGAGAAACGAAGCCTTAGACGCGCTGTGGTGGTTTAATTGATTGTAATATAGTAACATTAAATGAAATGCAATACACGCGATTAGCACGTGGTTGTAACACTCCATCTAATAACTTAAATCTAATTATTGTACATTTTAATAAATATATTATTAATGTAGATAATGATAAAGTGTCCAGTGCGGTTAATCCTTCAAAACGAACCCCCCTAAAGTTCGTTTGAAATAATAAGACTGCTTCGAGAGGTAGAAAATGGCTAAGAAAGAGGAGATGCATGGCTGCCATGCACCATATTTATTTGATGAATGCAAAGATAGGAATCTGTATCTTTATGTAATTCTTTAATAACCTTAAAAACACTTTGAGTACTTAAAGATACCTATTAGTTGTGAAAGCAGGTTATTTTTGTAAATCTTCGCTCTCAACAAATTTGTCTATCCTCCAGGGGATTTGAAACCATAAAAAGTTCTATATATTATAGTAAAAACTTTATATATTTCTACACTGAATATTCTTCTATGAATATCAGAAGGAGACTATTTAAAATGTTTCAAATGTTACTTAAAGATATTCCAATATTATGAAAGATGATAAATTGGTTGAAATTTAATTATAGAATTTAGAAATATAGGTTGCCAATTGGCTCAAGTTTTATAAAAATAATAAAAAGTTCTTGTTGTTATGAACACCAAATCCTAGGTAAAATAAATATTATACATTTTTAAGAGTTCGTTATTAATGAAAAGCCTTTAATTAAATGTAAATTTCTAAACGAATAAAACCGAAAATCCAAAATCTTGTTCTTCGAGTTCAAATTTAGTGTAATAGCGAAAATTTCAATGAAACAAAATGCACGGTTTCGAATCCTACGTCCTGTAAAAGGTAAATACTAAGAGATTCGTCGACACAATATTATAATTGCTTCTTGACAATCGAATTGATTGTCTGCTGTTATAAAGCTAAAATTTTCTTGAATTTCAAGAAAGTGTTACAATGTGATTCATCGGTGATAAGTTTAAGTTTCCATCTGAGGGAAACAATAAATTAGTAAATAAAAATCATATAAATAAATATAATAATTAGCAGCACAAAATTCTTTTAATTGTATACATATATAAAAGTTCTTCAATCGATGTGTCTGCACTTGCAAAATCCATAAGAGAATAATGGTCAGAGTTCTTTGAAAAGCAATCACTTTAAATGCAATATAGTAGCGAAACGAATCGAGCTCGGTAATCAAAGAGTCAATCAAAATGTAATAACGTGGAACATACATGACGATGTAAAGAAAAGTATTACGTCACTGAACCACTGCAACCATTGTAAATAGTTGTAAGATAATTTTATTTTAGTATTACGTTCCCAAAGTTTGAACATCTCGAACATATCGTTGCAGATTGTACCGCCTACCTGCACGTGTTCTATATGTATGATACGATGCAAATAATAGCCTATATTGTAATTATATCATAAATTTGCAAAGCGCAACTCGAAAGATATTTGCAATCACAAAATATACTCACTAAATTAATATATCACATTTTCTTTCAAATAACACCTACCTAATAAATAGCTTCTTATAAATATACTAATTTACATGTCATATTCGTATAATTAATGTATTATTTGAAGGAAAGTGTGATATTTAATTTAATAAACAAATCTTGTACTGCTACAACGTTGTTAACTAATGTTTCTTAATGAAGCAGCACTATTCGTGTATATTAATCAGCGATGAAGTGAAATTATATGAAATACAATCGTTAATCGTATCATATTTAAGTCCTGTGTAATAGAAGTATAAGGCCATTTAAATTTTCGCGTCGTACACAAAAGCGCTGCTCGCGCAAACGTAGTAGAACCACTTTCGTTTGGCGCGGCAGGAAAAACGCAAAAGCTCGCATATTTGTAAGTTCTTTATATTTGAAATTTTAAATAGCTAAAGAAGCTTTTGTGTATGCTTTACGCTGTGCAGCTTAATTTTCTCATTTATGGACAATTTATTACAAACTGTTTTTCCTTTTCTAAGAAATTGCGATTATTTTGTGACATTTATCCTCATAACAATAAGCTTGCCATCAATTTCATTTAGTTTGTTTAAATTGATCTTTATATTATCAGATATTTACAGAAAATTCACCAAAAATCTTGAAAATTTCACCTAAAATTGTGTTTAAGCAATTTTTCTATAACGTTTTTTCAGTTTAAAGAAAGAATTGGATTGCAAATATTTCATATATTGCAAAATGTTCTTTTGATGTTTTGCTGTTATTTGTCAAGAATATTATGTAGAGATTTCTATACACAGGAAAACTAAACTTGCTTGTAGCATATTTAGGAGTATAATAAACGTTGAGTAACTACCTTGCGTGATGCCATACCATAATAAAACAGTGGTTCTCAAACTTTTTATGCATAACTATTAAAATAAAAGACCAACTGTAATCGTATAAATCAGTAGTATAGAATAAAATGTCAACAATAACTCTAAAAACCTGAACTTATACTTTTATCAAGAAATAACAAGTCAACAATATGATCATATTTTTAAAAATAAATTATTTTTGAAACCTTAAGATGAAATATGAAACAGAATTATATAAAAAGAGATATTACGTATGGTGACAAAGATATGAAATTTAAGAATACATAAAGTTTGGTTGCGCACAAAATAGTTTCAGAAACACTGTCAAAAAACATTTAACGTTAAAGAATACATAATTGTTAGCGCAACTTACTTAAAGCTATAGAAAACTTCATTCCTATTAAAATGTTGCGCTTATATTTATTCACAACAAAAAGAATATATATATAAATAAAAAATACAATATAATACATAAATCACTATCATAAAATTACACAATAGTATACTTAAAAAAGAACTAAGAATAAAGTGTTTCATGAATGTGATAGTTGTTCCACTAGAATGTTAAAAGCTTCTAAAGTTCTATTAAATAAAAAAGATATTATATTAGAAAATATTGCATACATAAAATGTACATAAAATTAAGTGTATAAATTATACCAAAGTATATGAGAAATAAAATACATTACAAAGACAGATATTTTATGTGTAAACATGTCAAAGACAGCTATTTTAATGTTAAGTTAAGCTTCTTATATTAATGTTAATATGTATACAAAGGCGAAATGTAAAAGTTCATGTGTTTATTATCATTCTATCATTATTGATCCCTCTCTGATCAAACCACTATAGCATGATCAATAAAATTTGGTGTCTTTGATAAATAGATTTGTATTTATTTATGCTAAATTAACACAGTTTATTACAAATAAAAGGAGAATAAAATTGTATAAGGCATAGAAATAAAAAAAATTAAAAGTATAAATGATTACTTTCTTTTATTTTTTATTTATATTAGATGAGATGAATTAAAATATATATTCGTAATATGTAATATGATGAAGTCAAATACAAAATAACTCAATAGGCAAAGATAGTTGCATGTTATACGTAACTAAATGTTAGGATTACTTCAAACAAAATAAATTAGAACAATTTTGAAATGCTGCCTTATAAAATATGTAGAAAAGTGTATATACATACAGATATAGTCGCTCTAAGCAAGCTATTTACATATATGTTTTTTACTTCATTTATGTAAACAAAACACTAAGTATAAAATAATAAAACATCAACACATAAATCGTCAAAATATATATTAAAGAATAACTTGTAAGAAATCTATGCAAAAAAGTTGTGTCTTAGCTCTATTACTTATTATTTTTAGTCTTTGCTCTAGTAGATTTTCGCAAAAAAGTAGTATCGTTTGAAGTATTTGAACCTCGTCTTCTCAATCGTGGTTTATTTTGTAAATATTCCACTTCCCTATTGTTTGAAGTATTTAGACTTTGTTCTTTATTCGACTCTTTGGTTTCAGCGGTATAACAATCAGGTGATTTCTTAATTTTTCTCCTTCTACTGGACGGAAGTTTATTATCAATTTGCATCAAATCACGACTTCTTTTTCGAAAAGAACGACTTCCGCTACATTCAGGAGAGGAACTTATATTTTCTTTTTCCATACTGGAAAAATTAATTGCACTACTATTTAAAACTCCGTGATTAGTAGAACGTAATTTTCCTGCAAGATTTTTTAATAAAATTTTAGTATCTTAAATCCATTTTTAATATTTTATTAGAAATTGTTAAATGTACACGTAATTTTCCATTATAACATTGAATTAACCAGTTGGCTGTGATTGACGAGTATACTCGTCGTGCGTGAAAAGTAGTTACCATTGGCCATTTAACCAATTAGCTGTGATTGACGAGTATACTTGTCATGGAGAAATGGTAATATTTTGTGTTATGACGAGTATACTCGTCGTGCATAAAAAGTAGTTACCACTGGCTATTTAAATTGTAATTTTAGTAAAAACTAAAATATATTCGCAACACTTTTAGGTGCACACTTTGAAAATGAGTCAACACAGCTAACTGGTTAATACTGCATTTAAATTGTAATTGCTTAATGCTAATCATTTGTATCATTGTCACACCATAAAATACTTATTTCTTTCAAGATGTTTAATGTAAACAAAACCAAACCTGATAAAGTTTTAGTAAAACCATACTACATACCATAATTTAGTTTACTGTCAATACTATCATTGCTTGAAAAATCACAAAGAATATCTTGTAAGATAGGTTTTTCATTCCCTTCTTCTTCTAGCATCTCTTTAGAAAATGATTCTTGCATTACTGACTGTGTTGTTCTATCATAAATAGATGTGTCACTAAATGCATCTGAACTATAATCTTTGTCTTCCTTAAACGTTTTTGTAGATGAACAATTAGGTAACATATGTTCATCAATACTTCCTTCATCATTTGGCTCAGATTTACACTGTTCATCATTACTACAGTATGAAGATAATTCAGCAGTGAGAAATTTCATTGGATCAGTGCTAGAATACACTAGTAATGAACAAGAATTATCTGAATCACTATCCTCAATTACACAAGAATTTAAAGATTTCGAGGCACTTTGTTTAGCATTAGGCATTGAGTCATCTAAATTTACTGCTTGTCGTTTAAGTGGAACATGTTTATTGCTTTCTATATTCTCCTGCAATAAACTACGCCTTGCTGATGACTTCTTTGGAGAATCATTACTTTTAATCTGTTTAATTAAACTCGCAAAACTCTCTTTGTGCGTATCCACTAGCAAAAATAACACATTTATTAAATGTTATATCTGTTATATGGTTAAGTCCACAAGTTTGAGAAACTTACAATATTTTTGTCGTTCATCTTCTATAACATTTGTTTCTGTATTTCTATTGACTTGTAACTTCTGGAACAATTAGTAATTTTTTAAACTCAAAATTTGAACGAAGAAAAGTTATTTAAAAGTATTTCAAAACAATATACATTTACATTTAGAAAAGATGTTTTACTAATCTTTTTTTCAACATACTCCTCATCTTCACATTGTTTAATTAATTCTAAAATTGGCCGAGGATTTGTTTTATCACATTCTGCATTATAAACAACTATATATCTTTGTAACCGAGCCTCCAAGGTTTTTCGATCTCCTTGAGATGACAAGCCAAATTCTTTCATTTTTTTTCTTAACTCAACATCTCTCATTAAAGTAAATACTAACTTTGGTAATGGTTTGCGTTTTGTTTCTCCCCTATAAGAATAAATATTGGTATTCAACGATACATATGTAAACCTAATGTTCTCAGTGTTTTACTACTAACAATAAGTAAAAAGAAATAATAAACTATAAAAATAAAAAAATATATATACATACACTACAAAAATAATATACATCTTATTTTTCTTACATTTGTGGCTTTTCTTTCATTGCTTCCCTTTTCAGACAATCATCAAGATGTTTGTTTATATATAATTCTGAAATAGTAACTTTGCATACTGGACATATAACAGCTTTAGTGTCCTCAAAAGTTGGACGTTTACTACTTTTAGGTGTAAATATTGAAGGTACTTTGGGTACAAAACTAGTGCTAGGGCTAAATACATCATTTGGTACACTTCCAGATACTGATGCATTGTTTATAGAAAGGGGAGTATTAGTAATATTTTTATTTATTACAACTTTGTTTTCTGGTTTATTTATAGGCACATCTTTACTTTGATGCAGTACTTTTGGTGAATTAGAATTATTATCGTTCTCATTATGTTTTCCAAACTGAACTTGAATTTGTAAAGTTCTCTTTAATTTATCTTTAATTTGCAAAAAAGAGGCTATAATTTCATCTATGACTTTATTTTTCCTTAAGTCTTTTTCAAAAGTCTGTGCAAAGCAAGCAGGGCATTGTGTTTTATAATGTAAATACTTCCTAATGCATAAAGAACAATCTGGAATATAAGAAAAATATAATTAAATATTCTACGTTTATTAAACAATGAAATATCAACATATATATTAAAAAGAAATAGTCTTGGTCTTACAGTTGTGAGAGCATGATGTCATAACAGATGTGTCCATAAATTCATAGCAAATCCCGCAAACTAGTAAATCTTCTATATGCTGTAAAAAATGTTTTCATTTACTTCATAAATAAAACAATATTGTTAGCAAGGTAATTAAACTGTTACCTTTAATTCTATATATTCTTTAGGCCACATTATAAATCACTTGTGAATACATAAAATAAGTTTATGTTTAATCACCATTTTTTATTCACACAGGCTAAAGTTATTCATTGTTTAAAAGAAAAACGAAATGTATATGGTTTCTATAACAAAAGTTAATGATCCAAGTCAAGCAAACTCTTATCACCAATTTGGCGGGATAATATTAGGTCCCGTATACAATGCACATATTTCAAAGACTACGTAAGTCATAATAATTTTGTATAAATGATAATTCTAACTTTTAAATCTAAATATATTACACAATTAAGAAATTTGTTTAAATTACTTAGATAATTTTTTAACATATATACAGATATACCAAAAAACAACGTTAAAATTAATATCTATAGATACTTGAAATCTAACCAGAAATTGGTAATAGGCTTTACGTAATTTCCATGTTTTTATATATGTACATGACAATCGAAGGTGCAACAGAAATTTTCGTGTCAAAGTAATTTCTATTGTACAATGACATTACTCTGGTAAGTATCTGTACTGAAAGCTAAGAATGTGGTTTTATTAAGGTATTTGCATGTAAATGTATGGATCTGTATAAAAAACTTTAATTTTAAGTCAAAAGTTATATTTTTAGGTTTGTTGCAAAATCCACTATCGTTGGTGGTATTGTGTACTATACTTATGAAGAAGGATTGTGGTCAAAATCTGAAGAAACTGCTAAATTGTATGAGAAAATATATGTAAATATTTCTCCGTATGTTAAAGACAATATACCGGAAGAAGTTACCAAAGAAGTAATATAATATTTAGAATATTTAAAATCGTTGTCATTATAATATTGTTATTTGCAAAATATTCATTTGTGAAACATAAATATACATTTATTTTAATTATTTTGCCTAGCTTTCTCAACTGCCAAGTGTATCATGTGTCACAAGTTTTATGAAAACATCGTGGAACAAGGGAGTTATGACAAGCATGCAATTCATCTCTGATATACCAACACATGCTGCAAATGGTGCTACTAGTCTATATGAAACTGTACAAAAATACATGAAAGACCTCAATTAATAGAAACAAAATTAAATTTTAAATTATGTTGTTAGTATCATTTTACATGTTTTAAGTAATTAAAGTTACTTGATTAATATGTATAAATAAGAAAATTGTTATTATTTTATTTTTAAATATACTTTGTACATATTACAGACTTGTCACAATGTTTATTTAGTAATTCATATAATTTAAATAAAAATGTACAAGATAATATTAGTACCAATAATAAGTGTGAATAAAAAGAAACAATTGATAAAACAAGATCTTCTTAACTGTCTGTAAAGAATCAAAGAATATATAAACAATTTAAACGTGTCATTGCATTTAAATTGCATTAGAAAAAGTATGTTTACATTTGTAAAATGCATTTAGGAACTTTTTTTGTCGGATGCACTGATCATACAACTAAACTTTGTTCGTTCATGAAAATTGAGCTTTAGTTGTACAGTTTTCATAGCAAAATGGCAGGGTTGCGTGTTGCATTTCAGAAAGTATGGTTGTAATAAAGAACAGGAATTATTAGTGACTCTATCACAATTAATTGAATAAAAAAGGATAGATATTATGCCTGCGCAAGAGATTGCTGTTGTACAGCCACCGGCGGCGGAGAACGAGGAAAATACGGCTCCTTCATCTCAGCCGATCGTGGGCATTATTTACCCTCCACCGGAGGTTAGAAGTATCCTTTGATAATACTATTTTGCATCACTCAATAAAGTATAATGTTTACTTCCATATGATCAATGTGATTTTATAGTGTTGATGCATAAATTTGCAATAACTGTATATTTGAATGTATACAATTATTAGATACTTGAATGAATGATAAAAAGACTAATTATAGGATTGTAAAAGCAGCAGCATATTTGAAATATTTGGTTGTATTTATTTCTATGTATTTGAACTTTGTTAAAAGAAGAATAATAAAATTAAGAAGGAACAATACTTATTTTTTCTGTATTAATAATATTAATTTATTATATAATTTATTATGTATTGGTTACATTAAAATGTTTTTTAACGTGTTCATAGTCCAAGGCAAAAGCATATTCCACTTTCATATGTCTAAGAAAATTATACTTCCCTGATTTTGGATGTGTGAGTCATATGTTAAAAGAGAATATGCTGACCCATGCATAGGTCAGAGAACTTTGAGCATGTTAAAAATAAAAATATAATTATTACTTACAATACATATTGTATTGAAAATGTATTCTTTTAACTGTTTCTAAATTTTCCAGTATTCAATAAATCACATTTTATAAAACTTTTATAAGAATTATCCTTTGTTTATTCATTGATATTAATATATAATTTTCCTTATGTAAAAATTTAGATATTGTTGACAAGACTGCCAGTTTTGTTGCTAGAAATGGACCAGAATTTGAATCTAGAATCAGACAAAATGAATTGGGAAATCCAAAGTTTAATTTTTTGAATTTTGGTGATCCATACCATGCATATTACCAGCATAAAGTAAAAGAATTTAAGGAAGGGAAAGGCCAAGAACCCACTGTAGGTTCTGGACCTGGAAAAACTGTTACTCTTGCTGCACATCAGAAGCAGCAAGAAATTTTGAAACAAGTCGAACAACCATTTATTCCAAAAGATCCACCTACAGAATTTGAATTTATTGCTGATCCACCTTCTATCTCAGCTTTGGATCTGTATGTGCTTCAATTAAACATTCTTACTTCTCTTAAAATGCATTATGAACTAAATGCAACTTTTTTTATTTCAGGGATATTGTAAAACTGACAGCACAATTTGTAGCTCGTAATGGACGTCAGTTTTTAACAAACTTGATGAATAGAGAACAACGAAATTTTCAGTTTGATTTCTTACGTCCACAACATTCCTTGTTTCAATACTTTACAAAGCTTTTAGAACAATATACGAAGGTAACTTGTCATTTTTGATAATTGCAGTCGTGTCCGGATATAAGGCCATACTCGGACTGAAACCGTATGTAAACGGACATGACTGTAAATTACCTCATTTTTTATAATTGAATATTATTGTTTGGTTTCTTGCTAAAATTCATGTGTAAATTTACAGGTATTAATTCCACCTAAAGATCTATTACCACGACTCCGGGATGAAGCTTCTAATATGGATAAAATTCTAGAGCAAGTTAAATATCGCGCTGAATGGTTAAAATATCAAGAAGCTCAAAGACGTAAAGAAGAGGAAGAGTTAGAACGTGAAAGAGTTGCTTATGCACAAATTGATTGGCACGATTTTGTTGTGGTGGAGACTGTTGATTACCAGCAGTTTGAAGTTGGTAATTTTCCTGCTCCAACAACTCCAGATGAAGTTGGTGCTCGAGTTCTGATGCAGGTAAAAATACTATATGCATTACATATTAATTCCTCATTTGTAACAGGAGTGATGCATAACATTCAAAAATTTGGAAGGAATGTAAATATCAGGAAATTAAACACACAAACAGCTACAAACTACATTTTACTATAGTAAAATATCTTGGCGAAATAATGAACTTAGTGATTTCGTTAATGACCTTTTATACTTTCAGGAAAGAATAGAAGAAGGTGAAGATGTTGAAATGCAGATAGACAGTGAAGGAGATGACGACATGCAAAGTCGTAATGAAGGAGAAAAGGATCGTGCAAAGGATAACAACCAAGTAAGTGTTTCATACATTTAATTGTATCAAATATGTACTTCAATAAAATAAATATAATATATTTATATTTTAAGGTACAAGACATGGAGGAAGATTCGAGTGACGAAGATGACGTATCACCCCCAGGTGATACTCACAAATCCAAAGAATCTAAACCACGTGATAGTAATAATATGCAACCTCCGCCATTGCCACCTACACCAGGAAATGTTGTAGTAAAGAAGGGATACGATCCTAAACAACACGGTAAATAAGAAACAAAGAATATTACCTGCATAAATCGAACAAAAAAAAAACAAGATATTTTTATTTTTTTTTACAGCAACGAAAACTGCACGTCCTACTGCACCTGATGAATATTTGATATCTCCCATCACTGGAGAACGCATACCTGCGAGTAAAGTTCAAGAGCATATGCGAATCGGATTATTGGATCCACGTTGGGTGGAACAAAGAGATAAGCATCTCGATAAATTGGCTCAGGAAACAGTATTCGCGCCTGGTACGGCTATTGAGGCTAGCTTGAAACAACTTGCTGAGAGACGTACGGATATTTTCGGTGTCGGTGACGAAGAAACCGCTATTGGTAAGAAGATCGGAGAAGAGGATAAGAAGAAGGACGACAAAGTCACATGGGATGGACATACATCGAGTGTTGAGGCAGCAACTAGGGCCGCTAGGGCAAACATTACTTTGGAGGAACAAATTCATCAAATACACAAAGTTAAAGGACTTCTTCCGGACGAAGAGAAAGAAAAGATTGGTCCAAAGCCTGCTAATCGTGCAGCTGAATTGTCACACATGGCTGCAGCTGCTTCAAAGCCCCAAGCTACACTGAAAGCACCACCGAAACCACCAGCACCAAAACCGGTGCCAGTTCCAACACAACCTCCACCACCACCCACCATGAGTATGCCTACTATGGGTATTCCTCAACCAATGATGCCCCAAGCACCAATGATGATGATGGCCCCTATGCCACCTATTCGACCACCACCACTTATGAGTACGTAATGCTAATATAAAACATAAAGTTGGTTATAAATTTAAAAAAGCTAATGTTTTCATTTCATTCATTTCTAGCACCCGCAATGTCGCCATTCATGCCTACACCACCACCTATGCAACCGCCGATGACGTCTGGTGTAAGTGTTAATTATATTTAAATAGAACAGTATTTGATCAGTTTATATTTAATTAAGTTGAAATTATTTGATTGACACTGATTTTATTGTTTCTTTAGATTGGAATGAAACATACTGCTGAACCAATGGAAGAAGAACCTCAGACTAAGAAATTAAGAACTGAAGATTCATTGATTCCAGAGCAACAATTTTTAGCCAGGAATAAGGTACTGTGTTGATAATAACAATTTATCGTTGAAAAATATCCATTAAAATTACAAATATATACTAAAGTACGCATTTTATATTTTTAGGGACCTGTACAGCTCAATATTGCTGTACCTATGATGACAGAAAAAGCGGAATGGAAGTTGAATGGACAAACGTTGAATATTACTTTGCAATTGAGTGACACTGTAGCGACAATGAAAGCTCTTATTCATGAACAAACTGGCATGCCTCCTGGCAAGCAGAAGTTGCAGTATGAGGTATGGTATAAACTATATACGATTTTATAGGTCTTTTATAACATATATATATATATTTATTAATCTCAGCATTATAAGCCAGGAGATGGACTTGGTTTACATCTAGATTTATTATCTAATACTACATCTCACACACACATACACTCATACCATTATCGCTCGCATACCGTATATCAGTTATAATTATTTATTAACCTACTTTCTTTTTTAAAGGTCTTATTTTCCTATCGACATTTCTTAACCAATTTTCTACCCTCTCGCAAACTCTTCCCTCCAGCACCTCTTCTATAGTAACTTTCTCTGCATTTAACTCATCACAATTCTCCACGATATGTTTGAATGTGCCCTCTATTCTATTGCATAGGGCACATTTTCTCTGCTTTTCCCTTAACCAATATCGGTTTTTCCTTTCGTACTTTCCGCATCTCGCCCTTGCATGAAGTTTCTGGCTGTTATGTCTTCCTGTCTTATTTAGGTATTCCGTACGCTTTACCATAACTATATGTTTATATAGTACCGTTATACCTCCTTTATGTGTCTTGTCACTCCTCCATTTTCCTGCAGTCTAAACCCCAAATATGTGAATTCTTTAACCTTTTCAATCTCTTCCCTCTTCCATATCCATTTTTGTTTCCTCCTCCTTCCCCCTCCTTTTTTAAATATCATTACTTTTGTCTTTTTACTCACATTAAGTACCATCTTTTTCTTGTCTATGTACTTTTCCAGTCTCTTCATTAACAGTTTTATATCCTGCTCATAACCCCTCTTTGTTTCCGGAATCCTACCTGTGTTTCACTTAAAATTCCATTCATTCGATTTCCATTCTTAATCTCTCGTTTAATATCGCTGTATATATTTTATAGGCTCCATTCAGTATCGAGATCCCCCTATAATTCTGTGCAACATGTTCGTCTCATTTCTTGTATACAGATTTGGAATGTGTTTCTTTCCTGTTTCCCCACATTTCTTTCCAATTCCCCCATATACCGTTTATTCTAATTCTTTGGTATCCTACCTTTACCTCACTGCCCTGGTCTTTCTCTTCTTTCGCTATCAACCTTAGCTTTTGTTGAATCACCCTTTCTTCCCTGGTTAAGTCGTGTTCAATATATATTTCTGTGTTTCTCAATAAGCTTTTATTCTTCAGAATATCTTGTTTTTGTTCCCAGCTTTCACGTTTTGCCATTATTAGTTTCCTCTCTTCTCTTTCAATCTCCTTCGCCCATACAAAGTTATTCCTTATCTTCAAGTGTTGCTGCAGCGTTTCTGCCACTTCTTGGAGCCGATTTCGGGAGCCTTTCTTTAAGCCTTTAATTATAATATTATTCTTTCTTTCCTTTCTTTCCTATGCTTCCATCGCCTTTTTCATCTCCATCATTTCCTCTTCTAACGCTCTTACTTGTTTATTTCCCATATTTTCCTCCATGCTCCTTTGCAACTCCAACATCTTGTTTTGGATCCTTACCATATTATACCCCCCCCCCCCCCCCCATCCGAGCTCTCTATTTTTCTCTCCAATCGCTTAAGTCTTTCATCTATTTCTTTTTTCATTTTAACCCACTCATTTTCCTTTATTTCCATCTTTTCTTTTCTTAGTTTCAACTCCTCCTTTGTTTCCTCTCTAGCTTTTCTCATTTCTTAATTCGTGCGCTTTACCTTTTCCCAAGTGTCCTTTAACATTTCACGTATATCTATTCTCTCTTCTCCTTTCTCATCTATGGTCATAGTCACATTTTCTGTTTCTCTGTTCCTATTCTCAGGTTCTGTGCTTTCCTTCCGTGCGTTGTTACTTATAAATTCTTCCATTCCCTTCTGGTCTTCCCATTAGTGTCCGTGTTTGTGGACTTACACTTCTAACCTTATTTGTATTTCTATCGGTTCCCTAGGTAACTTACCGACCTCCCTTTTTACCGATCTTTCTGTCATATTGTCGTTTTACAGTTTACACACACCTAACCTCTCAAAATTCTATTTCAAGTTTTCTACTCCTACCCTTTACTTTCAGTTTTTATTTCACAGTCCTCTCGCATACAACACGCTTGTATCCATACACCTAACCAAGTCCCTAGGTCTTTTATAACATTTTTACAATATAATGACTATTAACTTTTTTTTTCAGGGAATGTTCTTCAAAGATAATAACACTCTTGCGTACTATAATTTAACATCCGGCAATGTGATTAATCTGTTTCCGAAAGAGAGAGGTGGTAGGAAGAAGTAAAACAAGAAAGTATGTAATTAATGATATTTTAACATTTTCACATTACTTTTATGAAATGATTAATATACTTTGGAATGAAAAATTAATAAGGAAAATTGAAATGTTAACAAGTAGAGTTACAATCTGCATTTAGATGAATAAAACACATCTTTCATTGAATCAAAATTTCCCTTTCTTGTTTATTATATTTTTCTTCTACAATAAGTTAGCATTTAATAAATTAATAATATATAATAAAATTTATAAATATATAAAATTATTTTATTTGTAAGCTTAATTTGCATTTTTAGAATTGCACTTAGGTTACCTTGTACTTTTACCAGTAAGGCATTAGCGATTTATAATTAGATTGTCTAATAAATCATTGAAAGAGCACTTGCAAAATATACAAAAAATGTTTCTTATATCTTTACTTCTATTCCAATTATTCGTAAAAGCTTCGTAAAAAGCATCATTTCCTTATCTTGCATAAGAGATTCGTGATAATATTTTTTATCACACTCGATTGCTTAATTAAAATCGAACTACAGTTTAAATATTCAAAGTTGAGAAAAGCAGACCTCTAAAAATTGTTTAAAATAGTACTGTATAAAAATCTGTTCGAATCTATTCCTAGAAATATCATAAAGTTATAAAATGCTCCAAATGCAACAATGCTTTTATCTTTGTAGCTAGTATTATGCAGTATTTAAGGCCTCTTTGTTTGCGTTTTTTAGTTATGTATAATGTATACATACTTTACTTTGTACTTGTTTTATTTTTAATCTGCTCTACGATTTTTCGGTAACGTGCAACCATTGATTTATATATCTGAAAACATAAACGAGACGGAAATAAATATTTGGACTTGATGAAATATAAAGGTAATATTTTATGTAACTTACTGAATCTGCGTCATCGTAGGGACGACATACAAGTGTCGGTTCTGGCAAGCAACGCGTTATTTCATTAAAGTTGTTTTCATTTCGTAACAAAGCGTGCTTTGCTTGATAAGCTGCACCCATCATAGCCGAATTAACTGTTTTCTATTACAATAGAATCATAAATTATCAAAGAAAAGTCGACTTTTGGAATGACTATCATTATATTTTAAAAAAAATTAAAAATTAGTGTCATTAAGCGATATTTAATTACTTAGACAAATACAAAGAAATAATTACCGATATGTACACCGGTGAATTGAAAACATCAGAAAGTACTTGCAATATAGATTTATTTGTGGACGCACCTCCTGTTGCTATAATGCGTGTATTTGGCCCTATAAATAACGAAATCAGCAAAAAACAGCTCCCCTATCTTTTGCTGTTTTAGACTTTTAGAAATTGTAGAAATTTTTATTTTTTTCTCACCAATGACGAAACCAAAGTCCTCAGCGTGAGCTCGTTTGGCAACGAATTGACCCTCAATGAGAGCTCTTACTTCTACTTCTTTGGAGCTGTAACGCGATATCTCGTCGTTTGCTTTGTTGAATCGATGATCGCCAATGATAAACGGTAGGATTTCTTGTGCGTCGAAGTATAAACCTAAATTCCCAAAATTACCCCGCGGCGTACTTTCCAGTAATTCGTTGAAGATTTGCCAAGAGCCTTGTGCTGCACTATCGCGGATTCTTTCTCTGGTCAGCGAACCATTTTTAAAACTGAAAATGTGCAGTTATTATTTTCATTTTTGAATTACTCTATATTATAAACAACAAGATTATTAACAAGGGGCATTAGGTAACTCGAAAATTCTGATTTTCTTTAAACATTGTGAGTTTGTTGAACACCTTAAGAGATGTAAATTATTTTTTTATTGGTTACTCTATGGTTCTTCAAGATGAAAATACCTCTTATATGTATTTACTTGATTTCCTATTCACCCATGTATCTTCAAAACTTACAATAGGTATGACAAAATGTATGCAACAAAAATTTAAGTTTTTTATGGGTTTTAAAATCACATTATCATAAGTAAAAATTTTGTATTTAACTAAATTTTTCACTACTGCTATTAAATAATATTTTATTTTTTTCTCGCGTGGAAAATCGTATTATAAATGCAGATGTTTATATTGAACTTATTGAACAACGCATTCTTACGATACTCCTGTTTTAATAAATATTTTTGATTTGAACACGTTAAAATGTAAAAACGTTTCTTACCAAAGCAATGCCATGTAAGCTTTATCATCAAGCGGATTGCAAAAAACATGTCCCTCCAAAGCAGTTTTTGGTTTGTTCAACCATAAGAATAAAGTATCGCTGGTTCCCAAGCTGCAAGCAATGTCTCCTTCTTTCAATCTCATTCCTATATAACATAAATAATCAATTTATTAGTTATTGCTATTATTAGATTATTAATATTTAACTTATTTTTTAGTACGAGGGATGCCCTTGTTTATAACTTTCAAATATTCTAATAAATTTTATGCGCAATATCATTTTTGTTTTATACCTCACTAAACCTCTTGCAATTTGTTGAAGTATCTTGCTATACTACGTTCTAATGTAAAAGGAACCGGTCCAAACATAATTTGCATTTATAACGTATATTATGGTGCAAAAGGTAGTTTCTTAAATATTTTAACGAGAAATTAATTTTAGACATCGTTTTTGCGATAACATTTTTAAGATACAATCAATGAATTATTAAGAAATTAGTGAAAAAATTTAAATATGTTCTTCATATTACATGCAAGAAAAAAGTGGATAGAAAGGCTAAATATCAAGTGATTCAGAATCTGTTCACCAAGTTCCTTAACAGTGAACTACAAATTATAGTTTAGATGATAAATCTCATTAATCATTCCACACGGGCAGCGAAAGTGCGTATCTAGGATCGCCGATTGAAAATGTATTTGTGTATTTGTGAATATTCATGAGGGCGATCAGGCTAGCAGAATCAAAACTTGTCGTCAGAAAGCGAAATAGTGCGTATAAATTAATACTGTCGGCCTAGCAAAAATCATTCATTAACCATACAATTAGCGAATGGTGTCCTTACCTATTAGTGAACCTGAATTGTCACCCGTGAACGCAATTATCCTGCATGTTTCGTCGAAACCGAATCTTTCGACGAAATAGGATGAAATTGGACCGATATTGTTGTACGAGGAAACTGGTTTCCCCAGTTTTTCTCGTAAACTCGGCCCACAAGCCTGGATAAACAAAAACTTTATCATAAATAGCATAGATATTGGAAAAATATGATTGTATTCGTGTTAAAGAATATAAAATTATTTCCTAATTATTGTATGACATATTTAATCAGTCGATAAAATTACGACACGTTGTTATGAAACAGTATACCTTGCTTCAAAGAGGAATACTTATTTTTTATTACTGTACATGGATATCTCATTATGTCATGTTTGACTATAACTGATGAAAATCTAATAACCATTAATGATATTCTACCTCTAATAGGACATCATCCCAGTCTTTCGTATGAATATTTAGTAGGTTCATTCCAGAGCCATCGGACCAATCGATGGGTGCGAAATCGGCCAAAAATAAGGAAGCAAAGAAACTGCTAACCAGAGAGATTCTCTGAAAATAATATCAATCCAAGGACGTTAATATAGAAAACTATTATAAAATATTATTTAAATGTAAGATGCATATTAGTGACAAATGTATAACACATCGAATATAATACGAGGTAGGTATATTTTTAAATAGGAATTTGTTAAAAACGGACAAGTCAAGCACAGGCCAGCAATCATGCTATGGGGCACATTAGTACACGCGTTTTGATAAAAGCAACGATCATCTGAATTTCACACAAAAATCGAGAATAATACACGATTAACCCTGTATGTCCTGATGGTACTTTAAAGTACTACTTATATTAAATTACTGCCATGAAACAAATATTTTAAAAATTCTGCTAGTATTTACAAATAGATTACAGATGTTTACGTATTTATGGAAAATTTAAATGTGTAAAAAAGCACACATAGAATGCAGATATTATGCAATAAAGTATACAAACCGGTTAAGTTATAATAATTAAAAAATAAAACAAAACTACACTTAGGTTTTATCTTTTTTTATCTTATTAATTATATATAAATATGAGTTTATGTAAGCATCTACAGTCTACTTATATACTGCAGTTGCCCCTCGAAGTACGCGTTTTTTTACGGTTTTTGAAGCTGCTGCGACTTTGGAAAATTACAAGAATTACAATTACTTTCGTGAAATGTAAACAATATATGCTCATAATATAGGATGAATACCTGACAGATTTTCGTGCATTTATCGAAAAGTTCGATGTTTAAAAAAATAGACGCAACACGTAATATGCAAAACTATATAAAATATTCAAAATAGAACTTTTAATTAAAGCCAACATATTTAACTATATAAAGAAAAAGTTGAAGGAATATATAGAAAAGTGCTACACCTACGTTTTTTGGTGCATATGTTTGCGCTTTAAAACTATTACTATTATATTTATCATTGGTAGGATCGTAATTTTTCTATACCTTTTCCATGAGCGAAGCTACATTCATAGAGCAACGGAAATATTAATGTGAATTATTGTCCCAATGATTGTAAGAAATAAATTGCATGTGTGTTATTTAAGCAGCTTGGAGTATATAGAATAATAGAAATGATACAATTCAGAACATAAAGGGTTAAACCCGTATGGGAGTCCACACGTATCGAGTACCTCAATCAATAGCCGTTCCGAATTTTTTCAATGAAGCCGGCAGTGATTTTAGCGGATATACCTCAGTGTTGCTGTAGGCTTCCGGTCTGGTGCGTGCTATTTTCGCTATCTGAGGTCCCGAGAACCTTTCATATGCTCGTGATCCCGTTATCTCCGCCAATTTCTGCAATCGTGACAGAGAATGTAAGAATAATTGATTAGCGTATTAATCGGTGTGCATGTATGCCGATTAATTATTAATCAGTCCGATTTTCGGCATTGTAGATCTTCTCTGTTGGCGTTGTAATTTATACCTAATGTAACGTTACACGGTGTATTATATCGACATCACGCTGATACTTTTTTTTTCTTTAGGCAGCTATTACCGAGTAATTTCATTCTCAATGATGGCTGATAAAATAAATAAAATATTTAATTAATCATAGTGAGGGTCCACTTCACTGGACAGTGTCGACTTTTTAATGAATCTAAAAATATCGAGTAGACAACCGGAACGGTACCTGGTTTCTTTCCCCTTCTGTGTCTTTCCGGTTTTAACTTCATGGCACACATTCGTGAAAAAAAAAATATTCCAGACAGATATGATCGGGAATCTTGGCAAAAAGTAGCGGGGCGAAATATGTAAATTGCAAATTAATTCTTTGACATAGATGAATATTAATGAAAAGCGTCGTTGAGAATCTCTGAAGAATGGCACACGCGTTTTGATTCGAAGACGAAGATTCGTTTATAATAAATAAAATGTATTTTTATAGAGAGTCTTTTCTACGTAAAACGATAAAAATAGAAATAAAATCATCATGATTGTACTTAACTCCTCAGAGATACTAACACTTATTTTGATTAAAAATTAAACATTTTTTACTTCTATTAAAAATATTTTTCTCAAAACAATGGCTTGTTAAAAAGTATCTTTATCACAATAAATTATAAAAACCTAGCGTTCAGTTAAAATGTATTCTTCTGTTTTTTTTTGTTTTTAAGCTCGAAGATTATGTACGTAAAATTTCTTAACGTTTCCTACTATTATTTATTTTGCTATCAGATAGTAATAAAAAGATAGTAATATAAAAAATAATAGTGAATAATAATAAAAGTGATAATAATTAAAAAATATTCTTTTTCTATTTAAAAAAAAAATAGACCTTGTAAAATTTAATGAAAAAGGATGAGGAGAAATTAAGATCACTATAAAAAACAGGAAACACATACTTCGGGGCCACCCACGATCTCTTCTAAAATGCTACATTCTTTGGTGGTGCTGGAATCCATCCACACAGGTGACTGTGCCACTGAAAAAGAGGTGACCAGCTGTTCGTGCAAGAATTTCGCAGGATCCAATTGCTGCAGCTGATTTTGACTGCCCTTGCCCCAGTAAACTGTGCCATGTTGCTATGTAATAATGAACAAAGATAACATTATCTTACACTTTTTAAAGTATGGTAAATTGTGCTCATGTTTATAAGGGTCGTTGCGAAATTTTCTTTGATACACTACTGATTGCATTTTTACATTTAAATTTGTTTTCGTCTGCAAATTCAATCTTTAAAAAACGACACTTCTGCCATCTACATAATTTTGCAATTTCATATATATAATTTTTTACATTCACAGAATTAAAATGGTAATTAAAAGTTGATATAAATTTTATGTGATTTTTTTTAATTTATAGCTTTGGTAACTCTACGTAGCATTTTGTTGCAAAATTTAATTGACAGATTTACTACCTATGTTATAATTTATAATTCGCGTGGTTTGTGTTCCATCGTTTTGATGTTTAAAACGTTTCATTACCTGTGCGCATCCGGAAATAGCTGCCACCTTGCTGAAATCGACGCCACACACGCGTAGTTTATCAAGGATCATGTCTAGAGCTTTAACCCACATTAAGGTTGGAACTACTACCACGTGTGATTCCCCCTTTTTTTGAATAACTCCGCCATACGTTCTAAAATTACCGAATACTTAATAAAACAAAACATCGAAGGATAGAATTTTTTAAAAAGAAACAATAAGTGACTACTAATTGATATGTTTAAACAACCAATTATAAGTATGAATATAAAATTAGTTTGTTAACTGTAAATAATGAATAAGATTAGAAATGAAAAAAGAATACTACATGGTGTAGTTGTGTGCAAATCTTAAGCAAACAGCGGTCATAAAAATTGTAATAACAGTGGTTATAAAAATTCATTTGGGAAAATGAAATGCTAGACATTATAAATATACATAAATTATCAATGTTTTTCATATTCACATTATTTAAACCTAAACATACATTAAAATGTAATACATAACAAAGCACTTAAATATTTATAATTTTAATGAATCGAGAAATCTTAATAATAATACAAAAGTTAATTATTTGAAGAAAATATTGGCGCGAAATTAAAAGTGTAAATGCAAGTGGAAAAGCATACGGTAACATAATAATCAGGCATACCTAAACTCTGGTAGATCATTATCGAATTGCACACTGGTTTCGTGGAGAACGGCGAGATTGTTATCGACGACTACCGCTTTCAACTACAAATGTCAAAAATAAAAAATATTTCTTAACTACCTTTTTTTCTCTACCTTTTGTTCAATTTATATTTCGAAGCTGTTCTTCGATTTATTATCTTCAAGATCGAATAAATTATAGATGTAAAGAAAACATATATGCTGCACGATCAATTAGTTACGCTACTCTACAACGTAATACGAAATTTAATCCGAAATCTGAAATTCAAAATTGGCATTCTTGTGACCGTCGTATGAATATCTGTGCTGTTTAATATGCAGCCATTTATATTTAATAAAATGAGACGCATTTAAATACATTATAGTTTAAATATTTAATTACATATGCAAATCAAAATACTCCGTCAAAATTAATTTGGTAATTCGAACATAAGTAATGAGTAGATAAAAATTATGTTTGATCAAAGTTTGTTATAACTCTCATCGTTTACGATTCATTTATTTTTTCATTTATTAAAAATATAAACGTTTTCACATTAGTATCTGTAATCGTAAGTAAGATGTCTCTTATGGTAAATACATATTATAATAACGGAAGCCAAATGTTACTTAATCATAATGCAATTATTATTTTAAATAAGTACAGTCGAACTTCAATAACTCGAATCTGAAGGAAATAGTTAAAATCTTCGAGTTATAAAATTCGAATTACGAAAGCTACAGATACGGGAATGTCGTTTTATTTCCCGGCATTCATTAAAAGTTTGACTTATATCACTAAACTTGGATTTTTAGACATCTGGTCATTCTAAATTCCAGTTAGAAAGATAAAAATATATCTAAATATGCCGTAAATAATTCGAGTTAATGTAAGTATTATTACAATTTATAAAGTTTTTCGAGTTAAAGAGGTTCGACTGTACAAACAAACAATGGGATTTAAAATAAAGTTTTTAAAGAATAACTAATACTAATATTGAAGCAAAATGAGTTAAGATATAAAAAACGAGTTCGACCCAAATCGATTACGTTGTAACAACGTTTATGACTAATGGTTCTTCATTTAACGTCTTCGGAATTATTTTTTGTTGAAGAGACACATGATTTTGCAATTTCAATTATCATTTCGACCGCTTCTAATGTTCTGCCTTTTTTTATATAATGCAAACGAGATACACTTTTCTTTCGCCCATATCGTTAATGTTATCGCTGTGTTAGATAATTGTGACCCATTGCGAATGCGTCACTCGCTGCAAAAGGCTCGTATCGATCAACCGAGATGAATTTTCATGTCACTTTGGTAAAATCATTGGCTATAACATTTTTGTAATCATAAAGTAGCCGTACGTCTTTTTGCGTTAAATCATTATTAGTTCAATTACATAAATAGGTTACAAATGGGTTAAAGGTTTTACATGTCCTTATTTATAGAATTTACTGAATTCTTTGAAGGAAAGAGATTATATAATTAATTATGTTGTATAATTAGAAACTTGTGGATAGGATTTCAAATATTTGCCAACAGAGATAGCGCAATGTGTACTGTAATAAATATCCAAAATTTGAGAAATCACATATTGAATATTTCAGTACGATATCGCAAGGGAAAATTCGATTTAACGACATCGTAAATCATAGTATTATTTTTCAAAGAATCGCAAGATGAAATAGAAAATCAGTTTATTAATTCAACATTCAACGAATATACTTTCTTTTGATTATGTGGTTTATGTAATCTTTAGAATATTGCATAACTACTGCTTTCAAAGCTGCTTTTTGTAAAAATTATATTTCTACGAATAACTTTCACAGATTCGAAAGAAACGCGCGTACTAGCAAGCATGCGCAGTAGATGATGCGCAATGGAAGCCAATAACCGAGCATCGTCAAATCACAAAAGAATAAAATAATCTTTGGAAGAAGAGAAATATCCACTTCCTATGTCTTATTATTGTACAACTACAGTAACTACATCTATTTAATAAGTAAGTTACAAAAGCAAGATTAAAGATGAAAGGAATGAACCTCAAGCACAAGAAACTACATGCCTCGCATCATCGATGATATTTTTGTGTCACCAGTAAACATATCTACTCGTTGATTATTCACTTGAGACAGATGTTCGGCTCATAATAAAAAGAAGATCGCTTACGTATCTTGTTAAGATTTACCTGTTGTGTACTGAGATCAAGCCCTAAGTACGTTGCATTCGAAGCAGCACCCATATTTCAATCGTAGCCCTACACGCAATGCGACGAAATCGTAAAACAGACGTAACGAAGACGTAACGAGGAAACAACGGCAGGTTTGAATAACGTGTACACTTCACCGCGTGACCGTGCGCCCCTTTGGTGCTCAGGAAACTAATGTACGAACGATCTAGCCCGTACGTGGTCTACGCTCGTTCTCAGCACAAACCGAGACATCGTTACGCGCTGTTTCGCCTACATTACGCGTTACAAAATGACTAAACAGGAGTAATCTTATCGTTATTATAAATAATATAACGCCGTGCGTTACGTAAGGCAAATTAACATGCAAAGAAAACCACTAGAGTTACTTATTCTTTGCACAATATTTTCATAACATTCCTATCGCGCGACTGAATTGTATCGCAACAAAGAGGTTAAGTTTCCGTCGATAGCGAGTTAATATACCGAATTTCTTTACCGGCTGATTTATCATGTGGGTGTTCGTAATGAACACCTGCATTGCACCTGCTGAGATTCGCAAGATAATTGGATGGGTTTTAGAAGTTGTTAGAATTTGAATATAAATTGCACTGCGCAAGTTAATCCAATTTACTATCTTTTCAAAAAATATCTATCTTGTTGAATGCAATACATGTTTGTTTTTATAAAATACGATTAAAATAAAATAATTTTATTCTGTAAGATAAGACGAGAGGACAGGGACATCGTATTTTGATAAGAATTAGATTAATTTCGTAATGTTTGTATATTAGTTGAAGTACAATACTGATCAAAATAATAGTAACTTTAGATAAAATATGGAAACTAACTACGCGTCCTACAGTCGCTAGTAAATAGTTTTGCCTGTTCTAAATAATCGTTGTATACTAATCATAAAAAGAAACTGGGGTCCATACATCGTACGAATGCCGCGTTTGAGGAATTAATATTTTGTTATATTTATTGATTATACTATATTGTTTTTAACTATCACTAAAAAATGACATATTTACTGTCCATTGAACCAAAGCATAAAATGTATAAACTAATTTGATATCTTTAAATTTTAGGTCTACCCTTCGTAGTACGTATTTTAAATGCAAATATTTTCGCGTCTTTAAAAAGTTAATCTTTGATATCTTTAAAGTATAAAGTTATAGAAAGTAATGGAAACTCTATTAATGTTCAACTTTAATATTACGTAATCCATACGTAAAATTTGAATTTTATTGAAAAATGTACTAAATTAGTTTACGCACTTATCATTTCTATAGTTGACCATGAGAAAGAATATTATGCTAAGATTATTCTACGTTTGTCCAGAATGTATATTATGCAAAATTTAAAAACTTACTGTAAAGTGAAAAAATGGTGTACGTATGTATTTTTTGAATAGCTCGAAATAGAAGTAAAATTCTTTACATTAATAGGATTCGCGATACTGGTTTTTAAACCGGTTTGACTCGTAACTGCACAAACTGCATAGACGCGTCTACGACATTCTACTACGGCGAGGAAAAAATAACAAATGCGCACCGAATGCGCATGCTCGAATTAAGTCATTCGATTTAAAAATTTAGGTTAACAATCAGAAACTGAATGATAATATTTTCAATTAGTAAAACAGCTGAAATAAAATTTCTATTTTTCTTAGAAGTTTTCTATTCCTTAAGTTATATGTTATCCCTTTCTTCGAACCATGAAAACAACGCAATAAGGAAAATCCTATCCACGTAATCCCATATTTCATGCAATAACATTATAAGTTTGCATTTGAGTCGAGTGTAAGTTATGTTTGGGTTAGATTTACGTTAAATTCGAGTTAGATTACAACACTGGTGGTCTGAGATTTCTTTCACACGGAGATACGTGTATCGCCATATGCGTATAATTAATATTAAATTCGCCCTCCTAAGTTAAAATATCCTATCTCGCATTTTCTCCTTTTTGTAAGGTGTATGGAAATATTTTTAGCTCAACATGTTTTCTACCCTTTAAGCAAAGTTAGAAATTCCCAAGTACTTTGTAGAGATTTAGGAACAATATAATCTATTTGTTGTAACTGTATTTCATGTATTGTTACTATTTTAAAATGTACTACGTATCCTTTAATAAGTTACATAACCCTAAGTGTACAATTTCGTTTATATCATTAGTATTTTTGTTTTAGTTGTATATATACAAATAATAAATGAATAAATACGACTCCAAATAATTGCTAAATTAAAATGTACCATTTCAATTCCTCTACAAAGCTAAAATTTTCTAAGGAAGACATTTAATCCTTACACTGTAAACATTTTTTTATTCATTTCATACTGTAAATGAGTCATATTGACACCACTAGTTTTTGAGTTAGTAAAAGTCTTTACAAAAATCTGAAAAAATTCTGATAGCATTTTCAATTCCGGTAACAGTTTATTCAAATACATTATTTTTTCAATTATATGAAGTGAAAAACGGAAATTTTTTATGTAAAACGCTGAGGTCAATGTTACCCCGGTTTATCGTGCAAGGGTTAATCACTTGCTACGTTAACAACGTAATATCTCTGTACAATATCTGTTTCAATAAATTATTTAGATTCTTACGAAATAGCAATTCAATTTTTTAACTGAAAGAAGAATAACAAAGGGCGGCACAAAGAATACAATTAAATTTCAAATTTTTTGGATTTTCCAGAATGCTAGGTAGTATATGTTAACTTAGGAAGGTAGAAATGCACTGGAAACGTTCCTCAGCGACTGGTGACTTTTTTTCGCATGAAGTCGGCAGATGGAACATAGAAACAAGTTATGCTATTCATACGATGATTCGATGTTGAAAGATATTATTAAATAAAGGATAAATAATGAAAACCTAGCTACACAATCGGAATGATACTAAATCACGTGAATATCTTTATAAATTTTATTCTTGAATGAATATCGTAATACCAGTGTCGCGATATACATATGTATCTCCATATGAAAGAGTTCTACAGGCACAATTCCATTAGGACAACATTTAGGCAACACGTAGTGTATTTTAGGACTCTAATTACTTTAAGGACTAGAAGAGAAATATTGTATATTCTCTTTGTCACCTTTATGCAACACTTTTAGACAAAATCTAGTTCTAAAGACATACTGCAGGTTACTTAGTTTTGCTTCAGTGGAATCACGGCTTAAGACTCGCACAGTGCTGAATTAGCAAGATTTCCAAATTAGCGTTCCAATTACTAATTAGAAAAATCTGAAGAATCTATAACGACAAAAATCGTATCAATATATCCATGTGCTTAAAAACTACTATCCAGCAAGAGTAACATAAAATGTAGTTCAGAGCATTCATTCCCCGAGGCGTCGCGTCGCGAAGTCCGAAAGTAGCGTAAAAATAAAATACTTCATGAGGGACCATTATACTCCAGTGGGAGCATAAAATCCGTCCAAAAAACAATTATCAAGAGCCAAAACCATAATAATTTGCGAGAAGTATCGTAGCCGGTGTAATGCGTGGCATCATTTTCTTCGAAAGACGAAAACGAGCAGCCCGAAACGTGTAGTAACGCCGGCTGATATTGGTGGTAGTCCATGGTGCATCGCGGTGCAATCAGTTGTAGCAACCTCAAGCGTGTGTTTGTGGTAGTACGGTTGTAGAGAGGGGAAAGTATGACGAGAGGAGCAGAGAGGTTGGAGGGCGGGAGAAGAAGGAGATTGTTAAGTTATGTTAGCCGATGCATGGGTTTGTTTGCGTAGTCGGTGACGGTGAAACGGCGGGTAAAAAGAGAAGAAAACGAAAGAGGGAGGCGAGGTTGCGAACAGGGTGCCAGGGGGTCTGGCCCAAGCCTGTTTGTCGGTCCCGTTGCCCTATAATTGCAGTATACAGATAATGGTTTGGGTTAAGGGACGCCAGGATGAGGAGCCGGCAGCAGCGGCGTCGAGACAGGGCAGTTTAGGACGCCCTGCTCCGAAGGATCGGCCAACGTACAACCAATCGAGCGAAACTTTCGCTGGCGCGGCTTGCTTGTCGTTTGGCAGAGATTTTCTTTCGATCTTACCCGTGATGATTTCTGATCTTGCGACGCAAGCCTGAAAATGTAATTATCGAGAAAGCCCAACGGAGAACGTTTTGCTGACTCTGAAACAGTATTTCGAGAACAGCTACTGAAGAATGTATAATAGTAATATATGTTGGCTCCGATACACTTTTCTGATATTTGAAGGAAAGAGAATTTCTAATATTCTTAAAGGAAATTTTAATTTTATTAACTTGGAAATGATTACAGCGTTGACTATCCACTACAGGACAGACCACTCATTTACAGGAAACATCATAAATTTCAAACTTGAATACCGACCATGTAAAAAAGGTAGAGTTTTTTTACGCCCCTTACGATTTAAAATGGTGATTTTAACAATTATATTCGATCCAACCATCAAAATTGATAAAGTTAATCCCCTATAATGCTATGTGACTTAAAAGTTACATATCCATATATTTAAATTTGTTGAATCATATCTTATTTTCATATCACTGTATTATTCCATTTTTTCTTTATCGTTATATTGATATCAGTCACTTACACACTAATTATTAATTCTTGATTTTCGGATTGAAATGAAAGTTTTGACTTAATTATAATTTCTTTCGTCGTAAAAGTAAATAAAATTCGGGATAAATGATGGAACTCCAATACATATGAAGATATACATATGTACATATTATTGCAAATCTGGATTTTAAGCACAAAAAACAAAAAGGGACTACATTTGAACTATAAGTACAATTTTTTTTTGCGGTAAATTAAAACTTTTTATGAAATGTTCCTGCTAATATAAGAAAGTACGAATCATGACATCGTTTTGACAATTGCAAAATTTTGTATGTACGTTTTTACAAAAACATGAAAAGTCATTGAGCGTTAGAATCTTAAGAGTAAATGTACCAAAATGAAAAGAAAAAAGAAACCATAGCAGTCAAAATGATCACATGCGTTTTAGTATTAACCTTCATAGGATCGCGGTTGAAAACTGACATTAAAGACCGACTGGGGTACAATACCCCAACTCTGGTTTAATTCTAATTGTTATCAAACATACATATAAGTAAATCGTACAAAAAATAAATCAGTTACACTATACTGAAGTATCATTTATTGTTTTCATTTAATACAAGAAGTTATGTTCTTTTAATATTCTGTACATACATATTGATTACACTGTACGCAAGTTTTTCGTGATTTTTTATTTTTACTTTTTTGACATACATACATATGTATTATCATCCTGGTTTAACCTTATTAGATTCAGGTTAATCGCTTTTTGCATTTAATTCAGGTAGAATAGTGATCGTATTCTATTTTATGTTTTTCAACGGCCAAGATATAAAAGTACTTCAATTAATAAAAATAATTTTATCCTGCATAAACAAAAAACAGGCAACATCTAAAATCCATCATAGCTTGTATTAAGAATATGTACATATATAAATCATAAGTAATAGGAAGGAAAAAGTATACAAAAATTTATTTTCGAAGTTATAGCAAGAATATCATATCTGGGGTATACTTGTACCTGTTTCGGCCCTATGAAGGTTAACAATCAAACCAAAAGTTCTATTAATTCACAAATTTGCACCGAGCTGTCGTATGGTGTGGCTCACCTGGAACGGTGAGTTGAATGCGTGTTTATCGCGCACGAGAAAGAACGCACTGCGTGCCTCGCTTAAGCAAGGAGCAGTTTGATGTTTTCGCATTGACAAACATCGTATCGGAGGGATAGGGAAGACCGGGGAATTTTTTGGTAGAGTAGAGTTTCATTATCTAAACACATCGCCGTGGAATACATCGACAGGGTGGCGGAAAAAAGGGTGGGGATGATAGGGGTGGAAGTGGCGGATGGCGTCGGCGACAGCCGACAGAGCCACGTCGTCGCCGTCGAACGGACGACGACGAAACGATGGCCGGCTCTCTTGTGCCGACGGACGGAACGTGGAGTGAGATGGAAAGGGAGAAAGAGACAGCCGGGCGCCGATTCCAGCGACCGGCCGGCGCTAACCTCGACGCCAACCGTGGAACGTCGCCGACGTCGCCGACACCGTCGCCGCCACTGGTCGACCCACGACACCACGACGAAGACGACGACGATGTCGACGACGAACCACGACGACGACCAATGCAAGAATACTTCTTCTGTTGGCATCGTGGCATCACGACGGGGGTGAGACTCATCGGTCGCCAAGCCGGAGGGCGCCTCCACCCCTATCGCATTCCCCTTTACACACCAACACATGTTTCCTTTGCTGTATTGTCAGCTAAAATTCCCAACGTTGGGATACGTCAATAGCATGATGTTTTGTTCACGAATAATTATGAACCGGGAATCTTACGGTGGCTAACCGGTGCCAGTGAGTCTTACGGATAGCCTCTCCGAAGGGGTGGGACGCTTCCCTATAAAGAAACCTCGTAAGGAAGTTTCGTTTTATGATTCTTACAGAATTCATGTAATATCTATCAAACTAGAAAGAAATGTTTTTGAAACCTGTTTACCTCGAAAACTTTTTCTCGTCGAACACATTTATGGCAACCCGAGACGATTAAAATTTTGCATGTGGGCATGGTGACAACAGTGACATAGTCTTACAGAGTAATTAATTTGGTAACTACAAATTACTGAATTATATGAGAGATACTGAAAATTATGATTCTATAAGGAGAAGCGTTGTATGATAGCTTAATACCGGTAAATCGGTTTATCGGTTTATCGCTAAATCACGAAAAATACCCAAAATTTTACCGGTGATTCGTGTCTTTTTTACCGCCAATACAATAAAATAAATATGATAATAAAGTGTGTATATAGTATATGCGTTTTATAGTTTCCTCGCGTAAGTGAAACAAAATACAATAAATGTTGCACTTCCACGGTAAACGGCAAATTATGGGGGAATGAAATAGGTAACAGATTTGGTATACAATATACAATGCATGTAAATAAGAAATTTCAGCGCGATATAGACGAAAACGAGTGACTTTCGTTTCGTCATCGCGATCTTGCAATGGCAAAGTTGAAGTTTTAACTAGAAAGACAAGGAAGACCGTTTACCTTTTCGTTTCCTTCCAATTGAAACATTGTGATTTGTAATTTCGCAATATTTATCCTTATATTTTCAATACCTTAAAAAATACCGGTAAACCGGTTACGATTGAAAGTTTTATCGAGTTATCAGTAATGAAAAAATCGGTAAATTTACAATCCCTAACGTCGTACCTCATCAATTTATTTTATTTTTTTTTTTATTACTGTACACAAATGGAGTCTGCTATCAAATTTATGTAATAAATATGAATCTTAAACATTAATTTACAATTTATAACATCTACTTCCATACATGTTATTACAGAATGAAGTATATACAATTTCTTAAGTGGTACGAGATAGGCAACCCTTCCTTTACAGGTGTCAAATAAGGATATAAAAATGCATTGAACAGTGATTCGAAGGATCGAATCGTAGTTCTAGGTCCAAAGCTATAACTCATTTTTTCGGCGGATAAAGGCGGCGCCTAGAGGATGCTCCCTTCGGTCCATGTTTTAACCCATGCCAGAGCGCCTACCCTACATCCACGAAAAGTAGAAGCGACCATTGGGGCGGAAGATGACTACGACGGCTCCAGCGTGGGGCGCCAAGTGTTTTGATGCTTGTTATGCGAAGGGGAGCTTGATAAACAACGAGTTGGAGAACGAAGCCGGACCTGGATCGTCACCATCACCTTCCACCCGCACTCGAACATCCGACTGACTTGCTACGATTGTGTCATTACATGAGAATTGATATCACGATGCTATAACGTCCCTTTTTGCTTCTATCTGTATACTATACACCGTTGAATGGAGGGTGCTCGTAAAGTGGAATCGCTAACGCGTGTTGATTGCTTGGCAACAAATTGAAATCACTGGTACCGTTACAAATGTGCAATAATCCGTAGAATCTAAAAGTATCGGGTAGACCTTGTTTCACTTTGTAAGTTTATCAAATGATATTTAGCTGTGCGGAGGTAGAGAAGGATGAAGAGTTATTAGAATTGCAATAGTTTCAGATAAAATACTCATAAGTTTTTAATTTATATTTGAAACTGGATGAGGCATAATTGTAGGTACACAAGAACAGGTTTTTACAATAACTTTTATAAATATCGTTTAAATTTTTAAACCTATGATAACATTTTGAAAAAGTCTATAACAAGAACAATATTTAAAGTATTAAAAGCAGAGGAACGTTAAGAAGAAGACTCAATAAGAAAAGTAACCTAACCAATATTAAACAACGTTTGTAGCAAGCTGTGACAGTATCGAATTAAGTGGATGAACTGAAGATTATTGAGAGTTGGTGGATAATGTATAATGTTGCATTCCAGCGCTACGGAATTAGATGCACTAATGATCCTTCCCATTCCGTTTCACCCCATCGCTATCATTATCCGCGTTCCGTTCTTGCAGGCCGCCCAAAACGAAGACATTTAAATGCATGTGACCGACAGAAATAGTATTTGACTTTTAACGAAACAAGCAAACATACGTTTAACATTTATCTGCGTACTTAGCACCAGGACGCACATGAATACTTCTGAAGATTACAGATTGTAAGCTTCATCCAGAAATAGAATCATTCCACTCCGTCCAGGAATATAATAATCACGATGATAGCACGAGCTACTTAGAAAATAAACTGATTACTTCTACAAAATAAATTGAACTAATTTTTAAAAAGTTCAACTCTAATTACAGTAATGTATAAAGGGATAAAGAAACTTAGAAATTTATAAAAAGTGAAGTTAACCACTTTAACTTCTAAGAGGATCAATAAGTATGATCAGACAGATATTTTAATACTTCTTAATACTTTCATGTACTAAGTCTTATACATAAGGAAAGAAATATGTAAAATACATCGTAATTCACAGTGATATTATGTAAGAATACATTTATTATAGTGTATTTCATAATGAAATAATACATATTCTAGTAATCAATGAAATAAGAAGAATATAACGCATAGCAGAGCGGTTAGGATATCTAAATATGCCGCAGAAGCACTAAAAGTGCAAGCACCGACGAAGTACAGGATAGATTATTCATTCTCATGTAGAATTATCTGGGGGTTACCTGCGACCCTTATCGTTTTAGTATCAATATGCGACATTACTAGTTTAGACTAAAATAAAACAACTGCGCCTTTAACCCTTCAGTCACTGCGCGGTTTTCTGTTCTTATCACGCAAACAGGGAATATTTTTGTATTTCGACAAATTTGCCCCATTATACTATTACTTTAGTTCACTATTTACAAAATATGTAGACTAACTATGCGTCTCATAATCGCCAATAAATAGTTTTCAATTTTTTAAATAAATATTAATCGTTCTATACTAATCGTAAAAAGGAACTAGGGTCGGTACGCCGTACGGATGCCGTGCCTGAAGGGTTAAAACGATGGCAATTATAACTAAATGATGCGATAATCAATTGTTTTCGATATAACTGATCTCTAAAATCCAGATTTATGATAATGTGTATATACGTATATCTTTATATATATGGGGACTCTGTCATTTATCCCCGTACAACCCGAGTTTTATTTACTTTTACGATGAAAAAAATTATAATTACGTTCAAATTTTCATTTCAACCTGAAATCCAGGAATTAAAAGTTACTGTGTAAATTACTGTGTAACACTGGCATCAATATAACGATAAAAAATGGAATAATACAGTGATATGCAAAATTCAACAAATTTAAATATATGGGGACGTAACTTTTAAGTCACATAGCATTATAGAGGATTAACTTTATCAACTTTGATGGTTAGATTGAATGTAATTCTTAAAATCATCATCCTAAATCATAAGAGGCGTAAAATAATCTCTACTTTCTTACAAGATCAATATTTTAGTGGGAATTTACGATGCCCCTTATACATGGGTGGTATACTATCCTGTGCTTAGTTAATGGTACAAGATACATATTTGTACAATATATTATTAATTGTAATTAAAGTGTATACATTTCTACTAGTGATAACTAAACATTTTTCATCAGCTAAATAGCATGAACAATTGAAGAGAGGAACTTGGTCGTGTTTACGGCAATGAAGACTGTCGATTTAAGCGTGCTTTACGTCTGCGGGGAAAGAACTCCAATTCTGCGCGAGCAAGACGCAGGGTAAGAGGGTTTGCTAGCACAAATGACATTGTTTATCTCCAGCTCGGAGCAAGAAAAGTCTCCGTATAATGTTAGTCGTTCGACTTCACTCGGTCAAGCACCTTCGTGTGTACGATTGCCAGTTCTCCTTGTTCGCTATGCATGCACGTCTCTCTCCTATAGTTGCTTCTCTATCTATTCTGTACCACCCTTGCAGGACTATAATAGTACGGGTTCGTACACAAGTGAATTGAGAGGGTAGCACACGTACAGATACGCATACGTGTGCACAGAATGGCGTCAAGATCCGCGTCGCCACGTTTCTGGCGCGCCGCTACTGTGTCGCCGCGAATTCGCGCCGGACGAGGCCGCCCTTAGGCAACAGAGAGCCACAGGGGTGAGCAGACAGGCTCCAGTCGTCCTCTCTACACTACGCTACATATTGTGCGGTCGTCGGGCTCGCGGCCAGTCGACGTTCGACGATCGACGCAGTCGGTCTTCGATTATTTATTCCAATTTCTAGTCTTCCGATCTATTACTTCATACAAGCTTTAGTTTTCCGATTGCATTGTGAAAAAATAATTGCAAGAAAATGTGGCGATTCCGGCGGTCCGCGCCGTTCAAATTTCCCGCGCGTCGCGGGAACGCTGTGTTTGTAATTTGAAGTGCCGGTATGTGTAGTCTACTGTGCACAATTTCGAGCTGGGAGAGATTTTCGACTACGGGAGATTCTGAATTACGGAGATCTGTGGGAAGCATTTTATTCGGTAATAATCATTATAGCAAAGGGTTTTATGGTTTTCGTGGGTAGAGTAGTTTGTAATGCATTCATTACGCTTGTCGTTTAAAGACTTATGAATTATTTGAACTAAGGCAATTCTACTAAGGCGGGTTCAGTTTATGTTACTTTAGTGTTTTTTGTTAACCTAATTAGTGCTTTAAATACCAATTATACTGTTTTCTTTTTTTTTTAATTTTTGTGTATATTTCTATTGTTATGAGTTATAAAAGGTGTAATTGCGATTTCAACGAAAGAATACCTAGTGTCATAGTTAAATTGACAAATATAAATTTCTTACAATATACTGTGTATATATTAGGAGTATAAATTGACTCGATTTTGTAACGAGTATTTTAAATTAAAATATCTTCCCGCCGTTGAAATGATAGATGTCGTATCTTCAAAATAAAGAAGGAATAAAAGTATATGTTGATAGTCCCTCCTAACGTTATATTATGTGATCCATTGACAAATATACTACGTATACTATGTATGTATATTGTAAGAATATTGTACGTATGCGTACAGTATACTATGTTAATTCTGTTAAGTTAATGCAATATATTTATAATAGATTATGTATCTATATGAATATGAGTCAATGGATATTAAATTACATCGTGTTTTGCGTATTTGGTGCATTGAACTCTAGATTACGGGAATCGTTCTTAAAAGTCCTACCCCGAATTATGACACAGCGCATGCGCGACGGTTAACCAATAGCGTGTTGCCGTTGCAACAGGTAAGAAATGATGAGAGTTCAGTGATATCGTGCGGGTAAGCACGTGGTCAGAAAGGAAGCTTCTTGATTGACTGCGTGCAAAGTCCATCGTGTTATGAAACCGAATGCTAAAATCTTGAACTGCAATTTACAAAACATATATACTTTAATTTCCACGTTCTTTAAAAACAAAACTTGATTCGTTCAATGAAATGTTAGTTAGGCATGGTAATACTCAAGTATACGATATTATAATACTATAACTTAAATCTTGGATATAATGCTGTTATTTCTGTATAGTAATAACTGTAGCACTATTATTCTAAAGAATTACCAGGTTTTAGGTTATAGAGATTACTGTACGTACTACTATCAGAAAACAAACACTATTATATAATAATATTAACAACATTTAGATTGTACTAATCTCTATAACCCAAAACTTGTTAATTCTTTGGTATAGTGGTTCAATAATTATGAATATAATTTTTATTTTAATTTATATTTCAATCAAATCACCAACATGCAGAATATATATTAGTAATTATTTTCTATAGTTAACCAAATTTCTTTGTTTCTGATACTTAGTCGTTTTTTAAGAAATAAAGCATTTAATTAAAAATTTTGTAAAATTCAATTACAAAATGAAATTCGACGAAATATTAGTACTTAGATTTCTTTTATTTGTCCACAAAATTACGTTATTTGCGTTTCGTATTACGATGCTTATATCCATGATTGTCCATATGAGTGTATGCAGATAGGCATCGAAACCTTCGACATTATCATGACAGTAACATTGACATTGCGCTCCGCTCATCTTGTGCATACAAGGCGCATTCTGATAAATGACGTCGAAGGAAAGCGATTCAATGTATATGAACAAATGGCTGCATAGAATAGAGGAGATGCTATGCGTTTTCTTAAGATATGTACGTTCACCCAAGGATCTCCATAATGCGGTGCATCGAATCGATAATATCAGGTTACGATACTTTGACTCCCACAACCTTTGTATTTAATATTCAAACATATTTGCATGCAATTTTTATTACCATTTTTTCAATTTTACATTATGAGTATTAATAAAAATCTATATACCATTTAAATATGCAATTATGAGTAATTGTACTGACGTTAATAAAATTATGATTTTTTAAATATAATTCAAGAATTGAAGTTTTACGTTTCTATGAATAAATTATAATTATTGTGCAAAGATAGTTAAAATTAACGAAGTCTGGTTGTGTTATTAAATTACTGAATAAGGAAAAAAATTTTCAAGGATTGATGAATCTGATGCAATAAAAGTCTAATGTGACTTCAGGATTACGTCCGACACATAATTGACTTTCATAAAGTACATCAGATCTGTCTATAAAATTTCACTATTACGTAAATTGTACAGCCTTTATCACTTATGAAATTAATAATAAAATTATTTCATTTGCATTAAAATATTTAAATATCTACAATTCCTCAATGCATAAAAGACATGAATGCAAATACAGATTCAGTTAGAGAACCTCGATTTCTAAAAGTTGCCTATATATGTTGTGGTCTAATTGTAAATTTTCCATTCGGGTTTTCGTTATACAAAAGATTTCACACGGTTACCGTTTGCGAAGTATTGCTTTGAAAATCAACGCTTTAAATAATTCCGCAGGCATCGCGACTTCAAATACAGCCGATGAGGCCTCCTTTCAAATATTAAATTCTACGTGTCGATGTGCACAATTTTGTATGCATGCACCTCGGTCATACATACGTGCTCTCTATGGCATTTCGCCTCCCGTCAACTACCCAGTGTGCATGAATAAAGATGGTGCAGGTTTTGCTAGCAACATCGTATGTACGCTTGTCTGAGAAACGGCGAAGACACGTAAGAAGAGAGGAATATAGCGATGGGACCAATCGTATACTTGGAAAATTCGAACAATTCATGGATTAGATGTGTACTTAGTGTTTCCTATGTTTCTACGAACCTAATTTGCAATTAATCCCCTTCCTTATAACGACGAGATACACTCGTGATACAAACTATGAATCACGCTGTATTTTTTGATAAACTTTAATTCACTTTATTTCAATTTGTTAGATTGTAAAATTGAAGTCTACTAAGTATAAATTATGTATAATATTTTAGTGTTTTGTATTCGATAGTGTTAACATAGAAAATAACCAAAGTTCCAGTGAATAGTCTTCGAAAAATTTATAAGGCAAAGGGTTTAACTTAATTCAAGAAAAATCCAATTCGAACCTAACACGAATTTAATCTTATCCTCATTCGAACCCAATCGAAATCTAAGTTGAACTGAAACCCTCCTCTTCGCAATTAAATATGAAATATAGACAGATAATTCTACAGATGAAAATTTTTAAAATCTATTGCAGATATGAATATTTACTTCAACTTAAATTGATTCGAAAAATAATTGTGCACATTCATGGTTTTGGCATAAGGTATATTATACTCGCATAAACATCCGTATTCTATTGATAACATATAACATTCATAGGGTTCAATCTAATCAGCCACTATAGTTCTCGACACAGACACTTAATAGTAGTATTCCTGTATTACTTTAATTTTAATATATGTATTGTCGAAGCAAGTACCACTCAATAGTAATCATCGATTAAACAAACTAAACTTTAACTAAATCCCAAATCCCTCGAAATACACTTAAAAGAGTTCCGCCACTTGATTAACCCAGCTTTATAATAATATTTTTTATTCATTTCAATATTTTACTGTACTTATCTTTCTTTTACGTTTTGTTATTGAGAATACCTTCACCACTTACCAATACTGAGGCTTGGAGTTCAAAAAATTTACATACAGTCAATCGCAAAAGTCTACATACACATTTTAAATTTCAATTGACCACATATTTTAGAACGTATTTTACAATAGCAAAAATGATGTGAAAATTCATAAAATATAAAATTACAAATAAAAAAAGTTTTTAAATGAGATTTCATTTATGCTGAAGAAATTATAGCATGTCATAGATATATTAGAAATAGTAAAAATTTATAAACATAGTTATAACAATAAGTTTTGCATACTTTAATTCAGATACGTAAATTTTCGTGAAACTATATTGTCGGCTTATGTACCTATATTTTTTTATGAACAGGTAATAAAAGCGAAATAATTTATATAGAATACCTCTAATTTTGATTAATACACAAATTAGTAGCCTTAAAATGATTGAAATTCTTCCAATTTTTTAAATATTTGAAATTTTTTGGTATATGTAGACTTTTGTGATTGTATTCAACTGTATTCATTAATCTTCTATCACAATATCAGTTTTGCTGTTTTCGGTGATGGTTATCTGCATTTACATCAATTTTTCGCAGGGAAGGAGAGGGATTCTTATAAAAGTAGGATTATAAAATTATTAAAAAGATAAAAGATTATACGTCGAAACGAATCATACGTTCTTGAAAAGAGATATGTTCTTCCACAAAAAAATCGCTTTCCATTTACATGTTAAAAAGCGCACGAACATTTTTCATATGTTCCATTTGAGTTTCGATAATCAGAAAATTATCATCAAAAATTCCCCAAAGAGGATTAAATTGGTGACGAAAGAATGAAGACTTCATTAACTCTTTAAATAGTGAGCAATTTTTAAGAAATCAGTATATTTCAAGACACACTTAATATTAACGCACATTTATTATTTCGTATAAACTGATTCTTGTTCGAAACGATTTGAATTTACAAATTCTACATAGAGAATTCGAGACAGGTCATACGTGTACGACCACACAGTTTGCAGGCTTAATCGAATTTCCACTGAAGGAAAAAGGATTTTTCGTACATTTCTTCGATTTGGTCGCTTCATGTTGTACCCATCGCTAGTGGGGCACTCGCGTATACGCGTTATGGTCAAAGAGAAATGATGGGTGAACAGCGAAGAGCGAGAGAGACTGAGCAGAGGGTGTATGAGCCGAGGGGAAGGGGAGAGGAATGGGACGGACAGGCGCCTACGGCGTGGATCCGAGTGGCGCCACCGCTAACGTAAGCGTCAGCGTTAGCGCCGGTCGCGCGTCCGGACCGGCCGATATTATCCAGGAAGTTACGAGCCGCACCTGTCCCATCATACCTCTCCCACCCATCGAGCCACGTCGTCCTCGCCGTTGCTTTTACACAGGGCCGTCGCTATACTCGCAGGTGCTCGACGCCAGCACTCAAATCACAAAGGCTAGGCGGTTTTCATGTCCGACTAAAGTAGAATCTTCCGGTTCAGGTCTGGCGCATCCGGCATACAAAAAATCGACGGATATAAGGTTGAAAGATCCCGTGGTTCCTCAAATAGGGAAAAACTGGCCGAAATAATGAATCAAGAGTAATGGCGGTATCGGAGTTAATTATACACAAAAATTTCACTCTATGGGATTTTAATACTATTCATATGAGACGATACATTATTCTACATTTTTTACACAACCACATATTAGGCTACTGCATATAAAATGGATGATTTTATATAGCTTAAACTTTCTAGTCATTCATTCATTAAAAATGTACTTTTAATTTGTGTGTAATAGCTAGTACACCTTAACGAGTATCATATACTGGGTGTTTAATTACTAGGAACCCTACTATATTTGCAAAATATTTGGAAACTATGCTTGTAATATATTTTATCCCATCTTTAGCTACGGGCAACGAGAAACGTGACGAATCTCACGTTCGAGAGATTGCGGAAATAGCGACGAAACACGTGCTTTTATTTCGGATGAAACCTGTTCGTGTACTCCAGTTTGTACTCGATTTCAGGTATGCGAAATACGTGTATATAAGTTATTATCGCGTTTAATTCTAATAAAGTAGAATCTTAAACGTTCAAGTGTTCTAGCACCTAAATATCTTATCGCCTATGTATTTTATCGTTCAAGTATCCTGTGCCCAAATATTCTAGCGCTCAAGTATCCTAGCATCCAAATGTCCTAACACGCAGGTATTCTGGCGTCCAAGTACTTGTGTGATCACATAAATATCGTAACGCCCAAGTATACCAGCACCCAAATATCCTAGCACCCGAGTGAAGGTACTTATTTGCCGAAAGGTATTTGTGGTTGCGCGTTCGCTTACATGCAGGTTGATGTAAAAATGTCTAAAAATGGTACCAACCGGAAAAGTAAATGTCCCACCTTACTTTACGACACAAAGAATTAAGTAGGGATAGGCGCCAGTGATGTAGACGATTACGCACGGTCCGGTGAACATGCTAGCGTCTCCCATAGAGGACAACTAGGTTTTTCTATTCGTGAACGGATGTCGTTAATGCTTTCGAATTTCCATAAACGTGTGCAAGCGTGTGATTGTGACAGGTAGCTAGATCTCGTCTCGAGAAAGTAGACACAAGGAAATGGTGTGTTAATTGCTCGATTTAATTAGATCATTACTCAAAATATAACATTCTCCAGGTGAGGAGGAAATTATTGCTAGATTGCTACTATTTATGCAAATTCAGGTTCTTATAGAAGAATGTAAAGAAATCTGATTTAATTTGAAATTTATTCTGTATTGTAGGTATTCATCACATCTACATCTTTATATAACTATAAAACTTTAGCGTTTCTAAAATATTTTATTAACCTTCCTACAATGCTCATGACAACTCCAATTGTTGTACATTATGATTGTGTATGTTTTCAACAAATATAATCGAAAATATATTCACGTAATCCGAATCTTGGATACAATTTAAACAAATCCAATAATTCCAATTCTTAAATACTCTTTTCAATCATATAAATTTTCAAATAAAAGGTTCATAAAACAAATAGCATTGCTGGGCTACATAGACATGAATTCATCGAGAAGATTACACAGCGTAAATATGTATTAATATGTTTTTGTAATCACTATAGTTCAACCGTCAGTAGTTCTAGAGCTAAATGACTTCTTCAGCCTTTGAAATTTGAACATACTCTAACTGATCCACATTATCTTACTTGATAGTAAGAAAGTGGTCAGAAATGTTGGAGATCGGTCATTTTGACACGCGAAATTTCAAAGCCTCGTCTTGGATAATCGGGGGTCCAGCGAAAAGTCAGCTTCCACCGGGGACCAAGAATAGCCTGAAACGTCTTCTGTAGTTCGCGGAAGATGAATTATAGAGGAATCGTGAGTAGACGGTTCGAAGAACGACGGCGATCGTTCTCGTCGTCGTGGTTAGGAATTTGGAGCGTTGACAGCGGCGCCGTCGGGGGTTGAACGCATAGCGTCCAAAGAAAAGTATCCCGTCCTTGCTTTGTACGCCATGCTTGAACAAATCCAACGAGAAATATTTCTACGCATGTTCTATGTATGTTCGCTTATAGGCTCCTGTCACGACATCGATTCTTTTTCCTTTTTCTTTTATTCGACCTGTCTTTTTGTGTTGAACTTCGACTGAAAGATATGGGCAGTCAGTTATAGAACAATAATAAATATTAATCGTTTTAGAACTGAGTAATTCATGAAAGTCTCTGTACACTCTTGTAAGCAAATAAAAGAAAATAGCCATTTTTTTTAAACGACACATATTTTTAACTAATAAACAAAATCAGTGCCTATAAAATGTTAAAAATTCATATAGTTTGCAATGGATAGATGTACGAAAACTTTCGTAACCGTATTTACTGCGTTACTTCAATAATAAGCCAGTTTTTAACTGTATCAGAAATAGGTATTAATATGAATAACTTCTAGCTTTAATTTTATGCTATTAAAATTCGGATCCTTTTTTGAGGAAATGAGAATCTATTGAATAGACGAGTCTGGAAGGCCGTAGCAGGATTAGACACACCATCATATACACAAATCTTCAGCGTGCACTACTGTGAAAATTTCGTTTTCTTATAGTTTTTAATTTTGTACTCTCCGTCTAATTAGTCGTTGGATTTTCCTGTTAGTTAATATTCCGCTACCTCAAAGGTCTCTTAATAGATCATGTCTGGCTATTGTTGCGGATATGGGAGTTTCTACTGTATTCTGCTCTCCGCCTGCATTGTTCCACAGGGCGCCAGTGTTTATGTTAGACGTTTCTCGCGTGCATTTCTACTGCTGCCATCGGTCGCGATATGTCAAGACCGGCGCCATGCTCCACACTACTGGTACACGGGGAACGTGAATAATTTTCGTGTTTGGAAATAGAACGAAAAGTGTCACGTTGGTGCGCGCGACCTGTTCTGCTCCTACGCTAGTGCGATCCGTTACGAAATGGCTATCCGGCACGGCTTATAATTTTGTACCCTAACTCCGCCAAACCCAACGTATAATCTGAAGGAAGACCCGACTCAAGATCATCTCGTATTTTGTTTGTTTAGGAATGTTAATAATATCGAGAGTTCGGGCACTATTTTAGCTCGTGCACCGATGATGAACTGATCCTTGTTGGATATTTTATTTTTTGGTTGGAACATCTTTATACGATCGTATATAATACGTGTTAACTACATAAAAACTAGGTGTTTCGTTGATTTACGAATAAATTGGGCAAAATTTAATATTTGTAGATGCTTACGCGTGTATTTAGCCAACGGATGGTGAAGCGGGTATAATAACGGGGTAGAAAGAACGTAATGGGGAAATGATACGGTAAAGGATGATAAGGCACAGTTTGCAACATTACGAATTTTAGAATACAATTAAGTAATTTTGTAAATATTTTACATAAGTATGCAGATATATGTATTTTCTGAATAAACAAAGTTAAATTACCTAATTAACCTAGATACTGTTGGTCATAAAAGTATCCGGCCATCTATTACAATTGGTGGACTATGAATCATAATAATGCAACTGAGCTTCCATAGAACAATACTTTGTGTTATAACATTTAAAGGGTGAAACAAGTCTTTATTTAGGTCTCAGTTTTTTAATTTAGATTTATAAAATATGGATTCACATAGAAAGCCACAATCTATTTACAAGCCTCCCTATTAATCAGTAAAACCCATTTTACACATTTTTGCAAATTACCGAAAAAGAAGAGAATTGGTAAACGCCGCATTGAAAAGGATAAAAATAAGATGTTAGTCGAACGACAAAAAACAATGTCTCAACGTTGAAAGATCGTCCTCCACCGTATGGGGTATAATCTAGTACTATACACATTCGTGTGACGTGCGCAAGTAGAATGAAGGGCACCTTGATCACCACTTTAATTGGACCAAGACACCGAGGCACCGGGAACGTGGACGGCCCTGGAGAATTTACCAGGCTTTACCGAATGAAACAAACGTTGAAATGAGACAAAATCAGAGCAAGGGGGAGGGGAAGAAAGAAAAGAGTAGACAGAGCAGCGGAGGTAGAGAGAGGGAACAGTTTGCGGAGGCCAGGCGCCTGATTACTAGCCAGCTCAGGACGCCAGACATACATAACTAAATAACTTCCTAAATTCTATATCATTTCAAAGGAACGGGTTCCAACGGTGAAATAACGCGTCTAGACATCGTTGAAGAAAACGAACACACGGCGACGAAGGAAAAAAAGAGCGAGCTTTAATGCGTTAAGACGCTGATTTATCCTCTGAAGTCATTTTCAATATGGACTCTGTGAAATAAATTAATAGTGCCGTAGCTTCCACGGAAGGATCGAATCGATTCAGATTTCCTTATCTTTCCAGTAAATACTGACAAATGGGTGGATAACGCGAGCTGAGTTAGAACTTGTATCTCGTTTGAATTTTCATTCAAAAAGTTTGTCAATGTTTTGGCAATTAAGATTTTAGATATTTAAGTAGACATAAAGAAGTAAAGAAAATAAAGAAAAATATGTTTAATATATTTATTGTATATATTGATATACTATCTAGAGTGAATCATCTAAAAGAAAATATGTACTTATCTTTTATACTACATGCTATACAAATTTATGTATAACAAACATTCAACATATTGGGAACTCTGAAAAACTTGTGCAGGAATGATGAACATGTACTCTATACAAAAATCGAATTGAATTTGCAACAATATTTGTATTGTCACAAATGCGGAAAATGCTTACATCAGATAGCCTGTTTAAATGAGACATTCTATATATTAAGTAAAGAAAAATATGATTAACGGATATTAATAAAAAAAGAGAATAAGGTTGTTATAACAAACTACTTAGTAAGCCTATTTTTTTTTTTTTTTTTTAGTTTTTATTACAGTTGTGTAATTTGCAAAAATATTTTGTCATCGACATTAAAATTTTCCTAATTTCATTAAAAAGAAAAAAGAATATAGCATACTTTATATTAACTTAATTTAATCAATCTTTCTTCCAAGCAAAGGATAGAAACGATGTTATAAAAAGAGGAAATACAAACTTTTGTTACAGATGAACCGCTGACCTCGTAAGCCCTCGTTCCTGAGAACAGAATCTAAAATTGCGTATCAAAGAAAGGTATCGTATACGTTTATGTATTATTTGGAGCGAAAAGTGTCATTTAGAAAGCGCCAGGAAATTTCTTTCCTGTTCGTGGCACAAGCAACGAACCGTTCTTCTTTAACATTCTTTTGTCATTCGGTGACGATGACATGCTGAAACGAGCTTCTCCTTTGCGAGAGATATCATGACTGAAATTCGTCTTGGAATGTTGACCCTCGGGGTGGAATACTTGTCGGTGACTGGCGCTGGCGCTACGCAGAGGCGCTGGCGTCAGTCTGGTCGAGTAACCGGGACCGATCGGATGACGCCCCCTCTGTTTCAGACGCGTCCACCTTACGTTTTGCTCCCCCTTCTTTCCAGGACGTTCTCCCGTCCTTGTTCGCTTCTTTCCCTCACCCTCTGTCATCGCCACCTCCTTCCACTGCTTATCCTGTTCCATATGTTCCAGTTGGATCTGACTGGACCTGAGGGAAATTTACGATCGATCCCATTTTTCAAACTTTTCTATACTTTGCAGACAGAGGATTCGATTTATGAAATAATCGTATTATAATTTTTGTAACTTAAATACAGTTACAATTAGTAGAAAAGAATATTTAACATTTGCTCACTCTTTATGTACAATAATGTTATAGAATTTTCGATTTCGTTCATCGATTCATTGAATCCAGAGAGGCAACTATCAAATAAGAATACAACTTCCAGATTCCCTTAGCGAAACTATCATTCCTTTTGCAGTCACTTGAATTCGAATATTTGTGTTCTATTCTTTCATTCTTTCTTGAAATATTCGAATAGATAAAGGAGTATTTTTTTAAAAAAAAGGATCGCGATGTACATATCTGATACATGGGAAGAGTGGGGCCTCAGGTGGCACTTCTAGCGGCGAACGCAAGAACTAATATCGCGGCGGCGACGGCCATGTTTAACAATCTCCCTTGTGTGTTTAGTATGCTGCGGTCGGTGTATCGGCGCGCCAAGACGAGACGGACGGGACGAGACGAGCGACGGCGGCGTCGAGGAGGTGGAGGAAGAGGCGGTAGAAGTCGGTGTGTGCGCTCATGACGGAGACCTCGTGCGTACCAGTCGCGTCGTCGAGCGGAGCTCAGTCGAGTCGTGTTACGGCTGTAATCGCGGTTTGTTCATCGCAACAGTTTGCCTCGTGACGACGTCAGTATCTGTGCGCGAAGACAAGAATGACTACTAGCAGAAGAATTCATAACAGTTGAAACACCGAGTGTAACGAGTGTAGTGGCGAGACTGATCGTAATTTCTCCCTGCCACACGCTAACTTTTTTATCATCGGTCAGAGTACGTATCGAAGTTTTAAACCGTGCAACCGAAGCGCTACTCTCGTTCGACCTCTCTCGCCCTCCGCGAGTTATATATCCAATCTGCGTGCACTCCCTCCTCTCTTTTTCTCGGTGTGTGTATTTTGTTCTCTCTCTGCTGTCTTTCTTGGTCTCGCGTTATCCCTCCCCGTTAGTGTCTCACTAGCTCTCGCTAGTGAGCGATTTCAAGAATGTGACAATGCGCGTCCTCGCGGTCGCCTCGCGTGAATAAGCCCGCAGGCCGGCGACGGCGATGGGTGACGAGCCGACAAGTGCGTTACGGTGAACGGTGAGAACAGTGAAGTAGGGAGAAAAAGACGGACAATGCTTGCGGAAAATGTCACTCGGTGATACGCGTATACGGATGACGGGGAGTGATCGACGCGACAATCTCGGATTTGAGGTTAAAGTGTCGTCGTCGTCGTCGTTGTTATTGTTGTTATGTGGTACCGGTGCGCCGGCATTAGCGACGGCACGGGCAAAGGAGTATCAAGAACGAAAACGGCACTATCGCATCCTACAACCCTTCGGTGAACAAGATTCAAGGAACATTGATCAAGCGCCGTGGTGTATGGTTGCCAGAAGACTCATTTATTAAAAGATTCGCAACGATACAAAACAATAATTTGTTCTTTGTAAGGCGATCACTCTATGTATGTATTTCATTCGCGCGCGTGTGTGTTTGTGTGTCGGGTCGCGAGGTTAAGACATCGCTGTCGATATACCGAGGAAAGTCAAGAACCGGTGTCGTGTATGCGCGCGCGACCGATTCGTGCTACTACATCCAACGGATAAGTGTATCGTGATACTAATAGTGCGCGTCCATAACCCCGTCGGCGACCGTTGCACCGAAGCTGACGTCCGCAACTCGTCGAAACAGCGACAGTCGGAGAACCCTCGTGCCTTTAACATTTCTATATTTACGTTCCTTCGTCCTCTACATCTTTTGATGGCAGCAACACGTTCTGGTAAATGAGAGTTCAAGGTCAGCAGACAGTATTTGACCTAACCCCGTTTACGCATTCGAAAAAGTTATCGAAGTGCACCACGAAGAGCACGAGGGTAAAGGTACCCCCCTCCCCCCTCCGTTATTCTACTTCGGTCCGCCCCGTCGCTTGCCACGCGCCATCACCGGTTCAGAATATTCTCACTCTCGGGAAAGAAAGGGAAGAGCAGAGACGACGTTCAGCACTCACGTTTAACGTCTCTGAATATTCGACACGAAATCACACCGTCCACACGAGGGACTGTCACACTATTTCGGGACCGTGATCATCCAAAGTGCACAAGATCCGTCGGAGAGCATAAATATACGCGCATGTACTGGCCCCGTCAGAAGTTGCTGGGGACCGACATTTGTCTGTGATTCTTTGGCTCATATGTGTGTCGACACAGCGGGGCGGTGTTTGTTTTTTATTCTTGACAGTGTATAACCCCGCGCGCGGTGTGTACTCCTGTGGCTCCTGTTTTTTTCATTGTAGTCACGTTGTTGGTGAAAGAGGAGCGGCAACGGGAAGCTTGATAGAAAAGGGAGGTAAAACGGAAACTGCGGCGGAAGAAGAGCAAGAGGGAGTTATTAGTGGTGGAGGGGGAGAAGGAAAGTGGCGTCCAGCGTACAGTGGTGTGTGACGGTGTCACTTCGCGGGCACCGATTCCAAATATTTCACATTTTCCGCGCGGCTACGTTGAAAAGTACTGGCCCCCAAATGCGCGTACCGCAAATCCTGTTTCATGTTCGCGTTCTGGGGCAAACGGCAGACGCTCACTAAACGTCTCCTAAAGGCCAAGGTCCGTGGAGAGCATGAAACCGAGTGTGAAGCTCAAGAGGATTCGTCACGTATTCATCGCGCAAACAACACGAGCGGCACCGACAACGACACGAGCAACGTGACGGCAACGACGGGCCAAGCAACCAGAGGAGCGCGTGGAGCGTTGTCAGGAGGTGCAGTTGGCGCCGGTGGAGGGGGTGGAGGAGGCGGTGGTAGAGGGGGCAGTCGTATCACGTCGAGTAGACTACATCAAGGTTGTTGCGGCGGTGATCAGAGTCACGACGATGACGAGGATCCCGTTCGTTTGTTGAGGTGCAAGGAGCTCCTCAAATCGCTCAAGGAAAGTCAACTAGAAATGTTAATCACCGCCGTGGAGAGTTGTGGTGCCGATCTCGGCTCGTGCGTCCTCGTGCCTCGTCAGCATTCCGAGGACGGCTACGATCCCGAGCAACAACAACGCCAACAATCTTATCGTCATCATCGTTACCACCATCATCACTATCATCATCGGCATCATCGTAGACATCTTCGTTCCTCATCGTTGGAGAAAGACGACGATCAGAACTCTGGTTCGGACGACTCGTGCGCGTCGTCTATCAGGCCAGATCGTTGCAAAGTACCTGTTCGAGGTATCGACAACGCGCCAATCGATCCACACCTGCTCTGCTGTCAGATCTGGCGGTGGCCGGATCTTGCTCACTCGTCGGAGCTCAAGAGACTTCCTGTCTGTCATTCCGCTAAAGACCCTGATAACATATGCTGTAACCCTTACCACTGGAGCCGGCTCTGCAAACCCGGTAAGTAACCTAAACTCTTTTATTCTATCTCTTCTTTATGTGTGTTTTGATTTTACGGTCTCCATTAACGTAAAAGACTCTTCTATCTTGATGGCTTCTTAAATGGCAATGTCGGTTCTAAATGTAAGAATATAGTAAATAATGTTGACTACTTGTTAGAAGTGGTATGGGGAATTAAAATGAATTTATTGGAGTTAGAAGTCTATGCATGTTTTATGTGGGTAGTTAAGAGTTGAAACACAGCGTTGATACGTTTCTTTTTATTTACATAGTAAAATTTCAACACACAAGAAAATGGATGTAATGCAATTATAGATATACAAAGTGTTGTATCTGAACCACGATACAGTTGTTCCTCGAAGTGTGTACATATGTGGTGGTTCGGGACATCGACGTACCGCGAATTGAAAATCCGCACAATTTTGAGGATCCTCTTCTCATTCCTACCACAAGTTTACATTATATATGTATATATATAGCTATGTACTGTTGCCCGGGAACACTAACTATATGTTATGAATACCCTAAAATAAAATAGAAATATATACTATATTTCACAACAAAATTGTATGTTAAAAAAATAAAAGTGTCATTCAAGAACTCCTAGATCTCTACTATTAATTAACGTCGATTATACTTTAGTATCGAAAAAAGTTTTTCAATCTGTTGAATTATACAACATATTTCAATTTTATACAAATCAAATAAGCTATCCCAAGGTAAATAAGTACCCAAGTGTAGCGTAAATAGAATTTTTCAATCTGTAAATATTATAAAATACTGCACGTTAGATATTTTATATAGTTTTGTACATTACGTGTATCCTTCATTTTTTCAAACATGTAAGTTTCCTATAAATACATAAAAATTTACATTGTATTTATTATATATTGTGTACAAATATTACTTACATTTTACTAAAGTATATTATAACCTTTGTAATTCTGCAACATTGTAGCGATTTCAAAAATCGAAAAAAAGACGCATTCTTCGGGGGACAACTGTACACCTATTTAAATTTTTTTTAATTTTACGGAACAAGAAATATTTTATTTGTAATTTAAATACCTAATATTAAAGATCGTAGACGCTGTGAGGAATATTTTTGTTTTGGAGTAATTTTTCGTGAGCAAAGTTTTTACAGTACCTAAGGCATCAGGTAGGAGATAATTAGGAAGTCCTTTTTAGATGTAACAACCTGTATATGTACATAGATAATATTGTAAAATATTATTCTACTACTTTATATAAATATTATTCTATTTGAAGTTAAGCTCACTTTCATTCAGATTATGTAAATTATTATCTTGGCATAAATTGATTAATCAACGAAATATATACAAAGATAGTGATTCTTACTATATACAATTGAAAATGAATATATCATATTTATTTTAATATTACCTATAGACGTTATTATACGTCAATGGATAGTGTTGAATGATACTGATAAAGTTGTGTTGTTTAATGTTCATTTGAGTATAGTAGTTGATTTTTTGCAAGCATCGGTAAATAAAAATATAGATGACCTTACAGTTGCGATAAGTTTGGGGAAATTGTTATGTTTGAAAGTCGATAATTTAATTATAGAGATGAAATAATGCACTTGCTAATAGATTTCATTTGTTTTGATTCTTGGATACAGATTATAAACTATCGTTATACTTGCGCCATGACTTTTAATACAATAAATGCATTGAATTATAAATTTTAAATCTGCGACTCTTCGTACGGTTGATAATTTTATTAATTAATAATATAAATAAACAGAATATGTTGTAGGGATAAAATATATGTTTAAATGTAAGATGAAGTTATAATTAAATACTTTACAATGTGCTGAGTATAGTATAGTTTATATGCTTCATTGGGAACATTAAATTCATGTAAAGTGAGATATAGCGATCCACTTTCTCATTTAGGTATTTCACGTAGCTATTAATTCATTTCGTGACATTGATTGCGCGATAAATTTAATATTGTAAATGGAATTCTTGTTTATTAGAGGAATTACAATTTCGAAACGTATTACTTATTGATAAGCTATCATTTGCCAATTTTTGACTATTCTTCATTTTTATAGTTAGAAAAAATTCGACATCTGGAATTAATTTTGTTGGTTTAATATTAGTAATGGAAAGAAAATTAAACACGCTTTAACATTATATTAAGTTTTAATAGAAGCATAAGAAAATTTCTATTGAAAATTTGTATTTTCTATTTGCAGTTTACTTTCTATATTTTTCACATTTTTTAAATGTACTATATTTTCCAAATCATGTACATTTCCTAAACCTCGCATATTTTTTCTATTTTTCTGTTTTTTTTATCTTATTTAGTTAATTTGAGGGATTATTGTTTCTCTCTCTCGAAATAAAATATTAATAAATAAAAAATAAATTAAAATTGAATATTAAAGTGACAAGTAATTTGAATAAATGGATAGACCTGTGTACTTCATGAATGTTAATGGCATAGAGTAGTACATTACTTGTTACCATTGACAGACACCACCGACAGTCACTTAAACATCAAAACCTATAGTCGAGGCTGACTGTAAGTGTCGTTAAAGTGACTTAGGAAATCAGGTGTCACCACCATAAATTCTAGGAATAACAGATTTATGAAGTCAGTCACGGGTACATATTTATTCCATAAAGGCGTCGTAAATGTAGTTGAATTCAAATAAATTAACAGAGCTACAGGAAATTGTCACCGATAGTGAATAAAACTGTTCTTCGAATAGAGTAGCATACCAATTCCATACCATGTGTAATCACCTGTATATATTCTATCTTTAATACATGTAATGGGTGCTAAAGTTGTATAGAGTGCTGAAGGGCCCTGTGGGAAAAACTAATTGTTGTCCTCTAAGTATAATTCTGTTATATTCTATTAAGCTTTAGTAATAATGTAATAGACCTGGGCGATGATGGTATTATCCTTTGGAGGTGGGGTAATACTGCTTTAGAGTTATGGTTACTTGAATATAAAAATGGTTTATCAAGCTTCACTTTTAATAGTATTAATAATTTTGAAAAATATATGTTATTGAAAGATATTATACTAAAATAATTAAGCAGTATATCATGAATAGACTGCGGATGTTTATGCATTTATGCAAAATTTAAATGCATGCAAAAATATATACCATATCTAAAGTCCACTACATGTTACAATATTTAGAAGATAAAATACACCTCCATTTAAATTGTTACAATTAGGTATTTATAAATATTTGATTTTGCGTAAACATCCTCAGTCTAATTATGAATCTCTCAGTATAATGTATTTGTATAGAGTAATTCATATGTTATGATCATTTTGAAACTCCTTAAATTATCCATTACATAGGATGTCCCATCATTTTATTTTAATTATTAAACATTTTTCTATATGAAATTATTTGAAAATGTAATCCCTTAGGGCATGTTTAAAGTTTAGATAGTTTCAATATTTTTTTTTTAAAAAGTAAAAGGTTTAATTGATACATTACCTACTGTAATTTCTTATTTTATAATGATTGAGAGTGTTTGAGAAAAAATATAGTTGAACAATTGAGTTGTCATATTAGGATCGAAGTATACCAGGCTTTTTCCTTTTGAAATAGAATGGTCGTGTAGCAGGTAGGCAGTACTGTTGTCCCCTCACCGTGAACACTTTTTACAGCTTTTAATGGTGTTCCACAGTAAACCCATAGCAGGTACAATTATCTTTCCAATCGAAGGTTACCCGGAACCATCAAGTTTATTTCAACTACTTTCCCTCTTTAAAATTTATGACATCTTCCTTTGGAAAAAAAAATTTTCATTCACCTGTGCTGGTGTTAGTATTTTTAGTAGAGTAGAAATTTCCTTTCTCGCTAAACAGGAAACACACTTTATCTATAAGTGTATTTTGTTATTTTACACCTTTGTTATTAAAATTGAAAATTGCTGATAGCGCAATCTGAAGAACAGAAACATCCGATATTAAATAATTGCATTTTCCCTCGAAGTATTACGTTCGCAGTATAATATTTTATCTTCTTATATAAATTAGGTAATATTAATTAATACTAGAGTTTATAAAATTAATTAATATTGCAAATTTATCAGAGGTACACCATACGTAACCCTGATGACACTTTTATGAGCTATAATATTAAGATTAGAAAACTTATGTTCAAATTTATACTTATTATTAGTTATTACCTACCACAGCATATAATGGTAACATTAATTAATTTGATCGTCTCGTGGCACTGTCCATGTCATTGGCGACATGAATTCAAAGCACAAAAAGCTGTCGCGTCCTATCAACAGAAAAATGCTACTGGTGGAAAAGAGAGAGAGCGAATAAGAGGCGCCAGCGAAACGCGCCTTTACGTAACTACAACTCGTTCATTTAATTCTATAATGTCCAACAGTTCTTGGAAAAATAGATGCAAAACTCACAAAGATTTTCCTAAAAAAGAATTATCTACTTATATGGTCATAATTTGATTGTAGAATATTTTGATAACTTTCAGTTAATACATTTCAATTGATGTTAGAAATTAATCTAGTAAATAGAAAGAAATATGAGTATAAAGTCTACTCAATCTAGTAACATTATTAATAAAGATGTTAATTAAGATAATAGATTCATTTATTATTCTCGGTTGTTATTAATTCATTATTTACTATACAATTCAGTAAATAAGAAATTATGTTAGCATTTAAATCATTATTAGAGATCTAGGAAGAGATGAATAAATAGAAGTTACAATGTGAAGTATGATTACTTATTCTCGCTTTATAAATATTTAACGATATTACATTAAAAAGTTGTTTGTATTCTTGCAGAAGTAGACTGCTTAATCTTTATTGTAACCTTAAAAAACTATTTAACTATGAAAATTACATGAACTAAATTTTTTACACCTTTTTTCATGATTCAATTGATACAACTTAAAAAAATGTTTTCCTGCTTAAATTATTATTTAATATTATTCCTCGTATAATCTGTATTTTTTTTAGAAATGATAAGTTAGAGTTAATATTAAATATGAAATATGATTCAATTAGTAGTTTTTAGTGTAGGGGTCAAATAGATACAAAAGTACAAATGCAAAACGACGCTAAACAAAATAAATAGGTGATTCAATAGTTGTTCCGTGAACAGAAGTATTATTGTTCCATGGCCAAATAATTTAGTTACATTAATACGAGACTAATAATTCACGTTGTCTTACAAAATACGAAAATTCAATACTGTATTTCTAAGGTGTCATATATTATAATTAGAATTATACATAAATTTATATATAGCTTATTTTGTCCTGAGCTATTTATATTAAATTAATATACTTCTAGCTTTATTTATGATACGGCGCCAGTATATTTAATGGCGCTCTAAATACCGCTTCGACGCGCCAATATCGATATATGCATACAAGAGGAAAAAATCGATAAATGGTAGACGAATTTCTTGTAAGAATGTCAAACACGATCTCAAACATGTGCGTTTATTAAATAAGAAATCTATTTGTCACTTATTTGAATAAAATCAACGTAGGTTGACATATACGCGTAACAACGCATTAAAAAAAAAGATGCTTTTAAAATATTGCGGTGACATTTAGGCGTGAAGCAATAGAAAAGATATGGACGCAGTAGCAGTTGCGATAAATCGTGTTCATGATATTGGACAAATGATCATGGAGAACGTTACTCTAATCGTTTTTGTGGGACCGCCTTCTGTTGGTGGAATGCCTACGAGAAAACTCGTAAACCAATATCTCAATGCGTTAAGCAATATTAATATAGGAGACCAGAAATGGCGCTGCTCAATCTCACCGGCGACGTCGATTCGTCACAGTTCGGCGCGTCGAGTACGATCCATCGATAATTTTGAGCGCCGGAAAATCGCCGTTCGCGAGGTAAACACCGTTCCGGCACGCGAATGGCAGTTCAGTTTCCTATTAATAACTTTGTTGGAGTCCGACGAGACGGCAGACGAAGATCCGGCGAAACCGAAAATCTCCATATAGGAAAATAACGAAATCCTTCGGATTCCACGCTGAGATTTCCACGTCTAATAATAGCATGCCTGCTCGCGCCAAAGAGCGCCCTTGCGTACGCAGAAGGCTGATGGCAATGCATTTGGGGAAAGAGAATTTGAAATAACGCGAGAGGAATGTCGTCCGTGGAACGACGAATAGACGCGTCAAGATTCAGACGGTCAAGGGGGGGAGGTAAGAAATCGGAGGCATGCGTAGAAAAGAGAGAGAGAGAGAAAGAAAGAAACACCAAAAGCATGGAAGAAAAAAACCGTCCGTGGGACACTCTCTGACCTGCAGACCAAGGGAAAGAGGTGGAAGAAAATGCCGACGACCGGCATTTACCAATAGCCGCACAATCAAAGTTATGACCAGAAGGAAATGAATCTAAAAATAAAACGTATATTGGGCGAGTCGCGGCCTGCCAAGAAAGAAGGAAAGAGAGCAGTAGAGGGAGTGGAGGAGAAATAGAAGAAAGAGAAGAGAAAGATGAAGATAGCGAGAGAGAGAAGAAAAAGAAAGATCAAACCGAAAGATACGGCGCGGGACGTGGAGCAAAAGTGGTTTGAGGACGGGGCGCCGTGGAACATGTGCGGTTTCGATAGGAAGGGATAAGAGATCGGGATAGGTGGAGCTGCGCGGAGGAACGAGGCGCAACGTTGCTGACGGTAATGGGTGGGGAGCGAGCGGTTTGGCGGGCGGGGGGGGGGGAAGGAGCCCGGCGCCGCTGCGTGTCATTGCTGGCGCCAGCTAATTGTCGAGGCCAGCCGGCATTAGCCGACGAGCTGACCGAAGCAAGCCGAACAGAGCGTTGTACCGAACCGCGCCGGTTTCTCGGCTCCGTGTCCACCGGCCAGTGCCGCATATCACGCGCGCCGAATCAACCACTCATTTTAAGCCACTCAAATTTTTCTTTAACCCTACATGTAACCTTTAAAAAAGGCCCCTTCTAGGGGGATATTTCTGGGAAATGGAGACATGATAAATTAGTTGTACCCACAGGTAATTCTCGGGAAAAGGTTCAACAAAAGATTTGGTTGAAAACTTGTTCTATGGTGGATGAGTTTTGAAATCTAGATAACACGTTCCTCGGTTCCTCTTTTTGTAAAGAGGAAAAAGTAGGAGCTTGGGGAAGGAGCTAGTTGGAACTTTGGGGTGATAGGGTTAGAATGATTGTGTATAAATTATGTTGTACAAATAAGAAAGTAACACTAGTAACTATTAACATCTACTATGATATCAAATACTAAATTTTTGATAATAGTTATAATGTAAATATGAATTAATGTAAGCAATATTAAATTTTTGAATGAACACGTAATATAGTAATTACTCCTTATTCCTTGAACAAATAAGGTACTTCAGTTTGCACTTTATTGAAAGCGGAACTTAAAATTGGATTTTATCATCCTTATTTATCATTTACAAAGTTTCTACTTGGTATGTACTGTAATTAATTCGAAGGATCGGTTTTGAAAATGGATAGAAGCGGTTTAAACGCACATGTACGATGAACAGAGAGAAACAGGTTTGCCAAGGAAATTAAATTATTTATTAATGCCACGTGGATCGAAGCTGGGAGTCGGCAAGTTTTTGCGTTCTTCTTGTACCATTTTGTGAATGTATTTCATGGCTCGTGAATACGATTTTCTATCGCGAAACATTATCATGAAGCATTTTATAGTCGACTGAAACACACGGTTATAAGCGTTCGTCGACATTTATCGAAGGTGAATCGCGTTCATGCTGGCGCCTTGTTTTCGCAACACACATGACGGATACAGACGGTGTGTTGTGTTGTCTTTATCTGTTTTTGCGTTCGACAGCATTCGAATATTGCGCGGCTGTTAATAATTCACTCCGACAAATCGATTATCATCAGCCAGACGGGTGTCATTACGCAAATTGTTGCACTTGCACTACGTTCCTTATCGTTTGCAAGTTTATTTTGTATTTAGAATAATTTTCTCTACTTCACATTTCATATTATGCACGAATACAATTTGCATATTTTGTTGTTTTTCCATTTTTGGTTATTCTCAAATAAAGAGCTCTATTTTTAAAATTTACAAATTTTTCGTATCCTCATGCTTTGAAATATACGATTTTTATGACAGAACATAGTAAAAAGTAACACCATTATTTAAATTATACTTTAATCTATATCATAGAACGTTAGGATGCCGGCTTTATTGGAAAAATATTTTGAACAATCGATAAATCGGTAGTATAATCGATAAAAGATTGATTCTATACGAAAAAACACGTGAGAAATGTATAATAAAGTGTTTTGCGAGATATGACGGCATTTCACTTGTTTTACTTGATAATTTGTACTGTGCATAACTAAATAAATTACTTAAAATGTGTATATTTTATTGTGCACTGCTACACACATTTACGGAGATCTTCGTAAAAAAAAAAATTTAATTCTGTGCATTCGTATTCACAGATTAACCCCTCAGGGACGACGACCGTGCGTGTCATGCACCTTAATGCCGCTTCGTTTGTCCAAACTTATTGCACAAGTTCATTGTGTGGATTCTTATACAACCGAATTTTGTATGAGTTTTGAAACTATCATATAAAATTGAATTACATTAAGATTATAACATATGGTACATCAAATACATTCATTTGCAGTGAAAGAAACAGGAAAATTTTCATCGTCCCTGAAAGTGACCAACTTGATTTTCTCAAAAACAGAGTTTCAAATGAAAAAATTTTATTCCATATTTCCAATTTACTTTCACTATACAGAATGACCATATTGCTGATTATAACATCAAGTACAATGGCACCTTGTATATCCAATGGAAAAAAAAAAAAAATTTTATCTAATGAAAAATAATAAAAGATGCTATCAAATTAATAGAAATATGTATATGAATTCAACTTTTTTTGACCTTTGTATGAACATCAATAGTAAATTTACAGTAAAGAGCATATTGTTTCAGTAAAATTACTCTGTAAAATACAACATTTTGAAGCAACAGTCATTTCAGTCTATGTCATTTCAACCTTATTCTACCCAAGTCTAGGTCATCTTAATCCCATTCTACTGGTTAAACAGTAGTCTTATATCATGTTACATTGTAATTCTTAAGTCTTCCTCATCCATGAATCTCGTGAATCATCAGTGTAATAATTTTAGATGTTCTAATTATGCTAAATATATAGATAATCTTAGCGTTACTATTTGTTGCTTTGTCTATTTTGTAAATAATTAGTTATTTTTTGTTTAAATCTTCTTTTAAGGAGTATAACCTAAACTCTACCTAATCTATTCGATTTCAAATATCTAAATAGTACTTAGTAAGTACGGAAATACGTACGTTATTTCCAATAGCATAGGCAAATTTAAGATACAATTTACTTCATTTCAGAGGAAAAGAAAACATCATAAACCTTATTTATTAGAATGATTAGTTTCTGTAAGTTGCCGTGGTAGACATTTTCTTTTAACTTTCCTCAAAAAAATTGAGTGAAAATCTAGTCTATCCCGTATCAGCGTCCTGTACAAATATAGTTGAACTATAGTTTATCTTCATTTTATAAATAGAAATACAATTCTTCTATTTGATTATTTTTTATATCAAAGCGATTATTCAAAGGTGAATGAACATAACAAAAAAGTTATCAAACAAGAATGGCATAGAGATGATTATGGAATACTTCGATGTAGCTCAATTCCCGTTAAGTTCAGATAAGATGATGGCCACAGGTGATTTAGTTCGTGTTAAGGTGCTGATCTGACACGATTAAGTCCAATTTAAATTATGGTGATAGACGTAATTAAGTTGAGTTTAGGTTAAGATGGTAACAAAACATGGTTAGGTTTGAATTAGGTTAAGGTGGTAATTAAACATGGTTAGGTTCGTCTTTAGTTTGTGTTAGGCTAAGGTGATGGCCGTACGTGGTTACTGCACACTGATGTTCGAAGAATATACGAATTCTTGATTTTCTGCAGCGTTTGCATTGCAACCTGTCTCAAATATGTAGCTGCCATTGGCGTATGGCTTAAATCTACCATTCATATCCTTGCGCGTCCGTGCATGGCGAGGCAGTGGCAAGCAAGGTCGCCGTGTTTTGGCAAAGTGGAAGAGCGCCGACGCGCACGGTGCAGAATTTCAAATGGACCGAGTGAGTCAGAAATTTAATTTTAATTGATACGTCGTCTCGATCCGGTGTCGTGTGTATATGAAAGCATCTTTGTTTTCAAATATTACGTGATGTTAGGGAACACCCGAGAAACAAGTTTTGGAGATGTAACATATGTATACGCGAAAAACAAACCTTTTCAAGTTGTGAGTATAAATAAATATTTGTAAAAGCAGTATTTTGAGAATTCTGTGTCCTTGTTCTTACGCAATTATATACGTATTATACTCTTTTTATTGTGTTCTTCATTTTTGTTTTTGTTTTTTTTTAACTTTTTCAATTATTTCTTATTCCTCCCTTGTCTTCTAGCTATTGTATTTTGAATACAAAGAGTTTGAGAGTAAATTTCATTTTTTGCTTAGCGGTGCTTACACTAATTGTATTAATTTGGCAATGTTGTGAAGCTCTACTAAATATACACAGACATTCTTTTACTTCGATTTATAATAGTAGATGATCTTAACGTTTCTGTTTGCACCTTTGTTTAGAGAGTTTTGGTGGGATAAGGTATTTTATGTAAATAGTAATTATAGTATAATAGTGATAAAGCAGGAAAACGTATTTTACATCACAATTCTTGAATACTATTAGCTAATATATTCACGCAAGAGATGTATAATGCCAGACAGTGATACCTACACATGAATCTTTTGTCATGATTATTCCAATCGTCACTTCTAAACGAACAATGACAGAGATTCAGCAATTCTCTGCAGTCCTTATTAAGGTTTTAGTGATCGTGCATATTCAGAAAATCATTTTAAATATTATAATATTGTAGAATACAATTCCACTGTATCCACTGTAGGATGCAAGAAGGGCCTGAGAGTCAAAATTGAATTTTGAGAAAAGTGTTTCTAAACATTTTGCAATTCAATATTTCTTATATGTAGTGAAGTTGTTTTAAAATTTTCTAAGATATTTATAAATTCAGTATCTTTCCTTTCCATTTCCTTAGTACAATATGAATTTTGTAATAAGTGAATTAGTAACTTTAATTCTAATTGGCCAACTCTGATCCGTTTTGCATAAATTACAAAAATGTAGTGAAAGATGACATTTTTTAATATTTGTATTATTGTTTACGATATTTATATAATATCTAAAAATATATTTGTATATTGTTAGAAAAAATATAATTTCACTTTAAATCATTTTGCATCCTCGACGATGTTTTCCTTATCCTGTTGAAACTAATCTTCAAATCGATTTGTTTTTTCTTCTTATAAAAAATCATATCGACTTTTGTACTTTTCCTGATTTTATACAATATTTTGATACAATTTAAATGTGCTATGTTATGTATTGAAAATGTCCTCTTCTAGCACAAAATTTGCAATGGTTACGTCAACTTCAAAGATAATATAATGAAATTTGGAGGGTATATATAACATCTTATTTAAAATTAATTGTGTAATTTAGAAATTGGATTTTATTGGTGTTTATTATTTTCACCTGTATTCGATATTAATTATACATTATCACAATAATATATCATTATTCTACGTAAAGAATAAAGTATGTGTCTATAAAATTGTGCTGTATATAAATATAGCAAGTTATCGTGACCACTGATTGAATTTTCAGTACCACTAAATTGCTAATATTTGTAATATGTATTAATATACAGGCAAACACACACCAGGAAACCTCTCCCATAAATATTTAACATTAATACGGATTCTGTAACGCACAATTTTTCTTGAAGATAAAAAGCTCATTAACCTACATGCCTCTTTAATGTAGATTCTGTATCGATACAACTTTGCAATAGCTTATCATGCCTAATCGTTTTGCAGATTTCGCAGCGCGTTCCTTAAGAATCGACTTGCAGACGCGACAGTATGGCATTTGTGATCGGTTAGGCGCCATGTCGGTTACCTTGGCGTTGGCAATTTTATTCGCGAGAGCCACCGTTTGTCCTGCATGCTTTCAGGCCGATACGTAAAAGGGCGAAAAACAACGTACCGGTTTCACTGTGTGTTTGGTTCGAGTCCAATAATAGAACTCGTCCGCTTTTGGAGTGTTCTAACGGGCGCCAGGTCTGTTTCGCCCGCCATTGCGGATTCCCATTAATTCCGCTTACATCGAAACGTCAGAGCGTTGAGCCTTGAATCTGTTTCTAGTTTCTTGTGAGAGTTCGTTTTTGATTAGGAGCGGAATCGAGAACACGCGAGCGTAACGAGATTCCCACGAAAATAGACCGATCACGCTGGCGCCATTAATGAATGTTCTTGGTAGGTTTCCCTTTAATGGACGATTACGGAATAAAACGTTAATGATTTAGCAATCAAGTTTTAAATTAGGAATGTTCAAAGAATGTTCAAGGGATTTGAAATACTTTATGTAATTCTATTACTTTTGGATACGGTGATAGAATTTTCCTTGTTTTTTTTTTGTATTATTTAATCATTGGATATACTAAAAATGAATTCTATAGCATTTAGTCAGTATATTATATTATTTAATACATATGTATTATACATTGTAGTTAGTTTTTGGGGGCGGTAAAACATTTTATAACTCTAATATTAAATATTCTGGAAAAACTAAGGAAGTATATGTATACGCATATAAATTTTATTATATATAATGGAAAATTAATAAGAATATTAAACAATCGTTGCAATAATTTATGTAATCCAATTATTCAAATGACATTATTGTGTAATATATTATACACTATTTTAAAATTTTTTGAGAATTTGATCATTGACTTACTCTTCTTCCGCATTTTAGAAACGCAATTTTCCACTTCTCTTAATCAGCGTGTTCACTTGAATAAATTTACTAAAGAAATGTGCATATATGTCTGATAACATTTCACACGCATTTAAATAGCAAATACACTTGTAATATTTAACTTATTTCTTAATATTAACTTTAATATTTCATCCTTCAAATCTACTGCAAAATACGTATAATTTTCAACTACTTCGTTTATTGAAAAATATTATAATAAATTATGTGTAACAAATTATAATCTATTAGACTTGTAACATTGTAATGTCCATTAATTATAATAAAAATTAACACAATTAAAATTAAATTATACAGTTGATAATACTTTTGAATTATTGATCATTTTATTGAATACAAACAACTAATTATTCCAGTGTATAATATTATAATATTTTCAATAAAAATTTTTATACATTTGTTACGGCTATCATTGCCGTGGCGTGGGTAACGCACAGGCGTAGTAGCCGGGGTAAAGGCTTAGACAAGGATGGGATAGGAAAGTCGGACGAACCGGTGTCTCTTTCACCACCGGGAGCCGAAGGATAGGCGAATCGTGGATGAGCCGGTGTCTATTTCACCACCGGGTGCCATGTTGGTTAGTTTCGTGGATGAGCCGACGTCTATTTCACTGTCAGGTGCCACTTAAGGAAAGGCGTGGATGAGCCGGCGTCTATTTCACTACCGGGTGCCACTAGGTAAAGGGTTTTGGAATTGTCGTTTGTCGATATACCTCGAGCGGTAAAGGTATATCTTGTGCGGAATACCAAAGGTTGCGTTACTGTAACTATTGAGATGGGTTTTGTAAGAAAGTGAACTGATAGACTTTTACAATCGATATGTATTATAAGAATACACTTAGTTACATTATTCTTAGTCTACTCTGACGGCAAGAGTAACCTTCTCGGCATTAACGCAGCACGAGCGCGGGGGCAGTCTTAGACGATCCGGCTTGAAAACTCACATAGTCGTTCAAATATGCTCGAAGGGGACTTCAACCCAATCTCGCCCAGAGTTTCGTCGTGACGTCGTACTAAGCTTCTACTGAACCCCCGAGCCTCGTTTCGTGGCTCCTTATATATCCACAAATCCGTAGATTTTGGGGGACGGGTTGTGGGTGTACCTCCTACTATCCACATTCCAAGACTTGGGGGTATCTCTGATTAGCCACGTTCTTAGAAGTAATTACTTCTTATCGCATGGCAGAGCCCTACACAGGACTGTACGCTGCCCGTTTCGGTACCCCGGAGGGTCCGTACGTAACACGTCAGTAAATGAAAAAATAATAAAATACATTCTTCAAAACAGAAATTTTTAAGTTGGAAGACCCATTACGTTATTTTTATACTGCAAACATTTATGCAAATTTATATTTCTATAAATAAGTTAGAAGAAATTGGACCTAAATTAGTGGTTATTTCACCCACTGAATATCATAATTTCTACTGTACTTGAATATTTCGTATAACTTTATAGATTATCATTCTGCACCGTTAAATTTCCAATAAATGCATAAAAATCTGCAGCCCAATTACTATATTAAATTTATTTCATCAACACTTCTTTTCATAAATCCAAGGATACTTCATAGATTTAGATAACCTGTTCCTCGAGATTCGAAAAAAGTGGTATAAATTAATTTCCCATACAACAATATAATTAACGTTAAACTATACAATCTGGTAATCCTTATCTTAAAGTATGTAGTAACTACTTGCAGTAGGTAAGTAGTAACTACTTCGTTAACTATACAGATGGCAGCGTATATAATTTGAGAAATTTTATAATTTAGATTAGTACTATTATCTGCATTTGTTTCAGCCTTTGTTCAGCAAATAGGAACTTGATTACAAACTTACATAATATATAATATGCACATTATCTTCACTATTTACATTTATAGTACGTTACACTACCCTTTAGTGACTTCTTTTTTGCCTTCTCTCACTTCATTAAAATATGCCACTGTATATATTTTTAGTAAATAATGTATGCAATTATAATTTAAAAAAATAATATGAATCTATATTTCGTTCCGGACAGTTTTCGTGATGTTAATTTTGTATTTTCCTTTTTTGTTTCAGAGTCGCCACCACCCCCGTACTGCCTTATTGCCGACAGACTGAGACCCGAAGGTGAGTGCCTTCTTCTTTCACATTTTAATCGCATGTGTACGCATGTGAACACATTCCATGCTTGTCTGTATGTGAACACATGGAATGTAGCCGCGCAATCGTTCGAGCGATAACTCATGTTTATTACTCGCGAAACGTTTAGCATGCGAGTCATGGAGATCGTCCTTTAACGTTGTCACATCTCACGACCTAACTCAAAGCAGAAATTCTGCAAACAATGCATATTTGTATCAGGAGGAAAACGTTTCATAGTGTTAATACTATCAATATTATTGCAAACTTTTAGCATACATATAAAATTTTTGGTTATTATTCGAGATTAACCTATTACCTACTTACCATGACTTGAATTTGGAAATTATCCATTTTTAACGCTAGTACTTCGTTTAAAAGAAAAACGTTGGGAATTAATGAGTTAAAGAAATACGAAAATTAATTTTCGATTCGATTATTTGCTGCCATGTATATATTAATCGTTTGCCTTAGAATCATAAATCACATTATGATCTAGATATAGTAAATATTCGCTTTTACCATAATAAATGCCAGTAACGTATAATGTTTCAATATTTTGCATTCGGTACTGTATCAAAGCAAAGAATAACTTTCACTAATATGTGCAGCTAGTAAAATACCGTAAAACAAGCGGTTAATGTATCATTTATTTGGAGAAATCAATTTTTAAAGTCAATCTTGACACAAATTTATTTTGTGTACGAGTAGTATGAATTTCTAAAAGATCAATTAAGTAGATATTGATTCATTGGAGCTTGAAATATGTGAAATGTATTATTCACCAGTTCATAACTACTGGAATTTAATGAGGTGAATTGCAAATGCAGATATGATTGAACAAGTGTAACGCTCATTTAAGCTCGATGGAAATTAGTGAAGACGGATATTATAAATAAATATAAATTACAAAGTTGAGTAGGTTTACGAAAAATTTATTGATTAAAAAAAACTCGGTACATATTAATTTTCATTCATAATTTTATAGATAGATAAAAAACAGCTAAACTCTACAATTTTAAATTCAATAATATCTTCACTATTGAAACTACACTGTTACCTTTATATTGTAGTTATGTTTTCAATGAATTTTAAAGATATCCAATTTTAATGTTTTCTAATTCATTTTTGCATTTAGCACTGCACTTTTCTATATTTCTTTTGTGTAAGAAATTCTAGCTCATGTTTGTACATAATCGAATAATGAGTTGTATATAACACTATAAATGGTCGCCATTAAACTTCATATTTATCTCAAATGAAAGCTTCATATCTTTATATGCATATTTTCTTAAGTCTCATTTCATTTCTTTATCGTTATATTTTCTCATTTTATTACTCTACCATTGTACTGATATAAAGCAACTTCTTCATGACAATTATTAACTTGTAGCTTCTTCATTAAACTGAAATATTTTAATCATTTCCAGTTGTGTTCTCCTAATTGGAGAAAAATTTTGGTTATAGGGGGTTAATGATTCTCAAGATGCAGTATTTCATTTTCATTCACGATCAATTCATATGGTACACACGTGAAAAGATCATCTTATAACTCGAACGGACACGTTGTAAGTCGATCTTATTGATTGCGACGAACCATATGGATAGACCATATAGATTTCAGGGTATCGCTGTTTCCGTGGTCGACGTAGACCTGTGCCAGGAAACACTGATCTACTTGATGCAAGTCGGTCGGTCTTATCATATGTATCGCGAAAATTATATTCTGTACTTTAATTTACACTTACAAATCTCTGGTAGAAGTTACTATAAAAATTTAATGGGACTTACATTACTTCATTTAGTCTATTAACCTTTTCATTGCTAAGGGTAGACGTAGGACTATTGATTATCGATATCTTCTGAATATTTTATTGATACTTAATGATACATCGATAATATCATTAAGACACCAATGACGAATGACAAGGCAATAGTAAATTTCCATACGTTTGGAAGTTGGCAGAAAAATGTCTGTGGATATAAGCGACGTTTGTCCCTAATGAGCTTTTATTATCTAAAATTGGATACATATGTTATACTTCCTGAGAGGAGAAATCGATTGCAATCAATATATACAGACATGTTATCTGTAATTAATTCAAATAAAAATGAATACATTTATATTGTAGCTACATCATGCTCTGTCAATCCCTTATTGTCTCTACTTTCGCCTTAACGATAATTTAAATTGCTTCTGAATAACTCTAACGATATTTTATTGATACTATCAATATATCAAAGTATCAATAACATTCCGATATTATCGATATTTATCGATATCCGCATTATTAGTCCCATCTACAGCTAAAGGTGACTGAGGTCACTCAACGCTGAGTCATCATCATTCACCCAAATTTGTAAAATGGATATTATACTATTTTTAATATACGTTGATTAGAAATGATAATTTTTGGTCTATAACATGTAATTACAAATAAAATTTTATGATTAGTTAACTGCAGTAATGAAAGGGTTAAATCGTTATGCCAATTACTTAATATTTTGGATGTAATAATCTATTTCCTTAAAGATTTTTGATTTATTAATGCATTTTTACATTTTTGCATTAAAAACGTATATTGTCGTTACATTCACAAGGATTAAAATTGATAATATTTAAACTACAATTATATCTTTTTATTCATTTTTAATTCAATGTATATGAAGGAGATCCTAAATAGCAAGAGAAATTTCCCAAGTATAAATCGCTAATTTTGATAAAATTTGCAATTTGTAATGTACGATATGGTTTTAGAAGAAGTATTCAACACATTTTTTTCTATGCGCTGCTGGCATCTATCCATGAAAGGGTGAAAACAGACTCTAAAGTGAGAGGTAGAAAATGTAATATCTGGCGTAATATTTCACAAACTATTAAAAAATGGTTTAAAAGAATGTTTCATATATAAAATTTTCTTATTTTTAAATAAGGCATCCAATTGTGTAAATAAATTTGAAAAAATTCATGTATTGAAGCCTTTATAATATTGTACGACTTAGAAATCACATAACTGTACATCAATATTCTTGAAACATTCTGTTTTAGTATTTCGTATTGGAGCTTATTTGTACACTATTATACTGACATTAAGTGACTTATTTATAACAATTTTACATCAAAGTAACAAGGACCCATAATTAATTAAAAAAATGTTTTTCTTAAGCAAACGAAATTCTGATTGTAGTAATTAAATAATACGGATATTATATTAAAAATTAAAATATCTTTGCCAATTTGTAATAAGTTAGATAAAAAGTTCACACTTTCACCCTATATTTCCTAGAAATTCAATATCTAATAACCAGCGAGAATATTTTTGATCTTCTTTCTGAATTCAGCCCATTCCTTTCTTTTCAAAGAATTTTTAAACCAGAAATTATGTTTCATGCTATTTTTACGGACCACTTTTACAATGCTCCGCGGCTGGTTTTGACTTGGCTGCCTCTCTGCTTCTTCCTTTTCTCTTTTCGTGATCCTAAACTGGTTCTCGGGATCGATACGAGCATACACAACTACACGCAGATCCCTCAGCCATCGATAGATTCGCCTTTTGCTTTGAAAGACGCCTGTTCGGTTCGATCTTGCATAGCCTATGATTGCGTAATATAGTTCGATATAGCGAAATCATCTTTGTCACTATTCTTCTGGAAAATCGATGTCTCAACTTTGACACGGGATTTCCATTACGCAGAATAATGTCGAAATGAAAATTATTATTTTTATGGGCGAGTAGTAATTGATTAGCCGATATCTGGAATGAAAGCATGATAGTAATAGTAGTATAAAATCTAAATATAGAAGTCATGGAACGTTTTAGCTTCTTGTTTTATGAATTCAGAGATTATACGTTGCAACAGTAGCTACTTACTTACCACTTTAATATTGTGTCAAACATAAATATTGGAATATTACATTTAATTTGTATTTAATAATTCCTAATCATAACTCTTTAGACTTCGTTGGCTCCGCTATGGATACACTCGTAAATTTTATCCAAAGATAAGATTTAAATTTCTTTAATTCTATTTTGACATATTCATTTTTAATTCCTTTGAAATACATAATACATTAAGTTCTCATAGGAATCAGAAAAATGTATTGAAGTTGCTGTTGTATTATATTTTATTATTTAAAAAAGTTTAAAGTGCGAGGGGTTATATATTTGAAATTAAACTTTATTACCGAACTACGAATGTTTGTGCATTTAAAATATGTTAAAATATGCAAGTGAGATATGTGAAATATAATAATTGAATATATTCAAAAACATAACAACACATGCAAAAACTGTGATGGATATGTACTAAATATATTGAAAGTATGCTATAACTATTTAGACATAATTATAATCGAAAGTTTGATTATTCGAGCCGAAAGGTCAGTAAGTAACATCGAACATCACAAAATAAATATGTACAATAAAAGGGTATGAAAGAATTATAAAATTTATGAAAAGTTAATTTAAGAAACATATGCAAATTATGAGTTGCATGAGCATCCACAATTTACTTATTATAGATACGCTGTATCTTCATTGTATTTAGAGCATAATATTCATCTCTAGCGTGACGGTGCTTGTAAGGCAAGATGTTACTGCTGTTGGTAGAAGAAAATAAGTAAAATTTTTCGTTCTTACGTGATGCATTTTGCACAAGTGTATTCGTATACGAGAAACGCATTTTCTTTGTTGAATTACAGTAATACTGTAAACTAAAATACAATAAAACGTTGTTCATCATCTATGAAAGATTCAACATGAACAATGAAATATAAAGTAAATAATTAAAAATTAGCAGCTAATAAATAAACTAAAAAAAAGACGCTACAAATTAGCAATGAAATAAATTAAAGTCAGAACGAAAAGAAAATCAAAGCATGATTAATTAATATTCAGTTAAAAAGCTTAAGAGTGTAAGAATGAGAGCAAATTCGCTATACAGTGGCTACAAAAAATATTTATACATCAATGTATTTTTTTGCCATTTAGATACTAAATAATTAAGCTCAACTAAACTATATTCCGCATCATTTAATAGTAGTCTTATATGATCAGACTATAAAGGTCTGTTGTATTAGAAATAAAATATAGAAGCTGATTAAAAAATGCTTAATTGAAAAATGTAATTATGTACAGATACTTTTTGTAGCTATTGTATTTTCTGACGTAATTTCGCGTACGCTAAACTGTACGTAGTCGCAATCTATCGAGCTAGTTCATGGTGATAGAAGTATCTGTCGACAACATGAAATCGTTTCTCGAGGAAAAAACATGAGGTCTCACGATAGGAGGTAGTATTAGCATGATAAAATCAGATTGCTGGCAGCATTCGTCATCCGCGTAAAACGCGGGTGGTGGAAGAAAAGAAATATGTACGTAGCCGTAGAATAAAGACAAGAAGAAAGGAAAAAGAACACGATTCTTAGAAGAAAGAAATTCATTATGAGAGTTTGTCTGTCACGAGGCAACATATCAGATGTAGCAGGCGTGTAGATTTATGCTCGTGGAAGAAAACTGGGCCAACACGATGGAGCAGAGAAGATAAAACGTGCATCGCCACTTGTTGCATTCACCCGGGAAATAGGAGAAATTTCTTCATTCATGAAACTCGAACCAGCACATTCCGTATAGCGACGGACTATGAACCCGCGGCAATTAAAACACACAGTAAATCGGTTGATGAGAAACCTCGAGAACACGACAAAATGATATAACATGCCATTTTTGCGAAAAGATTATTCAAGACCCTTTATAAATTTTAAAAATTGGGCTTTCTTTATTAATTGGTACCAGAAAAGGTTGTAGATAATGATTAATTGTTTTATGATCTTAATAGCTACATTTTCTTGTAGTAAACAGTGGTAGGATGTGGCATTGGGGATGATAAAATACAGTAATAATAACTTTGATGTAGTGAAAAATAACAAGAAAATATTAGCAATAATTAAATTTATAAATTTACTAATTTAAAACAGTATACCACGTTATATTATATTAAATTGCTATTAAATTTAGTTATAATCTTTATGCTTAATAAGAACATTTCCAAATTTAGAAACAAAAGGCTTCTAAGAAAAAAACTCGTTATCTTTTTCCAGTAAAAAGTTATTAAGATACCTATACAAAGTAAACATTTTTAAAAACTATCACTTTACTACGTTTAATCTTGGAAAATCATTACATTAATTTTGCCGCATTAATTATCTAAAAAAGAAAACATAACTTACTGATTTTTTAAAAGTTATCACGCTTTTAAAATTCGCGAGATTCGCAAGTCATGAGATTCGTCAGTGAATATTGGCGATCTACTTCGTTAATTTTTTTGACGAAAAAAAAGGAGGAAGCAAGGAACAAGCATATGAAGAATTTCTGTGGCGGTATGATTTATTTCCGCACGTGCTCTCTTTGCGCGCTGTCAGTGACAGAGTTCCACCAACGGTTGCGCAAATTTCAACGAATACGACGAAGGACATGGCACAGCGCTCTATGCAGTCCCTTTCAAATGCACGAGGACAAATCTTGTTCCTATTGCGTTACACCGTGGCTGCGTTTTTAAATTTCCCGCGCTCTTCACTCTGCACCACCTCCGTGTATCACCGCCATTGTTCTTATTCAAGAGCTGGCGAATATAACTGATGACTTTTTATCATTTAATTCACCATCGATTAGATTAAATATCATTCGGTTCTATATATTTGTCACGTAAACAGTCTTCATTCATAAAAATACATAAATATCCAATCGCAACGCAGTACACATGAATATTTTTAGTCTCTTTGATTCTTTGACCTTATATATAAGAGCGACATTATGTACACTATATAAAATTTGTAACTTCGCTTTACTTATTGGACAATAAGAAGGGGAAAGGGGTTTTTCTTAGTCAAAAGCTTATGCTTTAAAGATTATAATGGTGGTAGAGTCTAAAATGTCGAAACCACATAGTTTCGGAGATATTAATAAAAATATAGTCCAGTCCAAGCCCTAATTAGTTTACCTTATCTTGATCGAAAGTGTATTCCTTAAAGTTGTCAATGGTAGTGGGTTCGAATTGCTGCGAACTCATAGTTTCCACGATATTAATAAAAATACATGACGACCCAAACCACTCGTCTCGAGCGGCGAAGTAAGCGGACATCGCGCGGTTCTATCTGCGTAGTCACATATGTATATGTAAATATGTATTGGCAGAATGTAATTTAGTAGTACCAATATTTCTACTAGTATCTCGGAAGCTATGAGTTTTCTAGATTTCGGCCCACCACCATTGCAATCCTTAAGGTATAAGCTTTCAATCAATATAAAATCCTCCCTCTTTTCTCATTGTCCCAATAATCAAAGTCGTGCCAAGCTTGTAAATTTAACTTATACGAAATAATAAACAGTCACTATAAAACGTTAAATTACATGATGGAAATAATTAGTACAAGGAACAATATCAATATTAGGAAACGTATATAAACATTATCTCTTAAGTTGGTTAAAAAGTTTTGTCGTTTTTCTACAATGTGACGCTTGAATTGCAATACATAAGTAAATATGTAAATAATTTTTCAAACGCAAATAAGATTTATTAGTACACATTTCAATCATTTGAACAAAAGTCTTAGTGATTAATCGTATTTATCATGTTTAACATAACGTTGAAATATAGAAAAATAACATGCGTTTTTTGCACATTGCTTCATATTATTATTGTAAAGGTGAAGGAGGTATTATAAACTAGGGAAAAATGATACAAATAATAGAATAGGCTAATATTGCAACGATATCACTATTTCTGAGATCTTATCAAATCTTTTACTAGAAGTATATCCGCAAATTTGAAAGTTGAAAATTACATTTAAGCGAGTTCTCCGCTGAAAAAATGCAAAATTGTTGAAGATGGAATGATGAAATTTTAATACAGGCTGAGGAACTTCTACCCCGCCGATACTTTACGCTCCTACTCTCCAGTTAGACATCGTCCTACCCAGACCTAAGAAACTTTTTCCACGCTAGTGTTTTACTCTGGGCCCATTGGAAATTATATGTATATGCACATGTTGAGTGTAGAAGTAAAGTGCGTATAGTGGGGATCTCTTAGCGAAGCAGGCGAGTCGGGGAAAGAGTCTCGTGCGGCTCGCAATCCGCTAGTTCCTTAGTCCTAATTTAGTGTATGAAAAATTGTTGACAAAGGGAAACAATACAATTTTGAATGGTATTATGCTTCTACACGTCTTTAAAATACATTTTTTGGTCAACCTAATATAAAGTCACCATCGAAAAAGTTAACCCTTCGTATTCGAGACTTTCCAAAACTTACTTATTTTGGCAACTAAGGGCCACTTGTAGAGTACAAAGGATTATATCGTGAGTTCGGTTACATATCAACGAAATTTGGGCAACATTGAAAGAAGAGAGGAGACGTAGTAGCAGTAATATGCCGGCCCAAAAGTCGGGTTAAGAGCAAGTATACGAAGCAGGGCGCCTTAGCGCCAGGGGAGGGACCGAGTAATATGAAGTTCCCCAGTATGCACCCAGCATCGTGGTGGGCGCCTGTCGCTTGGCTTTTATATTTCTCTCTTCGTTTCGTCGTCCTTGATACGCTTCTCTTCTTCTCTGTTCCTCCTACTATTTTACTTCTTCTTAGTTCTTCTTTTTCTCTCGCATGTTCTCCACTATTCACTTTCTTCCTCTCTCTCTCTTTCTTTCTTGATCTCAAGTAGTACTTCAGCTGCCCCTTATACTATCTCTTTCTGGCTTGGTACTCGAATGCTGGATTCTCTTCTGCTATTGGAGCAAAGCACGCACTCTTAAGGCGAATTCACACGGTTCACTTTGCATTTCAATTATACAAATGTACGACTGGTTCAACGTAATTTCGAGTAAAATGGACACAGTGTAAGTGACCGTTTAATTAAAGTGTTCAAGTAAATTGAACACATCAAAACAAATTCATAAAATTTTAACTTTATTTCGTATGACTGTTCATTCGTAATAATGTGAACAAATTAAATACGCGTGTAAAGACGCATATCTGACATTAAAAGATTTATTTTAATTTTGCCAAATCAATCGTGTTTTAGTAGCTATAAATGAACTGTGTAAATTTGCCTTAAGCCACAGTTCTCCATCCTTCTTGCGACGTCCCTCTGTGGTCGGCCGTTCTCCAGACGGGCTTCCTTTCTTTCCCTCTGCCTTTCGACCGCTAGGTTGGCGCTCTGGGGCCCCAACCCGTGCCTCCAAGATAGGCGGGAGTGGCTCTCTCGCATTCCGTTGCTTCCTTCACTGGACTGATCTAGCCACGACCCTACTGAAAGACCTGCATGGTTTCCGGATTAACGGAAACCGATACTTCTTCAGGATTTCCGCTATAGGATCATGAGATTCAATAACAATAGATTTTTTGTAATCATTAGTTACAACAACATTCGTGATAAACTTTTTACAGTAATAAGGGTTATATTTAACACTAGAATTATCGATGACTGAAGTATACTTCAGTATAGTATATTATACTTATTTGTAGCAAAAAAATAAAAATACTAGATATTTGCCAAACTCATATGATTAAAGTACGATAAATGGTCATCTATATTTTGTACAGAAGATCATGGAATGTTCTAAAAAAATGCAGCGTTGCAAATTTTCTATAATTTTTATGGTAAACTTGTAACTAGACATTTTAACACTAGAACTACCGAGATGGTCAAAATGACCTATCTATAATTTTTTATAGAAATTGTATAAATTTGCGCTAATGCACTTTTGAAGATCCTTGGAGATTTTTTGCAAATAGTGCGAATGAAAATTTATTTCCTTTGCATTATGTATTTCTACAAGTATTCTATCATTTTAATCGCCTTGCTACAAATAAGTATACTTCAATTGCCCGTAGTTCTAGTGTTAACTGCCTTAGTTAGTTTTAGTGTTAAGAATTGTGGTAAAATGTTTAAGATATGCTTTCACATGACCTGAAACTTCATACTTTTGGCTACTATCACATCATATTGTTGGAGATACTTTCATACACTCCAAAGTTTGAAAATTTAAGTTCTTTTCGAAGTTTTCCTCCTAGTTTTCTGTAATCGAATACAAGGAATGAAGTTCAAACTAAAGTAAATCTCGTTAAGATTGACAACTATCTTAGTGGTAAGAATGGAGGGTTGAAATTCGGTAAAAAAGTTTTTTGAGAAGCAGACTTGGGCTAAGGTTCTGAAATAAATTAGTGGACTTCAGCAGCTGATTTCTTCAAATCAAAGAAATACAGTAATAATCATCGAAAATACTCTTTATTGAATTCCATTTTCAATCGCACTAAAATGTCTGGTTTCGTTTATTAATGCAGAGTACACGTATTGAATTATTTGTAAAGAAATTTAATCTGTGAAACGACGTGCCAACATTCAATATATCATTAGTACATTTCAAGTAGGCACCTATAGTGAACTCCCAGAACTAACTCGAACACCTAATAAATTAGCTCAATACCTATATCTAGTTTAATTTTAATTCCTAATTATTTTAACATAATTATTCATTTTGCTATTTAACTCCTGCTTTGCGAAGAGATAGATATGATAAATTTAAAGTTATAGAAAATAATAAAGTTTATTGGTTTTTAACTGAATGTTACTTTGCATATATAAAAATTACTATTAAGTATATGTAATTTTCTTCATTTATATAATATAATTCCAGTCAATCAAGTTTTCCAAATTGTTATATTAAAATCATTTGGTTCGCGGTGCCATTGCAAACAAATATGCTGAGTTCCGCGTCAAAAATATTGAGAAACGCTAATTTAGTATATATTACGTGTCCCATAAATAGCACCTGAATTTTGTTTAAAAAGACACGAAATTAATTTCTATATCCAATATTTTCAAACCTGCCATCCATGTGAAGATGTATGTGTAGAAGATGTTTTGTCACGTATCAGTGACATAATTGCCGTTACAAATACCTTAATACAATACCTTAATACCTTGTTATAAGTTTCCTCGATACTTATAAGAAAAAGCACCTTACGGTACATCCTATGGGTGTTACATCAACCTACCCAGAACAGGAAGTAAAAAAGAAGAAAAAATGGTAATATGCTAATAATTCAAGTATGTGTGTTCGTTCACCTTGGTTAGTTCATAGAACGGTATATGTTTCTACCTAGACGATCGATCTGTACAGTCTTGCAAATTTAGCGATGACATTATCGATTAGCAAGTAACTGACTATGCTTAATGACTTAGAACGACAGTTTCTTCGTCGTGTTTCTTTTTACCACGAAATTTCTTTTCTTTTCCTTTACGAAGTATAAGCACAAGAGTCGATCAAAACCGCTCAGCAAACACGCACATAAACGTGTTTGCTCGCGATCAACGCAGTGGTAATGGGTTGCCAAGTTTACGTGTCAATTTATTCCTTATCAACGAATAAATATTTGTACACTGATTGTTCTGGATCCCGTCTCCGCGTTTTGTAATACGCACATGATTCGTATTTTGCATCTCGTGTGCATTCAGATTCGATACTTTTGAAGCATGTTTTACGGATTCACAATTGAAAACCACAAAGAAAAATATGTCATATTTTTTTTTATACTTTCAATCAAATCCACATTACCAAAATTGTATTTTTATTAGGCGTATACATTAACTCTAAGCCACAATATATTCAGTACAATTTTAATATTCAGAATGTTTAGTATTTGCACAACTATGAAGTCAATTTGTCAGTTGAAAGATAGAAACATAACGATTTTCTATTGATAAAGATGTCAAGAGTTTAAAAGTAAACGCGCTAAATTAATTTGTACGCCTAATATTTGAATTCTGATAGTAAACATACGTTTTTGTAACTTTTTCTAAAATCGAGGAAACTAATGGTTGTTATATTAGTATTTTTTGCAAAGATTCGTGAACTTACCAGCTAAATGCTAACTGACCAAAATAAAAGCGAACTTTATCAAATATTTTTTTTTTCAAAATAAGTGTGTACGTCATATTATATATAAGTAATAATTAGCGATGGTCTATGAGATATAATACTTGATTATAGTGCTAATAAATTTGTAATCCTGCAATACTGTGTTTATGTACAATCTCATGAATACTATAACTAGGGAACTGTATGCCTTAACCATTAATATACGTAAAAATGGGGTGTAGGTAGATTGAGAAACATAGTTTTACAATATGAGATTATTATTGTATAAGTTTTTAACAATTAAAGCATAGATATAAAGGGTTATCCAAAAGTACCTTTAGGATGTTGAATGAGAATATCTGTCGAACGCCATGTTTGTTAGTAAAATAGAGGTGAAAAAAATAAAAATTGAAAATAGTACGAACGAAGATAATAAAAATAAGAACCAGATTAGAAAAGGGTAAAGCAGAAAGGGAAAGAAAAAAAGTGAAGGTACGTGTTCATATAGTCTATTTTGGATAATTCTTTACTTTATGGAAGTTGAATTTCTTGAAAATAACTAGATGCAATACTTCATTACAGTATTTTATATTTAACCGATTTGTTTAAATTTTGTCATTGTTTCAGTTTTAAAGTGATTGTAGCCTTGAACTGGAATTTTACATTTTTACATTGGAGAATACATGAACTAGTTTTCGTTAAGAGGAGATCTATATAGTTCGCGGATGTGTGAGGATGATAATATATCTTTGTTAGTATAGTTAGGTAGAATCGTTTGTAGTGTAAGTTAACATTGGAATCAGTTGAACCGAAGATTAAGAATATCGATTAGTAAATTTGACCAAGCATATTCCTTTCCAAAAATCATATCAAATTAAAAAAAGAGAAATAAAAATTAAGTTACGGACTTATTGTTAGTCAACTTTGCTACAAAAATCCATAACGATAAATCTTTGGATAGAAGTATTAAACTATTTACATTTTTGAAAAATTTTTTAGAGATTTTACACACAATGAAAGTAGAAGAAAGAATTCGAAGTTCTTTAAATTTGTTTTGTAATTCGTGTTGATTAAAGTCTTTGTATGGGAGCTTGTATGAAAATATTTACTGAAGTGTTGATAAACTTAGTATCCAAACATGTGGTCGGCGTGTTTTATTTTCTGATATGGAATACACGTAAATTATAACACGTGTGATTTAGTTTATTTTCAAAGAAAGCAAAAACTTTTCAGAGTCCTGAATCTTATATTATTTTGAAAACTTTTGACTACATGGAAACTCGGTTTTAAGTAGTTATACATTTAATAACAACATTAATTATGCTTTTACAATTATTATATTTTTTTATACAAATTGTAATGATTAATTTAAATTCGTTTGTCTTCAATTTTAATCCTTCTATATTGTGTTCATTAGTGACTTTAATTATAATGTACTTTCTAAACAAATCTATTACAAAATTAAACACTTGTATTCCTAAATACTTTCAAGACCATTAAAAATCTAAAAAGCTGGTTCCAGAAAAGTTCAAAATAAAAATGATATATATATAAATTAAAATTTATACTAATTTAGAAATATCATTTTATTATATAAACCTAGATCCAATTGTGAAGTTAAATTGTTAACAAATATTGATAACAATCTCATTCCTTCCATATAGTAAAAATAATATGAGCGTAAACATAGGTTATAATATAAATAGGAAATATATAAGAGGATATAAATTGTAAATTAATGGTAAATGAAGGAAATTGAGAGCCGGCAAAGATTCATGACGCATAGTGGGACCAGAAGATATTTCCATGAAACCCCTCCTAAAAATACTTGACGGATGTTGAATCTTCGTAGCTACATTTCTCCTTTTGCTACTGTTACTGCCTTCTAGTGATGTTCGTGGCAGGAAATGCTTCTCCCGTAGGAACGAGCCGCTGGAATTCCAGAAGAATGCGACCGCCCTCTTGTCCGACTTGTTGTCCTCTGACGTCACCCTCTCTTTTAGTCAATGAATTCTGCCTTCCATAGTCTATCCCTAAAACGATTAGTCCCTTTGGCCATTCTTGAAACATATATAAAAGTCGACTGGATCAAAAATCTGCTTCCAGAAAGCTAAAGAACCTCTAGTTATACTTCGCCGCATAAATGTTTACAGTAACTTACGCTATACAAATAAAATAATTAAAATATTCGGTTTATAAATGTGCAGTTTATTAGAAATATTACACTTGTACATTGAAGTAACATTACATAAGTATGATTTAATATTGGAATTGGAATTATCACAATAATATTCTTTAAAGAGAAGAATAACTTTCTTATAGTTATTTAGTAAATGAAAAAGATAATGGGTATACCTAACGTAAATCACAAAACTTCACATGTTCAGGATGTGTCAAGGGTGCAGAGTGTCCCAATGGTGCAGGGAACACAATGCACAGTAATCAAGAAATCAAACTTATGCTTTCTTTAAGTTAAATATCCAAGTTCTTGATTTCTAAAAATTTATGATTCAAGACTGATTTATCATCTTTGATAAATGGTAAATCTCCCTTGAAAGGGTTCTTTCTTCGTAGGATATTATTTGTATTGATAAATTGAAACAAGATAAGATTGTACGAAATTGTGGTATATAATTTTTATAAAGAAAGTTAATATAAAAGAAAACGCAGATGTTTGAAATTAGTAATAAAAATATTTTTTATTTGTCTATAACTAAATATTCTAATTTGTTTTCGTATGAAAGGCTTTAAAAAATTTCAACTTTTAAATTCAGAACCTTAATTTTTAATCATTTCTTATTTAATAACTTAATCTTTATGACATTCATTTTTGCTTTTCTTTGAGTTTGTGGAGAACATGTTTGGACTTGAATTTGAATATATTGAAGCTTGAGGAGAAATGTCTGACAATGATATCATTTTATGAGCACACGCAAGTTTATTAACAGGGGTTTAAAATTTCGTAGGGCTTTAATTAAGCCATAAAGTCGTAAATGTGAAATTATACAGCTCCATGTAATTTATTGAGCACTTTCTACGGTTTTTTGAAGATCAAAACGCTGCAATCGCAACCTAATGAAGATCAATAGCATCTTTTCGTAATATTAATTGACATTTACGGCTTCACTTAGATCGTATGCAGCAGATATTAATCTAATGATTAACGATTGGTAATACTGCTTGAAGGACATCATCTTCAAGTTTAAATAAAAATATAATTATCAAAAAAATAAAAATCATTTGTGTACATAAAAGATTTGCCTTAAAAATTATATATTTTAATAATTAGTTATTGAAGAAGCAGCATGGATTTAAAGAAATGGATAATATTAAAATCTAAATAATTTATAGTTTTTTATTTTTTCAAATTGTATTTGCTTGTCCATTTTATCCATCAGAATTTATTCTTTACATATTTAGATATAAATATTATGACAATTTAAAACATACAATATCATATTAAAATTTCATTAAAAAATTATATACATAGTAAAATTTAAGTCTAGTAAATTTGAAAATATAAAATCGTTCTCAGTAAACAAAAACAATTACAACCCAGTATTCTATAGTACTACAAAATTTCTAAACTAAAAAGGCGTACACTTCAATATAATATTACTCTATTACAAAAAGAAAAATACTTGTTTTATTTTATATTTACAAAATCTTATCAAATCTACTCAACTTATTCAAAAGAAATTAAGAAATAATTCCAAATATAAGTTTACAATAAAAGGAAAAGATGTAAATTTCAAAATAAAAATCGATAGTTCTATAAGATCAATAGCCGAGGGTAGAATTTAATAGAATTATGCAAACAAATAATGAAACACGTACGTGTCGTACAGGTGCTCTGGGGGCCGGGTTAAGATGGAAGATAGCATTCTTACAAGCGAATTAGTTGGTCGTTTCGAATGTTAAACGAGATACTCGCTGTTACGTTCACGATAAATGATCTGCCTGCGGCGGATCATTATTTTAGACGATACTGTCACCTCCTTTGTGGTCGGGCAACGTACGACGTCGAATTTCCACGACAACCATGATTCACCGGACCACAAATTCGTCGTCCAGGCTTTCCTGTCTCCCCCGGAGCAAGTGAAAATCATCAGGTTAATCGTTCACTGGTGTCCAAGGTATTTTCGATTGATGGATTCTTGCAAATTACTCGCACCATTAATATTCATCTTGACTTATGTATATAGCAAGGGTAACCAAACCTTGTCATAATTGCAGCCATATATTGTCCTTCGTAAATACCCGGACATCGCACCTTCCATTTAGATAAATACTCGAAAGTCGCATCTTCCAATTTGTATGAATATTTATTAATACCTGTTCAAGATTAACTTTTTTCACTGCATACGAATGTTATTCATGCCCGAGCGTTATCTACGCCTTTAAATTTACTTACCTGATTGGTAAAAAACATTATTAAAGGAAAACTCGATGTCAGATAGCAACCAAATTTATAAATAATTTTCTGAATGATAGCAGAAACTTTATGGCGGACAGCCTCGTATTACACTACATAATAAAATCAGTAAACTTATAAAAATATTAGGTTCATCTTTCATACAGTATGTTTCAAGTTTACTAAAATAAGTAGTATCAATACACGGAAGTTGCAATTAGCGTCTAAATACTTGTGACTGGTGATGGGATAGAAACGTTTCGAATTGCTTCAAATGAATTTTGTGTACAAACAATAAATTCAAATCACTTCGAGCACGATTTAAACCTAAAGCTCTTGAAATTTTTATTCTCTTGGAAGTCTTGAAAATCTTACTCATTATAGAAGTTAGATCTTTTTACAAAGGTCCAAATCATTGAGAACCGTTTTCAATGTTATTTTATTTTCCTTTTCTCACTTCCAAGATATCACATTCGTAATTCGTAACATATACTGCAAGATATATTAACAACTCCAACTTTTCAGATTTTCTTGAATTATTTGTGTTAATAATATTACTTGCATAAAAGTAATAAAAATGCTTTTAAGATACGAGTTCTCATTAAATTTTCTCAATACTTATCAAAAGTCTCAAGACTTCCACGACTATTAAGACTTTCAAGACGATCAAGTCTTTTTGGTTTCGAAATCTATTCAAAGTGATTCGAATTCTTCGTCATTTTACAGATCCGAAGCGTTTCGAAGTATTCCAAGTCCCATCACTACTCGTGACCACGGTTGAGCCACCCTTGTATAGTATCTGGTCGTAGAGCATGCGCAGTATCGCGCCACGGTAGAATGTAGAACGCTTTTTCGCAATGCATCGTGTTCTTTCGTTGAACGTCGTGCTTTTCAAATGATTGCTACTGGTTTGGGGTGTTCTATACAATATTACGCTTTTGAAAAGTTTAGTTTATGGAAATGAAAGAAATATTGAAGATATAGAAGAAACTCAACGTGCGAAGATATTTATAATGATGTACAGGTTAGCTTATTGTATGATTTTTATGTAACGCAATACAATAAACGTAGATAACCTTTACGAACGTAGTGTAAAGTTTGAATGAAAATTGCCAACTTGTTTAACTATAGTTTATTTTACTTTTGGAAAAGTTACGAAATAAGGATATAGGTTACCTCTGTAGAACGAATATGTAATACGAGTTGATCGTGAATTCATATTAGAGTGTATTGAGTGGTATTGAGGAATGCAATTTAATGTGACAGGTATATAAAACTTCAGCTGTGTAGTTATAACTGTGGTTAATTTTCATAGGCCATTGATCATCCATAAAGTTAACACTAGCTTGACGGACATTGATTGTATAGTTTGACAGGTTTCCGGGAAAATAGGTACACTATATATAAATGTTCGAAATTAGAAAATCCACGGGGGAGGGCGTGTGAATTAGAATACGTATTCATATCAGTATAACAATTAAAGTCGAGATAAATTGCTGAAAGGTAATATTTATGATCTCTATAACTTTAAGCATGAAACCTGAAATTTATGAAATTCACGGGTTTCGTGAATCTAGTGTTAATGATCGTCTTTTGCTATTATAGAAAATATAATATAAAAGTGGTATGTAAACGTTATGAGTGTAATCACAGTACTAAAAATTGAATACAACTTTTAATATTCTGTTGGTACATATAAAATTTTCGTTCGGAAAGGGAAATTTTAAAGACAAATATTCCTGCAAATTTTTTAATTTTCGAACCGTCGAATTTTTGAGTCTTTAAATTTTAAACTTCGCAAATTTGAGTCAGAATTTTTTATCGTGTAACGTCTTCATGATAGCTGTAAATTTGCATCACACATTTCTAGGAAATTTTGAAACCCTTTCCTGTTTCTTTCGCACCATAAATAAGACGCGGATCCTCGCATCGCGATCATCGAATATTCGCGGGCTGAATCGTGACGTGGAGAGGATTCCGTTCTCTACCTCTGGGATGTTAGCACTCCATTACCGATTCTTCGAAGCAGTTGCGGTGTTTGGTTTTCTGGTCAGTTCGGATTCGAGGTTATAAATAGGACGCGTGTTTCTACATATATCGAGGTAGCGCCATGTTTCATCCCCCCTGATTTAACCTGTTGTAACTAAAGTTCCAGATGAGAAAGCAACATTTAGATTGTTTCTGTTGAAGCCACTCTCATGTAGCACGATATATAATACACCAAGTTCTTTTTAGTTACTTCAACATGATTTACTTTGTTTTACCACATTTCATTTATCACTGGTTAAAGCAGTTTATTTACCAATTATTGGTACTTCTTTGTAATAATGTTTGCACACTATATATTATTAGTTTTTCGTTAGTATTATATTTTAGTTGAATGATTATCGTGTTGGTGTAATATGTTTATTATTATATATTATAATATACATATATGTATATAATAGTTTGTAATATTTTAGTATTCAACCCTTTAAGTTCTAAAAAATTTTTGAGGATTTATTCTAGATTTATTTTCGCGGATCACGCGTATACTTGATATTTAATATGAATACTGTGATTTTTGTTAATCATTACGATACTTCGAAATCCATACTTGGTGAACACTTTGTATTAATTATTAATTGCATTGAAAGACTCGAATTTGTAAATTCTATGCATCATATCTAAAATTGGCCGCAGGTATGCGGCCGGTAGCACTGAAAGGGTTAATATCTTAATATTTTCTCTCGATTTTTAACACATGTAAGGTATTAGCATTCTTATATCTTTAAGTGATGTAATGTACATTTAAATTACAAATAGCAAATAAACTTCTTTTTCTCCTGGACAGTGATCTGAAGAAATAAATAAGATAATTAAGCGTTAAAGTTCAATCTCCATCTGATCTTCGCAAATAACCTAGCCTAGTCTAACAAAAAGATTATGTTTCAAGGAAACAATTTTATAGTTACCTAAATATTATTTATTACTAAAATAAACTTGTCTATATTTTATATTTTGTTAGTGTAATTGCAAATATTTATATTTTGCATGTACTACGGTTTGATATAATTTGATATCTATTTTAATATTGTGATGTCTATTTCTCTGATTAGATGGCAGAACCTGATATGTAATAAATGAGACATATCACTAGACTGCGAATATTTATGCAAATATGAGATATTTGAATATGCAAAAAGACAGAATACGTGTAATACGTATAAATGTACAAAATATTTAAACGAAAGTACAAATTATTGTATTCTAAGGATAAAATAACCTCCGATTTAAATCTACATAATTTTGAAAAATTGTATACTCAATTGTTCCTTTAATACTGTCATTTTACGGCTGTCTAATTATTTAAAGAAATTACGTGAGCTTTCTCTATGAAGGCAAACGTCGCCTAGCATGAAGATGCAGCTGAAAATGAGAGAAACAGCGTAAAAGGAATAAAGAAACGAGTGATAGTATGAGGGAAGCTTCTAAAGGGGTTGCCGTTTATTTTCAGATCGTGCACCCAGCGAAGGGGATCAACTGCGGTGCAAAAACAGCATACCCCTGCCACTTCCCGGCTCCCTTACCACCAATGGAGAAGGTAACTATGTCCCTTCAAGGTTATACATACCCCTTCTCGCATCTGTCTCTACTGTCTGAGACGTACGCGGGATGAATAGAAAAGGAAACCACCAAGTGTCCCACTTCGTTTTCAACTCGTTCATCCTGTTACGTACGGTCAATACTTTTCCATATGCCCTCTTAAAATCCTTTCAGTCTTGCCTTTGGATAAGAAAAACTACCTAAAGTTTAATAATAATGACCTTAACTCAAACTACGTAGTAGCCAGAAACAAAAGTATGATTCAACTAAAACTGATAAAGACTTTCGTGTATGGAGATTTTGTCCCCCTGCCTGCACATATACACACTGAGTTTGATGTTTCATAAACCGTCAAATTTTAATTGCTTTTGGAAAACGGAATTGAAATATTTTTCAAACAAATTGAACTGATGCAATAAGGGTGTGGTCACCTCAAACTTTCTTAACTGCCATCGACTTAATAAATTCTATATTCAAAGTGTGCAAGTTGCGGCAGATGTAACTAAACGATTTTAATTAGCTAAAAATTTTGTTTGAAACTATAATATCATGATTATATTTTGTCAAACAGAAAAGACCTTAATAAAATAGTGTTACACATCACACAACATATAGAAATTGTTAAATAGCATTATTAAGATAGTGTATTAAAAAATCACTATGAATGGCTATGTAAATAACCAAAATCATTCGGTATTAAGCTACGGAGAATTCTCATATTATGCAAGAAAAACTACTACATTTACAGAAAGTGTCGGTGTTATCGAGCTATTTTTCTTCAGGAATATTTATTACAGATGATGCAATTTCCATCATTGGTTCGCAATATCTTCAGATGCTGTACGACTTTTTGGCAGTTAAATTGCATAGACAAGATCTGAAAAATATGTGAGGTTAATAAGAAGGTGCTATAGCATACGCAGAGAAAGAAACCATTAACCTTTTGTAGTCTATATTTCTATTCCAATTAATGATGCGTGATGGTGATATCGATTGGCTACCAAAATCACTATGTAGTATATTGTAATTTTCGTAATTCTCCAAAGTCAAAGATCGCAAGAAACCGCGTACAATCGAAACCGCGTTCTTCAAAACCGCGCGTACTTCAATAGATAACTGTATAGATACTCTTTTATTTTCTTTGCAATCTGGGAAGGCCGAGAAGACGGTGACTAATCTTTCTCCACCAACTTACGAAATAGGATCTCCCCTAAGATTGATGGATAATAAGTTTGCTATTTTCTTTATTTTACAAACATTTTCGTGCATAGGCAAGTTTTGCTTAAAAAATTCATAAGAGAAACTTGTAACCTACTAATAACTAGTTCACGACTGGGGCTACAGTAAAAGAGCAAGCCATTTTCAAGTAATACTTCAGAATTTTCAACCTCAGAACTGCTAATACCGCTAACAAAGATATGACAAAAGAAAAAAGAATCCAATTAAGCAAGATGTTTCCAAGGTTTTATTTTTCTTTTATATTTATTTATAATTATATTAAATAATTATGTCATATATCTCAATGGTTTTTATTTCAATGAAACCAATAAAATAATTTTAGCCAATTTTTGAAGTCAAATATTTCTATGGCAGGTTGTAGTTTTTTCCAAGTATTCTGTATGTATCCCAGTATTCTACATATTAGGTCGTTCAGAAAGTTCGTAAAGATATTTTAAAAACATTCAAATGTGATATGTGCACATTAACATTTTAGTAAATAATTTTGCTTGTAGCATTTATTGTTTTATAACTGCGTGTTTCTCAGAAAATGTCATAATTCCCTTTCCAAAATGTTTGCGTTGTTTGAACACTTTCTTTCTCCGTAATCAACCGATGCAGGTAATTGTTCTAGACATCTATTTTATTCAATTTCTGGTCATTAATAATGTTTTACAAACATTACAATAAATGATGATAGTAGGATATCCTAAGTAACGATTAACAATTCTTGCTACCTCATTATTGAAACATTAGGTTGTTCAGTGGAAAAAGTTGCCTTTGCTTTAGTGATTCAAATAGTAGATATTTGTTCAGATTAAGAATGCTATTATTTAACTGAAGTTCATAATAAATAGTCCCCTTCGAATTCACCAATTACACAACAGAAGTGAATATTATCAAAGGCGCTACGAATTTTCCAAACAGTCCAATATTTAGAAAAGTATAATTTACAGGAAAATCAATCGTCCGAAAGAAAAGCCAGGAACATAAATCTTAGAAAATATTTTGATACAAAAATAATGCGAAACAATATAAACATAAACTATTAAAGTCAGTGTAAGGCGTAACTAAATGCATCATCATTCAAATTAGGTGATTTGGTACTTAAAAGGATGAAATATCATTTATGTGAAACATGTCTAAAATTTATATATAAATAGCACTATTATCAAATATATAAAACATATTATAAATAAATGATTTGGACATAATATATGTATATATAATATTTAATGGCAACACAGTGATACAATATTAGATCACAATTTGTACCACACTAATAAGTAATCAATGTATAATTAAAAAAGGAAAATATAGACACCGATGAACTTCTTGATCTGCAAACAGGAACTAGTAACTCTTGTAAGTAGAAGTATTAATGGTGACACAATGATGCAATAATAAGATAGCCAATGTGCTAATAAGTAATCAAAATGGACCCTCTCTCTTAAAAAAAAAAAAAAACATCTGGTTTAAAAACCAAACCTCCGAATCGAAATATAGAATATGCAAACATGTGCTAATAGTTGATCAATGAAAAAAAATGTACATGGTGTAAATGCCGTTCATTAGGTTTAACGGTTGTTCAGTGGGTACATCGATCCCCTGGCTACGCCATTGGTCGGTGGCTACGCCTATATCCACGTGGTTAACCTTGAACGATCCTACGAACGATTTCTTCTCTTCGTGTTTCGCCGCGTTTTTCACTTCCGTGTCCAAGAGAACACAGAGCATCGGAAAGATTCCCGGTCTGAACTGGTTTGCAGGTTCGCCAGGACTTTCCGCAAGCTAGAGCGAGAGAGACAGAGAGATATGTTTAAAAGAATTACTGACCGGGATCCAGCAAAAATTTCATCGCAGAAGAGTAGTCGTTGGATTGGTCTGCGACTCTATGTTCCCTGTTGTATATTTCAGGAGGTTCTCTTTTTGCTGGATGTTAATTTCTCGGAAGAATGGAATATCGTTGTGTCAGCTTTCGAAGAATTGATCGAGTAGCGTTCAGATTCTATTTGTTTTTAAGCATTTTTATTAAACGTCGATTGCATTCTACTTGGAACTTACAGTAAGATATTTGAAATTCGAATGGAAGGTTAGGAACAGTTAAATCAGTAAAGAAATTTTTTAAATATTGCGAATAGATTCGATCGAATGGGAATAATCTTTATATAATTTGAGAATGTAGAATGGGATAATAGTTCGAATTGAAATTAGGTTAGAATAATATGGTGGACAAGTAATGAAATTCTTTAAATACTAGGAATAAGTTAGATCAAATGGGAGTAATATTTCCGGAACTTAAGAATGTAGAATGCGATATTAGATCGGATTGAAGTTAGGGTAAGATCAGTTCATAGATCAATAATGAAATTTTTTAAATGTTGGTGATAAGTTGCATCGAATGAAGATAATTTTTATGTAATTTGAGATATTAGTTCTGGAAGATTGTTAGGAATATAATGTAGTGATTAATCTGAGAAAAAATTATATTATTGTAATTAAGGAAATTGTATTCGCGACAAGGTAACTAATTACACTAAAAATTATTGCTGAAGTGCTTAATAAATAGAGCAGAGTTGAAACGGACTAAATCGAAATTCTGTATCTTTTAGTGACAACGCGTAAGGCTGAAGTTATACACTGAAATTATACACCGAAGTAACACATAAGGCAGAAGTTGCAAACCGTTATAACCTACCCTGCATTGCTGCAATCCGAATTGCATTTAAATAATACAGTAGAATCTCCACTGTCACGGTGAGAGTAACAAATTATACTCCCACTGGTAGAAGGTTAACTACGAGTACGCGGATACCCGAAGAAATTTCCTTTGGCGTGCGCGCGTTCCAGGCAGCTGACGCGTGCGCAGGTTTTCACGCATGACGCAGCGTACAATTCGCGAACTCTCCTCGTCGTTTTGCGCTTCGCGGAACACCCGAAATGCTTTTGGCGACGACTAGAACGAGGAAAGCGGCGACCCGAACCGCACACTGCTCTCGAGATCGTTCCACGAATTTCTATTATCTTCGTCGAAGACTCTGGCGATCGCCAGAAGCCTCGTGACTCGTGACTACAGGACAGTCACATGTCGTTGAAATATTGCGTGAAGTATAGTGAAGTTTGCGTGTTCCGTGTATAGCAACTGTAAGGCAGAGTCGTATTCAATTTTTTGTAGGACCTAAACATTTTTGTGTTTACTTCTTGTCTCGTCCCGTATACCACTATATTAGTAAAAACAGAATTGCATCGAATTTTCATAGGTCTTAGATATTGTGCCTAAAATGCCCAATGAATAAGGAGAACTAGCTGTAAGAAATTTATTTTTCTTTCCTTGGATTCTGGAAACTTTTTTATTCATTATTGTGTAGAAATTTAATTTTTTTTTGTAATTTAATGCTTCATTATGTGACACATTGGATGTCAAAGTAACGAAATAATGCAATTAATATATTAAATATACGGTAAATGTTTGATTTAGTGACTTTACCGTAAATCAACTTATTTTTTTCTTTTATCGAGAAAAGGATTTTATTGGACTATTTTTTTGAAAAAAAAACAATTTAAAAAACTGAGGAATGGGTGGAGGACTAATCCCGATGGTTTTGAAGTATGTTACAGACGATGAGATTCTGAACAACTTTTCTGAACAATAATTGCCACTCGGTCATAGTTTTTGAGATATCTGCAAAAATTGTTGGTACTACTACATTGAACTTCGCCTGTACGTGTATCGTGCGCGCATTGCGTCTACCAGGCATCACCGATCGTCTAGGATTTTTATAAACACATCGAAGTCAGGCGTACATATCGGGTGGATAAAAAGATTAAATTTAACCAATTTTAGTCATTTAGCTGATTGAATGTCGACTTGCGTGGCCGCCCGCCTCACCGGTGTTGGAATACTATTATGGCCTTATTTCAAGCCGAAATTAATATCACCGAAAAATTAATTTAGTTCGAGTTTAACATAATTCGGTGATATTAATTTGGGTTTGAATTAGGTCCGATGTATGTTCCGGCTGCCATGAGGACATTCATTCAGCTGATTGACTGAAATCGGTTTCTAATCTTCTTGTTCACCCGGTATATACGCCCACCTGCGATGTGTTGAAAGAAACACTCGACGATCAGCGATGCCTGGCAGTCGCAAGTCGCACGCATGCACGACACACGTACAGATGAAGTTCAATGTAGTAATACCAACAATTTTTGCAGATATCTCAAAAACTATAGCCTAACAATCATTATTGTTTCAACAAAAGTTGTTCAGAATTCCGTTCTCTAGTATATTGTTAAAAATCATTGGAATCAGTTCACGCATTCTGTAGTTTTTTAAATTTTCTGTTTTTTGCTAAAACAGCACAAGCACATTACTTTTTCAAGCTCTCCAATCTATATATCTTTTCAATGCTAAAATACAGTCGTTTTTTGAAAAAAATGGATAAAACTGAGTTGATTTAGGGTAAAATCACTAAGGTAACTTTTACCTTCCTTCTAAATCAGGTTTAACAAATTTAAGAAATATTCCTAACCTTATAAGAAGGTACACAAGATGTAACAAATTAACATTTGTGTACATGAAACAAAGAATGAATTATAATGAATTGCATTGTAAAGAAACATGCCGTTCATGATACACAACATTCACGAAAAGTATTAAATGCCAGTAAATGTGATGCGTCGGTAAAGTGCTCAATATTCGAGACGCACTCTGTGAGATAATTTTTAACGCCTCTTTTGATTGCCGTTATCTGACGATGTTGCATACTTTGTTTTTATCTTTTCCCGAGGAGTTCTTTGGTTTTATAAACTGTTCCCAATCGTTTTTCATCGTTTATGGGATCAAGTAAAAGTACGACTTATCATCGTTGGTGGTCTCAACTTTTTCATGACTAATAGAATACATTCACTTTGCTCATATCAAAAAATACTATTACTTTCATAATACCTTAATATAAAACGAATACATTGTTATTTAAAAAACATTAAAGGTTTATCATAGTGATGCATGCATAATCGAGCCTGTCACTTGTCAAACTAATTAATTTCGTAAAATGAACAGAATTAACTTTTGAGAAGTTAAATACTAATTATATACTTGGTTAATAGAATTCCAAAATTTACAAAGGGTAGAGTTATTCGTATTTTCTATTAGTTTTATTAGTAACCTTCCTGCTTTTAATGGAAGTATCCTAAGTATTTGAAAATCGAGAGATATGTTATAGAAGACCGGTTCCTTTAATTACGCTACCTTTCATATAGTGTTATAAAACAGTTTATAACAAAGTAATTTGTTCTTAAGAAAAAGTTAAATATGAAATAATAGGTATTTTAAACATCAGTCTTTAATTTATAATATCAATGTGCATATAAATTAGTACAAAATGGGAAAGACAACATACTACCTTAAGCGGTACGATTTAGGCAACTTCCCTAGCAATATTTTATAATAACAAATTTCTCGTTAAATTGACCCTATAGCTGTTAACAAATCATGTTTCGCAAATTTAATATTACATTTTCGTTTTATGTTCATTTATGAAATATTGACGTAATAATAGTCGACATAAATCAAGCCCATTTTATGTATTTACTTCTACAAAGTTGGCATTAGAAACATTTTGGATACATTTTATCAATAATTTATCGCGTCTGGTACGTGAAACTATAATATATCATGTGTAATTTGCCAAAAAGAACGTGATACGCACACGATATTTCCTAATTCCGACTTCGAGCTTTATTTGGCAAATTGTACCTGATAAAGGGAAGTTAGACTTCTTCGATTCAGTAAACAGTGACATAACACCATAAATTATTTTTCGTAACCGAAGATATTCTTTAGCAAACAAAATATAAATTTAGAAACGGAACAAATACAAGAAATAAGAAAAAACTAAACGCAACAGTGAATAACGAGAACAATTGAGATATCGTACGCAAAAAGGGTTCAAGTGACATTTTTCAAAAATATGACTTTATTATATAAATGGATATATGTATTTGAAATTACTCTGTGTATTAAATAATTAAATTTTCGCCTCTGTAGAAACTACAATATGTAGTCATAGTATATCACTATAGCATAGTATAATTATAGTGTGAGTAAATAATGTTATTAATATACATAATTATAATAGACATTTATTTATGGATTATCTAATAAAAGAATCACTATAAATGTCTTTCTAGCGATATGAAAAAATATTTAAGCTATACATATGAATTCTTTTTAGAGGCGTATGACGTTTCAATTGTTTAATAGCTTCCGGGTGGTGAAACTAAACACATTGAATGATGTATTTTATGTTAGGCGAACGTTTTCCTCTTAAAGCGATTGCACGCGGTTGCGTAAGCAAACAGCCCCGAACTCATTAATTTCGCATAGCCAAAGCAAACAATGTGCACCTAGCTCTCTGAAAGCATCCGTTCAATTCGCTGGCAATCGGTCAAACAACATTCCATAAACAAGAGACGACATATCTCACATACCGAGTACCTCTTCTCTCCCTAGTCAACCTTCTTACTCTCTTACCAAACCATTCTCATTAACAACGAATCAAAAAACAGGAAGAAGGATAAATTCTCTTTCAACCCCTTGCCTTACGAATTTTTCGCAGTCCATACATTGGAAATTTAGCCTAAAGCCGCACGAGCGTTTTCTTGATGCACGTTTGCACGTTCTTTTTCTTATTAGGCTTTAAGGAAAGGGAAAGACGTATAAACATCCGTCACAAAGACACTCCTGTGACTCCAGCCTTAGTTATTTACTACTGTAACGTTTTATCAAATGAAAAGTATTGAAATATTATACGGAATTTGTACTTAATAATCTCCAATCTTATAAATAGAAATTACATTTCGAATTGAAATTCAACTTTATTACAAATGCAAAGCGTTCTTATTGTATTTACAATTAGAACGTAATATGTACCACAATTCATGATTACCTACAAGGCAAGAGGTTAAAAAGAGTAAAATGAAAAAGGGAAACTCTATTCTTGTGAATAAAAAACCAAAAGCAGAAATGCAGGAATTTATAATAACGGAAAAATAATAATTTTAAGCTAAACGTTTTTAATATTTTGCTCAACAAAATTTACTTCTAATGCAGTATTTTTAAATATCTCAGAGCGCCTCAAAATCATAGTATTATCGAAAAGAAAGTGATCCCTCATGGGCAATTAAATCGAAAATGTATGCAGAATAAAATTGTTTCGACATAGGGTTCAATTTTACGGGAAACCAATATTTTCTATTATATTTGCTTCAAATTCTTTACTCGTCACAAGAACAACTAATCTCAGAGAAGCACCAGGAAACAAAGAGCATTAATAATAAATAATGACGTCAAATCTCCGTCACAGTGAGTTAGCGGACGTGGAGAGGAACGGTGGTATCCTGAAACAGGACGAGCAGGTCGTACACAGGAGATACTAAGAGGCTGGTAACAGGCAGGAAAGAGAGGGAAAGCCGGCTGGCTCCCGGGATGCAGGTTTCAGAATGGCACAATAGGTCGACTAAGGTGGGTGGCATTCGGCGCGACTGTTTGAGGGAACAGGGGGACCCTGGCGCCAGACAGCTGCCGCGTGTCTCGACCTCGCTCGCTCGCTTGCTCGTTTGCCTCCTGTCTCTCCTCTCCTCCTTTTCCCTCTCTCTTCAACCGTTTCTCTCTTGCTCTCTCTTAGCATTCGTTCCTCGCTTACTCTTTCCATCCAGTACTCTCTTCCTTTCTCACACTCTTAATATCCATTGCTCTCTTTCCATGTATAATATCTCCCCTCCCCCATTATCCATTTATACTAAATATCCTTGTTTCCTTCTATTTATATGAAATAACTGAATTTCTAACTATTTAAGCCTAAAATGTATTTTGCAGACTTTTACGGTATTAGTTAATTAACATACGAAGTTATTTTGAATGCATTTAAGTATATTCATATTTAGTGTGATTTTAAAGCTATGTTTAAATTAATTTAATGCCTTTACATCGATCCACGCTATTTTGTTCGTTCAAAATTCACGTTGAAAGAGTGCACGAAGAAATAATTCATCAGTTGTCATATAAATAAAAAAGTGTCATTTAGAATAATAGAAATTATATTGCACATTTCTAGGATCCTGCCCCCCCCCCCCCCCTTCTTTTGTATTATTCAGTTTCCTCTTTCCATTTATAATATTTCTCTCTTTTTCTCTTTCCCTTTTACTGGTTTATTTTCTCCCTCTTTTTCCCTTTTAGTCAACTTCTCTTTCTCTTTTCTTAGCGTGATTCTTTCTATGTACGTCTCTGCCCAGCGTTCATGACTCGATTCCACCCCCGGCATCGTTCAGCCTGTACATTGGTATATATGAGTGGCCACGTATATACGCGTATGTACATGAGCCTCAGGCTCGGGCTGAACTCGCAATTTTATTGATTTATTTTGGCGCTGGGCCTCTCCTGTCTCGCTCGACCGACGACGATCGATCGAAACGTGGCCGTCTCTAGCCAAGAATCGCGAAACGCTCGATTCATTGCTACCATAGGTGTTATCGTCACTTATGAGCCAGGATCCGTCTAGGAAAGATTCGTCTATCGAGAAGAAAATATGTGACTTCCAGATGGGGAATGTAACTACCCTGAAAATTGATTTACGAATTTTATGTAGAAAGCTTTTGGTGGTGTTAACTCTGTTACTTATGTTGAAATATAATTGGAAGCCTTTAATCATACCTTGTATTGTAAGGACTGTAATAACCCTACATAAGGTTCAACAATCATCTTTTAATCAATGTTGATATAATTAGATAAAAATGTATAGAACCTCTTTTATCTCAACATTTTCTTGCCTAAATGCTGCAGAGCAAATTAATTGACATTTATCAACTCGATGCAGGAAATGGAGGAAAACTAATGATATTAAAATACTTTTAATAATTCTTCATTAATGTTTAATTCTGTATCTAAATGTGTGTATTATTAGGAAACAGCTGAGGCAATAGGTTAATCTGTTAATCTTCTATAATCTGTGTCAAAGCATATATTTTCTAGTATTTAGTCCCTATAAGGTTTATTTGGTATATTTTTAGTGTATCATTTTTTCATGATTTAGCAAAACATTTAAAGCAACTATTAGAGTTCCTGTTTTTGCTGTTAGAATGAACAGTTGTAATTAACTAACGTTGAAAGCTTTTTTTGGTTCGAGCATTAATTATAATTAAGGACTGATTTAAACAGATTAATTAGTTATACTTGTTGCTAGTGCATTCTCAATGCGAATGCAATATACTGTTTAAAATCCATTGCTCCATTTTTAGAAATTTGGCAAATTTTTCATGATTTTTTATAAAAGAAAAGGGTATGTGGATAAAGATTTCTTTCTCTCCTATTATCTACAACGTGGCAGAGAAGTGTTCATATCCCCTTAATTGTCGATTTCAAGCGATTAAAATTTCATTAGGTCGCAAGTTATAAAATTCTTATCGATGGTGATGTATATGCGTATTAACTAAGCTTCAGGCTGCTATAAATAATATTGTACAATACTAATTCATTGTAACAAAATCAGGAATTTAAGTAAAGTATTACAGAGTGAACGTCACAAAAGAATCCATCAAATAATGCAATTAATGTTTTCTATACTTTAATTACAGCCCATAACTCGAATATTAATTTAAGTGAGTAGGACGGATTATTGGACGAAACAGGAAAAGATGTGAAATTTTTGTGAACAGAATTGTGCACATAGGTGTGGATTCTTTGGGATTCCATGCATCACAGCGGCGTTACCTTGGAAATTCTGATTAAAACCGATTTAAACGGCTCATCACGTTTTGAGAATCTTGCTTGTATTCGTCTCCTTTGGCGATCCCGAATAACGTGCTCGGTATCTACGAAAATAGCTTCATTTATTTTCCCGCCGGATCATAGGATATGAATTGAATGTTCTTGAATGCGCCGCGTCTCTGCCGGATATTCCTTTCGTTAGATATTTTCAGATTCTTCGTCCAAAATACTTATCTTGTATTATATGTGCTGAATTTGAAATAACTGGCCAACTATTTCGAATAATTCATTTTTACCGAATGTGCGGAGTAAGAATTTATAAGGCACTGTTATACATACTTCGAATTTTTTTAAGTACTATTATTAATATTATTATAGCTCTGCTTGTAGATGCTAGTAAATAATGCTTATGACAGATGAAACAGTAAGTTAATAAATTAGTCAACCAATTCCCAGATAATTTTTTATGTGTACCGTATATAATTGACAATCATGTTTATGATAAACATGGTCATAACTATTTCACGAAACGACACATCATTGTATCGACTCAGAGTTAATTATTAATAGTAAATCAATAAAGTACTATATCAATTATTACTCCATACTTTAAATGAGAAATATGTCAAATATTTTCTTCCACGTTTCAGATTAAAACATTTCTGACGAACTCTTTATTACAAAATTTTGTAAGCGATTGATAAATGAAATTTAATAAGGAAAAAACTCTAATTAAAGTAATCATTTGTATTAAAAGTAATACAAAATTAAAAAAGGAGGAGAAAACTAGGTATCACTTCCAAATTCTATTTCATTCTTATCTTGTTTAGTTATTTTTAATTAGCAATACTTTGGTTACAGTTACAATTTTTTTTTTATTGTATTTGTCTCGTAAATTGTTTATTAATAGTTTTCACTCTCTATTCTTGAATTTTTTACCTGTTACCAACACAAGAATATGTTAAAGGGTCTGTTTTACTCCCTATTACAAGCTACACTATAATAAATCATGAACAAAATATCATGGTTCACTAATGAGAAGAGGAAGTTCCTCTTCAACTTCCATGGTGATGGAGCATAAATCCTCTAACGAGTTTCTCGGTGGGTTATTCATTCTTCTATGATCGTTTCTGAAAGGACCGCGACATCTCACGTCGCCAATTAGGCATATTTACAACGCTGTTTACCCGCAAGCTCGCTTGGAATCTTCGAATCGTTCCGAATCTTGCCAGCCAAAACCATTTCATTCCAACTCATACTTGAGCCATGTTATAGGATGAGAATAATATAGAAAGCGAAAATGCGAGAGAGAGCCACGTGGACATTCCTCATTCTGTTAAAATAATAAATCTATCAATAAATAGTGAGCATGTGTACCGCCGCATAATATATGACCGTTTAGTAAGTTTGTGTTGAATTTTATATGGAAACATTATTAAACTGAAATTGTAATATGATAGTCGATAGGCTAAAAAGAATCCTCTCTGGGAAATTTTAGAAGAGCAGGTAACACCAAAATTAGTTATAATTGAAGTAGCATTGACCTTTCAAATATTTTTCGTAAATTAAACTTGACCAGCTCAGGTAAAATACCTTCATTTCTAATTAAAAATAATGAATAAAAATAATTAAAAATAATCTAATTAAAATAATGAATATTTAAAAAATATTGTGAAATATACATTATGACACGTATTTATTGGACGACTTAATGATTTGTACAGATTTCTATAGTGTAGGGGATGCGAGGAACACAGGGAGTTAGGGACATTGCAACATGTTGCACACGTTGAAAGCAGTGAATAAAGAATCCCAGTTTTGTGCAGCAACAGGTTGCTCGTGTCTACTTTTTTCTTTCCAAACGAGATCTCCCCCATCTATAATATCCTTCTCAGCCTCTTTAGTTGGAAAAATTGTTGTCTGACACATCAGTGGATCTTCTCCTTTTTATTGAGCAGACTCACCCTCTTGTTCCACTTGGTTGGCTTCTTTTCTCTGTTATTACCTCTCTAAAGGGGTGCAAACTACTTCTTGTATTACTTCTTTTATGCTTTCGTTATTGAGACTATGCTTTTTTTTCTTTTCTTGATATCTATATTAGAGTGAAATACAGAAACATTACGTCTACAATAAGAAACGATTATAGTATAAATATATTTTAAACATACTAAAATATAAATTGGTTGCTTTCTATATTGATTTTATTGTTTATAGAAAATAGAGAGCAGATTTATATAATTAAAGGAAAAATTTGTTCACATCATCAACATTTGTCATCATATTTAGTTGTTATGTTCATGTGCTACGCCTTATATAATTATATTATATTAATGCATAATTATGAATATCAACATTCTTGTGCTATAATAACACAGTAATATAAGTATTCGATTGGTAACCATCGTCGTCATCGTCGCGGACGGCGACGACCAATCAATCCCTCATTTTATTAAGAGGCTTATTCGCGCTGCGATTTCATTCCGGCTGAAGTGGTCTGATCCAATTCGATTTCATGCCGCCCCCTTCTCTTTTGCATGCCACCGGCTCTTTTCCATTGACGAGCGCGCATAGAACCGATCGTCGCATACTCGGTCCTATCGAGATAAGGCTTGCATTTTTTTTTGCTCTTCAATTGCGCATTTTAATTCTAAGAAATTAGTTGCACAATATTTCTACAGAATGAAATATATGAAATATATGGCGTAATATATTAAGTGAGTGTAAAAGTTCTTGTAGTTTCTGCGTTACGATTAAGTATAATAGCTTTGTTTTTGTGAATCAATTCAATAGACTAATTAAATTTGAAATTTATAACCAAATTTACAGAATATCATAATATAAATGTACTACTGCAACGATACATAAGCAGATGATTATGGAGTTACGAGGTATCTATAGATGCCTCACTGTAGTAAGAAAGAATCAAAATACTAATAGTGATTGTAATGTCCTTCTTACTTAAGCCTTCAATTGCAGACGTCATCAATATACCACAAACCGATACTTTCGTGAAATACAGGTTTTATCAATAAGCGATTTTAAAAATTTTTATGGGTTTATTTTTTACTACATGAATAATTATAGTTTTGTGAGTATATTCGACTTTTTTCTACAAAATAAATATTTGCATTTGTATGTGAGTTTGTGTATGTACGTCTGAAAATTTGTCAAAATTTATATCTTCAAGTAGATTCATTTATCCACATCTATTAGTTTTGTCATTTTTGCATTTGGGGGGGGGGGGGGTCAACTTCTCAAAATGTATTTGTAATTAAAGGGATAAATTCAGTACGCTTTCGCACTCATCTTATAATTTTCGTTCTTATTTCTCAGTTTCTCTTGTGAACTTTTATTATCAGAAAATTGAAATCTGGCTCTGTTTACCGAACTGTAGCCATGCTTTCATTCTATTGTGTACGCGATTCCTATACTTTCTTCGAAAATCTGCAGAGGAACTTCAATTTATCGATTTTGATCATGATATGCTTTTGCACATTTCTTGGAACAGTGTACGCTGTAATTTGAATAAAACTCCAATGATTCTTACAAAATTTGGCATTAATATTTTTATATATTTTGTATCGTTTGGAGTAAGAATTTTTTGATATTTTAATTTTTGTATGTTTTATAATTAAATAAGTGGACTATTACCTTGTAAAAATGAAATCTTCTTCCTGAAATTGTAACTAGTTTGTTATTTTTTAGTAAAAAAAAGTCCTACATCGGAAGAAAAATAATTTAAAGTGATGTCATATCCTCTCCATCCAATTTTATTCCAGAAATTTCTGCACGAAAAATTGTGTGGTATAGTTGTATACGCCATAGTATACTCTTGATCACCATCTTTGTTTTAAGAAAAAATTGAAAATAAAAATTTGTATATATTATTCACGTGCATCTTGTTATTAAAAAATTTCTTTCGGTAAAAGCACTCTTGTTATTTAGAAAAATATTTCCGAAGACGCGGTACATTTTCCGACACGTCAAGGTAATCCAACCCTTTAAGTAACGTCTTAGGTGTAAACATTCGATTTGAAGATATAAATAGTTGAAGTTATACACTTTTAGTGTGTGTTCTAACAATAAACTAGCTTTATAGAAGTAATGTTACGGTGAGATAATTGCAGAACTGTGTATCTAAACGCTACAATTGGCAGGATAGTGATTTTATATGAAAAAGAAAATAAAAAATGTATGATAATATTTTTTTTCTCGAGGCTTCATTTTCGAGAAAGAAACGACTGGCATACCAAAAAATTTGTCAAATAGAAATATCCTAACGTAATGGTAAGATTTTACTCTACATTTTTTATTTCTTTTTTTTGTGTACAATTAGATTTTTACTTCCTGATAATATTAATAATTATTTGGTGAATCTTATCATACTTAAATCGATCAAGTTTGGCCGTTCTATCAGAGATTAAAATAGAATTTCTCTGCAAAATTTTGCAAAAAAATAATATATACATATATTAAATCATTATATTATATAATATTAATGTGTTCCCTTTTCCATTTAAGTTAAAGCTCTTCGAGATTCTCTCTAGCCTCTTCTGCCTCTGTGTTCTCCGAATCTCTACCTACTTTGTTCTCTCTCTCTCTCTCTCTCTCTCTCTCTCCCCCCCCCTCTCTCTGTCAAATGTATTCACTTGTGTTCTCACTTTCTTTTTCTGTTGCTTCTCGCTCTCGAGAGATCCGTTTGGGTCGACGGCCTGAATCTTTCGATCGAGCGAAAATAGATCCAGAAGTGCTCTTCGTCAACTGTGTGTATATCGCTACGACATCGGTACGCAGCTCCACTGTGTTCGGGCAAACGCGAAAAAATAACCGACTTTGTATGCGCTTCTCAATTCCGTCAACTAACTTCCAAAATCTATTGAATTTACCGTTGGATAGAATTTTCTTTCTGAAACTATCGTTTCACCGTTCATTGAATGGGTATAATCAGTTATCACGAGGACAATTCATCGATTATCTTTCGCGTCTCGAGTGCATCATTGCTTTGTATAATCGTACATATTGCCGTTTTTATGAATCGAGTATTTTTTTCTTTATGTAGGGTACCTGAGATAGCTTCCAGTGGTACTTTTGCGGTCTGAAGTCTAAGAAACCTCGCTTCTTTACTCAATTTTATGTATAGAATTATTTTGATAGTATTTTAGTGGGATTGCTACTTTAGATTCAAACAATGGAGTATTTGAAATATTAATTTTGTATTGTAAGAGTAAATAGTAAGTAAACAGTAAAGTTGATATAAACTTAATGTGTAAGTTTAAATATTTGGTTAATAATATATTAAAAGAGAAAATGATTGCAGTTATTCCTCTATTATGTATAGTGACTACAGAAAGTAATGCCACTTTTATTATACTACATAACTTTGGTACTCTAAGAATGAACAATAAAATCCGATAAAAAGGCATCTCATTGAAAGATATACTTTCTCCTTGTAAAACCTTCCAAAAAGATAACTTTCGCATAAGGAGCCTACTCATATCTTCAAAGATGCCATAAAGTTATGGTATTCCTCTACTAAACCGGCTATTGAGTGCGTAGGAGCGATGTAATGAACTTATCCGCGCAATATTCGCGGTAAATCACACCGTTTGAATGTAATCCAATTATGTTCACTAGGGGTAGATCTCCTCTCCCTTATGAAATAGGAGAATTGAAATCATTTCGATTCTACGCCCTTATGAATTGCAAGAAATTCTTTGCACACACTACGTATATATACGTTTCCCAAGGAATGATCGGTAAACGAATTTATGAAAGTGAACGTACGTTGCATTCCGTGAAGGCAAAGAAAACGCCTGCAGAGTCTGTCTGAAATAATAACCGGTAGTTGGTTGAAACGCGTTAACGTACGAGATAGATGCAGGATTCGTTTTGTGATCTTCAATAGCCGCTTTCATAATATCACAGAGCTCTTGGGTCCACTGGATCGAGTGGAGGAGATCTGTGGTACATACATTCCTGCTGGATAAGCTCAATAGACGATTACTAAAACTAAAACTAACGATTATTAAAATATTTATATTTCAGTTTACATACTATACTCCTGTTTATCTTAATTTCATGTATACTATAATTTTCTATGATTATTGTGTGGTTTTCTAGTATGTTAAATTTTTTATTATCTAAAAATACTCTGACCTAAATAATATGAAAACTATGACACGTAGAAAATAAGTGAAGTTAATACCAATAAAATTCCTTAATTGTTGGCTTATTATACTTATTCAAACAAAAAACAGCTGTTATCAAATGGAAGATAACGCGAGGGCATTGCTTTCATGTTATCCTATCAAACATCATCATTAGACTGCAAATCTTTATGCAAATTGATATTTTTGTAAATGCAACTAAAGGAGTATAAGTAGAGATTTGTTTCATCATGCGAACTTTACTACAGATATTTTGTATATTTTTATTATGTGAATTCGGTTCCTTTTTGCACATTTAAATCTCTCATAGTAAATTTGTAATAATACGTAATCTAATTATCATCGTATACAAAATACACCACTGGTCCCCATTATTTGCAAAAAAGCACACACAAACTGTCGGTTCTCGTCCCAGTTATGTTTGAAATGGCTTAATGACGCATTATGTTCGGTTTCGATTAGCGGTGAACGGTAATGAAATGAATAATTAAATTCCAATACGCTCGGTTACAAAATAACCGTTCCCCGAAGCATCAGGAACGTCACGTGGAGAAAGATATATGAGGCCGTCTGTCAAAGTTCGCATACTCTTCCGAGAAGTTCGCTCTCACGCCTCCTCCCGTATCGATAGGATTCAAGTTCCCTTTCTCCTTTACTCTCTCGCTGTCTCTTGACTGTGTTTTTGCCTTTTTTCTTTTTTTTTAATCGACGTCGATAGGAACGCGCGGCGCCAATCGTATATGTGCATATAACGTTGTAAAACCCTAGAGCTCGTTCCACTTGGATTCAGCGGCGCGATAAACCGGCGCGTTACGCTCAAGGAAGGCCAGAAACTCGATGGAAAATTTTTTTGATCGCCAGCATGCGATTGATTTGCTACACAAGTCTGCTCGTTAACGAGATTTTGGTTTAAAAAAGATTCAGAAGAAAATTCTTGTTACTGAATGAGAAAAGTTATGTTAGGTTCACAATTTAAATTAGTTGTACATAGTTTGGGTATAGCGATGATTATGAAGAAACGAATCATAATTATAACCGAGTTACATACTTTTATATTATGATTATCATCATATTATCAAAGTTAGGTATAGACTCGTTTATTAGAATTAAATTGTTTAGTACACTAAGTGTCATGATGGAGGTCACCCATAACCGGAAATGGTCTCGTCAGTGGCGTCACGGTGGTCACTAAGACCGCTGACGTAGGAATTAATTAATGTGTATATCGCACCACATTTGCAATATTTTTACTGCTATTACTGTTACACCAACAATGTATAACACTAAGAGTATCTTAGAACAATAAATGTATTTTTTAATGAAATACAGATTATGTGATCTACCCACACACATAAAGTCAGTGCTATGCCTCAATGCGTACCCAAAATTCTTTCAACAATTCACGGGTTAATAAGAAGAATTAAATAAACCGTAAAATAGTAAGTTTTAGTAAAATTAAAACTAAAACGGAGCAGGAAAGTTACAGAAAACTCATTCATAGAAACGCGAGTAATCGAATTTCCTAGAGTTGTTTACGCTCACATTCTAATTCACTTGAAATTAATTAATGCGATAAATCCACCGACTCACCTCAAATACAGCAACAAGAATAAGACTTATCTACATATGGGTAATTAACCTTAAAAAAAGAAAAAATCAATATTCAGTATTTTACGAAAAGTAAGTTGATTACTATATCGTTAGTAGAATCATCTATAGATATCTAATCAATTAGTGGCAATTAGTGAAAAGAATGAAGCTATAGAAAATAGATTGTCTTGCTCTCATTAACAAGTTATTGGCTAATATTACGTATACGTAATAGATCTGATTATACGTATGTATAATTATATGTATGTATGTATTATATGTATGTATGTATTATATGTATGTATGTGTGTCTTACATGATAAAGTATTTATTTCCTGGAAACTATTGGGTCGGACTGAAAGCTATCACTGCTTTTTTATTAAATTGAAAGATAGTTTTTTTTTATTTAGACGTAACTTTATTCATGAAGATATACGTCGTTTTTTGTATTCTTTAGCCATCTTCGTAGTAGCTTTACGATTCGATCTATGTAAAATTTCGCAATTTTCTGAATAAAAAAACTGTCCCATCTCTTAACAAAAAAAACAACACGAACTTCTTGTTAGTTTTGATACGTAAAAGGAACTATCTTCTAAACTACGAAAGACACACAAACACTGCAAATGCCTTGTTATCAAAATAAGATTGATTTCAACGCCTTCAGACCTGATGCAAATTATAATGTACACTGTTTTACTAGTTCAATATCTAACTTAAAATATTAAATCTGTGACTACTGTAACCATGTATACGCCTTTGCACATTGTAATAAACATCCTGAAAGAATGCAAAAGCCTGACATTAAATACGATTCTTTGTATTTTTAATAATTATGTTCCAAATCGTCCATTAAATAAACAAATTTTTTTTTCGTTTCAAAAAATATCAAGTCTGAAGGGGTTAATTTTATCAACCTAGATAAGTAAAAGTACAAAAATGTACAGTCTAGATAATTATTAAGTACAAAATATGTGTTTTAGCATCTACGATCACCTGTACCAAAAGTTTCTTCCACTTCAAGGCTATATATTTCAATTTAGATAAAACGATAAACTACAATTACGTCACCAAAGTCATAAAGAGCCCACGAGAGTCCAATAGACTACATAGGAACGAGATTGCGCGCTTCCTTTAAATAAAGCGCCTTTAGTGCGACGCGAATCGCGTGGGTGCTCTCGTCGCGTATTTGGACTCTGGTAGGCAGACATTGCGTACCGTGTTTATGCTCGGCCCGTGTGTGGGGTAACGGCACGCAGATAGGGGGAACAAGTGGGAGTATTTGAGAGTGCGATTGTAAAAGAGACGCCAGAGAACATGCACCAGAGGGGGCGGTCTAAGGGAAGTAAATAGATAGATAGTAAGTAAAAAAACTTGGGAATTATGCGTAACGACAACTTCTTATGCTTATGCATGCTAATTGCCGCAATTTTACCGCGCATTCCATTTTTCCACGATGGCGCGCGCATGCGCTAAACACTGTTAGTGGATAACCCTCTTCGGCGATTTCTCAGGCCCTCACGTGTCATGCAAAAAACTCAGAAATAATACATGTTACTCGAGAACTTTTTTTACTTTACCATTCAATGTTCCATCGCGTGACTTTTATAAGAAATTGTTCTCCAGAATCATTTTTCTTCGATGTGAGAAGAGGAATACACTGGAACGTCGTATTGAAGATTAAATCTACGTTTGAACAATAAATTTAAAGTAAAGTATGTACTAATGTACACATTTTCTTAAGGCGGTTTAAAAAGTAAGCTCTCCGTTACGGTACTATCGTGGTATGATAATAATAACAGTAGCATTCGCGTGAATTATGCCAGCGATAATATCTCGGTCTATTATTCTCGTTTCTTAATGACCCGTAAACTTTTATTATTTTATTATATAGTCGGACACTGTTAGATGCCTATCGCTTATTAATTCGCTTAAACGGTCTGTTCAGCTCTTTTGCCTCGTTCGTTGGATCAACTGGTATTGCCTACGCAATTCTTCTGTAATATTTCGCGTGGCGCTTCGTGAATTAAACTCGTTTCACCAGCAATAATCAGTTACACGTGTTCGCCAACGTGGTCGTGCGAAATTCCTCGCTTCGGGAATGCAGCCTAATGTGGTATTGTTAATTATAAAACTAAAAGGAATTTTTGTTATAATATATGATTAAGATAATATAAATTCTATAAATATATTCCGAACAAAAGGTACATAATGCATATCTTGAGGGTCAGCGTTTGTCAACAATACTTTATTCTGCCGAAGAGTTTCTTGAAACGGTTTTATGAGATCGTAATTACAGCAGGAATATTTCAAGTGATAAAGTTAGATGAGACATCTTGTATAGGATAAGCATAACAATGGCTAACATATATATAATTAAAACCAAATTGTTTCAAGTATTAGGTTCTTTATAGTGTAATGAATCACTGTAGTCTTACGTGCCTTACACGCAGTACCATAAACCACACAGTTAGAGAAAGCGAGTCTAGAATTCGCAATCACTGCTGTGATACGGTTCTTTTTTCGCTCGACCGAAATAGACGAGCATTCCTATCGTGTGCACGATGCACGATCATAACCTATACTGTGCATAATCTATACGCGTGTCGCACGCGAATACACGCGAAAAGGGAATGAAAAAAAAAATATGAAGGTCGTTCGCAGGAATTCCAAAGGTGCAATGACACTGTCGCGAGAGACCGAGCCGAGGATCGATAGCTTTGTTTTGAAAGCCGCTATTCACCATGTAGACCGCGACCAATGAACTAGAATGTATGGACGATCTTTGACTTGCCCGGTTCGTTAAATGTACTTTATAGTGGACGTCGAGTAATGCTTTTCAAAAATGTCCTCTTAAATTTTATTTAGGTTACGTTGCATCGAATACGTAACAAGGATCTTATGAAGTTTCAAAAGTATCATTTATAAGACGAAAGTAGTGATAATTTTGGCAGGAAATTTTCTTTAGAGAAAGAAATAAATATTTTTACTATATGAGATATAGTGTATGTATCTCACATTAACACTACTCTCATGGAAAATGGATGTTAGTATTCCAGTTCCTACAAAATTTCTACACCAATTCCTAATCCATAGCCATTTGCCATGAGAAGCATCAAAATTCTAGATACCAACCAACGCCCTAGAAGAATCTCCGTGTAAAACAACCTAACCTCTAAGTACTTCACCTAATGAGAGAAAAAAATGCGAGTAATGCAATCATGGAACTTTCAATAGGCGCAATGCACGCGTGGATGCAGCGTGTTTGTATAGGGTCGCGAAGGAATTAAACAACAGCGAGTTAGTACACGCGGGAGGTCGTAGAAGGACGTAGAGGTAGATCATGAAGCGAAAACCGGTGACCAGACGAATGGTAGCTTTTCTGAGGGGAGGTAGGAGCCGTGAAGAACGTGTGGGCAACAAAGAAAGACCATATACGAGATAGAAAGAACAACAGAGACAGAAAATGGCCACTCTATACAGACAAAGTGGAAGGGAAAGACAGAATATAAGAGGGAGAGAAAGAGGCAGACTATAAAGTGGGAGAGAAAGAGGAAGAAATGTGACTGGTAGTGAGGAAAAAAGAAAGGTGTACAGCGAGTGTTAATGTGCAAGAGAGACACAGAGAAAGAGAGGTTAGGCGGCGCCTGGTATGTGGCGCCTTCACTGGCGTCGGGCCATCTTTTATTCTGCCATTACAAAGCGTCAACACGTATCTTATATAGGCAAGACATGGTTGGAGAGCCTCAGAAACGTTTCTGCATCTAGCTGTGTGTACGTGTGTATTTTACACACGCCTCCGCATCTCTCTGCCTTTCTTTCTTTAGTACGTGTCGCATGCTGCACACAATAATTGCGCGCGCGCATTGCCGTCATGCAACGTGTGTGCGTACGCATGCCGCATGCACACGAATCTCTTGAGGTCCGTCAACGTTTCCGGAAGATGCTGATGCGGGGTTAAGCGCTTCTTTAGTTTCTCTGTCGTTTAAACTCCATTTCGACAATTTCGACCGGTTTCAGTTCCCTTTTCGTGTTATCGGGCTACATTTTTTTCTCTTTCTCTATCTCTCGTTTTCAGTGATTTGCGTTCCTTTGATTATACCGAGAGGATCCCGTGGCGGCTTCTTATCTCACCGCCGCGGATGCATTTTTCTTCTACCTCTTGGTGCTTTTGTTGCACTGCCTTAGTCTCGAGATTACCCGGTTTCTGATCATTTTAAGTTATTTGTTCCAGGTCGTAAATGCTCCTTTGGATAGTCCGCTTTTCTGAGGGAAGATTTTTGTATCGTTTCTTCCTAATTTTATGATGCAAACATCATGGATGCTTTTTTTATTAGCGCTCTTAGATTTAACGTGTTATCTTTGTTTTTATATTTTACTGCAACTCTTTAAATCTTTTATATTTTTGTTGCAAATTATAATAGATAATAATGATATTTTTCAGTACTTTAATATTTGATGCTCGATTCTTTCTTATTTTTTAATTTGTTTTCCTTTCCTTTTTAAATTTAATCTTGACCTTTGACTTTAATTTGTTAAAATATAAATCTTTAATTTCTGCCGTATTCTGCATTTTTCTTTTTGGTATCTATAGATTATCCATTTTCGTCCCATTCTGAATGTAGTTCAGTTCGAGGCACCTGTTACAAATCCATCAGGAACATATTAAATGTAAACTAAGCATATCAATGGTAATTTCTGCAGTACGAACTTAACGATGTCTGTTTCTTAGTAAATTGTGAATGATGATTTCACCTGACATTGGGCCAAACGCTCAGTTCTGTAATTATATGAATGAGTATTATATCTATTCTTCGAAATCTACTTGCGAAATTTTAGTTAAATTGTAATATAAATTTAAAAATAATGTGCTGAAAGGTTTGACGGTAATTTTCAATATTGGAATGGATGTAATAACTAACTGCAATTTTTCCGAAGTGGCTGTATAGGTGTGTTGGCTTTTTTTAAAATCTAGCGCAAATTAAATTTATCCTAACCCTCTGTTCATGGAACTCCCTATGACGTACTGTTGCAAATTATGTTCTGGCAACGTTTCGAAGCCATTTCTCTTATCCAAGATTAAATTTTATACATCATGTAAATCTTATTAACCTGGTATAAGTCGAGTACAAATAGTTCAGGATTGCTCCAATTTTTTACTATCACTTTAAGCTTATGCTCTTATCAAAATGTACATATATATATTATTAAATACCGAAAATTAAAAAAAGGTAACATTTATAAACAAAATATTTATTATAAAGATTTTTCAAATAAATGATTTAAATATCTCATATGAAATTATAAAACAATTCCAAACTTAGGAATATTTGATTCATTTTTGTTTCTATTTAAGAAAATTCGATACGATTTTTTTTATACAAATATAACTTCTTCAAGAAGTTGTAATTATTAAAATACAATTTTTGTTGTTCAGATATCATTTTTTGAAGCAAATTGAATATAATGTTTAAAAATAAATCTTTTTCAACTGTTCTAGGATATTTGTTTATAGCAACATAAATATTCTTTCTATGTATATAATTCTGTTAAAGAATATGCGATTAGATCTAGATTAAAGTTTATTATGAATTTACTATTAAACAAAAAACAATAACAAAAGCTCCAGAGGGTATTGATCACGCATTTCGCGAAAACGACCCACGGTTACATAACACCTACGCAAAAACCGTTTCCTCTTCCGCGTCTATTTCAATACTAATCGTACGAACTGTTCCTCATGATGGTACCACGTCCCAGTATACCATCGTATCTAACGTGAAAGGTAATGACGATTATTATCCCAGTTCGTGGTTCTAAAGTCTACCAGAGTCCATTGGTGGCCCATGTGAAACAAGCCTTTATGCTTACAATCACTAGAAACATTCACTAAACATTGAGATCCAATTCGGGCTGTAACGGTGTCTACAAATAAAGTCCCTTGTATGACTTTGTTCCCTTATTATAAATCAGAAATGAGCAGAGAAATTAATTTGTATACTTATACTAACAAATCATATTAACTATAATATATGTACACATGTTTAACGTGTAACACGGATTAGGGTTCGCATATTATTAATTATAAAATTTTTTGATTAAAAGAAAATCCTAAAAACTAAATACAGTCGAACCTCTTTAACTTGAAAACTTCTATAACACGAAAATTATGTTCATTCCCTTCTGCTCCGCTGTGAAAACCTCTATAAATTTAAATAAAACTTGTTTTAACTCTGTGGCGCCGTAAAGAAGGAAAGAAAAAGAAAAGGGGGATAGTGCGTTTCATACCAGAGCCTGCTGGTGGTTCATCAGTAAGACTACCTAGGAGATCCGTGCCTTACGATTACACAGTGGAATATTGGTGGTCAGGTTAAAAGCAGTATATATTAGGTGTACCAGTAAGTAATCTACTATTTTTAAATTAGTTAATAAATTTATTCTATCAAAGACTGAAATAAAAGTTTCTAATGGACACTTGCAAAAAGGTGCCACTTCTTAGGAAAAGTATCGTAAGAGAGTCGTCGCAACTCGAACTATTTCTCATATATTTATCTGTACTTTGTTACTTTTATCGTCGTTGCCTCTATAATTCAAAGCTATAACTATATATGTGTCATAATTTGTCAAACAAATGAATGCTAGAAAATATAAGAAGACACTTATCTCTATTTTTCATCAGTTGTATTTTTGTACGTGACAACTCTATTACTTGAAAACTTTGATCAATCAAAACTTCTGTAACTTGAAGGTTTCAATTCTTCCCGCCAGATTCGAGTTATCGAGGTTCAACCATGTAGGCTTAATTTTACCCTGCACTTTATCCATTTACAAACACATAATTTAATACGAAACGGGGATGTCTCAATCCCAGCTACACGAACACCGAGGCAACTTGTATATATTTTGAAAATATTATAGTAGTTTTGAAATTGTTGGGATTAATTTAGCCATATATGGTTCACGGAATGATAATATAACATTTTGAAGCTTCTTTCGAATCGTATTATTCATAATAATTTGATCGATGCATTAACAACAAAAATAATATATGTATTGACGTTATATCAATCATACAGGTAATATTTTTGAGCTAGATTGAGAACATTGCAGTAGTGTATGTTATAGGTCCGTATACAAGGCTTCACCACATAGTATTCATATGAATACTCTGTTGCTTGATTAATTTAGGGTGCTAGTGGATCCAAAGATTTTCGTGTGTCTGACCATGATTGGAATTATCTACTAAACTGCTTGAATACTGTTTCGGAGAAAAATGATAAAATAAATGCAAATAATTGAGTTTAGTGTGAAATATTTTAATACTATATTATAAGGGGGTATAGTACAAACTGTATTATCAAAGTTATACATATTTTGCATATTCTAATAGTTTAATCATCATGTTCAAATAGAAAATGACTATTAATTAGTACTATTCTCATAGTATTTGCAAAACTATATTAACCTTTTACGGACGGGTGTCACAAATAGCTGCCCAATTTTTTGTTTGATTTTTTGAATGCATGTCAACTTTTGAAAGCAAGAAATTCAATTTCTTCAATTCCTTCGAAGGGTTAATAATTGAACGAAAATTCGTTAAATATTATTTCCCTGCGTCTGTAAAGGGTTAATATGGTAAAATGGTAATTTATGTGAATAATATAGTAGAATATATTAGTAGTAGTTGCAATTTATCACTTTAATTCTTCATAATATCAGATACTAATAACAGAATTAGATAATGCTAGAGCATTATCATTAGTCACTGAAAATTGCTTGCAAAACGTTTTGCATATGAAAGAAGATTATCATATATCAATTCACTTAGGTACTCTAAAACTATGAATGTGCAAATTTTCACTTTTTGAGTAAAAAATAAAGCAGGGGGGGGGGTATAATAAAAGAATTAGTATGTCTAAATTTAAGTCTGCAGTAAGCATTGGTACAGTTGCAACAAAATTTCAAAAGTTTTAAAGAGTTCAAAATTATCTAATTACCTGTTACATTCAGTATCTTTCATAATTTCTTGAATTACTAATTCAGAGTACTGTAATAAAGGAAGTGAAATAAAGTAGTATAACACATTTAAAGAATAAGTTTTTATGTGTTCTTAATAAATAATATTTTGGCAACTATTATAGAATTAGTTTTTTCATGGTATTGGAGGACTACGTCAAATATTCGAGCCAATCAACTTTTTCTGGTAATTGGGACCACGAATCGCAAACTTTCAAGAATGTGTGTCCTAGAAAATAATATTTATGTAAAGTAAAAACGTGTCTCATGGTCAGAGGTCTTGGTCCCTTGAGGACTTGCCTCAAGGCGAGCTACTAGTTCCATATCTTACCTCACCATCATCTAGTTTCTCCTAGTTTCCGATTACACGTAAGATTACGCTGAAAACGATTCTTAGTTTACCTGTCCGGCTAATACGAGTGGCAGAGATTGATTGATTTGCAAATTAGAAATAAGAACGCAATTTTCCTTTGCTTAACTCCAGTATATTTCTGATTCTTGTTCTGTGCAATACTTATACCAGTTAGAAGTTTTTTGGGGGTTGGTAATACGTTAAAAATAAGAAAAGGTTTTTTACTTTTTTCTTAGTTTTATTTTGTTTATTTGATGTAAATTTTCAGCAGTTAAGGAGAAAAGGAAGTGATACAAAGATTAAGGAGCAAATAAATTATAATTCTATAATATTACGTTGTAAATTGTCGGTTAATAAAGTAAATAATAAAATGATTAAAAAGTAAATTCTACTATAATTTTAAAATATTGAGTAATATATCATAAATAAGAAAATATTAGTAATGAATAATTATTGAAAGATTTAATAAGTTTTTTATATCGTAATATTGAAAACAAATTGAGAACTTTTGTAAGTTTACGTTAATTATAGTGGACAAAGTACTTTTACCGTAACAGGTACTGCCAGAATAATAAAGAGTTGCAAATTAATAGCGTGGAGTGGTTACAGCAATTCTAATTAAATGAATGTTTAACGACTCGTACTCTTCACTCGTAACATTAACTCGATCGAGAAACTATGTTGCCAGTTCTACTATACCTATATGTTTAATGCAATTCGATCGTATCATTCCACTAGTTATGAATCATTTCCACACAGGAATCTCAATTACGATATTATCCTACATATTATTTCTTAAACCAGTCCATCAGAGTAGACAATTAGTATCCATGCACTTTATTCATTTGTACCAAATATTTCATATTTACATATACACAAACTACATAACATTTTTCTTAAATAAAATATAATCTTCCTTAAAAGATAAAGATAGTTGACTTACAATTAGACTGCAGATTTTTATGCAAATTCATTTTTTAATGAACAAAAATAAAGAAGTGAAAGCCAAGTAGAGAATAATGTCACCCTTTAAGTATTAAAATATCTTTTCTAATTTAAATATTTCGTATATTTTTATACTCTGCGTATATTCTGTACTTTTTTACCAATTTCATTTTCCCGTAAATGTATAAAAATTCGCAGTCTACATATAATTTTTACACTTACTTAAATATTGTATTTTTTAAACAAAAATGTTGGCTATGCTTTTTAAGAAACGGATATATAGAAAACATGTAAATAAATTTGTAAATCACTATACACTATACACACATTCACTACACTCGTAAATACATAAACAGATCATACAATTATTTGCATATTTGCAATGATATAAGAAGGTATTACAAAATTAACCTGGCATTAGATGTGCTTTGTATACGTTTCTCATTGAGTCCTTCGACTGAAGAAATTACAGGAATATGCAGGCATGTTTACCTTTTATATCTTTTTACAATTTCAAATTTTATTTATGGGAGATTTAAATAAGTTAGTAGTAGTGCACGGTAATGCGCCCTATTTGATCCGTCAGTGGCTGCACTATAGGCGCCATTGGCCGCGTGTACTTACATCTGCTGTTATCGCGAGCAAACACAGCCTGGCTAAAACCCTCTCGTCGTGGTTCCTATCGCTCGGTCTCGGCTGCGTTCAATTAAATACACACTCACACGTGCACTCAACCGTGCAACGTGCTCATACACATACAGGAAATTCTCCTTGCAAGGTGACCGACTGATTTTCCTGGTAATATCGAGTGTCCGAAGAAGCTAACCTATTTCGTAAGAGCGGAAAATTTCCCGCGCTTGTTTCTTAGCCTGGAATATTTTTTTTTTATTTTTTGAATTCTTGAAGGTAATTTTTGGGTATTAAAGAAGGTAAAGTGACTTCAGTGACACTTATTTTGGTTTTTCGTAATAGATTGGGAAGAACGGTTAAAGTTAAGATTGGAGTTACCAAGGAAATATTCATTGGATTGTCAGAAATGTATTTTTCTATATATACCAGTATTTTGATATCATTTGTTCTTTTCGGTAACAATATTTCTTGTAGGTGTACAGTTTTACGTTTGAAATTTATTATAAGAAGTACTCATAGTCTGATACTTTTAAGCGTCATCGTTATAAAACCCATAAGTAACGAACCAGTCCCAATATTAACCAATGCACAATAATAAAATAAGATGCGTAGTAACGATTGCGCAGTTTTTGACGTAGCCTGTATAGAAGCTCGCAGGCGACAGGCACGTAGATCGAAAGGCAAACAATAAGAAGTTTACCATCGGTGGCCGGCTTTCTCGTGCGCTACGCGTATCGTTAGGTATGCGACACGTATGGTAATACCTACACCGAGGCGCACGGTCGTAGAAAGGCCGTTTGAAGGACAAGGGTCATGTCTGACGCCTGTATACATATGATGTGTGTGTATTATATGTATGTATATATATGTACATATATATATTGTGTGTATGTGTTCGCGCGCGTGTGCGTGCGCGTGCGTGCGTGCGTGCGCGTGCGTGCGTGCGTGCATATATGTGACATGACCACCGCCTTTACTGCTTACCTTTCCCGCATGCAGCCGCCATGTGCGTGAGATTTTATGCCCTCTGTCGCACTCTCGTTCCAGCTGCAACCGCTGTACGTCACGCTGGAAAGGTTCTGCGAAATCTTTGTACGGATATTAAGCTGCAAAAAAGTTGCTCTTGATAATTGGAATTTAATGGCTGGCTCGTTTGAACTTTCGACGATGAATTTCCTTCTTGCAGTTGTGCATGACAGTAGCCCTTTTTGGCGGATTCAAATGATTTTTCAATTTGGGTAAATTATTTTGTCAAGTATGATTAGTTATCAAAATATAGATAGAGTAGACCATAAATATGTATAGTTTGTTTCTATTTTTAGATTCTTGTCATATGTAGATTTAGTGGAATTTGTTTCGTAGAACAGCTGGAAGTCCAAATGAAATTATTTATTCTATATTGAAAGTTAATTAAAACAAATCAAGTTAGACTAAGTTATTAATTTTTAATATTTGAATTATTTAATACATTTAATTTTTCTTTATTTTTATTATACATTATAAAACAATTTCTTCTCTTTTTTGTAATTCATCTACAGTATTCATAAAATTAAAACATAAACTGCACTTTGCGAACATACAAATACCTACCCCGTACAAATACTCTAAATCTCAAAGACAGTTGTGATTATTTTTAAAGCCGAGGAAAATTTAGCAGAAGGTTCCACCTAATTTTGAATTTCGAGCAGCAAGAGACACGCTTATATTTATGATATGCGTTATCGCTGGAAACAACACCGCCACTATTAATAACAATTATATAAGAACAGGCCAGTATACTATTTTCTTCGCATTCCCGCGATTCTTTCGGTTCCCGATAGTGCGCGTGCGCATGCGCCAACCGTACTTCGCGATTGCACGCACGGTGCGTGCATTGTGCGTGCGTACACGCGCCTGAGTGCACCTATATACTACGTAACGTAGTTAACTTGGCCGTGCCAAGGTTGGGAACCTTATCTAAGCTCAGGGTGTTTGACCCAACTGGGAAAACACATTGGCACTCGACGCCTCGTGTTGCCACACACGGTTGCACACTCAATTAGTAGGAAGTCTCATTCAAAGTGAGTTTAAGAATTACTCGGAAAGCACCTTGTAGGTTTTTATCAAAAAATTGTGTGCGTTTTGTGGTAGGGTTTCCTTTAAATGTGAAGAAGTGATTTACCAATGGAACAGCCATGGCGTCTGACCACAATGGACTTATGTATTTAACGCTAGAATTACTGGCGACTAAGGTATATTGTATATTTGTATCAAAGAAATAAAAATGGTAGACATTTGAAAACCCCATGTGATTGAAACACAATAAATCTACATTTGTAATTTGTACAGAAAAGCACGGAATATCCTAAAGAATGCACCGTTGCAAATTCGTTAGCTGTTTTTTTTCCTATTTTCACATCTCCGTTTAATGTTCAGAAAGTAATAGATATTAATGGAAGCTGATTTTTGCAAGAAGTTTCTACAAAAACAGTATAAGTAAATGTAATAAAAATGCTCGAACTTTCGGCTCAACCCAATAGTAATGATGCATTCCATACACTCAATTTCTTGTCCTGAAAAGAGGTAGAAAAATGAACACAGACATAAAAAAATTTGTCCTTATCTGAGATTACGAAATTTACCAGAAGACACTAAGCGCAAGTTCATATAAAATTGTGTCTCTTTAAACTAATTAGAGGATTAAATGGAGTCTTAAGTTCTCAAGTTTTCTGTGATCAACGGCTATCTATCTATCTCAAATGACCGTCCTTCTGATCTGATCACAGATTTTCAGATAATGTTTTCAATCGATAAGCTGACCACTCCTGTCAGAGATAGTGCACCAGTTATCGTGGAATATTTTTAAATTTTCATGACCTACAGGAACAACCTTGACGACGAATGTACAAATCCTCCAAACACCATATGTTAAAATCTACGATAGATTTGATCGGTATCTTCCAGATTTGTTATCTTTCAAAATATTCTATTATAGACCTAATACACAGATTGTTTCGTGTAACCTCTTCAAAGTAATATTAATTTAATACTTCCTAACATCGTTACACAAAGATTTTAAATTGACTTTGAAAAAATATAAACATCTGTAATACATAAACTTTGGTGCCAATATCTATTATAGTACTTGAAAGAAGAATGTACCTTAAGTTGATAAGACTATTTTTCTGATCTAATGTCCGAGAAAACAGATAAGAGATCATTGTTAATTTAATATTTTCTAAAATCATCTTTCGGAATGTTTAATTTATTTTATATAAATTTTGGAAATTATAATTTTTAATAAGTAAAAATTGTTACGAATGACTTTTCATAGTTTCTGAGAATAAAGAATTTAACCCATTTGCAGTTTAATACGTGGAAAACTCGGGTAAGTTGTCCAATATGGCACTATAAAGCTTAATATTTTACATCATACACATAATGTTACTATTAAAAAATATTACATATAAACAGCTGAAATTATGTATTTTTCGTAACTGGCAATCAAAATGTAGAAAAAGTTGCAATAGAGCAAAGAAACATTTCTTATGTTGCTTCTTGCCATTATTCGCCATTTTATTGAACTGTAAAGAGGTTAAAGTTAGTGAGACAAATTTTTCTGTTTATCCCTAAACCACGGATTAGAAGTCTTGAGAAAGCAATATCGATTATGTCGAAGCACAATCGAGGTGGATGGTATCTTTTATTGTAAAATGTATATATACGCTCACCTACCGCGCCTCGATCGGAATTGCATTCCGAACGCGAGACTCCAGACTCCAGACTGTGCTGTCGTGTGTGTCTCGAGGCACACGTTATTTTTTCTCTCATCGGTGTTTGCACACGCTCTCGTGCAAACACCTTGCTCTGTATCGTTGTGCACACGGTAATAATTGGTATCCGAACGGGGAAGGTCAATCCTCAGGGACCAGTAACGTCCAACATTTACTAAACCGTTAGAAAATTGTTCTACACCAATGGACTAGTTACGTCGAATCGTTTCTGTCAATTGATTATGAATCGCGTGTTGCAATTCGTCTGGCAAAAGCAACACAAAAAGAGGCTAGTATATTTAGTCCATCACGAGGCCACGAAACTGTAAACTTGAAAGAGTTGTTTTAAAAGTTTGACTAATATGCAAAATAAGCTATTTTAGTAAAGATTCGCTTTATACGAGTCATAAGGTAAACGTTGACAATATGGAACAATTGATTTTAAAAGCTTGCCAAAAAGTGTGAAATAACTCAAATGATATGATATTATAATAAGGAAACTGTTAGGTCGTTGTATATGAAATGGCCGACTTTATATAGCTTAGTTTCCGAATCACTCACTAGTTAATTAAAAAAAAGCACTTCTAATTTGTATAAAATGACTCGTACACATTGATAAATATCAGATTTAAGTAACAATTTTTTTTTAAGTAGAAGTTCATCATTATCGATCGCTTCTTTTAGGTGATTATAAGGTAAATTTTCATAGTTTATGTTTTTGTTCAGGTTGTAAGGCCCTCACAGATCAGCGGCGACCGCGGTGGCCCTCGCGTCGGTACGCTAATCTGGCGCGCTCATTTTTTATTACCACAAACCGGGATTCAAAATTAGTTTATTAACTGCCAGATGTCAAGGAATCGAAGGTGACAAGGAACGAAAGTCGCTAACAGTATTCTCTGACTCTGGCAGTCCACAATAGCCTCGGATAATATACCTACACCTTCAGGCCCATCCACCCCCAGCACACCCAATTCTCCTGATCAATCCCACTCCTCGTTACTTCCATTTCCACCACTTTCCAACCCTTCCTGCTTTCCCTAACACCCCACAATTAGCCAATCAACGCACAGTCTCACCCACCAAAATTATTTACATTAACCAATAGGAAACACACACAATTTACATCGATGAACACAACACATAACTCGATATAATCTGCAACAAGAACTCAAACAAAACACTTCTAATGAGGCACAGTGAATGCTTTGTAAGAACATTCAATCAGCACACACTAATAAGAAACATTCGCACAATGCACGCCACCAAATATTTAAAATAAACATACATTTCACTTAAGTGTTTGTTCAATCATAAACCGCCATACACAACCAATTTGGAACAAGCTTCGCCAACATTAATTTGCCGAACGACTACCGACACACATGAAGTTTGTTTTTTTTCAAAACCACCTCTCGGAACCTCAACGTTCGCGCGTCGTAACAATTTTCACCATAAACTCTTTAAAACCTTGAATTTTTCATTCACACAAATTATATCTGTACGTGCATAAATAATATTAATAATAAAGCAGCTTCCATTGCAATATGGCTAAAGTTTGATCTCGAAAAACGTAATAAAAAGAATATTCAAATTTGATTTCTATTCATGGTGCATTTTACTTTCTTTATCTGCCAGTTCTTTTAGAACATTTGATGATCTATCAATAATGTTAAATTCAACAAAAAGTAAGCACCATTTAGTATTATTTTGAATTAACTGATGGAGAAAATACTTTGGGCTATATAAAACCAGCCACTTTATATGCAATAATCTAATAAGAGAAGTGAAATTCAGCGACACGAAAAAATGGTATTCAATATGGAACACCTAGAAAGTGTATAAAGAAAACTAAAAGAACTTTATGTTTATTATGAAAAATGGATGTTTGTTTAAATAAAAGGTAGAAATAAGTATCTGTTAGGTAGGTACTCCAACTTACCTCTACTAAACTGTGTAACCGTTTGACTCGCCTTTCAGAAATAGATATTTGCATACTGTAAACGAGAAAAACTTTTTTTGTTCTTATATTTATAGAAACTCATATACACGGTTGTCGGCAAAATTTGCTACTTGATTATGGAGATTTTACAATGTTCCACATTACATGCTGCTCCATATTACCTACGTTTACCCTATTGATATGTCATAGATTATGGTGTATGTTTTCGGGTATTAATAATAAACTTTAATTTTCAATTTTAACTTGAGCTTCAGTTTTTATGAAAAATAAAACGATCAGAAACTTCTTTTTTTCTCAAATATTCACCGTAAACTTCAGCAAGCGTTGTTCCAATTAAAATCACTGGCAACAATTCAAGAATATTAAAACAATGAAATAAAAAAAAATCTAAAATTGTACACTTTGTACTGTAACACAATAGCTTGTAATTCATGACTATTCTAATTACATTGAAGATTTGATGTCACAGCTCAATACTCTTGTTACAGTAGTAAATTCTAAGGAATCACCACTCTTCTTTTAATTAACCTACAATATTTCAAAAGTAGACGAGGATGATATTTATAGGATATTTTCATATTCGTCTACAACTGTAAAAATTTACATATGTGTCGGTGGTAGAAAATTCTGAAATATAATTTGCAGAGTTTAACGAGTGAAGAGCTAACGATGAATTCCCTTCTGGGCGGAAGTGGAGGACGGTCCTTCGAGTAAAATCGCTAGACGTATAATTTGGTTGGAAGATGTTGAAATAATACGGCACGGGTATATACACAAACGAGGACAGTTAACTGCAAGCTGCAGCAAATTCCACAATTGCTCTTTTATCGTGATCTTCAGAGTACCAGCCAGAATTGCTTTATTACAGGGCTCAATTTGCTTTCAATTCTCCAGAATCACTAGCCATGATAACTGCATGTGGTTCTTAAGTATGCATCCGTCTCTTGGGTACATATTTATCTGTAATTTGCCTGACAGTCACAAAAAAGTATAAAGAGAATAAAAAATACAGCAAAAAAAAACTGAAAAGGGTACTTAAGAAGATATCCTATTATTCTATTAAAACCTTAAAATATTGTTTTCATCAAATGGAAGTAATTAAAAATTAAAGGTTTATAGATATAAATTAAAATAGAACTATTTTGAAAGAATATATATATGTTTTATAGGTATATAAATTTATTATTTTATTGATACAAGGATTCTTGTATTTGGAGTAAATCATATTCGAAATACATTTAAATGTCAGTAAAATTGTTAATTGGTTTCAAGCATGCATAAAATCTGAAAGTTAGGTTAGAACTGACTTAAGAATTAAGTTAAAACTGAACTTAGGAATTAGGATAGGATCGGTAGTCGCATAGTAGGAAGTTGCAACGTTAGTAGGCCGTATCTTTGCGAGACGCCAGGATTAAGTGTCCATTCATCACCTAGAAGGATACAGCTTTATTGCAAACACGACGAGGGAGCTTGAAGAGGTCATGGTAGTTTACTACCGGGGTTATCATGTATCGAATCAACACATAGCCGGACCATCGTGTGATTATTACAATCACGTGGACCATTATTTATGGCCATTGCGCGCCGATCTCAAGATACCGATTCAATTGGCTCACGCTCGTTTCGAAAGGGCTTCTGTGTACTCGTCTCGTATTTTCAACGATGCCTATAACGTCGACGGTGATCAATAAACCACGTCTGAACATGCGAAACTGTATAATGACAATGAGACGGTGAAAAAATATTTTTACCTAACGTTACAATGGAAAGTAGTGTTCATTAGCTAGTGTTATACAATAGAACGTATTTTTGCCTTTCATGGAAGTTTTATAATGTAGAATAATAGTAGAAAATATTGATTTGTGGTAGTCACATAGTTGATACGAATTTATTAGTTTTATATAGCTATTATAAATATATACTGATTGAGAAAAATATGTTAAGTACATTTAACTATTTACAATGTATAGTTATTACACTATTTGCATATTAGCTACATTTTTACATAGCAATAATATACTTAATATGGCGGGATGTTATTTCGTAAGTTACTCCTATTTAAGTTTTATGAATATTATGTTCATTAAAGCGACATGATACGGAACTTTATATTTACAAAATATATATTATAATATAGCGTATTATATGCAGTGGAACATTTTTCTCATTTCTACATACTTCATAAAAATTAACAATTAGCATATTGTATATTAAGGTCATTTGGCCCATTCAAATATCACAATGTTTGGTCTGAACTAATTAAACTTGTACAGTTTATTATACCATTTGGAATGCCCATAACGAAAAGCGAAAATGGAATTTTTTGTGTAAAAATTTGATGAATATTAAAATGTTACACTATAGAAACTGTACTATATTTGCAATCTTTATCCAACAATGTTTGTTTTATTCGAGAGTAATTTGCATGCAGTAAAAATATTGCTATATCATCAATTTTAAAAGTGCGATAAATTTCCATTAACAGCAATGTAAGAACGCTAGTTAACCATAGCAGGCCATGTGCGTTTGCATTTGGACACGATTGAATGGGGTGAGGCGATGGGTTTGTTGGAAACAGTTAAAAGTTGGCTGTGGATGATCGTAGATAGACACGAAAATTCGTGGTTCGCCACGGTGACGACGACCACAACGGCGACAGCGACGGCGACGGCGGCGGCGGCGGCGACCGACGCGACAAGCGTCCTTGCTCCAACCACTCGCGCTACTACCGATGACGTAATCGTCGCGATACCCCGCAATCTTGGCGCCGCGGTAAACTCGTAATATCTATTTTTATCTGGTGGAAGCAGGGGCTCCGCCCTGCCTCTTCTCCTCTCGCGCACAACCACACTAGGACGTACTTCGACACACCCGTGTCCGCCTCTCTTCTTCCTGACTCTTAACCTCTAAATTCAGTCGCCGCGCCGAATGACCAGTCTCTTGACTCGTCATAGTCTGCCACCCTTCCCTATCTTCCTTCATCTCTGAAATTTTTATTGTTTCTTTCATTCTATCTTCTTTTCATTGTCTTGCATTCTTACTTTTGTTAAACATTTAATATTTGTTCTGTAAGACCATTGACTAAGAACAGGATAGACCATTATTCAATGCCCTCCTTTGTCATCCGGATTTGGGGCTCATGAACCCCAAATCCGTTTTCATTTTTACCTATTCGATTGTCTAAAATGTATAACTTTTGCGTTTGTCCTTACACTTTGTATATTAAAATACTTTAGAAGTGTTTACATTCTTTTTCAGATAATAAAACGAAAGATATTCTTTCGAAAAGTCTGAATTTTTAGGTTATCGGTATTTCAGAGCATGTGACACGAAATCCTATAAGATGATCGGTCTATCCTGTATCTCGTCTGTGGTAGGACTATTGAATTCAAAACAAAAGGAATTTATGCAATAGCAATTATTAAGCATTACCTACCGATGAGAAGTTGATAAGTTCGCGAATCCGTTGAAAGATGGCGTAAACACGTTTGGATCAGGAACAGGTTAGGGTAGGTTCGGGCGCCACATCGCTGCGACATGTTAATTATAGCAAAAAGTTAGGATCGATTTATTGGTCGAACCGCTTATCCTCGCCGATGTTTGCATATTTAAAAGCCATTTTGATGTTCCTTTTTAAGCATGTCTGTTAAAACGGCGCCAATCAGGTCCACCTGTAGTACTTCCTTTTATCTACTGAGAATATTCGTCGTCGAATGTAGACCGGTGTCATTAATCATTGGCTAAAAGGAGGCAAATGAATACGATTCGGTAGATTTTTGTGTTGGGTATTGGCACGTGATAGGCAACCTCTGCGATATCTTTATGCTATAGGAATTGCAAGTGGCTATGCAAATACTTTTATTTTAAAAGTTGAGTATTTGATTAGAACTGAAAATTATAGTTTTTTTATATTTGTTGCACTAAATGTGTTAATTCAGTAAATGTATGCAGTCGATATGCAATTCGATAAGTATTTAATCCTAGCTCGAACTTAATTAGAATTCAGCCCGAACCTAACCGAATCTAATTTATACTTTACATACTTTTAATAGATTTATTAAACTCTTGTTAAAATTTCGTGTAAATATACATTTACTAAATGTTGCGCATCTACTTTGACATGTTTAAACAATTTTCATATGATAGTACATTAGTAATTAATATTGTAAATTAATAACAATAACAAATTAATATTTATCCAATAAATTAAATTTAATAATTTTATCGTTTAATGTATTAATATTTTATTATTTATACTATTATAACGGGTGGAGGGGGGTGCTTTTAATGTGGCTACGATGATTTGAAAGTTCCTCTGTCGCGTTTGTCACATATCCTTTTCTATAAATGTGGATGTGTGTAGCTTCTGCTTTTCTGCGTCGCAGCGAATTCTTTTTCCTTTCTCCATCTACTCTCTTGTCTACTCTCGAATCTGGCGCCGTCGTCCCCACGATGATCGGCGAGACGCGTGGGACTTTCCGGCGACAAGTCCTTTATGATACCGACGTACGCCCGCAGCCTCTCACCAAATGAACACTTTTACTGAGAAAGAAAGACTCCTTGTTAATGACAGATTTCATCTCGCATCACGTTTCGTGGAAATTGTTAATAAAAACGACAGATTAAATTTTCTGAGACCTACGCTATCGAGAACTTTCAATTAACAAATTTTTACGCACAAGATACAAGTTTTCTAGGGTTGAATTCCTTATGACCTTTCATATATGTTCCCAATGAAAACATACTTGACTTCAAATCATATTATTGTGAACCTTACGTTGTTTTTATATAACTTATAATTATTTCGAAATACTATACATATGATTTCGTAATTTTATTAAAATACCCGTTTTATCGATGGTAAAAATAGATGTCAAATAATTTTTTTCTGTATTGATATAAATTATACGTAAAATTGACTGAATATCTAATGTAATTAAGTGTAAGTTTATACAGTAATAAGTAGAGTGTGAATTTTTATGCATTTATTGGAAATTTAAAGATGTAAAGTAATGCAAAATGCATATAATCTGCACAATTACACTAAATATCCAAAGTACAGTAGAAGTTATGACATTTAAAGGGTGGAGAAACCACTAATTTAAGGCCTATTTCTTTAAACTCATTTATAAAAACATAAATTTATATAAAGATCGGCAGGTTAGTAATAAGCTATAACGTAAAGGATACTTATAGCGTATTTGTATTTCAAATATCAGTCCTTAATAATAGTAATAAAGATACATCTTTTTCGTTGTTATAGGTGATACAGGCCAAAGGGAATGGTGTACATTAGCCTATTGGGAATTGGGTGGTCGAGTGGGTCGTCTTTACCCTGTAGAACCTGCAACAGTAAATGTTTTCGATTCCCTCCATGATGGCGACGGCCTTTGCTTAGCAACGTTAGCAGAAAATCATGTTGCGCCACCTGCGGTCCAAAGAACAAGGAGCAAAATTGGTCTTGGTAAGTTATTAACACATTATATGTTTTAAAAAATGTAATTATTTTAAAATACATATATGTCACTAGTATCGTACTAAAACTACAAAATATAAATCGTTTATTTGCAGGTTTAATGCTTAGTCAAGAAGCAGATGGTGTGTGGGCATACAACAGATCTGAGAGCCCCATCTTTGTGAATTCACCAACACTGGATGACCCAGAATCTAGAACCCTACTTGTCTATCGAGTGCCTCCAGGCTTTTGTCTGAATATCTTCGATCGAACCAAAATTCTACAGCTTCCATATGGCAGTGGTACAAGAACGAGCAATCAGGCTACAGGCTTTGCCTCTGGTCCTGTTGATATCAACTCCGTCCGCATCAGCTTCGCCAAAGGCTGGGGACCTAAGTACTCAAGACAGGAAGTCACCTCTTGTCCGTGTTGGCTCGAAGTACTCCTAGCGCCATGCAGGTGATCCTTACAACTCATCACGAAGGTATACAGTCTCGTCCGTTTGCGCCTCTTCTTCCTCGTCGTCCTCCAAGAGGACCGATCTGTGAAACTGACGCAGCAACGACGAAGCTCCGTCCCAAAGGCTGCCAACGGATACTCATTCGACGTGGATCGCCGCAAGCAGTCTTACCAAAGTACGCCGCCATACATCCAGGAACAACGACGTTTTGTTAACTGAGAAAAATGAAAATCATTCGACAAGAGCGTTTTATATTCTTGTGCCTACGAACGGGGAGGACACGCACAGTTTCTACGTGGTACTCGACTTTAGCTTCAGAACTCGATCGTATTGCAATATTTTTCATTTTTTGTTGGTCAATGATACTGTTGTACTTTCTTGACAATGTTAAATGAGATTTCATAAAAAGTGAAGCGGAAATCTCCGCTAGGTCTAGTCAGTGGTATTTAACGTTTTTAAGAAGCTTGACTTTAATATGTCTTGCATTAAGATAAATAACATTATTAACTGAAATCAGGGAAAGTGCGAGAGTAAAATTGACAGTGTCAATAGAGTTTCTTTATGGTATTGATCACATAAGCTTGATATTTCTACTGTCTGGCCATGTCCTCGTTTATGATTAATCATTGCACTGCAAGGAAGCAGAAACTTGGGCTTCCGATAAGGTCTAGTCAATGGTGAGAGTATGAAAAGCTTATTATGGTCGTATGGATTTAAATTATCCATTTAAATTATCAAAAAACGAGAACACTGCCCACAGAATCAAAGGAAGTACTTAGCGTTTTATCTTCGAAAAAGACTTTTACTTTAATGATTAAAGTAACAATTGTATTATAAATTTCCCTCTTTTATATTGAATTTAACCGAATGCGAGGATAGATTTGTTGGTTTAAAAAAGTAATGCAAAAGCGCTAGATTTAGAGACACCTTTGTCGACTCATTGCCACACTAATTGAGTTCTACCGAATGTTTCTAGTCAGTGATGAAATTGGAAAACATTTGCAAGCAGCTAACAATACTTTCCCCATTTTGTATATTTGTAGATCGATATATCAACGTTGAGTTGTATAACCGTGTAACTGTAAAGGTTTCATCGTGTACCACAAGTACTGTAGTTGTCCCCGATCGTCGTTCGGTGCTGTACATAACGTATGTACATACACTGTGCCTTCCCAGCTTCCTTCGTGGTGCAATGCACGAGTGATAGAATGAATGTGTATGTGTGAGTGTGTGTGTGTATCTAAGGAAAGTGAGAGAACGCGTGCCAGCTTTCGCACCAAAATGCCCGAGAGCTTCGTACTACAGTAATACGATACTGTGATAAAAGTTCGAACCAGGTCTCTTTTTCCTTCCTTTTTTCGGACGTCTTTATAAAGCACCGACGATAAAAAGCAATCTGTTAAAATGTGTATATTGTACGCAAAGAGACAAAACGTGTATGCTTAAACACAATAGTCCATAGACTCGAATCTAGGAAATCTGTTGAATTTATACATATAAAAGTACTGTTTTCTCGGTTAATTTTGTACACAGTCAAAAATTAGTGTAAGCGAGTGGAGTTTTACAAATTTTATCGCGAAAGTCTTCATTGAGCCTCCAGCGTGAGAGAGAACGCACGTGTAACGCGGGTCAGTGCGTATAGTAAAATGACTGTATGGAGAGTTCGGAACATGATGAGGTTATGTACGTGCATACCGTGTAACATGTACCACCAGTCATACGTATTCATTCATACGCAACACAAGCATCTAAAAACCACACAATCGACTGATCGAGTAGTTATTTTTTTTGAACCGTTAATTCTTTTCGTACAACCGCTTTTATCGGTGTAAAAGCGGACACAATCGTGACCCATGTTGGGTACGACCTCGTGTGACACGATATATTGTGATGCGTATATTGTCGCTTAAATGTTATGTATATTAATGTGTATACTTACGTATACAGAAATGTTTATAGGTAGCTAGCTATATCTACTGCAACAGAGTGATTCTGGGCCTGTATGGTAAGGTTAGGAAGTTGGCAGTCTTAGGAGTACATGATACCTATAGCCCCTTGTTCTTTAAAGCAATGTTACTCGGGAAAAACTTTTCAGACGACTCTCTGTAACTATGCAAATGTATTCCAAGATTGCCTTATGTATAATCATTGCGCATACAGGCTTAAGAATCCGAATTCGATGAAAATTGTAATACGGCAATTCTATCGCGCGGGAAGTCGTCCATTTGGGACAGTACGTTGCTTTTTATAGTCTTTTTTCACGACTCTAACTTGCTGTTATAGTCGAGGTTGGCTCATCGCTGGAATTGAACCAAACGCGTGCGGTCAGTCTGAAAGCGGATTTTCGAAACGATCTTCTTCGGGTAAACGCGGAGCGCAACACGGCGATCCAATATGATTTGTACAAATATTTTATTTTCTTTCGTAAAGATTCGATTAAAAGTAAGTTTACTTATTTTGTGAATTATATAACCCCCATTTTTTGCAATCAGAAAGAGATTAGGGTACCTGTAATCCTTGAAATTTGGTTATGAATGCGGGCGACACGAACGATTTGGTCATTTCTGACAATTACCGAGACGTATAGTCGTTCTCGTAACTCTATGTCGAAAAGGATATGTATAGCCAACGTTTTCGATGGTGTACTTAACAAAATATTTTATAATAATTGAACGTACACACGGAAATCTAAATTTTGCTAAACCTGATATTCATAATCGTAGTCTCTTTAATACTAGGTGACGATTGTTAAAGAAACATCTTGACGGACGAAATATTTACTCGTACTTTTTGCAGAATAAATAAAACAAATAGTTTGAATATAAAAAAAAGAAATAATAGCATCCTTTGACACCTACATCTCGATTTACTAAATCAAAAATTGATCAATCGTTCGCGTTAGAAACAGTCTTATTCTACATCAATAATTTCTAGATTGTTATTAATTTTAATAGACTTTAAAAATTGTTTACTATAAATTAATATCTTCAATACCACTAAAGGTATCCTGTTTTTAATATAAGACCAATTAAGTCAAATTTTAATTTTTCAATTAAGCCAATTCAATTTGATAATAGAATCGATATGTAATTGATTTTAGGGGATTATTGATCTGCTTCAGGACAGAGTTTAAGATATTTTGTGGTGTTAAGAGGATTCTAAAATAATTCCGTAACAGTCGTTTTTTGGGTTTATTATATCCTTTCTTTTCCATCATGTGCTACGTTCGTTCTGCTTAATTCTATATTTAACAACTTCCCTTTCGTAATTCGTGATATCAACTGGTGATAAATTTTCGCGGTAAAATATAATGCAGTTAGTGTCAGTGCTATAAAAATTTGATCATCTATCGTCGGTAGAACTCAGCCAGTGGCGTTGAACTAATTTCGTAAGTATTCTTATGAAATTTTGAAGCCACACACACTCACGGTATGCTATTTTTTATGTTTTCTGTCGTTTTTATGGGACACATTATTATACCGGCTATATTGCAGAGAATTTAAAGAATGACGGGAATTATGACACTGTTTAAACATTACAAAACAATTTGGGATTTTTGCTAATGTATTTAAAGTAATTTATATATTTTTTGCAGAAATAACCGTTTAAGTTAATGTAGTGAGAAAAACTTTTTAGATGTCACATTTTTTCTTTATTTTAAAATTTTGCATTAAAATTGAATATTCAGATTGTTTGAAAATTCCAATCGATTAATCTTAGGTTCTTCGCAAAGTGTGTAAAGTTCCTCGTAGCTTTGTAGTGAAAGTAAAGCAATATAAGGATTCAACGAATATAATGAAACATTTATGAGTATTTAATATTCTCGATAAGGGAGATACTGTATTTTGATGTAAGGCATAAAGTGTAAAATTTCAGCATTAACTGCCATGCTATTTCTGACCCGCTACATAAATTATAAAAAAACTTGTTGGTATTTAAATTAAATAATGAACATATTGAAATACTCAAAAATTTATTCATATGTACAATATTGCCCTCGTAATCGACCGGATTTCTACCCACTTTAGCGTGCATCGCTATTTGTATTATGTTTTGGAACCTGATCTCGTCCTCAAAAAGCTCCTTAATTATAATATATAAACAAAACTGTATAGTATAAATAAAATAAATTTGTTTACTGTTATTTATATTCGTTTAGCTAGGCTGAAAAGAATAAGAGTGGCATGGATTAAAACTTATGGTGACGTAATTCCATTTGTAGTTGATTCCAATTTGTATTTTGTATTTTGATACTATTTGCAATTTATCGACTTGGAACATTTATCCACCCTCATAGTTGTCCAAATATGATCCCAGAGTATGGTCGCTTAAGCGGGTAGTACTGTATTTTATAGTAGTCGATTGGAAAAAATTAAAAATATTTAAGGGGTAGCTGCAGGTACAGTTATTAGTCATATAACATGTAACTTTGCTTTTCCAAAGTATACAGGATAGGTAAAAAAATCGCGGCACAACTAAAAATGAGGTAATTTCAAAGAAGGATAGAATTATTTAAAAAAAATATGCATATATGGTAACTTTCTAAATTTTTAATAAATTTTGAATAAACATTGTTAAACTCGTTACTGATGCTTTTCGCATTCTTTTATTAGATATTATAAATCTTTACAGTTGCTAAATCTTTTTTTGAATAGTTAATGCAAACTGATTTTGTTTTTAGTTGTATCGCGATTTTAGATATTCTTTGTATTCGAAAGGTGGAAGTTTTCATTTTTCCGGGTTCTTCAGGAATTGTCTGTGAAATATAGTGCCTTTCTAGCCACTTAGAGCGAGATACGATTTACGATATGACACGCATAGTGCAACGATTATTATTAAAAGCACCTTGCACCTTGTCGATACTGCAAAAACCAATTTTACGAAATGATATAAACAATTCTTTGGGATGAGAATGCACCAAATTGAATGTTGCTATTAGTTCTTTGTTTCGCGAATAATTTTTACTAATTGTAAGGCAAAGCTTGGTTTCTTTGTCTTCCCGCTTATAAAATGGTGTCGAAGAGCAGATAAAATAGATGTGTTTTAAGAATTCACTCAGATAAAAAATAATTATATTAAATACATTTATGCAATTACTTAGTGCAAAATTTTGGTTTAATCAAGACTTAACGAACAGTGAGAATGGAATTGTAAATTCTTAGAGTTTTTGTAAGAAAGAAAATATTTAAATTTATTACGCTGTTCAAAATGCTTAAACACACGTCAATCTAAACGAGTATCACGTAAGAAAAGATACTCAATAAATTATTGAATCTGTTTTACTATACAAAATTTTCATTTTATAAAATCAGTTTTTGGTTGAAAATTGTTTAAATTATATGCACAAACTTTGCCATCTAATCACTTAATAGGATATTTATTAAATAATTATAATTATTTACTTAGCAAACTATTCAATTTTTTTTATTGTGTTAATTTTTCTTTTATAAAGCCAATTTTTCATTGAACATTCTTATATTGTATGCATAAAATTTAATTTTTTGAAGACACTGTGATTTTTTAATCGTTTTGAACACTGTTTGTACGACCTATAACTATTAATACGTATAGTACTAACAATAAAAATGAGTTTTGCATTCTTCTTTTTCTCTAAAAAAAAAGCTGGTCACACAATAATTCTAGTGCCTTAACATGAGAACACAATAATAAATAATTTTTATTCGAATAATAAATCCAAAATTGGGTTTTGAGCTCGCCAATTAATAAATAATACAAATTTTGAGCTTGCTTATTGTTATTAATGACACAAAATAAAATAAGAATAATCTGTTTTAACAATAAATTTTGAAGGTTTATAAGATAAAAAATTTTACTCTATATTAACACAATATACAATAGCATATTTCTAGTCAATATACGACAGTTCGGAGAACAGGTATAATTTATTAGATCGTCTACTAAGTTCGTACTATTGACTGAACTTTATACCGAAAAGATACAGTCGAATATCAAACCGAACTTTTATCAGTTGATAAGCTTTTCAAGGAAAATACTTTCCATCAAGTTTCAACCCGTTATTTTCAATATTATGCTAGTTATGGACCGAAACGCAACTTACAGTTCAAATCCTCAATTTTTTTTATTTTATCACATAAAAAGTTGTGGAAACAATTATAGATGCCTTAATCGATAGAATATATGTCTGGCAATTTTTATAAATTTTTTTCGAATAAATGAAAATTTTAAAAAACTAACAAATGGTGAAACTTACAGGGTTACTATGTTTATATTCTTATAATTAGTTTTACGGTTATAATTGAAACAACTGTTATTTCAAATGTTTTTTTAAATTATACTTGAACCAATAAATTGAGATGGATTGATTCCTAATGATGTAATATAAATTTTCATATTTTGGAATTTTTAGAATTTGAAGTATTCAAATTTTGGAATATTTAAACTTTAGAATTTTCAAAGCGTGGCATATTCAAACTTTAACTTTTTCAAGGCTTGGCATTTTCAAAGTATCGAATTTATATTAATCTCTAAATGCTTAATATTAGAAAAATTTTTTAGAATGTAGTTTACATACGTTGTGATACGAACTTATTGGATGACCTAATACATAGAACATTTGTACATTAGTATTCGCCGCAAAGTGCTTGATGAATTCGTATTTAATATTGCAAATAACAGAAATAGGTTGTATAAAGAAGTTACAAAAATATTCGCTTCTTAGATTAACAGGTCAATTTTCAAAATTGCTGAAAGATTTTTATAAATTGTTATTGCTTGGAACATTAGTATGACAAATATGGAAAATGAAAAATAAAGGGGAATTTCTATTTTGAAGAAATATAATCGTCCAAATTCAAATCAAGTTAAATTAATAGCTGCGTAAAAAATTAATTTCTAATTTATCTTCGTAAATGCAGAGAAGAAAATATTTTTCAATAATAATTCTGCTTCACCGTCTGTTAAAAAAGTTTTGCATGAAAGAATCTCATTACGGTAATTATAAATAAGATAAAGTGTATTATAATAATTAATGTAAATAAAACGATAACAGTAGGTCCAAGTAATCTATTAATGCATTTTGAGTGGTGAACATTTTTATTCACGGATTAAATAAGTCGGACAAAAATGATTCAGAATATTTATTACTGTGAAATATAGAATTTATAACTTTGGAAAGTTTATGGCACATAAAATTTAAACATTTTTACTATAGTTCGACCGAATGTTTGTCTCATTTAATATTCTATATAGTGTATATATTGTATATAATAGAAAGAAACTTGTCTCGATGTGTGCTCTGAAATGCAGTACTACATAAAAAAAGGTGATTTCTCTTAAAAGTATGAAAATGATTAAATAAATCTTTTTCTTACAAGAAATCTAATTTTCCTCAGATTACTGATACATTTTTTTTATAATTAATATATTAACAGAAAATGTGAAAAATATAATGGATGAAAATAAAAAAAGATCTATATTTTAAATAGAAAGTAAAATGTTAAGATATTAAAATTAAATTATTAAATGGAAATTAATTTCATTATATTTATTAGTAAAATCACTGAAAAAATAACTTATTTGTATATAGATGTTAATAAAATATTCTGTGAGAAATCACTTTTTCGGCCTGTGCCACTTATATTGGGACACCTTGTATGTAGACGTTATGCTACGATTACATCGATGATGATGCCAGGCAATGTTATAATGTGTAACTACTATTACGAGCATACAATTATAATGAACGAAACGAATAAAGGGTAGAAGAACCATAATTAGTAAGTATAATAAAGAGTAATAAAAATATGAAATAAGAGCGATTAGTGTAAAAAAATAATGAAATATTATAATCACCTCTCTCGGAGAACTCGTAATATTATTTTCAATATAATTGTATTCATTAATGAACAAAATAGTAATACTTATGGCGACGATTATGTGTATCGAACTGCAAAGATGTTCTCGCCTTTCATTTTTACGAAAGAAAGAAATATATGAAGCTGCAAATTTGTACGTGATTTTGTTCATTTTACCTCACCTTTCAACCACCATAAATAATACTACCAAATGGTAATACAGAATAATTCCCCCTTGGAATAATAAGTAAAAATGAATAATAGTAAACAATTTTTTAATTAATTTCCTCTTCAAATTATAATAAATAATTTTCTCTTTATAGTAACTTAAATATTTTAATTCATTTTAATTTTCTTTTAACCCAGTTAGATTTTTTGTCCTATATGTAGCTCAGTACGTTTATTGACGAAAGTGTTTTATTTTTGTAACTAGTTAATTTCATTTAAGAATAAACTGGTGAATGAAACTTCTAGTCATTATGCTAGTTCGTTAAGATAAGAATACTTGTAATATTTTTGTAGGTATTTTTTTAGGAGTGAGATACATGAAATCTCGGAAGTTCGAAACCCTTTAAGACTCTTCGAGTCTCAAGAACTGAAAACTTTGTGTTTTTATCATTCGAAACTCTCGAAACCTAGATAAACAATAATTTATATAAATATCGAGAATATTGTCACGATTTGAATTTAAATTGAATTAAATTTGAATTAAATTTTAAATTCATTTAATTGTCACAATTTCATCAACTTATTATGATAATTTATATTGGGAAATAATAAAGTATACAAAATTAGAATTTTTGGAAGCTGAAAGGATGACTATTGTTAATATCTGATGTTTTATATTCCTATAATTTCTTGCAACGTTGGATGTGTTACGAATAATTACCTTGAGAAGTTTCTTTGTTTACTCATTTATTTAAACATAACTATATTTAAATTTTACTTAATTATATCTAATAAATAATATGATATTCTAAAAGAAAGTTACGATTTTAATCTTTGACAAAATGGATACGAAAATAGTTTCGAAATTTTGTCGACGGTTTTGACACCTCGCAAGTTTCGCTTATGAGTTTCGCGAATCTAAAAATTGAGTTTCGACTGATCTTTAATTTCATCACTTTAAAGTATGGTGTACTATCTAAAATTTCACAAAATGACTAAAATAATTTCAGATCTAAATGGATTAATGTACTTACTAAGAGAATATGATTGATAAGGGATAATATGAAAACAGTAAGTAATAATTTATTTAAAAAATGTATTATTTTTCAATTATCTATTCCATGTGGATTTTTCATTTTCTTATATAATACAATCATATGTACACGTTTGCAATATAGTTTACGTACAAGTACCGATAAAAATTAAGAAATAAAGCAGTTATTCAAAAATTATTTATATGTACGTTCTTTTATATATAAATACGAGTAGCTGATTTGTTCCTTAATTTTTGTCAAAAGGTAACTATATTGGATCTTTACACACGCACACACATACAGACACATAATATGCATACATACAACATTACATACAGTAATCACACATAAAATGCCAAATAATTAGGCTTCAGAAAATACTAACATTTTTTCGTGACAGAAACAATAAGTTTTAAACCTTAAATGGTTTGGTTGTAGGAAGCGCATTTTATGTTATGAATTTATGAAAATGATTGTATTAAGTTATAAAGGAGATATTGAGCTAAAATGATATTCCTATTTTGAGTGACGCGATTGGTCGATTTTTGCGATTGCAAATAATCACTATATAAATTAATGAAATTTGTCACCTACTACTCTAAATTCAAAGATACCTCGAGGTACATATATAATTTAACAAACGTACCATTCGTCTTTTCAACTTGAAAAAGTATTACAGTAAGTATAAAATTTCTAAGAAATGAAACTTGAGTAATTCGGATCCTATCTTTTATGTATTTGTTGGTTAAGAAATCATAATGAAGAATGAATGGTGACAGCATATATATATATATATATAATACTAGTAAATGGTGCAGTCATGAAAATATCATTTATACAAATGATATGTGTAACAATGCCCATGTGATATTTTGAAATAATGGAATGATCGAATGTCGTACGTTGTAATAAGCGTAATCTTAATTCTTGTGTTTCTTCATTTTGTTTAATTCGGGTAACATTCAACCCTTTTGTTTTGGAAGAACGAGTGCCAGTAATCCTCCAACTAGAAATAATGAAACAAATAATTAGTTCATAACGCATCACACAAATAAATGTGTAAGGAAACAACAAAACTAAATTTTTAATGATGGCAATGATCAAACTTGAGTGAAACCAATAACGGGTTATTTAAGAAACAGAAAATACGTGAAAAATGAAACTTAATTTTTCAGAAGATTCACTTTAAAAATTCTTACACTCCAATAGGCACTACGAGTCGTAGGAATTTTGACTTTTCTCAAATTTAATTATTTTGTGAACTATAATACTCTGAAGAAATTATCATTCTTTAATCTAAATTTCAAATATTTAAATAGAAGAAGAAAATTAAAGAGTATACTTACAGATTACTATACTGCCGACCAAAAAGATTGGCACCTCGCAACTAATATCTAGCAGCATTCCAAAAGCTAAGTTGCTAGCGATAGCTCCGATTCTACCGAAACAGGTCATCATACAAATAGCAACGGCGCCTACGTGCGTTGGAAATATGTCCACTACTATGCTGCTAATGACGAAATTCGCCGTGACTATCATTAATGAGAACATACAGCTCACCATAAGAATTTGCAAAGAAGACCTGACGAAGTATATGGCAATACCGAAAATTCCAGCCAATAACATAGTTGTTACTGAAAATAAAAAGTAGGAAGACATTGAAATTATGTAATATTGCCAAAGAGTAATAGTTCATTTATAATATGGACCGTTCATTTTGAAAGTGGTGTAAGTCCATTCTCTTTTAAAATCCTGATATAGTTTATGTAGCTTGTAGACGTACTCATGAGCTCAAATAGGTGTAAGTTTATTAATCAAATTATTTTTTTGACAATTAACTAGGCCAATATTTTTTTTCAGAGGCCTAAATAGACTTACATCACTTTCAAAATAAATGTTTAGGCAATTCTATTCATAAGCAAAATTTCAATTGATAGAAACACCCGAAAATTTTAGAAGACATACAAATATAAATTGTTGACAAATAAATATTTCACATTATAAAATATATAAATTTTCTATTTTCCCAATTTTTTTCCAAAAATAGATTTACACCACTTACAAAATGAATGATCCATATTTTAGGTTGTTTTAAACTCCTGCGTAATTTATTATAAAAATTCAATACTCTTTCAATTTATAATAAATATTCAATGCTTTAGAAATTTGGACAATTTTCCTCCTTAAAAGTTTCACTATTGTTTTCGTTAACTATGATTCCCCAAATTTTTATTTTTATATTTACTTAAAGATCTTTAAATGGCTATTACATTTCGGTTCTTTTGTTTATGAGAATGAAAGTTTTTATTCGTTATTTTAACTTTGTGCGTAACTTTGCATCTTATAATATAGTTGTATTATTTTATTAATTGGAAATTAGATAAGGGTTTCTCTTATTTTAAAAACTTTGATACGGTTTTCTCTGTTTCAACTTACCTGGCATTGTTCGTCGGCCAACACGGTTTGCTAAATAACCGGATACAAGATTGCCCAGTAAGCAAAATGCATTAATAGTTAATGAATTGATGAAAACCATCTCGTCCATGTTAGGCGAGCACTCATTCACCACACTTGTTGATTGAATTAAAATATTTTCCGTAACTGATGAAACAGTAGTTTGCAGATCAGTTTCGTGCATCAATTTGCAAACGCTTACGGTTCGGTTTGGATGTAAATTGTGATAGTTTTCAAATCTATTGAACAACTCTGGCAGCCATAAACCGAATCCGTAGTATCTGAAAAATAATAAAAAACTTCGTTCAGTAAATCACATATAAATTAATTCGATAAAATATATTTCTATACAATCATTCTGAAGTTAATTAAGTTGATATAATAATTAAACACTTAATACTTTAAAGTGGAATTATATGAATGATACAGAGTACATCACTTAAAATAGGCAAGCTAATTATAATTTGCGTGTTTTTATTTACTTTTTTATATGCAACTTATTCATTATTAAGCTAGAACTTTTATAGTTATTTTGTAACACTGTAAAAAATTTCTGTCGGTTACAATTAATTTATAAAAATAAAGGTAACGGGTATAATAATTAGTAATATACTAACTTTTAAATAGGTTAAAAATATAATTTGAATTCAAAATTTACTATCCAGATATGGAAATACATTGATGACTTTTTTGGAATTAGATCAGTATGGGAAAGTTGAAAAGTTTAGATTTTCAAACGTTTAATAGGAGGCTTGAAAATTCTACAATTTGGAAGGTCGAATGATTACAATTTTCAGAAATTTGGAATCCTAAAATGTGAAAATTATAGAGGTTCGAAATTTCAAAAGTTTAACAATCCTGAAATTTGAGAATTTGGATATTCAAAAATTTCAAAAGTTTGGAATTTTAAAGACTAGAAAAATGAATTGTTCGTTGTTAAACTTACTACTTATGTGTAACTTAGAGAACGACAGAATGTCTGCCTTTATTTAATAAAACTACTAAATAAAAATAAAGATTTGTTAGAGTTAGAGTATAAGGAAATTGCTTCTACGAGAAGATTTAGTGAAATATGATCTATGCATTGAACTTACCCAAACATATTCGCGAAGTATATGGTCCAACAGAGGAACGCATATTTCAAAAGCGGCGGTGATGCAAGGGATCGCATTTGTTGCCAAATATTTTTCAATAATTCCATAAGTACACTGGATGCAGTGTAGGATCTTTTATTCCTGTTAACATTCATCATATCTTCAGATAATAAATACTTTACCTGGAACATAAAATTACAAGAAAATGTAGCATTATCAACACACTAGTATTTTTCTAATTTTACAGTAATACAGATATTTAAAAATAATACTAGCTCAAGTAAAGTAATTGCTTTAAATGTATATGCTTAAATTAAAGTAAGCTAAAAGAGAGTACCGTGACTGAGCAATACCTCAGGGCAACGGCTAAGTAAAAGCGATTCATGTCATAATAATTTATAACAATCTAGCTTTCCATTAAAACGTATTCAAGATATATCAAGATTTCAATTTGTCTTTGCTCAGAAAAATATTGTCGAAGAAATTAAGAAATCCACATGTTTGAATACTTTCTTTCAGTCACTGCATGTTAATTTAAAAGCATTAATTTATTCAGTTACATCAATATGTTTGAAAATAGATATATCTTTATTGTAGGTTTTTTAAATCCTTCGATACTAATATTCTTAATTATATCTTTAATATTCAAATATTTCAATATTTAAATTAATTAACCAACTACTTCACTATTCAAAAGAAAATAAACTAAGAAAAGATATATTAATTTAAATCTACTAATTTATTAAAATACATTTTTGCAATACATTTTCTATTAATAATTAATACGTACTGGATATTCGTCCTCATGATTGCCAGTATTAATCGCGTAGATTTTTCGCAAAATTGCTAGTGCCTCTTCTGTTTTCCCCTGTGAGACCAAAAATTTCGGGCTCTCAGGATATCTAGTTGCAATCAGAGTTACGATTAGCGTTGGTATTCCAATAACGCCCAAGAAAAGTCGCCAAGAATTATACAATATTCCGTTGATTTGAAACGAGATTGGCAGTGGTATAATAATCCAAGCCAAACCTAGTAAATAGAAAAAGAGAATTTGTTTTATTTCCTGAATAATCTCTTATTATAGTATGCTATTAAAAAATATTGTAGCAATATTTTAGGAACTCTACTGTATAAAAGGTATTAAGTAGAAAATTAAATATTGGAAAAATAAGATTAAAAAATTTATGAATAGTGTAAAAAATAATTTTCTTTCTACCATTTCTTATAAAGGTGATCATAGCCCATACTATAACCAATAATATAAGAGTGAGAGTAATAATTTTAAATTAAACAAACACTAATATTAATAAATCATTATGTTATAATTAGATTGCAGGTTTTTATGCAAATTCGTTTCGTTCTTAACAAAATTAAGGAAATAAAATCTAAGTAAACGATTGCTTCATCCTCCAATTAAAATAATACCCATTTCATTTCGGTTATCTTCGACATTTTTGTACGTCATGCGCGTTCTTTTATTTTCTGTGAATTTAAATTTTCCGCAACTTCATAAAAATTCGCAGTCTAGTCATAATTGTTTGATAATATTCATGTTAACAAATGATTGTTTCTTACAAGGGATTAATTTTTACAATTTTTATAGTTATTTATGATAAAAGTAGTAAATCTTACCAGGCAATATTAACCATGATACAGTCCAAAAGAATCCAACATAACAGATAGTTTTTACTCTTTGCTTCTCTGCATGAAATTCACCAAGATATGTATAAACTAGAGAACCAGGAGCACCAATGCTAATATAAAGAAGAAAATTTTAAAAATAGAAAATCGTTATTATAAATAAAGTAAAGGAGTAACTAGAAATACACTTACAAGAATCCACTGAGACCCCGAAACATCAACAGTACATTAAAGCTTTGGGAGAAGCTACCTCCAATTGATAAGATACTATCACTCAATAAAGTGAGAAGAAGAATATACCTTCTGCCATAGGCATCCGCGAATACTCCCCAGAAAAGGGAACTTATAACTCCTCCTAATAAACGAAAATAATATAATAATAGTGAAACAATTAAATAAATACAATTTTAAGTAAAGAAATAAAAATTAAATTTTCTGAGCAATTAATTACAGGAATAGATTCGAACAAAAGATATCCAAATTTGAACTTTATACAATTTTGATGTTTGCAAAGTTTGGTATTGGAAAAATTAATAATACAGCATATAAGAATTAAATAAAATTTTCGACATAAACAAAATTTTAAATGTATGATTTGTGTGGTAATTTTGAAAGTACATATTGTCCCTTTAATATTTCGTTAGGGAATTCAAAATAATTTTTTTTTGTTAAATTTTCTATTAAAATTTTGCAGATTATCTTATTTATTAAATGAATACAAGAATGTGATTAGTTGTGAATTTTAAAGCTCATATTTTTTAAAGTGCAAATGAGGTGGTATAATTAACTTTATTTTTATTTTTAAGCTTCTAAATGGTAAAAACGTTTATCTTTGGTGGATGTTACATCCACGGGGAAAATTAATCGACTTTAATCGTGCAAGCTGCGAGTGGGATGTTATATAAAAACTGCTCCTCAACTTTCCTAATGAAATAAGTGCTATTAAACGTGTCTAACATATTGCAATCAATGTACAGCAACATATAGTTCAGATATTGCACTATTTTTATGTGCTTTTTAAGAAATTATTTGTGTGGAATTATTCATTTAGTTCTGCGGATATGTTTACAAAATTCAGAAACAGAAGTAAGTAGAAAGAGGAATCAAGTTAATTAAACAAAATGTAAGATAAATATCCGATGCAATAACGACAATACATCATGAGTAAAGCATAAGGCTTTTATAGATAAATATTTTAATGTTAAAGTATAATACAAAAGATTATTTTGCTTTTTGGCAAGTTCAAAAACTTCCGGGTTAAATAAACACAGCGTTTCAACGTTTTAACAAGAAAATCACCAGGAAACGCACTTTGCAGCCACAAGTGTTGAAATTCAAAAATACATCTATTTCTCGCGTATTCATCCTTTGTGTCTAAATTTTTCATTCATATTGTAATAAAAATATTTATTAATATAGTATTTAATTGCTCTCTTACCTAAAAGGAATGAGACGTTTAGGAGGCCTTTTTGTTTAGACGATAAGTTGAGATCACATTCTGCCGATGGTAAAATATATGCGTTTATTCCGTTCTGACAACCAACACAGAGGAACATGGCTCCGCAAAGAAACACGAAGCCATAGTGAAATCTTCCGTACCCTATACATTGCAAATTAAGTAATGCATCAATTTTTCATTGTTGAAAATTTTCCAATTAATTATATTGATGGTTTACAGCGCAAATGTTGTATGTTTACGTTTAATGTTTGTGAAATACATTTAAAGATTCAGTTATAAGTTCAATAAACTGTATCATTGTGATATAGAATTAATAATATGACAATCATAAAAATTATTAAAGTTAAAGAATCAGATCAATTTTATATATATGAAAAATTAATTATGGTAAAATACATTTCAAAATAATGATTATGAATTATTGTTGCAAATTTTTTAAATATTTAATGAATGAAATAATGTTTACCACAAAGTTTGATGGCTTTTTCGAAATCTGCGGCATCTTCCTTGCCTCCATTGTTTTCTGAAAGATAATAATCCAATATTAATAAAAAACTTGCATTCGAATAAGTAAATAAAGGATAATTATTTTCTTTACAACTATCATATATCAAATATTGGATTGAATTTTTGTAATTTCCATTTTGTTCCCTTTTTCTAGAATTACGATTTTAATCTTATTTCTTAACAAGCTTTTTTTTTAAATTGTTATTGAAAATTTTTATCTCCAGAATATTTTTACAAATCGGTTTATTTTCTGTCTACATTGAGAAACTACATGTTTTGACTATAGCAGTAATATATTATTGTTCTTATAAGCATACACAAAGTTCTTTCACAATTGCATATTGAATTTTTCATTTGCGACATGCCAACTAAAGAGCATGCTTTTATTACATATTAATGCCACATTGTTAAGATTTAGATTACTCTCCATCAATCATCACTCTCACTACTTTCTATTGTATAGAATAATTATCATTCGCATTGTTATTAGTGAGACAAGATCTGAATATAGATTTTTAGATAAAAATAAAGTAAGTTATAAAGAAATGAACCTTCTTACGACACAAATCTAAAAAGCTATTTTTAATAGAATTCTGTACGAGAAAGAATATAGAAAATTAAAAAAAATTGAATATATACCTAATATAAATAAACATAATAAAACTGTAAAATATTAATAAATGGTTCGCTACAAGAACTTTTACTACTTTAAACAAAATGAGAGACTAAGATGTCTAAATTAAAATACTGAAAATTGCAGCAAATATTTAATATAATAAATCCAATGAGTTTACAGAATTATAAAAATTGATTGGCTATACATAACTACGTAGAAAAATGTTTGGATATTATTATTTTTATAGATTTTGTATGATATTTCAACAATAAGATAATTACACAATTTTAGAAAATTATTTATACAGAAATAAAAATGTAAATATTGTTATTTAATACAAAAAATTTTTGTTTTCCGTAAAAAGTATGAATTGGCGGAATGAAACTTATAGTGGTGTAAAATAAAATCACAAGGATTAAAGGATGAAAAAGAAACATGGTTTTAGGCTCCTATAAGTATTATCCATTTTATTCTATAGTTAACTAATTGTAAGTTACTAATCTTCTGAACCTTTACGTATATTTTTTAAGCCTTTGTATAATTGTAAATAATATATTCTTGACATGTTTAGAATAATAGATGTAAAACACCATTTATAAAATCATCAGTGGGTTTGTTTATACCACTGATTCTCAACTCGCCAATTAAGAGTATTAAAAAACAAATCAATGAAGAGATTTGCTAGTAATCACATGTATCATGTAAAAAACTTACATACATTTCCTACAATCTTTTTACACTTTATTAATATGATTTATATCAAACTACATTTTTATCATAAATATTCGTATGTAGTCCTGTATAAACATGATTTTATGCACATTATAACGAATAATTATATGATATTCATAGTTTTCGTCGCAAGCATGGTAAAATTATATAATTTACTCCATCTATTAACAGTTGAGAGACTATAATTGTTTATAAGTGTTTATCCTTATGTAAAAGTGCTCCGAAATCTGTTCAGAATTTACCAATGGATTAAATCCAGTTGAGAATACTAATGCTCATGCACGTATTGTTTAAAAAAAATGGGGCTACTTATTCTATGTCAATGTTATGACATTCATTATTTGCATAAAAATGTTACGTAAAGCTACAATTCACTATTATTACGCGAATAGAATTTTTATCAATTTACGAATTATGTATGCACTATAGTGAAAATAAAAAGGTCAATTAATAACAACATACGATATTTACATGTTTTTGTAATTTTAAGAATTTTAAACGCTGTGAATTAATAAATTAATAGTGAATATGTTCGATACCTTATTAGTAACTTTTCACGAAGTTGTACATTGATCTGATCATTTTAAATTGAATATTAAAATTTAGTGTAGGTATAATTTTATATGAAATTTTTCGTATACGTGGAATAGAATTAAATAGAATTCTTGACGGCTTTACCGGGTCGTTTTTAATTACTATTAGCACAATCAAGATAGTGACACCAGCAATTGATGGTAAATGCACAGTAAGTGAAGTCCATTAAATTTGTCGTTACGCGAGGTCGACATAACTTTAGTTAAAACAGTGTCGATAAGAATAAAAAATAATATTCTATCATTAGTAAAATATAATATAGCAAAATGTGTAATGCATAGCAGATAAATGTACACATGAAGTTCTATTTGTAACAGCACCTACAGTTACACACTCTATTAACATGAGACTTACTAAAGTGATCAACTTGAATCATGCGTAGTTCATCATAAAAATTGTATTTTCCGCGGTGCATTTTCGCAAATTTGCCATGATTTTTTTATAAAAAGAATAAATAAGGATTTATTAGCACTGTATTATAAATAGGTATGCTTTAACTATTAATTTTAATTGTTGTTAGTTTTAATGTTAAACGAGATATTTTAGTAATCGTTTAATCCAAACTTCAGTTTAAAATAGTTGAATGTAAATAATGGAAATGTGTATACAGCCCAAACTAATCTTAAAATAATCAAGATTACGAATTTTCGTACAAACTGAAACACATGAGTTAATGAAATTACGTCACATGCTAAGTCATGTATAATAAGTAATAAATATAGTGAATCACTAACAGATTATCAAAAATAAGCATAGGATATCGTGTTTGGGAAATGTGCCAAATGTCAGAGAAATGAAAACAGTGCTAAATATATCGTTAACAGTATGCACATCATTTTGATGAAAAATGAGCAAATCCCTATTACCATTATATTTGAGCATTTATTGCATGCAATATAAGCAATTCTTTTCGTGCAAGTTAAATATAAGTAAGAAATTGAAATATTAAAAAGTGAGGAAATTGTATTGTGGTAATTCGAAGCAACGAAAGAACTATTAAACAGGAATATCATAAGTTTTTACTTTTACTATACGCTATTTAGAGATAAATTCTTAATTTTTTTGTATAGTGAAGTATTTAAACCTTTCAATTGGAATTCAATTAATTTTTATGACCATTAAAAGGAAAGAGCTTTAGAATATTTTTATATCAATACTAATTATATTAATCTAGAATAACAAATATTTGTATTATATTTATCAATCTAAGTGAAATAAAAAGATCTTAAAATATTGATATAATAATGATATCTATATTAATTTAGAATGTTATCTATTTATGATGTACATACGCTATTATGTAATACTATTACTGTACCAATAAGTAATCTACTATTTTAGTGTTAGTCAATTAATGAATTTATTTTACCAAGAAATTATGCTATCTTTGAAGCAGAAATTTATAGCTTGCTCAAAATATGGTGCAAAGCATTACAGAACACCATTAATTATTATATTACTATTTATAACATCTATTTATAAAAATAGTCTATTTATAAAAATATGAATTTATATAAAGATCCGCAATTTACAAATTATATTTAAGAGTATGGAAGTTATTTGATTTTGTTGAGAATAATTATCAAATTCAACAAGGAAAGTGGATTCGCTATTGACACTCCTAACGTATCCTACATACATCCTTGATTAATTATAAGTTGTATTTTTTATTGAGTACATTTATTATCTCTGTAATTTAAAAAATCTATGCGTTTATATAACGAAATATAGTAGGCAAATGATATCAGAAAAATGTGAATAATATTGTGGGTATGGAACAGCTATGTGAATGTTTTAGAAACCAGGTTTGGGCGTTGGTCGTGATGGCGTGTGCTTTTCCATTCACCTAAGCTTCGTTTGCTCGTGCTTTTCCATCCTTTAGAGGTCTTGGAAATCGAAAACAACTCATTGCGTTTATAACGCAAAATCTGATTTGCTAAACAGTTAACCTTAAGCATAGTATAGAATAATACAAGCAAGTTGACATTTCCGTGCTGAAAAATCCCCTAATTATTTGATCTGATAACATACACTATAGCGGTAATTCACGTTACAAATATCGTGAAAATCTGCAGCTTTAATGACGTTTCATCGTACTTCAATATCCTTATTATTAGACTATAGATGTTTGTATATTTACGGGAAATTTAAATGTGTGAAAAATATCAGAGTGCACGTATTTAAAGAAATATATAAAATATGCAGAATAAATACACTAGTATAATATTATAGTAATTTGGTTTCATTAATATTCAGGTCTCATTATTTTAGTTATCTTTATAAAAGTACGAATTTGCATAAACCTTTACAGTCCACTTATTACCGTCAGTTATCAAAGTATGCACAGATAAGTTAATTTGTTTGCCGTAGAATCAACGTTAATTTTATGCAAGTATTACTTTGTTAAAACAACATTGAAGATTGTTAGGATATTTTAAGAAAGTTTAAAACGCAATTCTGAAATTTGTTACTGTTCGTTGAATATTGTAGTTAGAAGCTTGAAACTTGCTATTAAAAAATTAAATTTTAATTTTGTATAAATGAAATTAATTATAGTTTGTATAGTATTGAAAGAAAAGCGTTGGTGCCGTGTTTAAACAAGTACAAAGTTGCATAATTGCAACACTAAAACCTATAATATTATAAAATTTAAAAGTTAAAAAATTATGTTTGTTGTGTTAAACATGGATAATTACGAAAAAGCATGTTATGAGCTTTTAGTTCTATGATGTTGAAATAATTTTAAATGTTTGCTTTGAGAAGATCGTTTTCATTCATATAGACATCGTTTTTCTTAAGTGCAAGGGGAAACAATTTTTGTTTATATTAGCACAGAGGTCAAATTAATAAAGATAAACTTGACAATGCACAGTAGCGTGTTATTGGTATTATTCAAGAAAGTATAATGAAGTCAAAGTGCCCTTTAATGAGTAATAAAAGCTAATTACACAGGTGACACTAATTAGTCACCTGGTGTATACCGATTCGGCGATTTATCTCACTATTATCCAGCAGAAAAGACACAAATTAACTCATGCGGCATATACAAATTCAAAAGTGATATTCATATATTTGCATTTCCTTTTATCAAATTAAGACTTCTTTAATATATTATATAAATTGTGTCACTGAAAGTAGGCTATTTAATTAGTTCCAAAAATATTTTGAACATAATAGAGACTTTGAATATTTAAAAAAAATGACCTACAAATAATGAACCTGTATTGTATCCAAAGATTTAAAATTTAAATTTAAATTTGCAATGTCGATCGTATTACGAAAACAGAAAATAATTAGATTACTTAATTTAGATAGAACACCGTGTATATAATTATTTAATTGACAAACAAATTAAAACGAATATTATTAAAAAAATTTTGAATATTTAAACAAAATAAATATATAATAATTGTATCTCTAAAAAATTAACAAAATTCATCTATAACGTATAAAATGAGTTAAAAGAAAAATAATAATCAATAATACAATAATAGTATAATTAATATTGAAATTCAATAATAGAATAATCATCAACAATATAAAAAAGAAACTAATAAACCTATAAAGTTGACCCAACGCTCGTCGATTAAACTAACAATAAGCATCATGTTTGGAAGCAGACGATGTCTCCATGGCCGCGTATAAAGAAGCTGAGAATTAAAAAATGATTGAATCAATGATATGATATAATTGACCTGATTATAAGCATCGAGCATTGCATTATAAAAAGTAATTAACCGAACAATTATATTTTAATAATTCGCCATTATTTTGCGGGTACACCTGTTGCACAATTTAAACAGAAAAAGTCTGCAGATCTGTTATGCGAATTTCTTTTTAATGAACAAACGGAAGTTTCGAATTGAAACTATGGCAACGTTACGATCGCAATGCAAAAATGGAAGGAAGTAATTAACGTAACTTCGGCAATAATTATCATGCTGATGTTCATTTGATCTCTTTTCTGTACAAAAACGCGCGCACTGACAGATGTCGTATTCTAGGAAGTATGAAAGGCAACCAATTTGATTTGTCAGAAACCGATTGTTGAATTAAAAGTCATGTAATTCATGTAAGAGCTAAACTTCGATCACTATTTCAGCGATTATTGTAATGATACAGATTTTTAGGACACGCATAAATATTTATTACAAGAATCAAATTTTTTAAAAAAATTATTCAAACGATTCAGTATGTAATATAATAAAACAATCAACAGTTTTAAAATTACCTTAATAATGTACAGAATATAAGTTAGCAGTCAATAAGCTTTCGCACGATAACGATAATTTTTTTATGGGCAACGTACGTGCGAAAAAGCTCTTCGTTGATGCAAGAAAAAAATGAAGCAATAAACAATGACGTAGAAAATTGAGTATTGCACAATACCATATACCTGGAATGCGCAAAGTTTGATTGCAATTCAATTTCTTCAACGTAAATAATGATTTCTTGACCAGTTTTATTTGGATTATCATTTCACTGTTTAGAAACAATATGCAACAAGCGGCGATAACGTAAAAATGGTAACACGTACTAAAAAACTCACGTTCACGCATATTTTTTTACTAGTGTTGGTGAATTTGTGAATTCGCTGAGACGCAACATTTTTTATTGTGTTTGAATGATGTTTAGCAATTTAACCTGAATTTAAAATTAAGTCAATTTAAATTCGTCAAAAAATTCATTTTCATTAGATTAGAGAATTGTTAGAAATTCATTTATCATCGTAAATATCCCTAGAATATTAAACTCTAAACATTATTTAATTGTAAATGTTAACAATTTGTTTATTTAAATACAATTTGATAAATTATTTTAAAAAAAGCAGATATTTTCGGAGAAAATAAGATTTAAATTTTATTTGATTATAGATATTAATAAATTATTCAATTATAAGCAGTGAACTTTATTCGATCAATGTATTATTATTTCGAAAAATGAGGTTTCAATTCTATTTGATTATAAGTATTGATAAATAAAGCGATTCCAAAAAGGTAAATTAAATTTTGTTTGATAAATTAAATAAAGAAATTCGGAAAAGTTTTCGTATGTTATTAAATTGTTCATTATATAGATTTTTTACATTTATATTCGTTTTATATTTTACATTTCATATTTCATAGTAGTTATTTGCACATCAGTTATATTGCATTCTGCAAAATATTATTCATCTTAATAAAATGGTATAGGTACATATAATTGTGTTTCCACTATCTGTATCTGTATGATTGTTGAGCTTGCGTCCGTAAATAAATAAATAATTACTTTGTATAATATTAAAAAACATCAAGTGCAGCTAAAACGCGACTGTAATATTTTAGAAGATAGATTAACACTGTAAAATATTCATAAAATAAATTTTCGTATTAATATTTTGCAAGAAATTCGAAATCATTCCATAGAATTGTTCAAAATGGACTGCAAGATTGCATGCATATGCTTCTGCTTTGGTTTTGATATTTCCTATCGTATCTCCAGTTTGTTGGACCCGCTCCAGTAAAATATAAACCAGAAACCCAAGATACAATTAAAATTTGACTGCTCTTCACGAATATTTAGGAGATAAGAACGGGGAAGTGTATTTCAATTATTTTCATTTCACACGTATCTACACATGTCATCACACTTCGTGAATGAAAGTTTGGTAAGAATTGTTATGTAGAATCTATATAATGATAACATAATCACTGTATTTAAAACAAGTAAAAATAAAATGGCTAAATTAGTGTAAAGTTGTCTAAAGCTTTAATAGGAAATACTGCAATTCTATATTGCACGGACTCTTGCCATTCTTAATTATTTATTCGTCGATTTAAGAATAAGGTATTTAAGATGTGAATTATATCGTCGTTAAGAGTAGTATACAGGGTGATCCATTTTAATCTATATATGCTAATAAATTCCGTTCTACGATATCAAAGGTTTGTAACCAATCCTAACTCGATGCGTAAACTTCAAAAATACAAGTTTCGAGTTCAGCAAACTTTCGCTTCGAAAGTTACTTCCGGTCAAAGTATCATGCAACATTTTTTTAAAAAGAATGACACGATATTTCTTGGGAAGAATACGATATTCCTTCCTAGTTAGACGCTAATCCCTTAAAAGAATGAATTAAGTTTTGTTGTTCGTTAAGTATATTATATACTCGAAATACATACTCGATAGATCGACACCGTCTGTATTTCGGAAACTACATTGAGTTGAAAAACCTGCTTATGGAGAATGTATGGAAAAAATTCAACTGAAGTCAGTTTTCGAAATATTAGCATTTACAGATTTAAATGAGTCACCCTGTATAATCCGAATTTAACCTGTACATTAGGTATGTAAATCAATGCGGTTCCTATCTAAACAAAATTCAAATTCTGTTCATGAATCGTGTAACAGAAACTTAACAATTGGTATAGCCTTCTCTTCTTTTTTTATAATTCTAGTCACTTTCGACCAAATACCGAATTCCGTCGCATAGCAAAAGTGATAGTTACAGAAAAACGTCAAATTATTATTAGGTAGCGGAAGAAATTCTTGCAAATTAACAGTACGAATTTTGAGTAATATCAGCATCCCTAAAATACAATTTTATTTAACAAAGTAAGAGATGATCAAAATCACCTAATAATAGCACCATTATTACATTATTTTTGCAAAATGGAAGTTTATAAAAAAATTGATTTTAATATATTATTTTATAGGAAATCGAAATTTTTCCGGCATCTAATGCATTTAATTTAACATTTCACAATCAATTTTTAATGTTAAATATTCGAATTAAAATTTTATTACTATTACATAAATATACCATTCTTGATATTAACATTGCAATTATTTTCTATCGTTTGGGATATCTCACAGAAATTATACTGTGTACTGTTTGAATAATAAAATATAATGAAAATCTATACGTCAAGAAAATTAAGTACAACATAATTCAGACTTCGAGTGAAAGTATTACTATATCAATTGTCACATTAACTATTTCTGTTTTTCACACTCATTTCATCAATAATTTAGTTTTAAATTCTTAAACAAACTTCTGTTTTAAAACTAATTTTCAAATCACCATTAAGTATGAAGTATCCCGCCTAAAAGTAGCCATTTAATTTTTCTTTGCACTTATGATGATATAAGAAATATTGCAAATTTTATTTGATCTTTGATTAAACTAAAAAACTGAAATATTTGTTAGTGTAGTGAGCATGTACGTGAAAGCTGTGTACAAAATAATTGTAATTATGTTGATCAAATAAAATAGTTAAAAAGCTATAATATAAAAAATTGAAAGATCTGAGAATTTAAAAGTTTGCAATTTCGATAACTTGAAAATTTCAGGGCTTGCAAGGCTTCAAGGCTTGGAAATCCAAAAGTTTGAAGTACGAAGGCTTGGAATTCGAAAGTTTGGAAATTTAAATGCTTGGACATTCGAAGACTTGAAAAAGTATAGAAATTCATTGACTTGAAAGTTTAATGATTTGAAATTCGAAAGTTTGAAGTTTCGAAGTTTACAAATTCGTGGTTTCGAGATACCAAGTTTACAAATTCGTGGTTTCGAAATTCGAAGTTTGCAAATTCGAAGATTTAGAAATCCTCTCAATTGAAAAATATAATTTTAAAGCAAAAAATATTTCTTTTTAACCCAAAAGATAAATTTCATATGCACTAACTAACATAATACAACAAATTACACTACATCGAATAAATATAAAGAAATAAAACAAAAAAAGTACTGACCTACTGAAAAGGACAAGGAGGCAATCTGGTTAACCATAGCTATTATAAGGGTTTATGGTATACGTCGGCGGTTCGAACACTTGTCTTTCCTTCTGTCAAAGTCCGAGCGAAGACTGTGGATAGAAAGCCAGCAGAATCTTGTCTGTTTCCCTCGACAGCGCCGATAGAAAACGTTCATACGATCCACGACGCGTCGCTTTAAATATCGACATACGGTTGCAAGATCGCCTAGAGACGCGCGAGCGTCTGATTCGCCGATACGAAAATCGTATCCCTACCTTCCCGCCGTGCAAATCCACGTGCAAAATTCATTTTCCATGTGAGCTATCGCTCGTTCGAAACGCGCAAGTGACGCACATGACGTTTCGAGATTTCGGCAATGAAATTCTTTGCGAATACGCCATTCGCAATCGGCATACGCAAATGCGAAAGAAAAAATCGGAAGCAAGCATTGCTTTGAAGCAAGTCTATTTAGTGGAGACTTATTATAAAGTATAACAGATATTCACCTGTAATATTTATATTTGTGAGAGAGTTACTAACAAAATCACAATAGGAAGTATGATAGTGTTAATAGTTTCTATAAATTTTTAGTTCTTGTACAAAATTCTCATAGTTCCTTTTTAAAGACCTTCTGGAACTATTATTCAAACATACACTTTCGTTCATAATTCGTAGGACACTTAATAAATGAAGAGTAAAGAAAAGTTTATATTACAATTGTAAGATGCAGCTAATTATTTGCGTCAGAGAGTGCACTAAATTTTACTACTTTCTAAGATGTTACTTAAACTTTAATTGAATAAGCATTTTGCTAAAAAGTAATAAATGTGCAGTGATTTATGAATAGGAGTATATGTGGTGCATTGTCTCACAATTTTCAGTTCTTTTTTGGAAGGAACAATTCGTTTTACAATATTATCAAACACTCTCTGTATCGCTAATTACATATGTAAAATCTAGTATTCATAAATTAGTTAGAAATTTTTCAAGTATTAGAGTTTATAAAATGAATTAAAAGAAAGATATTGATATACACAATTAATACTGTGACGAAACTTGCAATATTTAATTTCATTCGGAATTAAATAGGAACCGTATATTAATTAACAAGTGTTCATATCCAGTTTCAATATACATCCATACGAGTACCATTTGAGTAATTATAATTCTTAATAACTAGAACTATTGGTCCGATTTTAATTACTGTAAATGATATACACATTGTATATTATTATATAGTTCTTTTGAATACTTTATTTCAACAATTTAATAGAATAACTTTTACAAAATTTACAATTTTTCATTTTCAAGTTGACTTTTAAAATTTACATGTTTTGTAGTTACATTAGTTTACTATTTGAGATCTAAAATTTACCATTAATTTATTATTGTGTGCTATTTTGAGCTTACTATTTCGTGAATTTGTAAACAATAGCTTTGAATTAAATTTCAATATATAACAAAATACAGACTTTATGTTTGTGTACATATAAAAAAAACAAAATAAAAATACAAATGTACAAAATATCCAAAGTAAAATAATGCATAATATTTAGAAGCTGAAATTAATCCTCCTTTAGGTTTTGTTTCTTTAATTATATTTATAAAAATATGAATTTGCATAAGTATCCACAGTGTATGTGTAATCTGTGGTGAAGTGAGACGTCAAACTGCTTTTAAAAACGTGAGGATAGAATCTGCAAAACGTACGACACACTATTGATAAGCATCCTGCGCAATTGACGTGCGAAGTAACTTTCGAAGTAAGGTTTGCGGTTTTGATTGACATTAGCAGCAGATTTTTTATTTTCAATTTTGTGATTAATTTCTGGCTTAGTCGGTAACGATAAAGCCATACAATTATGCATCGTTTAACGCAAATGTGAGCACTGATAATAATGTTTGTACTAGGCGCGGTTGCAATTAGGCTCGTTGACCCGAAGAATTAGGAATCAATCGATATATGTAGGTATTATCCAACTCTCACAGTCGATATTCGATATTATTCGCTTCACTTGTACCTACAATATTAATACAGAGGCGAATAAAATAATTATCTACACCTACGATTCTTTTTACACGATACTTTTTTTTTACACGTTTTTAAAGTTTCACGGCTTCCATTAACACGGTTTATTAACAGTTACACAATTCTTCTGTTTTCATTTTGCTTTAATTTATTAACTTTTTAGACGTATTATGTTTATTTAACAATGTGTAAATACACATATGTACCATATTTATTAAATGAAATGTTTTAATAAATGCATTTCAATGTTTTAAATTACTTTTTGTATATTTTGCATTTTGTAACACAAGTTCTATACTTTGATACCAATCAATATTTGTTCAAAAGGAGTTCCAGAGGTATTTTCTATTTTCTTTTATATTATTTGTGATTATAGAAGTATCAATGGGTTGTCAATAAAGGGTGTAAAAAAATACACGTGGTTTCACTGTTTGAATATAAGTTAGATTCTTTTTAAGTTAAAAATTAGTTCAAATATTACTAAAACAATGAACAAGAAAGATTGAAAATAATTGCGGCTCTTTAATTAATACACCATTTAAAAAAAAATAACCGTTTATTCGCTCCCATTCTGTTGCTATTATGCATAAGATCAATTAACGAAATTTAAAAATACAAGAAAAATTGTAGAAATATTCACATCTAATTATTTTTTCTTTTGGTTTTCCACTGTAAACGCTTTATGAACTGAAATCAAAAGAAAATTGCGCCAAACGAGCTCAAAATTTCAACGAATTTCGTGGGCTCAGCGCTGATTGGTTGATTCGATATTTCTTCACCCCTCAGAATTCGTTAGGCCTAGTGCATTCGAAGAAACCATTCCTTCTTCAGACACCATTGGAAAACCTCGTGTCTGCAATTTGAGGACGCGTACCTCTGATACTCGCCGTGTATTATTTCTACCGCGATTTATATCGTTTATATCGTTAGTAATGTGCTTTAATTAATACGCGTTTAATTAACGACTATCTCGAGAGTGTAATTATTAATTCAATTATTTTCAAGAATTTATTTCTGCATTTTTATAAGATTAACTTCGTTTATTGATTCATAGTTTGGTGAATATTGTGATTGTACATTAAACAGTTTTTGAGTCTTTATTTCGTGTTGCCTTTTAATTATAACTTTTAATGGGGAAATCGAAATAGACTTTAACACAATAACTTGTTTTACTTGGATAAATCTGTATTTTTCTTTTTTTCTTATAAATGCCACATTGACATAAAAACTAAAAATAAAAAGTACGAAAATTTACAATATTGTTGTCGTCGATGTTACGATGATTGATGATTGGTAATACTCAGATTATTATAACTATAAGATATATATCTATTTATAGACTTCTATTAAGTAAATTGTAAACACAAAATTTGTAGAATTTGTGCAACTTTATCGGTTTCCATATAAAATTTTAATTTTCTTATAATGAAGTATATTACTCTATATTAATAATATATATATTCTTAAAGATTAATTTATAAATGTAATGTAAAATACATATTGTATATAATTTACAGATGTAACGTATATCAAAATTCCAGATGACAGTCTTTCTCGTTAGAATAAAAGCTCGATAGGAAGAAGAAGAACGATAATTTAAAACAGTTGCGTCTTATTTGTTTCCTTACACCACAGACGATGTATAAGATAGACTTATCACCCAATGCATTTTTTCTCCTTGAATTCGATGACTTGTGTGCCCTGTTATCATTGTCGCGTCACTCTCGACGTTACCGACTTAACATTTTCGTTAAATTATTAAATTTGTAAACAATAATAGGGGTTTTGAGAGTCTTATTATTTTTTTTCTTACAGTAGAAACACTGAATCGTAACAGACGAGAAAGAGACACGTGATTTTGATAAATTAATAATAAAAACAGTGCACTGAAGTCATAGTTGATCATTCAGTTGACAATAATTGCTTCATTTACTCTATTTCACCGATAGAACGGCAATTTCTCTCATCATTGCCTGTTTTTAGTCAATAATGAAAACTGACTAAGAACAGGATAGACCACTCATCCAATGCTTTTGTTTGTCACACGGTTTTGGGGCCCATTACCATTTCTGTGTCACTTGCGACGTTATCGATTCAACATCAGAAATGACCACAGAGCCATTGAAACGGCGAAAAGGACAATTAAATCAAGCGATAGTCAGTAGCAATGGTAGCAATTAAACTTGGCCGCCGTATACATGGATACAATAGTTCGGTTATACAAAGCGGTTTCATTTCGTCAGTTAGTTTACCGAATTAACCGATTCACTGAAGTATGTATAAACTATTGCATTCATGCAAATCAGTTATTTGCTGAATCAAATTTTTATCACCTTTCGAAATACTATTTATATTTTGTATGTGTGTACACGATAAAATTACTAAATCGGTTATTTTTTGTGGTTACTTTTGTCACGTATCGGAATGGCGCCTGTATCATGTATACCATAAAGTGCAATTATACTCGGCAATAACTAAATCATATACGTATCCAAATAACATATTCATTATGTATATGGCTAAGTACATTAAAAAACGTAATTTAAATGTAGTACGTAGTCATTACATTTATCTAAAGATAAAACTGAGAACGAGTCAGCATGGCAACCAATTTAGTAAGTATATATACGCATGGAAATTAAATTTTCTGCGTAGACATGGAACTGTGTGGACCACTGTTTTCGGTTAATGTTGATGTGGTAAAATAACCGAGTTGGTCAAAAACCGTATTGTGTGAACGAGCTGTAAATAAACCTTTACATAGCACAAAAATAAGCTGCCGAAGCTCAGCTCAAATGAATCAGAGACAAAAATCGTATCCCGCGCATAGTAACTATATTAAAGTGGTTTCAAAATATTGACTCCTAATAAATGAGTAACTATCACAAACAAATAATTTTCGAGTTAAACTTTTGAGTTTTTTCAATACTGTTTAGCGGTAAAACAAGTACAAGTTATATGTATATGTAATAATCCCTTAATATTGTCTTCATAAAGCGAAGATGAATATTATGGGAATTGAAATTTTTGTCTTCATGTAACAATCTTTTTTATTGTTATTCGTTCATGTTGGATTAACGGTTACTATTGATCACAGCTATGTTAGAAAGGTCGAAATTGAGGTGGGCCACATGCGTTTTGTCAACGCGCTTCCTCCTCTCACGGGGGGTTATCTTCGGTCTAAGCTATCGTCAATTGTTGTAAACAACCCATACTGGCGAAGGCGTCCTCAGAACTAACGAATGGTCGAAGCAGACACACTCTTGTACAAGCTGTCGCAGCGAACAGTTAGTAGAGTAAATCGAGTTTTAAAACGCCATGTTGAGTTTTTGATTTAACCACTCGGAAATCATCCGATCTACCTTACAGCTACGTTTCGGACTCTGTGATCTAATATCAAATGTGAATGACCTAGACTGCAACAATATAACGTCGATTCTTCTTTAGAAGTAGTATGCTGTGCATTAGACTAGGCACTACGGCGATTTATTAGGGTGAATGCTTTCATGCAGCAAAACTGGTTCGCATCGGAATTCCAAAGAGAACTTGTTTTCAGCATGTAAGGTTTGTTTAATGTGTGTGTATATAATTCAATATGTATATATACATATATCGTGCAGTTGTTACAATATTTTCTTGCCAAGAACTCGAGCGATTCCACCGATAAATACGTCGAGTTCAGCCATAACCCTTACTGGGGGGGGGGGGCTCCTGAAAACTCCTGAAACATACGTGTCACAACACCGCAAACATAAAAATCATCAGTCCGATCAGTCGTCGTAGGACTGATGACAGCATTGCCAAATTCTCGTGTTCTAGCCTACTCCAGAGAAAATTTCCATTCAATGTATGGGTATGTTAATACAAGATAAAAAAAATTTTTTTTTATTTGTTCCTACTAAATTTTCTTTTAACATATTCGCGAAACTTTTCTGGTTAAAATGAGACCAAATACGATATTGTTTGGATTACACTTACGTATTAAAATGTGAAAGTATTGTATTAATAAAGGAGATAAGAGAAGTAGGATATGGAAAAGAAGTAAATCGCTGAAATAGATGTCTTGTATAGAGTAAAAGAAAGCTACAGAGAGTGAAGTGCGTAGTCCATGTATTGCACATATCAACTACCCTTAAAAAACTTATATATTGTATACTCTAAGTAAGTACATCGTATCCAATGCCATCATGTTATTAAATTATATACTCTTCTAGAAACAATTCATTTCTGCAATTTGTCAGAAGCTACAAAACAGCGTCATTATTCCATAAATGTTAAATAAAAGTGGTCAAAATTATATCGTGTTTGGTTTCATTTTAATAAAAAAAATTGCATTAATATGATAAATTACCTTAAAGAAAGATAAAAAAATAAAAAACTTTTAAGTTTGCATTGCATTAGCGCAGTGATACATGGGCATTTAAACTTCTTCGAATGTTCGGATTCTCATTCTCACTTTGTCTTTTGCTCGTTGTCCTCTCCGACAACAGAGATTAGAGAAGGTTTGAGTTTCGTGTCCTCAGCGGACTTGGGCCCGGCCGCAAACTCTTGGCGAGAAAACATTGTCTGCATCGAGCACCCACATCACTCATGGATCATGTGTGATCCCTACGGTGCGAACCAGCGTTGAACAGCACAGTATACAATGTACAGTTGTCTCCCGAAATATGCGGGGGATTCGGAACATTGATGTATCTCGTAAATGGAGGCACGCGTAATTTTGAGACTTCCGCTCCCGCTTCTACCACAAATCTATATTACATACATAGGTAAAGACTGGGTAAAAGTTTGGTTATTGGGACAAAGAGTAGGGGGCGGGGATGATATTAATCGAAATATATGCCAGAAGAATTACAATGATAGTAACATGGTTGTTGCATAGGTTCTAACGTATTAACGAAAACATATTAGTACAACTACATTGCATGCTGTTTATATGTACATATATGTACACAATGCGTACACAGGCACAGCCGACGGGTTAACCGCTTCGCTCGCCGGCGGATTTTGTTTGCCTATTTTTCATCTCGTCGCCAAGCGGCACTCCGTTGTTAGGACTCCTACGCCACTTGAACAACCCTTGCGGCTCCTGCAGCTCCTGCAGCTCCAGGAGGCCACGACATCTTGGCGCCTACAAAGATAAGGGTGCATGTGGCACCTAGCCCCAAAATCGTTGGGCCTTTCCCACCACATTTTCCAGCGTCGTGGGAAATGCCCTTATATGGTAATTCAGGGATGGAATGCCACACCCTAATTCCACTATAAATACTTCATGCCTTAGGGCCCGGCGACGATTATAGCAGCGACTAGCGTAGCAGTAACATAGTGTACGTGTATTCTTCCGCGACTGTAAAAGTCTATTCCTAATAAAACGTTTTGTGGTAAAAGTGCTCGAGAGTTCTCTTGACTTCATAACACCGTTTGCAGCACGATGCGACTGCATTATATGTAGCGTCCTTATTGCTATTGTACGTATAGGCAGAATACAATCCAGTTGTACTAATATATTTTTGTTAATATTTCTAAACAAGCTTGCAATTATTAAGATATATCGCCTACCTCACTGTGGAGCCACATACTATTGTTTAGAAAACTAGAATAGCCATTTAAAAAATGGCTAGATCTCTAGGATCTACCCTTCAACGCCGGTCATAGGCACAAATCGGGAAAAGTTTCTCAAAATGTTGAATTTTACAACATACTTCAATTTCATAAAAATCGAATAGGCAATCCGAATATAAATACATATCCACGAGTAGCCTAAATAGAATTTCCTTCATCTTTTAAATATTATAAAATGAACTGCGCTTTGAATATTTTATATATTTTTGCATATTCCGTATATTTTCCATTCTTTCAAACATTTAAAGTTCCTATAAACGCATACAAATTTGTAGTGAATTTATTATATATTGTGTACATATGTTATTCATATTTCACGTAAGTATATTGTAATTTTTGTGATTCTTCACAGTCGCGGTGACTACAAAGTTCACCAAAAACTGCGTTCATCAAAACTGCGTAAGTACTTCGAGGAATAATTATACCTCTGCTTACTTTTTCCTAGATGTTGAAGAACGAGCCTTGCATTGAGACATAACTCAGGTAATATATTTTGCTGGATGAGTCTTAAACAAATTTTCAAGTGATATTTTTATGTTTCTAACACAATGATCTTACAAGCATAATAAATAAGAGTTATAAGAATTACATTTGAAACTTTTTATATTTTAATTTCATGGTTTTATATTTTTTATTATATGCTTCTAGAAACTTATCAGAAGTTTTCGGAAGAATATCTTTCGGTTTATTATCTGGCAAAGAATGTAAACGCTTCTAAAGTATTTGAATATACAAAATGTAAGAGCAAATGCAAAGGTCCTAACAACGGAGTGCCGCTTGGCGACGAGATGAAAAATAGGCAAACAAAATCCGCCGGCGAGCGAAGCGGTTAACCCGTCGGCTGTGCCTGTGTACGCATTGTGTACATATATGTACATATAAACAGCATGCAATGTAGTTGTACTAATATGTTTTCGTTAATACGTTAGAACCTATGCAACAACCATGTTACTCTCATTGTAATTCTTCTGGCATATATTTCGATTAATATCATCCCCGCCCCCTACTCTTTGTCCCAATAACCAAACTTTTACCCAGTCTTTACCTATGTATGTAATATAGATTTGTGGTAGAAGTGGGAGTGGAAGTCTCAAAATTACGCGTGCCTCCATTTACGAGATACATCAATGTTCCGAATCCCCCGCATATTTCGGGAGACAACTGTACATTGTATACTGTGCTGTTCAACGCTGGTTCGCACCGTAGGGATCACACATGATCCATGAGTGATGTGGGTGCTCGATGCAGACAATGTTTTCTCGCCAAGAGTTTGCGGCCGGGCCCAAGTCCGCTGAGGACACGAAACTCAAACCTTCTCTAATCTCTGTTGTCGGAGAGGACAACGAGCAAAAGACAAAGTGAGAATGAGAATCCGAACATTCGAAGAAGTTTAAATGCCCATGTATCACTGCGCTAATGCAATGCAAACTTAAAAGTTTTTTATTTTTTTATCTTTCTTTAAGGTAATTTATTTATCATATTAATGCAATTTTTTTTATTAAAATGAAACCAAACACGATATAATTTTGACCACTTTTATTTAACATTTATGGAATAATGACGCTGTTTTGTAGCTTCTGACAAATTGCAGAAATGAATTGTTTCTAGAAGAGTATATAATTTAATAACATGATGGCATTGGATACGATGTACTTACTTAGAGTATACAATATATAAGTTTTTTAAGGGTAGCTGATATGTGCAATACATGGACTACGCACTTCACTCTCTGTAGCTTTCTTTTACTCTATAAAAGACATATTTTTCAGCGATTTACTTCTTTTCCACATTCTACTTCTCTTACATATCTCCTCTATTAATACAATACTTTCACATTTTAATACGTAAATGTAATCCAAACAATATCGTATTTGGTCTCATTTTAAGCAGAAAAGTTTCGCGAATATGTTAAAAGAAAATTTATTAGGAACAAATAAAAAAAAAATTTTTTTATCTTGTATTAACGTACCCATACATTGAATGGGGATTTTCTCTGGAGTAGGCTAGAGCACGAGAAATTTGGCAACGCTGTCATCAGTCCTACGACGACTGGTCAGACTGATGATTTTTATGTTTGCGGTGCCGTGATACGTACAATGTATGTTTCGGCTTTTGTTTAGCGAAAGACGTTGAGCCCCCCCCCCCTGCCGCCGTAAGGGGTTAGGGCTGAACTCTAAGCATTTATCCGCGGAATCGCTCGCGTTCTTGGCAAGAAAATATTGTAACAACTGTACGATATATGTATATATACATATCGAATTATACACACGCATATTAAACAAATCTTATATGCTGAAAACAAGCTCTCTTTGGAATTTTGATACGAACCTGTTCAGCTGCATGAAAGCATTCAACCTAATGTTAGAATACAAAAAGTGCGAATAGAGTATCACGCGCGTGTATGTGCTTCGCAGTTGAGAACTTCCACAAGAATGCCCATCTTGGCCCAAAAAGGTTTTTCCTTCCCCTCCACGGAAACTCGGGGACCCTCGATTGTTTTTATGGCGGGCCTGGCGTCGTAGCGTCGGCCCCTTCCCCGGTCCTAGCGTCAAGGGTGAGGATTTCGCAGCCACATGCGCTCCGCACGAGGGCGGGTTTAGAATTTTCCAACACTCGGCCAACCTGCAGTTCAGCTTGTCCTCAAGCGGGTGTTTTAGGATAATTTCTGTAACAAGAAGTCAACAACTGTCTGAGTACAGAATTCGTCATTAAAAAATGTCAGTTCGGCCCCTTAACGAAGATTTCTTAACAAAAATGTGTGTCCGCTGACACTACTCCCCTTTTTCGTCGTGGATACGTTTTTCCTGCGAAACAACGTCTCAGATTATGCTCGCGCACGTTTTTCGGCCGTCCGATCATGATACTCCGTTGCATGATAATTTCTGAGTTTTGGTTGGTAAGTCGCAACCCGCTCTCCCTGATGCGTTGTACGGGTGCCGCTGGTGCTTTCGCCAATCAGGTGATGTTCCGGCGCTTCGGTTTCTTCGTCATGGCCGTCGCAGGATTTGCTCCCGGTCGTGACAGTTCGGTACAATCACGCGATAGTGGCAACGCCATCTCTATCGCCGTGATATCGAATTCATCGTCACCTGATAGCGGCTAGACATCGCTATCAGCCTGACGGTAATAAGGTCATCGTCGTCCAGCAGCGACTAGACTCCACTACTGACCCGACGGCAACGAGGTCTTCTTCGTCCAACGGCGGCTATACACGACCGTGGTTCTTTAAGGGCTCGGGCTCGACCGGTGATCACGATCGTCGCTGCAAACTCAAAATCAATACTTGTATTGATTTTTGATTTTGTCTCTTAACGGACTGCAGCTTAGGAGCTTCAGCTCATCGCTGCCTTAAGCTCATCGTTCAAGATATTGCTTTCAAGTTATTGTAGGTATAATTCCTTGTCGTGTCTTCTACAATTTACGCTTGGGTCACTTAGCCACTGTGATAACAGTGTTACCATCCCTGCCACGAGGAGGCGGACCCTCTACTTTCCTTAATGTATCACGTTCTCATTCTCATTTCCTTGCTTCTTGTTTTGCCAATTGTAACTTTTGTGTGTCTACTCAATTTAATATATTTTCATAACGTTTTTGAGTCAACCTCTATACTTCTTTCATATTACGGTCACTTTTCCCGGAGTACTCGGTGACCATACCGTCTCATTGGGTATATTTTCCATTTAGCTATGTTCACTACTTCCGTTAATCTTACTCCTCCATGTCATCATCAAGATGATTATTCCTCTCTTCCTGCATTAATTTCAAGAACGCTGTGATTCTTATGAATTCTGATTTGGTACTTATTAATCTGATCAATTCGGTTTCAGAATTGAGCAGCATGTCATAACGTAGGTGCTGGTAATTCGGGCAATCAAACAATATATGCTTCACTGTTTCGTCTTCAGATCTACATGCAGGGCATGTAGCAATTTCTATAATGTTTCTTCTATAAAGAGAGTGTCGCATCATACCATACCCTGTGATGATATATACCAGCAGCCTAGATGGTTTAAACCATAATCGTTCACAAGCAAAGCGAACTTCGCTTATAAACTTCCGTGTCTCTCGTCCATGTTCATTATTCTGCCATCGATGTTGCCACATATCAGTAATTCGTTGGTGTATAAGCTGTATCTTAGTTTCAATTTCGATATTTTCGTCGTCAATCCAGTTTAGACGTAGCCCTTGCCATTCTATGCTTAATCCTCTTTTAACTCTTCGCGTAAGTGCGAATCGTACAATTTCTAAGTCGATTGGTAAGTACCCACTAACAATCTGCATTGCTGCAGTTGATGTTAGGCGGCTTGCTTTTGTAAGTACCATTAAGATTGTCCTCTGCATAGCATTCAAATGTCTGAGAAATAAAGCTTTCTCTGTTCTACGGTACCACACTATTGCCCCATATGTAAATATGGGGATGCAAACCGCTTTATATAATATGTCTAAAATGGGTCTTTTAATACCCCATTCTTCGTGGGCAAATCACCTAACTGACATCATATATTTTACAATTCTTTCTCTAATAGTTTTTATGTATGCCAGAAACGTCATACTGGTGTCGAATATAAGTCCAAGGTATTTGTATTGACTCTTCAGGTTAATTGTATGTCCCTGAATTTTTATGCTAGGCGGTCTATTCAGATCCAATTTGCCCTTAAGCATCATGGCCACAGTCTTAGCTTTCGAGATAGTCAACTTACTCCTAGCGCACCACTTCTGGAATAATTCCATTGCTATATTTCCTTGTTCTTCTAGATCTTTTCTAGAGTTTCCTTTTATTATAATAAGAACGTCATCCGCATATGCAATTACGTCTACCTTGTCGTTATTCAAGGATTCAAACTCAAGCAATAATTGGTCCAAGCACCAGTTCCAAGCGACTGGGCCAAATACTGACCCCTGTGGGCATCCACGTTGAGCTTTGTACTGTACCATCTCATAGTTATTTTTTATTATTATTCTTCTTCTAGAGAAGTAGCTGTGCACTAATTTAACCATATTTGAACTGCACTTGGCAGTAGTCAATCGGTTTATGATCGCAGGCCACCATAAGTGGTCAAAAGCTCCACTATATTAGACTATATTAGATATATTAACTATATCCTGAAGTTTCAATAAAGCATCTTCAGTGCCCACGCCTTTCTTAAAACCAAATTGCATTTTGCTGTCCATCTTTTCTTCCAAATACCTGGCTTGAATTCGGTTAACGATAATCCTCTCAAAAACTTTGCTAATTACAGGTAGTAAAGCAATAGGTCGGTATGCATTAATTGACCGAGGGTCAACGTCGAAACTCTTGGGTATAATAATGACTTTTACCGTCTTCCAAGCCTGGGGGAAGCAAGCTTCCCTCAAACATTTGTTAAAAATTATCAAAATCAGGCCACTATTCACTTTCCATAGATTTTTTATGATCTCAGGCGTGAAAGCATCTATTCCGGGGGCCTTGCGATTTTTTGTTCTGCTTATCGCCTCCTGTACTTCAAAGCTCGTAATATCAGGCTCCAGATTTTGGTTTTGATAATTCTTATTTTGCTGACGAATTTCTTTGTGATAATTTGTCTCAGACTCTACATTATCCTCTGGGGAGAGTTTTTTAACGAGATTATCCATCGATTCTTTCCACGAACTCGTGTTTTCACCACTAGGCAACTTTAGACTTCCAATCAGTGATATTTTCTGTAGCTTGTTTCTAGCTATTTTGTGAAGAATCCCCCAGGGATCTCTGTTGCCTTCCTTCCTGACAAAATTTTGCCAGGATGCAGCTTTCAACTTTCTAATCTCCGAAACATATTCGTTTCTGGAGCACTTATAGTATTCCTTGCACTCATCTACTATGTTTAGTAGATTAAGTCTTCGCGCTCGTGCAAGCTGCTTTCTCGCTCGCTGCACTTTAATTCGCCGTACTTCTAAAGCATCGGTCCACCAGGGGACAGACCCACCAATAACATTCCTTTTTGGAATAGCCTCATCGCAAATGCGTTTCAGCCTCCGATTAAATATTCTGATCGTGTTGGTCAAGTTTGCACATGCCATTTCCTCCACAACTTCTGCCGAAAAATACTCATTTACTAGCTGAGCGAACTTCTCCCAATCAGCACGATTTATGTTGTAACTTTTCTCCAGCTTTATATTGTCAACTAGGGAGTTTTGAATTTTTAAATTGATCCTTATCAGATTGTGGTCAGAAGCTGAGACGAGATTAGTAACCTCCCACATTGATACATTTCTCAACAAATTCGAGGTACCAATAGTAACGTCAATATTGGATGCACCCAGTGAGCTTGCGTACGTGGTATATTCCGAAGGACAGTTAAGTACATTCAAGTTATTTGTGAATATAAACTCTTCCAGTTTTCTTCCGTCGTCATCCGTCTCATTACTATACCAGCAGCTCGACTTAGCATTTGCGTCCATGCATATTAAAATTTTGCCCGTGAGTCTGTTTAAACAACATTCGAGATCATACAGAAATTTTTCAATTTCAATCGAAAACTGACAGTATACGTTAATTATATAACATTTGAATCTGCCATATGTCAGTTGTACGACCATCATGTGATCTGTATCATATTGACTTAACGTAAAGGTGTCCATAGATTTCTTTGCCACTACAGCCACCCAGGGTTTGTCGACCCTGGGATGAAAGACATTCAAAGCCATGGAGCTATATCCACAGACTTTACCTCTATACGTGTAGGGTTCTTGTATGCATATTATATCAAGCACGTCCCTCAGTAACAGGTCTTTTACTTCATCAGAAGTAGCTGCGGATCTAGCAGTATTAATTTGGCCAATCCTTAGGTCCATTGAATTTTGTTGTTATATAATTCTATCTGACGTATGAACTCTGGACACTGCTTGCTTCTGATACTATGCAGAGTATCTTTTCTTCTAAATTTTATGCATAGAGGGCACTTTGGGTTTTCTTTGTGCTTACACTCTTCTTTAGTGTGGTCATCATCTCCACAGTGTTCACATGCTTGTTTGGGAGCACTGCAATATTTGGCAATGTGCCCATATGTATGGCACTTAAAACATCTTGCGATGTTAAGATATTCTTTAACTCTATACGTTCGCCATAACATGAACGCTCTTCCCTCAGTGATTACTTTATTATAAAGACTGGCTGGTAGCTGAACAATCCAGTTAACCCTACCAGGATTTTTTGTCTTGTATGAATGCTTAAAATTCACCTCAGTCGCGATATTCTCCATAATATTTGCTGATACGTCATTGAAATTCTTGTATAAGAATTCCTCTTTTAGATCTTCCATCTTATGATCCTTTTCTACATCATAAATGATGATGTATGGATGTATTTTCCTGGGCGCAGACGTCTTCAGACCGATTTCCTCAAGATTAGTTTCTTGAATCCTTTTTACGTCCTCCTTGCTGTCAACTTCCAATAATACTCCCTTCGATCTGAGTTGCCTCAGATTTTTCACCTTTAGCGTCTTTCGCTTAGTTTCTAAGGCTTTTGTGAGCTGATCTTTTATTTCTTCGTTGGTCCTTTTATCGGACTCTTGACATGGCTTTATCAGGATAATTTCCGATTTAGACTTTCTTACTTGTTGCCTCGTGGGAATTCCCTTGTCTGTGTCATGTGGCCTTTGGGGGGTAGATAACGCTTGAGCATAGCTCAAAGTTTGTTTCTGTTTTGCAGCACACTCGGAGTGTGCCGCTCTTATCGTTTCCTTCTCTAAGATTTCTTTTTGTAACATTGACTCCAAAATTGCCCACTTAGAGAGGACAAATTTGGCCACAACTTTGTTAACTTTGTTCGACTCGTTAAATAAGAAATTTTCTAGCTGCGCTCTTTCTGTCTTAATTTCATCAAACGCAGTGTAATTTATTCTCTCAGGCTCCAACGTTTGCAACTTTCTGCGTTTGGACCTAGGGGTTCCAACCTCGTCCGCAATGGACGAGATGGAGCTCGCCCGGCTGTGCCCTCTACTTGTAGATGGCCCCTCGGTAGTAGTTTCCATCACAGTCTCCGCCTCCTCTTCAACCTTCGTTTACTGTTTTTTAGTTTTGATATTAAGGATTCCATATTTGTTCCCACGAGTAGGTCGGAAGGTGTGTCCACCCAGGCAGAGCCGCCTTACCTGGGCAAGGCTAATACCGCCGGGAGTTCGCCAGGTATCCCGGGGTTGGACGTTAACCGGCTGTTGCACCCAACAGCCACCTCCCCGTGCGTCCGGTGACGGAGTGGTACCCCGGGGCCACGAACCTCAGCCCCGGGGATTAAGGGATTTTTTATAAGAGGTTATCATCCTCGCGGTCCGGCCGGTGAAGGTAAGACCCCCGTTCCTGCGAAACATGACCACAGGTTTACGGTATGAGCGTGACTCGGGTACCTCGGGGTCGTTAAGCCCGTACTACGACTGTAGAACACAGCGTAGCCCCTGAGGGGAATCAATACTTGTAGCTAAACATTACGATTAGAGCGGTTATTCATCATACTGTACGCAAGTCGTGTCCTAGCACGACAACGAGGTTCTATTCCACTACCGCCACCCAGGATTTCAGTCGTTCCGCGGCGACAACAAGCGTGGTTCGTCTGCGTCCTTCGCGTAGATCCTCGACTTCGTGCCGGTCATTCGTGAGCACCCGACGTATCCTGAACGGTCCCTTAAATTTGGGGCTAAGCTTCCTGCTTTCTCTCGTCGCCGGTTCGCTGGTGATTTCGACCATGACCAGGTCTCCTTCCCGATACTTGGTAGCTTCCCGCCGGGTTCTATCGTACAGCTCCTTCCGTTTCCGTTGATCTTCCGCGATATGTTTGCTAATCCGCGGTCGGAGCTCGTTCAGATCCAAGCGCTGCACCTCCGTTTGCACTTCTTGCAAAATTCGTGATTCTGCCGTGGTCCTAGCATTATACCCCATTAATGCTTCGGCAGGTGTCGCGGCAATACCCTTGTTGTGTGTGGTGTTCATTGCACTTTGAATTTGCTTCACATAGTCGTCCCACTTACGGGATTCCTTTCCAGCCGCTGTCGTCGCTAACGACGCTACGATGGTCCTATTGTAGCGCTCACACTGTCCGTTGGCGCGAGGCGTAGCGACCGCGTTTAAGATGTGACATATTCCGTACGTGGTACAAAATATTTCGAATGTCCTTGCCGTGAAAGCTGTACCTCGATCACTAATAATCCGGGATGGGACACCAAACAAGTGAATGACGTTCAGCAGTATTTTCACCGCCCGCTTAGCCTTAGTATCCTTGACAGGTTCTATGATAGTGAACTTCGTGAAACCGTCTACAATAACGAGCAGGTACTTGTTCTTACGCAAGCTTTCCTCGAAGGGCCCGACGTGATCCACATGAATGGTATGGAACGGTACGGGAACCTTCTCAATGGGGTGCAGTTTCCCTTGCCTCTTGTTCGCCGTTCGCTTATAGTATGTGCAGTTAAGGCATGCCCCTGTATACTTCTTGACGAACGCGCTCATCCCTGCGAACCAATAATTCTCACGAATTCGCCCCAGTGTCTTCTCCAAACCCAGATGGCCTGCATCGTCGTGACATAAGCGACAGATCTGGAATTTTGCCGCTTTAGGTACCACCCATGCAATGCGTCCTTTTTCAAGTCGTCTATAAATTTTTCCGTTCTTGAGGACGTAATCCGCGAAGTATTGCTTCGTGTCCGCGTTTCGAATATTCTCGGCTAGTATCCGTCGGATTCGGCACAATTGGTCGTCCTGTAATTGAGCAGCCAATATCCAATCCGCCTCGGTGATGTCTACAGGGTAAATTTCGACTCCTCGCACTGGGTTCCTACTGAGAGTGTCCACATGCTGCATTTTCGTTCCTGCACGATATTCAATGTTAAACGTGTAATCCTGAGTCTCTAACCACCATCGCCCGACGCGTGGTATCAAATCTTTCTTAGTGAAAGTTGTGCGCAATGCATTGCAGTCCGCAACGACCGTAAAAGTTACCCCTAGCAGGTAGACTCGGAAGTAACGCAGGGCGAAGACAACAGCCATTGTCTCTAACTCGTACGAATGGTACTTGCTCTGATCATGGGTAGTTTGCTTGCTGTAATACGCTACCACTCGCTGACTGCCTTCTGCGGTATATTGGAAAAGGATAGCGCCCAATCCTAATGAACTCGCGTCGGTGTGTACCTCGGTCCGTAACGCACTATTAAATATTGCGAGGATTGGTCGTGTCGTAAGGGCCTCTTCTTTTATCTTCTGGACTGCATCCTCTTGCGCGTTTCCCCACTTCCACGGCACGTTCTTCCTTGTCAACGTTGTTAACGGCGTTGATATTGTCGCGTACCCTTGGATGAACTTCCTGAAGTATCCCGCTAATCCGAGAAATTGCCGCACCTCCTTGACAGTCGTCGGATTCGGCATGGCTAAAACGGCTTGTACCTTCTTATTCCCTGGCTTAACACCTCCTGCGCTTACCTCACGACCGAGATAGTCAATGCTGGTCATTAAAAATGAACACTTCTTCAAGTTCAGTGTCAAGTTGTGTTCCCTCAGCTTGTCCAAGACGGTTTGAAGCCGCTGTAGTCCTTCTTCCACCGTAGTTGAGGGTATTATTATATCATCGATATACGGCAGCGCTATCGAATTTTTCAGGGGTCCCAGTACCGTATTGATCAGACGCTGAAAAACGGCCGGGGCATTGGTCAATCCAAACGGCATCCGCAGGAATTCGAAATGTCCGTCCGGCGTTACGAACGCGGTTTTCTCTATTGACTCCTCACTCATCGGAACTTGATAATATCCGGAAGCCAAATCTAAGCCTGTAAAATATACATTCCCTCCCAGCCGGTCGATTTGGTCCTCAACCAACGGTAATGGGTATCGATCTTTAACGGTCACCGAATTCAGTTTCCGGTAATCCACGCACAGTCGGTAATCGCCAGTTTTCTTCTTCACCAATGTCATCGGACTTGCGTACGGCGACGTAGATTCCCGAACGATACCATTGCTGATTAGGTCATCGATCATATCGCGAACGATTCTTCGCTCTACCTCAGCCATCCGATATGGATTATAATACACCGGTGTGTCTTGCGTACAGCGTATCTTCATTTCGACTGCGCTTGTCTTGCCCAATGTTCGCATCGAAGTTGTGATCCAATCCACATACCGCGAGATAAGCTCCATGCATAATTTTTTCTCACTCTCACCGACATTTCCGATTACCATCTCATTTGAATCTACGATTCCCTCCATTGCGCAAACATCCTGAGTGTCTTGTGCCTCCCCGATTTGTGGTAGTTCCCGTAACATAACGCTATTCTGACGCTTAATCATTATGACATGCGGTTGGTCTAGAAAGTTGCGACCGACAATTGTTTCGTAAAGCATCGAATCCGTCTGGACGATTATTGCTCTTACTTTCGCTGTGGCCTCCATAATTTTTATAACGACGTCGGCGAACAAATCGGAGGACGTCGCGGATCCGGTAAACCCTCGCAATTGCAAGTGGTTACCTGAGACCGAATGGACATTTAACCGCTTCGCTACTGATTCTTGGATCAGCGTGTTCGAGCTCCCGGTATCCACGAGGCATACAACCCTTTGTTCATTAATTTTAGCCGGTAATAAATACATGTTAAGTTGGTTTTGGCTCACCTTGGTCGCGTTAATTCGTTTTGCCTTGAGGCAAAATTTGTCCAAATGTCCCCTCTTGTCGCACAGACTGCAGGTATTTAGACCCTTGGGACACCTGACTGAGTAGTGCCCAGCGTTCCCGCAGTTGTAGCAGGTAACCGCTGGTCGTGGTGCTCGTTCTTAGGCCGACGACGGGCCAAGTCTTCCCGACGAGGTCGAGGCCGTATTCTCGGGTTTCCTGGCGATCACTCCACGATGGAGCGTGCGCGATGCCACCGGTTTGGCCACCACTGCTTCAGGCATCGCCCCCATCTCGTTCATGGCCGCGTACAGCTCGTCGGTGTTTTCGTACCCCTTCGAACGAATGGTTCGGGCAATGTTCTCGTCCTCAATTCCCCCAATTACCGCGTCTTCCAGGTAGGCGTCCGGAATGCTTAGCTTCAACGCTCGTAGTTTTGACAGCTTCTCAAAACAATAGTCGCCTAACCGCTGTCCCGGCCGAGCCCTATACGTTGCCGCTTCCAACAACAACCGCGCGAATGGCAACGGTTTCTTAAACCGCCGTATTAATAGCGATTTGAGCGACTGCCATGTATGATCGTTAGTAAGTTCTTCGTCGAACACGCGTCGTGCATGCCCCTTCAGGCTTCGAGCCACGCAGAGCAGGACATTGTCGTCGCTCCACAGGTAACGACGCGCAAGTCTATCTACCTGCCGCACCCATTGTTCCACGTATGCATTATCCCGCGATGGGTCGAATTTCGGGATTACGAACTCGTCGTTCACGGGCCTGCATTGGACGGTTTTTAATTGTTGCTTCAGTCTTTTGACTGTAGCCCGCAAATCCTCCGATTCGGAACTATCCGTCGAACGCCACCGACGGCGTGAACGATCACGCGAAGTCCTTCGCGCATCACTTCGCGCCCGATCCCGAGAATACTCCCGCACTTCGTTCCTCTCGTAATCCCGTGACGATTCACGATCACGGTCTTTTGGGTCGCCTCGCGAATAACGCCGCCGCTGGTCTCGCGATTCATCACGTTTTCGGCCTCGAGAGACGTCTCGCTTCCGAACTCGTGATCGGTCTCGTTCGTACTCCGAGGATTCACTCCTCCGTTTCCGCGGACGCCCTTCCCGTTCGCATGGCGATCGGCTTCGCAAATCTTTCCGCGACCGTTCGCGCACCATTTCGCACGACACTTCGCGCGACCGCTCTTCCGATTGTTCACGTTCGCGCGAGCGTCCCCGTGAACAATCCCGTGAGCGCTACCGCGATTTTCCGCTTGATCGACCCATTGATCACTGTTCGATCGAGTACGGACACAAGTCACCTCACACCTGACTGATGTCGGCACTAGCACAATCGCGTGAAACGCCTAAAAGAAAAATTCGCACAGCGGTGTAAATTTATGAAAGCACGAGCGAATGCGAGAGAGCCACGTGGTGAATCCCACTTCTGACTTGTTAGAATACAAAAAGTTCGAATAGAGTATCACGCGCTTGTATGTGCTTCGCAGTCGAGAACTTCCACAAGAATGCCCATCTTGGCCCAAAAAGGTTTTTCCTTCCCCTCCACGGAAACTCGGGGACCCTCGATTGTTTTTATGGCGGGCCTGGCGTCGTAGCGTCGGCCCCTTCCCCGGTCCTAGCGTCAAGGGTGAGGATTTCGCAGCCACATGCGCTCCGCACGAGGGCGGGTTTAGAATTTTCCAACACTAATAAATCGCCATAGTGCTTTAGCACAGCATACTACTTGTAAGGAAGAATCGACGTTACATTGTTGCAGTCTAGGACATTCACATTTGTTATTAGATCACAGAGTCCTAAACGTAGCTCTGATCAATAGTAACCGTTAATCCAACATGAACGAATAATGGTAAAAAAGATTGTTATATGAAGACAAAAATTTGAATTCCCATAATATTTATTTTCACGTTACGAAAACGATATTAAGAGATTATTACATATCCATATAACTTGTACTTGTTTTACTGGTAAACAGTATTGAAAGAATTCAAAAGTTTAACTCGAAAATTATTTATTTGTTATAGTTACTCATTTATTAGGAGTCAAAATTTTGAAACCACTTTAATATAGTTACTATACGCGGGATACGATTTTTAGCTCTGATTCATTTGAGCTGAGCTTCGGCAGCTTTTTTTGTGCTATGTAAAGGTTTATTTACTGCTCGTTCACACAATACGGTTTTTGACCAACTCGGTTATTTTAGCACATCAACATTAACCGAAAACGGTGTCCACACACTTCCATGTGTCCACAGAAAATTTAATTTTCATGCGTGTATATACTTACTAAATTGGTTGCCATGCTGACTCGTCCTCAGTTTTATCTTTAGATAAATGTAGTGTCTACGTACTACTTTTAAATTACGTTCTTTAATGTACTTAGCTCGAACTTTACCATATACATAATGAATATGTTGTTTGGATACCTATATGATTTTGTTATTGCCGAGTATAATTGCACTTTATGGTATACATGATACAGGTGCCATTCCGATACGTGACAATAGTAACCATAAAAAATAACCGATTTAGTAATTTTATCGTGTACACACATACAAAATATAAATAGTATTTCGAAAGGTGATAAAAATTTGATTCAGCAAATAATTGATTTGCATGAATGCAATAGTTTGTACATACTTCAGTAAATCGGTTAATTCGGTAAACTAACTGACGAAATGAAACCGCTTTGTATAACCGAACTATTGTATCCATGTATACGGCGGCCGAGTATACACGATATAGTTTATCGCCACTCTGTACATTTAACTGCTACTGACTATCACTTGATTTAATTGTCCTTTTCGCCGTTTCAGTGGCACTGTGGTCTTTTCTAGTGCTGAATCGATAACGTCGCAAGTGATACGGAAATGGTAATGGAGCTCAAGAGCCCCAAAACCGTGTGACGAACAGAAGCATTGGATGAGTGGTCTATCCTGTTCTTAGTCAATGGATAGACCACTTATCCAGTGCATTTCCTTGTCACCTGGATTGGGGGCTCATGAGCTCCCTTCGATGCTCCTTGGCTTAAATTAAAGGGGAAAGTCCCGAGGATATTATCCTACAATCTTTTGCAACTAGCCCTTGCAGTTCATTTGTTATAAACACATGCATATATCGCGTCATGGTCGATTACTCAGACAGTATCTGAAGAGAAATATTAATTTCTCGGCACGTAGACGTCCGATTTCAATGCCCCTTTGCTTAAATTAAATGGGACGGTCCCAGGAATGTTACCCTCTTACCAATTTTTCGATACACATTGCGGTTAATTTGTTATAAACAAATGTCATATTTTTTGCAGCTACTCAAAAACTATACATGGGAAGGCTTTAAAAGTATATTGAGAGCATTCCTTGAACTCTTCCCTTTAATTTGAGTTATGGATGATGCAAATCGGATATCTAGTAGCCGAGAAATTAACATTTTTAACAAACTGTAAAAATTTTGTCCGAACAATGAATAATTCTTGTTAAAGGAAAAAATGAATTTCTTCACTTCTAGGCATCGAATCGAGACAAACGGCAACTCAAATTAAAGGGGAGACTTTCGGCTACAAGATGGAGTAGGTTTCAACCTTTCCGGTTCAGATTTCATAGGTGTTTATTTCTTTTAATTTGGAATAACTTGAAAATTACAAACGAAATCCCTTTTAAATATGTTGAAATTTATTTCTGATCTTCTACACTTTAATCTGAGCCAAACTTGATTAGTATAGGACGTCTAGAAGTGAATATATAAGCATTTAAAATTCGTATTCTTTTTATGTAAAATCACAGACAAGGTATAAGATAGACCGATTATCTTATGGGATTTCGTGTCACATGCTCTGAAATATCGATAACCTAAAAATGCAGAGTTTTCGGAAGAATATCTTTCGTTTTATTATCTGACAAAGAGTGTAAACACTTCTAAAGTATTTTAATATACAAAATGTAAGAGCAAAGGCAAAAGTTATACATTTTAGACAATGGAAATGGTAAAAATGAAAACGGATTAGAGGCTCATGACCCTCCAATTCGGTTAACAAGGAAATGCATTGGATGAGTGATCTATCCTATTCTTAGTCAACGTCAGAATGATATATGCTTTTATAGTAAAATAGTGCATTTAATATTGTCACGGATGAAAAATAGTATTACCTGTATATAATTTGATTTTAGCAAAATATTATATATACATTTATTTTTATGAATAGCAGGAGACAATAAATACGACACCATTCTATTAATAAATAAATACAAATTTAGCTAGGTAATATCAAAAGCTTACTTTTCTCTTATTTTTTTAAACTATATTTACAATTATGTAATGTTTTAAACAAAATTGTAGTCAAGAAATTGTTTAAATTAGTTTATTAATTTTATTCGATTTAACTAATATACTGTTCATTCCTTATTATTCAAAATAATAAAAAATATTACAAAATCTATAAATTAAACACTTTTTTATTATATATTTTGAAGTAATAAATAACTGTAAAGCAATACGATTATGTAAGAAGTTACATTTCTGTGTCCTTGATTTACAAACGAGAAGCGATACTACAAGGAAATTCTTTTACCAATGACTACAACCATAGTGAATTGGAACATAACCTCATAATGAGGATACTAAGTATTTTGATAGTATGAAAAGCATAGTAAAAATATCTTGTCTCTTTTGTTAAGCTATTTCTTTAAGAGCAAAGTAAGTTAGATATTTCCATTTTGCAAATAAAAGTTTAAATTAAAAAATTTAAACAAGTTTACATTAGTAGGTATGTCTTGGTTAGCATTACCCATGGTGTTGTTTTCATTGTTTACAATCGTGTAAATTAATGTTACAGTGTCTCAAAAATGTTACAATTTAATACGACAGTTCATACCATAGCCACCAGATTTACTTCTCGGTTTTTATGGCGGTTAAATGCTACATTAACTACAAATGCAGCTACAGTGACTGCTACTGTAACCCCTGAATCCGTTAACGTTACTAAGGTAAAGTATCATGTTTTTAAATAAAAATCTATGATTAATACATTCATTTTATGTAAGGAATGTTACATAAATATATTAACAATAATAATGCACCTTATTGATAAATGAAAGTTGATTTGTTAAAGCTTCATCAACAAGTAAAAGAAACATCAAAAGTGATAAAAGATGAACAGTATGCAGCATTTAATAATCTGAAAAGAAATTTGTGCAATGACTTGAACATAAAATCTTCAGTTGTTGCTAAGATTGAAATTGCACAAAATGTACATGATCTTTTAGAAATTATGAAAGCACCTTTGTTATCTCAAAGTGATATTATAAAAGCATTGAAAGTCATTTCAACATGGGTAAATGAAAATAATAATAATAACAAATTAAGTACCAATAATGGTAAACATTCAGTACAAAGTAAGGAAATGTTTAAAGAAACACAATTAAAAACATCTGATAATTTGTATGATCTTTCTAAATACAATGACCTTTCAACAAATGAAATGATCAAGGTAAAAAGCCAAAGTAATTTTCTCTAATTATATTCTCAATATATTAACTTATAATTTGATATAGGAAATAAATAAATTGGCAAAAACAGGCAACAGAAATATACAACTTTTAAACCATTTGTTTCAAAATATTATTGAATATAATCAGATACTAAGTCTAGGAGCATGTTCAAATTTAATGTACAGTATGAGCCGTTTGTGTTACTCAGATGAGGTAAAATGAAGATAATATTTCCCTTTAGTTTAAATAAAAAGATATGAATCAAAAGATATAAATATGAATTAAAATTTATTACAGAGGTTACTTCAAAAAATTTGTACAGATGTAATGAAAACTAGTCAATCTGACAATGGCTCTTTGACGCTAGTATCTATAGTAAAGTCTATGTCATATGTCAGATATAAAAATGACACGTTTTTTAAGTATGTGTGTAATGAAGTTATTAATCACAAAAATCACTATAAAGCCATATCAGTTGTTCAGCTTTTACTCTCATTTGCAATAGTGGGTTATTATTCTACCAGTGTAAACAAAATAATAGAGGTATGTACTATGTTGTATTTGATTTAATATATATTTTGACAAAAGAAGTCTTAAATAAACTAAAATATATTTTTGAAACCAGCATTTCGAGCCAATATTAACAGTCGATAAATTAGGATACATTAATTGGTTAAATGTTATTTGGTCCTATACTGTATTGAGGACTGCAAAAGAGTCCGACATTAAAACCGTATTGAGTAATGAGTTTATTTTAAAATTATTCGACATTGGTTAGTATAGTAAAGAATATAAAGTAAAATATGGTTTTGTTCTGTAGTGATAATAAATGAATATTTACTATTTATTACAGACCCAAAAAAGAAATTATCTTATGAATTAAAATTATTAAATATTAATGGATATGCACAGTATGCACTCAAAGATTATTCTGGTAATGCGGAATATATATTTAGTATTTGGAAAGTTATAGAATAGTTTATATAAATTTTAATAGAATGTAACTTTTAGGACCCCTTCTTAGGAATGATGTGATATCACATAATATAGTAAGCAAACGTTCAAAACAGAAGGAATCATATATTAATGCACTTGAAATGACATTAAAAAATATGTTACCATCTACATCTCATTTTCAAATGAATGTAAACACAAGAATGGGTTTTCTTATAGGTACTTCAAAAACTATTGTCTAATGTAGCATTAGAAAATATTTTATCATTATACTCTACCATTTTAGAACAAGGTATTGTATTTAAATAATATTTTAGATGCTGAAATATGTTTGGATTCCGATTTAAAACCTATTCATGTAAACGATTCTAAAAAGCAAAAGTTCACTAAGTAAGTATGAAAAGAAAGTTTAAATATATATATATCTAATGTAAATATAAATTTCAATGTAATGATATATGTAGACATAAAGTTGTAAAATAAACTATATGTATAAATAATTTTCAGGATAGCTATACTGATACTTGATTATTACGACATTTGTCTAGGAGAATCACATTCTCTCGGATTAATTAAATTATACAAACATTTATTAACATGTAAAAATTATGAGGTTTTATGTATTTCGTACCAGAATTTTGGTATAGAAGACAAAATTGAAAGGCATATAAGTTATTTAAGGCAGTTGTTGCGAGTCCGGTTTAATAAATCATTTTAGTGACTATTAACAATTGATTACATATAATGTACTATTTGATAAATAAAAAAATTATAGAATTTATTTACGTTTATTAATTTATATTGGATGCAGAAATTACAAGTATTTATGTAATACAATATTATTTAAAGGTGTGTCAAAGAAGTGGATCTTTATGTCAGAGATATATCAAACTTGTAAGAAATACTTCATTTTTATATTTTATGTTAAATACTGTATATACATAAATTGCATTGTTTAAATGTGATTAATTAATGTACCCTCCATTTATACTTTAATGTTAAAGTTGAAAACAGTATTTATTCCATTAATGGATGAATTGTCTATTTCTAAAATTTGTACCTTTATATGATTTGGATTTCTATTTTACATCATTTCGTATAAATAGATTGTTTTTATTGTAAAACATAAATGTGTCATTTAATTGAATAAAGTTCGATTTGTATATGATGTAATTCTTTTATTGACATCAGCACCATCTGTTAACAACCTATGACTAAATGTCCACTGATGTCCACGAATTGTACATATCACAATTGCAGTAGAATTTTTATATTGTGATTTATTGGAAGTGCCGTGAATAATTTTGTAGTTACATTATTAAAAAGAATTTATTTAAAAATGGTAAATACTAATTATTCTATCTTTCTGCGCAAAAATTCAAGAAAAATTAATAACATTTAGAACAATGTTGAAGTTACATATATGAAAATGGTTAACCCTTTTAGATGCAGTTTATGTTATTATTCAGCCGTCAAGGAAAATTGCGTTTACAAAAGTGGTATGTGGCTCATCCCGATAAATTAAAGAAAAAAATTACGCGAGAATTAATTACTACAATATTGGCTCGAAAACCTAAAATGTCAAGTTTCCTAGAATGGAAGGATGTTAAAGTTGTCTATAAAAGGTACATTAAAATTACATTATCTCTTTAGATAATAAATCTTTATTACGTATTAATTTCATTTTTGTGAAAATAGTTTTTAACTATCAAATTATTTGACGGTGTATTGTTTTGTTTCACAGATATGCCAGCTTATATTTCTGTTGCGCAATAGAACAAAATGATAATGAGTTATTAACATTAGAAATCATACATCGTTATGTTGAATTATTGGACAAATATTTTGGAAGTGTAAGTAGTACTAATTTAGCTGTTTAATTATAATAAGATAGTTCAATTAGTTTACATTTTAATGCAAAATTGGAGTTTTAAAATACATGTTTTATGTAAAATTAATAGTTATATCTTTTACATATACTTGATTTTATTAATAACTATATGATCAGAAATGTAAATAAATGTAAATTTTAATTTAGAAATTTTTACATCAAGTTTACAAAAATATTTGTTACTTTCATTTATATAACAAAGAATCAATATTTTTAATATTAATTTTTAATTGTGTTAATAGGTTTGTGAGCTAGATATAATTTTCAACTTTGAAAAAGCATACTTCATCTTAGATGAATTGTTAGTTGGTGGTGAGATTCAAGAGACTAGCAAAAAAAATGTTCTAAAAGCCATTGCAGCTCAGGATTTACTACAGGAGGTTAGTTATGGGGATGTACCCATTGAGTTGTGACTTGTCTTTCTTAATGACACTATAATTTTTCTTTATTACTTTCTAGTAATATCACTGAATCGTTTTAACATATCCTCATTTTATTGAAATCTTGAGTTTTAAGAAGGTCAATTATATTTTGTTATAGTTTGTATTGAATTCCTATATTATCCATTACTGTATTGATACCTGGAAATCTGTTAAAACGATTCTTATAATTTAACCATCAATAGTTGGTGTGTAACATCTTTATTAAAATAATCAAATTCTATACTGATCAAGAGGTACATATAAAAAATATTGAAACCTCTTGGATGATGTATATGTGTGGCATGTTTGTAGCCCGTTTATACTGGGTAAAATGATGTGGTGATGTATAAGTTTAATAGGCAGTAGAATATTATTGTACATGTATATTATATTATACACAATTTCCTCCCACTGTAAAGAATTATATATTAATATTTATATATTATAATTCACGTGAAATTAAGTAACATTTTGTAGGTGTACATACATTAGCACTTTAGTAGTAACAAATGGATTTTTAAAAAATAGAATTTATTTTTATTCAAATGTATATATTGGAAATGTAAAACAATATTATTTATTAAGGAAATAGTCACCACATTGTTTTAATACCTAGTGAAAATGGATTGTAATGATACTTTAATGTCTATTAACAGTGTTATATCTAAATTGCATGATGGAATGTAATTTTTTTGATTTTAAATATTAATGTCTTTTTCTTTTCCTTTTTTTATTGGATATTTTTTTCATGTTTTTGTAAATTTGATGTGTTATATATATATATATATGATACATTTTTACAGTATGAAAATAGCTCTGTTCATTTATGTAGTTTGTTACAAAGTAGTTCAAATTTTTATTGATGTTCAACGTGTGTTGTATGTCATTATTGTTACATGCTTGTTTTGAAAATCCATATTATAAATTATATTATGATTAATATGTACATGCAATTATTGGTAATATTTCTTATCATATGATTTACAGATGTGATTAATTTTTTACAATACAATGTATCATAAAATGATGATAGTTATGTATATTGTATAGTCAGGGAAGCATAAAAATTGTCTGCTCATTTTTTTTCCAGTAATATTAAGTAAAACATCACGCATAGATGAATATAGATTATATAATTCCTGTTAAAAAATATTGTAACTTTTTAATTTTCCTGTAGCTAATGCTATGTGCATAGAATGCTTATACGCTTATTCTTTCATTAATGTAAGTGGGCTTACATGTGTTGTGAATTTTTATTTATAATGTACGCAACAGCATATCTATAGTAATATAGTCGAGCTTATGAAGAACTGCTGCCATATCACTTTAATACTGCACATTGTAATAAAACAATGTGTTCAGTATCGTGACCTAATTTACAGAATGACAATATAATACTACCTTTATTTGAAAGTTCCTTCATAATAGTATTCCTTGAATTGAAATAAACCAGTTACATCACATAAGAAAGTAATAGGTAACTTTTTACAAGAATCAATTTAATAGGTATTATGCAAGTAAATATTACAAGACTCTTAAATATTTTATGATTGTTTACAGTAAAATTAATATATAATAGTATTACAGTATCATTAATGCATAATATTAGCAATAAAGTTATAGTTCCATGTTAGAGTATTTTAAAAATTCGTTACTTAGGGCTTTTTCCTTTTCAATGTAGACAGCGTTTAATATATGTCTTATTTATTAGTAATATCTTATGCAAAGTTAATTTATTGAGAGAAGTATTTTACTTTCTGTATTTTGTATATATGACAATATAATTTTTTTTTAAACAAGGAAATTTTCAATTGAAACTATCTAATCCCATTAATTATGGAAATATTTTTAAATTAATGCAAATGTGCATTTTAAAAATTATTTTATCAGATAGCTATAGGAATCAAAATATAAACAGTACAAAATGTATTGTATAAATGCATTTACAAGTATTGTCCTTTTATATATTTTATTTGGTTACTTTAAATAATTTTTAAAAGTGGTAATATAAGGGTAGAAAAATTATCTTGATTTGATAATTTATTGTTTGCATGAACTATAATTGTTGACAATATAAAATATGTCTTTATAAGTAATGTATCAATATATATAGTAATCCATATTAATTCATATGTGATTTTACATCTATATAGTAAGGGTAGCTAATTAAGCAAACTTATAATTTAAGAAACATTAAAAGTACTTTTGAATAATGTTACTGCAACTGGAATACATTAAAATTTTCACAAAAATGATATGGATAGATGCTATTAAAAAATGTATGCATTTAAATACACTTAAAATTTATTGTATCTAGTCTATATAAACTTTTGTATGCAAATATTTTTATAACAATTGCATATAGATTTATATAAAATTAATGTAATATCAATTTTTGAAAAACAATATAAATAATATAAAGTCAGCTAAATTTCAAAGTCATAATAAACACATACATCACATACTTTTACGGAAAAATATTGTTTTTTAATGCAAGCTGTGAAAAAAATTGTGATTCCAGCAATTTTATATTTAAATCGTTTTATTTATATTTTTTGACATTTTTCCGATATCAATATTTTCTTGCATAAAAATTATTAAAATATTTTATTAATTTCGTTCTTAATGTTATGCATGCATTGAACGAGATAATGTTGAAGAAAAAACATTGTTAATTAATATTGAATTTATTTTTTTTCATTTTACTAATAGTGATAATATGATTTAATTATTTATCTTTTATATGAATAGTTGATTTATCTTAATGGTTACAATACTATAGAAATGCTGTTGTTCATGAGTAGTTATTAAAATGTATGTATATATTTTTAAATTACAATAAATATTAATCTTGGTCAATTGTATTTATGGTATGATTTTATGTAACGTTATTGATTGTGATCCACATGATACTTCAAATGCTATTTGTAATAAGTTCCTACAATGCGGAAGTATATTTGTACGTTTGTTAGCTTTTTTTTAATAATTTAATTACATGAAAACAGTGTCTTTATATATTTATAGCTTTTATTTGTCTTATTTTAATAAGACATAAGTATAAGGATGAAAAAAAATCAATGAAAGTCATTGGTTTATCCAAGGTAATTTTTTAGTTATGCTCTACTTGACTAAGCAGTTTAATATAGGCGATATTAAACGGTTTTAGCAACATTTTGTACTATGTTGTGATTTTGTTTTTGAAATATATGAAGACTTCATTTAAATTATATAAATTACATAAAGCGTTGTTATGCGATTAATTCAGAGTACAATTATAGCTGTTACACAAAACAAATGTTATATTTTGTGATATATTAACAGAAATTTTTACGTTAAAGTTGCAAAATCTTTTATTTAACTAATTTTTAAGATGCTGATTTTATAAAATTATAGTTACATCTTTGGTTAAAATTTCCATATTAATAATATCATAAAATATAATAGTGAATAAATAATTTTAAGAAATTAGACTTGATATTTTAAGTATACCAAGAAATAATTATTTCAATAATCTGAGTAAAAAAGAAAGCATAGTAAAAGCAATAAATAAAAAAGATTGTATTACGTAACATTGAAGTGCATGTTCAGATTATCAACATGCTCTTTATTATAGCTTTTATTTTTATTTTAGTTAAGTATTAATCCAAATGGGATAATAAAGTGTTTTATATAAAAGAAGTTTTAATTTGATTTTCAGTTTTCAGAATATTCTGCAATATATTTTTCGCTCTTTTATGACGTATTTTATAAGATAAAATTTAAAAGTAAGATTTAGCTCATCATTATTTTTCCATTACTAAGGACATATGTAGAAATACACTAAAGATTAGTTAGAATATTTGTTTGTTTGTGGAAGGATGAAGCTGTGGAAGGTGCCCTGCGGGAGATAGGGCTTTTGTAGGTGCTGCGTTCTTGCATGCCCTCCATGGCCAATCTGACAGCCCACATGAATCAAGATCCGGAGCAGGCTCACCCGCTGCATGATGCCATCATACATCTCTACTTTTTCCATAGTTATTGAGCATCAATTTTTTACGTACCATTGACAGCCCTTTAAAAATTTAGAATATGAACATTAGTATATTTTTATATAGGCGAGTGCTAAACACATAGATTTAATAGTAATACGTGTGTATATATATATATATATATATATATATACATTTTAGAAAACTATACATATATAGCTATATACCATCATAGAAATTTTCCTTACTTACGACATTGCTTTTCATTTACTCATTGAGCAGATAGTTAGTCCTGTACTATGGCAATAAAACTAGCAACTAGTTAGAAATCATTATTTCTTTATGTATGAGCTTAGAAAAATGTTCGAACAACGTACGTCATTTTTTAACTGTATAAAGAATTTTTCTTTTATACGTTGTATAGTATCCCATTATATTTGTCTACTTGAAAATATTTATTTTAGTATTTAATTAGAGATGAAGATTTGGAGGTGTCACTTTTGTATGTGTATATGTGTATATACATAAACAGTGTCAATTTTTAATATTATAACTTTAACACAGTAATAATGCCCGTAATAAATGTATACAAAGAAATTTTCACATAACTGTATACAAAATTATGTACTACCTTCTCCATGTAATTAACCCATTTATGTACTTATCGTTACTGTATTTACCCTTTCAGGTTTCAATAAGATATTTTTTCAACTGTTCTTATTTTAAATAAAGATATCAGTAGAACTCTTATTTATTCATTGTTTGTTAGGAAGGTTTTTCATTAAACTTCATTGAGTTTACAATATATACACTTACTTAACTATAAGTGCAGAGACATTCTGTATGCAGCATGCAATACAGATATTTCTTTCATTGATGCTTAAGCATTTTAAACGAAGCAATAAATGAACATGTGCTTTGTGCAGCTTTGTGTATCCATACAAGTATATACTCAGTTATATGAAAAGGGTTCAGTTCACCATTTGAAGCTGCATCAAGGAGATTACTTAATTGCAAACTAGGTACGTGTTTGTTTATATATTTTCATTATTGTATATTTGCATTATATGATAATGTGCAGCATCAAAGAAATTGATCCCTCTTCATATCCTTAGATACATGTTTTACATCGACTTTTAATCTAACAACACTATTTATGTGTTTCAGGAGGAAACTCCTCAAGGGTTCTTCGAGGACCATGGTCTGGGATAATACTTCCTAAGTAATATATCCAGCTTAACGTAAGTGGTGGACTCATACAACACTGCTTCAACATTCCAGAATTCTATTATACTATAAACTTTATCAATTACTAAATATATTTAAGAGTATTGTACTGCAAAGACCTTAACATATTGAAATTAAGCTTTTATTAGCTTTAATTGAAATCATGTTTTTGTTGTAAGTTGAAAGGTAATTATATTAAAAGTAAAGTTATAGGATAAGTACATAGTTATAATCACTGTTTGAAAAGTCAATGACATCTAGTTATTCTATACTTGTTAAAATGCAGACAATTCTCCTTATTGAAATACTAGCAGTACTATACTATATACATATACATATATATGTATGTGCATGTTTTTTCAGGTTGACATATTATTTGATCCTCTATGCTTCATTCGTTATGTAATCCTCCATTTATTCTAATCGTATTAATTAACTTTTTGCTTTCAATAGCGAGTAATACTCATTGTTTATTTCCGATTTCTTTAAAAAGATTGGTATTTGGTTGAATATTGCTTAAATTAGTTTCGTATTTAAAAATTGATCTGTCAACACCAAATGCATTTATAATATTCATTTGTAATCAACATTTTATGACATTTTAATATCATACATATAATGTCATTTTGAAATGAGTTATTTTCATCATCACATTCTGAAATTTAAGATACGAATCAAATTAGAATATTTAAACAGTTAGTTGTATTTTTAATGTTACATAATTTTAATATGATTCGATATAATATGTAGTACTGGTTTTTCTTTCTTTTAATAATTATACTTTATGTGTTTGTTCAGTCATGAATGATGCATAAAGGGTTAAATAATTAATGAATATTCAATAATATCTACATATGCATTAATGTATTTACGAGGTGCTTATCAAAATTCCATTTGCGTTTAATTATTTTGTTCAATTGAAGTATACACATAAGTATTAGAAAAGTTATTGTATTTTATTGATCTTTGATGCTTAATTGGTAGTGATATTGTTATATTTTACTCTTGAATATAGTAGTCAAGGAAATTCGGCATTTTTAAGCGTGCCGTCAAGCTCAAAAGTAACTGCATTGTTCAAATAAGGGGAAACTAAAATTGACAAATAAAAGTAAAGTTTCCTTGAACAACAGTATAATATTATACAATACCTAAATTGCATTAGACATTTTCATAAAAAAAAAATAAATAGTTAAAATATTAATAGAAGTATTTTGCCCTTTTGAATGACTTCGATGATAGTTAAAAATACTTAATTACATCAAACAAAAAAGAATTCTCAGAAATAATCAATTACGTTTTTCTTTTTTTTATATTAAAACTTTAAATTATTTTTATTAGAAGTTTCTAATTTTGAATAAAAAGTGGCAAATTTTGGGTGCAGCTGGTCATAGAAATATTCAAGTTCCTGTTAATCGTCGATGTCATTGTTAATTGTCATTCTGAACAGAAGTATGTATAAAATACTGAGGCATGCAAGTTTGTATCGTTACTAGAACCATAGTTTATCAAGCTACATAAGTTTATAGGTATATACATTTACAGCTCGTATTTGAAATTTTCACGGTAATCGCGATAATGTCTGGCGCGAACACTTTGAGAATTTGCATAAGGACAATAAGTTAAAGTATTGCTCGTTGAATGTTCTCGTTCATAGTATTGATACAAACTAATATATAAGAGAGCACGTGTTATACATATCTGAAAACTATATACTTACGCAGACCACCAGTTTTTCATAGTTTAGACGTAGATAAACGCATTGCGGCGTACGAGTGATGTCAATTAAGGGGGTATTCTAGTTTACAATATTCAACCTATTTTTAACTTGTGATCTTTAATAATTCAATTAAAATGAGAAAAACTATGAAATTAAGCTAATAACTTGTATGCATATTTAGATAAGTTTAAAGTAACAATATACAAAATTTTATTCACAATTGTACGAGTTATAGATAAACGCGTATATTGAATGTTGCAAAATAGCTATTTAATGGGACGCATTAATGGCGGTTATCCTACTTATTAAAATTCAACAAAGATTTTGCTTTATTCTTTATGAATTATCATCATTTGGACTTCTTTCTTTTAGTTTAATAAATAACTTTAAAAAAATTGATAAAATAAGACGTGCTTGGAAGAATTTCGATTTTACAAAATAATTTGTCTTTTTTACAGTTTGCAAAAATAATGCAGTTTCAACCCTTCTGTTTTCACAACTTATCTTTCACATTTCTATTTGGGTTATAGTGAGTTACTGGATTGACTATCGTCAGATGTTATTACTTGAACAAGATTTGGCAAATTAGGAATTGGTTGAAAATTAAAAAAAGAAATATTTCAAGTATAATATTTATTGAAATATAATCTTTATTTCAGGTTAACAGAATTGTAGAGAATAGCAGGGTTAAAGATATCAAAATGGTTAGAGAGTCGAACAGTAGACAATTAAAATGTCTAATATTTCTCTATTTATGCAAAATTTCGTTAAATCCAGTCTTTCGCTCACTTTTCTAAGGCTTTATAATTCTGGGAATTTTACAAATTTTATTTTAATACTTTATAAATACATTTTTAAGATTCGAAATTGTAAGTTAATGCAATAAAAAGAAAACGGATAAACAAGAATACTCCCTTAAACTTGTTTCGATCCTTTTTTTTTATACGGTATCGTCATTTTGTGATTCTGTAGTGCTTTTGAGTGAAATTCTTAAACCATCATTTTCTCTGATTCGGCAGGTTGAATGTTAATTGTTAGATTTTAAGAGTAACGAATGAAAAATTTATTAACAATGTTCAGTGTCGTTTAAAATTGCCAGGCAATAAGGAAGTGTATTAGAAAGCTAAACGAAGATCCGTTAAAAAACAACGCTATAAATTCGTAGGAAAAGCAGATTTAGAAAAAAAATTACAGGAGCTACTTGGTGGTAGAAAAAACAAGAAATCTGTATTGATGTGATGTGTGCCCCTTTTATTGAATCTTTGAAACGTTTACTATTTTCGTGGTTAGCATGATTTTCTTCAAAAGTTTATTGGTATAATTGGGTCTGTAATGGGTGCAAAATTGAAATTAATTTTTTAGTACTCGGATGGAACACACGTGTTCCAATAGTTACGAAATGTTTCATATTGCTCTAAAGAAAGAAGCATATTGCCTGGTATATTTGCTATTTCTTACGTATTTTACTTGTATATGTTGGATTTTACCAAACACAGAGTATAGAATAGTTAATTAAGTAATTACGAAAAAAATGGCTATGTTTAGATAAAGTACATCAAGTATTTTGCGTTAAATATTTAATAAACAATGATGGTGCACGTAAACTAAAACGATTGCATTATCTTCTATACCGTTGATACTTTTATACACGTGAAGAACGTATACTTTAGATACTTATTAAATATAATGGTCGTTAGGTTCTTTGTTAGTTTAATATGTTACACGTCCGTTACACCGCAATAGCACAGAACTTTATCTTCATTAGTATACAATAATTGTTTCATGTAAAAGGAGAAATCAAAATTAGGGAATAAGTGTTCGAATTCGGAATACGCAGGATTATTAAGTAAAATTCAGAACAGTGCGAACCAATATTAAATATATGAACACGTTTATTTACGTGATAAGTATATGAATATTGTATTCGAAAAGACGATGCTTTGTGCTCCGTCCATAATAAAATATGTGATGTAAAATACTCATTTTTGCTGAAACATTTGCATCCCTACTCATTTTAAACGATGAAATCCTGTCAGGATACTTGTAAGTAAAATTTTATTTATTATTTGGAGAACGAATTGTAGCGTAGCGTGATTGCTGAAAACAACATTTTTTTCCAAACTGCAACTGTTTTTAAAATTATTAAAATTTCTGAAAAATTGTATGTTACTTTATTTATAAATCAATACAAATTTTTATATTGGATCTTTCAGTCCGTTACTAAAATGACAACTAACATAATCGATGTTTTAGCAAAAGAAGTTTGAAAAATAATGGATCCGCTACTGTATAATAATTTTTACTTTTTTAGAAATGTAAAATAAAGTTGAAAGTTATGTCTATATCTTTTGCAAAAATCGTAATTTTCTATTGCGTTACTAGGCGTGTGTGGATATTCGATTCTTTGGGTTCGGTTCGAGTATTTTTCTCGGGTTCGGGTCGAGACCCAAAAATTTGCGATGGTTGGATATATGTGTATACTCCAAATTAAAGTCGGGCCTGGTAGTATTCGGATCAGGTCGGGAAACGGGAAATATATAACAGGTTTGGGGTACCCAAATCTCATGTCGCGTATCGGGTAATTTTCCAATCGGTTTTTACACTAATTTTTTCGGGTTCGTAAATGTTCTGGTATTCTATGTAAATGACATAAAATTGTGAAAATTCGCAAGTAAAATTATTAGATTGTTCGGAAATAAATTGTGGTCTTTATGACTTTTTGACTTCCTACATTTTTCTTAACTAATTAGTGACTACTACCTAAATTTTGTACAAGTTTTCGAATTATTTTATGTGAACCATCTTCGACAAATCTTTTGAGTTTGTCATTTTTAATGGTAGAAGACTGTTTTCGAACTTCTTTCCCTTCGAGACTTTCATTACCATTATGAAATTGTTGAAATCAACGTTGCACTGTACTTTCAGTAATTGTATCTTTACCAAATACATAATTGATCTTTGGAGCAGTTTCTGCTGCTTTACTTCCCATTTTGAACACATGTAAAGAAGACTGTATCAATTGGTTTCTTTGCCACTGTGTGCAATTTTATAGAGTAAACTAATAAAAAATGAACTGTAAGAAGTAAAAGCATTAAATTATAATATGGCATTTACGCTTTAAAATGGTATGTTGCACGACAAGTATGAATTAAATATTTGCGGTACACAAAGCTTTAAATGTGAAACTAATTAAAACCGCAATTTATTTCCGGACAACATAATAATATCCGAAAATGTTGAACATTAATGTTTTCTTCACATTAATTTAAAATAAAATAGTTTTTGTACAATATATTATCATGAATTGTTTTTTCTTATTTGCAGATTTTTACCATCTGCTTTTATTTGATAGATTCATTACATAGAATATGGAAACATTTACGAACCTGATAGCATTAGTATAAAATCTGATTGAAAAATCATTTGGTCTGCAACATAAGATTCGGGTATCCAAATGTTACAAATTTTTAAGTTTCTGACCGAACCTGAACACTATTCGATTCGACTTCGATTTCGGATACCCGTATATTACAAACTTTTGCATCCAGACCTGAACTCGAGAAAAAGCTGACCCAAACCCGAAATATCGGGTGCCCGCACTCTAAAAGTCCGTTCACCGTGTCGAATCATCAAATGTAAATAAAATATGCACGTGTTATAGGTCGCGGGAAAGGCATTTGCCACAGATATTGGCTGAAAGACATAAACATCTGAGAGTCAATTATCATACTTAAGGATATACTTTATTGTTTCTCATGTCATTTTGTAAAACGCGTCATCACAATCTAGTCTGCATTTCTATATTAATATCCTTCCTGTTATCCATACTCATATTTGCGCAGGAATAATTTTACGGCATTGTAGTAAATACAGAAATATAACAAAATTATTGGGGTGACTATTACCAATCCAAAAATTGCACACGAAAGAATGTTGGGTATAATACGGCTTTGCGTTGTCAGAACGCCGCCACGTGAATTTGTTTATGCTGGTGACTTGACTCGGTGAAGAGTATAGTAGTTACTTGCGAAAAAAATTCCTAAATTTTATCAATACTTATTGTTAGATGCAAAGGTGTAAAGTACTGTAAGGAGCTGGTAAGTTTGTGAGTGGGACAGCACAGAGGCAAGGGGAATGTGTGCTTGTGTTTCTCCGTGTGTTCCGTCCCTTTTTTTTCGTAATGTTTCGGCCAATGACGTAAATACGCATGACCTGTCTTTATAATTGTGTTGGAGAAGTTGGGTCTGTAACTGGTCAGACCCACATTCTTTCAACTAGCAAACTTACCAGTTTCGCACACAGTTCACACGTTCTTTCTAAAGAACATTGATAACATAATAGTAGTTCCAGTCTTAAATCATATTAATTATTGTTATTTTAAATATTTTTCCTTATGCAGGTATATCAAACTTTTGAGCGGTAGTAAGGGGGTGTTCCCCTATTGTCGGACACTTAAGGGTTTCTTTAAATAAATGAAAAAAATGATGTTTTATTTCTTCTATTTTGCATTGATTTCAATTAAACGTTATTAAAGTTCAAATTAAAGGAACGAAATGAGCAACATTATCATGATATTGTAGCGGTCGGTAATCGTACGCTCGAAAACATTCGGGTGAAAGAACGGATGTTTACGTAGGCGCTCAAGTATCGAAGGAGCGTAGGCTGAAAGATCGTCACTTCGGCAGACTAGGTTTAAGATAAAGAATGTATGTGTGTGTGAGTGTGCATGAACCTTATCGAATGCGTTGCAAGGAAGAATGAATGAATCAGTCTGTAAGAACCCTCGTGCCGAGACGCATTGATCCGGACGCTGATGTAAAAGAAAAGAAATACATAAATATATTGTCAGATTGAAATCAATAACTTCTATCACCTACCCCGTGAACGCGCTAAAATATGATTTTAAATTAACATTAAATTCTGGTATACACTTTTGTGCTTTGAGTGGTCTCTATTATCGAATTCAATAAAGACTTGTGACATGACTTAGGAGAATTACAAAATAATTTGAAACGCTGAATCCAATCTTCATCATAAGTCTCTAAGCAAACCGCGAAAACCGTTTTGTCGTTTGTGTTCTTCGATATCAATGCTCTAGTTTTATTTATATTTCATAGTCAACTTAGCTTCTTAATCTTCTTTTTCAATTTTTTTCTGTATTCTTTAATACTTTTGTCAGTTTTCACGGTATTATCGATCTGTAACTGTTTTGGACTTCAAATATATGACTACTGTCCGGTATTAGGTATCGTCCAATAATAGATGAATTTCCCCTATACCTCTTTATAAAAAATTGGTTTTGCAATTTTAAATAATAATTTCCTTTAAAGTTTCTACATTTGATAGAGTATAAATGATTAATCGATACGACAATTGTTCCATATATTTAATTTCTAGGTTTATGGTATGCACGTTAAACTATTGAATGAAGAGAACTAACACAACACATGAGAACATGCGAATGCGTTTCCTCACTCACTTCCGGCATTGAAAAATCCTATACACGCCGCTGTCGAGATTTTCATCATGAATATGTTTGCAGTCTGTATTGTCAGCTTCGTATTTCAAGGATTCAGCCAGTCCATGATGAGTGACAATAATGTTACGTTATTCACCCAAGATAGAAAATGTTAATTTTAATCTTAACGAGTTACGGCAATAACGAAGATTACTTGTTACATCCATCTTCTTTTCTTATTTCGAAGTTTAGCTCCAAGTTCGATAAGTACTATCTCGGATACTACGAATAACGTAATCGCTTCTTTAAGCTTATGATAAGGACGACACAGGTGATATGAGAACAGTAGAGGAGTTCTTTGAAATATAGGGATATCTGTCAAAATCGTGTTTTGTGGTTTTCAATGTTAACATTTTCTTCTATTTATAGAGCCACAATAACGGAAGAAAGCTTATAAATTTAATACTAAATAATTGCAATTTACTAATCATAATTAAATAATTTAAGGAAGTAAAAATCTCTGAATTTCTTAATATCAATGTATTATCAATCAATTTTAAGAACGCTAAATATGTAATATACTCACAAAAGAAAGAGTAGAACGAAATATTTCAGTTTATAATAAAATAATTTGATGTTAACATAAATTAAAATTAACAATGACCCATTTTAATTTGAAATTATTTTGCAACATATTTTTTAGAAATTTATATTATAGAAAGTGTATTATTATCGATGTAAATATAAAAACTATGTATCATTTTATTTACTATTTCCTTGTGCATCTGAAATAGTACTAAAACTATTAAAAAACACTTTCTGATATTGTAACTTTATGTAATTTTATTTCTAATTTTATTGCGTAATATCGTTGTTATTTGCTTGTTGAATATCTTAGCATTATATGTGTAACAGTTTCAGATAAAGTCGAAAGCAAGTTTAGCAGATTTTATATACTCATTTAAGTGAGAACGTAGGTGGATGTTAGATTGATTGTAAATGGTTACAATATACCACAATGTATAAACAAAATTAAAGCTACTGTATCATTTACCATACTAACTTCTTAATTACCCTCAACCATTTTCCTTTTTACAGTTCCTTGAAGTTTCTTATGAATTTGCACAAAAGACCAAATCCTGTGAAGAAGAAAAAAAGTAGTCAAAGGATAGGGAAGAAACTAAACGAGGTTGTCAGTTGAGCGATTTGTTGTAGAATGGTCGGTGCACGCATGAAACGTAAGCGCGTTGCGCGAGAGGATCTCTGCGGAGCCGCGTCGGCGCGCGAGCCAAGCTTCGCCGACGGCTCATCGTTGCTTTGACGTCGTCGAGGCGAGTCGTCGAGGCCCCGAAACGTGCTGAGCGTTTGCCGTGTGTGCCGTTTCGCCGCATCGAATCGACGTTTCTTGTTCGAGAGCTGCTTTTGTTCGCGTGCACCGGGAGTCGATATCTCGACCAGTGGCGTGTACGAAAACGGAAACGGAGGAAGCTCCTCCGGGCTCTCTGTGCGTCGGGGAGGTACAGTGGGGTGGAGCGGCGCCGTCCCAACGTCGCTGACGAAGCCGTCAACCCCGCATCACATTCACCCAGTGCCCTACTCTCACGTATCTCTTGAACTTTACCAAAATCCATGAAAATGTAACTCGACGCGATGCCATTTACGTACACCAACTTTTAAATATAACTTAATACAGTTTACTAATAATACCGGTTCAATTTTAGTGAACATTTGAGATTCTGAACAGTAGAATCTTAAACGAAAACTTAGACTATTATGAAGGTAATGAGGACGTTAAATTTGTTAGTTATGAAGAAAGTTCCAGTTACTTGACACACATATAAGATCGTTCAGTGCTGAGCGAGCTGAATTTTCAATTAAAACCGGTGAAACCGATGGGAGAAGAACTGTAAAAGATTTATATTTATTACTTTTAATATAGAAAGATTCCCGGGGATATAGAAATATTGAAGCCCCGAAGAGCGGGGTTTCGGGCCAGGTGGCCGTTGGATGATTACGGCACTGTGCGGCGGTGGTGACGAAGGGGCTGATGTCAGTGCGGCCACTCGGCGCCCGCTCCGTAGCTCGGATGCGCGAACGCGACACCCGCATCGTCGTCGTACCGCGAGTGAAGCTCCCGGCGGAGGCGGAGGCAGTAGCAGCGGCCGATGACGGTGATGGTCAGCCGCGAAACAGTGGTGACTGTTGACTGGTGTACGATCAAACGCAATCTCGGTGTCGCAAACGGTGCCCGTGCCGGTCGCGGTCGGTGTTGGGGGCGCAGCTTGGAGAATAATGCGCGTTAGGCACGTTACACGACGACGAGGACGACGGTACGACGCGAGGGATCCGAGCAGCCAGCCGCGAGTGCAGCTGCAGCAACGCAATTATGTACGCGTACGGTTTCGAGATCACGTAGTGGCTGCCGTGTAATTATGTTGCCATCGACGCGCGGCGCGCCCTGTGTAGCTTCACGGTGAAAATCTGGCGTGAGCGGTGCCGCGGTGGAACGGGGAACATGGCGTCGGTCTCGGCTGAGACTCCAGCCAGCCATGGGCACAGCTTCAGCAAGAAGACGTTTCACAAGCCGACGTACTGCCATAGCTGCACCGACATGCTGTGGGGCCTCATACAGCAGGGGTACATCTGCGAAGGTAACACCCCATAGTACCCACCCCTACGTGTCTTTAACTGTGTCCCTACCCTACCCTATCTTTGCGTCTTCAACTTTATACTAAAATGTTAGGTAAAGGCGAAACACTACTAGAATTTACTGTTAGACAAACACTACTAGAAGGACATCTTCTAAAGCAAAATATCTCGTAAACGAATGTGAAATACAACTCTATCGATTGCGAATGCTACGAAATGACAACGTTTGCTCTATGAGCATTTTGAGTTTAGACCTGCGCATCGATCTACTTGAATTTTGTAAAAACCTAGTACCTTAAGTCCTTTACTTAGTTTTTTTTTAGACTATGGGAGATAAATTCTAATGATAATGGGTTAAAGTACAGGTACATAAGTTACTGGAAGATTTGGGGAAGATTAGAATAGGGGTTTCGACGAAGAAACCGCAAGGAGAGTACGGATCGATATGAGCGCGTTCGGTAACGAAATCGAATACGCGGCGCGTTGCCGCCGGAGTACTCGTCCCGCCTTTTCACGGGCTCCGAAACCTTGGTCGGCGTGCGAAGTTGAAGCTGGCTGACCTCCAAGAATGATGAATGGCAAGTGCCCATTCACCGTATTCACCGTGTGCAGAGGGTAGCACGTACTTAGAAGCCTATTCTATGCCAGTCGAATGTGCTAATGAATGTGCAAAAATGAGGTCCCTGTAAAAAGACTATTCCTATCGCTGAACTTAATCGAAACACCAATGTTAAGCAAATTTTTATATTCTCTTAGGTTGATAGAATGACAAAGGAGTCCGTAATCTGAAGTCTGAGAATATGGATAATTTCAATTTAGAAAAATTTGAATTTCTTTAAAGTTATAGGACAGCAAAGGGTATGGTGTATTTTTAGGTCACTTCGTTCATATTCGTTGTTTCAACGTTGTAATTTATGGGAAGAGGTTTATATTGTTGAATTTATAGAATTCTTTATAATAAGGTGCCAAAGTATTGAACTTTCCAATCTTTAGAATTATTGTACAGAATCGTTAGATGAAAAATCCTTAGAAATTCTGTATTTTCTGGAATTTAGAATAAAGTAAAGAATTTTCAGTATTTACAGGAAGAATTGGGTTCTAGGAGTCATTAGAAATTTTGGATGTAAGTTTATCTCTTCTATTAGTTATTTTTAAGAGTCAAAAGTGTTTTTCTATGGATTCATTGAAATTGTTTAATCCTAATCTTCTGTAACTATAAAGATTGTTACGAATTCTTTATACAAGAGTCCATAATTGCTTCCTCGTGAATTCAGGCGCAGCCCACCATCTTCGGAGCCCGATAACAGGACGCCACATTTCCCACCTCGTGCACCATTTGCGCACACTCCTGTTTACCCCTTGCAAGGGTAGAAGAAGTACACAACCGAACCTAGTGTTCCATACCCATTATTCTTCTCTGTAATAAAGGTTTTATGTCACTGAAGAATATTCTTCTATTTATAAATGGTTCTCAGTTTGAATAAACTTGATATAAATTAGGAAATTCTAGTAGAGTTAGGGGAAATCGGGAGGTGTAACGGAAGCGAGGGCGCGCGCATCGAGCCGTTTCGCAAGCATTGATCGTGGGGGGTGGTGTGGGATAGCTGATAGACTCTGTAGAGAGCAGAAGGAATGGTTAGGGGTGTGGGGGCGTGTAGAAAAAGCTCGTTGACGAGGCCCGTAAAGGGTATCCGCCGGACACCTTGGAACTTTGCATTGTTTAATCGAACAATCGGCTCAATTCATGAGTCGTGGGGATATTCGAACCAGAATACTCCCAAATGTGCTCCGTCTTGGTTTAAAGTTTCAATTAATTCGAATTATTCGGGAATGATATACATTACTTTTCATATGTATCCGAGCATTGGTTCATTTACATTAACATTACACATTAATAGTAGCAAAATATGTAAATTAACCGGTTTTAGATTATGGGAATTGCAAAGATCCATACAACTTTGAACTAAAGATGCTTCAAGTTGTGTTCATATAATTAATTATACATTTATGCAACTTTTTATTATTTCATCAAGTTTCTAAATCTTGTAAAGTAAATTAGTTTGCATCCATCAATTCGATGGTAAAACTAAAGAAAATTGAACTATAGAGCTAAAGTTGGGTATTCCAAGAAGGGTTAATAATAAATTAGTATAAAAGTCAGAAGTAACGCTCATCAACCGTTTGCGAAATTAACAGATAATAATTTTAAATTATTTATTAAAAACAGTGATGTATCTTCCGCATTTAATTAACAAGACTTCAATTAATAATGATAGCCTTTTTAATGGTTGAAGGGGATATATGTATCTAATTTCAACTTGAAAAATTAAAAATCTTTAAGATAAAGAACTTTTCAAACAAAGTAATAGCTCCGTAAATTCTAATATCTATGACCATAGATTTTATTACTGTACAAAATTAATTTTATAGTGTTATTGTGTTCAATTACACATAGATGTTATGATAATAAACAATAAAATTATTGGAGTCCTTTTTGTCTGTAATTTTATACTTAAATTCATAAACGATAGTATTATCGATCAAAAGTATCCCATCACATTTATCATATAATTTAGCTATATATATATAATTTAACTATAAAATTGAAGATAAAAAACCTGAAATCATATTATTCCTTATTATATAGATATTATAACACAATAAATTCTCTTTGTATTTCTTTCTTTGATTTATCTAATCTTAAAAAATTAATGTGTAATAATAAATTAGAAATCCGTGAGTTCTTCGTTTGCTATTTAATATGACAAAAAATTGTTTAAAAATATACCTAGATGTTATTGGGTTGGTGCATATGAAATGTCGTTTCTGTAATGTTTAAGATTAACAGGTGAATACAATCCTTTTAGTTTTGTTTACTCGTTAATTGTGACAAATCACATTAAAGAAGAAATTTACTGTAATATACGTATGCAGAATATTCAGAGTAACTATAACAAACTTCCGATAATCTTTGATGTTTGACATCATAAATAATAGGAATATATCCATAATTTTTAGTGGAAATTGAAACTTATAAAATAGACTATGAAAACTATTGAAAACATAAATTTACCGTGGAATGGAATTAATAAAATTAAATGTGGTGATTTTTATAATATGGATAAAATATGGAATAGTGGAACTAATTAATTGTTCGAAAAATAGATATGTAGGATGACGTAAAAATTAGTTGAATCAAGCACTTATGTTAAAAATAACATTTCAAATACATCGACGTAACACATTGTTTAATAATGTTCTGTTTCTATACCTCTTTAAAGTAAAACTAAACTTTTTGGTCAACTCGATATATTCCAAACTATTAGCAAGTCACAGTCTCGTAAAGTCGCTACTTTAAATACAAGTGTCCTCGACTCTTCAGATACTCCTCTACACAGTCATCACTCTTCCCAAAGAACATTGAACGTGAGGCTTGTGTTTCAACATATATATCAACAAGCGCTGAACAACAGGAAGCAAAACATAGTACAGAGAATAGCACATAGCTATGCGGTCACTTTTACCAAGGCAATTAGAGGGCGGTTGAAGACGGAATTCAAGATGGAATCGAGATCAATGAGGAATGTCGCTTTTAAAGCGGAGACACAGTGGTCTACTGTGCGTTTAGGATTAGGGGATCGTCGATCCGGAATATCTAGAGCATGCAAGCATATTGACGCGTTCCTCGTTCGATACGTGCACGCCAACGCCATCGAGCTTTCTGATTCCTAGAATACACATAGACATCAAACGAAACTGTTCCACGGAAATGCAGTTCCGCCAAACATTACCATGTTGATCATTGATACACTTGCGTTATTTTCTGTGGATTTGATAATTTTTTGTCAAAGATATTTTACCACTAACAAAAACGAGAGAACCAAAGTGTATATTAGCTTGGTGCATATGAAATGTCATTTTTCTATGGCTTGAAATTAGCATGCGGTTACTATACTTTTAATATTGTTTATTCGTCAGTTGTAATAAATCACGTTAAAGAAATAGGAATTCCCTGTAATGTACGCTTGTGGAATATTAAGAATTATTATAATAAACACAAGAAAGTGTTTGGCATTATAAATAAGTCGGAATATTTCTGTAATTTCTGATAGAAGTATAAATTTGAAGAATACTCATAAAAATTACTGAAAGTATAAACCTGGCATTTGGAACAACTTATATAAATATTAAAACAATTCAACGCCGATTTGTATAATTCAGTATTGATAATTTTTCATTGAATAATAAACCAAACAGAAGATTAGAAAATTCTAAAATTGGTGACTTTTATAAACGTAGAATAGTGAGTTTAGATAGTTGCTTGAAAATTGTAGAATTTATTTTAATTAAGTATGTATAGTGTCTGGAAAACTCTACTTGTGTTGAAATTTTACTTTAAAACACATTTCCGAGCATCAACATAGTATCATAGACAAGGTACAGAATAGACTCATAGTCCAATGTATTTTTCTGTGATACAATTTTGAGGTCTCGAAACCCCATTACAATTTTCATTTCTATCTTTTTGATTGCATAAAATCTGTAGTTTTAGTATTTACTTCGACATTTTGCATATTAAAATATCGTAGAAGTGTTTAGATTTCTTTTAAAGTAATAAGAAGAAAGATATTTTTCAAAAAATTCTGATTTTTTTTAGATGTCTGGGTTTCAGAGCACGTGACACGAAGTCCCATAAGATGATAGGTCTATTCTGCAACCCGTCTGTGCTAACACGAAGGGTGTTCTATTATGTTCTTTTCTTGGTATGACTGAGAATGTTTATGCAAGTCTGCCACAAAAATATTTGGACACCAATGCTTCGCTTCTGTTCTATTATTTGAATAATTGTGTGCAATATGCTATGTACTTTCGTTATATAGGTATCATTTGTAACAGCATAATACACTCTTTCGTTGATTGCATTATTTGTTTATTTAAAATAGAGATCAAATCATTACCGGTGTCCGAATATTTCTGTGACTGGCTGTATGTAAATATCCAAGCTTCTCAGAAACCAAACTGGATTCATAAGCAATTATATTTATAGTTACAGTAATTTGTACTAGCTGATAAGCTACTTACGTGTAATAATTAAAGATATAATCACTTATGTACTCTTATAGGGATGACTGGTTGTCACAGGTCTGGTTATTCATTATTTATAACAATTTTATACCTGTAGTGTAAACTATTAATTCATTATACAATTGATGGATAACGGGGAAAAATAGAGAATGTCACAAAACAGTTTTATCGAAAAAATTAGTCTTCAACCCTTTAAGTGCTTATTAAAATTATAAAAAGTGGTAAAGAAGCACCTATTTTCTTCATGAAGGAAATCAATTTTAAATATTGTAAATGGCATAAACATATATGTTTCTCCCGGATATTTTATTTATTTATTTTTTTTTAACCCGTATAAGGCACGGGCTAAATATTTTAGGCACATTTCGTTTTGTCCGTACGACGTACGGACTAAACACTTAAAGGATTAATAATTCAGGAGTTACAACAGTTAAAAGTTTACAAATTAAAAGTTTACGTATTCGTTAGAAATATCGAAAATTACTGGAAAAGACATAACAAAAGTGTTACGTAAGGTAAAGGAATGACTGAAAAAATGTTTTGACTGTAATGAAAGACCGTTTGAACATTTAGTATAGTGTGAATATTTCATGACATCTGTAAATACACTAAAATAATTTAGTAACCTTTTAACTGTTATACTTCGTGAACTACAGTAGATTCCCGATTGTCCAGCCTCTGCAGTACCAGAATGGCCAGTTAATCCGATAGCATGTTTTATAGGTTGTTATGTATATGTCTTTAATATTAAATATATTTATAATATTTATTATTTATACATACGTATGTACATACGGTACATATATAGAACCACATCATGTAAATATAATATAATGCTACATAATATGTATGTAACTTATGTGTAAATAATTTTCACAAAAAAGTCAGTAATCTTTAGTCGATGAACCATAACATTTGATGGGTTAAAGTTGTTTGGGAGAGTGAAAAAGGAGAATATATTTAAGTATTTGTAAAATTTCTAATAAAGCCGAATAATAATAATTAATGAAAGTAATAAATGTTTAACATAGTTTATAACTTTTATATAGATCCTCTTCTTATTTCTCCATTTAAAATGTACATACATATGTACAAGTACAAACTCTTATGTAAAAACTAAAAATCATATTCTACTACAATTTCATTTGTTACTGCATCAAAATGCTGTGGAAACTATGTATTATTAAATGGAAACATAACAGATATAATAACTGGGAACATAACAAAAATTTTATTTTCAAAATTTAAAATTCAAATTTTGTAATTACCTATTCTGTTTTTCCGTAGTATAAAACATCATTTGTTCAAAATTCTTGGCTTGAAATTTTTATTTTTATAACACATGTGGTCCTTTTTGTGTTTAGTGTGGAAAAATATGGAAACTATTTCGATATTAACCGTTCTTCAGGCTTCTAAATTTAATTCACAGTTTACTTTTCTGTCTAATTGTATGACTGTGTTAATGAGTACAAACTAAACGCGTAGCATTACTCAACATTTGGTGGGACGATACAGAATTAAATAAATTTTTAAATAATTACATGAACACCTATTACAACGTACTGAATTTAAATTTGTGCTGGGCATAATCTGAAAAAGGGTTAAGGGGTGACTATTTATGTTACTTTTTTTGTAAATGTGGGTATTACTGCGATTTTTCAACGAAGGTAAACTTTGATAGAGGCAATTGTACCTTTACGCAAATAAATTGACAACTCGTACAATATAATTCTTTAATTTAAATATTTATCTATACTTTCTCAAAGTATAGTATCTCTAAAAGTATACATTTGGTTAAAAAAACGTAATATGTAAAAAGAAACCATTCCCATGCAGGAATTACTGCACGCCAAATATTGTATTCGTCGATATAGCTAGAAAATAAATAATAATGAAAATATGCATCAATTTTGAAATAAAGCGATAGTTCATATATCGGAAAATTATTAGGTTGTTCGGAAAATTCGTAGCGCCTTCGATAACATTTACTTCCGTTGTGTAATTGTCGAACTAAAAGGAGATTATTTTTTTATGAGCTTTAATTAAATAATAGCATTCTTAATTTGAACAAATATTGTTTCTATTTGGGCTACTTAAAATCCAATGATTAATGGACAATACACAGCTAGAAGCAGAGGCAACATTTTTCATTGAATAACACTAAACAACCTGTTTCAATAATGAGGTAATAAGAATTGTTAATTGATGCCTAAGATATTTTATAATTATCGTTTATTGTAACGTTTGTAAAATTTTATTAATGGCTAGAAATTGAAGAAATTAGAAATCTAGAAGAATTACTTGCATGAGTTCATTCTGGAGAAAGAAAGTGTGCGATTAGTGCAAGCTTTTTGGAAAATGGGATTATGAAACTTTTTGATAGTCATACCACTATCGCACAACACGAAAAATTATTTACTAATATGTTAATGCGCACATATCACTTTCGAGTGTTTCTGAAATATCTCTACGAACTTTTCGAAGCACCCAATAATTTAAAGTGGTTATTTGATTGATAATAACAGAAATATAAGCATCCTATGAATAGGTGCCTAGAACTTCCATTACTGATATCTTATTGCAACTAACATTTCTAATAATTTTCGAATATCAAATTACAATAATCGAATGAAAAATTAGGTTACTGTTACTTGTATCTTATTAACTATCAATGACGAACATTTAAGAAATCGTTTGATTTATATTGATGTAGTTACATATCGTAAAATGTTAGTTCTATAAGTTACAGCAGTAAATGGTACGTTCAGAGCAATTTCCATACTTACCTTATATTAAAGAGAGACTTTATTTTTTAAGATCGCCGATTCATATATTGGTGGTTACCAGAGTGTATATGAATATTCGGGATACTTTGGACCCGTTATCTTAATTTTAGCTTTCGTGAGATTTTGAGACGCGATCGATCGACGATTTAACCTCCTGATAGATCTCGAGGTCGTTGTTAGAAACGTACTGTGATTTGACTTTCTTCGTTTAGTTTAAAATATATGAAAGATTAATTAATTATTTTCTTAGATATTAATATTAATATAATGCTTGAAACAAGGTGTTAGTAGAAGTAGTGAGAAAAATTGAAATGGTAGGTGATTATTAGACAATAATAAGTTTATGTATGGAATAGAGTTTAAACAGTAGATTTTTGTTTGATAATTAACAAAATTGGTGCAAGAGTAATAAATTGCCTAGATTTTAGTATTAATAGAATAATTTTAACAAAGAACTTTTTATTTCGATGTAGTGACCATTGGGGTAGGGAATTATCCGAATCTATTAAAACTTTGGGTAATTATTAGATAGTAAGAGTTTAAATATCAATTTCTTTGTTTGAAAATTCATAGTATTAATAGAAGATTAACAAATTATCTAGACTTCAGTGTCAATGAGATAATTATAAAACAGAATTAACTTATTAAAAATTGCAATAAGGAATTTTTGCTCAATGCATTGACAGTTGGGGCGGAAATTAATATTTTTATTACTATTGAGACTATAACCAAAATGCATTGATGATTGAATTAAAAATTAAAGAATACTATGTAAATGATGGGAAAACTAAAACATGCAACTATACAGTGGTGTGCAGGTATCAGACTACAACTTTTATTTATAACATGTTTTAAATGTAAAGTTATACAAGAAATTGTTTAGTCCTGCCATAGTAATTGATATTAAGGCGTTAGTGTACACGGACAATAATTTTCTGAAAAAAATATGATGTCTGATTTGAATTATTATTGAATATCTACATGTGTTTCGTCAATGCTTTTGCACGTCACTGTATAAGTTCATAAGTATTTATCCACTTGCAATATTTTATCTCACTTACACATATATGGTAAATTTGAAACAAAAAGCTAAAAACGACTAACAATAATCATGCGTGTACAATGATACATTTTTAATGTTTTTTAAATGAAACATTTGTGTTATATTAATATATTGTTATAGTGAAGAAGTTTTCTATGGATGTGCAGATAATTATGAGTGGTAGAATAATTGGACATAGTTAATTACCTAAATACCAAAATAAATAATATAATAGGCAAATACTTATTGTAACCGATGTATCAAATACTATAATTTCTGATAATCGTTATATAAATCTTGTTGATACGCATGTTGTATGAAAAAAATCACTTTTTCAGGAAAATTGCGAAACTTAACATACTGTGACGTGATTCGAGTTATTTTTAGGTGACCATCTTAATATGTAAAGAACTTTATTATCGCGTCGCAACTTTGCTTTAAAAACTCACAAACATCTAACAATGCACAGGTTAAATATTAATTTCATTGATGGCTTACTTAACAGTAAAAGAGTATAATTTTATTTTTCCAAGTATTTCCTTGAGTAACAGGTAAAAACGACATAAGGAGCTGTAACGTATACAGGTCCCGTGGCGTACGCTATATTTCCGGTTTGCTAAAAATAAGACCAGCCTTGAAGACACGTTCTGTTATTCTACAGTTTTCTTCATAAGTTTCCTTCATAAATTTCTTTTTCGCCCATGAGGTGAACGACTATTAATAAGTTGAACGATATTACGAGAAATTCTCCAATCTCAGTATTTTGTCCAACAAACGCTTTTCTACTAATTAGATCAAGAATAAATCTATCAATAAGCTGTTTGTGTAGTATAATAATTAAAATGAATGACAATACTATTGCAGCGTATATAATTTTAATTTTGCCTATTTAAACACAAAAATATAATATATTACTTAAGATCCACTACACAAAAATTATTTACTTCATTTTTAATACAGCAAACTGTTCTTTATACAAAAAATCATGGAAGACTGTATCCAAATGTTTTTGTTATTCGTACAGAGTATTTCCTAACAATGGTTATCAATATCAAAAAATTTATGTAATTTGGATACACATAAATATGCAAACTACCAATTTTCTTTATCTCCATTTAAATAAATAATGTTTAGTATTACAATTTTATCCAAAGATTTTTGTCCCTCTATTAATTCGAATACGAGAGGCTCTGCTGTAATTTATTTTCTTCATTGGTTGTGATGATATCTTTTAATGATTAATACGATTTATACATGAATTTTTAAATAATTATTATTTTGTGATAAATAGAAAACTGAAGGTAAGGATATGTAAAACTGTCAACTTTAGTTGTATTTTCGTCTCCTGTCTGTTTCGAACACAAGTGTTGTGTTATGAAAAGTGCATATGTTTGGGCACGCTTCTTGAATGCATTTCAGGGCTCGTTATTGTCGAGAGAAGGCAACAAACAGATCGTAAACTTCGCAATTGAGTGGAAACACTGAGTCACGGTGTAACGAATCGCAATACGAGTTGATATTAGACACCCTGTAATTGCAAACTTCCATTATCAAACTAATTGTAAAGTAGATAATGGAATGAATACACCGAATTTAGGTAAAGTAAATGCAGTGTAAGATATTTTCAAAGTGAAAACTAATTCAGTGCAGTTAACATTATGGAATCATTTATTAATTTAATAATTTATGGTAGTACGGTTAATAATTACTGAAAACATTGTCTTTCACTTCGCATCAAAATAAACATTGCCAAACGAGATTAAAATTATGAAAAATATAAAATGCGAAAGGTAAATTATAAAATGAAAATAAAGTATTTTTCGTTGCCTATTTTAAAGTAAAAAAATAATTCAGTGCAGTTAACATTATAGAATTTTTATTAATTTAATAATTTATGGTAGTGTGGGTAATAATTATTAAATATTGCGTCCTATTTTAGATTACATTAGAAATTGCCAAATCAAACTAAAATTATAAAATTACAAAAGTGAAGATAGATGTCTTCTATTGTTCAACTAACATTCTGTCCGCTACTTTTAAAGGAGATAATGAAATTAATACTAAAAATTTAGAAAATAAATAAAATATAAGACATTGTACATACCAGTATCGTTTGTATTTAATCACGGTTTAAAATAAAGAATAATTTAGCAATTATTATGAATACTGTCTCTTATTTGAATCAAATGAAAATATAAAATAGTTCAAGTATATTATAAAACGAAATATAAAATCGTAAAAGTTGAATAAAATGTATAAAATTGTAAAATGCAGAAGGTGTGTTATGAGATGAATATAGATAAATAATTTTAAGGTCTAATTTCTTAAATTTTGTATAGTAATCAATTAAATCTTCGTAAATAAAATAGATATATAAAATACGAAACTACTATTAATGAATAAAATTCAACTGGAAGGTATATTTTTACTTTATTACAAATATTTTTCTTAGAAAACTTTCTAATTTATATTTACATATATACCTTAACTAACCATATTAATATAATGTGCACAAGATCCCTTTTCAGTGTTAATTGTTCTTAATAATTTTATTATTAATCTTTTTTAATTGTTGTTAATTGTATTTAGTTTTTATGTCGTATCGATTGTACTTATGAAATTATTAGCGACGATAAATAAGAGTTGGTAGGTATAATATGGAGAGTTAGATTTTGTTATAGAACATTGCATCTTTTAAAAAGAAAGAACTTAATATTTACATCTCAATTTGTGCATTATTATATACTATTATATTTTTTTATATTACTATTATTTAGTATATTATAAGAAACGTTCGTGTAGATGATTGCTTTAGCAATTTGTAAACTTGAACGGTAATGGAAACACACTATTTTATCGTAGTAATGTTTACTTATTATAAAATCACATTTCCCGATCAGGTTCATGTAACACTATGGTTAATGGAATATCGATGCGGTCCGATACATGTTCTAAAAGGTTTTCCAACTCATATCTGCTATTAATATTAGTGGAAACTAAAGGGTTCGTAAATAACATGTTAAGAGTCAATAAATCGATACTCGTGTCAGAAATAACAGTAAAGTAGGGGCTACGATGAATTTAATAATATCACTGTTCTTAATCATCAAATCTTGGAATTATAAAATACTTATTAAACAACACTCAGTATTTACACAAATTATTAAAAATTGAATGTTTTCATGTCACAATAATAGTAGATAAAAATCGTTACATCTTAAGGGAGTCCGGGACCTGTTGACTATTATAGGAGCAGGTTGAGTAACTACAGTAACTTCTCGTGTTACGACCATTCGCACTTACGACGAAAAAATTTCATTAAAAAATTTTAAAAAATGTATCAATTTTTTATAGTTTTCGTCAAATATATATCACATACATAAATAATTATTTACTTATGTGTAGTTAACAAATAAAAATCAGAACGAAAAGCTATTAATTTTGATGGACATATGTCTATTATAATTATATTATTTATTTTTGTATGAAATTCGACTTACGACCATTTCGACTTACGTCTGAAGTTGCGGAACCGAACTCGGTCGTAAGTCGAGAAGTGACTGTATAAGTAATATTGTGACTACGTGCACTATACTGCAGGAGCGATTGCTATAACATCCAACGACGTTTGCTAAGTTATTTATTTGTTTCTGCTGTAACGATCGTGCTTTATTGAAAGGTTATCGGCGTCTGTCGCGAAATTAGCTGAGTAAGTAAACATTTTTCCTTTAAGATTTTTCGTTCTTACATTGTACATATATAGTCACGCTATTATAAAAGTCAAATGGAAATTTTAAAGTTTGTGGTTGCCTCGTTATTATTATATATAAAAATAATTTAACCGTTATATACGTATTTTGAAGTTAAAATGATCATTCGGAGCTAGTTAATTAATAAGGTTTGGGGTTGGTTGATTAGCTAGTATGTTTGCTGTAATCGGAAAGCATTCCTGAGATGGAGTGGATTCAGTGCATTTCCTGCAAGATATGGATTGACATTAAATATGCAAAAGGTAATCTACTCTTCTATCAGTGTAAAAATATTTTCTACAACAGTTTGTATTAGTTATTATTAATAAATGTCAGAAAGGTAATTTTTATTTTATGTTTAAGCGTACATGTACTACGATATGTATGTATAAAAGAAAGATAATGTATATTTTGGTTTAATAAAACAAGTTTTTTGATATTGAGTTATTACCACTAACATAAGTTATTTATAACATTAGTTATTCTACCCGAACTATATGTCTACCTACCCCGCCCATTGGGTTGGTTGACTAACATAGAAGTTATTAGAGAAACATTAAAATACCTTAATTGTAACTGCATTCAGTAAACTTTAACTCTGTGATCAACTAGCCAAGTATATATATTATTAGATAGAATAAGTTTTATAATGATATTTTGTTCATACAATTTATTAGAAATAAAAAACTGAAGAATTGATCAACCAGACCCGGTCTTCCTAAAAATTTGTATTTTCGTGTCCCAAAAATAGTAAAACGAAAATAAATAAATGAAACAAAATTATCACGTATTGCGTTAAATGCCATAAAGGGTTTGTCATTATAACTTATTAATTATACCTTATTCTATTATTCTATATTTAATATTCTTATTTATCGTATTACCTTGTTTGTAAAATATAATTAATTTCAATATTTAATCGTAGACAAAAACATTCAGTACTTAATTTATTAATAGAAGCATTTATTTTTTGTGTCTTAAAAACAGTGAAACATAAAATTGCAGAAGAGAATTATAATTAATTAATATTTATTTTACCTTCTTGGTTTTCATTTTTTTCCTTTCGTTTTGTTTTCGACATAAAATTTATTGGAATCTTTAATTTGAATGCTTTCTCAACCACTTTCAGTTCGACTTGTTTTAATATAAAAACCATTATTTTTTTAATTAATGATTACTTTTATGCGATACTCGTTGTTAATTTTGTTCGTCGACATTTAACTATTTATTATATTCACAAGCTTAGTACCCGTCGGGTTTAAAAGTGGTACAAAATTTCACGCTCTGATTCAAGGGTTCAAAATGAGTAGAACCGATTTTTTTACGGGACAGTTAAACTAATGAACGTCACACGCATTTAATATTTAATGATTTCCTTTATTCTATTTCGTCATTATCTTCTTATATTCACTTTTCCTAACCTTTTACTGTGTTTTTTTTATAGAATCTATTTCTGTTTATAAATTTGATCAAGAAAAAAAGATAAAAATGTATTGAAATATAATGATTTGCAGCGATTTAATTTTATATAACAGAATTTAAATTTATTGTAAGATCATATACATATAACTGTTTGTTTTACAAATGAATTTCAACTTACATATGTATGTATATTCGAACGTAAGATAATTTCATTAGATATTTAATAGTGAAGCATTTACATATTTTTGTATAAAAATATTGCAATGAATATATAAAAAATTATTTATCAATACTTAATAATAATTATTGTTGTAAACATATATTATTATATACTTATACAATTTCAATATTTCTTATCATATGTATTATATCGGATATTATATTGAATAATTTGGGAAAAATTAATTAACTAATATTAACTATTATCTAATTTGAGAAAACATATTTCTTCAGTTAACGATAAATTGGTTGGTCATTAAATAAAATGATTTATTCACTATAAATTGTGTTCAATATGGAAGTACATAATGTAACACATTCTATATAATTTTATAATAATATATTTAAAATAATTAATTTGTTACAAAATCATATATTCAATACTTGCTTAATTATAGATACTTCTTTTGTAATTTATTTTTTGTTCTTTACTGCTGTATTTCAGAAACAGATACTCATACGAAATTAAGTATTAAATTGTGGGTTTTTATATAAAATCATATTTTTCCAAGTACATTTAAAAGAAAATGAACCTTTAATATACTTGTACCATTCTATATAAGTTATGTATTCCTCTACTTTTCTGCATATTTAAATTTCCAAAAAATGCATAAAAATTCACAGTCTACAGACTATTATCAGTGTAATGTAGCCTATGAGCCAAGGATCAAATTTATCTCAATTTGATGAATCTTTGTTTCACGTTAATTTTAAATAACGGTCATTTTTCAGAAAGTTTACAAACGACTTTTATTGCATTCGCAATACTATGCAAAATGTTAACTACCATAAGTAAAGCTACCTCTTTTTCATTATAAATTATAAACGACTCTTTGTACTTTTACACATAACAACTGGAAATATCCTATTTCCAATGGTACGTAATAAAACTATATTTGAAACAGTGGGCATACATTGGAATGAGGAATTGAATGCTATTTGTTCAAAATGTATCGAACCATTGGCAATCACCCAATCATTTAAATTCTAGTAAACTATAATTATTTGTTTTGCATTAGCCACAGTAAATCGATGACGTTTATTTTACCTATCCATCGTGCACGTATTTTTGGCTTTTGAAATATCACAAAAATGTTACAGTTCTTTCTTTAGTATTCGACTCTTATTTGGAGTAATCTGTACTACTTAATATTGTCGGATGATTATACGAAATATGTTTATAATTTTCTTATCACTCCATAAAGACTTCATCGTTAACTGCTATAAAATTAGAAACCCGTTAAATATAAGAATTGTATTAATGTTAACCATAACTTTCATTATGAAAAAAAATTTTCTTCCATTTGGAAAATTGAGAATCATGCTGAAATTTCGAAAAATGTAAGCAATAAGAAAAACTCAAATAGTATACTATATGATCCCCTTGGAACTATGCAACATTTATTTTACTCAATTTTCAGTTGACACATTTTTTTTAAATCATTTACTTGCGAAGTTGTCGTAGTGGTTCCAGTTACGTGCCTCACCTTGTATAGTAAATACTTAATCTTAATATTTATGAGAGGTAGCACGAATGTAATTGATGTGATATCAATTAACATTTAAAAAGAATGGATGTGGCTTATTCTTAAAAAGTTCGATGTACACATTGCGTTAAAAATATCCTTCTAATATAACCCTTGCGTTTTCTCTATTTATCGAATATTTGTTGCTGTAATGTTATCATTATTAAAAGAAAAATATTGCGCAGCAAATGCACAGAAACTTATCATTAGACTCGGGATGTTTATCCAAATGCAAATTTTTATGGTGAACAAGTAGAGCAATAGAACCTGAATAGAAATATGTTTTATGGTTACGGAAGTCTAAAAATATATTTATTTTGCACTTTTTGCATAATGCATATGCTTTTATTTTATTTAATCTGCATATATATGTATACATGTATACAAAACATTCTTGGCGGTTACAGAGAAAAAAATTAGGAAGAAAGTAACTGTTGGTGTAGAAAAAAAATATAGGGTTAACGAAATTAATAAAAAATTCAAATATTTTAAACAATGAATTGGTACAAAATTCAATACGTGTGTCAAAAACTTGCTGGAGTAAATATAAGTACGCACCGCTTATATCGTAATAAGTTGATTGTAGATTTTTATGCAATTTAATGTTTTTAAAGGTATCCTTATAGATATGGAAACTTAATACAGACTCCTTTCACCTTCTAAATACAATTTGTGCCTTACTTTAGACCTGCTATATATTTTTGCATATTACGTGCATCCTGTCGTTTTTTACACTGTCAAATTTCTCATAAATGCATAAAAAATCTGCAGTCTTGTGATAAGCTTCATCAACAGCATCCACTTCGAAGAAAACGCTCGTCGCTTATTGTAACTTGAATTACAATATATCACAATAATTGCAAAATGTATTGTTAATGTTGTATATTTTCCCTGCATATTAACATACTTTTCGTGCATAAGTGGCACATGTTTTTTACATATTTATCGTGCATAAACATCTGGAGCCTACTTATCACGAAGATTATTAATTAAAAGAAACATATTGCCCATCAAAAAATTATACAGTTTCTGAAGAGTTATAACAGAGTACGCTATTAACGCATATGTTGCGTTAAATGCTGGTAACACACTGCTTATATTTTCTGTATTCATTGAATATTCGTTATCATACTGTCACAGTTAATAGAAAAAATATTTTGCACTTCAATGTACAGTTACATATCATAAATATTAATTAAAAGACAGATATTCTGATAAAATAATTATGCAGTATCCTGGTAGTAGCGAATGCATTAATCCATCAACAATTATACTAAATTATACAGTACATTTTTTTCTTTTAATTCTATTTGTTATAATATTTTTCTGGTTTTTTTTTACAGTTTGCAACTTCGTGGTGCACGACCGCTGTCTCAAGGCCGTCGTCTCTCCCTGCTCCAGCATCGCGGCAAGCCTCATTAAGGTAAGAATACCCTCGGTTTTCTGTTCTTGCACCCTTTTGTGTGACCGGAGATGAGTGAATTCTTCCCCGCGACCTATATTTACACCCTACTGAGAATACTCGGTTGCATAGTATCATGGCTGCGTCAAAAGTTCCGTTTTCAATGTGAAACTTTGTGGACCGAGCTCCAACATCAGCAACTATATATTAATTTTAAATACGCTTACTTTTAACACATTTTAACTTCCTCGCTCTAACTTATATTTTTTTATGTAAAACAGTCGTTGAAGTAAAAAATTAGATAAGTTGTTTTTAGAGTAAACTAACATTAAATAATAAATTATTTTTATGGTGGTTATTTTTAATTGTGGAGATAAATTGAGGATACAGGTGATTTTTTTTGCTTTAGATTAATGAGTAATATCGAAGATTAATAAAATGTAATGGTTGGATAGCGTGCAATAAGTTATCCTTTTGTTGCAGAATCCGGTTGCACACTGTTGGTCCGAACAGGTACATCGTAGAAAAAAATTCTGCAATGTCTGTCGTAAAAGGCTCGATGATAATCTATCCATACACTGTGAAAGTAAGTTTTTTCTTATTCATGTTATGCTTTTTATGTTTATATACTTTCATGTTTATGTACAAAAAAGTTTGAAATTATTTCACACAAAATAATCTAAAACTTTATACATAAAAGATTGAAGTGTATAAAGATAGTAACTATCTTTTTTTTTGTTTGAACAAGAAATTATGTAAAAAAAAGTATTCATTTTTTTCTTTTGTATCAAAGGTCAATGAAGAGAATGATATTAGCATGGCTTTTACACTTTGTGCTATTATCATCATGGTATTTAATCTTTTGTATAATTTATTTGCAAAAGATGCTTACTCACACATTTAATTTAACTCTTTGGACATAAACATTGAAAGAATAATTAATATACAATTAAATGAAAATGATTCCAATACAATAAATTCCAAATAGTTCTTCTAAATCGAAAGCAGATAAATGTAGTATTTGATATCGATTTAAAAAGATTTTTTAATTGAGCGTTTTCCTGCATTTCCATTTTGGTCAACCACTTTGCTTTTTTTATGTTACTATATTACTATTTACTGATTGGCATTGATATGTACTTACGTCAGTTGATAAATCTAAATGTTACAAGAAAGATAGTTTGAAGTTTGCATTTCACTAATTAAGTTGAATATTGATTTTGTTTAATCTCAAATATCACAGGTAACATGTTTACCGTGAAATGCAGTCTATTTATGCACAAAAGTTAAAATTGATATTTAAACAAAAATGGAATTTTTCATATTTCATTTCTATAAATATTTTGAATGCTAATTCTTATACTAATAAATTACTTCTCATAAACTGTTGCGTTCCGTTATGTAAATGTTATATAGCATAGTTAAACTTCCAGTATATCATAACAATTATCATGATTACCCTTAATTTCTGAATGAACTTACGCAAACTATTTTTTTCAGAAAAATTGATGAAATAATTCAATACCTTCTATAATATTAACAGGATTGCAACTTTACTATATTATATGTAATCTATAATCTTGTGATAAATATTTTATGTGTTTTATAATTAAGTATAGTAGGGTATTTTGTAATGAATGACAAGAGGTACAACGAACAAATGCTATAACGTATAGTTTTTCTGATTAAATTAAATAGCGAATGGATATGCTACAATGAACGCGAAGTAATCCAATTGGGCGTACATTTTCACTTACGTTTTTGACTATCTATTATTTGGGGAGTTCACCTATTATCGGATACTTAAGGTTTTCTCTAAATAAATAAGGAAAGATGATGTTTTATTCCTTTTATTTTGCATTAACATTGAATCAACATTATTAGAACTTAAAATAAAATAAACAAACGAAGCAACATTGTCATAATATTAACTTCAATTCATCTTAAATTTAAGCTTCAAATTGTGAAGGGGCGTTAAACTATCCCTATTATCTGACACAATAAAGATTCGTGATATAACTTATGAAAAATTTAAAATAATTTGCAACATATGTAGTCCTCTGAACACTCCGGCATATCTACACATTCTTCGTGAGCCCATTCTTTACAATTTGAGCATTGTATCCAGTCTTCATTAAAAGATTTCAAACAACCTACACATGTTTTCGATTCTTCATTATGATGATTCTTCGAAACTTTGAAAGTACCTCAATTAAGAAGTATTTTTACTGCCCGATAATAGGTAAAAATATGCTATTCCATATTAGGGGACTGTTAACTCATCAAAAAATTTCTATTTATGTGAGCTAATCGACTGAATATAAAAAATTCAAATGTAATTGATAGAGTACTTCCCAAAGTATACATTAACATCTCTTATATATTTTTAGTCACAAAACTTCGCCATATGTATCACTCTATAACTTACGTGATATACTTACTCACTGTCGAGTTCAACAATAATATTGTTTCTTTGTTTATATGAATACTACTGGCACGTGCCAATTTCTACATGACGTTGTTAAATCCCTATCCTAAATTTGCGGTGTTTTCGTTCTGTAATCGTTTCTGATTTCACGATTGTAGCTACTGTCCGGTATTAGGTGCTGTCCGGTAATAGGCGAACTCCCCCTGTAGTATAACTTTGATGAAAATTATGGGTTTGGGATGTGCTAATCCTAAATAGATACGTACAGCCGGTCGTAAAAATATTTGGACACCGGTATAGATTTAGTCCTTATTTTAAATAGACATATAATACATTGAATGAAATATTAGGTGATGTTATATTACAGTAGAATATTTATATAACAAAAATGTGCAAACTTTTTAGTTGTTACGAACGGTTTGTTTAAATAATAAAACAAAATGAAGCACTGGTGTCCGAACATTTTTATACCAACTGTATATTTCAGCGTATACTGAAACGAAGAATCGTTATTTACGAACGAGCATTTAGAACGAATTAATTCATTATAGGGTACTCCACTGTATTACATGAAGGGCTCAGTGAAAAAGTTACATAAGTGAATTCTTCCAAAAAAACAAACGAGATAAGTATAGGAAAAGGTACATAAGCTCCATATCTAATTTAAAGTAAAAGAGATGAATTCTCAAGCCTTTATGGTAACATGCATAGACAGTAATAATATATATGTTAACACTAAAATTACAAAAGTGATAAAATTTCCCATTCGTAATTTTTCACAAAAATTGAACTACATGTGTATTTTTGCAAATTTTCTATTGTTTGTCTTATAAAGAGAATAACTAAACATATATTTCCATTACGTTATACGAGGTGTCATGTAACTGGTGGTACGAGCAGGAAGGTAATAATTGTACATAAAAAACTATAGTGAAAATGTAAAAAGAAATTTTTCATACAATGCTTTGTTCCGGAGAAAAATGACTTCGACATTTTATGAAGTGCTTGTGCATTTGATCAAGTCAAGGTGTTATTTTGAATTTTTAGCTTTTCAAATTTTAATTGTTCAATGTTTACTATGTTGTCCTCATAAACAGTAGATTTTATATAACTCTATGAATAAAAATCTAGTGATGATAGATTTGGAGATCGTGGTTGCCAAGGTATTCTTCCATCATGACCGATCTAATACTTTTTTATTTAAAAAATTTCTTACTTCACGGCTGAAGTGTGGCGGTGTTCCATCCTGTTGAAAAACCAAACAATTCCCAATTTTATGAGGAACAGCTTTTAATACTTTCGACATAATAACATTTCGGAGTCATCTTTCTCGGAAGCAAAGCCTCGTATGAAAAAATTTGATTCTGCATTCTAGATTCAGTTTTTCATGTAGAATCATCACATTCTCGCTTGTACCACCAATTACATGGCACCCTGTACGTGTCGATAATGATGAGTGTGGTGTACGTGAAAAGAAAAAGTAGAAAAAAAGCTTCTACACCTCTGTGGTATAAATTAATATAACACAAATAAGCGAAAAGCTTAAATTTGTTAGTTTTTTAACTTACATCATTTTCATAATTACCGGCACATAGATTTCTCCAAATAGCTATAGCTATATCGCTTTAATTTTTTGATACAAATAAATTCTATATCTTAATAATCTACAATATTGGAAAATATATATTGATTTTTTCTTAAGTTAAAGATGGCGTCACTTGCACAACTGTTTCTCTGAGCTTCTCACAAATATGTAAAACTGCAATGTTATTAATATTGTATGAAATTTGATTTATATGTGAAATAATTAAGTTTATACTGTATTTAATCTCAAGGGGATGAGTTGTAATGGATGATACTTTTAATTGTAGTATGCGAGTACTTCGTGCATACAGAGTGCCAGGATTTTGCCATGGCAGATTGCAAGGAGAACGCCACGTATTTACCTGGGAAGGACTTGGCACAGGTAAAACACACTCATCACTGGCGAGAAGGCAATCTTCCCAGCAGTTCAAAATGCGCTGTCTGCAAGAAAAATTGTTTTTCTGCTGAGTGCCTTTCCGGGTTTCGTTGCGAGTGGTGCGGCATGACGGTAACGTTTCCTTTCATTTTTTGTTTACTATGTATATATTGCGGCTTTGCTACAGCAGTGACATAACTCGAACATGAAGATATTCAGGATGACGTGTTTAGATGCTTTGAATGTTATGATTAGACTGCGGGTACTTATGGACTTATTGAAAATTTAAAGGTGCAAACAAATGCAGAATGTATATAATCTGTAGTTATACAAAATATTGAAAGTACAGTAGAAACTATGATATTTAAAACATGAAGCAACTACCAATTTAGACCCTATTTTTTCAAACTTATTTATAAAAATACGACTTTCCATAAAGGTCCGTAGTCTAGTTATAACTTTGTGAAAATATCATATTGAAATGACAAATTAGTATAATCATTTAGTGTTATAAATTTTCATTTACTATTCTTTGTATGTTACTAACATAAAATCAGTAGAGTTGTGTCGTTGTTGCAGCAAGTAAACGATATTAGATCGTCCGATAAGTTTGTCCCGAAAATGTGAAACATAAGTATGGTAAAAATAGGTACCACATAATCCCCTATTTCTGTTATTGGGGTACTTATAGGCTAAAACTTGATTTATAGTTTAACCTTGATTTTGTTTGTTTTATTGCATAAAAAGTAGCAAGAAAGGATAGAGACACTTTTGGCAATGGGGTACATGTCTTGCAATTATTCTACATTTTTTTGACTGTAGAACTTTTAAAGATTTCCAAAGTGCCGATTCTTTATTGAAGTTATCAAATGACTGTGTTGTATTTTTATAGTTATAGTTAAAGTATCCTGCTATTACAAATACGAAATTAAGAGGAATTGAACTTTAATCAATGAATATTTAAAATATTTGATGGAACGCTTTATAAACATATTATGGCATAAATTTATCAAACTACCAATGTTAAAATCAAACTTATCCAACCCTTTTATTATAATTTTATAACAAAGTAAAGTCAACAATTAATCCTTCAGTGTACAAATTTCATTTCGATTTACTGCTTGAAAATAATGCATTTTTGTTGCATAAATTTATGGTTTGAAAATACTACATTATGTATACAAATTAATTTAGTTTATAAATTGTTCTGGTCCTGCCACATTTTTTCACAAAGAAGATTCGTCACATACTCCATGAGTAGCAAAAAAGCATGGAGACTAGTTTGATTATTAAAATTACACTTGATTTTTCTTAACTTAGCTTCAAATTTTATGAAAACCGTGAATTTTGTATATATAATATCATGAATCTTTTCGTTTTTAATTTTGAACGAAATATTGGACTGGTCTATAAGTTCATACCATTTTTATTTAATTTCAAATTTACTGCATAACAGTTGCCTTCCTTACGTCATTCAATAGGTTTTGGTTTCTTCCTTTCTGTCATTATTTACCTTTTCACTTTGTGTTATTAATAAGACGATTAATTTTTCAAGAACTATGAAGTGTCAAGTTAAGGTAAATGATCATCTGCGACAGCCTTACGAATTTAATTGTAGTTTTAATGCTGTTCTTGACCTGGCTCCCATATATTATTACCTTTGTCTTTCTCTCCATAATGATTTAAACAGTTTCGTTTCACAACGATGTGGAATTGTGAAAATGGTTAGACGATTAGCTTAGATTAATTCATCATAAATATTTAAAAACGAAACACTACATTTCTCACTGTGGAAAAAACCGCACGAACTTATGAATCAATTTAATACATATTTTTATCTAAAATTAAAGAAGGGAAAAGTAGGTAGAATAGAAAGATAATAATAACAAAGGCGTTGCTAGGCATAACAACAAAAACGGTAACAGTATTAATACTAATTATATAATTATATAATTTTATCGTAAGTTAGTTTCGTTTGACGACTTTGATAGTTCCATAGTTAAAAGCAACAAGCTTAAACTATTGAAAAAGAGGGACATAATATAAGAAAGAAGATCAATAAACACTGATAATTCAAAGACTGGAGAAGTAAATAAGAAATGTTAACATTGAAATTGAAAAAATTATTATTCATTTCTTGTATATTCATTAAAAATAGAGAAGGCAGTGTTAGAAAAGCAATTTACTGTAGCTGTACAAAATATTTGTATATACATACCCGCATTTTTCAATTAGGCGTTCTTTAATTTATTGACATATGATTTTTTATAATGGCTGTATTTGGCAACATTAGTTATTCACTATTTTAATATTGTATTACACACAAAATTTTGTAATATTGTACGTAATTTTTGTTTGATCATTCTCAACCCTATAAATTGAAACTTCAGCCATAGTCAAAATTAATTTTTGTTATAACATACAGCGCTTTATTGTACTAGAGCTATAATTTGCCCCACGAGTGTAACTTATTAATCAAGTTTTATATTTCAATCTTATCAAAACAAATATATGTAGCTGCATAAAATGAATTGCTATTAAATAATAAAAAGTTTAATTTAATTAGTTTTAATAAATTAATACCTGAATGTGTTGGTGTACATATCACTTTTCTACCCTCTGTGTATTGTTTAATATAAGATATCGTTATTTAAATCTGTAGAAGTCAGTAGCTAAAGTAAGTAATATGTGAAATGTTAAAAGTTACATTATCGAATAACTATCTCTTCTGTTTCTTTGAACATCACAAAATGGATCAACATAAATTACGCTTCGGTTCAAGCACACAAAAAATGTTCATTGCAGCATTAACAGTAAATGTTAATTATGCAGAACAATTCTAACGAAAATGGCCGGTGTTGCAGTGTTATAAAGATCACAACAAATACTTCTCAAGTATTTTTTGCCGATATTAGTAGTATACAGTAGCGTTTGTCAGCCGATGGTCAACGTCCCAATATTGGACCGCGTTAAACTTTTAATGGGTCTTGGAATGATAAGTGCTTGAAACTGCTATTCAATATCGTCTTGTATTATTTTACTTAAATATAACTCAATATCTATTTTAGTAAATTGTAATTATTTATTCTAATTCAATAACTATTTTAATAAATTTAGTAGGATTAAAATGTTACTTTCTTTAGTAACTCTTTAGTAATTATCATAATTTTTAAGTAGTTTCTTTTATTTAAAACCATTAGTCTTACATTTCTTCATAGTTAAATATGAAATTGAAATATTTGTTACTAATCGAAACTCGTCTAAACCGCTCTAAAATATATTGAATGTTATTTTTCATATGTAGAAATTACTGTTAAATATAAATAATTTTCTTCATTTGTATAATATGATTCTAGTCGATTAAGTTTTTAAAATGATTATATTGTAAACATTTCGGCTCCGGTATCATTACGAAGAAATATATGTTGGGCCACGCAGCAAAAAGAAAAATACTAGTGCACAGTAAGCCATGCTAAAACAAAACTTTCTACAGTACCTAGAACTCACCAAATTATCCAATTAATTGTAAATCTCTTCTTTTGGGTTGCTAATAACTCTATTAAAATTTTCATTTAAAACATTTTTTCATACAACAAATAGTTTACAAGAAAATTCAGGTGACACAGTTGCGTGATACACCCTGTTCACATACAGTTCAAGATCGTGGTATCTTATATTTCTATCATATATCACATTCCTACCATCTCTTTTATAAGCTTGCAAAGTTACATAAGTGAATTTCAAAAGAGACACTTGGTGTGTTCTCTTAATCAGATGAAAAATATTAATATTTTATTATATAATTATCTGATTGCAGTTGCACTCTTACTGTTATAAAAATATCCCGCAAGAATGCACCTTTGGGAACTTGGAACCAATCTACTTACCACCGCATGCAGTCAGCATTCCACGTACGGAAGTTCCCATGGAGGCCATCATCGGTGTACAAGTACGTCGAAAAGAAGTCCTGGCGCGTGAGTATTCCTGCCGTAAGTGTCTACTATACAAACATATCTATATATTCGTTTCACATATCGATTAGGGAATGTGTAACACGTGACCGGATAATAGACCGGAAGTAGTGGAATGAGTACGTGTACTGTGTAAATATATAGCTATATATCTTCAATTATCTGTGTTGTATAATTCCACACTTTATTTTAAATTATGTAAAAATTATAATTTCGAAAGTCTTACAGAAAAAAGTGGAATTACTGAAAAGTGAAAATTAGTTGCGGCAAATAGTGGGCAGGGTTCATGGAAAATAATAAAAATTATAGTACAAAATGTATTATATATCTGTAAATATTTTCATGTATCTAAAGTATTAAAAGATGTTTTAATTGTTAATTACCATAAGATAGACTTTCCTTTTTTGATGACTTTTACTAAAATTTGGCTCAGGTGTACATTTCGTATTTGAAAATTAATATAATATTTAAGATTGGAATTCCTGATTAGTATATTAAACTCAGATAACAAATAATGGCTCAATTAAAATGTTGTGAATTTCATGGTCGACCGATCTTCATTATACATCGAGCACACGTTTTTTTATCGAGTTCCTAAAAAATGTCACAGTGTCAATACTTGCTGCACCATTTGAAGAAGAAAAAATCACTCATGCAAAGATCACATTGTACTCATTATTTAGTACATAATCTACTTCATAGCAAAACGATACATTTTAACCAGATTTAGACTTCTACTAGGTTTAGCTAGAATTATTATGTAGTCACGTGTGCAAAATAGTATGATTTCTTTTTCACATTCTGTTATTTACTATGTTTCCTATTCTTTCCAACAATGTACCTACATGTGTATATAAAAAGAATTTCCTTGAAATTTTTAAAAATTTCATATACATATACATGTGTTATATTTTGTACAAAGTGTCCCAGTAATCATAATGCAATCGAGAAGGAGGTGATTCTACGTGAAAAAAATAAGTTGAAAATGTAGAATAACATTTTTTCATATGAGGCTTTGGTTTCGAGAAAGTCGACTTTGAATATCTCTGAGCACGCGTGCATTTAATTTGTCTCGGGCTTCATATTTGAACCAATTGTCAATACTAATGCCGTGATAACAACTATTAATACATTTATTCACATATTTAATTAATTTAAATGTTAAAAATCAGCGGTAATCAACGCGTCAAATGCGGTGTAGGAGGCGCGCTTGACTTTTCGGGGAAAAACAAAAGAGGGTCGTTACGTTTCGTTAATGAATGGGTTATGGTTTTTCGGTGATATACAACGTGTTGCGTATCCATGTAAATCTTCAAGCACCATTAAATTAAAACACTTCATATTTATCTTATTCTTTTCTTTACACGTTCGTTCCACCAAACCTCCTAACAACGTATACACGATTGACAGAATTGTTGGAAGTTACGTTCTCGTTGACGCATGCAAATCCATGTTCCATGAAATAACGAGCCATGAACTAATACTACAGATCGTGTTGTAAGGTAAATGTAAATTAATAGAATCATTAATAAATATAGTATTAATATTTATCATGACATTACCATCAGCCATTAGCAAAAATTATTACTTTATATTAGTTAAATGCACGTGTGCCGCATGGATCTTTGAATTAAATTTTCTCGAAAACTAAACTTCTTTGTATTTTTTTTACGTAAAATCACCACCTTTCCGGGCGTACTCGGATTACAGGGGCAAGCTGTATATTGCACGATAATGTCAATTATCTTGTACAGGGTGTACCAGCTAAAATAGGCCACCTAATTTCCCCTCATGCATTATAAACATATATAATGAAAATATACCAATAGTAGTAACTGTGCAATGATACTATAATAATTGTTAGACTGCAAGTGTTTATGCATTTATGTAAAATTTAAATGTCTAAAAATAATACAGATTGCATATAATATACAAAAGTATATAAAACATACAAAGTCAAATGCATAGTAGAATATTTAGGTTTAGGGAGTAAAGCATTTCCATTTAGGCAATTGTAACAGTTAAGTGTTGATAAAAATTTGATTGTGCATTGATGTCCGTCATCTAGTACCTAGTAAAAAAACCAAATGCAGTAACTTTGAAGGTATTGCATTTTTGATACTACTAAAGTTACATTTGCAATATTCTTTGTACCATACAAATACAGAAAGTAGGTGACCTATATGGTGAGACAAAGAATAAGATAATTCGCATTATCTTTATTACCAATCTATTAAGAACAATATTTATATATATATGTATATAATATATATATATATGTATATATATTAGTATATTACTGATATTTTAGCTATAATAAATCTCTTCTGCATGATGTTTAGCATTCGCTCATATTCATGCGCGTGTATAAAAGTACTACTCTTGAATTTTACAATATTATATAAATATATATATAGGTGTTTTCTTCCTTCAGAGCATGCGATGTTCGATTTGTTGGATAACGAAACGTGTCTTTTAACTCTCGAATTATTCTTGTTTCTGTGGTATCGAAGTCTATCTTGTTTTCTCGTTCACGTTTATTGGAGTCTCTTTACCAGTAAAAGAATCTGTTGCCCAATTTCCTGTACTTTTACCAGATATATCTATTCTATAGTAATCATTATAGTGTACGTTGTCTATCGCAACTGCCACATGTGTCTTCCAGTTTCTCGCACTCTCAGCTTTTCACGCGATGATGATTGGACGAGTCGAAAATTATTTATTAAAATTATAATTTAATACGGCAAATTTTTCGACTTGTGGAATTTTCGTACGTTCGTTAGTTTATAACGATTTTACTATCGGGTCAACTGGATACGTGAGGAGACAGAAAGAATAATGTTTTTATGGGCTGCTAACATCGAAATTTCGTATTATCAAACGAATCTAAAAAGGATATATTAACCCTTTCAGGTAAAAAAATCAAAGAAAATTATATCGTTATTGATATCGATAAAAAAAAAGTAATTAAAAATAGCTTTCCTTCTTATGTTTTAATTTTACATTATTAAGGATATAAAACCATAATTAACACATTGTTTTACAGGAATATTAAATATTTACATTTATCAAAAGATCGAAAATAATTATATAATATTCTAAAATATAATTGTATAACAAAAGATATAAAAATCGTACCACGGTACCTGAAGGAGTTAACAATCAATTTAGCATTTTGATAAATTTTTATTACAATTTCTACTGAACTTTTATGGAAAGAAATTCTCTTCAGATTCTTTATCTCTATTAAAAAAATGAATAGGGTGGGTGTTACGTTTTCGGTCTATTATTTACTTTAAAAACCAACAGATACGTGATTTTTCATAGGATAAATAACACGAATGTCAATTATTTCCTTTTTGTTTTCATTACTCAACCAAGAACTAAAAAAAGACGTGTCATTATAATGATTATATGAGATTGAAATCATAGAAGTAATTATTTCAACATTTTTTTGTGTATAAGAAATTAATAAACAATATAGGATAATATAATATATTGTTATATTATTTATGCGTATATCACAATACGTACTGAATTTATTTCAACTTACATTTCCTGCATATACAATTTTTAGGAAGGAAGTTCCATTTTCTATTTCCAATTTTCTCCAAAACGAATTTACAATCAGAATACATGATTAGTTTATATGCTTAATCATTCTCACTTTTCATTATTTAAAGGAAAGGTTAAAAAACGTGTTTCATTAGATGTAACTTACACATATATAGGAAATACATTAACTACCGAATGATAAATAGAAATAATTATATTCAACATTTTACTTCAATTAGAAATTATTTATAAATATAAGTATAAATAAATTAGAGTATATATATTACGTATTGTTTCATTTATCCATTATAATACATACTGCATTTAATTTAATTCAAATTGTCTCGTATAATAATGTTCCTTAAGAAATAAATATAAATTTTTGGTGTTCAAATTTTTTCCAAAACAAAACTGCAATCCAGAGTATCTAGTTTGCATATCTTTGCAAACGTTATAGCTTCTGTGGCTGTCGCTGTTATTAATCGCTATCCTCAATGTGCTTTCAATAGCCGCAATTACATTACGATTATTATTAGAGATTATTATATCGATTCATATGGCTTTACAAATACACAGTTACATTGCTAGACACTTAGCAAGACAAAAATATATGTATATATATATACAATATATATTGCAAAAAATGTAGAAGTATATAAATATATATAACAGTTCCATTAATAAATTAAAGATTTGTTAAAAATGTATCAAACGCGCAAAATTCAAAGTTTATTTTATCAATTGATTTATTTTCTTTTTTTAATACTTTTCGTAGTAAAAATATTTGTGATGTGTATTGTGTGTATAAAATAGCGATGACGTAGTAAATAATTGCGATTAAAGTACCTACAATAATTTCTGGTGCTGTGTGTGCATTGCACCGCGCTGAGTGTTTGCGATTTAAATATTGGTAAACCAATTTCACATTTGTCGATCAAAATATATAACTTAAACAAAAATAAAGAAAAACTTTAAAATTAAAATTCAAAATTTAATACAAATAACAAATCAAGTCAAATTTTGTTATTACGATTCAATATCGGATCATTATTAATTGGCTGTAAAATAAAAGTTTGCTTGTAATTATGATAGGTTATCACAGGTATCCAAATATAATTTAAATTTTACATTGCCCATTAGGAAAAAATATTTTCTTTAATTTATCAGTTTTGGTATTTTAGATATTAAATATGGTAACCGTCAATTTTAATTTCTTAAATATAATTATAAATGATATATTTGTTGTGTTTAAAAAATATTGTCTATGGCTTTAAGAATTATTATCAGTTTATGATTCATTGTTTATATTATTGATTTCATTATTTGTTGCATGGATAATATTACTCATATTGCTTACAAGTTATCGAAATTTAATGAGATTTTGATATACTCTTCACTTTTAATAAAAACAAAATATTAGCAATCTGTATTGGTTACTAAATAGTTTGTTGATAGTTTAACAAGCAGATTACATACATTTTTATTCTATAACAAATTAATAGAATTATACAATTCTTTAGTATATATTTGTACACCTTAGTGCAGACGAAGTAAAACAAAAATCTAGTGCATACAAATAAAAATTCGACGAGAAAAAAGTAACATAAGAATATTTGTTAAAAGTTTTGAAATAAACAATGTCATGTTTCATTAACCCTTTCATTACTATGAATGATTACGGTCACCCTAACTATGTGAAGCATTCACTGTATACCAGTAGTAACTATAGTTACACTAACTTTCTAAAAATTTGTAATTTTTATTATTTTTAATACACATTAATTTCAAGTGTCAATCTTTAATATGTATATTAAATGCCTAAATTAATTTGGTGCTTTTTTTAAACCAAATTCAAATTTTATTTATGAATCATTATCATAATATAAGCTTCCTTAACGAAATAGCCTTCATTATCTCTTGTAGCTTTAAAAATATTACAAAGTTGCAAGTCGAGGGTGACCAGATTAATTTATATACCTCATAGTATACAATTACAAATAATTCTCACATTTTTCTAATTTTTTTAATGAAATTATTCTAGCCATTTTGAGCAATAATTCATCATAGTTCCAATGTGCTTACCGTAACGAAAGGGATAATATTGATGCATAAATCAAATCGCAAGCACCAGCGCTATCTGTGTATTGTATATCTGAGGAATATCGGAAGAAAAAAACAGAAAGAATTGTGTAGAGATCAGAGACTTTTGTATAATGGTATCCGTATAAAAAAACTCGGTCTACCGTTTGCTTCTATTTGAAGATAACATCGGAGAGCAATTCGATTTCGCTGAGAGTGAACAAATTGGGGCTGCGGGCCGCCTAGCCGAAGCTTTGAGGCGCCTTTCACTAGTTTTGCCACGTAGCTGCCATGGAAAATGTCATGCTTCCCCTCCTTATGTTCGAGGTATCTAGAATATTACCATCATCTGACATTCATCTGTGTGAGCATAATCGATGTTGAGATGTTAGCGCGAATACCGGAAAGCAGACGTGGAACGGAACTTACCGTAGCAATTAATAATTGTTTTTTGTATACATTTCCAGCTTCTACTTCTCTTTCTCTCTCTCTCTTCCACTATTTTTCACTTTTTCTCGCTGCCTCGCGCCTGTCGCTTCCTCTATGAGTCTTGGTATTTTTGGTATTTTTAATAATATGATGAGTGAAGTTTTATTTTTCACCTTTTCGGTACGAAAGATTGAAATTCGCAAAGAAACGTTTAGTATAATAATACTTTAAAGTTAGTGCTGAAAAGGAACAGCTTAATATCCGAGTAATATATATTTTTATTTGTTACGTGGTACATAATTTAAGATTGAGATCGCTAAATGATTATCTTTAATAGTGAAAAGCTAAAATGTAATAAATAAATTATTAGTCCTTTGACGTAGTATTTGAATAAAAATAATTTTCCACTTGTAGCATTCAATATATTTGTACTCTTTGTAGAATTCAACTTATTTTAATCCTTTATATAAAAATTAATTATTATTTATTCTATTTCAAGTCACTGAAATTTGCATAATTTTTCTCCAAGTAAAATTTAGTACTTTTAATTAAATTATACATATGGTTTAATTTAATATTCTTTTATCATCGTGACGTATGAACAACATTACAGTACAATTTAAATTATAAAGATACTTATATATATTTTAAATTTAAAAAACTGTTATGTATATTTTAAATTAAGAAATGTATAACAAATCAGAGATAACATTTGAAGTCAAGGAATTAATTGTATACTTTATATTTACTAAATAATCAGTACTTTAAAAATTATAAAATTGAGCAATTCTTTCATAACTTATTGCATTCAGAACATGGGCGATATTTTTACAAAAATAATAGACTAAACATTATGGAAATTATATTGGATGTACATTGAATGTTTAGGCCCAAGAAAATTGGAGTCAGTATGACGTGAAAAGAATTTTATGTTTGTGAAAGTTCTTGTTTGCCCGAAGTAAAATGATAGGATAAAGCGAGGCAAATTGGATCAAAATAAGAATTTAGTTCATATTTGTTGCATCGCCATAGGAACGAACATTTTAATTGTTCATATTAACTCATTCCTCTCTCATACACTTAACTCAATAGCCCGTCAATTGTTTTGTTAATTAAATTTTTATTTCAATCCATTTTTTGTATTAATAACTTTATTCTCTATACTATTGTATACAGGTGTACAATTTAATTTGTTGTCTGTATTTATAAAGTTTTTACGATTTTACGGACCCAAAATCGTAAAAATTACTTTTTTCTTTAATTCGTAAGTTGTTCAATAAGTAAAAAAAATGATAAAAAGTAATAAAGACTGTTTCAAATCTTATTTTAAATAATATGAAGGTAATATTAATTCTGTAAATCAACATTGAATGCTGCGAAAAATGGGACCGAATTAATCTGTATACACAATATATTCCTTACTATAACAGAATTTATTTTATTAATTTATATTTTATTACATTCCGTAATTACCAATTTATATTAATAAAAATATCTATATATCGATTTTAGACCTTTCTAATTGGAACAAACGTTTAACATAGTTTATTAATAAAATTAGAAATTTGTCTACATTTTAAAAGAGGCAAATAATTTGGACGCTTTTTAAATCTTGAGTTTGGTTCTGATCTTTTTAAAGCTTGTTAACGTGTCGTTAGTTCGAGAGTGGCTTTAAACCTTTAGTTCACGCGATTCGAACTTTTTCAAGGTCCGCTTGAATCAACTTTAAATGACAAACTATATTTTTTCAACACATATTAATGATCGACAAATCTTTTTGTAACGCAGTACCGAAAAGGTTAACAATTTGAATTTTTTTGTTTTAGGAAAAGAAATTGTGTTTTAAAACGCTGCTTCTTAAGGCAATTATTTTATATTTGAAGCACTGCAATAAGTAATGCGCTTGCTTTGGTTATGTGAACCTATTATATTTCAAATGGCGTAAGTTTTACATATACACTATTTTCAAATGTTTTCTTTTCCTATTATTTTAAAAATGCTTCTCAATTATTGGTAAATGCTCACATATATAAAATACATAAGAATTAAGTCTCCCGTTTTATTTATAAAAATTCATATTAATTGTGTAACAATTATGATTGTATTTTCTTTTTAACAAATATAATAACATGTATTCTAAATTACACAATATGTCTGAGTTATTTTAAAATAGTTAAATATTTCGTAAACGAATGACAACGTAAGAAAATTATTTTTATAAGTACAAAAAAGCAAGCAATGCAATAAATTTGATTTTTGTAAAGTTCAAAATAAAAAACTTGCATAAATTGAAAAACACTGTTGGGTCACACAGAGACCCGAACATAGTAGGAAGGTTAATGGTGCATTATTATCGATTATATGCTATTATTAAAATCGAGAAATTTTTTTATTAGCAGTATTAGTATTCTGAATTTAAAATGAGGGCACAGTTAATAACACAGTGTTCTTGTTAATACTTCTATCAATATTCAAATATTATTTTATTATTGTGTATGCGTTTCTAGCCGATCTTACGTCATTATAAAAATAAAAGGTTTATATAATTTGTGAATATTGTAAATTGGGATAACGCCAAAGATAAGTGTTATTTTTGCAATGTCTAAAAGGGACTAAAATTACCACGGTAGAATATTAGTTAAATTAGAATATTAATTCTCATGATTTTTGTCTCTGTCGATCTTCTATCATTTAGTAATATAATAATTAATATTCTGAAACACTGAAAGTGTACATACTTATCCTTGGCGTCCGTATAATACATATTAGCAATGAATTATCGTTTTACTAACAATCTGACTTTTGACAAATGTATGTCATTGCACAAAATAAGTAGTACAAAATTGTTAAATAATATAATAATAGAAGGAATTAAAGCAGGATGTAATTACATAAAGAATTTTATTAACTCCACAAATTTAGCATGATTTATCATTAAGTGCATATATAACAACTCTGTAAACTCTGACTCCACTTTACAGATCAATGCACGGTAAAATTAAATAAATCAAAATTAACGTCACCCACCTGAGACAGAATTTTCAGTTAACCTTATTAAATCATACTAGTACTATCAGCAAAACCATTACCATTATTCTTATATTAAATAGAATTGTAACAAAAGCTACAAAATATTTTCCAAGAATTTTCTTCTTAATTTTTAATGTTACTTTATTACAACATTCATTTCATTTCGGCAAATAAAATGTCATTCTGCAAGCACACCTTACTATTTACTTACTATTATTATAAAAACAAAAAATAATAATACAAATTACGTAATAGTATTTTAATGAATACAATGAAAAACGATTTATATAAAATCATTCCATTTTCCTTTACTATACAAAATTCTGTGATGCGAATATACATTAACCTTTTGTGTATTATTCGAATGGCTATCAGTTTAAAACTACTTAAAATTAGAGAGCAACACCAAATTAATAAATATTTTTTATCATGACTGAATACTGAAATTTATATGGTTAAATATTAAATATATTTTTCACGCAATCCTACAAGAATTACGAATTTACAAATGTATAGGGAATAATTAAATGTTCAATTTAGTGATTCATTAAATGTCCACTTTAATAAATTAATAATAACCCAGAACAATGCCTGAGGGTTAATGTTTTTCAATGATACCAATTAATTAATCTTTTCTCCATATCCATTTACAATTTCAGTGGGCGTATAATGAAACAAATTTAATGAAAATGAATCCGCACCCTCACGTGACGTGTTGATTGTTTCAATATGAATGTTCGTTATTTCGTTTAACATTTACGTTTATAGCATGTGTGTATGTGTTGCTTCTCGGTGCATGTACTGTCACAATCAGCCCGCTGGATGCTATGATGACTATGATGTGACGCTTGTGTCACTCCACACTATGCAGTGCAAATGAAGTTGCAAGAATGCTACTGTGAATAAATCTTCTCCTATCATGTGTGTTCTGCAAACCCATCGTGCCCGATGGTAAGAGGTGTCACTTATTATTCTTCAAACCTTTTAACTCCCAAAAAGAAAGAAATAAATACAGTAAAATTATACGAATGCGCCGTAGCACAGTGTATGTAACGCCTGTGTTTCCCCTTTTGTTTCCTACTTTGTCACTTTAGAACATCTCGTATATGGTATACATCATTGCAATTTTTTCCGCATAAACTATGTACCTTGTAGAATATCTGAAATATTTAGTGCATAATAAATAATATGCAATAGTATGTAAAATGTTTTAATGCTTTTTATATTATTTAATATTTTATTGGTTCGATTAGTGGTGTTAATATAATATAATAATAATAAATATAATATTTTTTATATAATTATATGTGTATTCTGTGTTCCAATTATAGTGAAGTGTACTGTAATATTATATATGATAACATTATAATATATAATTTCAAATTCTATACTAAATATATCATTCATAATGATAATATGTACAAACTAATGAAAATTATTTTATAGTAATAATGAAATATCCGGAAAGTAGAATGATAATAATTAATTCTACTTTTCGTTTCTCAAATATTCAGTATAGTAGCTGTAAGTTTAGATTCTATATATTTGTTATAATAATACAATACAATACAATATTCTAAATAAAATTATAAAATGCTATAGTAAATTATATTATAGTATTAAATATTATCGTAATATATATAATTTGAACTCCTCTAGTGAAGGTACTATTAATAATGATAGTATCTAGATAGTTGTAGTTTTTTAATTATTAATCACAGTAGCTGAGATTTTAAACTCTATATATCTAGTATAATAATGTAACGCAACATCCTAAATATAATTACTAACATAGAAGTTCTATAGTGAAGATATTATTATGTAGTAATGGTAGTATATATATACATAGCAAAGTCTGCTTAATAATAGTACTCGGGTGTCCTGAAGGTAATAAAGAAGAATAGTAAAAATAGTAACGGAAACAGTAATATTGATAAAAACTATTTACAAAAGTTTTAACTGTCTGAAATAATAGTAGTGGATTTCCTTAGCGAAATTTCCTTTCATTGATTCCACCATAAAATATACTTTCCTATAATTTCTCATTTGACAAGTCCAATATCCATTTCTTTTAAGTTCAAACCTTTTAACTATTATACAATATCAATTTAGAATTATATAATCTATTATACTCTACACATATTAATAACAGTCATATAACAATACTTTATATTATATTTGTGTTATATATTATAATACTATAAATATATAATATAGAAATAATTATATTTCTTTATTTCACAAAAACAAGTTAAATCCGTGATTAATTTGAAGCAAAATTATGCACTAAAGTTTCAAAGCATTTCGCATAGTAAGCTTCTCTGATATTACCTAATCCGAACCACTATATCAACTTGATTCAGCTCCGTTTATTAGAGCTTCAATATTAGCAATAATACTGTAGTACCTTCAGTACAAAGATCCATATATATCAGATGACATATTGTTCTCCACAGTATCTCCGAATGATTCCCATAAAAGAGAACTTTTGACCCAGAAAGTGTCTTACAATAGCTATATACTTCTATAGATGCTTTCTTACCATACACCATTAATGTTATCTGAGTAATGATTGCCAAGCGTATTAATATACTTTGCATCTTCTTTTTTTAATGGTAGATTTCAAGAAACCAAATGATGCATATTTATTTTACACCTAAGATTTTATCATATGGTGTGCTTTGTACAATACTAAGTTCACACCATATACTTAAATACCGATATTTATTAGCTACAAGGAAGACTTCCGATTTCTTTTGCAGCACGAAGCATATCGGAAGAGTTCAGCGGCGGAGATGCAAGGTATCGTGATAATGGTGAACCAGGACCGAGTAGCACTCATGGTCGTGATCCGCGTTCTCCAAAGGAGAAAGAAGATAAAGAAAGAGGTGACGAAGGTATTTCAATATGTTTCATGTGATTGACCTTCCATGGTCGAGCTGTTACCGATCTTTTTCATTCTTATAGAGATGATCAAGGTATACGATGGTAACAATTCCCTTAGACGAAGGATATTTCGCGTGATCACGGTGCCCCGGCAAGCCACCACCGAACATGTCCTCACGTCAGCGCTTCGAGCGTTTCACATTACGAAAGATCCTAGTACGTGCATATAATTCATTGTTTAAATGTTGGGTCGTAAAATACAAGGGTTATGTGAAAAGTACGCGGCTTAAAAATAAAAACGCACTATTTCGAGTTTTAAATTGTTTTTATTTTTCAATATGGACCGCTCATTTCTCAAATTGACTAACTCCACAAAACAAAGAGTAAAGAAGTTTTGAAGTCTACACTTTCTTTTTTCTTAAATACTCCTTGAAATCTAAATTCAAATAAACACCGTAGTACGTAGTATTACGAGCGATGGTTTTATCTAACAACATATAAAATGCAATTTTTATTATGATTTCTTTGTGAAAATATATGGTGATCTTTCTATAACTCACACCGTATTTTTTCTTAAGTATTTTTTTATCACACTACTGGATTGTGTATACGCAAAAGAAATCCGAGATTATATATATATTGGGTTGCCCGGAAAGTTCGTGCCGCATTATATTTATATTGTATTTCGCAATGTTTTTGACATACCCAACGATTAGATCTGAATGTATCTTAATTTAACTGTTCAAGTTCGGTTTCAGAAAGGCCTTTCGGATAGCAAAATGCTTCTATTATAACTATAAAGCTAACTATAATAATATAAACATAGTCACGTAATAACTTCCATAAACAGTTGGCTTTTGAAAATTTTTTAAACGTCAGTTCTGTAGTTAAAAAATCTGAGAAAATTTCAAAATGTACATAAAACTGGATAATAAAGCGTCTCTGATTTTTCTTACAACTTTTCTTACTCGAGATCAAAGAAAATCAAGCTTAAACTGTAAGTTACGTTTCCGCCTGTAATTTCTCTAATAATAGGGTCAGGGCTTTGAAACTTACCCGAAAATGTTTTATTTGGAAAACCTATTAATTAACATGTCACAAAGTGAATTTCGTTTAGTGGCACTCTTACAATGCTTATTAGCGACAATAGAAAATCAGCTCGAACTTTCCGGACAACCTAATATTTAAATATACTGGAACATACTAAAATATACTGGAATATACTCGAATATATTGGACTGTACTGGAACGATATATTGGAATGTATTAGAACAATGATTCCCAATCTATAGGTTGCAACCGACGGATGTGTCGCGTCAGATAGTAAAACATAAGAGTAATTAACATATTAGAAGACTAATATTTTCTATTGAAAATTGTCGGGTGTAATCCATTTTCTTTTTGGAATATACATTATAGTATACAGTACCGCTCATAATTATTGGAACGATTTCAAAAATTTGCAGACATTCCTATTAATTCAAAGGCTTGAAAATCACAAGCTTGTAATAGCTTGGAATTCGTGAACATGAAAACTAGAACGTTTAGAAATTCAGAAATTTAACAATTGGAAAACATATAAAAATCCAACACCTCAAAAATTCAATTACTTGGAATTTGATAGTTTGAAAATTTGATGGCTTTGGGAAAACCAAAAATTTGAAAATTAAAAAGCTTAAAAGTATGCAATATTAATAATTTGGTGGCTTGGAAATCCAAAAGAACTCTAATAATTTATACCTAAGACACGTAAATCTACAGTCAATTAACAATATTAAAAGTATTGTTAACCATTCTAATAAGAGGTAATCTGCGCTAGGTTTTCCATAGTTTTTGAATAATTGATCGCTTTATTAATGACACTGAACGAAAAGATAAACAATCACAGAAAAGAACAAAACAAAACTTATCGAATTACGTATGATATATAATGTAAGGGTAATTATTATACGGTAAAATAATGGAATGGAATCCGCACGAACTTATGGACTACCCAATAGAGTAAAGTGGGACATGCTACCAATGATACGTGATTTGGTTCAGTCCTGTTTCCTTCTGTCACCATTTTAATTTCGTTCTCTATCTCTTCATTTGTTGTTATACAGGGTGACTCAATAATCCTGGCACAACTGAAAAGAATAAATCCACGTGGAAAAGTAAACCGAAAATGTAGCATTGACTTTTTTCGTAAGAAACTTAGTTTTTTAGAAAATTGAATTTAAAGACTTATGGAATATGCATGCACTTAATTATGTCTAAACTTGCTGCTGGTACTAATAATGGATGATAATGTCATGATAAATATTAATAGTGTGTTCACCAATGATATTATTAACTTATATTTACATTACTGCACGAATTTTTGGAGAAAGGAACAATTAAAGCATCAAAATACAATGGTGTCAGTTTATGAATTTCTGATTCATGAAGCAACGGCTTTCATACGTTAAAAATGTTGTAACTTACAACAATTCGTTAAATCACGTTTATGTAACTTAATGAAGTGGTTAGTATTAATAGTCAATTGGCATCGCTCATTAGTGCAAATAAAACCCGAAAAGACTTAAGTGCATATACTTGAAGAATATTTAAAGTAAATTTTCCCAAAAACAAAGACTTATATGAAAAAAATTTAGTGCATATTTTCGAATCATTTTTTCGTGTAGAATCATCCACTTCGCGGCTGTACCATAATTACTGAGACCCCACATGATCTGTAACTGATATGATCATATTCAGTGTCATTTATTCTCTTTCTTTTATTATTCCTATTAATATTTCCCTTGCTTTATTTATCGCCCTATTTTTAGACCTTCTTAGTTATTTCCTTTCCAACTCCTTCTGTTTTATTGATCCGCTTTAGTTTTCTGTTCTTCCATTAAAATTTCCATCTCTTCTGTTACCATTAACTTAGAAACTTCGTAACCTCTAAAGCCTATTAATTTATGACAATTGTAAATATTTTCAAATAACATATTTCACAAGTAAATAGGAATATAATCAGTTAAATTTAATAGTACATGTATCTCTATTTATGTGTTCGTCATTTTATGTTAGATAGCGTATACAGGATAGGTTTGTTTAATCCTTCACTGACGGCCTTCATGCAAAATTTCGTTATATGAAAACCGATTAATAATTATCTTATACAAAAATAATTATTTATTGGCGACTATGAAATAATCTCTCTCTTGTTTTACGCGAACGAAAAAGAAAACCGCTTCGTCGTTGAGGGCTTAAAAGATGCATTGTAAGGTGAAAGGTACTGGAAGATTGTTTAACAATAGAAAGTAATTAAATAATGGAAAGCATAAAGTTTAAGTTGCTGTTTAGGTATCTGTTGATTTTTATTATCCTCAGTGTGTTTTTTATTTAAGAAAATAAAATACTTTTATTCATATGCAAAAAAAGAAAGGATTGACGTTAATTTTCAATTAACGTTACTGATCTTTTTTTAGTTACGGTAATTATTTTATTGATAATGTATTATAAATTCGATAAACAGAATTTGAACTAAATCTTGAAATTGTACACTTATAAAATTAAATTAGTAATGCTTAACATTAAAAGTTATTTAAGAAAATATGTGCTTCTAGAAACAAATTCGTCCATATATGCGTACGTCAATAGCATTTGCGTGAACTCAATCTGTCGGATGTATGTATACGCCCACAGTAACAAAACAGTTAACCATTATATTTTACACCCACACGTAGAGATCAAACTGACAACTCCAAGCAAAATAGTTTCGTATCAATGCAATTGCTCCTATGTCATAAACATTTCATGTGTTTCTCTATTTGTCTGCAAACTCAATTAAGGGAGAAAATCTCGACAATTTGAAGTTGCATGTATAGATAAAAAAATATATACAGTGACTGCAAAATTAATCATACCCTATGACAGTAACGATATTATTCGACGCAATGACAAATTAAAATCTTGATATACTTTTTCAATTTTAATTGAGAGCTAAATTCTTATAATTATAATATAAACATGTTTGAATTAGCTATTGCACCGAAAAATGTTAATACTGTTTCAATATATTTCCAGTCACTTTAATCCTTTCGTTACCATCATTACGTTCAAGAAATTCGCACATGGCGCGTTATTGATGATTTCTGTAGATTAATATTGGCAATTGAAAACACTATTGGCGTCTTGAAACATTTGAAATTCTTTGCTATCTGAAGAATAAGAAAGACATGGAAGAAGAGTATGAATGTAATGCAAAGCAATTCAGTATTTTGACGACTTCTACATATACTTTGATTAAAATCCGTCGTAGCGAAAGGGTTAAACTTCACTTTAGAACTTCATTTAATTCACTGGTGTTGAACACACGGCCCGCGCACTGGAGCTTGAAGTTAATTTTATTAAAACAGTAAAATAGAATTTAAAGAAAATATAAAATATATTTTTAAATCACCGTAAATTATAAAAATATATTGCAAAGAACACTGTTTTATGGTCACCAATACATTCGCCGTTTTACTCATTAAAATTTTGTTGGAAATGTTTTCTTTATCTGAGGCCTGCAGACTCTTCAAAACTATTTTTGGTGGCCCGTGTTCATGCGAATTTGACACCACTGATTTAATCTGTAGTTATTAAATAAGTAGTTAAAAATTTCTACAAAGTCTCCTCCAATTTATTGTGTATTTAAATATACTGGAATATATAATGTTATACTGGCATACACTAAAATATACTGGAATATACAATCAGAAGGAGTCATGTACAGGATTTTGTACTTTGGATTTCTTTGAATTGTCAGTTCAGAACTTGTTATCTTAAATAATATTATAATTAATGTTAAATGACTCTTTACTTGAAAATCCTTAAGTAAAGGTACAGAAACAAGATAAACATTGTTTTCAATTCTTTAACACAGGCAACTTTTACCTCACCGACCTGTATGCTACGGACGAGACCGAGTTATGCGATCCAACTCCGGTTCTAAACTTGAATCGCAAAGAGGGCAAACGTCCGGCAGTCTTCTTACGATTCAAGTAAGTTTCACCGTCGATTGACTGAGTAGCGTCAATCACATATGTACAACTTTCTATGCGGTTGAAGTTCGATTTTAATCTTGACTTTGCAGGGATAGCGAACGCGGAGAAGTACGTGTCTATCCAGGCAAACTACAGGTGTCAAAATCATTCTGTATAGTACCTGTCACAGAAGCAACTACGGTTGCAGACTTAATTGAAGAAGCACTTCAGAAATTCGGTTTTCAAAATTTTAACTCAGAAGATTACAGGTGCAGCGAGATTCTTCTGGATCGCGGTGGTAAATTTCATTTTACTTTGTCCTATAAAAAATTACTTCGGTAGTCAAAGAAAGGAATTTTAAAAGTTGTTGTATACAATTATATTTAATTAGAATCATTTTTGTCCAACCATTTCTTGTATATATCTATAAAAAGCCAAGATAGTTAAGTATACTTACTTATGTGTCACTCTACGTATAATGTACAATATATGAAATACAATGAATAATATACGGTATACAATGTACAATACACAATAATGCATATGTATAATATTCAATCGAAAAGCTTACCGTAGGAAGAATTTATAGAACAAAATAATGGAACGAATAAATCACTTTGAAAGTTGTAATTTTAGTTTTTGTTTTTTTGTTATTGAAAGTGTATTTAAATTTCTAAACATATAGCCTTTAAGAAGGTTTATTGTTTCCATTAAATATAAAATAGAAACTTAAAACGGTTCTCCAGGAAAGGGGTCCATAAACCATACGTTTTTCGTTCAAATAGCTTCTCAATAGTACAATTATAATAATATATAATTGCGAACAAATATTATATTTGTCCAGTCACTGAGAGAGTATTGGCTCGTGAAGAGAAGCCATGGGAAATCGTGAAGCAGCTAGGCAAAGATTCGATCAGGCAAATGGAGTTGATGCGATTTTACCTGCAGCTGAAGCAAGATCCCCATGGCCCTAATTTAGCTTTATTCGTGGGCAATTTACCACCAAACCTTTCTGAAAGGATTTATGAAAATATGTTGACAGAATTCCTAGGCATAGGTGAGCTAAATAATAAATAATAAATAAAAATATATTTTATAATGATTATAATATCTTACTTATATATGAAACGTTTTTTCTTAGAAAATAAATTTTCCTGTATTGGTCCAATATACTACGAATATGGTTCGATGGTAATTATCTACGAGGATTCAAACAAAGCAGTAAGGGCGTTATACGCATTGCGGGAATCGAAATATGATGATAAACATCTATTAGGTACATTCTCAACGATTTATTATACTTTATATATTTATTTTATTTTATTTAATGTATAATTGTTTGATATTTTTATTATTATAGTTATGCTGTTGCCAAGCATTGAGCCAAGTATGGTACCCCCAGGTGTGCAACCGTTACTCGTCTTCGTGAACGTGAAATCTGGTGGCTGCCAGGGGCTACAATTAATCTCCAGCTTTCGAAAATTATTGAATCCGTATCAAGTTTTCGATCTCGACAATGGAGGTCCTCTTCCTGGGTAACTAATAAATAATGATAATATATATTTGCAAAGATCCGTAGTAACATAATTTAAAAATTAATGAAATTATAATTGGTTTTAAAACTGAGGGATTCCAATAGAGGTATCTCACGCGAAAATAAAAATTTATGGAAAAAGATTTCAGGGGTTTCTTGGAAATATAAAAAGCAAAATATTTATGTAGATATGTCTTGTGCATCTTTTCCATTAATAGGTAAAAAGAATTATAAAATACGTATAATATTAATATGATAATTATTACTATATTACAGGCTCTACGTTTTTCGTCACATACAGGATTACAAAATCTTGGTCTGCGGTGGAGATGGAACAATAGGATGGGTGTTGCAGTGTTTGGACAACGTAGGACAGGACAGCCAGTGTTCCTCGCCTGCTTGCGCCATTGTTCCTTTAGGAACAGGAAATGATCTTGCACGTGTTCTGTGTTGGGGATCTGGTTACACTGGCGACGAGGATCCCTTGAATCTGCTTCGAGATGTGATCGACGCGGAGATATCCTTCTTAGATAGATGGACCGTAGTATTTCATCCAGAAGAGAAAGAGGATAAGCAGTCGTCCAATGCAGGAGGTTTGTAATAAAATTAGTATTAAGCTAGATTGAAATTATTATAATATTCGAATTTTTAATTAAAATATTTCATTTATTTTAGTTTATAATGAAACTAAATTCGAATAAAAACTCGAAGTTCGAACAGAGAGACATAAATCGCGTGATCGACGATCGTCTTCTACTTATATTATTTAGTTATTTTGATATTCATTTATGTATTTTTTAATGATTTTCATTCATAACGATTTCAGAGAAGGATAATAAAATCGAAAATGCTAAAGGAAGTTGTATTTTCTACGGTAGAATAGAGAAAAAAGATCATTAACAAGTATGATTCTGGTATCGATAAACTTCGAGAATCTAGAACAAATAAATCTAATTTGCAATACTACAAATGAGAAAATTTAATTCGAAATTTGATCAACTCAAAATTCGAACCATGTTCTGAAACGAATTATGCTCGAATTTTGAGGGTTTACTGTATAATAAATGGTGAACAATATAATATATTTTTATAACTATCATATAATATTTTGGGATCTGGATTTCTATACTCTTTAATAGGGACAATAACGTTAAAAAATATTATGGATGCTTAAGCAAAGCGTATGAAATCTTGCTTTGCATGTCTGCAGCTCGTAGATTCGAATCCTACCAAGGATTCCCCCATTTTTCTTCAACTTAATATTGTCGTTATAAAATTTAATTATTTCAATATAAATGTATTATAAAATATTATAATATCATGAAGATTCTAATATTATAATATTATACATTTTTTAAAATGCCCGAATATTACAGGGGCAGGCGCAACAAGCGAAGACAATACGCAAATATTCGTGATGAACAACTACTTCGGAATTGGTCTCGACGCCGACCTGTGTTTAGACTTCCACAACGCCAGGGAAGAGAATCCAAACAAATTTAAAAGTAGATTACGTAACAAAGGTGTATACGTCAAAATGGGCTTACGGAAAATGGTAAAGCGAAAACCCTGCACGGATTTACATAAAGAAATTCGACTGGAAGTGGACGGTAGGCTCGTCGAACTGCCTCAAGTTGAAGGAATAATTATTCTAAACATTCTAAGGTAATTAATTTTAATAATAACATCGAAGTAATAATTATTAAATAACTGTAATTTGAATAATGTAGTTGGGGTTCTGGGGCTAATCCCTGGGGACCAGACACCAAGGAAGATCAATTTCATTCACCAAATCATGGGGATGGAATGTTAGAAGTAGTTGGAGTAACGGGTGTGATGCATCTTGGACAAATTCAGTCTGGTCTTCGTACAGCAATGAGGATAGCGCAGGTAAAATAGATTTCATTAATTTTCCAATGTAACATATTACTTACCATTTTAATGCAAAACATTCTTTATAAATGATCCATAGGGAGGACATATAAAAATTCATTTGCACTCTGATATACCAGTACAAGTGGACGGGGAACCATGGGTCCAGAGTCCAGGAGATGTTGTAGTATTGAAATCAGCGCTGAAGGTAATTTTGGTACAGACCTTCCTAATAACCTCATAATTCTATTGAAATAGAACAGAGTGGGTGTAACGTCTCTTGTTTCTACAATTTACACCATTTTATATTAATATATTTTCTACAATTTAAGATTCGGCAATTAATTCAGCACATTAATTAATGCCAACTATAGCCTTTTTAACAGAAGTATAAAATTGTGAATCAATTATTTATATCTGTTCAAATATACAATTCACAACATTTCTCTAAAGTTCAATCTATCTTATAAGTTCTGATCCTAAAGCATTAAGTACCGCTGACATTTGAAACCTACACAGTTCATAAAATCCTATAATTACTTGGTAAAAGTTAACGCTCATAATAATATCATTGGGTCACAAATAGTCTATGTTATTTTCTGTATGTTTTGTAATTAACAATCCATTGTTTCTTCTTATGTGTATCCCATGCAACTCGTAATTACATTTATGGTGAAAGTATTTATCAGTATTTCCATAAAACAATAACCGATCGTAAATAACATAACGATACCAATTATATGGTTGGCAAGTTATTGTAGTAAGTGAAAATTAAGTTTCCATCTGTTCTATATCTGCATTTACTCTGTTCATTTTCATATAGAACAATGGGGCAACCAGTCTATTTGTCGCACGTTAACTCTCTGCAAGATCTTGCATCTTTACTTGCACTTGCTAGATTTAATTTTGCCATGATGCAGACACCATAAGAGCGTGACCCAACCGCTGGTGTCCGGCAGCGCATGCATTCCTCCCCTAATCGCACTCTAAACTAATGTCTCCTTGTTCCTCTGTTCGCTCCAGGCTACCATGTTGAAGAAAAATAAGATCAAGCGTCGGAATACCGAGCCGTCGATTCCACCCGCTAATGGGGTGGGGGGCAAGAGCACGGACGAGTGTAGCAACAAAAGCTAGAGCGCAGTTTTTGCGGTCTAAATCGATCGATTAGACTCGAATTAGTGCTCCGCCTAGACTCTTCCTGTATTGTGAGTATTCTACTACAATACAGGGGAGTTTCGGTGTGATCTTTACAGAGAAAACACATTATACACACGTACATGTACTTCCTGTGTAGTAAAACTCCATTCGATGTTTCCGCCGCATGTAGCTCTCTTTGTGCCAACATTCTTGATGTATTTGAACGATTGATAAATTTTTGGACAACGGATTTAATGATGATTAACAATTAAGGTCCATATTATTTTACTGATTTTTTTTGGTGTTTATATTTTTTTTCGATCGTCCGAGAACTTATCAATCAGGACCACACTTAATGCTCAGCGTAATTCAAGCTTGTCATATAATACGGTGTTGTGAAAAATCAAAGGTTGAACGACACAAAATTTTAACGATATATTTTGCACATATTGTACAATATGCAGTGACAATCACCTTCTATTTTGAACCCAAATGAAAAAGGATATATATTCGAAACCTATACGTTTTCACAACACTATAAGTGGTTTGATTATTATGCATATTCTTTCAAATGATATTTTCCAGCTTGAACAATTAACTCTCAAAGGATTTTAAACAATTATTTAGATATTCTACAAAAGTATACTTATTTAATACTTAGGCATATTTGAAAAGCAGCTACTTTTAGTTATGTGAAAGTTCAATGACTGATCCTTTGAGTGTTACACTATGCTTTCAGTGGACATGTCTTCTGACAAATTGTTAGATATCGGAAAATTAACAAGTTTATTTGAATATTTAACAATTCTTCAGTACCATCAAGGACACAGTAGAATGTTTTTAATAATAGTGTAAAATACATAAAAAAAATCTCCTATGTTCACTGAAACTGTAGTCATAATTCTGTACCTTAGAGTCAGACTAACTTCATCTTTTCAAAATTGTTATATATTAAACTCAGTGATCGAAAACGCTCAATGAGCGAAACAAACGACCGGAACGGGTTGTGGTTTCAGAGAAACAGTCACAAGACAAGTTTATGTTATGGCTATATTTAAAAAGTTGTTTAACCTAACTCAAACATTCCGGATTGTATAGTCATTGTTTTTGTGAGATTTTTTAATACACTAGAATATGTCGCATCATAATCCTTCTAAAGCAGCCAGAATACAAAATTTTATATTGTGGCTATTTCTCTAAGTTCACAATACGTTCTAACCGTTTTTTTCGTTTATTAGGTGTTATTATCTTTGAAACTAATACATATGTGCATTATTTTGTTGCATTTTCTTTACTTTATTATTGTTTGACTAAGTAAAATTGAAGTCGCTAAAGTGTACAACTCAGGAAATAATTGGCAAGAAAGTAGAAACCTCGAACCACGCCATTCTAGGATCCTACGTAAAATCTTCAGTTAGCACACTTTCTTGTGTTTCTCGTCAGTAACCTAATTGGCCGTGTTATAAAAGTCTCATATTACAGTTAAAAAATTGACAGCAGAATATATCGCAGAAAACTGTCTGTTTAACACTCATTAATCCTAAATTCCGTTTAAGACTTCAACTTCGCTTAATAAAGGTATAAAACCATAAAAGGTTATTACATACTTATATTCCGGAATAAATACAAACGATTCAGCCATTTGAACTACTTTAAATACAATATTGTTTTTTGTAGCTGTAGCTTCTATTTTATGGTCAGATATAAAACTATAATATAGAATTTGGGTGAGTCTATCTCTGAGATACAGAATTGATACTTGGTTTCATTTTTATTCGTCTCTCACGAGCATCCTTCTCTCTGTGTTGGCTCGCGAGTGTTCTGGCTGATAACGAGCGCGTCGTTTCACTTTTGGTCATTTGGCATTGCCATTTATCTTGAATTTGCTCCTCTTGTACGGCGCCCCTTGTGATCCTGTCCCTTCCTAGGCCACGATGCTGAAGAAGACCAAGAGTAAAATGAAACGGCGTAACACAGAGTCCAGCATGCTGCTGACGCTTCAGGCGGCGCCTTCTAATGATCCAGACCCTGAAGTCTTCTGAGTGAGCGAAAATTGTTCCCCGTGCAAGCGGAACGAAGATGTGACGCCACGAATACCACGTATTTGTATTTCTAAGCACAACACGCAACAAACGAAATCGGCCTCGAAATTCGTCTGTCTGACCACGGTCACGCGCTGTACGAACTTTAAACGTAAGCACAAAAGAACACCATATATATACTTACATATACATACATACATACATATATATATATATATATATATATATATATATGTATATATATATATATAATACACAAATACGTGAGTATACACAACTGTCTTCACAAATGCAAGAGAGCTCCTCCAGGAATAAAAATGAACTACATATAATGACTCAAAGCTGAACATTTAAGAAGAAAAGAAGGACTAGGACAAACTCTAAAGCAGGTCTATGGACACTTCATTATAAAATTCAAACATGTAATCTTTAATGTCCCTTTCCGAGTTGCTAGGATGAAAACTAGATCTCATTTTTAAATGTTAATAATTATTAAATAGCATTGTACGTAGCTTCGATCAATATTTTTTTAGTAAAACGAGAAAACAAAACATACACACACAGAGGAAGATGAAGAAGAGAGAAAGAGAGAGCGAGAGAGAGGGAGAGAGTGAGAGAGAGAAAGAAAGAACGAGTGTGCAAGCGCGAATGCGAGAGAGAGAATGTGAATAGAAGCGAATCAGCAAAAATGATAGGTATAAAAATCACGAGATAACGTTACCAAGAAAAGCAGTATTGAACGAAGTTTCTCCCCGTTTATTCGCTTTGCCATACATTGCGCATTTACGTTGTATAGTTATTTAGTCCCAAGGGAAGCAGTCGAAGGAAATGAACCGTAATTGTACATTTCGTATGGTATTTTACTAATTCACAGTAAGTATCATGATACAAGTCCCCGTAATCACGAATATCGAATACGATAAAGATAAAAAGATCAGTTGTTATTACTATAATATATATATATAAATATAAATATATATATAAAATATTTATGATTAAATATTAATATATTTACAAAAGAGTAATGTATTAGTATTATGGTTTTAAGTTGTGATAACTGTTGTGCGTCTGACTGCTGGGCAGTCTGGAATTTATAAGAAAAAAAAAAGAAACAAATACCAGTGGCAGTCAGTTATTTCATAGAATACAAGATAATAAAACAATAATAAAAAAAAAAAAAAAAAACGAAAAGAAAAGAAGGAAGAAAGCGTGAAATTGAAAGAGAATTATTGGGAAGAAAATGTAATGCGTTTAAAGTAAGCTTAAATTAAAAAAATGGCGGTGAAGCGATTTGCCAACTCGTCTCAATGGAACACGATGACATTCGAAAAAGAAGACGCGAAATATCGTTATGGAAAAGGGGAGGCGACTTGGCAACCTTCTCCGAAAGGCTCTAGCAAAGTTCAGGAAGAATGCTAGAGCCATTGGTAGGTAAACATTCCACTGAAACGTGGTCGAGAATAAAGATGGACACACATGTACATTTCTAAACTATGCCAAAGGAACTTCTAACGTGCTAACACTTTCAACGCTGTTTGGACACCTCTACACGGTTCTGACGAGAAGAAACAAAAGGATGAATGAGCGTCTTACACGTGAAGCTTTGGAGCAATGATTGATTACGCACGAAAAGGGTGAAAGTGGTTCTGAAGATTGCGGTTACACGTTGTGGATGGTGTTCATATTGGACCTTTCGTTGGCATCAATTCGATTAAGAGACAATTTCGGTGCCAAACAGTTGTATATAATACTGTAAATGTAGGAGTAAAAAAAAACAAGAAACAAAACAAACAAATCGTTATTCGTCAGAGAAGATGCAACCAGGTGCTGTTACATGCCGCGGACATTAATCGTCCCTGTGAAGATATACCAGAGGGAATAAGAAGAAAACGTGTCGCGTGCGTTTCGATCGATGAAACAAAAGTCAGTCGAGAATGCCTTTCGCGCATGTGTATAAGCGTGTCAAAAAGAGAAGTAGATGATGTGCGCGAGGTCTTTTCATTTTGCGTTTTACGAGATGAGACGCTTGTAGAAATATGCTCCTATGCACCTCTTAGCTACTTTGTAGATCTCTCCCGAGTGTCTTCTCAACCGAGGTATCCGATCGCGCGGAGAAAAAGAAATATTTCAGAATGCAAAATTTTTCCTTCAACGGGAGACCGCCATGCACCGGATGATTGACCGGTCTCGCGCTTAAAATGGATCACAACCTGCCAATGATGCATGGGCTCAGTCGTTCGTGTGTAACATCCGGCATACGTGAGCACGATCGGCGCATCGGCGGCAGATTGGAATCGTCAGTTCGTTTGTTAATCTGACCAAAAAAGCTCTAGTGTATTTGCTGTTGCTATAAACCAAACAGAAGTTAGAGGAACCACACACATTAAACTATGAACAATCTACGTATAATGAATGTATGTGCTATGGAAAACAAAAAGCTAGCTGTTATGACTGAATTCGTTTCCTGTCCTTTCCACACATACATGGAACACATAGCAAAGAGAAGCATTTACACATATACATATATATATATATATATACATAAGCAGAAGTCGACCGCGAGTTAAATCTATTTTTTGTCACCGAACATGCCGAGACTCGCTATGAAGATACACAAGTACACATACAAGTTACAAACGCGCGCACACATACACACACACATTTCCTCGGTTTTCACGTTTGAATTGTATTTGTAGAATATAGACTTCCCGAGAACACCTGGTTCCGTAATTATTTTCTATTGCAGAACGAGAAAGAGATATTGCAACTACACCGGGATCGGATGTGACACGTTTAGGGATGATTTTTTTCTGATTTTCTATATTTTTCGAATACGTATGGTTTTTATTTTCCATTCTCAGATATTACACACGCTGTATTATCGTATTTGTAAATCGGAAGGGTTTTGCCTGTGTGATGAATAGAAGAGATTTGTTGTGTATATTTCATTGTGTGTAATTCAATGTATCACGCGCACGCACTGGTGTGGTACCGAGAACGAATTGTTGCCGAGTTTACGAGTTATTTCGTTTCCTCCTGATTGTATTGTTTCAAACGTGCGCAACACACACACACGTTACTGTATGAGGGCAAGGTTTTGGTTTCAATCATGTCTTGGCGTGTATTACGGAAAGAGTGGAATATTACATAAATTAATGTACACATTATCTGTGGACTTGATGCTTTTTGAAAAACCATTTCACTGTTCTACGTTTTCTTGTGCGAGCATTCTGTGCGTGGAACACACCACCCCTATCCCTTACTCCAGTTTTGCTATTTATTCCCGTGTAGTATACAGGGTGCAATGTAATTTATAGTATAATTAAAAAAACATGATCTTTTATTAAACAAAAGAAAAATAAGTTGATAGCACAAAACGCATTATTATTAAAAATTTTTAATGCGTTAAAATATAATAATTTAATTACAAATGCAACCAAAATTTTAAAATCATAATGATGCACAGATTAATTACTATGAAATTATAGAATTATAAAATTATTAGATGATTTAAACGGATTTCGAAAAGAACGAATTGTAATGAAGTTATTCTAAGATGGCAGTATTAAACAAAGATACATACGTAGATTGAAATTATATTTCATTACTATAATACGTTAAATTTATTCTTATGAAAGAGCTGGCGATTCAATTATATCAATTACATTGCTTCTTGTATATTTAACACACAATTTTCTCGAGATCCTTGAACGATAAGTTTAATGGGATATGTATAGGCAATTATTTTAATGTTCAATAATTTGGTAGGAAAAAATTGTAAATTATAAACACGACAGTTTCAAGTGAAGAATCATTATTTCCATGAATAATATTCCAGGATTGTCAATTAACGTGAATATTACACTAGTTTTAATGAAAACAAAAGAGCAAAGGGACGGAAACACTGTGTAACAGTTCGTTACTTTATAATTCCTGTCTGTCAATTATGCACCATAATAATAATATAATAGTGGTAATAATAATAACAATCGGTGTTGATTAAATATTTATACATACTACTATATTAATGCAAAATTAGAGCTTAATTAAATAATTCTATAATTCTATTTCTTTTTATTTTTTTTTTTTATATCTAAAGTTCGCTTAAGTTCTCTAAAGTTTGCTTGTAGCTAGTTATTGCACATTTGGCGACCAGATTTGCACTACTCGCTCCGAATAGCCAAGCAGTATCTATTAAAACCTTCAGTTTATATGTTAAACATCTGGAAACATGTATCAAAATCTTTCCAAGCCGTACGAATTCTAAATCAACAAACCTTTCCTAAAAGGCATGATCAAATTTTAGGAAGACACATGTTTGTCTGCAAAGGTAAGAATCTTAACCAATAGCTTATGTCAGGAGAAAGGAAAAATATATACAGTGATTACAAAAAGTATTCCCACAGCATTATGTATACCTTAGTATTTATGTACTGCGTAATTAGTTTCAGTTAGTAGGTTTTTATATATTAAATGGCTAATTTTATACAAGTTAAAACTCTCGAAGCATTAGTGATTTAAATAATAGAATTCTCATTGCTACGCAAAATGTTTTACAAGTATCGTTTTTAATTGAAATTTCTACAAATTGCTACTTATTATTGCGCCAATTATTTCATTTACAGCTCGTTAACACGATGTGGTTTTTCGGGCAATTCGCTAAAATGAGCGAATCGGTAATAACTGAAAGCAGCGTTCACACAATTCTATATCTCCAGTGAAAATTTCATTTTTACGCTTATATGTATATATGCCTACTAAATTCGTTGTCGTGCTAACTATTCCATAGTTTTATCGTTATATAAAGTTTATGATTTATCACATATAGTGGATCATTGATCTACAAGACTAATTAGGATTTCTGAATCCATTTCTTTCATGCGTTCGGCATGAACTGTATCGCATACAATATAAATATACTATTTAGATACCGGTATAATTTTGTTACTACCAAATTTAATTGCACTTCCTGCTATGCGTAATACGGTTGCCATTCCGATCAGTGACGAAACCGAATGTCAAAAAATTCGGTTATTCTTTCGTGTGCCCATATAAAATGTAGGTACTTACGTGTATTACGCAAGACGGTAAAACAATTCAGCAAATGATCGATTCGCCGTATCGTGATTATAATGGTTTGTACACACCACTGTGAATCGGTTAATTCGTATCTTTGGGAGTTGAACATGTGACAAAAATGCAAAAAGTTGTGAACGCTGCTTTCAGCTGTTACCGATTCGATAAACTAATCGAATCGGTAAAAAATCGTAACTTTTGATGATAGAGCTGTAAGGCGATTAGAAGGTTCACTTTCAAGATTTGTACCTTTAGTACAATTTTTTTCAAACGAGTATTATATTATTCATTGACAAATTATATATTCCCTGATCGAGTATTAATATTACGAAAAGTTTTTACTAAATTATGACTTAATTTAGACTCCTATAAAAAAATCATTTGAATTCGACTTGTACACGTGTAGACATTGCTCGCTTTGTTTAACTATACTTACCATTTTATTTTAAGGCAATTGACAATCTACCAATTGTGTTAAATTCAGAAAACTTTGCTATTCAAATTCGTATAAACTAAGTGTCACCTACTTATTAGTACTAAGTGTAAACTATAATTTGGTGTTGTGGGAAATACAGCTAGCCACGAAAGTCTTTGTGCAGCAATTCAATTTAAAATAATTAAAAAAAAATACCCGAGTTTTGAACATTTTATGAGTATCGATTTTACTTACTGGTTGCAATTAGACACAGGTTCAAATTATAAACTCGATAACATGGCATCCTTGTTTAAATATTTAAAGTTTTAAGGGGCGTACGAAGACTTTCACGAGTGCCTCAATGAAAAATGTGAATACGAGAAATATAATTATATTTCAATAAAATACCTTTTTTAGCCATTGTATGTGAACACGAAAACACATATACATACATAGATACATTGTTTACAAAGTTTAATTTGATCCATATACAGATAAAGTCTCGCTTATAATTACATATTTTTATGACCATAAAGATAACTTTAGACACCCAAGTATTATTATAAAATATTTCACCAACTAACATATTATTTGCTTATTTCACAAAATATACAGAGAGATACAAAGCTTCATTTACTATACATTTTTTGGTTGATAAATTACAATATAATAGTCTTTCAGTTATTAGTAATACAATAATAACATAACTATCACATATATGACAAGTAGATCATTGATATCAGAATTTTGTTCAATTATTTCAATAAATTTATTAGTAGTATTTAATATAGTAATTGCTATACATTTGCATTGCATTTAGTATGGTATATTGTGCTTGCAAAATAACACAATTCTTTCGACGTAAAATATTCTGTTTCGGGTTTTTCCATTAATTTTGGAAATTTATTAAAAAATAGAGAGCCGAAAATCCTGAAATCAATTGTTGAAAAAATATTATTACTATAAAAATTAAATATAACTGTTATTCATTTAACAAAATTATTTTATTGCTATTTTCATTATTAAACAAAAACATAGTGGAATGCCTGACACTATAATAAAACATTAATTCTATTAAGGAACACATCCTAACTCTATAAAATGCACAGCTGTTACTTTAATTTTCCGTTAGAAATCACACGCTAACATAAATTTTGCGTCTATCTTCTATAAAAGGTGAAAAAATCAGCATTCTAAGAATGAAGTAATCGCCTCAATCCAGATGAAATTCATATCAATAAATTAAATCACAAAAAAATTCTTCCTTCTCGCTTTTTTTATTACAAGAAAAACAACATATTTAAATTTCCAAAGAGGCAAAGATAGTTTCACAATTATGTGACTCTGCTATTTTAATATCCTTCAAGATTTAGGTAAGAGATTTTTTGGAAGACTATTTCGTATCATAGTCCGTCATTAGTGAACTAAAAAATAAGTGAACTGGTTTTTTAAAAAGAAAATATCTAAATTTGTAATTTCAATCAATTAAAATTTGGTATTAATTACTAATCCATACAAACAACATTAGTTAATAATCTTTCCTTCCAGTAAGATTTGTCACAGTCAGAAATAAGCGAACTAAAAAAAATATGTGCAAAATTTTGCATTTTTAGGGACACAGTAATTTACAATTTGAATAAAGCAAAATTTGATTCGTTATTAATTACTAACCGTAAAACGGTTTCTTTGTTAATAAAAAAAAATCACAATTAATCACATATCATAATCAATGTTAACAAAAAAGCAGAAGAATATTTGCAAAAATAATACGTAGTTACTAAATATATCTTTGTTATATGGTTTGGAATTTAATGTTAGATAAAATAAAATAATAAATTAATATGGCTATGCGTTCAAAAGATCATCGTCACTATCTGTTTGACACTGTGTAGGATCGACGTCCAACAGAAGTCGAGCTTCCTCCGTGGTATCAACCTAAGGTAAAAATCATATTAATCAAATTTTTGTAAAAACAATTAAGTACATTAATTGCTCAAAATATAATTTTGAATTTCAATTTTGTAGAAACTCAAGTTTATGGAATACATTCTTTATAGAGAATTAAAAATTACAAATAAAGTATTGTTTAGCTTTTATTTAAACAATTAAGCATTTATTTAAAAATGTATTGCCTCCTTATGCTAGTATCATGAATTTGCGATTCGACGAATTATGAAAATTTACAACTGCAAATAAAAATAAGAATTTATAAAAATAATATAGGTGTGAATTTAAGTTGGTGAAATAATCTTTCGCAACGGATTAAAAAAAATTAAACAAAAACCAGCATAGAAAAAAAGTAAAACAAAATTCAACATAGTAACAAAATTAAAAACCCTAACAACATTCAACATGAAAAGAAAATTTAATAAATGAAACGAAGTTTAAAAAAATGAAAAAAATGAGAAAAGTCGAATAGTTTTAATATTTAAAAGAATCTCCATTATTTTGATTGACTTTTACTAATTTTAATAGTAACAAGAATTTAAAAAGGAAATTATAGAATTAATTTGTACACCTAATATTTAATTAATAATATATAAAATAGGATTTAAATTTTTTAAATAAATTTTTAATCAAGTGTGAGAATGATATCAGATCTATTGATTATGCAAATTAATTATATACTAAATACTATTAAATATTCGTAAATTGAAGGTACATTTAGAAAGTCAAGAATGATTTTAAATCTTCGAATAGTGCAAACGATAGAAAAAATCAAGTAGTTCACTATGTGGCCCCCTTCAAATTATGCAAAGTTCATCAGAACCAATTCTCACTAAAACATTAATTACACAGTTATCGAAGTGGTTCTAGTTATATACTCGTTCCACTCACAATCAGCATTGTCAGTCCTGACTGAACCCCACCTCAGGCAGAATGGGAGAAATTGATATAGCTTTTATCGTGATTCATACTGTAGCAAAATAGAAGTGGAGAAGAAATAACCTGTATCCCCCGTATCGCATTCTTTAAAGATAAGGTTAATTTAGGAATGTCGTAAGATGTTAAAATGCTCATTATGTCTACCCCCACTTAATTTCCCCCACTCTACCTAAGGTCGAATTTTGGATGGCAACGCTGGTGCCACTTTGTACGAGTGCATTTCACTGTAGGTATAAATGATTGAATAATATAAAAAAAAAGAAGAAAAGTAAATTGTACAGCATACCCTGCAGTATTGAACGCGACCACTGCCTCTTCTGGAGGAAAATGGGTTGAAGCAAGAACGACAACACGCTCTTTTATCCGGATCTCGAAAATAAAGTAGTGCTGCTACCAGGGCGATAACAGTCAGCACGATGCCTGCCACCGTACCAGCTGAAATAGATAAATAACACGATATTACAATAGAGATTTTAAATAAATATCATTAATCGACGAGTTTTATAAACGCGTTTTGAAAACGCGTCAAGCATTCGGAACAAAGCGGACGTTGGATAAATCCGGTTTTACGTAGGTTCCTGTAAATATCCCACATTGTATTATCTTAATAATATTAATCCTCATTTGACTATCTATACAAAGTGCAATAAATGGATATACATATTTAAAAATTCTTTTCTCTGTTTCTAATTATAAAAAAAAAACTAGTCAAAGAGATGAACAAAATAATAAAAATTTCTCTGAGAAATCTTTCTAGAGATTTTCAAAGATATCAGTATTTTATCAATTGCTATTATATATTTTTTCGTATATATGCTTGGAAAATATAAAACGACAAATTTAATGTCCTTAACAACCTACTATTCTAATCGTCCAATTTCAAAATATCGGACAAACTATTAGATATTATCTATTATTATCAACTTTCTTTTGTTTTTTATATTTTATACAAAGTGCCTCACTTAAAAGAGGCCACCCGATTGTCTTCCTTAATTGCAATAGTGCAACAAATATCTTATATGCAATTTAAATTATTCTAGAGAATGAATTCCCTATGAGAAGCATTTTTATTCCAACGCCATTTTTTCAAGTCTTCAATTTTCTACACGAGCACATAATATGAAAGATAATTGAGTAACCTGTTCTAGGTGAGACACCCTGTGTATACCTGAGAGATATCTATACGTATATCCATTTACGTATATACTTTAAAAAGAAATATTAGAAATTAGTGTTTTATGCTTCTCCGAAAAGATGGCATCTTCAATCCTGCTACGGTCTTCGAAATTTGCACACCGAATTAGGCTATGCATACAGTGGACGTATTTTCTAACGAAATATTATTTTGACTAATATGTCAAAACAATCAAATAAATGAATTCTTATGAAAGTCATTACACTGCATGTGTTTTATTCGTCAATTGAATTTGTCAGAATGAAGGGCGGATATAGTAGAATTTAGGCTCCTAGCGGTAACATTCCCTTAGGCGCTTATCTACATACAAAAAAGTGAAAAATAGAGATTTTACTTAATTGTTTTCTTTTCCTTTAATATTTGAAATAAAGATTTTAATGGAATAATAACTTATCAAAAGAAATACGAGAAGGAAAAATACTATTGCAAATTTCATTATTCTCATTAATATGCAAAACATGTGTAAAAATATGTTCAATAGCGTAACTACTTTCGTTTCGAATCATTATCTTTCTATATAGTTAAAGAAGCGTTTGCAGGTTGCAAATATTAAGTTCTGGGACTCCTAACGGCCGCCAAGTCCGAGACACGCTTCATCCGCCTCTGGTCAAAATACACTTGTTTCGTTATAAGTGATTTGCTCGAGGGACAAAACACAGTTACTGTATAACGAAATAGCTCTCTATTTTACAAGTCTTTTATTGGTTGCCGCAGTGTGTGTAACAAACTGCGAGTGAAGGAGAGGGCACAGGTCATAAATCTTGCTCGAGACATCGGCAACGGGTCAATCATAACGTGAAAATTGCCCTATGCCTATCGTAAACCGCATTGAATTTCACTGATATGGTTCTTATAACGCAAATAAATAGCCCATTAATTGCTGATATATAATATTTCTAACGAGTAAAATTTAAAATGAATATACATATTTCATTTATAAAATTTTTTATGAATCAGTAAAAAGTAAAATTAATGTAAGTATATCGCGGAAGAAGCTTGAAAAGTCGGTAATCTTGATTAAGATAAGTATTATAGTATCTCATAATCATTCACATAATGCTCTGTTTCACTTATAAATACTATTTTGGGCTAAAAAACTCAACAATCATACGGAGGTATACTAATCAAACATCTTAGATAATATCTTGGTAAAATTAATTACTTCGTGAGAAATCAAAACTTTTGGCAGAATGATAGTTACTGTAAGTATTGTTGCTTCATTAATTATAAATTAATAATTGCAATTGTATAACTTCAATAACCATAATTTGTTAAACATTTGTTATAAATCGGATATTTTAAAATTCTTCAGTTGCAACGAAAGCTTTGTTATAATAGTTAAAAAATAAATAAATAAAATAAATTTTGTGACTCTGACTAAATAAAAAAATTAAATTGTATAGAAATAATTCAAGTTTAATAACGGTAAGTAAAACTTAAATTGTGTTTTTCTGAACTATAAATATGAGTCAAATATACGATAGCAAAAGAAATTGATAATATACATTAAATTCAATACAAAAATGGAACACTTCGGTGTTTGTAGATAGTCTACTTTAAATAATAAAATTAAAAAATAAATTACACTTTTTCAAAAGACAGGTACAAGATAAATATATGAAACAGTAGAAAATAATAATAATGGTCATGAAATAAATCTTATTTGAAAAAAAATTAATTCTTTTTGTACTTACTATGACTAGTAGAGAAGTCGTGGACACTTTTGTGTGGGCTTGGAAGAACAGTAGGCTGTTGAGAGCTTGACTGATACGTACAAGTGACGTTCGTGTGCCATTCGAATTCCGCGCTGCATTGCGACTCCTGTGTGTTTAATAATAAAATAAGAAAATCGATAAAATACAAGTATGAGTATATGTGAAATAGAAAAACACGCATCGAGCATCATTATCGAGTCGAGGAATCAATTATTTCGTTAATGATACTTTGCATTCATTTAACATTATCTCCAGGAAACATCCATCACGATAAAAAACCGAATTGTATCGATCATCGATGTAAAATGTTAATTATCGTTTCATGTATTTTGCAACAGTACAAAGTTGAACAATTCCAACTGCAAATGAACAGCATATAGATATAATTAACCATGTGATGATAATTGATTAAATATGATTTAGAAATCAGTTTGGTTATGGTATAGTTTTGTTAAGGTACAATCCATTATTATTATTTTTATAAAATAATATTTATAATATTTTATGTTCATAATATATTTTATTTCAATGATATAATATGTATAATATTTTATAAAAATAAAATTCTTTGAAATCATGTAAATTCAATATGTGATTTATTATGACATGGTTTTGTGATGGTTCGTATTAAAAATGTATACACACTCTTTTAGTATTTTCTAGATAAAATCTATACTACTGTACGGTTACTGGACTTATCTATGAGTACCGTTGATAAATTTATAATTTACATTTAGAATACTACGTAACGAATACGTAAGATGGTTACGTACTTATGTGCAATTTATGATAATCGATATCGTGCACTCGCTTAATATACTTTCGAACACAATTCAAATACTGATAGATGGAAACAATATAACACACAAAATAAATTATACAAAATTAAAGTATTTTTATACATAAAGTACTTCCTGGTCTACACATAAATACAGTAGAAGATTAATATTGTTTAGAAAAAATTTATAATTTCTCACACATTTTGGTTGGAAATCTACGTTTTTAACTATTTTTTCTCTCGAGTCTACTGGCGAGCGAACACCCTGTATAATATATTTTTGTAAGCCAAGTCCATTTCTGGGCCGAAGGACCGAAATAAACTATTATTATTATTAATTACCTTGTGAGTTCTATTTAAAAAAAAGGCCATAGCTTGTTTGTATAACGCAACGGAATTGAAGAAGCACAGGTAACGACAGGTTAATTGTAATTAGTTAGTCATAAATATTATAATGCCGCCCAAATGACCACATTAAGGAAATTTCTATCTTTCAGGCATTCGCTAAAGGTCGCCTAAATTGTGTTTGCATGGTGCAGATCGGATAATGTGATAATATTAATGATACAGTAACTATTTAAGAAATTCTTGTGTTATTACTCCTATAATACTACGAAATGTCCACAATGAGACTAGGACAAATGTTTAATTTCGAATATATTTATTATTAAGCGGGTAAAGATCTCTCTGATGTACAAAAATAAAAGACATTATGACAAGCTGAAGTATTAAATAAAATTATTTCAATAAAATACAGGGTCATCGAAAAAGAATGGCTCGATTTCGCAACCTTATGATATAATAAAATCTGAAACTTACGGAAAGAATTCTTGTGTTAAAATTGAGTTAAAAAATACAAGTTTTCCCACCGCTCACTAGATGACTGACAATGAGTGAAAGACTGATTGTGAGAGTAACTATCGTCTTGGTGTCTGTCGAGCGACTAATGGTGCATATATCGAAACGTACTGAAATGGATAGAAAACTTTGTACCTTTCTGAATATTGTAGCAAAAAATTTATTTGCATATGTGTTTATTATTTTGCGTAATACAATTTGATAATCCCGGCATTCTTTTTCGACGACCCTGTACAGAAACGCCGTTTGAAAGAGTATAACGGACAGAAAAGATCTATTGAGTCGCAATAAACATTAACATTTATAAAAATATGGTTAAAATAATTTAACTTCCCGAATTATTTACGGTGAAGCTCTGAGCAGAGAAGAGGATGAAGTTTTAAACTATTTAAGTGGTAGAACGTATAGTTTGAAATAGGATAGAATTTCTGGGCATACTGTAATGCCATTAAGCACCTTATGAACAAATATTAAGTCTAGGTAAATTCGTCTATGCCCAAGTGATAGGAGACTAATGAGGGCGAGTGATTCACAGTAGCCGTGGTTGAAAATGGATATGAGATACTTATTTTATATAAGTTTAAACTCTCCAGGAACGATGCAACATTCCTTGTTTCTTTGGCGATATCTTACGGTACATGACATTCCATACGTTATTATAATCTTCATCTGATTTAATTTAACGTGAAAAATTCTAAAATTCTTCCAAACCAGATCCGATAGAAAATTTGGCCACGAATATTTGTATATCCATACAATTTTGAAATTGATATATTGTTTATTAAGTTACAGTGAACATTAAAATTGGATTCTTAATTAAAGATTGAAATTTTCATTTTGTAAGTGCAAGTTTCATACTGTTTGAATATTTTTATAGTCTATAGAATATTTTTATATTTTAATATTCTTTATTAGGAAACTTACAAACAGACTTTGTAACTATTTATTCGTTTATTTATGGAAATGTGAAAAAAATGCAGTATACACTTGATATATAAAAATATACAAAATATTCTGAGTAAAGTGCACGTTATAACATTTCTCGGGTAAAACTAATCAATTTCTTTATGAATTTGCATAAACGTCCGCAGTGTGCTAATAAAATATGTAGAAATGACCCTCATGCGTTAATGACTATGCAACACAGTATTTCCTCACAGTTAAGGGTTAATTCAAAGGAAAATTTGTAAATTTTACCGAATATACTGAATAAATTCTTACAGGTATGAACTAGGAATAAAATATTGGAAAGAAATAAACCCATCGTACTTTGGAAATTCCAGGTAGAAAGGGATTTCCCATGCATTACCGGCCCTATACGAATATCTATAACCTATCTATAGAAAACGATTATTGTTCGGGAAACATGGAGTGGTGCTGCAGATTTATGGCTTGGCGACAGGAAACTACCCTATTTTTGACAATGAAGCCAGCAGGAAGGTAAAATCCCTTGCTGGCAGACCGGAACCAGATGGTGACCACTTGAAGGTTCTAATCCAGCGCGAGAGTCAATAGCGGATAGCGAGCCATAAAACGTTTGGCAGCCACTTGTCGGAGAAAGTTGTTTTCCTGCGCGAAAACACTAACTTTTCCCGCCTAAATGTTCGCCCCATCTTAGCCGAAAGGGATGGAAAGAGAAGCGTCCGAGCGTGGAGGTTTTCCATCCGCTCGCGAGGAAGACAGATAGTTTTTGGACAACCAAGTAAGAACTTCGTTAAGCATTGCCAAGACCAAGAAGGGACCGTCCCCTTGGTAGAATATCGAAGAAAAAAAAGATCGTGATCCGACCGCCGGACACGAACGCAAGGAACTTTGATCAGAAGAGTCTTCTCTTAATAGTCAAGCGTCCGTCATATACAGTCCACTAATAATATTGTGGCGGCTCTCCTGCACCTACCACTAGAGAGACATACGAAATAGGATTTTCTCGAAAGCACTCGCGCCAACTACCTCGTCCATATGTATACCGCCTTTAACCTTCCTTCCAATATCCTAACGTCTAAGGCAGGGCCTGCTAGGTAGCCTTACTGATGAGTCCACAAGCAGGCCCAGGAAAGAGTTATCGAATCGCAACTTTCTCACGGGCACGCACATTTCGACCAGCGAATATTTCGGGCGCGAACAATTATCGAAATCTGTTTCATGAAATACCCATACCCATGATACTGACATTTTAAATTAAGGTTGTTGTGCTAATTAATCATTTACTGAATCACTGATGAAAAAAGAAGTACAGAAAATTACTGGAAACTCGTTTATATTTTTTAAGTTTATTCTTGTTTTTATCGTTTAATTGTATAATTACGTAAATATATTAATAATCATCCATCATTTACTCTTGTAAAAAATGTAATATGATGTAATAAAGGTAAAAGGCAATGAACTACATATACATATATCTACGTAATTTTTCAGATAGATAGAAAATAAAAATGAATTGTTAAAATATTTCATTATTGTAGAGCTATCTACAGGATGTCTAAGAAGGCCAAGTAGATGAAAAAAGTTCATATAAACTTATGCCCAAAAATGCTTTAGTGGAAAAATATAAATGTTCACAGATTTTTATGATTTATTATGACATTTATAAGAAATATTCGAAAATTCTTCCTTCTACATAAATGCAGGCTTCCATTCGCCGTAATAATGATTGTCGAACTCTTTTATACATTCCAACTGTATTGGAAATAATAGTAATTGCATTTTAAATACATTCCCAAAGCTGATCTTTTTCTATTGCAAAGATGAAATCATAAAGTAAGTTAATACATCTAAACTTATTGCGGAGAAAGTGTTATTGACAAAGGGTGGGAACAAAATAACTACAAGGATATATTTCACGCCATACATTTATGAAAATCTAAAATACATTACAGCTACAATAAGAATAATTGCTTGTATTGTGAATACTGCAAATATACCACAAATAATATATATACAAGTTATATGACCGATAAACAATTAGATTGATCGGTGGTGGAATCGAATATGTATAGTTGTCCGAGTGTTAGGGCTAAGATGATCAGTTGAAAGATCGAATCGGATCATAATTAATCTTGAATCGTTGATGTCTGTTTGAAAGATTCGATGAATCCGCAGTATCAATGGCCAGCTTGATGTGTCAAATCAATGCTTTGGAAATCAGTGGGAAAAGTAGGTACACGTTACTCGGAATTTATAGCATTCGGAAAACCAAAGTTGGAGGTAATTGGTGGAAAGAATTTGGATGGAAAAATTTGGAAGATTTTCATGATTCGAAAATTAGACCAGACAACCATGAGTGTAGGAGTGAGAAGGCGCGAAGTTGCGCAAGTGGAGGGCGTGCTCGCGGAAACCGCCGAAAAGGGAATACGAGGGCCCGATGTTGGACAGGTAAGCTGGAATCGAGACGCACGATGCCCCATTGTCCAGAAAAGTAAAAAAGTGACTTTACAGCTGTGTTGTGATAGACACAGAAAGGGACCTTAATTAGCTGCTTACAGTCCACGTTGCCGGTAGCCTGTATTGTCCTTAGCTTTGAAAGGAAATAATAATGGAGATTATAGCAATAAGCTAATCCAATATTAAGGATAGGATAACCATTTTAGTTTTCCAAATGAAGATGTGTCTAATGAAGCGAAAAAATCGTCTTAATGAATGAAGAGCTTGCTTTCATCAATGTCGGTTGCAATAAAAGAGACATTTGGATTTTCCTATTGGAGAGGATTTTCCCAATCGGTGCGGTTACTTGAATCACCGTACATCGCGACCTTTGTCGGGCTGCCCTGATCATAATTTTTGAATCGTTTTAATTTTTGCTCGTTATTTAACACTCGAGTATTAAATTTAACGGGTCAAATTTGCAAAATAAGAATATTTCGGAAATTTTTTTGTAGAAAAAATGAACTTGGGAATAAGATAAAAAGTTAATTGAAAAGAGGAATCTTTTACGATTAAAATGAAAAAAAGAATGAAATTTGTACCTTTAAAAGTTTCACAGATAAACATTTTTCTGTGAAGGTAGTTTTCGTAAAAATGAGCAAAAATTGCCAACTTCGAGGGTTTGTATTTCTTAAACAATTTTGAAATAAGTACAGTGATGAAACCCCTCCTATTTGTGCATAGATTTTAACATATTTCATGTTGAAAAAAATCGCAGACATCGAGTACAAAAGTGATCAATTTGGCGTGGAATGGTCCATACGCAAAATTCAATGAATTATTAATATCTTGGAAACTTTTAAAGACCGGTCATTGGAATTTTGTATTTAAGATTTACCTCCCCCTCCCCCCGACTTTGATAAAAATCGGCGACGTGGGCTCTTTGGAACTTTACCCTAACGTTTTATATTTTCTTAAATTTTGAGCTCTTGGAATGCACTCTCAGAAACATTCACTTCAGCTCTTGTCCACGGAAAAGTCTCGACTTCCATCGCAACGGAAAACAAAACGTATCCTCCTTCTGTATCTACAAACTGTTTATAGATGATGTATATAAAACTGTCGCTGAACTGCATCCGAACACGCGACTGCGAACAGTTCTTGTTCGCGGACTGTCTCCAGATTTTTGCTTTCGCCGCCGTTCGCCTGCAGATAGTGCATGTAAACTGTTTGCGTATAGTGTCTGCGGACAAAGGTCAGTCAGTCTGGACGAGGCTTTATCCTCATGAAATTATCTGATGAGATTTTTCAAGAAGCACACCATGTGCCACTCTAAATGGGGAACACTTCTCACAGGGCAAAGGACCGTGCCATAGAAAAAAGCGACTGTACGGAAGTATATTATTCTAGGCCATGTGTCAGGCAGAACTTTCCAGAATTAGAAATGTCCAGGAAGTACACGCATATGCATCCATAATTGAAGGAAAGCTCAAGGTTTATTTTAGAATTATTATACCGGAAATAAACAGAGTATAATAGATATTAATAGAATATAATAGAATATTTTTCAATTTTTAAGATCTTTAACTCATTTAGGTACAATACAATTTTTGTATCGATTCTGTTTTACACTTGCTAGGTGGTGATAAATAAAAATGTCAATATTCCTATGAAACGTGGTTGTTTTTATAAGAAATTCTTAAATTTAATAAATAAATACTGTAAGGGTCGTCAAATGGGTTACTTTTTCACATTGATGTCCAGGATTTTGTTCAAAATGAAGCATAATATAATATATACGAAATTAAGGAGGAGAGGAGGAGATAAGTCATCATTTTGTTGACTTCAAATTTGTTTAAAGAAAGCAACCTATAAAATTTTATAATTTTTACCTATTTTCAAAAAAATTGGTTGCACTTATGAATTTTTATTTTGGAAGCAATTTATCACATCAAGTTCGTTTCTTTGTTTTCATATCAAGCTAGAAGATTCAAATTATTCTAATAATGCATCTTTAAATGGAAAAATTAATGCTGCAATATTGAAAGTTATAAACAAATTTTTCTGCGAGTTTCTGTTTGAAAGTCTTAGCTTTTGTAATTAAAATTTGAAGATTCTTAAGCATCTGGTGCTCTACATTACACAGGAAAAGCTTATACAACTTGTCTCCTTAAATATTTACAGAGCGCAAAGTAGCAGAAGGGACACGTATTCGGAGAAATGAGAGCCCTTTGAAGAGAGAGTTGGGCTTCTGGTTTATTTGGCAGGAAAGATGCTCTTGCTACAGAGCCTCTTTACTGCATTATACAGTGTACTATCTTATTACATTTATTTAAGTCACTGAAACCGGAAACGTAGTAACCACCTTTTCACATACAGGGTATCCGAAATTTATATACTTCTCTAATACTTTACTGAGAATTTTATAACTAAAAAATGCATAATTTTAAATATGCAATGGAAATAATAATTAATGTTTACATTAAAATTAAACATGAAAAGTAACAGGTATAAATAGTAAAAAAAGTAAGTTATTAAACGTAAAAAGATAAATCTATGCAGAATTTATGGCAAAAAATGTAGTATAATATATTTGCATAATATAAAAATGTAAGTAAAGACAAACAACTAAATTCGTATAAAATTTCATAAGTCATCAATAAATGCTTTTTGAGTTATTATATTCTTCTCCTTTTTTTTGAATATTTATTCCAGAACAAGTATGATTAAATTTCTGCCAGTATTCCAGAACCAACGCGAGTGAACTTTTATCAGTGGTATCTCATTGCTAAAAAAAAATTGATATTGAAGTAAATGTCACTCTAGTACGAAATGACTGCGTTCCACATAATCTCGTGGTAATTCCAATGTTTTTTACAATATTCATGTGTAAACACCGCACGTTTACTCATAATTTTTTTTACTTACAATTTGTAATCCATAATTCATAATTTACGATAAACTCTCCTCTTTTATGACGATTATTCTTTGAATTATAATTCACAGTAAAAACACAAAACGCATATCTGATATGATTCTGTTTACGGGTTGATGAATTGACGTAATTGAAGTTCATTGCAATAAACATACAAATTGCATGCATCGCGTTACAAATTACATTACAAATACTTATAATAAACGGTAACTTAATATTGATTATGCTTGTTAATTCCTTTCCAATAAATCTAGTAACAATTTAAGCTAAATTACGCATACGTTTTACGATTATATTGAGTATCGAAGAATTCAAATTAAATTTTGTTTGGTATTTCACAAAATTAACGTAATGACTGATGACTTTAACAGATATTAGGTTTGATTTCATGAAAGTTTAAATTACTTCAATTTTATATTATAAATATATACGAATTTTTCTAGAACCTAATAATATAATAATGAATATAAACTTATTTAAAAAACAAGTATATAATAATGATTATATTAAATGTGATAAAAAACAAACTGAACCACGACGTATGTATATAAATACATAACTGTAGATTATAGGTACACTTCCTTTATTGTTTATGACTCTTGTCACTTATTCTCCTCGTCAAGTAAGTAGGTATATATACGGTCCCTTCGATTTCCATTTCCAGATGCGGAGCTGTGGAGAGGGGATAGAATAGAAAAAAGGAAGGGTGTTGCGTTTCGTCCTGGGCCTGCTAGTAAACTCATCCGTAAGGCTACCTAGCAGGCCCTGCCTTAGACACTGGGATATTGGAAGGAAGGTTAAAGGCGGTATACATATGGACGAAGTAGTTGGAGTGAGTGCTTTCGAGAAAGTCCTATTTTGTATGTCCCTCTAGTGGTGGGTGCAGGATTTACGCTACACCAGAATTTATCAATAACTAAATTAAATCACTAACAAATGTTCGAAAGTATCGTATACACAACAAGGGAATCATTTTTAATCACTTTCCAGTAAGTACTTAGAAATAAAGTGATCAATTTATAATTTAACTAAAACCCGCATTTATACAATGTATACTCCTATTTATGCTATCGTTTACAATTATTCAATCAACTTTGAAATTGATAGATATTAATTGAATAATTTAGTTATAAGATATATAAAGTTATAATCAATTGTCAATGGAAAACAGTATTAACCCTAGAACACTCATAATAAGTGGCTTAAAAAATGTCTACAAAATTCTAATCTTTACTATTTATCATAAAGAAACTGTTTAATGATTTAAACAAAGGAATTAAGTAATGTATTTATTTTTTTGAAACATTCAAGTATTTACAAACTTGATGCGGATATAACATTCTCTTCAACTGACTTTGAATCGTCCAACACTTTAGGTATTCCACGGTTAACTCTGTTTACAGAAAGTAATCTGTGATAATAATAGAATAGAGGAAGGCAGAAAATCTAATGTAAGAGGAACTTTACTAAGACAAAATTAAATTACAGAATATTTGTCGTTCAAATAATTGCGAGCAATATGTATATAAATTCAAATTTCGCGCTACGTGGATTAGGTATAAATTATCTTTGGATATATACCTTGGTAATTATAAAGATAGTCTAAATCGAAGATCTAGAAAGAATGAGTTTATCATTTATTTTGTGTCAAATATCGATCTACAGTATTGTCTCCAGAATTGGCAGTAGTTCGAGATCTCTCGGTGCCAATTGTAGAAACTGTATGCGATTCTAATGCGACAAGAAAAGAGCCGCCGACTCGGTGATCTGGCTAAGAGATAATGCTGCCTCCATCTCTCATCGCCGTGCTCACTGTCTTTGTTCAGTGGAGATAGCGACTGCCAATTCTAGAGACAACACTGTATATTACAAGAACGCAAATGTACGCTCTTTTTTCGACTTCGATGACTCTTGAAATCATTTTTCACAGATGTTTGAATAAATTGCAGAAATTCCCATTGGAGAATTCCTCCTTTTCATGAAATCCACACAGAGGGCCTTCCCCCACTACCTTCGCTGCGTTTATCGGACTGTTCTCTCCCCCACTACTGCCGTTTACTCATTGGGTAGTCGCGTAGTCGATCACGTGGTGTCGTTCCGTCATTCCGAGTTTATTAGACTGGCAGCGAACGAAAGCGCGCGCGAGGAATCGACAGTTCGTGGCGAGCCGTGTTGGTGCGTGTTATGTGTTTATGAATCTCAATCCGGTTTGACGCGATTAAAACTCTTTCTCCGTTTCCCGCGATTCAAATCGAACACGGTGTCCCTGACCGAACGGACGCAGTCGTGTGGAATTATGCGCAGTGTGTTCACGTGATTAAATGAAACAACACGAAAGAAAACAAAACAAACAACGAATGATCACAGCAACTAATCGTCTACGTTGAATCTGGTAAGTGAAATCTTTGTTTCTTAGACGTAGAAATATTTGTCATACCGCGGATAAATATGTTGGCGTTTAGCAACTGCCGTGTTGTGCAAATTGATCTGCGCGTATCGATCCAATGTCATCGAGCGAATTCTTATGATTTTAGAAATAGAAATAAAGAGATAATTCGTGTAAAAAGTCAGAGTATGCGGATAATTACAGTGTACAATTTTGTTTATGTGATAAGCCCAATGGTTATTAAATTTTCAGGTTACGTTGTTCGATATAACTCGACCTTTTTATTCGTATAATGACGAGCTATAGAAGCTTATTTCCTATGATGTGTTTTCCGAGAAACGGTTAACCTTTATTTAGTAATGCGATCGTTTCTTCCTTTTCGTGTTGATTTATCAAAATTCGTACGAATTTTCGCGAGTATCGCTATCTATTGTAAAATAAACATGCATAGTATCCAAAATAATATCTTTCATTTTTGTTGATATACGATAAACAATTTTAATATCGTACACGATAACGAAAATGTTATTCTAGTATGTATTGTCATTGAAATGATTGTATTCATTGGAGTCACGTGTATAAGATGCGGGGTTTGAAATATTTATAATATAGGGGTGTAATAATTTGAATACATACTTTCTAAATTAAATACACACTTTATAAGTTAAATACTATGAAACTATTAAATTACTTAAAAAAACAAAATATATTAATTTATACATAAGTAAGCAATTTTAATAATAAGGACATAAGAATTTATCTGTGAATTATTAATTAGCATCTTCTAATATGTTAGTGTATATGACTTTCTTTTTCATTTGTTTAATTATTCACAACTTTCATTTTTTTTTCTACAGCGATAAATAGTTTTATTCCACAGTTGTTTTTCCTTGAGAACTTTAAGCTTATTTAACGGAACTTATCAATTATTGATTCTTCGAGGAATTGATTTCTTACGTCTAACCACCTATAATTAAGTCTGCGATATATCGACTCCGTGGAGTATCGATATAAAGAGGTAGAAATAAAATACTTGCAACTTGCCTGGAGGACTCTTAAGATACTGTTACATTACTAATCTGCTAATTAGTGATGAGAATAGAAAAATGCATCTGTGGCGGGAAACACCAATTAATAAGTCTGACGACACTGAAAATTACACTCGTGCACTAAAAATCGATGTATTGTTTGTTGTTTATTCTTATTATGAGATTATATACGGGATTTATATTAACATCTGTATAATACATCAAGATATCTCACGTCTATTATGGATAAGATTAATAATTATTTCATCTGTGTGAATTTGGAATTGTATATATTGGAATCGTTTTTTGATCAATGATTTTTACGCTTAACGGATTCAAAATATTTTAAACATTATTGAAAATACCACTGGTAGAAATTACGTATGCATTTAAAAATTGATATAAGACAGCTCATACGGCAATATAGAATTCGAAGTAGTTTGCAATATTTAGCATATTTGCTTATTGGTTCTTTTTATTGGCATCATTAACTAAAAACCGGTATTGGAATCTGTAATTCTCATAAAATACTATTTGTATGATTATGCAGTTTGTCCATCTCGGGAATTTACCTACTATAATGTACTAATAATAGATACGATTGTATGGTATATCATGTACAGAAGAATGATATAGTTATACATAATTGAATATAGTAGATGTAATACATTATGATGTACATGTACCTCTCAAAAGCTAGATTAATTAATTATAATTTTCCTACATTTTTCAACATTACTAACGATGTACATAATTATGGTTTAACTTCTTAAAAATCAAATTATTTCATTTTACGAAGTTAAACCATTTCACTTATGAATGACTTATACATCACGGAATAGTATAATAAAACATATAATAGTATAGTCTAGCATGCCAAATGTAATTATAATATAATTAACCATATAAATAGTCAAACTAATTGGATACTATAAGATGATTATATCATTCAACGTCTATCCTTCGTATGTACAGTGTAAAATTAGAATAATTTTTGTCCTAGTGTAGTACAATACAGTATAATACAGTGAAATAGTGACATGATAAATACATATAATATCTGTATTTTTATTAGTATACATTTTGCATATATCTTTGATATTTATATTGCATTTATTATCTATTACATGATTTATTTCATTTCGAATAGTACAGTATTCAATGTAATATTAATTATTGTAGTAGATTGGAATATATTAAAATATATAAGAATATTGCAATAATAATATTTTTACTTGTGTATAGATGCTGTTAATGTTGTTGGTAAGTTTGGCTGTGGTATTCTACATTAGTGAGAGATATACATATAAATATTGTAATAATAGTATTTATACTAGTGTATAGTTGCTATTAATATTGTTAGTAAATTTGGCTCTACTGTTATATGTTACCATCTAGATACGGTAACAAAAAGTAGGCACAAGTGAATTAACAATGGGTAGCATCCAATTAGTATCATTTACTAGGAACAGAAATGTTAAAATGTTTCGGAGTAATAAATTACATAAGAAGCAGTGATGAAAGAGGAAAATAATGATAGAGACTTGTTTATGCCATAAATGTACCGCCCTCTTTAGCTTAATTGTCCCAATCAAAATTTTTGGATATCAAACAAATGAAATTTGACACTAATAAAAGATTTTGTAAAACATTTGGGATAAATAACGTAAGTCGTTTCGAGAACCTTACAAGATACATACAATCTTCTAATTTTGCTTAAAAAGTACAAAACATATACAGATTCAAATATTTAAAAATATGCTAAATATTATAAAATTAGAAGAAAAAACATTTTAGTTACGAAAGATAACATAATAAATATAAGACAAGATAAGCATAAATGAATTTGACATTTGCATTTTGCTGTAAAAGCAGTTATAGTTAACTATATCAACTCAATGATGATACCTCCTGTTGCATGATCAATAAGAAACGTGTATGAAAATGCGTACTGCTACATAAAATTCAACATTCTACATGTGAATGAAAAATGGAAAATGAATGAATATTCACGTCGTTTCCAGAAAAGAAAAATACTAAAAATGCATTTCCTTTTGTAGTTATAGAAAACAAAACTGGCTAGATATTTAAAAGAAGATATCACACAGTATAAACTTTACTTGATGTACTATGTAAATACACCAGTCAAAAGAACTGTTATCTAACTTACGAAAAAATGCTAATCTTTGTTAACCTTTTTAAATAACCGTGACCTTAATGCTAATGCAAAATAGCATATATAGTACTTCAGTGATACTGTTTTATACTAAATGGAAATTATGTTACAAAATGTATTTTTATCTAATGTATTCAATGTAATTAGATAGTTAATTAAATTTTAAAATTAATACAAATCCATTGCACTAATCTATCATATTAAAATTAAAAACTGTGTGAAGTTACAAATATAAGAATTATACTAATTAAAATTGAAAGTATGTAATCTCAAATTTTTAAATTATTGAAGTCTTACTAAAAGGGTGACCATATGCTAAGTATATTATTAAACCACGTATTAATTATTGTACTAGTATAATAACTTGATATTTTAATTTTAGACAGTAAAATTAGTTAATTTATTTAGCTTTGAACTGAATTGCTAAAAAGCTTGCATATGAAATATGTAATAAAAATGTAAAGCACATTATTTCAAGTTCTAGATATTATAAAAATAAAATAAGATCGTTATAATCGAACCGGCAGCATCATTTTCCACTTGAAAACGAAATCTCTAGTTATGTGTATATCAGAACTTCGCTGATACGTATAGCGGGGCTTATAATCGTAAATGGTAGGTACTATTGGGAGCTCAGGAGTTGGAACTCTACCGACAAGCTAAAAGACACAAGGGGCAAGGAAAATGGGTCACTCGCTCCACCTAGCCCTATCCCCTTGAAAGAATTCTTCGTTACTATTGGCGAATTTGATTACGTCTTCTGTCCATCGAGCAACAAAGAAGGCGAACGAAACAAAATTCGACGGAGTAAGATAGAGCAACAGTGACATTGGCGTAGAATGTCTAATTCATAGGCTCCAGATTTTTAAACATTTCTGAACCTATGAATTAGACATCCTACGCAAATGTCACTGTTGCTCTATCTCACTCTGTCGCATTTTGTTTCATTCGCCTTCTTTGTTGCGCGATGGGCAGAAGACGTAATCAAATTCGCCAATAGTGACGAAGAATTCTTTCAGGGGGATAGGGCTAGGCGGAGCGAACGACCGATTCCCCTTGCCCCTTGCATCTTTTAGCTAGCTGGTAGAGTTCCAACTCCTGAGCTTCCTATAGTATCTCCACCTGGAATCGTATGACTTTAATTCCACGCGAAGTACTTCTAATCTATTTGTGTGAATTAATTGTAAGAGAATTGTTACATTATGTTGAAAGAAATCCTATTTTTCTTTCTTTTTGTTAATGCAATTTATAATTTTCTGTATGTGTTAATTTTAGTTGAACAACTGTGTATGTACGTAAAAATTAACGTTATTGCGTAAATGTTTGAACACAGAGATTAGTGCAGCTGCAATAACGAATTTTCATCTACATCTTGGCCGATTTATGGGATTAAGAGCGATTGCCAGATATGTAATGCGTAATTTTCATTCAAGTTCAAACGGCAATGATAACAGAATAATATTCTTACTTGCAAGTATAGTACATAGATAGTACAGTGTATTAGTATGAGTACAGTAAATAGTACAATATGCAAATATCTACGTTCCAAAGCTAAGGCGTTATTAGGTGAGTGCATAAATTTATATGGATTCGCTATAAATCAATAGACTTTCTTACTTTACAAAAAGTTTACAAAATGATCGTCAAATATTTTCCACGGCTTGTTAGCTTTAAATGTTTCAAATAAGCTATAAATTATTTTTACATAATTCTCAATATGGTAAAAGTTATGCAACTATAAAGAACGGACTTTGACATACGCCGTGGCAATGATTATCGTTCTCAAGTAAAATAGGAATGAATGTTGATCAATTTTACTTATGCTGCTCACAAATCCGTTTAAAGATTTAAAATAAATGTATCGATTATCAAAATTCATCGTAGCCATGCTTAGGTGTTAAATTTAATAAAGCAAGCGATCATGATCTTCGATCAATTAGCCAGTTTTTACAGTTTCCGTCTGCGATTGATTTAAATGTCGTTTTTCCATTGCAAAAAACAAATAATTTTATATAATTCTCTACATTTTTTTCTAGCAACTAACTAGCTTCATTATTATATATTTTTAAAAAATTACTTATAAATTATTAATCGTGAATTTTGTAAATCAATGTTCGACCATTTCTCTATTTATATAATCTTCTTCAAATCCCAGTTTCAATAATTTTTATGTTGCATTTTCTCAATTTGAACATCCATAAAGTATTGCTTAAATATTTCGATTATTCATAATGTAAAAAACTGGAGTTTTCACAATTTTATTATAATACATATTTATATTACATCTAATTTCTCCTTTTTCAATGTGGTTCATTACAACTAATCATTTTATAAACATAAAAGAATAGTATCCATTCGTTAATCTCAAACTATGTGTATCTTTGTATAATTATTCGAGAATTTGCTTCCATCAAATTGCGCAAAATATTGGCAAATTATTTTATAGGAGCGTAAATCAAAGATGCAATAATCATTTAACTTTAGAATTATTAGAGGCATGTAAGTACAATTGATCACAACATAATCCGGTCACATGAAGATTTCAACAGTTTCTTTAAAATGATATATTAATAATGAAAGCACTTAACTCGAAATCCAATTTTAGCATCGATAAAACATTCATATAGGGTTATCCAAAAGTACCTTTAGGATGTTGAATGAGAATATCTGTCAAACGCCATGTTTGTTAGTAAAATAGAGGTGAAAAAAAATAAAAATTGAAATAAGAACGAACGAAGATAATAGAAATAAAACACATATTAGAAAAGGGTAAAGCAGAAAGGGAAAGAAAAAAAGTCGAGGTAGGTGTTCCTATAGTCTATTTTGGATAACCCTTTATCAATGAAATTATGAAACGGTAGCTTCGAAGAAACATTATAATATAAATGAACAATAAATGGATGAAGATTTTTCCATGACGTAAGGCGGCCGAATACTTTTGCGATCCACCGATACGTATTTTTTCAATGAAGACAGAAAATCTGTCATCTCTTTGTTTGAAAGTGAGTTTGTGCACTCGATATTGTTGCTTTTAACAATAAACTCAACATTTTCTAATACGTTTTAACTTTAATACTGTTTGGTTGTAAATTTGTATCTATTGTTGTTAAATCATGGTTCTGAAGGTTTAAAAGAAATTGAAGATTTTTAGGCTTTGTTTTAATCATTGAGACAATATGGTGAGAAGTGGGATTTGTCTTAATCGAAAGCTTATGCTTCAAAGATTACAATGGTGATGGACTGAAATGTCGAAAACTCTTTCCGAGATATTATTAAAAATATATTACGATTCAAATGATAATTGCTTTCCCTTATCTTGAAAGGACGCTCATTCCTCAATGACTATAATAGTGGTGGTTTGAACTGTTGCGAGCTGGTACTTTCCGAGATATTACAAAAAACATATTACACATATGACCCAAAGTATTCGTCTCGAGCGGCAAGTTAAATGGTTATCACGTCTACTGCGTTTGTGTAATCATATACATGTATGTATAGCCAGAATGCAATGTAACAGTGCTAATATTTTTATTAATACGTCGTAAACTATGAGTGTGCGGAAATTCATACCACCACTACAACTATAATCCTTGAGGAACAAGCTGTCAATCAAGAGATAAGATCATCCCGTCTCCTCTTTGTTCCACTAACTAAAGTCGTGCTGATTTTTACAAAACTGGTATCAAGTTAATACACTGATTTACTTTTTAGAACAGGGTACGAACTCAATCCTTTACGAACGTTATTGGCATATAAACGTCCGAGCATATCTGGCGCTTCCGTATTTAATGTAAAAGAATTCAGTTAATATCATTAATAACCATTTTATTAATAATTACGTAAAGATTCGTTAAGCGTTATCATGTCTTATCTGCAAAGGTTTAATATCATTTTTACACTGGTGTATCGAAAACTAAATGACTTAGGACATAATAATGTTCATTACTATCGGAAAGAGTGAAAAATTTTAAGTGGAAAATATATAAAATCTCATTTTTGAAAAGATGTGATCTTGTTAACGCGTAAGGTACAGGTATGGTATAGAATTATTATTAGAGTGCGGCTATTTATGCAAAATCTAAATTTTACAAAAAATGAAACCTTAATAGAGATTCGTTTTATTCTTTAAAAATTATAACATTTTCTGCACTCTTGATATTTTATATATTTCTGTATATTATGGATATTCTGCAATTTTTTTGCACGTTTACATTTTCCGTAAATGTATAAAAATCCGCAATCTAATTATTACATATACTGTATACTACACTCATTGCAGAATATTAGATATAGTATTGTATATTTTCTTATATGCATAGTGTACTATACATAATTGTAGATTGTGTATGTAACATTGTAATATAGTATTCAATATAATGACCCTAGCATTTAAGATTTTATTACCCCTCAAGTTTATTATTGTGTTACTATTATTGTATTTACTAATAATGACATTTGTATTTACATTAAAAATTTAGTTTTGATAACAATATTATCAGCAGTTATATAAGGATGAGTATGATATTTAATTGAGATATCTTTATTCAACAGACAATGCTTGTCTTTGTGAAGTAAATAAATTCCAAGTTTCTTAAGTTTGTCAAGTACACATACGTCTTACATCTGTTCAATATTTAGTATTATAAAAAACTTTCTCATATGTTAACCATATAATTAGTGATGGTATACGGGCATTTTATTAATATTATATCACTTCTCAATTCTATCATAAGTATAATAATATACTCTCTTAATATAACTCTTCCTTGGGTCAGTATAACGTTTTTCGCATCGCTTTTCATTCGAACTTTCAAGCTTTTAAATTCTAAATTCCTCGAATTTCTAAACGCGAATTATTCTACGCCATTGGTTTCCCCAACCTTTAAATTATCAAGAATTTTCTAGGCTTTGAATATTCAAGTTTTCAAAGTTTTAACTTTTCAACCTTCCAAATCTTCCAATTTTCCAGTTTTTGAAACTGCAAACTTTTGAATTCTCAAACCTTTGAATTTATAATATTCTTAACCTTTTAACTATTTCATTTAAGCAATAGAATTTCAGCTAGATTGTATACCTACACGCTTTCCAACAAGCAACTAAGTCGTTCATTTATCCATTTTAATCTATTTGTTTATATATCCGAATGATAAACAAAGAAACTATAGCATTCCTATCAGCAATTTCATATATACCAACCTGATTTTCCATTTATCATGAAAACACGCTTGTACCATCTTTTTCTCCAGATAAATACAGATTTTATATATCATGTCCTGTATTTATCTCTTGTTTCTATAAAACAGTGCACCTGTATAATTTTTTTGCAAAACCCCTCAAATACTAAACATTATATACCCATTAAATGCTAAATTAATGAGAATTAAAAAAGTTAACATCTCTATGGCAGAGAAGCACTCGTTACTTCAACATACTTCTTCCTCATTATTTTACGTCGCATCGACATTTTGGTCATTAGCGAGTTACTTTGATTGACTATTTTAGTTTCTGTAGATGAGATTGGTGCTCTATTTAACCTACGAATCGTTCCAGGTTGGAGCACAAGATTGCTTAACATCTCTTTTATTTATGAAATCTTATTTATATGTTGAATACGATGAATTAATTGCTAATTAATGGAAAATATACAATGAAGTTCAATGTCCCTAGTATTGTCACTTGAATGGAAATGATTCTTACATATACAGTGGAAACTGGTTATTATAATCACGGATAGTGTTATTAGTCTGCTATTATTATCATAATCAATCGGTCCCAAAACGAAAACCAAACTTCCATTATTAGTATCGCATGTGATAATGACACTTGGGGCAAACGATAAGAATTCTTAGCAAATTGGTACTGAATGAAACTTTTCTTTAAAACTTAGGTACTTTTAACTAGATAGACAAACTTATGGCAATTTGCATGTATCTTAACAAAGATAGTATACCCATTAAACTATATACAAATATTACAACCAGACTGTGGATGTTTATGCTAATTCGTATTCTTTTATTTGAAACTGAAAGAGTGGACTTTAATAGAGATTTGTTTGATCCTCTAATGTTGTTATTTTGTAGTTTACTTTAAATATTTTGTATATTTTTATGTATCATGTGGAATTTGTTCGTTTTTTGCAAATTTAAAATTGTCATAAATGCATGGAGATTCACGGTCTAGTCGTAATTGTTTGCGATGAAATGAGTTTAATAATGAAAATTTCTTATCCCCCGCGTAATGTTATTAGTCGGTTATTCTTATAAAAAATTGCAAGTTCCAAAGTGGTTATAATGAGTTTATATAGCAGATATAAGGTGAATAGTAAATTTATCGACTTTATTTCATTATTGTAAATTTTCATATACTTTCTACTTACGTCTATTATTAGTCGCGCATTCGATACTCAAACGACATATTCGCCTGCTAATATCTATTCCGAAATGTTAGACATAAGGAAATACGGAATGTTTATGTGTTGTTACGTAAAAACGAAGTCCAAATTTAGTATTAAAATTTTGTTATTCACCATTCTTTATACATTATTCCGCTGTTAAATAAAATAAATAAAGTGGCAGTATAGGAACGCTGATAGTTCTTGGGACATCTACCCTACGTGTAGTACTACGTAAGCAAACCTCAACAGGTTTCAGAGACAGCAAAGGCAAAGAGAATGCCAAGAGATGGCCTTGGTCTCGGTAAATCGACATTGTCTCAATGGTAGAGACTCTACCTGACTACATACATCAGAGGCATGCAGCTAATAGACCTATGCGAGGCGTATATGATTTGCGACACGATTAGCTAGCTTGGAAGTTATCACATACACAGTTATCAATTCGAAGAATTACAGAGTAATTGAATACGAACACTCGAAACAATAATTAGCCTCCCGTAATGTTTCGTGGGGACCGCCATATTCTTTGTATGTATATGAAAAATTAGTCAAAAAGGCAAGAAAAATAGCGAAAAATGGTTTTGGCACTTTTATATCAATGAAATACCACTGAAATATTTTTATAGAGGTATATTTGATATAGAGGTTTTACTGTACCAATTAAAAATTAAACTACCATTGTACACCCACTCTGTCTAATCTAGTTATGTAAGATACTAATAAATCAAAAGGCAGACTACGAATATTCTGATAGGGGGGTTACAGTTTCGTATTCGTTTTAACTCTTTCATAACTCCCAATACTCAAGTATAAGATATAAGATAATAGCACGAGATAGTTAAATAACAGTAACCATAAAATATTTAATTAATAATATTTTACGTATTTAGATAACCACGTAGTCTAGACATCTGTAATTGCTAATCCAATCCAAATAAAAATATCTAATACCTTTGCTTTAATCGTGGTTAAAAATCTCTTTCGCGAAACCTTGTATAATCTTTTGAATCTACCCTAAATCTAAGAGGTATTATATAAATATACGTGTTTGTGTGAGTTAATGTATCAGGTTTGAAAAATATTTTATCAACAGTACTTAAAACTCAGAAAAGTAGGTCATTAAGGAAATCTAAACACGCAAGTATGCATATGCTGTGTAATGTTTAAAATTATAGGCGACTTTATCTAGATGTTTTTAGATGTACTGACCTACTCTTATACATTTTTGGAATACCGCAATTACGTATTCTAATTGCTCTTTAACAGTTCAATGATAACTCTAATGTAATCTTCTAAGTGACATTATAAAATCAGATTTTACTGTTTTCATTCCAAAAAGAAACAATACCATAATTTTATATACAATAAGTGACAGAATTATTTGCACACGTAGAACATTATCAGTAATATGAAAAAAACAAAGTTAATAAAATAAGTTTTGGAACTTATTTAAAAAGAAAAAAAATGTAGAACTTATACGTTGAACATTCAGTTTTCAAAGATATAAGACTAAAGTTTTGTTATTGATAATGTCGACCTACAAAATAAATTGATGAAAGGATATCCAAATATTGAAGATTATTTCACAAAAATAATAAAATCGATGTCAAAGGGACTTGAATCAGATAGGAGAAATAACCCAGAAAATATTAATTATGTCAAAATTATTAAGCTTTAGAAAATGTACCAATAATTTAGCAACTAAAATCGATGCAAAAAATGATACATTTTATTCTGTTATGACTGTGAATCATAATTTTGTTATTCTGTTTAATAGTTTTATTAGCTCAAGGCTTGAATTATACATTTGTAAATAAAAAATATAAGAAGTTACTTCATTATTTCCTTATTTTTCATAGTTCTTTCTTTAAATTTTTGCCTGTACCAATAATTTTGTGACTCACTGTAACTCAATAATGCGATTATTTCAGTTGATTAGTTTAATGAAAGATTTTCTGGATAGTATTAAGTGTAGTATATTAAAGTGTTAATGTAGTGCACTGCTAGTACACTACTATTCTAGTACAGTGGGGTTCCCTATAACGAACGAACCTTACAACAAATGGATCCTACAACGAACAGTTTTTCGGATTAAATCAGCAGTCCTACAAAGAATGAATATCCTGGAACGAATGCGGGAAGATAGAATCGGTTGTACTCAGCGTTGCCAGGAAAAGCACCCACAGAGGGGCACCCGTCGTAGCCCTTGCCCCGCAATCGCCACCAAGTTTCTTATTCCCCTATTGTTGGAGTAGTAGTGGGAGAATCGGTAAACTGGTAGGGATGAATCGCTTAGTTGCCTAACGATACGACGCGATGATGTTATATACCTTTTCAGCTCTCTCCTCTCTCTCAAGTAGTAGTGGGAGTAGTAGGTAGGAAAGTGGGAGGCTTGCAGGCATTTTTGAGGATGTGAGGCAAGGGAAGTGCCTCTCTGTGGGTGCTTTTCCTGGCAATGCTGGTTGTACTGATTATCTAATTCTGCCTTCATTACCATAGTAACGAAACAACTGATAATCGGAATCTCTCAATAATAGCCGAACAGAATAGTCGTCACAAAGCCGATTTTAATTGGAAAATGATATTATTATTTATATGTTCAGATAATTGTTTCTTCACGTTATATTGGTGCATGTTATTGCAGGAACAGCGATAAGCTAATTATTATTGTACTCCGTACGGTAGTTGTTCTCAAAATCTAGCTTTACAATCTTAATCCCAAGAATCTTAATGTGGTGCAATACCGACTACACGAAAAAAATTGTACGATGCAATTTAATAATATCACTAATGTTCAATTTGATTTAAAAAGCTAGAAGTGTATTTTGTATTCTGCATACAAATATTGAATAAAAAAGTATTTTTTAACACATACAAAGATCGATACATAAATATATGTATCCTACAATGAACAAATCCTATAACGAACAAAATTCTGGAATTAATTAATTCGTTATAAGGTACCCCACTGTACTCGTACATAGTAATATACTTTATCACGATATATTGTTTACACCTTACTCAGCTTTAAATTAGTATTTCTAGTATAATAGTACATTACATCGTAATATATATTAGACTTGAATGTGGTATTAGTATATTAGTCCATATTATAATATTTAATATTTAATGAAATTTCCTACTGAAAGAAACCAAACGCTCTGTTTCACATATACATTATATTACACTCCAAAAATAGTATTTTATAGTACAATGTACTGTCAATATATTACTACATATATACGAGTTGTATACCAACGTAGTATTACAGAGTAGGCTATAATGGTAATAAACTGTAGCAACTTGAGTACATAGTACTTACTTAGTGCTACATAGGAGATCTATCATATTTATCCACTGAAACAAAAACATGAAAATGTTTGTGCGAAGCCTTCACTTTTAGAATTTACTCTGTAGATTCTTATAAAAATACTGTCATACATAAAATATTCTTAGAGAATTTTTAAGTGACATTTCTCTTATTTATTCAATTGCAATACCGTTATCCTTTTCTGAAATTAAACAAAAAATTGTGTAATTTGTTAAATTATTTGGTACTAAATTTTAAAATCTTGTAAAACCTGTAAAATTAATTTCAATACTAGTAGTATTTAATTAAAGAGTGGAAGTAAATATTCAGAATCCCCATTTCCAATCAAATGCTTCCCAACAATGAATTTCACCTAAAATATTTGTACTTCGATTATTCTGATTACTTTCCTCATCATAATACTTAGCAAACAGTAGAATAAGAAGGAAAAAGATAAAGAATATCATATCTCTACTGCATGGTAAACACATAATGTACAGATTTTAAATCGCCCTCTAAACTACTATAATTACAAAGTTTTGAACGTATTCGAATTTTAATAATTTTTCTGACTTTCTTATCACGTTTGACCCCCATGGATGCTTCGTTCGCATGCATACCTATCACCCGTATGCATTACGTATTTTGCAATGAGGCGTGTCTTGATTCGAGTAAACTCGAGTACTCAGGTCGTTAGCCCGGATATACGTTGCACAGAATACTGTTGCGAAGGATTCGATACGTGAAACGTATGATCTTTCGACATTCCTGCTGCTACTTAATCGTAACACTTTTCTGTTGCTTTTTTAACGAAAGAAACATTGCCAAGGCATTATAATTTATTTAGTATCATAATGCATGTGCATTAATACGTAAAAATTAGATTGAGACAATCGAAAGTGTATAGAATTATAAATTATTGGAAAGTTTGATGTTCTGCGATCTTTTGTTGCAAGTAAAGGTTCGTTATCTTGTTTCAATTAAGACTATTATTCTTTTTTCAATCTAATGGTAAAAACTACACAGGCAAACGTAATTTCCGATATGCTTAACAAGTATGCTATAAAAGTTACCACATCCAGTGACTCATATTCATGATATTCAAGTTCTAAAAATGGAATCTTTCTCCGAAGTCTACGCACAAAATAAAGAGATCATTCCCATGCACACATTGTTTAACATCTGTGCGATGTTCCGTTTTTCCCGGAAAGAAATGTATGGTTAAAAAGCTGTTTCTAAATGAGATAAAAAAAGAATAAAACAAACAAAACTATGGAGAAAGAGTAAATGATGAATATAGATAAGAGAAGAAGAAAAATAAAAATAATATGTAATAACATGTGCACAATTTGAACGCAAAGGTTGAAGAAGTTAAAGACAAGAAATTAAAACAGCTTCCAAATATTAAAGTGACGTCATTTTTAATAAAAAAAAGAAAAAAAAATAAAAGTGAAATAAAAACTAATTATGAAAGTTCTTATTTGATGTTTTCATACAATGTTAACTGTAAAAATAGAGCGTAAATTATCGAGAATTATTTTTAGCTAGGGGGCCTCATATTTTATAAATTTATCGATTTTCTGAGAAATCACTATACGTGAAGTGGAAATAGAAAGAACATTGAATATGTTTTCACACGATCTGAAAAATATTTGATGTAGAGCTTTTAACTTGCAGAATTTTGTATTGCAATTAGAAAATAAATAATTTATAGCTCGTTTTTCAGTCAGTAAATTTTAGCAACAAAATATTGATAATATTTCAGTAGCAGTCAAATTTTGTTTCATTGAATCTTCTCGCGAGTAAATTATTTTTCATTAAGAATTTATTACACTCAAACTTATCATCGAGTTCGTAATGAGTTCTAAGTTGTAATTAATATTTCAGCTCTTAAGTGGATCGTACGCGTTCCATTAGCTAAGAAAAGCTTAACTAAAATCAAAGCATATCAATATTCATCTTAATTGAATTATATGATACACCATTAATGTTTTCTGAATAGTTATTAAATTATCAGAAGTAGGTGTATCTTCAATTATGTTACCTCTAAATGCGAAGACTTCGAATTCCAATTGTCTAAACATATATGTACTTCAATTTTTATCGTAGATTCTAGTTTTATATACACATTTAATAATAGTTTTTCATAGTTCAATAATATTGTTTGTAATGACCTTAAAAAAAAGTGAAACATTCTAAAACTATTAATGGTTCTACTTTTATATATAAAAATAATGATGACACATAATATATGAAAATGTAACAAAAATATATAATAACTGTATTCATTAAGATTTAATTTTGTTTGAATTTTTTTTAATATATTTCAATACAGTTTTATAAAACATGTAACGTATTTATTTGCAATTGTCCATTGAAATTATAATAGTAAAGTATAAAATTTATTACAAAAAAAGTTAAATTTAAAGTTGAATTCTACTCCTAACAAAAATTCAACATCATAATGTGCCAGCAAATTAACTTAAATGAAAACCACAAGCACCCAAATATCTAATGAATAATCATTCATATCAGGCCAAGTGTTCTGCGGTTGGGTAGCGCGATTAAAATTGTGTCATTTGTTACATCGTGCATATCTTGTTGACAGTTTTGAATGAACAAGATCTCGCGTGTTGGTGTCAGAAATTTCAATAAAGAAGTATCATTGAAGTGCATAATTTTAACTTTATTGCAACTGTTAAGGCGTGATTCCACTGACAATGAGACGACACTAAGCGGCCTATAGTATGCCACATGTATCCTCTGTTTTGAAATAAATCTTGTCAAAAGGTATCGCATCAAGATGACAAAGAAAATTTACAAAATTTCTCTTGCAGTAGTTCAATTGATTACAGTCCTAAACTACGCTACGTGTTGCTTTATGTCATATTACTTGAAGGACTCTGTGTCGCATGCTACATGTTGCGTAAATATTGCCGCACTGGAACTGTACCTTTAGGCATTAAGTAAAGCAATGGACGCTTAAGCTTCCGTAAGTTCGAAAGTCTGCGTGGAAATTCTCGCATTACAGGTTACAGGTAGCAACTTTGTTCTAGGAATACTTTCGCGACAAAATAAAGAGAATGGATGTAGCGAAAGGAAGCGAGACAGGCATAGTAGGCCAAACAGTGACGACTTACTGCATCTTTCTCACTTACTTTCGCTATTACACTGTCTTTATTACGCCTAGCTCAAGATTTTGAGTGGTAGGGTGGGTTATGATAGGACTGGATCGTTGAAATTTAGGTGTTACGATTTTATAAAAATGAAAGCGTGCATTACTGTAAAATGTTTCGTGTAGTCACCTTACCATAAAGCTAGGGACCAAGCAACACGAACCATAAACGCCGAAGGAATCCTCGTTTCCCAAAATTTCAATAACCATTCATACCATATTTAGCATGCCGTTAACATAAATTGACCAGATTGCTCGTGCAGAAATGTGAGACTTAACAGCTTTATGAAAATATTCTAGTAGGCAGTTACAAAGCACGCAAAACAAATAAGTTTTAATAATAATCTTAAGACATTATTTATTGCATGTCGATTATATTTATTTGTACATTATTATACATTATATGTATTGTTATGTAATTACCAACATGTCAATGTCTAATTCAGAACACTTTCCACATTTTCAATGCAGGACAAATAACTCAAATCCGGGACAATTTTCAATGCGAAACAAATAGCTCAAATCTTGAGCGTCTGGTCAAATTACAAAATTACATAAATATAAAATTTAAAATTGTATTGTAAACATTCAATATTCCCACCTTCTCCCACCATCGATCACACCAGCGACATATTTTTAGTCAGTCATGGTAAAGCGAAAAATAGGAACCGCCTAACTCGAGGTGATTTTTGTAAGGGCGAGGAAAATACCACGCGGTCTGTGTAAACCATCATTGAAATAGTAACTTTCTCGAATGAGTATGTAGTTTACGTGTTCAAATAAATACACAAGTAGTTACATATACAGGTGTTCATTTCATTTTCAATCATCCACGCACTGTAAGTACGACGTGTGAGAGGGCGTATAGCAGTTCGGCAAATTATTAAACCTAAACTCTCAACAAAAATTATGTAATTCACATAAAAGTGAAAGAAATCCAAATAATTTATATAATCTTCCACAAACATACTCTAGTTTCTATGAAAATAAAAAATAATATTCACAATATACGCAATTCGGGAAGTTAAATTGTCTTAACCATATTTTTATGAATGTTAATTTTTATTGCGACTCAATAAGTCTTTTTTTGTTCATTACGCTCTTTCAAACGGCGTATTTATACTTTATTGAAATAATTTTATATGATACTACAGTTCGTCATAATAACTTTTACTTGTATACATCAAAACGATTTTTACCCGTTTAATAAATAAATTCTAAATACTAAATTAAACATTTGTCCAACAAAAGTATTTGAATATGATATTTTTACAAAATCGTAACGATTCAAAACATTGACATTTTTTCTTGGAACAAGTCATGACTTTTTAGATATGTTAGTGCTGTAGCAAATGAACGACTTATTTTAATAAGAGTGGGAGATCTTCAATAATAGACTGAAGATTATACTTCAGTATAGTAAGAAAGGTGTATCATACTGATCCAAATACAGAAGACGTGCCTTACATAAATACACAATGACTTGGTAAGAACGTGTATATAGTAGAATCCCCAATACGCGAACACTTGGATCACACATCTTCACAGTATCTATGAAAAATGACATGTAGAATAATAAAATCTACGATAATTTGAGAGTACACAGTCTTCGTCAATGTTAAAATGTTTAAAAAAATATTTACGCAAGTAAGACTACCATGAATTTGAAACGTGCAGCCTTCTATTTACAATAGCCCAAATTCAAATTCATGGTACTCTTAGTTCCATACAAAATTTTTTAAACATTTGGGAGTAGTTTGAATTTTTCCAACTTTTCTTTTTACAATACCATCTTTACTCTCTTAATCGTTTCCCGGTACATAATGATTTTCGAGGTAATTTAACTTCGGGATATGAAAGTAAAGGGTTCAGCCTTTAAAATGACACTATGATAGTCATTGTACGACTATTTTTTACAAAGTTACAGTAGTTCAAAGACTGATAGCGTTTCGGTCCAGTATGCCAATCCATACTGACGTCCATCACTGTATATGTCAATTCTGTCAGCTTCTATTTCATAAGAACGATTGTTTTACAAAATATGATACTAGTAAGGAATATTAGATATGAAAATAAGTAACTTTTAAAAATTGTATTAAAAATTATGTTAATTCAATAAAACCGGAACATTTTAAAAACTTGCATAGGTATTTATTTAATTCTCTCAAAAATTCTCGGAAATGGATGAAAGTACAGAAAAAGTAATCCGTCCGTTAAGTGTTGAGAAACCGAACAGATTGATTTTCATAGATGCAACAAACTTCTCACATATATCAAACAGAATTCTTAACCCCTCATCCTACGGTTATTTTATTCCCTAGGTATGCTGGCGTTATGTAGTGACCGTTTTCGTATTGTCACGTACAAATTATTTAAATATTATAGGTGATTTTTATTTAATAACCTACGATCTTATAAAACAAAGCTAAAATTCGAGTTCAAATAATATTTTATCCTTCAATAATATCAGTATCTGTTGAATCTATACCATAATTTATAGAAAGTGTGTGAATCGTAAAAATACGTACAACGCTTTAGGAAATAAAATTAATTTATTACAGACATTTATAGTGTCATGTTTTGATGCACGGGTTTTAACGCATGTATGAACGGTTCTATTGCTTTATGCATGTGCTTATTAACACGACAAAAATTATTAAATCATATCACATACGTATCTTAACGTTAATACAAATTAAACGTTAGCGTAAGTTATCTATGGAATCATAAAAGACTATTGTATTGTGTATTATATATTGTACTGAAAAATGTAAAATAACATCATTTTATTAAACTAGCAATCTCAATTCGCAGATTCAAATTCAATTCAAAATAGATGTCCTATGATAAAGTAAAAGCTTCAAAAAGAACATCATGAAGACGAAACCATTAGTTCAATTCATTGGCAAGATATTCTAAATAGTTTATCAACATGGTGTCGAAACGATGTATATTGTATACTCAACAATGGCATTGGACTCATTACTAAAAATAAACATGCAATAGCTTGTTAGATGTAGTAACCGTAGAAATTAATTCAGTACCTCTTTATCACAAAACTGAATGGTCGTTTATAAGACTCAAATATTATTTTCAGGATTGAAATAATCTTCATTACTATTGCATGTCTGTTTTTCATATAGTTAATTAATTCAATGTAGAAGCATTGGTTTAATTTCTACATCTAATACTTCTTGATCTGTATGAAGCCTTCTACATATCAGAATAATTTATACTAAGATATTGCGAATGTTTCTTGGAAGATTAACTTCCTGTATGATTTCTAGCGGTTACAAAGAGATAATGTTAGAAATAAATCGTAACGTAATTTTAGATAAATAGAGTCTAATACTAGACTAAATTAAACCTGAACTAGAGTCCAAAACATAGTGGTATGTGGCAAGTACCGTTATTTGGACCAGATTATTACAAACAGTGCTACCCAAAAACAAAAATAAAAAAACATTCTTTCATCTAAGCCCGTTAAATTATTCATCAATTCATCGGAGCCTTCTAGAACTTTCTATGTCTCCAACCTTTATAGTTCTCTATATCCTCGATGGAGCATTACTTAAGCAACAGAAAAGTTCATTTCTTTCAACAATATCCCGTCTTCTTATCTCATCAGGAGAAAGTTGTATACCGCGTTTATCAGATTAATTGTATCGTTATTTCTCACCTTCTCCTCTGTAAATGAAAAACTTTTGAATGAACACATTATCATTTTTGTTTTGTTTAATAGGGTACGTCGATCGTACACGAGGCTATGCAAAATGATCAAAGCATCGTTTCGATATTGGATTGTTTTCTGGATCATCTTCGGGACTTCCTATGCTTTTGATATACAGTGTCCAACACAAGGAGCCTGTAGCTGCAATCCGAGTCACAACGGGGACATTGAGATACACTGTCGAACTGGGAACGACTCGGCCTTCATCGTGAATATTCAGCCACACGAATATATTCAGGTAAGCATGAGTGACTCATTCATGCTTCTTTAAAATGAGAATTGACGCGGAGGCATGCAGGGAATAATCAGTGAAGACCTAACTGTACACTCTAATCTGTCGTTGTATGATTTGTTTAATTTTGAAGAAAATATAAATTTGTTATTCTCACAAGTGATACTAATAGGAAAACAACAGTAAAAACATTTATTTAGTATTAATAATTTAGATGAGCACCTCTGTTGCATGATTTTGCAAAAAAAGCAAAACAAGATTTTAAAGCATTCGCAATTTTTTATTTAAAAGGAAGACTTATGAAATACATATACCAACATTGTTGCGTTCCTCGATTGCTCTTTTTTAAAGGGAAATTTCTAACCGGTTTTACAAAACAAGACACCAGCAACCCATATGAAGATACTCTTCATCAATGATTTTATCGCCATTATAATTTTGTATAGCCAAGTCTGGAACTTACAGTGTTTAATCACATATAGAATAATTTCTTTAAGCTAGGAAATGCATTCTTCACGATGAAATGTTACATATGATAAAAAGTTAGCATATCCCTCTGGTCCGCCCGCCCCCAAGTATTCCATAACATATTTTTAGAGTGTAGCATTTTAATTATAAAATCATGCTATCCTTAATTATATTTATAATTTCTATAAGAATTGTTTTAAACATTGCGCATTAGAAGATAAAAATGTATTTCTTGTAAATTTTTAAAATAAATATAGCATAATATACTATATTATTGCATTATTGTATTACTATACGGTAATATAATTATTATATATTATATTGCATATGTGCCTAAAAAAATAAATCCTATTAATTATCATTATCAGTTCATTTAAATTTCTTCATTAAAAATCAAACAATTAGAGATTAAAATAATTGAAGTTTTAAATTACAAGAAAAATATATCAATGAAAAAATAAATATTGTATATAATATAGTATATTAAGTGTAACAATATTCTAAAAGAAAAAAAAATAAATGTAGTGTGTAAAAATAAGACATTTGAATGTAACATTAGAACAACATCCTCTTATAGTTATACGCTTCGCTCCTTAATTTTCTTCGATATTAAGAGTCGAAACTTTCACTTTCCCTTGCGTAATACGGTATCAATTTACGTGGAAAAATTTACCGCAACCATTACCGCGACAAGAAAATATTCTTTAATAATGTAGTATGAAAAATAATGGTAATATAAAACAATTTTGTTAACAAAATTTTAAGTATTTTATGGAAACACACTTCTCTGCGTAAAGATCTTTTTGTAAGCAAAGATGCCAAGGACATCGGCATTTTTTTAAAATATAATTGAATATCTTTCAATATACTTAAATATGACACGCACGCAGGTAAATTCCACGATTATAATCACACAAGGTCAATGAAGGTTAGAAATGAAGAAAAATACAGCAAATTAAAAAAAATATATACATAAGATAGTAATTAATTAAAATATAGTAATTACAAATTAGTAAAGTGTGTTTCCTAAAATACTTTTTCAAATTACGAATATTTTCATAATATTCAAATTTACTGTCGCATGCTTGAAGTACTTCATCTTATACAAAAAAAATATAGCCCAAAAAGAAGAGAATGAAGCTTTTTTCATTTGGAGCTTTGTTTTTTAGAAAATCAACCATAAAATTCCATCAAGGACGCATGTACTAGAGAGGTAACGGAAGTCTATAAAACGGATTTCTTCGCATTTAACTACATACACTATTCATATTTGTAAACAAAGTCATATCTTGTTTGCCTTCTGTTATTCATACTATGTTTAATATGGGCTCACATTAAAGAGTTAGTTTTCGCTAAAAATTATAAATTCGTCGATGAATTAAGAAACAATATCATACAAACATTTAAAGAAGTAAAAACGAGAAATTTATCTCCAATTCTTCCTTAATTCCGTCCAGCAATACTTTGATTGAGACGAAACGGAAAACATTTTCAGCAATTTGTAGTTTAACAAAATAAATGTATTATTGAAACTTTGTGCATTAGTTCAATTCCTAACAAGCTATAACATTATTGACAAATATGAATAGAGTAGTTACTACTATTTTTACCATCCTTTTGTAACAACCTATTTTTATCAAAAAGGGTCAAATGACCCTTTTGCATTTGAACGCAGATAACTGTGGAAATAAATAATCGAAATAATAAAAAATGATTTTTAATGTTTTTGGATTTCTTAATGTAGTAATTATAAATAAAATAACAAAAATTCAAATTTTAAAAGAAGTCATTTTTTGGTAAAAATAGTATTAAGTGCAAAGAAATTCGCTCAATAAACTCTCCCATCACCTCTCAAGTACATCTGTACTTGCAACTTTAAGGACGATTCTCTCAAAAACAAAGCCTCAAATGAAAAGGCTCTATTGCCTTTTTTCAACTTATTTTTTCATGTAGAGTCGCCCCTTGCTCGGTTGTATCACCACTTTCGAAACATCCTGTATAGGCTAGACACATAACTGCTTCCTCATGAGTTAAAAAATGGATTTCTTGTTAGAAAATCTTAATATCTAAAAATCCTTTTAATCAGGAATTCAAATTTCTAAACTCGCGCAACTCATTCATTCACCAAAAATTTGTTTACCATTCTAGATTCAATGTCGCAACTCCCCAGAATGGAACAACTTCTACTTACCCCAGTTATTATCTACAAAAGAGGTAAAATCCATATACATCAGGATGTGCGGTTTGCCTACGAACTTGAGCTTAGAAGAAATTCCATATAAACTTGGTGCACAAAATATAGAAAAGCTGGTATTCCAATCTTTCGGCAATTTGAGTACTACCCTGAGCAAAAAGCATTTACAAGGTTTCCCAACCTTACAAAAATTGATCCTTTCAAGCAATGGATTGACCAACCTCAGCAGTGATGTCTTTGAAGGTGTACCAAACCTAACATGGCTCGATTTAAGAGAAAACAATGTACAGCTATTCCCTGGGATCTTTACTAACACTCCGAATTTGGAAGTACTAGAATTAGGTAACAATATGATGGAAAACATGGAACCAGGAATATTCGACTCGTTAATCAAGCTAAAATTTTTGAATTTGTGGAGGAACAAGTTTACAAAAATCAAACCAGGCACCTTTAATAAGCTTGTGTCTTTGAATTCTCTGGACTTGAATTCTAACGAGTTAACCACCTTGCATGAGGATGTTTTTATAAAGCTGGAGAATTTAGAGGCATTAAATCTGTTCTTGAATAACTTCTCCTCACTGCCAGAGGGTTTGCTGCAGCACAATGTTAAATTGAGGACTGTAAATCTGTTTAGTAACAAAAGAAACATGACGAACTTGCCCAAAGGATTGTTTGCCAATTTAACCGAGCTTAGATCAGTGCAGTTGAGAAGGAATGGATTAATCAGTGTGCCAGCAGATCTATTTCATGGCTGTATTAAGTTGAAAAACATTAGTTTGGAAAGAAACTATCTCGAAGCTCTCCCTACAGATCTCTTCAAAGGTTTAAGCAATTTATCAGTATTGGAATTAAATTTCAATGAACTGACATCATTACCTGATATGATTTTTTCACATTTGAAAAATCTGATTAGACTGGATTTGTCTAAGAATCATTTTACATCAATATCTGGGTGAGTTTAATTATTTTTATATTTAAGTTTAATATTGAATGTTTATTAGCAGCAATGAATTATAATAAAAAATTATTTATAATAAAGATTAATAATTTTTGTTCATTTTAAACTGTTCCAGGCATTTGTTTAGTAACTTAAGATCTCTGCAAGTCTTAAATATGGAAAATAATAAGCTAAAAGTAATAGACGATACAAGCTTCAATTCCTTGACAAACCTCCGCATTGCAATATTCTCTGACAATGAACTAACATTTAATACATCATTAGCTCCCTTCCAAGACGAATATGGAAAGATATCACCTTTCCATGCTTGTAGCAGTTTAGAAGAATTATATTTGGCCAGAAACAATATTTCGGAGATATTTGCGGATTGGATTATAAGCAGCTTAAAGCTGCGAAAGTTAGATCTTAAGTTTAATCAGATACGAAGCATATCGGTAAGTTTATAGAAATAATTTTATCATTATATATTATATCGATATAATTAATCGTTTACTAAAATTATTCACAACTTTTTATATTTAATACGATTCCATTAATTCGAAGTTTGATTGAAATTATTACATACTAGCTAAAAAAAATCATTTTCTTAATGCAATTCCTTCCAATCTAAAATTTCATTTCAGAGCGTAGATATGCAATTTTTGTCCAACAACATTGAAGTGGATCTTAGACATAACCAAATAAAGTACATCTTCCTAGCAAGAGCTGAGGAAGTATCTAGATACCAACAAAATCCTCGGGATGTAATAATATTGGTTGATAATAACCCTATAGCCTGTGATTGCGCAATATACAATTTCCTTCGTTACTTGGAAGGAAGGATGCATCCCTATGTTCAGAACTATTTTCATATAATACCAGGGGGCTTAACATGTCATAGTCCAGAACGGCTAACAGACGTAATAGTAGTGAATTTAAAATCTAAAATGTTACAATGTGAAGTATTCGATTCTTGCGAAAAAGAGTGCACGTGTTGGTTGAGGCCTAACGACAAAACATTCTTGGTTGACTGTTCAAACAAAAACTTGACAACCGTGCCTAGAAATATCCCTATTCTATCGAATTATAGCCTCGAATTAAATTTGTCGGGCAATAAACTGACGAGAATGTCACCTTTAGTTGACATTGGTTTGAATAATGCATCAATATCTAAATTGTTGTTATCGAATAACAATATCTATGACATATCTGTAAATGAATTGCCAATGCATATTGAGGTACATAAAATCTTCTTTGTCTTTAAGATTACGTATGACAGCTTTATCATTTACTGCCTTTTACCGAATTGGTAATGATTTATGAGTCTAATCTTGAATATTTCAGGTTTTGGCGCTAGACAATAATAAGATCAGTAAATTAAACTCTACTGTGTTGAAATTTATGAACGAAACCAACTCGCTGATGAAGCTGACGTTGCATGGGAATCCATGGACGTGCAATTGTGACGCCCTAGACTTTCTCAATTTTATTCAAACAAGAGTCAAGGAGATTCCAGATTTATCACTGATCACATGCAAAGATATGACTGTCTCTATGCTAAAAATGGTAGCAGCAGACCTCTGTCCAGCGGAAACCATGATAATTGTAGGAATAAGCATGGCTATAGCTATCACTGGATTGTTAATTGGCTCAGTAGCAGCATTGTACTATAGATATCAACAAGAAATCAAAGTCTGGTTGTACGCACATAAATACTGTTTGTGGTTAGTAACTGAAGACGAGCTGGACAAAGACAAGCTGTATGATGCCTTTGTAAGCTATTCACATAAAGATGAAGACTTTATTACGAATGAATTAGTGCCGGAACTAGAGAATGGTCAAAATCCTTTCAAACTTTGCCTGCATTTCCGTGACTGGCAGGCTGGGGAGTACATACCAACGCAAATTGCACGTTCTGTTGAAGACTCTAGAAGAACTATAATAGTATTATCACCTAACTTCTTGGAGAGTATTTGGGGACGAATGGAGTTCAGAGCAGCGCATCATCAGGCACTTAACGAACGCAGGGCAAGAGTTATTTTAATTCTGTATGGTGATATTGGCCCCACCAATGACTTGGATGAAGAACTCAAGGCATATCTCAGTATGAATACATACGTGAAGTGGGGAGACCCTTGGTTCTGGAACAAATTGCGATACGCACTACCACATCCTCCAGAATTGACCAAATACACCATAAAAAGAAGAAAGGTCTTTGAAAATCATAAACCATTTATGCAAATTAATGGAGAGAAGGAACTGATTTATTCAGTTGGAAGTCCTGAAACGCCACCTGCAGCAAGCACTCCACCTGCAGATACTCTTAAAGCATTTACTTGTGATGAAAAGAATGAAGGCAAACAAAAACATTGTGAAAATTTATCCCCAACTGAAAGTAATGTTAAATTCATTCTGTCGTCGGAAGAATTGATTAAACATAACTTAATGAACAAGGTACAGTGTACGACCGTGTAATGAGATATATGAAACCTCAAACTGTTTTGTGCCCCATGGATTTGCAACAATGAACCTACCTATACGTATAATTTTATGAAATTGAAACCTAGGTTTTTAAGTGATACTACGTGTTAGATGTGCGAAAATGTATTTACAAATCATCTTGAATGTATCAGAGTTATCAGAAATATTTGGATTTATTAATACATACATAAAGTCTTACTCTTTAAATTTCAATTAAAATATATAGTCTCATATCTTTGGATAAGTCGATTAATAACTGTTAATATATAGTGCAATGCCAAGAATTTATTTCTATTTTATAAAAACGATTCATCTCATTTGTAGATTTTTAAATTTATTCAAATATGAACCCTTAAGTATAAATATAAGGAGATGTTAAAGACAAGTTACATACGACTGAACCAACTTAGTGTTAGAATATATGAATAAACTATTGTAAATAAGTGTTTTTTATAATTTTATATGGACTCAAATTTGGAATGTGTTGAAATAGATAATTATTGTAGGCGTAAAATCAACCTCGAATCATTGTTATCACATAAGATTCATTTCCATTTAGCATCCGTTTTATGTATGTACGTTAGGTATGAATGTATGTATGAATACTACTACTTTCTCTAATAATGTTTATTGCTTTTATACGTAAGTTAAAAAAGGTTTAATATTAATTGTATTTAATAGCTTTAGATTTAAGCGAGTATACATATTTAAATACGAATTAATAGGTTGTCATAGTGTAATTCAATTTATGTCATCATTTATCTGATATTTAATGTAGATATTAAGGTCACATACGAATGTATGTTGTATACAGATATGCTCTACATATCACTACATGTATCCATTATTCTATTGCTCAATTTTATGAGCTCGTAATTTTTTTAACAAGATTATCATCAGACATCAGTAATTTTCGAGTTTCCATAAAGAATCTTAAATCTAATAATTAAAAATTTTGACTGGAATAAATAAAGAATCTCGTTACAAACTGCTAAATTTCCTGTTAATTTTCATTGTATTGTACTACATCACTGTCAAGACAATTGTATATATTATAAAATTAATATTTATACGCGTACCTGAGAAATAAACATTCACATAATCTTTCAAAAATTTTGAAATGTTTTTTTAGTTTATATGCTTCCTATTTTTTGTAATACGTATAATGGAGTACAAGTTCTTCTATTATTAAAGTTTAATATAAATTTATGATCTATTGTATGTTTAAATAATGACAGCACAATAAGTAACAATAAATAATTCAGTCTATTGTTTATATCAAAAGAAAAATTACTTTTACTTACCCATAACAGCTTTGGTTCGCCAATTCCCATAGACTCATTGCATACAAATCTTACTTCAGATGTGTAGGAACCTAATTAAACAAAAAATGCAATAAAATTAAATTAATTTATTATTTAAGATTTTTGAAAAAAAAAAATATATATATATTGCATTACTCACTATGGATGCATTTGCTACCATTAGAATATTGGAGTTTTATAACATCTCTGCCATAATCAAAAATTACATTTGCTAATGATCCATAGCCATTATTTCCCTGACACACAGCAGAACCGTTGCAGATCTTTTCCCCATCACATATACTTATGCTATACTCCTTTCCTTGTTTACTTTTTACCTACAGATTCATATTATAACATTACATTATTTTATTTAATTAATTTCTGGAAATGACTGTCAGATATTAATAAACTTACATGGTACACTTTTTGGTTTTTATGTAACAAAGAAAGATTGCATTCATGGGAACGCAACTGATCGTTTATGATACAAGGAGAAACCCAATTTCCCATTGTAGCTCCACACGTTATACTCGTTTTCCATTCAAAGACGTAAGTGCAGTCTTCATAACTTTTAAATACGGGATATCCCTGGAATTAATCATAAAATACAAACGTACCTTTATAAAATTACAAATAATTTCGCAAATAAATAACGATTAATTACTTTATCATTATTGTAACACGGAAATGTGAAATTCGAAGAAATTAATTTTTTGGAATTTTCGGGACAAAGTGATCCACCTTCGTAACGCAATATTGTTTCGTGATTTTTATCTAATACAGGACTCTCTCTTGGAAACCCCAAACTCTGCAAACAATAAATATTTCTTACAAAATTGTTCACATAAAATAATTGTACATTTATAAAGAACTTGTAATAGTTACTTACAACTTCATTTACATATTCGTTATCTGAACTTAACGATGCCTTGCAAACTGAACTGCCATGGGCACATGTTAAACCTGGTTCAGAAACTAGCGGTCTACATACGTTTATATGAAACTCAGTTTTGTTTACTTTTACAACATAATTAGTAGTAGATTTTATTAAAGAACTCAAGTTTATCTCGTCGTCATCTGTCGCACATTTGATCTAAAAAGGAATCAAATTTGAACGTCAGTGAACATTTCAGCAACAATCATGAAATAACGATTAAATGCAGAAAATATTAACTAACTCTTTTTTCGCAAACTAAATCAGTGTTCCAGTGTATAATTAATTGGCAACGATTTTGTTCCATAACAAGTGGTTTATCAGGTGATCCTTCTGCGCCGCATACAAATGCGATAATTGTATAATGTTGTTGTCCATCTCCACATAAATCTCCATCTGTATAATTTAAGTATGGTCCACCCTCCTGCCACATTAAGTTTGTATTAACTTTTCCCATGGACGTACTATTTTTGGTAAGGCAAACTCCTAAATGTAAAAAATAAATGATAAATTTAATAAATTGAATGATAGTACAATTACATTACAAAATTTAATAACAATGAAATATAAAGTACCTGTTTCTGGTGCACACGCTGTATTTATAGGTGATCTACACACTCCAAACTTATATTCTATATCATTCTTTGTTGTCGTATAAAAATCTTTGTTCATTAAAGAACGTAAATCGTATGTGAAACTTGTAAGAGGATTATTTACTGTACATTTGCCAGCAGTTACCGCACTATGATTACGAAGAGATTCTACACTGCAAGCTGCTGCAGTTTGCCACATTAGTTGGTAATGACATTCTTCACGTCCCCTAACATATTCTGGAACTGTATCCTGACATATGTAAAGTAAAGACTTATGAAAAGACATGGTAAAATTGAATTAATAAATATTTTGTGTTATAATATTTACCATAGCCTCAAGATCACATATAAAAGTAATAGTAGTTCTAATATGTCCTTCTGTAATGTTTCTCATTTTACACATATCTCCATCTGGATATTTCAGCTTCAGTTCCCCATTTTCAACATATGGTGGATGTTGAACTTCACCCAAAGTTTCATATCTACAAAATAATTCATATGTAATATACATTTTTAGATTAACAATTATGTTAATTAATATATGAAGAATATTCTTTGAATAAAAATACTCACTCAGTTCCAGAAGTATTGCGTAAACAAGCTCCTGATTTGGTTTGACACAGGGCATTGTACTCAAATATCACGGAATGGCAAACATTTAATATGATTTGTAATGATGTACTATTACCCATGCGAATAAGATAATTTTCTGAATATCTTGTTAAAGGCGATAGGTCATAATGCAATCCATTATGTGTTACTGTACAATTTGTTGTATTTCGAGGTCCACAAGCATGAACAGTTTTCCATATGATATACAAATGACACTGTTCTAATTCCTAAATCATAAATTTGAAATTATATAAAATCTTATACATTATTAGCAATTCTGTAATACAATATACACATGTGCATACATGATTTATTATCGTAATGGATTCAGAGTTATTTCCAGCTTCATAATCACATTTCATAATAATGTGTACAGTATATTTAAAATCAGGCTTACAATCATCACCTGTGAATATAAATGCTATTCTTCCATTTTTTATATCTACTTCTGGAGGCATTTTTCCTATAATAATGAAATGACATTATTTTGATGAACAAAAGGTGTTCATTTTAACATTTTAGATTTATATTGGAAAAATAGATACCTATTCCTTTTTCTTCTTTGTTCCTTATTAGGCAAATGCCATATCCATCTTTCCCATTGCATTTCTCTTTTAGTGGAAAACATAGTTGTAATCTTATAGTTTCATTTAAATCTCCTTCACTCAAAACAATATCTTTGGTGGGATTAGATAAACTTCTAAAGTCATACGAAAAAACTTTCAAAACAGGTTCACGAATTACACAAAAGTTGTCACCTACTACTGGTATATCCTGTGAAATACATATAACAATTTAATTATACAAGGTAACAATGCAATGAAAAAATTGTTTTTTTCCTATTCTTATACTTTAGTGAATCAAATATTTAACAGCCTATTGCAACAAAATTTGAAAGATTGCAACTTCAATTGCTACATTACAAATAAGCATTGTTTGTACATAGAATTCATTAAAGTATTTGTTCTTTGCAAGTATTTATTTAAAAATAATAAATTTTAGATAATAAAAATAGATGAGTCACGTACAGCAAAAACAGCAACAGTGACAAAACAGTAAAGGGATAGTAATATGTTTAACTTGAACATTTCTTTTCTTTCTTTAATCGTGGATTAATCACATTGTAAATGTTTAACGTATTAACATGCATAACAATACTGCTTGCTGTTGGGCACTTTTCAAGAGTAGATTATCGTTGAATGATAAAATTAAGTGAAAGATATAAACCGCTTTGTCTGAATAAAACAACGTTTATTTCAGGTTGTAAAGTTTACACAAATGAAGTACAGGATAATCCTTTTATCACAGACGAGGTATAGAATCACCTATCACTCAATGTATTTTTTGTTTCGTGACTCATAGGTTCGTCAGTCCTCTTAGCATTTTATTATCATTTGCAATGATTCCGGTTCAGCATAGAATTGAGTTGTAACATTTATAGTGTTCAGAATTAAAACTAAATGTTACAAATTAAAATCACGAATCAAGTATAGGAATGAACAGCTTGTAATCGTACACGAAGTATAGAAAAAAGTTCTATCATTGACGAAGTCACAGGCGACTGTACCTCGTCTGTGACGAAGTATAGAATAGACCATCTATTTCCATATGGAATCGTCAGAGGGCCAGCTGGCCTCCTTTCCATTTTAGTGTCACATGCGATATTACCAGTACAGACTAGAATAAGACAACAGCGCTTTTAAAAAGGTGGGAATTATAACTAAGTATTGCGATAATCAACCACAGACGAGGTACAGGATAGACCTACCACCTAATGCATATTTTTGTACCAGGATTCGAGGGCTCGCGTACCCTGTTACCATTCCCCCGTCATTCTCGTCGTTACCGATTTAACACGGAATACGATTTTAACATTAGTAGCGGATAGGATTGAAACTAAATTTAGCCATGCAAACGCAAGAGAAATATAGGATAGGTTATTATAAACAAACTATGGGATTATTTGAATATCCATTATGCACTCGTTGAGGGATAGTTGATCCTGTGTCTCGTCTGTGTTGGAACGTCTCCTATAACAAAATTTCTTGGCTTTTAGTGGGCCGATTTCGATGCTCCTTGGCTTAAATTAAAGAGGAAAGTCCCGAGAATATTATCCTACAGTTTTTTGCAACTAGCCCTTGCAGTTCATTTGTTATAAACAAATATATCGCGTCATGGTAAATTACTCAGACAGTATTTGAAGAGAAATATTAATTTCTGAGCTTCTAGATATCCGATTTCAATGCTCCTTAGCTTAAATTAAAGGGAAAGGTCCCAGAAAGGTTACCCTTACACCAATTTGCCGATACACAATGCGGTTAATTTGTTATACACAAATCTTTCCTATTTTTTGCTGCTACTCAAAAACTATACGTGGGAAGGCTTTAAAGGTACATCGAGAGCATTCCTTGGACTTTTCCCTTTAATTTGAGTCACGGATGATCCAAATCGGACGTCTAGAAGCTCAGAAATTAGCATTTTAAAGAAACTGCAAAAGTTTTGTCTGATAAAATTTGTCCGAACATTGAATAATTCTTGTTAAAGAAGTGAATTTCTCCGCTTCTAGACATTGAATCGAGACAAACGACTATTCAAATTAAAGGGGGAGACTTTCGGCTACATTTAAAAATAGTAAAATACAGTGAAAAGTACATTTTTGTGATGTTATTAATCTTTTTTCTAACAAATCATATTAATACAAAGTTTAATTTTGATATAAAACCAATACGAATACATTATATGCATACAATATACATCTGTCTATATAACGTATAAAAACATTTATTAATTGAATATCACTTACAATTAATTGTTGCTTTCTCTTGAAATACAAAACTTCGAATGGTAGAGAAGAAGGTGGGAATATGGACCAGGCTTGTAATATGGGATAAGTCATTTTTTCTCGAATAAATACGCCGTTATGTTGAGAATTGAAATAAGTAAAATAATTAGTGTTATCACCAAACAAAAATAGTGCGATTCGCTGACGTTTTTTCAGCTAAAAGGTAGATGTATTTGTTGATGCTCGTCTAAAAAGTTTTCTAAGGTAAGATTCATTCACGTTTTTTTATACTAATTAACAAATGTAATATGTTACTTGTAGTGGGGTAATTAGTCGTAAGATTAAACTTCAAAATATTGTATTTAGTTAATCGGAAATATCATTTCCATAGCGGAATTTTTTATGGATTTTATACGCGTGGTAATATGATCTAGGCTGGGCCACACTTATTTCAATTTTCTTCGTTTTCTGGAGAGGTTTTGGAATTATGCCAAACAAGTAATAGGAAGAGAAATTAGGGGCATACGGAAAAATTGGTTTTCGGAAAATATGAACAATGCTATAAATGCTACTGCTAAATAATACTTCATTTTGTCCTGTTATGGAGAATCTTATAATAAATGCACATGTGTATGTTAAACTTGAACAACGCATTATTACGATGTTTCTGGTGTAAAAAGTATCGCTGTTTCGAACACTTTTTTGAACAATATCAGTTTTACAATAAATAACAAATCCAGAATTCTGGAATTACCTAATGTCTCGTGTAAGAGCTATAAATTTCATAACTTCAATTGTTTAATAGTTTATGCTGAGATTTTTCCTAAAATTCGATGTGACAATGTGTTAATAATCATTATTACAATAAATAAATGTTTGGTTATCTAAATATCAGCTACCATAGTGTAATACTGAAAATGTTGTTCTGAGAAATGTCAGGAGCAAGTTAGCAAGAGGAAAGCCGAGTGGCAATGGAAAGGCGTGGTGGAAGATCAGAGTGCAATCTGCATTACTCTGCAGCTGGGGCGCGCGGGCGGCCATCAAGGCCTCTTCAGGTCAACGTGATCCAATCTGCCGTATAAAACGCCCCTCTCGACAGTCCTTTAAGCACTGTTGTAGTCGTCGCCCTGTTGTTGCACTTCCTCCATTATGGAACACATACTCGTAAGTATAATTATATCCATAATATTACTAACATAATAAATTTAATTCTGACGAATTTTTTCACTTATTTTTGTGGTAATGACAATGAAGAAAATTAAAAACGTATTTTACTTTTGATATTTTCTATATATTTTTGCATATTCTATACATTTTATGCCTATTCGCGCATTTAAATTTCCTATAAACGCATGAAGATCTGCAATCCACTAATCACACTTTTCAATTTTAATACCACTAATATAACAAATTTAAATTTTCCAGGTGTTAACATTGGCTGCTGTTGCATTGATTTCGTGTCAATTGGCATATGGCCAATACCAGTCACCCCAACAAGCAGCAATTTTAAGTGATGCGAGATATTTGGCTGGGGACGGAACTTTCGGCGCTGCTTATTCGCAAGAGGATGGCGTGGAATTCAAAGAGGAAAGCGACGTTTACGGAAATCGCCGTGGATCTTACTCCTACGTTGATCCAACGGGTCAAAGACGTACGGTGTCATATACGGCTGGGAAAAATGGCTTCCAGGTACTTACGTAATAATACATATACAAGTGGGCTTCCTACAACGCGGTACCTTTACGACGCGGTTTCGCTACAACACGGTTGGAAAAATGCGGAAATTTTCCTACAACGCGGTTTACGAAATGTGGAAATTTTCCTACAATTCTATAGTGTACTTTCAAGGAACGTATCTACCGCGTTGTAGGAGGCCCACCTGTATTTATATAATCAGGGGTGGATTTAAGTACAGGCACCGAATAAGCATAGGATAGATTATTCATTCTCAAGTAGAATCACTCGCGGACTACCTGTCCCCCTTACTATTTTAATGTCACATGCTATATTACTAGTGTAGACTACAATAAAAGAACTCCGCGTTTAAAGCAATGGAAATTTTAACTAAATATTGCGATACTCAATTGTTTTCGACGTAATTAATTTCGATCTCTAAAATACAAATTTATAATAATGCGTGTATATATGGACCGTTTATTTTGAAAGTGGTGTAAGTCCAGTTTTTAAAAAAAATGAGATATCACGTAATTCATGCTTAATTTAATGTAAATTTTTTATGTATAACTAGTCCGTGTTTAATTTCTTAAAAAATTTCCATGTTTTGTACAATTTAAAATTGGTCGGTAAATGAAATTGCATAATCATCGATTATGAAAGTGGTGTAAGTCCAATTAACAGAGGTAGGTGGCTTAGCAGATAGTTGCCGATCAGTAGCCTGTTATTTTACATTTGTAAAAAAAACGAAAGGAAATGAAACGAGAGAATTTCGTTTCAATAAAAAATCTTCAAAATGCAATTAAAAAACAGATAAGAAAAAACACTAATGGAGAACAGGTAAATTGGTTGCAAATATGTTGGATGAGGTTTCTCAAAAGTGCACCATACACTATTTTATATAAAACATCGATGAAGGATAAAGAATTTAAAACTATAAATTTATTACCTACACGTCCTGGAAGACCGCTAAAATTTGAAAAAATCGCCCTGGCGGCTTTGTACCAAGATGCCAGGCCTATTACTTATGAAAAATATAAAGACATCAAGCAGTTATTACCTTATATACCTCCGGTGCATCATGCATATTTCGAAACACTGCCACATGCAGAGCATAAGTAAATACTATCAATATCTTGTAATTTTAACAATGTAATTAGCGTCTAAAATTTAAAATACTACTTCTATTTTATATCGTGTCAATATTTGTAAAAAAAATTGGATTAATATGAAGTATATTTTAAGTGATATTTGATTTTTAAAAATTGAAATTAAACGATTTTTACAATTGTCTAATTTTGAAAGTGGTGTAAGTCCATTTGCAGCCCGTAAGTATACATCATTTTCGTAAAATACGCCTAAAAGAAATTTATATAATCAAATTACATATTGATAAAACAGTAGAAACATTGCCAGGCTTCATATAATTTGCCTTAATTTTTTAATTAACAGATATGTTAACCTTTAATTTTCTCGAAACAAGAGAAAATGGACTTACACCACTTTCAAAATAAACGGTCCATATACTGGTGGACAAGATTATAAGACATCTTGAAAAATTTTGGGATGAGGGCTTAACTTTATATTTATATTAAAAAAGCGTCACATGAAAAATAAAACGATTTATTGTTAACCAATACCTTCATAAATTACAGAAATATTACAATAAATATTCAATTTAAATCAAAATAATACAATTTCACTTGGATAAAATTATAAGATACTATCTTTAGTAATTAAAAGAATATGCATAATAATTCAAAAGTATAACCATTCTTCGTATGCTAATAATGAGTAGATCCCCCTTAATTTTGTATTACCTCAGTCATTCGATTTGGTAAACTCTTGTACAATTTTGTTATATAAGTTTTGTCCAAGTTTCACCAGGCACGCATTTTATGACATTTTCTATAAATGAGTAGTCTATCCTGTTGTTAGACAATCGTATAAGATAGTTGTAAGTAGGGTATAGCCTAGGGCAGCAAATTTTATAGGGTGGCAATTTTTCGGAAAATCTCGATTTGGATTGTTCTATACACAGTAAAATATTATGCGATTTTAATTAATTTTACTATTCATTGTCATTAGACTACAGATTTTTATGTTAATTCTTATTTTTATTAATAAAATTAAAGAAGTGGAATCTGGACGGAGGATTGTTTCGTCCTCTAAATACGACGATATATATATATACATACGCCCAACAGATACGTAACATACATCAATTTACTAATTTATTATTATAGTTATAACAATATTTAGAGGTTTATTTTAACAGGAATCTAATATTTTATTATTTTAAACTTTGTAAAATACTTTGCATATAATGTAATTGCATTTCTTAACTTTATTGGTTCCAGTGGGACATATACGTCCCAGTGATTGTTTCCGATCGCCTGTAGAAAAATATTTGTATCACAGAAGCGGTATTCTGCACTATTTCACTCTGCCTGACTGTATACTACTATTTTCGATTGATAATCATGACAATAAATAGCATAGCATCATGCTAGGTAGTTTTTACTTAGGTAGTGTTTGTGGTTGCAGAGTAACAGTGACAGAAACCTCGTGTTTTACGTGTATAATTTTCATGATTTTCCAAAATTTGCTATTCTACCTTTTCAATTTATAGTATAAATTAACCGTTTTGCTGAACGAAGTTTTAAATTATTTTGTTTCGATTCATTTTGTGGAGCATAGAAGTATGTGAGCCTCTCTTAGGACATATATGTCCCATTAGGCTTTTTCATTTCTATTCCCAAAATTAAGAAAATACTAAAAATGTTCTCAAAGTAAAAAAAAGAAACAAAACAAAAACAATTTGTATGAGTTGTAATATTCCTTTTTGCAAAATGTTCTTCGTCAAATATCATAAGTCATCCTAATAACTTTGTTTTACAAGGTTGTAATATGTACATATATGTCACGGTGATAGAAAATCGAGAGCGTTTATTTATCTTTACCTCTACCGCAACTCATGTGACCCACAATGTTTCATTAAAGAAAATTAACGGGACATATATGTATGTCCCAATTTTTAAAATTAATCGTACATCTCTTAAAATCGATATGTAACTATCTCTAACATAGTATCATTGATTTCTAATGGACGAATAACTAAAATCCGAATAGAAAAAACACGGATCGAAAGGGTTAAATTTATCATAATATCGTTACCATATTTGGGATCATATTATCATATATTGTTCCATGTTTTTTCTTTTATTATAAACAAAACAGGCTACAGGAGATGGTATACCGGTTCCACCCCCGCAAGTTCCGCCACAGCCAGAATATGTGCCTCTGCCACAATATAACCCACCCGATTATCAACCACCGCGATACAATCCACCTTCGCAACAATATCAACACCAGAGTCAACCATCGTACGAGGTACAACCACAACCTGAACCTCAACCTCAACCATCGTATCAACCTCGACCGGCGTATCAACCTCAACCACAATATCAACCCAGACCTCAACCGCCACCAGAGGTCCAATCTATTCCATCGTACAACCCTCGGCCGCAGTATCAACCCTCACCTAGGCCATTGCCACAGTACAACGCGATAACAACGCCAGCTCCTCGAAGATTTTATCCACCGGGCAAATTGAGTTTCAACAGGACTCCTGATGGCTACTCTTATACGTTCAGTAAGAGTTAATTCGTATGTTTTTAGCAGGGGTAGTAATGCATAGACTGTGAATGTTTGTGTAAATTTACATTTGTTTTTTTTTCATTTAAGAAAACTAGAAAAACGAAATTTAAGTTAATAGGTAAGATTTATTTCATCTTATAAATATTGGAACGTGCTCTTCATTTTGGATGTTTTGTATATTTCCGCATATTAAATGGTTTCTGTACTTTTTTGTAAATTTACAGTTCTTATAAGGGCATAATATCCACAGTCTAGTAATAGGGGTGTTTTTAATAAGATAAAGTATTAGAAAAATTGAAGACTTCACACAGAAACGACTGTAATACGGATCTTCATTTTTTCTTATGGTATAAATGTGTTTTTCCTTTTTTTACTTAATGAAAATTAGAAATATTAGATTGAAAATATTGTAAAATTATATTAATAATACAGTTCATGTAGAAAATCAATTTTTATATACTTTGGTAATTACAAAATTGTTTTTGGTACGTACAGTCTTTTTTATGATCAGTCTTTAATTGTTGTTCAATTACATTTGATAAAAGATTGTTTTGTTTCATCGATTCGCTAAGTTCGTTTGTTAGTGTATGCTATGAATATTTGAGAATTTTTTAATCTATTATTTATAATTTTATGATGGTATAGAAGTGGAAATTATAATTTAGGATAACATCGTCCATTGAATGACCGTAATAAAATTGTGTATAAATTACGCATTTGAAGTAAAAAAGAAATTTTACAAGTGTCATTCTCATCTATAATGTAGATGATTACCAGAATACTTTGTATTATATGATAATAATCTGTTTTAATTTATTTCAGTAAAATTAACTTTTGTGATACATCCTACAATATCAGATTTTAAATCAACTAAAATATACTAAGAAATTGTATTATGTCTACTTTACACATTTTGTTTTTAACATTGTAATTGTTAAATAATATGATAATTAATGTATTACTTATGAATTTAGATGTCTCAAAAGATACTAAAAATAATAAAACTGCAGAGATTGTTTGTATAGTTTCACAAAAATTTCTAGAAACTGTAAAGGATTCGTAATGTCTATATAACACACAGAGAAATTAGTAGACGTTGCATTAAATACGGGATCATGCATTCATAATTAAGAGATTGTAGGTAACCAGAGCCTTGTCCATGATCTTACTTCAAGGTTTCCCGCGTGGAACATATTGCACTTCTCGTAAAAGATAGTATAAATTTTGCATACATTCCTGAAGAAATGTAACGAATTAATTAATACGTTTATCTTATTAATTAAAGAGCATTCCTTCGTTCATTTACATTTTCGCTAATTACAGAAAATTTTATCGAGTTATCTTGCTCAAAGTGCTTTTATCTCAATAATTTACACATATATTTAAAATTATTTTATTTGTAATTACTCAATTGTCATTCTTCTTTCAATGAATTTGAAATACTGAAGATTTTAGATGAATGATTTCTTAATTTTTTAAATTATTATTATTATTGTATTATATCACTATGTTAATATTATTAATGCAGTATATCCAGGTAATTAGGATAGTATACTTTGAATACAATTACCAAGATGATATATCTATTTTTCAAAAGTGATATTATAGGTTGTAACAGGACCTTTCTTGATCAAAATATATGTATATTCATTTTTTAAGCCGAGGCTTGTATATCAAAATATAATATAAAAAGAAATATTATCATACTCTAATCATACTGAAATTATTACAGTAAATAACATGTGAATAAAAATTTCCAACAACCACTATTTTATATTCTCCATTTTATTATTCGTAGGATATTATAAAATGGAGGAAGTATATTTCATAAAATCATATGTAAATTCTATACAATTTTCTACCTGAAACGAAGGCTACCGATTAAAATTTCTCATTTAAATTCTAGAATAAATATAAGCTCATGGAAAGCCGAGAAAGTATTCATTTTAAGAAAACTCGACAAGAATTTCCTTCCAATAATCCCAACATTTTTGCGTAAATTTACAAGTACAGAGGAACAAGTTCTACAGCACTTTGCAAACGCTATTGAGTGGGATTTTTTGAAATAATAATATCTCAGCTGGCCGACGCCCTGCATTTTGCATAGCAATTTCCTTTACAAATGCGAGCGCGATCCCAAGCACTTCGAGGTCACGTTACTTTCATTTACCAACCTTTGGCGTTACCTACGCTATTGCAACGAACTATGGAGAATCCCACGATCCAAGAGGGAGGATACGTGATCATTTAGGCGTGAACCGTGCCCTACTGCAAATACAACTTGAACACGTGTAAGTCATCTTCTGAAACTGGATTTGATATATTACTTAGAAATTTTTATTGCTTTATTTACATATTATACATGCACATATGATTTCGTTCCACTTATGCCAAAACTATAAATGTTCAAGTCTTTACTCTTTTGAACAAAAATGAGATAAAAACTGAAGAAAGGTACAAAAAAAAATGTTTTTTTAGCGCTTTGCACTCCTATGCTGATTCATACTTGACATATTTAATCCTCAGTGGACTTACTGTCATCTACACTAGCGTTTTTCAAACTTCTTGCCGCGGGGCTCAACATATTTGTTTGTAATTGTACCGCGGACCAAATGTTTATAATATAAAAATTTGCAAAACGTGACTGACCCGAATCATATTATATAAATGAAGAAGATTACATACTACATTTAATAGCAATTTCTACATATGAAAAGTAACATTCAGTATATTTCTATTTCGAGTGGTACGAGTTTCTTCTTTTGTAACAAATATGTACTCAAATTTCATAATTAACTATAGAAAAATGTAAGACCAATAATTTTAAATAAGAAAAGTAGTTTAAAAATTATAAAAGTTACTAAAATAGTTCTAGTTGTGTTTGAATATCAATTTTTTTAAAAATAATTATTGAAGTAAAGCAAATAATTGGAATTTACTACAATAGTTATTGAGTTATATCTGAATAAAATAATACAACACAATATTTGGAGCATAGGTTGAGCAACGCTGATCTAAACTAGAATATATAAATGTTATTTTTGTAATCTTTTATGAAACGGTGCATACTTTTAGGAACAACGTGATTACTAATTATACGAGTTACACATAGAAAGCGAATATAATAATACACTCATCTACAAAATTAAAGTATCATGAAATTTCGACCGACAAATTGTCAATCTTTGAATTGCTGTAACTTCGTCAAGGAAAGTCGTAAAAGATTCTACGTGGGTTTATTTTAAAGAGACAACCTTTACTTTTACATCAATGAATGGAATTTTTTAGAAGATGCTTTTATTCTCGGATACGGGGCGGAAAAATGATGATAATTTTCATTCCAAACAAATTTCCAAACTCAAACGACAGCACGGACCTTAATCATTTTTTTCAGCGATTCGTTGTACAGTGCATTCGAAGGAGAAAGCTTCCTCTTTAAAATGAGCGCACACAGTTCATGTACGATTTTTTGTTGTCAAGTTATCGTACTTGTGGCTCACTTTTCATTCGATGTGCGACACCTCGGCAACGAAAAATCGTACGTAAACTGTTAATAGCTCATTGTAAAGGGGAGACTTTCTCCTTCAACGGTGTTGCAAAGTGTATCGCAAGAAAAATTGATTAAGCTCCGTGTTATGGTTTGAGTTTGGAAATTAATTTGAAATAAAGATCATTTTTACCTTCCCACCCCGCATCCGAGTATAAAAGTTTCTTCTGGAAAATTCCTTTCATGGATGTTCATATCGAATGTTAGACGACTTCTAGTAATGAAGTTACAACATTTCAAAGAATATTAATTTTTCAGTCGATAATTTCTTGATCCCCTAATTTTGCGGAGGAATGTATTGCTTTATAATTGTTAGTTCTATTTATACCTTTTAATTTATACGGATTATAAAGCAAATGGAAAAGAGAATACATAATTTCCGATCTCACAATACTAATTGAGTTAAATTTGTTAAATTGCCAGTTTGACCTACATAGTTCAACAAAGTTCCAACTTCAACATAATTAGTAAGAAAAAGATTATTCAAATTGGTGTTTATTAATCAACTATCTCTTGAGATATATTTTACATAAAACGTTACAAAATTTTGTTGTACTGCAACTTTGCGAAAGCTTTCTGATTAAAAGAAGTCCGAATATGGTACAAATTATGCTATTTCTCAGGTTGTTACATTGGTAGAGTACAGTTGCATTTAAGTATTAATAATCCTAAAAATACTCCCCTTTATACCACGCATAGATTAGTTTTAACCAAAAAGATCTTCACAAATATTAACGTTATATCTATAACAATATCTAACGTCATAAAATAAAACACACAAAAATTAATTCGAGGAAAATTCCAAGAAATGATAAGAATAATAATGTTGCATTATGCGAAACACTTCAAGCTGTGTTTTATGAGACGTTACTGTAGTTATAGCTGGTAAAATGAATACAGCGAAGTCGTAAAAGTTGGAAGTGATCAAAGTAAAAGTATTAGGTCATCCCGCTTTTATTCATCGATTCATTTATCATTGCGTTCTATGATTTTATCGATTTTTCATTAAATTTGTAGACTTCTTGTTTAAATAATTCTGGATACGCTTGTTTAAAGAAATTTAAGAAACGACATTACTTATGGAACGACCTAATACAATTTCAGTGTAATTTGAGAAGATTTTAGTTGAAGTAAGGGGTCCAACTCTAGTCAGGTCAAGACACTGTGAACTTGGAATTGGTTTTTCCTTTGCAAGACATACGGGCCGAGATTCAAGATGTTTTAACTTTAGAGATATTTTAGTGCCACACGGGACCCCAGGGGGGTACAGCCTTGGATGCGCCCTATTAGTAGCAGTTCGAGTAGTTAAGGGTACACTTAAAATCCTCACTATATTTGTTCCATCTACTATACGCGTTGTGACAGCTTCGTCCAGGTCAAAACGGAAAGAGAGCGTCAGGGACAAAGGAACGGTTATCTCATTATCCAGGCTCGCGAATAATATTGGTACAGGTTGCAACGAAGGGGAAAATGTAGTTTGGCTGGGCGTATATGCATTTGCCGGTGTGTTCGTAACACGGGTGCGGCAAGGCAAACCGGCCATATCGAAGCAGGAACTCGATAACCTTAATGGTGGGCCGAAAGAAACGCATACCACAATGTTCCGTGTCACGTCGATGTCGTTTAAGAAAGTCGATCACGGATTTAATTTATGGTCAAACGGGTGCAGCTCTGCATGCAACGTGCTAACATCGACTACATACTTGTCGAGCCATTCACAAGTCCCGTATCCGTGTTACCTGCTCTGTCACCATGCTGTTTTTTCTTATCAATTGTCATAAATTGATATACAAGATTACACGGAGCAAGCAACTTTGATTTTTCAATCCGTTTCCATGCAGCATAAGTGGTTATCAATTGTTCTTATACTTTCTTTTATCATTTATTAATTTAAATTTGTAAATAATATTTATTGTTAGATTGAAACTGCATACGAAATATTTGCAGTGGCGTATAACTGTATCTTTCAATGAAATATTTTTTTTATCAGGATTCACATTTCATTCATACAAGACTAAATTTTGATAATTATATAAGGGTATTATCAAATGGTAGGAATTTTAATATAATGAAATTTAATTAATCCATACATAAATATCGAAGTAGATACAATCGTGTGCCAATATTTTTGAAGCCACTTTGCTACACTATCCCAAGTAGAGATTGGTAACGAGGGTTTTGCGGGCACCCAAATGCTCGCAAAATGTTTTTTAAGCACCCACGTCAAAATTATGATCAATCTTCAAAATTCCGCACAATTTAAGATAAATATCGAATCGTAACATATATATATTCGTCCCATTTTTTGCGTCACTTTTCGAATTTCAAAAATCCTACAAGAGATGAATCCTTCAGTTGCCAAAAAGATCGAAGATTATCGATAAAAATCAATGACAATCAATTACAAATAAATGATTTAAAAAATAATAGCGAAATGGGACGAATATACGTTACAATTAAATATATACTGAATTTACTTTAAACTTCAAACTTCCCCTCTAGCAAAATTAAAGTAAAGTGCCCTTTGTCATAAACCAGGGACTCGGTGTCCCCTTGTTAGTGAAAAGATTGCTGAGCATTGATCACAAATAAATAAAATAATTAGGTAGTCTATTTTAAGTGAAACACTTTATAATCCAAGATGTCCCGTGCAAAACCTACCACTTAATTACACTTTGTGCATTTACGACGATACAAAAAATATTACAAATTTATCTTAGAGAATACTAAAGATCGAATGCATTATAAGTGCACTATCTCAAGATCATTCTTCTGAAGTTTTCAAGACCTTTCATGTTCTTCTTTTATGAAAATGCGTATAGAGAAGTAGAGCAGATAATTGGATGGTTTATTTTAATTCAGGTGTAAATGTAAAAAAACCCTGTGTAAAACAATAATAACTAGGAATAAATAGTAGCAGTCTCTACATTATACTTATGCCAACAACTAAACAATTTGAAGGTGCAGTAATCTGGAAAGAAATGTTTTACTTTTTCCAGTCGTGTTTTATTTATAAAGGTATATTGGTTATACATTTCGTTTCAAGATTATGGCAGTAATATACTGACTCTGATTAGCTGCGCGTGACATCAACAGTATAAAAGTAGTCTAGAAACAGCTGCTAGAGGCAGTGGCATCAAACATTCACTCCTCACAACAAAAATAATAATAATAAAAAAAGGAGAAAATAAAAAAGTAAAAGAACAAGAGACAAAACAACTTACTCTCACCTTATCTCTATTAACCTAACTTATTATCTTATTTAAACATTCTTATGCCAATGTGCCTCCTTAACACGTTTAAATTTCAAATGATCGTAAAACGGATAAGTCCCAGAGAAAAGGCACTATAAACGTCTATTAAATATAGTATTTCTTTCTCGATCGCACAAAGTACTACGATTATAATCTCGCAAACATTTTTGCACCAGATTCTCTCCTTCGAAATAAGCAAAAACTTCAGTAGATTTATTATTGCAATCGCTAGAAATTTACATTACTCGACAGCGTGCAAATATGGCAGGCATAATTTGTCATATTATATACTTCAACGTGCTACTTCCTAATATTTGTTCCTGAAAATCAGATTCTACGTCATTTTTTATAATGCACCTTCGTGTAGCTTCTTATAATTTCGCATTCTTCAACCGACTATCACTCGCGATCAGACATGATAGATGCATGTAAAAAAAACGTGAAGACTTACATATATATGAGTCGTTGAGCTAAAATTTTCCACGATAATAGAAATCAATCTTCTTACACTGTCTAAAGTTAACCTTGAGGCGAGTAACTCCAATGCGTCATTAATCTACATACTATGTAAGAAGTGTTCTCGTTAACTGCGCTAGACAAAGGTCGGCATTTCTTCATTTTTCTTTACATTGTTACTAATTTAGGTTCTTCCGCATGCGTATTCTCATGCACGCGAGTACTCAAATGTCCAGAACATCTCTTTTTCTTCTCTACATAACAATCGCAACTATTGTCGATTCGATTAACACTATATTGCACTAGTTAGAATTATACAAAATATATACCTAACGGTAGGCTTAGCTTTTTTACTTTTTTTGCAGTATACCATTTTAGGCACCGTTTATGTATCCTGGAAGTAATTTGGATCGAAAAGAAGGTGGAAGTGGAGTCGTACACGTGAGGCAGGAGGCACGGCAGTTTTCGCAGCACTATCTTTTTCGCGATGACTATCTAATTTTCTATTCTAAAGACAAAAGTAAGCGCTGTACAAGCGAATCCTATGAAGTTATTGGAAAAGACAGTTTGTTCACAATGCAGAGTCTCTTATGAATCGACGACTCAGTATTATATAATATTATTACTGTTACAGAGTTACAAAATTAAAAAACAAATGTACGAGATTATTGTCCTTTAAAACTCCTATTAAAATCCGATAAAACAAAACGTAGAAAAAAATAAAAATTGTTAAATATCAAATTCTCAAATTTTTAAGTACACGCATTTTGCAGTGTCTTTCTTTTTCCAATGTAAACCGAGTCTTACCTCTTTCCTGGTTAAGTACATACTGATACTTCAGGTATCAAGGATGATTGTAACAATAAACAATAAATTTTAAACATAAAATAAGAAAAACACTAAATAAAAGAGAGAGGGAAAATCTATTTGATCTAGAATAGATTTAGGATGCTTGTGTTCAGTAATATTGTCAACACTTACTTTATACCACAGTAAAAACTACACGTTTGGTATTATGAATCGATAATGCGGCTAATTATATATCGCCTTTGGAAGATCATTGAGTTTCACTTTAAAAATAATAATAATAAAAAAAAGTAAAAGGAATCACAAAATTGGAATATTATCTTAATATGCTGTATATACAGCCACTCTGATCACCAAAATTAAGAAAAATATCCATATTTTCTTAAAAGAAGTACTTAAGTAATTGTACTATATGAGTACAAGTACTTACTTCTACTTAAATTTAAAATGAATTTCTTAATTAAACAATGTTTTTGCAATAATAAGTAGGCTCAACGTTTAAAAACGCCTAAACATATCTGAAAAACAATTATTTTTAAGCAATAAAATCTCCATATTTTGTAGAACATATAAAACAGACATGAAACATATAAAGTTGATCATACTAAAAAAATATAATAGCATTGAGAACAAACCTGTACATCAGATAGTGGATACTGCTAATGGCTAAAGATGGCGGGAAGCTAGCTATGTAGGAACGTATACTATTAAGTAATTATACTTAAATACTGACGCAATAGTGGGATCTCTTAGCATATACATCAGTATCGCGTCAATAGCCAAGTATCTGACGAATAACGTATGTCTCAATTCATTATATATAATATTCAGGACACACAGTAGTATCTAAGATCTTTAACTTCGGTGATATGTCGCGTAAAAATACTATTCCCTCTGTATGTTTTCTGAAAGCAGTGCGCTTTATGTTTATTGACCAGCGATAGACCGAAAGGGGATTCGTTCAACAATTTTTAAAAGCTTTGCAACGTGAAACAAGCGATAGACTGTATGCATCTATCAATATTTGTACACGAACATACTACTGTGTATCTCTGTTGCTTATAAATCAGTATATATTCATTACAATCACAATACGCATGACATTCTATGCAAAAGTTCTGGTCAAAATGGAGTAGAGAACTTGTACTATGGTAAGACACGAATCGATGGCGCGTAATGACAGGAAGGATAATTCTAGCTGCATAATCCAGAAGGATCGACCAGTCCACGCGCAATCAGTTCGGCCGTTGCAGGATCGCCGCCTTGTTTACCACTCGAATGCTGAGGCGGCGTTTGCTGCGCGTGAGGTTCAAAATGCGAACGTACATGGAACATAAATTCAGCCTTATCTGTGAAATCTGTGCGGCACATCAGACAGAAGTGCCTTTCGGATGAATATGGCTGTGGTGGGGCTGCGGATCCTGGGAAATACGGTGCTGCGTGCTGAGGCGGAGCCGATGCTTCCAAATGAGAACTGTAACATAACATTTTTAATTAAATAACAATTGAATAAAAATATAAAGAACATTCTTCGATAATAAAAGGATTAACACGTTCACGCCGGGATGTATTACTGGTGGTAAACGCACGATTGTCTCATCGGGCAGCGTGCGCCACTGGTGGTATATACACGATTGTCCCGAAACAAAAGTACAAAAAAAAAAATTGTACCACAAAGGTTAATAATAATAATCTAGCCGTGACTTTAAAGGAACCAGAAATGTCCGTCTATGTTTTACATGTCTTATAACAAAATCTATTAACAAAAGAAATACACTGGTTAGATAAATGACATTATGCAATTGAATTCAAATCAGCGACGCCCGGTGGAAAAGAGTACAAATATAGTTGATTCACGGCGAGACATACAAATTACGGCCCTGTCGTGAACGTGTTGAAGAACAAATTATGAACGTGCAAAACAAATTTTATTCCCCTTTTTTAAATGGAAACACTATTTTAGAAAATTGGTCGGGAAATTAAGATATAATGTAAATGAGACTTACCGAGCATGTTGCATCCATTCCTCTCTCGTAGCTAATGCTCGACCACACAATTCGCATGCCCAGCTAACTGGTTCCTCTTTCAATTTGTGTATAGTATCCTGACGAGACTGTTGCTGCTGCTGTGGTTGTTGTGGTGGCTGCTGCTGTTGCTGAGCTTGTTGTTGCTGCTGTTGCTGTTGTTGATCCGAATTAGGAGCGGTAGGTGTAGAGAGTGGCGCCACTCCCGGTCTATGTCTCAACTTGTTCATGTGAATAACTAGCTTATCTCTACGAGCAAATGCTTTACCTGGAAACAATAAATATAGGTTACATTAGTTAAACTCAACAAGTAAATGCCGCGTGATACAGATGCAACAGTTTATATTTACCGCAAACTTCGCAGGAATATGGTTTCTCCCCAGTATGAATACGCATATGAATGACGAGTTTATCTTTACGGGCGAGGCCTTTGCCACAAACGGTACAAGCGAATGCCTTTGTTGCCGGTTCACCCGTATTAGTAGCCTTTGACGCAAATCCCGGACGAGAAGTTACATTGTTTGTCGTTCTTAGCGGCTGGTTTACTGTGGGAGCCCTGCTCCCAAACTGCTGATCCATTGCACTCGGAAAAGGGGGCATCGCGCCACCGGGGCGCATCGCTACAGAATAATCTGGAGACCTATTTAAAAAATTCAATTAACAATGATACGGAATTTATATTCCAATTAATATTGAAATACGAATCGCTCGGAAATCAGGCAGACCCAAAAATTGAATTAAATTAATTTTTGAATAGCTGATCACTAGTATAAAAGCATAAAAATAAGAAATTTACAAAAACTGTGTGGTCTGTTTTAAACGAAACAGTCTATATTATACATATATTAATTTATTCAGTTAATTTACCATGTTCCAATGGAACGAAGCACCCGAACCCCATCGTCGTAACCTAAGCCATCATCGGGTAAAGTGAACGTTGGATTAGCTGTTTGAGGCGTTGCAGGTGGACCGGGTCCAGCAAGCCTCGCTTGTGCAGCTTGTTGTGCCATGTGCTGCTGCACTGCAGCATGAGCTACTGCGTGCGCCTCTACATAAGCAGATCGCTGCTGTTGTTGTTGGCTACCATTAGACATCTTGTCCTTGTCTGTACTCTATTCAAATTTAAAAATAATAGAAAACAAAACCTTATACAGGTGTAAATTACATCAAGAAAGTTAGGTTAAGCTGTTTTGTAAGCTAATTCTAGAAAGACCAGAGGTAGGACGAGTACTCGTCGAGCCCAATCCAGGTAGAAAATATTAAATATATATTATTTCTCTTATATGGAATATTTCAAAAAAGTTATTTATCGTTGTTTACATTTTTAAAATTAGTATCGAATAAACGCTTTTAGTTTAGTAAAGGGATTCAATAAACTTTTAGTCTTCGGCTGGTAGCTCCAGGGTAAGTGGTAAACGCTTCTTCGTTATTAATTTAAAGCAGGTGAAAAAAATCGTGTGTATGTATATACATATATATCATTGTTGCGAAACTTAGAAGTGGAGTTTCTCGGAAACTCTGCTATCGCGATTTCTCAACATAATTGAGCAATATATACGAATCGCGAACTGAGATATCTCGGTTGTATAAAAATATCCGATTAAATAGGTTAACAAACTCATTTTGTACATAAAAAAAATCGTTAAAAGTGAGATTATGCAAAAGCATAAAAAATGTGATTGTGATTAATGAGTCCATCATTAAAACCGAAAAATTAAGTAATCAAAGTGAAAAGAATATTGTATGATTTTCTCAACAATTAATAAAGCTTGTTTAATATCGTGTTACTGTAAGATACGAACACATCGTGCAATATGTCAATTGTAAAATTAAAGGAAGTCTATAGAGAAACAAACAGCATTTTGCGACGTTTCAATTCGGGGACAAAAGCGTAGCAGAGCTTCGATATGGGAAAACGATTAATCACGAGAACAGAACGAAGCACGGAGCACGAAAGCGCACTCGCTGCCAAATATCTATTAACGATAATCGATATTTACCAGAAACTGAGTTTCAAACAGTTCTTCCCCTAAATGAAACTTATTCGATTCTCTACGAGCTGACATATAAAATCCTGACGAACAATTGAGATATTTACCTTTAGAGCAATAGCCTAAACATTTCAAACTATCGGGAAATTAATGTTTAATAAAAACATTTTTTAAACAAACTTGATTGGGAAAAAAAGAAAAATGCATAAAAAGAATTTCGAAATAACCTATATTATCTTACATTAAAAAATAGTGTGATAATCCTGACTACCTGGTATACCAAAGGGCAACTGGAGCACACGTTTTCTTGTATTTTTTATTTATTACTATTAAATGTGTGTTATCAGATTATAGTAATAATTAATCTGCCTTCAATTTTCCATACTGTAAAACTGCTTTTGCTTCAGCACTCTACGACGTAAATATAAAAATTGAAAGTGATTAGATACTACAAAAGAAATTATTGAGAAATCGAAATTTGGACCACGTGACTTCGGTACGCGACGCGAAGCATCGGTAGCGAATCAAGAGAATCGGTCGCATCGAAGCATTGCAGAAACCTATATCCTCCGAGACGACATCGAATATATAAAAGACAGGGGCTTTCGAAGGAACCGAAAAGATCGTATAGCCTGCCCCATCAAGGTCCTACAGGGAAAGAACGATGACCGAAACGAGAGAAACAGGAAACGGGAGTAAGGGAAGGAGGGAGAGATGCAAAAGATAGAAAAGAAAGAGGGTAGCTTACAGACAAGGTTCCCACAAAAGACGAGCAAACGCTATCGGCCGATCTCACGTACCTACACAACTGTCCCCCGGTAGAGGCTGAGTGCGTATGTGTTCCGATCACTAGGTCGGGTGTCCTCGAGGAAGGATATCACTTACGAAGTCACACGGTGAGCAACTCAACGGCACATATCACATCAGTGTCCAGCTCGTAGGGTCATAGTCTATGTTACTCTAGGTGCAAAAGAATCAAGCAACCACGAGGTTTAAGGACCCACGAATACGATCGAGAATAAACTAAACCAGAGTCCAATAACGAATTTGATCACTACAGTGACAACGGTAATGGGATGACCACGCGCGTTTTCGCGACGCCACGAAAGAATCTCGCGTTTTACGGGGCAACCGGAGTGTATCCCGCGGAGCTAGCCGCCGATTCCCGGCGCGGGAGGATGCAAGGACAAAGAGACGAAAAAAACGTCTGGTAGAAGCGGAGGGGGTAGCCCTCTAGCCAAAGAGAAAGAGGGAGGGTAAGACGAAGGAAAGAGAGCAGCGACCAGCTAACTGGAAAAGGAACAAGCTATAGTTAGGAGGAACGAGGGAAACGGACTGAAGAAAAGACACTTTAGATAGAAAGAGAGGGACGAGATAGCCGGTGACACACGGATGCAGCGCGGCGTAACGATATCGAGTGGAGGTCCCCGCGGAATGCACCGTGGCGACGTGCCGTGGAAAGGAGGAAGGACCACACAGGGTGTATCGGATAAAGACAGGGGGAAGAGGAGATAAATGACAACACTTAGAGTATGGAGTCAAGTATGCTCGAATATGGAGTAAACTCCTCGATCGGCGAGACTACGCGTGTACTGATGTGAGTCAGGCAAAATTGGCGCGACTAGATGCGGGAACAGACACCGGTACTGAACTGGTAGAAGGGAAAGAAGAATAGGCACGGGAGGATACGCGGACGAGACGGCGCGGTGCAACGATATCGAGTGGAGATCCCCGCGGAATGCATCGTGACCAGCGCGACGAGAGGGAGACAGAGAGGAAAAAGAAGGGGAGGGAGAGTGAGAGAGATAGAAAGAAGAAACGAAGAAAGAGAGAAAAGTAGGGACGCCCTAGAGAGGCAAGTATGCGCGAGGAGACCTTCGTGTATACCTTGTGTCGTATACACAACTACCGAGTCACTCGCCTGCCGGATACACACAATGACGGAAGAGAGCAGCGTGTAGTCGATGGCGGCGTCGGCGGCGGCGCTCTGCAGTGCGTCGGCCCGCTGACCTTGACACTGACATTGAGCGAGCGAGAGACACAGAGACAGAGAAAGGCTGTCGTAGACGGAGGGACGTGTCGTTATACAGGGGCGATTAGGCGAAACGCGCGATATCAAACGCGACGGGTCTAGCAGTACAAGTATGTACCGTTCCACTGCTCTCTAGCCTTCCTTAGTGGACGTATCCTATCAACCAGGTAACGAGACTTCGTCGACCGTTTACGATGGGGTATTCCGGCCCTCGAAACAGGTTTTCAGAGGTGCAGGCCTGCTCCTCGTTGCACCTGTGCCCGGGACAAGGAGACCAACGGGCCAACCAGCAGTGGGGAGCATCAAATAATCTTGGATTGGGAAGCGACGAGACGTATTTAGAGGAATAGAGATAGAACACAAGATTGAGTACAAGTTAGAAAAGGACAAGTACAAGTTACGAAGGCAAAGGCGAAAAGAGAAGACACAGAACCCGTGGATGTAAGGTAGAGAGAGAGAAAGAGAGGGTAGAGAAACGTAAGCGTAGATAGAAGGAGACAAGACTAGGCGAGACTGTGAAGAAAAGGAGAACTGACTTTCGCTTTCTGTGCGCGACGCAGCCTAGCCGCTGAGCGTGGATCAATAGCGACGGTTGCACACATACATACGTGCGTGATGCGTTATACAAAACTCTCTATCCTGCTCCCGTGATCTGTCTCTCTTTTGCCTTATCTGTTCATCCGTTCCTGCTTATCTATATATAATCCCCTCCACTTATCTGAGTCGTTTGTGTGAGGGTGGAATTATTGGGATCATGCTGGGCAAGGGTGTGCGTAGAAGGGACAGAGAGAGAGAGAGAGAGAGAGAGAGAGAGAGAGAGAGAGAGAGAGAGAGAGAGAGAGAGAGAGAGAGAGAGAGAGCAAACCTTGAGCTACCGTGATCAGCGACGCCCCTCGTTTTCTTTCACAGTTTAACCCTCTCTTTCCCCATGGGTTTGCTCGCTTATCGAGCAGTTAGAGATTGGCGCGGAAGAAGGTTAGGTGCAACAGAGAGGTGGTAGAGCGCGTGTCGCGTAAAGGGCTTTTTACACGGCGCGAAATGTGGAACTCGTGTCGGCCACCCATTCGACGCATAAAGTCACTTTAACGCGTCATGTCGGAAATTGCCGTGCGAGTTTATGAGCTTGTAAAGAGTCTCTTGGTACTTCCTAGAATACGTACTATACAACTCTAACGTACAGAGACAGTTCTGGTTCTCTAGCTGTTTTGCCTTGCGCAACGATACATTTTCCAACACAGCCTCTTGAAAAAAGCACAATCCTTCTTTGTCTTTCTTATTGTAATCGCGAAATGTTTTCTCTGTCTCTCTACGCGCCACCGCAAGATACTGCTTTATGTCAGATCTTTAATCTACCTTTATTAAGCGGGCTGTCTCTTCCATTTGTAAGGCACTTGCTCCCAGTCGTAAACCACGTGCTCACGAGAACCTTAAACGCGTCTGATGTGTCTCGTGAAATCAATTAGAAGCAAATAAACCACTGTCTCGTAAACATGTATTTGTATGAGTTTACTCGTTTGTTGCTATATTTAGCGTGAACGTTATAAACACAATTTTAGACTGACTTCTTGGTTTTAAACGTCGAGAATTTCATTCATATGAATGGGGTGGATATATTGCTTGGAATTTTACATTTTTGAGACGTAAGAAAGGTTAGGTCATTTAGCTTTCATGATGATACGAAAATATATGAAAGTATATATAAAAGTAAAAATGTATATATATATATGAATATATGTATATTGTAAAATAACTTTATATGAAAGCAGTTTCAATAATATATGTAAAACAATATACAGCTTTTCCCAAAAAGGGTGATCTTAATAATTATTTTTTACATTATGTACTTATGTAAAAACTTAAAACTTCGAAATAAGTGACTTTAACACAAAAATATTCCTTACATCATATTTTCTTTTTTGTACTATTCAAGTTACATACAAAACATTTTTGTATCATCACAGTCAAAATTTTAATTATCATGTGTGATGTAGAATATGTTGTTCATGAAAGCATAAATCATTTTATAACGAATTATCCATAAGAAATAATAAGTTAATGAGTTTATTTTTTTTCTAATAAATTGGCGAAAATTTTCCATTTTCATAATTATTAACGTTTATAAACATACACGAACTTTATTTTAAATTGCATAATAAAATTGAACCCATTTTTATTTAAAACGCCAAATTAAATTATGAATTTTTTGTGAATTATTAAATAAATAGATTAAACATAAATGAGACATACCTGATTTACCGATGCGGCAAGATGCTTCAAACTATCCGCATAATTTTTTAACACTGTGTCCGTTGTCATGCAGCTCACCCGAAACTCGTAAAACATATCCAGTTTGTACACGCATCTCTGACAAATATTTTTCGGTAATGCATCCTCTTTCGTTATCTGCAATAAACACACGAAATATTTAATTGTTAGAAGATATTTATGTTTCTTCACTGAAAAATCGTTAAATGTATGCCTTCCATCGAGGTATAACCTAACATGTTTAACTTTCGGTAATTAAAACTCTATATTACGGAATATTTCTCCCAATTTGCTCAAAATTTTAATTCAATTAGTTCTTTACAAATTCGTTAAAAACCTTTCAACTTTATGATAAATTTTTTTAGTCATTTGTTGACTGTAGTATTACGAAATAATCTCAATAACTAATAGCCCATATAAATGTGGTGTGTAAAAAATATTTTATAGTACTTATAATAATTGTATATTTCATCTTTATTAAATCGATATATGATAAAAATTTAATAACTAAAAATTCACGTATTGGTAACCTCGAAAACGAACCAATAATGACAGACGGTTCATAAGATGGAGTTCCACTGCTCCTTTTAAGATGATCAATGGAAGCTTGTGTATCATTTTATAAACTTCTCTGCTTTATGCTTAAAACAATATTTTAATAGAACATAAAGTTACATGTTACAGTAGTGTAAAATCAGAGTAACCAGTACAATTTGTAATTCATTATTTTTGATACTATTAACGTAAGTATTTCTAAAGAAGCTTGTAAATGTACCAAAGAAATAAATGATAGTCTAACTCAATAAAAGAGAACTGGAAATACTATGAAATTATATATTGAAACACAAAATGGGAAATGACTTACCACAGCGGGAATGCAGGAACGTATTTTAAAAAGTAATTGCCTCTGTTCGCCTTCCTTGTCGAAGATTTGAAGCTGATGATTGCTCTTCAACGAGCATAGTCTGCACAATTCGGTGAAATTGAAGTCTTCGTTCATTGCCATTCTTTCCATTCACGATTAAACACACAAATGCTGGGCAACTGTGATAGGTTATGCTGTTCGTAAGTTTTCGTTTTCACGCACTTTTTCGATTCAGTAAAAAATACTGTAAACGTGGCACGAAAGTAGGATTCACGAATGTATCAGTAAACAGAAACTGTTGAAATTATGGTAAAGGTTAAAAAACAAGAAATTTCTTACAAAATTAAAGTAACACCGCCATTTCTTTCTCCCTGTATCGCTGTTGTTCAGCGTGCAGGATACCTGACTCCACATTGCGCGACCATAGACCATCTACTGGGTGGAGAAAGTACTAACGAAGGGTTGTGTGTAATGATAAAACAGTTAGAAATATAACAGAAAAAAATATTTATTAATTAAATCACACATGAAATACAGAATAGACTTATCATTTTATGGTTCTTTGTGTTATATACTCTGAAATACCGACTCTTAAAGAAATTAAAATTTTTGGAAGAATATCTTCCTTTTTATTACTGCAAAGGAATGCAAACGTTTCTAAAGTATTTTAATATACAAAATGTAAAAAAAAGACGTAAAGTGTATAGAATTTACGAGAAGATACAAATAGAAATGGTAATTGCGTTTCGACTTCCCAAAATTTTGTGACAGAAAAATACATTAGGCGATAGGTCTATCCTGTACCTCGTCTGTGAACAATTTATTGTTAAATGGAGTAAATAAACGGCAGGGGCGGGGGATGAATTTATTTTTAATTCTAAACTGAACAATGCATTTTTGTATAGAAAACAAATGCAACAGTTTAAAACTACTTAAAGCCACTTAAAATTAATTTGTACTACAGACGAGGTACGGAATAGAGCTATCATATAATGCTTTTTTCTGTTTCACAATTTTGGGAATTATCTGGCCCTTTTGCTATTTTTGCATCATGTTGTATCATTATGGTTTAGTATGTATATAAATCTACGATCTCTAAACACTCATGTCTGAAAGGGACTATTGATGAATCAAAAGGCGTTTATCATTCAAGTACTGGGTCATCTCAGAAGATCATGCCGCAATTTATATCGAAAAGGTACAGCCAGATGAAAATAGTAAAAGTAAAATTGTTTCTCGAGCAACGCGGGTTTGGTTTTACTCAATTTTCTAGCGTCCTTTGAAGTCTAAGCAGTTTCGCAGCAGTTTTTTTTTCCTTCTCCTAACCCTAGTCAACAAAAAGATCCATTTTCTATTACGTAACGTAGAGTACAATTAATATGTATAAGTATATACATATATATTATAATTAGCATGTAGAAACAAAGATACATATTTTTTCCTCATTTTTATGTTTTTCTTAATCACTTTCATGCTTCAATTAATTTTTTAAACTGATTTTATTGTAAAAATACATAATAACACATATAAATATATAGTATGTATTACAGAATAAAACTCTGGAGTAAATTATACATTGTAGTTAGCTTTGGAGGAGGCGGGGATTTACGTAGTTTTTCAACTATGCGGCTAGTTCAGATATGTATCTCCCGTGTTGTTTAAGAGACAATTATATTTTCAAATCAAGTTGAACATGTGACATGTTAATCGATAAACCTCTCAAAGAAAACCCTTTGTGTCAAGCTTTAGTCCCCTATTCTTACCATTAGGGTGCCTTTAAACCAAAACATGATTCATACACTTATGAAAATCGTTTAACTACATATTAAAGTAGGAGTAAATAGTATTACTGTAACAATTACAAGATATTTGTAATTTACATATATTGCAAAGATAAGACATCTTATTGATTAATTTTATTTTCAAAATGATTAATGGTATTACTGATTAATTCATGCGGTAATAAATTATTTTTTATTCTACTGTTATATATTATTTGTATTAATAATATTACTGGAAGTAAAAAAAAGATTATCAGCAAACTATTGATCGCAAACAAAGAATAATATGACATGAGAGTACTGATTTTGGATTTGATTTCCTGACACATGAATAATTTATATTCGTAACATAAATTCACATGACATAACTGCACGAATATATTATTTATTAATAACCATGGCTAACATAATCGCTTTACAGAAGCTTTCAAGTTCCATTGCAAAAGTGGAATTAGCTTCGTAAACTATAAGAAAATAAAGTAAACAAATTAGTACATTTCAATAACTAATAATAAATGGAAAATATTATCAATATCGATATTAATTAAATTGAATAGTTTTAAAGAACAATTATTGACTAAATATATAATTTATAAACAATGCGGCGTTATCGTTTATTTGGAGTTGTATGTATAATTATTGGTATAGTTATGATTTCGATGCAGTTATTACATACCATAGTTAAAGCTAGGATACAAAATGTAAGTTAAATCATTATTCTGATTTACATTTGTGGTATAATATTCTAAGGTTTAAAATAAACTTAATTTTAAATTTTAAAGATAAATTTTTATCTTTTCCATGGAATGGTGTTCAGTTTAAGATGTGAATACCCAAAATTCAAAATGATGTATAAATAGACTCCATTAATTAGAAATAAATAATTTTATTAGTTTTAATAATTTTTATAGTAACGACATATTATAAGTAAACACAAACAATAATAAACTTAAGGAATTTGTGACGTTTAATAAAATTAATAGTAAAGATATATAAACAAAAATCGAACAGAAATTAAACATTTTTGTCCATTTTAATAATGTGCAGTTCTTATTAAATTAAAAATACATCTTTCTAAATATTTAATAATCTACTATTTTGATTTTTTATTCTTAAGGTTTGTTATAGGTGAAATTTTATTCTACACGAATTTTGTTTTAACATTGTAAACAAATTTGAGAACAGCTAATACAATTTTTTGGGTACTTACACTGGTTATCAGTTACTGCAAACAATGATTTTATAATTTTCATTAAATATTAAATAATAATAGAAACTTTGAATTGTTTTTAGTATATTATTGGTTCTAGTTTCTAATAATAGGTATTAACGCTTTCGCTACGAAGGATATATATATATATATATATATATATATATATATATTTATATATTTATTAAGTGTACTAATAAATAAACAACTACTCACTTAATAGGAAAAAGGTAAAAATTATTGTTTATATATATTATTAGAATATAATGCCACCCCCTACTTTGCTTATTAATGGTAATTTATGGCTTCATTCAAAATGTTAGCTGTTTGATTTTGAACCTGTAAAATCAATCAATACTGCAATAATGAAGATCACAATTCATTGTTACATCTAATACATATGTACACCATCAAAAAGTGAATAATCGTTTATTAAAAGATATATGTACAATTATATATTTTATCGATAGTACAATAGTATTTCTGTACGCATTAATGCAACGATAATACACCATAATTAACCATGTAAAGTGCTACTCTAACTGTAAAAGTAGTGATGAGCAACCTTTATTCTTTAGTGCGCCAAAATTGAAAATGTAATATTTTATGCAAGTTTTATAGCATGCAAAATTACATACTTAAATATATTAATCGAAAAAATTTAATTTATGAGGTGGAATTTATTACTTCCGACGTAGATTATTATTATTTTTACATTTCAGATAAATAAACTAACATTACGGCAAATTTTTGTTAAGTAGTTGGAAGGCTGCAAGTTGTTTATCATTGATATAGAATATTAGAATTCTTATGGTCATATTATTCTCATATTAATAAAAGTTACCCGACTATACATTTATAGTTTTATATGTAAATTTTATATATAGTTTTGTATAAAACTTTATAGTTTTAAGGTGCTTAGCGAAAGGGTTAAGTGATAATTTATTGGAAATCAAAACTTGTGTTAAAATTAGTATTCAATTTATAGTCATTGAAACTTGTGGAAGGTACAGAAGTATACAAGGCATGGACATCACCGGTATGTTTAACGTTTAGATGTAATTTGTTTAATGTTACAAATCCAGACGATGTGATGCGAGGAGATGATCCAAAACTGGTCGAATATGGTCCTTTCACTTACGAGTAAGCAAAGAAACTGGGAGAAATTTTCTACATTAAATAATATAACTTTTTAAAGTACTAAATAATATGTATCTAGCAATAAATTTGTAGTAAATAATTAAACTTTGTACAAATAAGATGTTGCGTACGAAGAAATCGAAAACATCGAACTTTTCAATCTTCTTCCAATTACAATCGTAAAAACATAAAAATAGCAATTCGGTAACTTCAATAAACAATTTGCGTTTTTAAAACACTCCTAAATTTTTTTAATTTTTTTCAAATCCAATTTGCTGTTAACTAATTCTTTAAAAAATATTTATATACTATTTAGTGAAATATTAGAGAGACACATAATAGACGTAGATGAAGAATTGGATGAAATCACGTATATAGTAAAATCAACGTACAGATTTAACAGGCATTTGAGTGTAGCTCCTCCTAAACGTGAAAAAGTTAATATATTAAATCCAGCATACATTGGTACTATATTACTAGTAAGTACAATAATTATATATATATATATATTGATTCACGCTAAAGGTCATTCATTGCTATTGCTTCTCCATTTTTCTCTATAAAATATAGTAGATATTAGTAAAGATGAAAGTGAGAATACGCTTATAATTATCTTCGAAATATTTCAATTATATTACTATAAAATGTCATTTAAAAATATAAAGTTTCATTGAGTAATTATAAGAACATACAGTGGCGAAAAAAGTGTTTGTACGCTATTATATTTATTTTCACACTTAGATATTAATTAATTAGGTCGAACCTCATTAATTTTATGTTATGGTAACAACAGAGAAACCCCTCATTGAAAAATTTGGGAATGTATAAATACTTTGTGTAGCTATTATGAGTTAGGATACATTCTTCGTGAAAATTTTATTTTTACAATTAATTAAGTAAAAGAAGAGACAGCTTTTGTACTTACTGATTACGAAACGTTACATAATTATGTATTACTAGGTCAATTGGAAAGTAGTGTCGGATTTTATAATAAGTGACAATTTTGAGACAGTTTTAGAAAAATTCAAGAAAAGAAAAGGAAACTCAGGTTTTTATAGAAATGAAATCAGTAAATCATTGTCACGTTGACAAAAGTGTATTGATTTTATTGGAGCTTATTTCGATTAAAGATGTTAATTTTTTACTGACAAGGAGTTACAAGTTTTTCAATTTTGATTGAGAAGTCAGCCATTACTTACCAAATGACATAATACATTTTACAGATAAAATTAAGAAAGCCGCGATGGTGCATCACTTTAACAATTACATTCCAAATACTTTTCATTAATTCTTTACATTTTTGTAGTTAGCTTCTTTACCACCCGATATTATGAAAAAGTACGGCAATAATATACCGAAGTTATTCCCAAATCCTAAAAGCATTTTTCTAAATGTTCGTCCTACTGATATACTATTCGATGGAGTTAAAGTTTTATGCAATACAAAAAAGTTCCCTGAATTGGAGCGAATATGCGCAACAATGAAGGCTGCCCCACCACCTGTTTTGAGAGAGTCCGCAAGGGAAGACGTTTTTCTTCTCAGTATCTTTCAAAATGTAAGACTTAAATTTAATAAAGGACTTTAATTGTTTTATCGATTAATTTTAAAAGAAATTGACGGGTGTACAAAACTATAAGAACTGTTTACACTTTAATAAATCGTAATAGTCAGGAAAATATTCAATATTTTAACGTTTAAGCTAAATTTAACGAATATTAGAAAACTAAAAATTATAATGATTATATAGAAAATTGTTAGCGAAATAATTCCATACACAGAGTCAACATATGTCGTTCGAATACTTTCGTTACTCGCTGTAGATTACAAGTTGTGCGTGGACTACACACAGACCTGCTATTCCTTCTACTGTGGACCACAGAAACTTTCTCCTTTCATCCAGGAAGTTTCCTGTCATTGAGTTGAACTAATTCTATATGGTCTACACCAGTATATATTTTATAATATTATAGTTAAGTTAACGTAATGTAACGCCAACGGCAGAAATATACATGAGTTCTGAATTAGGTACTAAACGCATCCAATGATTCACCTACAACGATATATTGCCGTTGGTACGTTTAGCAAGTACAGTCAACGATGATGTATCCTTGTTCCACACTAAAAGAGTTAAATTGTAAATCACGATTCAGTTTATAACTACCATGATAGTAGTAATAGAGGGTTGAACATTGCTAGAAAAGTTTTATTTGAAAGATTTATGGATTGATATGTTACAAGTTCAACTTCATTTATTAATATATTCTACCATTCTTATATCCTGTTGAATTTCATAAATAGTATTCCTACCCATTCAGAAGCATACGTAGCAACAGAAACATGTTTCATATAGTGTAAAATACAAACAGAAAATGTTATAGAATAATTTGCTAGCTTCAAAAGATTGAGAAGATAGATCACAAGTACAAGAAAGCAATGATTAAAACATAACAATTTAACCCTTTAACGACAGTGTGGTTTTCTGCTACACTTATGCAAATAGAAAATGTTTTCTAATTTCAATCAATTCATTACATTATATACGTAGTTTAATTAAATATTTAAAACATAGAGACTGATTACAACTGCTTCTGTTTTAAATATCTATTTAAACAGAAATGCGTAATAATTAAAATGTATGTATATATATATATATAATAACGTAATAAATTATCAGTTTTTATATGAAGCGTAGTCACAATTTCAATTGTTCAATTATCCGAAAAAATCGATTATCCGATTTTCCTGACACCAATCAATTCGGTTAATTAAGGTCTTATTGTACATACAGTCTATGCACAACTAAAAGCATATGTGTATAAATAACATTAATTATTCTTTATAATAGAGGAATGATACGTTGATGGGACCGTTCTCAGTTAACAGAGGTATGAGAAATGTAACTAGATTAGGTGATATAACATCTTTTCAAGGAAAGAGGGTACAAAATTTATGGAATAGTGACGATTGTAACACAGTAAGAGGAACAGACACTGTTACTTGGGCTCCATTAATAAAACCGCTGCGTTCTATTTCAACATTTCTACCAGAATTATGCAGGTAATAGACCATACCACTATGGGGTATAAGGAGGATAAACAGTTCGAAATAATAAAGCAATAAAATAATTTGACTGCTTATATACCTGGGACTCCTTTTACACGGCGATAGCGTAGTATGTAAAAAACGTCATCTAAAAAAAATCAAGCAAATATTGGTAACATGGCATAAAGCTTGTGTTGGAAAAACGGAAACTATATATGAAATAATTTAAAATATAAAAATACATTCACTAAAGCATCTAATTTAATGAATATAATATACGTACATGTGTAGAGTAAATGTTGGTAATATGGATCACCTGATTTTAAAATCTTGCCACAGATAAAGGAATTTATCTTTTTTAATACAATTAACGCGATCGGACAAAGAAATTGATATATAATCATATTTGAAATTATAGTGAAATAACTAGTAAACGTAAAATTTGACAGTTCGAAAAAGGGATAATCTAATATGGAACACCTAAGAAATTTGTAAAGGAAATTCAATAAACTTTATTTTTGCTATGAAGAATGAATACTTATTTAAATTCTTTTTAAACAGTCATAGTTAATGATGAATCATAGAGAAATGTAGTACTCTTTAACTTGCTTTCACTAAAACATTTAGTTATTTGTTTTGCCTTTCAGAAATTTTTGCACAGCGCGAAAGAGAGAAACGTTTCTTTTTCAATAATAGATGTTCGATTGACGCTTAATTGTCAGTATGATCTGTTGTTGTTCATAAGGTAAAATTTGCTATTTAATTATCGAGATTTTACAAAATTCCATATTACGTGCTGTTCCATACTACGTACGTTTACCTTATGTATACATTATTGTATAAACATAATATTTATATAATTTTCTTTACTTTTCAGTGTTTTGAGTTTTTTCTATCTTGCTTGTTAGTTTGTTCTTGGCTTTCCTACTTAATATTTGTATATTTAATTAATATATTATATGAAACATATAATTCTACTAATACCATATTATCAAAACGTTTAGGACTCTTGACGTGTATTACAAAGATGAATTTTCAATACATGGTTTAACTGGGTCACAATTTGTCACGACGACAGAGACATGGTCTTTAAACAAATCACAATGTTATTGTTTGTTAGAAAATAAAGTGCCGAAATGCCTGCCGGAAGGTTTAGTGGATGCCTTCGAATGCCAAGTACTATATTTTATTATGATTGTTAGACTGTAGATAATTATGCATGTGCGCATAGAGAAATATTTTATTAAATGAAGGTTGTAATAGGAAATATACCACAGAAGTTAAACTGGTCACCTTCATTTTTTTTATAAACATCTACCCTTTGTTACCCAGGTACCTATATAACAGAAACTGAATTTCTTAACAATGAACTCAGTTTAGGTACTTATATAATCAATTTGGTTTCTGTGTGACTCATACGAAACAAAATACATCATTAAAATAATGTATGAAGGATAAGTAATATAAAAAATGTAATATTTTGACTAAAGATATATGTAACTTTATTAAATGAATATTAAATAAACTTGGATTTTAGACTTTCGCGGTCCATGGTATTACAAGTTAGACTTGTTCCGTTGGAACTTGGTCGTTTGGCTTCCGGATGGTTGCCGCGTCTTTCTTCAGCGTTGCGCCGATGTTTCGCAAACGTTGCAGTTTGCATCCTCAGGGCTAGGTGCTCCGATACTTAAATAAACAATAATTAAATAAACTGTTTATCGTATATGGAAATTTACAAAATTTAAAAACAGAATGCAAAAATATACATATATTATTCGAAAAGTAAGGTACATACCTGTCATAATTTTTTTAATTCAATATTTCATTGAATGTTGACTTCCAGTTAAATATTATGTATGTGTTTAAAAAAATATGTACTTGCATAAATATTTCCAGTCTAATTATAATGATAACATGTAAAAAGTGATTATGTTAGCAAAGAAACGTCTGATGTATCATGATTCATGTGTTTTACAGAAAATACCTGTAGTTATATCAGAGCCGCACTTTCTGCATGGCGATCCGGAATTATTAACATATGCACGTGGCTTGAATCCTGTTGAAGATCTTCATAATACTTACGTTGTTATCGAGCCAGTTACTGGAACACCAATTACTGGGCAAAAGAGAATGCAACTGAATATAAAACTGACTAGACAGCCGGTAAAACTGCTCTCAAATGTTAGCGAGGGATATTTTCCTATTCTGTGGTGCGAAAGTGTAAGATCTTTTCTTAAGAAAAGTAATACAATTTTCACCAGTAGCATAATTTGCATAATCACACATTCAATTCGCATTTCATTAGCATGTTTTTCCTCTTTATGAGAGTTTTATATTTATTATATACCACCTTTATACGTTACGAAAGCTAAATTTTTGTTCATCGATCCAATTTAAGGTTTTGTTTTCGAAAAAAAAAACAAATAGTCAGCTACCCATGTAGCAATTGTAAGTTTTGACTTGTTGGATTTTTATTTCTGCTCGTGTTTGTACTTATAAACATGGGCAGTGATAGTGCTAATCTTGTTCTTATTTATAAAACAGTTCAGATTAAATACAGAATAAAGGAAAGTAATTATACAGACCGATATCATGGAAGTAAGATAACAGGAATTTAATATTACAAACACGAACAAAAATAGAAGTTTTATATCTCGAAACTTTCAGCTAAATAATATATAGGGTATTTGATGTTTCTTCAAACTCATTTTTTTCAAAAAACGAAGCCTTACATGAAACAGTGTTATTCTTCCTTTTTTCTTACTTTTGTACATGGAATCACTGTCCAGCCTGTTATGCCACGATCTTTGGACACTATATTATTGTATTCTTTATGCTTTTATTTTAAAGCACATATATCTATTTTAATATTTTAAAAATATATCTCTATTAGCTAACATAAGACGAAAATAAAAAAATAATGAAATTGCGTTTGACCTTTCATTTCGTAATTACGAACAATTAAAAACTGGTAAAAATGTCAGTAGAGTTCTTGTAATTTTTAATTTACTTTAAAAGAAATCCAATTTATATTTCATCAACATGTTTTTCCAATTTATATTCTTAGTTCCAGGATGTATGTGGTTGAAATTAGGTAAGGTCACTATTATTATAGATTGGATAAAATGATTTTCTTTTATTTTTCAGAGATATTTAAGATTGAGGAATTTTAATTTTATTACAACGGAGGTTATTCACATAATAATATTTTATTTCTTCTTTTTGTTCTTAAAAAAGGATTTGATGTTTTGTTGTCACTGTATCATTCTAACAAAACATTCACCTAACATTATGCTCTTCCACACAGAACACAATATCTTATATCACATTGTGGTATATAAGGTGAATCATGTAAATGAGATCATGTTTTCCATTCTTCATAAATTTTTGTGCTAAATGAATGATTAAGAAGACAATAATAGGTAAATAAATATTATAATAAATAGTTAAACATAAAAACTATTAGTGCTGTTACTTCAATAACTTTTTCTGTATAAAACCAAAGAAATATCAATTTGTGCACGAAAACTATATTAAATTTTATTTAAAGAAGTATCGACGATTTTCGAATCTATTAAAAATTTTTAAAGGGTTTTTTATCATTCTGTTTGCACCTTTGAAAAGTTTACAATGTTTGAATAAAAATACAGAAAACATTTAGGAGAACCCATTTACGTGGTCCACTGTGTAAATCGTATTAATGGTGTAGCGTAAAATATATCTAATCACCAGACTGCGGATGTTGATACATTTATGCCACTCAAAATGAACTAAATTAATTTTTTAGAAATTGAATACTAATTATTATTTACTCTGATAGTAAAATTCAACCTATTACAAAAAGTAGAATTGACCAATTTGGCTTTTGAGATGTTTAGTTATAGGAAATTTAGATATGTAAAAAACTTCACCACACAAATAATTTGGACAAATGTACAAAATATTCAAAATAAAATACGTGCTCTAATATTTAGAGGGTGAGCCAAATCACCGATTGGGCTGTACTCCTTTATTCGTGTTTATAAAAATATGCATGTGCATAAACAGCCGCAGTCTACTAATCACAGTTTCTCTACAATAAAACGTATACCGAATATTTTACAGGGAAGTACACCGACGTTATCGGTTATAATGTCCACATACCAAGTACTACGTATGTTACAGCTTGTTACCTTTGTAGACAAAATTCCATTAATCGTTGGAATTTATATAATCCTTATATCTATGCTGTATTGCGATTGTACTAAACGTAAAGTACAACCAACAGTTTCATTTACAAAATCGATATTAATATCACCAAATGCAGATTCAAATATTCAGCAGAATCCACAGCAAATTCTGCGGGCATTCAAGTGATTTCAATGCTTGTACAGTAATACCCCGACTTACGTCCATCCTAACTGCGTCGCTTTCGTCGATGCATTGATTCAAAGAGATTAGGATTTATGCAAGTATTTACTGCAGTGATACCTCGACGTACGTCCTCTCAATTTGCATTATTCCGCATTTACGTCGTTTCTATCAATGGCGTTATGTCTTGATTAAAAAAGCTAGTTTTGTATCCGCGTGCCTAATTTCGTTAAGATATTGGACATATATAAATGTAACGCTGTTTATATATATTTTAATGGAAAATTAATAGTGTAATTAGTTTGAAAAGGTACATTTGTATGTTTATCAGTAGACTACGTATGCATTTACTACGAATTCGTATGCATTTATGAGAAATATTTAAATATGCAACAAATTAGAGAACGTGCATAATATGCAAAATATCTAAAGTAAAATACGTATTATATTTGCAGGTGAAACAACCCTCCACTTAAGTCACGTTCATTAAATTTTGTTGGTAAAAATATGAATTTGCAGAGAAATTCGGAGTCATTAGATACCAAGGCCGCATGTACCTTCATCCTTATATTCCAATCAATAAAACACGAATATTGCTAATTCACAAATAAAATTGAATATCGTAAAGCTTTTCAACAATGTATCGTTAGTTTTTAAAATGAATGAAAAAGTGAATGTTGCAAAAACCACGAGAAAAGTACATAAGCTTATTCGTACGTGAAGTTTATCTCGACTTATGTCTTGTTCACCTTATGTCAGCTTTTCTGGACTCAATTAATACGTAAGTTTGGGGTATGACCGTATGAATATTTAGTACGTGCCTATTAATGGCGGTAATGGAGGATCCTACAACTATCGACACTGTAATGAATTTTTAATGTGACAATTTATCGCCCCCTTTATGCCAAGAACATGTACATATATGAAAATTCTTACTTATTGAGTAAAGGAATAAATTGAATGTAGAAAAATGATCAAATGTTATTTCACAGTAAAATGGTGTTTATAAAAAAATTAAAAAATATTAATCTCCAGAAATACATAATTATATTTTACAGTAATTTGGGCACTTTTATATTACAATTTATCGAATCGAACATTCATTACGTTGGAATAAGGGGGGTGACTATATATTATAGTGTGCCTAGTAACATTTTCGTACTTATTAATGAAAATTGTAAGCTAATAGTATTCTAATTGCACTATATTAAAGCACCAATGCAGCACTTGTCTCTAATGGTAGTCTTATATCAAAGTATCGTTTTTCTATGTTGAACATTTCTTATTTCATTCTTATGATGTATATAATAGATAATATATACATTGATGTTTTACTATCTGAGCTTAAAATTTTATAAGCAAGAAATGAAAAATGTTCAACATAAAGGAACGATACCTTTATATGTATATAATTTTAATTCTATAATCAACGTTGTTACGCATGGATTTAGTTCCGCGTATTCCTCCCCTCCCCCCTTCCCTAAAAAATCATTGAATTTCGGAGTCTATAAAAAGCCAGATTCTAAGGCTATTGGGTTCAGTACCAGCATAGTACGTCGTCACGCTGAAACCATGGGCAAGATCGGGTTCAAGTTCCCTTCAAGCAACAATATTTCACTACGTGAAGTTTCAGTTTAATCGTTTATGAGTAAGACTACCCCACGCTCGCACTGCGTTAAGCTGAGAAAGACTCACTCTCGCTATCGCGAGTAGACTACAAATTGTAGCTTATTGTAATTTCATTACGTTTTTATGTTAATTGTATTTGTTAACGTTCATTCGTCTCGTTATTAGAAACTTATCCTGAATAATATTAACTGTAAGACTAACGGGTGAGACTACCACGGTATATATACCTTTATTGCTCGAGGTATATCAGCCTACTTCAAGATCCATAATCTAATAAACTTGTGGCTTTTGGTGTTAACCATACATCGGTTCGCCTTCTTCCTTAGTAGCTCCCAGTGTTAGCCATACGTTGGTTCGTCCACGTTAAACCTCACCTGTGGATCCCGGCGTTAACCATACGTCGCGTCGGTTCGTTCACCTATTTCATCTATTTCTAACCGAGCGTAATCGAGAGTCAAGCGTGCCACGCTCGGCCCACTGCACTGTCTGCACTTTTGCAGCTATTCATGCGAACACGCGAGTACTGTCATGCACCCCGCAACAATTTAAGAACTACTTAAGTTATTTTAAAGAATCTACAATCACTGATGTTGTCAATTTTTAAAATTTTCTTCTTTTCTCATAGAAAAATACATAACTTTTTTCTTTTTTCCTTAAAGTACGACTACTACAACATGAACAATTATTATATGTACACTAATCACGATATTAGGTATGTACATTAATTTAGTGTCCCTCGATTTATTCACCTTTAACAATAATTTAATATTCGAACATTTTCTCGCCTTATAATAAGACGATTATGATGTCTTCAATGTTATAGAAAAGAGATTGAATAAACAAAATTTGAATTTTGTTTAACAATAGAACTATCAATGTGGACAAAATGACCCGTGCGTAATTACCAATAAAAATTGTATAAATTTATATGGATACATTTTTGCAACTTTGTTGTAATTTTTTATTAAGAGAGCAAATAAAAATTTATCCCCACTACATTCATTTTTTTTGGGCATTTATTGTTTTAATCTCTTTGGTACAGATAAGTACGTCTTAATTATCGATAGTTCTACTATTAAAAAATGATATAATTACTGTACACATCTAATATATTATTACATTTTGCCTAAATATGTTTACGATGAATAAAATTTATTTAGATGTCTATTCATTTATCGTGTTCTCAATACCCTGTATTACAAACTATAACTTTACAGTGATCGAATTAATTACAATATTTCACGACTTTAAGTGCTTAAATAGAGCGTAGAAATAAATATACAATGTACATGAATACCCTTACAAATGAGTACTCGTAATGGAGGTTCCGAAAATCATCATTAGACCGCGAATGTTTATGTAAATTCATATTTTTATGAAGAGAATATAAAAAATTTTGTTGTTTGCTTTTATATTTTGCGTATTAAAATACTTTGGGAGTGTTTACATTCCTTTTCAGGTAATAAATAGGAACACATTCTTCCAAAAACTATGATTTTTTAAGTTATCGATATTTTAAACCAAGTCATATGAAGTCCCATAAAATATATAAGATAGGTCTATTTTGTACCTTGTCTATGTTATTATGGAGTATACCTATTTGTGCTTTTTTATAGTCACACAACTTTCACAATTTTGCAAGCTGCGGAAAAATAATTTGAAACCTTATTCTAGATTTTTAAAACTACAGAACCATGGAAGAAATGGTTTCGAATTTTTTTAGTAAAACAACGTAGCCTATTTGCTTATAGTAAAACGATCAAAATTTACGCTCGCTTAATATTTGCATAAATTTCATAAATATTCGGAATATAGTGATGACTACCATGTCACGGTTGCTGTACAAAATCGAATAGCGTTTTAAATTCTAACGTTATTTCACGTCAAGTCTTTCTTCATATTCGTAAGTATAAATAAATTTAGATCACTAGTTTTCCGAGTATAACTTGATTATATTTAATATGGATACCCACGAGCCGAACACTAACGCCAAAAGAGAGAATATTACAAGTGAACTGTTCTTCCATAGTCTCCATTTGTAACAACCCAGGTGGCCTTCCCAGCGCGAAACTGTTTCTACTACTGCTGGGATTGTGACACCAAGTATGGAGAAAAATACCGATCCAACCAAAGAAATAAATGGATCCAGGTCCGGAATTAATAACGCCACAATAACTGAAACAAAAAAAGCATTTTTTTTTTATAACTAACAACGTAAAAGATATATACAGTAGATTTCCGTGTAACGCGGCTAATACGATGAGTAGATTGTGGATGTTTATGTACATACAATGTGTCTTAATATGCAAAATATAGGCCATATTTATGGAACGTTTATGCAACGTATATGCACTTTATATGGAAATTAAAGCTAAGCTATCTGAAATGTATCAGAACTTGTCAATTGAAAATATGCATATCTATACAACATTCCTTAGTTTATTATATTTTGTTTACCATAACGTTAGAAAGAAAATAAAGACCACGACAAAATTAAACAATGCCATCGACTACTATATACATGAATTACATTTTTTAACAGTTTATCCGTTACATCGCAATACGATCTATGTACGTAATACATATGTTCTAGAGATAAGTATGCACGGATTATTAATTATATTGTAATTATGTTAATTATATTTATATCACGAATTATTAATGATTATATTAATTATATAAAAAATAAATAAAAAATATATTTTTAGATTCCCGTAATGACATTATAAGCTTCTGTTCGGGTCCCATTGGATTATTTGTTTTCTATTAAAATATGTACTTGCATAAACATCCGCTGTCTAGTGATGAGCAATCTTTGTTCTTTTGTGGATAAAAATTAAAAACCTAATATTTCATATGGGGTGCAGTGAATGTAATAATAAGTACTTAAATATATTAATTAAGAAATTGTAGTTTATGTAGTCAAATTTGTTATTTTTGGCATGGATTATCACCCCAAAATGCAGATTTTTACGCAACTTTATGTTTTTAAAATTAAGAGTGAAGCAGGGGTACATATATATATATGGTTATTTCATCCCCAAAATATTGTAATTTCTACTATACAGTGTATATTATAATTTGCATATTATATGCATTTTGCGCATTCTTGTATGTACACTTAAGTTTCTCATGAATGTATAAAAATCCGCAGTGTAATTATTACTTTTACATTTTAGCTAAATAAAGGGAAGATTGCAGGGAAGTAATTGGAAGGCCGCGGGTTGCTTGTCACTGCGTTATAGGAAATCGTGTTACATGAAAGTTTTCCTCATGTAACACGAATAACACGAATTTTTTGCATATTTACTTATGTACTACAATTCACACGCCGCATTGTAGAAAAATGATAAGACTTTTAGCCAACATACACATAATAATAGGGGAGAGAAATCTTCAGTAGCAGACTGAAAATTATACGTCAGTATAGTACGGAATGTCTGTCATATTGATTCAAATTCGCAACACCTGCCTTTCATAAATAATGGGGGTTGTTAAAAACGTATAAAAAGTAGAATTTACAATATCCAAATGCCTAGAGTCACGTAAACGAATCCATAATATGAAATTAATTTGGAGGCAACGAAGTTGTCAAGTTAAAACTAAAATTTTTGCATAAACCTAATACATTAATTTTCGCGGAGATATCACGCGTGTTCTTGTGAAAGTGCTTGTAAATATCAATAGCATACATCCTGAATGAATTAAATGAGCTCGAGTCATTGAACGGTGTTGACGAGAATGAGTCATGCGGTTACAGAGTCAACGGGTATTTCCCTGGCCTAGTCTGCCTCTCTATCTTTCTATCGCAACTCGCATTTCTCTCTTTCTTGCCTTCGAAAGTAACACACGTGTTTAGTGTACACGACGTTCAGTAGCGTAGACCGGTAATAACCGGAAGTGTAGCACACGACTTGTTATCTTGAGAATATTGTAGAACGGTAATCCTTTTACTATGATCTGTGTACTAGTAAAAGCAATTTGTTACAAAAACATGCAGTTTCATGTAGAAAATGACGGTAATTATGCGTAGTTTAATTGTATGGTATAAATTATAAAAATTGCTTGGAATCAATTATGGAGGTCTAATAACGTTTTCCGCGTACGCGATTTTGTATGATTAAAGAAAGGAGATCGATTGGTGACAGATAAAAGCAAGACTCTTAGATATTCTATAAATTTATAAGTTGCAGCAATTTCTTATAAATTATTCACATAAAAAGTAACATTATTTAACATTATTTAGATGCTTCAATTATTTAAATATAACTTCTATACAATTTGTACATATATCTTTTATACATACATTTTTATACAGTAGTGAAATTTATATAATTTTTAGAATTAGTTAAACTACTGATTTATCCTTTTTAATCAAATTCTTGTGATGGGACAAAGAAACTAATACATAATCATATTTAATTAGTTAAGTGTGAAACAATTTGAATGATTTGAAAATATAGTGAAAGAACTAACAATCATTAAATTCAGCATGGAACATCTAATAAAATTCTCAAGAAAACTCAATAATCTTTATTTTTGTTGTGAAATGTGAATATTTATTTAAATTATTCTTGAACAGTCATAGTAAATGGTGAATCATACAAAAGTAATACGCTTGAACTTATCTTTACTAAAATATTTAAGTACTTGCATCACCTTCCAGATATATTTGCAGAATGCGAAAGAGGAAAACATTTCTTTTTCAATAATGGATGTTCGACTGATGTTTAATTGTCAGTATAATCCGTTATTGTTTATGATGTATTGATAAACACGGTTGTTGGTAAAATTCGTTCTTTAATTATCGAGATTTTACAAAATTCCAAATTAGCTGCTCAATGTTGCCTACATTTACCCTATATTAAAGTGACCAGATTTTCCCAATTGTTCGGGACTGCCTCGGATTTGAGCTATTTGTTCAGCATTGAAAGTGTCCCGAATTGGACATTGACATGTTGGTAATTGGAGTTAATTAAGTTTGTAAGAATATATAAAAGTATGTTTCGTCAATGACGCCTGGTATATGATAGGCAAAGGTTAGCAAAGAAACAAATGACAATTTCACAAGCACATTTCAACTAGAGGATATTATGAAAAAAATTCATTCTGTAGAAAAATGCAAAGCAAATGCAATGTAATCTATAATAATGTATAAATAAACATGAATAATGTGCAATAAATGATGCTTTAAGATTATTATTGAAACTTATTTGCCTTGCGTGCTGTGCAGCTGCTTATCTACTACAATATTTTCACAAATCTGTTAGGCGACTTAAGGTGGAGGGGGGAGGAGGGTGAAAAGAGTGGGAAAGCCTGTCCCGCATTTCAGCATGCGTCGTCTGGTCACTTTCCTCCACATTTATATTTAATTATTTAATATTAAGAGAACTACCTTACCTGTAAATAAAACCACGAACATTCTCATTAAGGTTTGGGATATCCCCAAATACTTATGGCTAACTTTTGGTTTCACAGATCTCCACATAATGTCCATCGGTACGAAAAGTTGCAATCCATAAGTGAACAGAACTGCCAGTGCAATAAGTAGTTTCACTGCTTGCGCCAAACTGCAAAAAGACATTTATTCATTAAGCATTCTTAAAATTACAGATTTCGAAAATGTGTTCACAAAATGTTAAGGTGAAATTCACAAAACTTCCGGAGCTGTACAGATTTAAAGTGTATACCTTTATACAAAAGTTTGCAAATGTATTAGAAACTTTAAATACTATGATCTTCTCGAAATTACATTTTCCAAATTGAGGAACGATCTTCTTTAAATTTTCAGGAGAACTACTGAGCGGTGCGAATAGAAATTTTGTACACATACGAAATATATTTCAAGCTACTGTCTGTACATTTAACTATTGGTATTTTCAACATTATTTTAATTATTGGTGCGCCAGAAGCACTGTTTTTTAGAATCGTCATTTGCTCAATTCTTGTTGTACTATATGTATTAAAGTTTAATTGATAAATATGTATGTAGAGAATAGAACAAAATTTTGTTTGTTTAATTCTAATTATTGGGACAGGGTCGCAGTCAGTGCACTGCATTGGGCAGCTATTTCGCAACAACACCTGCGCGACCTTCTATAACGACCTTCTATGTTCAACTTTGAAAGAAACGCTTTATAAAATTCTAAACATGTATAAATATGTGTATGGAAAACATCGGCTTCGTTTAATAGATTCTTTTTGTAATTTAACTTGTAGAAATTACATTAAAAGCGAAAGTTTATAATAAAATATTGGATACTTCAATGTATTTATCCTGCAGCGGTCTTCAAGTCATTTTCGTAAATCATATTCTTATTTATCAAAAGCATTTTCTTTTCTGAAGATATTAAACTTTTCTAAAGAAGAAAGGATGTAATCGAGTTGAATAAAATCTCGAAAACTATAGCAAGGTTAAGGAATAATTGGGAATACTTCAACTTTAAATAATTGGGTCTAGTAAGTAATAGTTTAATTCAACACGAGGTTTTATATATATATATACATATATTCCTCCGACAGGTGCGTGCCGCAGGACATTTATAGTGCATTTGTTAGTATTTCTCAAATGTTGAGCGGTTGAGGTACAATGCATTTTAATGTAGTGGTTCAGATTGAGTTCAAGCATGTCAGAGAGCAGCGGACTTCAACTACAACTATGAAACTAACTACTAAGTACTAGTAACAATAAGTACACGAATACAAAGATAATTTGATAACTTCAATAAAAAATCGACACCTTGAAACTTTTTAAAATTCGGTTCTGTGATTAGAAAACTGAAAAAAATCCCAGATATATATCCCGCTAACTAAATTATTTCTAAGTTTCACCACAATTTTGTATGTGATAGATAAAAAATCGAGTTCAAACTGTAACTTTTGTTTCTGTTTATAAGTAGCATAATAATAGGGATAGAAGGTTGAAACTTATTAGAAAAGGTTTTATTTAAAAGACCTATTGGTTGACATGTTACAAGTAGAATTTCATTTAGCGATACTTTTCCTATTCTTCGATTATACTCTTATATGGCATTTTGTGTTACAAATAGATATCGCAAGGTTACTTACCCCTCTTCTGTTGGTATGTTTAACGTAATACTGCTTTTGACACTGCTTCCGTATTTCAAGTAACCGAACACACCTAATGTGGTATATAAACATACTACTATGGACATCGTAACATTAAGGACGCTTGGGCATCCAAGAAAGTGGCTCGGATTCTTCATACTGTTTTCGACAGGCATCACCTACGAGGTTCATTTTTGACAAAATAATACAATTGAAGTAATCCAGTTCTTGTTGGATTAACATGCTGAGTGAGGCATGATATGCCGACGTGTCACGCGGCATTTTATTTTTGTTATTACTTACTCGTCAACAAACTTTTTCTAATTTTTTATTTACATTATATTATACTATATTATTTATATCTCGTACATTATATGTCTGTTTTTAACAAATGAAAAATGATTTTGAAAAATTAATCTATCTAGACTGGGCACAGGAATACATAACGCAATTTTCTTTCCGGTTACAAATAAAAATAAATACATGCCACATGATACGCCAATGATTATTTAAATGATTATGAGGTAATTGTGGGGAAAACGTTGGTAATGTGAAACACCCGATTTTAAAAGCTTGGCAAAAATAGAAAAATTTGTATTTACAATAAAGCTAACGCGATTCGACGAAGAAACTAATCCATAATCGTAATTATGTTGTTAAGTGTGAAACAATTTAAATGATTGTATATTATAGTAAAAAAAAGTAACAGAGATAAATACGTAGAATGTTTATAAAGAAAACTAAAATAACTTTATCCTTATTATGAAAAATGAATATTTGCTTGAACAAAAGATTGAAATAAACATATATCTTTTAGATATTTCGTATTTTTTAGATGTAGTTTACTTTCACAAAATATTTAACTATTTCACTAATGTTTTATAAATTTTTGTACACCGCAAAAGAGGCAAATGTTTTCTCTTCAATAATAGATATTCTGTTGACGCTTAATTATCAATAACTTCCATTATTGCTTATAAAGAATTGATATACACATTTGTCGGTAAAGTTCGTTATTTAATTATCGAGATTTTACAAAGTTTCATATTACCTACGCTTACCCTATATGTAAATCGTAGCATGTAACCAAATAACATGATATTAGGCCATAATAGAAGTTTTCGAGATGTTGTATACTGAAATTTTATATGTTGACATTCGCGACGAAAAAAGTAGAATTTAGGAATGGCATTTTGCTGTAATATTGTAATCTAATTCAAAGTCATAATATCAAACTCAAAGTCATAATACTGTAATAAAAAAAATGAAGTAAAAGTTTTAGGTATTGGAAATCTATTAGATTTGATTAATTTCTTCATGGCTTAGAATGATAAAATTGAGGTATTAAAACATTTCAAATATTGTTTCATTTATACCTACTATTATAGAAATAATTTGTCATTACTTTATTAATCCCTTTGTTTTCAATATTTTAATTGTTAATAAATTTTAATTGCCTATTTGCTCCTATATGTACTATTCTGTCGGATACAAAACATTGAAATATTACACATAATTTGTATTTCTAATAGTCACTTTGTAGTATGATAATACAATTAGTGTTAAAATTATAATTTGTTACAAATACTTTAGTATATAGATAATAATTTGTATCACAGATCGTATTTGTCGTTACAAGGCAAACTCTCAATCATAGAAAAGATACCATCTTTGATTCTGCTTCTGAAGAATTGTTTATATTCCAATACACGGCATTAAAGGGTTAAAATACAAATTACAATACTTACAACACCGATGCCCTCAATGGCGAATAGCACAGTAGCAAAAAACGTAGGTAGTTGTCCAGCAGGTGCAACCATCTTTAAATCTGATGGAACGGTGATTCCATTGAAAATGTAGAAAAGAGTTATCGCGAAACCGACCATCATGCAAAGGTTGGCGAGCGTAGAAAACGGCACCAAGTACTTTAAATTTCTCACCTGTCCCAGCAGTAATACTGCGGGAATTATTGTGAGAATGTACATGCGAATTGGTATTTTCATGCCGCTATGAAAATCGACCACCTGAAATTAAACAAGAGTTTTTAAAATTATTGTATGAAGGGATAACGTATATGTTTAAGTTAAGCTGTGAAAATAAATTTCTGATCGCAATTGACTAAACTAACAGTAGTTTCGAATTAATATGAAGACATAAGTGTTCGGATAAAGAAATTTTCGGATACTAAGTCCCTTGTTTCACACTAAACTTTATATATTTAAGTCCTTATCTTACAAGCTTTTGCTACCTGCGTTGCTATGTCATAGCACAGAGTTACATTCTTTTTGTACTCTATTTGTTGATTTATTCTATTTTTTTGCTAATAGTCACTCCGTTGGAAGAATAAAATATTTCAATAATGGAATGATTGGATAGAGTATTCGGATGTCAAAGTCCGTGCATATATTAATTCATAATTTCACTAATAACCGTCAAATAGTTTACCCATATTCCTAGAAATAAACTTTGAAATGAACAAATAGTTTTCGAAAGTGAATCTTCCTACGGAAAAAATGTTCTTTAGTTTTGAAATACATTTTCATGATGTAATTCTTTTTCACCCTCCTTATTACTTGTACCACGTTTGCTAGGTCATTTAGTAGTTAACTACGAAGCCTCCATTGATTCAGGCGAGGTAAAGTAATTACTTTGTCTGTTCACAAGCAAACAGGTCGAACTCTACAGGTCAAACAAGTCTTGAGGCTACAGGTTGGCACAGATTTTCAATTGTGACCAAGGCAAAAAAGAGAAAGATGCACGTGTTACGATGAACGAGAACGAAGGAAACGATTGAAGAAGACGATCGTAGATTAAACTGGTTTTAGTAGTTTATATTTTAACTGCATATAAGTTATAGCATTTGAAACATTGAATGGGAAAATTATGTAATAACTGATTTTAAGTGAAACTTTCAATTAATAATGAAATGGCAAATATTTGTAAATTGCTTAGTATGCTTAAGTATGTAAAAAGGTACAGAATGCACAAAACGGTTTTCCTCCGTTATTAGATTACATTTTTGTTTTATTTTTTGCTGCCAAAATGGAAGTAACTTTTGGCACTACAAAATGGTGCTTCCCTAAAGCTTTATTAATCTTGGTTTATGTTGAAGACACTGACACTTCAGAACGTAAACGAATCCACATCTATGGAAAATTTTAATGTGCAAAAGGGTGTAGAATGCAAAATACGTATACAAAATATCCAAAGCAAAGTACATGGTTCTATTTTTTTCTTTGATGAGTGAAACGTTTGTTCATGTTGCATTTTTTGAATTCCATTTGGAAAAGATTCTTAATTTATTCATAAACTACTGTCCGCCTGCGCTCAAGACTGGGTATCGTTAGCTTTATTCGCCTACTACCAGGTGGTACCTAATACTGGACAGTAGCCATATATTTGAAATTCGAAACAATTATAGATCGGTAATACCGCGAAAACTGAAGAAAACATGAAAGAACAGAAGAAAGAATTGAAAAAGAAGGCTAAGAAGATAAGTAGACTATGAAAAGTAAATAAAACTGGAGCATTGGTACCGACGAACACAAAAGACAAGACGATTTTCGTGGTTTGCTTAGTAACTTAGAATGAAGATGGATTCAATGTTCAAATTGCAAAGAATGGCTTGCAATGTACCTGTTTCTATTTCGGAGTGTTCAGACGATTATACATGCGAGCATTGCAAATTATTTTGCAGTACTCCAAAGTTATGTTACAAATCTCTGCTGCGTCTGATAATAGGGACCACTCAAAGTTCCATTAGAAACATACACCAAAATTTAATGTTAATTTAAGATTATGTCGTAATAAAATTAATGCAATGTAGAAGGAGTAAAACATCATTTTTTTCATTTATTTAAGGAAAACCTTAAATGTCCGACAATAGGGTAACTCCCCCTACTTCAAATTCTGTCATTGTACAAAAGCTTATTAAAAATACAGAACTAGGGTAGATGTACCACGTACTGCCACTTTAAGGTTATTGCCTAACTTTATTTAACTATTTTAGAACGTCGTTAACATAAAGATCGGTCCAGTTTGGTGCATAATATTGTTCAACCGTTCCTTTAATTATGAACATTTTTTTTATAACTTGAATATAATGCATTAATTATTACGTAATTGAAAATATATAACGAAGTCCAATGTTTCTATTACAGCCACTTGAAAACTTTTCATTTAAATAGAAACACGTTTTACATATATTAACACGTCAGTTTGTGTAACAGATATAAGATATATAGTAAACGTATCGCCTTACTGAATTGTCACACGTTCCATACTTTGTAATTATATTGGTCACATTTTACTATTCAACAATACATTTACCTCCTAATACTTATCTATAAATATTAAGTGTAAACGAATATACAATGTCTATGTGTTGTTACCGTAAACCGCAGTCCAAATTTTGTATGAAAATTTGTTTACTTACGATTATTTATACATTACTTTGCTATTAAATAAAACGAATTAACCCTTTGGCTTATAACAACGAGCTACACTCGTGGTTTAGTGTATGGACTACGTACAATTAAAACGTGGATTATTTCGTAATGAATTTGAATTTATTTTATTTCAATTTGTAAGTTTGCGAGATTGAGGATTACTACGTAAGAATTGCGTATAATATTTCAGTATTTTGCATTCGATGTAGTGTTATAGTAACAAATAGTCAATATTTCAGTGGATAATCTTTGAAAAATTCGTAAGCAGTTAATGTGGCAATTATAGGAACAGTGACAGGACCTACGTCCCGAGAGATTCCTTTGTAAATTTTGTAATGCACTTAATTACTTCGGTCACAATTCCGGTAAATACCCAATTTTATTGTTAATGTAATAATATCATCTCTTGCGTTAACATTTAGTATCAATAAATCAATACTCAAGTGGAGATTGTCATCGAGAGTCGATAACAACAACCACCAATAAAGGTAAGGAAATCCAAGATAATAAACTTCATCCGATACACAAGACGAAGATTTGTTTTCCATTTAGATTGCAAAGATGAGTGGCAAAAGGAAAGTGTGCTAGCTTATCAATCGTTCATCTGAAGATACAAAACCTTTTGACCACCTTCGTTCAATGGAAGGAATATTTCCATCCATTAGCAAAAATAATTAATCAAGATTGCTCAATCAGTGCTTATAATCAATCTTATCAATGTGGCATTTAAATTATCGCTATTAATGGTGTTCTATAGTATAACTTCGACAATATTGATACGATTTCGGTATCTGAATATATCAGTATTCATACTTTTTTGAGAGTCATACCGCCTACAATAATGAAATATTGTTTTGGAAACGTACTGATTATACCTGTAGTTAAGAGCTAGACTAACGTGAATTCATTTTCTTCGAAATATAGTTATATACACTATTTGATTGCTTCCCTTTTACGTTATCATATTAGAAATAAAGAACACGTAGTTGTGAAAAGTATTTCAAATGCAATGCTGTTTCATTTTAGTTTTGTTTTTACTCTACTGTGCGTAGGTCAACTTAGTTTTGAAGTATCGTCAAAGTATCGCTCACAATTATTTGAACGACAAAGATTTTATTACAAAAAAATGAGTAAATATTTGATACTATTTTTAACAGAGATTATTTTTTATTAAGATAGTTGACATTGATTTTTTATTGATAATTGATTGTATTTTTAATAAGAATAATTTTTAATAAGTATTAATAATAAGAATATCTAATATTTAACATTGCACAAAAGAATTTTGCTACCTTTTGATATAGATGATCAAAAGCTAAATATTACAGTTCATGGGACTTCCTTAGTAAACATATGTTTAAATACTCTTCTATTTTTATGATCTACTTCACAGTCTTTAAAATTGAAAAGATATTGAAATATTTTGTATAGACAATAGTACTTTTGCGCAGTTGCGTGGAGCACCCTGTATATAATAAGTAAGTAAAGTTTAATATCAAGAAAGTAATTCTTCTACTATCTGAAAATTCCTTTATGTGTACACATATGCTTTCCTATTACAGTACAATTTCGGTTATTCGAATACGTTGGGGGATCAAATAGTTTGGAACCGAGCAGTTTCAATAATAGAGATCCACTAGCATCTTCTTATTAGTTCGAACAATAGAGTTCTCAATATATCGATAACTGAGGTCGATTATTTCGTTTCCGTGCAATTGTTTCTCTTATTCTGTATTCAACACAAACTGCGTGTGAATAGTAGAATGCGGTAGAGAAATGATAATAGACATAGGAATCTAGCAATATTGGCTCAAATATATTCAATTTTTGAGGAAAAGTTTGCATCTACATTTTTTCTTGTCACTTATCTTCTTATGTATTTAGCTTCTATCTTCAATTTATCATTTGTCTTCTCATGCCTTATTATTTACTATTTTTCTTACCATACAATGTCTCGTGACGAAACTATCTAAATACTATCACTTTAATCATTATAGCTCGTGTGGTACTAAATTCTCTACCTATGAAAAATTGATATATGCATATAAATACATATATAACTTCTAAAATGCTAGAAACAATTGATAGAGGGCGATTTTCATACCGACATATTGTGTATCGTGTACTTATAAATATTCTTGAATAAATTACTTGCAAAACATATCAAGAGTCTACAAAAAAATACACTTGACCGTAGTTTCGATAACAGTAGCTCAACTATGAGTTTCCGTAACCGAGGCTGAGGATATCTTAGTTCATATAAACGATGTTCGGATAAACGAGGTTGCACTGTAATTCGGATACTTAAAGCTCTACTGTATTGAACATTTAATTTTATTCATTAGTTAGGTTGCGCGTACGCAATAACTGTTAAAATCCAGTTTGGACTTACCTGCTTGACGGAAGTGGAAACGAAAACTATATATACACAGGACCCGCCGATATAGGTTGCGCACAATGCAGTATTTACGAATATTCGACTAAGGTTTGCGAATGGCTTCATAGATTTTGGTCCCGAAAGAAAGGCAGCCTCCGCAGTCTCGGCGTACGTCATCTGAGGCGTTTTAGTTCGCTTGCACAGCACGTGGGAGGAACGAACCAGTATATGAACACAATGCGCGCATATTATACCGATTATTATCGTACCAATTCCTCCCAACACTAGGCCACCGTTATTAATTGCGTGTGGCATGGCAAGAATCCCTGTGCCAAGAGAGGATTTCAGTAGGTGAGTCAGGGAACTCAGGTCTCTGCAACATAATGAATTTGGATGTTTGTTGTATCGTTATAATATATATATTAAGGCACAGTTACCCGGTATCTTTTATAAATTTACCAAAAATAATTATTTGAATTATTAAGGATTTTATCAGAAAAATAATTTTTTAAAATGTAAAAATTAATGAAACAATTGGCGTTTGTACTTTACTAGTAAATCTATTCCTATTAAACATAATTCAGTAAAGGTAATCAATTAAGTAATAGTAAAAATGGTAAATATAAAATTAGAAAATTCGGTGAACATAATTAACTACATGACTTATTAAATGTGATTTAGTAAAAATATGTATTAGTGTATTAAGGAAATTACTTACGAATTAGCATTTTTCTTGTTACGGTGTTCGAAAGGATCATACAGTTCGTCCTTCTCGTTGAATTCTCCAATTGTGACACTGGCTATTTTTGTGCTGATGACAAAGAAATGTATACGTCAGTACTATAAAATATTCCGAACGTTCTACTTTTCTGCGCTCCTTAATGTTACTATCCACTTATATAGTTTGCAAAACTATTCGTAGTTTGGATTTTTCTACGAGTTTAAACAGTTTTGTACAATCTACAATTAAAGGCGTTGAGGTAATAGTAAGGGCAAATAAAGTTTGCGATGCTGGTAAAAGCTGTTTTTCTCGAAAGATGTGTTTCTTGAGTTACTGAGGATAGCACTTACTATCCTCAGTGCCTGATTTCCTATGATTATACTAATATGCCCCTCGGTACTTTCGTGACTAATGGAACGCATATATCCTATTTAAGTGTTCAGAAATTAATTATCATTTAGTATACTTTACAAATCCAATAATCAGTAAATTGAAGCAACAAATTCTTAGTAAACATTGATTTGGATACAAAAGGATGAATACTATTATATAGGTACGTGGTAAGATTATTATTTGAAATTAAAACAGTCAAAGTAAATGTTTGTAAAATATTCTAACATAAAATCCAATTAAACAAAGCTTACTGTCAATATCGTTTATTTGGTTAAATATATCAAAAACTCGAAATTTGGTACATTTATTAATGCAACTGCTAATTTAATCCGATTAAATTTCATCGAGATTAAAGTCGCATTTTGCAGTAAATATGAAAATAACGACAAACATGATACTATTTATTTACACGTTCATTATTAAACAATCGTAAATGTACGCTCATTAGTAACATTCAACAGCATTAAACGCTGTAGATCAGATTAATAATAGCATTTTGATATCTGAGTTTTCATCAAATATATTTTATGAACCCCATTTAGCAATGCATTTGATAAACGAAGATTTTGTCAATATTATGAAAAACTCGTATCCACTTAATCAATTGAGTCGTCAAGAACTTTCTACGTCAGTAAATTGAATCAACACATGATATCATCAAAGAATTTAATGATACATATAATTTCATACACAATTTCGTGCACATATTTTAATTATAAAACATATTATAATTTTTCATTGAAGATTGGAATTTTCAGTTTGTAATTGTAGTTTATGTATTGTTAAAATATTTTTGTGATGGACTACATCTACTTTAGAAACATATTTTCTACAACTCTGATCATTTAATGGTAAAATAAATTAAATCAAGAGAATAATACTTAACTGAATTATAATAAGTTATAACAATTAAATGTTGTATAAATATCTAAATTTTTCCGTATTTATATACTCGCTACTGTAGCTACAAAAATTTGATGATTGGTGAGTTATACCTGCTACTAAATTCTTGCATTGGATTGCCTGTGGCTTGTTGTTCCTTTGCATTTTTCCCCATGATGAATCTAAAACAAAATATATATTCTTGTTATGTGCATGTATTAAATAGCTTTAGTAAATTATAAAATTTTAAAAGCAGAATAAACATTAACTGCAATTAATATCTATTATAAAAATCTCCAAAATTAGTAATAAATTTTGAGTTGCATTTGAGATTGGTAAATTTACATATTTATTTTGTATAGTAGTTAGCATATATATATATAAATTATAATTTTCATGATTTTTAACTTACTATTATAATCTAGTAATTAATATACAGTTTACTTAAATAAATTATTTGAATAAGTAATCAATTGAATAATTTATCATCTAACTACTATTTAATTTTTTTATTTCGATTAAAACTTAGTAATGCATATAATACGTAATATTTCATATTTCAGTACATCAATTTTAACCTGAATAATTAACCCTAATTCAAAGGAGTATCGCATATAAGATATCGCAAAATACTTTAAGGAATTCTTAAATTACAGACTTATTAAAGAAATTAAGAAAACATTTAATTCTCAGCACACTCATAATTTATAATAAAACGATCAATAAATGAGTTAAATATTTCAAATATTGATATGTGATGTTATTTATATGTTACTACTTATAACATATTATAAATCATACAAATAATGATTACATATAATAATAATAATAGTTACAAAGTTTATACGTTCAATATTGTACACATAATTATTATAATTAATAACAACTACGATGAATACAAATTTTTGTAAACTTGTTGAACTGCTATTTTTTCATCGATTTTGATGATCTTTAAATATGTTGTAAAGAATGGTATTTCGAACAACCTTTTCCTTTTTCAATAACAGGTGGTTGATCTTAGTTTCCGAAATAACTGCGAAAAGGTACTTATACCATTATATTAAATTCTATCTATACGTAGTGATGAGACCGATACCGATATTATTAATTATATTCAAATATCTTGATACCAAAGTACTTCATGGGAGGTATCAAAAGGTATTTCAAGTATTTGGTATCAGTTGTCGATACCAATATGTCTTAAAGCGATACCAAATCAGTGCTGTATGAAATCAAAACTCATTTGATTCGCCATGAATTGGTATTCTCTTAATGCTGTGAAAATATCAATAAAATACTGTTTCTTAATGTGTAAAATTATATAGTGCAAACAACATTATTTTTTAATGAACAAATTAAGAATAAGAAATTTCAGTACGTCATTATTGTACATGACTATTCATGAAATGTATTAAGTAAAAGTTCGTGCTGGCTTCTACGTATCGTTATTTCTCAAACTACATTATAGCGACAACAAATCGTAGAAACTTCCTTTTTTTTTGCAATAAAAGGAAAGGTTTGAATTTTACGACATTGTAAATGGCATGTATGATCAAATTTTTTGTAAATCCATAAAGGGCGTAAATATTTGCAATTTGTCGTTATCACGAATCCCTCACGAATACCCACGAATTTAAAATGCTACAGGAATGGGGAGTGCACTAAATTTAAGGTCAAAACGTGATATCTTAAACTAGAGGCTTCTAGCTCTAATTTAAACAAAAAAATCATGATTTTACAATGATTTTTGGCGGAGCTGTAATAGTTAAGAAAGTGACAATTTTTCGGCCCAAAATTAGTGATCCTTTTTGCAGGTGAGTATAAGTATATACGCGTGCACTCCATCAATTATAAAAAAAAGAGTAAAGGGTAATAGAAGCTTTTATTAATGAACTATTCTTTGATCAACTTTGCTTATCAATTATTTCTATCTATTAAAACGGCGTGAACTCTCTTGGTTACCTGATGTGTAAATAGCGGACTAGTGGCATTAATCAAGTATCGATAGATTTTGATAAAAGTATCAGATAGATAGCTTTCAGTATCGGTACCTTTATAAAATACCGATCAAAGGAGGACCGGTATACTGTATACGTGTCGATGAGATATCGATTCTTGTTTATACCTGCGTTTTTTAAATAATTCGAAAGGATCAAAAGTTATAAAATGGTATTGATGCATATCAATGCAGTATCAGTCGCATTATTACCTATACGTGCAATTATTCACCAAATGGAGCGTATACCTATGAAAGCAATGATAAATGGCTAAAGAATGATTGCTGTACAACGTATCCAAGCTGTTGTATCCTCCACCCTCAGTCACCAATGAATTATGTCCGGAAAGAATTAAAATCCAAAATGCTAAATTATAAGTTTACAAATAGAGAGGATTTCAAAATGAAGTTACAAGAAGAATAGGACAATATTTCGCCTTCTTTTATAAAAAACAAATTAGTTCTCCATCACGAAGATTACAGGCTGTTATTGTCTCAAAAGGTTTTGCAACAGAGTATTAATTAATATATATCATATGTACAATAACGCTTAATTTTGTGGCAATAAAACAGCTATACTTTTACGTTTTTTTTTTATTAAAAATAGATAAATAATTTATTGTATTTCAAGGATTTTTTTACGAATTTTATATTAGAATACAAAAGTGAACAAAATATATATTGCGTTTTAACTTTTGAATATTTGTGCTTATGTTCACTTTTCAGATATTTTTCATTGTCAATATAGGTGTACGCTCAATTTTGTATCTGTACAGTCAGTTAAAAAAGTTTACATATATAAATCCAATCATTTATACATTTTAAGATGTATTTTAGAACAGCAAAGGTGATGTGAAAAATGATAAAATATAAAATTGCAAAACATTTTATGAATTTTCATGTCGTTTTCATTATTCCAAAATATGTCCTAAAATATGTAAATACTTGAAATTCAAAATATCTATGTTGACTTTCATGACTGACTGTACATGGAAAGGAAAAAGTTGCGCAGAAAGTCGTTCTTAACAACATATTTCAAGCTTACCAAAATCAGCGGGGAAGTAGCAGTTCGATAAGTTTAGCTTTTGATTGTAGAATGAAATGTATTATAGAAAGAGTAAAAAATTGTAATGGAATAAAATTAGTACATTATAGTAATGTATGATAGGAATAAATTTTTAATTCAAATGAAATAATATTTAATTTTTCCTACATGTAATACATATATCTTTTTGCTAGCATGTATATCATATCTACATAGTAATATCTAATATTAATTATTTTAATATGAAATACATAGTTTGTGATCCCAACCTTCTGTCATTAAAGAATTTTCAAATTTCTGGAATTCAATTTGTCAAAACTAAAACATAATTACCATATTATTACCAGTAATTTTGATTTCTTATTGATTGCACCACTTACATAATTCTAGTATGTCTTGAACTTCTCGCTAATCAAAAGCACTTTGCCCAAAAGTCTTAAATGGTAATAAAAATGGTTGATCTAGTAATGACGTTCATCGATTAAATTGAGTTGTCTTGCACGTATACAAGAAAAAGAAGAATTGATCTTAATAATTATGACAATTTGAGCGATGGCAAATTTCCTACGAAATGTCGAATTAAATCTCACGATAATAAGATGACATAGATTACGTTGTTCTGAAAGTTCATAGGGACATCTTAGGAACACTCAAGAATAATATTTACAAATTAATATTTTAGTAAATAATTTTGCATGTAGGACTTATTGTTTGATAATTGCATGACTATCAGAAAGTTTCATAATCATCTTTTCCAAAAAGTTTGCACTGTTTTTCCTCCGACGTGAAACCATGAAGATAATTCTAGACTTCTACTTTACTTAATTTCTGGTCATTAACACAAACATTACAGTAAATGATAATAGTAGAATATTTTAAGCAACGATTAACAATTCTTGCTACCTTATTATTCAAACATCAGGTTGTTCAATGAAAAAAGTCGCCTTTGCTGTATTGTCCATTAATTATTGAAATTTAAGTGGTCCAAACAAAAATAGTATTTGCTCACATTAAAAGTGTTATTATTTAACTTAAACTCATAAAAAATAAACCCCTTCCATTTCATCAATTACGCAACAGAAGTGAATATTATCAAAGGCGCTATAGATATTCTGAACAACCTAATAAATTGTTTTTTAATCTGGAACGTCCACGTTGTAACGCTATTGATCAAGACAACAATGTAATAATTGACGGTGGTCTTATTTTTATCAACCCACAAGTTTCCATTCGAACATGAATTCCCAATTCTTGCTTATCGTGTAGATTATTACCATAATTTGGGAGCATTTATGTGTGTGAATAAATTCAGACCAATACTTCGCGCTTCATTGATGTAAGGAAAAAGATATCAATCAGGCTATCCCCTTATAAACAGAAATTTGTTTGCTTGAAAGAAAAGAAACATAATCGATTACAGTCCTTTTATTTTGATGTAAAAGCTAGGAAGTATGTGTACTGGTACTATTAAATCTAAGCGCAGCCTTTGGTCGTCAATGTACACTTGTATTATTAACAGTAACTGAGAAGGCAGAGCAAATTGCGGATGCATCAAACTGTGTTCGATTCAACGTTTGTTATTACGTCATAAGGTGTGGATTATTCATGAACTATAATGGTTTCAGTAGTTCCTACACAAAAGGACGTTATGTTTCCTAGTAGCAATATTTCATAAGTAGAACGTGTTGAATAGCAAACATTCATTATTAAACAGAAGGAGCAGATCATAATTGCGTAAAACTACGTGATGCATAAGTGTTCGCTTATTTTAATCATTCGATACGAAATAGAGCTTACTATTTAATACGTTTTTTTCTGTTGCAGCAGTATGTTGCAATTATTCGTAGGAATGTTTTCCTTTTGTGGCTTGATCCAACCGGATTATTACAGTCATTGATCATTAAATAAAGTTGAGATAAACACAATGAGCCGCAAACGTCTGCATACAATCTTAACACTAGATTTACGGAATACATCAATTTTGACGAATTTTAAATTCTCTGCTTAAAGTTACAGAAATGATAAATATTATTTTTTGGCAATTCATGTTGACGTTGATTGGTGCAATGGTGCGAATACATATCGCAATTTGTTCCATTTTCTTCCCGATTTTATATTTTCGAGTATTTATATATAATATACTCCATTTTCAGGGAGACTCTTAAATTATACTATTAACGTCCGTAGATTTAGTGTTAAATATGGTACATTTAAACAAGTATAAGAGCACCGATTATTTCGAGGATATTTACTAACTAAAACTGGGCCGCTTTTTAAAAGGTGTTAATCTTTTCACTATTTGTTTATAAGAAAATATACGTCGACTGAAAACACGATTTCATGAAAATGTTAATACGCGTATTAATCCTCTACACTCGAGAGTTATCAAACCCAGTTCATTCTATTTATTTATTTATTAGAAGGTTAAAAGAAATACATAATTTATAATTAATACCAAAATTGTATATTAATATCTAGATAGACGAAATTTACAAGTAGCAATAGAAGATGAAATTATTTTACGATAGGTGTATAAAGCATGGAGATAAACAAAAACTATGAGTCGCCTTTCGAGTGTAATGGGTTAAAGTACACAAAAGTTATTATTATAACCATATTTATACTTTGTTAGACATTCCAGTATATCTGCGATGTTCTATAATTTGGTTAACATAAACTAAAGAATACTGAACTAATTTTAGAGGCAATTTTGTTCATGTGATTAATGATTCCTCTATTGTAAATTGTCTTCCAGGAATCTTTCTCAATTGTAATTTTACATTTTTTGAATTTTCACATTATTTTTATTCTTCTAAAGTATGTTCTAAAATATGTAAACAATTCAAATTTAAAATGCATATGTAGACGTTCGTGACTGACTGTATAGTTTTTCATTGAATGGCAATGATTAAGAAATCAACAGACAAAGGTAGGAAGCATTTCGCAAATCATTACATTTGATTTTATCGATTTATCTTGCTTCTTTACTGACATGATGAATTGTTTCGCGTTAAATCCCTAAGTATGATATGTGAAGCAATCGATTGCCAGATGAATTCAAAACAAAGATCGTCATTAACACTTTAGCCATTGGAAGCCGATTGTTAATTTTTCTTTATCCAGTGTTCTACAATGTTTTATAATCCTTCAATACTCTACGACATTTTACAATATCCAATAATTTTCTACAAAATGAAAACGACGCTAATAAAAAAAATATTTTAAAACAATTCTTATTGATTCTATAATATTCTACGATTATCTATATTCTACTATAATTTGCGTTTTTCCTACTATATTCTGTAGTACTCTACAATAGTGTAAGATTTTTTATAATATTGAACGACAATATTATCTTATTGTTTTCTACTATATGCTGCAATAGATCTACAGATTTTTACAGTACTCTATAATATTTTACAATAATCTAGGATTTTCTGCAGTGTTCTACGATTCTTTACAATAATTTACAGATTTCTACAATTTTGCATGTTTTTCATACAATTTTGTACAATAGCAATGATGTTTTACAAAAATGTCCCACAAAGAAATATAAGACAGTACACTTAAATCGGTAATACCAAAGATTTCACAACGTCTATGCATGTCCTCAGTCCATTTGTTTGTTTCTTTTCCATAATGCTTCGATTCGTTAAACCCGCAAGATCGAGGTATCGGCAAGAGACACGTTGAGCAATCCCTTGCCACGAGATTCGCCACGAGATCATACACATACAATTACGTTATAACGTTGCAACCAAGATATATCCCTGAGTAGTTCTACAATACATGATCTCCACGTGGGCTTTCTAATGTGTAAGGATGGAGGAAAGGTTTACATTGCGGTCGATAAATATTCCAATGCAGGCATATATACGAAAGGACAAAAAGGAGTCACGAACCATTGTGGAGTAAGCAGAAATTATGCAGAGCCTATGGTGTATCAACGAATATGGTTAATCCACGGGAAATCTATAGATCTTGGAATGTAAATGCCCTGATATCTTAGGATAATGTCTGCACGAATTGTCGTGTCTTGTGCAAATTCACACGAACGTGATTTACAAAAGGTCACGCATACGAATAATTGATTTCCCTTTGTATAATGTTACGGTACAATATTGCATAATGTCCTATTCTTGTGTCTATGACCTATATTTATTAAAATTTCATGAATGTCCTCATAGTTTAATATTCTACTGCGGTAAAGCCTCCCTTAACCGAACTAATGGACAGACATAAGTATGTAAGACATTAAAGGAATTTTCAGATGACGCAGCAATCCATATTTTGATACTAAACATCATCTATTTAAACACAAGTCAAGGTTTCTTTCCGTTTGTTAAAGATTCGTAGAGTACGTCTACACTTGTTGTAGACTAGTTTTCGTTGCGTTTGAGTTTATAAACGGTACCAATGTCATAGCTTGTTATCAATTTCATTTTCAATGTTCATCCCTTAGTATCTAAAGTAAGCAAGCAATCGGAACAGCAATTCTAATAGCACAGTGATATCCTTCAAACGTAGGCGTGAGATCGTATGCAGCTGTACACGCACTCTACGGATCTTTAGTATCGCTTTATTAAAAAAATGAAGCTCCGTATGAAAAAATGTCACTTTACATTTTTAACTTATATTTTCATGTGGATTCACCCTCTTCCGGCTTGCACCGCTAATTCGGTAACAGCATCTATGTATTGTTTAATACACATTATATGTATAATAAGTACAGTCGAACCTCAATAACTCGAATCTCAAGGGAATAGTTAAAGTGTTCGAATTATAGAGATTTCGACTTATCGAATTTTTCAAGGAAGGAGGTTTAACATACATAAATTCGGATTACAAGAGCTATAAACGCGGCAAGTGTCGTTTTATGTTTCCCGACGTTCACTAAAAGTTTGACTTATAGAAGTAAACTTCAACTTGTAGAAATCTGGCCGTGTTAAATTCCATTTACAAAGGTAAAAAGTACATCTAAGTATGTGGTCGATAATTTGAATCAAAGTAAGTTTTATTTCGATTTATAGAACTATTCGAATTAAAGAGATTTTAGTTATCGAGGTTCAACTGTATAATAAAATGAAGGAGAAATGTGTAAGTAGTAAAGTATCGTGTAAAAAATTAATAAATTAAAACAATGTGAAAAAAGAATAATTGTCTAACTGCGTATATATCATGTTTGTATTTTTAAGTTAAATAAAAAGGCATTTTAATGTTTATCGAGATGCTGATGTACCGTTAGTTTTTAATACGGGAAGAAATGTATGGAAAATGGATTATTTCAGAATTTCACTTAGGCAAGTTTAAAAATTATCATAGAATTTCATAAAAGTGAACTTATAACTTGACATAAACATTGTTGCATACAAATAAACATCAATTATTTATAGGTGAGATTTTTCCTGTTAACTTTTGTACATTAGATGTTAAATATTTTCTATTGGACTTATATTTGATTACTTTTAGTAATACATAAGCTGGACTAGATTCATCAGTAGACTGCGGATCTTTATGAAATTTTGGAAAATTTGAAAGTACATAAAGATGTGCAATGCATACAGCACGCAAAAGTATACTAAACGTGGAAGGTAAAGTGCACTTTATAACACTTAGAGGGCGAAATTAATCTGTATTAAGCTTCCGCTTCTTTATTTGGGTTTGTAAGATTATATAAAGATCCGCAGTTTATTTATCTGTCATTTTATTTCTTTCGTGCAAAAGAAAATTCAACTGGCATATATTGTAACAATTAAAAAAAGAATTTCAATAATTTATACGCGTATAAAATGATATCATCACCAGTAAATCGTTGACGAGACACCTCCGGCATGCGTGCCATTTACATAATTGTATCATAACTTCAGCCTCACGAAACAAAATGGTATACAATCGTGAAAATCTGTACGGTATTGTTGCTTTTTGTTAGTTAAATGAATTCTTAGTAACAAAACATGGCCTATCCATTGAGTTGATTATTATTACATTCTTGACAATTGAAGTTAAGAATTCTAAAACGGTGCATGTCCACCGACTAACATTTTGAGACGAACAATGTACTCTTTATTTAACTGCTTTCATTCTCCATTCATTTTCTTGTGAATATTGTTAGAGATGTTTTTAGACATTCAATTCTGTTTGCTTTAAATGTGTCTGGTTGGGTTCGGGTCAGATAGAAAGAGTTGAACCATTAGCTGCACGAAAGACGTAATGTACAAACACCTGATTTCAAGCAAATAACATCTAAAGAATTAAAAATAGTATAATACTTAAATGTTAATAACCCATGCTTTCAAGTATTGCTATTAATAAGAGATTGCACATTCTATTTTTTTCATAATAAATAATTGCCAACCTATTCTTTAAAATGCTCTATTCTCTTTAATTTTTGAGATATTAGAATGAAACTCGGAAGAAATACACTGAATCAATGCCCGCAAAAAAGGCTTGAGATGACTTCACGCTCTTATCTCACCTATGCTCTCAATTATATCTGCTATTTGTATACTGCTTAAAAATGGACTTGCACTGTCTGAGAATTTAAAACTTCAATTAATTGAACTACAATTGGCTTATTCAAATGAACACAACTAATTTACGTTTAACAATTAAAAGCTATGCGATAGTTATCGATTTCCGAGTCAAAAACAGATATCCTTTATAATAGACTATTTCTTTAAGTAAAATTCTTTGTATTTTCTTCCGTTCTGGCGGCCATTTAATTTTTGCCGTGCACAAACAATATCTTGTAATAAGTGATCTACAACTTTCAGCTCGCTCGAATTACACCGCAATGATTGCAATTCGATAAAACTTCGCTCTGCGATGAAATTTCGTTTAATAGCTCACGACATGGCAATAATAAAAAAAAGATTATAGGCTGGAACTATTTATCGCATCACAGATGCATGTAATCGTGTATATAAGCCTCAATTACCAAAGAACACATCGTTTTTCTGCACGTAGCCACCTGTTAACCGCATAACAAGATAAAGCTACATTTTAACGTTCAATACGCTATTTGCAATATAAGTTGACTTCCCGTAGACACCATTGGCACGCAATTGATAAAATGTAATAGAATAGGAACTAGCAATTAATAGTTGGAATATTTTAACCTTCTATAACCGGAATTTTGTTCGGTTGGGTGAAAGAAACTATAATTGATTAAACTTTTCTCTACTTTGATCCAGAAGCCAAGAAATAATATTTATAAATGAATCATTTGCTGCTGGTGTAATAGTATGTTAGTCAAGTATAATTCTACAATGATTACAAAATAAAATAACTTTGAAAAATGTATATAGGATTATTTCAAAAGAAATATATCACACGTCACATTTCGTTTCTAAATTTGTAAACAAAGACAAGTAAAAACCTCTATTAATAAAATATAATTACGGTCTAAGATTAGATGCACTTCAACATAGAGACAGACGTACACTGTATTATGCTTTCTTTTTCCTACTTATAATCGTTCCTTCTCCGATTTATTAAATAAGTGACTGTTGGCAATAAAATACAATATATCTAATTATGATTAAATCCATCAAAATTTTTGCACGGACGCAATATTTACATCAGCAAGAATGAAGATAAAAATAATGAGATCGGAGCAGCAAAGTCAATATTCTTAATAGAATAAATGGTATACATTCTTACTTATGGTTCGAATCTGTTGAAATAATTCTGAATGGGTATGTAACTTGGAAGTTACATAACATTAAATTAGGTTGGTGCAAAAATAGTTGCGATATTTACTATTTTTGATTTGACACCATCTATTCTAGTTATGATCATGTAATATGCCATTGTGAAAGGTAGAATTAGCATTATTAATTTTTGCTTGTATTGCTGTATTAATTGTTTAACATCGTTGAATTTAAGCATTTAAATTAATCATGGATAAGAAATAAGCTCGCACGATTTTATTGTACGAACTGGAACATAAAGCAGCAGAAACCGTTCGAAATATCAACCATGTATTTAGTCATAAAACGATTAGGAAAACGGACAACTCAACATTGATTTAAAAAATTTCGTGATGGAAATGAAAGTCTTGAAGGTGAGCAGGATAGCGAATGTCTTTTAACTGTTGATAATAATGATTTGAGAGCTAAATCATTATTGAAGTGAACACACATAAAGGAAATCGAGAGTTGTTGCAGAAGATCTCTATATTGATTTAACAACATTTAAACGTAATTGCAAAAATTCAATACTTAAAAAGCGCGATTATTTGTGTATCAACTTAATAGATGATTCATGAAGTTCAAACTAATAAAATGGATATAATGTATTTTGAAATCTTGAAAACATTTTATCTTTAACAAAATAACTTTATCACAATTTTATGCTATTGCATATCTGTATCCAATAAAAGAACCTATTGTCAGCACGTTCGAAGTTTCAAGGCTTATCGTTTCCCTACTTTACATTTTTTACTATATTATTATAACAGTATTGCTAACAACGATATTGAATATTCAAAAAGTGTAAAATTAAGCTATAGCAAGCCTTAAAGCTAATTTTTCACAAAAAAAGCCATCGTTGAACTACCATCTTTTATCTTTTTTTTAAATCTATTAGTTAGAATAGTCATGAATTTATTCTCAATTTTTATTGCTATTTTGTACTGGTCAGCTTGTTCTAAAAATTGTTTTCAAAATCGTACTTTCTAGGAATGATGAACTTCGTTTGTATCATATGCAATAGTATTATTGACTCTGTGTATCTCAATGTAATAAATTACTAATTTATATTAAATGTATATTATATTAGGTCAATGTATACGAAATGCCCTTTCTGTGATGTTTGAAATCGTTAATTATAATAAATTAAAATAAAGAATGAGGAAGTTTCTATGATCTATGTGTGCGGAATATTAAGAATAATTATAATTAAATTATGAAATTCTTAATATTTACCACATAAATAATCAAAATATTTACATAATTTTTTATAGAAGTTTACATTTCTAAAATGTACTACAAAAATGATCGAAAATATAAATTTTATATTTAGAACCTTGCCTTTAAAATTTATTTTAAAGAACAACATTTCATATGTATCAACGTTATATTATACTGAATTATATTAAAAATCAAGTAAATTACGAAATTGATTGCTACTTCAATCTTTTCCAATTTTTACGATAATCAAACAATAAAGTATTATTTATAGTTGTCTCTGATGTATCTGGTTATTAAAATACTTGCAATGTAACGAATTAATCAATTTTTGTCATAGTTATCAATTCCATGGATACTATATATTTCTTTTTAAATGAAACAGATATAGTATACTGTGCACGAATGTATAATATACTGTGATGGATAAAACACTTCTACATAGACTACAATCTATTTGATAACACTTCAACGTCACTGGCAATTTTTTAAATAGCCTTTGCAGCACCATTTTTATCAGAAACCGGAACTGAACGATTTACGCAGTCATTAGGATAACTATTTACGAATAAACGCTTTAACATAGTTGAAAAAAATTTCCTTAGTGGCACGGTTGAAATACATTGGTACAGGAAGCTCGTTAACATCAAGGTCTTGACTACAGCCATGACAACTTGTATAATTGTCGATAAATGTTCTTTATTACAAAAAAGGCAGAAAGTGCAAAATAAACAATGTTTCACGATAAGTAAATATTTATTATACTATTAACGGTTCTATTAATTTAACTTTATGTATTAACCCTAGTAAAATCGAACATTTGATATTCTATGCAAATTAGTATACGAAAAATGTTTCGCAAAAATTATACAATTCAATCAATGATTTCAACTGAGTCGAACTTAAACAAACAGAAAGACGCAAATTTGAAAATAATTTAAAGTAATTGACATTAGATGTTGATATCTATAATATCGAATATTAGGTAAACATTCTCAACGAATTTTTATAATAAAACGTCAAAGAGAAATAGATGACAAATACAAGTCTACAAGATAGCAGTAGTTTGGATATTTGATATTTGTAAAATATTGAAATTGTTATACTGTCGAACCTCGATGACCCGAATCTTACGAGAAGAGTTAAAATCTACGAGTTATAGAGACCTTTCGAAGTTTTGGAATACAAGTGGTGTAAACGCGGGAAGTGTTGTCTTACGTTTTCCAGGATTTATTTATTTGACAAATTATACAACATATATACGGCGAGTCACAAAATGATTGACACAGAATAACAAATAATAAAGGTATATAAAATAAAAAAAGATAACAATACAAATTTTAATATTGGTTTCTTTTACATAACTAAATATTAATTCAAAATTCCATATATACATTTTTCAATAAAATAATATTGAAAGGCCTAATTCAATTTTTATATTTCTCGTATCTTTCTGTTATCGTTTGTTTCTGTATCACTAATTTTGTGGCCCACTACATAGTTATAGATGCGAGTTATAGCGATAGCAATGGTACACGTTTAACTTATAGAAGTAACCTTCAACTTGTTAATATTTACCTATTTCAACTTCAAGTTACAGAGGTAAAAGTGCATCAAAATATGCGGCAAATAATAATTCGTGTTAAAGTAAGTTTTATTTCAATCTATAGATGTTTTCGCAAGGAAGCGGAAAAGAATGAACAAAATTTACGTCTTGTAGAGATTTTCAATTTAAAAAAGTTCGAGTTATCGAGATTTGACTGTATAACAATTTTTAGCTATATAGTACAACCACAGACGAGATACAGAATAGACCTATCATCTTACAGGACTTCGTGTCGCATGGTTTCAAATACTGACATCTAAAAAAATCAGAATATCTTCTTTCTTATTATCTGAAAGGAAATGTAAACATTTTTCAAGTATTTTAATATCCAAAATGTAAAAGTGAACGCAATAGCTCTAGATTTTATGCAATCGAAAAGGTAAAAATGAAAATGCTAATGCGGCTCATGAGCTCCAAATCCGAAGGACAGAAAGTAGCATTGCATGAGTGGTCTATTTTATACCTCGTCTGTGGTACATCAGAAAAAAATTGTAGGTGAAAAAATAGAGGCTTTTAAATATTCTGTATTTTAAGAATCTTTTCAATTTCCACTACTTGATTATCTTTTCTTTAGTTCGATTTATTTTATATATTATCCTTTAACCTTGTAATAGTTTTTGGGTCATTTTTGACCCACTTGTATCTCCTTTCTTTCAAAAAATTTCTTAATTTTAAAGCGAACATTAGAAAGCTGCTATTGATACCTGTAATTGCTAGCTTCAATTTTATACTAAAGGTTTGCTTATCTCAAAATTAGGAAACTGTTTGAAAGAAGCGAGATGATGGTTAGGTTTACAAATTTTCAAGAACGTAACAGAGTTAATGGTGACTAATAATTGACAATATTTTCTGTAAATCGATATACACAAAATATTGTAATTGTTATTGTAATTGTTATATATTTGAACTATGTAATATGATGCTACAATAAAATTAAACTATGAAATATGGATAGACTTTTAAATATTCTGTTTTCTTGAAATTCCTTTCAACCTTCACTGTTTCATTATTTCTCTTTTTGGTTTCAGTTATTTCACGTAGTATTTTTTAAAGGTGACTAATAATTGATATCTCTTTTAAACGTTTAGCCATAGAAATTTAGATAACTAACAATCGGATACCTAACATTTTTAAAATTTGCAATTCCAGTTGATGTTCGTAAAACTTTACATTTTGCTAAAAAACAAATTAATATTTATCATTTTATGAATTTTTAGTACTTTCAAGTTTAGGAGAAAAGTAAAATATGACGTTCTATATTAACTGTATCATAAGTTATATGTAAGTACAAACTATTTACAAAGTTATTTTGACAAGTTTTGTTCTTGAATTCTAAATATTTCAGAGAAAGATGAATGCAAAAAATGGAAGCAAACGAAAATATTTAAAGGTTCATGTAATTCTATCCGATTACGAAAAAACTTGCCTTCGACGAGCATATTCGCAGCTGCACGTTGCAACGTTTACATAACACAAAATTCACTTTAACCGACATAGATGAATGCACAGTTGAGCGTTTTTCGTTAAACTCGCGTGTCCAAACAAACTCATTATCTTTATAACACCTATATTTGTCAACCTATCTAAAAGTAGTATAAAACTCATTTTTGTCCTCGCCTATTTAACCATAATGCCTCTTTAAACTTTGTATAACATGCAATAATCGTACACGTAAAAGCAATCAAGAATATCTACAAATTAATTTAAAAAATGTATTACAAACACATGGTTTGCCATTTAAAACAGTCTACCTAATTATTTACTGTATTTCTAATTACACAGGAAATTTTGCATAAATCTGAATGGTATCAAAGATCAAATAGAGTACAAAATAATTGCCTAGAAACACTTTTTGAAATTTTGCACAGGTTGTATGATGTAATAGTTTTCTTCGGAATCACAGTAAGATAAATAAGCAAAATTTATGCTAAATTATTAGATGTCACCCGGAAAATTGGAAGTATTATCGAAAAGATAAGTTAATCTTACTCTAAATATGTTAATTATTAATTATCACATATCAAGTAGTTTTTTTTATTTGCTGTTAATATAATGCATATTAATAAATGATTTCTCATCTTAATCATGCCCTATAATTATTGTTATTGATTATTCTCCTGTTTCTTACTTTTCAAATAATATCATACTTTGTTGAGAAAGATTAGACATGCAATAATAGGCGCATTAAACATCAATCTTCAATTTGTAATAATTAATCTGTTTACAGATTAATACAAAATGGGAAATACAATATAAAGTATCCGAAGTGGTATGATTGAAGCAACTCGCACCTATAAATGTATTTTTATCCATTAACTAGTATAATGCTTTTCACAAAAGTAAAAATGCGAAATAATTTTCAAACCTAGCACTAGATAAACCTCTACGAATATTTTGTTTCTAGGTAGTATATAAAATAATAGAAATGTGGAAAATTAAACTTTTATCGTAAAATTAGTTAGAAATTCAATTCTGGGGTCATTAATGACCTCAGTATAACGTTTAAGCGCTAAAATCAAAGAGTTCCATCAATTAATCTTTGCTTTTTAGCAGAAATAACTTTAACTTCGATAATGGGTTATTTTGACTGCATTGTTCTTTTAATGACATACAAATTTTATTAACTCTTTCAATTTTTGTCCAAGTACATTTAGCTATTCGTATATTATTCTTTGCAACGCATTAAGAATAATCGTAGAAGGATCTCAGTATCGATTTGGACAATAATCTATATCACGTTTAAATAAAGCTCATTTTGCAACTCATTTCAACGTGAGAAGCAAAAGGTCCATTATTGGTTACGGGTCTTATCCAAATCGCGCAATAGGCGACTCGCATGTCTGTTTCCATTAATTAGGAGGAGTTAAATCGTCGAGAGCTTGATAACTATCGATATAAACGTCCCAGGTAATCATCAAAAAGAATCTCGATCGAAATCGTCGAAAGTCTGACTCCTTGCGTAACCATTAACCGGTTACGGTTTCGCGTATGTCTCTTTAAATGTAATTTTTACTGAATTTGCATAAATACTCACATGTATACAACCCTGGATGCGTTAATTGCACTGAAGGAAACTTGATGATGTCCTCAGATTGATGAATGATTTTTCTTCCGGAAGACAGATATAGAAAACTTCGATCCTTTGCAATTTGCAATTCACATAATTCGTTTATCTTCCTTAAAGATCTTTTTTCCAATCTTCGATTAATTGCGTGTATTGTTTCCTCCAAGTTATTTATCTTGCCATAAAAATCAGTAGAATTGCCGGAGATAATGATTTATGTTGCTGGATGTTCGCGTGGTCTCGGTTATTGTCATGGAATGTACTTTACTGAGCGAAGATAGAACCGCAGATGATCCTTGTGTTCAGCTTGGATACAATCGAATGTTTCTGTTAACTGTTTCCACACGATTGAATCTTTCGATATTTAGCTGGGATTTTTCTTATCACTGAGATCGATAGCAATCGGCACGCGATGGTTACAGATAAGAAGATTCACACGGGAAAACGATTGTCACTAACATCGCACTATGAATCGCTGAACGCGGGAGAAACTATGAATAAATACGACTGTGACGTTGTTTTGATACTAGTTTTGGAAGACTGATGGAAATTTTCGGGAAGTCAACGTGCTAAAACGAATTGACAATGCGTCGAACAAACGAATTAACACTGAACGAATTTTGGCTCTTGAGGACCTTAATACGAATAATATTGACTTACTATGATATAGCCACTGTCAATTGATTTTAGTGCAGCTGCAATTTTCTCGAATCTTCTTTTATATTCGATAAGTTAATAGAGTGATTGTTTTTTATTTATAATTATACGTTTTTACGATTTGTTTATAATAACTGTTCTACAATGTTGTACAATTAAGTTCGGTTCTTCACTAGTCTTTTTTGAAGTTTTTTATTTTATAATTCTGCTATAATTATACTCTGTAATTAATCATAGATATTCTCAATTCTTCTCGGAACTCTTTATACTTTATGATCTAGAATTCTTCTACAATCATGCTTTAGAATTCCGTTCGCATCTTCTCAATTGTTCTTGGAACTTTTTATACTTTACAATTTATAATTATACTAATATTGTACTGTATAATTAATTTTGAATCTTCAACAGTCTTCTTCCAAATCTTTTCAATATTATAAGTCTTCAACAATTTATATTCTAGTTCATCAGGCTTTAACGCCCATCTACCAGTATATTTAATTGTGTTTTAGTCGTCTACGATGGTATTTAGTTCCCTATAATCAATTTTAGATCTACTACTTTTATCAGTATTTATCTTTAATTTGGATCTTCTTCAATCTTCTTGGAACTTCCTTTTTTTCAATTTATAATTCTTCTACACTTTATATTCGCAATATATTTTATATTTGTTTGTTTTTTCTATTTTGGAATCTTTCCACAATTATATTCGATCCCCTTACAATTAAGTTTTGGATCTTTCACTTTTATCACTACGTCTTGTTTCTAGGATCTTGTACACCCACCCCCAAAAGAAACACCATTCTATTTAGCTGCAGTCCTTCTATACCACTTCAATTATTCTGTCCTTTAAACCTTCTTTCAAATTCCTGAAAAGAGCTTCTAATTTTTCTCCAAAATTTTCAAATTCTGCAAAACGTTTCTAATCCCTTCTCTCCGATTATTCCGAAAGATCCAAAGAAGTGGTTTCCGGGATTCTACTTGCTCTTTAATCCGAAGTCTCGAATCTGGTCCTAAGGATCTCGATGACCACAGAACCTGATGCAAATGAGAATTCGAAGAGGTATCGAAGGAAAATCGGCGCGTCGAACGATGACTGGAACGTCGCACACGACTGGCCAGGTTTTTTTGGCGTGACACAGGTATATATACGAGGTCTGGTGCGTTATAGTCGCGCTAGAACTGGCGTCGCGAAGCGTGGGAGGGGGGATAGAGGCCGTCCTCCTAATAAGTTCTATCGGACGTGTCAAACAGACGATCGGTAGTGCGAGTCGTCCTTAACATCGCGACAATCGCGCGTTCACAGGGCCACTGCGGCTCCGCGGTATGATTCTACACCATCGACCCGATCTTTCGTACACCGATCTTTCGCATGCTTCCCTTTCACCTTCCTTTTCTGTCTCCCTCCATTACACCAAAGCACCTCTCTTTAACCAATGGGGTATCGTGGATAGGTTTCCCTACTCGCGAGTTACCCTCTCCCAGAGTTGACTGTGATCTCCTGAACTCTTTTCCCTGGTGAGGCTCTTTTTCCTTGTGAATACCGCTCCGCGGTTGCGTAAGTGGCGCAAGCGGATGAATCACGGTTGTGATGTAGTTTTAGCGAGAGAATGCATTTAAGAGATCGGTCAATGGGGAATGGGGTAGGTGGTGCATAAGAAGGACGAAGAAGATATCTATATGAGGTATAGCGTGTTTAAATACTGCACACGTTATGATTAAGAGTATTATAAGTTCAGTATATTTATTGCAATATAATTACTTGCAATGAACGCGAGGGTTCAAATAATAATGAAAAGCAGTTGTGAAGTATTTATAGTGGACAAACTTAAGGATTTCTACAAAACCAATTTTTCACCCATTTTAATTATTGCTTTTTTATTTGTACAAACGTATGTTATATAATATTTTTTGGTGTTTATAGGCATTATAATACCGTCTAAGATGAGGGTTCTACTAACAGTATAATCCACATTTTCAAAATAATGTGCAAGTGTCGAAATACTTGTTCATGGTAGTGTATATCTATAAGGAGAGATGAAAGAGATAATTAAGTTGTTGGATTTGGAAGAATTCTTCATCTCCTTAATTGTTTGATTTCTTTGTTGAATCATGTAAGTAGTGGCTACTAGATTGCTACATACATAATTGTTACTTTATGAATAGCATAATATCTTTGTTTATGATAGGTATGCCTAAATAAATAAATTGAAAAAATAAATAGAAGTATTGAGTACTTCTCGGAAAACATTTATACAACGTAATCGAAATCATATCGATTAAATAATTTAGTTAGAGAGCTGAAAATATTAAAATTTGAATGGTTTGAGAATTGCATAGTTTACAATTTCAATAATTTGAAAATTTAATCACTAGAGAACTTGAAGAATTTGGAAATCGAAAGCTTGAAAATTCGAAAGATCGGTAATTTGGTAGCTTAGAAATTCGTAAGTTTGGAAATTTGAAGAACTGGAAGCTCGAAATCTTGAAATCCGAAATTTTACAAATTCAAAGAATTGAAATCCAGAAGCTTCGAAATTCAAAGGCTTCGCATTTCAAAGCTAGTACATTCGAGAGACAGATAAACATTCTTTACCGAAAGATACATTTCAGTTAGAAGGTGTTAAATGATAGAGCATTGAAAAATTTACGAGCGTGATTTGTAAACAAGAAGGTTTATCTTCAATAAAGACTACTTAGCATAAATAGATCCGTATATCTGCAATAGTTTACGTAAATATTGAAACCTACGATTTGCGTATTAAATTATTCATGGTGACTCAATAAATTGCATTAATTATGTTTCACAAATACAATGAACACCGTTTACATTTATCATAAGATTCTTGCAGCTTTTATAAAACAAAAACTAATTTGCAATTTGTAACGCTTATTAGAATCGCATTAAAATGCGACGCAGAAGAGAAATAACTCTGTTTCTATTTTCACTAATTAACACAATAATACTCAGTAACCTTTCTCTTTTACACTACCATATACTCTGATGATGGAGCGCGTGCTCTCAGTTGCTCCAAAAACCTGGTAAAGATCAAGAAAGTAAAATTCGTAGTAGAGATCTTTCATAACCGTTATATTATACATGACATTAATAACGCGGTTTGTTATTTGGTAGTACCAATTTTTATAGGAATATTCATGTTAGTATAATATAGTAATATTATTAATTACTGCCTATTTATATATATATATATATAAATAGATAACATTTAATATACATATATAACTGTATATATAACAATAGTAACTGTATTGTTAGTCTCTATTTTGTGATAGAAAATGTAGAATCTAATAATTATCAATAATTGTTCATACTGAACAATTAACTAAAGAATATAACATAAAAATACATACACACATAACGATAAATCGTTGAATATTTCAGGAATAAAAGAAATTTAATATTGTCTCAAGAGTTTTTAATTTAACAGTCTTCAATGATACAAATTATCGCATTGGCTATTTACTTATATCGAATTTAATTTTACCTACAATGAAAATGTGTAGGAATAAGCGATTGAATATTTCAAGAGTAAGAAACTTCATATTGCTTGAAGAATGATAAGTTTAATAGTCTACAATAATTTAAATTGTTACATTGATTACCGATTTATATTGAATTTGATTTTATCTATAAAGAAAATATGCAGAAAAAGTGATTGAACATTTCAAAAATTAAAAAAACTTTTATATATATATAATAAAATAAAATAAAACGTCTACACACACACACACACACACACACACCCACACACACACACACACACTCTCTCTCTGGTACTTACTAACTTATATATACTGGGTCATTCAATTTTGTAATAAATTATATTTAAAACTGCATTTGAACTAATATTCGAGAGAAAACGATCGCAACGCAATTTTCATTCGGCTAAACATTGGTTAGGTTTGAGGCATAGCTAAATTATAGCTTGAGCTCTATATTTTGTTTTATAATCTATCAAGGAGATATGCAATTTGTACGTTCATAAGTTGCAAAATCTTTCACATAGTATACGACTCTTATTACATATGAAATCCTATGAATCGATATCTTTAAAAAAATAAAAAATAAGATATGGATAACCACTGCAAAGCTGTTGCATGATGCAATGTTAAAAAGCGCATACTTCGCATTTTAAAATCTGATGCAACTCTATCTAAAAATTGGCAGTATGAAGATACGATAAAATTAAAATCAAAGTCCACTATTATGATTTTTCACTAAAAATAATATTTCACAATTATTAAATAATTAATTATCGAACGATAATAATAGTTCCCTCATATGGGTGAAACTAAAAAGACTAAAATAAAAATAAAGGAGAATATAATAATTGAGATGTGGCTCATAAAAATAATTAAACTTTCTGCAGTAAAATATCTTATTACACTTGACAGTTGTACAACAGTAAACTATGCTTTTATTTTTAAATTTGAAGTGAATATTGAAATGTTTGAATAATACAGTGTCCAATGACAATTAGGAAAAAGCCAATTTCAAAGTTCTGTAATTATCTTTGCAACGAAAAATTAAAATGTTTTCACATGAAAATAAAAAAGAACAATAAAATAAAACAATTGAAATGTAAAATATAATAAATATAATAAAAATACACAAAAATAAAAAATAATTAACTATTTTGTGGTAAAGTATTTGATCATATTTATTATTTTTAGAACAATAAATGTTCGTTTCTTTCTGTTTACTTTAAAACGAATATTAAGATAATCATGAAACCGTTATCATTCAATATCTATTTTTTAAAAATAGGAATTATGTAGTAAAAAGCAGTTTCTATATACCTACAGTAATTACTTTTACAACCAATCAATTAATTTAATATTGTGTTGCAGTGATACTACGGCAATCTAACGTAATAAATTATATCATGATAATAAATGATACTTAAGTGATAGTTTGTGTCAATAGTAGTATATTAGTTCGATTACAAAGTGTATCATTTGACACGATACAATATCCTTATGCTACATATATTATATAATATTAAAGATTGCCTAATGGCACTAGAAATTATTTAAAATGCAGGAAAATTGCGATGTGGAAATTATAACATCCGCTTTCGATACTCGCCAATAACGGTATCCAGATTAGTGAAATACTAATATTTTTCGCGAGAAGAAACTTCGTAGCCGCTTCCCATTTCGTTGCCGTTTTTATCCGTATAGGAATTAGTAGAATAACCATGGCCATGCTGTAAGAAGTCCGAGTAGAGGTATCATTTGGAGAACTGCAAATACTAATATTACTACGGGCGTATAAAAAAAAATAAAAATTAAACTAACAGTACACAATTTTATCAATACCATATTGCATATGATTAAAAAAAATTAAATCTATTTAAACAAAATTTTGGCTGAAAGTTAAAAAAAGTTAAACCTATGGAATGCGTACGGAGTACAACTTGAAATGTTTAACTGGATTAAAATATATTATTGTACAGAAATCTCGAGCCATTTGTGTTACTAGCTTCATAGTAAGAATTAAATATAGAAGAGACCGGGATAGTCCTGACCAAGCGGGGAAATCCCGGGCCACCTTTATTATTCTTACTAATGATGCGAGAAGCTAGCCTTCATCGTTTTCGCATCATAAAAATGTTTTATTTTTATGTAATCCGTAATTGTATGTACATTTCGCAACATAAACTTCTAACAGCGATCGATTTTTAAGCAATGTAAGTTTGTATTTAGAATTCATATAAATTAGTAACATTAATGTCATCAATTAAACGAATGTTTTTACTTTCAAATTCACATTTGATATCTGGTGATATTTAAATTCAGTTGAATATATTATTTAAAATATCTTGATATAAGATATGGAGTAATACCCGTCTAAATCAGCAGGTAATTCCGGCCAGCTTATCAACTTTTTTTTCTGGCTTAGATGCGACGGACATATCAAAGAAATACAATTAAGGCATAATGAACTCAACAAGACATAAAAAGAACGTCACTTACTTCTTTTGTAAAGAGTTTGGAGAAGGTGGTGAAATATGGTTTAGATACACATCTTGTGATCAATGGGCTCAGGATGATATATCTCTGACAATGAGGGATATAGATGTGATGATTGTAGTTAAGCATACTGAAGAGAAAAATAATGAAATTTTATAATAACAAAATCTTCTCTTTTAGTTTTCCGAATTTATTTTTGTTACAACATAAATGCACGCGTTCTCCATCATACGAATACAAACTAAACACCTTAAGCTATCATTCCATCTAATTGCAATCACTGACGTACTAGTACGTCAAATTGGTGCTGGTCCATTTCCATCAATAACGTACTGGTACGTCAAAACCAAATTTCCGCTGATGACGTATTATTACATTAAAAGTTAAACTAGCCCTTTTGGTTAATAATGTAAGATTATAACTGTTCACACTTGTAATGTAATTGTTTCAAGCAAGCCTCTTCTTCTTTATTTATTTTTGACATGGTGATTTTCATTAAGTAGACTAATGTGTTTTCCATTTTACGCAGTTGGTCAATAATGTAATAGAATATTTCTTTTAATGTTCAACCGTGTCTATTTCGTTTTAAGATATTTTGTAATTAATGGATATCACTAAACGACAGATCAATGAGATATTCGAGGCAAACAAAATAACTTATATCTTGATTAAGTGACATAATTTATTACATTCATCCACTTTTTACGAATTGAGCCTGTTTATGTGACAAAGCCGCGGTTGCGAATGGGTTGAAAGTAGAAACCTAACAAAACTGTGAAGTGTTTAAATTTTATAGCATCTTTGGCTTATTTGGCCAGGTTTAGCCCGTTCTTTCTTAGAACATAAAATACTAACATTAAAATTTAACATCCTATTATAATACTTTGATTCTTTATTTTTCTGATTTAATATTAATACCCTATAAAATCGTTTTTAATTTGAACATTAGAACTACCAAAGTGATCAAAACAACTCATTTGTCATTTTTCATAAAAATTCTATAAATCTACACTAATACATTTATGAAAAGTTGCTGTAAGTTTCTATTAAGACAATGAATCAAGATTTATTTCCATTGCATTATATATTTCATCAAGTATCTACAGTCTACAATCGGTAGGTCTAGTGTTCTTAAAACAGATAGTCTTTGACTGTTCTTCACATTAATTGTTACGTTTATAAATGATTCCAAGGAATTTTTCATTGAAAAATAAATTTCTCTCTTCTAACTTACAAAGTTAAAAAATATTCGATGCGGATATTTGTTACCACAATTCTTCTATGACTTCATCAATTCAGAATGCATCTTTGTGAATCACGACGAATGGAAATATGATACATTTGAATTCTTTGTATAGATATTTACAATTTTTAGTCATATTTAAAGCGAATATTTTGCATTAAATTGTTTTAGTTTAAAATGATATCTATTGTTATTGTTTTTATAACCTTGCATAGTCGATTATGATAACCGTTTCTTTGTTTGTGATGTTCTCCATTGAGTTGGCTTATTACGTGCCAATCACGATATTACGGCCTTTGATACACTCGAAATTTGAGATGAACAATTTTGGCGAAGCTATGTTTCGTTTAAGTGGAATACTAACACCGTGTAGGTAGAATTAATTTAATTATGTAGTTAGACATACCAGTTGTAAATTTATACCTTTAACTGTGTCGGATTGGTGAACACGAAGTAATAATATACTTTTATATTAATCAAAATATTAGTAGGAGTAGCCGTTTATTTCATTGTTTTTCGACCTTACGATTAGAAAGGGGATTCACATTATTCCCTTATCTTATCCTTTTTGTTAGCAACTACATATACTGTCAAAAATATTTAGCACATATAGTACGTTGTTCGTATTTATTATAGCAATTTTTTTAACTTCTAGGGATAATTAAGTTGAACATTATTATATAAATATTCAATAAGTAAAGGGACAAACAACTGTTGTTTCAATACTGTTTACTTTATAAAATTCATAATTTATCTATATTCTGATATACATAGGGCCCTTTTGTAATTACGCACTTGTTCTACTTTTCTACTAGTTTTTATGTACTGCTACCAAAAAAATTCTTTGTTTCGCTGCCTGAGCCAACTTTACACATGTATCTTTCTGACCAACTCATTTATAAAAATTTCACAATTATGCAACTTGTACTATATCGGTTAAGTATGCTAGAATAAATGTTAGCTAATTCTACATCCTCAAAAACCAGAAATCACATTAATGAAGACTGTTTCTTTAAAATGAACTTTTTAAAAAGGACTTGCTATTTTTAAATGAATGATACAAATTATAGATATTAAAACAATTAATAAATCATTATTCTAAGTTGATAATTGGGATGGCAACTAATGATTCTGAAAGTATCATACTTCTTATTTAGATATTATTTGATTTAGAGCTTTTGTCTCCTTACTTATTGAACAACCTTCGTAAAATTTGTGTATATTTATCCTATTTTGTTCACAATCTACGTTGCAAGCTTGACTCTATGTAAGACAAGGGTTACTATATACATACGTAAATTAGATATACTTTGTCGCATAAATTAAGCGATTTCTCTTTAAGGTAATTCCATGCCAAATCGATCACTTTTCAACCTCGATATCAGGGATTTTGTTGAAATTGAAATATCCTATAGTCTATGCGAAATTGGAGTGGGTTTAAGTCATCATTTTGCCGGTAACGAAATTGTTTAAAAAAATAGTGGCCTTCGATGTTTATAAATTTCGGCGAGTTTTACAAAAACCACCTCACACAAATATTTTTATCTCTGAAACTAATAAAGATATGAACTTCGCTTTTGTTTTCCTTTTAATCATAAAACTATGGCCTATTCAGGTAACTCTTTTTTTAATTTGAAAAAGTTTATTTTTAATATTGCAAATTATAAACAAATTTTTAGTTTGTGAATTTTGGTTCAAGATCGCAATTTTAAAAATCCGAAGGAATATATTATTTTATTGTTTGAAGTTTTTTCTATAAGATAGGCGCATCTCTACTATAATGTAGCTTCTAATAACATCACAGTAATTTGTTAAAGACAATAGTTGGCCCTAGTTCAAGTAAATGGACCGCGCACTTTGCTATGACCATCGACTGGCCATACTTTTTAAGTCACCACCTTCTCCAAACTCTTTACAAAAGAAGCAAACGTCGTTCTTTGCATATGTCTTCTGGAATCTACTATGCTTTACTCGTAATTCTTTTATAGGTCCATGGGATCTAAGCCAGAAAAACGCTTGATAATCTGACCAGAATTATTTCCTCAGTTTGACAGGTAGTAGCCCATATCTTATATTAAGTTATTTTAAATAATGCATTCAATTGAATTTATATATCACCAAGAATCACATGTGAATTTCAAACTAAAGACACTTCTTTGTCTCATGAGATTAATATTACATACTAATTTATGTGAATTCTAAATACTAACTTACATTGCTTAAAGATCGATCACTTTTAGACGATTATGACGCAAAATGTACATTTATGGATTACGCAAAAATAAAACATTTTCATGATACAGAAATGATGAATATTAGCTTCTCGCATCATTAATAAACAGCAGTACCGTATGAAGTCAAACAATTCATTTCCCTTTTTAAAAAGCAAAACTGATCTCACTGGCCGGGATTACGTTGATCTCTTCTATGTCATAAAGATAAGTTATATTGCAATATTCACATATGGAAAATATCGATTATACTTATCGCTGCATGTCTTTCCCTTGCTTTATTTTAATACCGAAGCAAAGATTAAAGGCAGAATTTTCTATAAGCGTGAGACGTATCCGGCTGACCGTATAACGCAAACGTGACAATTAAAAGTCAATTTTCAATTGTAGTAGCATACAAGTGTGTAACGCATAGAAATATTTATGTTTGTCACAGTTGGAAAAAGTGAATGCTATGTTTCCAGTCGCACGTGTCAGTAAAAGTGCGTTTTGAGACGTCTGCGTTGGCAAAAATGCATTTCCAGACGACTACCAGACGTAAACAATACGCATTTAGGCGATAAGCCCTACCTGGGCGCCCTTTCGGACAAGGAAAGGGAAGCTGCCGGTCAGGCATTGTTACGGAAGCATTCGAGCTGTACGGAACTCGAGCGATATTTGTATCTTGAGAAAGACAGAAAAATTATCATTAAATTCTTAGAAGGTTGACAAGGGTTATTCATTTTTCACCTTTTTTTAATACACGCGTCTGACGCTAGTGGGAAATCCTCCGGGATCGATGCCCACGAGCGATGCGTCGTGGAGGAACGTACGATCGCAGCGGCGCGCGACGTACCACTGGTGTGTACTGATCCTAAGGCAGTGTGCATATCACAACTAAGCGTAACTCTAATCGTTTAAACAATAATTTCATTAACAAATGAAAAAGCCGAACATAAGATACTTTTGAAACAGAATTGATCGATGCATTTTTAACACCAGCTTTGATCAGACGTTTAATTTGTCGCATCGAAGACCACTGTATTTCATACAAAACTCAAAACGAACGATCACAAAAAACAGGTAAAGGGTATAAAACAATATTGTAATTATTTATTATCAGAATTTTATTTTCTTTTGGCAATGACAGAAAAATGGCACTTAATCATAAGTTTGATCTTAATCTGAGAACTAAAATAAATTATAGTAATGATTACTATATATGAACTACTTGGAATAAAAATAAATGGCAATAACACAGTGATAAGTCCTAAACAAGATAAAATAAAAAAAATATTGTTATATGGTTAAGTATGTAATATTTCTATTATTGCATAATATTATTCAATAATTTAGTCAATTATTGTAATAATAATTAGAAAATTCTTCTATTTCTTTATATTATCAAATTAAATTACGGAGTAATGTTTGTAACAAGTTACAAATACTTAATTATAGATTTCTCTTGTTAGGTACTCTAAATAAAATTTTGATCTCATTTTAAAATTAATGAATGATTAATTCAAACTCCGTTTCAATTAATGCAAGCTTTTAAATTATATGTCTCGCTGAATTAATTTTTCAAGATGCATTTAAGTCAATTTAATTGCTGAATTACATTAAATTATAGTTGCGTCTCGAACTGAAAGTAGAAGACTTGTACGCGTGAAGAATACTGATCTTGTCGTGTCTACTGTGAATGCGACGCATTTCCTCAAATGTATACTTTCAAGAAGAAAAAAAATTGTATCGTAATGATAAGTATCGACGAGGTTGAGTAGATATTTTCTATCAACCGAAAGTGGAAAATGCTCAATGCACACGTACATATACGATATACATACATACGTAAAGTTAAAAAGGTTTGCATGATAAGAAGTAACATGAAACATGGGTCAATAGTGATAATGAAATTCTTAAAAGCATTTACGTGGCCTACATACCAGATAACTTGATACATCGATGATAAATAAATAAATCAAATTTTTAAAATCACTTAGATTATTAGAACTATCAGAAATATTAAAATGATTAAATTTATTAGAACGGGTGAAGTGAGATTAACTCAAATACATTTCTTTTTGAAATTAAATTAAATACATTTCATTACTCTTTATTTATTTTATAACCATTTTTTTAAAATCAGAAGGGTCCATTTACATTATAAAATAAATAAAGGTTAACGGTAACGGTATGAGAAATTTTATAAACTGTCCAACTGATCCTATCTACGAATTCATTTAATTAAATCCAATTATGCCCTGAATAATATGTTAATCCACATAACCGAATGAAAGGTTTTTATACGTCGATAATATCTATATACATACATATGTAGCTTCTGCGTTTACGTATCTTTTTGTTTATTCAATATTAAGGAATGACCAATTAGATAATAAATAACTAAAATGATTAATTGACCAATTATTTAAACTATTTCAAACATAACAATGTTTGATATTGTTTGATACTGCCGCAGCTAGGACAAAATTATTATAATGGACTTGAGCTAATCCAGTTCCGAATGCACATAATTCTGCGAATATAAAATTTTCCTATATACCTGGAAGTTGTTTTCAATGCAAGTCATTCGTATTATTTTGTCAACTATACATTATTTGTTTTACTAAATGATAACAGATACGATAATAATCTGGATAGTGTTATTCCTTAATGGAATTATTAGCGCTAATTAAATGATGAAAAATCTCAATCATTATAATTCTTTAAGCTTCTTAAAAATCAATTTCATTCGCTTTATCAAGTTGATTAACATATAATTAATTCATGAGAATATTAAACTTCCCACTGACGTATTTCGTTGTTGATAAATAGTAAAGCCGTAAGTTCATGAATAGAGAAAATGTAGACGACGTCAATATTGTACCAAGTACATCCATTTACAGATAATCGTGGAAAATTACCAACGTCTTCCGGGAAAAATTACAGTAAAGTTACCGTAAATAATTCCGTTCGAAAAATCGTTGATCGATTCTGAGTAACTTAATTTCTACAATCGCCATATATCAGTCGCAACAAGGATATTAAAAATTGCCACACGACACTTGACTACCGCACGCAATGGATTACTGTAATCCTAATTTCTATCAGAAGAGAACATAGTCTTCAGCAATTATCTCGTACGTTCAATCCCTTAATACCGCGATATCGATCGCGAACTGACGATACTCGATCTTTCAATTCCACATCGTCGCGCCGATTGAAATCACAATTACACGCAATAGAATCACGCATGACATTCCTGACCAAATATACGCATGATTATTATAAGCATCACCACGTAAGATATAATACATACGTGTATATAGGGTGAGACCTTAGACGAGAACACCTACATATGTATCAGGTGACAAAGAAAGCTTTGGCGTTTAATGGCAAAAAGGAAATGTGCGAAAGAATGTACAAAGGAAATAATAATTTATTCATTAGAGTTATTATCAATATCGGTCTGATTTGCATAATTACATCTTTAAGCAAAGATTCAACAACGTAAACTGCATGATTCCAGAGTCCGACCCACAATCATGCATAAAATGGTCTGTCTCCATTTCTATCTTAAGAAAGATTTTTGTTTTAACTATTTGAACATAGTAACCAATACAACAAAACATAGTTCCGTTTACAATTTTATTGGTTTAAGAATTGTGGTATCGCAATAGATTTACTGTTCGGAAATAAATCGAGCGAAGAAATTCGTTTCTTCTGCATGCATTTCTCAGGCGTTGAAAATTCCGCCTCATTTTGCCTCCACCTTGGCAATAAAAGACAGTCGCGAGCGGATGAAAAGGGAAGTATCGAAGGGCCTTGCTTTCCAACCTCTCGCGAGACGAGGAGAAAGATTTTGGCTGTCGAAGTAGCAACCAGGGCTTCAATAGGCGCAATTGGAGTGCCAAAAGGGGACCTTGGTAAAGATCAAATTGGTCTAGAAAGCTAGGAACGAGAAGATCGTGGCCCGACCGTCGGACACGAACGCAAGAAGTTTTGTTATAGAAGGAATCGTCCCTTAATAGTCAAGCGTCCGTTAAAATATACAGCCCACTAGAATTCGAAATAGTTTTCATATCACCCTTTAACCGGCACGCGCAAAGTAACCAGCGAACTTCCGGACGCGAACATGTACCTAAGGTCGTAGATCCACGTAGTTTCTTTTCTTATTATTATACGAACTATTCGAATTATACAGATATTTTTAACTATTCGGACTATTTTACTACTATTCCGAATATTCGAATATCCGGATTATCCAGATAATCAAAATATCCGGACCATGCACTCAGTCCTAGTGTAAATATTTAATACATAACTTATTGTAGTACAGGGCTTGGCAAACTATTTCTCTTTTCCGAAGGGCCAGATATTATATACATATTTTTAGGTTTTGCAAACCAAATAGTAAGATCGATATTATGTTGGTAGATACTTGCAAAGTAAAGGATGTGTTCATAAATCCTTTATTGATTAAATTAAAGTACATTTATAAGCAACTATTTGTAGTAATTAATTATCAATGAGTTGAAAACGGGCGAATTCGATCTGCAATAAGATAAATTTGGAGTGCAAAACCTTTCTTTCGGCGTTAAGAGGTTAATATAAAAGTGGAATATTTTTAATAAACTGCCTGTATAGCAAGCAATAATTTAGATATTCCATTCACATACATATGGGTGCTCCAAACCTTTGAGCGGCTACGTTTGTTTCCAAACAATATCTGTTCCTGTCTGTTTATCTTCTCAATAATCTGCAAAGATTTCAAAGCGAGGTAGAAATTCCTTAAATAATCTCACTTGGAATCATCGTACATTGGATTAATTAGATACTATTAAACTATGCCATGCTACAGTGTGTTGATTTATCTATTTATTAATTAAAGCGATATTACTTATGTGATCACGACAACATCAATTATTACACCACAAGAGATTAAACGGGTTGTCGTGAATTTTTCCTTTAGTACTAGTTGCGTAATTATTAGGGGTACCAATTAATTCAGAACCTTTGTATTTAAATCTTTGAATGTCTTATTGACTTACAACCAACATCTTTTTTATTAAAATGAAATTTATAAGTCGCACAAACGCATGCAGAAGGTCATTTTTGATATTATGAATTTTTAATTTACAGTCAGTACGGTTTTAAAGTTCGAAATATTTCCTGGCGGGAGAAGTTATTTATGACTTAGAAACAAGAAGTTTTTAGAAAGTCGCTTCTCTCGCTTCTCAATAACTATGGACATGTCATAAACGAAAAAATTCTGAAGGGTAGTTTGACATGTGATAGTAACGGTTATGACACCGAAGCAGGCATGCCAGATGAGCAGAACTTTTCAGAATTTTCCCTCTGAAAGTAGGGGAAAAGGAGTGGAAGAAAGGGAATGGCACGATAGTACCGCCCAATGACGCGACACCTCATAGGGAAGATGTACCACGTACTGCCACTTTAAGGTTCGCGCATAACTTTATTTAACTATTTTAGAACGTCGTTAACATAAAGATCGTTCCAGTTTGGAGCATAATATTGTTCAACCGCTCTTTTATTTATGAACATTTTTTTTATATGTTCAATATAATAAATTCATTACTACGTAATTGAAAATGTACAATAAAGTCCCAATGTCCTTCTTACTGTCACTTAAAAACTTTCTATTCAAATAGAAACACGTTTTACATATATTAACACGTCAATTTGTGTACCAGATATAAGATATATAGTAAATGTATCGCCTTACTGAATTATGACACGTTCCATACTTTACAATTATATTGATCACGTTTTAATGTTCAACAGCACATTTGCTTCCTAATATTTATTTATAAATATTAAGTGTAAATAAATATACAATATCTATGTGTTATTACGTAAACCGAAGTCCAAGTTTAGTATGAAAGTTTGTTTACTTTCGATCCTATGTACTTTACTTTGCTATTAAATCAACGAATTGAAGTGGCAGTTATAGGAATAGTGACGGTACGTGAGTCATTTACCCTATGCGTCCGACGCGGGCGGGATACTGTTCCCATTCCTGCTCCTATTCCTAGAAGAAAGTCATAAAATTTCTGCTCATCTGGCATACTTGCAGCGCAAGTCAGTCACCTGGAAAAATTTTCCCAACGTTTTGAAACGTTGTCACCCCTTCGTGCACACCGCGACATCCCTCTCAAAGGAGCGCGTTAAGGACGCAAAAAGGTGTATTGACGTTTTGGTTAGACTCGTTGATTGGTGACTGCCAAAAACGAGAAGGAACGACTCAGCGAGTAATTAGAAAATAGGAAAGTTAGCGATCGTAGGCAACGATAGCCAACGACAGTCGACATAGATCACTCGAATAGTCGTCACAGAACCCTCAAAGAATAGTGACACTCAAACAGTCGTCAACAGACACTCAGCAAAAATACATAACACACATGACGACACTTAATCATCAAACACTTAAACAAGACACACATCAACGATTGCATTTACCGGACTTATAATCGTTCTGTTAAGCTTAATAAGTACTTAGTACTTTGTGTCAAACATAACTCTCCCTCGCCTTATTAATTTAAAGTAAGAGTAACGTCAGTTGTCATCTCGGCAGCGATCGGTACGGTGACGCACCAACTTGAAATATATTTCACGTATTTTCAATAATTTGAAGGTGCCTAAACGTTTATGGACGGTTATTATAATAATTAATGCTAATGTAAGAAAAGCATCGAGTCATGGCCGATATTCACCAAAGAAAGATAACCAGGGAAAACCAGCAAGTAAAACTTTCCGATTATTACAGAACTTTAAAGTCCTAAACGCTCTTGAACAATCGCATATTATTAAAATGTATTTTGTATTTGTATTTATTTTTATTTCGTATAAAACTTTCGCCCATTACAAACTTATCGTTAGTGTAGATAGAAGTGGGTTTTTTTGTTCTTAAATAATAGTTTCTTCTCTAAAAATTTAAGTGGTTAATAAATGCTTATATTAGTAATTGAAGAGCTCAAATGGTAAACAATGTAAGTGCCAATAAAATTAAGAATTATTTACGATACGGCAAATACTATAAAATTATGGATTAATTGAGGTGATATAAATAACTGAATTGGTATTTAATAATTAATCATTTCCTTTAGTTTCTCTCATATCTTTTATTTACATTGTTTATCATATCAACTTCTCAATTAGGGGAAAGTTTATTTATGTACAATAAAACTTGTCATTTTTATGAGTAAGCGGTAGTTTATATGCAGAACCATGTACAGGTATTTATAAATAAATTTGGATAGAATAGGATCTAAATTAGGGGTTGCTTCACCCTTTAAGTATCATAATTTCTACTATGCTTTGGATATTTTTTATAGTTGTGCAAATCATATGCCTTTTGCACTTTTTTGCACCTGTATATTTTCGATAAACGCATAAAAATCCGCAATTTATTTATAAAATAAACATTAGCATTGAAGCTGGAAAATATTTCGTTCAGACTGGCCCATGAGCATTAAGTGGTTTATTCAACGAAGGGTATATTAATGAACATTGAACTTTGTAAAAAAGAACATTGAATAAATTTGTACTTCTAACATGTAATTATTTTTTTATTTTATATTATTGTGGGTTGCATATTTGCTACACTCACAGTCATTTTTTATATATTAGGTTATTCGGAAAGTTCATAGCGATATTTCAGAATCATTCAAAGGCACTATTCAAGTAATTATTATTTTATCGAATGATTCTACATATTTTTAGCATATCTTCCTACCTCTAAAATGTTTTCACTTTTTTGAAAAATAAATTCTTTCAAATATCACTAATGTAATCAATTTCTGGCCACTGATCAAGTTTTATAAACATTGCAATGAATTATAAGAAAATGCATTGGATACGATAATATTTGAAGTTAATTACCGTTGATTGATCTTTTAACCAACTCCAGAAGCTGTTTCTTAATTATGGCATTTAAGTGGCTTAACCGTGAGCAGTACGTGTTTAAATTAATAATATTACCACCTCACAAAGGCTCATTAAGATAATTCCGTTTCAATTACAGCGATTATCAAACACGCTACGAACTCTCCGAACCCAGTAGTTATAAATGAAAGGAATTTTATTTGAAATGTCTGTTGAATCTGTTGAACGATCTTGCGCACGTACTTCATTCTGTGAATTCAGTGATTTATTGGAATTATATTGTGTTCTCTTTAATTCATGTTGAAAATGTTTATCGTGTCTGAGATACAAGAAAATGTGTTATGTACATTAAATTGAGCTGAATATGGTTAATCGACAAGGTAATGTACTCAGCGAATTCCATTGTAGATTGTATTTGCACTTTTCTTTATTCTTTTCTATAGACACAGACATGATATTTCAATGATAATAGATAAAAGGTGTTTATGTTTACTCTATGTGAAACAATGCTGTCTGTACACTAATAGTTTTATAAGATTCTTAGAATAACCAACAACAGAGTTTAAGGGTTTACTTGAGTTTATTTTTTACCATAGGAATAATTACAATTGTTTGCATATCTTCTATTCCTGTTATATAATAAATATTTGTATTTGTATGTGAGTGTGTGTATGTGTGAAAGTTCATAGAAATGTCCATCTTAAATTAAATTTATTTGCCAATATTTATTAGTTTTGTCATATTTTACGTTTGGGGAGGACGACTTCTCAAAATGTAACCTGTAATTAAAGGGTTAATGAAAAATTAAGAGAATTATTATTCAATAGTACAATGCAAAAGAATAAAAAAGAAATGTATGGTGTTATAAAATTATATGGAAGAAGCAGAAAATAGAAAACCACAGAAAAATATAGAAAAAAGAATAATAATTTTTTACTAATTACTTTAAAGAAAGAATGTAGTGTGTTTTCCAATAATGTGTTCTTGAAAATTAACCTTTCTTCTGTCTTATCTATGCGTAAAATGTATACTCTCATATGTTACGGGAAAACAAACAATGTCATGCGTATTATTATTACGACAAATTTGTTATCAGTGAATTACAACAAAAGAGAGCACAATGTATAATATATGCAATGGAATTCAATCTGCGCACTTGTATGTTATCAACCAATAAGACACAATAATCAAAATCTAGTGTTTCATTATCTTCCATTCGATCAAAGTCACTGAGGAAACAGCGTTTCTGAATGCGTGAGCATGTGATATTGCTACAAAATTCGCTTAAGTGGCTAGTTTTTAATTAATCATAAAAGATAAACCACACATTTGATTCATCAAATAAATGAATAAGTGAATGTTCCTCGAAATGCTAAGTTAGTTTACACATAAATACATTCACAATTAGAAAATTATTTAAAAAATGTGTAAAACTATTTATAATTGTTAAAAAATTATGATAAGATAGGAAGGAAATTGAATAAAAGAAGAAAGAAACAATAACAAAATGATACAATAATCTGCAAAGAATATAAAATAAGAAATAAGACAAAAAGGAAATTAAAGCAGTGCAGATGGATAATAAGGAACAGCGAATATAAGAAATATAAAAAGTTACGATTGCTTCAGTTCTGAAGTAATCTTAAAACATATTATCTAGTAAAATATAAATAAAACTAAAGACAAACAATAAAAGCTGAAATAGAAATTAGTAAACAAAGTAAAATTAGTTAAAAATAAAATTAAAAAAATATATAACAGACAAAGACGAGATAAGTAATATGAAACAACAAATATAAGAGTTGTAAGAAAATTAAGATTATTCTGAATCAATTCTGAAACGTATTCACGAACAGTTTTCTTATACTTCGAGAACAATACAAGTATACAAGCAGATTTGTTTGTTTAATTAATACCTTGAATGGAAAATTCATTATTCACCTTCGATTAAGTTATACCACATTATTTGTTAATAAAGGAATTTTATAATATACGGATTGCCAGTAATTGTCGTTCGTAATAACATAGTTATAACCATATTAAGAAATATTTTAAATACAGATAACGATCATACGATGCAGCGATTTTTACATAAAGTGGTTTACAAAATATGGAGATCCTTACATAACGTGGCCTGTAGTTTTACATAACGCAGTGAACAAACATATACCAAATATGTAAACAAATGCATAAAAGACACGTAAAACTAATTCTAATAATTTTGTTTTTATTTCACAAGTTATACATTTTGTTTAATGAACATTATTTTCTTGATTTATTCGTTAAAATATGTGTATTTTAGTTAAATGAATCGTATTTGGAGCGAAAACATTATCTTTATGTGTAATCTGATTTTTATAACGCTACATTATTCTGGAACCCAATCCTTGTATTAGACGTTGGGTTGTCTGTACAATATTTCAAATTATACCTAAAATATTATTATTATTATTTAAGTTTTATATTATTAGAAATTTCAAGATATATTCTCAAAATGAGAACAACATTAGTTCATTAACAAAGGAAACTGCTATATTGAACTACATTTCGAATTTAGAAAGTAACTATTGCTAGAGAAATTCTTTCTTCGTTATACTAGGAAACTATAGTTGAACATGTAAAACAGTCATCTTGTTAGTTGCATTATTTAATTGACGATTTTTAGCGAACGTTATTTTACAAATATTTCAATGACTAATAATTCCAAACTTTATATATTAGACAATTCTCTTATTGAGAAGCAGGAAACTCATTGATTGCTGAATAAATGAAAGTCAAATCATCCAAAACAATAGAAAACGTATTCGAATAATAAAATTGTTTTTGTGATTTTTCACAAATAAATACTGAATTTTGTAAAGGAAGGTATTAAATTAATTAGTGTACCTCATAATTTAGGGTGAACTAATGAATCTCTTATTTAATAAACTGATTTCTTAATGTGCAATACGAGTCTTTTCAAAATAATCACCCAAACGAAAGAGGAAAAATTAAAACTGTGAAAAATCGAAACTTACGTATGCTCAATAGATAAATTCTGGGAAAGGGACATTCGATACTCTTGAAACCTAGGTAAATAATTATTTGCATAAATAACGAGAATATTATCATGATACAAATTTATTTAGCTAATAATCCAATTGAGTTTGTGTCAATATTTTACATTCATCTTAATTAAGACTCTTTCATCAATTCATTACAATCGTGACATACGAAAATGAATAATATCTGATCAAGTTTTTCCCCTTATTCATTTATATTTCAACTATAAGTAAATTTAAGTTTCATTTAATCAGACTCAATAAATAATTTGATATTTTAAAAAGAATTTGTTAAGATTTTAATTGCTGAGAAAATGGATACTCCTCAGGAACAAAAAGAAGAAAATAAGTATTTGGAGTTTCAAGGGTTTCGAGGATTTCGAATCCTCACAAAGTTTCGAATTCGAGTTTTGTGAATCTAAAAATAGACCTAAGTTTCGACCTATCTCCAGTAAATTCTTGATAACAGTGTTACAGGTATTATTCATATATATACTTATAACTAAGGAAACCGAATGAAGTATAGAGGTAGGTATTAAGCAACATATTGCATATAATTAATCAATCGTGGCAGGTGTGCAGGATTCTTCATCGAGTTCTCCAGTGACATACACAAGGTCACATTGTGCAAAGCGTACAGAAACATGCTTCAGTACATTGGCACTATCGATGTTTGTGAAAATGTATCCAGTCTTGTAGGAACAGAGGAACCTTCGAGAAAATAATACAGATTGACAGAAACGAGCCGTTTCTTTCTTTAAGTGGTATAAGTCCATTCGTTATAATCAGTATCTTCAATTCTTGTGCAGTAGACTTCAATTTCTTTAATAATACATTTTGATATTACATTACGGTAGGAGTTATCTGCAATTATCAAAAGCACGATACTCAATTAAATTACAAAGTTGTAGATTGATTACGGTTGTTATCTTTAACAATGGACGTTTTTTTATAATCCCCTGATATGAACGAGTAAAAGCATCATTAAGCAAAATAGAATAGAATAATACCAAGCTCGATTTTTATTGCTCCATTATATGAAAAATTATGAAAAAACCCAAAGATTCTCTAGCAATATAAGAATTGTCATAAAGTTAAATGATGGAAGGAAATAACAATGAATATAGAATCTTAAATCAAATATTTTAAAACCTGTCATTTGTTCGGTTATGTTGCGATTAATGTTGAACCACAATATTTTACAGAAATGAAATATTGCAGCGTACCTACTATATAGAAATGTTATAAATGTTACATTCTATTATGGCCCTCAGGGCAAACCGTACAAAACTCACGTGGCAGCCAATGCGTTAATAAACGTGATTATATGATTTTGTAGTAAATAATTAATTTCTGTACGAACACTACTACCACATCCACTATATTCGATTTGTCGATGATTCCGAAGATTGATCATCCGGCCTCAGCCTTCGTGAATGAAAAAGGATCTTACGATTCGTTCGTCACTTGCTGAAACGAACTGCACGCATAAAGAATGTAGTATATCACGGCTGCTTGAAAGTGCACGAAGCATACACGATCACGGTGGTCACGGTACCAAACATTTTCCCGTACTTTCGAATTTTTCGTGGACCACTCTGAAACGAGACCTCTGCTGTCTGAGCGAAATCCAACATTGGTATACGATTGCGTCTGCATAACACCTGAGAGCATCGCACCTGCGTTCAGAGAAATCGTTTTTAGACAGAGATAGGGATTCATGTGCCGCTTTGGCGAATTTTATCATGATTTACGTTCTATTATATAAACACTACATGGCCTCTTAATGGAAAAATAATTGAAGTAGCCGGTACAATAGTGCACTGCTCAACAGAAAAATGATTTTTGGAAAAGTTTTGAAGTTTGAAAATGAAATTACCGGGGTGCTTATTCACTCGTTTGCAAATTGAGTAATTCAATTTATTGTACTGATTTGTTTACGCGAATATGAAGAACGGTGTATTTTCGACGATACTTTGATAATAATGTAGAGACTGCAAATTGTTATGCAAATTCATACTTTTGGAGAGACGATTGAAGAAATGGGACGCTAATAGAAATTCGTTTCGATCTCTAAGTATTACAATACGCACTTTACTTTAGTATTTAGTATAATTTTGCATACTCCATGCAGTGTGCACGTCTTTGTCCGTTTAAAGTTTCCATAAATGTATAAAAATTCTTAATCTATTAATGTGTATTATCTTTTCAAGTATGTTCACAAAATTATAATTGGCAATGAAACTTAAAATGGATATCCATCTGAAAAAAAATCTAACAAAAAACGGAGACTTGGAAAAGAAACTTAAAAAGAATTTAAAAGAAAATTCCTAATATTATATCCATGATAAAATTGGTTACAATTAATTTCCTTTTTAATTTCAAATTTGAAAATTTTGAACTCAGTAATTTTTTCCTTGCGTGGAACTTCGTTTGGCGTTAATCTTCTACATTAATATAATTGCTAGACATGTTTTTATTATGATAGATAAGGAAGAAGTGTTTGTGGAGTTTAAAAATCCATGCTAAGAAATTTTTAAATAATTTATTAAGAATTTTTAATTGTTTTTCTTAAAATCGGATGTACTGCATCACAGACAATTTTGATGGATTACTGTTCATTCATTCGATAATAATTTTATCTTATTAACCTTGTTTTAATGGCGCAACAAATAATGGTTTTCAAGATTTAAAATTGATATCATTTATGTATTAATTCCGTGTATCAACTTATTATGTACTAATTTGTGTATTAATTTACATTGAGAGCCAAAAGTAAGTATAGACCTTAAAAGAATTAAATTCAGTGAAATTATAGGATAATTAGAGTTCAACTGTAATATTACTTAACGTAAATGAACAAGTATTGTGTAATAATATTGTAATTGTAGTATTACTTTATTTAGTAAATGCATTATAGTATAATTTCAGTACAATTTATAGTAAATAAATCATACCATAATCTTACTTTTGGAAATTGAATAGTCAGCTTACGGTATTTTAGATATTTTCTATACTTCGGTATTTTATAGACTTTACACGAAAAATCAAAGGTGAGTATACACCTTACAAAAATGAAATTACAGTATAATTATAGTATTGAATATGGTACAAATGAAATTACTGTGTAATTATAGTATTATTTATAGCAAAAAAATAAACATTGTATATTAGTAGTACAATTATAGCATTACTTGCAATGAATAAATTATAATACAATTACTAGACTGCGGATGTTTATGCAATTATGGAAAATTTAACCGTACAAAAAATTTTAAAATACACAAAATGTACAAAAATATTAATTTGTTTCAGCTTAGGTTCAGCTTCAGAAAACATTGCGATAACCAATTTTGTTTCCAAGTTAGTAATGTTTTCGTTATTCTTTCCCGTTGAAATATGAGGATGAATGCAGCTACCTCATGAGTAGCCTGGGGTTTTTTATGCATTTCTAAGAAACTTGAACCTGCAAAAATGTACAGAATGCGTATGATGTGCAAACGTATGTGTTTAAAATAACCAAAGTAGAATGAGCCTTATAATATTTAAAGGGTAAAACAAATTTGTACTCAAATTTCATTTCTTTATTTTCGATGATGAAACGCTGAATTTGCATAAAGATTCGCAGTCTAATAATTATGATATAATTTACAGTCAATAAATTATAGTATAATTTCATTTTGGTAAAGTGTATACAAACTTTTGACTCTCACCGTATGTGTTAATTTATGTGTCAGTTTAAGCATTAATTCTTTGTACAATTCAAAATAATAACAATATTCTGGGGAGATTAATTATCTGACGGTTAACATTTCATTCACTGAACATGAATGATACTATTGATCTCATCCTTCTGTCATATCAAAATATATATAATAGTAACAATAGCAACAATTCTTAAAACGTAATGAATTAGTAGTTTTACAAGTGCGACTTTCACCTAGAATATTTATCTCCAGCAATACAAATAATTCTACCGATTTTTAAATCCATCTGCAACAATTGCAATACAGTAGTATGCATAATTCAGCTTTATCGTATCTTTAATTATTTTCACATGATTATGTAATACCTTTCGTAATCATTTCGTTTAATCGTTAATCGTAAGAATCTCTCTACTTTCATTCTCTCTGTTGGCTTTTCCCGTTACGTCCGAGTTATACTTACCAATATCATTATCGTGTGAATGCACAATAGGCCAATAAGGACGCCACAAATCACTGATATTACATAGCCAGCTCACCTGAACCCATTAGGTAAGAAAAGGTATTCCGTTGTTAGTGGAACACTTCAACAGATGCAACGAAGTCTCCAAAAGTTGTATGCGATTTAATCACGAAAATTAATTGATTCGTTAGGTTTCAAATATAGTAATAGACAAAAGAACGGTAGATGCAGGTAAGGAATCAAGCAAGGAACTTTTATATTGGGTTGTTTGGAAAGTTCACAGCATTTTTGATAATACAGTGAAGTCTCGATTATTGGAACACCAATTATCTGAACTCTCTATTATCCGAATGTTCTATTATCCGAATGCTCTATTATCCATACTGTATGCTTCATATCATATGTATGTGTAATCCATATAAGTAGTATTTACTTCCTCCTGTCGAAGTTATCATCACTAACGATCAAAGCAAAAACTTTTCACAATATTTGACTATGGTATTTGCATTCGAAGCATTCAGACCTGTAATTATGTCATCACAATAGATAAAATGTTAAACAAACAGATAATGTTTTTAATAAAAATTAAACGTGAAATTATTACAAGGTTGAAACTTGGCGAATGTCCAGCGAACTTATAAAGGAGCATAACGAACCCGCATACGCCGATGTTGATGAAATTTATGGAGGAAGTAGTTTTTAAAAAAATATTTGTATTTTATTTATCGGCTGACATCCACTTTGAATGGGTGAAAACAACCATCAAAGTGGAGGGTTGAAAACATGTTTTACGTATTATCTCGGGAACTGAAAGGCGTAAGAAAACATTTTTTTCCAAGTTACGTACTTTTAAATAAGAAATTCAGCTACATAAGAAAATTTAAGACAAACTTTTTTTTAAATAATGTAATAAAAATTTGGAATTTTTATTAATTTCTTTTACTAAATGTTAATTTACGTTCATACTAATTTAGGTGCGTAAACTGCAGGCCAAAATAGGGAATACGTGTTTTTGAAATTCTTTATTTTTCTTGATTTTATTAAAGATCTCGGTAGTATGAAATTCCTTTTAATTATGTGATTGTATAACAATTTTCATTGAAGAAAAATGAAATCGATTCTTGGAACAATAGAAAGTAACTAAAGAAGGAAATAAAGAGACTTTTCTTCTATCAAGTTGAAAATAGAATTGCATCGTTTGCACAAAACAATTAAATTGTTCGAAAGTTCCAGGTCTAAAAGTTCGCGGAGAAATAAGAAAAGAGAGAAATGTATACAGTTGGCATGCAAAAGTATTATGTCACGACACTTATTTGTAATATATTTTAAACATGAAGTTGTCGAAGAAATTGTTTAGTCGGACAAGAATAATTTGTACTAAGTCGTCAGTGTATAAGAAAAACAAATTCTTAAAAAAAAATATAATTTCTGATTTGAATCATTATTGGCTATTTATATGTATCGAGGCCAAATATTTTTGCACGCCATTGCGGATGTATGAAATGCAAATTTCTACGAATTCATCGGTCTGGAGGGACGATGCGCAACAGGGTCGTACTCTCCTTCCTGGTATTATCCATCTCGATTCGCATTTTCCGGATGTTTCGTTTCTGCGAATCTGTCATCGGCAAAGAACGAACGAAGCAAATAAAGAACACGTTTGAAAAGGGGTCTGGGTTAACTTCACTTGTCGGCCATATCACGAGTTCCATGGAACTGTGCAAGGTCCTTCCCCTCCTTTTTTCCTTCAATGAAATATCCGGAAGTTTCGTTCCTGGACTTCCAACGATGACACGTGAAGGCAGTTGAATTTCAATCGATGACCTCGTACACTACCAGACAATAAGTTTTGTTGTTTGACCTATCCCGACACTGTTAGCGATGGGGTAAATTGTAATAGAAAATACTAAGCTCAGTCATACGTTTCATTAAAACAATGTTAAGTATCATGTATTGTTAGGTTCGCCAAAAAATCTCGTATTTCTGCATCGTAGAATTAGTATTGCGATAAATAAATTAATAGACTACTAACTTTGCAAATACGAGTAAAATTTGAAAGTAGACATTTCGAAGTAGTATTTGAAAAAAAAGGTGTAAAAATTGATGGTATTTATCATGTTAAACATTATCTTGAAGTAGGAGAAAATACAATACATCTTCGAGACAATATATTATATTACTATTGCAAATATAAAAATGCAGTATGTACAAACCAAGAAAGAATGTGAATGATAAAATATATTAATGCTAACAGAACTCTACTTTTTAGGCCCTTAATTAAATTATTTAATTGAAAGAAAATTGGAAAATTTCAAAGTTTATAAAACCTGCTTAGACAAGTTTTTCGCTGAAAAAAAATGAAAATTTTTCAAGAATGAGATAATGAAACAGAAATGACATTCAGAAACATTCGGTAAATCCTCATCGATAAATGTAAGCACAATATTCCATTTATTTATTATTTCCATCTAATGCAATCTTATATATAAAAATTCATTATTTTGAAATCTTGGCAATTTTTTTGTTTAGAATTTTATAAGGAGCGGCTATTTTTAAGGAAAATTTCCAGTTAGGTTCTTCTGTACACCGTAAAAAGTCATGCAATTTTAATGAATTTTACTGTTATGCTGTTCAAAAATTTTTAGTCAAAGATATTAAATTTATTTCAATTATTTTAAACAGTTTCAGCATTCCGATCATTAATGACTACACCGCGGAAGTTTACGTAAATATATATTTTAGAGGAACGCATTAAACAAATGGGATTATTGCAGAAATATGTTTCATCATTGGAAGATTTAAAAAATATATTTCTTTTATTTTGCATCATGCGTATATCTTGCATATTCTACATATAAAATGCATATTCTGCATAAAAAGAATTTATTTTTTCCGAAGAAAAATGTACAACTCTTAATTAGCAATTCAAAACAAATTATTGTTGTTTATTGTAATTTAAATTATGCATAAAATCTAATACAAAGTAGTATTATATAATATAATATAACGGTTAAATGGTTTAATACTCAAAAAATTAATAAAGTTTAATAATATGGTTGTAAACATGCATAAAAGTTTAATATCAATGTCAAATTTTGTTTTTTATGTTACAAAGTTTAATAATTTAACGGTATAGAAAGTGATATGTGTATCATAATTATTTTTTACAACCGTTTTATATACTATTATATACATTTTTATGTATTACACAATGCATGCAATATTAAATATGTACATATATGAAACATAATTATACGAATTTCTTAATCTGCGCAAGTGCGTGTTTACCAAATCTATCTTGCACATATTTTGCATACATCTTGCAAATTGTTTGCATATTCATTGCAAAAAATTTTGTCAACAAATTTTATAATTTAGGATTACAAATATGTAAGTCCAGATCTTCATATGGATTAATTAATCCAATTAATCGTATTATTGCTGACTCTAGCACTCTCTATAATCGTATTGATTTTTTTAGTGGGTCTTTACATGCATTTGAAAGTGACGTACGTAGAATTATCGGATAATGCTATACCTTTTGTATCATGCGTTTTTGTGTATGTCCCTTCTTTGATATATTATGTATAGTTTTTCTTTTTTCTCTTTGTAAACATTATAAGCAAAAGGGCTTTGGTCCGTTTATAAATAAATAAATAAATAATTTCTTGCTTCCCATTTCTCGACAAATTAAAGTATTTCTCGAGAAACTATGTCTATTATTATAAATATGATTTTTTTTAAAGTGAGTTTCAGTTAGGTCAAATTGTATATTACTAGTGAACTATGAAGAAACATATCTATATGTATAAACATATCTATAGGTAATATGTCAATGTGTATGTATGTTACAATGTATAATAAATATTACCAATGCGTATCGAAATGAATTCCATCATTTAGTACTATGTGTTCGTTGTACAATATAACGTAACACAATTCTATTATTCCCGAGAATTCCCAAGAATTGTACTCCAGTTTCTTATTTCTCGAGAAATTAGGAACACTACTGGTGACCAACGTAACAGTCTTATGACACTTTTTTCTATCTAAAATGATTTTAAACGTATAACTTTGTCTTTATTGCATGGGACATCTTCTATTATATCTAGACCCCAAGCTAGGTAAATGAAAACCACATTCGTTACGTAATATCGCATTTATTAATCGGATCACATTATCGCAGATATCGTTACACAGAATTATCTGTACATTTAGCCTAACTTTCTTTAAATAATTCACGATGCCGTAGTACGTATATACATATACAAATAGTGTCGGGTGTACCGATAATAAAACAATTGTTTTAATCAGCGAGCCGGACCGTAGTAACACTTTCCAACTATTAGTCTAGTAATCAAGTATAATACAACAACGATGAAAGTACTCTTATCATCGAGAAAAAAAAGGAAGCTGCTAAGATCGACGCAGTCCGCTCAATACTCTATTCTCTCGTTTCCACAATCGTTAATTAAGGTATAAAAATAATAGCCTCCAGTCGGTTAATTCACCGACTGTACACACACGAATAATTGGTATCTGAGCATTTATTATCGTTTCTTTTTTGTTTTCATCTCTTTTGTCTATTCACGATACAACATTGGCGGTGGCTACAAAACGGAAATTCGCAAGTAACATGTCTTCGTTTTTGGTTGTACACACACACACTCTCTCTCTCTCTCTCTCTCTCTCTTTCTCTCTTTCTCTTTCACACTTTCACTTTCTTTCCATTCGCGTAAAAATAGTTAGGCACTAAAATAATAATATAATTATAGTATAAGTAAAGTCCGTCAGTCGTATGTGAGTTCTACTATAAGTTAATCACATATGTTTTTCTTTTTATCTTCCTCTCTTTTCGTGCGATTAATTAGGATCATAGATTCGCTAAATGTGATCAAACGCACGAACGTTCGATGTTTTCGCCTCGCCGTTTCCCTTCATCTTTTATAAATAACGAAATTGGTTGAAGCAAGGAACTGTGTGGTACATAGTGTTTCTTCTTAACGAGTCGTTACATTCGCAAGTAATCCGACTAATTCTAGGTCCAATGACCTAATAACCTACCTCATAATACAGTGTTATTACCAAAGAAATAGTTTCAATACTTTATAACAAAAAGAACTGTTGAAAATATTAAGATGCACTTTGATTTAATTCTCAAGACACTTTGACAATTTTTCGTTAGCACTGTAGTGTGACTTGGTAATTAAGTTAAAATTTTGGAAAAGCAGTTATAAATGATTCCATAAAAACTGCAAATACTGAAACTGTTCATAAAATCGCATATTTCTGCACTTAGATAAAAGAGCGTCTTTCAAGAAAATGGTTTTAATGATTGTTCAATTTTCAGCGCTTTTATGTCTATTGCCGACGTTGCAGCAGTTAATAATGATCTGCTAATGTATATTTTGCAAGAATTAGGCTATGTAATTGGTAGATTAATTTACAGGGTGGATAGGACATCTTTAGAATTATGAAAATAAGAAAAAATCGACATAATCTGGAAAAAGAAAAAAGTAATTAAACCATTGACGTCAAGTTCAGTATCTTGTACAAATCAAAGTATCATAAACCATTTGTCTAATTAATTCCATGACTTATCAATTTGAAATCGAAATACTGAAACGTTTCAGGAATTATTTTATTTATTTTCAATTTTATATCAATCATGCAATATCCCTATCAACAAATTTAATTTTATGTAAATCTTTTGTTTTCCAATTTTTAGCGTCAAAAGTTTAGGACTATATGTAATTTCTGGATGTCGAAAAACTTTTATTCAAAAGATGTTACACTACGTATGCAGTATAGAAGTATTGAACCTACATACCTATTTTTTTCATAATAACTTTGTATTTTCTTTTTATAATAAAAACGACATTCATTTTTTTCAATCTTCTTCACATTATTCGCAGTTGTGTGTTTGAGCGTGCGTGAATATCTAGTACTTCCAAGCATTCGAAAAATTCATCCAAACTGAAACAGTAAGTAGCTTATAACAATTATTTCCTTGCGAAAAAAATATTTGTTCCGCTTATTAAACACCATAAAATTATTTAGTAATATTAGTTTAGTCCACGCAAACGTCAATTTGTGTTTTACTTTCTTTACATATTGGAGTTCCTATAAAGATAGCTAACACATTCGCTGTGTATCGCAACGAAGGAATCTGCAAAAATACCAAATGAAAATTATAATTAAAATTGCTGCAACATTCCTTTTTGTGTTTCCACCTTAACTCAACCTTCTTCTAAATTATTTACAACGCGTCTTCTTTCACTAATGTGCAGAACAAATATTATTAATGAAGCATGAAATGGACGAAACCGCCAAATGGCGTCATCCGCAACGAATGTGTTAAGTAGTTGAAATAGTAAACGATGTAAATACTGGAAGTGAAAATTTTCAGTATAAACCAAAAATATGAGAGCAACTAACGAAAATTGTTAACCATTACATAGTAATTTAGTAGTTTCCTTCCTTCCAATTAGTCTAGCTCTTACAGCATTTGTCGTATCATATTCAGCATGAAATTTACATCTTTTTTTAGTAACAAAATAATGCAAACACAATCAGCGACTAGGAATCGATGACCAAGAATTACGATGAAATATCAGAGAGTTCAAAAGGATTCCAGCAGCAGTAACAAAATAATTTTTAATTTTGTTTACACTTATGACTGTAGGAGATAGTCGAGAGCAAATTTTTTATAATGATAGCACGGAGTGAATAGAGAGAGAGAGTTTTCCAGAATGCGAGAGTTAGAGTTTAGAGGAACATTACAATGAAGCTTATTATTTATGAATAAATTCTTATTCATTTAAACCACAGAATTTATGTAATCTGTCGCAACATATAACACATATCGTTTACTATTTCAACTATACAATTTTAAATCTTCCGAAAACAATTAATGGAAAAGAATTCTTCGAATGCTTTGAAAAGTGCTTAATCGCTTCAATAGCCAACGCAATTTCTACCCGACATAAAAAGTCCAATAATTAGTTTAGTGGGAGTTTATGAATGTCTATATCGCACGATGACAGAGCATATTGTCAAAGATACATTTTTATGCCACCTCGTCTGATATGTGTGTGTGTGTGTGTGATTCTACAAGAAGCTGCTAAACAATCTATTCGCAGATTTGAACAGCCTTCTTTCTGTGCTAGTTTTTTCATCTTCCCTAGTTTGGAATTTTTAGACTCAAGAGATACCTCTTTGAAAGAATGTCTTCTTTTATTCTTCTTTCTATATTGAAAATCCATGCTATCGCAGCACGCATCACACACGCATACAATAAATAAATTACAATAATCACAACGCAAGTTTAAAATGAAAGGTACAAATGCTATAATATGGAATACGAGACTGTTGAATTTGCAGCATGGAATGTGCTAGTGATTGTATTAATTGTTTCATACTGTTATTAATCTTTTTATGCGTTATCGTAGGCAATAAGAAATAAGAAAGGAAAAGAACAATTAATACCTTTTGTAAATTTCTGTTACATTAAGCAAGAAATTAACACGTGTTTCTATTTTATAATTAATATTACATCCCTTCTGTGAAACGCTGAAATGTTTGAATAAATTTTAATTATAAAATAATTGTGATCAGTTAATCATTTTAGATCCTTAATGTAAAAAGTTATCCTTGGTTTAAATGCAAGAATACCTTGAAGTTTTATAAAATACAATAATCTCTTTACTTGTTTCACGTTCTAGAAAGTGAATAATTCTTCTATTAAAAGTTTAGACAAACTGTGTTACAAGTCTTTCAATACAACAGAAAAGATATATTATTAATATTATTTTGAAGAGGAATAAAAGACACCAATTTACTTCTTTAGGAAAATTATTTCAAATTCTCTGCAATGAAAATATTTTAAAGTATTTCCATAAATATATCAAAATATCTTTAATAACATTGCAAACTTGATCGATTGGAAAAGTATAATGAAATCTCGCATAAAAAGATTAATTGTAAACGTAAATTATATTATGAATATTAAAGACATTTAACTATCAGATTCTAAATTTCGAATTACAATTTTATACAAAAAATGATTCAATAATGATAAGACAATTTTTATATTAGTAGATAGGGTTACAGTCTTAAGATACAAAGATACAAATCTAAAATGCACTGAAATATACATTTCAAAAACTCCATCTGTAATTGAAACTGGAAATAATAAAAACATTATTCTTTACTGAATCATAATAGTTATCAAGTAATTAAAAGTTTGTCGAACAAACTCATTCTTGAAGTTGATCACATGAGTATGCACAATTGCTTGGTGCGTGCATATTAGAAATGTGCATTTTATCGGGTTCAAAATTTGCTCAGAATGATTGCTTTTAAAATACAAATGGTATTTTTCAAGAAATACTTAACGTTTCAAAATTTTGTACTAATGAGGGATTTAATATATCAGAATTGAGCGAATACTTCGTGTATAAAAAGGTAACAAATACAAGATAGAAAGTTATTTTTGTTACCACTAGACTGTAGATCTTTATGCAAATTTATATTTTTATCAACACTAGATTTACGATCATTGATAGCATAATTTCACAAGTTTCCTGATAAATAAGCATATTATACATAAATGCTTAAAGTTAGAGCAGGGCAGAATGAATTACGATTTGTATTTATATCATTGCATTAATCGAAGTCAACATAAACTGCTGCAAAATAAGATTTATGGTTTCTGTAACTTTAAAGATAAAATTCGCAATTCATCAAATTAATAGGTTTCGTAAATCTAGTGTTAATGACACTAAAAAATGGAACCTAAGTATAAAATCATTTCACTTCTCAAAATACAATAGTTTGTTTCTTCGTTTAAATATTTTCTCTTCTGTGCATTCTTGCAAATTTTTAATTAACCATGAACGCATAAGAATTTGCAGTCTAGTTACCACTGTTAACAGGATTGTATGATTAGAAATTCATTGTTCAGAATAAATTCATTCATAATGCTCAATTCTAAAGGATAATCATATGCTGTAGTAAAAGTATTATGAGTATAATTTACACATAGATATTAACAATTTTTTTTTTAAATATTACTCACATCATTGAAAATTCATCATTGAATAAGGAAAGTGTAGAAGTCTAAACGAAAATTATTTTATCTTACACTAACTATTCTTCAATTGATTTACTAAAGGTGCACATAATCGTAAAACAAAATAAAAATTAGGACAACAGTAAACTTCACGATTATTATCCTTATTAGTGTATTATAACTTATAACTTTTTTTTAATAGATTGATTAAAAGCTATGTTTCGTCAAAAATGTAAAAAGTTATAGTTTTTAGAAAAGAAGGAAAGTTTATATATGAATACATCTTCCATTCGATACTGCAAATGAACACACATTGGTGTACCATGATTTTCGATTTCTTTTGAGTGGATATAATTTCGCTAGTAAAATTAAATAACAATCAATTTAGATTGTTAGTTATTAAATATATAACACATAATAGAGTTCCATAGTATCTGAAATGCATAAAGTTTTGTTTAGAAAGTGCATAGAAAAAATCCACATGATAATGGTGCACCTAAAATGCAAAATGAAGGGTGAAACAATGGTTAATATGGAATAGTCAAGGGTGCAGTCAGCTTCTATAAAAATTACCTCTTTGATTGTTAATTTTATTGTTATTAAAGAATCTTGACGTTTCAAGTTTTCCTGAAATATATCCTAAAGTATTTTTCTATTTTTTGTTTAAAAAAAAATAAAATATAATATGGTATAATTACAAGGAATTTTTTCAATATTCAGGAAAAGTACTGTAAAGTAAAAAATGAATATTACGAATTAATGAAATTACTTCCAATACTGGAAGACGGAAAACTAACGTACATTTCGCCCCACTAAATCACGATTGTAACACTGTGACTGATACTAATTCAAAATTTTTACTTCCTCCGTCAGTGATAGAGATTGACAGCTCGTTCAGATGATACGGTTTCATGGTCGATTCGGTAATTTTGCTGAACCAATAATGACTGAAGGTACCATACACATCATATGTAGCAGAATTCATATGTTTGAAAGCTGGATGTGTGATAAAAATACAAAATCCATGTGAATACTACTTTCGGTCACTATCAATTCGACAAAATTTCCGAATCCGTCAAAACATTATTATCTAAATGAGCTTCTTGATCGATGGCGGGTACCCAATAAATGGTGATTCACTAGTCGATGCTATATTATATACTCGGCCCAATGCAAACCTATCAAACTTACTTAACTCTTTCATTGCGGTGGATTTTAATCAAAGAATATGAAGAAGTGGCCAAAATATTGAATTAAATTATATTAAATTCATATTTTTCTTCCGATTCTTTTCTATTCTTTAGACAGCAAGGAATTTCAAGCGTTTTTAGATGCCAATAATACGCTATGCGTGAATCTCTTGAACACCTATAGGCGCTGATAGCAGTGAAAGGATTAAACTCGGCAACATTGCACCAACATTTGGGGTCAGCCAACAAATTGAGGCTCAACGGAGGAGAGTATCAGATCGAACGGTAAATACGAAAATGAGGCGGCTGTGATCGGGTTCAGTAATGTGAGTGTGCTGAGGGCGAAAAGGGAAAAAGGAGGACGATCCCAACCCTCATGGAGATAGCAGAGACAACGAAAATAAGAACAACCAAGGAACACGATGATAAAGCTCCCATGGGCATATATAAAAGGGCTGCTGAGGGAGGCCCTGAGATGGGTGACGCAAAAGAGATGGGCAAACTCGATTTCCTCGAGACAAATATCGAAGGTAACACTGTGAACGAGGCGATGACTGTTTTGCGAATAGAATCTGTTAACACATTTTTTACCGGTTAAGAATTAAGCAGATGCACACAAAAGACCGGTTAATTTAAGTTTACATTTTACAGTAATATTGGCTAGTTTTCGTTATCATATAGAAATACATGAAGTAAAATAAGAATTTAGAATATCATTTTGTGTGTTGGTTGAATGATTATGAATAATATATGTTCCGTCCCAAAACGGAAGAGATTTGTGTCTCTCGCACCCGCACCACCGGTAGGCCACTTGGGCCCCAACGTGCCGCCGAGCCGCGGAAAATACACCAAATTTCCAACCAGCGCCGCGCCAATTAGACGCTGCCTTTTCCGTGAGGGCATCCCATTGGCCGCTTAGATGTGCGAAAAGGTCCTTAAAAGGGGCCTACTGGAATGCAAAAACAGACAACAATTCTACACTCCGACACAACCATTCTACACTGCGAAACTTTGTACTGGACTCCGCCGCAATAGCTGTACTTGTTCCCTTTAAAATATATTGTTGAATTTAACGAGTGTTCAACTCTCATATTATTAAAATTACCCTTCGGCCCCTTCCTCGAACAACTTCGACCACTATGCATCAGCGTCATTTATTCGTCGCTAAATTTGCCGATGTTGTGACGCCTCCCCAATATAAAATAACGATTCCTAAACTATGGGTCGCCAGATACTTTTGGGTGAGTTGCGTCAAATATTAAAATATGAGAGTAATTAACATGTTTATTAAATGACTTCTACCTATTAAAAATTGTCGGATACAACACACCTTCCTTTTAAAATATGCATTATAGTATGGGCGAGTAGATGCTGAAAAAATGATCGCTTCCAGAAGTGGATCGTGCGTTCAACAAATTTAGCAACTATTGATATAAAGAATGAAAAGCAGACTTATAGGCAACCGGTTGAAAACGGTTGTCGATAAAAAGCCTATTTAACGGGTTCTCAGTAAGTAATGTATTAATACTGACCATAGAGAAGACAGTAAACAATTAAGCATGAAAAGTAAAGTGGTGGACAGACATTTTACGAGTAATGGTACCATGGTTATAGAGTAGGCGACAGCCAGAAAGAAGTAAATTCATGTTATGCAGAAGACTAAGGGAGAAAGGCAACAAAGAGGGCTGGATGTAGGGCTACACAGATCTCCGTTATCGATTCCATTTACAGGCGAGAGCAGAAACGAAATGATTGACTATGGCTTGATGAGTGTAATAAGAAACTCTGGATTATTGAGAGACTATGCAGAGTGAGTGATGGGCCACATGGATTCCAAAGAATACTCTCGACTCTGTGTAACAAATTTTCTGCTCATACGGCTGACGTTCACGTTGGGAAACGTAGGTTCAAGTGGCGAAACGGTTTGCTGGCGAAGTCGCAGTTCTGGGACACAGGAACGATGATACCTTTTCCATCAGTGCATTTGTCATTGTCATTCTTCATTTTTATCACCATAGCAACAAATTAATATAACTCAAATATTAGGCACCGAAAAAAATTCATGCAGATTGTCTATTAAAAATGTATTGAATTTTTTATAGCTTTTGGGAAAAATGTAACAATGGTGCTACCATTAGTGATTGTTATCCATTTTTTTTTATTTTCTTAAGTAAAATCATATGTTGAAGAAATTCTAATTGCTTGACTTCTGTATCATTAAATCCGCACGACTTTCTCCTGGTATCTAATATTATTATTAAAAAATGTTACAAACTTATTGCTATATGTAGAAAATTATTGTAAAAACGAATAGTTTTCTTTTAAAATCTTGCACACATTAAATAAAACGAAAGGAATTAAGTGATCAAATACTTTGCAAATGGGAGTGTAAAAAAAAAGAAAGTTAAATTTCCATCTTCAATCGTAAAGGAAGTCATCTTACATCTAATCTAAGAAGTCGTTATCGAATCAATGCATCAAGATTCTTTAAGAATAAGTACTATCCCTTATAATAAACCACAAACTTCTGGATTCAGCTGTCGTTGGAGATAGGATGACACTCAAGAGAATCACATTCGGCGAGAGCCTCCCCACGACGGAGAGAGAACTCGTTGGTCAATAAGCTTTCCGGTAACATGATCGCGGCTGAATCTATGCTATCGAAATACCGACGAGGCCAAACAGAACTTTGTTGAAAACGTCTGGTTGGCGAGCCGATGCTAAATTCCACTCTGGTGGTAACAGTCGCCGATGATGTCTCTTGGTTCAAAGAGTCCAGATATAAAGAGGAATCGCTGTGCCGGAAGCTGCCATTCGACGAGCACCAGGAACTCGGTGGTTCCGTGCAACTCTGCAAAATACCGATTTTAGATTAGTGGTTCACGAACGTTGACAATATTCTGTCTGCGATCGAGAACTTGGCTTTTGAGATATTTGTATATGTGTACGTAGCTTGTATTTCATTGCGATTCCTCTGAGGCAAAATACACAAAAACCCACAATAATCAGTGCTTAGATACCTTCTCTGGTATTTTTTTACATGATACTAATGATATGACTAAAATGTTACGATAAATTATGAGTGGACTGTGAATCTTTATACATTTATTGGAAATTTAAAGGTGCAAAAATGTGCAAAAGGCATATGATTTGCAAAACCATACTGAATATCCGAAGTATAGTAGAAATTATGATATTTATAAGATGAAGCAACCCCCCATTTAGGTCTTATTTCTTCAAACGTATTTATAAACATATGATTTTGCATAAAAATCCGCAGTCAACTTATGAGAATTCTGTTTGAGATATGTTTAATCTTTTTGAATTTTTCTGGGTCAAATAAGAATATTTGCAGTGACGATCGAAAATTCTAAATACATTGGCCATTTTTAAATTTTGAGTAAAGTACTTATTGAATCAGTCTCAATGTCATATTCTATACAATATAAATAATGGGCTAATAGTAGTTTCATTTTATATTTATATAACATGGTTTTTTTCATTTTAAACGTGAATGTGAATAATGGACAGAACCTACATATAATCTAGTTTTGACAAAAATAGAGATTGGACATCCTGAGTTTAAAGTACAGAATTAATATACTTATGAATTATATTTAGTTGTATATAAAAATAAGTAAGATATTGCAGAAACTTGATGTAATTTTTCCAGTTTTGGGTATTCAAATTTTATGATCATTCCGAGAGATAATAATGATACGTATATTAGTCATTGTATACATTGATTAAATATAAAAGAAATGAGATATTCTTATGATTCGATTAAATAACGTGAAATAAATATCAAGTATGACCTTAATAAATAAGATATTATCTTTTATTGAATACGAAAAATTAAATAATTGGAATGTAGAATGCTATCTTTTTTTATATTTTCGTTTTTTTAGAAATATTAAGTTATTGTGTAAAATGGTATCAGATATTATGGCCGGATTTGTTCTTGCATCTATTCTACATATAGTGTTCCATTAGATGCTAGTACAAATTTAATCGTGCATACGTTTCTTTAAGTATTATTCACTATAAATACAAAACAAAGTGAAATGTATGTTGAACCAATTAAGATTTTTATAAAGCATCAGATTAGCACAAATCTAAGCAAACATTGCATCAATGCCTTTTACATAGAAATTTTTACAGTTGAATTCCATTAGTAATTTCTCCAAATATTTTCGTTTAAAAAATTATCTAGGATAGATATAAACTAAAGTGAAATCTATTTTCAATGAGCTGAGATTTTTATAAGAGATTCAAATTAATGCCTTATTTTCTGCATAAAAATTCTAACAATTGCATTGCATCAATAATTAATTTCTCCAAATATTTCCTTTCAAACGATTAACTAAATATAAATTAAAGTGAAATTTACTTCTAATTGCTTAAGATTAAAGATTATAATGAATATCTTATAATCAGCGCAAACAGATTTTGTATTAATACTTTCCACACAGAATTTTTTATAATTGGATTCTACCAATAATTAATCGTTTTAAATATTTCCCTTTAACATCTAAGATTGAAGATTGTAACTGTTGTGCCTTATGGTCAGTTTAAACAGATTCTGTATTAACATTTTCCAACTGATAATTGGTATGTTATAGGTAGACTGCGGATCTTTATGCAAACTTATAATTTTCTAAACACAACTAAAAGAACATAAGCAAAGACTTGTTTTACCCTCTAAGTATTTTAAAATGCACATTACTTTATGTATTTTGTGTATAGTTACATGCTATGTGAATTTTGTCCTTTTGGACGCATCGGAATTTCCCATAAATGCATAAAAATCCGCAGTCTAGTTGTAGCATATACTTTCAATCGCCACTACAAATATTGAGAAGACCATTTGCACTTTAGGCATAAGTGCATAAAGTCGGGGAGGGCATCCTAAATTAGTATTTAATCTGTAGTATCACGTAGCACTGGACGTGAGGTGGACAATGAACCGCAAGGCCAAGCAAGTAAGCGTGTGGTCGATTCATTTTCCTTTACATCAATCATTATAAGTGCGAATCCGAGCCACGTCATGGCTCTCGAGGCTATATGTTCGCATACAAGCAACGCTAGCAAATAAGATCAAACTTCAGCAAATGAAAGAGCAAACAAACTGAAAGATTAATGGACATTCAAAAATAAGGGTACTTCCGGTGAAAATTTATGGTAATATCATGATGTGTTGGACGTGCGTGCTAAAAAAATTGTTCCTCTTTCTTATATGTCGAATTTATAATTGCAATAAAAGTAATAATACGTCAAAGTAATTGGAGAGAAGGGGAAATGGACGTCGGGATAGTCGAGGGGCAAAAGTATCCCTGATATTCGCTTTCCAATTCAGTTAAAATATCTGTCGAATTTTGTGGTTTGTTACAAAAGTTAAAAGATTGATAGATTCGGAAAAAATTTAGTTATAATAATATTTGGCATTATATTAGATTATTTAATAAACTTTTGCATTTCGTTATACAAATATTATTTATGTAACAAAAATACTATTCTCTAATTTCTGAATTAAATTGTGCATACTAGTTTTATAGAAAAAAGTAATTTATAGACGCTTTGGGAGTCTCGAATACATAAAAATTTACGAAGTAATTCTGCAGAATAGGATTTTACTTTGCTGAATCACTTAAATCACAAGATTCGACAGAATATTTTCCATTAATTCCCATGCACAATGCTACTGTGAGACCAATAAAAGAGAGAAACTCAAGTCATGAATAGTACTGTATAGAAAAATAAGTGTTCGACAGCGTGGAATGGTTCCATCTTCAATTTAGTAAAATAGTATACTTAGAATCTTGGAAATCAGGAAAATCCCCAATTGAAACCTATGAGGAACTGAGACTGAGTGGTATAAGAACTAAACCTCTATAATTATTATTATTGTCATAATTGACAGTCCTGTTGGATACAAGTTTATCATTATATAAGATAATATTAACTTTCAATTGGACGTGTTGAATCATAAATCGCTCATTTTACCCTCTGTTGATTTTACGATTCTTCTCAATAATTAATAATAATTTTAATGCATATGAAACCAACAAGTCCATTACTTGTTTTTTATGTGCATTTCATACAATTGATAATCACATTTATGGTAAAAATATTCATTACCACTTTTGCACAGTACTAACGATTTATAAATGACCTAATGATACTACTTACGTCATTATAACAACTGAACTGTAATACCATACTGCATTATATTACATTATATAATAATAAACTTCTACTTAGGTAGATTCCTAATTTTCTTCATAGTTAGCATATACCAGCATCCTATGTATTTTTGTACGCTATGCCAATATCTTCTTTTATAATCAACTTTTTTCTCGTTTATGATCTAATCTTTTACAACCTTTCCACTCAATTACTCAATATCTCATTCCTTTAGAAATGCAGCTAATATCTTTAAAGTAAGAAATGAAAGTTAAGGTCCAATGCGTCATAAGTGTTGCTTCTTCTTTCCTGTGAAAAAAGGAGTTGCTACTGTAGGGACCAATTCAACTAATGTAAACGGAAATTAACAGGTAATGGGGAGGCTCACTACGGGTGCGTGCGCATGCCAAGAATGAAAAGTTAAAAAAAAAAAAAAAAAAAATAATAAAACAGGACAAACTACTACGTACTACTTGATGAGAAACAAGAAAACAGGAAGACCAGGGTATAAAACAGGCTTATAGCTCACCACATCCAGGAAGAAGCATCGAAGCAAATGATAATAAAAGAAGCATAACTTACGAGAAAAACCGGCGGCACGCGAGAAGGGGCCTTTTTCTTTATTGGACCGCCGGGGACGGGCTCGAACGCACGCTCGCCTGCGCTCCAGATCAGACATTTTGGTAGTGGATCGTCGGTAGTGGGCGATTCGTCGTCTTTTTTAAGACATGTGTCGGTCGAGAGTCTCTGTGTGCGTCAGAGTTTCAATAATGTTTCAAGAATGACGTGTCGACAGGATGGTAATTAAATTCGGAAACGATTCCGCATCTCAAACTCAAGATAGTTACAGTGCTGTATGGAAAGAAGCAAGAACAGAGAGTTCTCCATAAGAGAAACCAGTATGAGTAAGTGTAACACCAACGATGACAAGGATTGTAACATTGGTACACCTGGTGTAAGAGAATTAAGACTAGCTGTACCGATAGTAATCAAATAATCGATTGTGTAAGTAGCAACGTGTTACATAGTTGGTCATTTAGTTTATGAGCACAAGTCAGCGTGTCGAGACGGGAGGAAATTAAAATCCGAGAGGCATATATGTAGGAGACGGACTCAGTAGCAGATATCCCTAACAGTGACTATCATCGGCCGTCCTTGAATTCAGGTACGATGGCTTCAGCCAGTTGCTCCAAAAGTATTGCTTTACGGATCGTACCTTGCTGTTCTCGGTATCAACGGATGTTGACGGGCGGGCCAGGCTGTAGGAACGACGTGCAGGAGCGGGCGGTCGTCGAGGAGGAGTTGTCCCCGGGGATGAGGACGTGACGAGGTTGTTAGACTCCAGCGAGTCTCGGGCGCGGGACAGCGAGGAGGATTTATTTAAGGAGTCTCGGCTGGAATTATTACGCGGCAGGGACCTGTTCAGGGACTCCCTGTTCGTCTCCTTGCTGTTCCCATTACTATTTGCACCAGTGTTGCTGTTGCTATTACTCTTGGTGAGACTTTTGTTGCTCAGAGAGTCTCGATTCGAGTCACGAGCCTTAGACAAAGATTTGCCACCGTGACTGTCGCGACTAGAATCACGTGGAGGTCTTGTCAATGACTTTAATGACTCCTTGCTGTCGTTTCTTCCGTGGCTAGGTGGTCTAGGTGCTGCTGCTTTCACCGTGGCACCCGGTAAAGGTATACGACTAGGTCTCCGCCTGGGTGACGGCTTCACTTCAACAGCTTGGTGATGATCTCGAGCCGATTCTGTGCTACTTCCTGGCTCCAAACCGTTCTGCTCGCATCTTGGCTGATCTCCATCTACTTCCGGCTCTGGTTCTGTTGATGGTCGTTGTTGGAGTCTTTCTAACACCCGGACTCGTGCTCGTGTACCTTCCAGTTCGATGTTTCTTTCTTCGAGCTGGAAGTATGGAAAGATATTAAAAGCTTTAAAAATAGTGCAATTAATAATGGATTAAAGAATAAAGACTAGATCATAAGTGGCCATCCATAGCTATTTTCATAAATAAATAAAAAGATACTGCCTCCCCTTTACAATTTTGATGCTAACACAAACGATAAAGATAGCAATAAGTATTGTAGAATTTTACTTTTAATTGTTATTAACATTGAAGCTATCAAAAGATTTAATTCACATGCAACATATTTTTTTCAAGTGTCCATTATTTTTATTTCTTTGATATAAATATGTATACTTTAGCCGTTGGCAGTTTTAATGTTAACTGGAATAACATAAGTATAATATTAGATTTGAGTTATTTAAATTGTGTAAATTACCTGGAAACGTAGGTCATCGTTTTCCTCACGTGTCTTGTCCAATCGTTCAGAGAGGGTTTCTGTACTTTTCTTTACTTCATCTAACCTTTTCTGTAGAGCCTACAATGTATCAATTATATGCATTAATTTCTGCATAATTGTTGGAATTTAATAAACATTGTTAAGACTTAGAAGTTCGTACCACTGAAGGATTTAATTTATAACCGAAGGAGCGAGTTGTTAACTGAAGAATTAAGTTCATAATTGCGAATCAAGAAGTACAATTTCAGAATATAATTACCTGATTATGGACGGTAGTAGTGATTAAATGCCGTTGGAGCTCAAGAGGAGAGTGTTCCCGGAGGATGGCAGCGATCTTCTTAGAATCGACGTCCTTAACATGTGAAACCCTGGTTGGGGACACAAGGACGGAATCCAGTGCACCCAATCGTGCTTTCCTTTCATTCACACTCGCCTCAATATCAATATCCCTCAACTCTTCGTTATGTGCGGTAACATCCAACAAAACGTTCTTCTCAATGGTCCTTGTTCGGAAACGATTCTTGTGTGCTTTCGCAGATGTTGCCACTGAGGCAAACGCTGAGGACTTGCTTTTAATATTACTAACGTTGTTACTCTTCGGCGAAGAAACAACAGGCAGCACAGGAACGATAGGTTGTAACCTCTGTGCCCCTGGTACGAGGATATCTGAGGAAGATTCGTTCAGTCCGGCCCTCAGTCGCTCCTCTAAACCAGTTTTCAACGCGGATAATGCAGCCAATTCCGATTGGAGCTCCTGCGCCCTGGCTTTACTGGATATCGTCTCAGCCTCGAGCTCCGCAACCTTATCTAGAAGCTGTTCTTTCTCTCTTCTCAATGCTAATACTTGCGAATTCTTATCTTTGTCTTCTTTATCCTCTTCAATACATATCGCTGTAGTGTTTCCATCTTCTATGCAAGTTACTTTTCTCACCGCATCTAAAATATCCGTGGACGCAAGATCCTCAGAAGCTACACTCTCTAGTCTACCTTGAAGACATTCTACCTCCTCTCTGAGCCTAATCCCCTTGCGATGGATTACATCTAAAAGATTCCACAGCTCGTCCTCTGCTTCATCTAATACGGCAGGCCTAGGACTATTTGGTCTGGGTGCTATAGCAGTAGATGCGCTGTCTTTTGAAGAAGTTTCAGTACTGAAACCCGAATCCTGTACTGTGGCGCTGCAGTTCTTTGTTCCGCCGCTGTGCGAATTACTGCGACTCCTAGGCAACGATGAAGATTCGGCACCACCTTCTCGTGGTACTCGTCTTCGGACTTTGCCAGGCTCCCATTCGTTAATTCTTCGCGATGAACCAGTTGTTAAAGGTAAAGGGATGTGGGAGTTTTGGGTGCAGGAAGACGACATCACAGACGCTCCCGCGGAGGCCGTCGCGGCCATCTTGTGCCGGAGGTTTGGGAACGTCTCGATGACGAGGTCCCGGAACTCAAGGAGGGCGCCGACCTCATTCTGCAGCTCCTGCAGGGCCACCAAGGACTTCGCCTGCTCGCTTATCAGATAGTGGAAGGGACCCGGACGTAGAGGCATGCAATCCATGCCACCGCTGCTGCTGCTGTTTCCTCCACTTCCGCTACCACTCACGCTGCCCACCACCCCTTCTGTCGAACCTCCTCCACTGCCACACTATAAAAAGAAGATAAATGCAAACGTTAAATGATGATATTATATACAAGAACTGTATTTTATGGAATATGTTTTAAAATGTTTGGGTTTGAAAGAATGATGGGAAATCTGAAAAGCTAAAAAGTGTTCGGTTACATCGACTAAATCACGTAACGGGAGTTCCCCTATCATCGGATGCCATCTAATACTGGACAATAGTCATATTTTAAATCGAAAAAAGTTACAAACCAGTTGTTAGAGCCACGAACTTCTTCCAAAATAGCTGAGTGTTATGGCTCAGGAAATACAGCACACTACGTGCCTACTGTACTATGATCTAACTACTGAGATGTGTTCAGGGTTCTGAGTGACGTCTGAACGGGTCTGACTTTACTAACTGAACTGTTAGCTACTGCTCTTCATTGACTAGTGATTCACTACTGTCATTGGCGATCTTCGCTACCAATCGCCAACTCTCCTATTTTTCAATTGCCCGTTGATTGATTTCTTCTCATTTTTGGCAGTCACCAATTAGCGGACCTAACTAAACGCAAACACATTTCTTTGCGCCCTCAGCACGCTCACTTGGAGAGGTGTGTCGCGTTGCTTGCGTAGAGGCGAAGACGTTTGACAACGCTGAGGAAATTCTTACAGGTCGCGAACCTTCGGTAACTCAATAGTTACACGTACGTGTTCAACTACCCTTCGGAATTTCCCTTTTCATGGCACGGCCACGACTATTGAGGGACAAGAGAAGCGACTTTCTAAAAACTCTAACAAGTCGTGAATAACTTTCTCTCGCTACGAAATATTTCGAACTATAAAAACCACGCTGTCTATAAACTAAAAACCATTAATTTCGAAAATAGCATTCTACGCACGTCCGTGTCATAAAATGTATTAGCGACGATCGCTAACATACCGGCGAAAGCTGAACAAAACATTAAAGAACTGAGGAAAAGATTGAAAAAGAAAACTAAGAAGATGAATAGACTAGAAAAACTAAATGAAACTAGAGCATTGGTATCGAAGAATACAAACGACAAGATATTTTTTGTAGTTTGCGTGGAAACTTATAATGAAGATTGGATTCAATGTTCAAATTGCAGAGACCCGTCTTGTGATGCATCTGTCAATACACCGGAGTGTTCAGATGATTATACATGAGTATAGCAAATAATTTTGCAGTTCTCCTAGGTTGTGTCATAAATCTTTGCTGCGTCCGATAATACGGACCACTCAAAGTTCCTTTGGAAACGTATTCCAAAGTTTAATGTTAATTTAAGATCATATTGTAGTAATGCTGCTTATTTCGGTCATTAATTTTTCATTCTAATAACGTTAACTTGAAATTAATACAAAATAAAAGGAATTAAACATCATTCTTTTTCATTTCTTTAGAGAAAACTTTAAGTATCCGCCAACAGGGGAACTCACTTTAAATAAAATCATGTTTCTTCCTTTAAACCTTCAGAGTGGGGGTTGGTAATGTGAGGCTCGCGGGCACTCACGTGACCGCGAAACATTTTAAGTGTTCTCGTCAATCAATCTTCAAAATCATGTATAATTTAAAATACGTATGTACTGAATTTACATTAACTCCTCAACGACGGAACAGTTTCCTGTTTCATTTATATGAATGAAAGAGATTTATACATTTCAAAAAGATTGTGTAACTAATTTAATGATTTAAAATTTAATGATATAAAATTGACGTCGTCTTCTTATAATTACGAATGGACGATTCTTCTATCATAAATAATTCCTAGTGACCGTCGCTAAAGGGTTAAACTTATAAATTTTCCCTCCAACAAAATTAAGGCAGGGCACCTTTGCCATAAGCCAATCATTCAGAGTGCCTTCCACAATGAAGAAATTTCAAAATGAAGATTTGAAATCAATCCAAAATGGTGTTGCTTCCATATCGAATTTATTTGCTAATTCTAAATAAACGAACAAGATATTTAATTCGTTTATTAAAATTAAAATTATAGAATTGCATAAGAATAGTGATTACTAAATAATAAATGGGTTGGAGGTATTTAGATGGATCTTCTATACCTATGTCCAGTTAAATTTGAGGTAATGGAAACCATACATTCAAAATTGAATTGAGAAAAGATTTTAAGCATTGGCACTATGCGACTTTCAAAACTTTCAATTTTGTTTAATTTTCATGCTATTCTTGGATTGGTGAACCTCTTTCAACGAAAATGAATTCAATAATAACGTAAATTTGAGTAATTTCACCAGTAATCCATTATGGGCTGATTTGAAACTGATAATAGGGAATAGAGAAGCACCTACTCTCTTAATATAATTGAAATTCAATTTTGTAGATTGATTCCCCGCATTTATATGTTCGCAGTTACATTTAGTACAGTCGTGTTTAATGAACCTCTTGCGTTATTCTGTTTTCAATTGTTGAATACGTTCAGTTAGCCATTTAATGTTTTTACACTGTGGCAATAGTCATCAGTTTAATAATTTAATAACACAGCTGAAGATAAAATTATGATTTATTACAAATAGACTGTGTATTTGTAGTGTTTAACCATAATCCGTATCACGAGTCATATTCGTCATTGTAAAACAAGGGGTTAAGTTGATTCAGAGCAAGTTGTTATCAATCTATTACATTTAAATGCTAAAGGGTATAAAGTTGTCAATGGAAGTATAACTTCAAGCTTAAATTTAATAATGTTAACAATAAGACTTAGAAAACATAGAGATAATTATTAAACCTGCATTGTCACATTGCTTTTTTAGACTGTTAAATGTCATTGGCTGATGCTTAACTTTTTATATTTAAAATAAATTTCCTTAACAATTGGGCTCAGCACCATGACATGAGAAAAGTATTACTGATCATGAAATGATAAATAACATATAAAAATAATAACGATTATTTCAAGGATACATTATTTTATGCATTTATGTGTTACTAGATAAAAGCTTCGTCTGTAATAATATATTCTACAGTGTTTATTTAAATTTAACTTTTAAAAGGAATTTTAGAAGTGAATGTTTACTTTATCAATTTCCCTATTTTTCGTTTTGGAGTTAATTGATTTGGTAAATGGGCGGCTCGTTTATGACTTCTGTAGCTTTAAGCTCAAAATCTAAAAACTGTCAAATTACCGGGTTCCGTAAATCGAGTGTTAATTGTTGAACATAGTAAACGTTACACTATTTACAACAACCATGCGTAAACTCGAGTCGCAGCCAATTTCGTCGTAACGAAAGGGTTAACGAAGTTTTATATTCGCAATTATTAGGTTAGTATATCTGAAATGTTGTTTCTCCCAAGTAAAAATCAAGTAAAGCAGGCTGAATTTTTCAAAACAATATATATATATATATTTAGTTCAAATAATTTTATATAATTCTGTACATCTTTTTCTTAGCAATTAACTAATTTTATTATTATATATGTATTTACAAAAATCATAAATTTAGGGCTTGTTTAATCTTTCCCCTGACTTTCTGTTAAATGAAAAGTTATTAATCTTAAATTTTGCAAATCAATGTCCACCTATTTCTCTATTTATATAATCTCGCTCAAATCCCAGTTTCGATAGCTTTCATGATGTCTTTGCTAAATTTGGACTTCCATACAGAATTGTTTAAATGTTACGATTATTCACAATATTAAAAACCGAAGTTTTTACAATTTCATTATAATACTCACATATCTATATCTATATTACAGCTCATTTCTTCTTGTTTAGTATAATCCATTACAACCAACTATATTACAAAATTAAAAGAATAATATCCATTCGTTAATCTCAAACTACAGAAAAACGATATTTCACATGCAGTAATGAAAATCAGTATGCCACTGGGATTATGAAAGACTCTTGTGAACCAAAGTAGCTTTTTAGACGGCAACAAAAGTGTTAAAAGTTGAAAGACTGTAAATGAATACACGAAGATAGATTCATCTAAAAATGACACGAGGATAGGAGAAACGTCAACTTTCTTGCGGGAGAATAACATGTGAGGAAGTTAATCGCATACAAGCTCACGAAATGCAAAACGTGTGACAGGTGTTGTCGCATGTGAGACGTGCCTTGTTCCGTCTGTTTCACCTTGCTGACGTCTCTTACGTGCCATGGCTCCATGACGCTAAGCACACATAAGCGAAATCGTCCTGGTAATCTGGGTAATTTATTGCATTCGAAAGTACAATTTCTTTCTACCTTCTATCTTTCGCGGATCTTTTCTTTAAGCCTGTATAGACAGATTTATCTATTGTCAGATGCATCAATGGACTCCTAGAATTTTAATTAACCATTTCGTCTCCATATGAGAACATGTTACATGATTAAAATTTGGTTGGAGCAAGTTTGGCGTTTTAACTACCTTATTTAATTTAAACGATTTCTGCTCGTTAGGCTTTTCGAATTCTCTAATTTCCGCGTTTTAAATTTTCAAACCTTCGGATTTTCTAAGTATCCAATTTTTAATCATGCGAGTATCCAAATGTAAAATTTCAAGTAACCAAATTATCAAGGGTTTTGTATTTTAAAATTATCGTACTCCAAGTCTTTGAATTTTCAAGCTTTTCATTATCCAAACCTTCGAATTTCCATGAGTTCGAGTTCAAAGTCTTTGAATTTCGAAGCCTTTAAATCACGAGACTTTCAATTTTTGAGTTTTTATACCTTCCAAATTCTAAGCTTTCGAATTCCAAGTTTTCAAATCACAAGGTTTTGAATGTTCGAATCTTCGAACTTTCAACATTTGATTTTTCAAGGTTTTCACCCTCTCAACCTTCGATTTTCCAAGCATTTAAATTTCAATTTATTTTTTACTTTCATACATTCCAATCTTCAACCTTCCAAATTTCAAGCTTTCGAAGCTGCAAATTTTCGAATTCCTAAATCTTTGCGCTTTGGATATTCGCACCTCTTTAATTATTTCATCAGTGATATGAATGTTACTAAAAATAGCAGTTTACCATAAAGAAACAGTGAAACTCGTATATATATATATATATATATACATCGTTTGTAGCGAAAGGGTTAATTAAGTGCATGTATATACTCGAAGAATTGTCAAATTCAATATCCTCGAAAACGAAAGCTCGAATTGAGAACTTTTACATTTTCTACTTTTACGTTCTACATTTTCATTTTTTTGCTATGAGCCTATGATTAGAATCAATATTGCATCCTCACGATACGAAAAGCAGCGATCGCAGCACCCGTGAATAGGCCAAATCCCTTCTGTGTCACCCATTCTTTCTAAAGGAACCGCCGCGCCGCCTCCCGTTTGCGCCGATGTGTTTCAGCATCGTAATGCACGACACGACTAGTCAAGCGGTAAAGCAGGAAAGTAAGAGAAAACGGGGCTTTTGTGTCAAAGTGCCCCTTGTAATAATTCCCGTGACAAGGAACAACGAAAAAGATACGCGGAAAAGTAAACCGTTCACTATAAATCACCCGGTATCCTCCTTCTTGTCAGGCATTGGAAAATCACGACAACAAGGTGACTTGTCTACATTTTACTGAGTTGGAACATTTAAATTGATGTTTACATATTGTACATAAATTAGAAATTTTGCAAGAATATTCTATCAGGTGCTTTCACAAATTTTTCTGGTTCTTTAAAAATGTAAATGTTATACTATAGAAATGCAATACATGAGTATGCTTTAATTTACACAACAGCTGTTATGTGTTTCAATGAACTTATGAAGAAGAATCTCATCAGAACATGTACGGCTATTATAGTCGTTTCAATCTCGTAAGTATCCATGTCAATGATTTCCGTAGGATGCAATTTTCACTTTATCCACCGTCTTCAAATATTGCACTCTAATCTTTTCATCTTTCATTGATATTCTTATTATTTGTTTGTCTACTCTGTACGCTAAAGGACTACGGTCCGTAAAATAAATACATAAATGAATAAGGATGTAAATTTACAAACAAATGGCAAGAACGAAGATTAAAAGAAAAATCGATTCTTTGAGCACACTTAAGTGGACCAGTTCTTTTAAGTGAAGTATTATTAATATAATGTTTCTAGGTATTGATTCTTTAACCAGCGAATAAATAATTTTAAAAAACGTTGAATATAATTCTTTTCATTCGGAGCTTCGTTTGTGGGAAAATCAAGTTTAAAACTTTAGTGGTGAAAATTGTCTATTAGGAATAGTACATGCCTGAATTTCTGAACCTAATTTTCTCGAAAACTAAGGTCCCGGTTAAAAAAGTTGTGTCCCACATATTTTATCTGTTTTTCTTTTTTAAAGTAGAGTCACTATTGCTACGAAACTTATATGCTATAAACTTTCAATAAATATTGCTACGAACTAAAATTTTATTCACAGAATCACTTTTGCTTTGTATCTTTGTTCTTCTAGAATATTCTGACAAAATTTCTAATTTGTATACAATATGTAAACAATATTAATTTATAGGTATGTCGTAACGCAGTGAAGCACAGTTATATTTATCTTATTTTCTAGCTAATTCTGCTCGATGTCTAATAATTTTGGTTGTTTAATACAGATCAACTATAAATTCAAATGCAGCAAACTTTTATAACTAAATCTGCATGTGCATGAATACGCGTTGCGTCATCGAACATACTTCAATTGCAAATGAAAAAAAATTTACGTTTAGTGAATCATTGAGTTTAAAAGTGAAACTATTTAGGTAAGCGAAGAAAGCGATTTTCTGGTTAGAAAAGTAAGAAAAACTCTCTCCGATTTAAATTAATACCGTTTCCCGCATAACCGTCCATTAAGGAGTTGAATCTCGATGCGGGATAAAATCCTTGAAATAATTGTTCGATTACACGTTGCATGTAGACTTATAAGACAGAGAAAAGGTCAACGAAACTTTCACCGAGGTGAAACCTTATTTTAAGCAAACATTGAAGGGCTATAATTAAACTATTATTGCATTACCACTTGGTAATTATCGTATAATAGATACACTGACTATTCATTAAGAAATTCACTATACAATTGTTCCACGTACACTATGATGAATAAATAAATTACTGCTGCAAAAAAATTTGACTCTGCTATATGATTATAGGTATCGCTAAATGTATAACAGTGCAACAACAGTTTTGCAATAATATTGATTCCTATTCGTTTTTTGAATCTTTGTAATTTTTTCTCTCTTTCTATCTCTTTTCTTTAATTATTGAAAAATGGTTGAAGGAAGAAATTATTAAAAGCACCCACGTTCTAAGATGGACAAAGTTTTATTTGAATAATGGAAACCAGACAAAAATCAGGATTAATACTTTCTTCGCCATTAAAAAGTATTAAATTACTCGAATAAAAGGTTATTCGTAAAAAATTCATCTCAAAATTTATTCGAATAAATCATTCGGATAAGAAATTCTTTATATTACATTATATTATACTGCAGATATGGATGTAGAATGTGTAGATAGTATCAAGCCTGAAACACTTTTTCAAACTTAATTTATATCTTACATCTCATCGTGATAGCTTTTGCAATTAACTTTTCTTCAAATGTTAAATTAGAGAGTTTATTGGTCTTCGAAAGAATGCGAATGACTTATTCGCATGAATACAGAATAATTTGTCACAAATAATAAATAATTATTCTGCGGATAAAATGTCTGTCTAAACAGAATTTATTTGGGTAACTATCTTAGATAAATATTTATTCGAAATGATACAAATGATACCCAACTCTCCCTATGTTATAACTATTCTAATTTATTGTATAATAAGGAAGAATGAGATACAATCGAAAATTGTTGAAAAAGACAACGATACATTGATCACTGTATTTGGTACGGATACTTTTGTCCTGCTTTAATATGCTCAAAACCATATTTTTATTATTATTTTCTGAATCGGTCTGTCTGTAACGTTCTTTCTTGTTATGCAATAAACTGGAATAGATAATATATGGATACGTTGAATACATTTTTCCGTAAAACATTCTTTCAGTTCATGGTTTAACAATTAAACTATGACAATCCTTCCGTCCAGCAGCGTATAATATAAACTGTTCTTGTTCAAGTCTGAACAGGTTAGCAACACCTGCAGTCTCCAGGAAATATCCACACATGAAACGCGTTAATTTCTGCTGAGAAATGAACGCACCGCTTCTTAATTAGTATCAGGCAGCAGTGAAGTATTACTAATATCATGAGTAACCGCAACTGCGTTTAATAAGAGCATTGCACTAACTCCTAGATTGTATAATATTAAAGATGTTATTATATGGAGTGAACCAGCTATCTTCTCAAAAGCACAGATAAACATTTCCCTTGCTTCCGGGGATTTTTTATCCTTGTGATTTATATTAATCTTAATACGGCAAATAGTATTTAGGTATCCTCGTCTAGAAAATTGAGAATAAATGTGAAAATATGCATGAATAAAGAGAGGGCAAAGCACAATAATGATACAGAAATGGAAAACTATCTAAAATACATATATTATAACTGCATATAAATAATTAAGAATAAATACTAGAATATTATAGCTCCAAAAATAAGTCCCACAATATTTTATATCTTCAAAAGCAATATGTATCTAATATCAATGAATTAGAATGTTTTTAAATACACAGTATTTGCCACAAAATGTTAAACTAACAATGCTAAAAGGAAAAGTCACTGTCGTTAAACAATTTCAGAGAAATTTATATACGATGAATTTATTTAAAAATTGATGTCAGAAACAGTTTGCAATCTGAGATACAAAAATAGTACATCGCAATAAAATTAGTGTCTTTATAATTTCTATATAATACATTTTTCCACTTTCGATGTTTAAAAAGATTAATTTTTTAGTGCAATTTATAAACGATTTATCTTTGCATATAATAATTTTTCTGTAACTTTATACGTATGCCTATTCGGGAATTTTACTTTTCTTCCATATCCTGCTTCTCTTATCCACTGTATTAACACTTTCACTCTTTAATAAGTAAATGTAATCTGAATTATGTCGTCTTTAGTCTCATTTTAATCAGAGAGACTTCAGTGGTATGTTAGAAAAAGGATCATCACATAGAAAATAGGAATAAGAAAGTTTTAATGTTGCATTAATACACCGATTTAAAATCTTCGGCACTCATCAAAAGCAAACAGAACTTGCTTCACTGGGTTCTAACGAGATATCCTATCAAATGCCGAGCATTTATTTGTAAGAAGGCTCGAGCATTTAGCGAAAACAGGCTGTAACATGGTAATATTAATACTGTAATATTTAATATACTAATATTTACTATATCCTAATATTACTTACTGTAATATTAATATACAATTCAAGTAAAATCGAAAAGAGTAAGAATCAATTTACGAATTTGATAAAGAGGTTTTTTTTCAGGCGATTAAGAACTATCGGTGAGAAAATGATTGAGAATCACTGTGTTCCACTGTGAATCTCATAAGGTTCGCAAAGACAGTAGGAAGGCAAAGCTGATCGTAGGCAACTGATGTGCAACTTCCGTTGCAATGACATTTCCTCTGACTTTCTATGTAATATGCTAATTGATCACTTCTTAATATACTCACATTTACTCTTTCAATCATTGAATGAGCGCATTATTCATAAACACATAATACTTTGTAATAATTTATAGTTACCTTATGTCTCTTGGAAATTATCAGGGGACAGAAACGACTCGTGCGAATTTATATACATATACCATACATAATATCATATAACCGTGATATTAAGTAATTTATATAGTATTAAACGATATTATACAATTTACATCAATCGTTTGATATTATGGACAGCCTTCCGAAAAGCCTCAATGGCTAATCAGCATTAAATTTTGAGAAGGAATGGAGAGAGGGAATAAATCCTAAATATAATATTTTAACTTAGGATATTTACTAGTGTCCAAGATATTAATGAAACAATTTCCGTACAATACATTGAATTGTGCCTGTACATACGTTACACGGGTGTCACTAATGCAACCGCCATCCTTTGTAACAGAATCATCGTCAACTGTTGAGCAACCGACGACACAGCAACAATGTAAGCTGTGTATCTATCGGGTGCTCGCGTAAATTTTTTTCACGCGTTAACCAAGCCAGCGTTGTGTTGAAAGAAAAACTAGCCCAACTTTTACCCATTTCATAAAAAGTAATACTAATTACAGGATGTTTCGGCGACCTAAAGTTACAATGTTTGTGCAAGCAGAATTCAATATAGTGCGCGGAAAGTTCTTCATTAATATCTCAGAAATTATTATTGTAAATACACTAATCTAAAATTTTATATTTAGTACTTTTCGAAAGTACAGTCGATGTTAATTTTTGGTCAACACCAACCGTTTCGGTGCGTAAATAACAGTTTGGAATCACTTATCGTTATTATAGGTACAGTCATGCGCACTCGTTTATCTACCAACGTATGTATGCGCGAAAAAGGGGCAAATGTAGCAGCACAGTTTATCTCGACGCCACTTTCTCAAAACCTCGTGACACCATCTTGATTAACAAACTCAAGTACACAAAATAAAAACTTTTGCGACAACCTAATACACGTTACATAAAAGTTGCAACGTCCAAAAAATCTTAATAATACCACCGACGAAACATAGGAAAGACTATTGAGTCTCATCATTGACAATGTATAGGATAGAACATTTATTTATAGGAAACATCATAAATTTCAAACTGAAATTACATTGTGTAAAAAAGCAGAGATTTTTTACGTTCCTTGCGATTTAGAATGGTTATTATACGAATTATATACAAACCGACGTAATTTATACGTATGTGTCAATAATGTTGAAATTTTAATGCCGCGTAATAATTAAGGAACTGTACCCGAATTATTAAATTACTCTTGAAATTTTAGTAGCTAACTTTTGTACTACAATTTTGAAATTTTATATTGTATAGTAATAAAGAGAAATACATTCAGACTATTAAATTACTAATGAAACTTCAGTAACTTTCTCCTAATACATTGTAATACAATATTTAGACATTTAATTTAAAAATAATTGCCAGCACACTTTTATGTAATGAAAATTTTACAGTTTCTTTATTACAGTTTTACAGACTATAAAGATCAGGTTTACTTTCAACGACTGAATATTTACTTTCACTCTTTATGCTGTTACTTCTTTTATCTATTTTTACTTCCTGTTTTATCATATGTCTTCCTATATCTTGTAAAATAACTCCAACTATTATGCATTATCTTGTGCATTCCAAATAAAAAAAATTAATATGCTGATGTTAATAAATGGGAATGATTTGAAAGAAAGGAGATGCTAAGATATATTAAATAAAATTAAAAATGGACAAATTTAATAGATTATTATTATTATTAAAATCATCATTATTTAAAATATATTTCATTTATCACAATACTCAATTATAAAATAAATATTAAAATTTATCATAATTATTATTTAAAAATTATTATTATTGAAAATTATTTAGAAGGAAATAGATTATTATAATTGAGAATTATTTAGGAAGAAACAGGTTATTACTATTTAGGGATCATTCATTTAAAATCGAAATGGTTCCATCGACAATTCCCTTAAAAAAATTTGTATAATCACATAAGAGTACCTACTCTTTAATTATAGAAAATTTGATACAATTGGATGTAATTAATTACTACCTAATATTAAGATAAATATAACGGTGTACAAATACTTTTTGTAACCATCGTATCATTTACATCCTGAACATTTTGGCATAACTAAATTTTTCATAAATGTATAAAAAATCGCAATTTATTGGTCAGTCGTTTCATATTACACCCATGTACTACAAGAAAAATTATTTGAACGTCCTAATATTACGTACTTCAGAATAATTAATTTTAATATATCGCACCTTCACTTGAAAAGTGATACAACTTAAAAAAATTTTGTTTTTAAAAAAAAAGACGGAAATGAACATAATTAAACACTATTTCGTTAATGACAGTTATAAATAAAAAGAATAATGGTCATTAAACAAACTTTTTTTTATTTCTAATGTTTAATATTAGAAAACCGTGCCTCTTTTAAGTTGCAACATTTTTTATATTCTGCTCATTGTAGGACAAATAAATTCTAATTCTTTTAAGTTAGGACATAATTACCATCTAGTGACGTAATTGTGAAGATAAATAAATGAGATTTTCATGGTCGACTGACTGAGAAATGCTTCTGCAACAATCTCACAATGATAACTCAAAAATCCCCATTTTTTTTAATTGTGTCACAATTAAAGTAAAAGTCCGAGATCTATTCCTAATAGTCCACAATCTCAAATGAAGAATAAAAATATATAAAATTATTTTACAATTAATTATAGGACAAATTATTAATATAATAAATTATGGAATATACTCTGGAAATTATTGGGACCAGACCTGGGCACTTCTGAAATGACATTATTTGAAATAAATTATTATTTTATTTCATAATTACTTTCAGCCCTGTGATCACCTTTGAAATAACATTACTCGAAATGATATCCGAAATAACATGTTATTTTAGTTTACAATTATTTGAAATAATTATTCGAAATAATTGTAAAATTGTTCTATATCTTCGAAATTATGGCTGACCTAATTACCAGATACGATTCTGGTGTATACTAACACTCCTTCGTTTATTGTTTATTTCATGCTATTTTAGGGATTATTTTTTTTTGACAAATTTGAAATAAAGAAATAACGAAATAACCCATTATTAGAAATACCTTTATTTCAAATAACATTATTAAAATTAACCGTCTGAAGCAAATTATATCAATTAATTATTTTTTATTTTCATTTCAAATCAAATTTACCCAAGTCTGGTTGGGACCGGTACTGGATTGCATTGCAAATTCGATTCTGAATATTTAAGAAGTCTTTCGGCGCCAAGATGACCAAGAGAAAACGATGCGCAGTAACGACGGCAAGAATACAGAACGTAACTCAAGGAACTTGAGGAACATTCGACCCTGAATGAGAGCAACAATCGAGTTCAGTGTCAGATCGCTGGAAAAGGAAAACGGGGTGGGCAGAGCTAAGAGGCAGACATCGTCTACGCTAACCTGTCACGCGCGCCTGGAAATGAGAGTAGCTGCTTAGTCTAGCCTGCAAAAGTAAGGATTTCCCGATCTCTTGTGTGTCTGGTTACCTCTACGAGTCAATGAACGAAGCTAGGTTCAATGAACCAATTACTGTCACTGTTCCTATAATTGCCACTTGAACTCGTTTATTTAACACCAGAGTAACGTATAAAGAATCGTAAGTAAACAAAATTTCATACTAAACTTTGGACCTCAGTTTACGTAACGACACTGTATATTCGTGTACACTTAATATTTATAAATAAATATAAACAAATATAAATAAATATAAACAAATATAAATAAATATCAGGAGATAAATGTGCTGTTGAACATTAAAACGTGACGAATATAATTATAAAGTATGGAACGTGTCATAATTCAGAAAAGCGATACGTTTACTATATATCTTCTATATGTTACACAAACTGACGTGTTAATATATGTAAAACGTGTTCCTATTTAAATGAAAAGTTTTCAAGTGACAGTAATAAAGACATTGAATTTTGTTGTACATTTTCAATTACGTAGTAATGAATTTATTATATTCGACCTATAAAAAAATGCTCATATATAAAAGAGACGTTGAACAATATTATGCTCCAAATTGGAACGATTTTTATGTTAACGACGTTCTAAAATAGTTAAATAAAGTTACGCGATAACCTTGAAGTGGCATTACGTGGTACATTTACCCTATACCCTCTTATGTTCGTGAAATTCAGCAAGGAAGCAGTATATTTGAACAGAAAATCGAAATACAGTCTATGAAACAAGAACGTGGACGCAATATCTTTGTAAAGATGAGCCCCTTTGTAAACAAAATTTATACAAATCAAAAATAGATCTAAAAAAAACTAACGTACACTTACTTAATTGTTGGTCCAATCTTCATCGTTACCAATTATAGCTCGACAACGTTTAGGCATACTTTCGACTAACTTTTTGACGTATGAAGTAAAAAGGACCTCCATATTTTTCGTACGCACCAGACTAGAGTTCTTAATGTTGAAACATGTTTCACTCTATGCTTATATTTTATAACGGTCCAAACATTTTTAATGGGAGTGGCATCGGGTGATTTGGATGGCCAGTGTGACACATTGACAATGCTTCAAATCGTTTCTTTCTTCCTTTTCATACTCGTAAAACTAATCTTGACAAGATCTGTATTTCCCAACAGTACAAACGATATTGACACATAAATAGTATGCTTGTATTAACACAATCTCCCCCTCATTAGATGTCAATTTTTGTATATAAATATTGTGCCTAGCTCTTCTTTTACAGATATTGCAGAAGTGGTAATACGTGGAGCTTATTTGGTCCAATTTTCCGAAAGCTTATCATTAAAAATGCTACATAAAACTGCTTGAAACAGAAAGATATAATCCTGTATACCATAAACTATTATATAAGCAAATTATAATATGAGGAAATGATATGAATTTATGAAAATCGATAACTAAGACTCCAATTCTGTACGATCCTATGGAATGCTTGTATAAAGTAACGCTTATCCACCCGTTGAACTCTCCAGCAATTTTCCTATTAATTCATGCCATGGTCCTTTGTTTCCTTTGCCTTTTCGCGAAGAATTGAATTTAAGTGGCTATGCAAATTTCACCAATTTCCCTGTTTTTAAATTCGCCACCCATAAATTCATAAAGCAGGAATTAGAATTGTTAAATAGCATTACAGTAGAATCTACAGAAACAAAAAAACTTTCATTCGCAATTTCGAATTCGTTCAAATTCGCAAATTCGTACAAGCAGTAAACATTTCTGCGTTAAAAACAATACGGTTGATCTATTTTTTTACTCGTTAAGTACGTTTTATAATTAATAAGCCAGTACCTTTAAAATTAATGTTCATACAAATATATCAGCAAATTTCATGTTGCTTGTCATATTTGAAACCGTAATTAATTTTTTCATCTATTTGCAGTAAAGTTTGTCACATAACTTTGCGACAGTATGGCCGAAAGTTATATGTATATGTATTTAATGCTTTTTGCTACTTCTCTGTTTCAAATTAGTTATGGAACAATTTTTTGGTCATTGATTCATTCGTGACGACAATTAAGAATCTTAAATTATATGAAACATTTAGAAAATTCACTACATAGATATTTAGAAAAATTGTTAGTTCAATGCACTAAAAATAAGTGTAGCGGAATTACGTACTTCTATAAATTTCTTATGCGTTAAAAATATTATAATTCCAAAAGGATATTATAGACATTATCCGATATTTTACAATTACATATAATAAAATATGATTTATAAATCTGCTAAAAGACAGTTCTGACGTCATGGAAAACAACGACGTAAAATGAAGTGAAAATGCGCAATACGTATGTGACGCATTCCAGATGGAACTGATAGCACGAAATTAGCATCTAGTCAGTGTAGATTACGTAATACAAGGAGAATCTTCTGATTATTTTTGCATTAATTGCGCATAATTGATCCAATTAAACGGATTGTTCATACTCTTGGAATTTATTAATATCTTTTAATCAATCTTGTAAAATTTAATAACAAGCATTAGGATTATATACATTCATTGTTTCACTGTTCAAAGAAAATATGAGATTTTTATGAAACAAAAATACGATAATAAACAATTAATTAGTACGTTTTTATTCAGTTTAATTAGAGACTTATCGTTTTAATAATAAGGAAGTTTTAGAAATTTTATAGTACTAAGAAATTAAAGTTCTATGAAAGTAAATATGAGAAGACTTCCATATGATTTTATCATCCAAAATAAGTACTACATTATAATCCCTATGCTAAATTAATGAAAAATTCTTGATTGTGAATTATTTACTGCAATTGTTATTCTTAAGTGGCATATGTGTGTCTCATTAAAAAATTATCATCATTAAATAATCAATCATAATTGTAACGTATTTTACTAATTCAGTTCCTACAATAACAAGCATAATGGGAGATCTTTATGAATCCATATCCATATATTCCTCATCAGAATTTGCCTTTAAGAAATATGTGCGTATTAAGCTATTTGTCATCTCCCAAGTATTTATTATAGAAGGAACTCCGGTAGTTAATATTTAATCAAATACCACTTTCGAAGAACAATTTATATGAATTAGATACGTACACTTAAAAGCTTGGAACACTCTCACAAAATGTTGGATCTTCCGCTAAATTCATTTCGTGATATGTTTACATTGCATTTCACAATATTTGTTAAATATCGAACGATTAGAGCTCAATACACCTTAACTTAGCTGTTCAAGATCAATTGAAGAAAGGCATGTTAAGTAACAAAGTGTTTATACCAAAACTACAAAATGAATTGTAAAAATATAAACACAGTGACTTCATCATTTCAATAAAAAAAATGTACCTTTCGAAATTTTTTAAAATTAAGCTTTACAGTTAAAAAATCTGAAAAAATTTCCAGATGCACATCCCACTAATTAAATTGTCTCAAATTTTTCTCACTATTTTTTCTGCTTATGGTGGGAATAGAGGATTAAAACTAACCAGAAAACGGTTTATTTGATAGATCTATCAATGAACATGACACAAGTTGAATTGTATTTATAAGGTGATCTAATATTTAATTCTTTTTCGGTTATAGGTGCCTTTTACATTTCTTGTGAACTTATAAACAAATTATTTACTTAATGTATAAGATAAAGGTAAGCCCTAAAAGTTATTTTCTACAGTTTCCATTTATAGCTCTTCAAATTCTTTTTTTCGAATTAGAACTGTTTTGATGTTCTTCTCAATCATTCTGAGTTATAATACTTTAGATATTTTTTTATAAATCAGTAACAACACAGGCTAATTTGGAATTTCAATTCATACCATTTTTTTGGTCGTAATTAAAAAATCGTATTTTTTTGAGTTGTGACACTTTTGTAGCCCATGTGTGATTTACAGCTTCAGGCCCATTGTTCATTTTCTCTTCAATTTCACTACAGATTTAGTAACAGCGATTCATTTGCTTCAGAGCATTTAAATACTTGCAATTATAATAAAGGGTTATATAAACTTTCAAATGATTGTATCAATATATGTTAACGTATCCTTAGTTTCAATTTGCGTGGTGATATTGTAACCCCATAATTCGAAGAAGCGTTAAAAAGGTATTTCATTTGTATATTAAAATAACATTACATAAGTACGATTTAAGCTTGCAATTGCGATTATATTACAAATATTCGTTAGATAGTTTACGCCATATTGAAGTTTAAAAACCGGTCTGGTTTGGACACTTTTTTAAGAGTAAATTATTAAACGAAAAATTTCGATGTTTTCAGAAGATATAAATGTAAGTTTTCACTTTATTTTGCAATGTTTAAAGCGTAAAATTAGATTACAAAGTAGCTAATTCACTATTCTCAAAACTTCCACTGATAGAATTACGATTATATTGACCATCACTTCCAAAAAAGTTGTAAAGTTAACAATCTTTATAGATTCATAAACAAGAATCTGTTATGTTGTAGCGTAGGATCCTTAAAAAATGTTAATAATTACAGAAACAGTTGCTATTTGGTGTAAAAAATGTAACCATTCCATGCTCTAAACATTTAAACGGTTGCGTAAATCATGTAAGCAGTAAACGTTTAGCTAATTACGATACACATAAGTTCCTTACACAATAGTTAATCATACTTTAGCACTAAAAACAGGTTTTTAAATTTTTCCCTGAAATATTATACCACAGTAATTGCATCGTTCTTGTCATGAACGGTCATTGGTCTTAAACGGACGACGTTTTAAACACGCATAATACACATGGAAACACATATCATCAATGCGTTCATGTGGAGAGAGATATGGACAATAAATGGTGAGTGATTTTGCATTCGATCCGCGTCTCAACAAAGAGGAAGAGCGGCCGTGCCGAGAAACCTCGGAAGTCATGATTTATACCGGTTATATTTTTACATTGCATTCCTCGTTCTTCTATATACCGTAACTCTTCTACAACGCATGAAAGAAACATTAGAAAATCGTTCTACTCTTCGAAGTATGGAGTAAAACCTTTATACCACATTGAGAAATTCTTCTAATTTTTACCGTAACTAAAAAGCATCAATTGTCCACATCCGCAGTGAAACGCATAACGTTTCTTCTATTTCTGATATTTTACTCACTTAAAATAAAATAGTAAATTAATATCTTCGTCCACTTTCTAAATAACGAATGTCACAGTCGTTTTATGATGCACTTCGTGCGATTATTTACTAGTAAAGAAGTTAATCGATTAAAATATGTTCAATGACTCAGTGCTAAAAAAAAGGAGCATAGAAGGAACACTATAAAGATGAAAGGAAATCGTACAGTTCGTCTCCAAATGTCAACGTTAATTTTCTTTCACCCCATCTTCTTGACCACTTATCTAATAATAAGTATACATACACTTTTTATGCACCTATTCATGGGTCATTCATATATGTTTTTTCTCCGAGTATCTAATACTTTTCACTAAGAATGGAACACTCGAAACCTCGAAAACTTTCGAGTTGTCGAAACTCTCGAAAGATAAGTAAATAATAATTTGTATAAGTAATGAGAGTATTGTTACAATATGTATCTATTTAATAGATAGTCTAATTACATTTATGTTTGGGCTTCACACCTTTATTGTTAGAATTTTGTGTTTTTGGCGGTTAAAAAAAATTATAAGATTATGCAAAAAATGAAGTTGAAGGCGATCTTAAAAACTTATTTACAAGAAGACACAGAAAAAAGTGAATGTCCTCACTGTGAAAGTTCTTCGAAATCGTATTATCTGTGAGAACAAAATTTTAACCGATTAACTAATAACGAAAATGATTGCATTGATTAATCACGTTAGATGATCCACCCTGTATATGACATACTTTTTGAATCTTCAGAACTAGATGGAATACCCTATATAATAATACTAATATAATATTATGCATCCACTCACAATTAATAAAAAAATGCTTAATTTTTGTGGTGCCTGAAAATATTTTAGAAAACTTGTGTCCAAATGACCAATGTTTTAATGGTTGCACAACATTTGACTTTTCTCAGTGCGGCCAACTGATTGCAGCATTTAATAGCCTTTAACTGTGTGTTGTAATTTCCCTGGAAGCATAATGTGTCCCAGTTGAGGAAACGGATCCCACCTTTACCCATCACCGATGATTCATGCTGGGCTCGACAGACTGTCGCTTCCTTCTGCCCGTTATTAAAGCTGCCAATAAATAAGCTGAACATCTCTATCTCCCTTGCTAATTTAAAGTCACAACTTGTGAATTCCAGGAACTACTTTATAAACTGTGGGAACCTCATCATCTTTTTTAGTAACTTTTACAGATTTCTTCTAATCTTATGATTAAAACTATAATTGAACAAATTCCTATTTTCAATGTTTAAGACCAATAAATAATTCGCGAAAATGTTATATAAATTTAAATATAATAAGTACTGAAAGATTTTAATAATATTAATATGAAAAATATCTATATACGTCATCATTTATAACGTAATATTCAATTGAATGTATTGCAAATGAAAAAACAATGTGTACGTTTAATGGGGGAAAAGTTTATTATTACTAGATTATGGATTTTTATGCATTTGGGGAAATCTGAATATGCAACAAACCGCAGAATGTTTATAACATACAAAAATATATAAAATATTAATAATACAGTAAATGTTATTATTTTTAAAGGATAAAACGAATCTGTATTACGGTTTCATTTCTTCAAATGCCTTTTGTACAATTTTGATTTTGCGTAACAACCCGCGCTCCAATTATTACCAATATTAATTAACTATGAATCTATAGCATGCTTGCAAAAATACTTAACCTTAAATCATTTTGTTTAAGATCCTCAAACTACCAAAAAATGAAACGGACTCCTTACGTCTGCAATTCCTCTGATCATTATTAGATACGATTGTTAACGATAAGATTTGAAATATTAGAAACAAAGGAGGTGCACAACCCACTTCTTATAAACATATACGTATTATCTTCACGGCACACTTTCTCCAGGCTTTTTACCCTAAGCTTCTTCCCGGCTACAGAGCAACTTCCGCCGCGCCCAGAGCAACATCTTAATATGTGCTATTAAATGCACAGGAGGACACCGAAAGAGGCAAATACGATGTAGAATTGAAAGAAAGCGGCGAAGGTGGGGATAATACCACGTGACGGGATCACGTGGTGATTCACAAGGCGCCGATGCTTATCACGTGACTTTTCTTTTCACCCTAGGAAATAAGTCGCCGGACAAGGTAAGGCGATTCTCCCTAGCCTCGAAGCATAGTAATCATTCGCATAATAATGCCCTAGCGCGTGTGCGCCTGTGTCACTCCTATAAGGAGCGAACTGGTGCCTACGCGTTCCGCCGCCTTTCCTGCCTCGATCCTTTGTGCCTATTTCCCGTACAACCACCATGAGCAAAGGACAGGAAAGGAAAGAAGATCCTGTCCGCCTCCACGTGTTGTAAGCTCCTCTTCGTTTACCGAGAATATATGTACGTACGTATATACAATATCTAACAAATATAAGTTAAGCGTAAAATTCAACATCTATTTGCATTACACGAGTACATGTAACTATGATACCGTATAGTATATGTCATATTTTTAATCATTCACAAATTGATCGTATATGGTGGTGAAAGATTCTGTTTTTTTGCGTTAGTACTTTGCTGATTGGTTATGAGTTAACTCCGTGAGATTAAATTAGTTCATTATGTTATTCTTGGTAGCAATAAAACGGCTGGTGATGGAACAGCTAATGAGCAGAACATACAAAAACGGTTTGCAAAAAACAACGATTTGAGTTACGAGATCTCTGCTCATCTTCCATACCCATCAGACAATTTGCTCAAAGATTACTATATGTTTCGTAGCTTGAAATATTAAATACGGAATCAAATATTTCGTAGGGTAATTGAGTTCGAAAAGATCATCATGGACTTTGTGTCATCCAAAGATTGTAATTTCTTTGAAAGAAGAATTTTTTGTCGCAATCGTGTTAGTAAAAAGCCATACAACTGCTTATTTGAATTTAAAAAAAGCCATTCTCATTCATTTTTTTAAAAATCCGACATTTCATATTACACGATCTAATAATTATGCTGGTTAAATAACTTCTGGTTTTATTTAATTGACCGATTAAATAACTTTCTCTAATTAGTAATCTGTTCCTGGAGAGAATAAAGATGCATTAATTGGATCCTACTCCTGTCTTATAGAGTGTTTATGCCTGAATAACTGCAACCTTCTATACTTCTCTGCACAAAAAACATCTTCTAATGTATCAATAATTTTTTTCTAGCCTTTCTAACAGTACCAATTAGAAATAGAGTGGTTCTATAGTGTTCTTCGACTTTTGTGCTAATTAAAAATGTTCTTTTCGCCTCTCTCTTACAACATACGTTTACAGTATCACGGTATTAGTTTATTTTATCATAGTGAAGTATGAGGTATAGGGTAGGTGTACCACGTACTGCCACTTTAAGGTTATCGCCTAACTTTATTTAACTCTTTTAAAAACGTATTTAACCTAAAAATCGTTCCAGTTTCGAGCATTTTTTTATATGTTGAATATAATGAATTAATCACTACGTAATTGAAAGTATACAACGAAGTCCAATGTTCGTATTACTGCCACTTGAAAAGTTCTCATTTAAATAGAAACACTTTTTACATATATTAGCACGCCAGTTTGTGTAACGGATATAAGATGTATAGTAAACGTACCGCTTTTACTGAACTATGACACGTCCTATGCTTTATAATTACATTGGTCACGTTTTAATGTTCAACAGCACACTTACCTTCTGATATTTATTTTTAAATATTAAGTATAAACGAATATACAATGTCTATGTGTTGTTACGTAAACCGAATTCCAAATTTTGTATCAAAATTTGTTTATTTACGATTCTTCGTACATTACTTTCCTACTGAATAAACGAATTCAAGTGTCGGTTATAGGGACACTGACAGTAATTGGTACATCTACCATAATCGAGGGTGGCATGGTCTGCGCTGGGTCATCGATAATCCTCGCACTCGAAGGTTTATGGCAGGGTAATTACTATTAAGAGTTAACGAACGAAAAGAAACTAGTTAACAATAAGTAATGGGATTAACACGAAATGTTGCGTATCATTTGGAAAATACTACTCAAATGGTACAAATGCTAAATAGAATCACTCACAAATAGCTCTGTCTATGACTCTGTTGTATACCTCGCAAACCTAATCTCTAAAATAACGGCATAGGCCGTAACCTTAATTACATATAAAAAAAATGTATCTGGATTTTAATTTTAGAACTAAGATTTCTAATACAATTTTTTTCTTTTAATATAAGTATAAATTGTTTTTTTAAATATAATATGAAAAGTCGTGCTTCTGATACTGCGTTTCATCTTTGGTAATGGATTTATATTTACTTCATATTGCATTAATCTTCCAGGCAAAGAGTCCTAGTTCTTAGTACACTATTCGTATAGTATTACAGCGTAAAAAATTCAAATATTTGGTCCAAAAACTGTTCTCTGCTTCGTGCAATTCAATTTCGTTCGAAAAGATGCATTGATACCCGTCACAGTAATTAAAAGTCTTCAAGGGTAGATGCTAACTGCTTCCATAAAAATGTACATAACGCAAAAATATAAAAATACTCATGGTCAACACAATTAATTCGATTGAACGGAATGAATATCTATGACAGTACTACTGGTATTTCGAGTGCAAATGGTTTGTTAGCGACCGTCGCCAACGCGGTTTATGGCGCAGACGTGCCCGCAGGGCTATTTTAGAGATTCGGGATTTTTACTTTACAATCCGAATGTTTTTAGAGCCTTAATTATTTCCGGCGAGAGAAGGTCATTTACGACATGGAAGACACAAGCTTTAGAAATCCGCTTCTCTCGTCTCTCAATAGTTGTGTCCGTGTCATAAACAGGGAAATTCTGAAGGGTGGTCGAGCACGTGCTTGTAACGGTAAAAATACCGAGGGAGTTCGCCATCTGGAAGAATTTCCTCAATGCTGCCAAAATGTCCCACCCACGGGAACACCGCGACACCCCTCTCCAAGTGAGCGCGCTAAGGGCGCAAAGAGGTGAGTCTGCGATTTGGATAGGCTCGCTGATTGGTAACTGCCAAAAAGAAGAAGGAGCCAATCAGCGAGTAATTAAGAAATAGAAACGTTGGCGATTGCCAGCGAAGATCGGCAACGTCAGTCGCACAAGAGTACGAAAGAAGCAACAACAGTGTTTTACAAGTTTCGACCCGGAGCAAAAGTAGGCTCCCGTTGATTGAAGACCGAGCGTGGCTTCAGTCATAGAACGCGTTACAATCACACCAGCAGCGACTCACACACGTTATCACCACGTTATCACCACTGACAAACCACGGTCCCAATCCGTCATCATTAGGTGGTCCTTCGAGAGGAACAATTTTTAGACGGCACTACTCCGGTGCAATATTCTAGGGATTTACAATCTTTAACAGAGTTAATCTCTCAGCGTCGGCATCCGTACGATGGATGTACCCTGATTTTTTCTTATAAGGAATATAAAACGATTAATAATTACTTAAAACAGAAAGAACTGTTTATTAGCGATTATGGTGAGCGTAGATAATCTCTATATTTTACACATAGTGAAGTGAATTAGTAGTATGTATAATGGAGTAAATTTGCTAAAATACGGAAATTTCTTTTACTTGTATAAGCAGAACAGAAAACCGCGCCGCCGTTAAGAAGGTAACCCCTCAAAGCTACGGTTACAGTCGATGCGTATTCGTACGAACACGTATCCACTGTAACCATCGCCCAACGTTTGAATTATTCTACAATTTACCAAAGAAAGTGACCAAATTTTATAGTATAAGTTCAAAATTTTAGGATATTGTACCATATTTTCTTTGATTTTAACAGTGTACCGACCAAATAAAGAAAGCTACTGAAAGGCTAGGAGGCGACCGAAATGCAAATTGTTGATAATAGTAGTGTACAATTGTATAGAGCCCGTGACACTTACGGGATTGTGCGTCAAAGGGTAAAGAGTCTTGTTCATTCGATGATTCAGTGTCGCCTCTCTGGCCATCACGATCTCCTGGTCCTAGATTAATCGGAACGCTTGCGATCCGATTACTAGACCATGCTAGATTCTCCGCTAAGCAAAGTAACTTCAACTCGATTTCGAAACCTGTTTCTTTGACTCATGTAAAACGCATCGGTTTTCGATTTCGATTCGGGTGGGCGTGGGTTATATAACTGATCGCCTAATTATAGAACTACATTTTGCATAGGAATATGTCGCGTAGGATTACTTTTTTCGTGCGACTGGTTTTTTTTATTTTCTTTGCACACCTACTTCCGTAAGAACATTAGTCATTAGTAGGCTGCGAATTTTTATGAATTTATAGGAAATTTACTAGTGCAAAAAGCGCAGAATGCACATAGTATACAAAAATATCTAAAATATTCGTCATACAATAGAAGTTATAATATTTATAGAATGAATTTGTTCACTATTTATGTTCGATTTCTCCAACTTTACTTATGAAAATATGAATTTGCATATAAATCCGCAATCTAATCATTAGTTTTGCGAACATAAATTGATGCATATGAAATGTCGCTTTCTAAAGTAAAATTTAAAATCCAAGTAGATTCTTCAAAACACTGTAGTTAGTTGAAATAATTTCAATATTATTCTATATACTGTTTACAGTAATTAATTAATTTTAATACTGCTACGATATTTATAAAAATTACCAATTTCACAATTTTGCAGCTACTCTACTATTTATACCTATCCAAGTATAACATTTATTCAAACCATATTTAAAAATGTATACAAAATTGCTGAAATATTCTCATTACTCGTGATGTCGAATACCAAAGTTTATTGTAATTATTTTTAACATTCTGCACACGCACGTTACTGAAAATTTGATCTTCTGATATTTAACAGTTTATTACAGTTAATTGAGCAAAATTGAAAGAACGATGTTTGTACTGGCTGATCTCAAATATCACAGGAACAACATTTCATACGCATCAACCTAATAGATAGAAATTTCTGTATCGAGTTCCCATTTGCAAGACAGGAAATTTGTAATCTCTTCTTCCGTAATTTCGCTCTAATTGTAACTTAGAAACGTGTATCTTAAAAACCGAATGCACCAGATTATTTTATAGCCTCTTAAAGTCCCTTTAAGACTTCGAAGAATATAGATTGGATCTCACAACCAATAGGTTGCTTGTGTAGTTATTTTCTGATGGTGAGACCCTGTAATTGGTATTGTTTTACAAATAATTCTGTTCCTTTGCAGAACGATGCCAAGCGAAGAATCATGCATTTACACATTATACTTCATTTTAGATTTTATCTGAGATTTTATTTTAGATTAAAAATGTAGAATTCTATGCTTCTCGTAATTGCTCGCGATCAGTGGATCAAAAAATTAATCAGTGTAGTTGTTACTTGCGAACAAAAACTACGTTCATCAGGTCTATCAACTAGCTGCTAATTTTCTTCCTGTACCTATCCTACTCACACTCCGCTTTGAATTTTCTTACAATTACTTTAATTGGATGATGAAATTTATTTTGAGCTTTTGTTTACTTAATCTAGTAAGTTTAGTATGCTGTGTATACATATGTGATGTAATAAGTAAATGTATTAGTTTAACACAGTGATGAGCAACCTGCGACCTGCCTTTCATTTAGCTGAAATGTAAAAGTGATAATTAAACTGCGGATTTTTATGAAATACATAGGATTTATGGGAAATTCAAATGTACAAGAAGATACAAAATGTATATAATATGCAAAAATATACGAAATACGCACAATATAGTGGAAATCACTATATTTAGGGACTATTTATTGATGTGCCCCTCCTTCGTACTAGTTAGGTGTACGAATTAATTTCGAACCTTTATCTTTAAACTCTTTGGTTTCACAAATGTGAATATGCTGAAAATTTTTAGCAATAAAACTGTATTTGATTTTTTGCAAATAAATATTAAATCTTATCAAATTCCACAGACTTAGAATTAATTTGTATCTAATAATTTTAATAATAAGGACTTGCTTAAAAATCTGCGGTCTAGTAATAATAATCTATGTTGAAAATAATAAATTCGATTCCATGAATCAACATTATTTTATTAATATAATTAAGTATCTGATGTTGCGTTTATTGCGGTCCATATGGAATATTAGGTTTTTAATGTTGGCCTACAAAAGAACAAAGGTTGTTCATCACTGATTTAATGCACAGGAAATACTATTTCTATGATGGTTAAGATTGACAGGTGAATACTGTTGTTTTAATTTTGCCCAATCGTTAATTGTAACTAACCACATTGAAAAAGAAGAAACTCGTTCTAACGCACAGAATATCAAGAATTATAATAAAATTGTGAGAATGTAAGTGTTTGATGCTTCACACCATGAACAATCGGAATATTTCCATAATTTCTTATAGAAGATTAAACTTATAAAATATACCATAAAAGCTGTTGAAAGTATAAATTTGGCATTCAGAGAAGCTGATATGTATAAATATTACACTAGTTGAATGTTTCGAAACATGAAAAATTCGAGACAGAGGATTTTTCATTTGACAGTAAAACAAGAAAAAGACCAAAATATTTAAAAAATTGGTAACTTTTATAAATATAGAGTAATTAAACTAGTTAATTGTGGCGAAAAGTACATTACTGATCAAAAGCTTGGAATCACTTTCTGATTTGGAGTCATATCAGTTGTTTTGCAAATTTTCTTATTAATTGAAAAATAATATTGCAAATATTAGTATCAATTTTGTTTACCTTCACAGATTCTTGGCTGAAGAAGTTTCTATGATAATAAATTATCAAATTTTGCTATTCTTATCATTTTTATATACCTTAAATTGCATAATAATTCCACATTCCTGGCCACTAGTATATTGTTTAGAAATTACAGGATGCACCAACCTGATAAATATTGTAAGAAAATCAGTATAATTAAAGTCAATTACTTGCAAGAGAAGTTGCTGCATAACTCTAACAGTTACAGATAAAAAGAAATTAAATTACAAGAGTATACTTCTTTCCTTGTTCCACTTCTTTACAACGAATAAATGCTTGTGTTCAATGTACTCCAGAGTAAAATCATTCAATGAATAATGATCGAATGGGAATGATCCTACGCACAAGTCTACACGTACTACTTCAAGTTCATGGCTCTTTGAAGAAATTATCAGCCAGACCATCTACAGTTAACAATATGTGGGTGCCAGCATGATGAAGCAAGAGAAAGGCCATGTTAAAGTTCAACCAAGGATCACCTTGATGAACTTGTTATGAAGTAACCATCGTAGGACCATAAAATACCTTTTTACAAGGCAATTGGATCGTCCAAATACGGCATCATGCTATTTTTATCATTTTCCCATACCTTCTTCGGTACTGTGTTAGTTCTTTTTCCTTCTTTTTTTATTTACAATCTTTTTACGACTCGACACTTCATTTTGAAGTACGAAAATGTCCAAACATTTACGTTAAGTAACACTCCTACCAAACGTTGTTTGCTGGTTTCTTTTCTTTCAGTGGAATTAAGTTCAAGTGTCTTGTTTTGTTATACATGGGTGATTCATCTCGCTGATAAATCCCAATGTGTTATATGTATAAGGTGTCCTATGTACGTAACAATGACTGAAAACATACTAGAATAATATCTCGTATGCAGTTTCAGTGTTACTAAAGAAGGAACATGCTGTAAGGAATATTTTTAGAACAATCGTATAGACGACAATTAAATGTCCTCTTCTAAATAGAACTTCCTGTATTTTTTTGTGATTCGATATACTGGAACAAATTTTATTACATTATTTATGTCATTAATTGTTTCATGATAAATATTGTTGTAAGTATTGAATTATAAATGGAATATTTTTCATAAAAATTATTACATAGAATTCATTTCATTAATTTGTTTGAAAGATAAACTAAATGTTAGAAGAAATCTAGATAAAAGTAAGGCAAATTATTGTTGCAACAGAAATATTTCTATTAAATTAATATTGGTAGTTTAAATTAAGTTTGAAAGAATGTTTAAAATTAAGAATTATTAATCATTCTTTGAGATGAAATTTGGTAGACATTATTTCTTTCTCTCAATTGCCAGAAAACGATTAGAAACACGAAAAATTCGAATGAATTTAATTTTAATTACAATTTTAATGCTTAATTTTATTTTTTTATTTTTTTAACTTTAGAGTCTTTTCTTATAATTGTATCCTTCTATATTTGTATGTACTTCAATTAAAATTTAAGTTTACTTTCTGTTTTTCCCTTTGATTTTTAACAATTTTGTCTTTTCCATTTATCTCGCAAACATTAGGATGCTTAATTTGCATCTAGGACAGGTTCATTATACACTAAAGAAATTTCATTAGCAAACTTGTTCGAGTGAAGTAATTTCCCTAACAAACTTGCTAGACAACTCGTTAACAAAATTAAAGTATAGCATGCCCGTTAAATTCATTACAGTTACAATACATTACAGTTATTTCACGGGTAACTGTATATTAAACGTGATTCGAATAAAATTTCAAATGATATACGATTCTTAATTCATTGAAAGATTCTTCTCACAAGATTTCAATAACTTTATCGTTACGAATGGTTTCTTGGTCTGAAATATACTATGAATCACTGATCAAATGAAGACTATATTCTCCATTACAGATAAATGAATCACACGTGAAAGATAATATTTCTTTATTAAATAAAGAATGATTACTGATTTACCGAATATTTGCTTTTTAAAATTTACGATACAATTTCTTATATAATAAGATATTCAGTAATACATTGCTGTGTATCGAGTTACATATAGTGGAATCATAAATTATTAATATTTTAAAACATATAATTTTTACATTTTCTGTTTTGGAAAGTTTAATTGCCAAATTTCTGAAAATGTCGCAAATGTACGCTTTCAATGAGTCAAGTGTTCCAAGATAACATTTGCAGTATCAGAGATATCTCTGTTAATTTTTACCTGTAGCAAAAAGCAAAATATGCTTTTAAAGCAGATAAGTAGAACTAGAAGAACGTCAATTATCTGAACTAACAGAAAAGCAATTACTTTCTTACCGTACCGAGCATACCAAAAATACAAAGTATGTCTTTTTCCCATGTAACCATAATAATTAGAACATTCACCGTATGGAAGTATCCTAATTCTTATGAACATTAGCGTAAATGTATGTAATCTTTAATTCCTTAGCTTCTAATAACGTGTCACACTATGACGCGCACGCTATGGAGGATGAAATTTCATTTTAATCCTTTCATTGTTGAGCCTGTACAGCGTACGGTCATTTATAAAAGTAGAAACTATTTATTTATTTATTCATTTATTTATCCGTAAACGAGTCAATGGCCCTTTATATAGCTATATACAAAGTTATGTATAAGTAAACACATTTAACCAATTTGCATCGTAGCAATAAATACGCGATCATATTTATAACTCAAGAACTTTTGGTTTTACTCGGAAATTACGTGTAATAATCGAAATACAGTAAATAACTTTGGAGCAGATATTATACCATTTATTGATCAGTATAAGTATCTTTAAAATGATCGATACACAGTGATACATTACAAACATCAGTAATATCAATATCACTTATTCCGCTTGCGGATGCAAATGGGTTAACATTTATCATTCTTCCGCGACTTATTAGCATGCACTATTTAATTTAGCTTGTTACGAAATAAACTATAAATTTATTTATTTATGTATTTATTAAACGGGCATTACCCTTTCATGCTATTAATTCAATGACGACACATAGGTAACGGGATTCGTTTAGACTTTAAGAGACAAATTTCAGAAGTGTTTTACGAAAACGCATAGAACTTATAAAGTTTGTGTTCTACGTTTCATGCTACTTAGAATCGCCTTCTATTGCAGCACATGGTCAATTTAATCAACAGTGAAAGGGTTAACTCTAATTTAAGCGTTGTTTCTAGGATTGGAGATTATTGTATAAAAATTGCCTACAATATTCAAATTATTTGTACGTGACGTAATGTGAAGACGGTAATCAATTAAAGCTGGCATACGGAGCTAATAAAATAATCGTAGGGCAAGGGGTTAAGGGTTTGAACAACCGAAACAGAAAGTACTATTCGTATGAAGGTCAAGGCGAAGAATAATGGGGTTTCTGATACACGAAATGATCGACAGTAACCAGGAAGCCAGTACCTAAGTTTCTATGTACGACTTGCGAAAATTTCACCGAACTTTCCCACGCGATTTATTCCCACATGTTTATCATCGGCGCATAAATCGAGTCCCTCGATCACATGCATACTTCAATAAATTCGATTGAAAATCCGTGTCACTTCTACTGGCGGGGCAAAAGAAAGAGCCGAGTGGAACCGATAATTATTCAATAATTTTCTACGACAGGAAGCTCGTAAATAGCAATAATTGGCTGTGCATTAATTAACGACCAATGAGTGTTAATAACTTTTAGTATTCACATTTAAACACGATCGCTATTCTTCATTCATATTGCTGACTTAAGTGAGCCACGAATGTATTATTCATTATTATTACCTTTTCCATTTCTGCACGTACATATTTTAACTCTGCTACGATTTTAAAAATGTTGAAAAACTAATTATCCTTTTATTCCTTCCAGAAACGTTTCTTAATTTTGAGAAAAGCAAATTGGAGCAAAGAATTACAAATACTAATTAAGGATTTCATTACCGGTGATACCTCTACCAGTATTATCGATGTGTTAAGAAAAATTTCCGGCAATACCAATAATCGAAAGTTACATATATATACAGTATATAGATATATAATTTTATATGTTTATGTAAATAAGTTGATTAAAAACCTTATTCATTAAATATTAATAGAATAAAATATGTGAGTATAGATAGGAATGATATAGAATTATCATTTTACGTCAATTATTATATGCTAATATGCAAATCGTTGTAAGTAGACTGCGGATCTTTATGCATTTATGGAAAAGTGGAACGTACAAGAAACTGTATAACGCATATAATATGCAGAAATATACAAAATATCAAAAGTAAAGCGCATTTGATAATACATAAAGGGTAAAACCAATCAGCATGTAACGTCCACTTCTTTATTCGCGTTTGTAAAAACATGAATTTGTATAAAAATTCGCAGTCTAATTATAAGCTTCTCTATCTATCCTCTCCTCCATATTGTCAAAACTTCTTGTCACGCACTCGTGTGAAAGATAAAAGATCTGTTAAAAGTAAGTTTCGAAGAAAAAGTCCAGTTGGTACGAATTTGGTTAGAATTCTTATCGTTTGTCTCCAAGTGTAATTATCACAATGAATATCTATAATCGAGTAGGTAGAACAATAGGCGGATTATTTTTAACTAATTTTATGTAGAGTGTTTTGTGATCAGCTGATTATGATAACAATAACCGACTGATAACATTATCCGTGATCCTATTCCACCGTATATCACATAATGTCTTTCTCCATCTAAATTTTAATCAATTGTTCCAAGAAAATTTGTCGAATATCTCTAATTTCTTCTGATTCTACCGTTTGTTCGGAAAGTTCGTAGCAAAATTTGAGGGGCACCTAAAGGCAACATGTGTAGAATTATTACTTTGTTGAATAATATCGCATGTAATATATATTTGTTTCTTAACCCTTTCGCTACGAAGAACGTATATATACGTCCCTAAAAGCTGGGCCATCGTTTGTTAAAATACAACTATACTTTGGTTCACATCGCAATGATATTTAAATTGTTATTCATATTACTTTACGATCCAATCAATAATATCAAGTACCTGAATATTTACCCCAATATTATTCCTAAACTAATAAAAATTACCCTCATCAGTGTATTAGAAACACTTTCTAATTGTAAGTTGCCGTAGTGAAAGGGTTAATAATTCTACGACTCTCAGAAAGTATCAGGATCCTCTTTTTCCAAAAAAATTGTATCTTTCTCGCAAATTCTTGCAAGTAATTTTTCCAAGCTTCTAAGATATTCAAATTCTAGTCATTAATAACATTTTATTACAGTAGCGATAAATATGACACATGATATAAGAATATGAATGGGATTTTACAGACAACGTCTAGCAGTTATCGCTGATTCTTTATCGAAACATAAGATCTGCCTTTGCGTAATAAAAAAGCGGTGGCTTTTCTTTCAATTAACCACAGGTATGTACTGTTCTTTATTTCTTACGTTTAAACGGCCCAACCATGGACAGAGTTTGTTTAACACGTTGACGCCAGCGTGTACCATCGGTGGCTCACACACGGATGTCCCATCGAACGACGTGTACCATTATATCTATATGATCGTTAAATTAATCCAGTAAATAGAAAAGAATTGTCATACAGTTGAAAATTAATTTACTTATTGATAATTTCAAGAATTTAAAATGGATTTATTGAAATAAATTAGGATTTATTAACTTCAATTGAATAACTAACTATTCTTAAAGGCAAAGTAAAGTACTATGAAGCCGCCAGACGACGAAAAACGTAAGTCACAACGCCGGCGTTAACGTGTTAAATTAAGAATGCTATTATTCAACAAGAATTCGTTAATAATAAGTATCTTCCAATTGTACCATTTACACAATCGAATTTCATATCATCAAAAACGCTACGAACTTTCCCAATAAGCCAATAGTTAAAAGAGATACCTTTTAGAAAGGGAACACAGCTTTGAGCATTTACAACTGTCACGCATTAATCACACCCACGTGCTTCAGGTCCATGTGTCGATACTTGAAGATTCTCTATTTTCCAATTACACCCCGACGCCTGGGAATAATAAGCTCAAGCAGATCGAGACAAATGCCGTCCATTAAGTTATTTTGCCTCGAAGCTCTTGACCTTCGACATTCAATGGAATGCTCTTGCCGGAGGAGGAGGACGATGATCCTGAAACGCGGAGACCTTGACCCGAGGCATCCCCGACTTCGTGCGCCATTTCGTCGGCATCCTGATAAACGGCTAGGACTCCATTTTCGTCTATGAAATCACTAGCATAGGAATTTTTTAGTTTTTGGATACTGGGATACATACATAAGACATATAAGATGTCTTTGGAGAAAATTGAAAGAAAACACCGACGGATGTTTGGGACACTCGAACAGGAACTGAAAGTTAATTTCGTTCTGGTATTTGCAGAAATGTTAAAAGTAAGAAAAAAATTACAAAACCTCTACATGCCATTGTGAATTTCCACGATTTGTTGACGTGACTGTTTATTGTATTGGCATAAAGGGGTTGATACGATAAATATTTTGCGAGCGTTCGAAAAAGTATTATCTCTATGCTTCCAATTTGTTTGATATACAGAGTGTTTCTTTTATCTTGCACATTCTAATGTCTTCGTTATTTTTGCTGATACGGAAAAATATGTCGGGACAAATTTGTTTGGTCGTTTTTTTTTCGCCATGTCATTTTTTCCAAGTTTTGGAGGTCATCGCCATTTTATTGCACATTAGCCTCTATTTTTTATGATGCAGCATTGTGGTGCACATCAATACGAATCCAATAACCTAGGACACTGTAACCTTTCAATGACCTTGAATGATAAAATCTCGCTAGTTTAAAGGCGATTGAACACGTTAATAATTTTGGTTTCCTGTAAGTAATAAATTTATTTATTTTACCATAAATGTTCAAAATGTTGTCATCGGTTTCGAGGCATTTTCGGACATGAGATATAAAACTGTTACACATCGTTTCTCGGTAATATAAAGGTACATCATGAAAGAGCAATTATTGTAATTCATTTCTTAAGAATTGAAGATATTTTCCTCCATTTAATGTTTTTTTGATAAAATATGGGCTAATAAGCTGATTTTTTCATAATGCCATGCCAAACACAACATTTTGAACATTTATTGTAGAATAAATACGTGTATTACATACGGCAAACCAAAATTATTAAATTTTTTAATCGCCCTTGAACTAGCGTGATTTTTCATTCAAGGTCATTTAAAGGCTATAGTGTCCCAGGACGTTGAATTCGTCTTGATGTGTACTATAATATTGCATCATAAAGATTAAATGTTAATATGCAAAAGAAAATAATGATGACCTTCAAAACTTGGAAGAAAATGGCATTAAGAGAAAAAAGCATAAATCATAATATTTTTAGCTTTAAACCAAACAAATTTGTTCTGATACATTTTCTCGTATCACCGAAAATAACGAAGATATTAGGATGTGCAGAATAAAACAAACACCTCGTACACTTTACAGTGTCATGATGTTCAAACATTAAAAAATGTATAAATTTCATCTATGTATTTTACAAAATGTTATGAATTTGTTGGCTTCAAAATTAAGTAGAAGATGTAGTAGGATATCCAAGTTATGTACAGTGGCCAAAATAAGAATTTCTTAGTGTATGCACGATTATAATAGGAACTAAGTGTTTAATGATATGAACTTACGTTAATAAATTAATAATCCATATACAATGATAAAAGGTGCGTTCACGATTTATCATAACCAGTAACATGTAACACAATGTCGATGTCGATGTCAAAATAGACTATACAAATCTTGGAGGTATCATGTATAATAAATTAAAATTCAACCATGTAGAGCAGTGGTTCTCAACCAGGGCTCTGCAGAACATTAGTATTCCATGAGCGTGTTACAAAGATTCCACGAGATTATTAACATTTGCAATAAATTCCATGGAAAGAATGTAAGTAGGTACGATTTGTTATTAGTCTACATTGTAGATACTTATTTTTGTTGCTAAATTTATGGACTCAGCGATTCTACTATTCTGCATTATTTTCCTACAATCATTTAGGATTCATCACTGATTTAGAGTGATAAATGTCAATAGTATGTATGATCAAATTTTTAACTAATCTTCCATTACTCTACATTTTTATTTCATTTGTAACTAAAATGTGTTGCTGTGATCATTGATAATATAAAATTGTTAGGCACCAGAAAAAGTTTGTGCGTATTTATATTATAAGTTTCAATTGCTAAAATATAATTTAATTTAAAACGGTACAAAATGTATATAATGTTTTAATGGTATCACTATTGTTACGTTCTTCGGGTAAATACTAGGAGAAATTCGATGTCAAATTGAACTCCGATTTATCTCTGACAAAAAAGTCGAACGAGCTTTTCCTGATACCTAATAAAGATTAGAAGTATATGTAAATTAATTAAAATACGACCATTAGGAAGAATTAAAATTGGATCAGAGGAATCGAATAGAAAGTCCATCGACTGAAAAAAGTAACTTTTGATTGCTCATCGACGCGTCAAATTTACGACTTGCATAGAAAGTGGCAAATATAAGACGGACATATCGGCGCATTGTACTTTTCGATTTTGCATAGTAATGATAAGGTAAATTGAAATTGGTTATTGAGCATCGCCCGAAGTAACGTATACACTACGCCTTTGATCATTATATTTTCCTTGTTGCAATCTAGAAATTTATTATACATCACGGCATTGCTCTAATTTTGCTATAACATGCATAGAAAGTGTGCCTATATAAAAGAAATATAAAAAAGTACGACGATTTAACTGCTGTAGCATTGACTCATCATATTAATAAAGCAATAAACGAAACCTGATCACCATCATATAAATTTGCCTTCTCAATAAAAGATTGCAATTTTCTCATTTTACCTCATTACTTGTAATGTTTTTTGTAACTACAAAGTGAAATCGAGGTTGATCCATTATTTTCCTTTTTTATGCGTGTTATTTAGGAATTTTTACTTTAGAAATAGAATTTGTGTTGACATGATGATTTGTAATTTATTTAGCAGGAACATCTTATGTAAAATGTAACACTGTTTATAATTACTCGAAGGACAAAACTTTTATGATGTATACCGATTTTAACACAAAAGATAGTCCCTATGCTATATTACAAATATCCTATGTTATTGTTGTCATAAATTATTAAAGAAACATCCATTCATTTTTGATGTTGCTTAAATAATTCTAGATAAACTGCGGGTATTTATGTAAGTTTGTATCTTTATGAACGTTTTCAAAACAACACAACCCAAAAGAAAGATTTGTTTCACCCTGTAAATACTACAAGGTACACATCATTTTGGGTATTTTGTATATTTGTTCATATTATGTGCATTCTATATCGTTTTGCACATTTGAATTTTATTTGCATAAATATTCGGAATTTGTTGACGATTCTGTGTACATAAAATTGAAAATAAAACGTGTATTTTCAATTCATACGAAATTCCTTTTATCACTTGATTTCGGAGAAATCGATATTAATCGTTACTATAATCAATAAAATAGTATCTATTAATCAATACTAGTTAGTATTCAAACTCATAGTAACATATATAAAATTACATTAAATTTATCGTTTTTGTGAAAAAATCCCTATTAATTTTAATTCAATCTAAATTTCAATAATTAGTTTTCTGAATATTTGTGTACTCTACTTTATACATTATCCTTTTTTATTAATAATACTTGTACATATTTTACTAAACTTTATTATTAGAAGCTTAACAATGAATATGAAGGTGAATGTTCTAAAACACTATAAATATGAGTATAATTGTATACCATATCAATTGCTTGAAGCGAATAGAATTGTTGGCAATGGTAAATATTCCAATATTCTACTCAATCTTTTTTGTGCGATTTACTGTATATTATATCACATTGTATGTCTTTAATTAAAATCTAAAACATGACAAGAATCTTAATATAGTGAAACCTTGCTGACTGCAATGAACGGGATTGAAAATGCATGCAAAAATCGGGATACATGCATTGAACAACGTAACCAATCATACGAACTGTCAAACGTTCGTTTTCTGTTCTTATACTGTCGATCATTTTGTTTTCATGCCACGATCATTATCAGTCCTACCACGCATTACCGAAATGGTACAAATGAGGTTTTCGCGCAATAATCGAGGTTGCAACAGTCGAGGTTGCATTGTACATGCATAACCAATATCAAAATATAATAATATCATATTAAATGCACTGCTGTTATTATGAATTCTCTGATCCGCCAACTTTTAAATGCAAATATTCAATTTTTTTAAGCACGCTTATTATAGAGAATATTATTAGAAAGAATATATGTGGAGAATTTTCATATGTACATATTTCTAAAAATCCTACGATACTCTGTTTATTAATATAATTTTATTATAATGTTTATTAATATAATTAATTTATTACCTTCTTTTTATGTAAGTACGCTCGTTGCTTCTGTTCTTTCGTTTGTTTAAAAAGTGGGTTTTTACCCGTGATATAATTAAATAAATAAATAAATATAAAAAATTTAACAAACATCTTCGTACGTTCTAAACCGTATCAATTCTGTATCGTATAAAATAAAAGAGAAAAATTTCAGCCGATATTAAAAAGAACTTATATTAGTCCGTAGTTATGATATGAACAGAAGCAAGTTGCTTGTATTTAAGTAGTACTTATTATTAATTTGTTAATGTTTAGTACACAGGAATATCAGGTTTTTGTTTCACACGCTACCAACCATGTATCAATAAAGTAATTATCAGTGAAGCGCTAATTAACCAATCATGATTTATGATGCAGAACGATTGTAGAAATGTACGACGATTCTGATACATAAGCATCTGCATCTCGACAAATAAACATATTTCTAGTTTGAAGAATATTCGGAAATTAGTTTCAGCAAAAGTAAAAAACATCAATTTAAAACTTTGTGTTTTATTTAGTAATATTAGAACAAGCTGCACAAATGATTCATTAAAATATTACCATTACTTTGACGAGCATTTATTAACTTAGAGGAACCTTCATCAGGGATTACATCATCTTAACACGTCAAAATTACAGCCGAATTTTGAGGATTTTTCACTTGAAAGCCATTTGTAATATTTTTATAAAATGTCAAGCACCTTTCATATATATTTTAATACATCTGTACGAATTCTTTTATCAAAAAGTAATTGTTAATACCGGAAATATTCACCAATGTTTCATCTCTGCTCTTTAGTTATGACTTTTAGTCATACTTTAGTAGTTAAAGGTTAATAATATAAGAAAAATTATAAGCGGTGTTGTATAAGCATGTCGATAAAAAAGTTTTTCTTGAGAATATCTTTGAACAAAGACGTCAATATTTGCATTCATTGAGTTATGCTAATATCAATGCCAAATAAAAATATAATACAGAAACTTCAAAGAACGTAGAAATTTATAATAGAAATATAGAAATTTTTATAATAATGTGGAGTATAGAAACATTTTGAACTGATCATGAAAGTTTACGGTACCTACAAATACAGATGTTACAAGAAATTGGACAGTACAAAGTAATTTTCCATTCCAGAACCGATCTTCTATTATGTTTCTGCACGGCTCATTGGTCGGACACGAGAATTCTAAAAAAAGAAGTAATCGGAAAGAGGTTTAGATAGTTGCTTGAGAATTAGAGCAAACCAGATCGATCTTCCTTTCGACTTTCGATCTCGATTTTACTTGTACGTTCAGCTAATAATAAATAATTCCTGGTAATATAAGACAGATATAAATTGTTATCGAAGTATATGTTTTAGACAAGACTTTCTCCTAATATTTCAGTTGATGGATCAATTTAAGGTCAATATCGCCTCTGACTGAAGTATAGCTTTCAATTTCGACGAGTCCTAATCATAGAAAATTTAATCAAGCGACGTTCTTACTTTTTACTCTGCAAAGAATGTGTTTATATTACAAATATGATCATTTGTTAGCATGTACGGAATAAACATATAATTACTATTAATTTTAGTGTTTTTGTTTTTCAAATTTGTATCATAAGGTAGAAGAAGAATTATAATTCTGCCTTTAATTTTTAGTAAACGCTTCTAACAAAGAATTACAAAAAGGAATAATTTTTAACTTCAAAAATTTTAATTTTGGGAAAAATTGAAGTTTGCAAGAACCAAAACTTGGGTTGCAAAGAGGCCAGTAGACTTTTTCTTTAAATATAATATAATAGTATGTAGTTTACTTTAATATTTTGTATATTTTTGCGTATTAAGTGCATCTTGTATTTTCTTGCACATTTCTATTTAGAAGTAAATATTTATAAATGCATACAAAATCCGTAATCTACTTATCGCATAAAACGGACCCTAAAATAGCAACTCGTGCATTGACTGAATAGTCGTTCTGAGCTCGACCTGCCATGTATAAATGGATTTCAACTCTGTACCTCTTCAACGCCTCACACGCTGCACTTCTAAAATTACTAGACCGCGGATCTTTATGCAAATTCATATTTTCAAGAACGTAAACAAACAAGTAGAAGTTAAATACTGATTACTTCCGCTCAGTAAATATTATAAACTGCACTTCAGTTTTGATATTTTGTATATTTCTGCGTATCATATGCGTTGCACTTTTAAATTCCCCGCAAGTGCATAAATATCCCTAACCTGGTGATTACGAGTTAATTAAATTTACTTCTGAATTTACAAGTAAATGGTTTCAACCCTTTCAGACTCGGTGTTGCATATATGTAACATTGTATTTCGTTTCAGTAAAAGTAAACCATAACTTCTTTATTCAACAACACTGGTTTGTAAATTTAAATACTGAACCTTCTTTAGGGAAGCAGAAGAAAATGCATCTTATTTATTTCAAATTTTCTGTTCAGTTGAGAATGTGATTAAATGTGTTCTGTATAGAATACGTTTCTCACGAGATGAGAATGTTTGATACGTAAAGCATTAAAAAGACTAAAAAATACGATAAATATACGCTACATTCAATAGTATACAAGCTCGTTCAATGACATCTAACTGCCATCCGAATAGTTTTATGCAAAAATTGTTTTGCACATATGCATATAAGTACGATCTTTCCTGATGATTCGACAAAATTGGAAAAAGATCACTTGCCTAGTTCTCCAGATATTAAAACAAACTGGCTATTTCCCAAATAGACTTCGTATGTTAACAAAGTTTGGCTAGAATCAACTGGAACACCCTGTATATAATAATTCATGCGAATGTGGCTGGTTATTGTAAGGGAAGAGTATAATGAATGGAATCCCAGTAAAGAAATGCAAATCAGAGGCGAATTCAGTGAATATTCGCAAAAGTAGAGTCTGGTTCATTGGATGACCCGATTGTCCAGTCCCCGAGGGTTTACATAATACGCTCGAGTGTGTCCTGTTATGGAATCTATCGATCGCTGCATCGATATAAGGCGATACGAGGACCAGCTGTCATCTCGTGTCTCTGATCTTGTCCCTGTTCTGGCCATGGACCCGTTATTTAACCATGAACCCGATTTACAACCCCCTTACATCAAATTAATTCAAACTTTGCCTCTCCTCGTTCCTTCATCTTTTTGGATTTCGCCCTTTTTTATAATTCTTGATATCATTTACAATTACGTATTATTTTAATTCTCTCGGCGCAACAACTGTTATGGATTCTAAAATTTATCTTGCCAACATGAAAATGTGAAACGTTTATAGTTTCTAATATTGAACATAATAAAAAGTGTTGAACATTTTGTAGGCACTGCGTTTGTTTATGCTAAAATTGACCACGGTTTGAAACAATGGCTGTTTCCCTCCACTTTTTTACAAGAAGATATACAAAAATTAAAAATTCGACATTATGACATCCTTCTAAATATTCAAAATTTTAAGAGGGGTACGAAAACTTTGGTGACTGAGTGTATGTGTTATAAGTTACAGTAAACGCGTTATATTATAGATTTAGTTAGCTTGGAAATACTAGTATGTACAATACTTCACGAAAGCATTTGAAGAACTGTTTCCATCAAAAACTTTTATGAATATAATACATGTATGGGTTATACAAATTTTTTTGGAATATCATTAGTACTGTAACGAGACATGACAGTCATGCCTATATTGGTACAATTTAAAACAAACCTCAAAATGTATATAGATAGAACTTACAAGATATTTATTACAAATATGTATCACACAATACTTACAAAAAAATCTACACAATTAATTGTTATTCTATTGATAAGCAGTAATATATAATAAGAGCACCTTTAGCTTTATTTAATGGTATTTAATTTCATATTTCAATAATTGTTTCTTTCAATGCTATTCTGGAGACCGTATTCAAAAATTTTGCAATTGTTTTCCTCCTGTTTCCCATAAACGTCCGATCTAACTATTTTTAATTTTATCAACATAATTATGGTAATTATATCTCGTTACAGTGCTCTGAATGGAATTTCAAAAAGTTTTGTACAAATATCGTAATTTTTACATTCTAATATTGCCTTCTCTCAGAGATTCATCTATAATTATTGTACCTTTGATATTTAGTCCCTGGTTTAATACCTAGTTCGACTCTAACATTACTTGTACTAATAATTACTATATTAATATAATTTATTATTTTTACTGCGCTTAGATTTGGTCCCTGACGAAACTTCTACATATGTATATTAATAATCACCATTTTTTTGGCATTTTATTTTTATTTAAAAATTTAGATGTGAGGTATTGTTTAGCAAAGAGATTCTTTTAATGAACCATACTTTGAACTTTCTCTTTACTCGACTAATATTGAAATTATTAAATTTTATTTTTAATACTAGAACTATCGACGACTAAAGTATACTTATTTGTACTAAAACAATTAATGTAACTCATTTGCAAAGCCCATGTGATTATAGTACAATACATCTTCATTTATCGTTTTGCATATAAAAGCACAGAATATTCCAATAAAATGGATCGTTGGAAATTTATACAAGTTTTATGGTAAATTTGCAACCAGTCCTGTTAACTGTCTTGATAGTTCTAGTGTTAAAACATCGGTATTATTTCAATCTCCCCTACATGGTGAATCATTCAAGAAGCTCCGAAGAAAATTACTGGCCTGTTGCATAATAAACATCTCACGTCGCTAATTAATCAGGAAGTGCATAGAAAAATGTTACACGGAACAGTTTCGCAAATGGGAAGAGACAAATGGAGAAAAAACGAGTCTTCTTACTTGGAACATATTTGGCCGTGGTTACTCGGTAACAGTGGCTGAATTTCTTAGAAAACCACGCGGTTAGATTCAATTAAACCTAATTATCGTGGTAGGTTCCATGGTTTCCTTCCTTTCCGGAGCAGAACGGTATCCGATTAATCGATAAATTAAATTCCACAGCTACGGAAGGAACGTTCTAACGGGAAATAATCAGAGTTTCGATCGTGTCACGTGGGAAAAAATGTTTCCGCTCTCCATTCATTCGTCTATGACAGCATATTCACGTAACCAATGCTTCTTGGCGCGTTTTCAAAATTCATTACTTAAATTTGTTTTCGTGCTGATCCCAACTATTAACATATTACGGTCCGGGCTGTTTGCGTGAAAACTTTTGCGAGTGGCCGACGAAGTAAAAGCAATAAGTAAAGACTATAAGGGAAGCTACCGATTTACTGACATAAAACTCCAATAATTGCACGAAGGAATAAAAGATAGGTAAGCGAAAACAATAAGAAATGGGATTTCCTTCTCATTGAATGGCGCCATACGCATTAAAAAAGTGCCGTATTCCTAAACGACGTTTATTTAGGCACTCATATATCCCTCTTACTTCTTTTAAATGTGTTAATTACCGTGTTATTTTATTATGTTCTGTTTACTAGGCATTTTCGATGTACGTACTTACGATGCAATGTCTGTACTTTCCTTTATATCACATTATATACATATATATACATATAATATATATATTGTAACGCATATTTATAGGTCACCACCATTTAATGCACAATGTGTAAAACCCTATTTATATATCTCCGGCATTTTACGAGCAGTCAAGAAAAAACATATTTTTATGTCTCCGGACGGTAATGTGTTAAGCAAGTTTGCTTAAACAACCAGTTAAATATGGGCATTTAATGATTGTTCAGAAACTCACTTTTAAATTATTAGGTTGATTCATATGAAATTACCGTTTCGGATAGAAAAGTTCCAGGTAAGGAAACCGGTAGTAAACTATTCTTCGCTATTTAAAACTACTCCATTTAACTTTAATGATTTTTAAAGCTTCCAATTTTGGAAAATGTTCAAATTTCCAAGCTTGCAAATTTACAATCTGCAAACTTTCAATCATTTCAATTTCCAAGCTTTTGAATTTTCAAATTTTTAAACATGCAGGATTTTCAGTTTTTAAACTTTTGATTGCCCAACACTTCAAACCTGCAGGTTTTCAAATTTTGAAACTTCCCAATGTTTAAACTTTCTGAATTTCAAGCATTTAAATTTTCAAACCTTCAAATATATAACTCTTTGAATTTCCAAGCTTTCGAATGCTCGAAACTTTGCAATTTCAATCCATCGAATCTTCAAGTTTTTGAATATTTAAATTATCCGAATTCCAAGCTTCCGAATTTTCGAACCTTCAAATTTCCAAGCTTCCGAATATTCAAAGTTTTAAAATTCTATGTTTCCCTGCTTCCAAATCGTCGGACATTTTTTTTTAACTTTTAAACTATTGAAATTTCAAGCCTTCAAATTTACAAGCCCTTTTAATTACTTTTTTTGATTAAAATAATTTCCATTAGCCTTTATATTTAGTATTCCATTAGATATGAAATACTAATGAAATACTAATGACGCATCACAAATTCCATTTAATATTCAGTGATACCTTTTCGGTATAAAATTCGACTCTAATTTATTAGAAGACCTAATATTTCTGAAGATATTCAACGTTTGACACATTCTTTCTGGTGGTTGTTTCGCAAAGTAGTCCAGGAGAAAGAAAAGGAAGTGGAGACACAAGAATTGGTGTCTTGTAATTATCGAGTAGCACGAAGTAGGTGCAGTCACGAGGACGTAAAGCCACACCTAAAGGACAATACGTTTACTGGCCCACAAACGCTTAATCTGTAATTAAACTGGGTTTGCCCTGCATTTACCTAATTTATTCTCGAGTAGCGTTCACTGGGGGCCTGTGTATTATTTGCTAATTTTGCTGCTAATAGGAACGCCAGTTAACTTCTAACGGTCTTTTTAATAGCCTGTGCTAAGCAGAAACCTTTATATTGGGGAAAATGTTTAGTTTATAAAATTCATAATAGTACACATACAATATGTTCCAGGTTAAAAATTCTACCATAAAAAGTGCACAGATGTATGGTAACAACATAAAAGTATAGAATGTTAAATTAGGTAGTGTTTTAGCCTATACAGTATACGGGACGTCTCAGAAGGATTACGTAAGAATCAAAATACGAAGAAAAATGCATATATGTATATAGTTAATCGCAGAAATCTGCATGCACAATTTAAATGTCAAATATTACAAATTAATTTAGGACGTATTTTAGAATACTAAAAACAGGGTAAAAATTCGCGACACATACAATTTTAAACGAATAAGACTCCTAAGAGACTTTTCATCACATGAATAAAATTATTATTAGAAGTTCTCATAATGCAATTTCATTAATGCTGAACAAATTGAAAAACGCCGCAAATGTATCAGTGAATTTAACAAAGTATAAACGTAGTTATAGCAATCAGTTTTCTATATACACGCGTACAAATGTTTGCGAAGTTTAGTTTTCGGTTTATGCATGTTTTCTTGCAAACAAAGTGAAAAAGACGTCACTATTTTTTAATAATGTGTGCAATTGTAATTAATAACTAAACTAATGTGTTTCAAATGATTGAAACTCGTGTGCTTTTTTTAAGTATTCAAAATTTATTTATGTAGACTTTTGCAACTGACTGTAAGTAGGGTTGCATAGTGTAATTTTTGTATATCTAGTAAAGACTAAGTGTCGTGATTATGTGTATTAACCCTTTGCGAATAGAACCGTTTAATGTCTGAGTAGTCTTAGAGATTTCATATTAATAATTATACTATAAAAACAATAAGAAACTTTTCCGTAACTATTAACGGAAGTATTTATTTACTAATAATATTAATTTAAATACTCGGACTTAAACATCAATATACTATATCCTGCATACAATGTATTTGTTTCGTTCTGTTAACTAATTTACTAATAAAGTTTCTTTCCTATATAAATATACAGCGCCCGGCAAAAGAAAGTTTAAAATTGTGATTTGTATATACGAGTACAAACAACTTCCATGCTAAGCATCTTGCATTCTTTAAATGACAACATTTTTTTTTAAATTCCTCTACTAATAAAGAAAGATTTTGGAAAATTGTAGAATAAAAGTGACACGCTTATCTAATAAATATATTACAGAATTTAGTTAGTAGATACACCAAAGAGACAGCAAACTGCGATGCATGGCAGAGTAAAGAATGCAGAGTATAAAGAAAATTGCATCTGCAAATATAGAAAATCTAATCATAGAAACATACAATTAAACTTTCCTTTGTCCAGTTAGTTTCTCCGCTCGTTCCATTATTTTAAATAAAACATAAACTTTCTCGTTTCTGTGCACAATTTTCTTGCTTTTATTGCCGCACACAATACATATGTACATATTTATGAAAAATTCATTTCTATTGTACAATATAGTTGCTTTTTCTAAAACTGTGCTATTATCTCACCCCGCTTACCCTTTAAATTTTTTTGTTCGCCATTGTACTTTCGCCATTGATTAACCGATTATTTCTATCAAATTTCTAGATCGATTTTTGGATTTAATGCACAAAATACGAATGCGATTACTGAACAATTCTTAATTTATTACATTCTTCGATTTCTGAAATTTGAAAGTCTTTAACCCCTCGGAGACGATATCCTTACGACGTACGGACCCTAGGTTCTTTTTATGACTAGTACAAAATGATAAATAATTATTTGGAAGAAGCAGAACTGTTTACTAGCAATTATACGACGCGGTGTTAGTCTCCGTATTTTTTAAGAAGCGAACTAAATTAGTAGCATGGTGTAGTAAATTTCTTGAAATGTAATCTCTTCTAGTTGCACAAACTACGTCGTCTCTGAAGGATTAATGGACTCACTCTTAAACGCCAAAGTAGACAACGTGCTAGACAAGTCATATTCAGTGTTCAGATTTCAAATTATTACCGATCGACGTGTATAGCATGTTATTACAGCGCAGGTGGTTAAACACGGGATACCTGAAATTTTCTCAGTGATCTAAGTTTTAATAAGTGGTCCTACAAGGAACAAATATTATAAGGAACGATTTTTCTCATTAAATCGGTGCGCTTACAACAAACGAATATGCTGTAACGAACACGGGGAAATTTACGTTTGCATGCAATGTAGAAAGTTTCAATTTAATAAATAGATTGCAGATTTTTATGCAAATTCATACGATTATACATTACTTTTAAGAAATAAAACCTAAATTGGAGGTTTTCTTCATCCTCTAACTCTTACAAGTATCATACTTTCTGTTATAGTTTGGATATTTTGTACAACTTTGCATTTTTCTCCACTTTTAAATTTCCGATAAATGCATTAAAATCCGCAGTCCAGTAACAAACTAAATTTATTATACGTATATGTGTAAGTTCTTATATTTTTTGTACATACGTATGCTCGTATTTCGTATTAAGGACGTATGCACTATCCTTCAATACCTATACTATATACATATGTATATACCAGTGCTGAATTAAACAATAAGCGAAATAAGTGCATACGTGTTTTGTGCATCAAGTAAAGGGAGGCACCATATGAATACAAATAAAACAAAATTACGTGATAATGTAAAGATACATGGTAGTAATAATTTTTCATTTTACTATAAGTTCTTATAAAATTTTATTCCACAGAACTGATTAAATTGCGTTGGAGTGAATTCCTTGCATAAGGGGACCTCAAATCTTTTAAGTACCTTGAGACTCTGAAAGCCTAAATCCGGCCTTGATATGTACGAACACATGCACACATATACACATGTATGTATGTATATTGGCATCCTACGACAAACGGAAGTTCATTATAGGGTACTCCACTGTATATGAACTTTTCTTCTTACTTTGACGGATAGAAGTTATGTGGTAGCAATCAAGAAGTAGCGAGGTCGTAACATCGATCGGATGTGAGAGTTTGTGTCTAGTTATCAAGGCGAACGAAATGTTTGAAGCAGCTTACGCTGAAGATACGATGTAAGCCTGACAATGAGTAGCATTCAGTACTGTTGCTTAATACTTTAATTTACGATGTTACTATATTTTGATCGGTGGTGTATTTAAATTTTTACCCAACCTTTCTGAACTACTCTATATAAAAGTTAAAAAATACGAGTCACGAAATGATATTGGCACACATAGGAAGTAATAGAGATATGAAAGGTAAAACAATCAATAAAAGATCGTTTTGCGCTATTTACTTTAAAACCATAATGTTTACACTATGAATTTATAAACTATGAACAAAAAAACAATGTGACAACTTATAGTATGGCAAAGTTGACTGCCAGTGTACTAACGTCGTATAAGACGATTTAATTACGAGTCTACACATTGCAACATCCGCTATTTTGCAAATTACTAATTCTTTAATGAATTAATATGTAGCGAATACTACAATAGCTACTAATTTAAAAGTATCAAAGTATACCACTATGCTCAACTAGATTTTCTAACTACACAATGCGAAATTTCTATCGGTGACTATGTAGTGAAATTCCATTTATGTGAACTTGCCAGAGGAGAAGTAGTTCATATAACCAGACTGTTCACATAATAGGAATCCACCGATTTCCCCTACTACTTTCGACTTATCGTTCAAATAACCGGAGTTCACGTTCAAATAATTGCATTCTATTATGCATGTAACTTGTTTTTCGAATAATAGCAATATTTCAATGCTTTCTCAATTTCTTCACGATTTTAATTCTTCCGAAAGAGTAAGAATAATTTTGTTACGATTCGAATCATTATTAGCGACCATACTGTCGAAATAGAAATGGTGTAACTATAATTACTGTACAGTGCAATTGAAAGACTCCTGCATCGAAACACTGCTTTGTGACGGAAACGTAGATCAACATCATGGTTGAGCGTTACATTGTAGCATATGTAGCTACATACATATGTACATATGTCAGCCTATGTATTACGCCACCCTTTTCGTTTGCAACAGACGATCATATAATTGGACCCTCTGAATTAGTTCAGATAATAGGAACTGAACTAGAGATCGCCAAATTGGACATTGACAAAAATTTCGTTTCAATAAGTTTTTTTCAGGAAACTTCTGTTAAAATGAATGAAGTACTACCGTAGTCACTCTTATTGTTAGTATACAAGAAGCATTTAATGTAATCACCCTGTGACTGCAATCACCTTGTGTATCGAAACAGTTAAAGAGAAAATAATATAAAATACAAGAATTTTGCTACAAGAATTAGTTACTCTAATTTCTAGTTTTACTTATATTATACAATTAAGTATAAATTCGACACGTTATCCGACTAATATGACAACTTGAAATATCAACGAGTTCTATAAAATATGTTTTTCACGATAATATTATTTTTCATGGAACTATCGCCCAAATATGATTAACGCGTTGTCTGCCACGCGAATATTTTATGCTTTACCCTGGGTGTCACAGTAGAATTAAACACTAGGTTTAGAGAACCCGTCAAATCGACGGATTTCAAAATATTATTTTAATATTTAGATATTATATTTAGCCATCTAATGTTGATCCGGACTGACGTAATGATATAAATACTTATCGTAATTCAACGTCATCTCTCCCTTAAGTCTGTAGTATAGTGAAACCTCGTTTGTTGCATTAAACGGGACCGAAAATTGCGCGAAAAAGTCGGGCTTCGTGTAGCAATCGAGATAACCAATTATAGGATCTATGTAACGTTTCCCCATTTTTGCCACGATGAGACTAATTAACGGGATATTATTAACGATCAATTTTTGTTCCCACGTAACGATCACCACTAGACTGTGAATTTTTATGCATTTATGAGAAATTTAAATGTGCAAAAAAGAACAAAATGTAATATTTAAAGGGTGAAACAACCCCTTATTTAAAATCCCCCTCTTCATTTTTAATTTTAAAAATATAGATTTATATTAAAATTCAATTCAGAGATGTAAGGAATGAGACTTTCCTGTAATTCAAGTTTTCGAGGTTGCAACGATCGAGGTTCTACTGTATCTATTTTTCCGGAAACCCGGCAAATTATATACAGTATAATACAGTACATCGTAATATTTAATTTGTACAAATTATTATGTTTTAATAGAAATGTTTAATTGTCGAATAGTAGGTACCCTTTTTATTTCATAATATTGTGTAGTTATCTATGTTGTTTAAATCTGTTTACTCGACGATATTCATTTTACATTTATTATTTTAAACAATTATGGTATTCCGTTCACTGATGACCAACGTGGCCTGACTGAGAGAGCAAACTCTGGTCACGTGTGACCAACGTGGCAGTCAGCGTGTTAATAATTTTTATTTACTTAAAACAGGCTGATGTAATGTAGTGATTATAAATGTTTAACCAATACCGTATCCTTTGTTTCAATATTAGCCTACATTGCTTTCACTTTTTATGTATCCTTACTTTCTCATGGTCACGCTGCGAGGATTATCCGAGTTCCATTGAAACTGCGTCTGACTAGTTTGCGAAAGAATTAGAAAATCGCGATATAAGTGAACCGCGTGTTAATTATGTAAAAACATGCCAGCGGATGAAACTACGTGTTTGCTTCGACCAAATATCCTTTTTAAGTGGTTCATAATTTTTTATGTATTCCAAGTTTGAGCAGAAAATTTCAGGGTAAGATAAAATCGAAAAAAGAACAATAGAAGCAGATCTTGAAAATAGGGATCGATTTTATGCGTGTTCCAATGTTAATTTTATGTAATAAAAAATTTGTATTTGTTCTGGTAAAGGAAATGTTGAAATATAATATTACTTAGTAAGATTTATATCTATTTTATCATAGTTTGTACTTTTCATTTACGAAAATTGTTTATTACTAGACTGCGGATTTTTATGCAGATTTGTATTTATATAAGGCCAATTAAAGAAATGGAAAAGTAGAGATTTGTTTCATTCCCGAAAGATCATAATGTGTAGTTTACTTTGGAATTTTTTTACATTTTTGCATGTTACGTGAGATCCGTAATTTTTGATACTTCTATTTAAATTTCCTATAAATGCATACATATCTGTATTTTACTTATTAAAAGCATAATATTTATTGATCTACTGTAAGAACAAAAAAGAAGAATTATTAACATAAGTATGTACGTCATAAGTACTTTATCACTACAAAATAATGTCTTGTGACATATATGTAAATATTTGTTCATTTAGTTTTTTTTTCAATTTATTAAATTTATTACACGATACTGAATAATTATAAAACTATACACATTTTTCGGTAACAAAATTTTCTCAATTTATAAACGATATATTACATTATAAACGTATTAATTTATAACCAATTATATCCTTCCTTGTGTACATTCAATGAGGATATGATTACACATAACAGCTACGGTACCAAAATTATTTAAAAATGATTTACGCAATTACTAACTTTCATTCAAATAAAACTAGTAACAATTCAAAATAAATTTTACATTTAATATACAGTATGCACTTTTTCTAAGAAGGAGTAAATTGAGGAAAGTTCTAAGAATTTATATAAGAAGGAATAATGAATATATACGAAAGATATAATGTTTCGAAAGCTGAGAAGATTTCTATAATAAGTAGCTGAGGTTAATTATTATGCACGAATTTCGTGTGTGTCTCAATTTTCACTTCATACAACACGATACACGGTAGCTCCTTCGTGACCGAATTATGTTTTATTAGATTTTTTTCTTACAACCTACCGTGTTATTGACTTCATAATGATTGCTGAATCATGATTAATTTTTTAACAGTCGAGTGGGGCACATGAGTCCTATTAGTCACGAAAGGGTTAAATGATGTATCGAAATTAAGTAGTAAAAGCTGCTCAAACACATATCGATGAAACCAAGTCATGACAATGCAAGCATGAACTGTCTTGTAATATTACCCGATGCAGCCATCCATTCTGGAGAGTCGTGAAAGCGAAATTGTAAATGTCGGAAGAAAATTATGGCTGCGCTACTTTTCTTACAATAATTGTCCAAGTTGATCAGACATTGTTGCTTGATCAAATAGAGTACAGCAGGTGACTAGCGAAAGTGCGAACCTAATAACGTAGTTCCACATATTGTGTAAAATTTCATGCTAATAAGAGTTTTTTGAGTTAGAATTCTCGCCAATCTAGAATAATCTGTTGCCAGAGAAATACGTTTAGAATTGACGCGTTAAATTCTGTGTATGTTTTTCCAGTTCAAAAGTTACGGCTTCTTTAATTATTTTAATTTTTACATTTACCGAGTCATAAAGTATTCATAAAAGCTGCAGCTTTTGGGAAAAAAGTACAAGGAAAGTTGATGTTTTAAAAATGTCAAGGGAATGTCACTCTTCAATATTAGATGTATAATGAATGATCTTTTTCAGTTAAATTCAGTATTTATTTTCAACAAAATCGAATAGCTAGCCTGTCTTATAACAACATTTACGTAAATTTGTAAAACTTTTCTTAACCTTTCAGCGACGGACCACTTTTACGTTCCACCTATGCGGATGAAGGAGGTTCATGTATTTCAAAGAACTTGTAACGTTATTTCAGTAAATCAGCCAAATATTGTATAGTTCAAAATATAGGGAACAATATTATATCACCATAAACACTAATAAGTAACCCTATTTGTTCAAAATATGTTTACTCCTTGCCTGCACTTCTGCATGGTCGAAGATGAGATTTGGCGTAGTCGATTATTGTACGTGATGGTGATGTGCCAACTCCTGAATCGTGGTGGGTTGCCTGAATTTCGTTTCGACGTCGAATTTGCAAATTAATCGCACTTACAATTAGTCGAGTATGTGTTTTAGTTGTTCATTTAATTTGGTTCTCTCGACGTCTTACGAAATACATGTTTATATTTATACTAAAGCAGAGAACAATATACGTTCGAAAACAAGGTGACGAGTTTCTTAAAAAGTAGCGATATAGGCGTCTCTATTATAAACCCCTATAATCCTGACAAAATAATTAAACTGGTCAACAGCGAATACGTATCCTTTATCTAAGAAGTCGATTCAAGTCCGTATTATGACCTCAATTATGAAAATGAAAGTTAAAATGAAATATTGGCTCTAGTTTACCAGATACAGTGGCTACAAGTTGCGATTTGCAATAGCACGTTGAAATATCGAAATGCGCAACGAAGAGTCTCGAATTAGAAAATGTGTGATGTTCCTCGATCGTTAACATATGACGCCTGCGGCATATGAACGTTTTCATTCAAGACACTGCCACCATGGAGAGGAAATACTTTTCTGACTGCAGCCGACTGCACTTGTCAAACGTTAAGAAATTTTTACAATTCGTCTATTTAAGACATACATTCACCTTCTTGTGTCTAACTAAAATCGACTAGAAGAAACAAAAAGTAAGAAGTTCAAGTTTCAATTTGCTTTTTATCGCAACAATTTTGGATGAATTTTAACAAACATATAGAACTTTGAAATGTGACAATTTTTCAGTAATATTTGTGCAAGTGACGCAATCAATTTCCCTAGTAGTGTATAGATTCTTACTCAAAAGGAAACTTTATGTTTTGACAAAATAAAGTCATTGTCCCTTTCAATAATCTAACGTCTATAGACGTTCAAGAAATTCGTGTCTTGCGTATTGTGTTGCCACTTTCTGTGGATTAACTGCGATTATCCAACGCTACTGGCGTCTTGAACTATCTGCGATCTTTCACTACCTAAATAATATAAAAAAAATTGAAAGAGGAATATAAATTAAACGTAATGTGATTCAGTATTCTTACGAATTTTTCGTATTCTTCAAGTAAAATTCACCGCAGTAAAATGGTTAACTCACTTATAATTTCGATAATTTATTGGAAAATACATCCATGCTTTAAAGAGTAAATGAACAGTAGCTTGAAAATTATCTTGTAATACTTGTTGCTAGCAAATAGCAGTAATACCGTTAATGTATAAAGAAGACGCACTGCCCTATTTACCTACCAGATAATCAGCTCTAATAAAGAAACGAGCGATCAAGGTATGTTCAATAAATGGTAGTAGTTCGATCCCGTTTGTCGATGATACTATACTAGATTTTGTTAAGGCGATTATACTCCAATAAAAATAAATCATAACTGCTGCTGTTGGCTGAAGCGCATGTATGAAGCATACGATGTGCATACATTAACATTTGTTGAAGGGAAAGAGACGAACGAGGTCGCAGGATGCAGCTGATTGCCGATTCGTAATGTACACATTGCAATGTGCTAAGTGTTATTCCTATTAAGGTGTTACAATATGCATATGCTTAGAAATATAACGTTATGTAAATGTAAGGTGTTTAGTCTTTATGCTCTGATAGGACAAATTTATCAACGCATTCACTAAAAGCGGTTCACATTGAGGTGTTTATAACAAATATAACTTTTGTTAAAGTTCACTGCCTTAGTTATGAGGTTCACGACATTAGAATTTAATTGTACACGGTTCTTCTACGATATAATTATAACAGATAACATTTACAGAAATTGTGTAACCTTATGAAGATTTTATAAACAACACTTAAAAGCTACTGAACAAAAATGACTGTTAGAGTATTTCTATATTCACGCTTCTGGAGAAAAAATAAAAATTAAGGACTGATTTTATTATTAACCCTTTAATTGTGGAAATAAATATTGTATTAGAAATATACTTTTAAAAAAAATTAAAGGATCAAAATTGAATATCTAAAGAATTAATTGTTTAACATATTAAACATATGCAATATAGCAGACTATTCTTCAAATATAATGATAATATTAATAAATAGTATATAGTAAATTTACATAACAATATTAAATATATTTCAAATATTAAAATTATGAATAAAGGGTAAATTTGTTATCTTGACAGAGCAATCTACGTTACTATTTCACACGTTCTTTATAGACTTTTAACAAAGAATTTATAAATCTAAGATTGTACAAACATATAACACATTTTCTCAATTTTATTTATAGAACATACACTCATGATGCGGAGAAGAAAATTTGAGGCACCCTATATAAAAACATTATTCTCTTAAACTTCTTTTTGGTATGATGAATGTACAGCGTCTCATAAAATTATAAGTAAGATAAATAGCACATTTACCGTAAAGAATTTCATGGATATAACGTATATTCCATAAAGCTTTAGAATAACACTACCAACGTAATGAAACACAGAAGCTATAATTATATCGATAAACTTTATATCAATTCTGAAACTGTACACAGGATTTATAAAACATTTATTGCAAACATAAGAGATTACATCACAAAGAGTACACCGTCAATATTTGATAGGGTCATTTCTCGGTCTATTTAATAATAACAATTTCCATATTTTTCAGTTATTTTTTCTTTCAATGATCTTTCGGAAGTTACATTAAAATATTGCATTTATTTGTTATCCGTAAATGTTTAACTGAATTACTTCTAACTTTCTCAATATACTTATGATAATGGTATCGCATTACGGTATTACTGAAAGGGCATAGCCGGATAAGGGGGTCAAAAGTGCCCTTAAACCAAATTAGACTTGTGATGCACCATTCGATAGGGTATCCAAAAAAACCCCCTCACACAAAGTTTCAACCCTCTAGCTCGATCTGGGGGGTAGTAATGGCGAAAAAACGAAATATCAGTTTTTGGCATATTTCTCCCACTTAGTGGCGAGTAAAAATTCTAAAAAAAATCTGGCATATTAAGTATATTGTGCCACATGGTCGAGAATTTTTTCGTATTTTTTTGATGTAAAGCTTGGGTACGAAAGATGAAAAACCCCAAAAAAATCAGAAAAATGCAGATTTCATAGTGAACTAGGAAGAGCACCACTTTTATATTTTGACCGTAACAACATTATAACATAACTATTATCCTCAAAAAGTTTCATATTTTTTTGAAATCAGCAACATACTCGGAAAAATGAAAAACCGATTCTGTCGACGTATTTTGCACGAAAAACTAGTTTTTACATTGAATATTTGTATCCTCTTTATTCAGTATGTATATTAAATGTTTCTAAACATTTCTGCATTCGTCCAAATGGTGTACAATGGAAAGAAATTGAATTAATTCAATTAATTGATTTTTTACCGTGTACAGATCATGTGGAACAGGTAAAGAATTTCCAACAAGTTCGGCGGCGGAGTGGTCTAGGGCGCAGTTTTAGTTGTGGAACCGCTGCGTACTTTTTTGGTGTCAGTTCGAATCTCGCCTAAGATAATTTTTTTTTTATTACATTAACGATTTTTTTTTATCCTAACTGTATAATATATGTAAATAGTATGTATCGTAAAACATTTTACAAACATCTCAACAATATTTTAACTCCAAACATACATATAAATAATTAAGTAACAATTGTGAGGCACTTTTAATTCCATTGTTTATCTAACCTCGTATTCTCTGAGTTAAACTTAGGTAAGCTTTAAAAATCTCTGTAACAACGATAAGTGAAGGGAAAGAAATTCTTCCTCATTCAAAGATTTATTTTTTGCATTTCCTATCACCTTTTCAATACACAAGACTTACTAACAGGCAATGCGTCGAAAGAATATAAGTATTTGCCATCGTATATTATTAATAATGTTATGAAGGTGATGTTTATGACGCGGATAATTGGAACCATTTAAGAAATAATGGACGAAGACAACAATGTCCTTTGTTTGAAGGATACAAACAATATTGTTCCATATGAAGTCAGATCGCGCTACATTAATAGCAAATCTTACCGGTGCTTTATTCATTATAAATCAAATTCAATTGGATTTTCGGCAATAGAACGCTACTGTTGTGAATGTGCAAATAGTAATCGTATCATAGGATGCTGCTTACACGTAGCAACAATAATTTATTACTTATCGCACGCACGGTACCTATCCACAAATGTCAGACCTACTGAAATATTATGTAAAATATTTAACAAAGGAAATATAATACCAGTGATTAATGACAATAATGACGAAGACTGAAGATACTACATGCGGTTCTTGTTCCAAACTGCGAAAAAATAGAGATAATTATCTTTAATACAAAACCGATTATATACAAGCAGAAAAGGATAAGCAATTTATTAACCAACAGAACATGCGAAAACAGAAATGGTGAAAAGAAGAAGTGCTTAGGATGTATCGTCTTTGCTGCAAATCACACACATTTAGTAAAGATAAGTATCTTTAATACAAAATTGATAAATGTAGCAATTGAAAGTGCCTCACAATTGTTACTTAATTATTTATATGTATGTTTGGAGTTAAAATATTGTTGAGATGTTTGTAAAATGTTTTACGATACATACTATTTACATATATTATACAGTTAGGATAAAAAAAAATCGTTAATGTAATAAAAAAAAAATTATCTTAGGCGAGATTCGAACTGACACCAAAAAAGTACGCAGCGGTTCCACAACTAAAACTGCGCCCTAGACCACTCCGCCGCCGAACTTGTTGGAAATTCTTTACCTGTTCCACATGATCTGTACACGGTAAAAAATCAATTAATTGAATTAATTCAATTTCTTTCCATTGTACACCATTTGGACGAATGCAGAAATGTTTAGAAACATTTAATATACATACTGAATAAAGAGGATACAAATATTCAATGTAAAAACTAGTTTTTCGTGCAAAATACGTCGACAGAATCGGTTTTTCATTTTTCCGAGTATGTTGCTGATTTCAAAAAAATATGAAACTTTTTGAGGATAATAGTTATGTTATAATGTTGTTACGGTCAAAATATAAAAGTGGTGCTCTTCCTAGTTCACTATGAAATCTGCATTTTTCTGATTTTTTTGGGGGTTTTCATCTTTCGTACCCAAGCTTTACATCAAAAAAATACGAAAAAATTCTCGAACATGTGGCACAATATACTTAATATGCCAGATTTTTTTTAGAATTTTTACTCGCCACTAAGTGGGAGAAATATGCCAAAAACTGATATTTCGTTTTTTCGCCATTACTACCCCCCAGATCGAGCTAGAGGGTTGAAACTTTGCGTGAAGGGGTTTTTTTGGATACCCTATCGAATGATGCATCACAAGTCTAATTTGGTTTAAGGGCACTTTTGACCCCCTTATCCGGCTATGCCCTTTCAAAAAGTTTTATATATCGAGCGTAATATATTCATAAAATTTATCTATGTTAAGTGTTCAAGTAATTTCATATACCGCTGTCGATTAAAAGTTAAATATATGCGATTAAATAGGTATATAAAGGAATTCAAAATGCAAAAGAAAATTACATTATTAATAGTTAATATAGTACAATAGACCCATGTTACTATAAAAAATTAAAGAGAAAGTTAAATATTTGCAACGCAATAAATTCCACGATTATTACATACATTATACATTCGTGTTGCCTATGATTCACTTTTCATGTATTCGATATTCGATTCAATGTTCCCCGCGCAGCCCCTAAAGACTATAATCATTTTGAACAGCGTAATTTCACGATATTCGTAGAAATCACGCGAGTAAGGAATAAATCCATATATTAAAAAAAAAACATCGAATTGTGACGCAAACCGAGGAATTAACATCACGGTTAAAATTCGATCGATACAAGCGAAAGTTTCGAGTCGCTTGCACTTTTTCTACGGAATTTTCCACTTACAGATGCTTCGTCAAGTATACGTATAGGAGGATATAGAGCAAATTGCAATTTACGATGCTCTTTCAGCGCGTCGTTATATTTGCGCAGCACTGTACTTGCGCATTACCGGTTCAATGGGTACATATGTATATCAGAGAATATAAGCAACTGCGTGGTGGTGTATAGAGATGGCATTAAGTATTACGTTGAACGGAAAATTCGTAGCAATATTTGAGAAATACTCAAAGGCAATAGGGTAGATGTTCCAATTACCGCCACTTTAGGGTTTGCGCGTAACTTTAACTATTTTAGAAAACTTAACTTATTTTAGAACGTAGTTAACATAAAGATCGTTCCAGTTTGGAGTATAACATTGTTCAACCGCTCTTTTGTATATGAAGATTTTTTTCATATGTTCAATATAATAAATTCATTACTATGAAATTGAAAATGTACAACAAAGTCGAATGTCCTTATTACTGTCACTTGAAAACATTTTATTTAAATAGAAACACGTTTACACATATATTAACACATCCGTTTGTGTAACAGATATAAGATATATAGTAAACGTATCGCCTTACTGAATTATGACACGTTCTATACTTTATAATTATACTGGTCACGTTTTAATGCTCAACGACACATTTACCTCCTTCTATTTATTTATAAATATTAAGTTTACACGAATATACAATGTCTATGTGTTGTTACGTAAACCGAAGTCCAAATGTAGTATGAAAAATTGTTTACTTACGATTCTTTATAAATTACTTTGCTATTAAATAAACGAATCGAAGTGGCAGTTACAGGAACAGTAACAATACGTGGGTCACTTACCCTATGTGTCCAATAGAAGCCGCGAATTCCAAACCGGCACAAGTTCATTTTTGGACATTATATAGCTTACTGATACGACTGTTTACTATCTGATAATATTTGAAATAACACAATATTCAATCTTCAACTTTTAAAGCAGAACTCGGCAACTTTTTAACTGACAAGACCACCCCGAATCAGTATCTTATGACAAACGGCACTTAACTTTAATTTTGCAGGAGGGAAGGCTTTAAGCTTAACCCTTTAACTGCAGCACGATATTCGCGTGACAATTGCTGTAGAGTATTGGTATAAATAGAAATATCCACACAATTTACGTGACCAAAATAGTTACCTATGAATAAATTAACTTGGAGTGCAAAATAATAAATAATAGTGTTGTTAAAATAAATCTCCAAGCATTGTAATGTGTCGGTAAATTAGAAAATTAATGTATGTTGTGTTATACAAAATCTACTAATCCTATACACCTTTCGTAAATATTGTTAGACATTTTGAAGGTATAAATATATATAAATATATACATAAGATATATATAAAACCAATTTGTATCAGATATACCTTATATATATCTAAGGTAAGTAATAATATTAACAGTAGATAATTAAGTAATAGTGTACAATGATATATAATTCTTAATATATAATAATAATGACATATGAAGTAATAATATTAGTTTTTGGAATATATCTACTTCCTGATAGTATAACATCTGCCAGCTCTGTGGAGCTTAAAGACATCGGTAATTGTTAGGAACAGGACCGAGTTCAATATATACTTACGGATCTGAGTTAATTTCAATAACCGTGTTTCATTCTATGGGTTTCAAATATTACTCAGAAGTGATAACGTTTCAATGATTATACGTAAATCTTCCATTAGTATCGGCGTCTATTGGCGTTCAAGAAATTCGCGCGTAACTCGTTATTTACGACTTTTACCAATTCATTTTGGTAATTAAAAACAGTATTGGTATTTTGAAACACTTGGTATATTCTTTATTATTTGAAGAATAGAAAAGAATTGGAAGAAGGATTTGAATTTAACGCAACAAAATTCAAGATTTTTACAAGTTAATGTTGAACTATTTTTCGATATAATCTTCTTTGTGTCCCAGTACCAATATGTATATTCAACATGGTATATTAGCCAAATTTAGACTACCATAAATATTGCTTAATATTCTAATTATTCGTGACGTCAAACACTGAAGTTTTCACAATTTTATTATAATACACGCATATTTACGTTACAGCTAATTTCTTCTTCTTTGATGTAGTTCAATGGAATTAATGATTTTGTAAAATTAAAAGAACAGTATCCACCTGTTAATCTCAAACTTCGAAAAAACAACATTTCATAGGATCTGATAGCATCGAAAGAAAAGTTTTATTGAAAAATATGGATATGTGTTAATACCTCTTAAGTATTATAGATATTTTTTTATTGATTCGCGTAATTTAATAAATATCGTGCAGGCGACGTTTATGACACGGTATCAGTTGGTGCCATCCTTATTGTCATTGACGTCGACCCATTTTTATTTGGCATTCAGTCACTCACAGCTCAAGCTGTAAGTCTTCTGCTGTACATACGTACAATAGGTTCGTACAAAAATGCCGTGACAACGAATCATTTCTGAATTCCATTCGGCAAGCTCGCGCTTATAGCTGATATCGCGTTTACTACGGAAATAAATTCAATGAAAACTTCAGAATGGAATTCTTTTGATCAATAGATAATCGTTGAATTTATTTACTTATTCTTTATGAAATAAAAATTCGATAGCACTATTAAATTATAACTGGGAGAAGTGAAACTGAAGTCTCTAGGGCGAGTTAACTAATAAATATTAAATAGTTTAGGAATTCAAAGGTTTGAAAATTTTAAAATTTACACATTCCAATATTTGAGATTTCAACGATTGAAAAGAAGAGAATGCCTTAAAATTGTATGTGGGACTTTAGAATTGTGACATCTATCCACCATCTTGTTATCTATCCACTTTGTTACATGTATTCAATACTTCACTTTTTTGTAACAATTAACAGAGTTAGTACTCGCATTCATTTCATGTATCACTGATATTAACATTCATAATTAGTTTTATTTACTCTCCCGCGTTCAGCACATATTTACTCACGTGAGCGTACACGTGACTATGTGAAACAATACGATTGACATTTGAAAATGCAACTATGAAAAATGAAAACATTTTGAAGTTTCAAGGTTAGAACTTGCCACAACTGAATATTGTTGCTTTCTAAGTTGAATTTCCAATGCACTTATAATTAATTTGTACTATTACCTAATTTTGGTTAAAAAATAAAGTTACAACAATTAAGAACAGTAGAAAAGTACAAAAAATTGGTAGATATTTGAAGCTTAAGAAAATGAAAAACAATAAATTCAACCGTTTACCGTATGATTTTTTTACTGTCTACAATTAGTTGAATTAACTATTTCCTGCTTAACAGTAAAAACCACCCAGTAATTATAAAAATACCAGTGAATGACCATTAGAAACAGAAATGTTACTTATAAGCTTAAAGACTATTAAATGTCTATAAATAAATTCTACTAGCACTTTCAATATAACAGAATTTTGTTTGAAAACAATTTTATTTGTACGTGGTCATTTACTAGGCTTTTACGCGTATTGTGATTTATAATTAATTAAAAAATAGTATATAAAATAGTATATAAAAAGAAAAAGTAATGATAATTGTACGAATGTCCACAGAAAAATTAATTCTAGGTTCAATTTCAATAGCTGCTTTATTGTTAGAAATAACTTTATTCAAATATTAACCAAAGCGTGCATAAATTTTACAATTTCGTTCTTTACTGGTTGGTTTACCACATAAAATGCAAAACACCACAATAGTACAATTAGTTTATATTTAATAATCTTCAATCTTCTACACTGAAACAGCAGTTAAAGTTGAGTTGAAACTCAACTGCAAAAGCCGTGTCTTTTTGTTTTATTTGAACAATAAATTCATTGGAATGGGACTGATCATTGTAAGGCAAAAGGTTAAACGTACATGGCTGACAGAAAGTTTAGAAGCACTGTGACTATTAAAGAATAGACTGGTAAAACAAAAGAAGCAAAATGTTCGTCTATAGTTCGCTTTTGATGTTAAATTATTACAGTAAGAAGATACAATACAATAAATTCAATTTTAGCTCCACTCGCGTTTATTACTATTAACAATAAATTTGGATAAGTGAGCGAATACAAATAAAATACCACCTGACAATTATTTTGTTATTTAAAATTTCGCACAAACAGTAAGTTCATACAGAATAGTTACATTATTATTGTTAAACTTCTCTGATTTTTCGAGCTAATTTACCTTAAATTTGTTTAACGAAGTTTGAATCGATTGATTCACTATTTTCTTATAATTCAAGTACACAACTGCTACCAATTTTAAATAGCAAACACATTAACACAGTGAGTCACAAAATGATTGGCACATACAAAGATTTAATAGAAATATGAAAAATAAGGAGATAATAAGATAACTTTCCATATTCCTTATTTACAAATGTGTAGTTCAGGCTTTGAAATAATACAACTATTAATCAGAACAATAAAATTATGATTTATAGTGACGAAAGAATAACATGTAATAATTTTTTACATCGATTTTAGTCGCGCAAACGTTGGTACATTTTCTAGTGCTTAATAATTTTGATATAATTTTCTGGGATGTTCTTTTTATTTAATAATTAATTCAAGTCCCTTCGACATCGATTTTATAAATTTATTAAATTTTTTGTAAATTTGTTTTATCAATAACGCAGAAGTTCAGTCGTACATTTTTGAAAATTAAATGTTTACCGTGTAACTTCTACATTCTTTTAAATAAAAAGTCCAAAAGCTTATTTTATTATCTTTTTATTTTTCATATCACTGATCATGAAAACGTGTGCTAATAACTTTGTGACTCTTTGTGACTATGTACACTGTACATAAAACTAGTTAACGTTACATAATCTACATCAGCTATTATATTTTCTATGCAATTAGTGGGTGTCTTAATGCTTATAAACGGAGTGTAACTGCGTGAAGCCGAAGGTGCCAACTAAATTGAATTTTTATAGCACGATAAAGGCACAGCGCGAGGAGAGATACTAATCGATGAATGATAAGAGCCGATAACACGTCAAAGGCGATAACAAATCGTTTTCGGTAGAAAGTTAGCTAATTCAACTGCATGGACAATAAAATATCGACTTCCTACGAACAGCGTCACGGTTATCAGACACAAATAGCGTTCAATCATAGCTATTATCTAATTATCATATTTCTCCTGGATATTGAAGCCTGCAGGCATAGTGAAAAGAAATAAGAGGAACTCATACGTTAAAGTGTTACAAGAGAAAATGTGTGTATATATGTATTACTTGGAATATGTATAGGTGCAAGAAAAGATAAAATATGCAAACTGCAGTAGCTACTTGTACATTTGTAATTCGAATAAAGAAAACGTTCTTTCTGCTTAAAAGTGAGCAGCACTGTTATAGGTGATTCTTTATGAAAATGAGGTGTAAACAATTTTCTGGGTTATTAGTACACTAGATAAGTGCAGTCTTTAACATGCACGTACTGATAACTAAACTTCTTACCAGGAGAAATTGAGGGGTTCATTGCAAACACGACGCGTTTCAATTTTTCTGTTTTTTTTTGAAAGAGCAAAAATTGATGCAGTATAATTTCATCTTTGTGTAATAGATTTTAACTGTTTTAAAATAATATTTATCGTACTACATACAATTGCTGTGGATGTTACCTGAAATTATATCGCAAATGAATTGTGTCGAATTGAATAATAATGTTTTGGATCTAATAACTAACATCTTTGATTTGACGAACGTTGTTTTCGATACGAATTTATAAGGCAGAGAAAACTATTGAACTTTTCTATATGAAAAATCTTTTGAAGCGATCACAAGATTAATGAAGCTTCTGTTTAAATTTAATTATGAAAACTAACCGTCAGAGTTTCACATTTAAATACTATTGTTCCTAATGTATTCCCTAAATTATTCAAAACGGCATTGCACAATTTTTCCTACTTTGTAGAGTACTGTTACTAAAATTACAACTCAATAACGCACAATATTTTCCAAACAACAAGCAGGTATATTTTTCATAGTCTCCTTTAACCCTTGCATTGCTGAAAATGTTCTGGTCGTTGACTGCGACAAAAAAAAAGAAAGAAGTTACGCAGTCTGCTAAACTATGGCTTCGATCGCATATCGAACTGTGTTAGTAGATATTTTTGACAATGGTACACCATCACCAATATTTATAACAACTATCTCGGGGACAGAGACAACCGGTAGTTGAATATACGATAATCAGATCGTATTTAACTGTTTGCGTAGTGTTTAAATCCCTTTCACTGCTATCAGCGCCTATAGGCGTTAAGAAATGAATGGATGGCGTATTATTGGCGTTTTTATGGTTTATATTACATTCTCCTCAATAGCTTGAAAATTAAGACAAATCGACCCATAGTGTATATAATGTTTTCTGCTCAAAATAACGTTCCAAACATGTTGGCAAAGTTTGTCGGTTTAGATCTAGGACACTCTGTAGGTATGTAGCTTAAGAATGATCCAAATTATACAAAAAAAGTAGATACATGATACAAATGTTTTACTTTATAATTTACAATACGTAGTTATATGGTAACGATGGAAAAGAAAGGATTAAATATTCGACACGAACACCAGAGATGGCCTGATAAATCTTGGTTTCAGGTTCTAGTAACTGTTTTAACAACGTTACTTTTAAAAACCGACCTTATATATAATATTCTTTATGGAATTGCAGTGACACAAAAAATGAGTTCAGATTCCGTTTAACTAGCATAACTAGTAGTACAACAACATTATAATTCGTTTTATTATTTTAACACGTTGAATACCGCATTAAATTCGTAGTTTTATTCGTTTTCGTAACTTTCCATCTACGTTGCATAGGCCACCGATGAATCACATTACTGGAGCTATTATATATGTACGTTTAAACGATGACTTGTAATATTAATAAGACTACATGAGTAAGTATTAGGAAGTTACAATATTTAGTTTTTTTTCATAAAATAACGTCTGTAGGCTAGTAATGATCAGATTTTGAGACAGAAAATAAATGTGCTCAATGATTGAAATAAACGAGTTAAATATTGCGTCTATTTTATTGAAATTCGTGCGTAACTTAGATATAATTATACTACTTTCTTGGACAATCTTACATCTTCCGATAGCTTGGGCATCTTAAATATTGCGAGTTAAATATTATGTTTATTTTATTGAAATTAGTGCCTAACTTAGATATAATTATACTACTTTCTTGGACAACATTAAATCTTCCAATAGCTTAGGCATCTTTGGGTTCAAGAAAGGAGAAACTGAACGGAAAGACCAATGTGAGTCATCGATGTCTTACGCGGCTTTCAATGATCAGTATTAAAACGAATTATAATGTACAGGTAATCCCCATGTGACACGGTTATTAGGTTCCTAAAAAATACCGTGTTATACGAAATAAAGAACTAGTACAAGAAAGAAGATAGGTTCTTGAAATTAAAAAAACGTACTACAACAAATTTTTAATCTATCTATAACGTAGTAAAAAGGAAAACACATTTAAAATTTCAAAATTTACTTAATACTATACGAATTTTAATAAATTTTGAAATTCTGCAGGTAAATCTAATACGACACACTCGAACGAAACATTTCAAATGAGATATCCTTTACTCTTAAAAGTTCTTATCACATTCTGTTTTATATGGGGATTTCTCTAATTCTCAAACCGTATATTGGTATACCTACCGTATTGCGCGGGGTTTACATATATAAATATTTTAGTATTATTTTAAATTATAACATGTACGCATAATAAAGAATTATTAGATCTTCATTGGATGTTCATGATAGAATCCATTAATATTTGAAGTACATACATATGTCGTTTTATTGTTCCACGATATAATATGGATCAATGAAATTATTATACAGGGATCGAAACGATTGTAATAATTTGCACCACGATTATCATAAAATTCCAGTGTTTTCAAATGATTGATAGATGCATCGCAAATGTGTTCAGATAAAGAAGTAAATTACAGCAACATAAACTGAAAGTCACTTTGACCCCTAGTAGACGTATGTACATATATACGTACGTTATGTGCGTCATGCTATGAAAAATTGTTCTTTTGCAACTTAACCTTCCACATATCATTTTCTATTCAAATATGCAAACGTTTTATTTTCAAAATTATGTGTTTAATTAAGTGTCCATATTCTACGTTTTCGTGGGAGAGAGAAATATTTAAAAGAGCAAATAGTAACTTCATGCAGGAATTACACATAAAATAAATGAAAATGACACTATAATAAAGTAACTTTTATACGAACATAAAGTACAGAATAAAGTCCTACTATTAAATTATTATGCTAGCACATAAATTCACGGAAACTTACTTACATCAACCTAACTTCATTTTTTTTTAAATCATTACAAGTACAAACCGAAATGTAATTTATGAATTTTTTGTTTGTATCTCCATTTCCTTTATAGCATATGTGTAGTAGTAGATTGACATGTATGTTCAATAATAAAAAAGAAATGTATACAACTGGTCAATTCTTTCATACATTATACAAAATTTGTACAATTTTACCATCAACTCTATTAACTATAAGATAACTAATAAGATTCTCTATTAACGTATGTTATTTTATTTATCTATTTAGTTTGCTATTAATGTATTCATACACATATATACCATATACATTACACAAAATGTGTAGAATTTTTATATTATTTATTTTTCTACTTATGTATTCCTACAAGTATGTATCACATACATCTGTGATTCCTTTTACACGGTACTTTTTTTACACGATTTTGAAACCACACGGTATCCATTAACACGTTTATTAAAAGTTATACGCGTACTCTGTTTTCATTTTGCTTTAATTTATTAACTTTTTAGAATTCACTTTATTACTTACTCATTTTTCTTATTCTTCTTTACTTTTTATTTAGTAATATGTACAACTATGTGTACCATATTTGTGAAATGAAATGCTTTAGCGAATGCATTTCTCCGCATTAAATTACTTTTTTATATATTTCTCATTTTTTAACACAAGTTTCATATTTAGTTGCCAGTCAATATTTGCTGGAGTAGTTTTACACGATCTGTTTTTACACGGTACGATTTCACTTATGTAGAAGGAGTCGCAGGTGTATATTGTACAAAATCTGGATAATTTTGCAATTAAATATTTTGCTTTACGCGGTCGATACACGAATACAAATAGTCTACATTGTTTGCGTTATTTCGAAGCAAAGAAGTGTTGATTCTTGCCTGAAATTAATTTTTTCTACCGCTACAAGAGGTAGAAGGCTACTAAATTGCCTCGATACCGTACATCCTGCATTCTAAATCGAATTATCTAGCCGTAGAAATTAACGTTTGCCTCGCAATCTGCCACTAATTGCAAATAACTGTACTGAAAATTGGCCGATGATTATTCCATTATTCCAGTAGGTAAGCAAATTTATACAACCTACCTTCATGCATTTTAACTCTACATTACAACAAGACGAACGTCCATTTGTGCACAATTTACACACACACACCCACACACACGCACATATATATATATATATATATATATTTATATATATAAATTGTATATATATAAATGTATATAAATGTGTATATATATTCTGCATTTTATACACTTGAAAGTGTTTGAGAGTATCATGCGTGTATGAAAATATATAAAAGGGGCATAAAAAAGCTTCTATAATTGTGACAGCAAGAAATGATAAGGTAATCCATTGCTTTCGTACAGTATAATGGCTCCCGCTGCGAGTAGTCTACTTGGTTTAACCGCAACGTAAATTAAAACTTCACGAATTCCAAACTGGTACAAGTCCATTTTTGGACATTATATAAGTTACTGGTACGGCTGTTTTCAGTTCAGTGAAACCAATCCGATAACCTTTAAAATAAATTTAAATAATATATGAGACGTTGAGGGTAGCAACGGCGAATTCAACACTTTCAGAAGAATGTTTTACCGTACTAAATTGATTTTCCGTATGAATATTATGTTTCTATAGAAAAGAAGATTGTTAGATCGTTTACAGGGCTGGTAAAATGCATTTTTCTCGAAACACGTGTCTGTTGAGTTCGCCCATACTACCGTCAACGCCTCATATTTGATAATTTAAAATGTTTAAATTCCATATATGCGTAACAGAAAATGATTGCAAGAGAAGCAGATACCACAGCTCTCTCTTCCTTTCCACTGGCATAACTTTAACATGATGCACACATCTGCACCAGAAGAAGTAAAATAAGGAGCAGAAAGAGAAAAAGGTAATTGTGATAAAAAAATTATATGTGCCGAGTGAAATCGTGATTACATAAAACTAGACAAAATGGTCGATATTCATATATCTCGAGGCTACATTTTGTATGAATCACACCGCAAACCATTATTCCGTTTTTTTAGTTTCTTCTTTCAGTTAGCAAGTACACAATGAGGAAGTGCACGGTGTTGGTTAGCATGGGTTCTCGACAAACAGGTGTTCTGAAAATGTAGCAGATGGCGGATGATGGGAGCAGAATAAATGAAATCGCGTTGAAACTCATCGGTAATGCATGTTTGAAAAATGAAATCTGTGCCTATCGTGGCAAGACTGCTCCCCTTGCAATAGAGTATTAAACTATTACATGTTAGGTGCATCAACGAATAATCTACCTTTTTATTTTGCCACTTTTGTTAATGCCATATCAATTAATTTTCGAGATTTGAATCGACCAGCTTATAGAGTGCGGCATGAAAGTGATGAGACCGGTAAAAATAAAACACTTGAGTGCATAAAATTGAAGTTCTTTTTACTTATTTCGTTTAAAATAATTTTCAAAGAATTTAATACAATGTTAGCAACATTTACATAACAATTCAATAGATTTCGAAAATCCCTCTAATTTAATTACGTTTAAATACCTTATAAAATTTCCTTCGATAGTAAATAGGAATTGAAAATGCTGGCAGTTCAATTTTAGTTTGAATTTCGAATAGGGAAAAGGTCATTTATAGTCACTTAATAGTTACTTAAATAGAAAAACAATTGATAAAATAGTAAATGTCTTATTCCTTTTTGAAACTATTAATAGGTGGGGCCAATAAATTATTAAACAGAGGGAATTGAGTTTTATGAACAATCAAGATGTTTCAAAAAATTGCTTGAAGTTGAAAGGAAGTAACACAGTAGGTAATACTATAAATAACATTATTGTGCTATAAGAGTAATAAAATGACTCTTAACATTTTTGTAAGAAAGGAAAATGTTATTTTTAGACGCGAAATTACTATTCCATCCTGAGATACCGATATCGCTACTTTCTGTATACAGGTTCGAAGATACGTACCCTAAAGCTTAGATATAAAGTGCATTCCTTGAAAAGCAAATAATTGCATAGGAAGATCCCCATTAAAGATGTCGTTCCCTAACCAGTTTCTATCCACGACAGTATTGGTCTTACACGTGTTCGCAAGATTTCTCGAAATCTCTTTTCACGTAGAACCGCAAGTGTTTGCGATGTGCCACAACGTGAAACGATGTAAAGTGTTGATAACAAGGCATTATGACGAAGTAACCACCGGCCAGTTAGCTGACCATGGATAAAACAGCGGCCACGCTCTACAAATCAACGGAGAAAATGCGTGTGCACGGTGCCATTTCAGTGTTTTATTTGGATCGGATACTTGTTCGTGTATTTCACGGTACGCGGACACGAGATGCAATTTTTTACAAACAGACGACCGTGCGTTCATCGAATTTTTGTTGGAGCAATTGGTTGGTGCGAGATTGTAGAAGTAGTGGTAGATTTTGGATGAAATAATAGTGGAATATAGTTATTAAAAAACTTTAAATATTTATGCAGGAGAGATAAATTATTTACTATATATTGTCTCGAATAACTGGAAAACCATGAACACTATTAAAGCGAACCGAGAACATCCTGCACAGTCAGATAACTATATCCAAAATGTGTCTTAATACAAACATGTGCACATGCACAGAAAAGTGCATCGAGATACGGTATCTGGTCACTTGTAATTAAGTGCTCGCTACCGGTAGCAGTTACAGGACCGGAAATCCCTACTGCCTTCTGGACATTGAGGATCTTTTAAGCCGTTCAAGATAATCGCGGCACAATCCATTAAAGCAACACTAAAATCCATTAATACGGCTACTGAAAAATTCTCTATCTGCTATTTTTAGCTGCGAGTGCACGGATAACAAGCCAAAAGTAAAAGTGCCCTCTCTTAACATATCAAAATTATTGCAAGGAATGGAAACGTTTTATACACATAATACGTGTAAGTAAAACTCGTATCATAAGTTCTGTTCCATCAAACCAAATAATTCTGTTAAGTCATGCAATACATCTATACTACATTTAACGATATTTTTTAAATATCGAGCAATAAAGGTCGATGCTCTTAGCTTAGCTGACTTAACTGTTTGAATTTAGTTTACCCAAAGTATTTGGAATTACAAGCTTATTTAATCGTAACTGTAAAACTAATTACGATAGATACAAATATAGTTTTTCGTTATTATATAATAAATGCCATTTTGGAGATAAAAGCTTTTAATAAGTATAAACTGCTGCAAAATGAGAATTTCCAATTATAAAATTACAGAATATATTAGAATATATAGACCATATTTGGATCGATACATGTTTACCATTATGTTGGAAGTTAATTGTTGAATGCTTCAGGATTTTAATATGACTCAGTCAAATCTTCGTCGACAAGCAACATTATTACGCAAGAACCTAATAACGCCGTAACCTCAGTATCAATTGTTTAAAATTCACATCACTATCAAAGAATTTGAAAAAATTTCAAGATATGTATCTTACCGACTAAAGTATGGCAACTAATACTAACAATAATGATGACGGATTGAAGCTCCGGAGAAAGGATTTCGTTTAACTCTTCTTCGAGCAATCGGGCCGCAAAGCTCATAAAAATTCAAACTAAGTACGCTTTAGAAGATAATAATATAATTACCTAAAACTTTACATAATTTTATATTAGCTTATGAAATTTGTAATGCTGCAAAGCAATTTGTTTGCACTTATTAAGTTATTAGTAGAATTAAAAAGAAAGCTAAACTATGAAATTAAAATTAGAAATCAAAAGGAGGGTTAAGAAACCTATAAATTGACAGGATACAAATTTAATTTTAGGTATACGTTTATGTTATTTCGGCATAAAATTTGGTATGAAGTTACTGGATAACGTAATATTACAGACGATAATTATCATCCAATGACCCTGGAAGCTCTATAATTCCCATTACAATTTCCATGTTTACCTTATCGATTCCGTACAATCTATAGTCTTACGTTTGATTTTACATTTTGCATATTAAGATTCTTTAGATCTGCCTACGTTACTATAAAAGTCCGAAAGTTGGTAAAGCCTAGGTTTTACCGGTCAATCCTCGTATTTACCATTTTGTGGTGGTAAACGTCCGGAAGCCATTCCGGTAAATACTAAAACTTACCAATGCCAATTGATAAAAGACCGTTTTGTCTGGTTGAAATTGTGCTATTTAAGTAAGTATGAATTTTTAACATTTTGAATTACTTTTGGAACATTTAAATTGTAAAGTATTCTAATAATTATTTATCTTATATAGTTTCATGAATCTCAAAATTTATATAATACCTGTTGTACGGGATCTATATTTCTAAGTGCAGTTGTTTATTTAAAAACTGTGTACATGGAACGGGAAATTAAAACAGTATTGTATTATAAGGTAAAATTAATAAAAGTCCGAAATGAAGGGGTTTACAAGATGTTTTCAGACCTGTAAAAGTTAGGATTTACCAATTTTAGGACTTTTACAGTAACATTTACATTCCTTTTCAGGTATTATAAACGAAGACATTCTTCCGAAAATTCTGATTTTTCTAGATGTCGGTATTTCAGACTATGTAACAGGAAGTACCATGAAATAACAGGTCTATTATATACCTTGTTTGTGGAAATATAAATATCTGAATGCGCTGACAACACGAACATGAGTGCATTACCCGGCTCGAACATCGGAAGTCACTTCGTGAACGACTAACTGCAATGTCTGCGCATACATGACTGCGCAGGTTGGAGCCAATGCATGCGCACGCGTGACTGCGCAAGTTGCAGCCAAAGCATGCGCATACGTGACTGCGCAGCTTGAGCTGAACCGCTTGAAGCTTCCGCTTCCTGTGCGCTTGTGAACGTTCACAGTTACTGCCACGGATTGTGGGATGAATTAATCAACTAATGAGGACGCTTTCATGTATTTCATTATACTGCTTTTTATTTTACTATTCTACTGAGCGTTGAAGGTTTGTGTGTAGTTGATATTATGGTTGGATGAGCGTGTCCATTGTGATTTAATTTACTTAGATATTTTTTGTATCGTCCTGGTATTTGAATTTTATGGAGGCTGATTATGAGAAAGTAATTCTCTGCGGTTTAGCAGATTTTTTTTCTGTTGCGTAACGTGTGATTTACGTTCAATTGAAGAAAGTTGTAAATGGGGATATTTGTTCCCTTTCAATTTAGTATTTTAGTTGGCTTGTGACACTGTTGTTAATTATTCAAACAAAGAATATAATAAGAAAGATATGATAAACTTCTTATACTCCATCAATATCTACTGAATTGCAGAGCCCTGAAAACGACAATTTTGTGATGTCGTAGTATATTTTTATATTAGTTGCTTAATATTGTCTACTTTTTCTGAATTTTTTGTTCAATCTATAATGAAATACTATTTTCAACTTTTGTGTAGTCATTTTTAGGTAACCGTTGTAACCTTCCTTATTCTCGATAATTAACTCTTTTAATTACTTTTAATTGCTAAGTTGGAATAACATCTCTCACACGTGATGGCTACTTCGAGCTAAAAGTGAACTGCACGTCTTGAATACATGATATGATCTGTTTGCTTTATAATCGAACAAACATTTTTTTATTATAATAATTTGTTTGAAATAAATAACTTTGTTATTTACACAATACTCAGTTTTATATAGTATTCTTTTAAATTTACTTAAATAATTTTTGTAGGCACAGATTTGTAGTCTATACAATATAAGCGATTAATTATAAATAATAAATGGTGCATTTTTATACTGCTATAATTATGAAAGCAATACACATTTTATTTTACCTCATATGTCAATCGTATTATAATAATTATTGAAAAATTAAATTAATTACACTCAAACTTAAGCGGTTAACAAAGTTGCAGATGCTCGAAGACGACTGTCTCTTAATTCATTTTTTCTAAATTATCTATTTCCTTTTAACTTCTTGGCGTATGATGTTTTTAGTGACTTCGTATAACAGCATTAATTATTCGCTACCTTAACACTGTCCTAGATACAAAGCATTAAAATATTACACGGAATTTCTACTCGATAATCCATCAATCCTCCAAACTGAAGCTACAGACGTGAATTAAATTAATTTGTATGGCAAATATAATGTAATAAAATTATGGATATTGGAGAAAGAGACAATATAAAAAAATGTCTCGCTTATTATAACATTTTTGATATTTTGATTGTTAGATACAAAAAATACATAATTTCAGTTAAATAACAATATTATGGACGATGTAATTTAAAATATCGAACTTAAAGTACTATATTCGATTTACTCGAGTCTCTATCATACTAAACTGTGAAAGGATCAATGATTCGTTTGCAAATTCACCCCTGAATGAAAAAAAATTCTGACATTTGCTTTGTTTCAATTAAATTTGTAAGTAATAAACAAAGACTTGAAGTCAAGTAAGCTGATTAATGAGAACGAATCTTTACAAAGCTCCGGCATCGCGTGTGACAATTCTAGACAAACATACCTAGAGCCGTATGAATTTCATGCTTCAGCCGCGTTTGACGGTTCGTTAAACAGACCACCGTATGTTTTGTAATTGTTCTCGAAAAATATACGACTTACAGCTTATTTGCCGAACGAACCATAAACTGTAGTCTCTACAGACTCAACCCTTTTCTTATTATATAAAACTATATAAACTCGAATCAAACCAAAGAGACTAAAGATGTTAATAGATATGTACGCGTAATTTCACCAATTTTTGTGGTCGCCATCGGTAAATTTACAAAATAAGGATTAGTTTGTAAACTAGATTTCAACACTAATATGAATATCTGATTTATTGAGAAAAACAAAGATAAAAAGAAGTAAGCTTAAAAACATGTTATTCTAAGTATTCTTCACTCGATTCAACCACTTTTTCCCTATCATTCTCCAAAGAAATAAATGCCACGATAATATCATAAGTGGTATATGTACTGAAGTCACTAATGACCCCATAATCGAATTTCTAACTAATCTTACAATAAACATTTAATTTTCCACGTTTCTGTTATTTTATAGACTAAACGAAATATTCAGAAAGGTTTATTTAGTGTCAGATTTACAAATTATTTTGCATTTTTATTGGAGGTGTGCAATGATCCCAGTATACCACTTTCGTTTGTGAAAAGGATTATAACAATAAAGGATAAATTGAGAGAAATTCTGAAAACGATTGCTGAATTTCTTCACAATTCTTAAAATTTCTTTCAGTCAAAATACTACAATTTACGAGTATTAAATTTTACGTTAAAAGCAAGCGTAGAGCCGCGCTTATCCACTCGACGAAGTCTCTAATAATAATCGTATTACCACAGAGTTCTTTGTTTCGTTCGTATATTCACACAAAATTGAAATAGGGTAGCTGTGTACAACTTCGCTAATTTTCCTGTTTTCAAATTCACTGTCCATAAAAGATTCATAAAGTATGAATTAGAATCGTTAAATAGTATTGGTATGCAGAGAAACTTCGGGTCAAAGCGTTTCAATGAAAAATTACAATACGCAAACAGTAAACATTTTTACGTTAAACACAATGTAGCCAATCTACTTTCTATTCATTGGATACGTTCTACAGTAAATCAATAACGTTAAAATGAATATCAATATGCCAGCGTACTTCATGTTATCTTTTCTATATTAAAGCGCAGCTAATTCTTTTCATCTGTTTGTAGAAAACCTTGTACGCATAGATTATTTCGTTACATCATAACAGGAAGTTGTAAACATCGTGCATAATAACTTTGCTAATTATCTATTGCTATTTTTCCATTCCAGACTATTTGAAAATCGCATTTTTAGATAATAAATTAATTCAAACATCCGGTAAAAATCTAAGTTATAAGACATCCGAAAAATTCACTAAATAAGTTTTGAGAAAAATTATACATCCTTATAGAAGTTAAATTGCCGAAATTGCGCACTCTTACGTTATGCAAATTTAGTAACATTTTATCTTTAGATAGCATGAATTTTCTAAAAATTGTGACAAATGTATAAATTTTCAATGTGTGAAAGCTATAATTCACAGTTAGACTGTTCATATTTAACAATTAAAGTCCGGTATTATGTAATAAGGTTACGACCGCGAAAATGTCCAAACTTCTTCAACAAATTGCCATTCGTGCTTCACCAAATTTATGTGTCGTAAGTAAGATCCGAGGCTATCATCTCTGGGTGCAAATATCGTATTATTAACCTTGCCATGGATGAATTGTAAAACGGTTAAGCAAGTAACTTTTGCAATACTTCATACAATTTGTGTAATTTTTACATTTTTCGAAACGTTTTACTTAATCCTCTATAACGTCGCGTGACTTGGAAATTGCATACATATATTTCAAGTTTCACTGTATTTCTTTGTTACTGAAGTTATTTTACGTATTGTATTTTATTATTATGTCACTATATCGGTATTGAATCATTAATTTAACAATAATTATTGGTTCCCAGTTTTCTGGTAGTTGGAATGTGAAATCATAATCAGCCATAATTTTTCTCTCAAATAAAGAAAAATTCGGTTTTAAAGAGCTACATAGGACGTAGCAATCTTTATATATTTATTTTTAAGCTAATTTGATGTACATTATCGTATAATTAATTTTCTGTATTATTTCTTCATCTCCTCAAAAGCCAAACTGAACAACTCCACTTTCTTATAGATATCTGGATTTTATTACCCACGTAAACAATTAGCGCTGATCATCTCAAAAATCAATATAGTTCGTTTTAAGTACTTAATCAGTTTGGCTCCTGAACGACTCGTACAGTGTTCAATAAATAAACATTTACAAAATTTTACATTTAAGTATCAGCGATACATTAATATCTGAATATTCACATTTGGCAAAGGTAAAATGATAATGAATATAAAGAGTTCATGATCTCCATTATCATTATCATATCCTCCACTACCGATCACTACTATATATGGAGGAACATGTTAATAAAAATATCGTGAAACATGTATTTTGAATTCGTCTTGATGTGCTTTACAATGCAGTGGAAAAAATTATGTGTTCCCATTTGTTTAACCCGAGGTGATCTTGATGTCGTCATGAAAAGAAACTGATTTCGAATTTTTTTTGTTGTCACCTATTGTACACCCTATACCGTTCAACTTTTGTTCTAACCATTTTATTTGTCAGATGGTTCTAAGTGTATGAAAAATCGTGCGTATGAAATATAATATATAAAATATAAAATATACATTTTGTACTTTTATTTAACGAACGTATAAAAGGAACAGAAGATTTAATTCTTCCGCACGTTTTATTTATAAGCCAGCGATTCTTATACTGACTTTCAGTATATTATCTTCGCAGTGACATTCAATGTATGCAATTTGATTTAGTAGAAATATAATAATTATGATTCTATAAATATTACAATCACTAATAAATAGATATAGTTGATTAATTGTATTTATCATGTAATTGAAATATAAATTTCATCATACATAGCATTCATCGTCAGTATAAAAACATCGCAAAGTCGTAAATAATGTTCTTCTTGCACGGTATTAAATCTCGTATTATAAAATTTAATAATCATTTGTCCGTCGTTTATCTTCTTACGGAAAATACTTTTTCTGAAGTCCAGTAGAAAGCACGCTATATGATTTCACAGGTATTAATCCACTAAATACCAATAGTAGTTACTTTCGGAAGCGTAAAAGTCTCTCCATAAATGTTGATGGCTTCACCTTGAAATTAGAGAGTAGGCAGCTAATATTCTTTCAACACTGTGACGAAATCCTCGCGAAACTTTCGATTTGTCATCAACTTACAATATTACTCTATTAACTGCAAACAGCAAATGGAAAAGATAAACAAGGAGTTTCCTATTACTTTATAAACAGGGTATGACAGTTTATGCATTTATAAGAAATTCAACTGCGCAAAAGAGTACAGAATGCAAACAATATGCAGAAATATATACTATAACCAAACAATGAAGTATACCAGCACATTTAGCATATATTAACATTAGGGAGATCGAAATACTTAAATTTGCATATACATACTTCTATCAACGAAAAGGATAACAGCTCAAGCCAGACTCGCAGAAAGGTGGGAATGGCCAATAAAAATTGAGAACGGAATAACACACGAAGTATACGAAAACAGTGTATGCGAAAAGTTCAATATAGAAAAACAGAAAACAAAGAACCATATACTTCAGGATTGCCCGCAGTATATACAAGGTATTTAGAACAAGATCCCTAGAAAACGCAGACCGATGAGAATTACTCAAAGCAGAAAAAGCAAAATCAAATATGGGGATCAGTGAATTACACAAAAGAATATACGAAACTAACAATAAGAGCATTTAGCCTGGAGGAATAAAAAAATCTTAGCGATAAATCAAATATAAAAGCTCATAAGAATACAGTTATAGTGATAAATTATTATACTTTTATATGAGTATGTTATAAGATGTAAAATATAAGGTGTAAACAAAAAAATGGCTGTATACGCGCTGATATGTATTATAAAAATATTATAATAGGAGTAATGCCTTAACATAATAAACAATATAAAATAAGTGTGTGTATGTTTATATATGTATATAACATAACCAAAGCAGCTATTATTATGATATTTATTGGGTGAACAAAATTTGTACGTACATTTCATATGTATACCTACATATGTGTGACACAGTATGAATTTGGATAAATAGGTATCCGCAGTCTAGTTATGATAAATCAAATGACTGCAAACCCGTAGTATAGTATAGCGTTTACTCGTATCTTTTTACTGTACTATATATATATTTACCGTATATTTCGATTAGAAACATACAATATACAGGTTGTCTCACTTCAACCAGGCCACTTAATTATTCTCTGTATTTGTGATAATCAGACTGCAAATGTTTATACAAATGCATTCTTTTTAAACACAATTAAAAAATATGGCCCCTAAGTAAAAACATATTTCACTTTCTAAATGTTACAATTTATATGCACATTATTGTAAATACTTTAAGTATTCTAGTGTATTATCTACATTCGGTAATTTGTTGTATACTTAAAATTTAATTGATGTAATTCTGCATAATTCTATTTCACTATGTTTTTGCTATCTTATGGCACTACTTTTTGCCATCCATTTGGTAACCTAAAGATTTCATCCTTTCAGAAATTTCCATCATTTTAAGCAATGAACTTGCAAGCTAATTCATTCTTTCAACACCAACCAGTGAGAAACGCTACAAACTTTCCTTCAAACTTAATATTTCTCTTTCATAGCAGTTGAAAATTAATAAGAATATGGACTTATTCAGTGCAAACAGGATATTATGATTAGTGGACACCAATTTTGGAGTCTTTGTTTTTAAAATCTTAAAATCTTCGATACGTTTGCGAGACAGAATGAGACTTTTTAGGAACAGCAAAGTTAAGTATTTAAATATTCCTATTTACGTGTCCCACTTTGCAGAGATAGTAGTTATGGTGTTATTATTAGACTTCCGGTTAGGATTTAATAGTATGCAGAAGCAAGTTCGTTCTAGAACTGGTTAATTTTGATGTCGTTATTTTAGTCAAAAGTAGATCTATGGTGTTATTGTGTTATTAACTACTACAAGAACAGTACTGTAGTAGTGTACTATCAGGGCCCTTATACTTAACTATAAAAGGGCAGAATTATCGAGAAAATTGTGAAGATTCCTTGACGAAGGAGGTAGAATCTTAACTTGCAAGCTCAAAGGTCAGGGTTTGATTCCCGCGTGGGATTCTCTGCTTTTTCTCAGTTCCTGTAGTAGGTACTATAATCTACTGTGTTTGACTGGAACATTACATTCTGCAATACTTATACAATATATAGAATAATTATATATATATATATATATATATATATATATATATATATATAAACAAAATAATATTATTTCTTCCTATATGTGCTTCCTCTAGAAAATTAAAAATGAATAAAAACAAGTGAATTCTCAAGATAACCCAACCTTTCATTTAAATTCCTAAGGAATACTACTACGTTCTATGTACATATTAGTTGTAGAAATGAATTCGATGCTTTTATACCGATATTAAGTAGCTCAATTTACGAACCCAAAATTTTCGTACCTTATTGCTTTATCGCGGAACCGAATTTTGTAAACCGGACTTAAAATACAGTGCTTCACTTCTTATGGAGCAAGATCAAGTTCTTCAATAAAAAAAAAAGTAACTCAATACTAAATATATAAGATTTATAACATTATCGAGATACCAATAGTATCTCATGATGAGATACTTCATATAAACTTTTAAATTAGATTTGTATATTTATTTATTTATTTAGAACTTAAGAAACGAAGAACTACCAATAATTTAGGTATACATTAATCATTCATTACGGCGACTTTTCACCCATTCCCAGTTCTTATTAGACAGACTATATATTCTATTGTATTTGGTTCCCCAAGAAGGTCAGAAATAATAAACGATATCAGGCGTATTTTCAAGAATTTGTATAATCTAAGCTTCGAAGGTCTAGTGCGAGGTTTCAAGGAAGATCAGGTTTGTAATGATCGATGGAAAAGCGCGTCGATAACTTTTAGTCTGTAGCATTCCTCTTAAAAGACGGTTGAACGGCCTCGGAACGTCTTGGAGAAGGAATGATTGAGCCGCAGCCGCAGAGCTGCCTCTCCAACATCGTTTAACCGGATTAGGAAGCCAGTCTGAGAAACGGCCCTGTTCCGCGCGCTATACTTCAGATACAATGTCAACACGTGCACAACGCACCACATCGGATCGCGTATGTAGCCTAAGTAGCTTTGATTCCTTCCGCACTAGTACGCATGCGCGGTAGCAGTTCTGTTGGAAGTGCCGCGCGGAAAATGCGAATCTAACGATAAATTGAAGTTTCGCGTGACGAGAAAGATGACGAAGATCCACTTTATGCCAGAAATCCAAAAATGAAGTTACGTTTTTTTCGCCATCGTTATTACTACAATTTTTCCTCGAATTATGCGGTTGTCTTGCGATCTTTGAAGTTGCCGCGACTTTGGAGAATGACAGAATCTATCTACAACATATTTTCGTAAAACGTAAATAATATACGCACACAACATATTATAAACACACTGCAGATTTTCATGCAATTATAGGAAATTTAGGTGTTCGACAGTATATTTTGTAATACCTAAAGGATGAAAAAATTCTATTTAAGCTACGTTTGGATATTGATTTACCTTAGGATTGTTTATCTGATTGTTATGAAATGGAAATGTGTTGTAAAATTCAAAATTTTAGGAAACACTTTTCGATACGTGTAACCGGCATTAAATAATAGTATGTCTCTAGGAATTCTTGAATAACACTTTTGTTGTTGTTATTTTAACATTTTACATATTTTATTCTAAAATATCATATGTATTTCTATTATATTTTAGTATATATATATATATATATATATATATATAACATATGATTATTATTTCTGAACGATAGTACGTAGCTATATACGTAATACAAATTTATGGTAGGAGTGGAAGGGGGAGTCTCAAAATACTCAATTACGCAATACGAAACCAATACCTAAACTCCCGCGTATTTCCAAGGACAACTGTAATGTCCACTTCTGATCCAAAGATGCTATCAATGAATTAACAGGTAGTATTAACAGTCATTTATAGAATACGTTAAAAATGGCTAAAAACAAATTGTTTTTTTGGTTAGAATCTGAATGGAGACAAACTACTCCCCTTCATATTGTTATTATTAACAAAAAATTTTCAAGTGTCAGGAAGTGACCATCACACTGTCCAGGAGAAATCAAGTACATAGTCATTATTCGCATTCATTCCAACATTACTTTCATCTCTTGACAAAAGAGCCAACTCTATAGTGTGACGAATGCAATTCATGAGTAACAACTACCTATATGTTCCTCAATTGCTCAAAATACAATTTACTGCGTAAGAATCACCAAATAAAATCTTTTAGAAATAACTTGAAAGATGAAAAAGGAAATTTATCGGAATCCATTAAAGAGTCCAAATTGTACAGCAACATAGTGTAATACAGGCATGGTGCAAGTATACTGTCAGCATACTCTTTCACGGTGTGCTACTAACCTTGAAGTTAATGTGACATTAACACTAAAACTACCAACAATTGCATTGTACTTATTTATAAGTAAATAAATATATATAACTAAACTTATACAATACATACATTACTTATACAAAGACATTAGAACTATGGATACTTGAAATATATAATACAATGGAAATAAATATTTATTCATTCTCTTTCCATAAAATCATGGTAAATTTGCAAACATTCATTCGGGTAAATTTTCACGACTTTTAGGAATGAATCGAACGAATCATTTTGGTAATTCTAGCGTGAAACGATGAATAAAAAAGAATCGGGTAACATGCCAGGATCCAAGTAGCTATATGATCCCTATCTGCAACTATCGACACTTTTTAAGACTTTTACAGCGTGTTATGAACTTTTAGAATCCCCAGGACAGATACTTTTGCAACGATCGATACAACAAATTGCTCAGCCATTACCCACTGAATTGCTGAAGCAACGATTATGTTGTTTCGTGTAGATAGTTATCTTAATCTCGACGAAAATCGTCTGTTTTTAGTCCCCTGGTCGCAGCGCCCAATAAGGGATCTCGAAAGGGTTGCAACACACACGTTCGAACACATAATTCTCGACATACGTGATGGATTATCTTTAATTCCAGCTCAGTGCCACCGTCTGACAGAAGTACATATATACTCATGTTTTCCATCGATCTTATAAATTACTCGCTCGTTACTCGGCAAACCGCCTCAAGGGAATATTTTTCTAATATTCTCTTTCAACGATAGACGTCCTATCACGATTTCAGGCAAGAATTGACGATGTATTTAATCCGATAAGTCAACAGAGAGAAACTGAGAAGCGCAATTTTACGACAAGTGCTGCTCGTGTGCGGCTTTCAAAAAGTTGAGAAGATCTTGACCGATTTCTTCCAGCCACTTGTTCTTCCTTTATCTCTGGTAGGTTTTAAGGGTAAAAAGATACGCGAAGAATTAGAGATGCGATTAATTCAAGGTTCCAGTCTAGAAACTTCATGCAGTCTTCATTGAAACAACAAAAATTAATTAACATTTTTAAAATGAGATCCTTGAATATTTTTCAATAATTGAAGGATATACCGTTACTACAATATTTCACTTTTTTTTTTTTTTTAATAAATACTGCAATGAACTTAGAGTAAATGCATCTAATATCACCATGCGTAATATTTTATGAAACATACATTTTCAAATATTATACATTCGGTTCCTATTTCGAAACAATAATTTCTTTAAAACGCATCACATCAGTTGACTTACTTTTTATACTTATTAATTTTGTAGGCTATAGAATATATTTTTGAGGAAATAGTTGAAAAATTATCGCATATAAAATTACAAACAAGAAGCAAATTATTGCTAAAAATCATTTCGTCAAAGCAAATTATTTATACTTTTCTTTTTACTTCAAAACGCTATTTTATTGATGTCAACAACAATATGTACGATAACAAAAATAGAAACGTAAGCATTATTCATTGCAAACGAGCGTAGATATTTGTGAGGTTGAATTTTCAGTCTTTGCATGCTTTTTACGAACAAATGGAAGAAACGTTAATATTACTTAAAAAATCTCCATAATTCTAACTGACAAATAAACTAATCGACATAAGATGTTAATAAGATTCAAAACAACTGTATTGTTTTAAATATTTCAATTTAGCGGAGTGTACGAAAACTTTCGTGAATGACTATATAAATTTACATCCATACTTAACGAGCACAGAAATAATCCAACTCGTATAGTTCTCTAGCAAAACTCTTCGTAAATTGAGAACAGAATTTCTCCAATACAAGAATGGGGCACGCGACAACATCCATCTTATGCGAAGTAATACTACGAATTTGAAGGAGGAATATAGGTTTCTTGTTTAACATGGAACGGTATTCAGCTTGGATACTTCGGTTTTAATAACGGCGAAAACGTAGTAAATTGTAAGATGGTTGGAGATTACTGTGTAACGCCTTATTCTTTCGTCGTAACGGGAATCGAATTGCTGACTGCATATTGCGTGTCATTCCCATTCTACTAATTCCGTTCCGTTCATAGCAAAACATTGTATGAATACACAAAACGATTACCTCGAATAATCACTAATAATAAAGTAATTGCACGTAGAATTTTTGGATAAAACGATGTCATTGAAATTGTACTACTTATTATTCGATGTTACAGTAGCTAAGCCGTTTTTTATTAGGTTCTATATTTTATGCAAACAACACCAATATTTAGTGCCACGAGAAATAGTACTAAATTTACTATTATTAATTAGTAGTTGATGTTTTTGTTATTTTTTTTAATTAAATTCTATATTGATGATAAGTCACATTACAATGTTTAGTATAAAGTTCACTAGTCGTAAAAATAACGAACGTTTTTATTCTAGTATTAAGATGATGTATAGCGAGATTCAATTCAACGATTGAATGGAACCACGTATTTTCTTCCTTCAATGGCCTCATTCAAAATTATCAGTCACCGTAATTGTTCACCATAAATCTCAAACGTCAGAGCATCAAAATGCTTAACCACGACACAATGGAGCATGCGAAAGAACCACCACAGTACTCAAGTAGAACCGGAAGTTACATGTCAAGGGGTTACTATGGTTCAGATGCTTTGATTGCCTTTGATTATAATTCAATCGTTCTATTTTTCTTCGTGTGTTTTCCCAATTTTTCCCTCGTATTCAATAAGATGCTAATAAGTCTCTGTTTTTCTCTCTGCGAAGGACGTATACAGAATGTCTCGCAAAACAAAGGTACTATCAACCACGAGGCGATTCTATATGAAAAAATAAGTCGAAAATGTAAAGTGCATCCTTTTTGGATTTCATCCAGAGCTTAGTTTTCGGGAAGCTTAAATTTAGAGATTCATGGAGTGGGTACACGTGCACTCAACTATCTTTAGCCTTGATGTTTCCATTAATAATCGGAGATAGTGTTGTAAAAACTATTAACCACTTCGCTAAAAAAGAAGAACATACGACGGACAAAGGGAAGTTAAACATTGGGATTTGTGTACACAAGTACCAATAACTTATTCGTTAGACATTTTATGTCACATTGGTTACTACCATCTTCAAAAAACGTCATAAAGTCTGCTGAGTCAAAATTTAAATTACTGAACACAAAGAAAACACAAAAATAGGCGATGTAAAATATCAGATCGTCTCAATGTTCTACAGTGGCTACAAAATGCATTTTCATATTACCGTATTTATTTTTGTATTTAGGTATTAATTAATTACGCGGCCAAATATACTAAATTTCGAATTATTAAATAATACTCTTATGCGACTACCCAAATTTATCGCTTTAAAATTCAAATGTAAAGCCTAATAAAAAGTCACTTCGTCGAAAGATTGAAGAAGTATGCGCGAATACTTTTTGTAGTCACCGTATTTGTTCATGAAAAATTCATTCCTATCTTAAAATATAGCTTTCTTTGTAAAATGTGGTATCTCTTTATATCACTTACCCATTAAGCCTTTTTCCCGTGATTTGATTTCTATTATCATTCTTATATACGAATATTGACCAAACAATGACTTGCGAGCCGCATACAGCTTATTGTATATGTATTTATACCATTTACTATTATTAATATTTTTATAAGTTTGCTGATTTTATTAAAATTACATTCGACTTATAAAGGTAACTCGTAACTTAATCTTGAACTGGCATTGGTAAGCAGTGATATGAATTGAAAGATGAGGCTACTGAGTATTTATGAAAGGTGCTACATGCTTCTATCGTGATAAGATTTAGCCACCACTATTATATACAATAGAAACAGTTAAATATTTCCCATTTTTATGAATATACGAAAAAAAATATTTAATAGATAAATAAATTTAAAATCGGTGCATTCGAAACTGGTTTAATAATAAGGTATCGTAGCTAAAGGCTTAAATTAGTAAGTAATAAATTGCCAGGGACGCAGTTGAACGCCTTCTGAACCCACGTGTAGAGTGAAGAGCAAAATAAGTACGCCTCAAAGTTCAATGTGCGTGCGTAAATGAACTTCGCGAAGTGAATGCGGTAAAGGAGCCACTAGAACTGAAATCAACGCATATGGCGAGCAAAGATTTAGCGCACATGGCGCATATGGAGCCCAGTGAACAGGACAACAGCGTAACCCATTAAGTTTCTTTGTGTGAAACTGAAGAAGTTGCACAAAGAGAATTTTCATTCGTATTGATGAAAATGAAAGAGTTTCTAAAAATAATTAAACCCTTAGTTCTCATTGTTTTAACACTAGAATTACGAACAGTTAAGGTACTTACTTGTACTAAAGAAATTATAACGACAGATACTTGAAGAACTATAATAATGCAACAGAAATAAATTTTCGTTCATTCTTTTTGTAAAAAATCAATTCAAATATTAAAAATTGCATCGGTATAAATTTATACAGCTTTTATGAGAAATTAGAAGCGGATCATTTTGACCACGTTTGTAGTTTTGTTAATAAAGCCACATGTAATAGTTTGCGATTTTTTTACTATCATCTATTTCTCAGATCAATAGATTAATTTATATATTTAATGAATATATAAAAGTGTGCCCTATATAATACTTAAAAGCCAGAAAATTTCATTGAAAAAATAATTCTATTTAAAATTGAGTAGCTTTTTTGGGCTAAATTATGTGTTGATCAACTGACGAAAAAAATTGACAATTTTTGTCTTTTTTTTCAAAATTTGTTTTTTTTTTCAAACAAAATTGACAACAATTTGAAAAACTTCTTTGTGTTATTTTCACAATTCGCTATATTCGGAACTGTATACCCTTTATATAAAAGATAGCTACTGAAGTTCAGTGAATTATTGCTGAAACTGGTCTGTTTACGTGCATTTATGTAACGCAACAACAAATTGGCATTTTTTACAATGATGCACGAATGCGCAGGTAGGGAATGAGAGACGAGAGAAGTGGAAGGTTGGAGAGGTCAGCCAAGCGTACCGGCGAACATCCGCTTCCGCAGGATGTACGATTGTCATTTTCTTTTTTAGGTTTCGACCACCGCGATTCATTGAGAATTAATTTCCCTAATAGGGAGGAAATGAATGTAACATTGTCCGAAAATTAATGATATCAAATTTTCCATCCTGGTTACGCTAAACTAATTTACAAAATAAAAAAATGACAAATAACTTAAAATATGAAATGATTTAGGATCGTGTTTATATTACGCTCGTTGTAATCAACCTTTCCAATAAAAGCAAAATTATATTCCACCCTGCTGCGATTTTCGAGATTCTATTAAATTTAATCACATGTTTGTTTTCTTTTTTAGGAACGTTTTATAATTCTGAGCAAAAGAACTTTCAACATAGAAATTGAATTTTACATTTACAAATGTTAATTACAACTTCTTTATATTTGTCTCAAGAGTAGAAAATGATCTAAAAAAAAATAGGAACACAATTAGGTAAAGAATGACTCGGGAATGCCGCAGGATTAAAGTACTTACAAAAGTTATCCTTTCCATCGCTATACTGCCCTTCTTAGTCTAATTTCTCTAACATTTTTGGACATCTGAAGAATGAGGCTTCTAATTAGTAAAACCTTCCATAAAACAATTAAGACAAATAATTTATTTTTTTTATTTAGGTTCTACGAAGCATGTAGCAACCATACTCTGTCTTTGCTTAAAAGGTGGAAAATATGTAATGCTTCAAATATTTTAAACGGCACTGAAAATTGACATTTGGTAAATAGTACATCTCAGTTTAGAAAGGCAATATGGGCACCCATACTAATCTAAACGTTAGTAGATGGAAATAAAATTTTCTAATATAACTACAATTTTTTGAGAAATATGATTCACTTTTTCTCAACAAAAAATTCTATAAACACAATGATTCTCCCCTTTTTGAATTAAAAAAATTGTATGAAAAAAATTATTCATTCTGATTCAATAAAAAATTGTATAGCGAAAATAAAATAATGTACACTTAGGCGCAATAACATGTTAATGTTCTATTGAGATAATTATTTTAGAAACATTATACTATTGAAGTGTGCTTCATATCAAAAGATAAGGTAAATTGTAAGTAAACAATAATTTACAATATGATTATGGGTAGTTCTTCAAAATAAATTATTTCGATAATAAACTTCATTGGGAAATGATATTCAGCTGAATCTCAACCAAATAGAATAACAGTACAGAGACAGAACTTAAGTTATTAAATTAAAACATCATTTTGAAGTGAAATTCACACTTTTGCCTTTGAAGAAGGGTAACAGATGTCATTGCAAAGATCGCAAAAGGAAAAATACGATACAGCCGATCGAATTTCATTAGGAATACACACACGATGTGAGTGCTTTATCGACGTAACCCTAGATGTGTACCATCTAATCAAACAGGTAACCAAACACTCAACATTACGCGGGGATCTACATCGTGTTTGCGCATACATGAATGCAAATCAGTGCGAATTGTGCTTAACGCTCTGAGTGAATAAATGAAAAGTACAAGGTTGGAAAATTTCCCTATACAAGATGGTGCAATTATAATAATACAATAGAACATTAATTACGATAAAAATAGAATGCATAAAACAATTAAAGTATATCAACTCCCAACGGTTTTATTGTTTCAACTGGTTCTAAGCGAAGAGAAGCAAAGAATTGAAATAAACTTGATTGATTAAACTGTTATTTATATCATGCCGTAGTATGGATTGAACTAAAAACAAAAATCAAAGTAAAATATACTATAAATAATATACTACAATATAGTATAATATACTATAAATCAACTCCCTAAAATTTTGGGATATTTTTATTTGAAGTACAACTTTGCCTGGTACTTTTTTACAATAAGGCCATAGAGTAGGTACTAAAAACTGAACATTTTTTATAGCAAAAATTTTTGTTCATACCGCACTATTACAAAGCTATTTTTTAAATAAACCGAAAAACAAATGACGTTGTAAGGATTGAGATCAACTTTGATTTCCTAATTTATAGTAATCGTGGTGACTTTTATTTTTTCTGTACTATGTAACTGTGCAAGATGGAGCAACATTTTTCTGATAAAAAAATGTTCAATTCTTAGTGCTCTACCTATTGTAAAAACAGGCTCAGGCAAGGTTGCATTTCAAAAATGAATAAATACTGAAATTTTAGAGAATTGATTTCAATCTCTCAAGGAGATTTCCTGCAGACAAAAAAATTCTCCACGTACAGTCCATTATGCTTTACAGGCATGCGAACTTGCATTACAATCAGGACTTTCGTGTTTGGTGAATTTCGCTTTAAGTGGTATTCGAATATTAATGGAGTAACTGCATATGCTGTAAAATAAATGGGATAGTCAAAGTGGTGTAAAACGAATAAATCAATCGAGCGAGCTGTTTTATGAATAGTACAGATGAATCGGCAAATTGGTTCTCAAGAAATTGCGAATAGTTGTTCATTATCAAAATTGACTGTTGATATTTTACATCACAATTATTATCATCCTTACCGATTAACGGTTTTACCAAGAACTTCATGGAAAAGATTTTCATAAACGTGTTGTGTTTTGCCAATAACCATTACAACAATTGAAAATCAATGCATTATTTTTAGATAACATACTGTTTACAGATGAGTCAAAGTTTAGAAATCACGGACAAAGCACGAAGTAAATACACGGAATATTCATTACTGGGCTGTCGAAAATCTTCATTGGTCGAGACCAGTGAATCATTAACATTCATGGAACGTTAATGTTTGATGTGGAATAGTCGGAAAAAGAATTGTTCGGCCTTTTTTTATTGAAGGTACTCTAACACTAGATTTACGGATATTGATTGCATAAATTGACAAGTTTCCCGAAAAATCGATCTTGTAAGATTGGGGAGGAGATCATGTCGAATTATAATAACTATTGATGTCAATATATCAATCAAAGTCAACATAAATTGTTTAGAAACAATATATGATCTCTCTAGCTTTAAACATGATATCTGAAATTCGTGAAATTGACGAGTTCCGTAAACCTAGTGTTAAACAGTTCTAAATACTCATCGTTTTTAGAGAATGCGTTGCCAAAGTTGTTAGAAGATGCGCCTTATGAACATCGAATTCGAATGTGGTGTTAGCGTGACGATTGTGCAGCAAGTGTCACATTAAATAATGTATTGTCTGAATTTTGTCTAAATACTAGATTAGTCATGGCGGTACGATAAATTGGCCGGGTCGGTCTCTGGACCTTAATCGCTTGGATTTTTTGTGGGATACATCACAAGATAAAATGTACCAGGATGTTCCAACAACGGCGTAACATATGCGAATTATGGATGCATGTACAGTGTTAAATCGGGACAATAGCGTGATTGAAAGATGCATGCAATCATTTGTGTTTCATCTACAGAAGCGCGTAGAAGTAAGTTCCAAGCTCAAGGTTATGGATATCGTACGTTATCTAGTTTGTACAAAGTTACTTCTGGCCTACGAGTTTCTATCGTCGTATCGTTTTATTAGATTAGACAGTTTGTCATTCGTTGCACTTCTCCGGAGTATTTACAAGTTACAAAATAATGGAGCAAATGCCATAACACTTTATTCTATTTTTATTTCTTCATTATGATTACTGTTTATAATTTACAAAAACTTTTGTGTCGAAATATTATACCAAGTTTAAGAAATAATTGGTAAGCGTCCAGGGAAAAGTCCGGATATATACACTTTGTCCTAAGTTCGTGAATTTGTAGCTAGACGCCCTGAGAATTTACTTAAAGAAAAGACAAAATAAATCAAATGTCATCACGGTGAACGTCCTTTGAAATCATATCATACATCATTAAAAAATTGTTACTCGTCCACTAGTTACGAAAATAAGTGAGTTGATCAAGTTGTTATGTGGCCCACCCTGTATATTCCAAACTAAATATTTCGAAAGCACCAATAATTAGAAACAACAAGAAACAGGGAACCCTTAGCGAAATTAGCAAGAGTAAAACTCAAAGCGCAAACTCTGCCTCGCCATTTTGTATACTCTTGCTTGCATGGCCTATCAACGCATAAATAAAGTCCCTGAAGTACAACGCAGAATTTCTTTAATTCCCCACTGGTTCTCCGTATAAAGAGCCTAACAAGCTGCTCGATACGATACACCTACTCATTTCGTTTACTCGTACCATCTCCGCGATTCTTCCAGGTAACTCCTTTGCCTGGTCTCTCTCATTAACGCTCAAATTACTCGCGAAGATCGTACGACGTGTAAAAGTGTGGTCAAAGCGCAGCGGAATGTCTGTCGCCTCGCTTTATTAGGCGATCACCGATCTACTGGTACACAGTGTCGCCAGTACACGGCATGCAAACGAGCCTTAACTCTCTTACTCCTTCTCTCCCTACTATGTCCTTTCTTTCGTATCTTCTATGGGGAACTAGAGATGGGATGGAGTTCTATATGTACCCATGAATCACATTCAGTTGTGTGTTCAAGGATTGATAAACTGTTATACAAAGGTTCTTTCCAGAAGGATTATGAAGAACCTAAAAGATGTTATAACTTGGAAATTACAAAGTTCGGTATTCTCGAAGCTTTAAATTCTCGAAGTTTCGAATTTCCAAAGCTTTGAATTCTAAAATCTCACAATTTTCAACGAGCTGAATTGTCAAAGTTTCGAAGTTCCAAAACTTGAAATTCTCAAATCTACGGTATCTCAACGCTTCGAAGTTTTTAATTTGCAAAACATTGAATTTTTAACGCACCGAATTCTCAAAGCTACGAATTGCCAAAGTTTGCAATTCTCGACGCTACAAATTCTGAAACTATTGAGTTTTGGATGCTTCAAATTTTCAATGCTTTAATTTTGCATAATTGTTGGTATGCATAAAATCTTTGAAGTAAGGCGCTAAATACTTCAAGAATTAGAAATTAATAATAGCAAATTTAATAAGCAAAATGGAACGTTATAAGAATGAATCGTTTATTTGTTGCAATAGTGACGAATAGTTATTATGACGAAAATAATTCTCACCTACATCGGTTCTGGTTACGATTTTAGCGTTTGAAATGATCGTTCCATATTGGTTCTGTATTGGTTATCGGTACTATTTGTATATCTGTTCCATTTTGGTTACGATTATGTTTGTAGCACACATTCACATTTCGCTTAAAAATAATACAAAACAAATATATTCTCGAAAACGAGTTTAAATATTTTAAACAATTATAATTTTGCAAAAACATCATTGAGATAAAAAGTTGGTACAAGAAAATACAATATTATCGTAATTTGGTGCTATAAATTCTCATTTGCTATTGTTTTTATATCAGTAATTCAAAGCCACAAATTAGGAGTTGTATCATTATTGCTGTGAATAAACGGTACATTCTTATATCGTTCTATTTTGCTTGTTATATTGATCCTATTATTCATTTTAAATTTTTAAGCTATTTAACGCCTTTTCTTCAAAGATTTTATACATACTAATAATTTCGCAAAATCGGAGTATCGAAAATTCTAAGCATTCGAAACTCAAAACTTTAAGAATTCGAAGCGTTGATAATCTGGAGCTACAAGAATTTCAAGTTTTGAAAATTCAAAACTTTGAGGATTTAGACTTTTGAGAATTTGGTGTCTTCAAAATACAAGGCTCTGAAAATTTGATGTTTCAAAAACAACCGGAATCGTAACCGAAATCGACATCTACATTGATTTCAGTGGTTTATAACTGTTACAAAAAATAACGATTATGTGAAACTGTTGCGAAGACCGTAATCGATATTATAACAATTTTCAAACCTCGACCACAGTGCACAAAAATTAACATGTGAATATTTTCAGTGGACTTTAGAAGATAAGCATCTGTTAAGACGAATGCATGTAATTCGAATATTATTCATAAGTTTCTGATGCTCTATTCTACGTATGTGCAAAATGTTCGGGTTATTCAAATCGTCGTGGAGTTCCAAAATGCACATCGAGTTTCAACAATTTTGTTCGCAATAACATAAACTACATGGGGATTTAACGTGAAAGAGCATCTGTTGAATAATTTGCAACGAAGCGCCTGCTTTAAAATGGCAAGTTTCGTAAATTGGTAACCGGCATTATATAATATTAAGTTGTCCCAAAAGTTCCTTTCGTTTTCTTCCTAAGTATCAAATGCAGAAAATTTGATGCACCATGCAATTTATTAAAGAGTGCAAAAAATCATTGAGCTTTTATCTTCTTCTATCTATCAGAATTGCATCGATGCCACTTTTTTGCAGCCTCGAAAAACCATTTTGCCTAACAAAGCCGAAAACACGGAAAGAAAAATTTTTGACAACCTAATAGATTCATTTTCACGGATATTGTAGGTAGGTGTTAGATTCGATCCTACTTGCAGTACACTTCGTCCCATCTCTACTGGCTTGGTTCGCCTTGCTGAGGTCGTCTAGTTGCAAAACTCGTTCCTGGGGCTACAACACGCATGGCTCGCAGTTATCTCTGCTCGGGGAGAGATAGGAGGGAAAATAAAGGGAATAAAAAAACTCGAAGGGGAAGGAAACGAGACGAGACGATACACTTGACGCTGAAGGAACTCTGTGCGAGAGGTAACCTTCTGAGTGTTCTTGCGATACCACTTTCTGGTTCAGACTATAGGGTCAGAAAATAATTCTGATAACATTTTTCTGATTTAGGGCGACATTACACGGAAACTCGAATGTTTTAAGTCTTTGAATTGAAGAGTGTCTCGGTAATCATGGTACAATCGAGAGGGGAATAAATCTACGTGAAAAAGTAAAACGAAAATGTAGAATAAATTTTTTTCATAAGAAGCTTAGCTTTCGAGAAAATAGAATTTAAAGATTTACGGAGTACCTAACTATTTTTAAGATGTCTATACTAATGATGTATGATAATGTCGTGATAAACACTTATCCTAACGATGAACTTCGAAAATAGGGTTCCCGAGGATGTCGAGATTTCCGAGATTTTCGGGATTCCTGAGAACTATAAAATTATAAAATTTGGAGTATAGACCCAAATAAAACCCAATTTTATGATATATACACTTTCTACGCAATAACAATTCATATACAGACAATACTCTGTATTAAAATTAAAGGTTCTTTTAATTTTTTGGTTGGAACCCGATATTTCTGGGATTTTACACATATCTAATCAATACAGTATCGAGCAACCCTAGTGCGTCGATAAATGGAATAAAGAAGATAAGATAGGGGAAACTAACAGTGACGTTGTTTGCTGACAATCGCATGGTTTTCTTTCATCCCCATAGCTTTCTTTTTTGCTTCGTTTTCTATAGTGCCCAATATTTTTGACCCAGACTGTAGATACTTATAGCACAAGAAGCTAAACTGCGAAACTCTGAAAGTAGATCATTAAATACAGAATTGCTCGGAATAAAAGATCAAATATGGCTGGCAATGCAAGAAATTAATGATTCATAGTAGCAGGCTTCACATCTCGGTGCATACTTAAGAAATTCTTTTCGAAACGCAAGGAAAAGTTCTAACGTGAAGAAAACTACTACTTCATAAAACGGTAATAATCTCCTGACAAAATGAACGCGCGTTGAAGTGCATAAAATCAGCATTAAGTGCATTTTAATGTAATTAAATAGTACTAATGTAGCATTAAGTCTCTTACGTCAATTACAACGTAGTTTCAGTTGAAATCTTATATTTCAAATTCATTTTCCCTTGAATAATTAGTTCCGCACATACGCTAGCCTATATTTCGCTCATGCGCATTTAACGACCAAAAATATCCAAGAATTATGCCGGGTTTTCAGATGGTGCCACTCGAATAATACTAGTAGATCGTTCAGAAAGTTCATGCGCGTTTTCGCAACGTTAAAACGACGAATTTTTAACAGATGAGTACCTTGTCTAACATGAAATCTTGTTACGCAAATTTTACGCGTTGTTCTTGAATCTCTATCATTAGAATCTTTCAAATTACTATTAACACGAGATTTATAGAACTCGTCAATTTGACGGATTTCAAATTGTATCCACAAAGTTAGAGAAATCATAAATATCGTTTTTTGGCAATCCATAGTGACTATGATTAATGCAGTGATATGAATATTTATTGTAATTCATTTCTCCCCTCTCTGATTTTCTACCTTCGAGTAATCATTTATAATATACAGTAGAACGCTGATTATCGGAATTTCGGCTATCCACATGACCGATTATTCGAATTTACAATAAGTCATGTATGTATTTATTTAAAGTACGTATCTAAGAATGTTTATATTTTGGAATACGTATTCTACCTATTCGTGAAGAGACATTACTGAACGAACTTATTGCAGCATTTGTTATTTTATTAAAAAAACTTAACAATTTAAAATATTGGATTCATTTGCTTAGGATTTGGCGATGCACCAGAAACTATGACACGCAATATATCTGGATACGTAGGCTATAGAAATGATGATATTCATGAATGGATGAACATCGACAAAAGTGGACCATGATATGTATATATATTTATTTATTGTATTTCTCTTACTAAGTATGTACTCTTTTCTGTAAAAGCCGTTCAAAATTGTTTAATTTCTAGCTGATTTAGAACGTAATCAAGAATTTGATTATTTTGGATTAATTATCTGAAAAGTTAATTATCGGAACTGATTTGTCCCTCAATTAATTTGGGTAATCTATGTTCTACTGTACCTATTTTTCAGGAAACCTGTGAAAGCATACTATCAATATCCGTACACCTAGTGTTAATAACGCTAGTTGAGCGCACGTTCCGTAACGCATCTTTAAGGCTCACATCCACCATTTTGAATTTTTTGAACGATCGCAATATGATCACGCATGCAATCATTTTAAAATATCGTACAATTTTTCAAAGCTGTCTCAGGAGCCTTTATTTCAAGCTAGAGTGCATACAGCAAATAGAAATGCAGAACAGCATTAATAAATTAGTATTAACGTATTAGGTTGGTGCATACGAAATGTAGTTTCTCAAAGTAGGATTTTGAACATAAGTAGATTTTTCAAATCACTATACACAATTAATTAAAATAATTGCTACAGTATTCCAACAATTATCTAGTTCGTTACTTTACATTTATGAAAATCACCAATTTTATAATTTTTTAGTCGTTTCTTTAATTTACTATTAAAGAAAGAATTATCAGCTTCTTCTTATGAAACAGCATTTCAAGGTTTTTGTGTAATAATTCTCGTCGCTATTTCTTCTAGTATGTAAGTACTTATATGCTACAATCTTATAAACTATAAAAAAAGAGCAAATGAAATATTGCATTAACGCAAAATTGGTCCCTGATGGATTAAGTATTGCATTCGAGCTTTCAAAAGAAATTAACAGTATCCTAATGATAGTTCTTTAAAGAACGTAACAATTCTGTGTAGACTACACTTGTCAGGAAAATTTACGCAGATGACAAATCGTAATATGGAGGACGATCATAATGACGTCTCGTCGCATGTAGGTTAAACGGAGACAGCTTTCTAGGATCTTTTTTTCCAATGTCTTTGGTAAAAAGCTGCACTATTTACCGGTAAAAGTATTACAGAACGGTACGAAGCAGCTATTAGTGGATATAATAAGGATAATTTTGCACAATTTCACCGTCACATTTTTGCCAGACGAAGAACACAATTGTCCCTGGAGCAGAATTAAAAAAAAAAAAAAAAAAAAAAAAAAAATAGAAAAAACAATGAATACTGAATAGAATGTCGCAAGAAATTATGTGGTTTTACCGTATTGAAGATTTATGGTTGGAAAGTTTCGTAAACAAAGCATTAATATTAATTATGTTGAAAGTTTGGATGGATTCGTCATAAAATTGATTTAAGAAACAGTCAAAAACGTTTTGAAATTAATATTAGTTTGAGAACTGAAAAGAAAAACGAAAAAAATAAGATTTATTTTTCAATCGTAATCAATTTATTTCTAGATCATTTTTGTTAATTTATGGCAACTTTATACTCAAATACTTCTTGATAAGCTTTGAGACATGTAAAAAGTTGAAGACTCATCAAAAACTTGAAATGCCTCATGAAGTGTCAATTTTTCCCAAATGATATACTCTAATGTTATCATAAAATGTACCAATGAACAGATCAATGTACAAAAATATACAGTTCCATTTAAAAGAAATGTGCATCTGAATTTTTCTAGGCGTATTGTAACCATTCAACTTTTCCTTTTCCAATTTTTTCGTATCTATATAAGTCGGCCCAATTGCATGACTCACCTCGGAAAATTTATATATTAGTCGAAAGCTATTAGGTACTTTTGTGATTATTTTGATAAATTTGTTGGCTGAGCTGACTATTTTAATAAATTACTTCGCTTAAGAAACTGTGAAGGTCAAGAACTTAATATTATAAATGAATGAGAATAATATTAATTTAAAAAAGCTGAACAAATAAATTGATATTAGTTAATAAAAGTAGGTATCTCTTAAAGCATGCAATCATTACTCAGCAAAAGTTCTGAGGAATTAATTACGCACTGTAAAATTTAATTAATTACCGTACAAAATTTGCTAATTATTTTGAGCAGTATTATTACGTATGTATAGAAGGTATTAAATATGTTGATGTTGCACTTACTAATTTACGAGGCTACTTTATGGGATCTTACCTGAAACATAAAAAGGAATTTTTCATTACATAATGATATCCACGTATCGTTTTATATTTATTACTTTTAAAATTCAATTTCAAACTGCATTTGTAAGAATCGAAATTAACTTTAAATTCATACGCTCTGCATCTAAACAAAAGCATAGAAATCAAGCATTTAATATCCAGAACAGACATAAAAGAGAAAAGAGGTATAAAAAGTTTCTGAAATATTAGTCTTGAATCATTTTACGAGATCAACGCCATAAAATCGTTCATTAACATAAGACAACATACTTTGTATGCATTAATAAAAAACCTGAATTGCAAAAAATGCAAGATGCATATAATATGCAACAATGTACAAAATATCCAAAGTAAGGTACACATTACAACATATAGAGAGTAAACAAATTTTCTATCTAGACGCGATTCTTTCACTTATGCTTACAATAATATGAGTTTACATAAAAATATATAATCTAATTACCATTATTTTATTCTTTACCGTCTTTATCGAAAACAGTCTTGCTAAAAAAGTGTATGAAACATTTTTATAGGGAGAAATAAAATCCTGTCGGATGTGACGGTAGACAAAATTTGTATTAATTTTAAATGATAAATAATTTATGGCTAGAAGAAAAAGTATCACCGAACCTAATTTAAAAAAATTCTGATACTTTATCAGAGAAAGAAATATTTGATATTTTCCTATCTTTACAATCCAATGAGGTAGTATACAGCGGAAGTTTTTTCCATATTTGATTTGTGATTTTCTAATTATTTTCTCTTACACAGTGATTTCATTATTTTTGCGCAATGGTGTTTGGTTTACTATAATTATATTTTAAGCAACTTTAATCATTTTAGTGCGCGGTTTGGAAGATCATAGAAGCCAAAATTAACATGTTCAGTGGTCAGTGAGCAACGCTTTTAAGTAAGATTATTGCAGAGAAAGTTTTCCAATCATGCGCCTGCAATGTTACATTTGTTAACTTTAGGAAGCGCAGCACTAGTTTCAAGAGACTATGATTAGAACCCAAGTACCACTATTATTCTAACTGCTTTATTGAGGAAGAGAAACAGAATTTTGTTATAAGAAAGATACTACAGGAAAATCATTATTAGCGTCTTCTCTTCTTTGAATCTATAATTTCGTGGTATAATACAGGAATTCATACATCATTAGTACAAGTGTTATTTAATTTTACAGTTAGAATATGATAACATAAATGAAAATTATGTAGCTTGATGACACATACAAAGCAGTTAGAACGAAATTAGAACATGATTCTTTACTTCACGTCAAACATTCACTTCCGTTTAAAAGTATCCTTGCTTATTTTTTACGGATGCAATTTAACTACAAAATTGAAGGTAATGGAAGCTACAGTGATTTCATTCTTAATTATGATAGAAATTATTTGTAGGAGAATAATAGTCCTACTTTCAGTCATTTATTAGCCTCTTAATTTTCAACGCTACAAATCCTCAACGTTTTACCAATTTTTAAAGCACAGAATTTTCAGCGCTTCGAATTTTTAAAACCTTGAATTCTCAACGCTAGGAGTCTGAAAACTTCGAATTCTCAAAAGTTAGACTTCTCGAAGTTCTGAATTTCCAATGATTCCAATTTGCAATGCGCTGAATTTTCAAAGCTTCCAATTTTTAACACTTGATGTTCTCAAAGATGAAAATTTTAGTTTTTGAATTTTAGAAATCTCTCTATGTCTCTTCTAAAGCTTTAAAATCAACTAAAATATCGATTTCACGTACAGTTCCAGCAGTTTTTGAATTCTCTAATTGATTTTACAAAACTGCTAAAGTGTACGTACAAAATTTCTTACGTATAATGTTATGTATTTGATGATTTTTAAGTAAATAATGGAATCAATTTAAGAACCAAAATAAAATCGATATGGAGCCAATATTGAACCAACATAAAACTGATATTTCAGAAACTACTGAAACCGATATGGAAAGAACCTATTTTGTCCTACAGTTATAACATTATTTATCTTCTTCACATTTGTTTTGGGAAGAACCTTCATGCAACAGTTATTAATTAGTTGCGAGTCTTTATGCAAATTCATACTTTTATAAATATCAGTAAACACATGGAGTCCAAATACAGATTGGTTTTGCCTTTCGAATGTTATAAGATATACTTTATTTTGGATATTTTATATACTTTTACATATTGCCGTTTGCACATTGAAATTTTCCATAAACGCATAAAGATTCGCAGTCTCGTTATTAACAATTATTTCCACTGTTTCAACGTTTTACTTTAGCCGCCATATAAAATTGTACATTCATCGACAACTTATAATTCGATATGCTTTCACTCATTATTTACATTATTCTTACTTGTTTTATTTACAGAAATAAAACCTTCGATATTTGGTATATAAATGTTACGTTGTATATATTTGTTATATAAATATAAATATATAATATTTGGTATATAAATATAAATATGTAATATTTGGTATATAAATATAAATATGTAATATTTGGTATATAAATATAAATATGTAATATTTGGTATATAAATGTAAATATATAATATTTTTAATTTTAACATTAATAAATCTTCCCTATATTTGGTAGTTCAAGTACATTGAAAATATCCCACGTGATATATCCACTTGTATTAATTCACCCTGGATAGGTACACGCATGGCGTGGGTTGAAAATTGACGAGATCGACTAGCCGTGTGGCATCGCGGCAGGATGATATAGGAGTTTCACGCCGATTTATAATCCGAATAAATCATTCTCAGGGGTGGGCGTCGAGCTGAGCACCAGTACGATTTTCACCATTAAGGTCAACGATCCAGAAACGAACGTCGATCCCTCACGCGATCTTGACGAATCGGAGACTCAACAGAAGAACATTTCCTAGTAGATCCTACTCGTGTTCTTCGCCTTAATTAATCCTCTGAGCTATGATACTCGCGATTGTAGCGGATAACAACATACATGATGCTGGATATACTCGTATAGTAATAAATACAAAATACATGGGTGAAAGAAAAACGTACAGAGAGTAGGAAAAGTACATTGAGGCATTTAATACTATACAAGGGGAGTAGGAAGACCGAAAAGGAGGACGAAGAATGCGGAAAGAGAATGGGAAGAATAGAAAGTTTGTAGAGAATAGAGTGTTTAAAAGAATTGTGAAAGCTTAAGGATGTTTGGTAAAAGAGCTATATGTCGGAAAATTCACTTGCTTTTTCGCTCAGATCTTAATGTAAAAAAAAAAATTGAATCAGCTATGGATTGTGGGGGGGGGGGGGTATAACCCCAGGCTTCATCTTTGTGGGGAATCATGCGATTCAAGAATACCGATTTTCCAAATTACTAGATAACAATTATTTAAATATATTAAAACAATATACTTTAAAAAGGAGCTTTAACCTTCCATTAACTATGGGGGCCAACATAACCCCAACGATTTTAAAACTGCTGTAATATTTTCAAATTTACGAATCTTCAAGATCGATTTAATCGAAAATGAAGCTCCCTAGAAAAAACTGTCACCCTACAGTTTCGATTTATATATTTATATTTATATATAAATTCACCCTCTTTCAGCTTATAGCACTAATTCGGAGACACCCTGTATTTGGAAGTAGATAACGTTCTGGGTGCAATTAACTCCACTTGCTTCACGACGTGACTTTTATTCACTTGGGTCACGATGGGTTAATGTTTTCTTTTAAATTCCACATTGTACGAATAAATTATCGTAAAATAAATTTTATATATTTTCTTGTGTAATTTATACGAGGCACTTATTAATAAGTCAATTTTTAAGTATTATACTCCACACCCCGAGATTTTCTGGAAGGGGACTTATGCTAGGTTAATAATAATGGGCTTCAAAAACGTTAGTCCAGCCTCGAATAGCATAACTTTAAGAATTCCTTTGTAAGTAACTATGTGCCGCGTTTTCCTTAAATTTCACATTGTTAGAAAAATAGTGGAAGCTATAACGTTAGCATTCCCAAGGCTACTGATATATGTACGTAGTCATCATTTGAATAATTATGAGCGGTATTGCAGGTATGTTTGAACTATTTCAATGCGCAAAAATTTGTTAAGGAATCTGTAAAAATTCATGAAAACTCCTTTAAATAATCTATATAAAAATTATAATGATTTGAGAGACGACTTGTAAAAAATACGTTACCATTGCAAATATATAAAGCAAAACGCATAAAGAACGCATAGACGCAAGAATGGTTTACGTAAAGGTTAGATAATTATAGAACAATGAATAGTAAAATGGCAATGAAATAAATTCAAAATAAAAACATAAATAATCGTAAAACACCAATTAATACGTAGATCATCGTACGTAATATGAAAATATCGAGTATATTGTTATAAATCTGATATCTGAAAGGCAACAGAATATTATAATTATCTTGAATCAAAGTAATCTCCATTACCGTGCATATTCAGTAGTGATTTCATGACTCAGAGCGATAACGAGGAATGCAAGTGCATGCACCGGATGACAATACATAGCTAACTATATATACGGTCACGTAAAAAGACTAGCTGCCAACAAACATGGCGGAACAATGAATGAAAGTCGATTATCACAAGCTATGGATAGTTATCTATCGCGGAAGACAACTGCTTACTGCATTTCGTGCGTTCGGTATCGATGCCTCTTCCCTGTTTCAAACTTTCCAACTCTAAAAATGTTTTCAGAATGAAGATCTTCTGAATGGTACTCGTAGAGATAAAAATCGTACTTCATTACTAGTAAACTACGAATTTTTATGCATTTATGAGAGCGTTTCTAAAAACTATTATAACAGTGGTGGCGTCAACAGAAGGTTCTATCCATTTTTTACATTATTAAGTAAAATTCCTCTTGAAAGTACTTTAGTTCAGTTAAATTTTGTAGTATTAATCCACACGAATTTCTCACGTTACTTGATATTTACAGACTTAAAACTTATCATTTTTATATTTATATATCATTCACGGTATCATGTTATTCGAGATAGAATACCGGCAACATAATGACTCCAAATAAAAAAATGAATTGAAAATACACCAGGCAGCGGAAAAAGTGCTGATTTATATTAAAAAAATTTAAGCGATCTAAAATTCCTTCAAACGTAATTTTATTTAACAATGCAAAAGATGGGCAAAACTTTCTACTAACACCACCATTATGACAGTAATTTTACAAGATGCTATAAAAATTCGATTCGAATACATTTCTGACAGAAAAGTTGCATAAACCTTTTCTGGTACCTAATAGAATGCGCAAAATATGCAAATACGGGATATCCAAAGTAAATATAAATTATTTTATTAGAAGAATGAAACCCCTCTTTAAGCTCAAGCCTCTTCTTAAATTTTGTTAATGAAACTATGGATTTGCATAATTTGCATAAATATCTGCAGCCTAATTAGGAGAAACAAAGTGATAAGGATCGCAGAACTTCAGATAGAGATCGGTAATCTTATTAAATAATCCGCATTGTAGCAACATTTGTCATGGTGTCACATTGGCGGGAATATTCGAACGATCTGATACAAAGAAAGAAAAAAAAGACAAGACAGATAGATTTATCTTGCTGGCATAAGAATCACGACATGTATGTAAAGCAACCATTCCCGATTTGTTTCGTCGTTATTCCAAGTTTGTAGCTTCGATCGATAACAGAAAGAACTCGTGGGAAAGTTACCCGCGGTACCACCATGAGATTCGAGTATTGCAATCGAACTCGATGTTTCCATTTTATTGTTAATACATAACCGATCAAAAGTTTGAAATCACTTTCTGAATTGTATTTGATTGGTGCATATCAACTGTCGTTTTTTGAAGTAACAACGTGAAGCATAAGTAGATTCTTCAAGATCTTACACACGTATATTTAATTAATAATTTTTACATGATTTCATACAAGTCTTTCGAACAATCAATTACTTTCATTATTATGTAATTATAAGAATCACTAATTTTAGAATTCTCCGATCCACTTTCTAATTTACTGTCCAGTGAAAAATTGTAAGTCTTAAATTTTGCTAATTAATACTGAACTACTCTACTATTTATACAATTTTCTCCAAATCTCAGTATTAATAACTTTATGGTATATTTGCCAAAATTATACATCCATAAGCAATTGGAGATATCTTCCAATTGTTCATGATAGCAAATACTGAAGTCTCCATAATTTTAATATAATACACACGTATCTACATTGCAGCAAGTTTATTCTTTTTCAGTGTGATTTAGTATAATTAACCATTTTACAAAATTAAAAGAGCTGTATTCATCCCCTAATCTCAAACTTTGGAGAAACGACATTTCATGTACACTAACTTAATACCTATACCAAACCTCTCATTATTTCATGATAATCAATGAATTTTTGACTGAAAAACGCGAATGCAATGATTCCCAAGTTTTCTGAATCCGCGACTCACTTCGTTAATGAAGATGTTAATTACTTTCATATTTTAATATTTTATACGACCAGCTTAACCTAACAACAGTTTCCATGATTTTATTTAATTGAAACATATTTTGCTTTGTATAGAAATATTTTATCATTTTAAGAAAAAGTTTCAAAGTAGACATTACAACTTCAAATATTAGATCACCTATTAATCACAATTTCTTTGTGTTTTTCTCAAAATTGGGAAATTCTTAAAAAAAAAAGTGAAGGCACGTTTGGGTAAAAAATGACCCAAAGACTATTATGAGGCTAAAATCATCTTATGACCCACCGGGAAGTAGCAATCCATAGTTGGGGCACATACGAGATAAAGAGTAGACCTATCATCCAATGCTATTTTTTGTCACACGATTTTGAGTCTCGAGACCCATTACCATTTTCATTTTTACCAATTCGATTGCGTAAAATGTGTAACTCTCACGTCTGCTTTTACATATTGCATACCAAAATACTTCAGTAGCTTTTACATTCCTTTTCAGGTAATAAAAAAGAAAGATATTCTTCGGAAAATTTTGATTTTTTTAGATATCGGTATTTCAAACCATGTGAAGTGAGTCCCACAATATGATAGGTCTATTCTGTACCTCGTCTGTGGTTTTGAAATCATTGTTCCAAGATAACATTGTGTAGTTCCATGTTTTTTCTTCCTCTAAACTTTTGACTAGTAGTGTAGAAATTCCAAACTTTTGACCAGTATTGTACCTATATACACTTTCCCTAATAAATATTAAGACATCTGCTGGTAGCATATAAAACGTAATAGTTAATCTAGATCAGTGTTTCTCAACCGGTGCATCGTGACACATCCGTGTGTCGCGAGGATACCTCAAGTGTGTCACGAGTGTTTCGTTAAAATTTCGCTTGTGGTAAAAATGTTTAATATTTTGGGGAACATGATTCGTGTACTAGTCACCGGTATTGGTTTACGCATAACATTATATTGTAACGTTAGGAAGGGTTACAAATGAAAGTGGACTGAATCTCGTATTATAACTTTATTCGCTTGAAGATAGGCAGCGTATACGGATCGGCAGGCAGACTGGTGAAGTCTCCGCAATATTGCAATGTGCTTCTCTACTGATTTTCGCAATATTTATACGCATCTGCGGAAAAGGTGATGCCTTTTTCGGGGACTCGTGGGTGGAGTCTTTTCCTTAAACTGCCGCCCTGTTTGGCGGGGGAAAAGGACTCCATGTCGCTGATTTTGGGACTTTCCAGGCCGCGCTGATCGCGCGGCCGGGCAGCTCCGTAACTGTACACGGCAGGCGATGTTTTCGACAGCGAAGTCTACTGCGCACGTGAAAATTGTAAAAGCATAAAATCGTCTTTCCAGGCTGGCAAATATCGGGGAAGGTTTTTTGGGCCTAATCTCTGACATCTGCAAGCGAACTGTTTTACTGTTTATTACGGTCGTCAAAATTGAGTTATCAAATTTGAATATTCATTTATTAAAATTGAATTTATAATTAGTAAAATTGAATGCGCGAATATTACCCAAAATTCTAAAGTGGACAATAATTCCTAAAAGTCTTCGTAATTTCTTACGATTAGTAACTTGTAAGTTTATACTTTTCAACGGCAATGTGCGCATGCATTTCGACTATGTGCATCCACTTAACTTTTAATTAATATGAAATTTAAACGAAACATAAAGTAGATAATTCTGTAAGTTTGCATCTTCTGCTCTTTAAGGAAGAAAAATATGTAATTTTTCCCATTTTCAAAGAATCGCCCCCTAATTATGGTTAAATCTTCGAATTAATTAAGTATCGCTACGAAGAGATTAGGCAGAAGCCTGTTTTTACGGAAAAGAAAGCAGTCATCGAGTGGAAAAGTAAAAGGAGTTACCGCGAAATATTTTCATCAATGCTTGTTTCCTTGTGTATGCCTGACAATGAAAGGAAACGCTACACAACTCATTATAATCTGCCCGCATGCTTTTCCATTATACTATTTTCTCGCAAAACTATTCTCTATGGTATGTAAACTGAATAAGATAAAATTAAAACTAAAATACATTTTTCCTGCTATACTTTAATAATATAAAAACTACCTGCAAAAGCTTTAAATTAAAAGTTACCATCTCATTATCGCAATTTTTTTATTTGATTACAATAAAAAAATGTGGGACAAATTACATTGGAAAATCTGAGAAATTTATCCAAAGTCTGAACATCTAAATTTGTATGTACTAACATTTATGGCACGTATGAAATAAAACATAATGAAAGAATTATAATACTAGGAATGCCAAAATAAGTTAAAACAGTGATGATGAACCTTAAATTTTCGTTTATGTAATTGGTAATGTTTCTATTGCAAAATCAAATAGATATACGATCTTTTTACAATTCTTAGCTGAATTTTCTACAATTCTTACCGGTTTTAATAATTTCTTGATGTTTCCCAAAATTATATAATTTTTTGCAAATGTCCCAATACTATATTTCTTAAAACGAGTTTATGATTTCTATGAAATTCAATGATGTTGTTGTATGGCATACTTATAATAATATGCGTGTGAAACACTGAAAACCGAACTATAATTATGGTCAATCGCATCTGACGTGGACACTTTTATGGATGCTAAAGAATAAACGTTAATCATGTAATGACAGGTCGTAAAAACCTGCACTATGTCGTTCCTCCTGTGGCTGACTTCCTTTCCTTTGTTTCGAAATATAAAATCAACAAAGTAGGCAGAATATAACAAGCAATAATCTCGTGCGAAAATGAAATCAGGAAATTGTACTAATCATGTGTGCCCGCATACGTATAATATAAAAGAGAAAATAAAAATCTAACAGTTGAACATAACAACATAACTAAAAGTATACAATACCAAATAACAATACAAATGCGATCAATAGCTTTTATTCTTATTTAATATTGAATTTAATTATATGTAGATAATAATATTATTATATGATATTGAAAATTATGAAACTATGTTTGCAATACCTAGTAGACTATATAAATATAAGGAAATTAAAAATACCTGTGTGCAAATCTTTTAGTGATATTGAAATAAAATTTCATTTACATATGACGATTTCTTATCGTTAAAGAATGAAAAATTAATAAAATTACATAAAGAACGATATACTATTAAAAATTTCAGTATTTTAGGCACTGAACGTTTACAAAGTTTCATTCGCATAATGTAGCTAAACCAAATACGTCATTAAACAATTAAACTGAATCGAATATCAATAACTTCCATTTTTCGTTAGTCGGCTAATAAAAATCTTATAATTATTTAGCAGAATAAAAAAGATAATGTGATACAAACCATTCCTACTTTGACTTAATTTATATTACTAATTCACGATATATATATATTTTTATTATATTTACTGTTCTTATTATTTAACTAGTATTCCCAATTGAATTTATATTACAACGTTAATCAAAAATCGTTACTTGCAACTTCCAAACTTTTTATCAAACCTTTTGCTATCAGAAAAAAAATGTCAAGTCACCAGTTAATTTTGTTTAATACGTTCCACTTTACAATGCATCGAAATCAAAGCATCAACTTTAAGCTAAACGATGTACATTACCATCGACGAGCTTGACAACATAATCACTCTAATCGATCTTTAGATTGTAAAGACAGGTCTAATCAGCGTACCCTAGGCATCATATAGGACTGACATATTGCTCAAATTGACGTGAAACATTCTAGAAATATATAGAAGCACACGCATCAGAAATATTAAGTAATAGCCACAACAAAGATATATAAAAAAAAATAATAAAACCGATTTCATACAAAAAAAAACAACACTAGAAGTACCAGCGACTAAAATATAATTATTTGTACCAAAGAAATAAAAATGCCATGCAAATGAAAAAAGTATATGACGCAAATGAAATGAACTTTTATTTGTATTTTGTACAGAAAATCACACCATGTCCTTAAAAATATGTCGCTGCAAATTTATATCATTTTTATGGTAAATTAGTGATCCGTTATTTTGACGGCCTTGGTAGTTCCAATTGTAAGTATTGAAAAACTTTAACAAAGAATCATTAACGCTTTCACGTTCGTCGTTGCCATTATGCAAGATTGCGTTTAATCTGGAAACAATACGTATATTTTTATATCAGCAAAACTGGTTTTAAATTTGAGTATTTGTACTTGTTTAAGAACATAGAAGGAAGTGTATTTTATTTGAACTTTTTGTCGTGTTTAAATGTGTTTAGTATAAAAATAAGTATGTTAGAGACGCGTATAGTTGCTCCACACGAATTTTTAGAGAGTTATTCAAGTTTTCTAAATATCCATTAAGTGTATTTTTTAATTAACTCGCACAGTTTACAGTTCTTACTTGACAGTAGGAATGAAGTTACATCTAAAACAGTGGTTTTTAATAGAGATGAGCTGAAATGGAACTTTTAAATTAGCGAAACTTGAATACCAAATTTTGTAAACTCTCGAATCGCTCGAAATTAAAAAAAATTTGAAATCCTGAATGCTTATTTTTTTCCTTTTTGTTTCTAATAACTATTTTAGAACAATCAAATTATTACTTAAATATAATAAAATGAAAGTTAAACGTAGTTATAATTTAAATAAGTGAGTAAACAGGAAAACTTCGTGAGATAATTATTAACTTTTATATGTTTTATTTCTTCTCGGTATAAATAAGTTACAATGAGTTGGTGAAATTGTATCGATTAAAATGAGTCCAAAGTCTAAACACAAACACAATTGGATTATTAATTAATTGATTAGTTAAATCAATGTCATAACAGTATTCTCATTATTTATTTAAATCATTATTTACCTAAGTTCCGAGAATTTCGAATTATAAAAATAGTAATAAATTTCGAGTTCTCGAAATTTTAAACCTTCTGAGATTCGAGGTTTCGATTGTCCCGTTTCTAATTTTTAATTAGCCTGGAACGGAAAAATAGCGAAAGATAATTATCAAAATTGCCATACGCGGTGTACACAACTTTGTACATACAATGTTCACTGTCAACAGGTGAACAGAATTAATTACTCTTTTAAATATAACAGACAGCAAGAAGTTTACTGATATATTAACATTAATTTTAATGTTATTGGCCTATTAACCGCCTGCATTCGAAAGGCGAATTTCAGTCGCCAAAATGAACCAATTCTAATAACTCTCGAGTACAAAGGGTTAATTATGAAACATATTCAACAAGAAAATAGTAAATAAACCACAGTGACATTAATTTAAAAATGTTTACTGCTTGCACTAAATTTTCATGAATTCCTTACGGATAGCGAGTTTAAAAATCCTATCAAAATTGTGCGCATCTACTTTATTGCATTGCCGCAAAGTCTAGGAACGAATAAAACAAAATAATAGAAAAATTGGAAGAGACTTCAACTAGTGGATAGGCGAGATTCTACACAAATATTCAATCACGGCCTTGTTTAATGTACTATAGGAAGTTCAGGAGTTGGATCTCTACCGGCAAGCTAAAACACGCAAAGGGTAAGGGGAATCGGTCGTTCGCTCCACCTAGCCCTATCCTCTTGAAAGAATTCTTCGTCGCTATTGGCGAATTTGATTATGTCTTCTGCCCATCACTCAACAAAGAAGGGGAACGAAACAAAATACGACAGAGTGAGATAGAGCAACAGTGACATTGGCGTAGGACATCTAATTCATAGGTTCAGGAGCGTTTAAAAATCTGGAGCCTATGAATTAGACATCTTACGCTTATGTCACTGTTGCTCTATCTCACTCTGTCGCATTTTCTTTCGTTCGCCTTCTTTGTTTCGCGATGGACAGAAGACGTAATTAAATTCGCCAATAGAGAAGAATTCTTTCAAGGAGATAGGGCTAGGTGGAGCGAGCGACCGATTCCCCTTGCCCCTTGCGTCTTTTAGCTTGCTGGTAACTTCCAACTCCTGAGCTCCCACCTAAGGCTGGAAGATGAAAAATTTGGCAAGCTGTCATCATTCCTACGACTACATTCATCGTATTTATCACATCTATTAAACACTGATTACAATGTACCTGATAATTATTATAATGAAATGTCCACAGGGAATTTGAAATTCCGCACTGAACTTTTTATTGTTAGTAGGTAAACACATATAGTACTTTGTTTAATGAATGCATTAATTTCAAGAAAGATTGCAAGATTTTATTGTATCTGCAACAAATCACAGAAATATATTAATAAACTTAGGAAATCAGAGTATTTTGAAAGATCACATTATATTAAGCGACATTAACCCTTTCACTTCGAAAGACGTACATATACGTCCTCAGAAATTGAACGACCATTTGCTGAAAGAAGTAGAATGTTACACAGTATGACAATACTTTAAAAATTATTTATCTATATACTAAATTCTAAATAATTACATAATTGTAGTTTATATTCTATTTCTATACGAATAAAAATTATCCTGATTAGTATATCTCGAACGATTTTAATGCACATTGTGCCGTAGCGAAAGGGTTAAAGAACGTTGTGGCTGTGGAGTTGGTAATGAAAAAATAATAAGAAGTATTCTGCACATATAGTTATATATCTGATGTCAAAGTGTTGTACGTAATATTCCAATCGGACCGATGATTTTTATGTTTGCGGCATTGTCACATTGCATGTTCCGGCCTATATACTAGAGAGTGTCATGACTCAACAGAATCGCATACAGCTGTAATCACAGCTATCTATTGGATAAAAATCGCGTATAAAGGTATTTATAAAAATATTAATTTTTCTAGTTACTCTAATTACAACAAAGTCTAATTAGAACAAAGAAACGTAAGGAATCCTGAAAAGAAGTACTCCCAATCTTTTTGTCGAGATTCTTTGTTACCATATATCCGACTGCAGAGGCTTGATTGCCTTGTTTCGGAGACCAGTCCTGCGTGCGTAGAGGCACGCACGCTCTTTTGCTTCCTGTTGCACGCGTGTATACAACTTAAGGTCTTATGTAAGCCAGCGTGTCGGAGGCGTCCACCGATATTTTGGGCATCGTAATAAGAATAAGGGAAAAAAGCAAACGAGAAAGTAGCCCCGTAACCGAAACTTCGTTATAGGGACTGGTTTAGGTAGCTTTACGGTTGTATTTAATTACGTGGCGCAATCACTGTGTTGGCTGACCACCGTGTTACTCGAGTTTCTCCACTACGCGCTTGTGCAAAGAAGACAATTATACTGAAGAATTCAAAAAAAGAAAAATCTATGTCGACACTGATAGCATAGAAATTTCTACCTACTCTTTTTTGTTAGTCTTTGGTTTGTTTTTTAGAAGTGTGCAATAATGAGATTCTTTGTAAGGCTTCATCTCAGTTTTAATTTTAGTTGAAGGTAAGAGTAGGTCTCATTGAGTCAAAAAAAATTATTTGTACGTGTAAGAGGTTTGACAACGCAAAAAAATTAGGTCGGGTAAAGTATTACGTGTTAATGTTAGAAGAGTTTGGCTTTAATTTTGGTTCTCCTACTATAGTTCACGTCATATAATTTTGTCAAATATGACCCATACGTAAGTAAAACTGTTGAAAATTATTAGGGGTGAAGACATAAATCTACTTTGAATTCTTTTATATATATATATATAAAATTATGAGATATATATATATCATAATTTTTATGTCACAAATACTCAGTAAATTATTAACTTTATTATTTCTTGTTGAAGGCCGAACGAATTCTTTTAACAATTATATCCTACTAATTACACTCTACATAATAAACATACAAATAAAATAAAGTTCGCGTATATAAAAAATTAAATATTTTATTCGAAAATCTATTTTAATGTAGTTCTTCTCAGTTTATTCAATTATCATACTTTTACCTAATTTTATATTCCTGGGTTGGCCAAAAAGTTCTATCGTATTTTAAAGATACACAGAAACAAAACTTTGCTAAACGATATATAACCGAATTTTTTCGACAATCTTTTATTATATTAGGTAATTACATCATTTCAGCCCAGAAGAATTTTCATTGTTTTCAGCAAAGAAGCTGTCTATCTAACCGAGTACTTTAAGCTTTCAGATTTTTAAATTTTCTTGTAATTAAATAATTTTATTAAGGGCCTAAAACGTGGAGATCTATCAGCATTAATATATTCTACCATTGACGTTATTCTTTGTTGATTTATGCAGCATTTTTACATTCACAGTAGTAATGTAATGTATTGTATCGAAAATGCATCCTGCCTTCTTCCATTTCAAGTCGGTGTGAAGTAGGATAGATACAATCAATCTTTATGACTTATTTTTCAAATGGTGCTTTCAAATGTCTACTTCCGAATCTCATTTGTGCTTGCAAAGTTACTGACATATTAACTTATGTATTGCAATACTATGTTACAAAAACACGACAAGGCTTTTTGAACATCCTAATAATTATAATTTTAATCTACGCTACACACGTGTATCAATTTAAACTAATTTGTCCTAAAGAGATAAATATTGTCATTGAGAGAAATATATTTTAACGATCCAAAATTAACCAAATTCGGTATATGTATTTTTTTGTATCTGTACTATTAAACCACGCAAGAATGAATGCTTCCTATCGACTATGCAAATTGCACAACATGCACGTAGCAGACTTAACCCTTTGCTCCTACAAGTCCTTCAGATAGTAACATAGCATTACAGCCACTGTGCAAATGCATAATTGTGATCAATTTTATTGGATTGGCCTCACGAAGCTGCCGATAGAAACTTTGAAACCTGTACTCCTGACTCAACCGCAATTGTGGTTGTTGCGAAATAAACGAGCAATGATTTCACCAGTCAGCTAAAGATCGTCAGAAGCTTCGCAGAAACAATTTAACATCGAATTCATGCGAAACTCTGGAAGCATCAAGGTTTGAAAGTGAATTCGAGCCAAACAAATAATTTGTTTAAGTATGTGATAACTTTTGTGATTCCATGGAAAAGACTTTCTTGTAAGAAAATAAAAATTCGTATTTTATGAGACTTTAAAATGCAAAAAGACGAAACGAAGGAGAAGCATTAAATGTAAAACGCGGTAAATATCAAATAAAAAATATATTCTTTTTTGCGAATTGTATATGTAAACAAACTTGAAGTAAATGATGATTAAAATACACGGGAAATGAATGGAAAAAAGACTATGAAAGACTGAAAACTTTATTATTCACATCGAATTCTTGTCAATTCAATCTTCAAGATATGCTATACCTCTTTACTTATAAATAAGCCGTAGATCTTTAGGCAAATCCATGTTTTTGCAAATATAAATAAAGAAATGAAGCGCAAATATAATTGGTTTTCGTTTTCAAATGTTATAAGATCCTTTTATTTTACATGCTTCGTATACCCTCGCATAATGCAGTGGAATTCGGTTAGTATAATTACGAATAATGTTATCAAGCAGCTATTGTCATCAGAATCGATCGGTACCAAAACACTCTATATAAAATTAATTCAAAATAATCCGCATATTGTCCTTCATATTCGATGATTGATATTCATTGTGATAATCACATTTGGGGGACAAACGATAAGAATTCTTAGCAAATTTGTACTAACTGGACTTTTTCTTCAAAACTTACTTTTAACCGAAGCATACCTTTTAATCTTTTAGTCACACGGGTGCATGGCAAGTATTTTCGATAGGATGAAGAAAAAGCTAGAGAAAAAAGCTTATGAAAGTTTGCATGTTAGGCACGACTTGAACTATGCAAGCGGCAAATTGAAATAACAAAGATAGTGGGTAATACCCATTCAACTGTATACAAATGTCATAATTGTTAGTAATAAATTAAGTTTAACGACGACAATTTTTTTATTCTCCGTGTAATTTGATCAGCTGGTTATTCTTATCAAAAGTTGCAAGTCCCCAAAGTGAATATACAAGAGAAGATACATTGTAAATAATTATTACTATCCCTAGTTTATAAGAAATCCGCGTGATATTATTAATAGGCTAAGGTAATATAACTATAATAAAATAAATGGGTACTAAAATCCGACAATTAAAAATAACCGCAGAAATTTCTCAAGAAACAATTCGCAACCAGCGTTACCATCTGAAATCTCACCCGAGACAGAGTGAGAGAAATTGAGAGGTGGGGCTAGACATAACGGGCGTCCTAACATCTGCCAGCATCCCTAAATTAACTTAATCCTTAAAGAATACGATACAGTAGGACACTCGTTATTTCTTCCCCCACTTCTATCTCGTTACAGTATGTGTCACGATATAAGCTATGCAAACTTCTTCCACTTTACTCGAGGTGGAATTTTCGATGGCAACGATGTTTCCAACCCCCTTGAGAATTTCGATCTAATGATTGGGAATTAGGACAATAGAAAATGCGGCTCTCGAGTATTTTCGAAAGGTAATACATAATTCCTGTGTATCATGACACAGTTTAACTACCTCTGATTTATACAGAAACTAGTTTTCAAAAGTAAAATGAATGCAATTTTGAAATTAGCGGAATAGATATGTATCGGTACATACGAATTAGAGAAAAGGGAACAATGGCCACGCGAATCGAACGGTGATAGTTTACGGTCGTTACTGAAAGTGTCGACACTTCGTTTATTTCCGTAACGCCCACGATCAATCGGTATGAATGTGTCTTTAATGCCACGTGCAAAACTAATGCATGAATTATTCAAATGTACCGGTATCGTTCGGGACCAAGTAAAACTCATATAAACGGACAGCTTAACGAAAAGCGAAATTGGTTTCGCAATTCTCGGTAGTGTAGTCAGCTTGATAAAACCGTTCCTGTGTTATCTAGAAAAACCATACGAAAAATGCAACGTCAGCAAAGTTTATTTTAAAATTCTTACTATTGTTAAAAAATGTGAATCTCTTTCGAGTTTTACGCGTGTTAAGCGCTTACCAGATAAGTAATGATGCAGTACTTTGAAAAGGTGAACATATTAACTTTAGTAGATGTAACGTATCAACTTTAGTTCTGACATATATGAAAGGAGACCGTTAATAAGTAGATGAAGTACTTGTTGCGTCACCATATCGACCGTGAAGGATACCATGGCAACGCTGCCCTTACTTCAACTTAATGAGGTAACCGGTGGGTTTGGAAATAAAATGACACTCGCGAACGTTTCAGATGCCTTGATTTTATATCACAACCGTTCAGATTGAGTATCGGTGGCTCTGAACTAATGTGTGTTATGTATGACGCAGTGATGTGCTTGATTCGTGTTTGTGAACTGTTCTGTGCGACTGTTCTGTGTGACTGTTGGTGGCGAACTGAACGTCGCGTCGTGAGGGTTGGTGTCGAAACATTTAGGTAAATATTGTGTTTAGGAGAAGGGATGAAAGTGGTGGAACCGTGGAGAGCGGAGTCTCTGTCTTGGGCCTGCTAAAAGATACCGTTTTCCTGGCAACGGTATTTTTGTCTACGCACGTGGTCAGCAGGCCGCTTGTTTTCTCTGGTCGCAGGCTAAGTCACAAAACGGCTTCGCAGCCCCTTTGGTCTGCTACGCCTAAAGTCGCATCGCGACAGTACTATAGCAAGCAAAATATGCTAATAATCTAACTGTAGTTAACGTACATATTTAGCATTAAAGTTAATAAACTAATAAAACTAATACAACTTTCACACATATTACTATTTCGTTAATAAAAATAGAGATGTTGTCTCATACATAACACAAACATATTAGACAAAATTAAAGACAATGAGACGTTTCTATCGCTGCCAACAAAATAACAGTATCCTTAAAAATATAGCTTTTAGGTAAGGTAGTTGTATATTATATGATACAGGTAGTAAAAGCGGTAAAAATGGGAAAAATGATGAAAATTGTGTATAATATGGAGTATGTACCAGATTTATAAAATTACCTTGTTTTGTTTAACTGTTCCCTCAGTGATTATCTATACGTTACTATTTCTAACTGTTTGCCATATAAAGACCAGTCACACTCGTGATAAATTTATAATCTAAATGTAATGAGAAAACACTGTATTTATAATCTATACTAATATCAAATTTAACTGTTCTTTCAGTATACAAGATTGAACGTTAATTAAATACGAACTCATTACAGTATTATTTGATATTTCGCATTTCGTACACTATTAAGGTAATGAATAACTAACCCAACTAGTTGTAGCTCGTACAAAAATCATAAGTTAAGAGGTTAATAGAAGAATAATGATTCGCGGTAAATATTTTTTTGTATGAATTTATAACTTTAATTTAAGAAGTGATTTAATAAAGAAGCGAAATGAAAGGTAAGACCTCTCATGAGCTTCTCGAGGTTCTCTCGCGATAATCGAGTTGCGTTGCACCATAATTACATTCACCGGTGTAGGCCGCCCTTCGATTTTCGTGACGCCCGACGTGAATTTGCCTTTAGAGCCACGTGCGAGACTGATGCATGGCCAAGCATACACCAGGCATTGCCGGGAACTTTAGTACCTGACTTGCATACATTATCGTCCTTCATAAGCATACACCGTCTGTATTATCGTCGTTCATAATCTCTGTTTCTTCTCTGGTCAGAACGACGAGGACACGTTAAACACAAGAAACATCAAACAGGATTTCTCGGTGCATAATTAAATTAAAGAGTTCAAGTGATCTTTGAACTCTTCTGACGCATTGTATTCTGTATAATGCATCCGAAGATAAATCTTTGACAAAATTATGCAAAACTGGATGGAACTGCGTCCGGCTTTTGGTTATCCATGTGAATAGATCGCACTACGTATATTAACAAGCGACTAAGCTTTTCAAAGATTAAATTTAACAGTGAAATCTGATAAATATAGAGTTGCTTGACTTTTTTCTTAATAAATCTACCTTGAAGGCAACGATGGCGAGCTTGCGACACGTGTGCCACAGGTGTCACGTGTACAAATTTTGCTGACATGTGAACAAATTTTCTGTGATATCGTTTTATATACTGAATCCTATTTTATTCTTACAATATATTAGGTATACAAATTAATTCAAAGCATTAAACTTTTGTCATCTTTATTAAATCGAAATCGCTATTTTCGTACTTTTCAAGACACGAATTTGCTTCACAAATATGAAAATTTTTAATATCAAAGTTGTATTTGATTTTTTGTGAATAAGTATTAAATTTTATAAAATCCTGAAAATACCCAGAATTTTTAGAAATAATATAAAAGCAAATTTTTGTTTTTTTAATATTATATGTATATAGGTACATAGGTATATATGTAAAAACATCGACATTATAAGTTAGAAGTTGTTCATAAAATTCTATGTTAAATTTTAAACTTATTTCAATGAAATTCTATAAAACAATCTATAAAACAATTAACTTTTTGTCTTATTAAAAATTGCCTGACACCGGTTAGAAAGTTGATAAATAATATTTGGGAATTTTTGGCACGCACACGTAAAATTGTTCGTCAATATTGTTTCAGGCATTAATACAGTAAATCGCAAAAGTCATAATACGCTTCTAAATTATAAATGTATAAACACATACAAGAGCTTAGATCATATCAAGAACATTAATTTATTAACTAATTAAAACTAGACACGTTACGAAAAGTGGTCATATTTTTCCATTTGTTTACAGTAAAATATACATGAACTAAAAATGTTGGATAGCCGACTGTAACTCACGTCAAACTGATGATAATTCTGTATCATACAGAGTTTTCCAAACAAACCTATATTATAGTCGAAGACAAGCATTACTCAGAGCGCTTAAAACTTTGACCCGTAACCGCATTACTCGTAGATTAACATAGGGCTATGTCCAGCTACACCCCACCAAAATTCAACAATATATATACACCCTAAGAAAGGCAGCGAGTCAGATTTTTGGTAGATTTTCTCTGCGTACGGACGATCGGTATGAAAAAATCACGATTCGTTCCTGCCAAATGGTAAATTCTAGTTGTAATTCGAATTTGAACTATATATTTTCAAAAAGTAAATTCGTGTAAACGTTTTTTACCGAGTTCCAACAAAAACACGATTTCATGATAATCTTCGTACATGTATTAAAGTACACGAAACTGATTATTATAACTGTATTTATACTTTGTTAGACTTTCTGGTGCATCTGTGACATTCCACTTATTTAACGTAAAGAAACGAACATCTCCCACACTTTTAGGAACAATTTGTTCATCTAATCATTGATTCTTCATACTATGTAAATATTTAAAAGGGCATAGCCGGATAAGGGGGTCAAAAGTGCCCTTAAACCAAATTAGACTTGTGATGCACCATTCGATAGGGTATCCAAAAAAACCCCTTCACACAAAGTTTCAACCCTCTAGCTCGATCTGGGGGGTAGTAATGGCAAAAAAACGAAATATCAGTTTTTGGCATATTTCTCCCACTTAGTGGCGAGTAAAAATTCTAAAAAAAATCTGGCATATTAAGTATATTGTGCCACATGTTCGAGAATTTTTTCGTATTTTTTTGATGTAAAGCTTGGGTACGAAAGATGAAAAACCCCCAAAAAATCAGAAAAATGCAGATTTCATAGTGAACTAGGAAGAGCACCACTTTTATATTTTGACCGTAACAACATTATAACATAACTATTATCCTCAAAAAGTTTCATATTTTTTTGAAATCAGCAACATACTCGGAAAAATGAAAAACCGATTCTGTCGACGTATTTTACACGAAAAACTAGTTTTTACATTGAATATTTGTATCCTCTTTATTCAGTATGTATATTAAATGTTTCTAAACATTTCTGCATTCGTCCAAATGGTGTACAATGGAAAGAAATTGAATTAATTCAATTAATTGATTTTTTACCGTGTCCTAGATCATGTGGAACAGGTAAAGAATTTCCAACAAGTTCGGTGGCGGAGTGGTCTAGGGCGCAGTTTTAGTTGTGGAACCGCTGCGTACTTTTTTGGTGCCAGTTCGAATCTCGCCTAAAATAATTTTTTTTTTATTACATTAACGATTTTTTTTATCCTAACTGTATAATATATGTAAATAGTATGTATCGTAAAACATTTTACAAACATCTCAACAATATTTTAGGTCCAAACATACATATAAATAATTAAGTAACAATTGTGAGGCACTTTCAATTGCTACATTTATCAATTTTGTATTAAAGATACTTATCTTTACTAAATGTGTGTGATTTGCAGCAAAGACGATACATCCTAAGCACTTCTTCTTTTCACCATTTCTGTTTTCGCATGTTCTGTTGGTTAATAAATTGCTTATCCTTTTCTGCTTGTATATAATCGGTTTTGTATTAAAGATAATTATCTCTATTTTTTCGCAGTTTGGAACAAGAACCGCATGTAGTATCTTCAGTCTTCGTCATTATTGTCATTAATCACTGGTATTATATTTCCTTTGTTAAATATTTTACATAATATTTCAGTAGGTCTGACAATTGTGGATAGGTACCGTGCGTGCGATAAGTAATAAATTATTGTTGCTACGTGTAAGCAGCATCCTATGGTACGATTACTATTTGCACATTCACAACAGTAGCGTTCTATTGCCGAAAATCCAATTGAATTTGATTTATAATGAATAAAGCACCGGTAAGATTTGCTATTAATGTAGCGCGATCTGACTTCATATGGAACAATATTGTTTGTATCCTTCAAACAAAGAACATTGTTGTCTTCGTCCATTATTTCTTAAATGGTTCCAATTATCCGCGTCATAAACATCACCTTCATAACATTATTAATAATATACGATGGCAAATACTTATATTCTTTCGACGCATTGCCTGTTAGTAAGTCTTGTGTATTGAAAAGGTGATAGGAAATGCAAAAAATAAATCTTTGAATGAGGAAGAATTTCTTTCCCTTCACTTATCGTTGTTACAGAGATTTTTAAAGCTTACCTAAGTTTAACTCAGAGAATACGAGGTTAGATAAACAATGGAATTAAAAGTGGCTCGCAATTATTATTTAATTATTTATATGTATATTTAGAGTTAAAATATTGTTGAGATGTTTGTAAAATGTTTTACGATACATACTATTTACATATATTATACAGTTAGGATAAAAAAAAATCGTTAATGTAATAAAAAAAAAATTATCTTAGGCAAGATTCGAACTGACACCAAAAAAGTACGCAGCGGTTCCACAACTAAAACTGCGCTCTAGACCACTCCGCCACCGAACTTGTTGGAAATTCTTTACCTGTTCCACATGATCTAGGACACGGTAAAAAATCAATTAATTGAATTAATTCAATTTCTTCCCATTGTACACCATTTGGACGAATGCAGAAATGTTTAGAAACATTTAATATACATACTGAATAAAGAGGATACAAATATTCAATGTAAAAACTAGTTTTTCGTGCAAAATACGTCGACAGAATCGGTTTTTCATTTTTCCGAGTATGTTGCTGATTTCAAAAAAATATGAAACTTTTTGAGGATAATAGTTATGTTATAATGTTGTTACGGTCAAAATATAAAAGTGGTGCTCTTCCTAGTTCACTATGAAATCTGCATTTTTCTGATTTTTTTGGGGTTTTTCATCTTTCGTACCCAAGCTTTACATCAAAAAAATACGAAAAAATTCTCGAACATGTGGCACAATATACTTAATATGCCAGATTTTTTTTTAGAATTTTTACTCGCCACTAAGTGGGAGAAATATGCCAAAAACTGATATTTCGTTTTTTCGCCATTACTACCCCCCAGATCGAGCTAGAGGGTTGAAACTTTGTGTGAAGGGGTTTTTTTGGATACCCTATCGAATGGTGCATCACAAGTCTAATTTGGTTTAAGGGCACTTTTGACCCCCTTATCCGGCTATGCCCTTTGGAACGTGTATGTAGACTTTCGTGACTGGCAGTATTTAGATTATGCATTTGTGGAAAATTTAAATCAGCAAACGAGTAGTGAGTACAAAAAGTATCAAAAATAACCTACACGTTATACAAATATTTAAAGAATGAAACGGTAACTGAACTTATTTTATTTCCATTCCTTTATTTTTCTTCCCCTTAAAAAGGATACGGATATGCATAGACATTGGCAGTCTATTAATACGTAGCTTCAGATAACGTCATCTTAATTTATTCGATGCAACCAGTTACATTTAACATTCGACCAGTAGAACTATTAATTTATATCGTCCGTTAACTGTACCATCTTTTACAGCCTCGGTTAACACGCATCGAACAACTAATTACGCGTTCACAATTGCACAAAAATGTACCACAACAGTCGTAAGAAACCGCCCACGCTTCTTACCAACTTGAACATCATGGTTGCCCGATTAACGAACCGTGTCCTGCGATATCCGTCGTTAAATTCAGCCTGCCGGCATCGTGAGAGACCGTCAATCAGCATCGATCGACTGCCATTATGGAGAACCGTTGCAGCCATTCGATCCCTCAAGTCACGCAAAAACTTTACATTTGTTTTTGTAATCCGTAATGGAATCTCTGTGTAGCAGCTAACGGCGTAAACTTGCGATAATAATTTCCATTAAACGATCTTAATGTGAGAAAATTTATAAGATGAAAGTATAATAGAGCCTCCAATGTATTGATTTATTCAAATGGTAACGCAAATGACACAATTTTCATTTAAATGCGATAAAAGTACGAAAATAAATCGTACATCAACTTTTAACCTCTTGATTTTAAATTACATTCCTGGCATGTCATGAATTTTATTTGATTGAAACTATTGGATGTAGAAATTAATTTCAAGTCTCCAGGTTTCATAAGTTTTAATATTCATTAAAAAAAAAAAAACAAATATAGTTTTGAATTTAATAGTTTTAAATTATACCGAATAGTATTCATTTGCTACATACTACTACATATATACATACATAATACTACAGACGAAGTACAGAATAGAACTATCATTTTATAGGACTTGGCATCACATGGTCTGAAACGTCGACATCTAAAAAAAATTCAGAATACGCGGAAGGATATCTTCCTTCTTATTATTCGAAAAAGAATATAAACACTTCTAAAATATTTGAATACGAAAGATACCAGGCTGTGTGTCATAAAAATTGTACATTTGATGATAGGTCTATCCTGTACATCGTCTGTGGTAATACACTTTAAGGTTACCTATACGAACAGAGTGCAATATATTGCAATTAATAAAACGCATCAATACAAGAAGCAGATCGTACGACCTACTTCTGTCGAACCTTGTTAGTAAAGAGGGCACGTTTGACTTATGTGTGCTGCCATATAGCGCGATGCATTTTAATTTATACCGATCATAAAAAATCGTGGACCCACTCGAGAAGAAACCTCAATGTTGCTCCACTTTTTATGTCAGGCGGTACAATAAATTCCGTCAAAGTTAGCAAACAAAGTTTCTATGAATATAATGTATATTGTTTATTTTACGTTTCCGAGTATACCCACTTAACGCTAACCGTGCCACGCATAGTCAAGTTGCCGATTTTAAAATATTTGATTTAAGATTTGAAATTCATTATTATTTCTTTCGTTTATTTACCTTTATGACAATTCGACAAGTCTCGCACATGTTGTTTTTCTTTTTTCACTGAGAAAAATTTATTAAATAGGTGTATATGTAAAATCCGAGCACGGTTCGTGTTAAACACCGTTTCGATAATTCTGATGTGTTTAAATTATTACAAATTTGCATTTCTAAAATCATCGGCAATAAGTTTATACCTGCTTTCAATGAAACCGAAATATTATTTATTAAAAATCTTTTCTTACAATAGTTGCTAAATTATTATTAATAGACTGCGGATATTTCCACATTTATAGGAGGTTTAAATGTTTATAAAAATATAAAATATATACCGCACATTTGCTGCAATAATAAGCTAACTTAAAAATCATGATTCTCTAAAGTACCAGTTTAAACGTTTTGAATTAATGTAATTTTGTAAAAATATCATATTAAAATGACAAATTGGTATAATAAAATATTGACCGAGAACAAGAACATTATAATATCGTCACGTAGAGTCATAAACCCTCATTTATTGTACTTTTTGTACCAATAACTGAGAAACAGCAAAATAGGAGTTATGTCATTGCTACAGTAAATAAGCAATATAATGTACAAAAATCTATAGTATATTAAAATTAAAGAATACATTATAATAATTAGAGGTTCAAACAACTGTCTATTTATCTTTGATTTGCTCATTTCCGTTTAAAGAAGAATGAATTTGAATAAAAATCTGCAATTTACTGATTAATTTTTGAGCTTTCAAGTAGAGAAAACATGCATCTCATTAATTATAACAGAATTAAAAGCATGTTCTCGAAACATTCTATTCCTTCAAATATATATGTAAAAAAAGCAAAAAAAACATTTTTTTTCGTTCCTTCAAAGCATTATTTCCTCTACAATTGGATAGTTTAGGATGAAAAATGGTTTTATTAAATCATTACCAACGTTTAGCCTTCAAAACTCATAGGGCAATTTCTGGTTTTCTAATTATCAGTTTAATCGGCTTTACTTCACTGCATTTTTCACAGTGGTTGATTCACATACACACATACACACGCAGGTATAAAAATTCCATTACGTTCCGGCTGGATTGAATGTGTAATACAACGTTATAGGTCGTTTGCACTACGTTTGGACGGAAATAAACCTCTCTGTTTCAATCCTCCGCATTACAAGGCTGGCCGACTATCAAGCGTGGTATTTGTACACGGAACCAGTAGAACTTCTTGCATTCTTGATCCCACTGTGTTATTTCAGTAAATCATAGTGATACCGATACACCTGTCTATTCATTTACCAAAGAAAATATTTTTCACGGACCACCGATTGTCTGCTCTGGTATTAGTCCATTTAACGTTTTATTATTCTTCGCATTATTAATCCTACCGATAATTAATTAACAATTCTTAATATTAAGTTATTTCGCAAGTTTTGCGTGTTTAATACTCCTAAAATTTTGCCAAATATTTTATTTTTACTAGAAATAATATATTCTACATTCTATAGTCTTTGTAAGCTTATTTAATACACAGAGTGGCTTATTTTAATATACCTACGCGAATATTTCCGAAACTATTCGTTGATCGAAAAAATATTTCAAGTAAAAGTTCAATGATTTTGAAGAGGACATAATTTGAAGTGATTAATTTTTTTTATAGGTGAACGCGTGAAGGACGTACTACGAAGATCAATTTCGTGTTTATAAATACCAGCAGTCCCTCGATTATGCAAACTCCGGTTTATACGACTTCCCGATTGTCAAGCTAAAAAGTTCATTAGTTGCAATAATGATACAATATGAACTAGAGTACAGAACTAGAGATTGAAGTATAGAGTAGAGAAGTAGACGAATTGCAGATTCAAACTGTTTACCAACTTGTGTTGTGGTTAATGATGGATTGTGGTTAATGGTCAATGGAAAGGTAGGTAATGGATCGACAAAGTCAAACTTTGACATATTTATCGCTTCTAACATCTACTTATCTACTGTACAATTATTTAATTAGCATATTGTCTTTGTGTGTATGACGTAGTACCGGAATAATCTAGAAATAAGATAACCGTCAAGTTGTGAAGACCCCATTCATTATTGTAAGAAATTTATAATAAAATTGTCAAGAAAAACTATAAAACCATAGCACTATAAACAATAAAAGCGTAACAGAGTAATTAAGCAATATCTACGTACATTGTATAATCTGGAATCCTCACAAACTTCGAAAACGTATATACCTATCTTGTCCTGAAAAAAAATCCCTTGAAAAAGAAGCGCAAAAGGTTAATAGTAACACTACTAAGATGATCAAAATGACTCGTTCGTTATTGTGTATAAAAATTGTACAGATTCACAGCGATGCAATTTTGAAGAATTTCTGTAATTTTTTGTAAAATGTATGAGTAAAGGTTTGTTTCTCAGAAAGTACATGTTTCTTCAACTAACTTTCACGATGACTTAATTAATACGAAGAAATTTATTTTAATCGTCAGTAGTTCTAGTGTTAAACCACTCAACTTTTCCTTTTATAATTTAATTCTATTCTAACCAAGCAGAAAGTACAAAGCTGTCCAATTGCGTGATTCACTCTGTATAACCTATTTCATGTTAACGTATTAATTATTATCGATCTACGCTATTTACAACATTTTGATAAAAATAATTTCCCCTATTCTTAACGAAGACTTTGAATAACCGTCCAATTATTTTTTTAATAATTCTCAAATAGGAGATTACTAAATTCTGCTTCTAATGAACGTAAATCAACTCTTAATTAAGGACTTTCAGGGTAACTGTCCGTTCTTGTAGCAGCTTGCAATTATTCATTTATCTTTGATCAAGAAACAATTTAGGAAGGCTGCGTCTTGAAATTTGATCCCGCAATTATAGGTACACTGTTACTATTACAACTGTGTTTCTCTGACAATCAGTTGCTTCATACCGTTCCCACCGATTCTCTCCCTTTATTTATTAGAAATTGATTCGTATTCGTTTACCGCATTTATCGCTATGTAACCTCGAAATCGATCGATAGAAGCCTTGATCTTGTCGAGTGAAAACTAGTTTCACAAGAAGGAGTCACGCCTTCGCGCTTCCGTATTTCTCCATGCAGATTAGGCGCTAACCAAGAAACTCAAGCGGTATTCTTTCACCTAATAGGGTAGGAATAAATACTTACGCCTAACGACACGTGTATAATATGCTGACGAGGGAGAAAAAATGCGGAAGGAACAGCAATCGACACGATACAGATCCATCGTGATCGTTTCATATTTGAAAATCACGGAACCGCTTTTAACATCCGCCAAATGAATTTTACAATAACATTAAACCATTCGGTTTTAGAAAGGAGAAAGACTCGACAAGGAAAATTGTAGAGCAATTATAATTTCACAGAGAATTTTGTAAAAAAACCATTTACATATATTTAATTATAATTTACAAGTGATCAGAAGTAAAACAAGGTATAATTAGTGAACCCAAAGAAAATATTCTATGCATTTTGATATCACAGAGTGGACCCTCGAAATTCGATACATAACCCGTTCCAGGAGATGGTTACAACTTCGAATTAAGTTTTCTGATATGAAATAATGCAAATTAGATTAATCCGTTTTAATCTCAAAGTTTATCGATACCAGATTCATACTTATTGATGATTTCCTTTTTCTTTACTATCGTAGAAAATACAACTTTTTCGTTAGGATTTTGAACTTTATTATCCTTCCTTCGGATCATTATAAAAGAGAATCATTAAAAAAGTACATAAATGAATATAAAAATAACTAAATGAAAAAAAATAGACCATCGTCAGTTACGCGATCAATATCTCTTTATTCGAACATCGAGGTTTTGTTCGAATTTCGAACCATTCGAATTATTCGAATTTCGAGAGACCACTGTATTTTGCAGAGACGTACATAAATTTAGTAACGAATGCATTTTATCTTATTGTTGTCAATATGAGTAGAGAGCGGGGGAATGCCAATCAGCGGATAATACCGATCAATCAAATATATGAAATATGGTCACAGAAGATAGAGATACAGACCTATCGCACAAAGCCTTTTTTGCGTTTATATCGCGAGCCTTCTTATCATATACGTGTCACTATCAACGTTACCGATTTAAAACCGAATAAAATTTCAACCACAAACAAGTTACAGAATAGACCTATCAACCAGTGTTGTTGTCTGCCACGCGCTTTTGGGGTCTCGAGACCCCATAACCATTTGTATTTTTACCACTTCGATTGCGTAAAATATAAAGCTTTTGCGTTTACTTTTACATTTTGAACATTAAAATACTTTAGAAGTGTTCACATTCCTTTTCAGATAATAAACAGGAAGATATTCTTCTGAAAATTCTGATTTCTTTAGATATCGGTATTTCAGGCCATATGACACGAAATCCCATAAGATGATAAATCTACTTTGTACTGCGTCTGTGAAAGGGGGAATACCGATCACCCAATCGGAACTTCTTGACCAGCACAGCGAATCGAGAAAGAATTTTTGTAAGTTCGCTGATAGTTTCTTTGTATCTAGATGCCGAGAAACTGGATTAACAAGACAAACAGAAAAAATTGGGATGAAGCCAATAGAGAAAATGCGTTGAAATATATTAATGAAAATAATTCTTTAGGATCTGTAAGTAAAAGTAAAATCATATTTTTAGAAGTACTATTTCTATTAATAGCAGCTGTAAACAATGGTTGTTAATTAAAGTTCAGTCAATTAATTCGTGTCTATTCTACGAAAATTGAATATACCACATTTTGCCACTTGATCGCAGATACGATGCTTGACATTTTACACATATTGGTATTAATACGTAAATGTCGCTGAATGGATCCCACCATTACATTATAGTGTTACAATGTCATACTTGTTCTACTAACCTTAATTATAACTACGTATATATTATATTAACCTTGTATTTATTGTAAACATTTCTCTTAATTAGCGTATATGTGTGTTAATTATTGTGTCTGTAGCAACAAATACAACTTAATTGTATAAATAAGACCAAATAAGATGTTCCTGAGTTTTCTCTAATCTCAAATATACCTATGTAAAAGTATTCTCGAATTGTAAATGCAAATGTCTTTCCAAGCAAAAGTTGAATAAATAAGATTAAGATATAGCACCCAAAGAAAGAGATACATAATTTCCATAGCACCTTAGATTTAAATTTACATTCTCTTCGGTGGTTCAGGCCGATTGCCTTTTTAAGGAATCTACTGGTGTTTTACGCACCATTGAACGTCCTTGATTTCATTCCACAGTCAATTCGATAGTAAAAAGAGTAATTTTTATCGATAACCTTCGCTCAGTATCTTACTGACTCACCATCCGGTTCCTTCGCTTTACCTGTCCAATCAAATGTCAGGTGTTCTCTCTTCGACAACCCATTTGCATTTCTCTTTTATCCGATAAATGTACAAGATCCAGCAGTAAAGATGATATACCATAAGTATACATATGTTTTTATATACATAAATGTTTCTCAGTGTACGATAAATAATTTGAAGATCGATAATTGATGCATTATAAAACATAACCTTATAGAACTATGGCCTTTTATTTCTTGTGTACTTTTACGAGGCAACCAGTAATTTGAAGAATCATTCATATTAATAATTAATATACCTTAACATAGTTTAAAAAAATGAAACCAGTTTTATTTTACTTCAGTTATTTTTATTTAAATTATTTGATTTAAAAAAGGTAAACTAAGTTTATTATTTTCTCCATAAAAAATATTAAGATATTCCTTGACCCCTGTACTTGGAATATAATAATAATTATAATAGTAGAAGTTAAATAGAAAAATTTAAGTTTGATTGATTAAAGAAATTTTTATTTAATTGCGATTTAAAGCACATAATTTACCTTAACTGCATGCAAGTTAGATAATAATTTTATGGACATTCTGTAATGAAAAAAAGTATTCCAACTGTAATTTAAATTAACTACTTGCTTAGACCCCAGAAATATACGTACAATAAGTGTTAAGAATTAATTGAAAAAAAATATTACGCCTAAGTGATAATAGTATACCTTTCATGGAAATGTAACGGTACAAAGATGGACTACTCGCCGTTATTCATCGGGCATTATTTTTCAACAATATACTGCTATAATTCCGCAAAGAATGTCGGAGTAATTACAATTCGAACTGAGTCTGACCGGAAATGAATGCAAGACGCGAGGAAATTTTAGCGGACTATGCTCGTGGATCAAGGAACAGGAAATAGTAGTCCGCGAAATAAGACACTTAGTTTTATTATACGTTCCTGAATGAAATTTTCATTTCAGTAAATAAATAGTTGCTTACGATTTACACGAAGCATAGATCTATTCTTAATATAATATTTTACAAATGATAAAAAGAAAAAAAACTTGTCTTAAATTTATAAAATGGTAGGTACATTTATAATTACTTTTTTCACAAGTACATTAATATGAATAAAATTCTGTATAATAACAATGATAACTTGATAAATGAAGTGCTAAATAATAATAATTACAAATCTCTAAATAGAACCGAAAATATTAATAACCATAAATTTATAAATAAATCACTTATTAAAGATATATAAGAATAACGACAAAATATCTAAACAAATTTCTAAACTATAATAATGACAAATTCCTAGATAAAATCTTTAATAATAATAATGATGATAATAATAACAACAACTTTCTATATAAAATCTTTAACAGTAATAATGATAATAATAATAACTACAAATTTCTAATTAACTCCTGAATTATAATAATAATATTCTAAAATACGAGCCCTAAACTCTAAAAAAGAATGAAGTTTCTAAAATCGTAAATAAGATCGCGTTCAGGATGCGCAGTGCAAAGGCATTCGCTCGTATGCATATATTTAGTGCTACATCTATGCAGTGCGTCCCGCTATAATACATTGCAAAGTGCATCGTAAAGACACAAAGAAGCCACGTATGTTGCAAACTGTTTTCAAAGTAAGAATTTAGGGAAAGATACATCATCGTTAACTTGTTCCGCTACGCGTAAAGAATCATTATAGGAGTATTTTACGAGGAGAAACGGTATGCTACGTATACAAGGTGCACGCATTACGATGACCTACCAAGATGAGTTGCTAATTCACGGTACTTTGTAAGACAGAAATAGACTTTTAACCAGATGAAAATGTCCACGGACTAAATACGCCAGCACCGATGTCTGCGTCCTAAATCCAGGAGCCAAATAAAGAAATGGAACGCGAAACAAGCGGTCACACGAAGGTAGTACAGCTAAATATGTAATGTGTTAGGTCAGCTGGAAAGTTCATGCAGAATTCTATATCGAAACAGCATAGTCAAGAATAAAATTATCACCTTAAGTGTCGTGTTAGTTATTGGCGACCGACAATAAAATTTTGCTTCAGACCGCATCAATCACAGATAACCGCGACTTCTTTCTTTTTCAAATTAACATGATACGGTTTTAATGAGAAAAATGTACAAATTATAATTCGGTAACATTTATGAATGCATTGAACGACACAATAGTTTAAATTCAGTAATACGTTTTAATGAATTGCAGTTCCAAAATCCTTTTGCATTTTGTTTACATCATTTCGTGACAAAATTTCGAACTTTCGACCGTTTTCCTCTTTTTCAAATTTGCAATTTGCACCTATTAGCAATTATTAGTGAGTCTGAGACCGATCGGTGAATTAGTTCTTTTCATACCTACTATTGCATTACGTCACAGAAGCAGAAGGATCATCAAAATCAGCTCGGTTGTGACAACAAACAATAGACTCATGAAAGAAATCTTTTTTATAAAAATTCAATCTTTATGTCTAGTATTAGACCGGTTATCGACTGAAGCGTAATTTGCAATTTAAGTTCGATCTCTTTTGTTCTATTACATAAAAAGTTGTGGAAAAATTGGAAATATTTTAATTGTACAGATTTCTTGGATATAGATGCTAAGTTTAATTCAAAAGACATAGAACATATGTTGAGTTACAAAATTATTGGCACAGCTAGAAATGTAACCTAGATATAAAAAATACAGCAATGTTACTAAAATCTTGGATGATGCTCTGTTTCATATCAATATTAACTAAAGTCATTTATTAATATATACACATTTTTCAATAAAACAATCACAATTTAGTATCGTCGGTAATAGCCTAACTGTCGATGGGACAAAAAACTTTAAAACAATTTACAATTATTTACAATTAGTAAGTTTAACAATAAGTTTACAATTATTTACTACAGTATGCGTGTACATTTTCTACAGCACAGTACTATTTAAATTACTATTCATATATATTAAATAGTAATTAATGATACGGAGTACCTAAATATTTCTACGCATACTGATTTAAAAGTAATGTCCAATTTATGTCTAACCTATGCACCAAGATGTTTTCAATTCTAAGGATACCACAGCAAAGAATTAAAGGCATCACATACCGTAGTTACAAGTTTACTATATTTGTACTTTTATAATTGATTTTACAGTTATAATTGAAGTAGCCTAGTATCTTAAATACTTCTATTCGCTGAATATTTAAGGCATTATAGGAAATTTAGTTTGCATGCATTGGGGCACTAACTTATTCGACGACCTATTGCAAAAATATAACTCTAACAACAACAAGAACGAATTTACCCCATTTCTCCATTTTCCGTATTATTTTATTATTTTTATTTTTCCGATTTCTTTTATTTTCACTATCTTTGCCACTTTTTCTCCTTCTTCCTGTCTACTCTGTTTTTTTTATATTTTTTCTATCTTTTCAATTTATTCTTCCCCTTTCCTATTGGTTAAACCTTTTCTATTTCCGCCATTTTTCCATCTTTTTGATTGATTTCTCTATTACTTCAATTTCTCTCTGTTTTTAAATTAATGCTATTACTTCTCACGCTTCAATTTTGTTTCCCCTTTATCGAAATATAATTCGAGCACAGTCATAATGACGTAAACGATGGTCATTAAAAATGTATTAACATTTAAAAACGTAAGGATTGCGGATGAATGTAGTCGATTGAAGAATAGATAAAAGTGATCGTAAAATTACAAACGAGATAAGAGTTCCAATGGCGAAACGCTAGGTCAAACGCGGCGGAAATGGAAAGAGAAATCTGTTCATCTATGGTTCTTTTTTCTGTAGAAAAATATCTTTGTGGGTCATTATACAATGCACGAGGTATGAAATAGCATAAAGGTCTGTGGATGTCTAAAAAGAAATTTACAAAATGAAATAGGAAAGTAGCATTTTTTAAGAACATTTCCTTCAAGAAGATTTAAACGAAACAAAACTAGACAAAACAATGTATTTAAAATGTGAAATATGTAAAAATAACGTAAGTAACGTTTATGTGTGTGCGATTATACTGCATAAAGTCTAACATAAGGATTACATTGAAACATTTAGATTGAAAAAGTTCATATCAGGAAGGACTTAAGAAAAAAGAAATTGTATTTAAAGCATATTTTAAAAATTATTTTTTTATAAATTCAAAGAATAATGCAAAGTAAATGTGATACAAGTAATTCAAATAAAAAAACTACGTCTCCCAAAGTTCATGATTAACATTAATGTTTATAATGAATAATACATTATTAACCAATTTATAAATTCAAATTGATTGAATGTAAATATAAGTATACACTTCTTTAACAAACTTTCTTAAGTATAAATACAAATACCTAAAATTACATACACAGAGGGTTAAGAATCATAGTGGTGTACGTTAAAATTTTGAGAAATGAAATTAATCACGGTTTTCAATCCATAGAAGTATTATCCATTTAACTTGATAGTCAACTAAGTTATTAATTTTCTGAGCCTTTGAACATATTGTTTGCAATTTAAGAAATGTATCAATTTTTTTATAATATCAAGTGCAATAATTCCATCTTATTAAAAACAGTAATAAACTAGAATACCCCACTATAAATTTCTACGATAATTAAAAACAGAAATGTTCTACAATACTTCCAGTAAAGATTGTAGCATAAACTATTCCAGATATGTAGTACACAGTATCCTACTTATTTAAAACATTGCATTTTCATTTAAAAGATGAAATCCCAAAAAAACCTACAAATATCTATATACTATAAAATGTCTAAGTGATATCGTAGATATTCCAACTTTTACCATTTTCTAAATAACTTTAGAAATTTCAATAACTCCAGAAAAGAATAAGAATAAGTAGCAATACACCGTAATATAACTGACTTCTTTTATTATTTCTTTTGTAACTAATCGTAAGTAGTTTCTCGCCAAAGAATCGCGGTTGGAAATTTTTTTATCGAAAGTATGTCAAATATTGATAGCTTTTCCTATTGCTTTTACATGTCTGGATTCAAACGAGAAAGTGCAAAACCGCAAATGTCTTGGTCAATGCTGTTCGTTACCACTGTTAACTTTGTTTCCACTGCATTTCAACTTTTTAATTCGTATCAAATATCCGTAAAAATTTGGTAGAAGAAAATAGAAGAGTAAGGAATATTGTAATAAGACTCTAATAACTTTAACCCTTCGTCGGCAATCAATTTTTGGATATTCAAAATGTATACTCCCTCCAAACAAAGGGGAGGGAATGAGGATTCAACATTTCGAAAATTTCAAGTTTCGAGAATTTCGAGGATTTCTTACAAAGTTTCGAATTCATGTTTCGCGAGTCTGGAGATTAGGTTCCGACCCATCTCTAGTTTCTATGCCTACTCAAGTGATGTAACTCCACAACATGAAACGTATACGTAATAATTAACAATGATTCTGCTAGCTCATGTAACTTCTAGATGGATGCTGTAAAACTCGCAACAACGCTACGAATGGAAAATTAACGCGAATGGCTGTAACTTAAAATTGAAGATTCAATTACGCGCACACAATCTTATAGTTATTATGTATTTGTAATCTCGTTAAAATGTGTTGCGTTGCCAAACGCATTTTTCGAAAGTATGCCGGCCATCAACTGTCATTAGCTTCCGCAATTAAATAGATTCACGCCTTACGCGAGAGTTATGTCTACGGTGATGAGCTATTTTTACCTTTAAATCCCTTTTTTATTATGTCGATAGCTAGCGAAGGAGTAAGTGTAAGTTTCTTTTTCAATAAAAGCGAGCCTATTACGAATCGATTTATATAGTTTTGTAATTGAAGAGATTTAGAGAAACGTAATGAGCTAGACTAATGAGGAAACCGAGTCTACTGAAACATTTTATCGTTTAGCACATTGGTTTTACAAGAGTTAAAATTACAGAAGTTAACATAGTAATCTTTGCAGTTTATTGGCACTCTTGTAATTTCTATTTTTGTATCTATTTCTTTGAAGTTTTCAAAAATTTGTCACTTAACAAGTGAGAAAAAAGTCATTCGAAATAAAGAATTTTAGATACATATTAATTTATACCGTTTCGTGACTGAAAAGATTTAGAGAAACGTAATGAACCGAAATAATTACGGAAATGAATTTACCGAAACGATTTTATCGTTTAGCACCTTCTTTTTATAAGAATTTAAATTACAAAAGTTAACGTAGAATTCTTTGCCATTTTTAGCTGCTATTGTTCCATTTATTTCTTTAAAAATTCCAGAAATTTACCACTTGACAAGTAAGAAAAACCATCCAAAATAAAGGAGATTAATTTGAGTATTAATCTTGTGCAGAAAGAACTTAATAACACCTAATCTTCTATATCCTGGCTTTTGATTGCTCTTAGGAAAGAGAAAGTTACGATTGATTATAGTTTTTTATTCCGACAGAATAAATGGAGACTAATAATTGCTATAAATAAATTGCTTAGTAATATACTATTATATAGCGTTGCTTTGTACTGTGCAATCATAAAACAAAATAATGTAATGATAAATATTACGAAATAAGTGCTGAAATATTTAAAAGAGGAAAGGGTAGGAATATCCGATATCCATTTTTTTGCGTTGGAGAAAATCAAAATCTCGTAATATCAAGTCTCAATAGTACCACAGAACAGTATTACTTTAGTGGAAAATAAGTTGTAAAACCTACAGTCAGTCACGAAAGTCTACATACACAATCTAAATTTTAGATACTTACATATCTTAGGGCATGTTTTGGAATATAAAAAATGAAGTTAAACATTCGTAAAATAGAAAACTACAAGTTAGAAAGATTCCTAAAAAAAGTTTCATAAAGGAAATATCACTGATCATATAAATAGAATTGCACTTAAAAGTATACAAGTTGTAATTTTATCCGTGCTAAACAAATTATAAGACGTCACAAATACATCAAAAGGATTAACAAAATATGAATATAGTTCTAAAAATCAGTTTTGTATATTTCAGTTCACGTATATAGCTTTTTGTGAAATAGTGTTTTCGATTTACGTAAATTTGTTGTGAAAAAATAGAAAATCGTTATCATTTTTTGTAGAATATGTCTGACATTAATCAATAACTGAATGCGCTCGAATGATCGAAACACTTGTATTTTTTCGAATAATTGACGTTTACACGTGTATATAGACTTTAGCGATCGACTGCAGTTCATCGAATTAGTTCTAACATAATCGCATATATAAATTTCACTCTCTCAACTTGCACAATTATTATTGTGCCACAGCTGACGTAGAAATCATTTGATCCACAATTCATCTTACCCATCTTTCGAAAATTGTAAGTCATAAAACATACACGTTGAATTTGGTCGAAGTTGTTCGGGTTGAATAATATTACATATCGTTACAGGGTAATTCTGTTGGGACGGTTGACTCAACTAGTATGATACACCTCGCTTTTTTCCTCATTTCAAGTGTCTCATATTACAACCAACACATTATATTTCATTTCTTGCTACTGTACTGCATTCAGAAACACAACATTTTAAATTTTCACTGATATTCCGAAACTACAATTATTACGGAATAAATTAAATTCTCCATTTATTTGAAAATTGTAAAATCAATCGATGTAAATCACATTTCAACATAAACACACAAATACTTTCTACTATACTATTAACCCTTTCGCTATGGTATGTTAATATTGAGAAATCAAAGCATAAATAAAGATCGCTTTTATTAATAGGAGAATGGTAAAAATATAAATGTTTGAAAGTTGTATATGATTAATTATGGTGTAGTATTGTTGTATGAATTAACGAGGAAACAGTATTGTACTATAGAGAAAATATACGTAGTAGTTAGAATTTGAGCAACTGATATTTTATACTGCTGCATTTATATGTGATATTTTGCATAACAGGTCTATACAAAGTGCTGTTAGGTTGGTGATTAGTTTAATTCTAATAGAATTAAATTCGTAAAGTAGTTAGAATTTAAGAAAATATACGTATGCTTTTAACAAATGTTTGTACAATGCTTGAAAGCGTATATATATACGTCCTTCGTAGTGAAATGGTTAACAACAAATATTAACTGTGTAGCAGAACTCTAACGAAAATAGGCAACGTTGCAAAACGTTATAAACATTACAACAAGTAATTCACAAACTGATCTTACTCCCGCCATCTTATCTCACGTATATTATGAGAAATATATGTTATCAAAATAAAATTGAGCTATCAAATTTGTTTTAAACCATTTTGTAAAATTCAATTCTACGTTTTTATAAACGGCAAAATTCACTTCTAACGCAAAGCTTACCTTTAATTAAGTTTTTATTCACTGATTCAATATTTCGTATTTTTATAACTTGCGTGACACATCACGTTATTATTATCTATATGTAATTTAATATTTACTTCATCGGCCTAAACTATATTACGAGCTCGTATGCAAAAGTAGCGTAACAAAGAAAATCATGATGTATTTACAATAAAAACAAAGATGAAATTTGTATCGGTTATTATGAAAGTGGCTAAGTCATTTCCATCGTGATGGAATGTAAGATAGTAGATCCATTAAATCTTCATGTTTAATTACTTTTTGTATCTAATCTTCATATTTCATCTTTAGGTTTTTTTAATACAAAAATACGAAGCAATGATAAATGCGTTTTTTCGCAAAACGCGTAGAAAACACGTGACTTATGCTACTGTTGAAATAAACACGAAACTGCAGGAATACTATAAAAATGGCAACTTCATTCTATTTGTTAGGGCTGCTTGGCAACAATTTTTCATAATATTAAATATATTAGGTGTACCAATGAATAATGCACCTTTTGGTTCAATTCAACATCTATTTTCGCCAAAACTAAATGTGCACTTTGTCTAAAATATAGTTCTTATTGTTGTATAATACCATATTGCACTTTTTTAACAAGTCATGGATTCGTGCTTGAAAGAAAATTTCATCACTTGATAAAATAAATTCTTTAATTCATTAAAAAAATAGTGGATTGTTTATTGATACACCTAATAGATCGGGAAAAAAGCATAATACAAATGAAAACCTCAATTTTTTTTTTTGGTTTCGTGACTTAGGCCACTTTCATAACATGTAACCGACACATCTGTCATTTTACCCCGCCCACCCCTATTCGACTTTTTATTAATAAACATCAAGATTTGTAAAAAAAAAAGGGAGCAAAGAATTAATTTGAAATTCCAATAGTAAGTGTACATTAATCCTTAATAGTTCTATTATCAATAGAAAAGCACAATTGCGAAGCAATTACAAGATGAACAACTACAATCCTGTGATTAGACCGCAAGAAGGTTAACATCAATTTTCTCTTAGAAGTCTAACGAGAAAAGTAAAAGGGTACACCGCATGAGCGCGTATCTAGAGATAGAGATGCACTCATGTTCCTACATAAATGCAAGCTTATCAAGGACAAAGAATCGGGGATGATGGAAAGCGAACGCACATCGGACTCCTGTAATATTTCGAACGACTGCGCGTCAACGAAACGCTTCGTACGAGTTTCACCAGTGAAATGCAAACCATTCTTACACGACCGACTACTGAAAGTGCCGGTGAAACCGTCTAGCTTCCACTAATAAACACTTGAGTGTATATTTACGATACGTTCACTGGACGCCTTCGTCCACCAGATGTGTGTCGAAGGGTTCGTCTCCGACAGGATGTCTACTTTTCCGGTTACACATTCCCCTAACACGACAAAACTTCCGTTCTTAGCTTCTAGATTACTATGCGCTACGTTTTTCTTTAAAAAAAAAAAAGGAGACGGGAAAATGTTGTTTTAAACCGTTTTATTAGACGGAACAATGTCAAAACCAGTGTCATTAACGAGGTGTTTGATCGACCAAGTCGCTATTATTACGAGTGACTACACCACCGACTTGTAAATAGACTGCGAATTTTTATGCAGTTATGAGAAACTTAAATATGCAAAGGAGCAGAAAAATGCACATAATGCATTCGAGAATCTATAAAATATCCCAAGTAAACCACGCGATGTTATTAGGTTGGCCAAAATGTATTTTCGCTTTTTTACAGTATGGTGCCAAAGTTGAGATACGTATGTTAATAACCCAATAACGTCACAAATGCAAATAATACTGAAGAGTAGACATTTTGATGTATCATTTGGAAAAAATGGATCACGCTTAGCATAGAGCTGAAATAAAAGGAGAAAGTAATATACATACATCATTGGCACAGCATATTGTTTTACTACTGTAAAGTGCTACAAACGTAAAGATGCAGTACACACTACACACCAAGAAGGAATAGCGTGAATGATAAAATATATTAATATTGAAATATTTTCACCTTCTGCGCATATAATCGAATTTTTTTTTTTTTACGGAAATTGGAAAATCTGAAAGTTTATTGTGTGTCTTGCTTAGACGAGTTTAGTTGAAAAAAAAATAAAAACTCTCAAAGGATCGAATGAAGAAACTGCTTAACATGATAAAAGGTTGTTGAAAAAGATCGGTAATATATACGTTGTTCAATAAAGTTTCGCGTTTATGCGTTTCTAAAATACGATAAAACTTTTTGGTCATCCCAATATATTTATAGGATCAAATAACCCACTATTTAAATTCCATTTGTTTAATTTTATTAATAGAAATATGAATTTACAGAATAGCCCGCAATCTATTCATGAATTATGTAAGTGAACACAGTTTTGTTATGCTAATTTTTAGAGTATTCTACAATTTCTCGTAAATATCCGATTTAATAAATTTTCCAAGTATCTTATACAGTTTATGATTTTCATCTAACACCGTGGATGAATTAATGCCTAGAAAAGTTATTTGTACTGAATCTGAAATGGAAAATAGCCAAAGACAATTGACAGAGTTGCCATGCGCGATGTACACAACTAATTGTCATGGTAGCTGCATACACAAACTTCACTGTAAACAGATGAAAAAATCAACAACACTTTCGAATATAAAAGATAAGATGAAACTCACTGACGTATTTACATTCATTTTGAATGTTACCGTCTGCTGAGTCTTGCTAATTGTAAAATATAATCAACTAGTAAAAAGTAGATCGAAGAAGTTGTTTTAACATGAAAATGTTTACTGCTTACACGTTGCAATTTTTGCTAGAAGCGTTGGAAACTGAAATCCCTTCTCACTACAGACTTCACATTAACGCTATTTAGCAATTCTCATTCCTATTTTATGAATTCATGGATAGCAAATTTAAAACCAGGAAAACTGCTGGATCGTACATAGCAACCTTATTTCAATTCCGTGCAAATTTCATGTGAAGGGGCAAACGAAACAAAGAACCGTGATGCGAATTAATAGGAAAATTACCGGAAACTTCAATGAGTGGTGAGGCGCGACTCCATGCGAGCATTCAACAAAATTACACAGAATTGCGATTACAGTCATCGATTTTTTCAAACTCATAGTGTTTCTGAATAATCTCGAGTGATTGAACTATATAAAATTGTAGCATTTTATACACCGAACATTTACAACTATTTTAAATGCACGTAGAATAAAGTTGACTAATATGAGACCCATTTTGTTAAAAAATCGTAACTTTCAATTAAGGACAATTTTCGTAAAATTAAATACACATTTGGAAATTAAAATATGTACTTTTCTCCAACCTATTGGAAAATACATATAACAAAAATCGGGTTCTTTGTAATTGAAATAAAAAGTAAAATTATGCGAAATACAGGCTCAGAATCTGAGTTCCTAATATGAGACCCGGTTCGTTTATTCCTAAAACTTATCTTTTTATCTCTTTTCACACATTGACCATACAAAATGTATTTCTTCAGCATCGTAGTCTTTGTGCATGCATCGGTAACACTTTATACACTTCATCCATTATTCACCATATACATACATCTAAAGACTAAAGTCCTGTGGGTAAAGCAAGCATTCTGCATCATAATTTTCTTCATAATTACTTCCATCATTTAGAACACGGTTTTAACTGCTACTACCATCTGTTCCTTGTTTCAATGTTTCCATTTATTTAGCGAAATTCACCTAAAACAATAATGAATATCTAATATAAGTCCGGTCTCATAATAGCAACTTCCAAAGGGTCCCATATTTGAAAATAATACCATGTTAATTATTCAGCAGCTTCGAGGTCGACCTTTTATTATATAATGATGAATAACTTAGTAAATCTTAAGCTCCGTTAAATGCATTGCACGACAGTATTTATGAAAATAATTATACATTTACTATTTTAAAAGTGTTTGTAATTTAATTGAACCACTTCAAAAACTTTTTGCAAACTGAAAATTTATCGCTATGACATTCGAGAGATTTGCAATGGAGTTAGGTTAAGGTCTCATATTAGGAGAAGGCCTCATATTAAGCAACTTTATCCCATGTTCATGTTCCATAGCTGTTTTCTTCTATGATGTTCATTTAGCTAAGATTTCCTTCCTTTATAGTTCAGACGAGCTGTTGGCGAAGGTAATAAGTAATTTCTGGTTTTGTCGCGGTACTTCTTGTCCGGTTTCTTGGTCTGCCAAGCGTTTCGAAGTGCTCAGTAATTTTTTTTGTTTCGCCATTACTTTTGTGAATCATATGTTTCTGCGTCGTTCTCCAAGAAAAAGTTGTTTCAAGTTTCATGTAGACACTTTTTTGTTGAAATTCTCTATAGACACATTCTGTATTTTACAGTTGAATGATTCAGCTGTAGAATTTTAGTTACACGTATCCAGTAATGTTGCATTCAAGCATTTAAATAAAAAACTGAAAGTGACTGTACAGAATGCACTAAATTTGTATTCAAGAATTTCCTTATGCGAAAATTAATAGCACTGTTTCAAAAATTAAAGTCAAATAATTACAGGATATCAAAAAATGCCAAAATTATATCCTAGTATATATTCGATTTAATTCATCTTGATACTAATATCATAACCAATATTTTAAACTTTTACCTGATTACGCGATATTTTAAACTTTTATTGTCTTTTATCGTAACACAATTATCTATTTAGATATCTTTGAAACTTTTCTATTTTTCCATATTTTATTTAATTACCAAAAAAATGATAAGGTAGAATAGAACCCTAAGAATAAAATAACTTTAAATTGGGTTATTTAAATTTCCACTAAAAAGGTGATTGTAAAAGACTATTAGAAAGCTGGATATATATTTTATGTATAATATTTCGTGTTAATTTTACAGGAAAGGTAAAGATCGTCGAATGAATTCAAATCGCTGCGTATCGTAATTAATCGAGACTTTAATTAATTTTCTCACTACTCTGTTCTGAAGCTTGGAATGTAATTATTACGAAGAATGGTAATTATAGGCACCTATTCAACCATCTCCGATATTTCCCTAGAGCTATCGTTTCACCATTGCTTCAAGTGACTCATGCATACCTACTTTTATTTTCTATAGGTACCTTTCTTTAACCCTATCCTATTGAAGTGAACAGATATAATGGGGAATATTACTGAATCATTATTACCGATTGGAGGCGTGAGTTCGTAGCCAGACTGGTTTCCAACCATCTCAATGTCAATTGCTTTTGTTGCCTGAATTTTGCACAGGTGAAAAATATAAAATACAATATACGATAATGTAGAAAGTGATAAATAATTTCTCTATAATCATTAAATATATGAGCAAGTAACCCTTCATTTGTATATGTCCCTTTAAAATGTCAAAGTTTCAAGTAGAAATGTACAACTTGTCCGGAATATGGTGTAAAATATTAGAAAACAATATTAAGTATACTGAAAATATGGTAGGTTTTGGCAGTGTTAAATACAAATGCTGAAGTTAACAAAGAACACGGGATACCTATTCATTGCTGCACCTGATACGTAAGTAAGTACATAAACTTATCACTAGACTGCGAATTTTTGCAGATTTATATTTTACTTAAGTACATTACAGAAATGGAACCAAAATAAGAGGAATTCTTTACCCTCAGAATACAATAATTTGTACTTCTTCACTTTGAATATTTTATGTTCATCAACTGTGTATTCATTGTGCAATATCTGCAATTCTCAAATGATTGTGAAACTTATCCTCCTAAACTGCTCCAAACATAAGTCCAGATTAAACCAACCCTATACGATAATCCCAATGATAATAACCAAATTTTCCAAGTTCTTTTTTAAAATACGGAACGCTCTATAAGAAAATATAATACGACAATTGCCTTATATTATAATGACAGAAATGTATTAACTCCTTCAGTGTTCTGATTTTGAATATGACATCTATACAGTTGGCAAATTCACGTTTCTTCAAAACAATAAACTATTAGTGCAAAATATTCAGCATATATACATTTAGAAATATTGTAATAATTAATAGAAATAAGCATATTCCCTTTACTTAAATATTTTCATTGAAAAAACAAATTACACTTATTAAAACTTTTTATCTTGAAGACAACATTTATTGCGGAGCAATCTAATACATATTTAATACCGTTGCTCATATGGATAATTCTTTTCGTTCACAAATATTTAATTTTACTCCACTATGTTTTAAAAATCTGAAATAATTCATCGAATAATATGTATTTAACTTTACACAATGCTAACTTATTAGACTCGAACAAAATGGCATTAAACGAGGAAGACAATGCATTATACGTCGTCGCGTCCATTGTTCAGAAAGGAAACGAGTTACTGGCATTGAAAACTGTTCACGTATTACGTCACACAACCTGGTTCACGATTGGAACTTTGTTTAAAGTTAAGCACTGGCAATCGAGCGTTTATTTTCCAAGCTTACTACAATGCACTGAATAAACTAACCATTGCCATACTTTGGTCAGTCATAGTGATAGTCGTAACCACAGAGCACAAGTGGTTATTTGATAGTACACGAAGATGTTTGCTCTGCTATAAAATTCTTACAGGCAGCCGTAAATTGCAAATTTACTAATACTACGCTCTCTAAATTGCAATTTCTGCTGATAATATATATTTCACGATAAACGAAACTATATTCCTTCCCTGTTATAAAAGCGAAGAAATTGTTAATTTATTGATTGTAAGAAACTTTTATGTGGCTGAAAAGAGTTGATCAGAAGAGATTTCACTTGGACGATTTTATTCCCGCAAGTATTAACTGTAGTATAATATTTCTTTTGTCGATTGCAATGATACGAGTAAGAGTAATTAACATTATAACGAATCCATTGAATTATAAAAGGAATGAAATTATAGAAAGCTATCAATATATGAATTTATTGTATAAATAAAGTTTCTAAAATGATATACTGTATACTAATTTAACAATATTTTTAATCGTTCTTGTATTAATTATTAGATAATTAATTAATCACCAGTTTCATACATTAAGGTTTGTATTACTTTTGTGAAAAAATGTCGTATGAAAAATTAAAGCAATAAATTTGAAAGTTTAAAATACAACATTCACATTCAAATATATAAATTTAAAAATTCAAACTGAATAATTTAAATTCCATAATACAAATCGGAAGATTTAAATTCAATAAAGCAAATTTACGAATTTAAAAATTTAATAATTGAAATTAAAGATGTACAAATTCGATGAATTCAAACTTAAACACTTGAACTCGAATATTTCAATTTACAGATTCAAATGCGAAAATTCAAATTTAAGACTTTAAATTGACATTTAAACTTTGAAATGCATAGCAAAGTTTAAGTACGAAGTTTCGCAATTTGAAGAATACTAAATTTGAAACTTCGAAGCAATTGTTTCTTTGAAAATAGTACAGTAATTCTTTCCTTGCACGATTCTCAATGTTATACAATAATTACTGGATAGCAAAACGAAAACTAGTCATCTAAAACTTAATAAACAATAAATGTTAGATATTTTATCGAGAAATGATTACTCATATGAGTAAGCAATTTTTAGTAAACATTACATCAATTGTTTTCCAAGCAAACAATTTTTAAGCACACGCGATACAATATAGAATCCACGGAGACTTTGTAATTAAAAGTTGCTGCCGGTTACGTGAAATTTTGTTCTCGTTTGGCAATCTCATGTACTTGCATTCGTGTCATTTAATTTGAATCGCGTGACCGTATGTACGTGAGAGAAAGCTCGTATTCGATCCAGATTGCACACTGCAAAAAAAAAAGATAAATGATTCACTTAAGCTGTCTTTCTTTTACTTGTAAAACATTTTTAATAGTATTGGTAGATGTTAACACACTCCGGCTTGCTTAAAAAGAAATTATAATAAAACAGTGACATTATCGTGATTTTATCGTATAACACTATTTAACAATACTTTATATAAGTGACAATGATACACTTTCTGGTAACCGATAAAGAAATATTACACATATTTTATTTCAAACTTACGTATTTGAAACTTCCAATTTCAAGTTTCTTATTTCAAAACTAAGAAATATTTTAAACATCCTACTTCAAGCTTCCCGTGCCAAGAAGAATAAAAAAAAATATTTCGAGGTTCGATTTCAAACTTACTGAAGATTTGAACAAACTACTTGTTTCAAGCTGCTTATGTTAAACTTAAAAAATACGTCAAAGTACTTGGTACCTGCTGAATAAGTATTTGAAACTTGCTATTTCAAACTTAAAAAATATATGATACTTTCGAATTCAGACTAGTTGTGGTGAATTTTTTATTTTAAATTTAAGAAATTTTTCAAATTTTATATTTTTAAATTCTAGTCTTAGTTTAAATTACAATTAATACCAAATTTTTACGTAATGGAATATATTAGATTAAGTAGGAACAGGTTAAAAGCGTATCAAGAGATTGATAGATACTTAAATTAATAAAGAATATTGTTATGTAAGTTTCAGACAGCTACGCAATACTCTTTATTCTACCAGTTCTGTGAATTTCACACATGTGTTCATTCGTAACATATTTATTATACTGTGAAGGAGCATTTGTTCGTCTTAATTAAGCTTCATGAATAATGACTCATCCCTTACATATTAGGTATGCACTTTTACCAATTTATGTGAACTGGATCTTGCTTTGATCTTTGAACAATAAATTCTTATATAAAGATAAAAGATGAATGTCTTCTTAACCCTGCTGTGGTCTTCGAGATTTTATTCAATTCAATCATAGCCTTTTATCTTTAGAAATGTTTTGTTATTCCGAGAAGAATAGTTTTCAACGTAAAAATTAAAACTTGAAGTTACAGATATGAATTGCAATTCCTTTATACTTGCCTCAAAGCTATAAAATGTTTATCGACAGTTTGGTTAAAAATGATCCAAGAACCATAAAATGATTTAGATGGCCTTTTACTTTGGGACCTTCAAAAAAGTCTTTTTTTGTGTTTTTTTATCGAATAACGTTTGAAAAAATATATTTGTAAAACAAAATGCCTGAATACTTAAAATTAACGAATTTATAGCAATTTGAAAGGGGCAGCGCATGATATGAAGATATTTAAACTCTTTCTTTAAAACTATGTTTGCGGTACAGAATTAAATCAAAATTATTATTCCTTCCTTTTATTTTGTAATCCGTGAAAAATGTTCGAGTAGTAGAAAAATTCATAAACAGATTTCAAAGTCTGACTACTTTTTTAATTGGATTTTAGTCTAATTAGTAATACTATGGTCCGCGAAAGTCTAAAACCTGACTAGTAATAATTTTTTGATTCAATGTAAAATATAAAGTACGGTAATTAAAGAGTGAAGATAATTTCTGTTTAGATTTCATTGCCTTAAATCTGCTTAAAAAGATATAAACTTGTACAAATATCCGCAGTCTAACGATGGGAGATGTATTCTAGAAGTACTATCTCTAGAATTACGTAAACGGCCGGTTAAAAATAATTAAATTGCTAGTCAATGACGATCATCGGTTGGATAATGAGGGATAAACAAAGGTCCATAATCGCGTAACACGCTTTCTAATACCGTAGTGCTCGAACGTACATATAAGAGCACCCACAGCACCCTCCGCTATTATAAACTAGAAATAGGACACGTTTGACTACCGCTTTTAAAATCTAGGTATATACAAGTTACTTTATTGCGTCGTTTGCATTGAGAATTTGTTCGTCTTTTACTTACTTTTGCTTAAGGAAACTTTTGTTAGTCATAGGTTCGCATAAAATAGCGTTTTACCTGATACAACATTCCTTTAATAATGGCCATATACAACTTTCCTATTTGGCCCATTTTCACTAATTATACTAATAAATTGGGGTAAGTAATTAATCTAAGAGGATAATAATGGGATGAAGGAATAATGTGGATATTAAAATCGAGTTAATTATCTCAAAATACTCGTCAACCTCAAATTGCGCGTAAATGGTATCTAATTAGGGGTTTAATGTATGTTTTATTCATGACAATTTGTCCAAATCATTGATTATTACCCGGCTATAATTTACCATTAATTATATGATCAACTTTACTGTTTAGCTTCACGAGTAATTGAATATTTCTTAATTTTTGAAGTCCAAATTGGAAAAATATTTCGCAACAGATGCTGAAAATGTAAATCTAGTATTTAGAAAATGCTTATATAATTATTAAGATAGATAATCCTTGATTTATACAATTCAAGAGCGATAATTGTTTGTTGAACAATCAGCTACGATAAGGAATGGAAAATACTAAAGTTAATGATTTTTATCAATGTAGAATAAAAAATTAGTTAATCATTATAGAAAGTATAAAAAGTCAATGTTGTTTACATCATACTAGGTCAAATAAAATTAAAAGTGGATCGAAATCTAATTTCTAGATTCATAAAACTCGAATCCGAAACATTGTAAGGCCTTGAAACTCGAAATTTTCGAAACCTTAAGTCCTTATTTTCTTCCTTTTATTTATAAAAAAATAGCCATTCTGCCAGAAGTGAAGATCTTAATAAATCTCTTTCGGAAAACCAAAGTATTTATCGAATCTAATTGAATGAAATTTAAATTTAGCTATAATTTAAATAAATCAATCAGCGCAAGAACTTCGCGAGATAATGATTAATTTTTGTTTTTGTATTTTATCTTTTCTGATAATAAACGACTATAATGAATTGGTAGAATATTGTATCGAGTAAAGCGAGTTTAAAGTCTACGCACAAACTCTATCAGATTATTAGTTAAATAAATTCCTATCATGACTATATTATCGTTGTGTATTCAAACTATTATCTAACTAAATTTTGAAAGTTCCGCATCATAGGAGTAGCACAAAGCTTGAAGTCTCGAGAGGTTCCGAGTGTTCCATCCCTAGATAAAATTAATCAATACACTTCAAATTAAGGTTTCTCTAGATATTTGTTAATATTTACAATTTTTGATACAAAACTTTCATCAATGCTAATGAAGTCTGTGCATTGACTTCAACGAATGCAGATCGATCAGATCGATATCGCGAAAGTAAACTTCTTACAGAAAACTATCGTACTTACTTACAACAGCAACGCTCACTATACCCAGATGGAAAGGATAATCACAATGTTAACATAAATTAGAAAATCTGTTGTTGAATGTAATTTATGCGGGACAAATTCCACCTACCCGCGGTGTACTGTTTCTGGAAAAGACAATGCGCTATTAAGAACGCGTCTTCATAGCGAGTAGGGCATTACTAATTGCGCTTATTCTTAAATAGCCCAAAGATATATGAGTACTTTAAAGAGAGATCGAACATACAGTTTCGTGTGAAAATTCGAGGAAAAATACTGTGGAGAAAACGCGTTATGTGCAATCAAACTCAAGTAAGAGATAGAAGATTACACGTTTTAAAGATTGCTATTCTCTTTAACCCTTTTGCTTCAACAATAGATTTATTACAAGTGTATTGAAGTTACAGCAAATTATTATTTAGAATCGCTAAAATTATTGTACTACAATAAATGTGTCTGAAAAATAAATAGTACAATTGATTAGTATTCAGCAATGAATGAAGGTAGTTATATTTTTTTACATTTTTTACAATTTCATATATGTTTTACATTTATGAGAAGTGTAAATGAAGTGTAAATATATTATGTAATGAAAATCTTCGTTACTACCAATTTGTAGCATGTTTAAAAAAGAATTTGATTTTTAAATACTTATCTGCCAGTTTACTCAAATTTCCGAAAAGTTGAGTTGATTCCTTATACAGTTTTTACAATTATAAGAAATATACATGGCCGACCATCAATTTTGAGTCACTTTCGAAATTGTGCTTATACGAAACCTCCCGCCAAATTTCTCATTAATGTAAAATTAATATTCTACGTATTAATAGCAATATACTTAATTTCCATAGATTTCTGAGTGAAGAATATTTGAAGGTGCAAAATTTCTACGTTCTTTGTTTTTCTTAGTTCGTACGTTCCTCAAAATGCATAGCGATTCCAAACTTTTGGACAGTAATGTATGAAATAACAGAAACAGTTTTTCTAAAAAAAATGATTATTTCTTTATTAAATCTACAAACTTCAAAATTGTGTTCATCTGGATAATAAAAATGGTAATAACAATTATGATTTTGCTATTAAACAGTACACTTCAATATATTGTTGGTTCATCATCCTTACGATCAATTGGTTTGCGTATTGCCCCATTTACATTCAAAATGGAGCCATAAAATGGCGTCGAAGAATCTTCTCCTATTCTGCGATTACGCACTCCCGGCTGATCGTTTTCCGACATGCTGCTAATTTCGCTCCTAAGTTTCAAATATAGAAATTGAAAAATTAATAATAAACACGACCTTTATTAATTTCTGACTTCTTCCACAAAGGCAAAGAAATACTGTATCATTTTTACATTTGTTGAATACAATTCAGTCTTTTTTAATCTTTTAGAATACGATGTAATTTAAAAGTTACATACCCGTATATTTAAGTTTGTTGAATTTTATTATATCTGCATATCACTATACTACTACATCGTATTTCTTTACCAATGTATTGATGCCAAGCAATCATACAATAATTACTAATTCTTGCTTTTAAGATTGAAATGAAAATTTTAACTTAACAATAATGTTTTTCTCCGTAAAATTAAATAAAATTCAGGTTATAAAAGGTGGCAAAACATTTGTAATGTTATACAATTACTGTGAGTATTATCTGTAATTACATCACACGAAAACTGTGCTCAATTGAACCATAAAGTTTAATCTCTTGAAGAGAATTGTTAACTCTGACAAGACTTGTTTTTGATATCAAACTCTCAGTTGTGTTAACATCGTATGTATTTCCACTTTTTAATTTAATTTTTTATTAAAAGAAACCGTTTTTTAATTTCACTTCTTCAATTTTGTTAATCCGTCCTTTAATTTTCTCTATTTTATGAAATTAACATTTTTTAAATTCATGTATTTTTTCTTTTCTACGCACTGCATCGTTTTATGTGAATATTAAACATAAATTCTCTTTACTTCTTTTAAATTTCTCTTCAAAAACTTTTCATCTCTTCAAGTAAACATTGTTAACTTCGTACATTTTTCTGCACAGTATCGTTTTATATGATATACATTGTTAATACATATTCATTAATATTGTTCTGCATTTATCAAGGAAAAGGTTTCAAACGTATAAAAATCGTTTCATATTTTAATAAACTTTGAAATAATTTATATTTATTTTAATAATGTAATTAAAGCTTTAATTAATTACAACATAATATGCAGTCATTTTCTTTTAAATTTGCATAAACAAATATTATAATCACATGCAGTTAACATATTACCATTTTACAAGCAAATTGATAATATAACCCGTTGAATATATACAGTAAATAATTAATAAATGTTGGAATCTTGAATTTTTGCCAATTTGAGTCTCTCACGGTCTTGGAAATTTCTCGTTTGATGAATAATAGGAGAAACGTGGAGTTATACTCTCTTAGAATTTCAATAGAACGGAAAGTAGAAATGTTCTATAGCTTCTGCATCCGCTAAATTTATAGTTAACCTTATAGAACATAGAATAAATTTCGCATGACCGGAGGTTAAGGATATACGGAATCCATAGATCATCGTGAATCTACTTCTTTCGATATTATCGTTTCAATCGAACAATACAATATATTGTACCGTTTATTTGCCGTTCAAATTACAATATACGATACCATAAATATTAAAGAATTTCCTTTCGGCATATTTTATACTTCAAAATCAAAATTGATACATTTCAATTACAATAAATTATAATAAGTGGGCTTCTTCCTCTGATAAAAATCATAATTTTTAAACCTATCTTAGTTTCATTTGTGTAACAGTAATATTTCTATGAAATTCCTCCATAATAATTATCGCTTTGGGGGTAAAAAGTTTTGATAAATAAGACAAATGTATTATATAATATGCAACACCTGATACTAAAGCTTGCCAAAAATACAATAATATTAATAGATATTCATATACAATGGGAAATGTGACTTGTGATGCAGATTGTGATCTAGATATGATAAATACACGTTGTATTTGTAATAAATTGTAATTTTAATTCTAACCTGTACCAAACTATAAGATTCAGAATTCTGTGGTTGTAAAACAAAACCACGTAAGTTACAAGTTTTCACTTTCGAGATATTGCCACTTAAAGTTTTCAATACAATTGGTAAGATTGCATTCATGTTTCGACCGTAAGACATTTATTTTCATGCATTTTTTCTGTTAAATACATAGATTCTATTTTCTGGAATTCAATTAATGCATAAACACCGACCTTTTAAAAATATAGGTAACTTATATGGTTTTATCTTACACCCATGGAATTATCAAATATAAATTACGTAGGTGGAACATTTCAAAATTTTGCATCGATATTGGAACTCGACGTGTTCAATGTTGCATCTCCATCTAAGTACTTATTTCGACAAAAGGACAATAATTGTGCTAAGAAACAAAATTAGTTTTACGATAAACTACTTTTGCATAAATAATAATAAATCACAACAGATACTGCATCGGACGTGAATCGCAATTTACAAATCGCCATGTGAAAGAATGGTCGGACGCGTCTCGCCTACGTGAATTCACGAATGGCCGTGTAAAAGAGATCTAAAAGCTAAGAAAAAGATCTTCCAACGCAAATTGGAAGCCTCAGACATGGGATTTATCAAGGAATTAATCGCTTCACTAAAACTACAATATTCCACGCAAAGAATAACTATTCTATCATCGCACAAGGTAATTGTACCGATAACTGGACGCGTTAGGATCTGTCCCAATACCTGGACACCAATGTAAATCATATGGATATCCGGTATTGGGTCAGATCTTAACGTGTCCAGCTACTGGTACAATTTCCTTAACGCGATAGCGTGGGTATTTCCATAAGCGAGATTAGAGTCATAGAAGAGGATTGGATACAAGCTAACCGGAAAGAAAGAGGTACAATACGATCCACGAGACTTTACGACGCGTTGCGTGCGGATCCGGGAAGACCTGTAGGACGAGCACTTTTACTTTCCAAAGCGATAAGTAAAACCACGCGTGACGAATCTAAGCGACTACCACACGTAAGCCATCGCACATCTGCATATTTACACTTTGTATTAGGGAGAACGTCGGACGGACGCCCACGAAACGTGGGGTCCCACTCGAAAGACCTTTGATGCACGCGTACACCTACTCACCTAATCATCCTCGTATCGTAAGTTCAGTTACACGACCTTATAAGAAAATACAAAATAGCAATATTGCGGAAATTGGTAACCTTTATACCAAGCTAAAATCATATACCATAACCATTATTATCACTAATTCAAAAAGTCATATTGAAGTATTTATCAACGGAGATTTATTACAAGACACAAAATCATTTAAACACTTACCGCAGAAAAGATTTATGAATATATTATGCATGTTGTACAAAACTTTTTGAGACTTCATTAACAATGTGACGAGACACAACTATCATAATTGTGTTGATAAAATTAGGAATAATCGGATTGAATATTTATGGATTACAAGAGAAGAACAATTACCAAATTTTAAATACCCAATACAATTTTCCGAATAGTACTGGAAGAAAGAATTATTGAAATATGAAATTGCAATGAACATTTATAATAAATACCTTGTAGGTTTCAATGTACATTTTGAGATTTGTTTCAAACTTTATCAATAGAATCATGGTAGTTGAATTTCGCTACAATGCTAATGATACTCCAAAAGATTTTGTGTAACACACACATTATATTCATAAACTGTTCTATATGGTAAGTGTTCAAATACCTTTGGGAGTCACTGTATTTTGTTTTCAAGTGTTCCGACCTTATTTTCGGCCAATTTAAAAAATGTTCTAGTATAGTGTTCGCTAATCAGTATGCGTTTCACGCGAAGGAATGTATTAACATTAGAATTACCAAGGCACTCAAAATGATTCATTTGTTACTTTTTCTAAAAATTGTATATACTTACAACAATACATTTTTTAAGCTTATTCGGAGATTTTCTATAAATAACGTTAATGAAGGTTTATTTTCCTTCTATTATGCTTTACTTCTGCAAATATCCTACCATTTTAATCACCTTGGTGCAAATAAGTACTCTTTAATTGCCGGTAGTTCTAGCATTAATAGTATCTAGTTACATTATATTTTAAAGATCGTTGCCAATCATTATCGTTTTCATATTTAGTCTTAAGCAGAAGTTTATGTGCATACGTCTCGTCTTTAATTAGAAAACTATGTTTAAACGTTTGAATTACATTCTTGCTTGCTTTATGTTGACGCTCCAGATGACTCTGTTTGTTTCATAATTTAAGAAGTTATAAAGCTATAACCATAAGCATTCAACTTTCTAGAGGTTTTCCTACTAAGAAAGTCATTTAAATAACAATTATCACAAACCACAAAATAAATGATCTCACAGATATTATTCTGCATGCAAAAAGTAACGCAAATGGGTTAACATATTCCTACAGCAAACATTATATTAACATATAGACTCTCTTAATTAGTTGTGTTGTTTCAAAACTTACGTAAACTTGACGTAATTAGACAACATCGAGCTCCCTTATTCGTAATTAACGATTGATCATAAATCAAACACACGTGTACGCTTCAATGTGTAGTTTCAAGCACGCGAATAAACTTCGTAAGATACACCATATGTGATAATGTAGCGAGAAAATTCCAGTAGTAACGAATCACGCAACTCGAGAGTGTCAGTTTCGTGAACCAATTCAGAACATTCGCCTAACCCTATTAATCCTAGTCTCATCTAAAAGACCTAGAAAATTACTTATCACTCGAAGTTATTATAAACAGAAAATAATCAAACTTCAACTACTACAAAATAATGATATTAAATCATCCTCATAAATTATGTAGTCTGCTATATTACTTTAAACAAACAATTATATCTTACTTAGATGTTTATAAAAATGTTCCCTTATATTTTCAGAAATGTATACTTCCTACAATCTGCAACAAACATTTCAACTTGATATTATTTCAGTTTATGTCAAATATCATGAAAGTGTTTCGATACGGAAACTTAGTCTTTTATGTGCAGTAATAGCAGTGACGGCAGATACACTTTCCGTGCTGACATCCCCAACACCATTTATTTCCACTGTGTAAGTTTTAACACTCATACAGTGTAACTCAAAAAAAGGGAACACATTAGGGCCGTACAACGTGAAACTCAGAAGCGGTTCTAATGATGCTCACGTACGGTGGCCTCGCTGATTTATCTGTCTATGCAGCCGGGACTGATTTTCGTATAGCCAACCTCAAGCATTTCATGCACTCCGGTATTTCTGAACTCTTCTCAGAGCCGGGCTCCATAAGTTGTTTGGACTCCACTCACGCCCGTCTCACGCACATTCAGATAATGGTGGAAACAATATATAAAAACAATCACGTACTTAGTATGGATCTGTATGTGTGCGTCATGAAAAATTAGATAAGAAGTCCATACGACGTATGGAGCCCAGATGTTGAAAACGAAACTATTATCCACACGACGCGACGTATGGAGCCGGACGCATGTGAAAAAACTGCAATCCAGATGAGGTATGGAGCCCGTACACGAAGGGTTGAACTAATTTCAACATTCTCTGTATTCTTGATAAATTATACACATAATGTATTTAAGCTATATAAACAAACCAAATAAAAACTTCATATATTATCTATTAATACGAAGTACATAATATGTACTGACTACATATTTGTTCTATTTATATAGTTCAAACACCTTCTGTACATAATTGATTAAAAATACATACTTCTTTAAACGTATTTTAAATCTTATGGTGCAAATATTATTGGAATCCAATTTAATTTCTTGTAGTTCGATCCTAATAGATATTCTGTCTTATTCCGCTGAATCTTTGGTTTTTATTTCGGCTCTGATCAATCATGCCTCATGGCGATAGCTTTACCCGTGAAGCGCCATCTACAATAGCTTAAGCTGTCCTTTCGCACGGAAAGTAATGATGTACATATGTACAGACCTGTCTGAATATATGGCCGCGAGTTATTCACACCAATTCCTGAAACTGCTCGAGACCGGCCGCGGCATTAGGTACCGTTTGTCAGAGTCAGATAACATTATCCAATTCGTGGAATAAAACTTTCTGAAGTATCGGTCAGGACAGAGCGTAGTAATGTATTCGTACACGTCTGTGTATTCTTCATAAAGAAGCCAACAGTTCCTTTAGAACTTGGTTCCACCCATAGTTCTTGAACTACGTCCGCATTGAACGCAACTACGTTCAAACATTGAACGTCCAAGTCCACTTCGGGTACAAGGTATTAAAAATATGTTATTTCTCTTGGATTATAAGCTTCCGCGGTTATTATTACTGTTGGTGGAACTGATCCATTTGGTCAAGCATCAGTACCATACCAATGCTGGACGCGGCATCCATTCGGAAACCAAGTGGACCAGTCCCACCAATTGTTATTTTTTTTTATCTAAAATATTAAAAAAACAAAATTATTTATCGTTACTTATGTATAAACTGCGGATATAGGTATATGAGTTTACGAAAAAAAACAGAGAATGCACGTAATAACTTAAAAAATATGCAGATCATCCAACGTAAAGTACATTTTGTAAGATTTTTAGGTTGCAGTATCTTAATTGTATTTATAAAAATATGAATTTGCATAAACTCTTACAGTCAGCTTGTTGAAATTCGCTTATTGAAATTTACTTATTCGGATCAGTTTATTGTCAACTCTTTGAACGTTGAAATTAGTATACATAAATTGCTATTAGTTTAATAAAGAAATTTAAAAGACTTATTCTTGAGCGTGATGGATCCAGGTTTTATGAAGACTTCGTCAAATTAAAAAGAAGTAGAAAAACTGAATTGCGATAGGCGTATCGTAACAAGAAGGAACCTAATATTTCTATTAAAACTGCAAGTGCGTCCCCTTAATTAACTTCTTCTTAAAACCACCTTATTCAAATATTTCCATGATTATACCTCGAAACTAGTCACAACCTCAAATCCAGTTAACAACATTCATAATAGACTTAATAACCGTTTAGCTTAGGAAATCACGAGACATTATAGAGTCGTTCTTTCTTCAGTAATCGAAATTTTGCGAAACTTATCGGCACGCCACATCCGCCCGGTACTGGTACCACTATAGTTATAGTTATACCGTTCTGTATATCTACCACACAATCGACCGAACACCGAATCCATATTCCGTGCCAGGATGCACCGGCCTACCTGACAAATCGCCAAAGTTATTCTCTACGGCAAAGCACGATTTTACCCTTTCATTACAGTCGAAGAATCTGTAACGAGAGGCACAGGAAGGAAGGAGGAGTAATCTCGATCGTGTAACCGCAAGCACACAGTTTTAATAAGGAGAAATTTCTCCTTTGCTCGAATTTCTGCGTTTGCATAACGTATACTATATAAAGAGAAAGTGAGATTTTTAATGGCTTGAAGAATGCTACTGCTATTACCCTTCTATGGCATTTTAACCCTTTGAAAACATTTTCACGCATAGTAGCCTACTTACCAAATCAATTTAATAAATAACGATTAATGTTTGCCATATATATACATATCCGTATTATGTCAAAAGCTATATGCACGTGGAATGTGTATTTAACAGTACAACTACCGAGGATTAAAGTATACTTATTTGTACCAAAGAAATAGACATGCGAGATATTCGCAAAGAGCATGTGATTGAAATACAATATATCTCCATTAATATTTTGTATAGAAAATCACGTAATATTCCAGAAAATGCACCGTTGCAAGTTTATATAAATTTTATGGCAAATTTGTAACCAGTTATTTTGACTGGTTTGGTAGTTCTAGTGTTAAAAAGCTATTAGTAAATTACTTTTAATAATGAGTTTAATGCTTATCATTGCTACATAAGTTTCATAATAACTGCAATAAGCTATATAATTATCAGAGTGGAGAGTAATAACCGAAGTTTGATTATAATAAGCGGATTATTTTTAACTAATTTTATATATAAATAGTGTTTGATTAACAACATTATCCGTGATTATAGTAACCAGATTCTACTGTATTTGAAATATCTATGTGCAGAGTTGAATCCAATGTAGGACTATAACAAGAAATTTATAATATCAGACTAAATTCTAGTCCGAAATATAGGTATAATACCGGAAAGAGTTAATACATACAGTAATTGAGAAGTTGAAATGGTAAGCGATGTAAGTTCCAAAAACGAAAATTTTTAGTAAAAACAAGAACGCGAGTCTATTTTACTCTTACATGATTTATCACTCGAATGCTGTGGACTTCTAATGTTTACCACCTTCATAGATTGCTAGTACTTCCATCTTTTTCTAGCATAATGATGAAGTTGGCACTTAAAAATTAAAATAAATGATTCCAATACTTCTAACCATTTCCTTCGCCTTCCGCATGGAATTTATATACCTACTTTTCCACAAGAAAAAGTCACTTTTTATTTTCTTGGCACCTACACCATTTACCATTACAACTTTACAATTTTGCACAGTGCAACATTCTTCTTACTAACCAGGGACAAAGAGCAGACTATAAATAACAGATTGAAATTAATATTTCAATGTGCATTACCCCACACGTACTTTCTCAAATGAGGTGATCGATAGATACAAATGTACTCGTGTGTACACACCACAGTACGAAACGAATGAGTCACGATCAGACGTAACCACGGCTCGGTAGAACGCAGCCTGTAATCAAATAGGATCTCCGTACGATCCAGTGAGCAAGACGCACACTCGTGAAAGTCTGGCACCTCACGTTACCAGCAAAACTCGTTCAGTTACACACTTCCACTGTTTGAATATAATAAAAGCATAAAAGCTGCTGCGTGTTTCAAAGTGGAAATTCAATTCATCCTTTCTTATCCATCGATTGCAAAATCTAGAACCCAAAATCATGAATCATTCTTGGTTAATTGCTATCTGGAGCAAAAGAAGGGAAGGGGAGATAGATTACGATATCGACGACAATTGACACGTAGGATGAAAAATATTCGCGATGATTTAAAAGTATTAGGTTGTTCGGAAAGTTGGTAACGATATTTGTGGAACATTCGGAAGTAATACAGAATAAGGAATATGTTTCGTATTATTGAATAATGTCGTATATATACGTCGATAACTTCATAAATTCTTTATCCAACAAATTTTCATATTTCCCGAAAACGAAGACTGTGCAAGATATGATGAAAAATGTAATTAAATGTGGGACTATTTTTACGCGGCGGATGTCTACTTGACGTTGCGAGGCGCGCAGCGCGCATTTTAAATACACTTACTGACAAAAGTTAAGAAACAACATGATCGTTTTGTAATTTCGGTATATTCTCTATCTTCTAAGATACATAGGTTGAAATTAAAAATAGCATAATGAGATGACACTCCATACATCAATAAACAATGATTTTTTTCGAACATACTTGTACAAAGACTACAATTAAATTGAAGCGGAGAAACAAGACTAAAGCTGCGTGACAGAAGTTAAGAAACATTCATTGTTTAAGTTATGTTACCACTTTTAATAAAAACAACGGTGTGTAAGTGTCTGTTATTTTCATAATAATCTAATAAGATGTCGGATAACCCTTGGATTTGATGACTGCATGACATCTGCGAGGCATTGATTCGATTAATCGAACACGAAACTCAACCGGTATGTCTGACTATATTTTCGTGATTTTTTCCATTAATTCTGTTTTATTGGTAAAAGAATGACTTCCCAGTTGTCGTCCAACGTAATACCACAAATGTTCGATTGGGTTCAAGTCCGGGGATTGACTTGGCCACTTGATCACATTAATATTTTGTTCTGCAAGGAACGTCTTGACTAATTTAGAAGAATGCTTGGGATCATTATCGTGTTGAAATGACCAGTCTGATGAAATTTTCTCATTAGCAAATGGCATCATATGATTTTGTAAGATGTCGCGATACACAAATCTATCCATTATTTCTTTTATTAGTATTAATGGACGAGGACCGTTGCGCGAGAAGCAACCCCACACTATTACATTACCACAATCAAATTTTATTGTCGGTTTTAGATATTTAACATTAAATCACTATCCAGTAGGGCGTCGCACGTTATTTCTGAGAGTCATTTCCAAACAAGTTGAACTTACTCGCATTACTCCATAAAATTTTTGACCACTCAGTAGCGGTCCAATTAATATCTTCCTTAGCAAATTCCAACCGTGCTGCTCTATTCTTCTTCGACACAAGTGGTTTCTTGCATGCTTTGCGTGAAAAAAGATTATTTTCATCTAGACGACGGCTAACTGTCCTGCTACTTATGTTTTCCAGATCCAAATGATTTTTAATTTCGGAAGCACTGTAAAATGGATTCGATTTAGAGAGCCTTGTTATTCGACGATCTAGCTTTTGATTGGTTTTTCGCGGTCTGCCAGTTCGTGTTGTCATTTTAACAGTTCCATATTCAACAAATCGTTTTATAATTTTCGTGATGATACAACGATTCACACTAAACACTTTTGCTATGCCAATTTTTTTCTGGCCTTTCTTAAACATTTCAACTACTCTTAGTTTTTCAGCTTCTGTTAAATGTTGCCTTCTCGCCATATTTTACGCAAACTATAATATCATCTACACCCAGCGATGTTAGAGAGACAACTGAACATCCCCGAATATGTTTGTTTACATCGTGGACACGATTATTCGGAGATGTTTAATTGTTTCTTAACTTCTGTCACGCAGCTTTAGTCTTGTTTCCCCGCTTCAATTTAATTGTAGTCTTTGTACAAGTATGTTCGAAAAAAAACTCATTGTTTATTGATGTATGGAGTGTCATCTTATTATGCTATTGTTAGTTTCAACCTATGTATCTTACAAGATAGAGAATATACCAAAATTACAAAACGATCATGTTGTTACCTTAACTTTTGTCAGTAAGTGTATGTAGTCTGCTATCGTCACGCATATCTTTTTGACAGTATCTAATTATTATAACACACGGTAATATAATGTTTTCATTTCTATGAATATGTTTGATTGTAGAATAAATACGAAATATTATTTTTTATTTTGATAAAAACTAGAGTATGTTTGCAGAAGATTATTCAAATTGTTTGAAATTCTTCCTACACTTTGATGAGAATTACATAGTAATGCTTTTTTACGGAACTTTCTTACCCTAACGCGCAAAATCATGTCATAATAATTAGAAACTGTTAAGAAGATATGTGTGACGTAGCAGACGACAAATTTTAATAGCGCGTTGTGCGTCGCAGAATGTCAAATAGGCACCCGCCGCGTAAAAATAGTCCCACATTTAATTAAATTTTTTAAGTACTTGCAGTTTATCATTGAGAATGAAAATTTCCGCAGACATTATTGGTCACATATATCACTTATTGACAAAAAATGATGGTAGGTTGGGACATAACAGGACTGAGCCTCTTCTTGTGAGATTTGTTCAGTGTAAGTTAATGTTCTATTGCTTAAATCGAATTCATTTGCTTCAGTTGAAATTGACTTAAGATTAGTTTGGACTGCTACTGTTGGAAACAGTAAAGATGAAGATAGCCAAGCTACTAATCTCAAGGAATGAAATGTTAAAAGTAGAAAGTATGTTGATTATTTGATGTAGCAAAACTTTCACTAAATGCTTATTATGTATTAACCAATTATCATTTATATTATTAAAAGCACTACCTTCACATACAAATCTAACATTAATTACACATATTTGCATTAAGAATATGGGCTACTCCTTACCACTGAATTTCTTTAATCACTTAGTTCAGTATTGGTTTAAATTATTACAAATCATGTAAAAAGTGAACATCGTATTTACTATTTAAGTAATATTCAAACAACTTCATTCATGTATTTAATTTTCAACTATCAGTTATATATAGCGTGTCACACTTGAAAGAGGCCACTTAATTAATCTATTTACTCGTGATGACCCAAAAAGTATTTAGGTAATATGTAATGCAAATCATATTAAAGGATAATGTATTGCAATGAATATTTTTATTTTAAAATCGAATTTTCGAAATTTCCCTGCTTTCATTTAAGCGCATAAGATAGAAATTATGTTATTTTATTAATAATTATCTAGTTAATTGTATACCATATTACAGAACAGCAACCGCTAAACTGTATACTCTTTCCAATCACTGCTTTCGAGAATTCTACGTTTTTCATACACGAACCTAATACAATCATCAAAGTACACATTATCTGGGCACTGTGGGTTGCAAGTAAAATGAAAACACATAATAGACATTAAAACAGCGTGCAACGAAAGGCTGTAGAAAGGAAGTCCTTATCCTTGTACACGCAAAGTGAAATGATTTGTCGAGGTGATTTCTCGAAGGAAACGTTGCATCTATTCTACCATCGTTACGCCGTGGCAAGAAGCCCAGCCAATCGATTTTCATAGTCTACCATTTCTCGTTCGGTTCCGTGATTTACAATCTTGCCGATCGAATCAGCTACGCAGCGTGCAATAAAAATACAAAACTATATATAATTAACACGCTTCCAACTGCAATGAGGAAGGAATTGCGGAAACGTTAAAGGCTCGACAACTACTAGATAATTCTCTGTAGTTATGTATGATGAATCTTCACAAAGCGGAGAAAGGACACAATAATGCAGATAGACAATAGTACTGAGCACTTTAAACTATCATTTTACTGGCTAAAATTGGATTTTAGAATCTCTAATGATTTTTTAAGAAAAAGTTGGAAAACTTAATATTGGTAAAATAAATCTTTTCGTTTCCTCCGCAAATACAGCATAGTATGCTATAACAAACGAATACTACAGTGAACAGCTTTTACTTATTACGATGAACGAGAGAGATTATAGCCAACTCTACATTGGTACTTATGTTTCGTTTTTTCTATTAAATTTTTCCTGTTTAAATCGTTGTACTGAGTAGTAACTTTACTGCGGAACATGAGTTTGAGTTAGATTATTTAAAGCTGGTATATTTAAGACCAACCTTAAATAGACGAAACCCAGCTAAAGCCAGGTACCTGGATAAAAACAAGACGATCTATTATTTCTAAAACAGTTTTAAACTTTTCTGTATCGTTGGAAGGACGGACGCATTGTCGCGATATGCATTGTTTCATCAACAAAAGATGATTGCGATATTATGGTGTTTACTAAAGTTCCATTACATTCATTGCTTTGTGCATTTTCGGACGCTCTGATCTAATTTTCAACGATCAAGGAACTTCAGTACTTTTAACATTGTTCAAATAAATATTTCTTCGTGTGAATTACGTTAATTGTTGTATACTAAAGTATAATTATTTAAAAGGATCGTTTTTTAATTCGTTTTGCTACTGTTGATAACCCATAATATTTATAAAATTGTATACTGGGATAAAAACGTACGGGGTAACATCGGATACCTGGTTTTGGACAAAATATTTCTTAGGTTTCTATTAAATGTCTCGTACTCACAAACGAGTTACAAACTGGTAATCGTAGGGCGATAAAGATATGCAGAATATTATTTTGTATGATACAAATAGAAAAGACATTTGCATTTATTGCCATGATTTCTACAGTTCATCTAAATTAAATAAAGGTTGGGTGTAGTGGACAAGTTGTTTTAGCTGGGCTCATGAAGGTTGTACTGGTTCAGAAATTGAAAAATTTGATGCTATAGCTAATATCTAATGTGGTACCCGGTTTTACTCAAACCATGGAATAAAACCGTAAAAACAGATCATATCTTAATTTGTTATGTTCTTGTATTTATCGTTTTATTTTTAAAAAGTGGACATGTACTACTGTTTAATAAAGAGTGTATCCCAATGAATTCCAATCGTAATTTTATTAGTACGTTAATAATGTCAAAGATATGGGACTTTACCATTAGTGTTCCGGTTTCACCCTGGTTTCTCCTGCATATGTAAATATGTATATTTCAATGTAAGCTACAACGAACAGATGCTATAACGAACGAGATTCTAGAACCAATTATATAATTTGTTATCGCATGTTCGACGACTATATACAGTAAAGGTCATAAAAATTGCACCACCTTAGAAATATAAATGTTTTTTGTTTCATGCTCACATGAGTAATACGTGTCTGTATTATTGAGCATTAAAGATTTTATTAACGTTAAAGGAAACATAATTTATTAAAATGAATCAATTAGAATAAACATAGTCAGTTCAAGCAATGATTAAGAAGTTTAATTTACTAAATTTGAACAAAACTGAATTTATAATTAGTACAATTGAATATACAAATTATTTACGTAATTTCTTAATGACTTTCAAGTTTTCTACTTTTCTGCAAAAGTTGCAATATACAACTTCTGAACGTGAGCGTACGTTTAAATGTCTTACGTATATTTAATAATTTTTCCACTTCCAGACTAGATAAAAAAACATAAGCGTTAATAAAATAAATTCTATCATATTAAGAGAGTACAACTACTATGCTTTGCATTTATTATTTTATGATGGTTAATTTAAAAAAATTAGAAGAATCGTAAGTATGCCACCGTTAGAATGACCTGAGTGGTCCGTGGAGTTTGATGACATTATGTTAATCGGACCTACGAAAGCAGAACTGGAACTAACAATGAATTAAATCTCAAATAGGGTCAATCTGTCTCACGGAACTATGCTCGCCATGACTTTAAGAAAAACAGGAAAGTACCTAAATAAAGTAGGATAATAGGTCTCTTAAGAATTCAAAAAAGCCTAAAACGAGAATTACATAAAATAACTTGATTCAAGTTACAATTCACGAAACCAAAAAAATGTAAAAGAAAATCAAGAAAAGTGACTTTAATATAGAAAATGACGAGGACTGATATGAATTATGAGTATATTACGAATGTTTAAGCAAACTTTTATTATAATAGAAGAAAAATATAGAAACAGGACTTAAAATGCGAAACTTACTTTATATTACAAATATTTATCGGTTGACCATTATGTTCATAGATAATAGAAATTATTTATAAATGACATTTTACTTATTACTTCAATATTTCAACAATATTGTTAGTATATTAGCAAACATATCTGCAGTCTAGACGTAAGTTTCTATTTGCTAATCAGGCCGTTTTATAGTGTTATTTTGTTGTACTATATTTCCAAAATTGAACATCATAGCTTCAACTTTTGTAAGATAGAGAAAGCTGCAACATAAGTTGAGAAAAAACTAAATTGGTGCTAGAATTTAGAACAAAAATGGTCAAAAGTACCATAAAATTGTTTACACCACTTTCTCTAGCAAAACTCACATTTTGTAACTTTATAGTACCTATAATTAAATCTTGCATACAAACAGAACAAAAATGATTCCTATGATTAATCCTAGTATCTTCAAAATCCGCTCAAAGACACTTTAAGATTATCTACTTAGCTAACTTTTTCACATGGATAGACAACCGTAATGTAGAAGCCACATATGCTGCAACAATACTACAACGCCTAATTTATCCCTTTTGAATTATTGATATGGAAAGGACAATGAATGCAAACTCATGGCATCAAAAGATCGTATTGTAATACGTACATACTTTGTTCCAGTCAATACGATGCACTCATCGTAACAATTTGGAAATGATAAAAATCATAATTATATGAACTAATCGGAGTCTCAAAGATAAATCTCGTTCCAGGAGGCCTTCGAAGGTAGATAGAGGCGTTACTATTACTAAACAGTTTGAGGTTTCATGTTCAACTGTACTGAACTATCATGAGCTTCGATTTGCTTTAAAGTACATGAATATAAGTGAAACCTGAACCGTAAAAACGGCAAAACTTTCCGAGAGACCTAATACTTTCTAATTCCCTAACTTCACCACTAACTTCAACTTCGACTAAAGAAAATTTCCGTCACAGACGAACAAACCGTTCACTCGCCTGTGTCGCCTCGGTTAATAAGGGTAAAGAGGATCAATATCGAAAACTGTTTCCGGCGGCGACTGAGAGAATATCAGCGACGTTCGATGAATGTAAACCGACCACAATAACGATACCGTTACCGATTTTTAGTGTGGTTAGCACGCGAGTAGGTTTACTGGAGCCATACGATGCGCCACAATCTTCTACTCACTCACCATATTACTCTGCGCAATTGTACATCCGATATCTCCCGACTCAGAGATACTGTGTGGCTTCCAAGTTTGCTGCGAAACGCGTGCACACGTGAAAACCAGAGCAAAATAAGAAAATCGTGCGCGTGCAATGCGTCATCGGAGGTATTAAGTTGAGTAACAAGCTCATTTCGATTTTGAACAGGCAAAAGGAGACTATTATGGTTAGGGAAATTTCTTATTACTCTTTAGTACCTCAATAACAATCTCCATATGACGTAGAAACCCTCGTTCCTATGCGTGGGAACCAGTAAATAATTATTTAGGACAGAGAAAGTTGTTTATTAATTAACCTTTGTACGCAGTTCTTAAAGTTACATGAACAAGTAACTTTTTATCAAGTCGACTAGATATCATATATTTAGAAGACATGTGTATAAAAAAATAAAACACAGTTCATTTAATTATTAATGCTTACTATTAGAATGATTTATTAAAGTATAACAAAATAATTCAATTATTATTAATTTTTGTCATGCATAGATTTTGTATGAAATTGAGCCAATTTCCGTATAACAATTAAATTTGATTTTTAAAATATTGTAACAAACTTTTTGGAATTCATAGCTCTCCTCCATTCATATAAGATCAGACACAAGCTTCGTCGTTAGGTGCAGTTTGCTCTCTGGTAATTTTTATGAATTTTAAAAATGAAATACAGCAATTATAAGAAGCTTTCTTCCCAAAAATATTTCTTAGAATTTTAAAAATTCGACGGGTAACTCTTTACTTCTATATCCTTTTCAAAGTAGTTTAGTTTTGGTGTCCTAATAAGTAAATCAATTATTCAAGTCATATGAGTAATCATCATCAATTTGGATGCACGATACTTGTGCTATAACAAGCAGTAGTTTAACACCAAAAATTTAAAATACATTTCGTACAATCTTACATTGCAATTTGCTACAAAACACAAAACCACTTTACTTTACTAAAAAAAGTATTCAATCACCCAAGATATAAATATTATATTTACTGTAGGCACTATAGATAACAAACTATCGATAAGTTTGATAACTCGAACCCTTTTATCAATTTACTGTTGCCGTATATTATAATATCTGTTTATAATTAGAAACAATTAATATTGTCTCTAACAGAAGTAATAATAGAATAGATTCATAATAGTCGATTACAGTATCTCACAATAGGGATTAAATAACAGAACTCAAGTAATCATTTACATTACGGCGTAATTTTTGAGTTTGCAAAACGCTTACCCGATCGTACTAGATCCACTAAATCCACTTTCACCATTTATGGTGCTCTGCAGATAAAGCTCGTGACGATCTTCGCTTAGAATATAGACCAAAGGAACGGTTCGAGGCTCTTGATCCCTAAGCCTTTCCGCTTGCGATCTAAAGAGGACAATTATTGTAATCTTTCCCGATCGCATTCTTACGTATTCTTAACTATCTTTATTATTATTAAGCAATACTGCATTGCTAGTTTAAATTCCATGACAGTTTGAACAATATTGAACAATAATCACTTCTGTTAAAAAATAAGTTTTGTTTCAGTAAGTAAACAGACAAAGGATGTAGTTCAAATACTATGAAAATAAAAAGTATAATAGTTTCAGAATTGTTAGTTGATATCCTTGTTATTAACTTCAGTCGATTGTTCGTCTATTGTTTCAATATACATAACCTTTACCACTCGTTCAATAATGGCAAGCTCACTTGAAAAGTGCACTTTGGAAGAACGTTGAAAGTCCAATTTTCTGTGGTTTTTTGGAACAACAGCGTACTATTATAAGTCAGTACTGCAGAGAAATATCTGTCAATAATGTGAAGCCTACGATACTGAAAAAGCAGCGCGGTTTACAGAGAAAAGGATTGTTTTTCCTACAGGACAATGCCCGACCGAATACTGTTCAATTAACCATCGAAATCATCGAAATATTAGGCTGGGAAATTCTCCCACAGCTGTCGTATAGTCCAGATTTAGCCCCATCGCATTTCTTTTTGTTTGATTCTCTCAACGGATCATTACGTGCAATCAACATTTGTAGAAACGAAGAAGTATGAACAAATGTACTACGCTGGCTCGGACCGCGAGATAAAAAAAAACCCTTTACTACTGGTATAAAAAAACCAGTAGAGACGGGATAAATACATAATTATGGCAGAGGATTATATTGAAAAGTAGGGAAAGTGTTATATTTATTGCATAAATCATATTAAAACAGCAGCTGTTTGTCTATTTGCTTATTAAATGACCACCGTATTAAACAAAAGTATAAATTACTATCTTATTTCCCTTTAAGAACTATCTTACTGCCCTTTCGGTCAAATTTATTTTTTCAAAAACTATTTAAACCCTATTGTAGATACATTTACTTTTTCGTTTTATTTTACTGAAGGACTTTTGAACCCTTCTTTTAGTAAAATTTATTTTTGTAAGAAATTTTTAGATTTCCTTCTGATCAAACTTATTTATATATGAATTTTTTAGCTCTCCTTTTAATGGATCTTATTTTTTTAAAACCTGTTTAATCACTCATTTAGTCGAGTTTACTGTTTCAAAGACTGCCAAGCCCTTCTTTCAACCAAACCTATTTTATTAAAATTTAGAAATACTTTTCACTGGCGGATATCCAACTAATTTTCTTATAAATTTAAAATGAATAGCAATTTTCTTTATGTGAATCGATTCGTTACAAAAAAGGTGTCTAAGGTAAACTAATTTAAAAATTTTTTTTCTTAATTCTTACGTTCCACACTTTTGGCTATTAACGTACCAGAAATACGTCTTACAAATACTGTATAATTAACCCTTGAACAACCGACTGAAAAGAGAACACAACAAGCCAATACCGGATCACTTTTGAGCCATAGCTAAGGTTTTATTCTACATGGTTTGTACTTAGTTTTTTAATACAGGATGTTGGCTAATAATGCTGATAATATCGGAAGCCATTCCACGCCAAATCGATCACTTTTGTACTCGATGTATGCAATTTCGTTCGAATTAGAATATGTTATAGTTTATGCGAAAATAGGGGAGGGGGGGATTAAGTCATCATTTTGCTTGTTTCGAAATTGTTTAAAAAATACGGACCATCGAAGTTGGCAATTTTTGTCCAATTTTGCGAAAACTAGCTTCACAAAAGAATTTTTATCTCTGGAACTATTACAAATACGAACTTCACTTTTTATTTGAATCGCAAATGATTTCTCTTTTCAATGAATCTTTTTATCTCATTCGCAAGCTTATTTTTTTACAAAAAAAATTTCAAAATATTTTTGTTTTGCAAATTTGAACCCTGCTTTATTTTCGCATAAACTATAATATATTTCAATTGGAACAAAATCGCAGACATCGAGTGCAAAAGTGATCGAATTTGTTTAATAAATGTAATGTTCTATATTTACATACATTGTCGGCTGGGTAAGGGTTAATTATATTTTTTAGATATCGTTATATTTTATATATAAAATTAAGATTCATAAGTGGGATTACTCTAACTGCGAAGACAAAGCTTCTCGGAATTCCAAAAAATTCGTCGCTGCAGAAGTATTGCGATTCAATATGTCCAGAAAAATTCCATTTGTAGTCATCGCTTCGGCGGTATTTACGGAATGTGAAATCGTTTCAACAGGCTCAGTTTGAGCTTCCATAGTGACTGCCTGGTATTCGCCTGCAAGGAAGCCCGACTAAATTTCATGAGGTAATCGATGGATATTGCATTACTGGATCTTCAAGCCACAAATATGCAATTTTTATACCGATATTATGAAATATAAAATTGAACTTGATATGTTAATTAATAGGCCTTTCAAAGAAAATCTTTTCTGAAAAATTTCAACCCTCTGACTCTAAATACTACGATAGTTTTGAACTTAAACGTGATGTAGAGTTTAAGTTCGATTTTTTTTGTTTTATTACATCGAAAATTGTACACAAAATTAGGAATACTTTAGTTCATAGAATACATGTTTGACAATTTTTTTCATTCGGTAACTTTAAAAAAGTGTAAAAGTTACAAAGTCTGTATGTTCATATTTTTTCCAAATAATTTTATTTGGTATTATTATCAATGATGCAGAGCTTTAATCTGATGTTTTATTTGAAAAATTAAAATGATTTACTGCCCATTTTCTTATTTTGTTGACTACTTTTAACTGTAGCTATAGAGCCACGTAGCAATCTTGCTTGCAAAATCTTACTTCCATATTATTTTCCAGCCACCCATTTTATAGACTCGCCTGCCGGTCGTGTAGATGCGTTTATATGTATGCGAAAATACTACACTTACGGCGAACCCTTGCAGAAGGAACACGTCCACGGCAAACGTACAGAATTCCCCATAGTAACACTAACAATTTTTACAAATATTTCGAAAACTATGGCCGAACAGCAATTATTGTTCAGATAAAAGTTAACCAGAATCTCGACCTCTACAACATACTTTAAAATCATCAGGATGAGTTCACGTATTCTGCAGTTTTTTTACATTTTCTACCTTTCTGTTAAAAAATTGGCAAAAGTACAGTATTTTTTCAAACTCCCCAAATTTATATTTCTGTATAATGTTAAAATGCAGCCTTTTAAAAGAGACGAGAAAAAATAAATGTATTTAGGGCAATGTCACTAATGTAAACTTTTGGATAAATACACAGCGTATGCATTTCAGTTTTAAAGTCTAAACATCGGTTTGCAGGCACCAATGTTACTGATATTAATAGATATAAAAAATTTCAAACTAGTCGACCCGTTAGATATTTTCTCTCCTGTGTTTACAGAAACAGCAGGAGGGCTAGGGCTACGAGTTTATAGGAACAGTAGCGAAGTGGCGGCCGCAGACTTACGGATGCGTTGGTACAAACGTGTACATATACGCAAAATTCGATGTGTTATTTCAATTAATATCTTGAAAACTATTAAAGACCCGTCATTGAAATTTGGTATTTAAGGTTTAGCTCACCCCCCCCCCCCCCCCCCCGCCCCCCACTTCCCCCAAATTTCGTCAAAATCCGCGACCTGGAACTTTTCCCTAATAATTCACCCCGAATTTAACCAATAAAATTTGTTACCAATCAGGATAGTTATATTCAGGTCGAATCATTATTCTGGCCGCTGTTAGACGGCTACTCACGCGAGTTACAATTCGTAATTTCAACCGGTATATGTTTTACAAGTTAGTTGCCGACCATCGCACTATGTTTATAGAAACAGTATATAACATAGTGGTACTATACTCACGTACTATTCGTATAGGCAGAATTCAATATAGTAGTAGCAATAGTTTCCTGCAATTATCTTGGAAACTAAGACCGACAGCCTACTCCTGAACGCAGAAGTAGTTGTTCAAAATAGCTTCCTCAATAACATATTTCAAGATTAATAAAATCGGTGAGGTAATGCCGTTTTGACAAATTGACCTTTGTTTATAATCCTGTGTTGAAACATCATTTTTTCATGATTTTAAGTTTCGGCAAAAAGGGTACGAAACACGGGAACATAATAGAGGAACGAATAATAGAGTGTGAGCGAAGTATGAATCATTAAGCACAAATATTTCAAAAGCAGAATCAATAAGCCCGCATAAGAGAGACCCACCCCACCTTACCCCCATAGTCAATGATTGGTTATACTGCCATTGGTGGTGTAAGTCGAAGGTCCCTCAGAATCGAGCCTCGTGAAATGATTATTCGGAGGGTCCCCATGAGTTTCATACCACCTCCTTTCAACCACATGGCCGTCTGACCAGTCAACCGAATCCCCATTTTCCGGCATAGTCTGTTCATTGATCGTCGACACTGACACGAATTATACCTCGTCAACAGTTTTGTACAAATAAATATACAGGGTGCCCCGCGTAACTAAGCATTACCAGTTAAAGGAGAATTCTAGGTAAATTTTTCATAAGAAAAAAATGTTTAATAAACGTTTCCTAACTATTTAGATATACAATTAGGGTAAACTCTTCTATCATGTATTTAAATTAATGTTCGTAGAATAAAAGTTTACCGCTTGAGACTTCTAGCACCGCACGATTTAACAAATCTTCCGTCAATTCTGTCGCTTCAGATGAACTACCCATCGTTTCCCGCGTAGATCCGAAGTTTTCACTCTTCAATCTCATTAAACGTTTCAGGTGGTACGCGACGTTCGGTAACTTCATTCGGATCTGTTCGTTATGATCACTAAACAAGGTTTCGTTCAAAAACAAGACCAAATTTCGCGATACTAATATTTAAACTGTTAAACAAATACATACATGTTTCAAAACACTGTTTATTCTCGCAAAACAAAAAGGAACTTTTTCAGACATGTCAATAAATTAATAAATAAACAATTTATTTACAATCTGTTTAGTTACTGTTCAACATTTGAATTTGGCGGTTCCAGTATTCATATAATTTATATATTTCATTTTCTAGTAGAATTTTAATGGATAACGAATAAAATTGAAAAATAATTCCACTACCAATGTTAAAAATATATTACATATACATTTAATATATACAATTTGGGAAAAACATTTTTTTATAACATAATATTTTTGTAGTAAGAAAACTTTCAGTCTACGGATAAAAACAATGTAAATGTATTAAAAAGATATTTCTATTATCAACAATAAAAATGTTATATATATATATAAGAATAGAACTTTTAAAAAAGCCTTTCTCCTGTACAATATTTTTTAGTCTTAGCATATTTCATAAATAGTAAATTTTAATCTACCAAAAATGCATATGATAACAGCATTGCAAATCATCGAAAGATCTAACGTAATGCAACCATGAATAAATAGATCAAATAAATTGCTACACAAATTATTAAATTATAAGAATGTCGAATTTGAACTATGAACCTATTTATTACAAATAAAAAAAGATAGTTTTGCAATCCCGGTACCAAACGTCAAAGTCTGAAGTCTCACCTTCCTAGTTATGTTACTCGCTACGAACTGTGTCGTACCCTTAAGGCGCTTATCCACGGAACCTGGCGAATTTAATACCTCCCCGTTGTTCGCCACGGAAATATTATTTTCCGACACGCTTTCCGATGATGACCCATCATTCATAGCGAAAATCAGAAAATCCACGAGTAGGTGGAAACTAGGCGTAGGCCTTCGGTTACTTGTCAATTTTCACATCGTGCGATTTGACATTACCCGTCGGCTTTTATCGACCGTCACTTTTTCGTTCACATAACACCTTCATTGTTTTCTTTCACTCGTATACACAAATTTGACATTTAAATAATAATCGAAGAATTACTCAGTTGTTCAAAACTTAATACAATACATAAATTTAATAGTTTAAATCACGAATAACCTAAAAAATGCATGATAAATCGTGTTATGTGAATATGCCACATATAATACCATATATAATGACAAGTTATCATGGGAATTTCAACTGTAATTATAATAGTTCATATGAAACTGTCAAGAGTACATTTACCACTACTTACATTAAAACAAGGAATTTTAATAGCATCGATTTCAATATAATTAAAACCTAACCTAACCCGTATTGAAAGATCCACTCACAAAATGTTCACACAAGGTATCTTTATCGTTATAAAGTCATCTTTATGATAAACAGAAACTGAATTAACTAAAGGTTACCCCAAAAAATTGATAATTCATTTTTCTGTAAGACATGGCGCTGCAGGAAGCAGTTATTACCGGATACGCTCGTGTCGATATACGATTAACGCAACGAATGACAAATAAAGATTGACTTACCTGATAAGTGTAAGGTGTACAAGGGACGTAAAATTCTCTGCTCATAATAATCGGAGCTCGGAACGGTTGTAAAATCCAGCTGACGAATCTTGGGCAAGTGTCAAAATGCCGGTGGCGCCATCTTGAACTCCTCTGAAGTCGAGGTCGTCAAGCTGTCACGAGGAAAAATTCTCGATTTCTCCGAAGTACGAGTGCCATCCTTGGATTATACGCATAAAGGTCAAAACACAGGTTTACTTAACGAAGCTTGTGCACTTGATTTGAATTCCGAAACGTCACCACGAACTCGAACACATCCGTTATCAAATCACAGTACGAGTCACCAACACAACAATTACACTTTTCACGCTGCTAAAATCAGTGATTCTTCTATCACAGTGCTCTCGATTGGACGGTATAATTACAAATGCATGGAAAGTCAAGTAGTAAATGCTTGTTCACTGTTCAAGATCTACGGTACATCTACACGTTGAAAATCATGAGATGATACCACCGTACTACGCCATTTTTGTGTGCAGATTAACTACGATACGAATAAACCACCTTTCGCGTCTACTGGCGAGCGCCGACTGCCGCCAATCACGAACACCGAACGAATAATAGTCGTGGCGACGCAGTGGCTGCACTGGCGCCATCAACCAATTGATTTGAATTGCAACTTGACGTCTGTCGATAATGTAAAAAACACAAAAGACTTATTTACTTTCTCTTGGGTAATTTACATGTACGTAACTTTTTGCATATTAATGTAAATGCAACGATAAGAAATGTAAGCATTTTTGATAAAATTATTATTTTTATTCTGCATCAATACATTATTTCTGTATCGTGGTACAAAGCACGCGTCAAATCACTTCGATCAGTTAAAAATAAACCCGATGAAAAAGATTCTAGACGACCTTGTCGAAGACTTGCGCAATCTGATGCGTTTTTATATTGTACGTGCTTATAAATTTCTAAATACAGGATATTTTTTTAGCATAAGTTTCCGATATACAGTGTAGATTTTCGTATTATGCGTTAACATATTTAAAAATTATTACAAATCGTCATAGTATAAAAAGTATAAAAACGTTAAGTATAAATAAGGTAAAATCAATAGAAAAAATTGTAAAAGTTTATATTCAAATATTATATGAAGTTATAAATTATTTACAAACTGCTGTATAGTCCATTCTGCACCCAATATCGGCACAACAATATTTGGCACCCTTTGTCGAACGAGGAGGATATTTAGACGATGGATGTTTCTTCTTCTGTGATTCAATTACTAAATTTCGTGGAATTAAGATGTCGTTCCATGGAATCTCAACATCATCAGTTACACAAGACTCTTCCTCCACTGGTTGTATATCCATAGGTTTATCGAGTATGAGATCATTCCACGGGATTTCTAGCGTAGAGTCGCAACTAGCAGGATCAGCCTGCTTGGACGGTACCGTCTCCGTAATGATTAAATCTTTCCATGGTAAAAGCATAGTGCCCAAAGATTCTTTTTCCTCCGGTTCTTTTTCAGCATCATTCTCGTCCGTTTCTCCATTACGTTGCAGAGGAGTCAATGAAACCTCTTGGCGAATTTTCATGCCGGCTGCTGGTAATACCATGTCCTTCCACGGCAATTCGATCTTCGAATCACACAATATAGATACATCTGAAAACTCTTTTCTCAAGTCCCTCAAATAAGGTTCATGCCACATTTCCTCCTCCGGATTGTACACGAACGTTTGTCTTTTTTTCTTGCACTGATCTTTTCTTCGCTTCTGCAAACTTTGTTGGGCGCATTGGCATCCGACTATTTTTCTTCTATTTCCAGCCATAGTAGGATTTTGTAAAATATATTTTATATTTTAATAGGACAACTTGTTAATTTTCTGACCTTGTCTAACCTAAGATTATAATTAGAATCAACGTAGTTTGTTTTGTTTTGCCGTGTGTAGTAGTATAGGTATAGTAAGAAAAATATTTTCTTGGTACAGGTGCATGTCATACATAAGATAAATAGTACATATAGGTCCTGTGTAACTGATACACATAATAACAATTTTTTTTCTTTCTATCATATTCTCTTTAAGTCAAATAATGCAAGACGTAAATTAGGTATTGTAGGTTAGTTGGTGAATGTTTTAAAGGGAGAAACTAGCGTAGCAACTACATATTTGAAAATTATACGACCATCATTGAACCGATGCAAATATTTAACCCATATGTACACATATATAGTATATATGAGCAGAATTCGTTTAATCATGCACATTGGCCAATCATTTGTACTTTTTGTCGCGACATCTACCGAGAAATGACGGTATAATGTTAAAAATCCACTAGTTGCCGATAAAAGGAAATCCGTAGAGTCTCTGGCTTAATTTTACACAATAAAAGGTGTAAAAGAAAGCACAAAATTACCATTTTCTCTTAAGATGTTTCTATTATAAAATTTATCTGTTAATATAGTCGTGGAGGCAATTACGAACAACCAGCTTGAATATGAAGCAGAAACTGCAAGAATAGCTTACAGATGCTGGTTTGACCAACGCGGTAAGGCTACGTTTAGAAGGCAGCCATCTTGCAATCCCTAATCAAAGATCTTCGGCTAGCGGCTATCGCTGTCTGGTTTTCAGCCGGTTAATATCAACATACAGTTCAACAAATGGCTTTAAAACGAATTAATAAGGTACGTGAATGATTAGAGGTGTTCGTATTGTACAAAGACAGTCGGGTGTTGATGTGATGTGTGCCGAATGCGGTTGAACGCCCTTAACGATTTTGCAGTGAAGCAATGTGAGCCAGCATTGAAAATCATGTTGGCTTTTCCCCCTTTTTTGCATTCTTCGACTGTGCTTTGATTTAATTGCGTACGCGTTTATGTCGACATGTTGCATTACGCACGCTGCACAGTGCCACTTTGTGCCAATGGACGTAGCTGCGGTGACAGTGAAAATCTAAAAAAATTTTAAGTGGCTAGCCGATAAATTGCCGGAAGTAACGTAAAACCGTGCGTTACATACATCTATATATACATATATACACACATATATATATATATATATATATATATGTATATGTATATATAATATGTATATATATATACACACGTATATACACATATATGTATGAAGCTATAGATAACTTAGAAATTACGAAAATTTCATTAGTGGATTCATACATAGTCCATTTGTGGATAGAAATAGCATTATGAATTTTCTAAGTGACCCCCACTTAGTTTCAAAACTTGTAATTTTCTCCATGTGACTATAATACACATTAATAATATGAGATAAAGTAAATCATTTAGGATTGATATGTTTCTACATGATGCATACCAGTGATATCTCAATCAAATAATCATACAAAGTACATGCACAAAAGAATGGAAAACTCTGGCTGTATTGCCCCCAAAACAATCATACCAGTTATAAATCTATATGTATATATCTTTTTGTTTTAGCTTTGGGTTTAAAATCATATTCTTATTACAATGTAACAAATACTATCATAACTTATATCAATATCTTTATGGCATCTATCTCTCGAATGATGTTCTTTTGAATTGCTTTTTTTTATCCTTATATAGTTTTATTTTTAGCTATATTAAGCTGATTTTCAACATCTTAGTATTTTATTATTTTTATCTTTGTTTAATATTACCAATTAGCTTTTTATTGTCCTATATGTAGATTAAGTTACGCCTTAAAAATATATAATATAAAGACTAATGGAATTATCTTATGTATTTATGAGCTTCTGTGATGTATAAATACTAAAATTTATATAATTCATATTAATGATACATACATGTATATGTATAAGAATATTCTAGAACATTTTGTTTACACATGTTTCACATCTTCTTTATATTTGTACATGTATAGATTTCAAAGCTTAAAATATCATTATGCAATGCATGAAAGAGTATGTTATTGATCAATTGGGTTATTCTTAAAAATAAAAGAAGTTCCAAAAATAATGTTAGTCCTTCCTAAGAAATGTGTAGTAAATAGGGAATATATAGATGTAATGCAAATTATTATATAAAATTTGCATATTTTTTAATATATATGTACTTACAATAACGTCTCTTAACATTTTTTGGGTGTTCAGGAACTTCAGGACCTTGGTAGAGATCCACCTGCGCAATGCTCTGCTGGTCCTGTAGGAGACGATTGTAAGTTCTTTGAAAATATCGGTTATTGCATGTGCTCTATCCAAAGACTATTAAATTATGAGTGTCTTTATCATTATTATTTAAAATCAAACTCTATCAAGTTTTATGAAACATGCATATGTTTCATCAATTTTTTGAAAAAATGTTTGTTATTGAACAAACTGAAGTAAATTTTGCACTATTTCTCTTATCTGCTTTCCTTTCTATGTAATTATAAATTTTTGAAGTTCCATGATGCAATGTAACTTCTTTAATTTTCTGCTGACCAATTATGGTTTATAGTGAACTGTAATTTAATTGTACAATTGCTTTCAGTATTCCATTGGCAAGCAACTATTATGGGACCAGTAAGTATATAATAATTTTAATATCACTACCTGAATTAATTAAATTAATGCTTATGAACTTAAAAATGTATATTCAGAAATATTAATGTACATGTAAATTGTATAATTTGTGAGATTTATTTTCAAGTATCTTGGCTTTCACTTTGACATTTAAAGGTAACTTCTAAACAATCAAGATTATATTGTATAATTTATGACTACTAATTCTATGTAAAAGCTACAACTTATTGCATGTAATGTTTATTGTAATATTAGTTGAATAAGGTTTTAAAAATCATTTGTAATTTCATTAAGCTTTATAATGCTATTATAATATGCAATTATAATATCATTGGTATATATTTTTATAGTTTTCTACTAATGTTAATACTGCAAATTAATTACTAATTTTTAATAAATATTAAACTATATTTTAAAAAAATCATTATTCTATTTCTTTATATTATAACGATTAAATCTTCTAGAATGAACATCAATGTGACATATATTATTAAATTTAAAATAGATAAAATTAAATATTATATAGTTAGGAGTAAATATCATTTTCAGCCTGACAGTCCATACCAAGGAGGAGTGTTTTTCCTTACAATTCATTTCCCCACAGACTATCCATTCAAACCACCTAAGGTAAATAAATGTATTTTCTAAATAATGCTTGGCATTGTATAACAATAATGTATTAATTCCATATGTATATGTATACAGGTTGCTTTTACCACCAGAATTTATCATCCAAATATCAACAGTAATGGAAGTATTTGTTTGGATATTTTAAGATCGCAATGGTCCCCAGCACTTACCATATCAAAGGGTGTGTATAAATTTATAAATATTACTATACATTATTGAACCAAACATTTGAATGTTATTCTTAAAATAGAAATATTTCTGTTTTCAGTGTTACTGTCAATATGCTCCTTGCTGTGCGATCCAAATCCAGATGACCCTCTGGTACCAGAGATAGCAAGGTTATACAAAACTGACAGGGAGAAGTACAATGAATTGGCACGTGAATGGACGCGCAAGTATGCCATGTGATGCGCCAATCTCCGTTGACTTCAACATCTAAAAGCCACCAACAAGCAGCCCCAGCCTATTGCCACTTATGCATCAGCACCGATTGAAATTAGCTATGGCTCGTCTACTTTCAAACTTAAGCCAGTACTCGGGCTCGAAGAATGCTCAGACAAACGTGATCGATCTGAAGTCCCTTCGTCCCGAGAGGCCTGCGAATATTGAGACGTTGCCACAACGGCAATTGAGGCAATTTGAAAGGTGGTCACACATAACATTATATATATAAATCAGGAAAAAAAGAAACATGTCCGCTTTGATTTTCATAAATAAAAATGGAAGTAAAATATAGGAGAGTGAAAGTAGGATTTGTATTTGAATTTAATAGTTTAATTTCTAATTATTGTGCTTATAATAACGTAATATTATATACCTACTTTCTCAGTGAATGAAAAAAACCTTGAACTGACAGCACACCGATTGTTAGTTTTTTACGCAAGTGAGCAATGTTTGCCCGTCCCTTGGAACGATGCGGTCACTTTTTTGTAAGACTGGGCTATATATAAATACTACTGAAACTACCTGTATGTTTTGTTCAATTATTAAAATTCCTTACCTGTCTAACAAATTCTACGAGTAACTCGAAATTTATGGTTTGGTTCCTGTGTGTGTGTAGTAGTTTAATTATGCATATCGTTAATCGATAAATTGGACTATACATCTTGAAATAATTCAGCATGAGGTAATAGAAAGTTTTTTGATAACTTAACTGACCGCGACATAAGTGCCTGCCGTTTATAGGCCCGTACGGTACCGCTAATATCAATCAAAGGCATTCTTTTTTTTCTTATACGACGTAGTTTTCACGTCCTTTTTATTTTATTTTTATGTATGAAAAATTTAGTCGATGTCACTATTTATCGATAAATGATGAAAGCGAAGAAATACATTTTGTTTGGATTTTCACGTAAAACATGTTATGGAATAGATAAGAAGTGTTTCAATGAGCCCTAGAGCTTAACAATGGATTTGTAAAATCCTGTGAATTCATTTTATAATAGTGCGTCTCTCATTATATTATCAATAAAGTCATGCGTCGTACCTTGCGAATTAAGAATTCGCCCGTCGCTATCTTTTACTCGAATCAAAGCGTTTATTATTGTTTTGCGTGTAAATTTTTCTTTAAGCGATAATTTTTTATTATTATTTAGTACTTGTCTTTAAGTTTCCTTTTCATCCACAATATAAATAATGTACCTTTACTTTCTATTGTTATGTTAAAACTTACAACCTCTCTCTAGTACACAAGAACAAAATTACCGTTTAAAAGACCTTAATCTTCTTGAATACCGCGATTTTCAACTGCTACATATTTTTCACAATATATTGTGGCTGCAAAGGATCGCAGTAACATTCAAACTATTTACAAAATCTACCTAATACAATTTTTACAAAGCCAAACGGCATATTGTGTAGCAATGTGCCGTTCATCGTTAGTTGGCTCGAATTACTTTTAGAAACGACGCACCTTTTCGTCGGTGCTAGCAGTGTTTCGGCTTCTAATCCTAGATAATGAATACAATCCGAGACATCGTAAAGATGATCACTTAATTAGAGTGTAAGTAAACGATTTTGTCTTGCGAACGGTGTAAAGATGCGTTAACGATCCAGCCTCTTGAATGTAATCGGTGCTTAAAAATATGGCAAGCTCAATGGAGCCAAGTACGAAGCCTAGAAAAGACAAATCGATTAGTATGTAATATGGTATATCACTTGTTAATGTCGATTTTGTCCCATACGAACACACGTGTACTGCTGTAATTTAATTACGAGTAAACGCGCGGCAAATCAGGTATTTAAATATTTGCCTCAAAAGTGGATCATCGTTCATCTCTATTAGAAAGGAAAACTACTCATGTGTAATTAATTATTATTATCACATCTCATGTGTAATTATTATTATACATATTATAATTAATTATTAATTATTATTCTAGCATTAGCCCTTTATATAATAAATTTCACATGATGATAAGGTATGATGTCCCTTCTAATTTCTTTTATCCTTTATCTTAATATTTTTCATTAGGAATTTAACGTCTGAATTTTATTTCTATCAGCGCTATGTTTTCTTTTCATATTTCAAATCTGCAGAGTCTGCAATATTTCTCACTTGACCTAATTTGGTACCTTGAAGTATTTGTGTGAACACAGAAACACTGTAAGTATTTCTATGTATACACATAATTTCTTACGTTTCGAAATTTTAAAGTAAAGAGAAATTTTGAGAGAGAATTACATCATTACTGCTGGTGCAATCGATTGATACAATGCTTCTAGGCTGTAAGACCAGCAGCGTGTAACAAACTTGGGACAAATAAAGATCTTTAGTGTAATTGGTATTGGAGGTACGCGTTTGAACCAGCAGATGTCTTTGTTAGACTTTCACAAAGGACGATCGACTCTCCTGTCTGGTATGGAAACCTTAGATATGTTGAAAAAACAGTTGAACGGTGAAAGTGGCAATGCTTTCCCCCTTTTGCCCTGACTGCTCTTGACCGCTGTATACCTTATATTTTACCGCAATGCTGGCAGAAACCTGCTGAAGCAGCGTTAACGATGGAGATAAGCGCATTTTGTCTGATCAAGACATTTCAAGACTCTTGGGAAAAGTTTGGTAACAAAAGGAATCCAGCTACAATTTTAATTAAGAACTAATTAATCTTATTTAAATTAATTAAAATTACCTAATTTTATTCGAAATAATAGTTTGACTAAAATAAGCTTTACTTTCGAATTTTTGTGAGAACTTTCAAATTTATGTACCAACTACAGTTATTATAAAATTTATTATTGATGATGTAAATAATAAAATTGGTAATACTAAACATTAATGTATGTATTTATATGCAACATTATATATAGTCAATATAATATACAATAAATTCATATTACTTTTATTAACAAGTTTAGTAAGTATTTATTAAAGTTAGTCTTAATTTTTTATATTTTTATGATTTCTATAGTCTGTAATATATTGTTTATTATTATTGTCATTACCATGTTTCAAACTTAGGGTGAAATTACAAACAGATCGAGCTAAAGATTATGTTTGCAGCGATAATCGAGAATATTCATGTAATTCACCTATATACAGGAAATTACAAATCACACATGAAATTGAAAGTCCGGAAGAAGCTAACTTTTCTTTTTTTGTGAAAGTGAATTCATAATGTTGTCTTACAAAGATTTATTGTAATTTTTAATCCAAATCTTTCGTATTGTTAAAAAAATTCGAATCTTAATTTAAACTTTCCTTTTACTTTGACTTAGAGTTGTAATTCACTATATTGTTCAGTATTATATTTTTGTACGAAATGTTGAAAATATTTTCGATCTGAAATTAGACTTTCCTTTTATGAGTCATTATAACTATAATTCACTACATTATATTCAATATTTGCTTTTGTATGAAGGGTTGAAGAAATTTGAATTTGAAATTAAACTTTCTTTTTAATGTGACTGACTAAGGTTGTAATTTTGTATATACAATGCTGTTTAATTATACGAAACAAGTTACACCATAAGTAGATACTTATGTGGGTCATCACTAACAGTACGGCCTACTTCCAACATTTAAGCCACTAAAGATCCTTTTAATTTTTATGAAATTGTAAATGCTGAAAATTATGAGCGAATTCCAATGAAAGTTACGAATTGTATTGAATGATCAATTATATTTGAAATTTTTGTACTAGAATAACTGCATATAATGAGCTGAAGGATTATCTCCCTACTTTGGATCTTATAATAAGGAGAGTAGAAAGTTTGAGTGATCTACGAACGTCATAAGTGGTCCAGTAACATTCATTAAGTATATTATTAAATTATAATATAAGTGGACAAGAAACTGTTGCTACATAGTTTCCAATATTCTAATAATGCATACATTCTTTAAGTATTTTTTTGTAACAATGTTCAATAACATAATTTGAAACCTGTTTTTAATTAAAATTGTTGAAGACTGTAATACATGTAATAAAAATCTTACCGCAAAAATTGTAACAAAATTATATTATGCAAATAAGTATCAGCTCTGTATAATACAAATGTTTTATTATATAAGTCAATAATTAAAACGGGCACCGAAAAATTAGTAGACAAAGAAAATCTAATGTTTTTACGTAATAAAAATAGGAAAATATGTTCATGATGAACTTAATTTTAGTTCACTTCCTATTGTTGAAAAGAGAAAAATATTTGGATAATTAAATTGGTGTATATCGAATTGCCATTTCGGATAGAGAACTTTCAAAAGAAACATTTTCTTATATTCGAATTATTTTATTTAATTACAATGATTTCCAAGCCTTCAAATTTCCAAACTTCCCAATTTTCAAGCTTGAGAGTTTTTAGATCTACAAGTTTTCAAATTTTCAAATTCTCGAGTTTCCAATTCTTTGGATATCCAAGCTTTTAAATTTTCAACTTTTCCAATCTTCAAACACGCAGATTTTCAAATCTTCGAATTTTTAAGTATTCGATGTCGAAACCATTGAATTACCAAACTTTCAAGTTCCTAAGCTTTCGAATTTTCTTATTCGACTTTCCATGTATTGGAAATCGCAAATTATTTAATTCTGAAACCTTTGATTAGTATTTTTAATTATTATAGCTTCAAGTACCTTGTACACATGCCTTCAATGAGTAACTAAGTTATTTATTTTTTTCAATCTAATAAATTACGTATCCCTATTATAAACGAAGAAGTTATGTTATTAGAGATCAGTAATTTCATACGCACAAACTTAATATTTATTGAAGAACCTGAAAATATAAAAATTAAAAACAGAAGATGGAAACTTAGTCATAATATCAAGATTCGCGATAACATGTTAGCGAAACAAAGGCACTCGAGCCCATCGCTAGTGGGTTGCGCGAAGACGAGTTTCGATCTATCGAATGGCGCTTTTGACCATCTGGTTGCGGTGCGGTTTGTTCAGTGTCAGTACTGTTCTCGGCACGGGCGGTGCAGGATAAGGTCTCTCGCTCGATGAATACGCGACCGTCGGAAGAATGTGTCGATAGATCGACGACCGAGTGACTTCCTACATCCGCCACGACCTTTTCAAAACGTTGATTGCGATCGGTGGAACTGGAACTCGTATCGCGAGAGCTTCGCTAGCAGACGACACGCCGCAAGTGGTATGTATCTTTAATAGTAACACTAGTCAGACACATTTGAGGAGTCGAAACTGTAAACGATATAAGGTGACAGAAGTGAAGATTTTCATTAGCAACTAAGAAACGCAAACCAATTCATTTTGCTACTTGTATCTCTTATCACTTAAACACCACAGGCTTTCAAAGTTTACCCCTTTTACAGATTTAGAGGGAAAATAACTTTTAAAAATCATACTACTGACGTTTTTATCTTTTTTAATCAAAAAGAAATTAGCACTTACGGATTTACCTCTATCTTATGATAGTCCTAAAAGTTAAAATAATTTATTTTATTACTTCTAACCATTTCCTCTTTATTTTGCATGAACTACAGGTGTTTCTCCACTAAAAACACTATTTTTTATCTTTTTGACACTTATGTCGTTTGCCATTTGAACTCCTCAATTATTGTCAGAGCTTAACAAAGGGGAAGTAAATCGTTGCAAAGTGGTATATCACTGGAATTGCAATTAGTATAGTATGTATCGTGTTCACTTGTGTTGAGAATTTCCTTTGTGTTTATGAATAAATCTGTGTTACTGTCTGATCCTTAACTGAGAGTTTTTACTAGCAAATTATGTTGTGTTGGAGAATAATGTGACAATGTAAGCGAGCAATATTTTCTATTAGTGGTTACTGGCTTTACAAACATAGTCACTTTGCAGTAAAGAGGTAATGGATGCTTGTCATATTTGCGTTTGAGTCGAAAGAATTATCATTAGTCTTTCCGAAGTATGCATAAGTGTCAACGTGAAGAAAGAAATAAGAATATTGAAATTATCGGAATCTTTAATTCATTTACAGTAGATGTATTTGTGCACGTAAGCGTCACTTTTTTTAACATCAGCTTATATCACAGACTTTATGTTTCCATTACGCACAGAGACACTTTTCCTGTAGACGGGTGAACTGGATATTTGTGAATATTAAGTCGACAATGGCTAATTAAAATGGGTTTGAATATGTATGCCACTACTTCAACTTCAAATAAAACGTTTCAAAGGAAATAGAACATAGTTACGTTTCTCTTTTAAAATCGTGCGCAATCTGAGGAGCCAACGAACGTTTAACTGCTACTAGTATAAAAAGATAATTAAACCTGGTATTGTTTCTTTGTATCCCGTATTTTACTTTTTGAAAATAATAAAACGTATTACTAATTTTTTCATAGGAATATTTATGTTAGTGTGACTAAAAGGTGTCGGTTTTTTTACAATTTAGCGTTTGAATTGCGATACTTGAGTAAATATGCCAATAACTTTAGAAACGCAGATCTGAAGATCTGAAAGTAGACATTTCGACTTATAATTTGGAAAAAAAATTGTAAATGTCAATTGATTATGATGTTTAACTTAACCTGGGAATAGAAGAAAATATGATGCGTTGTCAGCGAATCATGTTGTATTATTGTGGTAAAGTTAAAAACGTAATATAAATCGGAAGAAAATGTTGTCAATAGTAGAATATGCTAATATTTGAAGATTTTAACATTTTTAGATCCTTGCAAAATTTGTTTACTGGAAGAAAATTCGGAAATCTGAAAACTGAAAACTCATCACGGCAAGTTCTTTAGTAAGAGAAAAATGATAAATATTTTAAAGACGAAATGATAATAGAAAAAATTGCTGAAAAAATGGACAGTACATAGTTTAATCAATCTTTGTTTCTATATGACTTTTTGATCCACTCAATATTTACCGTAAAGTTAAAAATAATCACATAATATCGAAGAATATAAAAATTACACTACATAATGTGTAAATATTAAGCGGCGAACAGAAAACGATAGTGGCGCAAGTTGTGTTTTTATTCCTCTAAAAGTTTTGTTTCATAGTCGACTAAGTTATTTACTTTCGGAGCTGTTATATATGATCGTAACTTTAAAAAGTATATTGACTGTTTTACAATAATAAATGCAAAACATCATTTTATGAAAAACATTAGTAGATTAACTTGTACAATTATGATTCACGAGCCGCCAAATATAATAGTTATATTGTTATAGAATATAAAAGTCATATCATTATGCTATATAAAGAATTTCATTTTTAAATGTTATATTTATCAAGTTAACATTTATTTGTCTAGAAAAGTTGATAAATAATATTTTTATAATCCCATATCAACTATAATATTTGCACAAACTTACATTTGTCACAATATATGAAATAACTTTCTATGAAATTTATGAGGAAAAAATACTTTGATGTTAAGAAAGGAAGTTATTCTTCATACTCTTCGGAAAACGGAAGCGTCTTAACAGGTTCCGTAGAGCGCATTCAACTTTCTAGTAGATAAATTGTATTATATGTAGAACTCGTACAATTATGCTATATAAAGAAATTCGTTATTGAATACTAGATTCATCAATTTACTTTTTTGTAGATTAATAATACTTTTATAAACCCATATTAATAATAATATTTAGATAAATTTCCTTTCATTACAATGTATGAAATTTATCATGAAAAAATACTTTAATGTTAAGAAGGAAAACAGTTCTTGAAAATCCTCTGAGAATAGAAGCGTCTTAACAGGTTCCGTAGAGCACCTTCAACTTTCTCGTAGATGAAACGCGAAAGATCGTTCAGCACGCGAGAGAGAGTGAACACAGATATTTTATAAGCGCACAAAATAAGTAACCAGACAATTGTAAAATGTAATTTCGTAGACAAACGTATTTTCTTCACCGTGCGTCTTCTAATTCTTTATGACTCAAAGAATCGTCATTTAGCAAAAAGTTTGGTGAAATCATGTTCCTTTTCATATATACATACACACACTAGAGACGTAGCAGGAACTTGGAGACTTTAAAAATGCGCCCCATTTACTGCTCTGTTTTTTAATTGTCTTATTATGTTGCAACTAGTGCCATATTTAACAGGTTCCTTCTCGATAGCATGAATTTCCATCTGTAGTATTCCGTGCAAGAAACGGGAAATTTACTTTACGAGCTCTTTTTGTTTGTTAGACAGTTTGCAAGGGAGTCTCGCATGAAAAAAGATAATCTCTAACAATATTAGGTTGTCACAAAAATTCTGTTCGCTGGAAAAATTTGATGTGTAGAATTTAGATAGTTTTACTTTAAACATTCGAGAATCTTTACTGTACTCATTTATATCCTCGATTCTATTTTACTGTTCATATACAATACTTATCGTTAGATTGCAGATATGTATGTAAATATGGTGAGTACGTTGAGATGTGCGATAAATAATTACCACCTCTTTTAGAAATGTCACGTATGATAAATATAAAAGATGGTGATTATTTGACATATTATTATATTTTTCATGTAACAATGCGAATCCGCAGTAACGTAAGTAATGTATGTAATTTAATAAGATTCCTTTAATCCATATTCAAAGTTTAAGCATATAAACTAAAAAATACTATCGCAAGTCTTGACAATACTAAAATATATTTATTAATCTTACGATCATTATATTAAATTGATAAATGGACTATTAAACTCTAATCAAAGTATACAGATAAGCTAATAACGAAACTGAAATGGACACTATTATAACAATGCCGATAATCACTCAAAAATTTAAAACCATTAATACGGATAATAAACAATATAAACATTACATTTACATCGCTTAACAACAATTTTCTTTTAATTATTATTATATTTATATTTGTTATTATATAACTAATATTTATTATATTTAACTCTTAATTCATTTGAGTCTTAACAAAAATTTCTTGTATAATTTCTCCTACAACATACCTTTTTATTTTTATTCAGTTTCTACCAATTACGTCATTTACGGAAAAAATGCGAAAAAGTAACTAATTACTCTATGTTAAGGTCAACTCAAATAAGCATTCCTATACCATTCTATGTATGCTTCATAAATTAATACTGGGAAGACTACCCAAGTTCAAACGACCTCGTTGATTATCGAATTGTTTCAAGATACAATTTTTATGAAAAATAAATGTAATTGTATGCAAGTTTTGTTTTAAAGAAACATGAATACTTCCCTATCTGTAAGATAGTAGTTAATAATAGTAAATTTTATTTACTATATTCTCAAAAAGTAGTTTTGAAAATATATTTGCAGATCTGTATACTTAAATTCCTGAAATCAAGTAATTTATAGCAATTTAGAAAGATACGAGCACAGTACATAACGCAAATGCATGAATTTTAAACGCCGCTTTTAAAACCTGGTTTTATGTTTATTTTCCATGAAATTTTAAGATCTGCTTTCCGACTTATGTTTAAACTTTGTATGCACCCTTACTACATCTGTTCTTATTGCTCATGTCCAGTGGCGGATCCAAAGGAGGCGATGGGGGAACCCCCCTAAGAATAATAATTTTATATATATTATTCTACATTCTAAAAAATTTGGTTTAATATATTTAACATGCCGATTTATAATAATACTTGCGGAGATGTTCACAATTTACATGTTTAGCAAGCGTGATCAGTATACATATTAGTTTACACATTTCACACATATTATACAGTTTACACATTTCCCTCCCCCTTCCTCCGAAAAAAGGCTTTTACATCCGCACGTGTTCATGTAAAAATTAAGTCATGTATATGTATATATATTTAACCTTTCGTCTGCAATAATACGAAAATTGTAAAAAGAGTCGATAATAAAACTTTAAAGTGTTACCACATTTGTAATTGTTGATTTTTTATACTATTCTGATATTGACTGATTTTACGTTCATATTAATTAAGAATATTTCCGACTTCTTCATTTCGGATGAGTAGTACGGCCAATAGATTTACGAAATATATGAAGAGATGTGTTTTTTCCTAAACGACATTGGGGTCTTACACTATCATCGTTAATTTTAATTCTTTTCCTTTAAAAAAATGTATGTATATTGTTGAAAATGAATTAATATGCATATAAAATGCATACGAAAGTGGCTTTATAGTTTGACTGTAAAAAAATTCTAAGAAAGATTAAGAGACATGTTTTACATCGAATAAAAGCATGAATAAGTCGATAAAAGGATCCTTCAGTTTTTCCAGTAGAATAAGAAACTGTTCTTCAAACTTCACTGACATACTTTTTCTCTATTTACAGACTAGAAGATAGCTGAACCATTTCTGAATGATGAAATTACTAGCAGGCGTGGAAGAAGTGAGCGATCAAAATGAGAAGATGTCGAACGATGATCAATCGCACAACAATAATCATGAAAAACAGCCAAAAACAGATGTTACAGAAGAGACGCTCAAGCTGATTACCGGCGAGGTAAATTACTATTATTTGATACTAAAGAAGAAAAAATGTTTAAACAACAAAAAATCAGATCCCTGAATCTTCGAAACTCAAACTTGAAAGATTGCAGGGCATCAAAACTTTCTAAACTCTCACAAATTTAACTGCTTGCTTGAATAGGAAGATTATTTTGTTAGGAGTTATAAATCCAACAAAATTCTTTTTAGGATTGTAAATTACTATTGAACATATTAGATGCGTACATTAATATAGTGCTTTTAGATTTATTTGTTTTTAACAACTATTTTAAATTTAAATATTTTCCCGCGTTATGAAAAGATGGATATGATAACCCCAAAGTTACGGAAAATGATAAAAACTGTTTTAATGATTCAATTCATGTTGAGTGATCCAAAACTAGAATTTCAATGTTGTTTAATTTGTATTAATTTACATATCTAACAATAAGTTCTTATTGCTACGTATTTTAGGTACTATTTGTTGTAGCGTTTATACAAATTTAATGCATATACATTAGTGCAAGGAATTGTATATTCTTGTTAACTGCAATAAACAAGCCATCAAATGGACAAAACTTGTTTCTGTCATAAATTATCGAGAAATAAGTCGATTTATACGAATATTTTCGCTACTCGCTACAAATGAGACTTAGTTTATTATGACAGTAATTGTTTTTGACTATGATAGAATGTAAGAACTATAATAGATGAAATTATAAATTGTTTAAAGAGTACATAGCTTGTATTGGGTAATCCTAAAGGTTCCCGCGCTTTCCTACATATAAGATACAGGATATATGATAATGTATCATATATAATAATGCACAGGATGAATATTCTTCTGTTATTATAACAAAGTTGAATATTGAACAATGAATATAATTGTATGTTATGAGTCACATTTCGAAAACATTTGAGTTTATGCTTTAATTAATTTCTAGAATATACAATCTATATGTTTATTAGAAATCAATTAATAAAAACAAACATTTCTTAGAAAAAGGAAACGCAATATAGCCAACGTTCAATATTTAATGATTGTGTTTAAAACTTTAAACAGCAACATTTCGAAAATGAAAACATAAAATTTCAGTTACGTTTGCTTTAAAAATAAAGGTATGATTTCACAATGGGCGATTTAAAAGTCGCGTGAACTTCCAAAATGATCCAACGTTTAAGAGTTCGTATTTAATTATTTACGTTTTGAGTTCCAAGAGTTTCTAACTATAAAAATAGCGCTAAATTTCAAATCTTCAAAAATTGGAATCTTTTCGAATTTGAAACTTCTTGAAGTTTTCAGAGGTTTCAAAGTTTGGAATTTTGCATTCGTCGACATAACTGTAGTTATTTTTACCACAAGCAAAATACTGTTAAAACAAGAAAACTCTTTAAATACGTTTTGTGAACACTATATAGCATAGGGTATACGCATAGTTTAAGGTTCAACTTTCACTTTGAGTTACCAGTGATTACTTGTTAGATCATATAGCAGTATTCCACAATTGTGTGCGGTATGCTCCATTTCTGCTTGACGTTGAAAACTTCGACTTTGCAAAACGTCGATATGCATTTGTGCGTATGTAGGTTGTCTGTCGCCAACATCTACGATCCTTCTTTGCTTATTATTCGGTATATATCAAGGTTAGTGGTGAATTTCTAACACGCAAGTAAGGCGCCATTAAATTGATGAACAAATTATGCTGAAGGAATATCAACATTCTATTTATTCAATTTCGGCAAAAAAATATCGTTTAAAAATAAGTTGTTACTACATTTAATTATATTATACAGTTGATCCTCGATAACTCGAACCTCTTTAACTCGAAAACCTCTATAATACGCAAATTTTGTTCATTCCCTTCCGCTGTGTTGTGAAAACCTCGATAAATGGAAAAGAAACTCACTTTAACTCGAATTACTTGCTTCGTATTTAAATGCATCTTTTACATCTGCATCTTGAATTTAGAATAGCCAGATCTCTACAAATCGAAGTTTACCTCTATAGTCAAACTTTCATCGTCGCTACCCGTAGAACTCGAAGTTATGGCAATGTATGTGTCTTAACTTGTCGAACAAATGAATACTGGAAACAAAAAATGGCAATTTGCCGTGTCTCTATCTCTTGTAAATTGAATGTTCGTACGTTAAACCTTTTGTTATTCGAAAATTTCGATAAATCAAAACTTCTATAATTCGAAGATGTTAACTTTTTCCTTGAGATTCTAGCTGTCAAGTTTTAACCCTTCAGCGACGACCTGTATACGAGGTATGGACCTTGCTTTTTTGTATGCGAAGTAATAAACAATTATTTAAGACAGAAGCAACATTCATTCGTGATTATGGGAACGCAAAGTAAATTTTTATATTTTAAGTTACGCCATATTGAATTAAATTATTGCAATAATGTATCAACATTGTTTGGGACGCGTAAATCCCTCGATTTACGGAAATGGATGAGAAAACTGCTCTGTCGCTGAGGGGCTAATTGTATTAGTAAAAATAAACTTAAATGTATGAATGTACATAATTCTCTAACTTTCAATCAACATAGCATTATAGAAGGTTAACATCTTATTGTTCCAATAAAAAAATAGGAAATTTTCTGATTTCATTCAAACAATATTTAGGATAAATAATGACTATAAAATAAACATTTAAGTAACATCAATCTAATATTAATCAATCTATTAATGATCACAACATATTAACAAAGAGAACGATTCGTTATTGCCAACTTATTGGGAAGTGTTTTAAATTTTCGAAACATGTCATAATTATTATAATAAGCTCGATATCCATTATACTTAATGCGGATGAGGAAGTAGCCGCGTTGGTGCAGAGTAGCACTACAGGCGTGCATACAGAAGTGAAAAATCGATTTCGCTAGTGAAAGATATAGAAAAGACGGAGAAGAAAGCTCGTAGTATAAACTTAACACACTGAGATGAAAGGCAAGTCCCGTTGTGGCCTACTTTACAGCTTTCGTATCTTCCGATAGCTGCTAAATCTTGCTATCCGCATCCTGGAACATTTATGCGATGGATATGTAATTACGATGAAACTGATTGGTGTAGACCAGCCATACACAATCTTTATTTCTCTCGGGCTACATACATATCTTTGCAATTTACGCAGGCTGCAACATATTATGATATACATCATAATATAATAATCTAAAAAATAAAACTCAAAACCTAAGCGTCTATCTAAAAATTAATGCGATACTTGGTGCTGAGACAAACTTATGGCTGCGGGCTGCAGGTTGAGTATAGCTCATACAGACTGTCCACAGAACTCGTTCCGATTGCTCATATTAGGCGCATGTAAATTTTATTTTTTATTTTTTAATTTTCTTTTATTTTTGTAAAATATAATTATTACAAATTGATCTTCGAAGTATTTGTCCCCACTTTATATGTATGTCTTTCTACTATTTCGCTGTTAAGTTGTGGATTCCATTGTGAACAAATGAAATTGGTTTCGAGGTTGCAGACAATGAACACATCAAGCCAAGACTAGAATTTTTGTGTACACCTAATAGATAAATAAAGCATACATGGAGAAACTCGTTTTTCCGAATTACTATATTGTAGACAGAATTTCTTATTTGATTATTCATTCGAGGTTTAATTTCTGTTACGGTTCATTGAAAATAATGTAATATAAGTATGTTGGATTATTTCATACGTTTTCGTGTATTCAATTCTCCTAAACTGTTCATAAATTATATACCGTTTTCTATGCAGCTAGTCTTCATAATTTAATTCAGAAATAGGAGATAATACATGAGACACATAATAGCTGAATCGAGCAATTTCACCATATTATAAACATCTGTATGTTATTAGTCAGGTATATAATTAGAGTTGAATTGCCCAAAAATTGACTTCATTTATTTTAGGTACTTCATCAGTTTTTTCCTGAGTTGTTCATACATCATACACCACTTTGACAATAGCACAATTTATAATATGCCATATCTAAATGATTAGTATAGAAGGAACAATAAATGAGAATTCATAGCACTGAACCATATTATAATATTTTTTGCCACAGTTTAACATCGTAATGTATAAGTTTGGTATTTTAAAGTGATGCTCTTACAAAATTATGACGATTTAAAACATTCGAACTTGTTTCTGTGTATGGAAAGTCATGATTTTTGAGTTACGCCATTGTTGCGCCAAATAAACGACATGATAGCTACTGTATAAAGGACTGAAACTTGTCTATTCTTGTATTTATATTATATGTATTTATATAGCCAAATACAACAACTTATGAAATATTCTGATACATAATAATAATAATAAATAAATATTACGAATATAAATATTATGTTAATGTATAACCAATATAATAATATTATATAATACCGTATTGGAGTATTATGTTAAAAAAGATCCAATAAAAGAAATGAGGAATTAATTTTTTAATGACGCTGTAATAACTACCTAAGCTCCTAAGAGAATCATAGTATAGCATATCATAGAATTTAATATAATTATATAAATATTATAGTATAATTTACTGTAAAAAATACATACACATAATTATAGACAGAAATAAAATTTTTAATTTTACAGTATATATGTACGATATAGTAAGTACAGTGAATCGTACAATTATTGACACGAACAGAACCGTAATAAGGACACGAAAACTGAAGGAGCATAATAGAATTTCCAATAGTGACCTCTTTCTTAACCCCTTGGCTTACGGATTTTTCAAAGATTATCCACTGAAATGTTGACTATTTGTTATTATTATACTACATCGAATGTAAAACACTAAAATATTGTATGTGATTCTTACCTAGTAATTTTACATCTCACGATCTTACAAATTGAAATATAAATAAATTCAAATTTATTGCAAAATACAGCATGTTTTTATTGTACATGGTCTGTAGGTTAAACCACGAGTGTAGCTTGTTGTTATAAGCCAAAGGGTTAATGATATTATAATCCGAATCATTCATTCTTTAGTAAGACGGTATTGAATGATTTATTATTTCATTTTTATTTTTCATATCTTTGTTAACTCTTTGTCTGTCATTAAGAATAAGTCTATGATTTATTACTATGTATCGACTGTAGATGTTTATGCAAATACATATTTTAGAGGAACACGCTAAACAAATGAGATTTTAGCAGAAACATGTTTTATCATTGGAACATTTTAAAAATATTTCTTTTGTTTTGCATATTGCATATATCTCGTATATTCTGCAAATAAGTTGCATGTCTTGCATGCAAAGACGTTAATTTTCATCTGATAATTTAGAATAAATTATTTTTATTTATTGTAACTTCAATTATGCACAAAATGAAGTTTAATAATTTAACTAACACAATATTATATATGTAACATGATTACTTTATAGAACAGTTTGTGTAATAGTAAATATATGTTTATGTATTACACATTGTACTCAATATTGAATACATTAATTAAATATAATTATAAGAATTTTCTAATCCGTACGCAAATACGTATTTACCAAACTTATTTTGCATATACTTTGCATACGTCTTGCATATATGTAGTTTGCATATTCATTGCATATTGTAACTACTTAAACTGCTGCATTTCAATTACACATATATAAAATAAATTTAATATATTATCATTTACTGTACCGTACTGTGCTTTATGAAAAGTTTAAAGAATATTAAATTTAAAGAATATTGCTATACAATTTCTTAAATGGTACGTAGTGTTAATTCTTCTTTGGTATTATATTTTTTAGGTATACCGCCCATCCCACAAAAAATTGGAGGGTTCCCCTTTAAAAGGTAAACTTACGCCTGAAGATGAAGACAAAATGAGGTGTCTTCTTCCTTACGAAGAAGCTCCTGAATATCTTCAACACAATCCATATATCCTTAATGGATATCGAGGATATCTTACTACAAAATTATGTATCGAAAGGTTTGTGCATAGTATTATTTAATATCATTTTGAGTGAAATAAGTACAGTAGATATAACAAAATATTTGTGTTTGCACTGTGTTTACTTTGCCATTTAGTTATTAATATGTATTAATCAATTAAGTTGAAGTAAAGAGTGATCTGAAATTTCTGGTACCTTTTCATTAAAATATATTATTAGGTTGTTGCACATAAAATAATGGTGCTCGCACGTTGGCAAATTTGGTTTTGTTTTATATGAATTAGAATTGCTGGTTGCTATGCTTTGTGAGATAAACTGAAGTCTATAGCTTACCATTTTAAATGCAAGATGTGTTTTAATAAAATAGTTACGTTCAAATTATTTAAGTTTAGTTTAAAACGGAGAAAGAATGTTACTCAAATCCGAGTAATTTGTTGTACGAATTCAAATTGACACATGAAGCAGCGGAACAAACTTAAAATATTAGTGCAACATTTAGAATATTACTATAGTTCGTGAGCGGACAACGCGACTTTCATTTGAAAACTTTTGAACTGGAAAAACAAACCATCAAAAAGAACCACATTTTGTGTAACAAAAAAAGGTCATAATAATGATTTCGATATATACCGATCTTGCAGAATATTGCAGTAAATCTAAGTTGAATTTGCCTCAACTTATATTGATTAGTCAAATTTTGTTTTTATTATATTACTGCTATTTCGTTTCTAGCTTTGGATCCGTCATTTTATGTGCAACGACCTAATCTAATGTATCGTAATAGAATAAATAGAAGCTTAAATATGCTTTGTATATTTTGTTATACTTGTTATATCATTACTTGAACATCCAGAAAATAGGTACAATAATAATAGAATAAAAGCGTATATTTTGCGAAACTGAGAAGACTTTCGAACCACCCTGCATAGTAAACTTCATATCGTGAAATAATATTCTTACATAAGCACAAAAAGTGATACCGTGGAAACAAAATACAGGTAACCCTCATTAACTTCTGGAAAAATGTTGTGTTATGCGAGACTCAAATTACATACAAACAATGATTGGTTTCAAAAAACGGTTCTTTTAAATAAGATATATATGTATATATATATCTTATATATATGTATATATATATATATATTTTATTGATCAAATTAAGGAAAGAGAAATATATATTTATTTAATTTATCAAATTTTGTTTGACAAAACATACAAACTATAAAACAAAAACCAAATTTTTAAAATTAATTTTGTGCGCCTTTTATATATTGTATTATATGTCGCACTACGGAAAATTCTAAACCGTGTTATGCAAGGAGTGAATCTTCAATTTTCATTCTTCAACTTCAACTGCGTTATATAAGTATCGTGTTATACAAGGGTTATCTGTATAACGTTTAACAAAAACATGTCTTATTAAAGAATACGGTAATCTGCAAATACTTTTTGTGGCTATCATACTTTTATAAATATTTTAGATTGTTTAAAAGAACAATAAGTATTTTTACAATATTTCACTTTCATTTGTACATATACTTTCTTCTAAAATGTCTAACCATGAGAAAAACACAGTTATCATAATGTAAAAATACATTTAAACAATTTAAGAAGATCTGTAGATTTTCTATTATAATGTAAAGTTTAATATAAAAGTATAATAATAACATATATTTGAGACAAAATTAAAACTTGTTTCAGTATATTTTGGTGGACAAATGAGACAGTAAATATATGGAGTCACATATTTGGATGGATGTTATTCTTCGGGCTGACCCTATATGATCTTTGTCTACTGAATATTCACGCACCTTTCGGTGACAAATTAATAGTAGCGCTCCTATTGGTCTGTTTTCAGGTAATATTGACAAATGTGTTTCATCAATTACAATTTTCAATAAAGGAGTTAAAATAGTAAATGACGTATAAATGTCACAAGGGAAAATTTTCAATATAAATCAAATCATGAGTCATTTTTGCCAGTCACTAGTGTATTTGATTTCTGGTTATTAATAGAATTTTACAAACATTACAATAAATTATAATAAAATACATTTGATATAATAAGTTTTACCGTCACTTTACTGAAATAAAGTTATTATTATTCTTTTAGCCAACTCTAAACGCTGCTTCTTAATTATTGCATTTAAGTGTCTGAAGTTTGAACAGTATTTCTTCAAATTAATAATGTTACCACTTAACGAAGATTCGTTAAGACAATTTTTTCCAATGCCATCAACTACATAACAGAATTTAATATTGTCAAACACGCTACGAACTTTCCGAAAATAACCCAATAAAAGATTTTTTATCGATTCTAGCAAATCACGAAACGAAAATCATAGAAACAATCGCACTTTGAAGGAAAAACATTTGTAATTATACCATGTTTCAAATTTCTAAGAAGTAGAATAACATAATTTACTGTTTGAATTTTGCAATTTCGATTTATCATATGAATCTTAAACTAAAGCGTTTAACAATTGAGAAGACCAAAAAGTATAAAGGTAATTGTGTTTCAGGCATGTATGATATTGTCCTCGGTGTACCACACATTTTCCTGCCGAAGTGAGAAGGATTATTGGTGTTTTTTATCATTCGACCTGTTTGGTATCGCTTTAAGCCTTCTATCGATATACATGTCTGGAGTTTATTACGCGTTTTGGTGTCACAAGGTGAACATATAACACATTAATGCATTTTTCAATAATAGTATTTTGAATTTTTAATCTTTTGTTTCAATTTGGCTGATACATGCATTATTTGCGTATCAATCTGCATGATCGATAATTTAATTAATATCATGATTCCATGAGTTTATTTTAAACAAGTTTTATAGCACGAGGGTTATCGGTAACCAATGACAGTAATTAGTAAAAGAAAATGTTTGTTAGACTAGTAAGTAATATGATAAATATAGAATAAGATATATGTATAAAAAAGTTAATACATTTGTTATTTTCACCCAACAGAATATTTTAATTGAATTTTGTACTTGATTATTTAATTATATTATTATCAAAGTACAGTTACATTCAAGGAGAAGTTAGTAGTAATTGTAATATTACAATTAGCTTGTGGATTTTCACATATTTATAGAATATTTAAATATATAGAAAACAAACAGAATTCGCATATTATGCAAAACTATATTAACGTAAAATACACGGCCATTAGCTATTAACTATCGTTAAACAAGTAGAAACTACTTAAATTTCATAAAAATATAAATTTGCATACATATTTTCTCTCTAATTATAATTTAATACTGAGACTAACATAATTTGATAACTATATATGTAATATAATAATATAGATTGGATTTTAGACTTTCGCGGTCCATGGTATTACAAGTTAGACTTGTTCCGTAGGAACTTGGTCGTTTGGCTTCCGGATGGTTGCCGCGTCTTTCTTCAGCGTTGCGCCGACGTTTCGCAAACGTTACAGTTTGCATCCTCAGGGCTAGGTGCTCCGATACTGAGCTTCCTGGTCGATAGGCGCAACGCTGAAGAAAGACGCGGCAACCATCCGGAAGCCAAACGACCAAGTTCCTACGGAACAAGTCTAACTTGTAATAATATAGATTATCATTAATGTGATAGTAACTGTAAATATTCATTATTTTATTGTAGGAGTTACAGAGGTTTTACCTGATAACTGTGTTAGCAATTTTTATATTTGCAATGATACTGCAAATACCAAAACTGAATGTAAACGGAAACGTCAAGCTAGTCGTTTTTGTTGCTTGGGCGGCTTATGGAGTGCTGCCAACGCTGCATTGGAGTATCGCTATGGGTGGAATGGACAACCCGATCGTTAGAATGTTGCTTCCGAGGGTACTGGGAATGTATGTTATTAGTGGTGCAGCATTTGCTATTTATTTGAGCAAAATACCGGAACGCTTTTGTCCAGGTAATTGAAAGCGCTGTTAATTGCCTCTGTTAAGTTTTACCGTCACACATTTTAAACTACAAAGAAGATAGAATATATGCATATTCTAATATAAGAGGGAAAAGTAGTAATACTCATATACAGATAAATAATTATTCAGAATTGCATTGTTCAGAAATTATTCACTACAATTTGAAAGAAAGTAATTAGAAATAGTATTGTATATTATTACATACTATTGTAACATATTGCATTATAAGATTTAATATATTATTAATAATATTATCATTTATATACATATATACATTACTATATCACAATATCGTAGATTACACTGTTTGAAGCAATAGGTAATATTTAGTTTTGTACCCGTAGTATAAGTTTAAACTATATGACCTTACAATACGCACTTCTGATGGCACAAATTGCTCTGGATAGAAGCAAACTATAATGGTTCTATTATGCTAGATACCGTAATTAAGGTACAATACTGTTGAAATTTTGAATTCGCATTGTATGGATATTAACACTTGAATCGCATAAATATCTTCCTGACGTCGATGAATAAATGAATTGGAATAGAAAACATTAAATTCAATGCGAGTAGTATCATTAGCGGATATTACATAATATTTTTTGTGCAATTATTATTTTTATTCTGCTTTAATTCTCACAAAATATGTTCAAACATTTATCAGTGATACTCAATCACTACAAGTACGTAGAATTAAATTAAGATATAGAATCACTCACGAAAGTCTTTGTACAGTCCTTAAAATTTTCAATATTTAAAAGAGAATACCGTAAGATCGAGTTTTTAGATTTTGTATATTTTTTTGTAAATAAATGAAAAAAATTGCTATTTTTTCAGATTGTCCCTTAAATGTACAAAATTTGCGTATATTTTTAAATATTTGAAACTGGGTAAGTGACTGTACAAAATTATTGCAAATAAAATGATTTCGGTAATACAATTTAAAATCCAGCTGTGAATTTGTGTGTACAAGAAGTATTTTCGAAATCAGTGGTTCTTGAAGTATGAATCGGGACCCATTGGTGGATCGCGTCAAATAGTAAAACATGAAAGTAATTAATATGTTCACTAGGAGACTTTTACCTATTGAAAACTGTTAAGTACAATCTACTTTCCCTTTAAAATATGCATTATCGTACAGGCGAGTGGGTTGCAAAAAATTACCGTTTTGGAAAGTGAATTGCGGGTCCAAAAAGCTTAGAAACCACTATTCTAAATATTCAGAAAGATCTCCACTCTAAAAGTCTCTGCTCTGTGCTCCTTAATGAGGGATTCTCTGAGGGATTTTAAATTAAGTAACGTAGTAAAATATACGTAATAGAATTCTCGTTGCCCTTGGTTATTTTATTATGGAAATTTTATCAAAATATTTGTGAAATTTTTATCATTAAGACGATACCAAACATGATATAATTTGGATCATATTTATTTGTTTAATGAATACCTCGACACTTGGTTTACTGAACTGTACGATAAGTATTACGAATTGATCTCAAGTTCTGAACATTTAAGTGATATGATAATATATTTACTATACAAGTAATGTTAAGCGATAGAAGTATCACTAGATTTTCTTTCGATTAAAGGATGGGTAGATTACATTGGTTCCTCTCATCAATGGTGGCACGCGTTGGTTGTATTGGCTCTTTACTATTGGCACAATACTGGTATGCTTTATGTGGAATACAGAATGAACCATGGATGTCCAAGTCATATAAATTATTTATGACACACGGGGACTGACGACCATTCAGGTACATATTTATATTTTAATTTATACTATTATATTATTATACGTCTATAACAATAAATTAAAATCATTAATTAAAACCAACTTTCTTTGGTTTTTACTAGAGATGTGCAAGAACTTGGAAATATCAGGTCGGATCGGGTTTCCGAAAGTATCCCGTAATTCTAGATTGGCAGAATTCCCCCAAAATTTCGGGAATTCTTGAAAATTTCGAGAACCCGAATATTTTGAGATTCGTTCAGGAAATTAAAGGAATTTTAAATTCTAATAAAACGAATTGCTTGTATTTGAACTGCTGTAACATTACGAAGGAAGTACATATATCACATAATTTGATTACTATTTTTGTTCCATGCACCATTTTTTATAATTTTATAGTTCCCAAAAATCCCAAAAGGCTCAGGAATCTCTGAGAATCCTGATACTTCTGAAGCTCAAATACGTTCGGGCTCTGACCCGACCTGACTTAAATATCAGTTTCCCAACATTTTCGGGTTCTTGCACACTTCTACGTTTTATTCGTTTTAACGTGTGCTCTAGAAATTTTCTCAGTGTACCATCTTTGCTTTTCGGAAAGTTGTTTCGTTAAGCTTAATTGTTCCTAACGTATGATACACATAGATATCATCCAAGTAGTACGACGAACAGCATTTTTCTGTCAGCGCATTTTAGCGTTTATGAACCCTACTTATAGCAATATTTGCATATGTAGTAACCCGACTGATCTACACAATAAGCTTATAAGTGGGCATCTTTGAATTTCCGAATAAATTTATACAGGTCAATTTGTACTATTCAGTACGAAACTTTTATGGTATGATTCGGCTTCGGCAAATGTCAGTCGTCGTACTCGCGAAATCCATCACGTCTAAACCGATCCACGATGCTATATATGTATAAACATTCATATGTTTTTTCCTACAATAATGTTTGCCTGAACCAAATCGTGCCGTAGACGTTTCGTCCTGAACGGATAGTATAAATCAACGTTACTTCGTCCAACGAAACGAGGTAGTAGAGGCGATATCTCCGTCTTTATTCATCGACTGTGAATATTAACGTTCGATCTGCTTTATCATTTGGGCGTTTGTTTTCCTTTACTGACTCGTCTCGTTGGACCGGGTATACTACTACATATAATTTGAACCATTGATTAAGCACAGGATAGACTATCCATTTATAGGAAACATAAATTTCAAACTGAAATTCGGCTTGTGTAAAAGAAGCAGAGGATTTTTACACCCTTTGAGATTTAGAATGGTTCGTTTAAGAATTATGTTCAATTCGACCATCAAAATTGATAAAGTTAACCCCCTATCCATGTATTAAATATAATTATACGTTTGTTCATATTATAAAAATAAATGAAATTCGGATTATAGAACATTAAATGATACTATTCCAATACATATGACGATATACTTCTATACACGTTATTATAAATCTAGCTATTATATCGATTATATGGGAAACAATTAATTCGCGCAGTATTTATTTACAATTCCCATCGTTTTATAAACGCTGTTGCTTTATATTAGTAAGGCGGCCAGGAAGTCCCCTGACGATTTTATATAAAAATGGATAGTCTATTCCATGCTTCGTCAATGATGCTACTATAATCGGAACTTTAATTTTCTTTGAGTGGGAGTATGCTGTTTTGTCTTCCCCTTTTGCCAATACGGCCCTATCGTCTATTTTTATTTGGCAGTAGGGTTTTTCATCGTTTTATTTTTCGTCGAATAGTCGCAACTGTACAATCGGAACGAAAAAGTGAAAGATACCAAATTGCGAGAGTAGTAGGGTTTACTCAATGGTTCCTACTACGCTACTTGGATGGTCTCTACTTTAGTTATTGCAACCTGACCCGAATTTACCTCGAACCTGCTTTTATTTTAGTTCTTTGTAATCAATTGTAATCATAATATAACATACACATGTAAATATTTTAGGCCGTGGTTTTAATATGGAATGTGCTTGCGCTATGGAATTCAGTGTTTGGTCGTCAGAATATTTTAATAAATTACCATTTTTCACTACCGAGAGGAAGACAACTTGTGCGAACGAGAATCCATTACAAGAGTACCTTCACCAACAGATATTCTAATTAAACAAAGTGCAAAACACATGAAATGTATTTAAAGCAATATTAAGACAGATTTTTCAACAGCGTCGTACACATAAGTGTCATTAATAATTATTTATTTTGTATTTATAAATTCTGAATAGACGTATTCCATTTCTTTTTTATTATTTTAGTTTTGTGAGAAAGAACCTTCATAAATATTTATTCTGTTCCCAAAAAACATATTATATGATTAAAAATAACAAATACATTTGCAATAATTAATTTAATAACATTGCAGATTTAAATATAAATAGCAAAAATGATTAAATTTATTATCAAAGCTATAGAAACTATTTCTGCAGTTGTATATTATTAAGTAACAATTTTATAAATTGCACTGCACGATAAAATGCCGTTAGTGATACAGTAAAGATTGTATACCTTAATTGTGAATAACATCTAAAGATTTGTAAATAGACAAAATTTTATACAATGGAAATAAAAAAAAAGAATTTATTAGCAAATCGATATAATTTGGATTTCTAGATAATTTAATGTATAGAATTGTTTTTATTATTTTATTACAAAACGAATATAACTCACTATAATTACTCGTGTATTTGTATCGTATGAATGATACACTATTAATTTATACCCTTTCATTAATAGATTCAATATTTTTAGTATAGAGTATTAGTATTAGTAGGGTATTGTTACTAGTGAAAATAAATGAATATATTTTCAATACAATTAGATTCTAGAAAACATTAGGTAATTATGAGTTAAGCACAGTTATTATAACTATTTTCATTTCCAATGGGCATATGAACGAAATGCTATATTATATAAATATTTACATTTTAATATTTTGCACTGTTCAATACATATCAGTACCTTGTATTTATAAATAAAATAGTTTAAATTGCTACACCATCCATTAAATTATTATGTGATTTTGCCTGAATTCAGATTTGCAAGTAGAAATGAAATGATAATTATAATAAGAAGTTGTTATTCTTTTTAATTGTTAAATAAAATTGTTGCCTAAAAATATATCACCTGTTATATTATTTATTTCTTTGTGTCATTAATCAAATTTGTCATATCATGTAGTAGTATTAAAATATAATATAGTATAGTTTTAATTTAATAATAATTAATGATTATCTTTATACTTTGTATGACAATTATATATTGCATAATTTAGTTTTTAATAAAAATTTTCATTTAGTTTTAGTTAAGTCAATTTAATTTGATTTGACGAACGTAAGATTTACGATATATATTAAATATTATTTTTTCAATAATGAATTTATGCATAATGAATTGAAATTAATAATATTATTATTTCTTCTTAAGTCTTGTTTTTCGGCTTAGGATAACTTCCAGTTCTATGTACCAACACAGGCAAACAACTATAATATATATTTATATATATAGATCATACGATGCTATATCCCGCTTGTGATTATCAGATGTATAGCTAGAGAGGTGTATGGTCCAGGTGAATTGAGGCAGACAAACGTGAAGCTAATATTGAAGAATAACAAACTTTAATACAGAAATGTTAGCATACAAAAACTGCTTCGCGTGAAGCACCGTGTGATAAAATACAGTGACTAAAAAAAGTATTCATACACTACGAATTCTTAACTTCTATTAAAAATATATTCTTCAGAGCAAAGGCTGGTTAAAACGTGTTTGTGCATCAATAATCTGTACAACATTACCTACCAATTGGAAAAGCATTCAAGATGTATCTGTGGTTTAATTTATCGTTGCATAAGAAACGATATTGTCAAAAGTATCCAGAAGTCTATGATATATGAGGTATGGAACGGCGAGGGGGTATCGTTAGTCCGCCATATTACATATGTCTAAAGTTTTGGCCATTTTGCATAGATTGGCGTTAGTGTAGTGTAATAGTGAATAAAAAAGTTGAAATGGCAGAAAGAAACCCGATAAAGGGAAAAGAGAAAGCTCAATATGATAATAAATGGGGGAAAAATTGGAAGAAATGGATTCTGCTTAGCCAGATTTTATCCGCAGAATAATTATTTATTGTTCGTAACAAATTATTCTCTATTTATTCGAATAATTTTGTATTATTTATAAATCTACCTAAAAGCAGTACGTTTTTTAATTCAACATTAGAACAAAAGTATAAAGGGAAGTTAACACACCAAGATATGTAGGCACACACACCTCTTGGCCCTGTGCCGTCCCGCGAAACCTCTTATGGAATAGGCACACTTCACCAATACGCATGTCTCGACACACGATATTATTTGTCAATACTCGACATTATCCCTCTTGGCGCTATTTAAAAAGATATATGACGATGGAGTGCGAAACGCGACGTTGCATTTTAGGAAGGTATTAAGATTTAAGTAAGAAAACTAAGAAACTATTAAGAAGGTATAAAGGTATCCCATTAAGATATCGAGGGCTTTGTAAACTAAAGGCAGCTAATGGATGCGAGTTTTGACTGGCGTTAGAATCGAAAGTACCGTCGAACTGAACAGAGCAAGCTTTGTAACGAGAACATTAATAAATTGTTATAAAACCGATTGGATGTGTAGTAATTCAGGTTCCTCCGAAACATATACACCCGCTATTACGAACTTAGGCGTAATTGCGAGCTATACCTAAATGTACCTTTTATAAGCCAGTTTTTAAACAAACATGGCGGTCTCTGCCACTATAGACATGTTCCGTCCCTCTGGCTTATACTCCGACCCTCTACTTCTAAATCTGTAGTTACAACAAAAAAGAAGTAAGGGTGCCAAGATCAGAGTCCCGACAAGGTACTAAAGCCTGCTTCCGCGAATGGTATTGCCGTGGCGACAGGGGAGCTATACACAATCCCCAGCATGCCTCGCATCTTGCGACGAAAGCGAGAACGTAACTTTCGTATTGCGATCAGACGGGCCGCACGTGTCTCTGAGTCTAGCAAAATGTAAATTCGCAATTCTATGAAAACATAGCCAATAGTCGCGAATAGACCATACAGAATAAAAGTTGTGCTGCAAAAACTAATCTATCTCTTTTAACAACCCTTCACTTTCCCCCGTTATACTGTAATTGCGGTTGCGATGACGGGTGTCGACATGATTCGGTGCCCTCGGCAGGCGGTTTGAGTGATTTAGCTGAAACAAATTTCTTTACGGCGGAAGTCATGCATGAACATCTTTAGATTTTTTAAGGCGAATAGATGCGCTTTAGCGCAGTGTGTTGGCTGAGACATTCTCTCAGAGTGCGACTCGAAAGAATTTTCACGGGCAGCGAGAAACTTGCCGGGCAGGCGAAGCGGAGTGCCGAATGCTAATTTTGCCGACGATGCGTGTAGATCTTCTTTGTACGCTGTACGTAAGCCGACGTGGATGGACAGCAACAACGAAGGTCGAGGACACGTGTGATTCGCACATGAGTGCTGCTTTAAACAAGCAGTACCATTATTCAACCATGCTGCTCGAGTGCGGATGATGCGGTTTGGTCTCTACCAGCTCCGATGATCTTCGCAAGTTAAGCAAAAAGTACCGATTCGAACGGTTGATGGTGATAGTTATGAATGTCTCAAAGTTGGAGACCAAATCGAAAAGAATGCTCACACAAGAATAGCTGCTTGAAAGTCTATAAGTGTGACGGGTAAAGGCCTTCGCATAAAATGGTCAATTATTGTCAAGTAATACCGGAAGTGCTTGGCTGGTGACAGGAGCACAATGTCGAAGTGGACATCAGTAAATCTTCTGTCTGGAATACTGATGTGTTTCTGCTGGAGACGTGTGCGGCAGTGTACTACGCCACAGTGGCAAAGAATATGTTCGCACACCCAGCGAGGTGCGCCTTTCCTGATTCCAGGTCACACAAATCTCTTCTCCATAAGATGGAATATAACTCTTCCGCTCAGATGGGAAACCGTAAATTAACAAAGAGAGGATTTTAGATGTCCGTCTCTAATTACTTTGATTTTCGGATATATTATACAAAAATCCGAAAAATAAGAGATACGGTATTTTTGCTTGTGTTCAACGCGCACGTGTGTATAAGTTATGTGATCAAATTATTTATTGTGCGCTTCAAGCGGTAACTTAACAGCGCTTGAATATTTAGGGTGACGCAATAATGCGGCACAGTTAACCTATTACATTGAATTTAATAATATAACTTATTTTTAAGCGCAGTATAGAATACACTTCGACGGTTGAATGATTGATTATGTTTAATGTTGAATGTATGGATTCTTTCTCGATTCTATCCGAAAATCTACCCTTAATACTACATTGGTATAGGGTTCTGGCAGGGATGAGGCACGCGGATTGGTTTTAGATGGAATTTTGAATTTTGACAAGAAAGGCGGTCGTTTTCCCTAATTGGTTAAATATTTGGTGGAAATCATCAACAAACTGACCGCATCCAAACCATCGGTCACCCTCAGGTACCGAGGGCACCCTCGAGTGACATCCGGGAAATTCCGCGAGCCCTGACCGTAGCAGGTAATAATTTCATGAAGCGCCTTGACCCTACTAAGCCATGCTTAATAAGCCGAAAATAACGGGAGTGATAAAGAAAATGGGTCCTATAAAATTACCCGAATTGAAAGATTATTGGTCACAACAACAAAACTCAAGAATACCATTTTTTTATGGAAATATTTTGCAGGAAACACTTTCTTCAAATATTTTGGATGTTACATTTATAGGTACATGGATAACTCGCATGATAATGCCCTTAGCACAAGAGTTCTATAAGTCAGTACATTTTTGGATTTTATTGACACCGCATTCAGAAAGTATTTTATTCTAGGGCAACAAATTTCAGTCGATAAATCTGTTGTACAGTTCAAGAGTCGGATTTGTTTTATTACGTACAACCCTTCAAAAAAAGGTACGAAATAGGGGATCCGGGTGTATGTATTAGCGGATTTGAACACTAGATTCGCATGATCTACCAGAGACATATTAACCCTGGCACTACCGGTATAGGGACCTGCCTCCCAGTGCACCGGTCGGACAGTTCAGGGTCCGCGGGGTCACCACGCCCAGAGGCAGTCACATGGCATCAGCCACAAGGGCCTTTCAACATGTGCTCCTCCCTGCGGGAAGTATACTTCTCACCATTTGGAAGTGCCTTGAAACATCAGCTATCTCAACAAGCATGTAAAGATTTGTTATAGAAATATTGGAGAAGTACTTCTAATTATCGCTGGAGATTCAATGTGCGTGAAAGACCGTCTTGATTTTGTAGAACCAAAGCTCAAGTTGAGCTTTCCAAAATGATGGTAGCAAAAAATACTGAATCGCCTCACCCAGACTGGTATATAGTTACAATGGTCTACTGTCGACGGCGAAAGTGTCCTCCTTGCCTTTACGGAGAGTTTCGTTACTGAAAACTCACGTAATACAGTAATATTCGCTCGAAGGGGACTTGAACCCGATCTTGCCCAAAGTTTCAGCGTGTCGACATTCTAAGCTTATACTGAACCCTGACTGAACTCGCGAGCTCCAAAAACAAGCTCCTTACATACCCCAAAATTTATGATTTATCGCGTTGGTTACCCCTATACCGGGGCGGGGAGTATGTTAGACTAAATACTGCGGGTTTCAGTGCCGTGGAAGATCCGTACGATGAATTATTATTAAATTGCTCATTCCATCTCCGGAAAAGTAGTTCTATACAATAACGGGCTCGACGCTTACGCCACACAATCATTTGCAAATTGCAAGCGTTTTTGGTGGTTTACTTCACTAATATGGTTTCTTTTTCTAGCAATCCTTCCATTGTAGCCCTATCTACTAAGGACACGTCGCACAGTTTCGTTACCAACTTTTTCCTCATTTCAGTTTCAATTTTAGGGCCACTAACTTTTGGATTTATTTTTACTTTTTTTAAAATTCGCCTCTCGTCACGGAGAATCACCAACTTTCTGTTGAAGTTCCGGATTTTACTTTCTATTCTATTTTTTGTGTTGTAATGTTTTATGGCGTATTGTATAGTGGACTGGTTTCTATTCATAATTTCACTTAAACTTTTTCCGCTTTGATGGTGATTAATAGTTCAATTTCGTAATGCAATAGACGTTTCTGTACATTTCCTTCCCAATTTGCTTAGCAGTTGACTAAATGTTTTCTTTGAACAAAGGAATAACTGTAGCCTGACATAAAAGTTCTTGTTCTGTCCTGACGAAAATCTCCAACAAGTAGATCGACTAAAATTTTTCGATATTGTAAATGCGTCAGTGCTTTCTCATTTTTGTTCTGTTGTACAGTTTTATAAAGAATTTATGAATTTATAATAGATATCTCCATTCCCCAAAAAACAGTTTCCGACACCACTTAAGTGATTTCCTCAAAATGCAATAATTGGAGGTATATTGATCAGCACTACCCTCAGCTCTAAATTTTCATCTTAACATTCATTCTTTTCCATGTTTTTAACAATGAAAAAAAGTCATAAAATAATTTAACATTGATATTACAGATGTAGCACGTTTTAACTACAGATAACAATTGCCAACGCCGACAATGGCAAAGCATTAGTCATACTAAAAACAAAACGTCTCCGCAGTGGAGCCACTAGAATTGCTGAACAGATGACAGATGTCTTCGTAGCAGAGCTAACGGAGCGCTGAGGGTTAATATAGTGGCAATTTCAGCCAAATTGACTTTTGGATCCTTCTTTACTACATTTATAATTTTCTTTCTTTATCGAATTATTAATTTATGAGGGTGGCCACTCCTAATTTGATTCTCCAAATTTTCTTCACTTTTAAAACGTTTTATTACTGAATGCACAGTAAAACGACTTTTGTTTATAATTTGCTCAATTGCGTTATATGATTTATTCATCTTGTATAAATTTAATATTATTTCTCTTCCTTCAATTTTGGTTTCTTTTATTTTTCCAGACATTATGACTCCTTCATGGTTTTCTGCTGTTTATTAATTGAAATTTTTAGTTTCACTGACAGGGCATTATAACAAATGACTAACAGAGGATTCCCCTTAGCTATTTCCAAATAACGATCGGAAATCGTTCAAAGCGGCGATGATACGTTGTTTATTCTATGCTATGCCAATACTTTTGACTATTCATAAAGTGCTCAAAAAATATATCTTTGATATTATTTTATATGAGCTATTGCCTTTGTTATATAATAAACTAGGATGGATAATAAATGAAATTGTCAAAAACGTTTTTCTTCAAATCAATTTGTTTAGTAGTTATAAGCATTTGTATCATTACAATCATGCTGTGCCAATACTTTTGTCCAACACTGTAACTGAATTGCAGTGGAAGCTGAGCCACAGGTAGACATCTTTCACCAATGAAGCTTTCAAAGGTATACCTTCTGTTGACGCCATATCGAGAACAATATTACAAAATAAAGGGTAATGCCAAAAGGGTTGGAAGTTTACACTGCGAACTACTGCGTGAGCACGTGATCGTAGGATTATTCACGCTCGTATAAAACAAAATGGCATCGCGTATAATCGAGGGAATAGGCGTAATAGTCATGCGGTACACTACTTAAGATATTCGCAAAAATATGTTGCTCAAATGTCTCACATAAAATGTTTTTTCCACGAAAGTGCACATGGAAAAACACGGGGTCATCACTACGACTAGAGGAATCTATGACACAAAATGTTCGCGACAGAGAAACACAAAAACCATGTTCAACAATAAACTATATTACGCAAATGACAGCATACAAAAACTGTTTCACGTGAAACGTCACGTGATAAAACAGCAAACAAACGCGTGTGGCTTGGAACGCTTCGCAGCCATTACTCCGTTGCACAAAGGAAGAAGCAGGGGTACCCTTGCTTCCGTACCAACGTCAAGGTCCTGACGAGGCATTAAAACTTGTTTCGGCGGATGACGCTGTTAATTAATTCCAACTGTCTATAATGTTGTAATCAAGTATACCAGGCGAGCAAAACTTGTCAGCATTTCCCCTCTGAAAGCAGAGGAAAAGGAGTAAGAATGAAGAAATAATACGATAATATTGTTTAATGACGCGACGCCACATATGCGTTTGACACCGTCGAAATAATGATCCCACTCCTACTCCTATCCCAGAAAATAGACGTAAAAGTTCTGCTCGCCTGGGATGCCTGATCACAATTATTCTATACTGAATCTGTTTCATTGGATGTGACATTAAAATGATAAAGGGACCCACTAATTCCCGAATTCTCAAAATAAAAAACATATTAGCTAATAGGGATATCTTGTACGTCGTTTGTGCTTTGATTTAAAATAGCAAATATTAAACAGTAAGGGCAAAATAACAGAGAAATCAATAAAAATAAAACGTTCACAATATTCATAAAGTCACGTAAAGTATTTCCAGAAGATTATGTATCTTTGTCATTTGTGATAGGTGAAAAATTATTCTTACTTACATTTCACTTTGAATTTCAAAATTTAAACACGCTTACCAAATGTTGAAATTATATTCCCTAGATGTTCACCAGCAAAAGCGATTAAATATTTTCCTTTGGATTTGTACCGACAATTAGTCAATTAAATATCTAAATTTCTATAAACTTCGGGCGTTAGATTACAATCAAAATGTTATAAAAATTTTCAGTATAATTATTATAATAAGAAATTGATCTATTCGAAATTATTAACAAAGAAAACAATTCTGAATCTGTTTACTTGACATTCTTCAGTAGTCGACGTCTTTCCCATGAGGTGTTTAGTGGTGCAATACTCGTTTTTGGGGTGTTGAGTGTCTCGCTCTTTCTTGGTATCTGAATTTCTTGTATATTTACTGATTAAGCATCTTTTGTTAATTCACCATGCCGAAAAATAAGGGTTCGTAAATAATCGTGTTTTATCGTACTTTTTTCTTTTTGAGAATTATATTAGCGTTCTGGTGAAGGTCGTACAATTTCTAATGTGCAATGTGGTTAGTTTGTTCTAACCTGTTAGTGTCAAGTTTTTCCTCAAAATGGTCAAACACATCATGATAAAACTTAAACATTCTTTTTGGAAAATTTTTACGAAAAAGCAGTTTGACTAATAATGTTCAAATTTATTGTTCTCTAGGAAAGGGAGGTAAAAACAGGAGGAGGGGTAAAAATGAAAATGAAACGGAGAAACGAGAATTGGTTTTTAAAGAAGATGGTCAAGGTAAAATCATAAAGAGAAATTATTGTTTTATTTCAGTCTCAAATGTTTCAAATTATTTTAATTTTATCAAACAAATGCTAATAATGATAAACATATTTTAATATTTGTAATTTGGAACATGAATAATAGAATATTTTTGTCTCTTTGTGTAGAATATGCACAAGTTACAAAAATGCTTGGTAATGGGAGATTAGAAGCAATGTGTTTTGATGGTGTAAAACGATTGTGTCACATTCGTGGAAAATTGCGAAAAAAAGTGTGGATCAATCAAGGAGACATAATACTAATTGGTTTGCGAGATTATCAAGATGCTAAAGCAGACGTCATATTAAAATACACATCAGACGAAGCTCGTAATCTAAAAACATATGGTGAATTTCCAGAAACTGGTAAGTAACTTATATAATTTTTTTGAACAGAATATATTTGTTTGAAAATTACAATTTAATTTTCCTTCCAATATTTTTGCAGTGCGTATCAATGACACTGTCACCTTCGTCGAAGATGGTTTCGATGAAGATATTGAGTTCGGTGACGAAATTAGTGATGATGATGAAGATGATGTTGACAATGTAAGTATTCATAATTAGCTTAAAGGTTAAAGCTCATTAAACATATTGTAATTATATCATAAAGCATTAAATAAATATTGAACTTACAGATCTGATGACCTTCGGTATAAATATGCTTAAAAGGTATGGTACAAGAGTGCATGAAGACACCTATTAGTTTCACAAGATGTTACAATTTGTTGCGCAATTAAGATATTGAAATTCTTTTGAAATAAGTAGTCAATTTTCTGTACCTATAAATAAATTTACACTTGTCCATGTAATATTGTGTTCCAGCCTAAAAATCTTGAATTATCAGGATTTGTAAATTAGACCTATGGTATTCACTATATAGCCTGCCTTTTATTTTCATATGACTTCATATTAAAAAATAATATTCCATTTTCTATGGGTGTATCAAGTTATATGTTGTTTTCTTAACTTAATCAAAAAATTTATATCTATCTTCTATTTTAATCTTTTAATTTTGCAATATACCTGAATTGTACTATAAATACAAACAGTTATATATTTATGTATAATATTAGTACATTGTTTTCATAGCAGTTTTCTTTTGTATATTTTTTCTTTACAATCGGATTAAGTAACATATGTGCACCACCATTGCAGTTCTAAACAGGGAAAGTAGTGAGCACCATACATCATAGCAATTACTTTTGTATGTATTAAAGCGTTTTATTAAAATCGATTACTATATAATACATGTACTTCTCAAAGGAGTGTTTATGTAAGTGTATTTTAAAAACAGTTCAGTGTAATTTTAAGATCAAAATGATTAATAGTAACTGATGAAAGCAATATATAACTATTAATATTGGTATATTAAAATATTCTTTCAAATTATTTCTTAAAAGTAAATTGCTTATTTGAAACCGATATTTATTTTAAAAAATAAACTCATTTGTGACAAATTATTTATATAAATACTTCTATTTCATTCTTCTGTACTTTGTATTGAAAAATTGTCAGAGCATTCAAAACATGTTAACTGCTGTATGAAACATTAATGACATGAATATGTACTAAATGAAATTAATGTCAACTGTTAACAACGAATAAAAATATATAAAACACCAACTTCAGATTGTTTATTTTTATTGTCCTTTACATAATATATTATTAACATCATTACTAAATTTAGAAAAAGAACTTACTTCTCTAGTAGTAAAAACTTTTCAAATTAAATTTTATGTAGTCAAAATGCTTTAATTTATTAAAAAATCAATAAACAGTCAATAATAAATTAAAAAAACAAAAAAATACCATATCTGTGTTTTATGTTATTAAATTGGTTAGTATACGCTCTACGCACTTTTTTAGTTTCTACTTATTTGCAAGTCTTAATTAAGCAAACAAAAAAAAAATATTAAAATGCAATAAGTAGGATTAGGTATAAGTTTTCCCATTGTATCGTTTTGTTTTTGTTACAAGTACATCAAGGATTGTGATGCAACAGTTTATTTATTACATTGTCGTTGATAATTCTATCACACAATAGTATATGATAAAATCATACCTTTTTTCCATTCCTGTTACTTTTTGATATCGTATGCCATACAATGGCTTTATAATTTTAATATAACATTGCAATAGTTACGGAGGGGTCAAGCAGAAGAAAATTAGAATAGCCACATGGCTTATACGCGTTATCCACAAAACCGAAACCATGAGATATACAAAATTACGTTCAGAGCTAGAAGCGCACTGATGCGATACTGAATGTTAAATACATTATTTTTTATTCGAACGCATGTGTATCTGAAACGACATCGTTAAATCTTTACATACTTTATTATTAACGTCTGCAATATTTTTACGCGAAGTAGTAACAGAACAGCCGTAAAATATTAAAGCGACGATCTAAATGGTTGATTATAAACTTTTGTCACAGTGCCTACATTTACAAATTTCATTTTAAGCCGGATTCTATAATGGTACTACACATTTTGTTAGAAGAGTTAGTTACAACGTCTCACAGAAGTAGTAAAAATTAGAATTAAGCAAACGAAAAAACATTTTGGATATTCAAAGGCTTATTTTCATTTGTATTAAAGTTTTTGTATTAGGGAGTGAAGTAAGTCCTGCTATATTCTCCAATTAAGGATATAGTAGGCAATAAGCTTAGGCAATTACAAAATGTGTATGTTTTTTTGTGGCGTAACATTACTGGCGTATAGAAAAGATATCCATTTATCGATACAATTTCATAGTTTACATAGAATATTATGATGTACTGTAGAATAAATGGAGCAATTTCATTATTACCTTACAGGCAATACTTTGATTAATAAATATTATTAGAATTATATGTGCAGAATATATTAATTCAATTTAATTTTCTTTAATATGAGAATGTAAAATAAAAATATAATCTATATGTAAAACTTTGTATAAATTTTATAAATAAGATTTTTATAATCTAAATACTAGTTATTCTTCTTTTAAATAAATAATATTCAATTTTCTTCGTCAGAGAATAAAAGACCAATATAACTAAGTACAATATTAATGATTCGTAAATAAGCAAAACTTATTTACACAACAAATTGTATATAAATTAGCCAGTGAAGTTACGTGGTCGACGCTGAGAAGATTGCATACATTTTATCAACGTACTCAATAGAGTATAGATAGTAGTTATTAGTAAAAAATGTACTAATATACTGGAGAAAAATGACGGTGAATAAAAAGACACTGTCGTCAATGGATTGTAACAATAGTTTGTCGTGTGTTACATCGGTTTGCGTCTTGTGTAAAAAGGGAAAATAGTTTTTGTTTTTGTTAATACAAATAATGTATTGTACAGGCGGAATATTTAAATGCCAGTATCGCAACGTCCGTAATGAGTTACAATAAATGTTACGACAGTACATAGGAGCATAATGTTTTATTTTGATGCGTGTGTGATTGTGCCTTTGGTCCTTAGGTCAGATAGGCTCTAGGCAAGTCTATTAAACATAGAATAACAGTCATTATAGATAATAATTTATAAACTTTAGATGCATAATTATATCTTCTCAATATATTATACATTAATAGAATACCTTATTTAATTATGTATATTTTTATATATATATATATATATATATATATATATATATGTATATATATATGTATATATATTTTTTTCTTTTAAATACATACTATATACGATTCCTTTCTGTGCCTTTTAAAACTGTGTTATACATTGAAAGCTAACGCTGCTTAAATATTAAGACGTGTTTCGAGTCGTAAAAGTTTAAACAACACATTTTCTCTATAATCACCATGCCATTTGCCTTTTCTTTTTTTGTTTTATAATAATTATAATATAATTTACACGATCGAAGGATAAATCGCCGATTAATATTCCCTCTGATCTCAAAATTTATGCGTGTAACATTTGTTCAATGATTTCGCTATATAAATAAAATATTCATGTTATAATCTTGCAATTATTACAATCGTATAATAGTACATTTATATAAGTTACGCTAAGAAATTATCATATATACAATTAAAAATTGTTAGGAAATATTCTTTTAAATAAGTTAAATTTACATTGTATTACGATCCACAAAAACATTTATTTCTTGTTGTTATTAAAATCAGAGTAGACGGCACAATCCATTTTCTTCAACCACTTAATCTTTTTGCGTCTCAGAATTTTCATGAATTCGAATAACAACAAGGAACATATTTTTCTTTTAGAATCTGTGTGTATGTATGTGTGTACGTGTGCAGTTCATCGTCAAAAAACGTGACTCAAGTGTTGCTGACCTATCAAGCGATGTATTGCGCGGATAGATATCATCCTAAAGCTAAAACGAACTGCCAAGTGGCGAGTTATGCGAAGTTAAGATCTGCTTTTTTTCGATTCCATCTCTTTTCTTTCTGTCAAAAACGTTTACAAATATATATCGCCGTAATGTTGATCGAGTCTGTGTGTATTTGAGATGAATATATTCTTTTTCTTTTATTTTTGTCCATATTGTTTAAGCGTTTACTCTTTCGTTAGTTTTCTCCTTCTGTTTCTTTTTGCTTTGAACAACACGAGAAAGGCGTTGTACATGGACGGGTTGGCTTAGTGAGGACTAGCGAAATCAGCTAGTCGGACTAGCGACGATACATTATTTAATCGCAAGATTAAACGTAAATATGTAAGGCAACTTAATGCAACCGAAAGGCAAGCAAATCCGAAGCGTAGGCCATGAGTGTGATATAGTAAGTTATCGTGCATACTTTTAATTCGTTTGCTTTTATTTGATATAGATATTAACAGGATCTATATCGAAAGATATTCTTGCTTTTTAGAGAATGGTCCCGTTTGACGTGCGAGGATACGTCAAACTAGACAGCTAGGTGCTTCCTTCGATGGCATTAAAGAATTTTAAATGTTTCTTTTCCTATTATGCACGATTATCAGGTGACGAAGAATCCTTTCTTTCTATAATCGCCCATCAGACCTTTCATGCTTCACTGATCTCGCCTTTCCTCCATCATGAATCGATCCATGATCTTCTGCATGGAGTCTAGTAATTCGTCTGGACCACTGGTGGTTCCGCTGGTCGTTGTAACTACTTGTACAGTTCTAGTTATTCTGTAAAATAATATATTATTACACTACTGCAATAAGAATCAAGCAATTGTTTGTTGAAGACCGTCTTTTATGAAAAGCGACCCACTTAGCCGTTTGACCAGAAATTCCGGAAAATTCCCAAAAATTACTGGCCAAACGTTTCCAGCGGGAGGATCACGGGGACAGTACGAATGACAGATATTATATTAAATATAATGTTATATATATGTATATATTATACATATATAAATATCTACAGTGTATATAATGTTCGCTATTATGCCCGGTTTCAACTATCCGCGGTGGATTTTGAAACCGATCCCTGCAGATGCAAAAATCCAACCATAAATTATATTTTTCATAACAATGTCATTGTATTTTATATATAATTCTATTAATATACGGTTAACTATATCGGCATAATGATAGTACCATTATATTTAATCTTCTTAACTATTACATTTTCTAAAATTATATTTTTATATTGGGTTGTCCGGGAAGTTCGTGCCGAATTTTCTATTGAAGAGGTATATTTAAATAAGCATCGTAAAAGTTTCACTAAATTAAATTCAATTCGTGACATGTTAATAAATAGGTCTTCCAAATAAAACATTTTCGGGTAAATTTCAATCCCCCCCCCCCCCCCCCATCCTATTGTTAAAGTAGTTCCAGGCGAAAACATAATTTATAGTTTAAGCTCCATTTTCCTTGATTTATCGAATAAAAAGTTGTACAAAATATTGGAGATGCTTTATCCAGTGATAGATACATCTTGACATTTTCTCAGATTGTTCAACCACAGAACCGAATTTTAAAACATTTCGGAAAGCCAATTATTTATAGTTTTTACGTGACTGTGTTTATATTTTTATACTTAGCTTTATAGTTAAAATAGAAGCAGTTTGTTACCCCGAAGGCATTTCTTAAACTAAACTCGGACAGCTAAACTAAGGTACACTCAGATCTAATCGTTGGACATTTAAAAAAAAAAACATTGTGAAATACAATATAAATAAAATGCGGCACGAACTTTCGTGACAACCCAATATTTTAATATAATTTGTTGAATTTAGTAATAAAGTTTTTACAGTATAAATTTAATTTGTCTTTGCTGAAGTTTTTATACATAAATGATTTACTTTTATAAATACCTTTCCTGAGTTTCAGGGTCCTCTTCCGTCGTTATCGTTTCCATGTAGGATGGCTCGCTAAGTTGCAAAAAGTCAGATTCTGCGTAACAAATGAGAACTTATGAAAAAACATGTTTCAACATATGGGAAATACAAGTTCTTACTATTTTAGCGGTTCACATAGATACAAGTACCAATCGTATATCTGTCAATGTTACATCATGCCCAAAACAAGGGGTAATACTAGACACATATAAAAAAAGTAACAACATCGCTATACATTTGACGATACATAATATATAATACGCACTTTCACTCAATCAGCCAACTATGCAACCGCTTTTTTTATACTCTACGATTATTCTATTAAATGATAAATTTTAAACGATTGTACCATTTTGCCTATTTTAAAGATCTTGTTTAACAATGTTTTATTTATCGTCTGCCACACAGGAAATGAATAATTCAAAGAAATATTCGACTCCCTATGCTCGATTATCAATTTTGCATGCGATCTACTACGATTATTAGAATTATTTGTACTTTAATTATCCTTCTTTGAATCTCCATTTTGGTCACGTGTAATACTATGCACTAATTACAGCACTTGAGAGTTCATATTACTTTGTAATCGAATACATTACTAAGGCACGTTTAAACTATTTCTCACAAGAAAGGTCTCTTGGTGCTCATTTAGCGTGTTTCACTGACTTTGACACTCTACCACTTAAATCTGTGAATTATCTCTTCTTCGAAGCTATATGGTTTTTCGAGATTGGTTGCATTAGGTGAACCTAATCTAAACCTAACCCAAACCTAATGCGAGTTGATAGAGCACACACTAAAATGGCATTGGTCCTTTGGACTTCAATATTAATAAAAATTGTTGTGCTCTGAAAATAATTAAGAAGAAGATAATCGTGTTATTTTTTACAGCAAAACTGTGCTATACAAATATCATATAAATACTTGCTTATTAGAAAATTTACATATATATTAAACGTGATTTATTCTTGTATAAAATTTAGAAAATTTACATATATATTAAACGTGATTTATTCTTGTATAAAATCTAAAAAAAATCACACGATAATTTTATTTATATATAGTATTTCATAAAATTTTTGTTTTACTGTAAACAAATTGCAGAAACAAAGCACACGTAACTTCGATTAGATTATTTCAGAGTTCGACTTTTATTAATAAAATAGTCGAAGGAAACCTCCCTTGTAAGCTGGACTGTGCTGCACGCAGCGAGCTCGTGTGAAGCGCTGATAAAAGCTACTGAATAATAAAGCGTTTAGCAGTTAGTTATAAGATATATAAGTAGTACTAGAACTGTCCGATACAACAGAAGAGTATCCACTACGGTGAAAACTGAAAGGGGGTGGTTTCTTCGGTGGAAAATAGGTAAGAACGTTCTAATCCAGATGTTTCTAAGTTGAGGTCTCTATCGAAGTTTCGACCAAACGCTACCCTACTTACTAGTTTAATCGTCATGGAACAAGACACCAAAAATACTACATACTCAATACACGCTATGTTGAACAAACTTTAGAGATTTTTGTACTTCGTAAAATTTGTACTAAAAAATATTTCGAATCAATCAAAATATGTTTGAAAAACGACTAGAGTTAAGGTAACGAAATAGATCTGAAACATTACTCCTCGACAGTTCGAGTTTTATTATCGTAGGAACAGTGTCGTACTTACAATTTTCGACCGAGGAAAACGCTCTCTGGTTTTGACCGTAGCTCTTTGAAACACCCTGTATATAGTGGCAACAAGTTTAAAGGGGCGCGTACTAACTACATTAGTTAGTGTTGTTAGACGAACGGTCAAGTATTATTATTGCAAATATTACGAAGGTTTTTGAAAGTATTAGCTTTTCTCAGATATAGGAAGAGAGAGAGAGGCCTTGTGCATTTTTATTGGTTTTTTCCTGCACTTTTCTTCCGACAAAAATTACTATTACAGACTTTTAAAATGTTGGGCAAATGTAATATGTATTCCAATAGTTACTACAACGTTTAAATGTATACGTAGCCTGCAGTATAAAATAATTTAATAAGAAGGTCATGTACTTAGTAAAAGTATATCACTCGATACTGGAAAAAATTGGACTACATAAATATTTATTTTATCTATAGAATGTCCTTAAAACTATTGAATAACAAGCAGCACCAGTATTTCAGAGTATATTTCCGTATATTTTAATATATTTTTATGTATTCCAATATATTTTTCAGTAACAGTAACTTTTGGGACACTCTGCACATGCTTAGAATTGACTTATATCTTTCACATTCATTTTTAACTACTACAACTAACAGATAGAATTTATAAATATGAAATAATAAAGAAATAAAAATTATTTTGCTCAAGTTGCTTTATTTACTAAAATACTTTTTATCAAGATTTAAAAGTATACAAGAAGATTTGTCCGGAAGAAAAGATTAGGAGAACCCGAAGTGCCGTGTAAACTTGCCACAGAATCGCGAGTTGTGCATTTGGCGAACGAACACGATTAGTGCGATCGTTCATTAGCCATAATTACATTTCTTTGCAACTCTAAACATAAAGATTGGAGCGTTTCCATTTTCTCTAACTCTAAATATACATTCTGCATTGACAAGCAGCATCGATCCGTACGAAACCTTTCGAAGCGGTGGAACTGGTTCCTTGGAACTCAATCTGTTGAGCGATATTTGTAAATGGTGTAACATATGGGTTCGTGTTCACACGCACGTGTACAATAGATAAAGGCTACTTACATGACGATTCGCCTAACAATCCTAACGTGACTAAATAAATACGATTTGTTGGTCCCTCTACACTTTAGCTTTATCTTGAGTTGCTTATTGTCAGAAGAGCTAGAAAGGGTAAACAGTGAGAACTATAGGACGCATGAAATCAAAAGTGAAAATTCGAGCTCTATTATTTCGGTTTTCTTGGAGTCGTGCACCAGGCTAAATTAGGGGGGGGGGGGGGGTTATTGCCGTGTGTAAAATGCTGCAGGAAATAGAAACTTAAGATAGATATAGAATGCAATATAAGTATCATGCGAGGTGTCAATTGCATTCAAGGTCATGCAGCACGCGTGATACGTGGGTTCGATTAAATATATCAGAAAAAAAAAGCTTGCATATTCTTTGAAAATTCACAAGTTTCTCCATTACCTGTTCTGTAAATTATTGTACTAATACGCTAGATTCTTTCTGTTGATTACCGTACCCTCCGTCATAAAGAAAATTTTTATTTTACATGCTCTAAAAGCTAAACCAACTTAAACGGAAATTAGTTTTAATTGCAGTTATTATTTGTCTAAAACTGCTCTAAAATTAGTATTTTATTTGTGTATTTATATTTATTCCATTACTGGCGTTAATATTATATAAATACTTTAAATCATGTTATGTAGTACTCATTTTCTCTGGGACTGTGCATACTTTAAAGATATATTTGTTGCTAGAAATATTGTGTCTAGAAATACGTAGTTGAAACTTCTTTAAGTAGTAAATTCCAAGTAGTATTCTGCTAACTGCAAAGTTAAGAAGTATTGTAAAATTATACATAAATACAAAGTTCTCTTCTAAATTATACTCTACTTAATTAAACAGTAACAATAATTTTCTTGCATTCTCTAAATTTTAGATTATTAGATATTTGCTTCAGTTACAAATATCTGAGAATCATTCGATAACTATGGTAAAAGTTTATATACTTCTTCTTTTGCCAAAACAAATCCTTTTATCCTTGCTGTTAGTAGAATAATTTATTAACGCTTATGAGTAGCCTAATTACTGCAGTAGTTATGATAATATCTGTAATTTCATAATAAATATTTACTTTAAAGGGAAGTATATTAAGGTTGAAAGTAAAAATTTTGGGCATGGGGTGTCTTAAACCCTTTGGACTGAAATTCCTTGCAATAGAAATAAATAAAATGAAGGGTAAATCGTACCCAGTTTGCCTCGGGACATTGTTAGAGAGGGTGTAGATGGCGCGTTGGAATGTTCGTGGCTCCAAGGCAAGAAATATTGCTAGTAGGATCACCAATGTAGCGGCAGCTACGCTCATCCAACATGCGCAGCCTGCTCTACCGGAAGTCTTCGTCCTAGGTGTTCCCTCTACTGTACTTCGCCGTGCGGTCGAACAAACTGACTGTACCGAACTGTCTGTTTCTGTCACTTAAACATTACGTCCTCCTATGAATTTTCTCTCCGATGTGTAATGTACTCTTTTTTTGATAAGTTGATTCGAACTTTGCGATCCCACGCCGTGATTAGTATGAAGAAACAGCGGGCGAAGTATGCGAAGAAAGTAGTAGTGATTACCACGCGCCAATATTTAATCAATCGATCGATTTGCAACAATGCTTCTGATTGGTTTAAGAATTCAATATACATGATATCGGCATTTCCATATGTTTTAAAACATCGATGGCCTGAAAGCTGTCTTCGCGTGCGTTATCCCCCTTGTTATTGACGAAATTATGTTCTCTCTGATTTGGATTAATTGTAGGTTCCGGGTTAAACTCACCCCAATGTAAAGCTTGGTTTTAAAAAGAGCAGTACATGTAATTTTGCAAAGCCGAAACAAATTTTCTTGTAAACACTCGTCGCTGAACAATTTTGGTAATCATGTAAAATACGGTTCTCCTCACCGATTTCAAAAATTTTCATAAAGTGTGACTGGTTTGACTGAAAACGGTCTAATATCTTGTGAAGTATGAAAAATATGGAAAAATGTTTCAAACGAAAGTTACATGCTATCAGGTGACACAGGTAGTGGTGACAATAGTTTAGCATTGAGATGACACTGAAAGTCCTGGGAACCTATTTTTTACTGCATATTCCTATAGCTGATATCAAGACATTTTCAAAAATGTACTTAAGATAATTTCGAGGTATGAACTTTTAAATTTGCCGCGTCGCCAACATTAGTATTGTCCAATGTCAATTATAAGAATATGGAACAAAAACTACGAGTTTTCATTTAAATATTTAAATATGACCTTCACAGAAATTTCCGTGTCATTACAAGATAAAACAAACGTTACCACAACCTGTATCTCCTGATATTGCATAATTTTCCTTGGAAATATTTTTGCATGTCTTTCATACTATACGTTACCAATAACCAGAATGTCGATGCGACGTAAAATAATAATGAAGAATAAGAAGACGATATTGGATCATTCTTAGTTAAACCGAATACACTGTATAGGGTACTAAGGACACCGACTTACTTTCAGATTAGGTTCGGATTAGTCTAGGATTAGATTTAAGTTGGATTCAGGTAAGATTCAGGTCCTTTTCGAGTTAAGTTCGGACTAGATCTAGGTTTGATTCGAGTTAGGTTCACGTTTTTTTCAGGAGTCTCTTGGGTTAGGTTTAAATTAAGCACTTAAAATTATTTTCATGTATATCTTTTGTAACTGAAGTCGAGCCATGACTGTACCTACACATGAAGTTATTTAGTACGTTGGCCTTGACAACATATGTATGTATGTCACGATAATTGAAATTGATGAGGTAAACTATTATGTATATAATTACCATGATTGTTTTAGTCAATTGTTATGAATATGTCACACGTATGAAGTACGACATGGGTAGTGTGTTATAAAATTGCCCAATTATGCGATTTTGACAAGTTGTTTTATAGGTTGATCAATTTTTAGGTGAAAGATCCTGTAGGTACCCTTGATATTTCGTAATACTTGTATATATAACAGATTTGTCAATGTGGAATTCCGCGAATGAACAACAATGTGAAAAGTATGCTAGTCCCAGAAGCACCTGATCTTTGTCCGTTTAACCAAAACCAACGATAGGAGAAAAAGGGGTAAACTTCTCTCTGAACTAAGCACATTGAATCGATCACCAAAAACCGTATGATGTAATACTCGCCCACGATAAATCCACGAAAAATAAAAAACCACACAAGTATGCAGATTTACGACTGCATTTCACAAGCTTTGTTTTTCCTTGCGAATGGTTATCATATTTTCTTTATACTGTCAATATCCTCCCACCTTGTACAATACACCTCGAGTTATAGTTGTTATGCAAGCTTCAGATCATGCAACACGGTGTACGGAAAATATATATTTAATTAGCCACTGATATAATATTTCCGCTTGTTACCAATAAAATTATTGCATTATTATCGTTGCGAAAACTTTCTGAAGCCTATAATAATAATAATAATGATGAATTCTTTCAAAAGTAACAAGTAATTACACATATATTAAGTTCTAGATTCATTTATGTTCTTACACGAGCTTTGAATTATTGATTATATTACTGAATTTGATTTATATTATGTTTCATGTTAATAACCTTAGCTTTTAATCGAATTGCAACCATCATTTCATTGACAATATAGTATAAGCATATCTTTTACAAGGCGTGATTCAAGACAGGCTTCACAACATAAATTGGAATTGGAACAGAAATAATAAACGGTGCAGACACATGCAGAAAAAGCGCATTACAACATGAAAGCATAAAAAAAACGCGTGTAATTCACACGCCGTTGGATTTGACTGTCTCTCAGGTAACTTGGTTAGCGGGATATGTACATTGCTTACTTAGAAGGTTAGCTGTGAGTGCGGTACCTTGGTCGTCCTCCAACGGGGACAGCTCCGCACCTTCGTGCAGTGCTACATCAGACCCGCTGGAACTGCCCAATGTACACCTCTTGCTTGGAGATCTTCTCCTCGACCGTGGTGAACCGTCACTATCAGTGTCGCTGTTTAATTCATGCCGTGAACTACCGTTTTTAGTATAAATGTCGCCATTACCGGAACCAGGCGACGTGTCTTGGGAGAGCTGGCTCTCCCATTGCTCTACTTTATCATCATTTAGGAAAGAACGATTTGTCAAGCTGCCATGGGCCCATGGCTCACTTAACTCGGTAGTGCTCTTTATTATTTTTGTCGACAGTTGCTCAACATTGATCGGCAGTGCGGCACGATCTTGCAACTGTTTTACAAATGGTATCGGTATATCTCCGTAGTCACCACTAGATTTTACCGTTGTTCGTACGATTTCTTCGGTATGGTCCTTGTCAAAGGACTCCTTTGTGATACACCGTACAGTCGTCACCGTTTTTACCACAGTTTCTTTGGATACCACCTCGTCTGTGATATTCTTCTGAATCTTGGATATTGTACAAGTGGATGTGTCATCGATCGGTAAACTTTCTAGGATGTTAGTCGTCTCTTTCATAATTAATTTATCTGGTCTAGCTAAACTACTATCTTCTTTAGTTGTTAATGTTATAGTTTCTACTCTCTCTACCGTTGTAGTTATTTTGTCAAGCCTTTCGGGATCATGCAAGTTGGCACATGAATCTACTACGGACATGGTTTGTATTTCATTGGACACTTCCGGCTTTACAGAATCACTTTTCTCCATAACTTCTTCCAGTTGTACTTCTTTCTTGCCAGGTAACTTTTCTAATACTTCGAACACCTTATCAGTAGTTACCTCTAATTGTTCATTATCTAACTGTCTGGTCTTATTTATATCAAACTCAGTATTTAATACTTTACTCATCATCTTTTCATTTTCCATAGATTTCTTTACTTTCACTGGTATCTTACTCTTTGGACTGGTTTTTTCCGGAGAATCCTGAAGTGACATGGATTGTTCTTTGGTTTTATGTTTGGGACTGTACGGCGTGTGCGAGGTATCTCCGAAGTCTAGATGAAAGTCTGTTTTGATGGACGACCTGGTAGAGTGTCGCGGGGCGGGAACAGGTTGCATTGATGGAGCAGAAGTAGCATGCCTCTCTACAGTCCCATCAATCTCAGCCGAATCATGCCCTGACCCATCCAAAAGGACATGGACAAGAACAGGAACAAGGACATAAAGCACATTGATACACACTAAGAATTTCAACTCTAGCCCAGCTGCGACAGTTGGACTGAAAGATTCAGCGTGTTTTGTTTCACAAACGTACGTTGTGTGTACGCGCATACACACGAAACTCGTGTGCCCACACACGCATGCATATTACCGCATTATATGCTTGTGTGTGTGTGTGTGCAGCACACATCTACATTTAGTTTTTTTAGTTAGTATCAATACTGCAACAGGATTAGTTCTTTCATAAGAAACACTCATTAAATGGTTTCTAGTTTGGCGCCTGAATCTTACTAAAATGTACCCTGCAAAATAGCTACGTTTCAAATAAATCAGAACTGAAATAAAAAGGGAAATTTATCGTTTTTTTTATTTTTGCGGGAATTTAAAAGCGTGGCTCTTGTGATCTGATTAAAAGCAATTACTTCTTGTAGCAGTGAAGAGAATCAGTGTGAAAGTAATGTATATATAATGTATATATATAATGTATATAATGTATATATATGTATGTATATCTTACCTACCAACCAAGTAAAATTAAAGTTTGTATTCTCTAAACTACCTTGCTTGAACTAAACATTTATTTATTCGAAGGAATTATACCAGAAAATAGATCGAAGGCATCCCAAGTATTCAAATTTCCATACAAAAGAACAAATTTTTTTTATTAGTTGATAGTAGTTACTCTATATGTCGCAAAGAGGTATCTATTTAGTAAGAAACGTGCGCACAATATTAGTGTGAAAGCGTCGGCAGGTGCTAACTATGGAAGATAAAGCTAAATATAAATGAGGGCACCAAAATAGAATCTGCTAACGTATTGATCTTGGGCCTGCGATCTGTGTTTGTGAATTTTATACTTTTCTTGGACATACGTTACCTGATTTTGCCATCGAATTTGCTTGATCAGCTAAGTTCTGTGCACGTCTTGCAGCTTCTTCGGTAACATCTGCAAAAGTAGGTGAAGGTGGCATAAGAAGGTGGAAATGGCAATGAGAACATTGAAAGCAATGATTTGACAAAGATTAGATGAATGATGTTTCCCTGCATGGCATACCTCGGTTCATGCTTCGCTAGTTGTGGTTTCCTGTTAATTCAATGAGATATATTACCGTATAATAAATAACAGTATGTATGATGTCTATTTATGTTATGCTATAATAAAAGAAACGAATAATGACAAATAAGGTTCTTGCTTTATAACCGATAGTCTCGTCGATGGATAATAAAAACATTTTGGATAATATTATAATGTTAAAGAATAGCATAAAAAACCTGGAAACATGCATTAAAGAAAAGGTTAAAAAAGTTAAAACGCACAAACTGAAAATAAGAACAGCAAATAAATAGAAATAATGTAAACACGTTGTCCTATATATATATATATGTGTATATATATGTATATGTATATATATATGTATATATATGTATATATATATATACATATATATCTGTTTGCTACGGTCGATCACGTATCTTCTTTTTATTTTAATTATCATACTATAAAGTGGATGATTATTAAGTAAATAGTGGCATAGAGTGTGCTTAAATATAAGAAAGGATTAATGGTGAAATATATATAAAAAAAAACTTGCTATTAACAATATGATATGAATTTCAAATTTTCAATTTAGCAATAACATACACTACTCCACTTTATAGTACGTTCGCTATTCTTGCTTTATAAAAGATCATGTAGACATTAGTATTCTAAGAGTGACTGAGATCAGAGTGTTAGAATTCATTACGAATGACACAGTGCAATGACCACTTTGGCCATTTTGGTATGACTACCAAAACATAAGTTACAGAAAAGCGTCAACTTAATTAATCATGTTACACACAGCTGGTATGTAATATGTATAACTCAATTATTGCAAGATACCTTCGATTCTACTGTGAGTGTACTCGGCGGGACTGGGTGGTGGGGTCGCTGCCGTCCGCACAGACTTTGTTACGACTGTGGTGACGGTCTGTCGTGTGTGAGGCTCGAGGTGCTCTACTTCGCTAAATACATTTACTATCCTAACTGCACTATCCGTCGAACTACTAGGACTAACTCTGTGGTCTTTAGAGGAACTAATTTTCTGTGGAATGCGGGATACTTTCTTGGCTTTCGATTCGTCAGCATCATCTCTTACTTCAGACAATCTAACTTGTGTTTCAGAACCTAAACCAGAAAGTGGATCATACATATCAAAAACAGAAGAAGAGGTCATTATTTCTGTCGTAGGTTTCATATCTTTTCCACTTCTTGAACCTGTTTTTCTAATGAAACCAGAGCTATCAACATTTTCATATATGTGAATATCTGGCTTATTTTGAGATTGTAGTTTTTCCCATGCAGCATCGCGTTTCATTTCTTCTAAAAACTCAGATACACCACTTCTTGGCTCACTAGTATCTACACTAAACTTTTGCTCCATTTGACTTGTTAATTTTTCTCCAAGAGCTTTTCCAGCATCTGATACTTTCTTGCCAGTTGTTTTGCTAGTCTCTGATACTTTCTGTACTCCATCAGATACTTTAGAACTAATTGCGTCTTTGACATCTTTCACACCAGTTGTAACTGTGCCTTTAGCAGCTTTCATATCTGCAGCAACCTTCTCTGTAGCAGCATCAAGCTCTTTCACTTTTCCAGATACTGCCTCAGCAGCTCTGATTTCCTCTTCCACAGCTTCTTTTTTTGTTTCATCAACAAATTCTTTAACGTCCCCAGAAATTTCATCTGCAGCATGTTTTGCACTTTTTATCAAACCAGAAAAGAAACCACCACTCTTCTCCTTAGCTTTCTTACCTTCTTTAGCTGCTTTATCTTTTACAGTTTTTGCACCATCTACAATTGTATCAACTCCAGAAGACATCTTCTGTTTCACAACAGCAGTGTCTTCTTTAATCTCTTTTGCCAATTTATCCTTTGCCCCTTTCACACCTTCAATCATACCCTGAGTAGTTGTTTCTACTTTTGCTTCTGTTTTCGTTGCTTCATCAGCAACATTAGCACCTACAGCTTTGCTAGTATCTGATATACTTTGTGCAGTACGAGTCGTCTTTTCAATGATTTTATCCTTTGTATCTTTTGCAGCAGTTGTAACCTTCTCCCCAGTATCTTTCACATCAGCTACTACTTTATCCTTAGTTGCCTTGGCACCGTCAGCCACTTTTTGGACTGCAGTTTCTGTTTTTACTTCTTCATCTTTCACTCCACCAACTACTTTGTCACCGATAGCTTCCCAAGTATCTGATACTTTCTGCATAGCATCAGTTACTTTTCCCTTCACTTCATCTTTAGTATCTTTCACGCCAGCTGCAACTTTATCTTTAGCAACTTCAACGTCTGTAATTGCTTTTTGTTTAGCGGCATCGATCTTTTTTGCTTTACTTGCGATTGCTTCACGAGCACATGTTTCCTCCTCAGCTGCCTCTGCCTTTGTTCCATCAAAGAATTCTTTTACTTCATCAGAAACTTCATCTGCTGTATGTTTTACACCCTTGATTAATCCTGATAGAAATCCGCCACTCTTTTCTTTAGCTTTTTTGGCTTCCTTAGCAGCTTTATACTTGGCTGATGTTGCATTATCGGTAAATGCATGCATTCCAGACGAAAGTGTTTCTTTTACAGCATCAGTATCATGTTTTATCTCTTGCGATAGTTTATCTTTTACTGATTTCGTACTATCTACTGTTTCTTTTGCAGCTGTTTCCGCTTTCGCACCTGTTTCCTTCACGCCATCAGCAATTTTAGTTCCAACAGCTTTTCCAGCATCTGATACTTTCTGTGCGTGAGCAGATATTTTTTTACCGATACCCTCCTTGGCATCTTTGGTAGCAGTTACAACTGTATCTTTAACTTCCTTCACTTCTGTAGCTATTTTATCTTTAACTGCCTTAGTACCTTCAGCAATGTCTCTGGCAGCTGTTTCAGTTTTTGCCTCTACACCTTTTACTCCTTCAACAACTTTGTCATTGACAGCTTTGCCGCTATCTGATACTTCCTGCACTCCTTCAGATATTTTCTCGGTGACTGAATCCTTGGTATCCTTTACGGTAGTTTTTACTTTATTTTTTGTATCTTCTAAGTCTGTAGCTGCTTTATCTTTGGCTGCATCGAGGTCCTTTGCCTTCTTTTCCATGACTTCACGAGCACGAGTTTCTTCTTCAGCTGCTTCCTTTCTTGTGTCATCAACAAATTCTTTGACGTCTTCGGAAACTTCATCTGCAGCGTGTTTAACACTCTTAAAAAGACCTGAAAGGAAACCACCTGTCTTCTCTTTAGCTTTCTTGGCTTCCTTCGCAGTCTTGTCTTTTGCTGCAGCTGCACCATCCACTACTGTATCTATTCCAGAAGCTACTTTTTGTTTTACTGCTTCAGTGTCTTCCTTAATTTCTTTAGCTGCCTTGTCTTTTGCTGCCTTTGCACTGGCAGCTACATCTTGCGCAGCTACTTCCGCTTTCTTCTCAGCGCCTTTTACTCTCTCAACTACTTTATCACCTACCATTTTGCCAGTATCGACTACTTTGTGTGCACCTTCAGATACTTTTTCACTCACATTGTCTTTGGCGTCTTTTGCAGTTGTTGCAACTCTGTCGGTAGCTTCCTTGATACCTGCTGACGCTTTGTCTTTTGCTGTCTTTGCACCATCGATTACGCCTTTAGCAGTAGCTTCTGTTTTCTCTTCAGCTTGTTTTATTCCGTCAGAAACCTTCTCGCCCACAGTTTTGCCACTATCTGATACCTTCTGCGCTACATCAGACACAGCCGTAGAAACTGTGTCTTTGGTATCCTTTATAGTAGTCGCAAGTGTGTCCTTTGCACCCTTCATCTTCCAAACCGCATCAGCTTTTGCTGCTTGAACATCCATTAACTTTTCTTCAGCTGCATCATGTAGACGGGTTTTTTCTTCCGACGATTCTCTCTTTGTTTCCTCAAGAAACTCTGTAACATCATCTGTAACTTCCTCAGCAGAATGCTTTGCACCTTTAAACAATCCTGTTAGAAACCCACCGGTTTTTTCTTTAGCCTTCTTAGCTTCCTTTATCGCTTTATCTTTGGTTGTAGTTGCACCATCTACAACAGCTGCTGTCCCTGATGAAATTTTCTGTTTTACAGCCTCAGCATCATCTTGAATTTCTTTAGACACTTTATCTTTCATAGCTTTTGTATCAGTAGCTACCTCATGAGCAGCAGCGTCTACTTTGCCTTTAGCTTTCTCTACACCCTCTACAGCTTTTTCTCCAACTGCTTTGCCAACATCTGATACTTTCTGTGTACCCTCCACTACTTTCTCAGCTATTTTGTCTTTAGCACCCTTTGCAGAAGCTGCAGCTTTATCTTTGATATCTTTCACATCAGCTGCTGCTTTTTCTTTCACTGATTTTGCATCATCAACTACCTTCTGAGTAGTTGCATCTGCAGCGATACCAATTTGTTTTACGCCTTCCACTACTTTTACGCCAACTATTTTACTAGTATCAGATACCTTTTGCATGCCATCAGATACTTTCTCACCAACCTTATCCTTAGTATCTTTTACTGCAGTTGTTACTTTATCTTTTGCATCCTTTACACCTGTCACTGCTTTCTCTTTTGCTGTGTCAATGTCTTTTGCCTTTTCTACTACTGCTTCACGAACCTTGGCTTCTTCTGCAGCTGCTTCTTTTTTAGTCTCATCAACAAATTCTTTCATATCATCAGAAACTTCATCTGCAGCATGTTTTGCAGTCTTAAATAATCCAGAAAGGAAACCCCCACTTTTTTCTTTAGCTTTTTTAGCTTCCTTTGTAGTTGCATCCTTTACTGCAGTTGCACCATCTGCCACTGACTCCATGCCAGATGATACGGTTTGCTTTAGAGCCCCGGAACCCTCCTTGATCTCCGTTGCAGCTTTATCTTTTGCCCTTTCTGTAGCTCCAACAATATCTTTAGCGATTGTGGCTGCCTTATCTTCTATCTTTTGCACTCCGTCTACAATTTTTTCCTTCGTATCTTTTGCAGCAGTTTCAACCTTCTCTGTAGCACCTTTCAAATCTGAACCTAGTTTGTCCGTAGTTGACTTTGCAGCCGCAGCTACGTCGTGAGCTGCAGCTCCGACCTTCGATTCTGTGTGTTTTGCTTCAACAAAAATTTTATGGCCAACAACTTTACCAGTATCTGATATTTTTTGTCCAACCTTAGATACCTCTCCAGTTATTTTATCTTTTGTGTCTTCTACAGTGCTTGCAACTTTCTGCTTTGCATCCTTCATTTCCGCTGCTGCTTTATCGTTCGCTGCATCAACATCTTTTAGTTTTTCATCCACTGTTTCATGTAGACGGGCTTTCTCTTCCGTGGCTTCCTTTTTCGTTTCCTCGAGGAATTCCTTAACATTTCCTGAAACTTCATCAGCAGCGTGCTTTGCTCCTTTAAACAATCCTGAAAGGAAACCGCTACTCTTTTCTTTAGCTTTTTTGGCTTCCTTAGTAGCTTTATCCTTGGCTGATGTTGCACTATCTGCAACTGCATCTGCAGCTGACGATACTTTCTGTTTTACTGCGTCGGTATCATCTTTAATCTCTTTTGCTACTGCGTTTTTCACTGTTTTAGCACCACTAGATACGTCCTCAGCAGCTTTCTCTGCTTTATCTTCAACTTTCTTCACAACGTCCCCAATCTTTTCTTCTACAACTTTGCCAGTGTCTGCTACCTTCTGTGCTCCATCAACAATTTTTTCACTGACTTTATCCTTTGTATCCTTTGCAGAAGTTGAGATTTTATGCGTTACATCTTTAACATTCGTAATTACTTTGTCTTTCGCTGTTTCAGTACCACTAGCTAAATCTTTAACTGCTCTTTCTACTTTTGCTTCGGCGCCTTTCACACCATCTGGGACTTTCTCACTCAATGATTTACCAGCATCTGAAACTTTCTCTATGGTACTGGATACTTTTTCAGTCACTGTATCTTTAGCGTCTACTACAATTCCTGCAACTTTATCTTTCATATCTTTCATGCTTCCAGCTGTTTTATCTTTTGCTGCGTCAAGGTCTTTGAGCTTTCCTTCTACTGCTTCTTTAGCACGGGCATCCTTTTCTGCAGCATGCTTCTTTGTATCATCAACGAATTCTTTAATGTCTTCTGAAACTTCTTCACTTGCGTTCTTCGCTCCTTTAAACAATCCGGAAAGAAAGCCACTACCCTTTTCCTTAGCTTTCTTGGCATCTTTGGCAGCTTTATCCTTGGCCGATGTTGCACTATCTGCAACTGTATCCATTGCCGATGACACTTTCTGTTTTACAATATCAGTATCCTTCTTAACTTCCTTTGTCACTTTATCCTTTGTTGCCTTTGCACCATCAGCTATATCTTGTGCAGTTGCTTCTACTTTATCTTCCGTTTTCCTGACACCATCTACTACTTTCTCTCCTACAACTTTACTAGCATCTGATATTTTTTGTTTACTGTCAGCTACCTTTTCAGTAACTGTGTCTACCGTCCGTTTTGCAGCTGTTATAACTTTTTCTTTAGAGTCTTTAACCTCCGCAGTTGCCTTGTCTTTTGTTGCTTTTGCGCCATCAGCAAGTTCTTGAATCTTGGCATCTGTATTTTCTACTACTTGTTTCGCTTCATCAGCTACTTTATCACCAACGGCTTTTCCAGCATCTGAAACTTTATGTGTAACGTCGGTGACCGTGGAGCTGACCGTATCTTTAATATCCTTCACATCAATTGCAACCTTATCTTTTGCATCTTTTACATCCGCAGCTACTTTATCTTTCGCCTTATCGATGCCTTTTAATTTCCCTTCTACCGTATCTTGTAGACGAGTTTTTTCTTCAGAAGCTTCTTTCTTTGTCTCATTAAGGAATTCTTTGACGTCGTCTGAAACTTCATCTGCAGCATGCTTGGCACCTTTGAACAATCCTGATAGGAATCCACCAGTTTTCTCCTTTGCTTTCTTAGCCTCTTTTGCGGTCTTATCCTTGACTGCCGCTGCACTATCTACGGCCGAATCTATTCCAGATGTTACTTTTTGTTTTACTGCATCAGCGTCTTCTTTAATTTCCTTGGTCACTTTATCCTTCGCAGCCTTTGCTCCGTCGGCCACTTCATGAGCAGCTGTATCTGCTTTGTGTTTAACTTTTTCCATACTACTTACAACTTTCTCTCCGACTGCTTTACCAGTGTCGGATACCTTCTGTGCTCCTTCTGCAACCTTTTCTCCAACTGCTTTACCGGCGTCGGATACACTTTGTACTCCTTCTGACGCTTTCTCTGCGATTTTGTCTTTGGCATCCTTTGCTGCACTTGTTACTGTCTCTTTAGTATCTTTCAAATCTGTAACTAATTTTTCCTTTGTTGCTTTAGCATCATCAGCTACTTTTTGGACTGCAGTTCCTATTTTACTTTCCGCCTCCTTCACACCATCTGTGATCTTCTTGCTTACAGTTTTTTCGGCATCTGTTACCGTTTTTACCCCATCAGACGCCTTTTCGCTGATTTTATCTTTAGTGTCTTTTGCAACAGTGGCTGCCGTATCTTTTACATCTTTCAGTTCTGCAGATGCTTTCTCTTTTGCCTTATCCATCGCTTCATGAGCACGAGCTTCTTCCTCAGCTGCTTCCTTCTTTGTATCATCAAAGAATTCTTTTACTTCTTCTGAAACCTCTTCTACTGCATGTTTTGCACCTTTAAACAGGCCAGAGAGGAAACCGCCACTCTTCTCTTTAGCCTTTTTTGCTTCCTTTGTGATCTTTTCCTTAGCTGCATCTGCGCCATCTGCAACTGTATCTACTCCAGATAACACCTTCTGTTTTACAGCTGCAGCATCTTCCTTAACTTCCTTCTCCACTTTATCTTTTGCCATTTTTATACCTTCACCTACTTCGTGTGCAGACTCTTTTGTTTTTTCACCAGATGCATTTACACCAGCGACAATTTTATCTTCTATCTTTTTACCAGTATCTGATACTTTCTGTGCATCTTCTACTACTTTCTCAGTGATCTTGTCCTTGGTGTCCTTTACAGTTATTGCAGTTTTCTTCTTAGCGTCCTTTATGTCTGTAACTACTTTGTCTTTGGTTGCCTTTGCACTATCAGCTATGTCGTTGGTTGTAGTTTCTATTGTTTCTCCAACTTTTTCTACGCCATCTGTAACCTTTTCGCCAACACCTTTGCCAAAGTCTGATACTTTCTGCAAGCCATCAGAAATTTTCGTATCAACTTTATCCTTAGTATCTTTCATGGAACTTACAACTTTATCTTTTGTATCTTTTACATCTGTAACAGCATTGTCTTTTGTTGCATCTACATCTTTCAATTTCTTTTCGATTGTTTCCTGTACACGAGTCTTTTCCACAGAAGCTTCTCTCTTTGCTTGATCAAGGAATTCCTTAACGTCCTCTGAAACGTCATCTGCTGAATGTTTTGCACCTTTGAACAACCCAGAAAGGAAACCACTACCCTTTTCCTTGGCCTTTTTCGCTTCCTTTGTAGCTTTATCTTTTGCTGCTGCTGAACTATCTACAACAGTGTCTATTCCAGATGATACCTTCCGTTTTACAGTCTCAGTGTCCTCTTTGATCTCCTTTGCCAGCTTGTCCTTTGCTGTCTTCGCAGTAGTGGTTACCTCTTGAATTGTTTCCTCAGCTTTATCCTCAGCTTTCTTTACACCATCAGCAACCTTTTCTGCTGCTGCCTTACCGACATCCGATACCTTCTGAACACCTTCAACAACTTTCTCGTCAATTTTGTCTGTGGTGTCTTTAACAGCCATCGTAGTTTTATCCTTAGTATCTTTTACGTCAGTGATTACTTTATCTTTTGCTGCTTTCAAAGCTCCAGCCATACCTTCAGCAGTGCTCTCCATCTTCTGTTCGGCTTTCTTTATTCCATCTACTACTTTATCGTTAACAGCTTTACCAGCATCGGATACCTTTTGTACTCCGTCTGTCACTTTCCCACTAATTTTATCCTTGGTGTCCTCAACAGGACTCGTAACCTTATCTTTTGCTTCTTTAACACCTGCAATTGCTTTATCTTTTGCTGCGTCAAGATCTTTCAGTTTTCCTTCTACTGTTTCTTTAGCACGGGCTTCCTCTTTAGCTGCTTCCTTCTTCGTGTCATCAACAAATTCTTTGACGTCTTCGGAAATTTCATCTGCGGCGTGTTTTGCACTCTTAAAAAGACCTGAAAGAAAACCACCTGCTTTCTCTTTGGCTTTTTTGGCTTCCTTAGCAGCCTTTTCTTTCGCTGCAACTGCACCATCCACTACTGTATCTACTCCAGAAGCTACTTTCTGTTTTACTGCTTCAGTGTCTTCCTTAATCTCTTTAGCTGCCTTGTCTTTTGCTGCCTTTGCACTGGCAGCTACATCTTGCTCAGCTACTTCCGCTTTCTTCTCAGCGCCTTTTACTCCCTCAACTACTTTATCACCTACCATTTTGCCAGTATCGACTACTTTGTGTGCACCTTCAGATACTTTTTCACTCACTTTGTCCTTGGCGTCTTTTGCAGTTGTTGCAACTCTGTCGGTAGCTTCCTTGATACCTGCTGACGCTTTGTCTTTTGCTGTCTTTGCACCATCGATTACGCCTTTTGCAGTGGCTTCTGTTTTCTCTTCAGCTTGTTTTATTCCGTCAGCAACCTTCTCGCCCACAGCTTTGCCACTATCTGATACCTTCTGCGTTGCACCAGAAACAGCCGTGGAGACTGTATCTTTGGTATCCTTCGCAGCAGTTGCAACTTTGTCTTTGACGCCCTTCACCTTCCAAATAGTATCGTCCTTTGCTGCCTGAACATCCATTAACTTCTCTTCAGCTGCGTCATGTAGACGAGCCTTTTCTTCTGACGCTTCTCTTTTCGTTTCGTGAAGGAATTCTTTAACTTCATCTGTAACTTCTTCGGCACTGTGTTTTGCACCTTTAAATAATCCTGTCAGAAAGCCTCCAGTCTTTTCTTTAGCTTTCTTAGCTTCCTTTGATGCTTTATCCTTTGCTAAAACTGCACCACCTACAACTGTAGCAGCGCCTGCTGAAACTTTCTGTATTACAGCTTCTGCATCTTCTTGAATTTCCTTAGCTACTTTATCTTTCGCTGTCTTTGTGTCATCATCTATTTCATGCACAGCTGTTTCTACTTTGTCTTTAGCTTTCTTTGCACTTTCTGTAACCTTGTCTCCAACTTCTTTGCCTGCATCTGATACCATCTGTGTGCCTTCTGTTAGTTTTTCACTAATCTTGTCCTTGGTGTCCTTTACAGCTGCTACAGTTTTATCTTTAACGTCCTTTATGTCTGTAACTACTTTGTCCTTAGTTGCCTTCGCGCCATCAGCTACCTGCTTAGCAGTAGCATCTGCACCTCTACCAACTTCTTTGACATCCTCTACTACTTTTTCATCTACTGCTTTACCAGCATGTTGTATTTTTTGTACACTATCAGATGCTTTATCAACAATTTTATCTTTAGTGTCCAATACAGTACCTGTAACTTTATCTTTTACATCTTTCATGTCAGCAACTGCTTTTTCCTTTGCTGCTTCCACATCTTTTAATTTTGCTGCTGTAGCTTCGCGTGCTCTAGCTTCTTCTTCGGCGGCTTCTTTCTTTGTTTCGTCCAGGAATTCTTTGACATCACCCGAAACCTCGTCCGCCGTGTGTTTTGCACCCTTGAACAGTCCAGAAAGGAAACCGCCTGTTTTTTCTTTAACCTTCTTTGCTTCTTTTGCTGCCTTATCCTTGGCTGCTGCTGCACTATCTACAGCTGAATCTATTCCAGATGCCACCTTGTGTTTTACTGCTTCAGTGTCTTCTGTAATTTCTTTAGCTACTTTATCTTTTGTTACTTTTGCACCATCAGCCACTCCTCGTACCGTGGTTTCGACTTTAGCTTCAGCGTCCTTTACTCCTTCAATCACTTTACCAGTGACTGTTTTACCAGTATCTACTACCTTTTGTGCACCTACACTTACTTTTTCGCTGACTTTGTCCTTTGTATCCTCTGCAGCTGTTACAACTGTATCTTTAACATCCTTTGCTTTCTCGCTGACTTTGTCCTTTGTATCTTTCGTGGCCATCACAACTGCATCTTTAGCATCTTCTACGTTAGCAGCTGCTTTATCCTTCACTGTTATCACGCCATCAGCCACATCATGAGCAGTAGCACCTGCTTTATCTTCAACTTTCTTCACTCCATCAGCTACCTTTTCACCAACAGCCTTGCCAGCATCTGATACCTTTTGTGCAGTTTCAGATACTTTTTCGCTGATTGTATCCGTAGCATCCTTTACAGTAGTTACTACCTTGTCCTTCGATTCTTTTATTTCTGCAGCTATCTTGTCTTTCACTGCATCAACATCCTTTACTTTTCCCGCTACTGCTCTACGAGCACCTGCTTCTTCTTCAGCAGCCTCTTTCTTGGTTTCATCAACAAAGTCCTTGACTTCTTCAGAAACTTCATCTGCTGCGTGTTTTGCACTTTTGAAAAGTCCTGACAGGAAGCCTCCTGTCTTCTCCTTAGCCTTTTTCGCTTCTTTTGCAGCCTTATCTTTTGCTGCCGTTGCACTATCAACTGCTGTAGCTATTCCAGAAGCTACTTTCTGTTTTACTGTTTCAGTGTCTTCCTTAATTTCTTTAGCTGCTTTATCCTTTGCTGTCTTTGCACTATCAGCTATATCTTGCGCAGCTGCTTCCGCTTTCTTTTCAGCACCCTTTAGTCCTTCGACTACTTTATCAGTAACTACTTTACCTGTATCAGCTACCTTTCGTGCACCCTCAGCTACTTTCTCCTTCGTATCCTTTGCAGCCGTTACTACTGTGTCTTTAGCATCCTTCGCTTTTGCAGCTGCTACACTATCAGCCACATCATGAGCTGTAGCATCTACTTTTTCTTCAGCTTTCTTTACTCCATGAGTTACTTTTTCACCAACAGCTTTACCAGTATCTGACACCTTCTGTGCAGCTTCAGACACCTTGCCACTAACTGTATCCTTAGCATCCCTCATAGTAATAGCTATTTTGTCTTTCGCATCTATCGTTTCTGCAACTGCTTTATCTTTAGCTGCGTCGATATCTTTCAGTTTTCCTTCCACCGCTTCTTTTGCGCGGTCTTTTCCTTCAACGATCTCTTTCTTTGTATCATCAAAGGTTTCTTTAACGTCTTCAGAAGCTTCATCTGCAGCGTGTTTTGCTCCCTTGAATAATCCAGATAGGAAGCCACCACTCTTTTCCTTAGCTTTCTTAGCTTCTTTTGCTGCCTTATCCTTTGCTGCCTCAGTGCCATCTACAACTATATCTATTCCAGAAGATATTTTCTTTTTCGCGCCGTCAATGCTCTTCTTAATCTCTGTTGTTGCTTTGTCTTTCACTTGTTTTTTATCGTCTTTATCTGGTATTTCGAGCGTTACATTAGCAAGATTTCTTGTATCGTCCAGGAATCTTGCAGTGGCCTCACGTAGTGAACTATCTGGACTAATTACTGGTTCCTGTGGTGGAGTACTCTTTTCCCGAGATCTGCTTCGTGATTCTCTAGACAATTTTGGACTTTTAAATTTACTAAAGATCCCACTGCTTTTATCCTTATCTACAGGTCCCGGTACATCAGGAATTGTCTCGTTTGTAGCTCTTTCTGGAACTACTTTTGCACTGTCGTCATGGTGCATACTGTCTGCAACTTTCTTCGTATCATCCAAGAAATTGGCTGTTAAGTGTCGTGTCTCTTCATCCCCGCTATCAAAGGATGTATCTTTAGAGGAACTTTTCTCCCTCGATGAACTTCTCTTCTTAGATTTCAGTTTGGGACTCTTGAACATACTAAAGAATCCACCACTCTTATCCTTACCTTCTTCGGTTAGTTCTTTTTCACCTTCCGGTCGTTTGTCTGACGCATCAGTCTTTGCATCAGTGATGTTTCTTTCAACACTCTGATCTTTCTGCTCTTTCGGCTTCTTAAGATCTGATTTTCCATTCATTTCTTTGTGAGGAGTGCTTCTATCTTCTAATTTCTTTTGCATCTCTGAAATATCATATGAATGCCCATTTAGTTTGTCTTTGGGAGTATCTTCGTCATAATGAACCGACGAAGTAAATGTATGCAAATCCTGTTTTCCCTCAATCTTTGGAGCAGATGGAATAATAGCAGTTTCCGCTACTTTACGAGTGTCATCTAAGAACTTTTCTGTGGCAGTTCGCAGTTCTTCGTCGTCACTATCAAGTGATGCTTCTTTGGTCTTCTTCAGTTTCTTCTCTTTTGACTTCGGACTCTTAAATATACCAAAGAAACCACTAGACTTTTCTTTCTCTTGATCGCTGGCATCACCTGTCATAGGTGTAGTACGATCTTCCAGCTCTTTACTTGTTACTTTCATCTCCTCTTTCATCTCTACCTGAGTCACTGTACTATCGGGCACATTCATCTCTGAAGCAATGCGTCTAGAATCATCTAAAAATTGCATAGTAGTTAATTTAATGTCAGGTACTGTACTTGTAGTATCAGACTTTAGATCTATATGCAAGTCATGGGTAACGTAAGTTGGTTGTTGTGTCTCTGGAGCTGTAGGTACAGCTACTTTTGCTTCTTCATCACCACTATCAAAAGATGTATCTTTGGATCCTTTGGATTTACTTTTCTTCAGTTTAGATCCTTTGAAAATGCCTGAAAGGATGCCTCCACTCTTATCTTTTGATCTTTTTGTTTCATCTTCTTGTTTCTCTTCCGAAGGATATTGTACACTGTAAACGCCCTCATAAGCAGATACCTGCTTATCAGTTTCAGGTTCTGTTTCCTTTGGAATGTTCGTCTTAGCAACAGCTTCTTTTGAGGACTGTCGCTTTTGTTCTTTACTCTTTTTTGAAGGTTCCTTTGTATCATCTGTCTTAACAATTATAATAGGAGTCGGTAATTTCTCATCAACTTCCTTACCTTCTTTAGATAACATTTCCTTTCTGCTTATAACAGTTTGTTTCCCATTGGAAATTGTCATGGTGCCTGGGGGTAATTGGTCTGTTCCTTTTAGTGTGATTGTTTGAGTAATTACAGGTTGTTGTACTGTTTTGTCATCTGACATTGTAACTATAGTTTTCGACGTAACGACAGTAACATTGTCACCCTTCCCATCCCGAACTAAACGCTGCTTAACAATTGTTGGCTCAACAACTGGTGCTCTTTCATATTTAATCATTTCATCAGATCTAGTGCTCTTATCCTTAGGTTCTTTATCACTGAACTGTTCCCTAACAAAACTGTGAACTACAGCACCTCTTGCCTCTTTATTGTCCCGCGCATCATCATCATAAACCACCGACCACCCTTCCTTCGCTAACTTCCCCTTCTCTTTCTCTGCGTCTGCTATTACACCTGTTAATTAAGTATTACATATTTTAGGCATCTGTAAACGTTGCAAAATAGAAAGAACACATTTTTTATTTCATTCGGTCATCATTAGTGTAAGCCGGCTCGCTCGATAATTGCTCTTTATTTGAGAACAGCGGTTAGACTCTCGTGTTGTTTTGTGCGTAGAGTGTGTGTGCTATGGAGCAGCCATCCTTCTATCAAATTATCACACTTGCAGATAATAACACGAATAACAATTGAAAGGCTCAGAGGGAAAGTAGTACGAGTGATACAAAATTTTAATTTGTGAAAACTGTGGGTAACGTTGAATTTTAATAGAAAAATTTATGCGTTTATAAACACATTAATTGATATTACTATGCTTGCTATCATTATACAATTTATATCATTTTCTTTCGAGATAAATACGAATCTTACGCATCGCCTTTTAAATTTGAACCACTTTCTCACTGCACCCTTCATTCAAAAATAGTAGAATAATTTTTGGAAAAATACAAATCTAATTTGCAAATGCATACCAATACAATCAATGATGACAAGTATTTTTGGTGCTACAATGCATTATATTGCTATAGTCACTATTTATTAACAGTGAACTAACTAGCTTGCAATGAATGCACAATAATATTTTACGAAACTTATTAAGATAAATGATTTGTTTTTAAAATAATCAGCATACAATTGTTTCTTTATGGTAATTTTAATATAAAAATGCATTTATCGATAAGTGTATATGATAATGACAGCTGCTCCGTGCGTCCGCACAGTTAGGCCACACATATTTGGCCACTCATGCAACGCCAAAAAATTGCAGCGCAACCTTGCTGAAACAAATTAATGGGACGTGTCGAAGAAATAGAAGGCTATTAGTGGGTCATTAAATGAAGACACTGAGAGTTCGCATTATAATACAGTAGATATGAGATGTAAATTGATAGGCAACAAAATCAATAGTTCATTACGTAATTAAAATAAAAGCAAGCTGATAAAAATTTGAAGGAATCCGCATCAGCCCTCCAGAACCTGTGAGTGAAAGTAAAAGATGATAAAGTAATAAAAGAGGTAAATGTTCTAGTGCTGACAATATTTCATAGAACTAATAACTTTCACATTTGTAAATTATGTCCAGAATCAACACTGTACTAGACTTCTAAAAGTTACCTAATCTCTAATATCAAAAATATATTTGGTGAATATTACCGTAATCGATAATGTCTATTAAAAAAATAAATTTGCTCGATAAATCTCAATAAATTTGATTATTTTTAAAACAATTATTTTCAAAACAAAGCAACAATCATTGCTTTATTCAGCAAATTATTGTATTGAAATTATAATTAATTATATGTATTTGCTGTAGATAAATGAAAATCACAGTAAAACCAAGAATAGAATATGAAATTCTAACGGAAAATAAGTTATCACCACGAATTATATTTTTTTCTAAGAACCGTCGTTTGAAATTTTACAAAGTATTATGAGAAGATTAACAACAACGAGCAAAGATAATAGAATTCAATTAACAATACACTAGTTAATTTTCCGAATTATATCGAAATTATTCTGAATTTTTTTCTTAGGCTGGAATCTGTATGATTCTTGATCGAACAATGATTTTCGTTGCAATTTTATTTGAATAACAAAATTAAATAGATGAATTTCATCAAGCAAAGTAATTATAATAAATTACATAACGATTTTCTCAATAAATATCACACCCATTTGCAAATACTAGATAATGAAATTACTAAAAATAAGAGACGTACACACAGTTATTAGTATCATAATGTTTAAGTATTTTAGTTATGAATAAATGTATTCTTCTAATTCATTAGTAACTATAATACTCAACAACTAAAATACTAATAATTGAAAGCATTGCAGTTTTCGTATTGAAGTTACTCAAACTAGATATTTAATAAATAATTAAATACACAATTTAAATTATACATAAAAGTACATTGATCGCAAAGATAATATTTACTTGCACATTGAAATAAACTATAACTAGGAATACGATATCACTAAAAAGCAAAGTTTTAAGAAGAACTAATTAGCACTAGTGACTGGAAGTTTCATCGATAAATGGTTAATATAAGTTGTTCTATAACCAAGCGTGATATTACGCGTTAAATTGATCATGCTGCTGCATAGTTTTTATTTATTTTTTTTTTTTCTTTAAGAAATGTTATCGCAAATGATGATTTTTTACAGATTGCGCATTGAATTTTTAATTTCTTTCAGTAGCTTAATCGAAGCACGGCCCCTCAACCCACCATTTCTCAACGAAATGTTCAAACTCACTTACCAGAAACTATTTTGTTGGCATCTGCGATCACCCTCTGTCGTTTTTTGTCTTTGTCATCTAGTTCATCACGTGTCATTTTGTTCATCGTATCGGCAACGTGACATTTGTGTTCGAGAAAATCGGCCATTACATCCCCTAGTTCTTTTTCCTCGCTTGCGTATTTATCTTTGATGGGGGTCGAGGTTCCGTTGAATACAGTGCCGTTTGTGATTGTGACATGCTGTTTCACTGTTAAGTGCCAGAAAAGATGTGGTTTAAACAGCGTGGATGAACTTTGCTGATACTTTATTCAAGCGCCAGAATAAAATACGCAGAAAAGAGAATAAATCATCAAGTATTATTAATATTAGCTGGAATAAGTAACATTTCTGTACCTTCGAGACTAATCTAACTCCATTTTTTTCAATACTGAGTTATATATACTATCATACTATTGTTTTTTTTACTTTATTAGAGTCATAAAAATTTATTTAAGTCACACGATAAATAAACAAATTTGGACTATTAAGCAACCAAAAAGTTTTTTTGACTTTAAGTAACAAAAACATTACATTACATTTTGATTTATCTAGTATGTATTTCTTTTTTATATTTATATGCAATATAGAAATTAACAAGACTTCTTCATACATCTAATACTTCAAGTATACTGTTGCTGTATTTTTTGTTATTGTTCTACTATAAAATTTTAAAATACAGGGCTTGGAATAATCGGGCTCTCAGGTACAGATTAACTGTACAGATTAATTTGAAAATTTACAAGTTACTATTTATAACAATCAATAATATCTGTTCCTGATTCAAAATTTTGTTGAATCGTTTCAAATGACACGTATGAAGGTGCAACTGCAGCAAAGTTTTATGCGATATGCAAACGTTCTGAATATGTTGCAAAACTATTAATATGCTTTCTAAGAAGTGAGAGATGAAACTCATATTATGATTTCACACATTTTTCTTAGCAATGACACGAAGTAGCCAGCGTGTTATTCACAAGAAACAATGCAAGCAGTGATGTCATATCCTTTCTAGCGTTGTAATCGGACAAGTGTAGCGTCAATCGTCATTCCAATTCAAAAATATCTTTCTTATATCATATCAAAGAGAAAGTTTAGGTTAAATATTTCACGTGATTTACAAAAGTACAAAATTTGATAATACGTACGTGTATCTCGTTTATTGCTACTAATATTGAGGTCTTCCATAGATCCAGTTTCCTAAGAAAGGCAAACATTATTTAAATAAATTTACTGTTACAAATAAAATAATAAGATGTGTAGTTCAAGATTCAGACCTTGCTTTTGTTATAGTCATTATAGTCAGGATCCATCTTTGGATCCATTGTCGCATCACGGCGAAGAGAAGTATCCCTTGAAGGACCTAATTCTTCCTTCAAAGAATCAAATCCTGGTTGATCTAATCTAACTCTCGCGACGGCTTTTTCTACATCGTCTGTGACCAATTCCACATTGAATATACATTTTTTCACAATATCTTCACGGCCTATCTTGTTTAATGCTTTTTCTAAAGTATTTCCTACACATACAAAGATTCATTTTGTTAATAAATGAAAAATTAACAATTTGTTACATATTTTACATTTTTATATTTTATTTTATTATTTAACTACATTTTATTAACTCCCCCTACTTTAGGAGTTCAAAAAAATCGAATCTTTTTTACATTTTCTAAAAATATAGAATGTATAGAATATGTTTACAAAGTTTTATCGAAAAATCTTCAAAATTAAAAAAGCTATAGTACTTTGAATGCAGTAATGTATAAATGAAAAGTTGTTTCTTTTTAATTCTGAGTGCATTTTTTTTATAAAATACATTTTTGAAGTTGGTGTTTATTTCAAAAACTATTAAATCAGTTAACTTTTTCTTTTGATATATTGAAAGAAAATATCTGTTTTGAAACACTAATAGCTTAATTTAAAAAATTGTTAAATAAACACTTTTTTCTATCTGAAACTTTAAAAAATCTACATAAAGCTGAAACTTTTTTCCTTCAAGTACCGCCATTTGTTTAAATTTTTTTCCTCCCACAAAGACCGGTTCAGTATTCCAAGCAAAATACTGATTATAATTCTTCATTATAATTGTAATGAATGCCATCACATATCAATTTTTTCGTTTACAAAGATTGTGAAATGCTATTAAATGATGAATATAAGTAAAAATTGTTCAGATAGTCGGTTATTCAGATAACCGGTCTGAAGGAATTAAATTCCTGATTATATCTTAAATCGTTTAGAAATTAATCAATTTTTAGATGTGGATGGCTTTTGTCTAAAAGAATACATATTTAATAGGAGAAATATAATATAAAAAATAAATTAAATATTTTTAGATACCGCCACATTTCAAGTTTCTTCTAATCGAAACATTTGTTCAGTATCAATTTTTTTCTTTGATGTTTTACAATGAAATATCCAATGCATAGTCAACTTCGCTAGAAGTACTACATGAGCTACTACTACATCCCATTATATCTGTATTTGTGTACTCAGAGCAGCATATACGTTAACTTTTCCGATCTATTGCACAACATATATGTATATAAATGCATTCTTTTAAGCCAAATTGTTTACAGAACTGTAAACAGCCACGACGGTATCGTCAGTAAATAATAAATTTCGTAATAAATTCTTTCGGCAATATCTCTTCAGAAGCAGGTAGCGTACGTGGACCGAAATATAAATATTGTTAGTTAAACAGTTTAATTGTATACACATGTGAATAATGATACATTCGGATAAACAGAATTCGAATAATCGACGTTCGAATAATCGACGTTGTACTGTATGTGTAAAATTTAAAGGATCTCAGATTTCTAATTTCCCCAAAAAATGTTTAAAGTTGATCGATTTTTCGGAAGCACTAATGTAGAAAGATTTAAACCGATTAACACTGAATCACTTTAATTATACACTTGACAACTGCCTTGGTGTTGTTACTGATGAGATGAGTTATTATAAACAATTAAAAAAATAGGAATAATAATTCTACTCAACGTATGTTGTGATGAACAATTATCAAAATTAAATAATTCGACAAAATTGGAACGTAATCGATGAAATATTTCTATCAAGGTTGTAATACAAAATAACGCTGATGTAATACAATACTTTTAAATCTTTATGGTCACTATGCAGTCATTTACTTAATTAATTCTTTTGTCCCACTTTAGGAGTCACATATAAATTCTTCTATTATTTAAAATTTATAACTACTTTATGGTGATTTCTAAGAGATATGTTAATTTTATATTGAATATAACACTTTATCAATGTAGCTTCTTAATTTTCAAAAATTTATTTACATTCAAGTCACTGTAAATATGTCAGGGATTAATGTATCATTGATAAAGATCAGCCTGGGACGTTACAAACCTGAGCTCATTGAAATCTGACATCTCTGAAAAGATGATTTTCTAAATAACAAGGACAATTCACTGACGTAGGTGTTAGTTGCCTCGTTTTCATATTCCTGATATAAAGATATAAACATTTTCACGTTTATGTCTTGTCAAGAATAAATAAAATAATTAAAAATTTAAGTATAATAAAATACTAAAGGAAACTTGGAGAACACTGAAGTAAATGCACAATCACTTTCACCGTATTCTTGTCGAGATAACGCGTACTTCTGTTTGTTTTAACCGATTGCAGAACAGAAATGATGTGCTACGTGCATTTCTGTCGTAAGTCAGTGTCATTAGTATTGGTGAAAAGGAGGGGGAAAGGAGTCCATAGGTTTATGTCAGGCATAATAATGCAGGATGAGATCACCAACTACGTTGCTCCTCAGATTCCACGCGTCTTAGTCAAACATACTTGTCTGATTAATTGACCTTGCCAAGAAACAGGTTTTTTTTTCAATTTCACTATCAGTTACTACATCTAACGTTTATCTACGGGATATTCTACTCAATCTTAACAAAATAGCAACTCACCATACATATTTACTTAAACGATTATACACCAGTAAACAGAGAAGTTAAAGATAAAATTATTTGTGAGCAGAATAAACGATTGTATATAATATTCAAAAACACACAACGATGTTACTTGTAGTTAATGCATAATTTATCGAAAGTAGAGTGATAAGAATAAAAGTATTGGGGGAAAAAATGATAATATAATCGTAAGCATATGTACAGCTTCATTAATTGAGAAAAGTGAGCAAATGGTATAAAATGACTGTAACAAGAACTGAATAGTAGATTGTATTTATAAAGATGAAGTAATGAATACTGACAATAATGTATATCACGACACATCACTAATAGCTATTCCATTATCGAATACTTAATGTTAGATATGATGTATCGAGGATCAACAATTTGTTTAAATAGTAACTAAAAATAGAGAAGAATCACTAGCTTAAATTCGGAATTTTTTTATCTTTAAGCAACACAGATATTCAATCTTTAAATATCCTTATAAATATTAAGATAATAAATTCCTAGGTTGTATGTTTACTGATAATAATATCTAGTACAAAAAAGTATGCTTTCCCTACCAATATGTATTACTAAATTTTCATCTTCAAATTCAATCTGTTAGTGATATTACTACTTATCTCATTCATAATTGAAATTTTCTAACTGAAATTAATCATGCATACTGCATACCTAGTATTATCATAACTTATGTCAATATTACATAAGCGATACTAGGTAATATTATTAATTCATTACATTTAATAAATAAATATTCAAACATAATTGAATATACATAATACTCAAAGATGAAATTAATTTAATGTACTTTTTCGGTTAGGATACTATATAATTCTTATAAAACTTACCAGTAGCTTTATTTCCATTGCCCTGCCAAACTTTAAGCATGGCTGCAGCTGCTTGGGCTGGTTTATTCACGTATTCTTGTTTAATGGTAGACACTTCATTTGGTGGTATATTTAATTCTTCTGCGAGTTTTTCCCAGTCTTTGTCCAACAGGTTTGCAATATCGGTCAATCTTATAGTTGCTCTGTGAATAGTGTCCGGACGACCTAGAGGAACAATTGTCGTTTACAAGTTCCATAATCTCGCGTTTCCTTCGTGATGATCGTGAGAAAACTTACTTATACCACCGTCGCGTAGGAAACTATAATTCTTGGAGAGCTCTAACAAATCCACTTCAGAAACCGCAGGTTCTGGAGAGATTTTCTCCGGCAATAAAATATTTAACGTGCATATAGGTGTCTGTGGCAATTCGCCCTTAGGAACCTTTGGTTCGCTCATGAACATTATACGACCCATCATATCAGCAGCATCTGGATCTTTTATTCTTGCCGTGAAGGGAACTCTATTCTCCTTGAAAGCTCTAAATGGTAATTGAAGCTGCTCTCCGCTCTTCAATACTGGCACAAGGTTACCCGAAAATTCCATGTACTGTGTTTTGCCTTCCAACACCTTGAGAAATAATTAATCATACGATGTACACACGTAACAATGCGGCAATTATAACGAACGATTCACATAGAATAATTCTATGCAATTACCTCGACGTCTCGGCTCTTTGCAACTTCCGTAAAGTGCTCTTGATTCTCTAAAGTCTTATCTTCTTTATCGTCCGTCATACAAAATACGCGTAACCTTGCTTCCAGTGGATCTACTCGCTTTGCAAATACTACAAATCTGTAAACCAAACAATTATCCATAACATTTGATGGTTTGAACAAGTTTTGTAATCATGCAGGTAAAACGTAATTTATTTGACCAAAAAACGCTATTTCTTTTTTCTATTATTTTGAAGAAGTCTCGGCAAGAACTCTCTAAAACTTAAACCGATCAACTGGTGATTTCTACATTAGAATGATTTAATACACCATGTTAATTAGAAGTCTCTTTGTGAATATATAGAAACTCTTTACTGTATTCCTATCATACTACGCAAGCTAAAATCTTTTTACTCGTCTTACCGGCACAAACAAACCGTAAATTTATATGCATATTGATCCAATTTTTAGAAGAAATGTTCTACCTGCGATTACGATACGTTATTTAAGCTTTTTTGAAAGGCGAACCGTAGAAACATTAAGAACGTACTTAGCCATAAAAGGTACGTGTGTTGCGTGTGTGTATAGCTCCGTAGCCATTTTCGTGGCTTCAGTGATATTCCGGCAATCCATTAACCAGAAGCGAGCAGATACCGTGGTAGTAAAGGAAACACAATCTTTGACGAAGGTCAATGGCGTCGAACCTGTGACATCCTCCCAGACTGCCCGAGACTGACCCCCTGAACGACATACATACCAAGTCCAATAACATTATTAAAATATGTCCGTGCTGTGAATGGAGAATTGGCAGAAGTGAAATAATGTGTGGGATAGTTAAATCCGTATTGCGACCGAGATTAATTACAATTTGACACTTTAAGCCAGAAATATGGGAGCTCTTTGATTGTTAAGCATTCATATGCTATACATTCTACTATTGTTATCTACCTTTATACGATTATAAAGAATAGCTGAAAAAATTTGAAAATGAAATTTAAAAATTGCAGAAGCTGTTACGCATAGACAGGAAATTGTTCGTAGGAACAATCAAAAGAGCTCAGCATGATTGCATAAATATTATTATACATTATAATCGTTAGGAAAGAACTATTCTTGATTACTATGCTTAGTATGGTAATATTCATTTAAAATTATGATTACTTCGAAGAAGAATTTTCAGTTTCTCACATAAATCTAATTATTATTTCATTAACCCATCAGGGACTGTATCTGTGCATTGTACAGATCATAGTGCTGTTCCGTGAGTCGGAAGTTACCACACTAATTCATTATACAGATTTTTATGCGGCTGATTTTTTTGCTCTACTTGATATATAAGAATTTTAAAATTTAACATGGTATACTACATAAAATCAAATACAATATTTGAAAGAACCAGGAAAGTTTTAGTTGTCCCTGAGGAGACAACTCCAGGCTTAAAACAGGAAACATAAGAAGAAACGCATATTTATGAATGTTACATAATATTAAAATATTATTAGAATTCCTATAATATTTATATAATAATTCATATTAACAATAATGTATAATAAATATACAGACATAATTTTCTTTTACAACGTACAAAGTAGCTGATGTAAAAATGTTTGCAAATATTCAAATAAATCAATCTACTTTTTGAAACAGAAATAATTCATAGATTTAAACAATGAATATCTTTGTGTAAAATTAAATTTGTATTTAATATCGGTCGCTATAAGTGCGTTGATGTAACGTGCTGTATCGTGTGTGTGGGAAATGTAGAACAAAAAATACACGCTGACCGAATGATAATGCTTGCCAAATGAAAATAAAGCGTCATTCACTGAAAATCGCGCAGAAAGCAAACGCGGATGTGAATATGCGTTCAATAATAAGCAATAAAGAAATAAAAAAAAGTGTGAAATAATTATTCTAATAAAACCGCGGCTGTCGAAAACATATCTTCCTGTTTTTTCGGGTCGTCTTATATTCCAAATATTTTAATAATATTACTCAACTAAATAGAAACGATTTTCGTCGAAAACGAAATAATACATAAAAATTAGAATATTGGATATTGTTATATATACATCGTTATACATATATTATATATATATATTAAATATATAAATAAAATAAATACAAGGGGGCTCTGTAACAAACGGTAAGATTAAAAGGACAATATCGTCAGTCTAGCGGTAACGTGTCGGTATACATATTATAATGATCTAAAAGTACATATATCTCGGGAACACAATTTTATAGAAGTTATATGTATAAATTACAAGCCTAATATCGAAGCGGTTACCAGTCAAACGAATGTGCTGAAACAAAAACTTTGAAGTTAACGCTTACAATGAGCTAGGTAGTAAAATTTTATCTACGTTAATTAATAATCCATACCTAAATGACTCAATCCTAACAATATGCAAGCATTAACAATGAATCACAACAAGATATGTATACAACAATGGTACTCAACAAAATGTTTCTATGAAACATGCAGCTACCATCTCCCTTTTAAATCTCTATCCGAAGGTCTCCGGGACATAACATTTAATTATATTTCCATATACTTCCCTGAATAACAGAAAACTTCCTAAGTAATAAATTAAACATTCCAAACACCTACTTTTTACATTGCAACATAAGACGACATTTTTTACATTGCATACCTACAAGATTAGTAATAATTTAATTATGTTAACGCAATACAAATAGATTCTTTAATGTAGTCCCGATGACCTGAGAACAGACGAAGATGCCTACCGCACGCGCCATGCCTACTAAACTACAAATTGATCTTCGAATGCGTAAGAAATCTGATAAGAGCATATATACACCAAAGGTGTTGCGGCGTAACAGTTTCAGCACTTATCGGTAAGAGATTCTCCAGTAAGACGGTACGCTGCTCTACAATATTACGTGCAAGCATATATTACCAGTTATGCTGCACAGAAGTCTCAACGTTGGCGCATCTCCTGAATATTGATTGATCATGCCTTTGTTCGCTGCTTGAGGTACGGGTATAGTTAAGGTTATCGGTTTGTGGAATTTTCTTCGTCTTGGCTCAACGGTTACGATTGGTGATACCGCTACTCTATTGCCAAGCAGCTTCGCTACCAGATCTGCTGGTATAGGATGTGCCTAAACAACACCACATCATTCCCTTTAATCTGCTTGTAAATTGTTTTGTTCATTATATAAGTCACTATACTTTATAAGGATTTCATTTATTTATAATTTATACTTCACTACTGAAGTGAACGATCACTCTATGTAAATTTCATTTATTTCTTTTCTATAAAAATCTGATTTTGTATAAACATTCACCATTCAGTCGCTGTACATAATACAATATACTGCCGTGCTTAAGATAAAAGGTGACTATTGTATATGTAATTTTCATTGCACTATTTTTATAACTGTCATCACTGAACTTCGATTTTCAGTGTATTTTACCCTTTAAACCACTTGCTAATAAAATAGGGTCTATTCACCTTCTTAATGAAATAAATGGTGTATAATATCATTTACATATTTTTAAAAGCAAAAATTGAGCTAGGGTATCTTGAATCCTAACAAAAAATTCACCAGAATAATGACAGATAAATAAAAACAGATAAATATTTAATTATTTTACGAGAATCTGAATTGCTAATTTCTTACAAATTGTTATTAATTGTCTTGCTCATTGAGTATTGAGATGTGTTCGAAATTGCGTATTTATGAGTAGTGTTAATACTTGTACGAAGAAAATAGATACCTGAAGCCCAACCCTGATTTTTTTAGTAAGAGCTGCTGGTGGGAAAACAGCCTGAACTTGTGGGACTGCTGATGAAGATACTGTGCCACCTTCTGGACCAACTGCATGAACCTCTTGCCTGATGCGAGACACTACTGCAAAGTAATGTGGAAAGTCTGCAGTAAGTATCCTTACGATCCTAGAAGTTTGGAGATCCTCGAGCTGGCTTAATTCTGTAACAATATTCATAAAAAGACTCCATGAAGTATACTTCGTATAAAATAATAATACAAAGTAAAAGTAAAACCAGAGTGTCCCAAAAGATATAGGTCCCGCTAAATTTTACCGTGGTTCTAGAAAGCCTCAAGTGGTTGAAAAGCAGGTCTTCATATCACCCTATTTATGAGATGGAAGAAGAGATAATGTGTCGAGTTCGACCTTTAGTATCTTTTACTCTCTTATCTATTACTCTTTACTCTTCTACTAGACATTTAATAAATTTAGAATAAAGAAAAAATTGTATTGTTCCTATGAAGGCATTTGTGTTAGTATCTCGTATTTTATTTTAATAAAAATGATAATTTGTTAACTAATAAAAACATATTTAAATTGGATGAATAATTGTTACCTTCTCCTTCAAAGCTCTCATTTAGCACATCTTGGACAGCCTCCTCGCTGGCTTCCAAGGTGTGCTCGCGCCAAGTTTCTCCATTATCCGATCGCAGAATTACTATTTCTCGCTCCTTTCCTCGCAACGAAGCAAAGTGTGGTACTTCTATGATGACAGGCCTATTTGAATAAAAATTTGCATGCAAAATTCAAGTAATTTAAATTTTCTTGAAATATGTTTTAATTTAACAAAGTAATCACTAGACAGCGCATTTTTATGCACTTAGGAGAAATCTTAACGTATTAAAAAAGGCACAGTATGCACGTAATATACAAAATATGCAAAGTATAAATTATTGTATTTTAAGGGCGGAACAACTATCCATTTAGGTTCAATTTCTTTAATTTTATTAATAAAAATAAGAATTTGTATGAATATCCGCAGTCTAATAATCACTATTTGAGTCACTCAGAAGCAAAACTGAACAACTCTATAATATGAATTGAATCGAGTTTTGAGAAGTTAAGCACTAATTATTATATAACTGTGTAATAACATTTTAAGATTAATAGAGATATGAATTGATCAGGTTGGCTTCCTAGGAAGTCTATTTAATCTATAATTCTTCTCGAATATTCTATGTACTTATATATTCTATTAAGAAATTTAAAAGATATTTTATTTATTACTAACTAAAATTATCCCATCTTCCTCTGCACTACATCCTTAAATTAAATTAGCCTACCTTCTACTAAACTAAGTTACCCCTTTAGATTAAACTACCCTACATTTCGCTAAATCAAGTTACCCACTCAGGCTAAACTACCGTATCTTCTATTAAACCGCTTCCTTAGACCAAACTATCTAACTTTCCACTAACTTAAACTATCTCGTACTAAACTATACTATCCTATTGAACTAATCTAGCTTTACGTAGGTACCGTAATATTTCATAACATACCCTAAAAATTTAGCTCCCACAGGTCCAAGTTCAAGGATACGACTGGCCAGAGCTTCTCCTTCCATCAAAGGCGGTGGGTTGGTCAACTTATCCCTCCTCAGGTATCTACATGTAACTCGCATAGGCATTGCTGCTTTTCTAGGAGGAACGATTACACGTACACCACTATGCCTGCAGCCACGCATCGCACCCCCTCGTGCATCCACCAGGAAGGAAACCAGGAAGCTGTCATTTACATAACAAAGATGATTATAAACACTGTTCTACATTCAAAAATCGTAGCAAAATATCGGCCTTCAAATCGAGATATTATGATATGCCGACAGAAAAAGAGAAAAAGAGAATATATTGAAAATAAGAGCGTTGCATGAGGGACTTTGGACATATACTTATAAATTAATAATTATTGAAATATGTATACTATTACATACGAATATTGTGCGAAACTTTAGCCCCTAAATAATACGATCATGCTGATTCGCTTAAATTAAACCAATTATAATTTAAAAAAAAAAAATAAATATTTTTGCTAGTACATATGGTATTTACACTAATCTAAGCTTTTTTAAACAAACGGTCAAGTATTTTTGCTCTCCTTTAAGTATACTTTCGGAATTTTATATGTACATAAAACAAAACTAATTCATCGAATACTATCCCAGAAAAGGAATAAATATTCTACAACTATTGTTTTTTCTTTTTTTAATTATTGATAATGTAAAAATATTGTAGAAGGCCAATTAAAAAAATGGTTGAGTTATTTCATAGGTAAGCCAAGGCGAAAAGCAACGTCCAAGATCAATTATCACTAAAAGCAAAATTATTAAATCAACCTCAGATTATTATTAAATATATAATTTTATGTAAATGATCTGTTTTGTTTGTAAAGGTTTAAACAAGTATAAATGCTTTGATTATGATTTATTATTGCATACGGACTGTAAAAAATAGATAAATTAATCACACAAGACAATTATGTGCAAAGATAAGTTACAGATGAAAAATGGAGCAAATTAAATCTTAAATAACTATAATTGAAGAGTATGGCTTGTGGAGCTTGTGTTGAGGATTTTCTATATGCGCATTCTACATCTGCAAGCGTAAAATTAATATTGAACACTATGTAAAAAAAAAAAAAAAAATGAAAAAGTATAAAATTCGCGAGTCCATTGAATTTTTATTATTCACTGATTACTGTGTTGAGTTTCATAATGAACATAGAACGGATTAATTATTCACAGATGTTGCATAAAAAATGCAATGTGCACAGTGAATATAAATAGTGTCAAGCGATTCGATATTTCATTTATAATTCGCATGATTGACGTGCTGAGATCGTAAAATATTAACACACGCAATAGAACGCCTTCGTGAAAAGCATTTTGTTTTCTCTAGTATATTGACTGGTCTAAAAATATCGATCGTACATAAATTCCACGAAGGTTACCCAAGTAAGATGATGTAATAGGTACTCTAAGTACACTGTGTTTTTGGAATATATTATAGCTTATAGCTACTATGGAAGCTCATGTTTAATCAATTTTTAAAAGTCTCGGAAATCGTCTTTAAAAATAAGGGATATAAATGCCGACACGTATATAATAATTCTGTATTAAAATTTAACCAATAATAGTAGTTTTTACCATTTTAGTATTACAAGTGCTACATTTTTCAATTCTTTGCAACCCAAATTCACTTTTTTTATCTCATTATTAATTAATTACAAAGCAGCTTATAAATGCATTTTAAAGTATGTACATGCCTATATAATAATCTCAATTTTACTATTTAATCCGAAAACCTAAAAATATTTAATATCTGACCCGTCAGAAAATAAAAATAGTTTGCCGATCCTTATACAGTAACTTTCATACCTACACTTGTAACTATGAATTAGGTACGATGAATTGACATTTGTGTAATTATTATTAAACAAGATATTTCTATACGCATCATTGTATTACAATCACGTTGTACATTTTTTAATAATACTTGTACATTCGATTTTATTTTTATTATTAACGCTTAAGAAAGAAATTCTTTTAGAAAAACTTGATTCGTAAACGAATGAATTTGATTTGCAAATGGTTGAACTTGAAGTGCAAAACCTGCATACTAATTCCTTTATGAATGATTTAGTATTGAAATGCATGTATACATTGTATACGTAATATAGAATTTAATATAAAAATTGTATCAAAGTTTCACTCTGACTTAATATTTGTGCTGTTTATTATGAAAATGAGATAACTCCATTTAAAAAAAATTGATTTCGCATTGTCTTGACTCTTATTGAAGAAAAAAATACGAATCCTTAAATATCTCATTAACGCATTTCACGTTGATCACGTAAAAGTATGTGTTTTCTATGTTGTCATTTAACCGCCAGTCATGTAAAAATATGTTTTTTAATATTTACTTTTATTTTCTTTATTTTTTTCCTTTTATTGAATATTTTTTACAAAATTTTGTGTATATTTTCAATTTCCAGTTCAATTGTAAGATGCCTGTACTCAAGCGATTGCTCTAGATCAACTTAAACGAAGCGAAACATCAATTATTTGTAAATTATGTCAAGTTCCCCTTCATGTGGGTGATTAATTTTTTGTATTGTATAGTATTGTATTGTAGTGTTTAATTTTTTGTATTAATATGTAAACTACAGTTTTTTATAACACTGATTATTTTTAATTCTAAATTGCAATAAATGTTACTATCAAAAGTATTACAAAAAATACTAGTAATTAATGTAATTATAGCTTGACACGTTACTAACATTTCAAACCTAAATAATGAGTGCTTTTTCAGTTATAATAAATTTCCTAAAGTACAATTTTAAATCAAAATACATATATGAACTATGACCGATGGTTAAGCAAGTCCTGTAGATGACAAATACGGCACAAAATGTAATAAAATGTAATAATAAAGAAAGTGGAGTTGCACCATTTTCATAATAAACAGCTCATCTATCTAACAATAATAAATTCTTTTTATACAGTAACTAAAAAAAGTATTTATACGCGGTAGATTTATGATTTGTATTAACAAAACCTTTTTCTATTTAACACCACGTTAAAATCTTGATAGATCTTGGATAAGTTTTGATTGAATGCTAGATTTTGATAGATCATTATGCTATAAACAGGTTTTAACTACGTATTGTGTTGGAAAAGATATTTTTGATAGAAGCTAAGGGTTTATAATACGTAAATACTTTTTCAGACAGTGTTTCTTTATATCTTATCCACGCTTTAACATTAGAATGAACAATAATAATTTAATATTAAAGTTTATCCAGTATTTAATAATAAATAATAAATTCTGATATTTTTAATACTACTCTAATTTTTTGAGATATGTTTTGTTTAAATATACATCTTTTTTGTTTTTGGGTTCACATATATTCATTGTGCACTAAATTTCATCTAAAAATACTAAACTTCAGCATTTTGACTACGGGCAATGTGCGGCTATATATAAAGGGAATGTATCAAAAGAGCAATAAAATCAAATTGAGGAGCAGTGGTATGGCAAATAGCAGAAGCTAAGATTTCAAGAGAAGATCACTTACTTTCTCCACTGTGGAATTCTGCGAGTAGCGCAAATAAAATAACAGAGGATCGGGAACAAAATAAAAATACGCGTTAGTATTCATTCATCTTTCATAAATAATGGTGGTGAGAGATGACGACACAGATGAGGTCGAGATTCTGAACTAGTGTAACTTTTACAGATTTTTGAACTCAATAATTTCTCTTTCTGCACATACACGCACAGCTTTAAAATTCTATCATTATTTTTTTTTTATTTACTTTTCGAAAACCCGCAATCATCACACGCAAGCCACTTTTCTATTGTACGTGTAAACTACAAAATAAGGAGTAACAATAATAATTATGTATTATAGTAGAGACGCAACGAGGACACATCACTCACACTCCGCGGAAAATAGACATATATTAGGGTAGCAACGAAAAATCCGTTGTTCCGAAATCTGTAATATCGAATTTTATTAGTAAAGCAAATTTTTTATTTAAAATAATGTAATAAAAAAATTTAATTCATTCATTAACTTATTGGTGACAAAAGTATAATTAGCAGATTTCGGTACATGTGCAAAAAATAGCACAAATTTGGTTATGAGGGGAAAGGGTAACAGCCATACGAGCAGCAGCTACTATGAATAATATGTATCCAAAGTGATTAAACTATAATATTATTAAACTGAAGGACGAACGATTCTTTCGCTATATCTATAAGAGCTCTTGTAATATTTCATACTTACTACATAATTACTATAACTTTGTCCAATTATTTTTTAATCTAACTAATATATTCCTCTAACTAGATTTTCTATTCTATACAAATTCACTGAAATGATCTATTATAACAAATATCATATTTTTAGTGTATTATGTAATACTTAATAGATTCTATAATGTTAGGCTAAAATATCAATATATTTATTGTTAATGTTATACAATATTATATGCATAACATACGTGGTACGACAATGATGTTCCGAGATTATAGAAATAAAAATACCAAACTCACATACAAAAATGCTTTAATTTATTTTTTAAAGTAGTTCCTCATGACAGCAATGCACCCAACGGATTTTTAATATAAAGTCTTAAAACTTTTTCTACAGTTCGTAATTGGAATGTTGTGCGTACCACTCGTTATATTCTCCTGAATATTCTCGCGTTTGGAAAATATTTTCCTTCCATGATGTCTTTCATATTTGAAGACAGCATAAAACTCGACGGTATTTGATTCGACAAAAAAGATTACCCAAAAACAAAATTTCAGGAACACTATAAAAGAAAAGTATTCTTAATTCTTTTAATACTGCTGGCGCCTATAGGCACCCAAAGAATTCGTATCTTACGTGTGTGATTGACACTTTCTGTTGATTAACTACAATTATCCTAGCCTACTGGCGTTGTGATGCATTTGCAATCTTTTGCTACCTACATAATATGGAAAACTCGATAAAATAAAATGAATTAAACTCAATGAATTCAGTATTCTTACGATTTCTTCATACTCTTCAACTAAAATACGATGCAGTGAAGCACCAGAAATATTCGGAAAAATATGAAGGAGCATCTGAATAATATCTCAATTAGGGATTTTAAAAAAAGTTTTTAAAATTCAAATTAAAAATTGTCTAGATACATTATTGTTTTGGGGAACTACTTTAAACAATAAAATAACGCACGTTTTTATCTGAGTTTTCTGTTTTTTTTTTATTTATGCATGTCCGGAACTTTATTATCGCACTGTCTATATTAGATATTATTTTGTATCTTCTTAAGAATTTACCAATTTATACAATTTTCGATATTACTGCTGTCTTTTGCTAAAAAAAATTGCACCATATAATTTAATGTACAATAAATAAAAATAAAATTCTTCAGCGGTCCGATCAATAGAATTTATATACATTTTTTAAAATTATAATTTTAGTTAAAAGACTGTAAACAGGACATTAGACATTAAGAGTATAAAAACGAACACTTTTTTAAGATATTTTGACATTTTTTTACCTTATACATGTAAATGCCTCAACAAAGATAAGGGAAAGTAATAAAAAGGGCAATTGTGTACCTGTCCCTCCACATTCCTTGTCCTTTTGACATGGTACCAAGAGCTGCCAGCGATGTGTTTAGGGACTCTAGGGACGCTCTGATGTCAGAACAAAACCTAAGTATAATTATGGATAACAATTGTATGTCATGCGCATGCTTGAATTATTTTGCTTCTTTTCTGTCGTGCATATTGCACCTGTTTTTCGCTGTCGTTTTGTTTAGGAAATCTATGTGCAAAAACCGTTCTATTGCTTCCAGAAACAAGTGCGTGCAAACACATGTGTGCTCTTGTACAAGATAATTAAGAAATAAGGACAACATTCGAAAGATCACACTGAAGATCTACATTCTCGTAAAGAAGGTATCTTTTGTTCAGAAATAGTAAGTGTCCTACTAAGCTCAGAGAGAGAAACCACTGTAAGTGCAAGATACAAAAGTCTCATTGTATTACGATGAGGTTACAATGCTTTCCGTTTAGTCGTATAAATGAACAAAGTAATTTTAAAGATTTGCTTCAATATTCTCAAGATTCTTTATAATAATACAAATTATTAGTTAGTATTTGAATTTGCTATAATGAAAAGATTAGAGATAAATAACGCAATATAAGAATTTTATACATTAAGTCGTAAAATGGATAAGCTGGTCAAACGACTACTCTATTTTTATCTTAACTGTTTGAGTGTTAAGGGTCATTGAAAAAATCTTTTCGAAACGCACCCAGCAGCGTGATCACGCTTCTTTGATTTCATGTCAAAAAACGCCAAGCGGCGCGATAGCGCTCTGTTTTTTTTTAAAATAACGGCAAACAAGTACAAAATTTATTTGTATTGTATAGTGGACTGTAGTAAAATTCGAACATATCGTCAGTTGAACTACTGTCCCGAAAAAGGGTCCGTAAGACAAAATAGTGAATTGAGTAAATTGCATCAGAATTGCGTCAATAATAAATACTGTTCTAGACGTAATTCAACAGTATATTCAAACGAAATTTTGAGGAACTATTAGTTATGGGGTATGGCGATTAATTAAATGCAACTTTTCGAAAGAGGGCGTATAGATCTATGAGCTTTTTTGCCGGAAAGCTCGTCAACTGCATATCGCGATGTGGTGCAGTAACATTTTTCGAAATAAACTCTAAAGACAGGAACACATTATTGTTATAACACGTGAAATCGTATGATTTCAGTTGACAATCGTAGAATAAGAAGAGATGACAAAAATAATTTGTGTTGCCATTTCTTTTTCTTGATTCTGAAATCATGCGATTTCACGTGACATGACAATAGTGTGTCCTTGCCTTAAACAGTGCAATTACGATGCGTGATACTCAAACGGGTAAAACACTTTTTAAATTTAAGCGTGGCAATGTTTTTTTTTACTTATTTCAAATATCATTGTTATTGATAGGAAAAGGTAATTTAAAAATACCGAAAATCTAATTAATTACTTTCCCTGTTAATATGCAAATTCAATTATCTTAATATTAAAACTACGTATGTCATCTATTTAATGGACATTAGCAATCTACAATATTTAGTCCGAATTAGTTAGTACGATTGAGAAATATTTGTATGAATTTTATTTTCTTTATGCTTAGTAGAACAGAATACTATGTAATTACTTCACCTCTCAACAAATTATGAGAGTTTTACACCCTGAGTATTAGTAAAGAATATAGTATCCAATTAGATTACTTGCACTCTGAAAGAATCGTTCATCCCATAGATATTTCAAGAACAACATGCTTATTACTAGATAATCTAGTATCTCTACTAGCAAGACAAGATGTAAACGAGGGCACCAAGCTGTTGGCTCTTGTTTAGCTGGTTGGCTGATTATTACATAAAATGTTAAACTAAACATTGTAAATAGAATTAAAAACGAACGTAGATAAAAATAGCTTGCTATGAGAGATATGATGTATAACAGAAGACTGATTAAAGATTCTCGTTGGCTCCATTTGAAATTATTCCATGACATAGTCCTATACGCTGTGTGTTATGTGTTCATTATGCGCGCGCTTATGTAACTGTGAATAATGTCAATTATTACTACCAGTATGTCACAATAACTCTTTTACCTTCTACATAAACGAACTGTTATTACATATGTATATTTAACACAAAATTTCTTTACTTAGGAATTGTAATATTATATTTTTAATGTACTATATTTTATTTATTACTGTATTTTTAAAATTCAATACTATATTAATTATAATCTGTTGCTTAATTTTGTTAAAAAATGTTTGAAATATCCTCTCCGAAGAGAAATTCTTCTGCATAATTCAAGTCTAATAAATTAGTACTACTAGAGTAGATTTAACAAATTTTGTTTATTTGTTCTAAGAAATATTTGAAACGAACTATAATAAAAGGTAATTCAAAAGTATTTTATGGAGGTTAAAAGTTCAAGCTTATTTTGTGCAGCCTGCATAAATTTCGATGATCTTTCAATATAAAGTATCTTGTTATATATCAGCCAATGATCTAAAGGATTAGTTATAGCAGGAATCGTTCACCAACGCACACTGTGTCACACTATAATACACAATATTATTGTTTCATGATATGAACATTATTATTATTACTTCCTTATACTTTTATATACGCTACTGTCTGCGTACTGTATTATATATTTGTATATATAATTTCTAATTGTGTACCGAACATTCGATTAAATAAATATAGCTGTATATCACAAATATAGTTTGGTGACTTATTTCAATTCAATGAAGCAAATATTAATAATATTCTCTTCAAGGAACAATGTCTTCCATTGAAATCTAATTTAAAAAATGACTGCATTCAACTTCGATGAAGAATATATTTTGGTAACAATTTATATTCACTAATTTGTGCTGCTATAAATTACGTGTAACAACGAGTTATTATTTTTACAAGTTTAAAGTTTCAAGTCTTCTAACAACTTTTAATTGAATTTCAATTGCAGCTTGAGGTTTATGTTAATCTGTACAAATTTTACTTGTATTATTTTATTTATACGTTGCGCTTTTATTAAGTATTAACACAAACCATGCAAATATAGAGATTCCTGTGGTTTTCTGTCTTGTGAATTCAGTTAGTAGAAGTTTCACTAAAGATCCTTTTTAATTTTTCGTGCATATATATATATTTCTTTTTTCAAAAGAATTTTCGGAAAATAGTAATGCAAATCACTTTAATTTAAAAAATCAATTAATTAAGAAGTGTCAATCTGACAATTTGGCAAAATAGAAATAGTTCGTAATAAATTCTGCGGATTAGAACCAAAGAAGTATATTCTAATATGCTGCAGACGGAAACTTTGTAAATTTTCTGCTATTAATAAAATATTCAAAAACTGCAAGTATCTTTAAATTTATTTGCAAATACGTAAACGGGGTAAGTTGTATATTATTTATCAATTTCAAATTTCAAATATTATTCACAGATATACAATTTAATATGTATACATATAGTAACTGAAAAAAGTATTCTTACAGTACAAAGTTTTAATTTCTATTGACATTTTTTTTCTGTATAATACCAAATTAGAACCTTGACGCAACTTAAATATTTTTTGAACGAAAACGAGATTATTTTTTATCTTATTGTATAAATATATCTATACCATATTTATGATTAGACTGAATGTTTATGCAATTTCACTGTATTTTTATAAACACAGTTAAGAAATGGGATTTAAATAGAAATTTGTTTCACCCTCCACATATTACGTATACCTTACTTTGAATGTGTTGCATAGTTTTCTGCATATTATATACACTTGGCACTTTTTGGACTTCTAAATTTCCTATAAGTGGATAAACATCTATAATCTACTTATGGTATAAACAGACTTTAATTAGGTACTGCTCTGAAAAAGACAAGTCCAATAGAAGTCAAGAGTGTGCAAAGTATGAATACTTTTTTCAGTTGCTGTATATTATAGCATGAATAAGAATAGATATACAACATTTTTGCAAAGCATATTATAATACAATAGTATTGCTTAGTATTATACAATTTTTGTGAATCAATAATACAACCTACCCAAAATTGTACAGTGGTTTGTCTAATAGTTAGATGAATGGTGTTTAAGGAATAATAAAGATTAGTAACTGAATACATACCCGACGTGTACTGGGTGCCTGTTAATATCAACATTATCTGGCTTGAGATTGGCAGCATTCGTACGTTGATAATTCTCTTTCGTGATCATCTCGGTTATCGTTGGTGCTATAAATTAAATTTATTACTAAATTAAACTCGTCTTACATTAAGGGAAGAAAAATAAATAAAATAAGATCTCTTTAAAAGTCAAAATAGAATGTAATACGAAAACATTATATTTATTTTTTTACTTAAAAAGAAAAAAATAATATTAAATATTAAATAATACATTAAAATAATATTAAATTTTAAAATAAATAAATTTAGAAAAAAATACAAACTAAACTCAACTATTTTAAATGGAAGATTATAAATGCGACTGATTTCACATTCTTCTTTTTTCTTTTAAGTGGAAAGCTACATATGTATATGATTGATTCTACACTAATAATAACTGTGTAACTGAGTTATTATATGATTTATTCTAAAAGAAATTTATCCAAAGTAATGTAAATCATGTATTAACAAATATTACCCGTTAAAAATATGTTTTAAATACTAAACACTCAATATATAATGAATATAAAAAGTGTTTGCACATGATCTTATTTTTTAATGAAACGTTTCACAAGTTAAGTTTTGTATTTTACAACTTCAATATCAATTTTATATAAGCTCTTTGAAGTATATACAGTAGCTGTATATTGTATTTGTTTTGGCACTCTATAATGCTAATTTGAAAATTTGTGTAATTGAAAAATACTGTACAATTCTAACCATTCAAAAATATCGTTATATGCTAATATACTTTTGTAATCAAAGTATATATAATCCAAAAGTAAATATATTTTCGATTAATTAATTAAGACTTATACAATACTAAAATGAAAAAAAACAGTATGCAAATACTTTTTGTATCCACTATATATAGTATAAAATTTTGATACTTTACATTATTTGGTTAACATTATTTCATTTATACTATACTAATACTATACATTTTTGTTATAAAAATTATTAAATTTCATATTATTTACCATCTCAAAAATTACAAATTATCTTGTTTAAAATTTTTTTCTAAGAGTTGCAAAATAATCATTTTAATGCTTATGTTAAGATAAGCGTAGAAGTGATAAAGCATGTCTTTTCTATTCCTAACTTGAAGGATATAATAATATACTGATAAACGCAAACGACTACCACAACTTCAAGCGTCTTTTGTAAAGCAAGACTCATTAATTTACGGCCCTTCATCATCTCGAATGACCTTTTATTATATCTCGTTGAACCCAACTCTACAATCGCTACAGCGCGCACTAAGTATAAAAAATGCTGCACTCCACTTAAAAGAAATTAAGTTGGCCTTGAAATCTCTTCCGTATTTCTACGAACACAATACTAATTTGACGCCTTACATCCTACACTAATAATAATTACTAGTAGTACTCTTTTAATAAGATGCTTCACACCATATTATTATGGAATAAATGGAATGTATTGTGGTTGAGATGGAAAAAATGAATGTGAACGTATCTACAATAATTAATTACATTTTTAATAGTGAAATCAATAGTAAAATACTATGAAATTTAATGTATAATAAATACCAATATATTTCAATATATTAAATGCACAAGAAACTAATTTGATGTATTTCTCTTTAAAGATATGAAGATTTCATCAATTTGAAATCGATATCTTTATCAAAGAAGGAATTTAAATTTGTATTAAAATTTGCAATTAAATATTAATAAATATAAACACATAATTTCGAAAATTAAATATTTCAAACTTTTTAATATCATATTTTACTTTAGATTTAAATTTAACTGTAAAATAATTTTTGCACAAATGAGCAGAAATATTCGATTTATTTTTTATTAAAGAAAAAAGAAAATTTATACGTTATCATGACAACAACAACTCGTATCAAAAATTTTACTTACCTCCGGAATGCCGATTATCTCTTTCGTCGTCTGTCACGTTGACTCGCATCGAATCATCCCCCATGGATTTCATATCGTCAACAGTCATGTATCGATATTGCTGTTGGTCGCTAAGCATCGGATCTTCACCTATGATTAACATAAAAAGTACATTATAGTAACCATTTGAAGCGTTTATAAAATCCAAAAGGAAACTATATATAATTTTAAGAGGTAAATCGAAAGTTAATCTTTAAATCTTGGAAACTTGAATCCGAAACTTTATGAAGCTTCGAAACTCTTAAAACTCGAAATCAAAACCAAGGTGTTTGTTATTGTAAAAGGAAATGAGCATTTTCTTAATCAGTTGATTTAAAATACAACAAAATTTTGTCAAAAAATGATAACGTAAATCATTATTAAATACAATTACTTCAAAATAATTTCCTTTGAAAACAAAGCGAAAGTAAAAAGTAGAACTAGATAAAACTTTGAATTGGTTAAAAAGCAAGTTTGTATTTAACTAGTCTAGGTTCCAAGAGTTTCGACTCACAAAAATAACGATTCGAGTCTTCCTGAGTTTATTAGAACTCGAAATCATTTTGAATTTCGTGGGTTTTTTTAAGTTTCGAATACCTCATCCCTACAGTAAAAAATCTAAAGTACTCTGTTAAACTTGCAGTATGAAAACAGTATGAAAATTGTGGTGGAAGATTATGCACCAACATATGAAAGTAAATGAACAATATGAGAGCCTGCAAATAAATATGGAAAATCATCGCCATGAAAATTATCCCAGTCAAGCTCAAAGAAGCAAAATTAAGTACATATCGTGTATCATTATGTATATACTCGGTATCATTATTTTGGCCTTACTCGGGACATAAACTAACGATAAACAAATGAAATGTTACACAAAGTGTGTCAATGACTGTCCTGTCAGAAACTTATATACGTGTGAACACATCATTTTCTATGCGAAGATATATGTATGAATGGAAAAATGATAGAAATTGAATACTGAATGTAACTAAAATAATTGATGCAATGTCGTTTAGAATAAAATTCAAATGTTATGTATAGATCACGTAATATTAAACAGTGTTGCTACATAAGTTCTATCTCTCAATATTTTGTTGTAAAAATTACATAATTTTATAGTTTCCAAGAACGCGCGGATAAATATTCTTTACACGTCATAAAGATAACCCATGAAAAATGGTTCTGCTATCTTACCATTAGTCAAATATTCTGAGAAAATTTTCTAACCGCTTGAAATCACTAATGGTATAATTCATTGAAGGAATCCTCATAATCAAGTTCTATGCATATGGAAAGTTTCGAACTTTGTGATCCATTTTCTTCAACACCACTAGACCAATCTTAATTAAATTTTGATTACGCACTCTGATAATAGTGCTGAAAAAATTAAACCTCGCAATATTTTATATATACTTTAGGGAGAAAGTTTCATAATAGGTTGTTCAAAGTGTGGTATAAGAGAATTTGTTTCTTTCTCAACATATACAGTATCTTTCAAGTTCCTTTATTCAGTATATTAAACGACGAGAAACAATATAAAAGGTTTAACTCAATTTGCTTTTCTAGAAACTGAGAAAATGGGTTGAAGTAAATAAAAAATACGATTTTAAAAGAACATCATTTCCGAGCAAACTGGCAGTATCTTATTTGTTAATCCAATAGGATTATTAAAACGTTGGAGTAAATGGAATTTGAACCTGATAACTAAACAGCGGTATTTTATGCATTTGTTTCACTATGTAAAAAGTACAAGACTTATATAATATAGAAACATATATAAAAGATATAAACTAAATCACACTGTTATATTTAGAAACAATTTCCTACTGAAGTCCTATTTCTTTAACAATACTTCCAAGAATACATACATAAAAATCCGCAGTCTACTAATAACATTATTAAAAGCTGCAAACTGAATAATGAAATTGAAAAATGTACAAAAAGTGAAGTTGATTACTTTGATTCTTGAAAGACTTTGACTTTTATTTTATGTAGATAATTACTAAATTTTATGACTGGAGAACGGTAGTAATTCGTATTACAAACATCTAATTAGTACAAACACCATATGTTGCCACTGCACACAATCACTGAAACACACAATTAGTTACTTATCATTGAAAACTTAAAAGTTGTATGTGAACACGCACAGTAACACTAAATTTCTGCCTGTTTTCATTACGATTGTTTATGAATATTGTAAACCTGTGATTTAAACTGTTTCACAAAAATTCCAAGAACCGGGAAAATAAAAAGGAACGCGTATAAACGGTATCGTATTTTTCCTCCGACTGAGATCTTGTCGGTTATCCAATCACCTTATACAACCTTAAACATACCTTATCAGATATGCCAAGAATATGGAGCACAATTATCTAATAAATGGACAGCCTACAAATTTACAACCCACGTAGGAATAGCGCTACTATTAAAACTAAATTAATCTGGCACATAAGCGAAATTTAACATCGTTTCGTTTCGTTATTTTAGGAATTCTTCTGTCAGCTTTCAAAATATACATATTTAGCAAAGTTTATACCATTCCTAACCAAACGTAAATCAATGGTTCTTACTTTAAAACGAAAGTATTCCTAAGGGAAGCACCACTGTGTCTCTTTCTTTTACGAATTATGACAATATACTACAGAATAATCACATCTTTTCCGTTCTTATGACGACGAGCTTCTGTGCTCATACGTATGGAAACAATGATGTCATCCGTTATCACGAGAGCACTCAACAGAGAATTCAAGAACTGTGAAATTAATCAGATCTAAAATTAATATTGACTGTGTAAATTAATTCCATGCCTCTAGATTTATATTACCGTTCTTAATAACTAGCTTGCGAACGTTTATGCTAATATATGATTAGATTGGTGAATATAAAAATGCCAATCATGAATAGCCTGACTTGTCCGTTAATAATAGAGATGCATAAACAAATAGATTGCAAAAATGTAGATACATGATTTAGTTACTTCTTGGAAAACAGTATACAAACTAATTGAAATTATATTGATTAAATAAAACTATGTTGAACTATGTAATCAATATAATTGATTGAAAGTTAAAAAGCTAAAAATCTACAAAATTCAATGGTTTGAAAATTCGAAATATTGTACTTTTAAAAACTTGGAAATTCAAAGATTTGGAATTCAAAAATTTATAATTCGAAATCTTGAATATTCAAAAGCTATTCGATGGCTTAGAATTCGAAAGCTTGAAAATTCGAAGATTTGAAAATTGGAAAACTTGAAAATTCAAAAACTTAGAAAGCACTTTAATCAAATAAAATAATTTTAAAGCTCTGACATATTTTGTTTGAAACTTCTCTACTCGAAACAACAATTTCGTATGCACTAATTTAATGCACTGAAATATGCAAAAATACCTTTATAAATATTCTCTACAATAATTATAACTGATCGTCATTTGACGAAAATCTAAAACACAAAACAAATCTTCACTTTTCTAATTTCTTTCTGCCAAAGTCTGAATTTACATAAAAATACTAGTTGCAATTTGAACTCCACTATATTTTTTTAGTGAATTCATGTAAAAGAATTAAAATCGAAGGTATGAGCGACTACAGGTGCTCTCATTCAAGTACCTAAGGGTTAACCTCCTTTTACAAGGTGCCTACATAAATATCTTCAGGATTCGCATTGCCTGAACCCAACAAAAACTTGTGTTAAATGGTAATTGAATTAGGGTAAACGTAAGTAATATTGAACAGCAAAGTCTCGATAATTAAATAGCAAATTTTACCAGCAACCGTGTATATAAGTTACTTATAGATAATAACAAATCATACTGACAATTAAGCATCAGTAGAATATTCGTCATTGAAAAAAAAAAATGTTTTTCTCTTTTACGGCGTGCAAAAATTTCTAGAAAGCGAATTAAACAATTAAATATTTTAGTAGAGGTAAGCTGCATTGAAGATACACATATATGGAATACCCCAAAGATATTTGTTTACCTCTATCTTTTGTTTAAACAAACATTCATATTTCATAATAAACGTAAAATTCTTTTAGTTTCCTTTATAAACTTTTTAGGTGTTTTATATTAGATATCGCTTTTCCAAACTGCTGAATTTTACTTTTGTTAGTTTTTTTACTATCATATTAAATCATTTGGATTGTTTCACACTTAAGAATTTAGATATGATTATGTATTAATTCCTTTGCCCAGTTGCGTTAGTAATTTTATTAAAAATGTCAAATTTCTCCATTTTTGGCAAGCTTTTAAAATTAGGTGTTCCATATTATCAACGTTTACCTTACATTCAAGTCTGTACAACTTTTGTAAATTGGATTTTTTTGCATGCATCATTTTCGAAGAAATTTAAATTACTCATAGAAAAATTTTATTGGCGAATAATTTAAATTGATATAGAATTGTAGTTGACCTAAAAACTTTAGGCAGCCACTTAAGTAAGCTTAAATCATTTATATACTAGCTATCATGTGTATTAACTTATGAAGACTACTTTCATAGAAAACAGTGAACAATTTATTTTAATAGTTTAAAAGAACCGAAAATCTTGTAAAATGATCCAATAGAGACACGTAAAAGAGCAACAGTAGTAACACATGGAGAAACTCTACTACCGCGAAAATTCTAATTTTAACAGTATTCAAGGACACCCTACCGAAGCAACTCTAAAACATTTCTAAGCTGCTTCTATCTACGAATAGTTGACCTCATAGGCAGTGACCTATATCTTCCTGTTTGCGCTCGCGCGCGCCTCTGAAAACTAACTATGTAATCATGTCGAATCTTGTTGAATGCGTTTAACCGGCACTGGTCCGTCATAGACCAGAATAGTCCTAATCGTAATCAACGAGACACTTAGTTAATGTCACGTTGCATTAATCGAATTCTCGAATTCCACGTATCGCCGCTACATGTAGCACCTATATGTGGGACATCTAAGGTACCGAAGGAACATAATTAAAAAATAACCTGTCACTCCACTGTAAGAAAGCTACCCAAAGAGTATACTGGTCGGTGATCACAATGACTAAGTATTCCCTGTTCAGCTTTGACACTTTTAACTCACTAGATATTATATTTTTGCAGGCACATGTTGTAACTCTAATCATCGTTCACTTACAGTAATCAAGAAGTTTTATGGGAAAAGGGTCCACAAGACAAAATGATGAATTGAGTAAATTTCGATGAAAGGCCCCGTGTCACATGAATACAACCATACACTATTCAACAATAAATACCATTCTAATCTCAACTAATGTTACACTGAAATGCAATTTTGAGACAACCTTTTTAACATTAGAACTACTAAGGCTATTAAAATGACGAGTCACCAATTTACCATAAAAATTATATAAATTTGCAGCGGCACACAAAATAGGAATAAAGTTTCATTTTAGTTGCACCACATATTTCTTTTTGTCGTCAGTTATTTTTACTTTTTGGTGCAAATAAGTATATTTTAACAGTCAATAGTTGCAGTGTTAACCCTTATACTACGGGCAACGGTAACAGCCAAATAAGCGAAATTATCGCGGAACACAGATAAGCGATTTTAAATTTTTTGTCAAGTTTATTTTTTGCTATACGAATAATTATAGTTTTGTGAGTATATATACTATACTTTTTTCTACAAAATAAATATTTCTATTTGTATGTAAATTCATATATTTATGTCTGAAAATTTGTAGAAATTTATATCTTAAATTAGATTCATTTATCAACATATATTAGTTCTGTTATTTTCTGCGTTTAGGTGCACAACTTCTTAAAATATACCCGTAGTTAAAAAAGTAAATATATGACAATTAATTAAAGACGAGAAAGGGCCCACATAGTCACTTTTTTTCAGAAAACTCCTTGATTGTGAAATGTAAATGGTAAAGGATATAAGTACCAACCAAATAAAATTTTTTTCGTAATAAAGAGATGTAAATGTCGAATGCTGAATATATCGGTAAATGCTATAAATTTGAGAGTAATTAAAAAGAACAATGATCTATTAACTGGGTACTTTTTTAATCGAAAAGTTTTTAGTCCTTGAATATAAAAATATGCCACTGTTTTTTTTCAGTACAAATGTAACCCACGCACTATTATAATTGGCAATTATCAGGTAAATAATGACGAATTTCAAAATATTGATAATCTGGATCAATTAACTAATCTTCCCAACTTAACAGGTTACATCAATGTGTAGTAGCTAATCACCTTTTTTTAATTTCTCTTACATTTTACACTGAGAGTTTATACACGTGGCACTTATATCGTTTACCACTTACACTCTTCAATTGCAACCGAATAGTAGTAAATGAATTACTTGAAATCAATGTGTCGGTATCTACTCTACGTGTGCCTAGTCTACTCTATAGAACTCTAGACTACAGAACAGATTGTCGGAGAAATATATGATAAAGAGGAGACGAAACCAAGTGCGAATCTTCTTTTTTCTCTCTAAGGTAAAGTGGTTGGCCTTGATCGTTACCCCTCCAACTGGTATTCGCGATATCATCGTTCATGCCTTATGTCACCGATGCGTACGTCTCATTGTTATGTCATAAACGAGGATCATAGTCACGTTCCTGACTATGCCACTCAATTAAGCGGTCTAGCTGCAGCGTTCCTCAGCATTTATGGTCGGCTACTTTTGACACGTTCTATCATCCTATTCAGTCTCCTTCAATGGATAATCGTGCTTTCGTTTCGTGTTGGGAATAAGGATGCACTTCCTATCCCTGTACCGCTAAACTTCAGAACTTCTAAACTGGAAAACTATGATAGATGGGTTCTAAGCGGATGTTACACATTGCACACCCTTTATAAGGACGTATGCGCAATATCTTCGCGAAAATTAATCCATTCCATAGAAAGCTACATACAAGTGAAAAGTAGATCTAAAAAGCTATTACGCACTTAATTTTAATAGTGAGTTCAGTGCCTGCGACTACCCAACAATATAGTTTCGGCACGATTTTGATAAATTCTTCAGTATACCTTGCGAATAGGTTCTGTTATGACTTCTACCTTTGTAATAGATACATTCTTTTCGAAGCTTGTACTTGAATATAAAACACCTACTTTGAATTGCATTTGAAGCTGCGAATTGAGACATTTCATTCAATCGATCCATATTGCTTTGAGCTTTCGAATGCAAGTTTGACACTTGCAGTACCAATTCTTCTGTAGATTAGTTATACTAACGTTTAATCGATGTTAAAAGTCACGCTTGGTATAGTGTAACAAGCACATAAAGTGATGAAACTACACACGTTAATATAGTGCATTAAAATACAACACTAAACGTTCACTATAAATAGAGCATTAGCGTATTTTCCTTCCTATAGCGTTGTACGTACTTATTAACAATTCTGTTGATTATATATTCGAACTTTCTTGCATCTACTGACGTTAATATGTTCATTTTTTAAGGATCTACATTAAAAGTTAACTTATAAGTGCTTAGCATACTAAACGGAGATCCATAATTCTCAGTAATAAAAACAATAATAGAAACTCTAAAATGAAGACATGTTGAAGGAAAGCATGTACTTTTAGATTATTATCATAAGTTTTTCGATTCTATGTGACGCTTTTGGTAGGTATCACGTGTTCGCTCTTGTGAAACTAACTGTACATGCTCGTGTTCAAAGTAGTATTATAGTATTCAATATGTATTTGGTGGAATGTCGCATGGAATGGTTTGAGCTACTCTAACTGAAATCTAATTTTGCGTCGGTATTTAGGTTTATGTTCCCAAAAAGACGTCGAAATTTACGAAAGAACGTATATACGTATTTTGGTATGGACATATGGTTTGCTGACGTTAAGTTTCGACGAACTTATAGGAGCGATTATTGTAAACATTTAGTAGGAATTATTACGCGAATAGACACATGAGGTCTGTGATACAGCTTTGAATTTATTAGCTGCGTGAACGTCACGATGTTAGAGTATTTATACTGCAAACATACGGTTGATTTTATAATTTACAATGGCTACAAAAAGTATTTGCGCATTTTCACGCATTTTAACGAAACATTCTTAGTTCCGGTTCTATACTTTATTGACGCAACACCAAAGTTTTACATAATATAAAATTCAATATCTTTAGATTTAATTAATTAGTGCTCAAATGTCAAATGTAACAAATACAATAGTGTGTAAATAGCTTTTGTAACCATTGTATATAATACGAATTGTTCAAAATAAAGAAAACATTTTTAACTCAATAATCATATCTATCCTATGATTTAACAAAATAATCTTCATAATAATTATAATATAATATTACGATCTTAATAAATAATCCTCTATGAATAATCTTAACTAATAACAGACTATATAGAACCCTATAATATTGCAAGATACGGCCTTCATATTATAAAGACTTCATTTTCTCATACAGCTATACCTCATCATATCATTAGAATGGGCTAATACAATTAAATAGAATTTAATAAAAATTTCACGACAAAGAATTTAAGAAATGGAATGTAGTAAATTTTAAGAACTTGACTTTATTATGGTAATCCAGATTCGTTCGCTGAATTATACTCTTATTTCTTAAAATAGCTTTCAGATCTTAGAAAAGTCGAATCCTCCGCATAAAAGTGAAATTAGAAACTATCGACCTTAATATCAATTTTTTTATATGCTTCTTATAATTAAGAAGTTTAATAACAAAAAACATAATAGGCTAAAAAATGACGCAAAGAATATAGCAGACTTAAATTGCGATATAACTAAATTTAATTATCAAATGGATTTTTAAAAGAATTATAGTTTAAAAATTTGATGAACGATGTATTCATAAATAAAATGGTAGAAAACTGCAAAACATTTACTTCAAAGTATTTTAAATCATGAACTAACAGATTATTACGCATTTGTGTGAAAAAATAGAACTGTTTTAATATTTCATAGCTTTTTTACACAAATGCAATGAATATTTAATCTTCGTTAACACGTTCAAGTCTGGAAAACAAAGTCGCGTGGCGGAGTCGTTCATTATCACTTTATAAGCATTGGTTATCACGTTCAACATACCTTGCTAAACGTTTCACAGAAGACCCTTTCAAGAAGAGGCTTTCTTATATTCAATGATTTTCCTGGTTCAATTCAAATACTTTTCAATACACGTCTAACCATAGAAAAAACTAAGCATAGAAGGTTAAAGAAATATATAAAATTCCTCGTTAATTCAAAGTAAAAAGTTTTATTCTGTAAATATTATAAAATGTGCATTATTGTGGCTATTTTGTATATTTTTGCAAATTACGAATATTCTATATTTTTTTGCATATTTGAATCTCCTACAAGTATATTAACATCCATAGCTTATTTATAATACTCCTAATAAATATTTAAAATTCAATATGAAATCGTTAAAATGAGAAATTCTGTTTTTAAAGTATTTGGGTTATGAGAACATGCGTTAATAGGTGTTGACGTAATTATTTGAAAATTGATGTATTCCTGTATTATCTCATCAAGTCTTGACTAATGTAAAGCAACTACTTTGCACTTTTAACTTGGTGGTGGAATTAAAAATAAAATTATTGTACAAAAGTATATAACTTTGAAAACATATAACAGTAGTTTTTTTCAAACTTGTGCAGTTTCTCTTTCATTTTTCAAATTTTCTTAACTTTCCTTTGAGCATCAATATAAATAAATAAAAGGCTTGACTATTACAGAGTTTCATTACAATTACAAGACAGAGTCAAAAGCGCGAATGAGTATTATTAGAAAATTGTCTCAATACATATCAAATGTTAGTTAATTAAATACGAATAAATTAATACTCTCAATTGTAATCTTTATTCTGTTAGAATTAAATAATATTTCAAAAGAACGACATCTGTTTGATCAAAACTTTAAAAGCAAATAAGATTCTATTCTTTTTTTGTGTATTTAAAAACTACCATTTGAGCCGTTATTTTTGAAAGTGGTATAAGTCCATTTTTTCATACATCGAGATATTTAAGGGAATAAAAAGAGGATATCTATATCTTACTAAAATTACTATTAACTCATTTTTTTCCAAAAGTGGACTTATACCACTTTCAAAAATAACGGCTCATTTATTGAATTAGATTTAAATAATGTTCCACAAGAATTAAATTGACTTGATCAAAATTTTGGAACTATGTAAATTTCTAATTTTTTACAATGTATTTTAACTCCTACATTATTATTGCTCTGCAAAAGTCGGTAAAAAATTCTAAATTTGTTTGTTATCGATTTAATAAGTAATTATTATGTCTAGTAACATTTCATGATTAAATTACACAATAAATGGTGTGTTAGAAAATACGACCCCTCTCAAAACTACGAAATCCCACAACCGTGTAAGTACGGGTATGGTTGTTAAAGGGTTCAAAAACACCATTTGTTTGATTAAGATTAAATAATGTTTCAAAATAACTAATATTCTGAATATAAATAATTTCTTATATTTTCTTCGTGTTCTTTAAAAGAATCATTTATTAAATTAGGATTAAATTCGAAAGAAGAAAAATAGATTAGTATTCTGAAACTAAGCAAGCTCTTCATATTCACAGTACATTTTAACAGCATCCTTTATTCAAATAAAATTCAGTCCCCTAAGTGATAATCTTCAACCCTAACTAAGAAATGATTATTAAAGACAGGCAAAAATTTGATTTGTCGAACTAAATGCAGAAGCAAAAAATTATGTACGACTGTAATAGTAGGTCTAAGAAATGACAGTTTCTCACGCAAGTAACATTAAGTGAAGCATGGTCATGAAACACCATACCCAAATATACAGATATTTACATGCGCTGTCGCTGCCCCTGTTGCTTGTACACCCGCAACATGTAATCTTCTTCGATTCCTTCCGTTTTGAACGATCTTTGGCCATTTTGTTGGATATTTACACACAACGACAAAATCAAGACAAAACTCACGAAAATATTCGTAATTTACGTTAAATTCCAATGGAAAACTATAACAACACGAACACAATTTCGTTGGACACAAAAGTTTCAGCACAACTATGTACTCAGTCCAGTGGACACGATGTACTGACACGGTGTACGCTACGTACAGGACTAATTACATCACCGACTCAACTAGCCGTCAACGATGTGTGAGTTAGGTCACACGAATTACAATTAGTGCACGTTATCGCTACGCATTCATTGATGACATCCATGCAATTCCAACCGACTCACTTCACTATCGACTTCAATTCGCTCGAATTTTCGATTTCCCCGAACAAATCTTCGATTGTTCCACTGTGTCACGTTTGTGTCTTACAAGTTTGCACCGGTTTGGCGCGAAAATGGTAACGTAAAGGCACCGGATGTATGCAAATGTGTTACCCCGTTCCACTGTATCGCTATTACTGGAGGTCCACGTTACGTAACTGAGCAACGTATTCACCTAATTAGATCTGATTTGTTAAATTGCATTAACCACTACAACCTGAATGCTTCTTTCCATTTTTCCACGATATTTCGTCGCGTGCTAGTAACAGCGGGGTCAGGAACAGCGACTGCTTGAAGATTAATACCAGTTCGACGCAAGACTACCTCTAACAGAAAACGTGACCTCATTCCATGAATCACCAATTTTATAATAGTAGCTACCTTCGAGCTTTTCCGCTACTTTATTTACATCTCATATATGTTTCCACTACCACTCTTTTATTCGTGTAGAACACGCGTGGTCAGATGCAATTGTTGGCATTGAGAGTGGTTTTTCTCGGGACATCGTACGATCGAAAACAACTGTGCTACCATGTAGACCGTATTCACTTACGCTTAAAGCTTGGGTATCGCTTATTTAATGAAAAAGGAAATTACTTAGCTTTTTGTAAGTGAAAAACATGCAAATGAATATTTGAACTTTTACAAGGGTGCTTGAAGAATGGTAGTTTCATTCTAATTATATTAGTCTATATTTATTTAAAATTATTGCTACAAAATATTTCAAATTTCCTTCGGTGAAATAATTTTCCCCTTTTTTGTAGGAACTTCATATACTTTATAACACTCACGTTAAAAATTTTATCATTTTTCTTGCTAAAAACTCCTCCCATTAGGGGACCAGCTGAAAAAACTAGAAGGATCCAATCTACGCTGTCCTCCAGCAGAACGAAGAACAAAGTTTCATGTCTTCTAAAGACGTTCTCATTAATCTGCAGTTTTATCGCAAGTGTTCATAAAGCAACAAATTCATTGAAATTTTGAAGGAAAGACAAGAAACTTAAGAAATAGGAGCATAAATTTAAGAAAAAAGAAAAACGAACAACTTTAATCGTGGAAATTTTATCCTTCGCACGTTAAGTTGATCTAATAGATCGTTTGTTACAGCATTTCTTACGTTGCTTCCAAATTTGTTCAAAAAATTTATGAGCATGGCAAAGTTTTTGAGTAATATGCATTAAAAAATCTTGCAAATTTGCACTGGTAATATAAGTATAGTAGACTCATCCAAATACACTTAAAATGAATTTTCTGCTATCGTTTCGCTTATTATAAAAGACTAAAACAGAAATAAATTATTTCTAAAAAATGAATAAAAGGAACTACAAAATACCATTAAGAAAATGTAGTAGTTCTTTTTGTAAATATGTCAGTTACAAATACGTAGCCTGTAGGATAACATTTGGTTTTCGCAATTGGTATTAAAGAGCGCATAAAAAATTGTACTAAAATTACCGTTTAATAATATAAATTATTAAAATAAACAAAATTTGAAGAAGAATATTATAAAGTCTTCAGTTAATAAAACTACCACAGTATTATTTTTATAAAGAGGTTTAAATTTTTTCTACAAAAATGAACATATCTTGAGATGAAACCGCTTCTAACAAGTGCGCAATATATGTGTTCTGTATGAAACAGTCTGCTAAATTTTTGGACTCATCATTTTCTCCTTATGCGTTTACACCTTCATCACTTATCCTTTTGGTGCCACATCTTCCAAACCCAAGTTTATCAAGACAATATTATTTAATGCACTTTACCTTTAAGCTAATAATATTTTAAAGTTTATAAAAAACAGGTTATCATTTCTTCCCCGATACCGCAATGATTTTATAATAATTCACAGAAATAGATTTAAAAAACTGAGTGTCAGTTCTTACTTGTTTAATTAATTGCAATTTTAAGATCGAGTGATTGAAATGGCCGAATCATAGGATGTAATTTTGTATTACAACTGTACCAAAATAAAAAACATAGAAAGCAAGTACAGTGGAAAAACTTCTAGTGATCCTACTAAACATAATCGATAGAGTATATTATCTTTTATTTTCCCTTATATCATAAATCGAGAATACTACAAATGATCTCAAACTTTTAATAGGTAATGTACATAAGCTGTTCATTGTAAGGTTGTCCTCAATTCCTGAATCATTCAGAAAAAATTTTCTTTTCTAAAGAAATGTGATATATACATGATACGATAAGTGAAAATCTTCAAAAATAAATAACGGTTGAAAGTGTCGTCACATGAAGTTAAGAAGTTAGCGAATAAGTCGATAAATAAAAGAAAACCACAAAATATTTTTGCAAGTACATACTAACCAGGCCAGTGATGTTTTGAAAAAATTTAATTTGCGATGATTTTCTTTTGTTAATTTTCCCACTTACACGAGTTTCAATAACTTTTCAACTTTTCCAAATTTTTAACCAAAGAAAACTTCAGCTATGAATTATTAAATCCTAGCATATGAAATAGCCGTTTGAACGTTCTGCATTTTTTATCATATCGTTTATCTATGGTTTATTTCAATTATTCATATCGAAATTGAACGTCAATTTATCCTCTTTTGCTTCGTATGTTTTTAGTTTCAAGTATTATTGAAAATTGTTCAGCATTTTCATTAATGCAGTACAATGATGCAGACAATGTCGTTAAGGAAATTCCAAGCATTAAAATATAAAGTATATCCTCTTCCGAAATAATTTCCAGAATTGTGCGCGTGTTCTCATTTACGGTACATAATGTACTCAAACAATAATATCTGCAGAGGTTAGTGTGTTTCTCGATCACTTTTATCACGTTCTACGTGAAATTCTCAGAAACAAATTGCGCACCATTGTTTTTAAAAACAAAAATCACACAAATTAGTTATATAAATTCTGATATTTTGGTCGTGAATCGTATTTGGCGACTTGCCATGCAGCAGGGGTTCGACTAACTGCACGAATAATATGGTACGAGATGCACACCACCGGCTGTTGCATAACAGCTGAAGCAGAATGCGTATAGGTACACGGATGATACGTCAAAACAGTCCACTCAAGCCTATACTTCTATTCCTGCCGACTAGCATAATAATCGCACCACTCGTTATTATGCAAATTGCATCAATAGTAGTAGTAACGCGCCCTACTTCATTAACGTGTACCGTTTTCTGAGTTTGATATTCGAAAAACGTATGAATGATTTCACTGTCACATTCAATTCTACTTATTTCAAATCATCATTTAATTTAGTTTCGATAAACTAAGCTCGAGAGATTTTAGTATCTTGCATTTTACGATTAGTACTTAACAGTATTATATAGAGTTTTTCAACAGGAGCAATAGATCTTTGCTAATCGATAATAGCCATCTTAGAAATTATTTTGCTGACACCTTTTTTTAAATATGTGTACTGTACTATTCGCCATTTAACTTCGAACCGCTATACGGTCAAATAATGTATGAAAGTAGTACAAATTAATCACCAAGTTCATGAAACGCTGACATCAATTGGTGTTCAAGATCATCTAATTTAACATCTTTGGAATACTTTTTGTGGGGCTCCATCAAATCTCAGACTTATACCAATAAACCAAAATCAACTGATGAGCTTATGAACAACATTACTCATGTTATTGATGAAATAAAGTTTTAGTTATATAAAAATGTGATAAGTAATTGGGTTTGCAAAATATGCGGTATCAAGAGAAACCGTGGAGAACATTGAAAGTTATTGTTTTCTATACTTAATGACACTGAATATAGTTTAATTACAAACAAAAGTTTTTGTAATATTTTACATACAAGTTACTTTAAAAATTATGAAAGGGAATCATCTTTGTCTATTATATTAAAGACCTATCAGGTGAATGTCCCAATTAATATATTTGTACAATATTATTAAAAAGAAATATAACAGCTAAGCATTCAGCTTCACTCGTAATTTAATCACGTGACATAACTGATAGTGTCAAGAAATATCCTTGCGGTTTTTAGTTTATGCAGGTGCAATAGACACACTTTGGGTTTCGAAGCAATATCATTTTTGTACAAATTGCAACACTCTTGAATGTACATATACTAATAGCTACACTTACTTTGAAATCAAAGAGATTAAAATAAAATATAATAAATATAATTAGATTAACATTTTTATAACTTTTTAATACAATAATGATAATAATATTGTATTTGTTATAATAAACATGTTATAAGAAGCATTACTTAGTATTGTAATAAAAATCTATGCTTCATAAATAATTCACATTTATTAGTTTAAAAAATAATAAGCTGACAGAGATGAGCAGAAAATGGAACAACTGCGAGCAGAAATAGGTTCATCGCCGTCTTTGTGAGCAGAAATAGTGTCATTCAAGCAATGTAAATATTATTAATCATGAAAATATGTAAAATCATTCTTTTTATAACTAATATATGTGTATTCATCAAAAGTACAATAAAGCAACTTAATTTGAATTTTTATGAAAAATAATTATTTCACAACTTATTTTATAACAAGCATAGGCTTAAACGTGCCAAAAATGGGTCATTCACCATAGTTTGGTATATACTGAAAGCTTTTTTCAATAATGTCAAAACTTATAAGATTAAAATACACATATTGCAGCAATTTCGATGGTTATCAAATTATATAGTTAAAAGGATGAGGAAAAAACAGTAAAAGTCTATTTTTGGTAAATTTTGAGATAATAGTTCCATTTTGTTGCTCTTGCGATATGCATTTGCCCTCAACTCAAATGCAAAATGCATTAGATAATATTATCATATCGAGCTTGAACTTGGAAGACGTGAGACAAAGAGTATATGCGGTGAAGAACTATAAACACGTTAGGGAAAAATTATGAGAATCCAAACATTCCCTAGATTCTTTCACAAGAAAAGATTCGACACGTTTCCGTATACTGCATTCATACACGTGTATTCATCTTAAGACAATTCATACACTTCTGTAGGAAAATTCTCCGCTAAATTAAATTCATTAATATCTTGTTAAACAGATCATTTAGCTGATTCTCATACATGTTTTGGTGTCAACTGCGAGAATCAGATTTTGTATCACATACTCTATTATTTGTAACCAACATGGATACCTTTTTTTAAAAAACTTATACCTTTTCTTTACAATATTGTACAATTATTTTTATGAATTTCTTGAAATGATTGACTTTTGTTAACGTCTTCCATAATAAAGGAGAAGACAACAGAAAATCGACTAAAGGTATATTTGGATGAGTTCAGGGTACTTACATTACCTTATGTATATTATTGGAAAATAATATTTTACAGAGTTTGAATTACATTACTCGAAAATTTTTCCCTCAGCATAAATCTGGCAAACATATTTCAAATCAACAAAAAAATAATGCAAACAAACCAAGGCAACTTAACATGAAAAAATCAAATTTTAATGACCAGTGATACTTGTTTCTTATTTCTCTCAAATTTTCACTTATATTTCTTAAACGTCTTATCATTTCTTCGAAACCTTATTGACTTATACCTTACTAAACATTTATAACAAAACTAGAGTTAATTAAAATATAGGTAGATAATATGATGTGTTGTTTTTCATTTGTTTCTTCCCTATTACACAACGGAATTAAATTTATTCACATAAAGAAAAGCAGTTAAGAGGTCTATATCTTGAAAATCTTCTGAAAGAATTTTTTTGATAATATTAGAGAAAATGTTTTCTTCTGATAAATTTTATTCTATTTATCATATTCATTATATTATAATTATTCCATTTCAATAATAAGCCCTTAAATATTATTTTTAATGGCAATATAGGATTAATGTACACACTAGAATATTGACGTAAAGTACATTATAAAAGGTCGCTTGGACATACTAAATGACACCTATGCGAAACATTGGAATTGTCCCTAATGTTTAAATTAAAATTTAAAAAACAGCCTACAAGATTACTGACTATCTTTTTTTAGAAAGTACTTAAGGGAACCATTGAAGGACTTTTTATTGTATTTTCCTGCCCCTATTTATACCTGGATATTAATTCCAATCAATACTTAATAACACAAAAAAACAAATACATTTTTCAAAATCGCATCTCTGATGAATCCATACCCATGCTGGATATTTGATCGTAATTTCAAACTCCCGAATTTCGATAGCATTTGTTGCAACAAAAAAATTTTATTTGCAATGTTAAAAATTCAAAACATAAGTTTCATTAAAAGGGTTATACAACTACTAAAGGCGTATTATGGGGGTTTCTAATTTGACAGAGAGGAAATGGAGCAACCAGGAAGGTAAACTAAACAGAGTGTGAACATATAGCGGTATTAAGGAGAGGTATATGTCTGTGCATGTCTCTGTATATGTGTTTCCACGCATGGAAAACAGAGAAAAGATACTCTGGAAGTAACTGACAGTATACACACAAATACACGGATCGTTCATTCAACTTTTCTTCATATATAAAAATCGGAGAATTATTCTAGAATGCAATATAGCAAGGAAAAAGAATCCAAGGTAGAAAAAATACATTACTAAACTCTGATAGTATTAAAAGAAATTTGATTCAAATACTAATAAGAAATTTGTTTCAAATACTAATAGCTAATATACATATTTAAAGTTGTAACGGATACAGGCCATTTAAAAGTTAACATATTAGGTTGTTACGTATAAAATGGCCATGTTTATGTAGTTTAAAACTTGCTAGTCACTAATTAATTCGAAGTGTTACTAAATGATACTTATTTTATACTAAATTTGAAGCTTACTGAATTTCGAACTGTTAATAATCCTTAATTAAACAAATTTAAACCTTAGTGTCTAGAAAAAGTATTTGTACACCGTCGTATTTATTTTGATATTTAAGTGCTAATTAATTAACCCAGATTGTATTAAATTTCCTATAATTCAACAGCACTCTTGTATAACTATAAGAAACCCTTATGTGACTAATCAGCTATAACTTATGGGACTCTCATGTGTCATGGAAGTGAGACGAGATTAAAAAAACGCCTGTTTGAAAATGTAAGTATGTGCAAATACTTTTTGCAGCTACTGTAAATAATAATACAATGTAAGTTTTTTCTGATGTTAATACTTACTTTAGGGTGAAGTATAATTTGTAAATATACAATTCAATATCGATTTAAAAAATTTTTTAATGAAACTGTTACAAGAAGTAAAACTTGAAAATCGTATTTGACGTGACTTAGAAATGTTGGCTATATTTGTTATCCTTCAAAGCATAAGAAATATTCCTTACAAATTGAGAATGCACCTTTTAATTAATTAAAGTCTAGGAAACTTCAAATTACATAAAATCAGCCGTTTCGTATGGAACAATTTGTTAAATGCAAAAGACACTACTATAGTGTTTTATAAAAATGAAGTTTAAAAGATATGAATGATTCAATGCGCGCGCGCATGTACGCGAGAAAGATAATTTACGTACCCAATGTGCTGATATATATATATATATATATATGTGTATATATATATATATATAAATACAGAATGTTACGCGCACGTGTGATATGTGAAAGAGTGACAGAAACAGAGTACAGACAACTTACGGGTATAGGTCATTTGGCCCTGGTAGTAAGAAGGAAGGTACACGTGTTGCGCGTGTTGAGGCTGCCCGTACACATTCATGGCTGCCATGCCGATTTCATCACCACCTACATTGTACGCGGTCGAGTAAGGTCATTTTTTTTATCAAAACGCTAATTTCGCACCATAAACACTGTTGCTAAATTTCGCTATCACTGGGTTGTTAAATAGCTCACTTTACGTAGGTAGCAGGAGATAAGCCTACCATTGTTTTAACTTAGTTTGTTGGTTTGCTTGTACATTTAAAAGTTATGTCAGCATTTCCACATTATCTATTTGAATGCAACGACAAACTAAAACTTTGGAACATCTTGAACACCTTTTGATCGAAAACTGTACTCTTATAGATTATCGTGATACATATATGCTTTAATTAGCCGTTGCCCTCAAAAAGATATTTTTAATGAAACTCAAAAGTTCATAGTGTATCAATACTTTTTTTAGTCACTGTAGTACTTCAACCTCACCGGCTAAGAAATGGAACTTGGTTTTACATTTCTTATACACATTCTGACATTCCTTCACACATGTTACAAAAAAACATAACTTAATTTATCCTATTCTATGTATTCTCTTAACTATTCTTTTTACTACTTTTATTACTACCTACTCTACGCATCTTATACTATATATATATTCAAATTTCAACTTCTAACTACGACGAGAGTAAACGCGAAGTGACATCTCTATACTATGGACCGGTATAATTTTGGTACCAGTATTATGCCAGCAAAACTATACCGATACAGATTTAGTAAAAATTACTAATTTGACGGATCTTTACCATTTCGTCATCAAATTTGAAAATTGAAGATCAATTATTTCTATTCAACACACCCTCTATCTTTAAGTTTATTATCCCATTCTAGTATAAGGTAAACTAAACGTGGATGATGCAGTTATTTTTCTTATATTGGAACATGCTATAGCGTATGCTATAGTTGATGCACAAATATGAGTAGAGCGTAAAAGGGAATACAATATTGTGGGGTATTAAACAAAGGTACAGAATATCGAGGTGAGAAGGGAAAAGGAGGTGGCGTCGTAGGTCCAACGCCGCTACAAAAGTCTGGCAACGATAAGAAAGGGGCTCGGGGAGGGAAGCGAAGAGAGAACGAAGCCGGGTGATCGATCGGGCCCTGTGATTGAGGAGTCTTGATGCGAACGCGAAGTGCACCTGTAATTCGTGCTAATGATAATTCATAAATAAAGTGAAGAGAAGTTGAAGTTGAAAGATTATCGCCAACAATATTCAATTCCACTGGTCCGGCATTCCATTTTCAAGTTATAGAAATGGTATCGATTGGTTGTACATATTCATTCTTATAACGATCTCGGTACTATGTGTACCGGTTCCGGTATAACAGTGGCAACATAATTACGATAAGAAAATAGTGCCGGTTTTAGGTTTGTGCTTAAAAGTATATTGAAAATCTTGTGATGTAATAAAAAAAAACCCGAAAAAATTGCCGATAAATATACATAGGTAAATATATCGGTATTTCTATATTTCGGTTTCTGTAAGAGTTATAAATGTACAATCGTAAATACCGGTATAATATGGTATATTTACATTTCGCTGTAAGTCTTGACTCTTTGCACCGTAGAATGCGCAAGAACATTAGTATCGAAATCGGTGTTTGATACTTTTCACTATGCACTTCATAACGCTTATATTAAAATAAAATCACAGTTGCACAAGTTTTAACATTTTAATATATTTTCATTTAAAAAATTTGAATAATATAATATGAAAAAATATTTTAATAATTAATAGTGCAATTGTCTGATACTTTTTCAAAACATACAACTGCACATAATTCTATACCATATTCTTGACATTCATCACGTTCAATTCTTATTCTTCACATATGAAAACGTTTCCATGACATAAACATAATGTGCAAGGTTTCAAACACGAGATAAAAAGTTGAGCCACTATAACGACGTTCCATTCAAAACGATAACGTTGGGGAAAACCACAAAATATCTTAAGCTGCAGATCAATGAAAAAATTTCGTGTCTTTCCATTACATACGTGTTTACGCACATCTGCAAACGAAGATGTTCTACACTTGCTATTCGTTTTGTCTGATCCATATATATGTAAATAGTTTAAGGACAGAACCAAAGAAAAAATTTATGGAAGTACATGATGATGTAAAAGCATTACTTATGGAAACTAATGATTGAAGAAATGCTATACATTTTTATATTGTATTTCCATTTAAAAAATATATTTTCTTCTTTGTTGAAATCAAAAAACTGTCTACTTTTTATGAAAAATATCCTCAGCATCAGATGGCTAACAACACAAATAATTTTTTTTTTGTAATTGACTAGTTTCAGTGTTTCCTTAGCCCACCGTATGTATCATAAAACTCTCAATCAATCAATCCAAATTATAATTTTATTTTGGATCTGCCATTTCATTTCTATTTAATCTTTATTATTTTCACGAATTTTTACTACTAATTTGTAATAAATGAATTTGACATTCTCCGAACACCAACGTAAACATGATAATAAAATATTTAAAGACCATGGTACATCCAGTCCAACTCATATTTCATCGAAGGTCTCATTTAAATTTTATCAAATGTCAAACTCAAAATGAATTAAAACTCTACCATGCGCAAACAGGGGTTGGAAACAGTTATATCGGTTTCGGCTCTCAAAACCGTTACAAGAACTGATACAACTCTTATAGATACATATATCATTTCAGGTTCATTTCAGTTTCTGTTACTGTTCTTCACAACCAATATTATGTCGGTTCTATAACCGTTATTTTTTGGTTCTGTATCGGTTACCGTTCAGTTCTATATGTATTGTATTCGTGCATATTGTATATTCTTATTTAAAGCAGACGATGTCATTTGACAACAATATTGTTACTACATGCACCGCTGTTGGTCTCTTGCATACATCTCTCCTTGTCTCTACGATGCCATCTTGTTTCATACACAGGAATGACACAGAAAATGTGCTTTTCTTTCGACAATATTGGGATTGTGGAACCCAGTTTGTAGAACCTCATTCAAAACAAACGATTTCGGTTTTGTTAGTATGTCATTATCTCATTTGTTACGAGATACGCGAGGCAGTAGTCGCGAGCTCGTAATGAGTTGGTTTCAAAAGTCCAGGTAGTGGGACGAACGTGATACCCCGGATTAGGCTCGGTTAGGAATAAGATGGAATGGGTAGACGAACTGGCGTATAGCTAACGTCGGGAACCACGTGGGTAAGCTTTTGGTGGATGAACCGGTATATGGCTAACACTGGGAACTACAGAATGGGTGTAGTGTTCATGGATGAACCGACGTATGGCTAACACCGGGAGCCACTAGAAACGTGGACGAACCAGAGTATGGCTAACATCGGGAGCCACAGGTTTATTAAGTTTTGGATCTTGAAGCAGGGTGATATATCTCGAGTGGTAAAAATATATCGGTGTGGTCTTACCGGTTACACTGTCGTTAATATTATTCAGAATAGGTTTCTAATAACAAGACAAATGAACACTAACAAGTATAAGTAGTAAAGAAGCAGTTACAAATAAGTTGTGTTACAGAAATCTACGTTGTAATAGTCTATTCTCAACGGCGAGAGTGTCCTCAGCTTTACGCAGCACGAGCGCGGGAGCAGTCTTGCAAGGGAACACCATATCCAAGTGATAATTGCTAATTTTAATGAAAGGGTATAGCCGATTAAGGGGGTCAAATGTGCCCTTCAGCCGATTTTGATCGTGCATGGATCATTCGATAGGTTATCAAAAATAAACAGCTCACCTAAATTTTTAACCCCAAATCTCACTCAGGGGGGTAGTTACGGGGAAAATTCGATTTTTCAGTTTTTGGCCAGTTTTTCCCATATACTAACAGCAAAAATTCTGAAAAAAATCTGATATATTGCTAATAATGTGGTACATGTTATGGAATTTTTTCAGATTGTTTCCTTTTAAATCAGAGGCGTGAAAATTACAAAACGCAAAAAAATGACAAAAAGTGCAGATTTCGTATTAATGCAAAGACCGACTACTTTTATAAAATTATGGTAACAACATACTATCATAACTATTATCCTCAATTTTTTTCAGATTTTTTGCTCAGCTGCGCCATAGTCAAAAAAATCAATAACCGTGTTTCGCAGGGATTATCGTGCGAAATAACCGCTTATAATTGACATTTTAATATTTCTTGTATACAGTGAGCAGATTAAGTGTTCTTTAGTCTTTCCTTATTTATACGAATGGTACATAAATAAAAATAAGTAAGTTAATCAGATAAATTAAAAAAATGTCAAGTCTATATACCATAAAATTGAACAGAACACCATGAGTGACGGTGGCAAGGTGGTAAGAGGCGGGATTGTGGAACCGCTAGGATACTCTTTTGTCACAAGTTCAAATCCCGCTCGACTTCACTTTTCCTTTACAATTTTTTTTCCTCTTTTTCTCAATTATAACTACATACGAATCAAGAATATTTGGTATTTGAACAATGGTAAGTAGTATTCCTGAAGGGAAAAAATCTTTTTCAGTTTTAAAACTATTATTTTATTAATTTTCCATTTTTAATATACGGTACCTAGTGAGAACATGCAATGTTTTCTGTTAACAATCAAGATTAGCGTCAAATAGAAGAGTGAGCTCCAATTCGTTTATTAATAACATGATAAGAAATTCGCCGCACCGTGAGGTCAATCACGGTACTTTAACACTTTACAGGATACGTGAAAGCGGAAGCGAAGAAACAATAAGAAACATTTAAGACACCAACTTATGTGCAAACGACACAACGTTTAAAAGGTAAAAGATTTAATATTGAACTTGTATTTGAATTTTGAAAACAATATAAAATCAAATTATGTATTCATTACGTATAGAAGATGATAAGAAATACCATAATTAAGATGATAAGTGGCTAATGAAATAAAAATTGTTTTTTGTTATTTTAAGTTAAAATAATATTAAAATGATTTAAACATTTTTTGTATAAATATTCTTGATTCGTATGTAGTTATAATTGAGAAAAAGAGGAAAAAAAATTGTAAAGAAAAAGTGAAGTCGAGCGGGATTTGAACTTGTGACAAAAAGTATCCTAGCGGTTCCACAACCCCGCCTCTTACCACCTTGCCACCGTTTTTTTTTTTTTATTATTCATGTTTATTGATAGACGAAAATAATACAATAATGGTACCAGGGGAATCTCCAATAAACAAAGGAACGCTATTACAGTATTTTTGTTGAGACATACAACGCTGAGTTTCAGCTAGACGTAGTCTTACGATAGTTTCGATGGATTACGATGTCACGTTTGCGGTCTTACTAAGTAATTAAGAAAATAAATGAATTAGATTTCTTATCGGTTGGTAGATTAATCCAGAAAATTCGTCAAGGAAAAACTGGAAGTCCACTTTCTTTTTTTACTGTTTTGTGGAAGAGTAGGATAGGTAGAGGAATGACAGACAATAGGAGGGAAGAATAAGGGAGGAAAATACTGAGTTTTTTACATCATATTTACAATATATACAAGGTACTTTTCATATCTACAGAATGATATTTATCGCTTTTTAATTATAGGGTACATAGCCACCAGAACTTTTTAGTGTTTTGTTTATGGTTGTCTTTTATATCCCTTTCAGGTATTGCCATATTGAATCTCCACAGGGGATTTGGGGATTGACCGTTTAATTTTTTCTGGTACAGGATTTTTTGGTTTCCTCTATTTCTCTTTATGTGGTAGATGATGGGAATATTGTTTTGATCCTGTAAGTAGCTGTTTTGATCTAAATATATAAAAGCTTCAGGGGGAATGAAGCCTGTCTCTAGTGTTCGCGCGTGGTACATGGGGTTTGGCAGCGTACTGTAAGATATTAGACTATTTTCGGTTATTTTTGATGCGTGGGCGAAATGGTTTCTACAGAGTCTTAATAAGTAGCAGTCTATACGGTGTATCTTCGCAAGATCGTAAATTCTTTTATTTTTTACGTATTTGGTATAGTTGCTTGCTTCTGACCTGTACGTACTTAGGCAGGTTCGAATACATTTTCTTTCGAATATTCTGACTTTTTCCATTAAAGAAGCCGGTATGTTATACCAAGTTGGACAGCTGTATGTGATTATTGGTCTTAATAGCGTTTGGTAGCAGATAATTTTCGTAGTGATGTTTAAATGTTTGGAATAAAATAATCTCTTTACTTTCCAGAAGGCTTTTTTGGTTTTTTTCAGTTGAGTTTCGATATGTTGCTTGAAGGTCAGTTTCTCGTCGAGAATTACCCCTAGATATTTTACGCATGTTTTATGCGGTATGATTTCGCCGATATTTTCACTTTCTCTTATGTAGAAGTTTTTACAATGGATTCTTTCAGAGTGACTGAGATTGCTAAGGCTTGGTCGGAATAGTATGGTTTCACACTTGCTTGTATTAATTTCTAATTTCCACGTCTGGTAATAATGCCGTATTTTTTCGAATAAATTTTGTAGTTCAGTTTTGATTTTAGTTATTTTATTACCGGTTACATAAATTATTAAGTCGTCGGCAAATGCTATCGAACGTTTATGGGTTGATGTATTTAGATCGAACAAATTTAGTACGTCGCTGTTATATATATTAAATAATATGGGTGAGTTAACTGTGCCCTGTTGGATGCCGTTTTCTATGGCGAATTCTTTACTGGATGTGTGAGCGCCTTCTGACATAACGAATGATTTGTTTGATAACATATTCCACACGACTTTAATAATGTACAATGGAAATTTTTTTTTTATCATTTTATAAATTAGGCCCTGAATCCAAACGGTGTCGAATGCTTTTTGAATATCGATGAGGCATGCTGCAACGCGTTGTTTTGCGTTTAAGGCCCAACATATATCTGATGTTAGTTTATTTATGGCGTGCACAGTGGAATGTCTGTAACGGAAGCCGAACTGATTCTCTGGTATTATGTTATGTTTTGAGCAAAACGAATCTAACGGATTGTTAATAACTATTTCGAAAACTTTACTAATATTGGGGAGTAGGCTTATAGGACGAAGATTTGATGGTAGCGATCCGTCCTTATCTTTTTTTGTTATGGCTATTAGCTTGGCTTTTTTCCATTTAATAGGAAAATACATATTATTTAGCGCGTTGTTAAATATTATTGTGTAATACCATTTAATTTTATTCGGGAGGTGTTTGAGTACTATGTTCGGAATTCCGTCGAGGCTCGATGATTTTTTGTTGTTTAATTTACTGAATATTTTAGACACTTGTGTAAAATTTGTGAAATAATTAAGGTCATCGTCGGGTTGTTTGGGATTGTCAGACGGATTTTCGTTTGAGAATTTGCTTACTGTCCTTTTTTCAGAAACGTCAATTTCTATTTCTTCTTTTAGTTTATTTGTTTCGTTTATGATAATTCTGTTTAGTTGTTCGCGACCCAAGTGTTCGTTTTGTTTGTGAGTTTTAGCAAAATGTGTTCCTATGACGTTTAATTTTTCAGTTACTTCTGATATGATAAAATTGCCTTCATTGTCTTTGTTTGTTAGATGTATATTTATATCTGCTTCCTGTAGCAGATCGGTACTTTCTCGTGGTATCTTAAGAGGGGGAATGCAGCTCGGACCTTTTGGTCTAAATATTTGGTTTACTTGGGGAAACATATTCTTTGAATCCTTTGTTGGGATGTTTTTTATTTTCTCGCACCAATATTTGTTTATAGAATTTGAGAATTCTTGCTTCAGTTGACTTCTAATGTTTCGTAGGAGGTGTTTATAAAATTCTAACTCTTCGCGCTTATCCGTTGTATAATTACGTCTGATTTTATTTATTTGGGATAAAATGTAGCTTTTATCTTTTTGAGTTTTTGTTATTTTTTCATTCACATATGCTTCGCATGAATTTCCATTTTGTATTTTAGGGACAGTTTCTTGTATACCGTTTTGGATATTCTTATCAATTTCATCGATGAACTTGTCAATTTGGTCGTTAGTTAGGTTGGTATTGTTATCGATGTTTATGACGCAGTTTTTTGTAAGGATCTCTTGGAATTTTTCCCAGTTTGCTTTTTTAAAGTTTAATTTTTGTTTTTTATTTTGTGTTTCAAGATTTAGAAGGTCGGTAGTGCTTGTATTGATTTGCATGATTATTGCATTATGGTCGCTGTCATAGTCAATGGTTTTAAGTGTATTTGAGGAACAGGCGTTAAAAAATTTTAGTCGCGTATCTGCTAAACATATGTCTAAATATAAACCTCCACTTGGGTAAGAAGGTAGTTCGGAACTGTACAGTTTTATTTTATAGGACATCGCATTTTTATCGATCCATGATTTTACAAATGTTCCCCTAGGATTGTTAGTTTCGTTTTTCCAGCTTTTATGTTTTGCATTTAGGTCACCCGCTAATAGGTAGTAATTTTCAGTTTTATCTAGTTGCAATATTTTGAATAAGTTGTTAAGTTCATCAGGAAATTCTTTATGGTTTCCACAAGTCGCGTAGGCTGAGATTACGAAGAGGTTTTCTTGTTTATTGAGCTTTATTTTTATAATTGTGGTTTCAAGTATTTTAGAACTTGTTATTTTGTAGTTGTGAATCGTATCAAATTTCAAGGGATTTTTTACTAGTATTGCTGTGCCTCCTCCTTGGGTAGAATTCGGCCTATTGTGTCTTATAATGTCGTAATTTTGGAACTGTACCTTGTGTGTCGTATTCAGTTTAGTTTCCGAGACTAGAACTATGTCGGGATTTACATTTGTTAGTAGTTTAAGGAGACTGTATCTTCTTTGATTTGTTATTAAAGAGTTCACATTAATTGCTATTATTTTGAGCGACTTTAGTAATATTTTTTTCGACTTTTGTGGTGTGAGTTGGTTATATACTTGGGCGTTATTTATCATGGGGTTATGGTATTTATCGTGCCAAAGATGGAATCTATCCTTTCTTCGTTTATTTTAATAGATGTTTTTATATCGTTTAGTTGTGTCTGTTGTTCGTTTAAAGCTTGGAGTATAGTGTTTTTAAAATCTTCTATTATGTTCATAATATTTAGCGGTAGAGTATTGTTTCCTGAGTTATTATTTGTGGTTGTACGCGATGCGTTCGACTTTTCGTGTGATTGTAGAGTTGGACTTTTGTTTATATTTATATTTTGTTTTGTTACATCGGAGTATTTTAATTCCGGAATATATTTACGGCTTATTTGCGCTATTCGGTTATTTTTTGGTTCTTTAGCTTTCCGAATTTTTTCCGCGAGTTTATTTCGTATTGTGATTAGTTTTGGACAGCCTCTGTAAGAAGCTGGATGTCCATAAGCTTTACAATTTACGCAGTATATTTTAGTTTTGTCAAGCGTATCTTTTTGTGCTATTTTACACTCCCCCGGTCCGCGAGGTTCGATGCATTTGACACAGCGATAATTTAGATTGCAATTTTGTGAGGTGTGCCCTAGTAGCTGACATTTATGACATTGTGTTGTTTCCTGTTTCCTGATTTTTTCCCACTTGACGGTGTAGTAATGTAGGTATTTAATGTTTAATAAATTTTTTATGTTACTTGTTGACGACATTTGAACTATGTAGATTGGGAGCAGAGTGTTACTTGCGATTGAATTTCTAGTTCTAAAGCGTGCCACTTTTACAAATTCTATGTCGGGTAATTGTAAGTTTTGCAATTCTGTGTATATTTCTTGCTCAGAAAAACTATTATCTAGGCCTTTTAGGAGATAGGTTAGTGGCTTTTTGCACTTTGGCGTAAACGTGTAAAACGCGGTATTGGCTGTTATTAAGATTTTTTTCATTTCGTTATAGTCGCTTAAGTTATGCATATACAGAACATGCTTATTATTATTTATTCTCTTAATGTGAAAATATTTTGTTTTGAGATTACCCTCTACGAGTTTTACCGTGTCCTTGGGATCCTGGTGAAGTATATTTATTGGCGGAGGCTTTTCTTTGTTATGCGTAGACGTAGATGAGGCGCGTTGGGTAGCATGCGCTGGGTCCGTGCAGGCGGGATGCTCTTGCGTGGGGCTGATCGTCTGTGCTTTTGGTTTATGGCTCGTTGGTGCTTCAGGTATGCGTCGTCCAGGGAAATTTCGATCCTTATGGCTTGAGGTACCTAGTCGGGCCTGGTACCATGCTTCCTCGTTTTTCCTTCGTATTTCTTCGAGGGACGAATTTTTTTCTTCTAACGTGTCATTAGTATACGAGTGCGCCGATTCCAGCAATGCGTATCTGTTGTTGTCCGCAAATGGCGAGTCCTGAATTTCTCGAGTATCCATTTGCAGTTTGCTTTCGAGTTCTTGGAGTTTGGCTGATAATTTCATGTTTTCTTTTTGGAGTTCCTTCATCGCTTTTGCATTGTCGGGTGGAATTGACATTTCGCCATCTTCGGCTGCAATTGAATCTTCTGATTTTTGACTGACCAGAGAGATGTTATCAAAATCCTGCGTCCTTTTGTTTCTACTAATCAGATTTGGCGTGGGATTGAGTTTGAGTGATTTTTGTTGACCAGAATCTGCTGGTGCTAGATCTTTTAGCGCTTTCTTGAAGTATGACTTGTTGGCATCGTTTTTTTTAAATTTCGTGTCACTTAATTCCGACGTAGATGGTGCTATGCTGGCACTTTTCCGTTTGGTTGATTTTCTTGTGTCCCTTTCGGATTTATTCATGGCGGATATTGAAACATGTTTTTCAATAGAAACTGCACCTTCACTTATAGTTTCTCTGTCGAGAATGTTGGTAGAAAGTTAGTAGGCACTGACACAATTCTTTTTTTTTTTTCCACTTTTAATAATCCAATAAGGTTTATATATTGGGCAAGATGACGCACTGGTTACTCATTTCGTATAGAGACACTGTACACTGCTATTTATGTTTATTTCTATGCTCGTTAAGATAGTAAGGAGCAGGTAAGGGTAGCTTCAGGTAATGAGGTCCGTTCAGGTCGAAGGCTCTAGGCCGAATCACCTTGCCACCGTCACTCATGGTGTTCTGTTCAATTTTATGGTATATAGACATGACATTTTTTTTTTTTTTAATTTATCTGATTAACTTACTTATTTTTATTTATGTACCATTCGTATAAATGAGGAAATACTAAAGAACACTTAATCTGCTCACTGTATACAAGAAATATTAAAATGTCAATTATAAGCGGTTATTTCGCACGATAATCCCTGCGAAACACGGTTATTGATGTTTTTGACTATGGCGCAGCTGAGCAAAAAAAATCTGAAAAAAAATTGAGGATAATAGTTATGATAGTATGTTGTTACCATAATTTTATAAAAGTAGTCGGTCTTTGCATTAATGCGAAATCTGCACTTTTTGTCATTTTTTTTGCGTTTTGTAATTTTCACGCCTCTGATTTAAAAGGAAACAATCTGAAAAAATTCCATAACATGTACCACATTATTAGCAATATATCAGATTTTTTTCAGAATTTTTGCTGTTAGTATATGGGAAAAACTGGCCAAAAACTGAAAAATCGAATTTTCCCCGTAACTACCCCCCTGAGTGAGATTTGGGGTTAAAAATTTAAGTGAGCTGTTTATTTTTGATAACCTATCGAATGATCCATGCACGATCAAAATCGGCTGAAGGGCACATTTGACCCCTTTAATCGGCTATACCCTTTACAGGGTGGATAGCTCTCAAAAAAATATTTGGCACGTATTTTTTTTATCGGCAATGATCCATGCTAAGAGGGTGAAAACAGCCCCCAAAGCTAGGGGTCGAAAACATATTTTTGGAAATATTTCGTGATCTAGGGGACCTAGGACAAACATTTTTTTCCAAAATGTGTCTTTTCAAATGCGGGTGCCGACCACTGAAGAAATTTATAATAAAAATAATTTATTTCAAAAATATATTAAAAAAAAATTACTTTTTTTTACCAATTCTCTTGTTAAAATTGAATCAATTTTTGTGTAACTTTATGTATGTAAAGAATGGATAAAAGTAGACGATACGTGTTTTTGCGATTTTTTGTTTCTTGCCACATAACATAAATATTTAGACCGAAACTTTTTCGGATCCGTGCGAATGTGAGTATTCGAGCATGCGTGGCAGAAGCTATTGTACACTATAATAGTATTAAAACTATTAATAAGTCGTCCGTTATCCCACCGATAGCCGGAACAGGTGTCGCAGGTATCTATGACACGCGATCATGGTGCCGCTATAGGAGCTATTGTGTACCTTTATGACCCAGGTTGCCTTCAGTACAAGTAACAAACCCATGGAGTATTTACCTTGAACTTAATATTTTCCACGTTGTGAAATATATGGTAAGGCTGAAAAGAGCTGATTATTTATAAAATTCTGGCTGCTTCAATGCTGTCTTTTCTACTTTAATATATGACAAAATCATTACTAGTGGTGACGTAAATTATTCTAAATAATTGATACAGTAGTAGTATTGTATAAAAAAATTACTAAAACATAAATGCTCTTGACACCAGGGGCATTTAAGTATTACTTCATCACTACAATGGGAACAAATCATGGCAACTAAATTAGTAAAACAAAAGTCTACTGGATTTTCAAATTCAGCTGGCCTATCATCTGTATATCCACATCGGAACCACCCATACCGGAATAAATTTTTGTAACGTGGAGCTGATAATTGATTATGGATTAACGATTGTAATTTAATAATTGAATCTCTAGAATATAAATTTACATCAATGTTTAATGTTATTGCAAAATCTGATATCTTTCTGGCAAAATTTTTCCAAACTCTAAATCCAAAAACATCAAGTGGTTGAACTAGTGGTGTTGTATTTCTTGGAATTGTTAATACCTGCAATTGTTTATCCTGCGGTATTGCATCTTTGATTAATCTCCTCGCTGTAACCACCCCATGAATCTAAAAGGAGAACTGAATTTTCTGGAGCATTCGGAATGTAAACACGTGATAGCCACGTCCTAAATAACTCCTTCGTCAATTTACCCGATTTCGAAGCCTCGATGTGGATATTCGATGCCGTAAACATTCGCGTTTGTACACATGGACCTAACTGTCCAGTTGCTTCTCTCAAAATGATGAAAAGAGGCGACAGTAAGGTTACCTTGACTGAAACAGTGAGTTGTATCGTATAGCTATGTGTAATCGCGGATGAAGATTGAACAGAAGCACATGTATCCTTTTCGCCTTTATATGATAAAGTACTGCCAGAGTGCATTTCCAATTGAAAACCACTTTGGTCAGTATTAAAAATGTTTGATTCTCCATGGCTTTGATAATACTGTCTTACGTTTGACACAAAAGTGTCAGCTGCAGCATTTATATGGACTAGACTATTACTATAATAACATGTAATTAATTTAGTGGTTTTTCTGGAAATTATGTTGTGTGCGTTTTTAAATTTCCAAAGCCAATAACTAGATGCTTGAAATCTTTGCAAATTAACTGACTGGTTTTCATACATTGCTCACTGTCTCAAGTCAATATTGTGAACTATTATCTGTTGCCTTCTTGACTCAATAAATCTAGTCAATGTCCCATGATCAATTGCTTTCAATTTGTCGAAACGGGATTCAACTTTACTTACTTGTTCTGCCCATGTGTATAGTTGTCGTTGTCTCTTCAACTTCTTGAATCTTTGTTGGACAGTTTTAAAACTTAATCGTTTCTTTTTTCCACTTTGCCAGAAATTAACGGCCTCTTGTTTATATTCAAAGTATATGTCTGCAGATTCCTTACTATCTGGACTCTCATCTGGCGAGCTTGATGATTCCTTCAACGTGTCTGCAGACGTGGACGCTTACTTCATTTCCTCTGGATGAAAATTATCAACTACAGTTGACTCATCCGTTAGATTTTCAAATATAAGTTCCTGGTCGGTTTCTATTTCCGCATGTCCAGATTCGGTATACCCATTGATTAAATCAATAATACTACATGCCAGTTCAATTTCCATCCCGTTAGTAGGTGTTTCCTTCTTGCTGTTGTCATGATTGTATGTTTCCATCAAAATGTTAATAACATTAATGAGAGTAATTTTCATATTTCTCAAAATGAATATGACAGAAAATATTAGGTACTGTTATATAAATCAATATGAAAAGTAATAATGGAAAAGAATTCAAGCAAAAAATAGGAAAACTTATATACTAATTTAAAATTCAGTCTCCTTCTCCAACGTGCGGGAGCAGCAAACAAGTATTAGCAGCAATTGACACAGTCAGATAAAGGTGTCCATTGCAAGGTACGCTTCCTTTATGTGTTTCCAAATGTGCTAGTAAGTTTATCCCCTCTTTACCTGTATTCACCAATCAGAATTAACTACACCAAGTACTTCCTGCTCAGGATTATATAAAATGCCACGGCAAAACTTCGGTATGGTCAGTCCTTACCTGCTCTCATCAGAGCTACCATATATTTCACAACGTGGAAAATACTAAGTTCAAGGTAAAACCTCCATAGGTTTGTTACTTGTACTCCAATTGATGGTCTTTCGACCACGAGTCAGTTGAAGGCAACCTGGGTCATAAAGGTACACAATAGCCCTTATAGCGGCACCATGATCGCGTGTCATAGATACCTGCGACACCTGTTCCGACTATCGGTGGGATAACGGACGACTTATTAATAGTTTTAGTACTATTATAGTGTACAATAGCTTCTGCCACGCATGCTCGAATACTCACATTCACACGGATCCGAAAAAGTTTCGGTCTAAATATTCATGTTATGTGGCAAGAAACAAAAAATCACAAAAACACGTTTCGCCTACTTTTATCCATTCTTCACATACATAAAGTTACACAAAAATTGATTCAATTTTAACAAGAGAATTGATTAAAAAAAGTAATTTTTTTAATATATTTTTTAAATAAATTATTTTTATTATAAATTTCTCCAGTGGTCGGTACCCGCATTTGAAGACACATTTTGAAAAAAAATGTCTTAGGTCCCCTGGATCCCGAAATAGTTCCAAAAATATGTTTTCGACCCCTAGCTTTGGGGGCTGTTTTCACCCTCTTAGTATGGATCATTGCCGATAAAAAAAGATACGTGCCAAATATTTTTTTGAGAGCTGTCTACCCTGTAAATTTCATTAAAATTGGCGATTGTCACTTGGATATGTTCCCTTGTTAGACGGTTAGGACTTGAAACTCACGTAATAGAGTAATATTCGCTCGAAGGGGACTTGGACCCGACCTCGCCCAGAGCTTCAGCATAACGACGTTCTAGGCTTATACTGAATACATCTGAACCTAGACTAAACCCACGAGCTCCAGACATAAGCTCCTTATATACCCCAAACATCCGTAGAACTTTTAGGGAAGGGGTATGGGAAAATTCAGGCCGTGCATCTGCTACGGCCTTATTGTATAAAATATTCTATAAAATGGAACCGTAATCGATACAGAACTGAAAAATACCGGTTATAGGGCTGATATAGAACCGATATAATACCTGAAGAATCGTAATCGAAACCTAAATGAGCTAGAACCAATCTATCCACAAGTTATGCCATTTCTTTGGTTCTCATAACTGTTGTAATCAGAAGCGACGTATAAGAGCCTGAAACAGTTATTTTCGGAACTGTTTCTATCCCTGTGAGCAAACCACAGTTCTAGTCTTAGTTAAGGTGCATATCATCTATCACAGCGTGTTGCTGTCGGCAGAGTCGGAAGGTACAGCCAAACGTTCGCTTATACTGCCCACCCTAAGGGATAAGCACTACCTGAGTAAAAATTAAAGCAGTCATCCTTTCATCGAATCATCCGGCTAAGGTACTCAAGATTCCGATCCTAATTCTTCTGGCTATAAAAATGTTTATTCTTGGGTTTTCACAAACACAATGGATACAAAATCCTCGTGATCGGGACGTAAATTAAGGTATTTGTCAAAAAATTGTGATAGGATGAATGTGATAATCGATTTAGTAGAATAAGAGGTCCTAACAGTTTATTGGCTATCATATCCATTCACACATAAAAAAACCGATGATAACAATTTGCTTCACGAATTATATGTGGTAAACAGAATACGCGAACTGAATTATAGATTTGATGCACACATCATGAGAACGTACTGCGAAAACTGCTCTCATTGAACAATTTGGTGAGAAGAAGACTTGTACATGTTAGGTCTGATACGGATGCGGCTACTGTTTATGGAGAATTCTCATCACAAGAGAATGACTGGTTTTTATCAATGCCAAAATTCTTCTGCTTCTTATTCCTGGATTTCTTTTAACAACTTGTAGCAGCTCGCCTGTACCCACCACTAGAGGGACATACGAAATAGGACTTTCTCGAAAGCACTCATTCCAACTACCCCGTCCATATATGTACTGCCTTTAACCTTCCTTCCAATATCCCAATGTTCAAGGCAGGGCCTGCTAGGTAGCCTTACTGATGAGTCCACTAGCAGGCCCAGGACGAAACGCAACACCCTTCCTTTTTCCTACTCTATCCCCTCTCCATAGCGCCACAAACTCTTAGCACGTTGCGCACTATATAACCCCTGATGACTTACAATAAAATCATGTATTACGTCATCAACATTCGACGCATATGCATTTACTACGAATAATGGTTCGGACAGTTTGTTATGTTTACATAAACATAGATGGAAATAGAATCTTATAATTATAGAACACGCACATCTAGTTTACTCATTGCTTCATAAAATTCACCCAAAATGTAATTTTTACCACCTATAGAATTATCAGAAAACTCAATATGATATTTCAATTCGCCATAATGCAAGTATGTTTTGCTTTGAAAAATTTTATTTATAGGGCCCTACTTAGCAGAAACACACTGGAATACGTTACTGATTATTCTTTTTGAGTATGCCATTCGCAAGTACAGTCTGTAAAACAAGAGCTTGTGCGCGATGTCTCTGTAATAATCAATTTCCTTGTAAAAATTTGTATATAGATCGAAAGTACATTTAAAGAACTAATACGCCCTGAACTTAATAGGGAGTCTAAATCTCCAGTGTTACCCATTATAGTTTCACAACGATTGCGCATACTTTCGACTAACCTTTCAGCATATGAAACCGGTAGAGACCTCCATATGTTTCGAACACGACAAACTAAGGCTTTTAACGTCAAAATACGTTTTCCTCGGAATTTGTATTTCATAAGAGACCACACATTTTCTATTGGGCTGGCATCGGGTGATTGAGATAATCAGTCCAACACGTTAATGTCATTTCTCGCCTTCCATTCGCTGCAAATATGGCTGCGATGTTTCGGATCATTGTCCTCTTGAAGAATCCATTCGTTTCGATCATCACCAAACCAACCTTCTACAGGCTTTAAGAGACCTCTTCGGTATAATTTTATCATTTTTTCTAAATCCAAGTTGTCAGTAGAAATGCGTGAAGTACCGAAACCCCGAACGTTGAAGCAACTCCAAACATAGACTTTTATTGGGTGTGGTTTACAGTTCTTAGAATGAATCCTTTTCTATAGATAGATCAGGTACGTTTGATAGGATACCAGACCAAAAAGAAAATTCATCTGATCAACTTTTGTTGGAAACATTTTTTTGTCAGATTATCGCAAGTACTTGAAAAATTGTGAAAAGTGTTACGTGGGACACCCTGTATATGTGGCTGCCCTACTTAGAAATATACATTCTCCATATTAATCTCCACTTCTACTCTCACCCAACATGTGCCACCCCATATCCTCAATCAGCTGCAGTAGCCGTTCTTTGTTATATATCTTGCCTTTCCAATGACTCCTCTTTTTTCTATTACGTCTTCGCCTTGCCTAATGCTTGTTGCTGTTCTTGCATTTCATACTTCCTTCAATCATTACCATGCCACCACTGTGCATTGGGAGGCAGGTCCCTAGACCGGTAGTGCCAGAGTTAACATGCCCCAGGTGCAAAACATGTCCCACCAGTTGACTTACTGGTACCGCGGGATCCGGGCAAGCCCCAGGGGTAGGGTCCCCCTGACCCGGTAGTTAGTGTTGCGTTCGCGGGGACAGTGGTTGAAAGCCAAATGCTGGTTAGATGTCATCTACCGAAGGCCTGAGAGATGTCGGCTTGTGAGCAGCATCCTATCTGCTCTGGCACCACTCTGGAAAAGTGGTAGGACTTTGGAAAGTGGTCTCGTTCGACCTGTAACGTAGTGTTGAGCCCTGCCGGCTCTTCATCGCACAGGTAGTAAGCGAGCTAGGCTCCCAATGCGTTCATTGGGCATATCTCAATGCAATGCTGGTCCCGGCCTTCTGTGCAGAGCCTCATGGTGTGTGTGCAGACGTAAAACTACGCATAGTGCATCTATTCCATCTTTACAACAGACTTTGTACCACCCACTCTATCCGTACTTCCTTTCCTTGTATATCCCAGCATCTTCCTATTCCATTATTATCCCCCCTCTTGTATTTTCCTTTCTCTTCATTCTTTTTGTAAACTGACATTTCTATATTTTGTACACCAACTTTTTCAGCATTTTCTATCAGCCCTATAAAGTCGTACCACTCAATGTATTTACATATTTCTTTATCTTTTTTATCTTGCAACAATTTGTGAACATTTTCGAGCATTTGGAAATGATCATATTCTTTTTGGTATTATGAGATCCAGGAAATGCAAATGACAAACACTAGAGGGTATTGGAAATTAGAATTTCTCCTCTATACTATCTATTAGGCTGGAAGCATCCATTTTTTGCGACTGTGACACAGAACACGGTCATTCTATGTAAAAGAACACTTTATAGATTTTATCTGAATAGTTTTATTTTTTTTTATATTCACTTTCTCATTATGTTACCTGCGATATTCCAAAAAAGCAACTTTCCTCTTTTCTTCTGTTCAACACTTAGTTTACCTCAATTACATCTTAGAGATTGTTTAAGAATGCTGATCTATCTTCTTGCTTTTAATCGTTTATAAGTTAATTCAATTACCTTCCACCATAAGTTTATAAAAATCAACCTTTATTTGTTTGTCATTACTCCTTTCCATCTTTATTCATTGCATCTTTCGTTTTTGCGTTTCTCTTTATTTCCCTGATAAGTCATAATTAATATACCTTTTGTTCTCCAATTTTAAAATTCTCATTTATTTTTCATTATTTCTTCTTTAATTTTTCTATAATTATGCACTTATTATCATTCCAAACTACTTTCACACTTTCAGTTTTGTTATTTACTCCTATTTCTTCATCTGAAAATTTCTCCTACCTCTGTTTCATCTTCTGATTTTACATGATTTTACTTATTAACAATTATAGTATGTCTTCTTTCCTTTCTGTCATTTGTCTTCATCAACATCTTCATTCTGTACATTTTTTCCTTAACTTATTTTTTATTCTTTGCATCTTCACTTTCTTCTTCTTTCCTTCCTGTTATTTTCTTCTGTGTATCTTGCTCCAATTATTTATGTTCTACTATATTCCTTAGTCTTATGACTCTTTCTAACAAATCATTCTTTCTTCTTCTCATTTTTGCCCATGTAACTCCAATCCTATGCTAAATCCCCTCCAATCTCTTTCATGTTCTTTTCTACCACATTTATTTCCTTCGACACTATGTTCATACAGTCAAACATCACCTTGTTTACATACTGAACTTACTTCGTTTCTTTTTCACTTCTTTGTTTCTCTTCTGCGATTTTTCATTGTGCCTGTTTCCCATTATAAAATCTTCTATCATCCATATTTAGCCTAGCCCTTCCCTCCATTTTTCCGTTTCTGCTGTTCTTTCTCTTCTCTAACTTTGCAGCATTATTTTATCTATCACAAATGTTCCATTTTTTATTTACTTTATTCGTATTCTACTAGTTTTTAAGCTTTTCCACCTATCCAATGTACATTCTAACCCCATCAATCTACTACGATCTTTTTCGTCCTTATTCTCTTCCGTTACATCTCTAAATATATTCACTTTATTTTCTTATTATCTACTCTATTTCCACATCATAATTTTACTATTTCTATGACTATTCTTCCTCCCGAAATAAAATTATACGCTTTTTCGTCTACATACCACATTTTAACTACTTCGCATTCGCGCCGCACATAACCAAGTCCCATCACTATATATATTTATCTTTTTATTCATATGTAACGATTGAAAATAATAATTGAAAATTAATAAATTACCACTTTATATAAATTGCTATAATAAATTGTAATTATATAATCTTATTGGATAGCAAATGTCTTTTTATTATTTTTTATGATATGTAAACAAAACAGATATGCAAGTGAGTATTTTAATTAAGCAAACAAGCAAACCTGTTAGATACATTGCCGTTAAAATTAGTTATTGCTTGGACGAACTGGTTATAAAGGAAGAAATTTAGTCTAGAGTATGCATTACTAGATATCTACAACTCTTACACAGATAAACATAACTCTGAGCTAATTTTGTAAAATATTGGACCATTATAAGATTGAAATAAAGTTATTACTAATGTATTGAAATAAAAGTAATATTACCTGTACAATAATATTACCTAGTTCCTAAGAAAATATAAACATTATATGTTCAACAGATTTGCAGTTGGTTACCGAGTTTTATTTATGCATCTAAAAACTATGCGTCTATTCAAGGAAGTGAAATATTTTCCTCAAAGATAGCAACAACCCAGTGAACATACGCTAAACACATGCTCTTGCGAAATGAATGTAACATAAACGCAACAAAACAAGCAAATAATAGTACCATGTAGCACCTTGACTCTAAATTAGAAATATGGCAGACAATAATTATAATTATTTTAATATTTTCCTTTGTTTTATGAAACAGAATGCGTTGTAAGTGGTATTTAGGATCGAAGTCGTAAATATTTAACAATGGGTACCAATATTTTCGCTAATCTAAAATGGATTGTCGTCTTATGATTAACTTAGTAGAACAGTGTTAAGAAAATTGGATGGATAGTATGCATGCTAAAGTCTGTCTTCGTGAGTTTTCATGCACTAATTACATGCATATTTAAACAAACTGTGAATAATGAAGAGTATTAAAATGAAAAGTGCCATTTTCATAGTCTTTGTGTTATTTTAATTTAGTTTTACACCTCTCTACAACAATAATATTATATTTTCTTATAATAAACTGCAATTTATAGGCAGTATATATATGTAAAGGTGTTTTATAAAATGCTATCGAAATATACAAATTTACAAAAGAATTTTGAACAATATATTTGTAACTTGTATATTACTTTTATATAAAAAATATTGTGTAGAATATAACAATAATTGTTTTTATCCAATTGACCTAAAATTCAAATTTGTAAAAAATTTGTTTTATAATAATATCATTTATAATAAAAATGAATAATTTCTCTCTTTTTAAGTGAAAACAACTTAACTACTTGTTGCAAGTAAACATTAGTTGTGCACTCTTAAAAGAATAATTACATGCAGTAAATTTGCACGTGTATAAAGTAAATATTATTGAAATCAGAATACGTTGTAACGTTTTTCTATATACACTGTTAACTGCTGCTACACCTAAAAGAAGCGTAATACAGAAGCAGAATTGCATTACAAGCATATTAACAGAGCATCTATATTATCAATATTTATTTAGTATTCTAGTGAAATAATGTATTAAAAGGTGACATATGTTATTTTGAACAGATCGAATTTGAAAATAAATTAATTAAGACAGCAGATTCAAATTTAACTTATTGACAATACAAAACTAAATTGCTTTTTAATTAGCTAATTTTTAAATACATTTGGCTACTTTATATTACTGCAATAACTTTTATCTTAATATTTTAGCATTTAAATGTTGCAAAACTATACAAAATACACCTTTGATTAAAGCAACATCTGAAATGATTTAGAATAGGAATTAGTAAACACTTACCCCCTTCATCTTCGCTATCACTCATAAACGTCTCTTGCATTGATTCCGGAGCTTGTACTCTGTATTTCTCTTCTATAGTAATGGTATGGGTCGTTGTAATGACGGTTTCAGTAACCACTTTCAATGTTTCGATGACACTGATGTAACCAAGTTTTTGTGCAATATCCAAAGCAGTTTGGCCATTCTGTAAAATAAAAGTAGTTGTAATTAGGACAAATAGTTAGAGTAGCTAGATAAATAAAACACCCAGGGTGTCATATAACTGGTGGTAGAAGTAGGAAAATGGTGATTCTCTATTAAAAATCGAATCTAAAATGTAGAATAACATATTTTTTATACAAATCTTTGTTTCCGAGAAAAGTGACTCTGAAATTTTATTAAGTACACGTGTATTTGATCAAGTCAAAGTGTTATTTTGGACTTTTAATTTTTTAAATGACACAATCATTTTGTCGTTTAACTGTTCAATATGTGGCATGCCTTTCCAATATATTATAGATTTTATATGACTCTATAAGTAATAATCTAGCAATGATGGGTCTAGCAATCATGGTGGCTAAAGTATTCTTCCACCCCAGCGATTCAATACTTATATTTTTCATTTAAAAAATTTCGTACTTCACAACTGAAGTGCGATAGTGCTTCGCCATGTTGAAAAATTAAACTATTCCGAATTTCATGAGAAACAGTTTCCAATTATGTCGGCCATATGACACGTAGCAAATATAAGCATGCCGCGTACGTGCGTATTTAATAAAAATTCGAAATCATTTTTATCGTAAGCAAACCCTCGTATGAAAAAGTTTCATTCTACATTTTTTATTGATTTTATTCTTTTATATAGAATCATTCCCACTTGTACCATTTGTTACACAACATCCTATATATCCAATTTCTTACAAAAATAAACGTACATTAGTGGTAGTGTTTGGTTTCGCTTTTCCTTCTAGCAATAAATTGATCACTAACGTGTGACCCTGTTGAGCAGCTTGATGAAGTGGCGTATATCCAGCATTCGTGCTACTGTCAACAGCTGCGCCAGTTTGTAACAGGAATCGTACCATAGCTGCTTGGCCAAAATGGGCTGCCACATGTAACGGAGTATAACCAGCCTATAAAACAAATAAATATTTACATGTTTAGAGCTGCCTTTAAAATATATTACTAATATCTTTTAATTATTGTATTATAATATACCTTTGTTTTAGCATCAATCTGAGCACCATTTTTAACGAGAATAGAGGCAACATTAACTTTGTCTTCTTGTGCGCACAAGTGAAGCGGCGTGAGACCATTCTAAATAGGAAAAAAAATATTAAATAAAAGAAAAAATTATAAATCGTAAAAGCTTATAATAAATAATGAAATACCTTTGCTTTATGATTTGTATCTGCTTTGTGCTCAATAAGAAGCGTTGACATATCGGTATGGCCTTCTTGTGCACTCAAATGTAGCGGCGTAAATCCTGCTTTTGATTCCGCATTTGCTTTCGCACCGTATTCCAATAAAGTAGTTGCAATATCCATCTACATTAACCATAAAAATTACGTTTTAATGTTGCCTATTTGCAACATGTTAAATAGTTTAACTAATGCATATTTTTTGTATTATTTACCTGATTTTTGCGTGCAGCAATATGTAATGGAGTGTGACCATTTTTAGCCATAGCATGAGGTGATGCACCCTTATCAAGTAGAAGTAACGCTACATTTTGATGGTCATAGTGAGATGCTACATGAAGTGGAGTTACTCCATTCTACAATTAACCGATTAAATTAGTACTTAACATACAAAGTGGCAGAAATATTTTATTAAAATAGTGTATAAATCAATCTAAAATTGTGACTAACCTTTCCTTGAGCATCAACTGGTGCATTCTTTTGCAACAACAATCTTGCTACGTTCATATTGCCATATTTAGCTGCCAAATGTAAAGGTGTGAATCCCTTTTTGGTCGTCGCGGTAAGCGATGCGCCGTTTTCTAACAAAACGGATGCAACCTATAACGAAACAAGAATTTGTAAATCAAAATTTGTTACAATTATTAATAAGTAAATACAATATTTAAAATTGTACCTCTTCTTGGCCCTCTTTAGCTGCAATATGAAGTGGTGTATATAAATCTTTCGTCGTAGCATCCACATCGGCACCGTGTTGAAGTAGTAACATTACAATATCAACATTGCCTAATCGGGAAGCAACGTGAAGTGGTGTTTGTTCTTCCTGCAATTTTTACAGTTTTCATATCTACTTCAGCATAATTGAATTTACTATGTTATATAAATGGAAGGTGCATAAAAGAATTTGAAGAAAAAATGAAAGAAATGAATGCAGAATTACAATATTTTCTAATAATTCTATAATGTGGATATCAAAATGAAAATTAAAAGATACTAAATTTTGTTTTTTACCCTTGCTCTGGCATCAACTTGGGCACCATTTCTAAGAAGTATCCTGATAATATCAGTCTGATTCGCTCTGGCAGCTAAATGCAAAGGCGTTTCGCCTCTTACTGTTGGTATATCAGGACTAGCTGCATGTTGCAGTAAATAAATCACTATGTTCATGCACCCCATGAAGCTTGCTACATGTAGAGGCGTCAATCCAGACTAAGCAATAAAATGAGTCTATTATTACTAAAAAATAATAATATTCCTCTTTTTGTGTTATTATTTCGATATAAGGTATCGATTATTCCTAATAATTTCTCTGTTTCTAAATAAAGGCAAATATAATAATTGGTACTATAATATCTATGATGATGTGTACCTATTATATAAGGTATTAAACTAAGGAAAGTGGATTACTGAACAGATATAAAATGTGACTACTATACCTCTGTAGTGGCTTCGATGCTAGCTTTGTGCTTTAAGAGAAGCTCAACGACTTTCAGTCTGTTCTTCTTGCAAGCAATGTGAAGTGGAGTAAAGCCGTTTAGAGCTCGTGCGTTTGGATCGGCATTTCTATCGAGTAGAAGTTTAGCCACTCGTACATGTCCACAATGAGCTGCCACGTGTAACGCTGTCAAATAATCTACCGTCACCTCGTCCACGGGTGCCCGATGATACAATAATATCCTTGCAGCGTCAACGTGATCTCCTTGAGAAGCCATGTGCAACGGTGCAAGACCATTCTGTCAATGAAAAACAAGGCTCAACTAATTCTAGTCTCCTTGCACTTCAATGTACATTCCGAGAAAATCCTTACCTTTGTTTTGGAACCAATCGGTGCACCTTTCTCGATTAAAATGTCAACGACTTCGTGATGACCCGATCGTGCCGCGCAATGAAGAGGTGTAAGACCGTCTCTCGTTTTCGCTTCGATGTTAGCTCCCTTGCTCATCAAAAGATTCACCATTTTTATCTTTCCCCATTTTGCTGCTACATGCATTGGCGTAATATTGTGCTGCAAAGTATTATTATACATTATTTCAATTTTTTTTACATTTCATAATATGTAGTTTAAACCGACATTTTTCAATCTTTTTGCCTCGGAACTCAACGTATTTATTTGTAATATTACCGTGGACCAAATGGTTATAATATAAGAATTTGGAAAACTTCATTGGCCAATATCATATTATATAAATGAAGAAAATTACACATATTTAATAGCAATTTCTGCATATGATAAGTAACAATCAGTACATTTCTATTTAAAGCGGTACGAATTTCGTGTTGTAACAGATATGTATGTACTCCAATTTTATAAGTTGAGAAACACTAGTTTAAGCTATTAAAAATTTCTCACCTTTGCCGCAAAGTTTACATCGGCTCCTCTATCGTAAAGCAAGGAAGCAATTCGGTCGTTACCATAATGTGCAGCTATGTGGAGCGGCGTGAAACCGCTCTTCGATGTAACGTCGGGATTATGGTCGTTCTACAATGGAAGCAAAAAAAAATTGTGAATTCCTAACTGTTGAACTAATTTCTTTTCGCATACTGATCAGATTAAATGTAGGGCCTTAGTGACAAATTATTACGACATACTTGCAAAAGTAGGGCAGCCGCTTTGCAATCGTCTTTCTTGGCAGCAATGTGCAGGGCAGGCAGTCGAACTTTACCACGAGTGTCATTTTCCAACAGAACTGCTACCACCTTATCGTGACCTTGTTGCATTGCTACTGCTAATGGGGTGAAGCCATCCTACAAACACATGCAAAAAGTGTTCTATTTGTTGGCTACAAATCTACATACAAGCTTAATAAAGTATTTATCATACCACTTTTTTAATCTCATTACAAAGATAATGTGTTAAAATATATGTGGGTGTTTTAAAGTAAAGTTGTATTAAAAATAAGTAAAGTTATGTTTCACCACTGCAACATTTGACAAGGGAATATCGATTTTAGGTACGAACCTCAGTGGCCAATGTTTGATTGGCACCTTTACTAAGGAGGAACTTGACTACAGAATCATGATTTTCTTGAGCTGCCATATAGAGTGGCGTAAACCCATTTTGTGACTGTGCATTCACAGAAGCACCTCGTTGTACAAGCAATTGTACCACCTCCTCCTGTCCAGCTGTAACGAGATATTAATTTCAACTTGGAATGCTCATCCTACGTATATTATACGCAATACACTACTTTTTACCCAAAAATTATGTAAATGTTTTTTAATTGAAAAACAGGAAAATATTTTTTATATCTTTTTCTCACAAGCACAATAAAAAATAGAACGTAAGCTATAAAAAAAAGCCTGATAACGAGAAAAACCATTTATCACTTGTCCTTAAAAAAATGCATGAGAGATAAAAATGGTAATTCTCCTATTTACCAAGAGAAGCGATATGTAATGCCGTATTTCCCTTTTTGGTAGCGGCATCGACCACTGCACCACGGTTAAGAAGTTCTCTAACGATTTCCAAATGTCCATCTTTAGCTGCCAGGTGTAAAGCGTTTAAGCCATTCTGCAATTAATGCATCTTCGTACATTTTTATACTCATAAAGATGTCCCATATCGAATATATATTCACTGCTAGTTTTAATGCTATTTGTACCAATAAGTTCCAACAGGTATTAAAAGAATTTTAGTAAGTCAGAATTAGGGTAAGCGTAGGTAATATGGAACTTTGTACAATCTCGATAATTAAATAGCGAATTTTACCAGCAAACGTGTGTAGGAGTTCCTTATAACCAATAACGGAACATACTGACAATTAAGCATTAGTAGAATATCCGTTATTGAAAAACAAACGTTTACTCTTTTGCAGTGTGCAAAAATTGTTGAAAAGCGAATCAAATAGTTAAATATTTTAGTGGAGATAAGCTGCATCGAAAAAATATGAAATACCTAAAAGATATTTATTTATTTCTACCTCTTTTTTAAATATTAATTTTTCATAATAAACATAAAGTTCTTTTAGCTTTCTTTATAAACTTTCTAAGTGTTCCACATTAAATACCACTTTTTCGAACTGCAGAATTTTACTACTATTAGTTCTTCTACTATAATTAACAATTTGAATATGATTATGTATTAGTTTTGTCATCCAGTCGCGTTAATTTTATTGAAAAAGACAAATTTCTCTATTTTTGGCACAGCTTTTAAAATCAGGTGTTCCATATTACCAACGTTTATCCTGTAGTTTAAATTTAAAATATGATACTTATTTTTAATTTTATTAACTTTATTAAACAAAAATACTGGATTTGACAAGGAAAGCAAATTAATTAATATTTTATTTGCATCTAATAATCTTTAAAAGAATTGAAATCATACTAACAGCGTTTGAAGCATTAATGTCCACTCCCGATTCCAGATATTCTAAAACCTTCTCCAGCTGCCCTGCACGAGCTGCTCGCAGAAATGCCGTACTAGGATCACTCTGAAAAATAAAATAAAGAGGGAAGGTTGTAATAAAATTATACAGTGAAGCTTGGTATAATAAAAAAAAATAAGGCTAATGAATAATTGATAGCGTAACGCTACTGTTTGCATACTTTCTTTCGCGGTTAAGTATTGCGTGTGTGTTTAATTATTCGTCACGTTCTTCATTGCGGTTGTTTTGTCGTGCACCCATCAGATATGCTCAACCAAGCAAAGAACAATGTAAGGGGACACTTGTTACAACTCCTTTAATGTATCACTTATTATCCCAATCAAATACCCTCTTTACATTGGTAAAATGTAACGTGGGTTATCTTTAACTTAAGTCTAAGAGAAATCTAAATCTTAACACTAAAACTATCAGCAACTAAAGCACACCTGTTTATACCTACTTGAAAAAAAATGTATATTGCAAGTAAAGTCAATCTTTACTTATATTGTGTAAAGAAAATTATGGAATATTCTCAAAAATGCACCGCTGCAAGTTTATATAATTATTTATGATAAATTACTAATCGGTCAATTGACCGTGTCGGTAGTTTTAGTGTTAATTAAATCTATAAGTGTTAAAATATTAGGTTGACGCATATGAAATTGTCAAGGCGAACGTGTTAAAAGTTATAACGCTTCCAAATTTTTTATCGGTGGCATGCCCTTTATAAACGTTAACTTTTTAAACTAGTTCTTAACTACTTCTTAATTTCAGTTAAAGTAAAAAAATATGTATGCCGCGCTACGTTGTTTATTCGGAATGATATTACAGTAAGTAATTAATATAGAGCATGGGGCGCCAAATTGTCTGCTAGAATGAAATACGACAATCCTTTACGGTTCTCTTTCCACTGGCGTGTTCGCCTTCACCCTATTTCTCGATCAATCCCTCCTCTCTTTCCACTGTAGTGTTTGTCCCATTTGATTCTTCGCTGGAGACAAACACACTCACGGCTTGCAACTGGTTTTATAGGTTGCAATATATATCGCTTCTTCTTCAGCCTACGCACGAACCAACAACAGAATAAGTACGTCTGGCTGGGAATATTGTTGCAGTTCAAGGGAATTCGAGACAAGGATTTCTTTTTTCCAGACTCAGCTGTCTGGAGCGTATTTCTTCACACGTTTAAATTAACGAGGCGACAGTATATTGCCAGACGACATTTGATTTACACATATAAATACACTATTATTGCTACGAGTCAAGTAAATCAAAAAGATGTTTGATAACTAATTAGTAAAACTAGATTATTTAAATGTGTATCATAAATTTGAAAAATTTCAAATTTGTAACTACCTTGAATAAATTAATTGTAAAAGTAACTTTACTTTTAGAATTAGATATACAATTATTAAAATGCAAATCTGTATGCTAATTTATGTTGATATAAAAGCAAGGATTTTGGCACTTAAGAGTCAAATAAAATAAAATAGATCACAAAGTGGAATATAATCATCGTTAGTTTACAGTATTTCATCAAGAACATATATTTAAACGTTTTGATAATATGTAAATACAAATATATTCTTGCAATGTATATATATATATATGTAAAACTAAAATTAACAATGTCATTTAGTAAAGAAAACACTTCTTACACTTATTTTATATATAAAGCCTTAAACAAAACTTAAGAATTGTTCTGTCTGCGCTGACCATGGATATGTCGAGATCGATATATCAGAAATCGTGGATGTTTCTTTGAAGGATATCGGTATGTAAATCCAAAGAAGAAATAAGCACAGACCAGGTATAGAATAAACCTATTATCTTATGAAACTTTGTGTCACATGGTCAGAAATGCCGATATCTAAAAAAATCAGAATTTTCGGAAGAATATTTTCCTTTGTGCCACCTGAAACGGAATGCAAACACTCCTAAAGTATTTTAATATGCAAAATTTAAAAACAAACGCAAAAGCTACAGCTTTTACGCAATTGAAAAAGTAAAACTGAAAGTGGTAGTGGAGTCTGGAAATCTTAAAATTGTGGGACAGAAAAATGCCTTGGATAATGGGTCTATTTTGTACCTCGTCGGCGACGGACTTATGAAGTCATCATAAGAATTTCGTTTATACGTTAATGATGAAGTAAACAAAAATGTCAAATCTTTACGAATTTCTATAATTTTTTGCAATTCGAATATGTTTTAGTTTTCCCCGGAAATTGCTAATTTGTACCTGTGTATACACGGGAATATTCAAAGATATTTAAATGATTAATTACGTATGCGTGTAATTTCTCCATATGCACATGTACTTATATCTTATGACACATCTACGATGTACTTAAATCAGCCTCGTATCTTGTATGCAAGTCGGGTGTAAAGAACCTCCTGTGCTTGCAAAGTCCTCCGTCATGCTTTAAATAATTTAGTGAACCGTTACTCCGACACGTGGATAGTCCCTTCTATGTCTGTCTTTCCAGTCTTCTTTCACTGTCGTCTTAAACTAACTGCCCCATCTCATTTTTCTTCAAGGTGTGCTACATCTTCCGTAGTGTAATGGCGGAGATTCGAAACATACAAACATCAGTCACTCCACGCATTATTCTTTCTACTTCCAACGTAACTTCACAATAAACTGACATAATTTTTTAATTGATATCGATTACTCAAACGTGTAAAACAACAAGCATTCATTATTGGTGCATATTAAATTGTCGTCATGGGTAGCATAATTTCTTTGTTTGTCATGGAGATACATAAATAAATAAGTTAAAAAAAATAAATAAATGACTGAACTACTCATTGAAAAGTAGGTGTATAAGCCAGTTAAGATTACATATCAGAAAAAAATAAACAAATTGTGGCCAAAGTTACTAAACTTACATCGAAGACAAGAAAGTCGGAAACTTGAAAACTCGAAAAATTGAAATTCGAAAACTACAAAAATTTGAAGGCTTGCAATTTGAAGAATTAGAAATTCAAAGCTTTTGAAGCTTAAAAACTTAGAATTCGAAAAGATTACAAATTCGAAAGCTCGAAAAGTTGACATCTTAAAAATTTAAAAACTCGAAAATTAGAAAGTTTGAAAATTCAAAGACTTAGAATTTGAAGAACTTAAAAATCCGAAGATTTAAAAATCATTTTAATTAAATAAAATAATTTTAAAGCAATAACATAGTTCCCTTGAAACTTCGCAACTAGTATTGTGCTCTAAATAACAACTCCATATGCAGGGAGCATCAAGAGCACTTTCTTTTAATCTTGACATACACATACAACCAGTCGTCAATTTACTTTCCTCATTCAAATCGACTATTGCAACTACAAGGGCTGGTTTCTATTTACAGGTGTACGCAGCTGACTCGACATAGTTTTCCTTAAAAGGTTCACGTTGATTGGATGCCTTGGTTTATACAAGAACAAGTGTACTATCCACATCGTTTACTTTAACAAAAAACCAGTATAAGAAAGACATCAAATATAACATATCGTTAAACATTTTATCAATGAAAGAAGTAGCAGGTATTTGGTAACACTTGGTACAAAATTTAAGAGGTAACTGTAAAAACCAAAATACGATGAAGAAAACTGTGATTCAGGTTCCACTTTATATGTAGTTATCAATAATCAGAAAGCGGTAAAAATACCATTGCAAAAATTTGTTGAAAATGCAAAAAAGCAAAGGGAATGTAGAAAAATTACAGTTAAGGTCAGGATTTCAATTATACACATGAAGTAAATTACATTTACAGTTTAAATAAATTTTTCATTTAAAAAGACTTTTACATACAATTTACAAGATTAATAACTGTAATGTAAATTTCAAAACAGAAGTAGGTTCTCCCGTTCTATCTTATTATACTAAATATAAATACGAATAAAACTTTCAATATTACGTATTTTTATGTTTTATATTATAACTAACATTATTTTGTACTATGCCACTCATCGTAATAGCAATTTGACAAATTATAAAAATTCACAATTAAACCTACAATTTTTCGACGTTCCTTACTCAGAAATTTTATTCTCTACTCTTAAAATTTCCTACAGATATCAGTTTTTAATTCAGATTTAAATTATAAGATCTATTACAATAAAAAAATACTTATTTACGTGAAAAAAATTGAGCAAGCACACGTGTCAATTTTTTGCACGCTAAGATGTGCTACTTGATTCATTATAAGAAAACTATCCTACCTAATGACTTACGCCCAGGTGAGTACCCTCGGTTGCTGTCTGGCAAGGGACGCTTCAAGGGTTTCTACAACCCCTTAGGGGAAAATGAAAGAAGACTAAACATAGAGCGCCGGTGTCGTTTAAGCTACACTATCAAGTCATCTCCAATTTACGCTATTCTTATACATTAATATCGAAGGGTAATGAAACTGGTTCACAGAGTGTGGAGAGGCATTTTTATTCAGTATAGTTATTTATACCGATAAAATTGTCAATGAGAAGTATGCAGGGTGTTTCCAATTTTATCCGTCAAACTTCGGGAACATAATTCATAAACAAATCAAAATGAGTAGAAACTGTTATACGAAGTTCGGATATATACAGTCTGAAATTTTAGAACAATAAAGTTGTGAACAATCACTCTTTTTCACTCTTTCTTATGAAAAACTCTAATACAAAAGATTTACACTACAGAAGTAACTACGTGTTGAAAATCTACGACGATTTAATAACTGAGTTTTACTAATATTCATGAAATTTTCAAAAAAAAATCCCAATGTAATAAATTTCATATTATACTGACGTCAAACTTCTATCAATGTACAAGGACGATACTTTGAAATGAGAAATTAAACGTTTTAAAAATTATATTTTGTAATAAATTATCATTTTTAACAAAGAATAATCATTTTCAACAAAATACATGTAGGTTTATTAAAACATGGCATTACTTTTAGTGTGACCTAATACTATTATGCTTAACTACGATTCATGGGCTCTGCTTGACTTCGACGTTTCGAAGTGCACGATGACTGTGAAGTGTAATAGCTATGCGTCTTCCTGCAATTTCTGGCCGGGTACCAAGCTAACTATAGCTATGCCGTGCACCAAACGCACTACATAGTCATAGAAATGCGTACGAATGACCGCCGTCGGGTTCAACCGACAACCGGAAATACAGGTTGACGCAGAATAATCATTGCAGCCGGTTGCTGTTGCATATTCGCGACCCTGACTTCATGATCTATTTTTAGCCAGTGACTTTCTTAATTTAAATATTCAAATCAGTAAATATTATTAACAAATAAGATGCTGATGTACGTACTGGCGTGTGTGATATAAATAAATTAGTTTGGAATATGTACTGGGTGAAATCCTGAAATATAATATGTGTAGATATACCAGTGAATAATTCATTCACTTTTCGCATCTTTGAAATTCCAAACATTTGAGTTTCCAACTTTTTGGGATTTTCAAGTCTTTAAAGTTTCAAACTTTTATTAATACAAATCTATTATCTTCAATTTATCGTACGAGTTTTCAACATTTTCGAGAAGGAAAGCTCTTAAAAGACTTCAAGTTAAAAGGAATAAAATTAACTCTAAAGAGGAAGAAACTTTGTACTACTAATCAATTTATTTATGCTATTGTTCTACTTCCACCGAAGCAATAAAAATAAATGTACCAGTTTCTTATCCAAGTGAAAGATAAATCTCTTTCTCTGCTTTCGAAATGCGAAATACCTTGCCAGCAACTAAACTAGAAATCCTGGCGAAAAATCGTGAAAGCAGTAGAAGCAACAAGTAAGAATCCACCCAGTCTCGTTTCTATCAACGAGGAATAACAGTTGAGGATGAAATTTTAGTCCATGAAGATAGTCGATAGAGACCGGGAAAATTAAACTGTGCACAGACCAGCACGAAGGACGGTAATTAGGAGTGTAACAATAGAAAAAGGAGGCCGAGTTCATTGACTGCGTAAAGGGGTAACAGATGATAAAGTAACAATAATAAGAAACAGAAGAAGCGGAAAAGGGAAGGGATAAGAATGTGAAAAAGAAGGAATACAGTTAATAATGTATCAAATTATTCCTTTAATAATATCGAGTCCATGACGCCAATTTTCAGTGTAAAATATTAATACATTCCTAATTACATTCAGAGATTCTAGGGGAAAACAGTGACAGTCCATTTTGGGTCAATTTTGGACTGATGGTACCATTTTTTACTCTTAAGAGATACTATGATTAACTTAAAGGTAAATGCTGTTATATTATCAAACATGAGCTTGAAAGATATGAGACAAAAAGAAAAAGCGATGAAGGCCCACATACATACATCAAAGGAAAAATGATGCGAGTCCTAAAAATCAGCGGGTTCTTTCATAAAAGAAAGATTCAACACGTTTTCTAATTTATCTCAAGATAATACGTATAGTTCTGCAGAAAAAATAATAATTGCATGTAAAAATAATATTGTGATAATTTCATTAATTAAAGATATATAACATTCTTTCTTAAATTACACTCTTGGATATTTCGTTAAATGATAATTTTTAATTGCGACAATTAAATTTTATCCCACAGACTGCGTGCATGTAAATAACATATTACGTTTTAAGAAAACATGCATTTTCTTTACAATTTGATATGATTATTTTAATTATTTTTTTGATGTGATTTATGTTTGCTCACACATTTTATAATGAGCAAAAGTGACAACAGAGAATTGATTAAAAGTGCATTTGGACGAATTCACAATACTTACAATACCTTAATTTTTATTATTGGAAAATATCAATTTACAAGATTTTCAATATATATTTCCGGAAAATTTTGCCTTCCACATAAATTTGACAAACATATTTGAAATTAACTCCGATAATATTATAAGAAACAGGCCGTTAGACCAACTTAATATGAAAAAAGTAAAATTTCCATTTTCCGCAAAGTGTATAGCCAGATAATCTGCATTATTCAAGGTTTTTCCTTCCTTACCCGAGGATTTGCAACGAAAAAATCTGAAAAAATTCTCTGACATGTAGCATCGTGTCTGTAATATGCTAAGTTTTTTCAAAATGTTTAGTTGCTATTAAATGGAAGAAATTGGGCAAAAACTCATCATTCGTTTCTTCTTTGTTACTATCTATCAGATCGAAATAGGGGACTGAAACTTTGTGTAAAATGTTTTCTTTGGATAAGCTATCGAATGCTTTAAGAAAGTCTAATTTTGTTCAAGGGCACTTTTGACCCCTTTATCGGGGAATACTCTTTATACTTATATTTCTTAAGCTTTTGGTCTTTTCTCCAGAACTTCAATATATTTGTAGCTTTATGAGACTTTATAATAAAACTGGAAGTTAATAATAACGCCTGTAGGAGATATGAAGTTATCTGTTTCGTTTTTAAAAAATTTATACTTATATCACAGTTTTGGGAACACCTTGTATAAACCTTGAAATGTGAACAAAAAGCAAACAACTGCGTAAACGTATGCTCGTATTCTAATAAATGAATTAATGCAAAGGGAATTGCTGGCCTCGGCAATATTATCCGTAGAATGTGAAATATCTATAATAAAGTCAGAATGACGAAAGCAACGGAAATACTGAATTGTTTGTTGACGGATATATATATAGTTATAACTGATGCAATGGTAATTTTATGCTTGATGCGCTGCTGCTCTTTTGGGATTCATAAGATTCCGCATTTACCGAAATGCTTCACTGTCGTATTCATTAATATATTTAAAATAAGATTTTGTGAAATGTTCAGCATAACAATATATTATACTATTGAATACGAGAAACATTTTCAATTGAAACTCAGTTTTATTATTGTATTTTTATTCTGGAAATTTGCAAGATAATAAACTTGTGTTAATGAATCAATCAAAATGTTTATTTTGGACCTTGTCGTCTTTTACCAAGGATGGCAGCCACCAATCGATGTTCCAACAGGAGAGGTTTCGAAAACAGTGAATTGTCTATATTGTAATAATTTTACTTTTAATAGGTTGGAAAGTAAAGTTGAAAGTTACATTTTTATCTTTTGGGAAAATAGAAATTTTTCATTTACCAAGAACCTATGAAAAAATACTCAAACTTTACCTATTTATAAATGCCAAGTGACGTGAACTGATCACCTTTCTTTCTAAAGAATATACAGGTTTTGCACTCCAAATTCAACTTTGCTAATCAAATTTATCCTTTTTCATCTGATTAGTAATTAATTACTGCAAGTAACTGCATTTACAAATACACTTCAATCTAATCAATAAAATACTTGTGGTAAATTTTTATATTTTCCAAGTATCTACCTACATAATAATCTCAATCTTACTATTTGGTCCGCAAAACCCAAAAATATCTAACATCTGGCCCTTTAGAGAAGAAAAATAGTTTGCCGATCCTTGCATTATAGTAAGTTATGTATTGAGTATCCATACACAATTTTCATACCCATTCAGGTAACTGTGAATTCCATATGACAAATTGGCATAATTCCTATTTAAAAAAGTATTTCTATACGCATCTTTATACATCAATCACATTTTGAATTTTTTAACAGCACATTTACATTCGATTTTATTTTTATCGTTAACGCGTAAGAAAGACATTTTTTTCGAATAACTTAATTCGTAGAAGTGTGAATTTGATTTGCAAAAGGTTGTGAATTTGCAGTATAAGATCTGTATACTATACCATAGCTATGTAATGTTATTTTAATATATATATAGGTGAACTATTTCGAATAGAACATGCTATTCTAGTAGAACTGCATGAATACGATAGTTTGAATACTTTATTCTCCTAAAACTGATGCAAACTTTTTAGCGCCAATGTATATCTGGTGTGTTGAAAAGATTAAGATGAAAGGTGATTATCCCATTTATCACAATCACATTATCATTAATATGATGTCAACAAACGAAAGAGGATTGGCATGCTAACTTGGCTCTGATAACTATTACATGAAGGCCGTTGCCACCAGTTGTATAACCAATTGTTAGTAACGGTGTGGGTGTAGTAGTAAGAGTAAAATGCCAGAGATAGATGAGAGAACTAGTGGTAGTGGCAAATTGCAAGTATAAGCGTAGGAGGAAGAAATACACATACCTACGCATTAAAGAGTATTTCATTGAGCAGGCATGCGTGTGATAAAGGTAACATTGCTGAAATACCGTGGGAATGAAGCATGTTCAATGCCGCTAAGAATTCTAATTTACTTTCTTGTCTTGATCAATGAGCAATTGTGTCTTAATTAGTAGACACTTTATTCAAGTACTTGCTACACACATACATTCAGGCATAAGGTACTACTAATAATAATTATTAGGTATACAAATTAATTTAGTGCCCTTTTTCACAAACTTGAATCTTTACTTAAAACCAATCAAACCCAAGTTTAAGATCTAGTTCTACCAATCATTGGAGTTAGAATAAATATGTTGTCCCGTGCAATACAACTACTCTAACATTTTTGATCATCCAAAAATTATAATTTTAAATTAGTAAAACCATGTATAAAACAGTTAAAGGAAGAAAAGTAGAATTACTTCTAAAGTTTTTACTAATTACATAGAATCTTTTAACTTTGCATTGAAGAACTTATGATGAACTAAATACTTAAAAATATTCTGAAGTATGAAAAATTAATAGTTAAGATATTTTAGATAAAGAGGGCAGTATAATAATCTGAAGTATTTAATCAATTTTGTGAGTCAAAGTATGTACCAAATTCTAACAGTATGCTCTTCGACGATTATATTTATACCAAGCCCGGTAAAATAAACTTTCGTTAATCAAATCACTCCTCTTCTGACAAAAAGCAGGACCAACATACACTTAACCGAGACCTCAATCTACTGCAGGCCATGAGGCTGGACATAATAGTTAAAAATAACATCAAGGTATCGCCAAGCAAGATACCCTCATTTTGTAGTTAAACCACAAAATCGTTTTCACGTTTTTCCCTTCTTGAAACCTAAGAAATAAGGCGCTTCCCCCGTTCTTCGTAGTTCTAATTAAATTTATCAGTTTAGCTGAGAATCCTGTTACGGCAACGTTCCCGCGAGTCCTGCAGGGAAGAATTTCCCACGTATAAGTGCAGCCCCCTTGCAAAACAATATCTCTAAAGATAATCTCTCCCTACGTTACTAAGTTAATGTCGTTTATCAATGAAGACGACACAGGGAATGCTTAGCATGCATGTTTGGCCTTGGGAACAAAAATATGCAAAATATTATTTGAACGACGTGTACATTTTGTATTAACGAGCTCAGATAAGCACCCCTTATTTCCATAGACTTAAATTCATGTTAGATGTGTATAGAATGCAGAAGTTAACTAAAGTTAATTTACAAACATTTCTTACACGAGTATACCCTTCAACTTTACCGTCAGCGTTCGCTAAACTACAAACTCATTAAAATTTAAAAAAAAATACCAAATCTTTCGAAACAAACGTAACCAATTTGAAATAAATAGAAAAGCGAATAACAACGATAGATAAAATTTTACTTTTTTCATACTATGTTTATGTAATAGATCGTTATACCAATTGGTTTTTGCCTGTTGTAATGTGTTTATAGAAACAGCTGACAATCGATAGCTACGAGCTCACGCATATGTTGCCATAAGACATATACGTATGGACAGAATTCAATCATGTAGAATAGAAGTATTTTGTAAAAATTTCGGAAACTATGAAATACCCGAAGTTAAAGTTTTCTATTTAAGCCCCCCCCCCCCCCCCATTTAGTTCCAATCGGTCACCAGGCCATTTCGAAAGAATATCGTAAATCACTTCTAACAAGTGCAATGTACACAAAAAATATATCAAATTTATTGTTTAGGGAGAACCTATTGATTTTTGGATTCACATTATTTTTCCCTCGACGTACATATATGGACTTTTATCGCTTTTCTTTATTTCATATATTTCAAGCTTAAGTTTGATAAGATAATATTTAATGCACTTTACCTTAGAGCTAATGGTATCGTATCATAAGAGTAACAAAATTGGACTGTTATCTCAAAATTAACCAACGTGGAATTTCTGTTATTTGTAATACACTATATGCTATTTTAAACTAAAACTGGTAATGTAATGCGTAAAATTTTGTTGACTATGCTATTACTAACATTAGGAAGGTGAATTAATTTGATACTTTAAGCTTTACCTGCTTCGAATGATGATTTCTTTTATTATGCGATGAAAATTAACGAAACTAATTTGATAATTAATTTTATACTATCTAATCTATAAATAAAAATTGAATTTCGTTTAAAAAGACACTGTTTTGTAAAAATTAATTTACCTAGACATCGTTTTTTAAATTTATCGAAGTTTCTTTCTCATGTTTCTATAAAATATTCCACCTAAACAACACTCAAAGTGAAAAACTTGAACGTCTGCAACAGCAAACAGTTAAGTCTTTAAATAGAATTGTGTAAACTTTACGAATACTGAATAGAAAATGCGCGATAAACGATTTCAATTAAGCAAGTGTCTATCAAATTAATTCAACGAAGTTTCGCTTTCGGAATCAAATCCCCCACCAACTATCTCTGTTGCTGGTATCATGCATGAGCACATCTTGCATAATCGCAATACATTAGAGACGACAAATGACATCACTGTCCAGCATCGTAAGCGTTGAGGTCATCAGGTGCTCTGACTGCTTCGATATTACACGTTTTTACGATGATTTCGTTTCGGCCTCGCTCATACCAAGGTGACGACACTCGTTTCTGTATACACAAGGTATTCAGCAAATTGTAGTATAAGAGGATAATTTTTTATGGGAAAAGAGTAAATAAAAAAGGTGTAGAGTAAATTGTTTGGCCGTTTTAATTAGTTATTCCTGAAAAGTATAAATTAATAATAAATTTAAAGGTGAGATTATAATATTACAAGCTTTTTAGTTACACGAGTTCAATGTAATATACTTAATTCAATATATTTGATATATATGAAGATAAAATTATAACATTACAAGTTTTTTTAATTAAACGAGTTCAATGTAATATATTTAATTGCAAATATTGCTACATATTTATTGTATAAATAATATGAAGTAATTACATCCAGAAATTTCAGAAATAAACATTAGATTGTAACATATATTCGGTCCGTTTTTTAGTGTTTTTAAAATCATTTATTTGTAGATTCAGAAACAAGTTTAACTAGATACGCATGTACCATTTTAATCGACGATCTTCTTTTATCTTCTGTCTCGGGACACCCTGTAGACATAGCCGATTTACTGAAAAAGCTGATGAACGAGTCATACTTTTCAACGAGATTTAAAAGGCACGTTCCCTCATATCCACGTGTGCTCGATTACGTACTACTAACGCACTATAAATAGAAAATGAAACTGAACCTCGAGAAATTAAAGATTTTAATAGTAAAACAAGCAAATGTGTATACCCACCATATACTTTATATGAATTAAATTTTATTAAAGTATCGAAAATAAAGATAGTAGTAAAAAACGAATAATACCCCCCTTGCGTACATGATGAAGAGTTGCTATAATAAATAAAATCTGTATTTAAATATTTATCATTTGAAACTACTAAATCACTTAATAGCTTCTACTAACATTTACAACAATTGAAAAAATCATAAGGCAATGGACTAAATTAATTTATCCAACATAAACAATAAATTATACGCTTTTAAAATGTGAGTTCCATGCCTTCTAGCATTAGCGGTTGAACGCTCAAGATCTGTATCGTTACCGTTATAATAGTTCAAGTACCGGATACATTCGCTCAAGAAGCACTTACTTCCTCCTCTACACAACTGACTCACAGGCATCCACCAAAATTTTATATCTCTTCTTCAACTTTTGGTCCCTGTCCAACAATCATCAAATCTTTATATCGCAAAACGACACCACAATAAAAAGATACGCTTAATTTTATTTAAAGCATACAATTTTAGGAAAAAAAAAGAAGGAAATCACCTAGCGTTTAGCCTCTTTTAAGATGTCGTTTTATTTAAGTACAGATGGGCACAAAGAAGAGCTATTAATTATACTACACAATAGATGAAAGGATTTTTTCTCACAAAAGACTCTAGCTAGCATGTATTAAAGTTCCTGTGTTAGATTTTCGTTAATAAAAAAAGAGATATATAGCCCTTAGCTTACTAAATGTTTAATATGATTTACAATCAAGGATAAGTATAGATGATAATAGTTACACGTGGATATTCGCTCGATGGCTTCTGAAAAATGGAAAAGGCTACTATGGATGGAAATGAAGTCTGTTTTGCGCTACCTGTAGGAGACATCGGTAAGATATGATTTTTTTCTATCGATTTCTATCCCCTTTATTGATCGAGATTAACGTCCATAATTTCGGAAGTAGTTCTGAGCAGTATAGTGATGCAAAGAAATATAAAAGCTGAAGATATGAATCACTTATGCCACATAATATTAATTAATAGAAGATTATCCGTTAAAATGGATTCTTAAAACTAGCAGAAAATGAAAGAACTCTGGAGATCCAAATGTTAATAATGTCATCTAGCCCTGCATTAGCACACTATTGCTTTACATTATTATATCACAATGGGGACTTTTAAATTCAACGTGGTTCTTGCACATTTAAACCACATAAAAAACTATTAAAGAATTTGTTGAAATATTTTATAAAATAATCTAAATTTGAAATATATTATGATACCATAACGAAAATTATTATTATGCCATTGTATCGATGCAGGGTTAATATTATTTAGTTTCTTTTAATAGCAAAAACCAATGGAAATAAGAAATTGCAAAAAAATAGACAAATTTTCTCAAAAAAAAAAAAAAGTTCGTGTCGTTGTGCTCTTGAGATATTAAGCAAATTCCTAAATAATGACTCAAGTGACATGTTCTACAAGTCTGACAGAAATCGATCAATAACTAAGATGATAGTACATGTATGATGTCACTCTCGTAGAGTCAGATGGACGGAAGCAGTCCCGTTAAATTGTTTAAATGTTTCCTCTGCCCCTCTGCTGGAACATTTGGGATTATTGTGGCTGACAGAGGTTTCACAATCAGTACGTATTCAAAAATACCCAGCTGTACCTTTTCGAAGGTAAATTGTTGTATTTATACGGTGTACAGTAACATGGGCATGGGAAAATTGGGTTACGAATTGTTGTCTGGCTCTTTGTCGCGTGTCCCAATTTTTTGACTCGCTGTGAGAGTCGTAAATGCAGTCATGAGTCATGGAGTAGTCACGTAAGGGTGAAGAGATCTCAAAAATGGTAAACAACGTTAAGAACCTGAAATTTCCTAATCGTTTAAAGCACTATTATTCTCTTTGTGGATGTAGAGAAGATTCAATATCTCAGAATCACTATCCAAGTGATTCGTCACTTGCCACTGTAAACAATAATCCGGAGGAATTTATTGACATTGAGACTATTACTTTTATTTAAACTTGACTATTAAAAAATGTTATAAAAATATAAATTAATCAAAATTAGATTAACCTTCTATGAACCACGGGGCTAAATTAACCCTACTCTTTTAGAAAATAAAGTTTCTTACAAAAAAATATTATCATTCATTTTCGATTTATATTTTCATATAAATTCACCCCCTTTCAGCTTATACCACCAGTTCAGGAACACCCTATGTTTGGAGGTAGATATTGTTCTGGAAAAAATTAAACCCACATAATTCACAACGTAACTTTTATTCACCTAGTTCGCGGAAGGTTATAAACGTATATCAGAAGAAAATAAAGAAAAATACGGATTTGAAAATGTTTGCATTTTCATACCACCTTTACGTAAAAATGTATATACTTTTAAATTCTGCATGAAATAATTCTACTGAGATAGATGAAATACTGGATAAGGGCAGCAATCATTATGGTAAAAAATATCAGTACAAAATACAAATTGTAAAAAACGAATAAGTTATATAAGATAATACATTTGCTATTTCTCACTGTGACTAAACGACAGGCTTAGAAACTGATGTCAAACGATTGAACCCTGAACCTGATGTACCGTTATATCACGCTGGAGGGCATAGTATAATAGTATCATACGATGTAAAGCAGTTCACCTCCAATGTATCATTTACGTAACAATAATATTAAATAAATAATATTTATCCCATTGAATTATTTAATTACTATGACATTATCAATATTACGTTATCTTCATATTGAACTATCATAACATAACTATAGAACAAATTTTACTCACTTATTTTTAATACTACAGCCTTTGTATTTTGAGAAATACTAAGGATCTTTTATTAAAATTCCTGTTTTCAAATTTATCACACCTTTAAAACAAAAAGTACGTAATTGGAGAAACACCTATGCAGTTACGAACTTTTTACGGAAAGCAGCAGCTTTTGATGCGCGTGACGTTTTCTGATGTGCTTGTTCCTGAAACTGGAATATATGTCAGTTTACTTCAGCCACTAACGTAATCTCTTCATCGCCGCCAACGCGTCCTTTTCATTGGGGCTTAATTAAATGTATAGTCGACACGCCAGAGGAAACGAGAACAGGAGAGCCCCAGCTTTGACCGAGGGGGGGCCAATGAAGAGCGTAGTTGAAAGGGTCGAGGTCGTACTCGTTGCGCATGCGTACCAAACAAAACGCAGATATTTCAGAATTTGTCGATTCTACTTTCTCCCTCTAACATTATGCTATTTGCATTGCGGAATAATTTTCCCATTAGATCCGCGACATATTAATCCCACAACTTTAATCTAACCACAGCTTTGCGTACTTGTCTTTGTAATATCTTATAATTTCAACTTGGTACTTCTATTAGACTATTTTTATTTCACCCATTTTGAAAAATATCCTGGTCGTTCGAAGAACAGACTAAAAATGTATTATTGTGTATTCCAATAAACAATACTTTCATAGTGAACTTGTTCAGATCTACAGACAGTAAGCGTATAATTTGGTTCAATCTTAGGGGTGAGGTGTATGAATAAGTGAATAGCATTCTATTTTCTTTGTGGTCCCGTTTTTCCAGCAAAAGTAGGCTAAGTAAATAACGGCGCATGAAATTGATGAGCAGAGAAACGACTTAAAGCATCGATACTCTTGTCAGAAGGTTAAGGTATAAAATACAATAATCTTGTATGCTAGTAAACACAAGAAAGATTACTAGATAAAATACTAGAGCATTAAATTGAATCAGTTTAAACTTAATAAATCATTTCTAGGAGTTAAGAAGGTTCACCTCATAACTCTTCTTAAATCCCCCTTTCCGGTTTATTATGTCAGAACAAATTACAAGATATCTAGGTCAATGATCGATTATACTCAAGTTAGTATTTCACTCGCAATTTATGCAACATTTATGTCGAGACACCCAACTTTGGGGTCAGGCGTGATTTCAACCACAAAGTAGATCACTATGTTGCATCTACTAGTAGTGTGTTGCAATCTTTTTGGCAATATACTTTGACACAATTTAAAACCCATTTGAAGTTTATTACGAATTTAATATTCTAAGAATATTTATTATTTTTCTTTTATTTTATATACATATGACCTATTTTTATATATATGAGCTAAAACCAAACTGTTCTAAGCCACACCTTTAAAATTTTGAGGGAGCACAAGTAGCAAATATAAAAAATAAAAACATTTTAGCTCCAGAACCATTAAAAATATATGCCTAATTTTTTTAATGTAAATAGTCACTTCATTGTTTGAAAGTAAAATTGTATATCAAATATTGTTGTTTTTAGAGATAAAGAATAACTAAACTTGACGTTGCTACCATCAGACGATATTTAAATGATTTAATATCAACATTTGCTAAAATATCGATTTTATATTATTTGGTACCAAATGTGTATTTTTTTCCTCTTTTTGAGCTAGTGCTATAAAACTGACCATATAATTATATGGCACTATAATGTATCATTTTTAAGCGACAACAAGGAAGTTATACTGCAGTCCGTGTAAAATTTTTATTTTAATTATAATTATACACATCATAAAGACGAAAATAAATGGTTAATATACTTTTAAAAAATGATAATGGCATTAACTGGTGTTCTCAGTGAAACATAATTTTAAGAATACTGCAAAGTTGCAGTACTACGTCACCACCAGTATGATGTAACGTTTATTTACATCTTTAAGGTCTCGAATAACCTTTAGATTTTAAATTATCACTATCGATCAAAGGTTGTCGTCCCTGTTACGTAACATTATCACGTTACTTTGAAAGGTTAAAAACATGAACAGTCACATAAACAATGAACAAAAACTGTATTTGTACACTATAATCCACCGACTACTACTTTTTAGAGTAATTTTTTTTATTAAAACCTCACAATAATGGAAGAAGATGTACGTTTCGATTCAAATGTGTATATTCACATTGTATTAAAATCCTAATTTGGCGTTGCACAAAGAAAGATTTTGCCAATGGAAATTCATATTTTGTGATGTAAGAATATTTTGTTCAATCACTTTATGTCCCTCCACTTTCTCTAATATACACGTAAAATAAAAAATACGTAAATCTAACCTCTTTCCGAATGCGCAACGCCAACTGAAGTAAAAATCATTTGGCACTATCTGAATCTAAGGTTTCTCGGCGCACCACAAGAGATACTTAGAAAGTCGGAAGTGTAATGTATTCCAGCTCGTGTAGCTATCAGCGGGCGTAGAAATCGGTGTATTGTATGTCGATTCCAGACGGTTGCAACGAGACACTTCCCGCCACGGTGGTGTACCAAAAGGCAAAGAAGAGAAAAGGGGACGAGGATAAAAGAAGGAAAAACGAAGCGAAACAGGAAGAAAACATGCAAAGGCAGAGTGTATGTACCATGAACGTGTAATAAGTCGCGTGTATATGTACATAGATATATGTGGGACACCAAGATGGAGCATGGAGGTTCGGGTCGATATGAACGCGGCAGCGCTATTGCAGTAAACCGCCCCCTATTCCTGTCGTTCCGCTTACCTCCTTCTTTGCACCCTTCCAACTCCCCTTATCGCCTCGACCGCATATCGCTCAATCGCTATCGACACCGTTGCTTAATTAACATTGCTGGGTACGACTATCTTAGTATCTCGAGATGTGTTGTAATGGTTGAGTAATTATTATCCAGCATTTTTTAACCCCTTAACGCGCAAATTTATCTTCAGTTTACCGGTTAATAGACTAATTTTCATTGCATAAAATTACAATTTAAAAATACTATAGTTTAAGTTCTTGGTCTTTAATGATGTACGAAGTACAATGATCAAAGTAGAGAACGGCGAGGGAAAAATAGACAAAAAACGCAAATTATTAATAATAACTGTAAAGAAGAATATATTAAGATTAAGCGAACCTGTGACCCCCATGGGCTTGTGCGTTGAGGGGCAAAATTAGAACAATTTGATAAACAAAGTTTTACATACAGATATATACATAGTTCGCGCGATTTTTCACCCCCCTGCACCAATAAAATAAAAAAACTATTAACTAAAACATATCTATGCTGCTCTGCTACAATCTACTACCACAAACTTTGGTAAATATTTCCATGAGTATTGATTTTGGATTCATAATAACTTACTATTTATTTACTTAGTTTTTTTACATTGTTTTAATTTCCGTTAAGTATCTTACTTAAAAAAAAATTCAAGGTGGCCTTGAATTCGTCATGAATAATTACTATTTTCAACATGATTATTGCTCACTCAATATAGATATATTCTGCTTAATAACTTCTTTTTTACATTATATTACCACAAAGTGCTGAAGAACAACAAAGACCATGTATAAGCAATAAATGCTAATTATTAAACTTTAAAATATAACAACAATCAAACGTGGAAAGAATAATATACAGGATGTCCTAAGTAAAATAGACCACTGAAATATTTTCTTTACTTGAAGAGATACAAAAACTATTTCGTATCTGAGTCAAATCATATCAAAAATTTAATACACTATCAATAGTCTTTCTATTCAAAAGTCAATTTTTCGAAATTTTTAAGGGCAAATAGAGAAAATAATGAAGTAGCTTATTTTAAGTGAGACACTCTGCATATTTAAATTTTTTATGCGAAATATTGTAACGCATTTGATCAAAGGAGTAAAAGACACGTTTAAAATTTCGTTATTATTTTGGTTGTAATAAAAAAAAATGGAAGAAAATATACAAGTTAGCCTTGTCAGTTTACAACTTCAATATCTCATCACAGTGAACTTTTGCATACCAAAAAAGGAACGATGATATGAAATGTTAAAAGAATGTTAACGGAATTCATATTTTTCAGCAAATAATTTCGACACAGCTTCATAAGTTTTAATGAAATTCCATTCCACTTGAGCTGGCCAATATTGTTTCACATATTAGAATGCAAATTTGTGTACGCAAAATGTGACACAAATAAATATTTCCAGACAAAAAGGTATGTTTGAAATTCTCGCATAGGGTTCCTTGGTAATCAAATTGCTTAATATGATAAAAACGCTGGGGCTTCAGATGACAGTGAATCACTTGTTTACGTAAAAATATATCTAGTCACAAATTGCCATTCTTTTTACGGATATATATATGAAAAATAAAAAAAAGATAATGTATACATGTAATTTATGATATATATTTTTTTTATATATAGTTTTTTTAATAATATAATTTTATTTCATTATATTATATTATATTTAATTTTATATAATATAATAACTTAGGTAAGTATTCTTCCTGTAAAACTTCAGTTTTCTAATACGAAACACCGTAAGAATTTAATAAAAAACACTTTAACTAGATACTTCTAGCCTCATTGATTTTAGAATTTTCCTCGCACCATTGCAATACGGAGTTAATATTATCTTGATAGTCTTCAGGAATTACACCCGCGTATGAAGAAAAAAAGTACCCAACCTAAGCTACGTCTCAATAATCGATGTAGGTTGTTGCCCCAAGTCTAACCTTACCTATACTAATCAATATAGGTTATTGTGCTGATTAATATGTAATTAAAATATTTATAAATTCTATTCAACTTTAAAAAATGCTCTATAAGAGAAAAGAAAATGGGTAATGTTGTTTTGACGTAAACACATCTCAAGGAATTTAATGTCATAAGTAACATGATATGCTACTCAAAAAGGAACTAGAGCATTCGCGATAATAAATTTCATCCAATAGTTTTCCCATTATTTTCTTTCTTTTCTACTTTATCTCCAAACCCCTTGTATTCAAGTTAGTAATGGCTGCCATTGACAAATTGGCGGCAGACATTCAATTTACACACTGAATCCGACGTCACCGCTATTGATCGGGCTGCTATATAAAAAAGATCTGCACACGCTGCTTTCATGTCAGTAGGTGTATGAAGAAAAATATAACACAACCTATTCGCTTGAAGGAAATGAACGAGTCACTGCAATTGTGGACTCCTCAACAAAATTATTGATTAGCATTTTCCTAAAACTGTAATTGTGTTAAATAACCTACTGTTTCCCCCTTCAAATATTTTACGAACTAATTCATTTATGGATTCTTAATTCTTTAATCCCTAATAACATCTATCATAGAGAATACATTATTTTCTACTTTCGTAAAATGAAACCTCGACTCAATTTACAGCAAAACAGGCGGAAGATTCGAAAATCGTTTGAGGGCGCTTACTTATACGAGAGGCTCAATTCTTTTAACCCTCGAGACTAAATTAAATGACGTTGAGGTACCATGAACCCTAGTTTAACGGTAAGAGGATCAGAAAAAGGGTAGCAGTGGGGTTACCGGGTTGAACGAGCATAAAAAACGAAGGAGGAAGAAGAGGAAGTATTAAGTGTGCAAGAAAAGGCTGGGCACCCTTTAGTAATCAGCTTGCTACTTTCTGATCATGTGTTTGGGGAAGTATGCAAATGAAACTGTGAAGTATCACGCTCCATTGAAGTAACCTTAAATGGCTGTTCCAAGAAGGCACTCAGCACTTTGATGTCACATAATTGCTCACAATTTAATAATTAAATTAGGCTTACCACAGATGACACATCATAGTCGATTGTTTGGTCCCGATGAATAAATCCAACCACCTACAAAGCTTTTAATAACGAAAGCATTTTATGAAACGTTATTAAACTGGGTCAATCACTGGTATCTTCAGCGTTACGCATTGTATATACGCATTATTGGAGGCACACTGCCAAATTTCATCGAGAAATTCGCAGAGCTATCGAGAAAGTACAATATACATTGCGAATAAGAAGAAAGCTGACCTTTTTTATTTGCTATATTCAGAGTAGCTTCTTTATATTGGAAAAAGTTTATTCACTTAAATGATTAAGCTTACGATTAGGTACATTGATATTTATTTCAAACAAAATTATATTAACTCAAACTGAATTATGTTATTCGAAAAGGAATTAGTTTATAAAAATTGAAAGTTTGAGAGTTGAATTTTACACGCTTTACTATGTAATAATTAAAATAAAATTAATACATTTAATAATGTTGTTCCTTCTATATTAAACGTAAAATACTAATTTAACATATTCATATTCTTTACATGCACGTGCGTAGAAGAAACAGTGCAAACGGACCCTTAAGTTCTTTGCTCGAGCATAGACGCTATTGCGGTAACGTGCCGAGGCGAAAACGTTTATTTTCAGTCTACCTTTACACCCCACGGAAGGAACTTTACACGTAGATGAGCGAAGCTCGCGTATGCGTATGCGCATGCGCTATGCACGTCTCTTTATGCGGTTTTGTAACCCAGTTCCATGTGGTTGAGAATCGACAAATAGAAAACAGAAAAGTTGTGCGTGCCGCGTGAACGCTATTAGTCATAGCTCACTGGATAATTAAATTAACGAATGTACGAAAACCCTCGTGCCACGTGCCGGTCTTTCCTTCAAACGGCTCTGTTCAGAAACCGTTTTAATTGGTCTACCCCTTTATCGTTAGTAAAGAATTCTGTGTACCGTAATGTGTCTCATAACCTCAAAGACTTTTTCGCTATGCGGTCCCTGTAAACATCCTGTTGCTTAAACACGAAGATAGAGGTGCAGATAAAAATGCAATAGAAAAGAAAATCTAAACAGCATGTCCGTAATAGACATGTGTGTCAAGATTACGAAGACATGTACGGAATCGTATGTTTATTACGTGTAAGAAATGCATCCTATCCATTAGAATGCAACAATCGTCATGCGTCATTAACGAACGATGGAAAAACAACAATTACATATGTAAGAACTTGATATTAATGACTATCGCGTTTTTACAAAAAGCTAGAGTTGCTACTTTTAATGCTCAAGCTTAACCCTATCAACGATTTTTAAAGCAAAAAATAATCTAATAGTTAGTTCTATTTTATTAATTTAAAATGTCAATAAAAAGTACTGGTGGCATCATAATAAACGCGTCAAGAAAGAGTAAAAAATATCCATAAAATTTTAAACTTTGGTCTTTTCCATGAATTAATTTAATTTGCTATTAATTTGATCCTATCTCAAAATGTAATTGTATTTAATAATCTTAAGGAAATCAATTTAAAACAACCATCATTTGTATAACGTGTTTCAATTATGTTTTGTGACAAATATAGTGAAAATGTGTGTTTTGATTACAATAAAGAATTTAATGAGGATTCAGAGTAAGTAAATGTGAATTTTCTTAATAAATGAAACAATTAACATGTAATTAGCATCTTAGGCCAAGTACTTAGAAATGGACTAATTTTTTAATTTATGTTGTATTATGTATTATTTTAGTATTAAGCTTTTAAATGTTTTATATTACTTTACTGTCTAACTAAAAATTGGTTGAACAAAAAAATAGCATTTTTAACACTTTCTTTCATATAAATGCAGAATGACCCCTCCTTTACTTAAAAACTTAAATATTTCAAAAAGATAGATCTCAAATGGGAATCATATAAATATATAATTATATATGTATATGTATAGTTGTCTCTCGAAGTACGCGGTGTTGGAAAATGTGGTTTCCATTGAATGCAGTTGCCTCGACTTTGGAGAATTACAAAAATTACAATATACTTTCGTAAAATGTAAATAATATATGCATACAATATATAATAAATACATTGCAGATTTTTATGCATTTATAGTAAAAGATGTTTGCTGCATCCGATACATCACAGTTCCTTCGGGTGAACTTCGCGAGATTGTAAGGTTCGTTACGCGGCACGTAACGATAGACTCGAGCACTAGCTATTGTGAATTTAACCACTCAAGCTTCGTTGAAATTATAGGAATGATTGAACTGCTGGCCGATTGCAACACTAACTATTTAGGTTTACTTGATGACAGAATGTACAAGTGCGATGTAGACCATACGAATTTGATGTGTGTTTGCATTTTTATAAGTTAGGTGTTTTCTGATTGGTGTGAGTGATGGGTGTTGCTTTTCTGATTGGATGTATGTCCTGAGGAGTGTGATGGTGGGTGTGTTTTGGAGTCATGTCGGATTGAGAGTGGGAGTTCCTAAAAATTTTCGTTGGTCGGTACCACCATCGCTTAACAGTGAATTTATTGCTATTTTTGACGGACTGACACATCTGGTGTCCAGGTGATCGCGACTCGATGGCTCGGTGGCAGTAAACTAATTTAATAGAAATGTCGCTCTTAGGGTTCGGTAAACAGATTGTGGATATAAACTTTACTGTTGCTTTCGCCAGTGAAGCAGCATTGTTTGAAGAAATGGAGGATACAAGTAATATACAAAAAATATATAAAATGTCCAAATTGCAATGTATTTTATTAAATTTGAAGAATAAAAAATTCTACTTAGACTACATTTGAGTATTTATTTACTTTGGGATTGCATATTTGTTCTCTATGAAATTGATATGTATTGGAAAATTCAAGATTTTGAAAAACTTTCTACTACACATATGTATAACCGGCATTAAATAATAGTGGAATCCTGGGAGTTCATGAATAACACTTTTATTTTTTTAACATACATATTTTGTTCTATACTATATATTTGTATTATATTTTAGTATACATATATAATATGTAGTTAAAGTATCCGGACAACGGAATATAATTATGTATGTAATACAAATTTATAGCAGGAGTGGGAAGAGAAGTTCCAAAATTACACGAATTTTCAATTATGCGGCACGTCGCACAGTGGGCTTAAACGCGAAAAAGTTGGCCAAAACGCAATTTTTCAAAGTGACGAATATGGACTAAATGAGTTACAATATCATTAAATAACACTTCAAAGTAGAAGGAACAATAAAAAATAGCAGGAAAAACTGATTACAAAACTGTTAAATCATGGCTTTATTTTGATTTTAATTGATTTAGATGACTTGAAGTATAATGTCATTCTCTTCGTATTTTGTTTAATCTGTGTACTTTGAAACAGTTTTTTTGATTGAAAATTATACTTCTGGGATTAAACAAAGGATTACTAGTATTAATATTATTCTTCTGATCATCTGCGAGCATATGTACAGCTTAAAATACACCATCTTGCTAAGAATAATTATTTTGACTACATTGCATTTGCAATAAAAAATTTGCTTAACGTGCCTTAACGCTTGTTTTATACAGAAAGTACTCCTGGATATGCCTATAAACATATACTGAAAGAAAATCTTGCCCATATTTTCCCGAAAAAAAAATTCATGTCTTTAACAAAAAATGGAAATACAGATATCTGTTTGAATCAGCTCAGGCAATCATATTCAGTGCAAATGCACATAGGATCCACTCATATATTGTCCTTTAAATAGTATTACTTAACTGAGAGTGGTGACTATTTTTGTTAAACATTTAATTAAATATAATATTAAATATTATAAGCAATATTAAAAGCAAACCGATTCGGAATGCGATTCTGAAAACGACTAAGAAGATTTAGTTTATATTGTATTCTTTAATTATTATTGTTATTAATTTATTTTATTATTATTTTTTTAATTTTTTTATTATTTATTATTTATTTATTTTATTATTTATTGTTCTTTATTATTATTTTTACTTTTTATAATTTACTATTTTGTTATCTGTATAAAAATATTTATTTTATGTTATTTGTATATATGTTAAGTATAATATATGTAAACATTCCTACGTAGTTATAGTTAAATACAGAAATTATGAACATTATTCGTTTAACTTATCAATATCCTTGCTGTTATCCTTTTTCGCGATATTATGAATGAAAGTTTATTTTAATTATATTTTATCTCAAGTTTCAATATTTTATTAAAAAATGGATTTGTTATTGATAAAGGGTTAATTGAAACATTGATTGGGCAGTAGAATCGTGATCAGTGACCCCGGAAACCTCAGTACGAAGCATTTGTACAAATATTTTTAATGCTTTTCACTAGATTTAATGCTTTGCCAACTTTTTCGCGTTTTAGCCCACTGTGCGTCGATGTCCCGAACTATCGCAGACTTCGAAGGACAATTGTATATGTATTCGTATATGAACCGTTCATTTGAAAAGTGGTGCAAGTCCATTTTTGGAAAAAATTAAGAAACCTGCAAATTTATGTATTCTATAATGTGAACTATTTATTTATCAATAATTTATATTTGTTCAGATGTTTCTATCAATTGAAATTTTCATGCAAAATAGAATGGCGAAACATTTATTTTAAAAGTAGTGTAAGTACATTCACATTACAGAAAAAAAATTGGCCTAGATAATTGATAAAAAAAAAGAACGATTTTATTAGTTAACTTACGTCTATTTGAACTCATAAATACGTCCACAAACTATGTAAACCCAATCAGGATTTTTCAGTAGAGATAGACGCAAACCTTTTAATATCTCAAAACACAAGAAAATTATCTTACACCACTATCAAAATAAACGATCCATATATTATATTATATTATATATATATCAACGAGAATATTTTCAACAATATTAAAATTTGATTATGATGAAATTTTACTAATGATAACCTTCCTTTAAGTTAAGGTTAAATCCTCTTCTTCCTTTCTCTTAATCACTGTACTAGGGATTACACGAGTCGTTCCCTAATCAGTTTCAAGAATCGGATGGAAAGGTATCGTAAAAAGCACACGTACTGCTAACAAGTGTAGGCGTATGTTGCATAGCGTCGCATTGTAAGCAATCAGATGTAACCCAGACTGCTCACACATGTCTTTACGCGATTACTTCTATAAATTTACGCACGGTGACACGTCATGCTGTGAACAATACTTGTATAATGCTTCTCTGCATGAAGACCATGAAATTATAGCGGTCATGTCGTTGAATGTTACAAGTAACAAACATATACCTTGAATAAAGTACACGAATGACCTACATTCGTCATCACCAGCCATTGCAGGGCCATTATGTCCTTTATCATTTGCAAAGTCAAATTGAATGTCGGTCGTGACGAAGTTCGATATGAAGTAAGTGAGCAAATCGCGAATTCGCACGCGAGGGTAGCACTTAAATGTGAACCTTGTAGAGTGAGCGTTCTTTTTAAATTTTTCTTGAAAGAACGAAAGGTACATTTTCCAATATATCTATTAATACGTTAAATGCTGGACAAATATTGTATGTTTAATTTGTGAGGCAAAAGTGACTTCGCTTGTTGCAGCATGATACATTGTAGTTACGCATATCTCATAGATATATTAAAAAATATAATTGCTCAACTTTTCTAGGATGATCCTGATACTATACATTGCATGTATGATGATTATCATCCGTCGTCATGTACATTCTCGTATTAATGAGTAAGAAACACTGATGAACGAAAAAAAATATATCGTGTTTGTAACGAGACGAGAGTCGATCTAGTGACCCTACCGTTTTGCTGATTTTGCGTTTATATCACTTCACCACCGCAATCTTAAAATCCGAAGTTTATATCATAGCACACCTTCTTGTGTATCAAGGTATGTAACGTTAATTATTTATACCTTAAAAACTGTTGAGTATCTACACCTAATATTTTACATACATCAAAAGAGATAACTCTACTATTATTGTACAAAAGCAAATTAAAATCGAAGTCCTTCCCTCGTGAGTGAAATGGTTATAATAAAAGTATCTGGATAAATGAAGAGTATCAAAAGTAAATTCAAATATGTTCATAGTTAGTAGATACGAGTATCTAACTGAATATGATATTAAAATGATTACATCAAATATATTAAATAAAAATTAAAGAATTTTATATCCTATCTCCAAATTAATAAAAATTAGTTTCTTTTTTTAGAAATGAATTCAGCATAGTTAAAAAATGAAAAAGCAAAAAATAAAACTTTAAAAGAAAACATTATAGTTCGTTACCTAGTTCATTCACTATGTAATTAGATATGAAAGTGTTCTCTGTGAACCTAGTTACGCCTAAAACGATTGGTGATAGTAACCATGGCCTCATAGTATGAATGAAGGTCGATTTACGAGAATCCATTTACAAGGTCCATACTAATGGAATTGTGACGTAATTTTACGTGATTCCGACGTGTACATATAGCGAAGAGATAAACGGAATCACGTACGAACGAATTATAGATGCCGCACAGTACAGTAATCAAAGTTTATATAATCTTTGTGTGTACAAAAGAACTCCATCATGGTAGTACGAGGAATTTTGATAAGTAGTGCAACAACACTCTCTTTGATGAGTTATCGAAAATAAATACTTGGAATGCAACCCTATAATCTGGTTTTATAACTTGAAACAGGATGTATACGAGTGTATATTATATTAATACCATCATTCTTCATTGTATTGTAATATTCTTGGATTTATATGTTAATGTATAATAAATAGTATGTTGTATTACTTTCTTATTATAAGTTAGACTCATATTTTTGTATTTAGAAATGTTATAATGTAGTGAATAGTGACGAACACTTTTATTATCCAATTTCTTTATAAATAAAAAGATTTAAAGTTACAATACATTTCTATCATTCTATAATTTATTTAAAATTGTATAATTACAGTTTCATAGGAACAAGTTACTTCAGAATCTGCCACACATTATTGATGTTTCATTCTTGTTTTACACGACTGATTTAATACCTGCGGCGAAACGCGTCTCAACAGAGAAATAAAAATCTTTGACTCGTATTCATGTACACTTTCTCACGTATTTACAGCAGGCCACTTTTTCTGGAAACGTACCTTGATTCATCAGTTCATTTCAACCGCAAAAACGCATTCATCTAAAAAAAATCCTACTTAAATGTATCAAAACAAAACCACGAAGAAATTTTCTTACACTCTTGTGTACACGTTACTACCTACTGGTAGTGCCAATAAATTTTATATATCTTTACATTGCACTTTAATGCAAAAACTGTCAATTGTACTATAAACATTTATATTATATGTTGGTACTGTCCATTCTTTATAGAATACACACAAAAATAAAATATGATTTTAACTATCATACACTATATAAATATCAAAAATGTTATAAGTTATTGTCAAACTTTAAAAATCAATCACTACATCATAAATCTCCCATTTATTAACGTACTGAAATTAATCCTTAGCCTAAAATAATTTGTCACATATTAATTATATGAATAATTAAATAAAACAAAGAATAAATATAAAATAAAAACACTTCTGTGATCATCAAAAATGCACAAACCAATCTTACAAACTAATGAACTTAAGGGGCAACATACACCTAGATGGGTAAAAAAAATCGATTTTTCAAAAATATGCTTACTTAATTGTATGATATTTAAGCTATATAAAGTTCAAATTTTACTTAAAAATTCGTAAAATTGACGAAGTTAGAGCCTATCATAGTCAGGTACCTCGTGGGACACTTCGCTTCAATCGATTTAAACGCGTTTTTCTCAAAATCATGTTTTCCAAAACGGTGCAAAAAATATCTCGAGAACATATGAACCAATCTCATTAAAATTTTGCACAGGCTTTCTTTATATAATTATCTAGTAGTCGTTGTAGGATTTTTTTTAAAGTATAGTTTTTTTTTTATAAACAGAAGAAGCACGATTTTTGCAGTAAAAAATCATATGTCCACGTTGGAATGGTCGCCATTTCATGAAAAATCAATATATAAAAAATCGGCTACGGCGAAAACTTCCTTTTTTTTTATACACTTTAAGAAAATTTGTTCATTTCTTGTGTCTGATAAAAACTCCATGAGATATCATGGGCACCGTAAACGCTTTTACTACCACAAAACAGCCTCTACATGACAACTTGTACCAGCTGCATTATTGAAGATTTTCAAATGAAATTACTAGAAATATATGTTAAACTGTATACTATAAGATGCGGTTGGAGTTCTTCCAATCAAATATTTTTTCCATAAAAAAAATTGGTTAAAGTATACTCAACTTTTCCTACCGCTAGGTGTATGTTGCCCCTTAATTAAGACTAGAATGGAACAAAACGCGAATAGAAACAAGTTTTCATTGTATATTATAAAGAGAATGTCCCAAATATTATACACGAATATAATTATACATTATACGTAGAAAATATTAGAGTATAATATACCAGAATATACTGAAATATAGTGAAATATATAAACCGTGTTGGATTATAATCGAATAGACTAGAATATACTGAAATAGGGTGAACTATATTAGAATGGTGGACTATATTAGATTTAACCGAGATATTCTAAATTGTACTGAATGTACTACAATATACTGGTCTTTCACGTTATTTTACTATATAATAATTTAGAGTACACACTGTACGCAATGCTTTTGATCTTATAAAATCGTAACCTTCCATGCGTATTCTTTACAACTTTCACAACCTACGTCCTACGTTACCCGTGACCTTTACGCTGGAACAATTAGCCACTAATCCTGATACGTGTAGTGGAAAAATTATTATGTTTACAATCTATGTACGCATCCTCACCAATTTTCTTATACTCCTTTTAACTCATGATTTAGCAAAATTTTAGATTTTGCATTTCAGGAAAACTCGATAGAAAGACGAAGGAGAGAGAGAAATAGTAATGGAAAGGTGAAAAAAGAAGGAAAACGGCAAGAAAGGTGGGAGAGCAAAGAAAAAGTGAAAGACAAGAAATATCAGTAAAAGATGATAATATATCAACTTCTTGCTACTAAACAAGGAAAATTTTTACATAAAACTGCTTTGCTTTAAACTTTTATAGCATTTTATTTAAATTGCAAATAACCTGTATATCTTATCTCAAAGAGACAACACTAACTCCTGTTCCACTATGATCGATGGAAAAAGGAGGCAGCAAAAATTAAAGCTGTGTCACTTTTTCATCAAATCATCTACCTATGATACTCGAGATCCTAATTTTGACTCTTCTGGCCACAAGAATGTTTAATTTTGGGCATTTAGAGTCACGAAGGATACAGATTCCTTAGAACTCAAACAAGCAAGAAGGGCAAAACAACAATAGATAATGTCGCTGTCAGCAGAAACGAAAGGTAAATCCAGGAATTAGACAAAACAATAACATCTAGTGTCGTTGTAGGCAGAGTTGAAAGGTGCACCTCAGACAAATAGACCCTCCCCTACCTCCCACCCAAGACAACACTACTCCCACTTTCATCATGACCGAGGAAAAAAGGGCGGTACAAATTAAAACGGTATCACTTTTCTGTCGGATCATCCATTTAGGGTACTCGAGGTCCATATTTCGACTCTTTTGGCTACAAAGATGTTTAATCTTGAACCTCTGGAGACATAAAGGATATAAATTTTCCACCGCTAGAAATAGCCCAGGGTAAAACAATAATAATCGTACGGAAACGTAAAAAATCGAGAAGACGGTATTGGCGAAATTAATTAAATGACCAGTACAATACGCATTTAAAGATCATCGATACAAAGAAATGTTCCTTCTCGCTTACTGTTAAAAATAAGTGTAGTTGTCCTGAGATTTTCATACTAGCTAAGAGTTACTTCAATGGTTCTTCCACGCATCTACTTTTATTACCATCTAGCTTAGTCAAAGTCATGATTACTGTTTTAGGAATAGCAGTTTTAGAATATTTTCCCTTTTCCTGAAGTGAGATTAAAAAGGTTTTAAGAAAGCATATAAAAAAATCTTCTGAAAAATATTACTCGCGCGTAATATTTAAACTCCATGTATACGAGCGATGCTAAATCACAACGAGATGTCATCGTTTATGTGCATCGATTTTTAGATTCACATTTTTCCACGCAATCATTATACAAGAAAGAATGGATGATGTCTGCTTTTCCTAGATACTTAAACTATCAGTCATATCATAAAATTGTCATGCATGAATGAATAAATACTATTGGAAACTGTATGCAACTTGTAATTCTCTTGAATAAATAATATCCATTGGTCGTCGTTAACTGTTAGATGTGCCAGAGGGATTTAATGATTGCTCACAAGTTTCTTACGGTACTGCATGTACTGAAAACCAGATACACAGCTTCCAGTATCACCTTTCTCCTTTTCATGGGTATTAAATTACAGCATTTCATCAAAATTTCATGTTTTATAATCTTCCTCTCAGTCGAGATCAACTAAAAGGAGATGCTAACGCAGGAAACGTTTTGTAACTTGAAGCCCTAGGTGACAAGAAGAGCAAGAACGTGCAGAAGTAACTAATACGTATAATACATCGCCCTATGCAAGTTATTTAACGATTTCTATCATCGGACATTTTTAATCTATTCTTACTGATAGACATCATATTGAAAACGATATATTACACCTTATAAGACATATTACTAAATATAATATCATAGAATGTTCAAACTTTTTCTTTCATTCCTGGTCTTGTATAACTTGGAAGATCATCATATGATAGAATTCGTCTATTCTACTACTAAAAGTCACCCTCCATTCCCAAAAAATGTTGTAAACGTAAGAAGGTAGCATCTACATGCTATTACGTTAGTTATAAAAAAGAAAACAATAAAACTTATTCTTTTTCATTTTTTCCGTATACTTACCATTTACGAGACAAATGCTAGTTAGTTAGTAACGTTGTCAACAATCTGTATAATTTTAAATTAAAGTTCGTGAAAACTGAAAACTAAATAAGAAAAACGAAACGTATCACCAGAGTAGCTAACATTTAATCAAAAATTTTGATTGAATAACCCAATATTATTCAGCTCAATTTTGCGTGGACTTAGCAAGTTATTCCCCTGTTTCGCGTGACCATATCGTGTCACATACTTGTACAG